>OY728165.1:662919366-667919366 GCA_963277665.1 Viscum album | reverse complement strand
GTCATTATGACCTATAAGTGGCTCCATGGAGTCCCAAAAACGACCCAAGGATGACCATGGTCTGCCATTACTCATCCAATATCTATAGGATATGTTTTAAGGTAATTTTGAATTTTTATAAATTTTGTATACAGTCAATTACCCTTTTTACCTTTAACCGCATTAAATAAAAGTCAAATGTTACTATTAATCACATATTATTTTCCTCCTATTCAACCAAATTTTACATTCATGTAACAACCATGTATGTAGGATTTTTGAAATTCAATTCACAAAATCAGTAAAATTTCATATAAAAGAAAATGTCAGTTTTTGTATTACTACTAAGAGGTTTCACTATTCCTATAAAATTGAAGTTTTATAGGAAAATACCCAATATTCAGACTAAGATATATTTTATATTCTGAATTTAAAAATTATGTCTATTTTACAAAATTAAAAACATAGAATTTGAATTAATTAATTAAAAATTAATTCCCATTGTCAAAACAAATAGCTTGTTTTTAATAAACAACAACTATCAAATGATTGACACTTGTTTATGTCCAATTCAAAGTGAAATTAAGTCTAATGAACTAAATTGGATTAAATGGTAACAATATAATTTAATTATACTTTAAAACCAATTAACAATATAATCTCACCCAATAAATAAATTATATTAAAAGTCATTTTTGAATTTAAATACCCTATTTTTTACTATTCATTAAAAATTGATTTTTTATCAGAAAAATATCAAAAATTTACCCAAAGTAAATTTTGATATACTAATTCTAAAGAGGTAATTTATTTTTTCAAATATAATATATAAAAGTTACAAAAACTAGATTTGAAAATGGATCTCCATAAAAAGGCGGTAATTCCACCTTTAAAAAAAAATTATGCATAAAATTAGATTCATTCACATTTTTAGCCTCCAACTATTATTGGATGAATGAAGAAATATTTGTCAAAAATATAAAATAATATAATATTTAGTTATATCCATTCCCGAAAATACAACTATTATGTGTTAACTACCATTTAAAATAATAATATTATAATAATATTGTGTGTCGTAAGATTTCAAAGAAACTCGTTGTTGCGTATCAGGTGCGCCATCAAACATATCATCCACTTTGAAGTAAAATTAACATTAATAGAAATTTTTTTGTAAATATGAAAATTTGATATTCTTTATTTTACTGGGATGTTAAATTTTTCCCCCTTTTCTAAATTTCATCCTCACAATTTTAATATTGGGCTCCGAAACATCATTTAATGTCCTTCATCAGAAAAAGAGTCAATAAAACTATAAAATTAAATGAAAAAAATACAAAGTTTACCCAAGATAACCCATACTAGATATTCCATGTCGATAAAAAATGGATATGGAATAAAAAAACCATCATGTTCTAATAGAGAGTGTTAGGAAAATTTATTAGTAGAATTTTAACCCCCGGAAAATCACAAACTTCTGATGGGTTAAATAGTCCTTGATTCCCCAGTAAGAAAAGTTAACAGACAACATTTTTTATTTTAGTTACATTAAATTGAGGAATTTACTTATTATATTAATTAAAATCATAAGGATCATACTTACTTGTCTTGTATACATTCATACGTTACAAAAGTTCAAAAAAAAAACTCATTTTTCTCATAACGATGTGTGCTCAAACTGACAAAGTCACATTAAAATATCTAGTATCAACTTCTAGAGTATCAAATAATCTACAAAATATGAACTGTATATTTCCATTTTAATTATACATCAACCAAAACCCAAATTATCATTACAAGATCAGATAATACTCAAAAAGGATAATCTTTTACCAAAATAAAAACTAATCTTAATCTACAATGTTTGTCATAAAAAACCCAATTTTCAACAAAGACCAATCAATAAACAGTTGTCTATATTGTTTGTCAAAAAAATACAAACAAATATTGAAACCCAAAACTCAGATGGATTTAATCCCATAGTCTTCTATAGTAATTCATAACATTTATCTCCATACATGGAGGTGGGGAGGAATCCTCCAGCTTGTGGTTTGAAACATAATACAGATGTCTCATGTTGCGTGGGAATCATCCATGGAGGTGGGGTTGTTTGGGACTCCAAAGGCGTAATCATTATGGACTTCTCTTCCTATCTCGGTAGTGGGTCCTCCATTCGGCCAGATGCCAATGCCACTCTCACTGGCCTCACCTTTTTCCGACATGACGACATCATTATCTCTAAGATGGAGACTGAATCCCTGATTTTTCATAATTTTCTAAAGGGTATAGGTTCAATCCCATGGTCAATATCATATACCATTAGATGGTGTCTTGATATTATTATCAATAGAAACACCAAAGAGCTCTACACATGGCGTGATGGGAACAAAGTTGCAGATCAACTTGCATCCTTGGACGAGCCTAACTATAACATTTACTGTGTCTCGAATGTGGATCTCTTGAAACCAGAGAGTGTGGATCTCATATTAAAGAATGCCCTTGAGTTACATTATTTCAGACCTCTTTCGGCTTGTGGCAGTTTTTTATTGGTCCTTGGGGGTGCTTCCCCCCCCACATTTGTATCTAAATAAATATATAAATGATGATGATGATCTCCAAATTACATCGACTACTCTTAATGTATCCTAATAAAATGTAATTAACTTAATCAACGATTCTCTATGATAGGTTAATCATTTCTATAAATATCCCAAATCGCCTTATGTCCATAAAGAAAACATAGATTCTTCCAAAATAAATTTTTGGCCACTGCTCCACAAAATATATTTAACTATTATGTGAATCAAATTTTTATATATCAAACATCAGAGTTACATATACTATAAAAAGTCATCCAATATAATCCCATCATTGCGAGATCCTTAATATATTAAATTATTTCATCATCTTAAAATCCATCATGACTCTTGAATCCTTTATATGTTGACTTCTTAATCGTTCAAATTTATTGATGATCTATTAACAATTATTATCAACTTATTCTGAATTATATCATTCTTATAAACAATATCATGAATCATATCCTAAGATTCAAAAATGTAAAAATATGTTAAGAAATGATCCATACCATTCATTGGTCTTTGTCAGTTTCATCATCCACAATTGTAATGGGATTAGGTATTGGTAAACATATATTTTTACGATCCTAGTGATCTCATTCTCGATACATCTTTGCAGGACATTAGTTTGTATAATGACCATACACACCACATTTAACACATTCAATCAATCCCTCATAAAGAACTTATTTCCCATTCTTAGATTTAACTCGATGATTCCTCTAACTTGGGTCTATTCTATATTTATGACTTTCATTCCCACTTCTATTGCATTATCTCGTCCCATTGAATCATTTTCCTAGGTGTTTCTTTCCACATCCTTGATACAATGATTTTTGGACATACATACCTTTATTATTATTACCAAAATATTAATATGGATTTCTCTCTTAGATATAAAATTCCTTATAAAAATCACCATCGTTCAGGTATTCAATCATTAATCCTAATATATAGTCATGAAGATCTATAAGAGTCCTCTTTGTAGCTTCAATTTCATTCAGTTGCTCGTTCAGAACACTGACACAGTTTTCATCACATCCACTATTACTTTTTTTCCTGCTAAATCCGGCCATTTATAAAAACCCAAAAGGAATGTGTGAGTATATCATCATATAATAACTTATAATGAGGTTAAATACTAATATATACTTATTCATGTTATCATAAACTCATTCAAAATAATTATGACTATTTTTAATATGTTATCCATTATAGTTATGTCACTTTTTCTTTGATAACACCATAAACTTTAATGTTATGTAAACCAACCTCTAATACGAAATATATTGACCCACCCTTAAACATTACATAATCTTGAATTAAATGAATAATTTATGTTGATGTTATTTTCAGTTTTAGATTTTTAGATAATTAGGCATAACATTTACATTAAATATCAAAAATTTCAATGTAGACACTTCTACTCAGTTTCTATTTTTTCCCAAAATAAAAACTCTTAGAAAAAATGAGTCATTTTTAGTTCCATGTCATAGACAGAATGTCTTTTCCTTAATCTCTTACTTGACCCTATTAATCGTTATGTGAAGTTAAAAACATTTCAAAATGAGGGATGAGCAAAAAAATCCCATTAAGGGAAACACACAGAAAGAAAACCGTTAGTTTTTCAAAACAATAAATAATCCATGATTACTTTTTAATAAGTAATACATTTCACATTTAAGAAGTTGTAAATACACTTCACTGAATAAAATATCTTTTCTTACCCTCTTGTAACTAAAATATAACCATAAAACCAATGTAAAGAAAACATAACATATAAAGGAATCGTGGGATGTAAGCATACATAAATGGAATAACTATAGAGTCAACATCCACACATATCAATAAATGGAATAGCGTTATGATCGACTACCAAACCCAATGTATTGGAGGTTATAACGTAACCACCCATCCTGCTTTATAACGACACCAACCGTCATATGGATTATCAGGTAACCACCTGTCAAATGTCTAAGTATCATCATAACCAATAAAATATTGCAAATATAAACATTTCACTAATAAAATTTCATTTGTAGTCACAATAATTAATTTTGAGATATTGAAATAATCAACCCATTTTCATAAAACATTTAAAAAGAGATTTCTGAATCAAAGTGTCCCATACCACATTGAGGATTTTAGAAGTAATTTTCATTTAAAATCAGTAATTTCCATATATATAAATACTTAAAAGCATTTTTAAAACATGAACATTTAGAATAACAAATCTCTAAATCATTTAAAATGATATTTTTGTTAAAGATTTTTTAACATAATGAGAGACTCTTCAATACAAATAATTGAGGTATTACATTTAATAAAAAATATATAATATCATGAGATTAATGGGATTTATGATAGAATATTCCAAAGGATAGTATACACACCATATAAAAGTGAATTGGCACAAAAAACTATTTAGACTCAATGTAATGTAAATTAAGAAGAAATAACTTCTAAAGATGGTATCCTTAAATTAAGGATAAATAAATCACATAATTATATGTTAAAAATATAAATACACCCAATATGTGTGGATTTTATGAGTAAAAAAATCAGAGGTTATTCACACATATTCATAGGACGACATATTGATGATGTACATGTTTAACCCAAAGAAAATAAATTAGGTTAAGAAGTTCCCTTGAAAAAATTGGATAGCCTAACGACGTTAATTTAAAATTATGAAAATCAGTTGATGAGATAAAAAGTTTATATCATCACTTGGAAATGAAATTTCCATCCATAAGGATATAGAGGAACATATCTCAACATAATAAGATTTAAATTAAAAGAAATAAAAAAAATATGTCTTTTAAAAAGTGGAGGGTGAAAGGTTCTCTTACCAATTTGGTATCTTAAAATACATATTGCACATGAAATAAAGATCATACAATGAAGATGTAAATATTCATAAATGAATGTATACTAAATAGAGAGTACAATTATGTTTATTACATACACCACACAAATGAAAATAGTGTAAAATATAGCATGAATCTCACGAGAAAAAAAAAGTTAGATGAAACCCTTTACCATGTTGTAATAAACTATGTCATATGGCCAAAAGTTAATAACCCCCAAATGAGTCATAGAATAAAATAAATATAATGATAATCGTTTTCATAAACCATCCTGGGCGAATCTGGAACCGGTCACCTGAGCTGGTCCACGAGAAGGCCTAAGAGGTGTTCTCGATCATCCCGGGCTGGCAACTTGCGCCAGGGCATCAACAGAGGTTGTTCGAATGATTTCGCCCAATACAAATAAATAAAGCATCATTAATAATAAAGAGTAGTGGATAATAACTAAATGAAGTAAAGTGGCTAAATGATATATTATTCTAACCAAGATCGACGACCAAACTAACTCGGTATGACCCTATGGGTCACTCTCTGACTCAACGATCAATTATCTCCCAAGGAGAGCGCACTCAAGCTATAGCCTGCATAAACACTGATAACAAAAAGTACTATAGTAATGAGTATTAAAACTCAGTATGTTAGCCTGATATCTATTCCCAATGCACTACCTTTAAAATAAATGAAACACCATTTCATGTTTGAACTAATATTT
Source organism: Viscum album (assembly GCA_963277665.1). Lineage (NCBI taxonomy): Eukaryota > Viridiplantae > Streptophyta > Magnoliopsida > Santalales > Viscaceae > Viscum > Viscum album. The sequence goes on along the minus strand of OY728165.1, from coordinate 667,913,226 downwards.
ATAAAAGCATGTTTTAAATATATTTTACTCGAAATAAATGTACATACCATTTCCCGTAATTGTTTTTAATCTAGTTTCATATCATTAGTGTCAATGGATTTTTAGGGAAACAGAATGTGATGATTATATTTTAAAATATGTACAAAGATGATTAAAAACTATCATTTTAAATACATTTCTAGAAACCATGTCAAACCATATTTATCACCTTCCAAGTAAAACAATATACAAAAATGCAAAAATGTACGTACACAACATGAGAAATGTAGAAATTCATACAAGAGTAAATAAAAAATGCATGTAATTGAAATTCAACTGACATGGGTGAACATATGAGATTAAGAATAATCCAGAAAACATGTATACATGAGATATCATCCCTGTTTACATGTCACACATGTTGAAATCAAAATGCCCAAAATGCTCAAAAATCCTTCCTCATGCAGGTAGAGGGAAAATCCCATCGTAAAAAACTAATACATCCACCTACTATGGGCCACTTCCCAGTACTATAACCTACCAGTGCAGAAATCATTCTTAGAATATTGTCTCAATATACTAGAGTCCCATGTCTCTTGTATTTTGATAAGGGGGTGAGCCAACCGATGCCATCCAAGCATCCAATCACACACAAAAACACACATATATATATTAACAATACGAAATAGGAGTCACCCTGAGCCACTATATGGGGAAACTTCTTGCATTTAAATAATTCGAGCACCCGGGAGCCTCTAAGTGTGGGCTCCAAAAGAATTAGTTGCAACCAATGTAGGAGAGTTATTCTAGGTGGGTTTTCATCAAAACGATTACATTATTTTCCCTAATGTTCAAAACAGACCTAAAAACCTTTAAAAATAACTACATTACAAAAATAAAACATCATTATAAGACCAAAACTAGTTTGAAACCATTTATAGAACCCCAAAATAATACTTCACAAACTGCCAATTTTTTTATAAAACCAATCCAAACAATTTTATTTATCCAAATAAACTATAAGATCCAACCAGGAAATTCCTCAAGTAAACCAAAACACTTTCTCATGCTTCATAAAAAATCATTTATCATTAAACCAGAACTACACTTGAAATTTCATGAATTTTGTTTAAATGTCAAATGCTCATTTTTCATTATATTGCATCCATTCTTCCAGATAATATTTCAAGTGTCGTGTATAAAATAAACAAAACTTTTTATTTACATAATGTAATTATTTAAAAATTAATTATCTAATACTATTTAACATTTCATAAAATTCATAAAATATGTAATTAAAAAATTAGCATGAGAAAACATAACAATACAAAACCATTTGCACACCACAATAATTGAATTATGAATTTTCATAATAAATGAATTAATCTTAAGTTACACAATAATATTTAGAACATATATATATATATATATATATATATATATATGGCGCAAACATTATTAAGTAATGTAACATATATTTCAATAGTAGTTCAATGGTATCCTACCTCATGATAAAAGCGTGATAACAATGTAACTTCGGAAACAACGGCGCGACAATGATGCTGACTCGGAATCGCTTTGCACGAGTTCTAAAATATTAATCCTAAAAAAATAATCATCAATCGAAAAAAAACAATAAACAATACAATGAAAAAAATAAATAATAATAAAATTAATAACAAAATAATAAAAAAAGAAGATAAAAACTTATCTGTAGGGGAAAATAGTATACTGGAGCGCTACGCATGCCAGAAAGTGGGGCTACGACTTGCGGCAGGCTGCTATAGAGGGTCACCGGAGGTTCTCAAAGGTTTTGTTCAAAGATGAACCACACGAAAAGGTGTATTTTGGCTGGATGATGGGGAAGATGATAGATAAGAGGATCGTCAGGAAGGAAGAAAATAAATAGTAGGGGTTCAGCTAAGGGTGTTACCGGTCGGAGGTCATGGCTTGAAATAGGATAGCCGAAGATTGGTGTGCCAGTAGAGGGCCAGCTGGAGGATGGTCATTATGAAGGGGGTTAAATGTGGTGTTGGGGCATGCTGCATTGTACACCGCTAGGATTGGGGCAGGCCGAGAGGTGGTGGAGTTGTAGGACGCGCATGGTTGGGGGTGCGCTGGTGTGGGTGGAGTGCACAGGGAAGGTCAGGGGAGGGTTGCGGGGTACTTGGGAGTGCATGTTGCTATTACGGACATAGACGAGAGGGTGCGAGGTGCTAGGCTGCCATGTGAGGGAGTGTGAGAGGGTTCTGGGGGAGAGGAGGTGGAATAGGCTGTTGGTGAGGGTGTCGTGGAGGGATGCACCATGCTGGGTGAAGAAGGGAGAGCAGTGAGTCGGTGCATATGGCTTTACGGAAGAAGAGAAAAAAAGGTTACGGTAAGGGGGAAGAGAGGAAAAAAGGAAAAGAAAAAAATAATAAATAAATTGAATTAAAATAATATAAAACCATACTAATAGTAATAATAATAAAATAACAACAATAAAAATAATAAATAAGGATAAAATTAAAAATAATAAAAGAATAATAATTATTATTATATGGAAATAATAGTGGTGATAAAAAATAGTAATAATAATAATGATGATGATGATTAATGGAAAAACATATTTTATAATAATAATACGATTATCCACAACATTAAAAACATCATTAATTAATTATTTATAAACTATTGATAATAGTAATAATTATGATGATAATCATAATGATAAAAAATAAAAATGATAAAAATATTCATTTCATCTTAATCGTAATAATTAAAATAATTATTAACATCAAAAATAATTAAAATTTACAACCATAGATGTGATATTTACTTATAAAAACTATTTATTTCAATATTCCAAAGATATTGGGGTGCACAGATAACCGAGCCAAGCCATGCAGAGTTTCCAAAATTTGTTCTACTGGCGGGAAAAACGACATCGGCTAAAAAACACACTCTTTAACGTAGACTCAAAATTTTAATCTGGGACTCACCCCGGACCCTAGAAATATTATATATGAATAATGGAATAATAAAATAAAACACAATCCTATGTCGGGGTGTGGGAATCATGATAAAATATACCAAATTTCAGTACAAAATACACCACATGAAATGAATATGTGGCGAAAAATGGAAATCTCACAGAATTAGAAGTGAGAGAAGAAATCACATACCTCATGTCCGACATAACCTATTCGTTCTTTAATATACTAAATAATAAACTAATATTAATATATAATTTCTTAAAAACCTTTTTAATGTTTATTAATTGTTTTATATCTACTTTTACAATGATATAAAAATTATTTAATCATTTATGTTAATAAAGGTCATTTTTTTGATATTTGGGACTTGAAACAAAAATGAACATATTATATTTACAAGGTGTCTATGTGGTAAATATTCCTTTATATCCAGAATAATATTAATTATTTATATTTCATATATATATCATATATATTTTTTATATATAGATATTTATAACATTTATTATCATTTGAAGGTAAGAAATGAAAGGCATGTTCAAGGAGATGATATGTCGTACGTACGCATGAACGCTACTTCCATTTATATTTATTATTTTAATTTAATTAAAACGTAATAATAAATAGGTATATTATAATTCAATTATAATATCATATATAATATCATTAACTCTATCCTTTATACATCCAATGTATGGAATGAACGAGTCATATCGCTTTGAGGGGAGGGGGGTAGTCCGCACATTTTAAAATAAAATTACTGCAATTACCCATAGTGGAAACCATAATGATATCCTATAAATAAAAAATAAATAACCATAAAGAAAAAATAAACATAATATATATCATATATAAATTCAGTTCCATCTTAATGGCCACCATGATAGGATGTAGGAGATAATTGAACAATTATCATTTTGTGAGGCGTTACTCTGTCATCCATAGAAATATTATGTTTTTGACCCATTAGAGAGAGGTGTTTGTATGTGTAGTTCTAATCATTCAAATAAAAACATCCTAGTATATTTATGATACTGCTGTTGTTATAAAATAATGTAATAAAAATAGTTTAGATGTTGGAGAAGTAAGATAAAAGAATAGAATTTGAGAGAAACTATTTCCTATAATTTGGGAAAATCCCTTTGGTTTGAACCAAAAAGACATCTATAAGTGAATTTTGCCTAATTTATGGATTCTAGATGGAATATAGAGTTCTTGAGAGATCATTTGGTCTGGGGTTGGATGAGAAAAAAGGCTTGAGAGGTGTGAGTAATAGGATATAAGTGGTGTCCTTTAATAAGGGGGAGGAGGGACTCTTTGGGAATGATTAAAACAATTATATGATTATAAACATAGATTATGTTTCAAAATGTAAAAAAAAATTAATGCCAATGGTAAGATAAATCATGGTCAGAATAAAATCATCTAATAATAAAGTAAATCGTTTTGGATGTTATTTTAATCTTTATAATCTTATTAATTTAAATATTTTATTAATGAGTTAAACACTGGATCATTATTGTGTCATAAATAATTAAATTTTTTTGAAGTATTGAAATTATAAATAAATTACCATATTGTAGGAAGTCTTTTTATCTTTCCAAATAATATTTATAGTCGAATTTTTTTTTATATAAACCCATTTTAAATTTAATTAACTAAAAGATATTTTTATGTAATTTTTCCTTTACGTTATGTTAATTAAAATACAATGTCCTTAACACTAGAAAGTGGCTCTATGGGATACCAAAATCAACTGAAGGATTCCCATGGTCGTAATTACTCGTCCAATAAAGTTATTACAAGATTTAATGATATTTTGTATTATTATTATATTCTTTTGACCTTGAATTACCCTACTTACCTTTAACAGCGGTAAATAAAAGTCAAAAGTTACCATTAATCAATAATTATTATCATGATATTGAACCATATTTTACTTACTAATAACAACCATGTATATCAGATTTTTGAAATTCATTCCATAGATGCTATAAAATGTCATTTAAATTAAAATGTCAGTTTTTGAACTACTACTATGTGGTATCACTATTCCTCAAAAATTGATGTTTTTCTGAAAAATACCAAAAATTCACCCTAAGATATATTTTATATTATGAATTAAAAAATTATGTCTATTTTTCAAAATTCAAACAATCGAATTTGTATTAATTATTTTAAATTTATTTTCCGCTGTCAAAACAAATTTCATGTTTTTAAGAAACAATAATAATAAAAAGATTGACAACTGTTTTTGTCCAATTTCAAAGTGAAATTAATTATAATGACAAAAATTGGATTAAATGGTAAAAATATAATTTAATTACACATTAAAACCAATGAAAAAGGTAATATATTCGTATAAATAAATTAGATTAAATAATAGTTTTGAATTAAAATACCTTATTTTTCTCTGTTCATTTAAAAAGTAATTTTTATCAGAAAAAATACAAAAATTAACCCAATGTAAATTTTGATATCACAATTCTAATGAATAATTTTATTTTTTCAAATATAACATATAAAAGTAAAAAAACTCGATTTAATAATCGGAATCCATCAAAAAGAGTTAAATCGACCTTTAAAAACATAATTATGTTTAAAGTTACATTCATTCACATTTTAATCATCTAACGTTTATGGGATTAATGTAAAAACTTTTATCAAACATATATAAAAGTATTTTAGTTAGTTCTATCCATTACCGTCAAACGTAGCATCCCATTTAAAGTAAAATTAAAATTTAATTCAAAAATATTTTCAAATATGAAAATGTCCTTTTTTTAACTGGTATGTTACATCCTCCCCCTTTTGGAAATTGCATCATCCCAATTTTAAAATTGGGCTCTAAAACATCATTTAAAATCTCACATCCGGAAAATAGTCAATAAAACTATCCTGTTAAATGAATCAAAATGAAATAAAAAGGTTACCCAAGATAACCCATACTAGGATTCCATGTAGTAAAAACATGGATATAGAAGTAAATAACAGACCATCATGTTCTGATGGAGAGTGATAGAATACATTATTAGGATAAGTTAACCCCCAGAAAATCACAAACATGTGATGGGTTAAGCATTCCTTGATTACCCAGTAGGAAAATTTAACAGAAAACGTTTTTTTATAATGTTACTTTTAATTGAAGATTATATCTATGAGCTTGACTAAAAAGATAAGGAGAAGTACTTACATTTCATGCAGACATTCATACTTTACTAAATTTTTACCACAAAGACATCTTTTATCCAAACGATGAGTACTGAAACTGACATTGTCACATAAGAAGTGCTAGAATCAACATAATGAGTATCACATAATTGAAAAATTATGATCTATATATTTTCACTATCTTTAGACATCAACAAAAACCAAAATGGTCATTAGAAAATAAGATAATCCTAAAAAAGTATAATCTTTTACCAAAAGAAAAACTACTCTTAATCTTCAAAGTTTGTCAAACAAAACCCAATGTTTAACAAAGATCATTCAATAAATATTAGTCTATAAAATTCATCAAAAAAATCCAAACTAAGATTGAAACCCAATACTCATAATTTTTTAATCTCATAGTCTTCCACAGTAAAACATTACATTTATCTTCAAATAACATCGACTACTCTTAATGTCTCATAATGAAGAGTAATTAACCTAATCCCATATTCCCTATGATTGGTTAATCATTCCATAAATAAGCTAATTCAACATATGTCCATAAAAACATAGATTTTTCCAAAATATAATTTCAATCATTAACCCATAGAAGAAATGATAATTATTCCTTGAATAACATTTTCATATATCAAACATCAGTGTTACACATACTATAAAAAGTAATCCAAATATAATCCCATCATCAAAATATCCTTATTAATTTTATGTATTTTATCATCATATTATCTACCATAACTTTTGAATCCCTTATATGTTGACTTCTTACTCATTCACCATTCTTGATGATCTATTAACCATTCTTTACCAACATATTCTGATATACTTCTTTCCTATAAACGAAATCATGAATCATACCCTATGATTCAATAATGTCAAAAACATATGTTAAGAAATATTCTATATGATTCATTGGTTATTTTTAGTTTCTTCATCTTTAATTGGAATGTCAATAAGTACTATTAAAGATATATTTTTACGATCAAGGTGATCCCATTCTGGAAACATCATTATTGGAAATATGTTTTTATAATGACCATACACACAATATTTAAACCATTCAATTGATCACTCCGAAAGAACGTATTTCCCTTTCCTAGAGACAACTAGATTATTCCTTTTTCCATGGCAGGTTCTTGCTTTATGAACATCATTCACACGTCTACAACATCTTTCCTTCCCTTTGACGAATTTTCCATGATGTTTCTTTACACATCCTTGACAAGTAGGTTTTTGAAAATACTAATCTTTATGATTATTACCTGAAAATTTGTAGGGATTTTTCTCACGAATATACAAAGCCTTATAAAAATCATCAATGTTACAGTTGTTAATCATTACTCCAGATAGTTTTTTGAGAATAACTATAAGTGTCCTCATTGAAGCACCCATTTAATTCAGTTTCTCGTAGCGAAAACTGTCACAGTTTTCTTCACATCCACTTTTATGTTAGTGAATGCTAGATCCATCCATTTACTAATGAAAAAAGGACATTGTGAGTATATCATCATATAATATCTTATGATGAGGGTAATTACTAATATTTACTTATTCATGTTATCTTAAACTCATTCAAAATAACTACAACTCTTTCTAATATAATAACCATAAGGGTTATGTCAGTTATTCTTAGATAATACCCTAACCATTAATTTTATCTAAACCGACCTATGATTCCAACTATAAGGACCCAACCATAAACATTTCATAATCTTGAATTAAATAATAATTCACATTAAGTATCATTTCAGTTTTAGTTTTTTAGGGAATTAGGCATAAAATTTACATTACATCTCAAAAATTTCAATATAGACACAATAATCCCTTTCCATTTTGTTCACAAAATAAAAACTCTTGAAATAAAAAGTGTCATGTTTAGTTCCAAGTGTTAGACACCAAGACATTTACTTGATCTCCTCATTGACCCTATTCATCTTTATGTCGTATAAAAAACATTTCAAAACATGGTATGAGCATAAAAAGATCTGTAAGAGATACAAAAAGAATGAAAATTGTTAGTTTTCCAAAACAATATATAAAAGATGATTACTTTTTAATAAGTAATACTTTTCACCTTTAAGATGTAGTAAATACTCTTCACTGAATAAAAGACCAATGGTTACCCTTTTGTAAACAAACTATACGTATAAAACCCATATAAATAACACATAATAGATAATGGAAACATGGGACATAAACATATGTAAATTGAATAACCATACGGTCGACTTCCATACATATCACTAAATGGAATAGTCATATGGTCTACTTCTTTACCAAATGCTTTAAATGTTATAACGTAACCACCCATCATGGTATATCATGGAACCACCCGTTATATGGTTTATCACATAACCACCGGTCAAATTTCCAATTAACATCATAACTTATAAAATATTTCAACTATAAACATTTTACTAATAACATTTTTGTTTCAATCACAATAAGTAATTTCAAAATAACGGAATAATCAATCCATTTTCATAAACCATTTTAAAATAAATTTTTGAATCAAAGTGTCCAATACAACATTAATGATTTTAAAGGAATTATCATTTTCAAAAATTATTTTCTATATATATAAATCCTCAAACCAATTTTCAAAATATGGACATATAGAATAATAAATCTCTAATACATTTAAAAAAATATTTTTTATAAAGAGTAATTAAAAAAATGAGAGGATCTAGAATAAAAATAATTGAAGATTTAAATTTAATAAAAACATTATAATGTCACAAGAATAATAGTATCCGTGATCTAATATTCCAATAGATAGTACTTACACCCGATGAAATTGAATTGGTGAAAAAAAACAATGAATACTCAATGGAATGTAAATTCAGACAAAATCCCTTATAAAGAAGGTATCCTTAAATTAAGGATAAATCAATCACATAATTATGTGTGAAAAATATAAATACACCGAATATAAGAGGATTTTAAGTGTAAAAAATCAGATATTATTCACACATATTCAAATGACGACATATTCAAGAAGTACAAGTTTAACCCAACGAATTGAAATTGGGTTAAGTAGTTTCTTTGCAAAAATGTGACAACCTAATGGTGTCACATTAAAATTCAAATAATGAGTCAATGAGATAAAAAGGGTATATCATCACTGGGACATAAAATTAAAATCAATAAGGCTATAGAGGAACAAATATCAACATAATAAGATGCAAATTAAAATATATAACAAAAATAAGTTTTTTAAAAAGTGAATGGTGAATAGTTCCCTTACAGTTTTGGTAACATACAAAACATATTCCACAAAAAAGAAGGATCATAAAATGAAGATGTAAATACACATAAATGAAATTATATTACACAAAGAGTAAATTCATGGGTAGTAAATACACCGCACCAATGGAAATCATGGCAAATATAGCATGAATCTCGCGGAAATAAAAAGTGAGAAGAAACCCTTTACCACATTGTAATCAACTGAGTCGTATGACCAAAAGTTAATAACCACCAATGGAATCACAAGATACCATGAATATAATGAAAATTATGATAATATATATAAAATGGTTGTACAAATTACACCACCTGAAATGAATAATTGGCGAACAGTGGAAATCTCACGGAATTAAAAGTGAGATAAAAAATCCCTTACCTCCTGTCAGTCGTGACACATTGATTATTTAATCCCCTGAATAATAAAATAAATTTAATTTCAAATAAAATAATAAAATATTTCAAGTTTATTAATCATTTTATTTCAATTTTACCATGTTATAAACATTAGGTAATCATTTAAGTTAATATAGGTTGTTTTGATGATATTTGGTACTTCAATAAAAAATGATCACATTATATTTACATGTTTTCCATCTGTTCAATAGTCCTTTATATCCAGAATTATATTCATTATTTATATATCATTTATATCATATATATCCAGAATATATATATATTTATAACATTACATATCATTTGGAGATAATAAATGAAATACACCGTTCATGGATACGTTAAGTCGTACTTACGCAAGAACGCTAATTCCATTTCTATTTCTTATTTTATTGGAAATATACCATAATTATACATTGATATATTATAATTACAATACAATATCATATATAATATCGTTATCTCTATCCTTTATACATCCAACATTTGGAATGAAAGAGTCACATCACTTTGAGGATGTGGTAATCCGCACTTCCTCAAATTAAATTATCGCATTTACCCATAATGGAAACCATAATGTAATTCTATAAATGAAAAATACAGAAGAATGAGGAATAAAGAAACATATAAAATATCATATAAAAATTTAGTTTCATCTTAATGGAAACCATGATAGACGGTTAGAGATAATCAAACAATCATTGTTTCGTGAGGCGTTAGGTTACCATCCACAGAAACAATATGTTCTTCACCCATTAGATGAAGGTGAGTGTAAGTGTAGTTATAATACTTCACATAAAAACATCCTGGTATATTTAGGATACTGGTTTTGTTATAAAATAATGTAATAATAAGAGTTTAGGGGTTCGATAAGTAAAATAAAAGAAAATAATTTATGATAAATTGTTACTTTTATTTTGGGTAACTCATATTGGTTTTAACCAATAGGACTTCCTAAGATGACTTCTATCTAAGGTAAGGCTTCTAGGTGTATGAGAGGAATCATTAGGGATTATTTTGGTAGGTTTTGGATGATCCAAATGTCTTAAAAGGTGTAAGGAATTGGTTTGAAGTGGTGTTCTTTTATAAGGGGGAGGTGGGGCACTTTTAGAATATTTGCAAAAATTATTTAATTAAAAACATATCATTGGTTTAAAAAGAAACAAAAAAATAATTAATCTCTAATTTTATAGGGCTCATGGTAGAAATAAATTCATACAATAATAATTATAGAGGTTTTAGATGTTATTTTAATCATTATAGTCTTATTTATTTAAATCTTTTATTAATGAGGTTAAAATTGTATCATTTTTCTGTCATAGATAATTTAATTTATTTGATATCTAAAAATTAAAAAAAAATTATCATGATGTATTAAATTTTTATATATTTCCAATGAATATTAATATTTTAAAAGATGACTTATATAACCCCAGTGAAAAATTTATTTATTAAAAGATATTTGTTTATGTCATTTTTCCCTTATTTTAAGTTAATTATAATACAATGCCATTATCACTCATAAGAGGCTCCATGGGGTCTCAAAATCGACCCCATGATTACCATGGTATACCATTACTCATATAATAATGTTAGGACACGTATGATGATAATTTTTTATTATTATAAAATTATTTTTACCTTTAATTACCCGATTTATCTTTAACAGCGGTAAATTAAATTCAAATGCTTCTATTCACCAAAAATTATATTCATCTTATTGAACCAAATTTTACATAAAAATAACAACCATGTTTGTCGGATTTTTGAAATTCAATTCACAGAAGAAGTAAAATTTCATTTAAATGAAAAAGTCAGTTTTTGAACTACTACTATGTTGATTCGCTATTCATAAAAAAATGACGATTTTCTGAAAAATACCAAAAATTAATCCTTATTTATATTTTATATTACAAATTAAAAAAATATTTAAATTTAACCAAATTCAAAACATAGACGTTTCATTAATTAATTTAGATTTAATTCCCTTTTTGAAAACAAATAGCTTGTTTTTAAGAAACAATAAAAATAAAAATATTGACACTTGTTTATGTCCAATTTCAAAGTAAAATTAATTCCAATGTCACACATTGGATTAAATTCAAAAAATATAATTTAATAACACTTAAAAAAAAATTAAAAAGACAATCTAACCATATCAATTAATTAGATTAAAATGCATTTTTGAATTAAATTACTGTATTTTTCACTATTCATTAAAAATGCATTTTTATCAGAAAAATACCAAAAATTTACCCACTCTATATTTAGATATCCAGATTCTAAATAAAATTTTATTTTGTCAATTATTACATAAAAAGTGACAAAAACTAGATTTAAAAAGGGTTCTCCATCAAAAGGCTGTAAATCGACCGTTAAAAAAATAATTATGTGTAAAATTAGATTCATTAACATTTTAAGTCTCTAACATTTACTGGATGAATGTAAAAACACTTATAAAATTTATATAATAATATTTTAGTTAGTTATATACGTTTTAACCAATAAAATGACTATGCGTTAACTACCATTTACAATAATAATATTATATTATTAGTGTGCATCGTAAGATTTAAAAGAATCCCATTTTTTCATATCGGGTATCCCATAAAACATAGCATCCCCTATAGAGTCAAATTAATATTTAATCCAAAAATATTAATAAATATGAAAATTTCATGTTCTTTATTTACCTGGGATGTTACAGTTATGTAAAAATTCTTACACATGTAAGACAACACATAAAAAATCATCTATTAAAAACCAAATTTCTACCCACAAAAAATGACCCAATTTATGATAAATCAATGTAACCCTAAGGTTCACATACCAGTAATTTTAGTTTACAGAATCCATAAACTCATTCCTCATTTTAAATATATAAACCAACATACAATGAAAGAAAAAAAACGCCATTGGGCGTCTCAAAGAAATCACATAATGTATCCTCAAAATAAATTATTTTACCAAGTCATTCTAACATTGTGTTAGTTATTTTCGGGATCAAAGCTCACTCATTAAATCATGAGTCCTCATTCATCCTTGAAAAGAACACATGTACACCAACCTATTATACCCCTAACCACTCCTCAAGAAACATACTCATCCAAGACAAATCATCAATCTATTACTTCAATGCTTGTGTCGGTAACATTCGACATGGTCCAATAGAAACTGTATTTTCCCTCCAAAAGGAAGTATCTAATTTGGATATTAAATTTAAGTTGAAACCACATGCTCTACGAACATCTCTATCACTAGTTAGGACCCATTTTAGTAAAAATATATTTCATGCACTTCTGATCATAATATATATTAAACTTTTACATAAAGTTTTAGTGACAACATGCATTGAGTAAATTTGTAACTGTTAACAATAAAATATTTTTGGTAGTGAAGTTATTCCCAAGATAGAATAATGGTAATGGTCCATAGGCCACTATCTATATGCCTAAAATCAAAACATATCTTATACCAACACTAGAAGCATCAATGGATACAACATAACATGAACCCCATTAAAAACAATTCAAAACTAATGTTGTATTAATTTTTATCTCACCTAAATATCATTGTCAATTTTCATTCCACACAAACATTACACCCTTATAGGTTAAATATGTTGTCATAGATGTGATTTAAGAGAAGTCTCGAAAAATCCTCATATAGTAACCAGCCAAACCCAAGAATCTCTTGATTTCAAACACCTTTCTTTTTTTTTCATGGACATAACATCCTGCATTTTTATAGGATCCACTAATATTACACTCCAAGATATAAAATTCCCTAGATATTGACTTCTTGAATAAAAAAAGATATTACCATATATAGGATTCTATTACAAGGATTGATGAAAAATTTCCAGATTTTCTATATTATCTTACTCTAACTTATTGTAAAACAATATATCATCCATGAACACAGCAACATAAGAATCTAAGAAAAAAATAATTATCATGTTTATTTGATCCATATACCTTCCATGAGTGTTAGTTTGACCAGAAGGCATAACCAAAAACTCAAAATGGTTATATTAGATCCTAAAAATGCCTTTTCAATATCTTATCCTTGAACACTAAACTGGGGGAACCCTGAATACGTGTTAGTCTTTGAAAAAAAACATGCACCTCAATGTTGGTAAAAAATTTCAACATCCATGGGAAACTTATATTTTATATTCATAATAAATCAATTTAACATATTATAGACAACAGAACAAATGAGTCTACAATGTTCTTTCTTATTATATAGAACTTGTAAAGTTGATGGGGACATTTGTGAAATAATAAATCCTTTATCCTCTATGTTCTCAAGATAGAAATTATGTTCCACCGACTATGAAAGTAATTTTATATAAAATATATAACAAATGGTCATCGTACTTTGAGGAAGAACAATAGTAAACTTATCTTCTCTCACAATGGTTGTAAACATTAAACATTATTGGCAAAACCATTAGGGTACTCACACATAATGCAAGAAATTTGACAACAAAAACTATGGCCAATAGCAAAATTAAATATATCAAAAAACATTCAATAAATTACCCCCACACAAGGAACAATATGTCCTTCCATAATAGATATAGAGTCCCACTCACCCTAAAATTCTTGATTGACCTCTTCAGTATACAAGAACTATACATGATGATGATATTAGTAAAATATAGAATTATCAATTATCATAAATAACTATACCAATAAATAATTGAATGACGTCACAGTCAATCACAATGATGTCCCACTCTATTTCAATGTCAGTTATCATCACCCGACGTACATGACAATTGAAACCATATTCAAACCTCCTTCTCAAAGGAAATGAAGTATCTATAAATTATGTCAGATGATCTAAACAACAGAAAAATAAATAAAATTAAATTAAAGGTAATAAATAACGAATTCACCATTATCCAAAAAAAATCTATCATAGTATAAGATTAAATTAACATTGTACCTTTAAAAGTAACTTTCCACATAGCAGGTTCATAAGGTTTATAATATACTCTATAAATACATCTAATCTGATATCATCCCTGAGATTTAATATCAATGTGAATAGCCCACATCCTAAGGATATGACTTTCCAGACCTGGAAGCATGTAAAAACTCATGTGAAACATTGGGGAATTTGGATCCTTCTATACTACCTTGGGAAATCATATCATCAATTATATTCAGATTTACAAATATTCCACAATGATATTATGTCATGGGATCCCCTTTACAATTCAACGTGGAATGACTAGGAAACCCATAGTAATAAAAAAATCTACTGGTTTCTCATAATTTCCCCTAAAACTAGTCTTGCTAAAAACACATTACCTTTCACATGCATTTCTATCTAGAAGATACACCATTGCTAAAAATGAAATCGTATGAATCTCCCACCAATTATTTATTTCTATCTATTTTTGTCTCATCAAAATTAACTATTTCAACATCCCCCATAATAGACATATGGTACATTATAATACTTATAAATGGTATTCTCACCCTACTCAATGATTTGAAAAACCCTGGTCATTCCTTCACATTTCATCTTAGGGTAAAAGTACTGAATAATGGTTTTCTTGAATGAACCCTATGTAAGGTCACTGTACAAATTATCGAGTATACGATAGTCCAGAAATCTCCTTCCCAATCCCTTGATCATATATGTATAAAACTACATATTAGAGTCTTTTGGATTCATTAACAAATTTTTATATCCTCTCAACTCGCTCATGACACACCTCATTTTTATACGTAACATTGTTCATAGTGGTGAAGGTCGGATGCTTCATAGTGAACTCAGAGCCACGATCCACCACAGTTACCAGGATCATGTTACCCACATTACCCATAGTTTAAATGCTTTTAATTATTTATTCAACCAAATATGATTCTACATTGTGATTATTTTTTGAATCCAATCTTGGGAATTCATCTCTTATATTTAGGAAATATATCCATGGAGTTACTGTCGAATAAACAAATCATAATAAGAAATTAGATTATTATAATTTTCCAAAACAATAATAGAACTTCTATAATTAAAACTACTTATTTATAAAAGAATAATTTAATGCCATTATAAATTCCCCCTATGAATATCATTACATAAAAAGAATCGGTAAATTGAAATAAATAATCCATAATGTTCATTCAAATTCACAAAAAATCATGTATCAAACATTGTTAAAATCCATGTCCACCAATGGTAATTTGGGTTCAATCATATATGTGGGATGGACCGAATCCTTTTATTAACATTCATTCTAACTTCCAATAGTACTAAGTCATACCTACAGTTGTCCCAAATCCATGATTACCTAATGTTAATTTACATTAGGCTAGGTACTCTATTGTTATCTAATTATAGTGTACTAACCTAAGTCAACCAAACCATACACCTGATATTTCCATCATATGGTGAGGTGAAACAATGATAACTAAAACGAGTCTGAATATAACAGACCCAAAAAAATAATTAGTGTACTATGTAGAATAAATATATAAATACACATCCATAAAATCTTAGAAAAACCATATATACAATAATTTACGATGAATGAAAGACAAAAATAAGTTACCATGTGAACATTTGTCACCACTATATGAACCCTAAATGACGGAAAAGATTAACGGTGATGTGAATATACTACAAGGTTCCCTTCTAATTACATGTATCCTATAAAACAATTTCTACAACTACCCAATTTTTTTTAATTATTATCAAAAATCCCATTAAGATACCACCATATAATGTATAAAAGGGATATGATCAATAATAAAAAAGTTATATATTTTAAAAATAATTAAAATGTAATTTCATTCATCAATCCCATTGGTAAATTATTTTCCCCTTCAGTTTTTATAATACGCGTCCATATACCCAAAAAAAGTAATATAATATGTTTATATTATAAAACGAAAGTGAATACTGAGTCATCATATGGAAATCATGTAAAAACATATCCATGAAATACCATCATGTAATGTCTTATGATACCACCACATATAAAAACCTATTAGAAAAAACCGCTAATAATAAAATGAGATAAAAAATTAAAAATTACTGTGAACACAATCATTTGAGGTGTATATAATGGGACAATGCATACAAGACATGAAGATACAAAATAGGAATTATGTTGGCTCCATCCAAAAGTGATTCATTCAATATTCCATCAATAGAGAAATTGGTACCTCCTTGTGGATCCCAACACACTAAGGATACCAAATATATTTCATATTGCACCCAAGTTACCCAAATTGGATATATTGGAAAAATAGATTTAAAAAAATATCACTATTTTATATAGCATTTTCTAGGGAAATAAAATATTCTCCGATGTTTGAAACCCCATTTAGATATCATCAGAAACATCATTCAATGTAAAAACCCATTAAAAACATTTATTATTCCATGAAATCCCTTGAAATGATATATCACATAAATAAAATGGTAAAAATAAAGTCCATTTAAAATATTATTTTGAAAATACCCCAATTACACCATTGTTTTAAAACAACCAAATCCAAATGGAATAAACATGGCCACATTATCCAAGGGTTATTGGAAACTGTGATATCGGCATTCAACAGACTGTTCATGATAATAATCTATATTATATTTATCTAAATCATTATATATTCATGCTTATAAAACCTAACCACAAACAATACAATATACATGTCTAAATGAAAATGAATCTAAAAGAATTATTGACCAGAGAGGTTCAGTGCAAAACCATTGATGTCCAATCACAAAATGATGTAATTTAAAAGGGGTGGAATCCACCAAAATTTCCTTGGGTGACATATGGGATGAGAGATGTAAGGCTGCTGGAAGGATATAACATTAGCTACATTTATAATTATCTAAAATCCCAAATTTTTGTAATTAAATGGTGTGAAATACCATTACATATTGTGTAATTTAATGAGCTCATAAAGACATGATTGAAAATTTCATTAGAAAAATAATTTACATTACATGTGTGAACACAATACATGACATATATGCCATTAATTCCCCAAAAATGAATCATGTCATCATTGTGGAGTACAATATTTGGAATACAATCCCCTTTTCATGATTTTTAATAAAACAAATAAAGGAGAAAAACAAATTTTCCATAAAAAATTTCCAAATTATTATTTATGTTCTTGGAACTCTGGGAGAAAACGTTAAATCAATTAACACATTTATTCCAAGGAACCATTAATTGAAATTAACATACATACATGATATTTATTCCATTTCCCACAAAAAATTATTTAAATCAATGAGAATCAATAATGGACACCCAAACAATGATTATAATCAAATAATAAACATGGGAGAACATATAAATTGTAATAGGATGTTATAGATTAGCGCAACCCACATTGACGGATCCTATGAAATTGTCAATATTTTGTACCATGTAAAAATATACTGTTGAGAAAATGAATACCGAATGACTAAATCCCCTAAAAATACAATTGTGAAAGGCCAAATACTACAATATCCACCATTATGTCCATGAAATCCTATTCATTTCATATTTCTAACATCATTTCAAAGGAAATAAAATTTCCCAAAAAATCCAATCAAAAATTTATTCTATCTAGGACACACATTGGAAGCTATGACAACAATTCTATTTAATTAATATTAATTAATTATTTATACATATTAGTAAACATAATACAACCTAGATGATCAATAACTATACTGACTTTTGTAATTAGTTACATTACATAATAACATATGATAAAGAACATATATTGTTTATTGAAAACATCTTTAATAATATCATAGTATGACTTTGTACTTAAAATTTAATTTGATAACCTAGAGACATACATAAAAGGGTTGTAATATAAAGCCTTTTCCATAAAGAAACATGGAATAACATGAAAAAATTAATACATGTATTGAAATTGTAATATTATTTCTAAATAAAATGATGTGTACAAATAAACATGAATAATGAGCCTTGATATACAATGATAAGAATAATGGAAATATTTGAAATGTAGAAACAATATAATACACTACATCAAAAACACGGTTCAAGGATACCATCCAAGAAAATATTATGGAAAATGTCAGGGAATGGATTTTGGTAACTCTTTAGTCTGTTGAATTATGTATCATTGTACTACAACATTACCCAATCCAATGGAGAACTATATAGTTTTGGGAACACCTATCACTTCCATTTCTTTCTCATGAATAAGTGTGCCAAATAGTTCATAAAATATGGATTCATTCATAACTGTATTTTATTCCATGATAATTTAGTATGGAAAAAATACACGTAATTTCCCAGTAAATAAGTATTAGTGAATACTAGTGACCACAATAGGAAGGAAATGGGTATGGTTATTCACTATAATGTTGTTTGGCATGGAAATCATTGTAAAATTTCTACAGAATCATAGATGAGTATGAATTATGATGGGAGGAATTGATAATATTAATTGGGGTATATCATATTTTGACCAAAAATATGTAGTATGGAAAATATCTAATAACATATACAAAATTTTTGAAATGATGTTAAAACAAAGATGATAGTGAAGATACAAGAATAAAGAGGAGATGAGGATCCCTTACCTTGGGAGGATGATTTAAAATGCTTGGGAGGAGATTCATGAGAGCCTAAGGGAACTATGGGAGGAATTTAGAGAGGTAATGATAGTGTAAAGATGTGATACAAGGATTTATTGTGTAGACATAGTGGAATCATGAGTGTATTTATATTGGGAATGAGTGGGAAATTCATGATCATTTCTGAAACCTAGGTTCTAGAATCTATATAATAAAATAACAAAAACAACAAACAATACCATGGGTTTTTCGCATGGTTTCAATAATCTAGGGGTGTAATTTATTTTTTTATTAGTTCATGGTCAAAACATCTTAAAATATTACCCATTATAATATGGAAGTGAGTCATGTCTTAAAATAAATGATAAAACTGAAAAATATATTATTGTTTCTGGAGAATTAATAATTGATTTAAAAAAATTAAAAAATATAAAAATATGGTTATTTTAATGGTAAAAATATATTTTTATTATTAAACCACTTATGATATTTATTACATAATTTTGGGGAATTATGTCATAATTCACACCATGTATTTATATAGTATTTAATTTTTACTTGGAAATTCAACCATCTCAGATAATTATGAAAAAATCACTATTGGATAATGTCTACATTCTTAATCGAAAAATAATATTCATCATTTATATATATATTTTTAAATATTTTAGTTTTTATATTTATATAAGGACCATAATATATTGTAAAATTCTGGGTTTTTTTTGAAAACAACAGTTATTAAAACCCAGTATATTTTACATTTGAATTCGTAAAAATTATGTGATCATAAATAATCTATAAAAACAATTTCAGGATACTATATCAATAAAAAATATATTTAAATAATAAATTTTATCATAAAATTAAATTCTTTAATTAAATTTGAATATTTCCCAAATATACAGCTTGTGTTTTAATGTATGTAAATAAAAATAATTTTTAATGTAATAAAAAAAATGAATATATATATATATATATTACATAGTATATAATATATATATATATATATTTATAAATATTTATATAATTATGTTCATGATAAATATAACTTAATTATTCTTGAAAATTCCATAATGTTATGGTGATTGATGGGGATAAGTTCACAAGATGGATTATCAAACATGGTTTGATCTATGATCTCAATGAGAATGAACATCTCCCATTATAGTTTTACTCATGATAGAGTTATTGGATCTCATGTGGGAATTGTTCAATGGAAACCACCATTTGTTGTATCTCCCTAAAAGACTTCAATAAATTAGATTTATACTGTATGATCATACTTGGTCCATCACTTATTTCCTACGTGCAAATATTAATTTCTGAAACCCTATATTTATACTAATAAAATGCTCAATATTCAACAGAAATAGTAGTACTGTAAATATACAAAATGATATTTTTAAATAACAATGTGTATAATAATAAATGTAAATTCCTTTGATTCTAATAATCATAATAATAAATTTAAATCAACTACATAGAGAATTTTATTTATATCAGTTTGGGGGATGACAATATTCACCCCTTTAGAAACGTGTCCATTGAAATTTTCAATGCGAATCAAATTACAAGAAAAATTTTAATTTTTTTAATCGATAACATGAATTAAATACTATGACAACCATTATATTAAATACATATTTATTCCTGTTTAATTACATAAGAGTACATATAATAAATCATGGGATATTTATATGTGTAGTGTCTTTGGGAATTAGATACATTACACAACAACGTAAAATAAGGAATACCTCACCATTATTTAAAACATCATTTTCATGCACATATTATTCCTTCAAGCATAAATCTACATGGGATAACATGGGTCATTCATAATAATGGGGTGATCTATAAATTATATAAAGTGAATAAACAAGAAACAACCTAATGAAATTATTTCTTTTTAATAATAGGCGTATAAATGGTGAATAAAATAATTGAGAATCATAAACATGAATAATGAACCATGTTATATCATAATAATTGTAATTGGAACAACAGATATAAGGAAGAAAAATAAAACTATATCATAATCATTAGTCAAAGCTATAATCCGATATACCAATATGGAAAAACTAACATTAGAGATTATATTCACTCACTAATCACATGAATGACGTCTCATGAGAATAAATCATTACACAATTTATTGGTGTGATATATAATTTTTTCTACACCTAACACATTTAATTATCTCTAATGAAAAATTATGCCACATACAATAGAAATCAAGGATTTATTATTCATAATTTTTATTCAATTATAATGGAATTTGTTATTCATACATGTATGTACCCAATAAAAAGGTATAAGTGCATAAGTTTTAAAACCATTGATAGAAAAAATTTAGTGGTATTAACATCACAACTGTTTGAAATTGTAAATCGCTGTGAAATTTCTGCATCATTAAGGGAGAATATGAATGATAACAGGAGGGATTAATGAATATGAAATGGGTCTCCCATCATTTAGATGTAAAATGTACTATAATGGGGAAATGAAATAAAACATCCAAACATTTTTAAATTAAGACATACATTAGTGAATACACCTTAATAAAGTGGAGAAAGAGAGGATCTCTTACCCCAATAGGGTGATTCAAAATTATTGGAAAAATATTCATAAGATGATGGGGGAACATGGAAGAATATTAGATAGTTAAGTGACTAAAAAAGACATGGACCACTGTTTTTTAGTGATGATAACATGGGACCTAGGGTTGTCTTATATAATAATTGCATAAGGAATTCGTTATCATTTCTCACATATTGGTTATACACAATATAATAATATAATAATAAGAAAAAAATAATTCCCATAGTTTCTAAAAAGTTGAATCATTTGTCATTATTATATTATACCATGGGTTGATCTTAATAAAATAGTATCCTTTAGGATGTGGAAATGAGTCGTGTCCTTAATGAATAAATTTTAAAACCGTAAAATATATTTATGGTATTGGAGGATTCATTGTGGCATTATAAAATTATTAAAAAAAAATTACATTATTTAAAATGGAAAACATATATTTAGTCATTGGTACCATATAAAAATTTTTATTAAATATTTTTTTGTCATTATGTTGTCATAGTACACACTGTATATTAATACTTATTTAATTTTTAGTAGAAAAGTAAACAATGATAAGAAAATCATGAAACATTCACTGTTGGATAATTTTGATATCATAATTCAAAAAATAATATTATTTTTATCTAATTATACTTCAAAACTTTTTTATTTTAAATTTTAAAATAATAATATAAATTAATTGATAAATAATATATATTTGACAATTACATTTTTCAGACAATTATAAAAATTTTGTTTGACTTCAAAAAAAATATATTTTCATATATATTTAATAAAAACTATTTAATAATAATATTTCAAAAAAATATTATGTAATTTAAAAATCCATTATTTCTTCATAATTAATTCATTATTTATATTTGAATAATTTTCAAATATACAACTTCAATTTGATTTTATCAAAATCAAAAACATTTATATAGTATCAATAAAATTAAAATATATTCATTATTCTATAAAATGTACCTATTCATATTATTATCATCTTGATACATATTCATTAATTATATCGGTAAATTACATATGACTATGGTGCATGATAGTGTGTCTATCATGGGGTATTTCAGTGTACATGGTTTGGGGTTTAATACAATAACCATAAATCGTTCCAATAAATTGATTTTTGTATTTCCCCAAATCTGGGATCCGCCCAAAGGTTCCTCGTACCCGGTTGGTCACATGTCCTCAAGCGCATTACCACGAATTCCATTGGAATATGACTAGTAGTTTGGTCCTTGGGAGTGATAGTTTGGAAACTATTCCATCATTCGAAGAGAAACACAAAAGGATAACATTAATAAACAACATTGGAAATATTAATACTATACAACAGAAGTAAACAATCAAAGAAATTTTGTAAATAAACAACTGGATCACATAATTAAATGATGAGTGTCACATATGTCTAGGAAATAATCCCAAAAAGTCACAATGAAGATAATATAGTACTAAAACAAAGTACACAAGAAACACATAAACTCCTATAACATCGCAAGATTTAGCTTGGTCTAAGGCTCTGCATCTCCTTGAGTAGTCAAGTACCTAATGTTGGAGGGATCTTGGCCTTATCTATACATGAATCCATATAATCTATTAGGGTACAAAAGCATGACCCAAACATGGTGTGAGACAAATCCGATTAGGTAGCTGCCAAAAGATCTATGCCTAACAGTTATTGAATATATATAGTAGGAAATAGGAAAAATTATGCAATAAACAATGATGTACTCAAAAGTAAACATCCCTACATTTTCTAATTACATTCCTTTTAATTTATTTATTATTCAGACCATTGAATAATGAAATATTTGGATCTATCCTAATCTATGTATCCCCAATGTAAAAGATACATGGATGTATCTAAATACCATCTTACAATAAAGAAATATTGCATCCAAACTTGTTCTTTGGCTTGGTTGGGTCATCACAATATATCATTCACTTACTAGCAAACCTTTTTGACTGTTCTCACATCATATCCCCTTAGATTCATCATATCATTGATTTAATAATGATATAACAACCCTCTAAGAAATCTCATACAGTCTAACCCCTTTGGTCTCACAAAAACAAAGACTCTCTGAGAAAGCACCCACCGTCAATTCCCCCTATGGTCTTTTCTCGATAAAATATAGACTCTACGAGGAATCATTCATTATCCATTAACCCTATGGTCTTTTAATTGTACACTATAGACACACTGATGTAGCACTCACCATCAATCCATGCAATGGTCACACAATGTAAATATATCAAACAATCTGGGGAATTCCTCAACGTCAATTCCCCTTATGGTCTAACTACATCAAGTTCCGACGTCCTTTTGTAATACAGTGGTACAAAAATTATATCCAGTATCCCATGTAATCTCAACTACTATATGTCAATGATGCTACAATTCATAACATATTCATTTCACAAAATCAATGAATCAATCCTATCAAACGAAAAACGAAATGTAATGAAAAATGGTATGCCTCATAGATAACCTGGACCAAACATCCATAAACACTCAAACAAGGAAAATCTCCAATGAGGTGTCCCCGAAGCAAGAAATTTTGCATAATATATCAACTAAAACACCTTAATAAATCAATCAATCTATGGAATATGATAAGAGGCTTCAATTTGAAAAAACAAAATACCCAAATCATGGTTAATAGGCACGCATGAATATATAACTCAATGACAAACTTAAAAATGAAACAAACCACCTACATCAATGTTTTACAGAGAACACTCTTGAAGATCATCCCTTGAAGTATCCTTGAACATAGTAGATAAAAAAAATGAAAAACCATTCAAAATTTGATAACTCAAGAAAGAGGAGAAATCAGGAAGAGATGCTCTAGGTAAAGAGTGAACTCACCGGTGGGAATCCTACGGACCTGGTGACGCCATAATCATAGAATGGATGGATGAATGGGAGGTTCTCAAAGATAATTGGATACAATTCAATCTCATGTACAAGAAACGAGAAGAAGAAAGGGTTTATGCAAATGAGATGTAACCTTTTTCCAACTAATCAAATAAAAAGAAAAGTGCGGTATATGTTCATTTAATGTACATACCATGTAATATCCTCAACTAGAACCCACTTAAGGCAGTCCAGAGAGCCACATACTTGGCCGTTACAAGGCCAGTATATAGCTACCCTCAACAACTAGTTATATTGATTTTACTCAAGGGTACATGGAATGTACTGAGAATATATCAAAATCAAATTTTTCCTAAAAAACAACATGAAACAAGATCCATAATGAAATGAATATACAGGTTCCTACAAACATCTCACTTAAAGTTATTTTTTACTACATATCCATTTCAAGGGTGGAGAATAAGAAACAAAAATCAACTCTGGGTATTGTGATCATAGGAAGGTCTCCCTCTCCCATGTCTTATCATGTACTCGCCTATGGTTCAATAGCACCCATACTAATGGAACATGCCGAACATTGCGAACCAATGAGCTGCAGTCTAGAATCTGAATAGGGTTCTCCATGAATGAAGCATCCACAACAAACACAAACTCTTCGGGTTGAAAAACTCATGAAATGCCTAAAAAGTATCATTATATCTGAGAAACTTGGATTAATTTGTAAGTAGCTTGATACCTCCGAGTTAACTGCAACCGATAGTCAACCGACCTGACTCTCTCCATAACCGAAAATGCCTCAATGTATTTTGATGAAAGTGTTCACTGTCTTCTCATCCTCCTACATCCTCGAATCAATGCGACACGTATAGAAACCTAATATTTGACCCCCAAAATATAGTGGTCATCTCTGATATTCTATATAATTTTTCGGGGGAGATTGTTCTGTAGTCATCATCTTTCGAATCAACTTCACCTGCACAATGGTCTCCTAAAAAAGATGAGGTCCCCGGATATCGGCCTCTCCTGCCTCCAACCAACATAGGGGTTATCATCATTTCTTACCAAATTGAGCCTCATAGGTTTCCATCTGAATTGTCATATAGAAACATTTATTTTAGGAAAACTCCAACATGGTTATGTGTCACTCCCATGATACCCTAAAATGTAGTGTTCTTGTTCGAAGCATGTCCCCCAAAACATCAATCATGTGCTTGGACTGTCCATCTGTTATGGGATAGTAAGTTGTAATCAGAAGTACCTATATACCCAAAACCCTATATTGTCCATTCCATACCTGTGAGGTAAAATAGGAATCCCTGAATAAAATTATAGTGTGTATAACCCCATGTAATCGTACAATCTATCAGATGTACAACCTTACATGCCCATCAACACTGAA
The DNA here is from genome assembly GCA_963277665.1 of Viscum album. Lineage (NCBI taxonomy): Eukaryota > Viridiplantae > Streptophyta > Magnoliopsida > Santalales > Viscaceae > Viscum > Viscum album. Next base: position 667,887,002 of record OY728165.1, on the reverse strand, counting down.
GGTCTCATTGATTTATACTAAGTGTGTAACCATTGTAATTATTCCGTTTATAATAAATCATTCATCATTTCCTCGAGGAAATCTTGGTAAACTTGTCAAAAAATCCATCACGACATCATTCCACTTCCACTTGGGAATGGGTAGATGTTGTAAAAGCACTTTTGGTCAGTGATTCTCCACATTAACCTGATGATAATTAGAAAACCTCATAACAAAACCATAAATAGATTTCATCATACATGGACACCCATACTGAGAGTGTAGATCTCAACAAATCATGGTGACACCAGAATGAACCACCCAAACTATAACACCCCTAGATTTTATGAAAAATATTCATTTAATTTCATTAATTTATTGTGTTGAATGGTACACCAAGATTACCTTCCACTATACGCAACACTGTATTAGCTTTCAGTATACGCAACACAATTCTTGGATCGTGTTACACACAATTTTGATAATAGTTATTCTACGAAACATTGAGTATATATATATATATATTCAATGTATAATAGAAATATGGTTGGATTCTATTATACGAAACAACGATGGATTCTTGCACAACACGCAACCCTGACTTGGCTTGCATTACACGTAATCGCGACCTTCCTCGATAGCGTGTGTTGTACGCAATACAGGGTTTTACTAAACAATGATATATTATTATAATATTATTATGAACTAGCCGTTATGAATAGTATTAACTAAATTTTGAATTTTATAACATTATTATTCATCTTACACAACATGGTATATGAACAAAATAATTTTTTCTGGAAAAATAAGTATTTTTAAAAAAATACAGTTTTGCCGCCTTTTGATGGCGTAACAACTTTAAATCTAGTTTTTGACATGTTTATAAGTTAAATTTGACAAAATAAAATTATTATATGTAATCAAGAAATAAAAATTTACTTTGGATAAATTTTTCATATTATTCTGGTAACTTTCATATTTTGATGAATAGTAAAAACACGCTATATTTTATTTAAAAACAACTTATTTCATCGCAATAATTTATATGGTTAAATTATAATATTTAATAGTTTTAAAGTATAAATCGAATAAATTTTTACCATTTAATATAATTTATGTCATTAGAATTGATTTTACATTAAATTCGTATGTTAAATCAATTCAATCTTTTGAAATGTTTTAAAGAAAAACCTGTTTTCTTTTGACAAAGGGATTAATTTTAATTTAATTTTTGCAACTTTTGTTTATTGAATTTGGAAAATGGATTACATATTTGGAATCAGTGGGTCCAAATTATGTTAATAAGCTACTTCTTATTTTTGGGAATTATGAATAGTAACTACGGTAAATTTTATTTACCATAGTTAAAGGTAAACCGGGTAATTAAGGATAAATATAATATTATAAAATTACCCTAACACATGCCAAAATTCTATTGGATGGATAAAAGTAGACCCATATAACCTAAGTGTCGGATTAGATTCATTTTATGGACTTTTGACCAGGAAAATAATTTAATTATTATTAAAACCAAAGAAAGTGACAACATGTCACTATCTTAAATCTTATAAGTATAATAATTTTAATTTAGTGATAAACATAATAAATCTTAAAACATGAATATTCTCCAGAAATCTAATAAGACTATCTACATCATGATAATTTATTTAGAATTTTTAGGGATTACATAATTGACATTAATGGTGATAAATTAATGAAGCAGAAATTATTTATTAAGTGAAAAATCAGTAATATAGTTTTTATTGAAATAGTAATACCCAATAAAAGGCCCAAAAACCTGACCAAAACTTATTGGTAGTGTATATATACAATTTATTCAACCAATAAACAAATATATAACCGTTTTAAGTCTTATAAAAGTGATTATGACTATTATTTTATTTTATTTTAAATGATGCCAAAGTTGTCACCTTCATAATTTAATAAATATAACAATTTAAATGTTGTGATTTTAAGATGATAAATTCGATTAAAAGTTTTATTGTTAAAGGTAATAGATTTATCTTCATTATAGGATTTTATTTTTAATTTTTACGCAACAAATAAGTATATTAAATAATTATACATAAATGTTTTAGTAATTATTTTATTAAGAGATAAACCAAATAAACGGTTTTAAAAATAATAAAATAAATATTATATGAACTATTTAATGTTCTCCACTAAATTTATTGATACATATGACCTTTTATGAATCTATTAAAGCTTTTATTTAGAACATATCTTCTGTATATATTTTATTTAAATTCAAATAAATGAATAGTGTCAAAATTGACACTATTGATATTTTATAAAAATAACATATTATAAAAAATTTTAAAAATCACAAAAATATTTTAAAATTATAAATTTAAATTTATATGGTATAAAAGGTTATTAATTATATAATTATGGACAATTTAAAACAAATAAGTAATTGTTTGTTATAATTTATAATGTAGAATGTTATTACCACAAATAAAATTAAATTGTTTAAATAAGGATAAATCAAGTTGATAATGTTAAAAATAAATTCCTAACATGTCTAAATTTTTTTGGGTGATGATAGTACAACCCTATCTCATCTAATATTCGAATATGATTCATTTTTGGAGGTTTTTATGTGGGGTTAGATTTATTATAAATTAATATTTTTAAAATTTCCAAAGGTGCCCCTCTCCCCCCTTATAAAAGGGCACCTCCTCCCTCCCTTCCTCACACCAATTTGAGCCTTCAAACTCGGCCAACCCCTGAAAAATTATCTTTTCCACTTCCCTAGAAATATCCTAGAGGTATTTTTCTTCTTAAACGACCAATTTTAGTTCCCTAAGTGGAGGTCTCAAAGAGGCGCTTCAAAGAAGAGGTAATGTCCGTTACCGATTCTTTATACTTTATTTCTTCTTCTACTTCTTCTTCATTAGTTGCTTAATTATGAAATATTATGATCAGTATCACTCATATACTTATATGTTATTATAAGTATGAAAAAAACCCTATTTTACCATCTATCCATCCTACGGAAAACGAAATCACCGCGCGTACGTGCGTACGGAATACCATCTCCACGCCATGGTGTAATTTGTTTTTCCAACACCACCTTACATGGATAGGTATAATGGTGTAAATAATAACTATACACAGTTATTATAACATCATACTGATTATGATATATTGTATCATCCTATCCAATTCAAATCAATAATTATGGTAATGATATCATCGCCCGTGCGTACGTACGGACTACCGTCTCCACAACGTGATGAGATTCATTCTCCATGTTAACCATTTAAGAATGATTATAAAGTATATATAAGAAATAATAATAAAATATATGACATTATAAAGCTACTGGATTTATGTATATATATATGTAGGTCATCTACTTAATTCCATTCAACTCAATAAGGAAACGAAAACAGCGTTCATGCGTACGTACAACCTACCATCTCCATGAACTGTGTATTTCTTTCTATTTATCGATCTATTATATATATGTATATTCTGAATATATATTATATATAAATCATGTTTTACATTCTGGATGTAATTAATCATTATCTATGTAATCATATGAATAATTACAAGTCAAAACACGAACGACAAATGAAACGATTTTACCCAAAACGCTCTTTAACATGGAATTTACAAAATAACGGGTAATATAAACTCATAAGTAAACCATATGTGATATAATAACAATTAATTTTATTCTGTAACAAGTCAATAACATAATTTAAATCATTATACAGGAGTTTCGGATATGTACGAAGCATATCGGACCTAAGGTAAGGGATAATTTTGCAAATCTCATTTTTATCTAAGATTGCTTATTCGTAAATATTTACTGGCGTTATTTATATCATCCATGTCCATGTTTTATAAAAGTGTTTTCATGTATGATTAAAGTTCTTTTTACTCATTTTTGACTTTTACAACTTGGTATGTAAGGAATCATTCTTTTGTTTATGTTACGAGGTACTTTTTGACTTTTCTGACAAAAGTACGAGGAGAATGTTATTTTTAACTTATACGGAGTGAACGGATATTTACGGTTTCATAATGCCTCATTTTCATGAATCATACTCTATATGATTTTATGACTATTTACAAAAAAATACTTTTATTTTAAAAGTTCATTGCATTTTTTGAAATGAAATTTATTTTGACGAAGAATCGATATTTTCCTCAAGAATTCATTTCAAATGTTTTATCAAAACCATTTTCCATCTAAGATGAAATTATTTGATATGTCTATGTTTCAAGTTTAATGTCTCTATGATTTACATGGTTCACTTTTTATGATGAAATATCCATTTTTTTATGGATTATGAAATTATGGGATGATGTTTATGAACCCCATTTTATTCTTTGGGTTATGATGAATGTTTTATGTTTATTTTTTTGGCATAAGTAATAATGATTTCACTATGAGATGGGTGGGACCTATATCTCCCTCCAATGCATTGTGTAAAGATTTTATATCTCATGAGATAGACATGGATGGAACGGAAAGTTAAACTGGTTCAGTAATAGATGACTAGAACGAGGAGTGAACTCGATTCAGAAAGGGACTTTGTCCACTAAGATGGTATTGGCAGCAATGCCTTGGCTAATATGGAAATAATATCATGTGCTTAATGGTTTCCAAAATTACATGTTTCATTCCCATTCCATTTTATCATTCTTAATGTTTTTTATCATCTATACCTTATGTACTTCTATGTTTTATGTCATTGCTCAATATTTTGATGTTTAAACATTATGTTTATGTTTCTAAGTTCAAATGTATATGGTATGTTTTATTTTATCCATGCTTACCCTTACTGAGCATTTGAGATCACCCTTTTTATGTTTTCTTTTCCCTAGGATATAATGAAAGGTTTTTGGTAAGAAGAAAAAGGCGAAGATCTTTATAGGAGATTTTGATAATCTTTCACCATGATTTGAATATTACGTTCCATGTTTCCAAAGACACTAAACTATTACGGTCCTTGTGTGTCTGTTTTTGTTATGTATTAATTATTCTGCAAAAGTAATGTAATGTCCATCTGCGTTAAGCTTCGGGTCTATATAGTTGGAATTAGAGGAATGGTTTAGTCAACCTTTAAAAACTAGGATGCGAGAATATTACTGAGATCCCTAGAGATATTTCTGAGGTATGTCTAGGGATGTCCCTAAGGTTAAGTATAAGTATAAGTTATAGTACTAGAATTACTGTGACCCAAGATGTTAGATATTAAAGATACTCCCCCTTTATTATATTGTTTTCCCTAGCGTGATTCTTACCTCTCACACTATTCTTTTTGGGTTTTAGACGATGGATGGAACCCGAAGGAACCATGTTGATCAATGTAATGGACAATGCAATGATTTTCCTCCTGAACAATCAAATGTTATGGGAGATGGAGTGCAAAATATTATTGCTATACTTACAGAATCTATGAATCATTCTGGACTTCCAAATGAGCATGGAAGGGAACAATATTCAATTGAGTCCTTCACGAGGCAACGTCCACCTTCTTTCAGTGGGTCTTCTGATCCACTTGTTGCTGAACAATGGATCAGTACTACCTGAGTAGATATTTTCAGTTCTTCAATGTTCTGAACATGATAAAGTCATCATAGCAGTGTATCATTTGGAAGGTGATGCTGATCAATGGTGGAATCTTATCAAGAATACGAGGCCAAGAGATGAAATTGATTCCATGGAATGGGACGAGTTCAAGAACTTATTTTTCAATAAGTACTTCCCCCGTATTCTTCGAACAATGATGGAGAAGGATTTTATTGAACTAAAGCAATAAGATGATGAATCTGTTGGTATATACGAAGCTAATTTTATAAGGCTTTCAAGGTATGCATCTAGATTTATCATCCAACCTGAAAGTAAAGTTGATCGATTCTTCAGTGGCTTAAAACCAAATCATCGAAGGGAATTAGCTATAAAAGACTTCAGTAGCTATGAAATTTTTTTTTGAGTTGTGCTATCATGGTAGAAATAGAAGTTGGTGTTACATATCCATCTCATAGTTTTGACAAGAAACGAAAGATGGAGTTCAAGGAGAAATCTCAGAATAATGGTGAAAAGAAGATGAATGTTTCCGTATGATCAAAGTGTGGAAAGAAGCATGGTGGAGATTGTATTAAAGGGACTAGAAAATGTTTTAAGTGTGGAAAAGAAGGTCATCGAGCAGCTGAGTGTCGAAGTAATGGAAAAAGGGTTTCTAATGATGTGAATAAAGAAAAGACTGTAGAGAACGCACCATAAACACTTCAATGCTTCAAGTGCAAGGAAGTGGGACATTATGCTAATAAATGACCTAATCCAAGGGTTTGTGATGATCAACATGAGCAACCACTTAAGGAAAAGGAAAAATGGAATTCACAAGCAATCACTATTGGCAATGTTGAATATGACAACAATGTGGTGGAATGATTAAGTGTTTATGTAATGGGATTCCAAAATAATGTTGTATATAGTATCGTGGAATATAGGAATATTTATGTATTGGTATATTGTGGTTTTCAATGGTACCGGTAACCATGGAATGTGATTGAGATATTTTTGGAAAAAAAGATGATATGCACATAATGAAAGGAAAACGAGAAAATGAAATGTTTAACCGTATTCATGAGCTCATGACTGATATAAGGATAAGGTTATATAATGGTTTGAGTATATAGATATTTAGGATTTTGGTATGTGGAAAGAGTTAACTTTTGACTGCATTCATGTTTTCACTAAGGTTCATTGGGTATTCATTATTCAAGAGAATACATGATTAAGGTATTCACACATTTGTAATTTGATCAACAAGACATATGTTTTGATATATGGGGATCAACGCTGGTATTAAATATCCGGTAATCGTTTTCACTATATTATGAGTGTGGACTATAGTATTATGGATAATCCTAAAGATTGGAATGGATTATGTTTGACATAAGTTAGTATTGTTTAAGAATGGATGTTTTTTAAAATATTATTGATGGGATGTTATAGTAATATAGTTTTAGAAAAAGGAAAACCTGGAGGACCGGCGACAACCCATCGCGTCGGGCAAGGCTGTGGGAATCGAACCCACAACCGAAATGTGACTGGCCTTTATCGCCTACCACTGGCCTACAGGAAGTCCCTGGTTAGTAGAAACTAGTTTTATTTTATTAAGCGGTATGATATATGAATTATAAGTTCATTTTTGGAACCATATACGATTAATCAAACCATAAGATGGAATTATAACGTTTGCTAACCTTTTGTTTGAATGATATGGAATGACACATCATTTTATCACATGATCTACTAAAACATTTCGAATAACAAATTCAAAATCATTTCTTTGAGGGATGAAGTGGAAATTGTTCAATTCACGAACAACAGTGAGATTATACCAAAATCATGTAAGTATTTCTTTTAATTCATCATATTTAGGGAAATGATTTTGAAAACCAAAAATGTTTTCCTAGTTCCCTTATATCCGATGAATCAGATGGTACCTTAGATCATCACAAATCTATATCTTTGTGATTGTTTTCTTTTTCATTGCCATGTTCTCTACCACTCTCCATCAGAACCTGATGGTTAGATTTTTCTTCCATATGCATATTTTCACGTATGTTCTCCTACGTGAAAACCCAGTGATGATTTAATTTGGGTAACCACTTCATTTCAAACATTAGTTTTTAAATCCATGTTTTGGTATTCCTTTTTACGATGTGGGTTTCTATTAAACAAAATTTCGAGTAGTAGACCATTTATTACCCCGATGAATTTCGAGGGAGAAATTCATTTTAAGGGGGATAGAATGTAATGCGCCAAGATTTTTTTGAAAAATATTCATTTAATTTCATTACGGTCTTGTGTTGTATGCTACACCAAGATTACCTTGCGCTATATGCAACACTGTATTAGCTTGCACTATACGCAACACTATTCTTGGTTCGTGTTACACACAATTTTGATAATAGTTATTCTATACAACATTGAGTATATATATATATATTCAATGTATAAATTAAATATGGTTGGATTCTATTATAGGAAACAAAGAAGGATTCCTGCACAACACGCAACCCTGACTTGGCTTGCATTACACGCAATCGCGACCTTCCTCGATAGCGTGTGTTGTACGCAATACCGGGTTTTACTAAAAAATAATATATTATTATAATATTATTATGAACTAGCCATTATGAATAGTATTAACTAAATTTTGAATTTTATAACATTATTATTCATCTAACATAACATGGTATAAGAACAAAATAAATTTTTCGGGTAAAATAAGTATTTTTCAAAAAATGCAGTTTTGCCGCCTTTTGATAGAGAACCCACATTAAATATAGTTTTTGAAATGTTTATAAGTTCAATTTGACAAAATAAAATAATTCTTTGGAGTCAAGAAATAAAAATTTACTTTGGATAAATTTATCATATTATTCTGCTAACTTTCATATTTTGATGAATAGTAAAAACAACTCTTTTCATCAAAATAATTTATATGGTCAAATTATAATATTGAATGGGTTTAAATTATAAATAGAATATATTATTACCATTTATTATAATGTATGTCATTAGCATTGATTATACATTAAATTCGTATGTTAAATCAATTAAATCTTTTGTAATGTTTTAAAGAAAAACCCGTTTTTTTCAACAATGAGATTAATTATAATTATATTTTGGAAACTTTTGTGTATTGAATTTGGAAAAATGGATTCCATATTTGAAATAAGTGGGAACAAATTATGTTAATAAGCTACTTTTTATTTTTGGAAATTATGAATAGTAACTACGGTAAATTTTATTTACCATAGTTAAAGGTAAATCGGGTAATTATGGGTAAATATAATATTATAAAATTTCCCTAACACATGAAAAAATTATATTGGATGGATAAAAGTAGACCCGAATAACCTAAGGGTCTGATTAGATTCATTTTATGGACTTTTAACCAGGAAAATAATTTAATTATTATTAAAACCAATGAAAGTGACAACATGTCACTCTCTTAAATCGTATAAGTATAATAATTTTAATTTAGTGATAAACATCATAAATCATCGAAAATCAATAGCCTCCAGAAATATAATAAAATTATATACATCATGATAATTTATTTTGAATTTTTAGGGATTAAATAATTGTCATTAATGGTGATACATTAATGATGCAGAAATTATTTATTAAGTGAAAAATCAGTAATATAGTTTTTATTGAAATACTAATACCCATTTAAAGGCCCACAAACCTGATCAAAACTTATTGGTAGTGTATATCTACACCTTAATCATCAAATTAACTAATATAAAATCGTTTGGAGTATTATAAAAGTGATTATGACACTTATATTATTTTATTTTAAATGATGCCAAAGTTTTCACCTTCATAATTTAATAAATATAACAATTTAACTATTGTTATTTTAAGATGATAAATTCTATTAAACGCTTTATTGTGAAAGTTAATATATTGATTTTCATTAAAGGATTTTATTTTTTATTTTTATGCAACAGATAAGTATATTAAATAAATATATAAAAATGTTGTAGAAATTATTTTATTAAGAGATAAACCAAATAAATGGTTTTAAAAATAATAAATTAAATATTATTTGAACTATTTAATGTTCTCCAAAAATTTTATAGACACATATGACCTTTTATGAATCTATTAAATCTTTTATTTATAACATATATTTTATATATATTTTATTTAAATTCAAATAAATGAATAGTGTCAAAATTGACACTATTGTTATTTTATAAAAATAACATATTACAAAATTGTTTAAAAATCACAAAAATATTTAGAAATTATAAATTTAAATTTATATGGTATAAAATGTTATAAAGTATCCAATTATGGAAAATTCAAAACAAAAAAGTAATAATTTTTTATAATTTAAAATTTAGAATGTTATTACCACAAATTAAATTAAATTGATTAAATAACGATAGATCAAGTTGATAATGTTAAAAATAAATTCCTCACATGTCAAAATTTTATTGGTTGATTAGATTAAAACCCTATATCATCTAATATTATAATATTAGTAATTTTTGGAGGGTTTTAAGTGGGATTAGATTTATTATAAATTAATATTTTTAATATTTCCAAATGTGCCCCTCTCCTCCCTTATAAAAGGGCACCTCATCCCTCCCTTCCTCACACCAATTTGAGCCTTCAAGCTTGGAAAACCCCTGAAAAATTCTCTTCTTCACTTCCCTAGAATCATTTTATAGGTCATGGTCTTCTTCAAATTCTAATTTTAGTTCCCTAAGTGGAGGTCTTAAAGAGGCGCTTCAAAGAAGAGGTAATGTCTGTTACTGATTCATTCAACATTATTTCTTCTTCTACTTCTTCGTATTTTGTTATTTCATTATGAAATAATAACATCAGTATCACTAATACACAGATATGTTCTTATAAGTATTAAACAATCCTATTTTACCATTTATCCATCCTACAGAAAACAAAATCACCGCGCGTGCGTATGTACGGAATACTGTCTCCACACTGTGGTGTAATTTTTTTTCCCACACAACCTTACTTGGATGGGTATAATGGTGTAAAGAATAACTATACATAGTTATTATAACATCATACTGATTATGATATATTTTATCATCCTATACAATTCAATTAAATAATTATGGGAATTATATCATCGCTCGTGTGTACGTACGGGCTACCGTCTCCACGTCACGATGAAATTCATTCTCCATGTTAACCATTTAAGAATGATTATAAAGTATATATAAGCAATAATAATGAAATATATGACATTATAAAGCTACTGGATTTTTGTATATATATATATATGTATGTCATCTACTTAATTCCATTCAACTCAATAAGGAAACGAAAACAACGTTCATGCGTACGTACGGCCTACCGTCTCCATGAACGGGGTATTTATTTCCATTTATTGATCTATTATATATATGTATATTCTGAATATATATTATATATAAATCATGTTTTACATTCTGGATGTAATTAATCATGATCTAAGTAATCATATGAATAATTACAAGTCAAAACATAGACGACAAATGAAACGATCTTACCCAAAATGCTTTTAAACATGGAATTTACAAAAGAATGGGTAATATAAAGTCATAAGTAAAACATATGTGATATAATAACAATGAATATGATTCTGTAATAAGTCAATAACATTATTTAAATCATTATACAGGAGGTTCAGATACGTATGAAGCATATCGGTCCTAAGGTAAGGGATAATTTTGCAAATCTCATTTTTATCCGACATTGCTTATTCATAAGTATTTACTGGGGTTATTTATATCATCCAAGTCCATGTTTTATAAAAGTGTTTTCATGAATGATTAATGTCCTTTTTACCCATTTTTTGACTTTTACTACTTGGTATGTAAGGAATATTTCTTTTTTCTACGTAACTAGGTACTTTTTTACTTTTCTGACAAAAGTACGAGGAGAATGTTATTTTTAACTTATACGGCGTGAACTGACTTTTACGGTTTCATAATGCCTCGTTTTCATGAATCCTACTCTACAATATTTTATGACTATTTTCAACAAAATACTTGTATTTTAAATTTTCATTGAATTTTTTGAAAAGAAAATGATTGTGACGAAGAAGGGATATTTTCCTCAAGAATTCATTTCAAATGTTTTATCAAACCCATTTTCCATCTAAGATGAAATTATTTGATATGTGTATGTTTCATGTTTAATGTCTCTATGATTTAAATGGTTCAATTTTTATGATGAAATGTCCATTTCTTTTATATGGATTATGAAATGATGGGATAATGTTTATGAAACCCATTTTATACTTTGGGTTATGATGAATGTTTTAAGTTTATTTTGTGGCACAAGTAAGAATGATTTCACTATGAGATTGGTGGACCTATATATCCCTCCAATTCATTGGGTAAAGATTTTATATCTCATGAGATAGACATGGCTGGAATGTCAAGTTAAACCGGTTCAGTAATACAGGACTGGAACGAGGAGTGAACTCGATTTATAAAGGGACTATGTCCACTAAGATGGTCTTGGAAGCAATGCCTTGTCAAGTATGGAGATCATATCATGTGCTTAATGGTTGCCACAATTACATGTTTCATTCCCATTCTATTTTATCATTATTAATGTTTCTTTATGATCTATGCCTTACGTACTTCCATGTTTTATGTCATTGCTCATACTTTTGATGTTTACACATTATGTTCATGTTTTTTAGTTGAAATGTATATGGTATGTTTAATTTTATCCATGCTTACCCTTACAGAGCATTTGAGCTCACCCTTTTTATGTTTTCTTTTCCACAGGATATAAAGAAAGGTTTTAGGTAAGAAAAAAAATGGGAAGATATTTAAGGTAGATGTTGAAGATCTTTCACCACGATTATATGATTACGTTCCATGTTTCCAAAGACACTAAACTACTACGGTCCTTGTGTGTCTGTTTTTGTTATGTATTAAGTATTCTGAAAATGTAATGTAATGTCCATGTATGTTAATCTTCAGGTCTCTACACAAATTGAGGAATGAACATCTCAGAATAGCTCCTTGTGCTTGTCTTATGGAACCCATATGCAACCATAAAAACACAAGACCTCATCCTCACATAGGGTCTTCCTAGGAGTAGGATCCTCTCCTGACTCAGTTACCCATTGTACTAGGCCATCTGAATATGATATTTGAATCATCCGCACACACTCTGGATCAGTAGAGTTAAATGATACATAAAAATGAAATTTTTTCCATTGTCTATCATTCACCTCCAAATTCATTTCAAATAACACACCCTTAAGTTGTAACTCATTGTTGGACTCCTTAACTTCCAGTATTTGGGTCCTCCTGATCAACATATCAGCCACTACATTTCCATTCATATCTGTGTAGGAAAGCACAAATTCAAAACGCATAAGCTACTCAACCCACCTTCTATATCTAAAATTCATATCATAATATGTAATGAAATACATCAGAATTTTGTGGCTAGTGAACACCACAATATGATCTCCCAACAAATAATTTATCCAATTACGTATTCATGCACAAATAGAGCTATCTTGAGATCATGTGTTGGGTAATTCCTCTCATGTGGCATCGACTTCTGAGACCAATAAGCAATGACTCCTTACCCTTGAATAAGAACTACTCCTCATCCGATACCTGATGCATTTCAGTTAATGGTTTAACTCTTTCCCGACTCTAGAAAAATTATTATTGGTACTGAAGTCAATTTTTTTCATATTTTGAAAGGCCAAATCATAGGAATATATCCACAACTAATTCTCACCATTCTTATTGAGGTCTTTCAATGGTATTTATATGAATAAAAAGTCTTATATAATGAATCTATATTACCCAGCCAGCCCCATAAAACTCAATACCTCTAAGAAATTATTCAGATACCCCAAGGAAAATACTGGTCTATAATTATTTGGGTCCACTGATACTCCTACCACTATGATTACATTACCAAAGATGTGAATCTCGTCTATCCAAAAGATTCAATTTCAGAGAATTAAATATAACTGATGATCAATAAGTGTACTGAAAACAGTATAATGATTTGTGGAATGGTCAGGTAAAGGGCGAGAGTATACAAATATATCATCCCTGGATTGTACCACAAATGAATCCAAGTAAGGTTGGAACACTCATTTCCTCAGTGCCATTAAAACTATAGGAGCATTCGAGAGACTGAACGACAAAACCACCTACTTGAATTGATTATAACTACTCGAAAGGGATGTAAGATGAATATATAATGGTCTAACCTTCAACTGGTGATAAATATATCTCAATAAAATCATTGAAAATATATAGGCTCATCGAAGAAGATTAAATATATCATAAATCCTTGGCAATGAATATCAGTTATTAACCATCAATTTGATCAGCATCTGATAGTCCAAGCATAGTGTGAGGCTACCATCCTTCTGCATCACAAAAAGGATAGGATAACCCCAAGGTGAAGTAATAGGTTAGATAAAACAACTTGCCTACAACTCCTCTAACTATTTATTGAGCTCTTATAAACCCATTGTATCCATCCCATAATGAGAAATGGACACTTGTACTGCACCTGGAACAAGTTCAATTGTTAAATCTCTCTCTCACTCCATAGGTAAACCAGAAAATTCATTTGGAAAGACATCTCCAAAATTTTCCACCATTGTGGGAATTTATATCTGTGAAGTCCCCTTATCATCCAGATATAAACATCCAATCTGGAAGGTAATTCATCCCATCAAAATAATCTCGGGTCCCATTCATCTCTCCTGGACATCCCATTCCCCATTGTATAGAGAAGACCCACTCTCTGTTGACGTGAAACTAACCCTATATTGATTACAGTCATCAAAGGGCTGAGAGGTGACTAGCTAGTTAATTATGTGAATAACATTGAATCATATCATCTATAAGACATATATATCCAATAAGATGGGATACCCACCAACCTAAAAAGGGCAGTCCATGCACTGACGTACATTATCCCTTCTAATCGCCAATGTAGTGTATAGCATCATAACATCCTCATATGTAATGATACAGAGCCCAAGGCTCTCTAAAATAGAAACAGATAAAAAACTATGGGATTACCCAATATCAAAAAAGAGAAGAGGATAAAAATGATCATTCATGAATCGTACCTCTTATCGTAGAGGGTCTTGAATCCAAATCCTACTGAGTCTGCTCCACTTCAAAAGGTTGACATATACTGCAGCCTGGTGACAATGCCTTACTACCCTGAGCTGGTCCACACTGAAATTGCTGAAAAAATGTAGCCTTACACCCATGTATGTGGCCACCTCCTTGGAATGAAGAGCCTGATGAATTCCAGTTCATCTAAACTCACTATGGTGCTTCCTACAACTAATCTGAGGATTATAAAACCCGGATGTGGAACTGCCCTGTCTTAAATCTCCTAACTCCCACATATTACACATGGTGATCTACAACTGATAGAATATAGATGATATGGAATTAAACATGAAGATTATATTCATGGATCAGATGTATTGTCTATGACCATTGTCAAGCATCGTGTACATAAATAACTCATCACCCCTAGAATGGGTGTGAAGTGATGCAGCTCTATGAAGTGAGAAGAATAATACATGAATTAAAAAGTAACCTCTTCTAGACCCATGAACACTCGGTCTTAGTCATCCATCAAGGTCTCCAGGTAAAAATTGTCATTGATATTCTACAATTACTAATCCAAAGACATAACTAATTGTTTTCCCACCTATGATATCAAATCCCACAATCTCATGGAGTAATCATGAATCATATAGGTTGTGAGTTTAACCCACCTCTCAATATGTATCTCAAGATTCTCGATGATTGAAAAATGACTTCTAACCAGCACTCTGCAGCCTGAGGTCCACCATCCCCTGAGAATGTGGTAGGATTATACTATTGAAAAACCAATGTCAACTCTTCTATAAATGGAGAATGATTTAGTGATTCATGGTATTTCGGCATGAACCTCATGAATCCATCTCTGAACTCTGTATTTTCACATGTATACAGTATAATAGTTGGTACCAAGACAGGAAAAACATGAGGATCTACAGGTAGTCCCTGATCTACATTTTGTGATACCTTATCATTTTACTCTATCTAGCGTACAATCGGATGTCAAATAATGGGAGTGACTCTGAATGGTCATGTTCACACCCCCATTAATATTTGTTATGTACTGAAAAATAAATGTTCAAGAAAGGAACAATAGAAGAGAATATTAATGTTTATCAAAACATGGTTACATGTCATGAATATTCTCTTCATGTCAAGTTTCCTACAGTTTAAATAAGGTCATGTATCTATGCCCAACCTGGTCATGTAATATCCATACACACTATGTGTTCACTCTATGATATGACGACTACTTGTTCATCCCCTCCTGATCAAGATATTCTACACAAAGGAAAACATGGTTCTCTCCTAGTAAACACATCTTGGTGTGTTAAGCATGTACACGATGTGTACTTCCTATGCCGTGACCACTTGTGTCATTAGTCACATGGTCGGAGACACAGATGACTTCCACACATCGCGTTCATGCTAGACTCCACATGTATTACCGGATATTAATCCCCCCGTGTTTCTATTCACACTGTCAGATACATGGTATATAGTGGAAAGCATGTATTCCATGTACACGACGTGTTTACAAATTTTTACCATCCTGAGTCTCTAATCACAATGTCATTCAAACAGTTTATGACTACACTACATGAACATACAGTACACAGTGTGTACATTAGATAATTTGTTTCTTCCATAACTGAAGAATAGACATCATGTGTTCATAACACCACACACGGTGTTGTTAGTGATTCTATATAGTAGCCTCTGAAAATTCTATGGAACCTTTAATAATATTAAATTTTTCCATGGGATGAAAACATTTGACCCTTGAGAGCCCATATTCACATGAATCAATGTTTTGAATCATTATTCAAACCATTCTAGAAAGAATGTAATTAAAATTCATACATGATCCTCTAAATTCTAATCCAAGAGGGCTTATAACACCTCTAGTAGAAATGATTAGAATCTATCCTAATGAAACATTACATATCATCAATACCCTATCAATTAGTAGGTATTATATCAACAAATCTATCAGAATAGTTGAAATATCTAGAACAACATCTTATACAACAACATAAAATTGGTAAATTACGCTAAATGGAATTTGAAGAATTCATGACTTATAATATCTATAATGTTATTATATGATGATTGATATGGAATATCCTCATCCAATTGGGTTTAAATATAAATAAAACAACAATTATATTAATCATAATAGAAAAAAACATATCTATCACCCAATGGTTATATTCAAATCAACTGTAACGATTTCAAAACAAGAACATTTCAATATTTGTGGTACCATGGATTTTCTGCATACACATGTTATCTACACAAGGATATATTTAGTGATATTATATATGATATTATACTGTATTTATAAAATACCTTTATATCCTTATGATTTCACTCCATTAAGTATGAAATAGAAATGAAAGTAGCGTTCATGCGTACATACGACTTACCGTCCCCATGAATGGTGCGTTTCATTTCCTACCTCTAAATGTTATGTAATATTATAAATGCATTTATATAATGGATATATATTATGTATATGATATCTACATCATGTATATAATTCTGGATAAAATGGATATTTTACCACAAGAACAACTTGTAATTATAAAAATTTTATTTTGGACTCAAGTACCAATAATCGACAAAACGTCCATTATTAACATAAATAATTACATAGTGTTCATAACATGTTAATAAGTGATATAAAAGGAATAATGAACATGAAAAAAATTTATTATGCAAGTAGAAATTAACTCATGTTTATTATTCAGGACGTTAAAGAACGATCGAGTCAAGTCGGACCCGATATAAGGGACATAATCTCAATCTCCTTTCATTGAGGCATATTTTGTTTTATACACAACTTTCTTTTATATGGTTTATAAACCCCTTTATAATTTAAGTTTATTCAGAAGGAATCCTTTTTATACTAAGCGTTTTACTAAACTAAAAAAGGAATGTTTTTTTGTTGTACATATGCGGCGACAACAGCTTCTCTACCGTCGTGACCATTATTTGAGTTTCGGCTACCTCTACAAGCCATAACTTTTTTTAAATGAAAAATAAATACCATGTTTTAATTTTATTTTATTTTGGTATTGAGAATAGTTTTCAGAATGTTTTTATTATATCAATGTGTTGTGTTGATATCTTTTGATTGAAATGTGGAAATGTTATGTTTCCTTTATGCATGTTTTATGTGATATGATTATGTTATGGTTCTTGGGCATTATTTATGAAGATGGGTAGTTTCATGATAAACTAAGGGTGGGTGAGCCCGATATATCTCTCCAATGAAATGGGTAACATGAAGGAGTTAAACTTTATGGTTTCTCCGAAGTGATTTAGGGAATATACTGTGATGGGTATTCCAAACGTAACTATGAGGGTTACTACCTATGTAAAAATGTTATGAATGCCTCAAGTTACCTTTATATCTTATGATTTATATGATTTATTCATGATTTTATGAGGTATGTTAAATTGATTATTTTTTATGAGTGAATAATGATTTCATACATGAACTAATGTTTTCATTTTGTACTTTTATATCCCTTACTGAGCTTTTTATGCTCATCCCATGTTTTGGAAATGATTTTCACAGGTCAAGGGAAAGGTACATGATATGATGATATTATAATGGAAGTGTCAAGAAAGGATCCATGTTTTATTTTAAATATGATTCCGTCGATGGGAAAATTGAATACTATCTTTTATTGTAACCAATTTGTTTAAATGTGGGATATAATGCATGTTTTATGATCAAATTCTCTAATTCTCTAAACCTGAAAAGATACTCAAGGTGTATTCATGAAATATCTCAAGATTACGTATTGTTTAAGGGTGGGGACTTATAGTTGGTATCATGGGTTGGTTTAGATAACAGTAGGAGATAGAATTCTAATAAATTATTATCCAACGATAATTTTTTTTGTCAAATTGTAATGATATAGAATTTGAATATTACCATGTTACTTTATCTAAGACATGTTTGTTCAGAATTGTTTTCTGCAGAGGAAATAGGGAAGCAGTGCTAGGAAGGCATACAGAAGGAAAAAACCATCCGAATCAGCATCCGGAGATGTTCGGAATTGGAACTGAATAGTTAGTTGTAGTAATGGAACAGTTGACTCAAGCGATAAATGGTGGTGGTATCCACGCACGAGATCAGCCAGATCAACCACAGAGGAACATGTCAGTGGTGGAACATTTCATGAGGCAACATCCCCCATAATTCATAGGATCATCTGACCATGTGATAGCTGAAGGCTGGATTAAAGAAATGGAGAAGATTTTTGATGTCATGTGGTGTTCAGACAATCAAAAGGTTAGTCTTGCTATTTACCGTTTTGAGGGAGAAGCATATCAGTGGTGGTCGATGGTTAAAAATATCAGGGATGCTGATGAGATTGATGCTCTCGACTGGGATGAATTCAATGGTATGTTTCTTGAGAAGTATTTTCCTAAGTGTGTTCGACTTCGGATGGAAAAACAATTCCTGGAATTGAGGCATGAGGAAGACTCAGTGGCTTCTTATAAAGAAAGGTTCACTCATTTGGCAAGGTATGATCCAAATTTTATTCGTGACCTTGATAGTAAAATCAATCGTTTTTACTCAGGATTAAAGCCAAAATATCGAAGGGCATTAGCTTCTTTCGATTTCAAGAGTTATGAAAAGCTTGTTGGATGTTCTTAGAAGGTGGAAATGGAGTTTACTGATGATCATGTTTTCTATAACAACCAGAAGAAGAAGAGACCGAGGTGGCAGGAGAAAGGAAAGAATTATTCAAAAAGGTCTGACGGTAAGAAAACTATGTTTCCAGTTTGTGATAAATGTTGTAAAAGGCATGCTGGGAAATGTCTTCTGAATTCTGGAAAGTGTTATAGATGTGGTAAGATGGGACATAAGGCTCGTGATTACACTGAAAAAAATCAAGGTGATGGTAAGACCAAATTTTATTTACAGTTACTGAAATGTTTTAAGTGCAATGTGATGGGTAACTATGCAAACGAGTGTCTGACAAAGAGCTCGAGTGATGGGAAACAATTAGACTACAAGCATAAAGGGGTGGTGAAATCCTTTTCAACTATGTCAGCAGATGTCAGGCCATCAAATGAAGTTGTATCAGGTACTTTGTTTGTTTTTTCACATTATGACAGTGTGTTGTTTGATTCGGGGTCTACACATTCTTTTATCTATGAAAAATTTTCTAGAAAAATGGGAATACCATCTGACGAAATGATTCCTGAACTTGTGGTAAAAACACCTGTGGGAAATGTTGAGGCAAAAAGTATTTATAAGATTCTTCCTATCCTAATCTGTGGAAAGAACCTACTTTAAAATCTTATTGTTTTACCTCTAGTAGAATTCGATGTTATCCGTGGTATGGATTGGATCTCTATTTACCATGCTAGGATTGACTATAGAGCTAAAGAAGTTTCTTTTCAGAAATGCATTCAGTTTGTGTACAACAATGAACCCTTAATGTTGACAACATATCAAGAGGCTGAGAAACATGTAAAAGATGGAAGTGAATGTTACCTTGCACATATTGTTGAAATCAAGGGAACTGTTCAGATTAATGATGTGCCAGTGGTAAATGAGTATCCTGATGTTTTTCTTGATGAGATGCCTGGAATAATAACTGATCGTGAAGTTAAGTTTACTGTTGACTTAGTTCCTGCTTCTAAGCCAATTTCAAACCCCCTTATCGAGTGGCTCAATTTGAACTTTTAGATTTAAAGGAGAAATTGCATGATTTATTAGAGAAAGGTTTTATTCGACCTAGAACATCACCATAGGGTGCTCCTATTTTATTTGTTAAAAAGAAATATGGTTCTATGAGACTTTTAATTGATTATAGAGCCTTAAATAACATCACTGTTAAGAACAAATATCCTATGCCTCATATCGATGATTTGTTTGATCAGCTCCAGAGAGCTCAATATTTTTCAAAGATTGAACTGAGATCGGGGTACCATCAGTTGAAGGTAAAGGAAGCATATATTCTGAAGACCGCGTTTCGTACAAGATATGGACATTATGAATTTTTATTAATTCCTTTTGGGATAACCAATGCACCTGCTATATTCATGGGCTTAATGAATAGAATTTTTCATGAGTTATTGGATATGTTTGTGGTTTTTTTCATTGATAATATTTTTGTGTTTTCTAAAATTTTAGAGGAGCTGGAAAATCATTTAATGGTTATTTTGAAAATTGTAAACGAAAAGAAATTTTATGTGAAACTCAGAAAGTGTGAGTTTTGGTTGTAGTAAATTTCTTTCCTTGGTCATATTGTTTCTAAAGATGGGATATCTGTTGATCCAGTAAAAACAAAGGTTGTTAAAGAATGGAAAAGAACCACAAATGTAACTGAGATTCGTAGCTTCCTTGGTTTGGAAGGCTATTACTGAATGTTTGTTAGAAAATTTTCACGGTTATCTAGTCCAATGACTAAGCTAACTCGGAAGGGTGTTATGTTTATCTGGACAAATGCATGTGATGTTTGTTTTCTGGAACTGAAAGGATTATTGGTGAATGCTCTAGTTTTGGCACTACCTTCCTAGAATGGGGAGTTTTTTATCTATAGTGATGATTCGTTGAAAGGACTTGGTTGCATCCTAATGCAGAAAGATCAGTTAATTGCTTATGCTTTACGATAGTTGAAAACTAATGAGGTAAATTACCCTGCACATGATTTGGAATTAGCAGCTGTTGTTTTTGCTTTAAAAATTTGGAGTCCTCATTTGTATGGAGTAAAGTGTGAAATATATAACGATCAAAAAAGTTTAAAGTATATATTCACTCAGAAAGAATTGAACATGAGACAATGGAGATGGCAAGAATTAATCAAGGATTATGATTGTACAATTAATTTCCATACGGGAAAAGAAAATAAAGTGGATGATGATTTGAGTCGAAAAAGTAATGCTTCACTAACAATGTTTAATTTGGAACGTGATACTTTAGTTAAGGATTTGATGAACATTGGAATATAGGTTTTTGGTGCAAGATGTCCTTCTGTTTTATTTCAGGTATCAGTGAAATCTTCTCTATAAGATAGAATTAAGCAAGAACAGAAGCAACACAGCGAGTTGCAGAAAAAGGTGGAGCTGGTTAAGAAGGCTAAGTTGCCTGAATTCAAAATTTATAATTATTTTTTTTTGAGATTTGGGAAGAGATTGTGTGTGTTTTGTGATTCATAGTTGAAGAGAGATTTGTTATGTGAAGATCATAGTTTTCTGTTTTCAGTTCAACCTGGTAGTACTAAGATGTATTGAGATCTATGGGAGTATTACTGGTGGGACAGAATGGAATGGGATATTGCTGATTTTACCGTGAAGTGTTGACTTCTCAATAGGTTAAAGCAGAGCAGCAGTTACCGAAAGGGATGCTTCAGCCTTTACCAGTACCAGAGTAAAAATGGGAGAATATATCCATGGACTTCGTTGTGGGATTGTCGAAGACACCTCGAGGTAATAATGCAATCTGGGTTATTGTTGTTGGTTTGACTAGATCTACTAATTTCCTTGCTATACGAGACACTTTTTCCATAGATCAACTTTCACATTTGTATCATAATGATATAGTCAGGTTACAAGCAGTTAATCTCTCCATTGTATCTGTCTATGATCCATGGTTCACTTGTAACTTTTGGATGGGCCTTCATAAGTCGTTGGGTACTGAATTAAATTTTAGTACAACTTTTCATCCTCAATCAGACGGGCAGTTAGAATGAACAATTGATACATTAGAGGATATGCTGAGTGCTTGCTCTGTGTATTATCAAGGATGTTGGGACCAACCTCTTTCTTTGGTTGAGTTTTCATATAATAACAATTTTGATTCTAAATACAGATGGGTCCGTTTGAAGAATTATATGGAAAACAGTGTCGAACTCCGACTTTTTGGGATGAAGTGGGTGAAAGGAAGTTGATGGGACCAGAATTGGTAGAAGAGTTGGCAGAAAAAAGTTCAGATTATACAAAGACACTTGAGAACAGCTCAGAGCAGACAGAAAAGTTATGCGGATAACTAGATGAAGGATCTATCTTTCGAGGTAGGTGATCTTGTCTTTCCCAAAGATTCTCCATGGAAAATTGTGATGCGATTTGGTAAGAAAGGAATTCTGAGTCCAAGATTCATTGGACCATATGAAATTCTGGAGAGAGTTGGATCAGTTGCATACCTAGTGGCTTTACCTCTAAGCTTATCTCTGGTACACAATGTTATTCATGTTTCAATGTTAAGGAAGTACATTCCATATCCATCTCATGTTTTGAGTCATAGGTAGTTCAAATGGAAGAGAATCTATCTTATGAGGAACAACCTGTCCAGATTCATGATCATAGGGATCAAGTGTTGCAAAATAAGGTGATACATCAAGTAACAGTTTTGTGGAAAAACTACACGAGTGAAGAGGCAACATGGTAATATTAAAATGATATGAGTGATAAATACCCCCACCTATTTTGATAAGTGAATAAAATTGTGAGGACGCAATTCTCAAAAGGGGGGAAGGATGTAACATCCCAGGTAAATAAAGAATAAAGCATATCATATTTAATAATATATACAAATTAAATATTAATTTTACTTTAAAGGGGTTGCTATGTTCGATAGCGTATCCGATACGCAACAAAGTGTTTCTTTGAAAACATATGTTGAACACTAGTATTAAAATAATATTATTTTAAATAGTAGTTAACACGTAGCTGTTGAATAGGAAGGAATGAATGGAAATAAATAAAATATGATTATATATGTTTCTTAAATGTTTTAACATTTATCCAATAATGGATAAAGGCTTAAAATATGAAAATAATTCAATTTTAGACATGGATACTCTAATATTCACTAAAAGGTAGAACTATCTATTTTTAATGGAGAACCCTCTTTAAATATATTTTTGGTCATTCTTATACATTCTATTCGACCTAATAAAATTTTTCATTAGAACCGGGACTTCAAAATTTAGATTTTGTGAATTTTTGGTACTTTTCCGATAAAGTTCATTTTTTAATTAATAGTGATAAATGTTGTATTTAAATTCAAAACCCCTTTTTAGTCTAATTTATTCATGTGATTAGATTATCTTTTTAATTGGTTTTGATGTGAAATAAGAATATATTTTTACCATTTAGTCCAATGGTGGTCATTGGAATTAATTTCACTTTGTAATTGGACTTAAACTTGTGTTAATCTTTTGATACTTATTGTTTCATAAGAACACAGTATTTGCTTGGACAACGGGAATTAATTATTAAATTAATTAATGTAACTTATATGTTATGAATTTTGTAAAATAGAAATCATTTTTGAAACCGGAAAATCAATTATTTGTTAGGCTAATGTTTTGGTATTTTTCTGAAAAACATCAATTTTTGATGAATAGTGAAACCACTAAGTTGTTCTTAAAAAACTGATTTTTTGTTTGAATGATAATTTACCACCCCTAGGTTTTGATTTTCAAAATTTTTATATACATGGTTGTCTTTAAGATGTAAAATGTGGTTCAATGGGATTAAAATGTTTTTTTGTGAATAGTATGTTTTTAGTTTTTAATCTCGATTAGAGGTAATTAGTGTAATTTAAGGTAAAAATAATGTTTTAATAATATGAAATGACCGAGACACATGTCCTAACCATATTGTATGTGTAATTTCCGACCAAGAAAATCCATGGGTCAACTTGGGGACCCCATGGAGCCACTATGGTTGGAAAATGATATTAATAACTTTTTATTTAATGTTAAAATTAAAATGTCACAAACATGAGTTGTTTTGCCAAATCAATTATTAATTTGGGTTATACAAGTCATATTTCTACTATAAATATTAATTATAAATCTATAAATATTTCCTACAACATGATATTTTTTTTATAATTTTTAGACATTAAATAAAATAAATTATTTATGACCCCATGATGATGCAGCGATTACCTCATTATTTAACGATTTAAATAAAAAAGATAGTGTAAAATCTAAGACCTACCCATGTCAAAAACCAATTGGATTGGTGTATTTAGAACTCATACCACATTATCTTCTAAGAATATAATTTAGGGACCTTTTAAATACGAAAAGTATTTTATAATAAAGTATCATTTTATAACATTCATAGAGTGACCCTCCTCTCCTCTTAAAAAAGGCCCCCACCTCTACCACCTTACCCACACCTCTAAAACCTTTTTCTCGGACAAACCCTTCCCATATTGTCTCTCCACATCCCTCTCTTACTCTTTGAAGCCTCACATTGGGCAGAAGTCTTCCCAAGGAAGCCTTTGAGCTCAAATTAAAAAGAGTTACCCGTTTTAATTCTAGTGTTTTCCCTTGTGTTCTTATGTATTATTTTGATTCTCCAACACTCTAAACTCTATTTATTCCATTATTTTGTAACAACACTAGTATATTAAATATACTAGTATATTTTTATTTGAATTATTTGAGCTACACTTACATACACCTACATCTAATGCTTAAAGAACATACTGTTTCTATGGATGGCGAATTTCTGCATCACGAAACGATGATTGGTCAACACTCATATAACACCTTCAAAGGTGGAAATTAATATGTCAATATATTTATATATGATATATAATATGTTTATGTTTTACTTAATATTCTGTATTTTTCATTTATGGAAAACCATTATGGTTTCCATTATGGGTAAACACGATATCTTCATTTTAGGAAGTGCAGACAACCGCCCCCTCAAAGTGATTTGATTTGTTAATACCATATGTGGTACGTATAAAGGATAGATTTAATGATATTATATATGATATTATACTGTAATTATAATATACCTTTATATCATTAATATTTCACTCCATTATGTAATAAATAGAAATGAAAGTAGCGTTCATGCGTACGTACGGCTTACCATCTCCATGAACGGTGCATTTCATTTTTTACCTCTAAATGTTATGTAATATTATAAATGCATTTATATAATAGATATATATGATATATATGATATCAACATCTTGTATATAATTCTGGATATAATGGATATTTTACCACATGAATAGCTTGTAAGTATAAAAAGTTTATTTTCGACTCAAGTACCAATAATCAACAAAACGACCATTATTAACTTAAATAATTAACTACTGTTCATAACAAGGTAATAAGTGATATAAAATGAATAATGAACATGAAAAAGGTACTTAAGAAAGTATAAATTAACTCAAGTTTATTATTCAGGACATTAAAGAATAATCAAGTCAAGTCGAACCCGGGGTAAGGGACATCATCTCAATCTCCTTTCATTGGGCATATTTTGTTTTATACAAAACTCTCTTTTATACAGTGTATAAAACCCATTGACATTTACTATTATTCAAAATGAATATTTTTTATAATAATAATTTTACTAAATGAAAAAAGGAATGTTTTTTTGTCGTACGTATGCGGCGACAATGACTTCTCCGCCGCTGTGACAATTATTTGAGTTTCTGCTTCTTCTACAAGCCATAACTTTTTATAAATGAAAAATAAATATCATGTTTTAATTTTATATTATTTTGTTATTAAAAATTATTTTCATAATGATTTTATTATATCAGTGTTTTTTATTTATATCTTGTGATTGAAATGTGGAAATGTTATATTTCCTTTATGCATGTTTTATATGATATGTTTATGTTATGGTTCTTGGGAATTGTTAATGAAGACCGGTGGTTCCATGATAAACTAATATCGGGTGAGCCCGATATAGCTCTCCAATGCATTGGGTAACATGAAGGAGTTAAACGTTATGTTTTCTCCGAAGAGATTTAGTGAATATACTGTGATAGGTATTTCAAATGTAACCACGAAGGTTACTCCTTACGTAAGAATGTTATGAATGCCTCATGTTACCTTTATGTCTTATGATTTCTATGACTTATTCATGATTTGAGGAAGTATGTTAATGTGGTTATGTTTTATGAGTAATGTATGATTTCATACATGGACTAATGTTTTCATTTTGTACATTTATATCCCTTACTGAGCTTTTTATGATCATCGCTTGTTTTTGAAATGTTTTTCATAGGTCAAGGGAAAGGTACATGATATGATGATAGTGTCAAGTAAGTGTCAAGAAAGGATACATGTTTTATTTTAAATATGTTTCCATCAATGGGAAAATGAATACTATCTTTTATTATAACCACTTTGTTTAAATGTGGGATGTAATGCATGAATTATGATCTAATTATCTAAAACTATAAACCTGAAAAGATCCTCAAGATGTATTCTTAAAACATCTCAAGATTAAGTAATGTTTAAGACTAGGGCCTTATAGGTTGTTCATGCTAAATGGCTCTGGACGTGTAAAATTAAGAGAAGGTGAAGTACCCATATATAAGAGAGGTGAGGTTCACATTAGGAAAAGCTTGAAATATTATTTTATAATAAAATAATTTTCAGTTTCTAATCCCTAAAAAAAATTTATTTTGAGGATAAGGTGTGGATGGGTCGAAAACCTTACAACCAATTGAAATTGGGCAGGTTGATGTCACCATATTAACCTTATATTTTAGATTTAAATCATAGTTAAATTGTTTGATATTTTCCAATATTATTTGTATTTTATATTATATGGTTAATAAACATAATATAACAAGCCATAAGAACCCCATGTGGTTAATAATTAATATATATAACATTTTATAATGTAATTTACTGATCCTTATATTTATAGGAATATTATAATAATTAATAATTTTATATTTATTTTAAACACTCAATTATGTCAATTTTTACACTATTTAGTATTTGATTTTTTTTGAATCGTCTAAATACATTATCACATCAAATAAATATATATTAATAAACCCTAACATGTCATATTAAACAAGAAAATTTGTAAAATTCATCATACGTCTCAATTTACAATTATTAGGATATTTATAATATCAATTATTTTATTACTTCATTAATAAGGTAATTACAGCATTATCATTATGACATTAATAAATAAAATTATTCAATGTAAATAAATTATAAATAAAATATCATTATATTGTAAATCTTTTTGTATTTTTAATTTATATTTATAGTATAATTTATATTGTGTGTAACTTTATATTAAAAATGGTTTAGTTATTAAACTTTGAATTTAACTCTTTTAGATCTGATTTAAATAAAATAATAATAAATTCACAAATATAATAAATGTGGACCAGAAGGATGATATTTTATTCATATTCATTCTTTTGGTCGAATTAAAAATATAAAGTAGAATTAGGACATGTGTTATGGAAATTATAATATCATTTTCATGCTTAATTACCCAATTTACTATTTATCGTGGTAAATAAATGCCAAATGGTACTATTCATCGAAAAATATTTTCATCTTATTGAACCACATTTTACTTATTTATGGCTACAATTTCACTATTATTTTTGAAATTCAACTCACAGAAGCTGTAAAATTATGTTTTATGCTAATTTGTAAATGATCCCAGAAGGTGGGTAAAAGACGGTAAAAATTTCAATAAAATTTTATATATCCAAACATATTAAAAATGACTAAAATTAATTAAATTGAAGATATATAGGTATTACGTATCTATTTTGACCTAAAATAAATTAAAACAAAATAACTAATTATATAAATAATTAGTCAGTTTTAAATAATAACAAATTTTTTTCACTATTCTTCAAAAAATTGATCGTTTTCAAAAAAATACCCAAAATTCTCTCTAATTTAATTTCAATATTCAGAGTTCAAAAATGAAGTCCATTTTAAAAATTAAAATTTAAAAAATTTCAAAAAGTGGGTATTACTATTCCTAACTGCTATTTTGATTGGTCATGGTGTGTTAAAACTCCATGTCGCAAACAATGCAAGCTACAACATCATTCAATGAGAATCATACCATGGAAGCATGGATGTGTTACAAAAAAAACTCTTTCTTAGTGAATTGGATTTCATCTTTCTCTTACTCCATTTAGTTTAAACAAAGAACAATGTGATATGAGTTTATTGAAGCATTTCTTACCTCCATCCCCTTAGCGAGTCTCTCCTTCTTTCAATCACTAGCTAGGTTTCAATCCTTCAAACACCTATATAATTTATTAATTTATGAGTTGTATTTTTTGGGGTTCTTCCATCATCACTTTTGACATGTGGGATGTTAAAATTTTAATATCACCATCATATTTCATCATTGGAAAAGTAGATCCAATTTCCACTAATAGTTTCCTATCCATACGATACCCTTGAGATTCATCATTTTCTATTTCAACATAGAGGTCACACAAAATAATATTATATTATCTATCGAACTCTTGTATTTCTAGATCATTTCATATAATAGGATTTAGAAAACTAAAGAAGGGATCAACCTTGAATTAGAGTGTAATAATACATAGAGGGGCATATCATTTTTGTCTTGTGATTTTTTCCGCATTATCTTGGATAGTTACATCATAGTTTTTTGGGAATGGAAATACTATTATAATTTCAGTCTGATGGTGTGAGGAAAATATTTTTCAAAGTTTTTCCATATTTAATTCCACCACATCAAATTTATCTCTTCCTCAAGATTTTAAATCTTGATCAATGTCTAGCACAAATCATATTCTACCTCTATTTGATAAAAATATGCTAGAACCATCTATTTATCCTAACATTTATCTATGGATAAGTTCTTTAAAATGGAGTTAATCATATTTTTCACGATAATGGGGTCAATTAATCCAATGAATGTTGAGGGAGAATATTTAATAAAGGTATCAATTCTTCCATTTCATTTGTTAGGGGGATTAGATACTTTTTATTATCTCAATTTCTATTCAAAACCTATTTCATCTAATATATTATAATCGTAACATTCATTATTCATGGTCCCATCGGGATGGGCATGTCATTTGGGAAGCCATAAAATTTCCATTCACATTTTCTATTTACTATATTCCTAATATTTTCAGACAGTTGATTTATTAAATGGAAAATTATGGATGATTATTTTTAAAATATTAAAAACAGAAAAAATAATCTAATTACCTTAATGTAATAACTTATAAATGATATTAATTTCTTAAATTATTAATTTTTAGGTTTCAATCTATGTTTTCTATGATCTATTTCAAAAAATATATTATTATTTTCTTTTTTTATCCCATAATACTAGTTTATAATTTATTATTGAATTATCCAAATCATATCATTAATGAGTTTCAATATAGGTGTGTTTCATGTACCATTATCTTCCACTAAATACCAGTCATGTCATGCTCAAAGTGGATTTTATGTGATTTACCCAAAATTATATTTACAAATAATCCAAATTTACATATAGTATCAAAATATGGATTTATTTTCATAATAAACCACTAAATATATTCTTATAAACATTTATGGATGTTTTCATATAATTAGTATCATCCTTTATTATTTTAGAAGAATTGTCTAATCTCAATCCCCAAAAAATAAACTTTTCATCTGAAACCTACTTTGAGAACAATTGTCTTTATTATATATTAATTCATGATTTGTTACATAATAGTACATATATTACAACCATGATGATCAATAATTTTATTGTCTTTTGTAATTAGTTACATTATATAATAATGTGAAATAGTTAATTCATCATGCTTATCGAAAACAAACTCAACATCCTCATATTATTCCTCCATACATAAAATTTCATTCGATAACATGGGAACATACACCATAAAGAGGTGAGATATAAAACATAATATAGGAATAAACATGATACATAATAATGAAATTAATACATGATTAAAAATTTGAATATCAGTGGGGAATAATATGAGTGAGAATCATAAACAAGAATAGTGAGGAATGATATATCATTATATTCATAATGGAAACATGTGAAATGTGGGAAAAACATGAATTACAAAATCGTAATCATACCTAAATGATAAATTCCAATACATAATCATGGAATAGTTTCATTATGGACTCAATTCATTCCATAATCCACTTCAGGACATCTTATGAGACTAAAATATTACCCATTGCATTGCATCTCTATGTAATTCTGGGCTCACCCATTACAGGAATTTCATTCCCATGCATATGTGTTCCACATTTATATATAAACATTGATCCATTCATCATCATATTTTATTCCATAATCAATAAGTGTAGAAAACATACATTTAATTACCAAATAATGAAGAATAAACAAATAATGATAAAAATCCTTGATAGGAAATGGGTATGGGTATTCAATACACAACTAATTAGCCAGGAAAATCATGGTTAAATATTAGTAGCATAATTGTGTAGAATAAATATTTGTGGATGGGATAAATGAAAGTGAAATGGGCCTTTATTAATTTATATATAAAGTGGAATGTAAGGGGTATATGCAATAATATATCCTATAATTAGTAGATAATGAATATTGAAATAATATAAAGAAAATAATTAAATAATGTGAAGAAAGATAAGATACATTACCTTGAGTTGTGAGAAAAATGATTGATATGAGCTTCTTAATATAGTGGATCCTTTGTGGGGATCTATAGAAAGGATGAATGAGTATATACATGTTATAATAGTTTATAGGGAATATAAATTTCCTGATTTGGTTGGTTTATATAGGAAAATGAGTGGGGAATTCATTATAATTAATTAAACAATGGTTTCGGACTCAAAATAATAAAATAAACAATACAAAAAACCTTAACATGTTATATTACATTGGATTATATGAATGTGGTGTGTATTTCATTATATTATTTAGTCTAGGGTCCTATAATTCATTAATATTAAACTTCCTTGTGTACAAGTGAGTCATGTCCTCAATGAAATGATTTGTTATCGTAAAATATATTAAATATTTTGGTGGATTTATAATATAATTATAAAATTAATAAAATGTTCTCAAAATAATAAAATTTTTATCATTAAACATATATTTGGATTTTTATTCATCATTTCATATATATAATGTCATTTTTATTCATTATGGTTTCATAATACAAATTGTAAAATTATACCATAATTAATTTGTAATCGAAAAATAGTTGCTCTCAAAAAATTATTAAAAAATCAGCATTTGATAATTTTATGATTCTGATTCTAATAATAGTATTCATTTTATCAAAATAATTTTCTAAATATTTGAATTTTTAATTTGAAAATAAAAAATGATATTTATTAGGAAGTCCTTGAGTTTTTTACAATAATTGTTTGTGATAAGATATAAAATGCACATATTAATTCATAAATATTATGTGATATTTAATATTTAATAATAATATTTCAATAAAATATTATTCAATCCTAAAATGAATTATTTTTTCTAAATTAATTTTGTATTTGAATTTGAATATTAGAAAAAAATTCAACTTCGGTTATATTGAATTGAAAAAAAAATCATTTCTAAAGTTACAATAACATGAAAATATATTAATTAATCCATACAATAACTGATCTTATAATATTTGGGTCATGATAAATATTCCATTGTTACAATAAAAAACACCTAATCGTATTGTGTGAAACTGTGAGACTTTCATGGTGAGGTTTAGTGTACACGGTTTGGGATTTGATCATGATAAATTTGAACATCTCCCATATATGGTATCACTCATTCTTATGTTGCTAGATCTCAAATTATACATGCTCAAGAAAAAATCGTAGTACTTCTATCTCTCTCAGATACACTGATAAGTTAGATTCATATCACACGATCCTATTAGTTAGGCCATCACATCCTATATCATTGTCATTTATATTTGTTAAAATCCAATATTTATATACTAATAATATAACCACTGTTCAACGACTATACAATAAATGGTAAATATTATAATGTTATTTTAAATATGATGATATATAATAAAACCAAGTATGTGGCTTTCATCATTATAATGATAATAAAAAATTTAATAAATCACCGAAAGGGCATTTTATTTACATCATTTCATGTCATTACATAATCCCATTTTGAAATACATTTAATAATTCTATGAAAATAAAATTTCATTTTCCAAATAATGGGGAATAATTTTAATTATAAAAAACCCATTCACAAATACAAATCAATAATTCTATGATCATGTTAGTTATTTTAGAAACCCACTTAATAAATCAATAATATTCCTGGTATTCCTAACATATGCTACATATGGAACTACAAATAACAAACTCTAATATCACATAGATTGTGATGGGATCCAAATACTAAAAGCATATGGAATGGAACATAGATAAAAATGATCTCGAATTTATCAAATAATATTTATCAAATAATCAAAATATTCCTTAAACACACAAGGAAATAATTGTAGAAACCAAGTGTATTGATGAATATGAAAATAAAATATAACACTTAGAAAAGGTATAGTATACACCAAAACTGAATATCAAGTCTTATAACATGGTGATATAGAAGGAGACCAACCACAAAAAACTAATCAAGAGAGACCATGGGTTTTATAAAGGAAATTAAAAGATAAATGCGTTTGAATTGATAATTATTGAAAATTAAAAGATATATGATGTGACATACCAAAAACGGTCGACAATAAAATCCACCTGACCTAGTCCACCATGGTTCATAGGTGTAACAAGATAATGTAAAAAGTTCATGTAAATATAAAAACAAGATAAAAACTAGTGACAAACATTAGAATAATCATATTCATTAATGGTTAATAAAATCTTTTCTGAATATGAAAAACTAGAAAATATAACAATACAAACAAACATGTATACATGTGACCAACTGTTACCTCCAAATAATCCAACTATGGAGGTGGTGATAAAAAAGGGAAACTGACATGCTACATAATATTATTCTCTCTACTAGGGTCTTGTAACAAAAATATTGAACATTCTAATGATATTAGAAGGTTGTAATCAATAAACATAGTAGTATTGAAACTAAAAGTCCAACAAATATTTAATATCCGCAATGTTGAAGTTATAGTAATAAAACAGTTGATGTTTTTGAAGAAATTTTTATAATTAAATCCCATTAGATAATTATCTTTGGTTTATTCCATAAACACATTTATATTCAAAATACAAGGAATATTAAATGTAGCAATTATAATCATGAAATAAAATCAATATAATTCATTGATAAACCATCTCATAATCATGAATGAAATATAACAATGAAATATTCCATATTGTAAAATAATTTTAGAAAATAACCATAACCATCACCTCTTGTGAGGATAAAAAAAAAGAACAACAATTGGGATCAATCCATTAGGAAAAATTCTAGGTATAAAAAATTAATTCTCATTTATAGGCTTATGATTGTTCCAACTGGTATAACCTCATGTGACATTACACACACTAGTGTAAAATAACTCCTTAAGTGGCATTTCTGACAGAATGAGTGACATGTGTTTTTCATATTCACACAAGGTTCCAAATTTCCTCTGTTTTTCTAAATAAATTTAAAAAATCAATGATAAGAATTATAAAATATATTCAAGTAAATTGTAATACACATCAATTCATGATACCCCAATATTATTTGAAACCAGAAATTCACTCATTTAATGAAATAGTTGGGGCACACAATACATTTTAAAAGTAAAAATCCTATGAAAATATTATACATTTCCTTAATATCTATTAAAAATTCAATTCAATAAATAACCCTAATTAATTTATAAGAATAATACAGAAAATAAAAATAATTATACCTTTTTAAGGAAATATGAACCTCAATAACTATGGAATAACTAAAATTCTTCCGAAAATGAGATCAAGGAATTGTAAATCATGTCCTCAATATCCTATATCCTAAATAAAAACATCAAATATCCAATAAAACACATTTATTTAAATTATGATCTATAATTATTTCCAACAAGGAATGGGGAGGAGAGATCAAGCAAGAATTTAACAAAGGAAGTGGAAACCACATCAAATACAAAATATTCCATGTAAATCCATCAACTATTAAGATAAATCCCCATGAATCCATATATAGAAGCTTAAGGATCACTAGGGGATGATTAGGTCAGTCATAAGTGATATTATTAGTGATTATCCATAATAAGGCTATGGGAAAAGTGTAAAAATCATTTTTAATAGTTTGAAATTCAATACATGACTAGGCAGTGCTGGCAGACAAATCATCTACGGTAATTATCTATTTAAAAATAGAACCTACATGGACTACTAAGACAACGTGTATTGTTTTGTGAAACCATTAAACCCCCATGAAAAAACACATATACCCCATAGAATTTTTTTTGGTGAGATCTTATTGGAGAGATAATTATACAAACCATAAAATAATTATATCTCAATATAATCATCAAAATCATAGTCCCACAACAAATAAGTATATTTTTGCCTCATTAACCTGTTTTTCTCCAACATTTCATTTTTTTATTATTCAAACATCCACAAAACCAAGGCTAAGGGAACCGTTTGATTTTGAATTATTTTATCATGTTGATCCATAATTTGAAATGGTTTATAAAAAAAGTGGGTTTAGGAACAATATCAACAACCAATTATTCAATCACTTGGGATGTATTTGGAGACTACCTAATTAGTGGGGGTACATGAAACACATTTTGAATTGTTGAAATGAGATTCTTTTAGTATAACTCTTATTATCCAATTCCAATTTACTACACAATCTCAAAGGGTCCAGCAAAACTCAATTTTATCATATTTTACTGGCCCAATTCAATTTACCCATGAAATTTGAAACTCCTAGAAAAGGCTAATCACAAACATAACACATAATAGGATAATAATATTATCATGAATATTATTTTTGACGGTTCTATTCTATGTTTAAACTATTCTGGGTCAACTTCACATTTTCAATCATTTATTGAAGGAGATGTGGACAAAACATAGACCACTCTTCCATCTATATCCCAACATATGCGAGATCTATATGGCATTCAATAAAAAAACACAAATCCTTCCATCATTAACAAAGCCTAATAAATATTTTTATATGATAATTGATAAATGGATAATTTTTTTTCTCATGATCTACCAATATAAAAAATTCATGCTCACTGAAAAACCTCAAAAATCAATAAAAAACATTATATTTTCCCATTCTTCTATATGAGATCATCCATAACAAATTTAAAATGGAATATATTAATCTCAAAAAAACTTGACCCTAGAGGTGATCTTGGGGTCTATAACTAAGAAAACTTCAGATATAACACTATAAAACCTCATAATCTATCAAATGTACAAGAATCTAATCTATTTAATTCCATTTTTTTATTGTTATAAAATAAGTTGTATTTTAAATAATATTAATGATACCCCAAATCTAATCATTCCCAATAAAATTATATAGAAATATAATGTTGATGTTATTTTAAATGAAATCCCACATTAATAATAGAATATGATGTTTTTACAACATACAAGTAGCTCTCTAGTGTTTTGCCATTATTTTCTGACACATTAGACACTGTGATAATAATAAATTAATCAACCATATAATCTTTTCCTCCAATACTTATGTTATTTTTCATCAAAAATCATGGTATCATGAGGGGTATAGAGAAACCAAACGATTTTCCATTATCTATCAGCACTTTCCCTATGTAAATTCGATCAACCCAACATCTATGGAAGAATAAATCCCAAATGGGAGGCCAAAACCGTACACCAATGGCCACAAAACCATTATATATTTTAAAAAAAATGAGTTCACTTTTTTATGTCACCTTCTAGTAATGAAATCTATCACATCCCTACTGAGAATCCACTTAAACAATGGCCGGAGTGCTGGGTCACACGGCTTCAAGTATGCATTCCTACACACCATTTATTTTTAACTATTAGGTAGGGTCCAAGGTTTTATAGTGAGGAGAATATACCATAACATCATAGTCGAATAGACTATGATGTAAATAAATAAAAAATAGTTGAAGCATTATATTGATAGGAACAATAAAAATAATACCAATAACCAATCATATTTGAATCATAATATAAAAAAATGGAATATAAGAAACAAATATGAAATATTGTGGATGCATAAATAACCAATAAAGTGTAATAATAAAAAAATCCATCAATATGCTTAAAATACAATAATGTCATAGAATATTGATATACAAAAAAGATGTAATAAGGGAAATACATATAAAGGATGACATAAAAAAATTTACAAAATATAAAAAGACTAATCCTCTTGCATCATGAGCATTCTCTCAATCCCCTTCTTCTAGGAACCAAAATATAATTAAAATAAATAAATAATTTGTATTAGTGTAGTTTCACTTATTCATACTTGTATAAATGTAGTCAAATATGGTTCAAAATTCATCCTGAGTAGAGAGTGAGATTAAATCCTAGTAGGCCACCACCAACATAATCTATTGATAAATCTTTCCTATGTACATAAAAACAACTATGTATATGAATAATAATAAAAACAAAAAATTCGGAATAAATAAATTCCAACTATCCAAGGTTCATACAAATGTTTTATCTGAAACTACATTCTTCGGCATAGGTCATCGATAGATTTTTATAAATTACAATATATTTTATAGATATATTTTTTATTTATCTATATTCACTATGTAAATGCAGATGAAACTAGTAATATACTCGTAATGTAGGGTTATTCTTGACCAAGGATGTATCTTAAGTGGCATAAACTAGTTTAATAAGTTGTATGATCATGAATAGTGTGCATTCCTTGATTCTAAGGATTAATTTCAGACATCATGATCAATACTCTTGATTAGTTGGGTGAGTAATCATTACCAAATACTAAAATGGAGGAATGGGGAAAATCATTCCCATCTCCAAGATAATAGTAGAATGGTGAGAGATATCATGCTCAACACTCAATGTATGGGGGAGTAAAATTTATTTTTCAATGATTCCCTTATCCATCATCTACCATTAATATCAAAGGATTAATAATATTAATATTAAAAATAAAGGAGTGAATACAAATAAATCATAGTATTCAAGCCCAATAGATATATTTTTTTTTCTAGTTCATATCTTTCAAATTTAAATTTTATATAATAAGAGCCATAGTTTTTTCACCCAACTAAATACTACATTATCAAGAATATTAATTAATCAATGAAATTTAATATCATTATCATTAATAATAATAAATCAGTATAATTAATAATTAATGGAAAAACTATTTCATGATAGTATAATTACATAAGAGGTTCATTAGTCAACTAAAAATTATTTAGGAGTAGGAAAATAAATTTGGAACACCCATGATGTGATGTTGAATGAGTTAAACATTCTATAGTCACATATAAAGTTTCAACAAGGAATAGAATTCAAGGATTTAATTGATTTAAAAATGAAGAATGTATTTTAGAGAAATCATGGAAATGATCGATGTCAGGAACAATGGTGTAACATGGAAAACAATATTACTTTTATGGAATACAGATAAACAACCAATAATTGTCCCATATATAACACCTTGTCTAATATTGGTATCTTATATGAATAATAGTAGAATAAAAAAAAGAATAAGCCAATGGACAATAAATAAGGAACACATGATCACACAGTAATAAAAAATAATATAAAAATAGAACCTAATATATTAATAAAAAAATTACCTTATTGATATGAATCCAAAACATTAAAAAATGCATGAATTTGAGTCTGGATGATGATCTTATTATATTAACTATGTTATGATTTTGGAGAACACATATGAAGAAATACAGTAAAGCCCATAAAATGGAGAATAAATGAGGAAAATGTGGTTCTATGTCAAAAATAGTTCATGAGATAAAATTTAATGTCTATCAAATAGATAGGGTCATAGGGTCGGTCATTGTATTAGTAGAGATGTGCGCCAACAGTGTGCCACCCACTATCTAAGGAGGGACCCCTACATGGGCTAGGTGCATGGTTTGATTAACTATGAACAATCCCTGCAATGATCACCATCATAATCAAATCAATAAATCACTTATGATTTTTCATAGGATCAGATGGTAGAATATAAACTCTGTGGAATCTATCATTTTAATGGGTTCCACTCATGGTTAATCTGCATGGATAGAACTAACCATGCACTAACTGTGACACCCATTCTGTTTGCCCAGTTCTCTAAGCTCTTGGCACTAAAAAAGTCCCAGATAATCTAGATACGATCATTAGGTTAATGGGAACATTTACCATTATTATATAAAGGATTAGTGTTTTGAAAAATGAGCTATACCATTTAAAACATCTTGGTCTTTGCATCTTCATCCCTTAAATCAACTAATCCATGAGTTGGACTTCTGGGAAAAAATTTATATAATATGAGATCTTTCCCCCCACTAATATTGTATATTTACTTCCCTTACACAGGTCTCATATTTTACTTGGTTGCGCTTTTATAAAAACAATTCCAAAAGTTAGTTCCTCCATCAGAGTGTATTTATACTATAATCAATGATTGGCACTATGAACTCCAAAAAAGAATTATATGTATCCAACTCATCCTTAGCATGATGTAAAAAATGCTATGTTCTAGATAATACTAGGAAGGTTGAGATATGTTAAAGAAAAAATTCATAGATTGGTAACTCTAAAGAAGTTCAGTCTAGTATGATATTTTATGATCTTCATCCAAACCTAAAATGGTATAATTATTCTAGGTGAAAGATTATACTTTCCATGAATACAACGATGGTCCATCCTTGGAAAGGAACATAATAAAACCTGAACTCTGACCTCAAACTCAATATTTGGCTGACCTTTATTAGAATTTTCCTACAGCCTGGATCAATTTGTCAATATGAACATTCTTAAAAACTGGACCTACTCTATAGTATCCCAATCAAGAATTGGTTCATGTAATGTTTCATCCCCTACCTATAAACATTTCTGGGCTGAAAGAGAAGGCCTTTTATATAAGGAATCATTACTAACTATCTAAATAGTATAATGAATGAGTTTATTATAATAAATCTCCCCAATGGGTTTTGGTTTTTCCTTAGTTCCCTTGAAATCTAGGACACATGCTCTGAATGTGACCTCTAATTCATTAATTGTACACTATTTCTCTCTGTCTATCTATGGTGGATAGGTCATCCTTAGAGGCACATGTGAACCTATGCCCATCCAAAAAACCATATAAAATCAATATGTGATTTGATTGTCCCTATTAGATATGATAAAACATGGATCTCTCTAAAGTCATATGATGCTCTTAATGAATATATTTCACATATTGTCAATTAAAACGGTCTCCTGAATAGGTAAATATTATGTGACAGACATCATAATATTAATGAAAAGAAAGAAAGTATAATTTCAATGAGGTTATATAGGTAATATAGTCACTAAATCCATAGAAACGACATCCCATATCGACTCATGATTGCTTAATGGATATAAATTTCTTACTAAAAGCTGATTTTCCAACTTCCACTTTTGAAAAGTGGGACACCATGTGATAAAAAAAGATATCTCTTATTTTATTCTATGCCACCAATAATATATATGACAATATAAATACATATTGGTGATGCTGGGATATATAACAATGATTGAGGCATGAAATTGCCCCATCACCTCCCCTGTGAATTCGTATGAAACCAAATGATTCCCATGAATGAATATGGTATCATCCTCTTCCGCGTTCAATTCTTAAAATGAAACATTATATGAGATTCCCTTGATTTGGAAAATTAGTTTTTGGTTAGATAATTTCCACATTATCACTAGTTCAATAAGGGTTGATGTCACTTCTATGGAAGTGATTATATTATTTCAATGATCATCCTGAACCTCATCATTCATCCCTAAAAAAATCGACATCAGATAACATTTCCCACATTCTTCCCAAAACAAATATGTTTGGTCCTTCTAGTTCAGATCATCGACTAATGAATTTCCATTTTTAGAAATGTAAACAAGATAAAAAGGATTTTAGGTACTCAACACATATGTACTGACTAGAATTCATATCTTGATGTGTGAAGAAGTATGATAAGATTTATTTATTAATAATTAATTCCATATTCTCACAATGTAAACAATGTCTTAACTTAATCGACAAATATCAAGGTTCTGTGTCGATTAATTCAACTTTGGGGTCCTGAAATGTCAAGACCCACACTCATATATCGTACATAATTACTGCTCCAAGAACAATACCTAATGTGTCATAGAAAATATTTTATCTCCTTCCGGAATATTATATAATAAAGATCTTTTTTTCAACTAATATATATTAAACTCTTAAAATGTGTTTTCACATGTTTCTATCCATGATAATTTCACACGATGTTTAGTTATGTTGGTGAGAGAAGCTGTTAGGATTAAGCAATTGTTGAGAAACATCTATTATATTAATCTATACCCAAGGAAATACATATTTCAAATGAGTTCATTGGATTATCACATGACTCACTAACTCTCACATTATATAGGTCCTCTAAAACATATATCTTCTAGATTACATGATCCCTGATGTATACCTTGTCAATCCAGATGTTTCATTTAAATTTTTTTGAGAAATATATTGATATCTAGAGTATTTATCATGATCTCAAGATAGAATATTGGGAATATAGAGAATATAAAGTCACAAATATTTTATCCAAAAATAATAACATGATTTAATCCTGGAATGGTTTGAAAACCTGGTTCATTATATTGATAAAAACTATAGGTGAATTTGTGAGACCTAACATCATTACCGAGTACTCATAAAAATCATACCTGATCATAAATGTGTTGTGAGGATTTTATGATGTCCTAAAATTCAATTGATGATCATCCTACCTCATATTATTCATTGAATATGTTCCCCCTATTCAATTATTATCGTTATGGTGTTCAATTTGAGGTAGTTGAAAATTTTTCTTCATCACAAGTGGGTTCAACCATATTTAATCTACCAAAAAGCTGAGGGTAATGTCTGAATTCATGGAAAAATTTAGTGGTGAACCTATGAAAA
This sequence comes from Viscum album, assembly GCA_963277665.1. Lineage (NCBI taxonomy): Eukaryota > Viridiplantae > Streptophyta > Magnoliopsida > Santalales > Viscaceae > Viscum > Viscum album. The sequence goes on along the minus strand of OY728165.1, from coordinate 667,845,485 downwards.
AGTTATAGGGAATATAAAACCATTAGCTACCATGTACTACAACATCTTCATGATATCAAGATGATCCTTAGGTTCTATCCTATAAGGATGGATGAAAACTATTGTCCCTACTAGAACTAGTTAGATGGTGAATTCTACCTCCATCATTATTGGAATAATAGAAAAGTCATCAGGGAAAAAATTCATAACATGATCCACCATATCAGGGAAAATAGTCAAACATAACCCCTGAAAATCATGTATAATACTGAACATCTTGTCATTCACATATCCCGACCCCTAATTCTCAAATCAAAATAACAATTCTTGTACATTCCAAAATTCCTTATTTAAGTACCTAGCACTATCTTGTAATGTTAACCTCACCGTCCAGTGATAACAGTAAACGTGGGATCATTTAAAATGAAACCAATACATATTGACAATTAAATCAAATCAAATGATTTCAAGGAAGAAAATATTCAATACAAAGAGATATATTCCTATATAAATTGGAAAACAATTACAAAGAAGTGTGATCTTTGATCAGATACCTAAAGTGGAATCGATCATCATGACACCATAGAATTTTATTAATGAGGATTTTAATATCCATAATCCTCAATTATTTAGAATATTGATACTTGCATGTATCCAACATACAATAAATTGATATAGATTCTATAAGAATATTACCCTTAAATGTAGAAGGTATATCAACCTACTCTTCCATCATATGTTTCATTTCATGTAAGTTCTCAATATTGTGGCCTAAAATGATAGCCGAACATCATTGTAGAAGCCTTCTCTTCTGGGGATGTATGTCATGAGTCTAGTAACCTCTTCCTCAACCACCATCGCAGCCTAAATGGATGGTGGTATTCAAACTACAACCTTGAGATATAATACTAGAACCAATCCAGATACATGGGGTATCTATAGATCACTAATTTCTTGTATCTATTGGAATGGGTGAACATAATATATAGATATAACCCATCCTATCTTATTCTTATCATTTGACTAGATGTTGTAATCTTTGGGATTTCTTATGTCCCAGTTTCACAAACTAGTGATAGAATATAAATTTTTCATCACCATATTATGGAATACATATTAAACTATGAGGATATTCAAAACATATCTTTCACCTAGTAGAAGAAACATTGGCAGATATAGGAACTAAACCACCATATTACCCACTGTAAAATTCACTTAAAATAATCTTAGTAACGAGGGACTCTTCAATGATATTAGAAATATTCAACATTAAAATGATGTTGACCTACTCTCAGATGTTGTATACCATCACATCCTCAAATTTATAAGAGATAAGAATATCATATACCACTAGAGCTGTTGTTCATCAGTGTCGCTCAGTAAATAAACCATAATACTCTATGATAGACATGAATCCTTTATTAAGGATAAAAACATATTTAGAAAAGTCATCACTAATAGTCTATAGAAATATGTATTTAGAAAATATCTTCTGTATATAATCTCAGACCATATATCTATGTCGATCTTCAAGGGAAATTACTTTCCATCGTCTCTTGAATTAATCCCGTTGCATATATGAAGTGATTTTTACCCTCAACTCTAGAGGGATCTATAGATCCTCAATGATAAAAATTCTGGTCTCCATCAATGATTATGAATTATGTGTTCCACCATCCCTTGAATATATTAGATGATTATGCAGCTAAAATTGATGATTCAGTGCTTCCACGGTTTGGGTTGGTCGAGCGACACCTTTCATATGCATCATCATATAGAAAAATCCTTCTCGAAACAATGTGTTTGTTCACATATCATGGATAAGGGGAAGTGTATTAGGTGGAACTATATGATGGATCATTGGAAGCGTAGGGCTCACTATCACTAGTGCATGGTCATCACCACCTTCATGTAGTACAAATCGAGGATTCCTTGGTTCCCTGATTCTATAAGTCCAAATCCAAATGTCATAATATAATCTAACAGTCAAAAGATCTGCATATAGATGTCAAGGATGGGTTCCTATCATTCCAATGAAAAGATCACACCTCCCTACCTACTCTAATATAATGTTCTATGTTGTAAATGAAACTATAGTAAAATATAATAACTATGAGAGACTACCCCGTCTACATAATGAAATGGTAATGTTAGGGTCTATGTCTCACATAAAACACATAACATTTCCATTTCATTAAAAAAAATTCTTTGATTCCAAATAATTTATTGGGGAACACATCCATCTATTATGTAGAATGCACATCTTGTTGACATACATTCCTGCTTTCCAATGGTGGGTGACATTTTTCTCTTATTTAGGGATGTTTTCTCATTGATTGAAATGTGATGATTGGATGTCAATTCCTCCTCATGTGGATTCCACCTTAGATATCATTACCTAGTATGGGGCTCCCTCATAGATTTAATATTTTGTTCTTGAAACATTTCTCAATGCCATGTCTTCATGGATTCTGTTTAATTATGTAGCATAAGTCAGTGCATTCAATGGGGTCTGGTCTGGGTAAACCTACGGTCATGTGATTAGTCATGTTGGACATCATTGGCGTGTATTGGCATTGGGAAACTGAAGCGTCTAAGATTCTTCCCCTTATGATATGGCTTCAAGAAGGAGTGGAAACCCGATGAACCCACGTTGAATGTAAGGAATATTATGCCACATACATGTCAGTGAGGTTTTCCTCAGCATACCATCTTTAATAATGGGTATGCCGTGAGTTTAAATTCTAAATGAGACTAATCAGATGGATCCGAAAAATGACGGGAGTGGATCAGATGTGTGGAACCCTAGGATGGGAGCACTGATGTTGGAGTTAATACGTGGTTAGCAGCATGATTTCTTCTAGGAGTAGTGAGATATAGGATGACATGATCTCACCATGATTTTGTGTCTAAGTAATGAATCAAGACAGATATAGATTTTTGATAGTGGATGAGGAGTGAGATTAATATGACATGATGATGAAAATAATGTTGGGATCTAGTATCGATGTGACTTCCTACGTATACCCATTATAGGGTATTAATGTACTCGTTGTATGGTGGGAAAATGGGACACCTAAGGAGAATACCCATTTTGATGAGACACGGAGGAAGTGGATCCTCTGGGTTGGGGCACGACCTTCCCAAAGCACATAGGATTAAGGGAATAACCAATATGAGACATAGGTGTTGGGATTGACCCTATAGGAGGCTTACTACGTATCCCACGAGCATTGAATCAATGTCCATGTTGTTTAGCCAGGGCGAATAGAAATATGGTGGAAAAATAATATAACAAATCAACTGTATACTCATGGAATATTTGTGGTTTACATCCTAGGTTTGTATGATACCATGGTGGAAGAGCAGAGTCAAGGGTCCCAGCAAGCGGGAATACAATGTCTTAACATAGATTGCGGACTACAATGGCTTACTACTAGTTAGAGAACAGAACGACCTAATATCTATTAGGGATGATAATGACTTACCGCTAGATGGGGTGGAACCTCAGGGAGTATTCCTATATTCAAAACATAGAAGACAAGGATAAAATCTCACATATTTTGAATGGGTACAATTTAGTGTCTTGTGGAACAAAAATAGGTGTACACTTTAACATCATACAGGACAATGGTGGACTAAAATGAAGTGGTCAGGACAAATAGGTGTTGGGAATGAACCTCAGGGTGGCTACCTACATAGCATGCCTTGTCATGAATCAATGTCCACATAGTTTTAAATAAAGGATAATGTTTAACGTCAAGTGGGACAATTGTGAACTGACGTGAAGGGGTCAGAACATGTAGGTAGTGGTCTTTAACCTTATAGAGTCTTCCTACATACATTTCCATTGAATGATCAAAGTCCATGTAGTTTGGAATGGTTTATTGAACTGATGTGAATTGGCCAGGACTACTATATGTAGGTCTTAAACCTCTGGAAGGATTTCTACATACCTTTCCATGGTAAGGATTAAATCCGATGTAAATAAATATATTTTGGGACATAAACTCTATGGAGACCCAGCAAGGATGTCAAGGTTGATGCTTACTTTTATATCATGTGAGTCATTCTCCGTGTGTGAAATGAGAGGGAACAATGACCTCATGTTCATGTCACGAAATGTGAAACCATGGGAAGTGGAGTGGGGATTACACGTGGTTAGCATCCCAAAGAAAAAACATGGGTTCCTTTTGGTTAGAGACCCAGGGAGATGGACATTGTGACTTACTCCATGGTGGTGGACCGATGGAGAAAAATCCTAGAAGAAGAGTGATGGGAGATTGAAGAACCCTATTCCCATATGTCCTCTGATCTCTGGAACTGAAGAATAAATGATGTGTAGGGGTACTACCACCTGCAAGAATGTCTAGGGGGATTACACCGAGATGGTTTCCCTCCATGTGGATAGATGATTTTCCAACAATGAGGATCTCATTACATGCGAGGAAGATCACATGCTCGTGGAGACAAGTGGTCATAGAGAATGTCCTATATGTGGCACTCTGTATGTGATTCATGGTGCGGGGCCACAATTTAATGTCATGTTCTGGGGATGATGGGGCTTGGAAGCTTAACATTCAACTCCTCGGTTGAGGCAAGATCACTCTTCCCCCTAGGACTTACATAACTGATACCCATCCACACATGGTGAATGAAACGCATCATAAATGTCATGGTTAGGGTGTGTCTTGGAGTGGTCCAAAGAGGGGTCCATGTTATCATGGCTACGTGAAGAAGCAATATCCTTTAGTGTGCCTATAAAGAGAATAATGAGGAAAACAAACTCAACATGATCCAATGCCTAGGGGACATGGAAATAATTTTTTACAAACTAGGACGGTCATACGGGAAAAGGGGTTGCAGAGAAAAGGTGTTCAGAAGAAGAGGTCTCACGAAGCTCTCATGATTAATGTAGTTGATGTGATTCGTGAAGGGGTATGCCTTGAAAAGTGGGATGTAATAGACTAGGTATATGAAATATGAGCACATAGAGGGTGATTTTCAATTTATAAAGGCTCTCGCAGAGTAGGGATTCATAAAGCATGGTTTCTTGGCAATGCATAACATTGAGAAGTAGTGATACTCGCGAAGCACAGTAACCTTGCCTTAGCATGAGGCTCACATGTGGATGTAAAGTACATAGTGATGCACAGGTGATTAGAAAAGTCCCAAGTCCCCATAGGGATCTCAAACCTTTTTGAAGGCTTCTAGACTTCACTGAGGGAATCTCTGCTGGGATAGGGGTTGTGTTTAGGCCGAAAGAAAGTCACTTCGTGATTCTAATTTACCACAAACAACTCATTTTCTCACATATAATAACATTCTTCGTTATTAGAGAGCTGAAAAGAGAATGGTCAGAGTATCCTTCTATTGGGATCAGGGGAAGCCTATTATATATAGTCATGTAGTGGTCCGAATAGGGAGATAATTACGTGATTCCACATGGCTCGTTATTGTAATAGAGGAGCCTCTCGCCAGTTTTCCTTGTGTAGGATTCCCAATCATTTTTAGGATCGTGGAGCCTCCCACCTCATTGCATTGAGAATGATTCATAAATGACTTTATTATCAAATATCATCCTTCCTATTTTCATCATGGTGGCATTGAAAACTTCTTTTAGATCACTGAGCCTCCCCCCACATTTCTTCGTAATAGATTTGAAAATGTTTTTCAAATCACGGAGTCTTCCGCCTCATTCCATTATGGTGGCTTGTGAAACATCTTTTATAACATAGATCCCCCATCATCATTACTTAAATGTGGCTTCAAAATCAACTTTCGAATCATGGTGCCTCTCAACTCTTAGATTTTTGGTGCCCTCAAAGATGAAGGCTTCATGCCAGCTGCTGTTTTGGGGGTCTTCGTGAATGGGCTTCACGAGGTAGCATCAATGGAGGCATTTTCCTCTTTATGTTTTCTTTTACTCTCCCCATATTTTGGTACCACCCCCTCCCCCCATAAGACTTATAGCCGAGGAGAAAACATGGGTCTACGTCAGAGGGTAAATCAATTTTTTTTAGGCCAATCTCCATGTTGAGTCGCGAAGATGGGTCGCAATGCGGAGTGGTGATGCACCAGATGAGATCATCATGAAGTTTCATGTGGTTGAATGTTCCATGAGGCACAAGGGGTCATCAACTATAAATAGGGGAGTTTTACGACAAATATTTCCATTATACCTTCTACATTTTACATATAGTGCTTTATGTTTACGATGCCCATCGCACTCCACGATTGATCTTTAGAAATCAAGCCTTTTTTCTTTGTGCCGCATAGTGAGTCCATCGACTGCACAAGTGTTCACTGTAGCAATAAAGTATGTGAAGTCTTTGGTAGGGATTTGTGAGCATCTCTACAATTCTTGCATCACAATTTGTGATTTGTGATTGAGCTCCACATTCAAGGGGAAAATTTTCAATAAATGATTCCGAGACTAAATGGCTCATCAGGAAGCTGCCAGCGGGTTCCATGAAGATTCTTTCCATAAGGAAGAGATGGAATGTTTCTTGGGTATTGAAGAATTATTTTGAATCCATTCATACCCCAATTCACTGGTAGAACTTCTGTCAGATAGCTAGAAGAACTACCCACTCTGGAAAAGGCTACCCCTATATGGCTTTAGTCTAAGGGATGATGTCTTCATTCCAAAAGTGAGCAGTGATGAGCTAACTTACTAGTTAAGGAGCACACCATAATAGCGCCAATAGTTTAGGGTTCCCAACATAAATTCTTGGGAATAGTTCACATCCGTCAATTAGAATTTCCTTCACAACAACATGAATAATGTAGTAGTAAAGATGTTGTAGCTGGAGACATATCCCCCATTTTATTACACCATCTTGAAGAAGACCATAGGAATCCTAGAGAAGTGGTAGACCAACAATTGGGATCTACTATGAGGATATAATTTCATAGATGAATGTTCTATGTCTTACTGGGACTGTGCCTCGTGTGAGGTGTTTGGGGTAGAGCTGGGGCGAGCGGGATGGTAGGAGGCAACATTTTCCTCCCAATTACATATCTACCTTCCAATGTAGTTGATTCTAGAGATTCTGAAAAAAATGGTCATCGAGGACCAACACTTTTCATTTGTACCATGGAGAGGTTGACATTATCATATGGGACTTGCACCAAATATCAAGGGTCCAAATTATGGGTGAAATGTAAGATAATATCCTCCACATCGTGAATGCATGGGAGGACCCAAAGTAGATGTAGCTGATAGAATAGTCACTGATGGTCCAGGGACCAGGGGAGGACAAACTGTCGGTGAGGGGTGTCTATTTAATGTGGTGGGTCAAGAAGTTCTTGAACAACACAAAATATGGATAGTTTCCTGTGAGGCCTTAGCCCTTCCTGAAGGGGGTTTAACAAAGTAAAGGGAACTCATACTAGAAGATCTTGGAGGATAGCCAGTGGAATACATGAGGGTTCAACATCAGTACTGAGCAACATCTAATGGTTATGTTAGCTAAATTTATAAATGTGGTTATCTGTGGTTGGATTTGGCTAGTGAGGGACCCTAAAACTGTAGTGCAACCGAGTATGTTCATTATGGAATCCATGTTGGAGATAGGGGGTTGGTGAACCCTAGGATCCTGATGCTCTCCATGTTGTATAAGATGATGTGCCATATCAGCAAGGTGAAGATGATGCAGAGGATATTCGGGTTGTTCCCCAATTTGTATGTGTGGATAGTGGTTCATGTAAGGGGTATCTACCAATATCTAACCCCATTTCTCCTCCAAAATAAATTTTACACCCGACCATTTTAAATGATGTGGGGAGCCATCTGACCAATCTGACACTCTAGTTAGTGCTGAACCTGGTCCAGAATACAGACGAGATCAACATCCACTTGTTATCTTTTCTAAATGGTATTTAAATATATGGTGACCATGGAATAGAAGGGAATCTATCTAACCTCTTGGCCTTTCGGGGTGATTTACTAGTAGAGCATGATGACCACGAGACTCTCTGGTAGTCATACACCCAACACGGTTTCAATAGGAAGTTTCAGTGTATACAGTGGATGACCACAAGGTTATATATGGAAGGGGGGTTCTATGATGATCAACCATATGTGTTGAGATAGTTTAGGATCATGATTATGCATGAGGATGGGAAGATACGGAATGAGATGCCTCTTCCCACAAATTCTATCAGGTTAGTGAAGGAATAAGCCAAGAGATGTGATGAAGCCTACTCCGGGGATATGATGAAGCAACAAGTTGTCTGTGCCGGTGACTAGGTGCATCCCCAACCCCAAGGCCAAGGGTGTAAGGTGGAAAGAACATCTTTTGGTGGAAGAGATGTTGTAGTGGTGAGACCAGTGTAGGTTGAGAGGCAGGAGGCAGCGATAGACCCTACGGTGCTGGAGGGGTAGAGTCATCTGGAGGGGAGGACGCACTGTGGATTCAATAGGATATCATCCGGAGCCCTGTGATAATATCCATGCCACATAGATATGACTAATAATTCCATAATAAAATATTCATTTGATATCTAGGATGTTATCATGGATTTCCTTATCTCGTCATAGATGTGGAAACATTTTAAAAACCTCTGGATGGATTTACCGGGGATCGGTCCATTCAATGATTGTAAAACCCCAACCCCTCTAGGTTGTAGCTGGTGCATTACATGTGATATTGGCATGGTTATATGTAGTAAAAAATCCATAAGTAAAGATCAGTTTAGTAGTCTTGAAGAAACTAGATATGTTGATGTTAGTCAAATTACATTAGAAAAGATTATAAAAAAGAATACATAATGAAAAATAAAAATTGCATCCACAACAACTCAAAAAATGACCTTTTCATTGTCCAATGTTTAAAGTAAAAAATTAAAGGAGTGAGCTCAAATGCTCAATAAGGGTGAAAAATAGTGTAATGATGAATTCAATAATAAGTGAATCATTATCAATCTGGCATAATCTATATAGCACGGTGAATAAATGAAACACTAATGTAGTTAATAAATTGAGAATGAAACTGCATCAATATATTTTGTAATTGTGAAACCTCATGGATAATAATAATAAATGATAATGAATAAAGATAATTATTTTTAATTGGAAATCATGTATCTGGCACATGAATCCATAAAACCTTTAAAACAGTTTAGTTTTCAGTGTAGAAACCCATCATATTTTTGGAAACAAACTCTAAGGATTTCTCACCAACTGATTTTTCTCATGAGACCTACAAATGCGTTGAGGGGAAATAGAAGTTCCCAGCCACAACTGAATGTCCAAATAATTATTTATAGATTGATTCAATACAATAATAATATGCCTTTTCTGTATCCGTATAGAGTATAGTATATGGATTTATCAACATCTCCATAATTAAAATAACTTTCAGAATAAACACCGCATGTAAAATGGTTTATACTTTAGACAAAAAACAGATCCTTGATATGATTTTGTGGATAATTAATAATTTCAAATCAAAATTGATCTCAAATGGGATGTAGGCACACCACATAAGGATTAATAGGTTAACAATGAAAAGTTAGTCACAACAAAATAGTATTAGAGAAAATGTCTCTTACCAAAATGTAATCAGTCAATTCATATGACCCGAACATAATACCCATCAAATGAACCAATAAATAACATGAATATAATGAAAAACGTGTTTTTATATATCAACATTCATTACACTTATTCCACCTACAAGAAATAAGTAGTGAATAATGAAAATCTCACAGAAATGAAATTGTGTTGAGTAACCCCTTATAAATAGTTTGGCATGGTAACGAGGGTTAATGTGAGGGATTGATGAGATGTAATGGGGTATTCCATAATCTATATCACACAATATATGTATGGGGGTGGTTTGAAAACAAACCCATTAATTAGTAATTTAGAATAAAAGGGCACAACATAGAAGAGATTCTGGAGAAAAAGATAGAGAGAGTATCCCTGACCATATACTCGAAGGTGTTCTGGATTTTTCATAACAACCTGAATAATAAAATTTAGATTCATTAATTAATAATTATATAACCTCATAAACATATAATTGATATTTTATGACCTTATTTGGTTCGTTAATGGCCTTTTCATGGTTTAAGAGATTAAATTTTATTGTCTTGCAAGCATTTTTTTCCATGGTTTCCATGATCCGTTTACTTGTATTCTGGAATAGATGTTTGTCCGAAATATGGTTAAACATAAATAATTGTTAAAATACATTCATAGTAACATTAAAATGATATAAATGTTCTTATTATTATTCTGGTTGTATACCATGTGGATGAATCATTTGATGAGTTAAAATTGAATCTTGGATTTGGCTAGGTGGTTTTGTGCACAATAATCTTGTTTTGTATTATTATTCCACATTATGAATGTGTAAAGATTCAAGAACATTAATCGAGATAATAAAAATATATTATTACATGGTTCAACCATTGAAAAAGTTTCATGAATTGTATTTATGATTGTAATTAATATTTAAAACCTGTCTTCCTTTAGTGTGCTAAATTTACACTTCTGGACGATGTTTTCATTTATTTTATAAAAGGAGGGGACAAAGATAGATTATGTTTTAATATTCTATTAGAAAAATAAAAATCCATTACATGTATGGTAATATAATTATCATGGAATTTCAATGAGGGGAGTTGAGAAGGGAGAAAAAACGAATAGATCTTGGTAGAAGAAATTGAAAGAAAAGAGAAGGATGGTTCATCTCTTGAGGATTCCTCCTTGAGAATCATCTTAAGGCCTTTGTATTTTGTCTTCTGATGAGACCATATACTTTTGGACATGGGGAGAGGTCTTTAGAATTGAATTTGGCAGAATTTAGTATTGTCTTGAATGTTATGTGTTGTGGGAGGAATAGGGGGTGAGGGGTGGTTTATATAGTGGTGGGGAGAGGAGTTTTCTTAATTTTATAATAATTTATTTATTATTTCCTCTCCTCGAAACCAATAGTGAGTATTCCATGATCAAGAATAGTAATATATGCAAGTAAATTAAAACCAATTGGTCTTAAATCATCTGATCATCATCAATGACTCAATAAATTCCTTATCTAGCATTTATTGTAAATTTTCACATTTTACTATTCATAAAAAATTAATGTATTTCCAAAAAATCACAAAATTCGACCCTAACCAATTATCGACGTGTAGAATCCAAAAATGAAGTTCGTTTTCCAAAAAATTAAATGTCTAATTATGATTAATTATATATTTAATTAAAATAATAATTTACCCAAAAAATATAAACACATATAATATTCATTTACATTTTTAAGGTGCCCAAATTTATTTATACATTCAAAGGCATGGAATCCATTCATTAGAGTCATATTAATATTCAGAAGGGTATGTATCTATTCATAAGTGTATTTTACCATTATTATGGGTATATTACTATTCATAAAAATTTATGTTAACTCTCTGAGACACCGAATAACATAATTTTTGTAAACATATATGTTAGATTTTTAAATTCCCATCAAAAAATTTAAAAAATTAGTTTTTCTTGTCTAGGTTATAACGAAGTGGTGTTTTCAGAGACATATTGATCTATTCATTCTATAATAAATATATTTAAAAAATCATAAGGTCTTACCTTATTCCCACCTATGGAAATTTCATCCCCAAAATTTTATTTACTTATTAAAATGTGTGGTTACCGTGTGTATGGTGTTAATCTAGTTTAATCATCATCGTGATGACGTTAATATAAGTTCCATGCATTAGAACAATGATTTATAGATCCTTCAAAATCATTTTCTTCCTTCATCCAGATAGACCTTGTACAACTTCGTTCATATGGTTGTTCACAGAAAAATAGTTTATGAAAATAATAATGTATGACATATAATTTCCAATCAAATGATAAAACATGATTTTTATAAAACAGTCAGACATAATTTGAGTTGAAACAATCAATCAATGGCCCTTTTAAAATTCCATAGGTATGTGCCGAAAGATTATATTTCAAAAAAAATATAAATGAGTTTCACAAGGGTCTCCTTCATCAAGACCATTTTCAAAATCATAACATGTTTCAAAATCATGTGATATTGTAAAATATTTTAAAATTCCTTGATAATATTTATCTTTCTTGAAAATCTAAGAATATTGAAAAAATAGTATATGATGAAATAAAACACACGATCCACAATGGTATTGTGGTATAGTGGAGGCGTTTGATATCTCATACAATTTTATGAAAGTGAGATGTGTGCTAGAAAATGTTTCAGAATTTTCAGGGCTTGACTTTGTAATAATTATTGCAAGCATGTAATCATGAAGGGATAGAAATGTCATTTTGGATCCTCCTCTTTCGATTTTAAACTGACATTCCTTAATCTGAAAAGTTAAAAAAACATGAGTTTAACATAAAGAATAGACATATACACTGACCATATGTTTAATGATAACTTATAATCCCTAAAGTCTCTATTCCTCAATAATAGCATACACTAGATTATGTTATGAATCTAAAACAGAAGAGCACAAAACATAGATTAAAATTATATGCATAGATAATATTATAAATCATGATTCTCTGAGTAAAAATTTACAATAACCTCCTTCAAAATGGATTATAAAAAAATTTTATTTATACTAAGCATATCCCCTAGGAGTGATGCAACCAAGAGTGTAGCACGACCCGTTGTTCTATACCAAGATACCCTAGGTGAAGCCCGAAACTCCCTATCATATTTTTCACTACTATGTACATATGTTCCTGAGCCACCATTAGCTGCTCGTATCTAGAAAAAGATGTATTTGGTAGAAATATTCTCATAATCTATTCCTTCCCAAAATACGAGGACATTCTTGTACCTTTATTCTCAAATACTATATTAGGTATTTTTTCCCTACTATATATTTCCTACTCAATTTTCCATTTTCCTACTAAACATCCCCATATACCAACAGTCACACCACGACCCATCCAGGATAGAGCCGATGCATTACTTGTGAAATTGACATCATTATAAGGATTGACAAATCCTAAAGGAACGATCAATTTAGTTGTCTTGAAAAAACATGATACATAGTTGTTACTCAAATTACATAGTAAACGTTAACAAAATACATTATATAATGAAAACTAAAAACCAAATCTACAAGAACTCAATAAATAATCACCTCTTTGTCACCTTTTGAAAGTAAACAATGAAAGGGGTGAGTTTAAATGCTTAGTAAGGGTTACAAATAGAGGATGTATGAAATCAATAATAATAGAATCATATTCAATCCGGCATAATCTATATGTCATACTGAATAAATGAAACACTATTTTTGTTAATAATCTAAGAATGAAGCTGCATACATAGATTTTTTCATAGTTAGAAACACATGGATAATATAAAAAATAAATGATAATAAATAAAGAGAATTATTATTAAATGTAAATCATGTATCTGTTTAATGAAACCATAATACCGTTAAAACAGTTCAGTTCGTTGAGATGAAACCCGTCTGATTTATGGAAACAAACTGTAAGGGTTTGTCACCAACGGATATGTCTCATTAGACCAACCAATTCATTGAGGCGCTATAGCGGGCACCACCCTCCACTTCAGGTCCAAATAATTATTTATACACCTATTCAATGCATGATTAATATGCCTTTTCTTCAACTGTAAAGAGTAGTGTACACAGAATCATGAATATTTCCATAATTAAAATATCTTTCAAATAATCACCGTATCTAAAATGGTATACAGTTTAGAAAAAAAATATCCATGATATGAGATTATGTATAATTAATAATATCAAATGAAACGTGATCTCAAATGGGCAGTAGGAATAGAAAATAAGGATTATTAGGTGAAAAATGAAAAGTAAATCACAACAAAATAGTACTTGAGACAAAGACTCTTACCATAATGTAATTGGTCAAATAATATGACCAGAAATTAATAACTCTAAAATGAATCATTGAATGACATGAAAATAAATATAACAATTTTATTACATATCAAATTTCATTAAAATTATACCACATACAAAAAGAATGTGGTGAACAATGAAAATCTAACAGAAATGAACGTGCGATAAGAAAACCCATACAAACATTATGGCATGTTAATGAGGGTTATTGTGATGGATTAATGAAAGGTAATGGGGTATTCAATTATCTATATGTCACAAGAGAAGTATGGTGGAGGTTCAAAAAAAAACCCCATCATTTGGAATTAAAAACAAAAGGGTACAACATAAGGGATATTCTTGAACAAAAGTGTGAGAGAGGTACCTTACCTTATACTCAAAAGTGTTCTTGATTGTTCTTAATGACCTGAATAATCAAATTTAGCTTCATTAATTAATAATTAAGAAAACTCATAAGCATATAATTGATATTTTATGACCGTATATGGTTCATTAAGGGCCTTTTTGATGGTTAAAGAGAATAAATTTTATTGTTTTTGTAGCATTTGGTTCTTTGGTTTTTATTATCCGTTTACTTATATTATTGAATGGATGTTTGTTCGAAATATGCTTAAACAAATAGAATTGGTAACATAAATTCCTATTGACATTAAAGAAATATAAATGATCTTATAATGATTCTGGTTATATACCATTAGGATGAATCATTCAATATGTTAAAATAAACGCTTGGATTGGGCATGGCGGGTTTGTGCACAATAAACATGTTTTGTATTATTATTCCATATTATGAACATGTAATGATTCTTGAACAGTAATATATATAACATATATATATATATATATATATATATATTATGACCTCGTTCAACCATTGAAAGGTTTCATGGCCAGTATTGAAGGTAGTAATGAAAATTGAAAACATATCTTCCATGAGTTTGAAAAATTTACAAATCTCAGATGTTGTTTGTATTTACTGTATAAAAGGAGGGAAAAAAGAGATATTATTATCAAATATTAAATTTACACATTTACAATATAATACATGTATGGTAGTGGAATTATCATGGAATTTGGATGAGGGTTGGTGTGAAAGGAGAACAATTGAATGGAACTTTATTGAAGAAATTGAAATAAAAGAGAAGGATGGTTCACCCCTTGAGTACTCCTCCTTGAGAATCTGGTTAAGGCCTTTGTTTTTGGCCTTTTGGTGAGACCAACTGGTCTAGGCCTTGGGGAGAGGGATTGTTAAGTGCATTTGGCATAATTTAGGAAAGGTGTGAAGCTTATGAGTTGTGGGAGGAAGAGGGGGTGAGGAGTGGTTTATATAGTGGAGGGGAGAGGAGTTTTGTTAATTTTATAGTAATTAATTTATTATTCCATCTCAAGACAACCAATAATGAGTATTACATGACCAGGAATAGTAATATATGCATGTTTCTTAAATGTA
The DNA here is from genome assembly GCA_963277665.1 of Viscum album. NCBI lineage: Eukaryota > Viridiplantae > Streptophyta > Magnoliopsida > Santalales > Viscaceae > Viscum > Viscum album. The sequence goes on along the minus strand of OY728165.1, from coordinate 667,830,181 downwards.
ATTGGGCTTACATCTGCATATCATCATCAATGACTCAATAAATTCCTTATTTTTTATTTATCGTAAATTATCGCATTTTACCGTTCATAAAAAATTTAAGTTTTTCAGAAAAATCAAAAAATTTCACCCTAAACATTTTTCAATGATTAGATTCCAAAAATGAAGTCAATTTTCCATAAATAATTTTCTATATAATATTTATTAAATATTTATTTAAAATAATTATTTAACCAAAAAATATAAACATTTAAAATATTCATCTTCATTTTGAAGGTGCCTAAATTAATTTATACATTCAAGGGCTCAGATACCATTCATAAGAGTCATATTACTATTCATAAGTGTACTTTACTATTCATAAGGGTAGGTTACTATTCATAAGGGTTGGATACTATTCAAAAAAAATTATGTTAATTCTTTCAGACTCCAGATAACATACTTACTGTAACCATGTATGTTAGAATTTAAAAATTCACATCATAGAAGTGAAAAAATTTGGTTTACTTGGATTTGTTATAACAATTTGGTGTTTTTAGAGACATAGTGATATATTCATTCTCTAATAAATCTATTTGAAAATTCTTGTGCTGTTATAGGGATGTATTTTCCTTATCCCAGGAAGAACGGAAGCAGTACCTTGATGGGATTGACGACTTTGTGCACTCTCGGGGTGCTTCGCATCTAATAAAGTATTGGGTAAAGGTGTTCCTGGATTAAATGGAACCTACGAAGTTTTAGGCTGCCAAATTGATATAATGAATCCCTCAACCAAATGTATCAGATGAGTCTTCAGGGGGGAGGAATCCAGTGGAAGTGCCATCTGGATGATGGTGAGGTTGGAAATTCTGACCTAGTGCTTGAAGAGTTTGTAGATTCTCTTGAGGTAAAACCCTTAACCACATCCATGATGTCCTCATTCGGGTCATCTATGACCCCTAATAACGTTTGAACTGTGCAGGAGGGCCTCAGACATAAAACACACTCCTGCACAATAGTAGAAGAAATTGAGGGAACTTTGGGATATGCGCTTGTGGCTACAATGATCATCATGTCGGGCAGTGTCAGGACAACTAGGTTGGTTTTCCTAGATACTTTATACATTCCAACAATATATTGAAGGAAACACCTTGGGGTTATAATGGAAATAACCCAGTAAAATGAACACCTATTTGATCTCAGCAAGTATTAATCATAGAATACTTAATTGTCATCCATCGATCTAGATAAATGATGATTTTGTGACACTTGAATGCACAATTCTTCAACAGGAATGGGTTATAGTGGAGTGTTTTTTACGAGATCCTAGCGGTGCCTTTCCTGAGGGAATTCTAGTGGTCATAGAAGAGGATGTTTGAACAGACCAAGCTGATGCACTTCTAATTATTTATGGGACTGTTAGCAAGGTAGAGCCTGAGATTATTGAGGTGGTATCCAAATAATGAAGATCAACTGTGCAACATGGTTCTTGATGTTCCCGATCAAACACTAGATTCATATCCTACTGACAAGTTCCTATATTCATTCCCAGCATAAGAACATGCCAACCCCATAGAATGAGATGTAATGGCCTGTGGAAAATAAGACAACATGAACGTCCATTGTTGATCATGGAACCTGATCAAGTGCTTCAGCGGGAGCCTCCTCAAGTGCAATGGATAGACCATATGGAGAGGATTCGATCCAATATTTATGAGATATGTTATGGGGGACTAGAAGGCTAGAATCCCCATACACTCATTCAGAACATCATGAAATTGTTTATTCGAGAGAATTGGAATACCCTTGATGTGTGATTGCAATGGTGCAAATCAGTGATCATATAGAGGATTTAGGGGACCAAAGGGGTGGTTCAGCATTTATGAAAATGAGCAACAAGAACTCCATATTCTTAAACACACAATCAAAGCGTGTGTCGTGCCTAAATACCCAACTGGCAGAGGCTGAAGAACGAATAAAGAACGCTTCCAAGGAGATGGCCTCCATCTGATCGGATGAGGAGCGGACCCAGGCTACAAATTATAAATTATGCCCCATTATTGCTGAGGAGATGCGGGAAGTAAACAAGTGACAAAATCTCCTGGAAGCCACAATCCAAATAGTGCAGGAGCTAGAACGCTCTATCGAATAGGTCATCCCAAACATGGGACATGCCAATCCTCGAGTTTTGTAATGCACGGAAACATTTAAACATACTTTCACTCTATGATTTTTGAAGCTATATGCACACATTGGTTAGGTTACTTTTTTTGGTATAATACACATTAATTATTTTCTTTAGATATCCCACAATCCATACCTAAGCTCATGTGGGTTGGGTGAGGTGTGAGAAAAATGAATGACAACCTCATTGTTCCATCTGAATATGATAGTTATATCCAATCATTGGGAAGCTAGGGTTTGAATACCCAATATAAACCTACAAGAATAATGGGGAAGGCCTAACTGGGGGATGAAGTACACAGAACAGTCGAAGTTCCATTTTCCCAACGTTCTCTAGTGCACGATCTAGGTAACTTAAGGGGTGTTCGAATTAATCCCAACATAGTGAAGTGGAAAGTGTGAATCCTGATACCCAAAATTCGGAATACTATGGAGGTAGTGTAACAATGAAGGATAACTGCCGATTGTGATTGAAACACGACATCCCCACTATGTTAGCCTGAAATGTGGATAACAAACAAGGTTCAACCACTGGCCATGTTCAATACATGAGGCCGAAATCAAAATGTAATCCATTTTTCTTCGTTAATTTTTGATCAGAATAGAAGGCCAGCCATAGGATGATCATCCATACTGTTAGTGGGTTCATTTAGAAGTGAAATACGATGACATTCAAATTAAAGGGAACACAATGTGTGGAGGGTGGAGTGACTTTTTACTTGAGCGGAGTCCATCACCCATGGAATTACACCACCTTGGTGGAAACACATTAGGTGGGTGCATCAGAAAGATCATAGATCAAGCCAACTACCAGAACTAAATATTCTAGTGTGAATTTGGAAGACGTCATATGGATGCAGAAGTTGAATGGAATATTTTATCATAATATGACCTAGATGTTGCACATATTTTTATGGTAATACTGCTTGGACCATGGAGAACAGTTTGATTTCATTTTAGACAGACCATATCCTCAACGATTAAGGAAATAGATAATGGACCGTGATCGTGGCCGAGGTTCCAGAAGTGTTAATGACCCTCGGGCTGGGTCGAAGGTGAAATTCACAGGCATCACTATGTATCCCATAAGGATGGTAACCAAGCCAAACGTATTTCATGAACATGATGTGGCTAAAAACTATTGCTGGTGGGGGAAATCCTCTATGGTGAAGAGGCTGACGCATCCCATAGTTAACATGTGGCATCTATAATTTTTCCAGGGTAAACCTGTTGTTTATTGTCATGCATTGAGTATATGGGAAGTCGTGTAGTTTAATGACATATGGTAGGACATAATGTGAAAGGAGAGATCCAAAAAGGGATTATGTGATGCGGTATCTACAAACCCCATGTGAATGAGGAAATAGGTAGTCCACAGAACACATCGTATCCTTAGAACATGATTTTTTACGTCATGGGATCAAATGATAATGTTAGGATATGATTAAATTAATGTGGTAAAAAATTTCTTAGTGTCAAATTAAGATGAGAATCAAGCCACCCATAGTTTTGTGATTTCAATTTAATGTCTTGTGGGACAACGCGCTTGTGTGGTACTACTATACTAGTATACATCATGTCAAAACCACTAAGCTCAAGTGAATCACTCTTAATGTGGGAATCAAGGAGTAGTTTTGTGACATTCCAGGTATATGGAGGCACACATTAGGGGAAATGGGACACCTGGTGAACGACGTCCTATTATTACTAAACCACCTATTTAATGAACCTAGATTCATAGTGGTATAAAACCAATGGTGTTGGAATTCATCTCTTACCATAGATGGTGGAAAGCTTTCAATCATGATGGTTGGTATCTGGATCACATTGATAGTGGTGTGACGATAAAGGATAAATTCTGGCCATGTAAGCAACATAGTATCATATTCACGTTAGCCTAGAATGGGGATAGAAAAATGTGGTTTGACCTCTGACCATGGTCGAAACATGAAACCTGTTGAAAATTTTGTCTGAGGAATTCAAGGGCATTATACAAATATTATATGTGAGCCAATGTAGAATGAGACTATTCCATAAAGGGGATCCCATCAAACATGGAATATGATGAGTATTAAAAAAAGGGAGCTTGAATCCTGGACATGAAACGAGGTACTATCCATTTCGAATTCCACACCATGGGCTCATTATCAAAACACATTTTAGAATGAAAATAAGATGTATCAGATAGAGGGACAGGAGTCCCTTTATAAGGATAGGGGTCACGGGGTCACATGATTCCAGAATATGTACATAGAGTGAACCATTAAGAAGGGAATTGATTTGATGTTGTGTTAGAAGGGTGGTGAAGAGGTCGAAACTGTTACATAGATCCCATAAATGGATTTTAGATTAGGGTCGTAGAACTCGTATGAAGCTGGGAAGAGACAAGGGAGGCACATTGTGTGGTTGTTGAAAATAATGATGCAAAGGAGAGACCAAGAGTTACTCACCAAATCACTTAAATCAAAAGGAGTTCAGGACAAGGGGGTGAAAATGGGGTTCAATTTATGATTCCTGGGTTAGGACATGGAGACATCATGTCTGGGTGTTTCTACGTATCCCATAAGAATAGGAATCAAGTCATACATAGTTTTGGGAGGATGAAATTAAAGAGATAGTATCTCTTAGAAAGGGAGTACATGGTGCATCGATGAAAAACCAGACATGAATGATGATGTATGTCCTATGACACACAACAAATTTCCGTGAATGTTAGGGAAACAAGGCCTAACAGAAGAGGAAATTAGTGGAACAAGAGATATACTCGAAGAAGAGATGTATGGGAATTCATACGTATTCCATCATCATGGGAATCAAGCTATACGTAGTTCTAGGAAATGGTTCTTACACCTAACTGAACATACATAGAAAGGGATTATTGTTTTTTCTCTTAGATGTCTTACCATATTGAAAAGAAACAATTATTAGAGAGTGAAATCTTCATTATGATCCCTAATCCCATGTGATCTTTTTGTGATGTGGGAAAGAACGAAAGAGATGGTCTTTGCAATGCATGGAATAAATGGATGAGGAAATCAGTCTGGGTCCCCAAAAGAGGCGTTACCATGGCTTGGTCCTCCTTACATGAAAATGTTCTCTAAGGGAACATACTAAGAGTGTCTAAATTCAACTTGGACATGATGGAATGGAATATGGAGTGATTCATACAACCAAAATTTAGGGATTTATGAGGTCTGAGAGATGAGGGGGGATATATTTTTACCGTGTTTGAAACACAACATCTATATCGCATGACCTGAAATGGAAACAACAAACGAGTGTTGACTACTGTCCATATTTTAAACATATAACATGTATCAATTAGTCAGTCAAAATAATCGAGGGCATTGGATTGAAATGGTTGGAGATTCCTCAGTCTGATAATTCATCACATTTGAGGTTCTTTTTATGTGAAATACGATGAATCAAAATTGATGGAGAACACATAGCCTTAAAATGGGTTATAACATGCCTTGTATAATCCAACACTCAAGGTCTTGTACCAATGTGATCATAGGAACATCAGTGAACTGCCAAAGAGGGTCTAGGGGCCCAAATCAAGAGCACACGACTTGAAAATATGATTATTGAAAATGGAGATGTAATGATATCATTAGAAAGAGGTTTATGGTATGGTTATTAAAGGCTCGTCATGACTAAGGACATCGGCCCTTACTAAGCCTCATGCCCCATTGTGAAAGGAACTCATGCGAGGGGACCAGATGATAAGGGGGATTCAATGAAATGGGGATAGACATAAAGACTGAATGTCCGGGAAGTCCAACATATCACATAAGAATGATAATCAATCCACATGCTATTCTGGAGGTTGTTATGCAATTTATCATCATGTGGAAAGGAAACTGATAGGGTTAAGATATCTCAATGAGGGATTCATACAGAATGATGGGAAACCCTATGGGAATGTGATCATAATCCATTTCCATAAAATATGATCCCAAACAAGGTCTTAGAGTAGAGGGCTAAAAGTATTGAGGGATCCATCATGGGAAGTCCCAACCAATTTATAGTTTTAACAACAAGTAGTGATGGTGATAATTTTGAGGGGTCCAAAGGAGATGTATGCATAATTTAAAAAATATCCCAAAATGAATTTGGAAATAAGCTCCAGTACATACTACACAATCCTAAGTTAGAACTCGGGCCATGGGATGAAAAAGTGGTGATGGACCTATGTCAGGAAGTCATGACCAGTTTTTTGTTTAACATATTACAATGTTGATGATTGAGATCTTAGTTTATGTTCTTATTACTCGGACCAAGGAAACATGCCCCTTCATGAATGTATTTCCTTCAAAAAATTCCTAATCCCACGTGAGAAATTCCTGGTGTGGGAAATAAGGAATATGAACAGTCTCTCTCCAACACATAAGGGTACAATAGATGGAACCACACTCTTACCCGAGGTAAACTGACGTTTGAATGTTTAGAAGCACATCATGAACCAGTAAACCTAATATTGGGACATATAGGGGTGGTTACAATGATGAATAATAACTGTTGGCCATGTGAGAAACATTTCATCCATATCATGTGACTTGAAATGGGAACAACAAATTATTTTTTACCACTGACCATATTCACAATGTGATACATGAATCAATATATTGTACGATTTCCTCGAGGAAATTGGCCTGAAATTATAGGAGAGACCTTAGACTAAGTATTTGTACTATTTGGGGTACTTTTAGATGTGATAGATGATGGATTCCCTTGTAAAGGGAGTGAGTGAAGCATAATTGTTCCCAAGATATTCATCGTCACACAGGATGGTGAAAGAGGTGGATATATCCAGGAAGATGGATATAAGGTGCGGTCATGCTGAACCTGATGGAAATGGGGGAAGAATCTGACACCACACCATGTTTTCTGACCTATGTGGAGATCCTGAATTTTGGAGGTGGGCCAATAGGCAAAATGTTAGGGCTTCCATACGTATCCCATAAGGATCAGAATCAAGCTACATGTAGTTCTTGAAGGTCACATAGTTTAGTTTCATGTGATTTTGATTTGGGAGAATATAAGAACGAGGAGGATGAACATTGGGAAATAATCGTATTCCTAACATGAGTGGGGACAAAAAATCCTATACTACACCATGTAGGATCCTCCAAGAGAACTATTCCTAGGGGGATTGTCAAAGATGAGTCTGGTGGCTGGATTGAAGATGAGGTGTTCGAGAGTTCCTACATATCCCACGAGGATGGTAATCAGTCCAAACGTATTTCTCGATTGTGTTGTCCAATTTAACATCACACTACATGGTCTTTGGTCATTTTAAGGATTCGTTGGATCGTCTATAGTTTATCATCATGCGGGATGACATACAGATTAATTTCTTGTGGTATATAACAGTTTAAGGTCATGTTGGACCGGATAATGTTAAACATCCTATGAGACTACATACAATTTAATATCATATGGTACATTATAGTTTAAGGTATTGTAGGACCCCATTTACTCGGGAAATGTATTTCTCTAGGTACATGGAATTAAATGTATGATTTATACGCTCACCATCCACGGTAACCAGGGAGTATGCACAATTAGGATAAAACATATGAATGATGTAAGGTTCTTCTAATTTAGGATTCAACACAAGAGTTTTCCAACCCAGAACCATTAGATTCCTTATGTACAACTCCATGATACCTAGCATTAAAGAGTAGAGGAAACCCCTTTTATTGAAATATCTATGTATATTATTTTTATTCCATTTCATATTGGGAAAGGCATGAAGCATGTTCTCATTGAGTGATTCTGATTTATCCAAATCTATTTTAGATACATTATTAGTCACCTTCCAGTAATATGTATATGTAGATAATGATTTATACTGAATATAGATAGGAATCAAAACCTCCGTTCCATACTATAGATAGTATGGGGTCACCTGTGTGGAATTTCGAGTGGTCGTCTGATAAGACCAAGGTGTGTTGGGGAGCTTGTTCGGCCAACTCATCAGGATCTGACCAACCATTATATAAACAATTTAAGAGAGAGTTTTTTGAATGCCTCTATTTTCACAAATTCTTTTGTGTGATAGTGGGAGTTATGGTTAGAACAATTTTTCTACATGGTGTACAATTTTATCAACTCAACTGCCCAGAAGTTGTTTCCATTATCTGTAAGAACGGTGTGAGGGACTCCAAATTGGTATAAGATGTTGGAGCTAAAAAATAAAGTGATTGAAGGGGCCATGAACTCCTTGAGTGGAACCAATTATTTCCACATGGATATGAAATCCAAAGTGGTCATGATTCACCGAAATATGCGAGCTATCGTCGATGGATATGGTCCCATGACAACGAGTCCCTAGACGGTAAAGATCATAGAGTAAATGGTTGTGTGGAGAAGGTCTAGTGGACGATGGAAAAAATTGTCATGAATCTATCATGCATGGAATGTCTTGGAAATCATAACGTAGTTATGGAATAAAGAAGGCTATTAATTCCCTATTCTATGGATATGATGAGATAATTATGGACTTTTCAAATGATCCCTATAAGAACTATCATGAACCTCCAGCATGACATGAGAAATCTCAACTACTTGAATTCAACAGAGGAGAACCCCGTCAAAATGATGCTTGTAGTGGACCATCTCATGTAAAGAACCACTATAAAGCATATATTGAAACTTGAAACATCGGATGCACTCATGCTCAGCTCAGTCTACCAAGAGATACCTTTTTTGAATGTACATGTCAAAGGGGGTCCTCTAGTCCGGAGTCACTTAAATCTCAACATCCAGGGGACCTGTAGGTCTTACCGAGGATTCGTCGGTGTTTAGGTGGCCTACATATGTGTTTTCCTCATCCTCAATAGTGGCATGGGTGATGACCCTCCGGTGTGCCACGTGGATAATCATACCATCCTATTAAGGCTCCACAAGTGATGTAGCTAGGATGGCCATGTCTTCAGCTCGATTGTTCTATGATCGAGGGACATGGGTAACTTCTAACTGAGATCTGAACAGGGTCAACAGTTGGTGGGTGTTTTCCAACAGTTGTATGAGATCTAGATTTCTAATTACATAGTCACCATTGATCTTCTTGTTGAGTAGTTCAGATTCCCCTTTCACATTAATGTATGGAATGTAAATCTCGTTGTCCAACAAGAGGCCTGTAATGAGAGCCTGATACTCACCTTCATTGTTGGTGCAACCTCCGGACATCATAAATGAATTTGGAAAAATGATCTCTACCGGGTAATTAAGGCAATACCCAGGCCTACTGTATTTATCTTGGGGTCACTGAACCTTTTGTTGGTAGGGCTCTGGGATGCACCAGTAAAATTCAACTACCATCATGGAATGACATGGTTTAATGAGAGGTTTGACTCCTCTCAAAATTGAATGTCCACAGACTGGTCTACTGGGGATGTTTGGGTAGAAAATAAGTCTTCCAATACATTCCCCTTAATATACTTCTGAGGGAAAAATAGGATGCTGAACAGCTGGAGGATCACTTCCAACCAATCAAGACGACTAATAAACATGTTGCAGTTCTGTATGTACATCATCGGATCTACACATTGCACTAGTTGTACCTCATGGTGCGGCATGTAATGTCACAATTTTTGTTCTATGAATACCAGCACAATGCATCATTTCTCAATATGGGAGTATCTTGTCTATGTATCGAGGATAATGTAGCTGAAATACTAGATATTTTCTTCGTCCCATCATTGTTCTTCATGTTGAGAATGGAGACAAGAGACAATTCTAGGGCGTTCACATACAGGACTAGTGGATTTCTGGAAATGGGTGTCATCAAGACTAGAGGCTGGATATGATACAGCTTGATTTCCACGAAATCAGTCAGACATAATTTGTAAAAATGATATAAATTTCCTTTCTTCATGAGCCTAGAAAAGATCTTACACATGTTTTACAAATTTTAAATGAATCTGAGTATGTATTCCACCTGGATTTGAAAGCCTCAACACCCCCAAATTTTTCTTCTAGGGTGAAATTTAGCTAATTCCTTGGATCTTCTTCGGTTCCATCATTATTTCCTTTTATCTGGCAACGAAGCCAAGAAACCTTCCAAAGGTAACCCCAATGGGACACATCAATGGGTTCATCTTCAAATGGAGATAACTGATAAATCCAAAAACATTACAGAGGTCTTTGAGATTGATGTTACTATGGTAGGATTTTACCACAAGATCATCCACATATCATTCCATGAATGTCCTACGAATCAGCTTAAATATTTGATGCATGAAATACGATAGGTGGAAACATAATTCATTATTCTGAAGGGCCAGAATTGGTAGAAAAATCTATCATTAGCTACCCTGATGGATGCAGACTCCTCAAACTCATGATCCATTTGGATTTGGTTTTACTAGGAATACCCATCCCTGAAAGAGAGGGCATGGATCCCAACTGTAGCATCAATCAAAACCTCTATCATGAGCAGGGAAAAATCACCCTTTGACAGTGACATTTGGGATCCCAAAAGTTGATGTAGACTCTGATATGTCTGTTCTTCTTCTTGAAAGAAACAATGGATGTTATCCATATAGAGTAATGGACCTCCTTGATGAAATTTGATATAATGAGATTGTTAACTTTGGCCTCAACCATGGCATTGTGAGAAGGGTGCATCTATCAGTGGGGCATCTTAAAACTGAGGTGATTTGCTGGGGGACTAAGGTAGTGGACAACTACATAGGGATATAGTGATGGAATTTCATCATTACTGTAGGTGAATAAATCATGGTGGTGTTTTAGGAAGTTCACGTACTATTTTCTAGCCTCAAGAGGCACAAAGGAAATTATCACTGTGGGTTTAAAATATGTGTCACTACCAAGGTTCACATGTACCAATTCATTGACTATGGTGGAGACACCATCTTCGATCGCATGAGGCTCTTGCTACAAAACCTGTTTTTCACTTATGGTGGAGGGATCCTCGTTGGGTGGAGATTCCTCTTAGTCAATAGATCCCAATGGGAGATCAATAAATCCTTTAGAGGAGGTAGACATTGTATCGATGGACTCATGTGTTGCCGAAACCATAAGAATGATAGTTGACAATCTGATCCCATATATTCTTCAACCCAATGGGACATTCGTGATGATATCAAAGAAATAGTGATGAATTGTCTTGAACCAGTTTATCCCAGACTATAAAAACAAACAATTATGGAATATTGTTGTTTCCCTGGGGTACACATCCTGAAATCATATGGGGGAATGATGTATGGGAACACACAAGCCAGATTTGTTTTGGAATATGTGGTGAAAATCTGGCGTCTCTTTTAATTGAGCATGTTCATTCCCCTCATTCAAAAAACAGAAAATCATTTCCCCATATCTGTTGTCATAACCTCCAATAGATGGATTGAGATTATGTAGGCATCATTCGGGTCAATCCACATGTCAGTTGATACCATAGCATGTTCAACCTCGTTAACCTAAATCTACTTGTCTTCGAGCTTGTAATATTTGGGATTCAGATATTGTGCTTATCCTGAGTCAATGGGAGACATGTCACATTGGAGTGTTCCCCCATGACCATCACAGGAGTACATATGACACTGGTGATATGATGAAGGTACCACCACATGTAGGTCAATTCATTCCCTACACATCAACTCATTGTAGTTTGAGTCCAGGGATAAAACCATTAACCCAGTGCTGGAAATTAGGCCACCAAACCCAGTCTTCATGCGGATCATGTTGACCGATATCTGTTCGGTCCTATCATAACCTTGTATTTTTAGGTTGGATGGACTTGGATCATCCTCAGACATCAACATCTTCCTATGTTTCTGGGTTGGGATTAGGTTGATCCCATAGCCTGTTTCAACAATGTAGCCAAAAACCTCCACACCATTTAAATGGCTAGTGATGCACTATGGATGCATGTGTCTTTGAATGGGAGATCCCTCATATTCTACAATGAAAGAAGAAATTTCATGGAATTCAGCATGCTCGACTACCTCAGCATGGAATTCTTCTGTAGTACCTGCCTTTTTCACAAACTGGAGGGGTCTTCTTAATGCATCATCAACTGCTTCACACATATCTGTTGATGAGATAAGGGACTCAATGATATATAATCAATCCATAATGATGAAAAAACTCTTGAGGAAATCCAAATTATCTTCAAATAATGAACATCTATTTATTGGATGTCATTCTACGGTAGGGTGAATGATTGTCCCTTTAACCTGAACTGGCGGTAGATGAGTTCTGGGGATGTCCCGTTGCGATCTAGTAGATGTTTAGGGAGTGCATACCAAATGTGTCTCATAATAATCGGTATGGTCCATAATAGAGTGTGGTTGATCACGACATGGTCAGGGTGGCTCTTCCTGATCATGAAATAGAAACGGCTGTGAAGGGTGGCCTTCTAACACTAGATGAGATGGCATCGTGTGCAAAGCTATGTGTTGGGATTGGTGTTTGGTTTCACTGGCATGCACATCTTTACTGGAGGTAATGGCCAATCCATTTTGATGACACATATAGTCGTGGATCCATCGACACTGGTGATGGCTGGGTATGTTGGGAGGATCTGTATGGTGTTCTTCACCATCAGAAATCATGTAGGTGTTTACCATCTCTATTGTGTTAATCAAGACATACCCTTGACAGTAAAATTATGAATCCTCCAATACTGTATTGACTATGAGGGAAAACTTTTATCCAATTTTCAATTAATATGTAGAGAGTGTGGGATGATTATGACATTGATGGGGAACCATGTTCTCTCATACATAATTTATTCTTGCTCTTCTGGGATGTGGAGGGCTAATCCATTAACATAAAAGTACTTGATGTGGGTGTCACAACGACTTTTGTTGGCTCTGATCGATTTTTACATGCACAAATAACACCATGGGACTTGATGACTGTCTTACGGTCCATCTATTCATCATACATTGTTGATATTTTGTAAGAAACATGATTCCAGTCACCTTCACTGTAACTACCACTGTTTTTCGTCACAAATAGATGTTCTGCTTGTGTACGAGTGGGGCATAAACTTACTATGTTTTTTCATCCTAATCATGAAACCAGTTTTTAAACACATACCATTGTTTGATTATGTTCCTCAAGATTCATTGATAGATGTAGTAATTTGGGGGATCAATCTGATCCACCACTTAAGGTTTCATACATTCAAGAAAACATAGAAGTCCTTGTTCCAAAGCACTTAGTAAATTACAAGGTAAATGTGCCTTATAGAATGAGTAGTTCTGGTTTCTCTTGTCAGGGAAGGGGGCTTTAGAGCCTGGCCCTGAAGAGGGGCTACATTATCCTGTTAAAGAGGTGGGACCTAATTATCTTGCATGGGTGTTGGCAGCGCATTACTCCGGGGATCCTGCTGATTATGAGTTTGTCATGACATGGTCGGAGGCTGTCCTCGAGGGGTAGGGCCTCTGTGAGGCTGCTGAGGTGGCTCCACTAATAATCATAGATGTTTAATGGGGCCTCTATCTGCACCACCGTGACGGGGTCAGCCTTAGCGGCCCTTATTTTGGGAATTTTAAGAGACAAAGACCATGCCATTTTGGCCTACTGCAGGGATTTTACTAGGTGATGGTCTTTATTTGAGAAGTCTCGTAATCCCATAGGGCAGTTTTGGGTAATTATAGAAGGCCAAAAAATTTCTTCACATTCCTCACAAACATTTTCAATAGCTATTCTTTAGTCAACGGAAAATCGATGTAGTAGGGGACACACATCTTCTAGGATACAAAGTATGTGACGTGCTCATCAGGGCTCTAGTTGCACTTGAAGAGGTCTGAAATACTCGTATTTTATGTTTTAGGGATGAACTGGAAGAGAAAATGTCTACAGATGTCTTTCTAGCTAGCGACTGACCTGATGTGTAGCTGGTTGTACCAAACAAATGCAGGTCCTTCCAATATCTGTACAAAGCAATAGATATTGGTGGATACTTGTTGTGCTATATTTCTTACAAAGGGTCTACACCAAGTCATAACGTGGGATAAATTCCCTATAGTATTTCATGTCTAATTAATTGGGGAAATGTTTGGATTTTCAAAACTCGAGGGTGTTGGAATATCATTCAACCACACTATATATGGAATTCAATCAAGTGGGATCACCAATTTTCATGTTTCCAAATCCTCCAGTCTAGTAGTGAGTTCCACTTTCATTTCATCTAGGTAGGGGTTTCTGTCATGACGAGGATCATTGACCACCAGTTCATTGGCTGGTTGTTTGACGAGATAAGAAGTCCCGAAGGCACATAGAGTAGCTGGTGGGATGGCCTGCAGAGCTACTAGTGGAACCAGAGCCTAGACCCGAGGATTATCACGCCCCATAGGTTGAGTTTTCAACACATACCTCTCCCTATTTCAATATGTTTTGGCCTCTATCCTGTATGTGTGGGGTGGATGGTCATGGTCACCTAGAGGAAATTTGATAGGGGAGTTATGTCTACCCTTGCTTCCCAAGACATGGATCACCATATTCTGGACATCGCTTTGCATCACGCTAGGCAAGGAGTTCATCAAACATACTATTGTGCACTACGAGCTACTAATGCAACACGACATTTTCATTAGAATCCCCCGTCTTTTGTACTAACCGATACAAGTCAGAGGTTTTGATGGCTATGAGGTTTTCTATTCCATTATTGGGATTTTTATTGAGGGCCAATGCCTCGGTGGGAAACAGAATACCATGTAGGTTTCTCTTCTTGTGAGTAAACCATTATGAGGGATCAAAAACATATGTCACTCCCCTCGGGGTATGTTTTTCCCAAGGATACCAATATCAATCTCTTCATCTGATAGGTCATCCATGTTAATCGCTACTCTACCTGGAGGCATAAATTCAATATCTCTTGGGAAGATAGGATGGCGTTAGATAGAACTGAAATGGAGGGCCGAATACTACCCCAACAATTGATATAAATATGGGTGAAGACTTCATGATAATCATGTGGTAATATTTATTGATTTGGACACAACATTTTAGGAGGGTCCTACAGAGGTCTAGCAAATCTAGTTGTTGGGCTATATGGAGTGTGGAAAAATCAATCAAACGATACAGTTGACCAATTTCTTCGATGTGGGCCTGACTCTTGGGGCGAGCCACTCATTGATGATGAAGAAAAATTTGATTCACCTAGAGGGTCTGGATAAATCAACCAACATCCTCTTGGTTGAGAGATTCTGGTGCACTAAAATCCGTTGTTGTGACTGGTCAAAATAGCTCCGTGAAATGGTCCGCTACATGATTGTCCCACATGCTCATTGGCTCAGAATTGGAGTCAGTCCCTTCATTTCCCCAATCATCAATAAGACGCAACTGGGGAACCAGTAGTGATAATGAAGTAGACCGCTGAGAGGGTAGGTTGTCCAGGAGAGAAAATGGAAAGTGGGATGACAATTCACCACATATCGGGCTACCCTCCAAGGAGTTTATTGACATATCGACCAAGTTGTTATTAGACGGGCCGACGAACACAGTTTTTGGCTTAGGGAATACGATAACCAATGGAGGACCACACTATTTATCATCCACCATTGGTCCCTAAAATAACGATCCATGATCTTTGGTTGAGGTTAAGTGTGATCCTAGTGATGATGGTGGTGATTACGAAGATAGACCTTGAAAAGATTCCATATCACTATCCCCTTGTATGAATCTGCAGAGAGAGGTAGGGATCTAGTGGACCTCACATTCTTGAAGTATGAGGCTGATATGGCTCACACCTGCCACAACCCCTGAAACAGAGGACCGAGGTGACAGTTCCATTTCATAATCATATTCCTACTCATAATCTGAGGACAATACTTGTTAAATCTCAGTCTGATTCTTCCCTGTATTCTATTTATAGCTGCGAGAGCCACACTCCAACATCGCGATGTCTCTTCAAGATAGGGTATATTCTAGTCGTGAGGAGGATCTTCTGTCGAACTTGTGATGGGGCGAAGATGACCTCCTCCTAGGTGATCCAGGGTGTAAGGAGAACCCGGACAAATGTAAATGGAATGATATGGAGGACCTCCATTTCCACTAGGTGGCATGCGGAAGGAATCTCCATGAGATTTTATGGAGTGGGTAGGGGCTCTGCTAGAGTAGGTGGTATCATGGGTAGTGATACCATGTTTATTTCCTCTGCTAATTTCAGTGCAAGAAGGTTCCTAATACTGGTCGATAAAAAACGGGTAGGACCTTTGTGATTGGTGTTTATGATGCGAGGAAAACCTCTACATCTCTAGATTCTATGGTGAGGAGGACCATCATAGACTACTATGAGGACATGGTGGAGGCCCCCATGGTGAATGTTGATAGGAAACATGCCATCTTCACACTAGAGACATATGACATAATGAACAACTCCATAACATAGTTCATGGACTTGATGGAGGATTCCATATTGAGCATCACTACAGCCTTGGATACCCACTTTTGGATTGAATTCGTCATGGGGATGACATCCAAAACATTCTTGGGACTAGGAAGGACCAAAAATCTCATTGGTTATGGTATAAGGGGGACCTCTTTACTGGGTGTCATTGCCACGTGTCGGCCCACAGTAGGCCGTACCTGCATCGGTGACTGGGTTAGTCGACCGAGCCTACACTTGGGGAGGATGTGGCCTTGACCTGTGTTGGTAAAATGAGGGCCCCTACTTAGAATATACAGGGTCCTGATCATATGTGTTAGTGGTTTCATGGGCCACTGTTTTGGCTGATGTTGTCTAAGCTTAGCGGGCTCCCTTCTCAGCCTGTTCTCGACTCTAGCGTCAGGTCAACCAGACTGGGTCTAGTGGTACAGGTGCATATCTTATCTTCTCCTCATCTCCGTGGTCGTAGTTGTGGTTTTGATGTGTCCTAGTGGGATATTTCCTTATGATCCCTTGGAATGGCATCCGGGCTCAGTTGGCCTAAACATCCCACACCTCTTTGTCCTAGGGGAGGGAGTTATCAAAGCATTCACGGGAGAGGCTCCCGAAACATTTATGCATCAGGGTGGGGAGTAGTGGCTCAGTGTGAATCCCTTGGGGGAGGTAGTGGAGATGAGAAGTAGAGGCCTATGAGTCTTGATGGGCCATATCTAGGGTTGGGATAATCCACTCCTCCTCCTACTGTCGAATGAGGTCATTTATTAGCCTTATTTGAAGAATTTCAGAAGGGGAGATTGGGAAAGGGCACCCAGTAGCAGTGGTCACAGAGGCTGCAATGGGAGGTTTGAGGCGACACATTGTTTCCTTATTGATGTTTCATATGCCCCTATGTCTATGGGTGGATGGTGATTGGTTTCTTGTGATGACATTCTTGGTCCTAGAATGTTGAATGATTTATCCATTAGTGATGAAAGAATGAATGTGACGTCCATCCCCCCAACGCCATTCTGTCTTCCATGGTTTGTGTGAATGATCCACGCTGAAAATGTCATATACCGGGATGTCCAACATTCAAGTACCCCAATTTATGGTGATTTTCATAGAAGGAAAACTATTTTCATGGCGGTACATGTTTCCAGATACATGGATCTAGAAACGCGCTAATCATCTAATGTCTTGAACTCTAATAATCTACACATTGAAGAGAAGACCATTCACATTGGGATTACCATTTCTATTTCAGATTCTATCACCAAGGTGAGAATCTGTCTGTTTTGGATTAAGTTCCATCGGTTTTCCCATATTATCACTTTCTAATGGTGGGTGACATCCGTCACTTATTCAGGGATGTTTGTTCCTTGATCAAAACGTGATGATGGGATGATGGTTCCTCGGTTTGTAGATTCCTCCATGGAGATTGTTATATAGTCTGAGTCTCCCTCATATAATTATGATGATGTTTGGGAAACACTTACCAGCACCATGTCTTCAAGGATTCCAAATAATTAGGATTCTTGATTTAGGAAATTCCATGGGGTCCTGTCAGGGTAGCAAACATTTTTTGTGGGAGTAGTCACGTTGGACATCTCGAGCGTGTCTAGACATTGGAACACTGATGTCTCCAGGATTTCTCCCCATATGATAGGGATTCTCGAGTGAGTTGATGCTTGAGGCATCCCACATATAGATCCAGTAATTTTATTCTATATACATGTCTTGGATTTTTTCCTTAGCTACACTGGTTTAACAGAGGTTATACCATGACTTTAACAACTAGAAGAGACATATTAGATTGATCGGATCACTGATGGGAGTGGATCAGATGGGTGATTCCCATAAATGGGAACACTGATGATGGGTCTAATGTGTGTTTATCAGCTCAATTTCTACTCAGATAAGTGAGAATGTGGATGACATTATCTCATCAAAATGTGACAGCTTGGTAAAAATCAAGAAAAAGATGGATTGTTGAGAGCTGATGGTCAGTGAGATCGAACCGACACGAGGGAGATGTTGATATTGGGAATCAGTCTCAATGTTACTTCCTACGTATCACCATGGTTGGGAATCAAATTACAAATATTTCAATGAATCAGAGAGATAACTTTGGATGTGAATTGTATGGATGGGTCTCGTAGGATGTTGAACCTCTTGTTTGGAACACCACCATCTCAAAACACATGTACTCGATAGAAGGACCAAGATGAGACATTGATGATGAGATTAAACCTTGGGGGAGGCTTCCTACATATCAAAATGGTAGCGAATCAATGTACATGTAGTTAAATCTAGGGTATAGAATCCTGATGAATAGATAGGACAACAACCAAACGGTATACTAGGGCTTACACATGGTTAGTATCCCAGGTTAGTAAGATGCCATGGGGGAAGACAGTAGATGTGGGTCCTATTGTAGAGGACTAGAACAAATTAATACTGATTGTGGATGACAATGTAATGCTGTTGGTTGAGGAACTCAAAGTCTTACCGTTGGTTAGAGGTGATAATGATGTATCGATTGATATGGTTCAATCTTAGGGAGGCTTCCTACATAACATATCTAAGAAAAAAGGATCCAAGACCTTGTATTTCTAATGTGTATGGTTTAACATCTTGATGGACAAAAATGGGTGTACAGTTTAATGTCTTGCTGGATGAGGGTGGATTGATGTAAAGTGGTCAGGACTGATGAGTATTGGGCAATAACCTCAAGGAGGATTCCTATGTACCTTTCCTTAGAGAGGGTTAAAGTACACATACATTAGAATAGAGGATAATGTTTAGTATCATGTGGGACATTTGTGAACAGATGTGAAGGGGTTAGAACAATTAGGAATTGGTCTTGAACCACATGGAGGATTCCCACCTACTTTTCCATGGAAAGTATAAAAGTCCACTTAGTTCGGAATTGTTTGGAAAACCAACATGAATTAGTCGGGACAAGTAATTATTGGACATGAACATTAGGGTGACTTTCTAATACCATTCCTCGGAAAGGAACAATGTAAATTTAGTTTTGGTCGGTTTTGGGAATAACTATAAGGTATCACAGAGAGGATTTCATGGTTAGTTCTTACTCTAATCCCATGTGAGTCAATATTAGTGTGAGGAAATAGATGAAGCAAGGACATGGAAATAACATTGTGAAAGTTCCTTCCATGGGATGTGGATAGGGAATTAAACGTGGTTAGAAGCCCAAATAGGAAACAAGTACATACACGTGGTTATCAGCCTAGGGGGATGGATTTTGGGACTTACACCCTGGTTGAGGACCGATGGAGAAATATCTCAGAGGGTGATGGATGTGAGACCGAAGGAGCATGTTCCCATATCTCCAATAGTCTCTGGTACTGATGAATAAAGGAGGAGAAGGGGTACTATATTCTGCAGGAAAGGCTATGTGTCTTACTCCAAGATGGTTTCCCACCCCGCAGACATAAGGTGCTCTAATAAATAGGATGCCATTAAATTTTCCGAATATCTCACTCCCGAGGAGACGAGTGGGCATATAGAATGTCGAATATGTGGAACTATTATATTGATGAACTGGTTGGGGCCACTATTTAATATCATATGCTGACGAAAATGGATCTTGTCATTTCAAATTCCTGCAGATCAGACATGGGTGGTTCACGAAACACCCCTAAGACATTCATAACTAATACACACCCATCGTTGGTGAGGGAAGGTATCCTAAATTTTGTATTTTGGGGGTACAGTGAAGTGATCCACTGAGGGGTCCATGTTAGCGTGGATATGATAGGAATCAATAGCCATTATCATTCCAATATGGAGGAGAAGTAGGAAATGAAATGCAACATTATGAACCACCCAGGGGACATTGAAATCACTTTGTATGAACCTGGAGGGCCATACATGAAAAGTGGTTGTCGGGAAATGGGGTTCACATGAAGTGGTCTCATGATTCTCTAGTACTCCATGCAGTGGAGGGGATTTGTGAAGGGGTATTATTCATGAATTGGGGTGTCCTGTCCTTGTAAAATTCCATAGGATCACATGAAGGGTTCTTCGTGATGAAAAAAGTCTCTCGTGGAGTAGGGATTCAGGAAGTATGGATGCCTTGTAAATCCTAGCACTATGATGTAGTGTGCCTCACGATGCATAGTGAGCCTACCATACCATGTGATTCACATGGGCATAGAAGGTACATTAAAAATAATAAGTCCATTGTGATGACCAAATTCTCCATAGGTATTTCCTTCCATTGAGAAGGCTAGTGGGATTCGTGAAGGGCACCCCTTCTAGGAGAGGGGTTGTGATTAAGCCAAAGGAAAGACACATCACAATGCTATAATATATAAAAGAACTCATTTTTCATAGATCAGAAAGTGATTCACAATTTGAGAGATGAGAATGTGAAAGGTCATAGTATCTGGCCTTTTGGCTCCTGGGAATCCCGATATTTATAAACATGAGGCGGTGTGAATTAGGGAACGCATGACGTGAATCCACATGGAACTAATTCATAACCACATAACCTCTCGCATCATTTATTTTCTGTGGATTTGCAAATTTGATTTGGATCGTGGAGCCTCCCTCAACATTTCTTCATGGTAGCTTCTCGAACATCTTTCGGATCATGGAGCAACCCACCAATTTTCTCTTAGGCGGCCACAAAAATTCCTTTTGGATCACAGTGCCTAAAGCCAATTTTTATCGCAGTGGCTTCAAAAACGACTTTCATATCACGGAGCCTCACGCCTCTCTGCTTTACAGAGGCTTCACAAATTTCAATCGGATTTCAGAGCCTCCAACCTCTTAGATTCGTGGTGGATTCACGAATGTATTTTGGATCCCAGAGCCTCCCACATCTTTGCTTCATAGAGCCAGCAAAGGGGGAGGGTTTGCACATGCCAAGGTGCTATAAGGCTCTTTTAACGGTCTTCTCATGGTAACCTCAATGGATATTGTTTCCTCTTTGAGTTATTTTCCTCTCCCCATATTTGGGTTCCAACATACTCATTTATTGATGTAAATTATAAAAATGGTTCAATTATATGGATCACAGTTTATAATTTATTAGGGCCCAAACAACATATAAACTATAATTTGGATTCCAATAAATCTTATCCATAACACATTATACTATATATGACCACTCATATATGGTTCAATGTGCAATAAATGATTATTCATGGTGTCTATTTATCCTATGATATAAAATGACTAGTTAAAGGTATAAAATTTAATTTTCAATTATGTTTTATCAATACTAGAAGAAAACATAAAAATATTTGGAAAAATTATTCCATTAACTAACTATATGAACCTAGAAAAAGAACATATAAAATATACATTGCTGGAAAAAAATTCACGCAATAATATTCCTATGTGCCTATAATGATTCCTGTTTTGTAACACACTCATTTAATTTGGTTGATGTTAATGAAATATAATTACAATAAAACCAACAATATGTATACCATTAGACTTTTTTCACCT
This sequence comes from Viscum album, assembly GCA_963277665.1. Taxonomy (NCBI): domain Eukaryota; kingdom Viridiplantae; phylum Streptophyta; class Magnoliopsida; order Santalales; family Viscaceae; genus Viscum; species Viscum album. The sequence goes on along the minus strand of OY728165.1, from coordinate 667,808,187 downwards.
AATGGAGATGTAGATCAACATTAACATGAAAAATCAAATAATATCCATAACCCCCACAAATATATTGGATAGTGTTTTACCGGGGTCTGCTTCTCCAAGGGAGATCTCAGTACAAAATTTTAAAACACTCCTAATATACTATTTATTGTTTCAAACTAGAAAGGCCAAAAAGAAAACTTCTCTGATACAATAGTGATGAATCCTAACCATAAGATCCTCAAAATTGGTGATGAAGTCATCCTCACCATAAGATCCTCAAAATTCCTATAACATTTTTCATCTTATTCAAACATCACATCCATATCTGCTAAAATTATCAATGAAGATGTGATGTTAGAGAAATACTAAACAAACTATTTATAGTATCCAAAAAACCAATGTTGTTTTGTATCTAAAACACATTAATTGGATTCACCATAGAAATTATACCCTGTCTTTCCTCGAGATCCATAGTGTCTTCCCTCTCATATATGACATGGATGAGAAGTTTCACTTACTATATTCAATAATCTCATTTAGAGATCTTACAATTGAAAATATGTACCTTCAAGGTTAATGGAATGATATTAATGTTGTATAAATATTTCTTCTCAAACATTGAGTGGTCAAATATTTCATGCAAGTAAACTGAAAAAAGTGTCCAATAACAAATTACATATTCATTTAATGAAATCAATTCATATTAATGGAGTGTTTGTGGGACTGAATTGAAAATCCATTAATGTTAAATCCCAAAAAAGAACAACTCAATGTCATCATAGGAATATCATATTCTATTATTATTAAATGATGGTACACTGAACAAAAGAACAGTCATTTAAAACCAACATGATCATTTAAATAGGTTAAAGAGATAATGAATACATGTTATATATTATTTTTTCTTAATTCTAACCTAATTCAAATATCGATAATGTGCCTAATGTATTAGACTATCTCCATCCATTCTCGAAAACAAACTAGATAATCCATTGGTTACCTAATAGTATCAATATATACCTTGTCCTATATGTCCTCTAATTGAACTCCATGTTCCACCTATATCATTTATTAAATTCAATAATATGCAATTGAAATGGGATTCATACGTGGTATTTTGTCAACTATAAAATCATCAACTCAATGTGGTGATAAACTAATGAAATAATATTGAATTACCATTGGGTATGTGCACCGTACATTTGGATGTATAAAATACAAATAGGGGTCAATATATACATGAAACATATTTGGAAATTATCATGATATTCCACCATCATAATTAATAACAGACATCTCCCATCCAGATAAATAGACATGCTCACACTGAAACACCCGAGTAATCACATTATACGATAATTTTTTTTACCTATGATGATAACAATCTATCAATGAATTAATTATGATCGTCCAATAAATTTTATGTAGCATGTAATATATGTAAATATAAACAAAAAAACCCCCATTCTACCTCAATCATAGTTTTCCTCAACTAACATGAGGCGCACTTGTACCATTTTCCATACCTATTTTTATTTAGGGAGGAAAGGAATAAGAAGAATAGAATAATTTCTAAATTTTATATTAACAAAATAACTATCATTGAAGATATACAATAATTATTAGAACATATACCAATCAATTCTATCCCCATTGAATATATAATAAATAGCATACCTCTAACAATAGATAGTCTGACTTCAGATTCCTCTAGTGCACACTCTGCTACATAAATTCATCGAGTATTATTTACTTGAACAACCCCATATTCCAATGGATTTGAGTGGACAAATTTGGATACATATTCAAAAACCATTGATCTCTTGGTGATAATAGATCTAGTCATACTACCCTAGGATATCCCTTATAAAAAATCCCCAGATGGCCAAATATTATACGATGATGATATGTTATAAGAGTATCTATATAGTTTTGGATGGTATGACCATGCCATCAACATTGGAAGTAGGGAAACTATTACTTCCTTAATATCCTAAAATTGGTACTAAGAAAAAATAACATCCCATGGAATTCATTTTCATTGAAGAATAAACATCATGGAAAACAAATGCACCAACAAAAAATCCACTGAATGCAGTCTTTCCTCCTATGTATACCTCAATAAAATAGTATATTTTTATTAACTACTTGAAATTTGTAGGACTCATGAGAATAAAAATCAATCAAATATTAGGCATCATACCCTACACAACAAGTGGCTCCCTTTCGTATTCATTATTGACTAACTATTATTAACAATTCCCCAACATAGAACAATAGGTGGGACATTCCATAATAGCTTACAACCATTACTACAATTTCAAATATTCATGGTTATTATTGACACATAATGTCTGAGGGTAAGAATTATAATTCATTATATAATTTTAATGAATTCATCATAGAATACATATGAAACATATCAGGTACAATATAGTCCCACCATCTCAATCCCCATCCATAAATATTGTACATGGAAAACCCAACCATATATTCATTTTGATTTTCCATGAATATTAAGAACATATGAATATTCTCAATCAATAATGAAATTTCATAGGGTCTATTTTTACTAAAAAAAATGGGTGGATGCTTCTACGTGAATTTTGAAACCGAATAAATTTTACATCCTAGTTTCCAAAAAATTATTATCCTTAGAGTCTTATTATTGTGGATTATACCTTATAACAATGATTTTTTCCAAAGAGGAATCTATTTTGAAACTATCTTGTAAAAAATGAACTGATATTTACAAGATATATGCTAGTAGTCGTCATATATTAATCACAATACAATAACCAATCATCTTTTAGATCATTATTAAAAAATTATTAGACCAACATTGTGGAATCATGTTAATTCATTAAAAATATAGAATTAAATGATATATGAATTCTGTCAATGAAATATAACACTTAATGTAAAATATTTACATTAAAAAACCCCCTTCAATTTCTTTCTAATGTCCTCGAACATCATGTATCTAACATGGAAACAAATGTTCATCCATCCCATAGTAAGTAGAGGTATGACATAGATGTGAGTGGTCAAAGAACCATTCCTTAATTGTTATCTTAATTTTTAATGTATTAACACCTATCAAACAATTATAATGAACCAAACCAATGAATGGCTATCAAACATTAGGAGAGGAATTTCCCACTAGTGCCAATATGTAACGAACCACACTATGTGAGCCAGAACATCCACTTAATCCATCTCAACATGGTGGATTGGTTTAAAAAGATTTTCAAAAAAACAATCCTAATTTTCAAATACATTATATATATACATATAAAAAATATTAATAAGTAGAAACATCCAATATCCATTAAATAAAAATAAAAACTAGATAAACTATAATGTATAATTTGAGAAAATAAAATTTATCCATTCGACCATCCAACAATTATAAATAATACCACTATAGTAGTTATCTCAGAAATGTGTGGTAGAAAATATCCCTAATTCCTTCACCATTATCCCTGTCATGCAGTAAAAAATCAAAACCAACCAAAATGAAAATGTAGGGTGGGAGAACTAATCCATGTAAGATTTCACTTCACATCCTTTATAATGTTTAATATCAATAATGACAACATTAAAACTCTAAAAGCATATATTTTTTTAAAATAATTATAAAAAATTGATTTTTTTTTGTAAAAAAATATTTTCTTTTTTCATAAAATACATTTATATTAAAACAAAAATTAATATGAAAATTACAAGTGATAATCATGACATAAAAATCATTAAAATACATGTGTAAATCAAAATATAATCATGAAATTCATGCATCCCAGACATAATAAATCAAGTGAAAGAGTGATAGAAAACAACAATGGAGAATACATTGCATAAGAATATAATGAATAATGAAAATTCACGCCATTTTGGATCTATAAAAAATTAATTAAACCTATGAATATAAATATGATAATCCATATCTTCGACTATGTTAGTTACAACTGGTATAACCTTTAGAGGAATTACACACACTAATGTGAATGAAGGAAACATATGACATTACAAAAACTAAGAGATACATGTTTGTTTATGACACACCCATGTTTCCCAATGTCAAATGTTTTTTATGAAAAATTTAAAAAAAATTCTCATAATTTAAAATAATGTTTCATACAAAATGAAATAAAATTCTATTCCAAAAATCAATTTTTTAAACCCATTATTTGACTATTATATCGAATCATGGTTTATATATATATATATATATATACAATCCTTTAAAAACATTTTTGATTTCAAAAAAATAATCCAAATAAATGATGCCAATTAATAAAACAATGTAATTTATAATAACATTAATCAATTCCTATAATTATCTCTTTTTATTGAAACACCCACCTCTAGAATGAAGGTAAAATTTAGCTCCTTCTTAAATATAGATCAAGAATTTTTAGATTTTGTCATCAAAATACTATATCTATATGAAACACATAAATATTACATCATAACAATTGGATCATAAATCAAAATCCCATGTGGGTTTCACTGAGGCATGAGGTAGAGAGATCTATTAAGTAGCTAAGAAATGATGAGGAAATCACAACAAAACCTGATCATGCCTTTATTAATCTGTCAATTAAAAATGTAAATTTCCTTGAAAGTCATGAGAGAAGACTCTAGATCACTGCTGGAGGATTATGTCAATTTTAAATGTTATTACTGTGGTATAATACAAAAACCAATAACTGATTGAAAAGTTATAAAAACGAACATATTATTGGTTCAGAGTGTCATTCATATTTAGGCTACCAAATTAATGACATTGAGGACAAACCAAGTGTAGAAGTTGTCTTCTTAAAAACAAAATCTAAATAGTCTCTTAGTAAAACCAAATTTTTTTTCCAAACCATGAAATACCCATAGAAAAAACCCATTCACACCTGGTTTTTCCTAGTGAGGTTCATTTCATTAAAATCCATTCTAAAACAATAAAAACCCCATACTAAAACACAGTGAAAAAAATAATTCATTCTTTATGGATAGTAATAACTATTGAAAAACCATCTGCATGGTTTTTATTGTCTAAAAATAATCATTCTCTATTCTAATTCCCATGAATCCACTTGATTGAGGTTTATGGACCAACAAATCTTAAATTAAATTGTACCTATGATCTAGAGGGTGAAACATAGGTTCTGAGTGATAGATGGTGTGATTCACAGATTAATGTCTTGAATCACAAATTTGTTGCCTAAATCATGGATTAATGGTGTGAATCCATTTACATGCATGTACGCTAAAAACCCCATCACTATAGAAAATAAAATATTTTCGATGAGATCATTACGTTTGAATGTTTTATGGTTGGAATTAATTTTAACCTTTAAAACACATTAATAATATATTCATTTAGATATATTCAAATTGTGATTCATATTCATCACATGAATGATCCATATAGGACGTTTCCTCCCCATGTCCTGTAAAACCTCCAAAAAGTCTCGACACTTATTATGATCTCATTCAAATCAATAAATCATTAATGAGAGAATAAATTTTAAATAAAACTAATCAAAATCTCCACCATAGGAATATTAATCCATGTTATGTTTCTTGTAATAATAATGATCCATATTTAGTTTAGTATAGTGCTCCATAAAAAATGATTTGTGTACCCATGTCTTATAAGAATATGATTTTTATAAATATAACACATTGACCAATGACATTGACTTGCAATGGAATACATTCAAATAAGAATTAAATATCCCTACTGCTAGATCCAATATAGAAATATCTCTCTCCAAATCCATATCATCCAAATTCATAATGTTCTAAGGATTTTGATTTTAATTCTAGTTCGGTGATATGTCGAATACATCATGAATGATTGTCAACATTTTCAACATTGTTGAATTACAAAAACCTATTTGATCCACTTAGTGTCCTTAATTGTTCCATCATATATTTTATCTATTTTTCACTATTTATCATGTTGTTGGTGACCCAACCCAGGATAGGCATTCAAAAAAGTGTTTTATCTAATGGAATACTCTAAAGGATATTGTCCATGATCATCAAACAATTTATACAAAATCAGATCTCTATCCAATGTTATATTTATATCTTTAATCTTTACTAATGTCTCTTGAATGAGACTTTGTCCCATAATAGAGGACTCACCCACCACTTATCAACAATATTTTTCTTGTATGATCTTAATACGAAGCCTCTACAGGTGTATTTTGGACCTATGACTTGTAAATATTGTTTTTTTAATGTGACTGTTCAAATATGTTCATCCAATGATCCACAAAAACATAAGATATTAGTCTAGAATATATCCTCCAACACCTGAATAACATGTTTTTTCTTACCACCCGACTATGGATGGTCTGTTTTATCCATCCTTACTAGATTTCCAATCAAATATTGGAGACTCTTCTTAAATCTGGAGGAAATAATGGGATTCTAGTTTAAGTAAACTGTAAAGGGAGGCTTAGGAATCCTTAAAATGTTATGTATATATATCATACAACGAAAAAACAACCATGATGGTGTCCCTGATTAGAAATGGGATGATTTAATAAATCTGTCAACCACCACATAGATAGTATACATCCCATGGGGAGTTATTAGTAATCAAATAAAAAATTCCTTTGACACCACATCCTATTTTGAAACCATCTATTCAAAATGTTTGTGCATACCATTAGGGTTCATGATCACTACCTTTATATTCTAATTGGTACAAATTAGGATCATGAAAACTATTATTTCACACTTCATACATAGTAATTGGAACTATTATCTCATGAAATATTACATATTTATTTTCATAATTGAATATTCTATAAAAAAGTGAGATAATAATGTAGTACTAAACATTTCATATATTATTGGTTGAAAAGAAAATCCTTGAGGTGGATAATACCATTAGATTTGAGAAGAAAATAATAGAAACTGTCAACAAAACATAATGGTTTTCATTTATTCCCTGGAAATCATCATTCAATTACTAACTATATAGAATAGAGTAACGAAGAGATGATGATATCTTAAAACTGGCCAGGACCATATCTGATTCATCATTATATGTATCTAGATAAAACATTGTGAAGACCCCAGTCTAGATCAATGCATTAACTGATTCCTGAATAAACAATGTGGGAAATATCCAACTGAGGGAATTAACAATATCATTCCCATTCTCTAAGAGATATTAATTATTGAAGTCAAACATAAGAAGGTATTAAACCCATCATCAAAGCCTATGATTTAGGACATTATGACATAACATATCAGAATTTTTTTTTCATAATATACCATCAACATCTCATGAAAATGATAATGTCTCGTACACATAACAACACTCATAAATTTATAAATATCTAAATCATTAATGGGGTAATTATAATCATGTCTACAATGAGGATTACATATTTAGGAAACAATTTGATAGAAATTCATTATCAAACAACCCAGACTATAATAAGAGTAATCATAGAATTGAACATAGATCTTAATTTGATAAGATAATTTTAAACGAAAGGAAAAGGTCCAAAATAATATCAAGTAATATTTAGAAATTTAATATCTTTTATCAAAACCAATCCTCACACATTTCATTATATGTGTAGTAGATGTTTATTGGATAATTTTTAATTTCTTTAATAAAAACTGATAGAATCTAGATATTTTTTATGGAGATCAAAATGTTAAAGTCATCTCGGGAAACAACCAATGAAAATTAATCCTTTAACTTTATAGATTGACTAGTAATACACCTTATGAGATCATAGTCCCCATGAACCTCACATATTGGAAATAGAAAGAAAATTTTGAAAACATCCCATAAATTAATTTTAATATCAAAATATTAAAAAAATTGATTCAACTGTTTATCATTATCATGCTTGGATAAATAATAAACTAGAAAATCATCTGAAAACACCAAAACAAATGGATCTCAAAAAAAATTCCATATATTATTCATTAAAGATACATAAACTATAAAATAATTTTTCATAATTATGGAATCACATCTTTTTCATAATTTGCACAACTACTCTTGAAATTTGAATTCATATTATCAAACAGTCGAACTATGATCTTATTATTTATTACCAATGATTTATTTTTTTAAACACACTTTATCTCCATTAACTAATCAAAAAAATAATCCATATTAGGAAAATGGTGCATAATCTTATTGGTAACCAAATTATTAAATTTATTTTCTACTTTTAAATTAATAAAAACATAATATTTTTTTGAAAAAATATCATTGGATTCTAATGGATAATAAATATGGTGAAAAACATTCTCTATAAGATCTACCAAATAGATCTTCAGATCTATCACATCATCAAATGACATATCATAATAGAATATTGAGCTTAGTTTAATGCTGAATTTCAAATAAACCTGAATTTCTACCTCCCAATATAGTTTATGAATGATGTTATCATCTAGGAATACCTTTGGGAAATATCATACAAAATTAAGGAAATTTTCAATAGATCAGACAACATATGTCTCTATAATAAAATATATTAAAAATTACTAATCCATGGGTGTTATAGTCCTCTACAACCAGACCTCAGACCTCACTCTCCCAAATACATCCTAGATTTCCCATCAATGTGAAAAAAATTAAATACATTAAATATATAAATTTATTATATCACAATGAGAAACATGTCAATCCATATTGATAATGATAATGAATTGATATAATTTCAAAACTATGAAATAATAAACTATCTTTGTGTTAGGTATCTTGGGATATTTTGATGGGAATTGAAACAGATACTCTTTAATATTTCTAGGATGTGTCTCTAAATCCATAACAATAGACAATATCCCTATTGAATGTTTTGAAATATTATCAAACAGTAATATATAAATCCGTAGGAGTAACCTATATCAAATAGTGTAGATTATATAAAGAATTATATAATATATTACCTCTTCCTATATCCTGGCCCACATCATCCTCAGTAAGAAACATATCCTTCATCAATATGTTTTCCACTCCCAGGGCTTGTAGCAGGAGACTTGTTTGACTACAACTATTCCATCTATGATATAGATTCATTAGGAGTTGAATATCCCAATAAAAATGGAAATAACATAGTATTGAATAAACAACAAAAGGATTCCAGTTTTCCCCAAGAATTATACATTATTGTTGGGAGATTACATCATTGATGATTATGCTAAGCCTTACCTCACTGGTTGTTAATCAAGGGAACAATATTAGAAACTTCTTCACATATAGAGGATTCTCACTATTGAGAACCTCATACACTAACCTTTGGTTAATCATTCCTCTTCCTCCTTTGTCCCCACATGCCACCAAAGACATAACTATGTGGAAGGGAAGAGTAACAATCACCAATAATTCCAATTGTATACATTTATTACATAATATACTTGTATATTGTCTCTGATAGGTGTTTAAATTTAGTAATTATATATGTGATCAAATATTAGGTCAGAAAAATTGATGGTACTTATGTTGTTTAAATGAATGATTCTATACCACCTATAAAATATAGAACGAGCTCCAAAAAATATATTGTGGTACTACAACAAAAAATTATCTACATTCTATATAGAATTAATATCTAACAAACATTCAATATTCTAATACTCTATGAAGAACTACTTAAATAATATGGTGATGTAATAATTCCATTCCTATCACATGGGTTTATCTACATCTACCATAGAAGCCATGATTTGTGATATTTGACCCTTGATGATGAATAACACACACTTCACCTTATCCGCGTCAATTTTCTCCAGGAACTCAGTGATATAGTCCATCATGCATAACTGATCCACCATATTTTTAGGTTCGTTTATTCCCTTAAAGGACATCTTGTTCTTGTTTAATAACTCTAATAATTTATCCATATATCCTACAGATCATAGATATGCGTAAAAAAATTGTCCAAAAATAATGTTACATTATGTTCCAATACCTAGACTATAAACATGGAAGCGTATATATGATTTTCATTATGTGTAGGATTTGGGGGGGGAATCTCTCATTCCTCCATAATATGGAACCCTTGGAAGATATCATAATAGAATAATACTACACATCCAGAACTAAATATAATGATAATAATAAAGATAATATAGGTGTAAACTATATTATAAAAGTGTATAAATTGAGATTAAGGTCAAAACACAACAGATGATACAAAAACATCAAACCATCCATTTATAACGTGAGGCTTTTCATTGTAATATATACAATGGATCCCAAAACAATGCCTATCAAGTCTCTAAATCAATATCTCTTATCCATTGGATGTCGCAAGACCTGGATACCTTAGTAAATAATAACATATGATACCTATTTTTCTGGAATAAAATTATGATACACAAAATAAACATTAATTAATAAGCTACATAACTGAAGGATGTTCTCGATCTCAATATGATAAAGACTAAGGACTGACAATTAAACAAAAACAAGAAAGAATTATTTCACCAAAAATAAAATAAGATATATAGAATATATATATATATATATACATACACTAGAAAGAAATACAGTGAAAAATATTACATATGAAAAAGATAAACATGTAAGTTATATAAATTAAAGGCAACAAAAAAACTCCAAGGTACATTCCTTTCAACCTATTGAAAAGTAAAAACTAGGAACAACTAACCCCAGTAATATGTGGAAGTATTCCAACATAAAATCTAATGTTTCATGTACCCATCATTTAAAAAAACCACAACACCTAACTATAGTTCATTTCTATAAGGCCCCATCCTAAAACCTTAATTAATATTGAATTAAATGAATAATTCACATTGAGGATCTTTTCAGGTTTAGAGTTTTAGAGAATTAGGTCATATCTATTACATGTCAAAAGATTACATAGTAGACACTTCTACTATGTTTCCATAAAATAAAAAAACACTTAAAAATAAACATGTCTACTTCCATGTTTTAGATAGCATGTCTTTCCTTGATCCCATCCTTGACCATATTCATCTTTAAGTCCTGTGGAAAACATTTAAAAAACTTGGGATGAGCATAAAAATCCCAGTAAAGGATACACAACGAAGGAAAACAATTAGTTTTTCAAAAAAAATACAAGTAAATCATGAGTAATTTACCAAAGTAATACATTTCACCTTAATGAATTAGGAAAAAATCATCACTGAATAATAGATCATTACTTACCCTTTTGTTACAAAAAAGTTAGCATAAAACCCATATAATGAACACATAACACATAAAGGTAACATGGGACATAAACATACATAAATGGAATAACCATACAGTAGACTTCCACACATACTTAATGGAATAGACATACAGATGACTTCCATACCCAATGCATTGCAGTTTATAAGGTAACCACCCATCCTTATATTCATGGAACCACCCATCATATGGTTTATCACGTAACCACCTGTCAAATGTCTAAGTACCATTATAAAATCATAAGACATAAAACAAATATAATTGAAAGAAAACATTTCAACACTTCGATCACAATATAACACTTAAATATGTTGACATAACTAATCCATTATAAAAACCATTTTCAATACCAAAATATATAAAATAGTACATGGTATTTATTTCATTTTAAAAAACATTACGGCTTGTTGAGGAAGCCAAAGACCAAATAATACTCACGACGGTGGAAAATGTCGTCGTCACCACGTATATTAAAAGAAACATTCCTCTTTGTCATTTAGTAAAAAGATTCGTAGAAAAAAATTCCTTCTGTATAAATGTAAAATTCAAATGTGATTATACACCATATAAAAGATAGTTTTGTATAAAAAGAAATATGCCTCAATGAAAGGAGATTGAGAGGATATCCCTTACAAAGTCGGTATCCTTAGATTAAGGATAATTCAATTACATGATTATGTGTGAAAAATATGAATACACAAAATATAAGTGGATATTAGGTGTAAAACAATCAAAGGTCATTCACACATAATCTTGGGAAAAAAAACCAATGACATAGATATTTAACTCAATGAAATGAGATTGAGTTATGATTTCTGATACAAGTTCGTTTAAATGACATAAGAATTTATCACTGAGATGATTATGTGTAGAAATATTATATCCACAGAAAGGCTTGTGGAAACTACAACATAGAGATTCCACACATAATCTTGGCATAATAAAATCAATAAGTATAGGTTTAACCCAATGAATTGAATGTGGGTTAAGAAGTTCCCGTACAGAAATTCGACAGCCTAATGGCGTCAGTTCAAAATTCAGAAAATGAGTTGATGAGTGATAAAAAGGGTATCTCATCACTTGGACGTAAAATTTACATCAATAAGGATATATAATAAATATCCCAAAAAAATAGTATGTTAATTAAAAGACATAACATAATAAGTATTTTAAAAATATGAGGGTGAAAGGTTCCCTTACCGACTTGGGTAACATTCGAAACATACACCCCATTGAAGAAAGGTCATAAAATGAATATGTAAATACCCATAAATGAAATTATAGTCCAAAAAGTGTATAATAATGGGATATACATACACCAATAAAAGTAAAATTGTGTCAAATGTAGCATAAATCTCATGGGACTAAATGTGAGATGACCAATCACTTACGAAAACTCAGCAGCCTAACGGTGCCACATAAAACTTCCAAAAATGGATTGATGAGGTCAAATAGAGTCTCTCATAATATTACAATAAAATTTACTTCAAGAGGAATATAAAATAACATCCCCCATCATAACAAAGAGGATATTAAAAGAAGTCTCATAAAGGAGAGTACTTAAAAAAGAAAGAGAGAGGTTAGATCTCTTATGAAAATTCGGGAGCCGAATGACGCCACTCAAAACATCAAAAATGGATTTATGAGAGAAAATAGGGTCTCTAAACATATGAACATAAAACATACAGTAGTAGTAATATAAAAGAACATACCAATAATAAGAAATATGAGCTTAAATGGAATGACATAAAAGCATGTACTTAAAAAGAAAGAGAGGAGTAGGATCCCTTACCTCAAGTCTGACTTGTCTTGTTCATTTCTTTATATTATAGAATAATAAACATTGGTCAATTTATAATTTCTTAAGGACCTCTTTTAAAGATTATTATTCAGTTTATATCACATATTATAGTGTTATAATAATTTGTTAATAATGTTAGTTCATATCAGACGTTTTTATCGATGTTTGGTACATGAGTCAAAAATGAACTTGTTTGAAAATGATTGAACATGTAGTTAGGAGTAAATCATCTCCAGAATATTATTAATGATTTAAATATCATATATATCAAGTAAATATTCATTTTATACTACTCTATAATATTTTGAGATAAAAAGAAATGAAATGCACCCTTCATGGAGACGGTAGGCCGTACGTACACAAGAACGCTACTTTCATTTCTTTGTCATATTAATGGAATTAAAAATAATGGGGATATATATATTATAATTCCAGTATAATATATATGTTATATAGGTCACATATTTTCATTAATTGCATTCTTTACACATTCCATGTATTGCATGAACGAGTCACATCACTTGAGGGGGCGGTAGTCTACACATCCTCCTATGAAATTATCGCATTTGCACAACATGAAAAGCATAAATGCTTGTTTTAAATATAAAATTCAGAAGCATATTGAAAACAAAAATACCATATATATCATATATAAAGTATAGTGACATCCTAATGGCCACCATTAAAGGTGTTAAAATAATATTGAACAATCATCGTTTCGTGAGGCAGAAATTCGCCAACCACAGAAATAGTATGTTCTTTAACGATTAGACGAAGGTGTGTGTAAGTTTAGCTAGAATCCTTCACATAACAACATCCTAGTATATTTAATATACTTTTGTTGATAAAAAATAGAGGAATAAAAATAGTTTAGAGGGTTGTAGAAGAAAAATAAAACCAAAGAACACAAAGAAGACATTACCTTAAAATCTGGTAACTCTTCTTGATTTGATCTCAAAGGATTCCTTGGAAAGGATTCTTCCCAAAGGTGAGACTTCAATGATGAATAGAGAGATGTGAAGAGAAGAAATGGTCAGGGTTTGGCCGAGCCAAAGGCTTGAGAGGCATTGGTATGGTTGTAGAGGTGGGGGCCTTTTATAAGATAAAAGGAGGGGCACTCTTTGAATGTTATAAAATATTACTTTATTATAAAATGATTTTCAGGTTTTAAAGATACCAAAAGGATATATTTAGAGGATAAGGTGATAAGGTTTCTAAATCCACTGATATAATATGTTTGTGACAATTTTATGGATTTTATTTTACATTATCTTTTCATTTTATTTAAATCGTTAAATAATGAGGTAATCGGTGCATCATCATGGTGTAATAAATAATTTAATTTATTTAGTGTATAAAAATTATAAAAAAATATCATGATGTAGTAAATAATTTTATCTTTATAATTAATATTTATAGTCAAAAATATTACTTGTATAACCCCATATATTTTTTTTAGTAAAACAACACATGTTTGTGACATTTTAATTTTAACATTAAATAAAAAGGTATTAATGTCATTTTCCAACCAAAGTGGATCCATGGGGTCCCCATGTTCACCCATGGATTTTCTCGGTCGGAGATGACACATAAAATGAGATTATGACATGAGTATAGGTCATTTCATATTATTAAAACATTATTTTTACCTTAAATTACAATAATTACCTTTAATCACGATTAATAAACTTAAATGTTACTATTCACCAAAAAATTATATTAATCCCATTGAACCACATTTTACTTCTTAATAACAACCATGTATGTAGGATTTTTGAAATTCAAATCACAGAAGTTGTAAAATTTAATTTAAACGAAAAATCAGTTTCTTTAACTATGACTTAGTGCTTCCACTATACATCAAAAATTGAAGTTCTTCAGAAAATTACCAAACATTAACTCTAGGCTAGATTTGATATTACGAATTCAAAATTGATGTCTATTTTAAAAAAATCAAAACATATAAGTTACATTAATTAATTTAATAATTAATTCCCGTTGTGAGAGCGAATAGCGTGCTTTTATGAAACAATAATTATCAAAAGATTGACACTAGTTTTAGTCCAATTTCAAGATGAAATTAATTCCAACGACCACTATTGGATTAAATGTAAAAATCTATTCTAATTTCACTTTGAAACCAATTAAAAAGATTATCTAATAATATAAATAAATTATATGAAAAAGAGGTTTTGAATTTAAATACAACATTTTTCACTATTCATTAAAAATGATCATTATCGGAAAAATACTAAAAATTTACACAAAGTAAATTTTTGTTTCCCGATTCTAAAGAAGAATTTTATTTTGTGAAATATAACATATAAAATTTTCAAAATGTGTATTTTAAATAGGTACTTCATCAAAAGGTTGTTAATCGACCTTTTTATGAATATTAGAATGTTTACGCTTAAAATTGGATTCATTCAGATTTTTAATCCTCTAACATTTATTTTAAAAAGTTAAACTATTTGACAAACATATATAATAATTTTGTAGTTAGTTTTGCTCATTCCCGCCATTACAACGACTAGGCATTAACTACAATTTAAAAAAAAATTATTTTATTATTAGATTGCAATGTAAGATTCCCAAGAAACTCGTCGTTGCGTATTGGGTATACCATCAAGCATAATGTACCCTTTAAAGTTATATTAATATTTTATTAACAAATATGGATAAATGTGAAAATTTCATATTCTTTATTTTCCTGGGGTGTTACATCCTTCCCCTCTTTTAGAAATTGTGTCCTCACAATTTTAATATTGGGCTTAGAAACATCATTAAAAATCCCACATCGGAACAAGAGTCTGTAAAACAATCACTTTAAAATAAAGAAAGAGAAGTACAAAGGTCACCCGAGTTAACCCATATTAGGATTCCAAGTATGAAAATATGGACATGGAGGAAAAAAGAAAGGGTCATTTTCTGATGGAGAGTGATTGTAAACAAGTCTAGGAGAAAGTTAACCATAAGAAGATCACAAACATGTGATGGGTTAAACAGTATTTGATTCCCAAGTAGGAAAAGTTAACAGACGACATTTTTTTAAGTTACTCTTCATTGAGGAATTTATTTTTTGATCTTAACTAAATCATAATGAAACATACTTACTTGTCACGTAGACTTTCAACTTTTACTAGCTTCTTTAACCAAACTCATATTTTCTCCAAAAGACGAGTATTTAGGAGGACTTGTTCGCATTAAGAGTAATATAATAAAATTATTCAGAATCGCATAATCCACAAAAGTATAATCCTTTATTAAAAGAAAATATATTCTTATTCTCCAAAATTTGTCCAAAAAAAACCCAAAGTTCAACGAATACCATTCGATAAAAAATTTTCCAAAAAATTCTTCAAAGTAAACCAAACTAAGATTGAAACCCAAATATTTGAAGGTTTTAATCACATTTTCTTCCAAGGTACAAATTAAATTTTATCTCCAAATAACATCAGTTACTCTTAAATTCTCATATTGAAAAGTAATTAAACTAATCACATATCCTCGATGATAGGTTAATCATTTCTATATATAACCCAAAATAAACTTACTATTGATTCCTAAAATCATCTAACTAAAAAGAATTAGTCAAACTAACCAGGGACTTCACGTTGTCCAGTGGTAGGCGATAAATACCAGTCGCACTTTGGTTGTGGGTTCGATTCCCACAGCTTTGTCCGACGCGATGGGTTGTCACACGGTCTGCATGTTGTCCTTTTTTCAAACTATATAATTCTCAAATAATTACCAAAAAAGAGGTAAAATCATCAAAAATAACCATAACATAATTTAACCTCAATTTTATCTCATGCCTTTCACTTTCCATCATAACATATAGTAACCCATAATTACCTCAAAAGTAAGGATGATATAAACCCAAATGGTTCTTTATAACTATGTCCACAAAATAATAGATAACTATTCCTTGAATAAAATTTTCATATATCAAACATAGGGGTTACACATACTATAAAAAGTCTTCTAATGTAACCCCATCACCAAAAGAGACTTAATACTCTTAAGAATTTCACCATAACTCTTGAAGCCCCTATATGTTGACTTATTACTCATTCAAAATTCTTCATGATCCATTAACCATTCCTTTCCAACTTGTTCTGAAATACTTCTTTCCTACAAACAAAATCATGAATCATATACTAAGATTCCAAAATTGGAATACAATTGTTATGTAATAATTCATTCCTTTGATTGGTTATTGTCAGTTTCCTTCATCCTTAATCAGAATGGCATTAGTTATTGGTAAATGAATATTTGTACGATCTTGGTGATACCATTCATGAATCTTCTTTATAGGAAATGTGTTTGAATAATGACCATGTACACCACATTTAAAACAATCATTTGAACGCTCAGAAAGAACTTCTTTCCCTTTCCTCGAGTCAACTGGATGCTTCCTTTTTCCATGGCAGGTTCTTGCTTTATGACCTTCATTTCCATATCTATAGCATATTTCTGTCCCTTTGAAACATTTTCCTAGGTGTTTAATTCCACATCTTTGACACATAGGTTTTTGAACACACTTACTTTTATGATTATAACCTGTAGTTCTGTTGGGATTTGTTTCTCGCATATATGATTCCTTATAGAAATCACCAAGGTTTAGCTGTTAAATCATGACTCCGGATAGTTGGTTGAGGATAAACACAAGAGTTCTCATTGCAGCTCCCATATCATTCAGTTGCTCGCTCAGAAAACTGTCACGGTTTCCTTCACATCCACTGTTACTTTGGTACCTGGTAGATATGGCCATTTACTAAAACCAAAAAGGTCAGTGTGATTATATCAACATAACCATCATGTACTAATGAGGAAGATAAAAACTAAGATATACTTACTCGTTACCTTTATTTAAAACTACGAATATTTTTAAAATCTAACCATTATGTTAATGTCACTTATTCTTAAAGAATACCATAACCTCTAAAGTTATCTAAACAGACCTCTGATACCAACTATAAGGCCCCAGCCTTTAACCTTATTTAATATTGAATTAAATGAAAAATTATCATTGTGGATCTTTTCATGTTTAGGGTTTTAGAGAATTAGATCATAACTATTACATCTCAAAAGATTACATAGTATACACTTATACTATGTTTCCATAAAATAAAAAAACACTAAAAAAGAAACATGTCTAGTTCCATGTTTTAGATAGCATGTCTTTCCTTGATCCAATCCTTGACCCTATTCATCTTTAAGTCCAATGGAAAACATTTCAAAAACATGGGATGGGCATAAAAATCCCAATAAAGGATACACAACGAAGGAAAACTATTAGTTTTTCAAAAAAAATAAGTAAACCATGAGTACTTTACCAAAGTAATACTTTTCACCTTTATGAATTAGTAAAAACTCTTCATTGAATAAAAGATCATTACATACCCTTTTGTAACCAAAATATTACCATAAAACCCATATAAATAACACATAACATATAAAGGTAAATTGGGACATAAACACACTTAAATGGAATAACCATATGGTCGAATTCCACACATACTTAATAGAATAGCCATACGACCGACATCCATACCCAATGCATTGGAGGTTATAACGTAACCTTCCATCCTGGTATTCACGGCACCACCCGTCATATGGTTTATCACGTAACAACCCATGAAATGTGAAAGTACCATTATAAAATCAAAAGACATAAAACAAATATAAGAAAGAAAACATTTCCACACTTCGATCACAATATATCACTTAAATATATTGACATAAAAAATCCATTATAAAAACCACTTTCAATACCAAAATACATAAAATATTATATGGTATTTCTTTCATTTTAAAAAACATTATGGCTTGTTGAGGATGCCAAAGACTAAATAATACTCGTGTTGATGGAAAAGGTCGTTGTCACCGCGTACGTTAAAAGAAACATTCCTTTTTTTCGTTTAGTAAAATGCTTCGTAGAAAAATATTCCTTTTTTATAAATGTAAAAGTCAAAGGTGTTTATACACCGTATAAAAGATAGTTGTGTATAAAATGAAATATGCCTCAATGAAAGGAGATTGAGACGAAGTCCCTTACAAAGTCGATATCCTTAGATTAAGGATAAATCAATTACATGATTATGTGTGAAAAATATGAATACAAAAAATATTAGTGGATATTTAGTGTAAAACAATCAGAGGTCATTCACATATAATATTTGAAAAACAAAACCAATGATATAGATATTGAACTCAAGGAAATTAGATTGAGTTATGATTTTCGATACAAGTTCGTTTAAATGACATAAGAATTTATCAATGAGATGATTATGTGTAGAAATAGTATATCCACACAAAGGTTTGTGGAAACTACATCATAGATATTCCACACATAATCTTGGCATAATAAAATCAATAAGTAGAGGTTTAACCCAAATAATTGAAAGTGGGTTAAGATGTTCCCTTACAGAAATTCGACAGCCTAATGGCATCACATCAAACATCAGAAAATGAGTTGATAAGAGATAAATATGGTATCTCATCACTTGGACATAAAATTTACATCAATAAGGATGTACGAAAACATATCCCAACTTAATATTATGTGAATTAAAAGACATAACAAAACATGTCTTTTAAAAAGAGGAGGGTGAAAGGTTCCCTTACCGACTTGGGTAACTTTCGAAACGTAGGCGCCATTAAATAAGGGTCATAAAATGAATATGTAAATACCCACAAATGAAATTATATTCCAAAAATAGTATAATGATCAGAAGTACATACACCACTCAAAGGAAATGGTTTCAAATTTAGCATAAATCTCACGGGACTAAAAGTGACATGAATAATCCCTTACGAAAACTCGGCAGCCTAACAGTGACACATAAAACATCCAAAAATCGATTGATGAAATAAAATAGAGTCTATCATCATATTAAAATAAAATATACCGAAAGTGGAATATAAAATAACATCCCCCATAATTAAAAATATGAGCTTAAAAGAAGTGACATAAAGGAGAGTACATAAAAAAGAAATAGAGAGGTTAGATCTCTTACGAAAATTCGGCAGCCTAACGACGCCACTTAAAACATCCAAAATGGATTTATGTGTGAAAATAGTTTCTATCATAATATGAACATAAATAGTAGATTAGTGTTAATATAAAAGAAAATCCCAATAATATGAATGATGAGATTAAAAGGAATGACATAAAAGAGTGTACGTAAAAAGAATGAGAGGAGTAGGATCCCTTACCTCAAGTCTGACTTGTCTTGTTCATTACTTTATATTCCTGAATAGTAAACATTGGTCAATTTATAATTTCTTAAGGAACTATTTTAAGGATTATTATTCAGTTTAAATCACATATTATAATGTTTTAATAATTGGTTAATAATGTTTGTTCATATCAGACGTTTTTGTCGATGTTTGGTACATGAGGCAAAAATGAACTTGATTGAAAATTATTGTCCATGTAGTTATGAGTAAATCATCTCCATAATATTATTAATGATTTAAATATCATATATATCCCGTACATATTCATTTTATACTACTCCATAACTTTATTAGATAAAAATAAATGAAATGCAACCGTCATGGAGACGGTAGTCCGTACGTACGCATGAACGCTACTTTCATTTCTTTGTCAAATTAATGGAATTAAAAATAATTGGTTTATATATATTATAATTCCTGTATAATATATATTTTATATAGGCCAAATATGTTCATTAATTTCATTATTTAAACATTCCATGTATTTCATGAACGAGTCACATCACTTGAGGGGGCGGTAGTCCACACTTCCTCGAATGAAATTATCGCATTTGCATAACATGAAAATCATAAAGGTATGTTTTAAATATAAAATTCATAAGCATATAGAAAAAATAAATACCATATATATCATATATAAAGTATTGTGACATCATAATGGCCACCATTAAAGGTGTTAAAATAATATTGAACAATCATCTTTTCGTGAGGCAGAAATTCTCCAACCACAGAAACAGTATGTTCTTTAACCATTAGACGAAGGTGTGTGTATGTTTAGCTCGAATCCTTCTAATAAAAACATCATAGAATAATTAAGACACTGGAGATGTTACAAAATAAAGGAATAAAAATATTTTAGAGTGTTGGAGAAGAAAAATAAAACAAAAGAACACAAGTGAAGACATTATCTTAAAATCGGATAACTCTTTTTGATTTGAGCTCAACGGTTCTCTTGGAAAGGATTGTACCCAAAGGTGAGGCTTCAATGATGAATAGAGGGATGTGTAGAGATGAAATGGTCTAGTTTTGGCCTAGCCAAAGGCTTGAGAGGTGTGGGTAAGGTGGTAGAGGTGGGGGCCATTTATAAGAGAAAAGGAGGGGCACTCTTGGAAAGGTTTAAAATATTACTTTATTGTAAAATGATTTTAGGATTTTAAAGGCCCCAAAAAGATATATATCGAGGATAAGGTGTTAAGGTTTGTAAATCCACACATCCTATAGGTTTGTGACAAGTGGAGGTCTTATATTTTACATTATCTTTTCATTTTATTTAAATCATTAAATAATGAGGTAATCACTGCATCATCATAGTGTCATAAATAATTTAATTTATTTAGTGTATAAAAATTATAAAAAAATATCATGATGTAGGAAATATTTTTATATTTCTAATGAATATTTATAGTCAAAAATATGACTTGTATAACCCCATATAAAAATTGTTTTAGTAAAACAACACATGTTTGTGACATTTTAATTTTAACATTAAATAAAAAGGTATTAATGTCATTTTCCATCCAATGTGGCTCCATGGGGTCCCCAAGTTGACCCTTGGATTGTCTTAGTCGGCAATGACACAGAAAATGAGGGTAGGACATGTGTCTAGTTTATTTCATATTATTAAAACATTATTTTTACCTTAAATTACACTAATTACCTCTAATCGCGATTAATAAACTTAAAAGTTACTATTCACCAAAAGATTATTTTAATCACATTGAACCACATTTTACTTATTAATGAAAACCATGTATGTCTGATTTTTGGAATTCAATTCACAGAAGTGGTAATGTTTCATTTAAACGAAAAAACAGTTTCTTTAACTACCACTTAGTGGTTTCACTATTCATCAAAAATTGAAGTTTTTCAGAAAATTACAAAAAATTCACCCTAGGCTATATTTGATATTCCAAATTCAAAAATGATGTCTATTTTAAAAAATAAAAAACATATAAGTTATATTAATTAATTTAATAATTAATTCCCACTGTTAGAGCAAATAGCATGTTTTTATTAATCAATAAGTATCAAAAGATTGACAATAGTTTATGTCCAATTTCAAGATGAAATTAATTCCAAAAACCAATATTTGATTAAATAGTATAAATATATTCTAATTTAACTTTGAAACCAATTCACAAGATAATCTAATCATATAAATAAATTAGATTAAAAAGAGGTTTTGAATTAAAATACTACATTTTTCACTATTCAAAAAAATGAACATTATCAGAAAAATACCAAAAATTTACACAAAGTTAATTTTGATGTCCTGATTCTAAAGGAGAATTTTATTTTGTCAAATATAACACATAAAATTGTCAAAAAGTGGATTTAAAAGAGGTTCGTCATCAATAGGCAGTTAATCAACCTTTTACGGAATATTAGAATGTTTAAGCTTAAAATTGGTTTCATTAAAAAATATTTCCTCTAACATTTATTGTAGAAAGGAAAAATATTTTACAAACATATATAATCATTTTTTAGTATGTTCTTTTCATTCCCGCCATTACAACAACTAGCCGTTAACTGCAATTTAAAATAATATTATTTTATTATTAGAGTGCAACGTAAGATTCTCAAGAAACTAGTTGTTGCATATTGGGTACGCCATCGAGCATAGCGTCCCCTTTAAAGTTATATTAATATATTATTCACAAATACGGATTAATGTGAAAATGTCATATTCTTTATTTATCTGGGGTGTTACAATTTCAATTCTGATTAACAAAATATAATATTAGGTCCACATATTCTCGAGGGAATGAGAATAATGTGATCTGAAATAGCTTAGTATGACCACACCATGGTTTTCCATATAAATTCATTATAAAATAATTAAAATATGATCAATTATACCAAAATATGTTATTATGAGAAGAAAAATATTTTTTTATCAAAATCATTGTAAATATTTCACATTTTCCCAAATTTTAGATTAAAACTATGTGAAAAAATACCATATAATAATTTATATTAAAGGATTTAATATATGTTTTTCAAAAATAGAATAATACAGGCCAAACCACACTAGTAATGAATGCTACTATAACAGTTTGTTATCGTAAAAGTATAATTGTAGGATAATCAATTATTTGTTCATTATCATTTAATTACGACACAAACCCAATATAAGAGAAGAAAAACCCTTGAGTGACCCCCCAAAATGATAATATAATGTCCCTATAACACAAGGACTATTAAGGAGAAGAAGTACTCCATTATTTCACCCCATTATAATGAAAATAGATGAGCCCCAACAATATTCCTTCAAACTAAGTACCCGTGGATTCCATGGTATGAAATATTAAAAATGAAATTTCATTGGGATATAAAAAAATAATTCCAAGTAGATCTATATTCCTTTAAAAATATTATTGAAAAACCATTTCTAAATCCATTAAATAAATCATGGATGATATATTTTTGTTAGATCTAGAGAAATATATATTTTATCCAAAACCCATTTACTCATTCAAATAAATCATTCCATTTTATAGAAAAATTATTTCCAAACCCATTTAATAATTAAATTGCATTAATGGTTCACCAAACACACTCTATAGATTGAAAAACCTACCACATACTCAATTCACATTCTAACTAGAATCGTATTTGATCACAAATAATGGTAGTAATGGAAATTAGATCCATAAATTGAACTTTAATGAATAAAAAAATCAATATCACATGATCCAAAAATATAATAAATACAACATAATTCCACTAATACAACCATAAAAAATAATGGAGAAGAATGAAAAATGTAACACATACCATAGGAATAGAGACTAACCATACCAGAGATCATGGTGCATAATAGAGTTATCATGAATGGGTGGAAGAAGAAAATATATATTGAGAGAGATAAAGGGTTCATCGAAGGGTTAAAGATGAATAAATTAGGATTAAGGAATGTAGTTTAGAAAAATGTATGTTACAGACATTTCGTATCATCAATCCAATATTCACCTTGTTAATCACTCATGTTTCATGTATGTTGAAAAAGGTATCTCATCACCTTGAAACTCAATCAATGAATTTAAGACCTAAACATTATTAATAGTCTAAATATAATTCATTTTTCAATCCAAAATTATTGAAATTTTCTATTGATAGATTCATGTAATGAATATTTTTGAAGGTGTGAATATTTCATTTAGACAGCTCCTAGACCAAGCCTTACAAAAACATAAAAAAATATTTGATGCTCCTCAAAACCCAATGTATATATCATAAACATACCATTAAGAATAAATTTTTATTTGTATGTATAAATAAATATTGTAAACATATTTTAATTATTTTCTAAATTTGTATTTTTTTATTTAAATCACTTATATTTTTACCAATAGATTATTTGTGATGATAATATTTTTATGGTTTAATTTCCACACATTGAGATGATATGAAATTTATGAAATTAATAAAATATTTTATTTTGTGAATATTTTGATGGAGGTGTAAAAGAGTCATTATAGATTATGAATTTTAGAATAGAATTTGAAATGTTTTCAATTTATACAATGAACATTATGTATTTTGTAAAATTATTATCATAATTCTCTAAAACAAAAAACTATTATGGTGATAGTATTTTAATTTTTTAAATTATATTTATAAATTCATAAAAATATAACATCAAATATATTATATAAAATAAGTAAGTAACTTAATTTCTGGGTCTATGGAAATATTACCAATGTCATCCTACATCATGGTGATAATTGAGTATAGTAGGATAGGTGTTTTAATAATATGGTATTTGTATGAGTTGGTTTCATGTTATCATGTACTAGGTACCAGATTTTTTTATCATGATCCTCATATTACATCGACATTATAATGAATGTTGTTTCATATTTTTAACTCAATGTTTTACATTATCACAAATTTTCACCCACTGAAGAATGAGTGTATAGAGCGGATAATATAGACACAAAATGATGTGTGTCAGGGTAATCTATTTAATTTTTGTGTATTGTGGGTTATGAAATTATCCATTGGTTTAGTTTTATTAATTAAATATAGATTACTATTCAATTTGTATAAATATCGTTAATATTTTTTATTGGTAGCCTTTCCATTCCCAATTTTACTAGAATGAGGATCTGAATCCATTATATCTCAACCAAAATTAATTTTAGTCGATTAATTAGAATGTGTACATAAATAAAAAATAGAAGAATGTGGTGTAGGGATAACCTAAGACATATGTTTGTTTATGATGGTGAAATTTAATGATTATGTTTTTTGAATATGTTTCCACATTATATCCCATCATTGTTTGGGTAATTTTTTTCATTAGAGATATTGAACATTGTATAACTAAAAATATTATTTAGTACTAGCATCATGATATAGGGAATGAGAATTATTTCCAATTTTAATCCTATATAGTATATATCCATGAAATTTTTTAGGTTTTATATTATAATTTATATATTTAGGAAGAATATCAGTTCATTAAATGTGGAGATTTATAATATGAGGATAATGTGACATAAATTTATTAGAGAACTAAGATCTACTGTCAAAATGATATTATTTTTGACGTGTGATAAATTGTTTTGGTTTGATATATATGGACGATTATAATTTTTTAGTAATGTATGCATTAATGAGGTATGAGGATATTTATCCAGTTTTCTAGTTTATTTTGAGCAATATTTTTTCTAATTTATGAGATATAATGTTTAAATATAATTTTTTCGATATGATTTCACAATTATTTTTTAATGTGTTATTTTAAATTATAAAATTTCATGATTATTTGAAGGAATAGTCCTATTTTATTGGCATCTATAATAATGGAATTGGATAGGAGTTTTTATGTTTTCCCATATAAGTGATTTAGTGATTATAATGAATGAGAATAATTTGATGGCCCTCTAGCTAAATGTTATAATCCTTCCATTCTAATTAATTTTTTTTGTTACGAATATGGAAGGATAAGGGTCATGGATAACAAAATGAATGGAGGTAGTGAAATTATTTTTTGAAGTTAATGTGACATAATTTTCTTATAGAGACCCTTGTTTTGTGCCAATAACCCTTATAGAATGGAGGTAGTAAATTTGTTTTTTTTAAATTTTATAACATATATGGAGTTTCTATATTGAATAGATGGATGTTTTTTCTTCGGGTAACTATTTTCAAATTTTAGTATAAGAATAATACACTACTATGTAGAAATATGGATTTATTATCAATGATGTGATGACATAAGTGCATGTTTTTACAATTTTTAAATATTATAGAGTTTTGTGTCAAGTAACATATTCTCATCCTTAGATATTATCAATTTTTGGGATATGTTGAATGGGGGGGACTTTTATGATGGGCTTCGTTAGTGGTTTTATAATAAATAATTGACCTATGGTCCTAAATTCCCACGGAGTTGTGGAAAAAGAAGATATTGTGATGTAGCACTCCACACAATTTTACCCTGTAAAATAAGGTGTGGTAGTATGACCACATATCAATATAATCGTTGTTTTTTAGACTTTATATTAATATAATTCTTCCATCATGTTCTACAAATTCACTTTTATTTACAAAAATTATTTTTTGATAAGAGTTGGATTTTAGTTTATTCTCTCTGTTATCTCTATAGGCACTTAACCATGGATATTGGGGACTAGGAATTTTTATCCCATGTGAGTCATTACACAAATCATCAGGGTTTTTAATATGTTCATAATAATGAGATAGTTGTGTTTTGGGGTTGTGGTGGGATTGTTTACGAATAATGTTTTTTTATTGATAATTAATGTTATGAATTTTTTGTTGTATCCTAAGGTGTGACACAAATATCGTTACCATTTCATATTTTATATTTCACCATATAATAATTAATAAGAATATATTTAGTTAGGGTATCTGAGATTCATCTTTTTTTGTGTAAATTATGTGATTAAATATATTTTTCCTTAATTTGTTGAGTACTATTCATTGACCTCATATAGATAACTAGCTGAATTGGGGTGAATTTATAGGAATGAGGTTAATGCATTGTTTTACCTACATTATTTTTGTTTATCTTTATCTTGGTAATTATTCAATAATATTAATGAATAACCATTATATTACTGAATCATTTTATTTAAATTTATTATTTTGATGTGGTGTCACAATTCATAAAATTTTAATAACTTATTGACATCAAAGAACATTTTTTTTAAATTAAATTATTCAACAAAATTTTTTAATATGGATTCACGTAGTAGTACAAAATCCGGAAATTATAATCATGTGTTTTGGTAGATATTAGTTTTTGGTAATTTTATATATATTGATCATGGGGTTGTTAATGATGGGTATATAGTGGGTGTTGTGGAAGATTCCATGGGATCCATATTGGGATATAGATGATGTTTTAAATTTTTTTATAGAACTATTTCATCATTTCAGTGTTTGGAAGGATGAAATTGTATAATTTTTGTTTTTATTACATAAATGGTTAATATTAACACATTTAATAATTTTCTAATGGTTCGAAATATAATGAGTAATGATGAACCTGGAATTGTGTTTTCTAGAATTGAATAACAAAATAAAAAATTTAGTAATTCATGTTTTAAATGAATTCTTTATTGTAATAAAAATTGTGGGTGGTGGATTTAAATAATATTTACCAATAATATATTTAAATTATCAATAAATGAAAATTTCTTGAAAATGGTAACTCTATAAGATCAATGATGGAATTATTAATTTTTATTTTATGGAAAACAAAAATGGTCTGGTATGTATGAGACATGTATTTGGTTATGGTTTTATAGTTGGAAGAGGAGAACTTTTCTGATGGGTGTGGTGTAGATAATTTTATTCATTATATCAGAGTTGTTTAGTTTAAAATCAAATACTATTTGATTAATTTATTATTATATATATATATATTATTTCTTTCTCATATTATTTAAATATGATCTCGTCTGAGATTTACACCCATATCCATTAACACTATTATTTTTTATGATATGATTTACGTCCACCTCTTATTTAATAATTGAACATATGGATGACAATATACTGTTATATACTACTCCCAATAGGGTATATCAAGGTTTTTATGGCTTTGGGTTGGTACCATCATACAGTAATTTTATGTTCTGTACTGGATTTACATAAATAATACTGGTTGTATGACACATACATGATATACTAGAAGACTCTATGTTTTATAGAATAGGTGGTATATGTAAATTGGTATAACCAATAGATTATAGATTTGATGATACAAGATAGGTACACTATCAGACCATGTAGCATGTTAATGAAATACTGTATGGTGATGTTGATATGAGAACATTTGGTTTTGGTTGTTCGTGGTTGGAGGATTGTAGGAAGTTGATGTTCATAAGGATTAAAAAATAAAAAATCCCAGTTCTATGGTGGATAAATTAGGAATGATTAGTGACAATGGATGTATTTGATGTTGAATATGATTAGTTTTTTTTCTAACGATTGAAGATATTATTCAATATGGTGTGATACGGTGAATCTAGGATAATTATTTTTATAATATGACATTAATTAAAAATTGTTGATAGAAAAAACTGTAATAGAAGAAGTTAAATAGATTTACAAAATTTTATTCTTCAATAATATTTTTCTCTTACTACATACGATATTTGGGGTTGGAAATTTTGTAATTTTATATTTTATAAGACATATTTACTTCTAATTGGTTGAATTATTTTTCTAATTTTGTATTCTTTTGATTATTATATTTTATCTCATGAAATCAATATTATGATCATACTTGTTAATCATTTTGTTCTATGTGTGGTATCATTGATCAATTTATCTAGATTAGAGTATATCATTGGTTACTATGTTGGAAATTACTATCTTGGATCTTTTCTGTTGACATGGATTCATTTCTAGGAAAATTTAATTTTTATTTAATGCTTTTTTAATTTTAATTTTCTAAAAAATTCATTAATTATGTTATTATTGTTGGATTTGTGTATATAAAATTGTGTTGTCTAATGGTTGATATATTTTTTCCAATTTTATATAAGGATAATAAATTATTTATGTATTTTTTATTCTATAAGATATAGTCTGCATCTAGGGGACTATTAGAGGTGGGCCTCTGGAGTCAGTCGTATCTTCAAATGAAGCCCCACACGTAGTTTCTACTCTATGAATAACCAGATAGAATAAATTTATTTTTAGTGTTATAATGTTCTCATCGAATAGAATAAAATGATGGGAGAATATGATAAGATAATTATGAATATGATTTTGATTGGAATATTTGATTAAATAGAACATTCCATTATATTGCATATATGATTTGATTTTGGACTATATGATTATTAAAACCGGTGAGAATACTATTCTTTGGAAGAAACTACTATAGTTTCCCATAATTGACGTAAATAATGAAATATGTATTATTATTTTTGTTATTATTAATGAAATATTGAAATACAAATGTCAAATTACTATATAATTTAATAATATCGATGAAATTATAGAATTAAACATGGTATAATTCTAATTATATTGACGTAATGTAGGTGGATCATAATTTTTTAACTATTTGAAGTAAAAAAATCAATCTAATGGCAATTGTCCTAATTCATTTTCATTGAGATGGAATTATAAACAATTGGGTTCCATTATAAAGAACGGTTTAATAGTTTATAAACTAGAAGTATGCAATATAAATAACCAATCATGAGATTTTATTGGATTTTGGAGAGATATACTATTATATAGGAAGGCCTAATGTTATGATGTTAGAAGTTATTAGAATGTGAAATGTGATTACAATATAAATATTTAAAACATTTGGTTTCATATAAAAGAACTAATAATGAATTATTTTCAATATTATACCATGTAATTTTTCACATTTTTTCCATCTCTCCATGTATGAGTGGACAAAGTATTATAGGAAATGAATTATTGAAAATTTAAAATAATTTATTACATTTACTAGTGGATGACCATATATTATGTTAAAAACAATGAACATCCATTAAAAATAGATATATTATTAAACGAATAATTCATTGATTATCAAATAATAAAAGAAAATTTTAAATGCTCTAATCATAGAAAAATATAAAAATATTGGGTTGAAGATTACTATTAATGGCCTTATCAAATTAAATTATACACATTCTATTATTCCATCCACAAAATAGCCGAAATTATTAAATGAACAATTTTTATTGATTATATGAACCATTAGTATGGGCTTATATGAACCTTAATATATATTTTTGTAGGTATATCCACCTCATCTAAATGAAATAAAATAATGCTGAGTTTAGGTGAAACATATTTCTAAAAGTTATCATTCAAAAAAAAAATATTCTACGCTAATATGTTAAATTGATTTAGAATTCAATGTATGATATCTAATAGTAAATGTTTTATACATCACACTATTATTTTTTTTTCTATACATTGATTTAACAGAACTAATTTCATTCATTTACCTTATTATTAGTATTTTGAGATTAATTAATTTATTAAAAAAATTAGGATGTATTTTTTCAATGTTTATTTTCACATTTTCTTATTTGAAATTTTTTTATAGTTATATTCAATAAAATAAAATATATATTTTCATATATAATATAACATCATTTTATCATTACTACATGGATAATCTAAATATATTCATTACTATTAATTTATTTAAATACAACTCATTTTATTATATTTTTAAATTATATAATATGAGTTATTATAATAAAATAATATATGATTTGAGTGAATAAATTCCACTAAAAATTTAGTATAAAATCTAAACATTGTTTAACCTAATTTTCATCAATCATTTCTAAAACTGAAATGTAGGAATGAATTTTTCTATTAAAAAGTTTAACGAATAGAATTGGGTTTTTAGTAAAATTTATTGGGATGATATATCATCAATCTGACTCTATAAGTAAAAATATATAATTGAACAACTATAAAAAATGTTTTATAGTTATCAAATAGAATCTGAGTCAAAATACTTATACAT
Source organism: Viscum album (assembly GCA_963277665.1). Classification (NCBI taxonomy): domain Eukaryota; kingdom Viridiplantae; phylum Streptophyta; class Magnoliopsida; order Santalales; family Viscaceae; genus Viscum; species Viscum album. Next base: position 667,776,957 of record OY728165.1, on the reverse strand, counting down.
TGATTGTATCACTATCTAATCTGTAAATGATCCCAACGTCATTCTAGAATATTTTTACATCAATGAGTGATATCTTATAGATACAATCAACTTCATTTCATATAGTATCAGGATGAAAGACAATATGAGACTAGATAATATAATTTTAACAATCTTATCTATTATACAATATCCAAATCCCCATTATACTTATTTATAAAAATTATTATAATAAAGTATCTTCCATTAAATATATATGAACCATAATTATTATATTTATATGAGGGATTGTGTGCAAACTATGAGTAAATATAATAGAAGGGAACCTCTAATGATCCCTTAACATATTCTTGCATGTCGATTAGAGCAAGGATAACAGTATATATTGTTAATAACATTTAACATGAATCACCTTATTCAAATAATCACATTCTCCCATATTAACCTAGAATATAATAATTATCAAATTTCATAAATGATAATTATTGGTTCAAAATTTTCAAATTTTGAATCAAAAAATAAAAGTATCATCACCACACATATGGATAAAATTACTTATTAAAAAAAGTATAATAGTGACTAATTATTATTGGATATATTTGTAAATAAGTTGTATAATAATATTAAATTAATAATTTAAGTAAGGGGTTTAACCTAATTTTGTTTACAAAAATACAAGATCCATATGTTTATTTCTTCTATTCTATTACTTCTAACTAATATAGATTATAAACTCTAGTATCCAACTCATTATAATGTCCCCCATTAAAAATTGTTTTACGAAAACAATGAAATAATTGTAGATCCCTCCAAATATCTAGAAAAATTACTCATCCATCCCGATTAAATAATCACTAGATAACATGATTATCATACAAAAATTAGTTTCATAGTTATAAATTATTACACAGATGAACAATATAAAAATTATAATATATGTAGTACTAATATCATATAATGAAGCACTAATCTTTCAATCCCTCTATTAATAACCAAACATAGTTCCTCATTCTCAAAAGAAATATAATAATATTATAACCCACACCCAAAAATGATTGAACATTGTATATAACTTATTTATATGGTTTATTATATTAATTAGCGGGGTGTAACTCTCACCATAGAAATTGATACGTAACTCAATAAACTAAAATTAATGATTGACAATTCTATTCATGTATTTAAATTCCAAAATCTTATCTCAAAAATTAATGAGAGACATATAGTAGTATTCCATTAATTTAATAATATTTTATTTAATATGAAATTATAAATAATAGTTATTATGGTACACATATATGGTATGTTATCTAGAACAGTTTTACGTCACCACTCTCTATATTAAATTATCAATTTATTCACCATCATTGTCATTGTATATCCCTTAGAAATCCTTTCTATTTCATAAATTAACTAATTCATCACCTCAAAAAATTATATAGGTGTTCAAACCACTAGTCAAACCATAGATTGAATATTCCTAGGGTCAAAATATACCATATGAGGAAGATAACTTAAATATCATGAAAATAGGAATCAAATTTACAACGATCCTATAACCTATGAACTAATATCTATAAATATATCTATATATTCAGTTTTTTTAATCCTTTTATTCAAATATTAATTAATGGAAAATGATACTAATGAATTATATTAAATTTTTTCATTCTATTGGTTGGACCAATATGTGGATCTATTAGAAGGGAACCATGTCAATTACGAATCAAAATGGAATTTTTCCCAGAACTGCATTGTGCATCGTCGCTACACTAAAAAATAAAGATGAATCCATGATCAATAAAGAATAAAAAAAATATTTTAATAGATTAATACTTTTTGTGATTTACGATGTCAACATAGTATTTCCAACTCATAAATTTTATGATACGAGATGAAACAAATTTTTCAGAGCTAGAAATATGTGATTCACATTGTGAATCTAATTTATTTTTTGTTAAATATTCTAGTAATGAATATAAAAAAATATGTGAAATGATGAAAATAACATAGAGTTCGGCCTCTCACATTATATGTTACGTCAATATTACATAGTGGGAATAACATTAATGGATTTTTTTAAAGAAATATTTTAATCATGAAGAGTTATAAATATACAAAATTAGTAATCCCACACATTACATGTCATGTCAATGATTACACACCATGAAACATTCGATACATTCCAAGATTTTATATTTATGATATATCTTTTATGGGACATATCATTAGATCACTCGTAATGGAAATTTATTTACATTAAGGACCCATGGAACCAATAAAAATACTTCCATGATTATAAATAATATTATAAATTCAAAGGACTACAGAATACCTTCTAGAGTATAGGGATCCAGTCACTAGGAGGCTGATGTAAGGGTTCCATCCCGGAGATAATTCTTCATATATAGGTTTCTTTTTTTCATTCCATTAGTTTTATATGATATAAATTTGTATTACCATTAGATTCATTATAGTTTCATAAAATTTATATAATTATTGTTCCATTTTGTCCATTATATCTCATATTTTTTTGTTTTGTTATTCATTGTAAATTACCTATTAACAATCAGATAATAAATAAAGGAGGGTAGGATTTTTCAAAACAGGTGCGTACATAAATTTTTCTATTTATTTCTTCACTTGTGCAATGATTATATTCAATTTTTATTTTTTGGAAACATGTTATTTCCAAATCTATTATTAAAACACTTACCCATCATGCTTGTTAGGATATGTGAACCAACATTATTGAGGTTATTAAATCATAAAAACTACATTAGATTATTATTAATCTTTTTTAGTATGATAATAAATTATTCTTCTTTTCTAATTGATCTATTTTTATGTTATTTGGGTTATAGGGTATATTAATTGGGATTGAAATATTTATCTATCTTAAAAATTTATTTATTGTGTAATCAATGTGTATTTTTTTCACGTGAAATCAGGGTTTCATTAGAGCAGAACAACACAATGATGATAGTTACCCTCTATTTTGTATTTAATAACTTTGTATATTTAATTAATTCATTTATTTTCATTCATTTATTTTGTTTATATGTATAAAAATTAAATTGAATTGGCCTATCCATTATACAAAATTCTTCAATTTTGTCCCATGTTCACTATTGGATTGACCATTTCTTATACATTAATACACGTCCATAGTAAGTGAAGTCCTAAATCAATAAAAGTTATAATTTTATCCAAGTGGAATAGTCAATTAATTATTTTATATTTATTATTTTTTTCTTTCATTTATATGTTGTAGTGAAGCATATAAAATTAATGGATTCTGGATACTAAGGTCAATGACTATTCTTATCAAATTTCTATTTATAGATTTTAGTTTTTATATTTGTTTATATTCTTAAAATATGCATGTTTTAGATCTAATGGAGTCAAATGTGAGTATTCATATTTACAAATATTATTCCCTACCATTAGAGTATACTACATTCAAATAGAATCTAACAACACATGCATCACTGAAGTCATAGGGGTGGAATTGTTTAGAAACCATATCAAATAATTGACATTCTCATGAATTTGATGAATCCCAACATCAACAACAGAGAATCACCTTCTATAAAACCTATTGAAGAAGAACCAATTTTAAAACCAACCATGATATATCATGGGATGTGTGGATATCATAATACAAAATTACTGGATTTCACTAGTAGTAAATTTTATTTAAGGACTACATAGTGAACTATAATGAATTCAATCATAGTGAACATGGATAATTTGCCGATCAACCATATCATAAAATTTTTTATTTAGATTCACTCATTTAAAATATATAAATCGTTTATAATGAATATATAAGTTCTCTTGAAAAATAATTACCTCATGTGGGGGAATTCACTGTCGTTGAAATAAAGAAACCTCATGTGAAATATATTTTATAATCACAATAAATATAATAATATGATCATGTTATATTAGATTATTTAATTACCATATTACTCATATGTAAATTCTATTATTAGAAAATGGGGTGTATGAAAACGATCCACTACCCTGTGAACGGGGAAAATTAAATACTCACAATTCCGAAATTATTTTAAATTTATATTTCATTATATAAAATTTATCATTAAAATATGATATATATATAAATATATATATAATGGTTTCGATGAATATGTCTACGTAGAGGTTGTTGAGGATGTAAAATATTTCAACAAACAAAATGATGAAAAAAAGATGGTAGAGGATATCAAGGAAGAGATTTTAGATAATACCTAGATTTCTCAAATTGATTAACCTCTATATCATGAAGAATAATAATGAGAACCAGATTCATCCATATTTTGGATAAAAAATTTCAAATAATAATATATATAATAAATTTTTCATTTAAAATATGAATATAATGGAAACATAATGCATATTTTTTATTTGATGGTTGAAGAAAAAAGGGTTTTGGATGATAAAGTAGTATAAAAAATAGAATCAAAGGAAGAAGAAGGTGAGCAATCGAAAATTGAGCATAAATTGATCAACCTCACTAGACTTCTAATGAATAAAAGAAAATTAATTTTTTTTATGAATGAAAAATACACGTCATGAATCTCACTCATGTCATCAATTTAAAAAATACCTATTGTTAATGAAATACAAATTATGAACCGGGGTTTGACAAAGCCTGAGAAACTCATTTGAATAATTCAGTTCAAGGGAAGTAATATTTTTCATATATATATATATATATTTACATCATGGATTTTACCATGAAATTATTTAAAAATGTTATTGAGTTGTTTAATGAACTAAAATAAATTGTGCTCATCCAAAAAATGAGTCGATTATATGTATTGTACTTTTTAATCAAGTATACAACAACACATTAGAGGAATATTGTTTTGATGATCAATAATTTTAAATATCATTTCCATAAATGAATAATTATAAATAATAATTTTGAAATTTCCCTTTTTAAAATAAATTTCATGTTTTGGAAAAAGTATTGCAGATAATATTTGTTTTTTGGATATTGAAAAATAGGAACTAAAATGAGTAAATTGGTAATTTATTTTCATTCCATGTCACAAATGATATAATTACTTTTCTAATTAACAAAAGGATTATTTGAAAAATATTTCCTATTTTTCAAATAATATTTTTTGACAAAAACGTTTTTCATGTAAACCTAGTAAAACATATATTTGTATATTATCAAAAATACGAATGAAAAAAATAACAATAGAAGTGATTGATGGGTTTGTATGGCTATACATCCCTCATGAGACCCTCATGCACATTTTCAATTTCCATCCTATTGAATCCATGTATGAAATTTTTGGGATTGATCCACAAACATGAAATTATATTCCTTACTAACGGTATATTTTTATTATTTATGATATTTAATTAAATTAGTGTGGTAGAGGGGCTGTTCGTAGTTGAGATGATATATTATATATTGATTGGAGACTATATGGTTTTTTACACCATCACTAATGGAAATGATCTTATTTTAATTCAGGTTAGTTCATTTCATCACTCTCCATTGAAAAAAAGCAAAAATAAATATATATAAAATTTATATTGATAAGGGGGAATAAAAAGTATCCCCTATAATACACATAATTTATTATCATATGTTTTTAGGTTTTGGATTTAGAGTTTATTATAATAATGAATTTCAAGTGAAAACAAATAAATTTTTTCCTTGGGTAAGATAAAACTAACTACATAATGTTTTATTATCACAAAAACATAACTTGATTGGTGGTTTCTGTGAGACCTATCCCATGTAAATATTGTGAATAAAATAGAAAATGCAAATTAGAGAAGACTTATAATATATAAATTCATCAATTTTTATTACATTGTCCACGATACTTTACATTACTCTATAATGGTGTGTGATGTGACATTATTTTATTGTGAGGAGGATTTCAATTATAATTTCTGAATCATGTAATATACCTTATATATTATCCTCATTTTTGAGCCTTAAATGTTTTGAACATTAACACCAATCGACCTTAAATCTCATACAACTTTCTTCCATATTGAAATACCCTTAGGAATATTTTTTAAACTTTTAATTACGGGTTTTATAAATTATATTAAATAAAGGAATATATCTAGGATAATTTACATGAGGTATGAGAATAAATCCAATAATTTTTTAACTTGACAGATGTGGGAAAAAATTAATGGGGACTTAAAACAATAATGACAAGGCTATTATTGATGTTCTAGAATATATTTGGGAAAAAATGAATATATTTGATAAAAAATAATAAATGATTGATGATTTTTCAATTCCATATTGTGTGTGTATAAATTTTTTATAATATATATTTACAATTTTTTATTATTCATATTTTTGAAAATACCTTTATGATTTTTTGACTTTTTTATGTTCTTATTTTTCTCAAGGTTGAAGAAATATTTTAGTGTGAGGTATTTCATAACCGTAAATTGTATATATTTTTTCATGTTTATTTATATGAGTTTTAGTTGAGTAATTATTTAATGAATATAGTATTTATCTCTAAATATAAAATATAACATGAATTGAATAAAACATCCAAGAGTTCATCCCCACATATTAATCATCATATATATATTAAATGATGTAAAATATTTATATGGTGTGTAAACAAATAAAGGGCGTGAAGAAAAAAAAACAAGTAATAATTCACATTGAAGGAAGTGTAAATAATAAAATTTCAAAAAATGAATAATATATTATGAAATTTTAAATTTATGATGTAACATTTATGGGAATACATCGGGGATTCCTAGTAATGGAAATTTAACACAACTGACGCCCTTATAATATACAAGCAATTCTTCCATGATTTTAAATAAAGATCATGTATAAAATAATAAGGTATCATTTCCAGGGTGTTGGGATATGACCACCAAGAAGCTACTGGTAGGGTTCAATCCAAAATACCATTCTTCATTATAGGGTTTTATTTCTACTATCCTTTATTCAATTTTGATGTTGATTTTCATTATGAATATATTAATTCATGTTTTTTTTGAATTTGTTTCATTTTAATTACTTCCAATCCATTTTCTATGAATTGGATTTGTGATTATTCATCATTTTTAATCAATTAATTATGACAAGAAATTCTATATAGTAGAGCTGAATAGGTCAAAATTTTAGCATAAAAAATTATTCAATTTATTTCTTCTCTTAACAATTGATTATATTATAATTTTTAGTGTCGTGACTATTTATCTTCATGCATTTCATTAAATTAGGGACCATTTTTTTAGTGTATGGATCCCTACATGATTAATATAATTAATTCACTACAATAGAATTGGATTATTATTCTACATTTACAATCTATTCGTAATGAATGAATTTATTTTAATTATCTTAGCCATGATTAATTATGGTTCTATGGTACATTGATAGAGACTTTCCCTTTTTTATATAATTAAAAATTACTGATTTGTATCAATGGAGGACTATTTTTTCTAGGGAATACATGATTTTTTTAGTACAAAAACCAATAGAATCCAGTTTCTCCTTCTTCTTCCATTCTTATAATTCAATATAAACATTATTTACTTAATATAAATTATTTAATTAGTTTAATATAATAAAAATTATAATGTTTGACATATATATTGGCTAAAGTTACACTATTTTTTCCCGGTTATCTATGGAATCATCCACATATATTCACATTAATATGCCATTATAATTAATATGATTTTGTAACATTTAAATTTAATTTTTGATTCTACCAGGGATTCAAAAACATCATTATTATAAATATAGTTAAACTATTTTATGGTAAAACAATAATGAAGAAACATATCCATTATAGATATAAAACTAAAAAATAATGAGGAAACTATGCATGTATTCACATGAAGTAAAATATTCTATCATGTGATATTTTATTATCATACAAAAAACTAAGTCTCCCCAACAATTCCATCCAACGAAAATAATTATCACATTTTCCCTGTGAATATTTTAAATTGAGTTAGTATATGTAGATCACATGATAGCGGTTAAATAGTTTCCACTTTTCCCCCCTAAAATGTGATCCCTCTAATGTTAAATTCATGTTTATCTCTCCCACAATTACAATAAATTCATATCTTTAGGTACCCTATTGAATAAAAAAATAGATATTATAGGGACAAAATATATTTATATTTTAGTTTTTAACTCATCCAAAATATTATTTTAATCATCCTTAATAATAATATATCGTGAAATAATAATATTTTCAAAAATAATAATATATTTTTAATTTACACAAATCGATGAAGGAGACTAAGACAAATAAAATCGCTAATTAGCGGTGGATATTTTATTTGGAGGCTATTTAAAAAACATATAACTATTTATATTATTTATTTCATAAATCACCACTTATATTTACATCAACAACCGAATCATTTATTTTCATTACATTATGTAGTGGTTTCTTTGAACTATCTCAGAATTTTTGATTCATTTTATTTGTTTTGGATTTTAACAATGGTTTCCCCTCCAAGAAAATCTTTAGGATATAGTGATGGATTAATACACCAATATATCTTCTATATTTTAGATGTTTTCTTATACTAAAATGAAAAATATCTGCTAAAATTACATTATATAGCATCAGATTATAACGACAAATAAAATAGAACAATTTGTTTTGGTTTAAACTACAACAAAATATTTATTTCAAAAAAGTCCACAATATTTTATTTCCCAAAACATCCAAAAAAATATATAACCCATATATATTAACATTATTTATCCAACCCACCATCTATCAACCATTACTAAATATCCATTTCGATTTTCATGATAATAATTCCCATATATAATAATAACATCATACATGTAATCAATACAAATCTATAATAAATGGAATCTATAATTTTGTAACCATAAAATTTGAAATAATTATACATCATGTTTTATATGTTTAGTATCAATTCATATTTGAATCTAATGTAAAAAATAATCACTACCCATTGAACATTTCTTGGAACCCTTTAACTCTCTCCATCCAATTCTTGATATTAATACCTGTATAAAAATTATATTTAAATTTAAAAATAGTTGATTATTTAAATATAAAAATTATAAAAATAAAAAAAATTCGTACTAAATTATTATAAAGTGTTGTGATTTACCTAATCACTACCATTCATCGATGTAATATCACTTGGAAAAATACAATCATCTATTGATTTAATTCTACCAATTATCCCTAAGAATTAAAGACCATTTCATCTTGTATCATGATATTCTCCCCATGTTCCTGAATTTCAGATTTCAAAGAAAAAACACCCCATAGAAAATAATCATGTTGAATCATTTTTTGGGATCCCATTACTGTGAAATGAGAGAACTATATTTAGTTTGTTCAGAACATATACAACTAAAATTTTGATATTTCTATCTGTATAATCATTACATTAATCTTTCATGAAAATGGTTACAAGTATAACAAATTTAAATTTATTAAAATTAAATTCTGTAACGATAACATTCACTCCCCAATTTCCTGATAGAAAAACATTGGTGATGACTTGACCCATTTCTACAGTTCCTGCATAATGGGTATGCACTGTATCAGCAGCTGATGGGTCTCTGATGAAGGGTGTCCCAGAAGATGATGTAATGGATAATGTGAGGGATGGTGTAGGGGGGAGGGAGGCGTTTCATAGATTTATTAGGGAGGGAGACTAATAGATCAACATCTATCATTGTTGTTATGGTTACAATGATATATAAATTAATAATCAACTAGGATCTATAAAATTCAGCCTCTTATAATTATAATAATTTAACTAAAAATTATTATATTTAGAATATTTCAGTCAAAAAAACACTCTAAAAGAAATTACACATTATTACAGATGTGAACCATTAAGTAAAAAAATATACATAACTTTGTTAATGAATTAATACACATATAATATAAGTGGTTTATAAATTAATCGATGAGAACGCATAATTTTTTTTTTCTATCAATCAGGTCATTTTTCTACACTATGATTTCCTCATTTAATACATCCATCATTTAAAATTTATTATTTTCAATATCATGATCGAAAAAGACTTCCATTTTTAATATTTATTGGATTCAATGTGAGAATCCAAATCTTTTACTTCATCACCGATATCATACATGTATCATTTTTTACATGTGAAAATATTTTCCACCCTTCATCCATGACATATTTCACATAATGTTCCATTTTTCCTTGTGATGATATGATATATGGATCATGTAATTCATTGTCAATGACATCCATAATGCAAGAGAAGTTCACTAATGTAAATTTCATTTAATCTCTTTTATAACCACTTCTAATAACAAACAACTTTAATTTTAATACAAAACAAAAAAATTCATGTGATTGTTTAATTCAATGATATTCGTAGACATTATATAGTGTCCCACTTAAAAAAGTAAATATATAACTATTATTTATTTTTAAACCCTCTTCTTGATTGAAAATATGAAATTTAATTTTATTAGAATTGTATGAATCAATCTTTCTAGTATGTTCTAAAGGACCTTCATCCAAAAACATCAAATGTTAAGTCAAATAATATATTTTATTTTTATTCATGGTTTAAAATAATTAATAGATAGTATTATATTTAAAAATAGATTTCATGATCTAATATCCATTTTGATTTAATTATTTTGGATCATACACGTCGTTTATACCATTATACAATATCATTATTAACATATTTTTTTCTACCTTTCTAATTTCATGTTAATATTATCATTCATATATTAGTTTTTATAGTGACATATTCAATTAATGGATCTTCAACATCATTAATTTTTAATTCATATCAATATTCCTATAACAAATCCATTTCTATCATTTCAACATTAGAGCTCCACCAAAATGATCAGCCCATAATAGGAATGATTTTTAATTTTCCTTACAGTTCACACTACATTGATGTTTCTTCAACATGTCGAACATGATTTTATCATTTTTAAAAGTTATCCAAGTTTCTAGATTTTTTTGAAACTCCATTTCTAAAAACCCCTCAACGAGTTCTTTATTTTTCATGTATGATTTCAAATTCCCATGATATCTTCAAAATAAAATAAATAAAACTTAATTGGGTATTTAATGAATTGTTAAGAATTTCTTACTTAATATCAAAAGTAAGAAAATAATGTAACTCTCAATTGGATACATCCATAAATATTATATGAGTCAATCTTATTTAGATTCCTAGTACAAATTCACAGTTAAATGCATCATAATATTAAAAAAATTAAAATGGGAAGATCATATAAATTACCAAAAGTTTAAATTAAAATCTCTCCTAAATTTTATCAAGATCTAATTATTATAGAGTTTTATATCATATTAGACTGAATAATTTAAAAAATATGAGTATAAAATCAAACAAATTAATGTAATAATTTACACTAGGAAAATGGTAGTAACTATTTTAACAAAAAAAAGTAATTATGAAATCACATTCCATGTAACCTACGATGTGTTATATTAGTGCACCTTTTGATGTTATATGAATACCAATCAGGTATAATTACATGTTTTATAATTTTATGGAATATATATTTATCAATATTTTTCTTTTAGAAATTATGTAGATTATACATTCTATTCTCCTCTAACTAGAATTATGCATTATGTCAATTTATTGTATGTCATTCTAAGTACAAATATAATCCTATTATTTTTATTTCTGATTTTTCAATGTGAAGATAATATTTTCTAAAACATTCTTATAAATATAAATATCATTAAGACTATTCCACAAAAAAATTAAATTCTAAATGTGGAAGATTGAAAAATATTTTATATTTATCCCTTATTATGTTCCAACATCACTTGATGAAGTAAATAAAAATCATTTCCTAGTATCATTATGATGATAAACTATTATAAATCATGTTTCAACGTTTCCATGAATTTATAATATTATAGAACCTATGTGAAACATTAGCGGTGGTCTATGATCAATAGATCCATCGTATTTTGAATTTTTCAAACTGAAATTATTGAGGATCATCAAGAAGTCATTGCTGACGCAAGATGTAATGGTTTTTACAATGTTTTTTTTCCTTAATCCAAAATTAAATATTTATAATAGAACTATTCAAAAACATATAATTATTCTAACCAGTTTAATTCCATAGCCCAGGGATGTCAGTAATGATCCACATTATACAATCATTCATTTTGGAAATTTTTCTAGAAGATGTATCACATGTATCAATATTGTTTCTCTATAACACCAATAATTCAAAAATTAAAGGATACATTTATACATCCATATACATTATTGGAATTTTTTCAAGGAATAATCATAAAATTTATAAAAGTCATTGGTTTTAATAAAATGTTGATGAATATTATAATGGATCAAAACAACTGACCAAATGCTTCAATTTGTCCTCAAAGTGAAAAATGGGTTTAATCCTTGGGTTAAAAATAACTAACACAATTTCCTTGGATTATATGAGAAATATGGTTGTAATGAACCAATATTATAAAAGTAATTTCAATCTTTATATTGTCGTATTAACCCGTTATTATTATTATCTATAAAACTCCACTTCATGTGCTAAGTGTTTTTTAATTAATTGAACAACATTTTTAGTCGATGATTTAACATAAATTAATCCCAAACCATTATAGGTGTGTTACATTTCTTCATCTAAATATTACTATATTTATTTTTAATTACCTCAACACCCATTGACGAATATCTAGATGATGAAATTTTTTACAACCCTGTCTTCTTGAATCCTCCCCCAAATAATGCATACAATCATTGAGACAAGCATGCATTGTTGTAAAATTCCGACCAAGCATGTTATCAAATTTTTAAAAACCATAAAAATACTTAAGGGTATTAAATTTTGAAAATTAACCATGAAACAATTATGATATCATGGACATATCATTAACAGAAATCCCACAAAAGCATCTGATATGGTACCACTCCATTATAAAACAATGTTTTGAATATTTGAAACATACACCATAAATATCTTTATTTTCGTCATCATATAACCCAATAAATTCATGTTACTAATCATTGGAGTCATCTCTTACATTATTCTCCACATAATTATGAGTAGGATCCAACGATATGTTACAATATTAATCGTGGTGTCCTATATTCCCAAAAACATCACATGTCAACTTGTTATTTGTATCACACTCATCATGTTTTGATGATGTGTTTTGATGTTGATTTTGTTTTATTAAAACATTTATTTCCACTTTTATAAGGTTTTTCATTTCTTTTTCCATTTTATAAGAAGTTGGGTCCTTATTCTGTTGAATGATGTCAGTGGTAAAACCTTATGTCATGTTTGATTCTCCATGACAAATCCATCATAAATATTCAAAAGATAATTACTTAAATTTCATATTTTCATAACCTCATATCTTATTGATAATATTCCAAAAAATACAATATGAACATGGACATATTAATCTCCCATCAATAGATCGATTAAAATTTGAAAAACCTAAAAAATTATCAAATCCATTAGAATAATTTGATGTGTTCCTCCATAATTTGATCCATATTTTTTTCATATACATCACAATGTACTAAATTTTTATAAAAAAAATTAAACCACAAAATAAATATTATATGATGACTATAAATACTGTTATATGGTTTACAAATGTTCTTTAAAATATGAAACAGTTTATTTTGAATAAAAACAACTACATAAATAAAAAATGTAAATTTTTTATGGAAATATATAACCCATATCAATTTTATGGTATATAGAATTGATGTAAATTATTTTAAATAAAAAAACATTCACATTTCAACATTATTAACAAAAAAATATACGTTTTTATATCCGGGACTACATGTAGTTCACCATTTTTAAAAAAATCTAAAAACACATATTAATTTTTTAAATCAATACCAAAATATAAAATTTCAATAAAAAAGGACATAAAATATTTATTAAACCCCCATTATATTAATTCCTTCATTAATATTATTTAATTAATGGAAAAACCTTGAGTTTTTTAGATTTATTTTGATCTGAGTTAAATTAATAATTTTGATAACTTTATTTTCCAACATTAGTGAAAGCAGATTATCTGATATTAAAGACCAATGAATATCTTGATTTATATGAAACACCATGTTAATCAGGAACTAAAAATTACCTAAATTTTAACTTTCTCTAACATAAGCACAAATATTACATTGAATTACATGAAACAATGACCTTCCTCAATTTTTTGTGTATCATGCATGACTGAATTTTATAGCAAATTATTATATCATTGAAATGTTATTATTTAAAATGATAACAAATAACCAATTATTAAACTACTATTTATGGATATAATTATATAATGTAGGTAAATATATATTTTACACCAATATAATATGAATTCCTAGAATACCAACTAATTAGAGATAATATGAAAACATAATGAATATAGAAGTAAATATTTTTATTTTGTGGTCACAACGATATTTTACCCTAATAAATTAATTTCAAAAAATAGAATGGGTGATATAAATGTAATTTATATTTTATAATTAATAAAATATTTTTAATTCAATTTTATTTATTTATTAGACATAACGTAAGAACATACCCAGTTTTGTGCTTAAACCCCTATATTTTTATTGTTACCCCCTTTTAATGGAGAACACATTTTAAATACAATTTTTTAAACATTTATATATTTAATATTTCAAAATATCCTTATCTTTTATAGATAAAAATATATATTAGGTTATTATAAATTATTTATTTTTTTGTATGGTTTCATTATTGTAATGAATATGTAAAAATATTGGATTTTAATTAAACACTAATTTACAATATAATATATTTATAGAGATAAATTGTATATTAAATTGTTTTAAAAGAATAATTACATTTATTATTATCTTTCAATTAATATTAGGTAATTGGAATAATTTTAAAATTGTGATTGAATAATAAAATAGTAATATTATGATGATTTTTACATTAAAAACCCACAATGCCATCCCATCATCAGGATTAATTTTTAATCAATTCTACCACTTATATAATAGGAATTTTGAAAAATGTTTTCCATATATGTAATCATATTAATTTAAATTGTATAATAATGTAATATTAGTTTTGAATAAAAATATTAGTGAATGTAATTAAAATTAATTACATCGATTAAGATAAAATTATGCTTAACTAAGGACTAATCATTATTATTACGACTCAAAACAACCTTGAAACATGTCCAAGTGATATAAGATGGCCATATATAGACCCTATTCTCTATATTCTCAACATTATTTCAATATTCAAAACACATTTTACATGAAAAACGTGAGTGGAATTCCCTCTTAAAAAATTTACAAGATTGTCTATCCTCCTCTACTATAAAATGGGTTCCTCACCTCCCATTACCACACAACCCCCAATCTCAATGTCTCACCTAAAATATAGTCAATAAATCTCCAAAAATCACATCCAACCTTCTATAAATATTTCCTTGGTAATATGGAAATCCAATGATTCCATTTGGAATAAACTAAAACAATTTTTCAAATTAATAGGAAACGTCTTCTACCAAGATCCATTCTTTTGTTTTCTTTCTCCACCCCATACAAAATAATTAATACATGTATGTATGAAAAAAAGAATATTAATTATATTATGACGTTTTTATAATAAGAATTGTACCTACACTTACACACACATTCATTTAATGGGCAACAAACATAGTATTTACATGTGTGGTGAACTATCACCTACCTAAATGATGATTGTTCATTTTTCCTTTACCACATCCGATGGAGGACATTATGATGGAAACAATTTAATATATTTAGAATTATAAATTTTTTATGACATTAATAATTTTTATTCTTTTATAAAACATATCATTTTTACTTTCCATTTTCCATGAAGACAATAACATCATTTGATAAAGTGTGTCCTACCTCCCCCGCAAACGGATGTGATTAATTAACATTGTACACGAATGTTTTAAAGATGGGTTTAGAAAAATTATGTTATATATATATATATATTGATATAATTATATTATATGATATTATATATATACATACATTTATTTCATTTTCATTCATACTTTCAATATGATAAAAAAACATAAACAATGTTCATGCGTACGTACGACATACCATATCAATGAATGGTGTAGTCCATTTCATAGTGATATATTTTATGGATAGTTATAATAAAAGTATACATATTATACATGATATTTATAACATTGTATTCATTCTATTATCATGATATTATTATATGTACCTAATATATAACAAATTAAGACACATCTGATAAACAAAGTAGAAATTACTAGAAGTAAAAAATTTACATTATATTCTAATTATGATGGTAGAATAATGTGATTATATAACCATATATGGTATTATATATAAGAAGTTTCTTACATAAACTTTGTATAATAAACATAAATTTATTATATAAGAATCTTGTATGAGTATGAAGTGAGTTATGGAACAAGGTAATGGAATTCAATATCACTTTTATTTCCATGATATACATGACTTAATCACCACACACATATTTTTTTTGTGGTTTATAAACTTCAAATTAGTGTATTTTATATCTATTATAATTACATTTTTTGATATTAAAATATCCATTCAATAATTTTTCTCTCATAGGGTTTATGTTTAACAAGTTACTATATTGGTAAGGAATTTTTGTCTAAATATTCCTTCTTTTAAACAAATGTTTTGTTATAAACCAATATTTTTTCATGGTTTATAAAATGACTTTTTACAAGGTATATCTTGAATATAATTAATTTCATTCTATTTTATGATTAATTTAATTTAATTTTTTTACATGGATATTATGATCCCATGTTACCTAAAGATAATATTTTTTTGAAACCATATCATCGCTTTTGATTATTGTTTATAATTATTCATCAATTAATGAAATATAATGATCCAACTATCCCTAACACTAATGAATTTTCTTATAAAATTGGTGATAAATATATAATAATTTATTATTTCCATTTTAAGTCTCTTTGGTACTTAGTATTATTTTTTAGGAAAAATCTAACTATCTCAATCTTCTTTACGAAATCTATTGTATTCAAAAACTATGTTTTAAATAAATTATTACAATTTATTTCAAAATAAATTTGAAGTCCATTTTCAATTGGAATTTATTTTAAAATAATTTTATAATTTTCAATTCTTTATTTTTACATTTTCAAATATATTTTCAATGAAAAATGTTTCTGATATGATTATCTATTTTAAAAAGTATTTCTATAAGTTGACATAATAATTTTCTCACCAATTGTTTTTAAATGATATTCCAAATTTACTTCCCTTTTATGATACAATTCATTTGTGTTTCACATGAATTTGTTTGGAAATTATTTATTTATTCTACTAATATAATTTCTATAAATATTTAATTTTTTGATGCAGTGACTTTTATAAAACCCATTTTTCATTCACAATTAAAATGGTATTGAATAATGCGTCATTTCATGGGTGGTTATTATGGGACCTACATCTTTTCCATAGGTAATTATATCATTAGATGTTCAAGATTATTATATTTTTTCTTGTGTTTTGATATGTTTATTTTATAATGTTTTGAAAATCCTTTATCTAATATTGTTATGTCTTGGGTTGGATCTATATCACCCTAAAATGCATTGGGAAATGATAAAAGACTCATTGATATGTATATTATGCGTGAACATGAAGTATTGTTAAAACTTTAATGCACAAACCCGATTACATAGTCACAATGTAATTCATGGATATGGTTTAATTTCCATAAATTTATGCATGAACATGATTACATGTTGACAATGTATTATGTGTCCATTATTATGTGTTCAAAATGTTATGCATAAACATGGTTATAATTTATTAAGATTATGTGTGAAACTGATTACATTTTCACAATGTTCTACATGAACCAGATTACATGATCATAATGTTATGCTTGGACCTAGTTTAATGTCCATAGGTTTATTCATGAACATGATCAAACATTACCAATGTTATTCCTAGACCTGGTTTCATTTCCACTAATTGATGTAGGATCCTTATTTCATTTACTCAACATAATGAGTTAACCTGTTTCTACATATTCCTGTTCACAACATTATTAAAAAAATTCCTTCATCAAATTCTATGACTTAATCCCATGTCAGTATTTTTTTTTAATTTTGATCTTATTTATATTTTTATCTATGTATTTATAACTAACAATATTTATTATGATCTCTAATATATAGAGAATGATCTTCAAACAACATGAAAATGTTCCATACCATTTCGTTCATGTATTTCTTGTAATTTAATTTTATATACCCTTATTGACCAGATGATATCAACCATTTCTTATGTTTCTAATCCCCATGAAATGAATAATGGTTATAGGTAGATTTAATAAAGGTGTAGATTGTTATGGGATATCTTGAGGATCCTTCACCCGGATATATGATATTGTATCAATTTTTTCAAAGACACAAAACAATTATTGACCTTAGGAATGAATTTTTTTAATCTTTCAGAATATTCATCTAAAATTAGGTAATAGTAATATATGTTATTCATTGATAATTATTTTTAGTATCAGGGGAAGGGTTCAATCAACCATTGGAAACTAGGATAATAAAAAATTACCGAGATCCTGTTGTATATTTCTAAAGATATGTCAAGTGATGTATCTAAGATTTAGTACATGTTTGTGCAAATATTTATGAAAATATCCTGGAATTTTTCTGTTTGATAGGGTGAGTGGTATCCTATAAATAAATAGTAGTCTATAAACTACAAGTGCATATCGATCTAGAAAATATGAACCTACGATTAACACCATCGACATGATCTCATGGGCATATCATATAGTAATTTTATGAAGGAAAATGGAGCTTGCAAAAAAATTGGATTGACACTCCCGGGGGATATGATTTGGGAATTAAAAAACTCTTCATTAACCAACATTGAGTATTTAAATAGAAATTTTCTATAATTAACATTGGAAAATCCTAACGTTCCATAAATTAAGGAAGGATTCATACATTAAGCATTATATAAGTGACTTTTCATGATTATGTGATTACTCTGTAGGATAATTTTTCCATACTCAATGTTATTTTATTTTAGTAATTGTTTAAACCCCAATTTATCTATGAAAATGTTGATTAAACATGAAAATTAAATGATTTCCCCCTTACAAAATAAAATGTTATAGATGATAGAGTTAAAAACACACTTTTGACGACCACACATCCTTATCGCGCCATAGATCATGATGAATTTTATAAATAATAAAAGGATGGAGAAAGTATTTTTTGAATCCGATTTGGGGAATCATTAAACATTATTTATTCCAATGACTGATCTAGTAGTTATAGTGAAATGGAACAATACCACTGAAAATATATTTTTCATTATCTTTTTCTCAGATTTTGATTAAGTTATATTATAAACTTATGAGAAGGAAGGTGAAGAAAAAGAACGACAAAAATTCAATAAAAAGATGATAAAACCAGATAAAATTTATTCTATGGATTGGTAGGATATCAAGAACTTATTTTTTGGATGTTCCATCAATGCGTTATTCTTCTAGATAGGGAGATGCAAGATACTCAACAATCTCATGGTTATGATAAGAATATAAAGCATGAACTCCAAGGTACCTCCCAATACTATGGAGGGAAAATGATTAGATATAAATTAATATATATGTGTGGAAGGAAACATTGAATAAATTGTTTTAGGTGATGTACTAAATTTTTTATGTGCAGAAAGAAAGGTAATCAAGTGGTTTATGGTTCTGGAAATAATAAAAATGTGGATTCTCCAATGAATGCACCCCTCTTAAGTGTTTGATTCAAATGTAGGGTGCATGCTAATTATTCTAGGATGTTTTTAAAAGAATATATTAATAATGAAGATCGATATTATTGATATTATATGTTGAGGGAAAATGATAAAATATTATAATATGTAAATAAAGATTATTATGGAATAGTGATCATACACATCTATGTTGGAAAGTTAAAATATTATTTTGAAATAAAAATCCATATGGAATTCTTATTTTTCTTAGTTTTGTTAGATTTCATGTGATTATCATTCCCTATATAAATTATGGACTCATAATTTATATAGGGAATTTTCTATAGATACAAGGGTAAACCATAGAATCTGTGAAAAAAATAGATATCAGATAAGAACATATTTAATGTTGAAATGGTAAATTATATTTGGGATGTTGAATAAGGATAATCATTTAGGGAATTATTAGGGTAAACATTACATAAAGACGATAAGATTAAAGTGTTATCACATTTTTTGGGGATTTATTCATATTAAATAGATTATTCAAAATATCTTTTGTTTATGGAAACTAATGATAAATGGGATGGCATATCAGGGGTCCCTTGATTTGTAGTATTTAGGAATGAAAAAAATAAGTTTGTTATAAGAGAATGTTCTGAAGTTAACCATTGGAAAAAAGTGTGAGGGTGACCCAAATTCATGAAGTTTTATCATTTCAGGAAAATTCTTAAATGTTAATAAAATTTATCTTGATTCAAAAAAATGGTATCCTAGTACCTTTGTTTATGATGAATAAGATAGTCCCTTAGTTCATTGCAGATTAATAGCCTTATGACTTATAAAATCCAACTGACTTTTTTCTCTATCATTGTCCACTATAACATGATAGTTATATTTTTCTTCAATATACATGTTTTCACCTCCACCTATGTTACACTATGTGGTAATGTAATTATATATTTCTTTTGGTAACCGTTATGGTTTCAACATCAACATTTTAAAGAATTTTTTGACATTCATTTTTACAATGTCGGTTTCCATGAATAAAACATTCAATAATTAAGCCTTTGATAAACCTAATTAATTTTGAATGAAAAATTTATTTTATTGGTGGTAGTATGTGATACCTAGAATTTTTTTTATTTTTTTAATATATTTAATATTTTTGATATTTTTCAATTCACGTATGAATGTAAATAGTTTATTTTATAGTAAATTGCAATAATTGGATTATGTTATACAGAATTGAAAAATAATCAAGAACTAAACACAAAATGAATTTTATATTTATCTATATTAAACATTATGGTTATCTTACAATACAAGCGTCAATGATATCCCTCTATGGATTGCATTACATGCATGATTGATTTTTACCAAATAATAGTATATCATTAAAACTTTATTATTTAAATTATTAAGATATGACATTGTAGAGAAAATAGTTTTTATGAATAAAAATAAATAAATTATTAATATAAATGGTTTACACATTTATAAGAATAATTCATTGTATAGAAAATAATAATAAATGAAAAATAAAACTAATTGAATATAAAATGAAATATATTTTTTTATGGTCACAATGATATTTTAAAATAAAAAATTAAATTAATAAAAATTTAGGAGTTTTATTAATGTAATAAATATTAAATATGTTCAATAAAAAAAAAATTATATCCAATCTCACGATTTGATAGACATATTATAATAAAATTCCCAATTTTGTGTTTAATACCCAATATATTTATTTTAACACCTTTTAATAGATAACTGACATTAAATCAAAATTTTAGAAATTTTTTAGATTTAATATGAACAAATAAACCTTATAAATAGAATAAAACCATTAAAATATGGTTTGAATAAATAATTGGTATTTTTATGTATGGTTTCATTTTTTATTTCAGTATTTAAAAATAATGGATTTGAATTCAATTTTTTTTCATCTAAATTATTTATAATCAAATGTTATATTTTAAATTGGGTTAAATTTATAATTTTATAATTTTATTATGAAATAATCATATTTAGGTAATTTTATACAATTTCACATTTAATGTGGATTTAATAACATGATTTTTTTTATCATTTTTACTTTAAAAACATGGAGTGTCGTCCCATCTGAATGAAAAAATTTATATTATTTACAACCAATTATGTGTTTTGTATTTGAAAAAATGGATTGTTCATTTGTAATAAGAATTATTTATAATTTATAGTAAGGTAAAATGTATTTTTCATCCAAAAAAATTAGTGAATTAGATTAAAATTAATGACATCGATTATGGTACAACAAATCCTAACTAATGAATAAACTATATCTTTTTTACAATAAACGACATAGATACATACCCAAGTGATATTTAGTGTCCATATATTGACATTAAAATCAATTTTATTATAGTGACTACATTATTGGATCCACATTAAACATGACAAACATTTTTGGAATACTCTAATAATATATTTACCAGAGTGACACTCCTCTTTCACTAAAAAGAATATGCCTCCCCTCCAATATCCTAACACCAATATAGACCCCTTAATCACCTATCCCCTGATAAAATTATCTACCAAAATCTATTCCTTACTCCAAATATCCTCCCATTAGGATGAAATCAATCCACGTAATCCTCTTTTCTCAAACCAAAATGATTTACCTGATTAAGTGGTAATGTATTCTACCATGCTAAATTCATTTAATTTTATTCACTACACCATTAAATATTTTTATTCCACAATTTTATAACCACACCATTATTATCAAAATTAAAATGTGTCTTTATGATAGTATTTCAACCTAGATGTACACACACTTCTATATAATGGGTAAAGAACATTACTTTTACATGTACAACGAACTACACCCTCACTAAACGATGATTGTTTATTTTTCCTTTCCCGATTCACAGGGTATAAATTATGATGTAAAATAAGATTATATATATCATAAATTTTATTTATTTAGTCTATATGAAAAATTTTTACTTTTAAAAAAATATAATTTTATCTTACACTTGGTGTAAATTTGATAATTTCATTTCAGGAAGTGTGCACTAACTCCCACTCTAAGTGATGTTATTCGTTCACAAACTACATGAAATGTATTAAGGAGGGTTTTAGAAAACATATATGATATGTATACCATTATAATTATACATTAATGATATTATAAACATTTAGTCATATATGTAATTTTCATTCTTTCTTTCAATATGGCAATAAAAATCAAATAGTGTTCATGGAAACATACGACTTACCATATCTTGAAATGGTGTATTATATTTCAGAATTAACTATTATATATATTATTATTTAAAAAATTTAATAATATAAATGATATTTATATCATTTTTTATATTATATTATCATGATATTATTAAATGGACTGTAGATTTTATAAATTAAGATACATATGAAGAACAAAATGGATATTACACAACGTGAAACCATGACATTGGATTGTTAAAATGAGGGTAATAAATGAAATAATGAAAACATATATTTTATTAGATATAATAATAATAATATGTAAAATCTTAATAATGATGTTATATTTATAATACCATAATATTTTATGAGTATGATGGGAGTCAAGACACAATGTATTGGAATTTATTATCACATTCATTTCTGTCAGATACATGCCTTAAGAACCACTTAATTATTTTATGCCGTGTATATACAACTAATTAATATATTATATATATCATATATATAAGTTTATGTGTATCAAAATATCCAATTTATGATTATTCATTTATGGGTTTTATGAATCAAATTTTACCAAATTTATAAGAAAATATTTCCTCAATTTTCATTCTTTTAGTCACATGTTTTGTTATCCACCAATTTTTTTAAGGTGTGTATATATATAATTTAAATGATATATAATGAATATTTTTCTTTTCATTAAATTTTATGCTTCATGTAACTTCATTTAATTACAAGAACTGCAAGATCCCATGTTAACTTGTGATAAGTTTTTATTAAAACAATCTCATCACTTTTTTAGATTGTTTATGAATATAGTAAATATAATGAAACCTCATGATCCATATATCCATGACAATCATGAATATTATTATCATATTTTTATTCAAATAATTTTTTTTATTAATACTAGTTTATTTCCCATTGGAACTTATGATAATTATTTTTCATAAAATCTGACCCTCCCCCTATTCAGCCAAAAATCAACTATATGAAAAAACAATGTCATCAAAAATGTTTTTATAAATGCATTCAATTTTTTTTAAAAATATCATAAATGGACATTTTCAAGGAAAATTTATTTTGAAAAATCATTATAGTTTTCAAGGATTCATTTATAATTTTTTAAATATATTATAAAATAAAATTTCTTTTATATAATCTTCTGTTATTAAAAATAATTTTTTAATGTGGGAGGATATTATACTCCCTAAATGTTTTTATTGTTCATTAAAAATTATTACTTATCTATGATAAAATGCATTAGTGTTACTCATGATATTCTAGTAAAATGAATAAATTATTAAATTCATATTATTGTTATGAATGGTTAATGTTTTTCTGGCATGATGTTTATGAAACATGTTTCTCTTTCACAGGTTATATGATTTTTAAATAGGATTATTTTCACAGGTGGTTATTGTGAGACCTACCTCTTTTATATATGTTATAATATGATTAAATTTTCACTATGATAATCACATTAAATATGGTTATGATAATATTTTTGGTTATAATCATGTGGAACTCCTATATATGTCTGCTTTAAGTCTTGGTATTGATCTATATCTCCATCCATTACATTGAGTAATTATGGTTTACTAATGAGTATGTATGTCACTCATAAACCTGATTTTATGTGACTAATTTTCATCATGAACATGACTGCATGTTCACAATGATATTCATGGATCTATTGGTACGTGCATAATCATATATGTGAACCTAGTTACATGTTAACAGTGTTATGAGTGAACATTATTATGAGTTCACAATATTATGTTTGGACCTGGTTTCATGTCCATAAGTTTATTTGTGATCCTACTTACATTTTCTTAATATTATGCTAGAATGTGATTACCTGTTTAAATTGTTATTCAGTGACATAGTTTAATGTCCAAAATCTTATGTGTTCACTGGATTTCACGTTTAAATTGTAATGTATTAACATGGTTTCATTTCTACAAGTTAATTCTTGGGCCTAATTTAATGTCATTAACATAATTAGTTAACGTGTTTCTTCTTATACATTTCCACAACATTATAAACTAATGTTCATGACACAAATTCCATGTCTTATTACAATGTTATGATTTCATGTAATATGCTCTAAATTAACTTATTATCTACGTATTATTATCTTCCAATAATTATGATGATCTTTAATATGCAGGGTATGATCTAAAAACTCTATTCTCAAGTTTCATTCCATTTTTTTCATGACCTACTTATGCATTTCTTTTACTTACCCTTATTGAGAATATCATATCACCCCTTTCTTAGGATTACATTCACCATGTTATGAACAAAGGTATTATAATTAATTAATAAAACTTGATATATTAATGGGATATTTTTAAGATCTTTCTCTTGGATAGAAGTTATATATTGTTAGTTTCTATGGACACTAAATTATTATAATCCTCATAAATGTTTTTTTAAATGAACTGAATCATTATTTTAAATGATGTAATATCCATGAATTTTTTCCATTGGATGGAATATTAATTTCATTTAATAATAATTTCATTTCCCACTATGACTTTTAACATAACATTATCTATGACCACAATTTATGAATTGTTAATAATAATAGTAACAACAAAAAAATCCCCAAAAAATGAAAATGATGAGATAAAAAATATAAAATTATAATTTTCATATATCATCCAAAAAATTATCTTATATAATTTAATTTATATATTTTTATTATATGGAAATGAATATCTTTTTTTATTACCTGACAAAAAAATGAAATATTCTACCCTCAATGTTAAACATATAACCAAATTAAATATATTCAATTATTTCTCAAATTTTTTTAATATTTAATTTTATCAAAATTATCATGATTCATCATTTAATCAATCCAAACATGTTAAAATTAATTATTCACCTCATATAATAATTCTTATATAATATATCAAAATTATATATTATTGAGTATAATTTCAAAACAATAAAATTTGATGTTTTTAAAAAAACAAAGACATCAATTTTTAGAATCATAAATATTAGAAAAAAAGTTGCATAACTGAATGAACAAAATAAAACAATATTTAGAAAACAATCATAAAAACCCTACACCAATAATATCAAATTAACTATGTTAATGTGAATAAATTTAAAATAAATTATCTATATTTTTAAAAAATAACATACAGTAATTTTATTATTAATATAGTTGTCTCAAATATAATTGTAAATTTTCCTTATCCATCACTATTATTTCAAAACTATTTATTTATTATCTCATAGAAATAACATATTAATATATTTTAATTATTATAATTACATGTTATTCTCATCAATTGGTTTTATAATTGTAGAAATATTTTGACATCCCATTCATACGCCCTTTTCATAAGCCATTAAATTTTCAAATAAAATCATTCAAAACCAATTATTTTCATTTTGATTCATCAATTTCACATTATCAAATACAAGTTATATAAAATTATTTTATCTCAATAATAACAAAAAAATTATAATTCCATGTATTTTTTACCTACTATTTAAAATATTATTACTAATTATAAATCATATGAGTCATAATAAATACTCTTACCGATGAACAAAATCCAAAAAATTAACAATCATTTAGTAGAATATTTATTAATATTATATGTTTCAAAAAATTTGTATTTCCATGTATTTTGGTGTATTGAAAACTACCAACCATATGGTTTCTCATCTTTATATTTACTATCATGCCTCTTTAGGGAATAAATATTGATATACAGATATAATGAGTTTCCCTCATTTCTTGGTCTCCTAATGGCTAATTTAATGCTACTATGACACATAATAAACATGTGTATCCATGTACCAAATTTTTATCTTACTCTAATAAAACATAAACAATGTTCACTCTATCATTAATTGTTTTGAATATAATTTCATTCTACAATTAAAATCACATACAATGGAATGAATAATTATTATCATATATTACTTAATATCATTAAAATATCATTGGAAGAACTTATTTATGTATGAACTGCCTTATTTTCCAAATTGAATGATTTACCTCTCATGATGATTTTGATAATATTAACAATTCATAAATTTCAAAATATAATGCCTAATATATTTGGCATGCAATATATTCTATTACATTGTGAATACATTTAAAAATATTAGATTTATAAAAAAAGTCTACATTATATTGTTAAGAAATTTGTCTAAAATAAAAATTAATTTTTTTTCCTCCCTCATGAGTACTAACATTCAAAAAATCCAATGTAATTCAAATAGTGTTCATTAAATTAAATTCGCCATATAATTGTAAGTGTACTAATATTATACGAATTAAGTGATATAAAAATACCAATATTAATTCATTAAAAATAATTATATATTTATTTTACATTTTCATTTCATAAATTTTATTGAACCCATAGATACTTATTTCATATTTTTTTATAAATTAATTACTCAAAACTCAATATAATATTCATAATAACAGGGTTCATAAAAATTCTCACCTAATATGGAACTCAAAACCTTAGATAGTCTAACATAATCATCCAATTTATATTTATATATTTTAATAGTATCATGTAATAATAAATAATATTATTCACTCTATAGATACAATAAAAAATCTAGAACATTAGACACCCTAAAGGGTCCAAATATGTTGTTGTTTTTTTACAGAACCACATTCCAGCATCACAAGTTATAATAAATCAAAATAAATGATATTGGAAAATAACACACATAAAAAACTATATATGTGTGATTATAAAAAATATTTTTGTAAACATGAAAACCAATAAGTTAACTTCAGCTTTCCTAATATACATGAAAACAATAACCAGTTGTAACTTCTATATAATACCAATAATCAAGATATTCATATTTAATATTTTCCCCAAAATTATTCCTTTTAAACCATCTAATTTAATCCCAAATAGGCACATAATTTATATTTTATCAGATTATATATATATAATGGGAATATGTAGAACATCATTAAGCCTTTTAAAATAATTTTGAAATTATTTCAAAATATTCATGTGAATAAAATGATTCCCATATCAATAGAACCACCAATTTATGTCTATTTCTATTTTTCCTACATCAACATTTTAGGATTTAACAATATATATTCTAACACATAAATAGCGGGGATACAATTATTCCATTAATAATGTTTTAATGACTACAAAAGCATAGGATCCATGGAAAATTAAATACTTGTGTACTAAGAGGGGTTCAATTAGGTCCATTCAAAAGAATAAATTTTAATAAACTCATTCCACATATGTTTGAGATAATGAAAAACATACTATAATATTATGTATAAAAATCGTTACTCTATTTTCAATGACATATAATCTCTAAAAAATAATGAAATTTTCCATTGTATAACTCCTTTATAAAATCCCTAGCTAAAAGATAGTGTATAAAAATTTCTATGATACTACATCACTCAACCAATCCAACTCAATGGTTCTATTTTGTCTACATTCGACCACCACATATTTTGAAATTTATATCATGACGTTCATCTTCTTTTTATTACAAATCCATATTAAAATGATTAACTTATTGTAGACCTAATATTCAAAAATCATGGTTCACATATCACCAAATAATAAATGGGAAGTATTACCTTTGGGAATTATTTACTAATATAAACACAATCACTTATAATAATACGATTCATTATTAACAGTCTTTATGTATATTGATAACACCTATAGAAAATGGTAAATAAAACATGGATTAATGAAATAGATAAAATTCAATTTCAATTGGTCGGACCATCATGTATATTGATAACATAGAAATCAATAAGAAAATAATTTTGGTTTACATTAATGGCCAATGTATAATGAACCACTAATTAGAATTATTTAAAATAGAATAAATACCAAGTGAAAGCATTATTTTTTACATTTATAATAATTTTTAAAAAATTATTTGACTCCCTTAACTAAATAGTGGTTTCCTTATGTAATGGTCTAAATTGACTTTTCATCTAAATATTCTAACTGTAATGTCTTATATATTTGGTTAAACTAATAATATAAAAAACATAACTCATATATCCAGGAGAATGTAATTTATTTTATTATATTGGAATATATACATCGTTCCAAATCCCAAGGGACTGATTAGTTTAATTATTTGGAAAAACAACTATATAAATGATTCCCATTATAAATTGGAAATTGATAATGAAATATAGTACGTGACAAAATAAAATCAGTTGAGTCCATGAATATTAATCCAAAAAAATTTCATTATATCCTAGTTGATGGGAAAAAATAAGAATTAACATAAATGATCATTATTGTTTATGTAGATCAGAATCATCCACTAATCAATAAGCATAGTCGACATAGAAATTTAAATAACTAATGAAAAATTCTACTTAAATAAAATGAATATTATGATGAGATAAGTTGTAATCAATATGAAAAGGTAATTAATTGATAAAACATAACATTTAATAAATAAATTCTAAATTATTTTAATCTAAAGATAATATAATTGTTAAAATATATTCCAAAATAAAAACAAGATTCTTAATGAAGGAAATTATTTATTATAAGACATCTGGTATCAAGAGTATTATACCTAAACAATCCTGATCATTCAATAGTTAATTTAAAAAAATTAGAAAAAACTACTTCATTGAATGTTATTTATTTTTCTCATGAGGCATAACAATGAATTGAAGGGATAAATAAATCTAGACACAACTCATCAATGCATTTCCAAAGCATTCTTCACAAATCAAGTGATTTATTTAATTTAGTAATCAATACGAAATACTTTTATATATATGTATTAATGAAAAAAAAAATTATATAGTTTTCCATCCAATAAAAAAATTCAATGTAGAACTCCAAATGATGAAATGAAATATTCTTTTATAAATAATCATAACCATGACAAATAATATTGATATTTATGAGAAATTTATTGAATAATGATCGTACAGATGACATTATTTTAATGGAAAGATTATTTAAAAAAGATAATAAAGAAAGAAAATGAATATAGACTTATTTTTAAAATGATCATAAAAAATTAACATAAAAAATTAATGATGTAATCAATAAAAAAATAACCATTGATGTAAGAATAAATGATTTATTATCAATATAAATATAATAAAATGATTGTTATAAACATTTTGGTGAAAATATTATATTCACTTGAAAATCACTTTTTAAAATAAAAATTTCACAAAAAAAATATAAACACATAACATTTAAAAATACATTATGAATTATGGAGGATTCTTTTAAAAAAATTAGAAGGGAGAAAATTACATACATGTTATGTTCGTTATAAAAGTGTATCTTCACCTTTTTGGGGTAAAATCCAAAGGTGACATATTTTAAAAATGAGGAAAAATTCCTTTTAGAAAACAATCTCCAACGTCACGCAAGGTAAAAGTTACATTAATTTGACATTTGACCAAGGGTTTGAAAAATTTTTAAAACCATTTTTGAAAATTGATTTCAGGTAGATAATAGATTTTTCCCGAAAGAGAAAAATGAAGTTAGATTTTCTAAATAATATTTTCTCCTTAATTTTAAGTATGAATGTGTAGGAAAATAGTAAAGTTACCTGAAAATATAATGAATATCTAGGGGAGAATAAAAATAAATGGTTTTGTTAGAAAATGGTAAAATAATTTCTTTAAACTAATATTCTAGAATAAATAATATTTATTATAATGAGACTGTAAAATAATCCCTTAAAATGATCATTACATTAAATTGAGAATTAACCAATGAATCAATTATTTGAATATAATTTAAATCAATACAATAACATTTTTAAATATATCAACACATAAAAAACATTCATCATAGATATAATATCATATTATAAAAGTTAATGGGAGATTAACAATACCTAATGAAATGATATTTAATATTGAAAATCTTTACCACATAGTATATTTCAATTTAAACTCCCTTGGATTACGTAGGTAAAATTAAATATTAGGATACCATTATTTATTAATAAATCAAGATATTATATATAAAAGGGGAATTATATTCACCATATAAAATAAATACTGTTCATACCATTACAATATCACTCAATAAAGTGAAATCAATACAAACTCCCTTACACCACGCTTCATTTTTGTTGAACATTTTATAAATTCGTATATAATGGTTTTATACCTGTTATTAACATATAAAAGATCTATATAAATATTTATAATATGATATAAGATTAATTTATAATATCTTCTCACCCATTAGTTTATAATGATTCATTATTTTCACTATTTTTTGAGCTATTTTCCTTGTTTTCTCATTCATACATATTTTGAATGTTCTATTTGTAGATCCTATTATATAGTTAAATTATTTCCAGAAACATTATCATTATATATTTATAAACTTTATTCATAAATTATTATTTTATTTCCTATAATAAAATAAAAACCTTGAGAAATGAAGTATCTTAAGATAATGAATATGGGTTGTCATGTGTACATTTGATTTGTTTAGTCTAAATTTATTCTTTATACATTTATTCTATATTGTTTGGAGTTGGAAAAATATTATTAAAGCTCAATTTTACTAAAATTTTATATTCCCTCATTTTTTATGTCTTTTTAGAAGTCATATTTTTATACCAAACACATAAATTATTAAATGAAAAATTAATATAAAATTATGTTATTCAATATGATATATTTTCATAATAATTCATCTAGTACATCGGTTCATTTATTGTTATGACCTAAGATTATAATTTTGTTCTATCAATTTTATTGATTGAATTTATAAAACATATACATAGATTTTTTCTTTTATTTTTATAATTTTTTCTAGGTTCAATGTTTTATGAATTTTAAGGTTTAAAGAAAGCAGGGGCTCTGACTCCATTAAGAAAAAGAAAAATATATATAAATGGTTTTTAAAAAAATCATTATACAATAATATATTATAATATATATTGTGATTATTTTATTTTTTATAGAACTTTTTGATTAATATTTGTAATTGAGAATATTATGTTATTAAAAAATAAATTATGTGACATGTACATTATCATTACTTTATTATATTTGTGATATTTTGTATTTGGATTTCATTTTTCAATATGGAATAATTTTTTATCATATCCCTGAGATTGTATATTTATTTGATATGTTATATTCATTCAATTTTAGAGAGATAAAACATAATAATGTTTGATATTTTTGGATTTTAATTTTTATAAGATATAAGATATAAATGAAATATAAATCGTATTGTACAATGTCACTGAAAATATGAAAAATAACTCAAAATAAAAATCATTTGTTAATAAAAATAATTAAAATTATCTTCAATTGAATATTATAGTATTTTTTTAAACCATTACAATAGTATTTATATTGTTTTTTACATTCCTTTAATTTTCATTTATTTATCATGTTTAAGATATAATTTTTTCTTTTAATAACGTTTTTTATTCATATGATATGTTTTATGTTTTATTTTTTTATTTTATTTTATGTTTTTATTATTTTAATGATTCTTACATGAAATTAAATAATAATTCCATATTTTTTAGATGTATCATTTGAAATCTTACAAAAAATAAATTATAAATAAAATGAAAATTAAAATTGAAGTAGTGGAAAAAATTGAAAAATAATTGAATGAAAAATGAATTTCATAGATTTAATAGTAGGAAAATATATACATGAAACAGTATATCTAGTCATAATGGTTTGGTCTTCTCTCAGACGGTGGTGTGTAAATGGGACAAATGAATCGAGATTTATGACCTCTGTTCTTTGATGGACAATGAAGACCATTAGAGGGATGCGCCTCAAGAAATGGAACATTGACTATTGGATTCTAATCCTATATCCTTTTGGGAGGATGTTTCAACTAGATTTAGTTCATTACATATGATCCTTGTCCCACTAGTAGAGTCCAAGGAACTTCCATCATCACATGTTAGAACCATATAGCCTGTGAAGGATCTGGCATGAAAATTAGAGGCATGGGAAACAAACCATGATAGAAGCTAATATAATTTTCTCTACAATAAAAACATGGATTTCATATAAATACATATAGATCACATGACTCCTATAAAAATACATAATTTGATGAGGCTAGAATAATTGAGGGATGACCTCTTCTTATGAGAATGGTGTGGCCTCTGATGTTTCACAACGAGGTCCATGTCAGCATCCTCGTGGATCCTCAGCATCAACGACTAATGGAGGAGGTAACAGAGTATTAAACCCTACTAAATGGTCATTAATTTCATCTCTATGAGGTGTACAATCAAATACACTATTGAGAGCCTCATGGTAAGATAGTATTATCCCCAACGCAACATCATGGGTCGCTTCCTGGATATCTATTACCTCCTCATTTAGATCACTCATTCAGATAATCTAATGTGTAAATTATGATCTAATGAAATTCAAAATGAATATTAAATTAGAAAAATAAAGAAAATAATTTAATTTATTAACTTGTAATATCCTGAATCAATCCTGCATGTTGAGTACGATTTAGATTAGGCTTAATTCTATAACATGGATCATACTCTATCTTCTATGAATGATTTATTTGAATCATACATACACATGGGATATTAAGGAATGGACATATTAGCTTGTGGCTAACATACTTGAAATTTAATTAGTTCTATTTGATATCCTACCCACCAATTAGCTTTATGTAATAATTCTACTATGAAAGAAATGATGGAAATGGAATTGAATGAACCCAATCAAACTATTGCATGGCTCTATCAGGCTTGTGCCACTCAATAATATGAAACTAAATTTGTGGATCGGCACTCATAGAATCATGAAGACTAGATGTATAATATGCCGAAAATAAGTCCAACAGATCCTTGTATGGCATCAATGAATATTATATTAACTGTGTCATTTTTCCGAAACATTTCTTAGTAAAAACCAAAAATGATAATAATATGAAATTCATTAGACAATGAAATATTGAATTTACTTACGTCATAAGGTTGGAAACTGTCCAATATCATATGGTAAGCTCCCAAATGGTGAAATTGAGTGTTGATGAGGGATTAATCCAGACTCCACATATAAAATAAAATATCTAATGTTAATAGAAATTGAAAATTAAATTTTAAATCATAAATAATTTATTAGAATTAGAAACCAATAGATATGAGTGATCATACCAAAATCTATTTGGACATTCAAGTAATGCATATATAGGCTTCTCTAGACAATAAAGATTAAGTGATATGGGAGGTAGTTCCTCCAATGCCCACATCTGAGGAAAAGATGACACATCCTCCGTGATCTATGGTGTTTGAGTGGTATTTCATGCATAAAGAATTGTAAGTGTAATACAAGCACGTAAATCCACATATGTAAGTCATATCAAGATCAATTTCTATTAGTTAACAATGATATTTCATGTTCACATGCATACAAGTGTGATCAAAACACATTGTACCACTAATGAACATAATGGTTTGGGTATTGAAATGAGGCACAACATTCATCTCACCAATTTCATCAGGTAAATGTGTATAGTGCATCTCAAGACACCTTATCGATATCGTCCCACAATCTATAGAAGCCGCATCAAAAAAAATTATGATACATAGATAATTTTTTTACAGGATCAGAATAGTCTACATGAGTTGATATAATAACTACATCACCCTAGAAATGATGGCTGAGTAGGACCACCACATCCTAAAGTGTTATGGTTATCTCTCCCTCAAAAATGAGAAATATGGGGTTTTCTGGTATTTATTTATCATATAAGGGTACAATAATTTAATGATAAAAATATGTAAAATTGGGTACCAAAATATCATATAATCCAGCATGGTGTAGGTACAGTATAATGATGCCAGGATGAAGCAGGTGATGATGATGGTGCACATAATGCACCCTTATCTGTCAAACAAGATGATTCTATATCATGGAATTAGAGGAATTTATATCTTTATAGTTATTAGTATTGTATCCTACTTTTATAGGTAAAAAATTTAAATAATTCATAAGTGTAAAATAAAAAATATAACATTATGGCCAAAAGATTGTTATTACTGATAGAATATAAGACATGAAATTTTTATTCCCATTGTCTCATGAATTTTTTTACAAAGGAAAATAAAAATTCATAATTTTTCTATAAAAATATTTCTAAAGAGTTTTTTGATATTTATATCCAGGAAATGGTGTTTGGTAAAATATGTTTATAGATAATTATATATATATACAATTTTTCTTCGTTTTAATTAATATAATCAATGAAATGGAGTTCATTGTAATTTTGGTATGATTTAACTTATGTTGTAATGTTTCAGGATTATTATATCACATAATTTATTTATGGTTTATCCAAGAACAATTTTATTATGAATTCATGTCACCGTACATGAGCATTTTATATAATTTATTATGTGAATATGAAAGTCTTATAATTTCTTGATAGAATAATTATTTGTAAATTTCATCCAATTTTATGAAATTAAGGATAGTATATTAACACTATATAATTAAAAATATGAGAAGATTATATTGGATAGAATACATATTTTTGTATGATATTTTAAAATTAATCCAAAAATATTATCTCATCACCTCCAGTTAGGTCCTTGTTTGATAACATATATTGCTTCTCAAAAATTTCCCTTATTCTTGATGTCATTCCATATCATTCGAAATCCTACAGGACATAGATCTCCGATATTGATGAAACATATTGATATTAGGTATTTATTTTGAAGTGTCTTCAGGAATTGGGAAATATTGAATATCCCAAATAGGCATCCACGGTGCATCAAAAAATATAGTAATTGTGTTGTTCTGGTACACTGGAACAACATATTCCTCCCATGATCTATTTATAGTGGCACATTATGGGATGGCATGTGCACATGGAACCCATAATTTGATGATTTTTATACATTTACATTTCCTAGAATCTAGTAATGTTACCATTATTTCAGTGCTGCTAAATTTAGTGGGGTACGAATAATATTGAACATAAAATTGAGTCTTCTCAATGAAAAAGAACACATGATTAATAGAGGCTTCATTAATGTATAGTTAATTATTTCATTGAAATTGTCTTATCTATATTATACCCTAAATAATTCTATATGTAGATCATTTTTTCAATGAATAAATATATTCACATATTTAAAAAATCTTCTTAGACTCGGGAATTTATATTTATCATGTGAATCCCCTTGAAGACACAATTGATGCCCTCCATAATGATTATCATTAGGTGGGAATACTTATCCCCCATCATATTTAATTTCCATTTTTCATTTGGAATCTACATCATATAATAGGAAACATATTTACTAGCCTTGAGTATTTCTTTGAATCTTTGTTCAAAAATTCATTTCTCTAGCTCATATGCTACAGAAGTGATCGTATCTCATTTATATTAATATTATGTAAACATTGAAATTCTAAAAAACAAAGACAGTTTATACAAAAATCATGATTTCCTTATAGATAATTCCATTATATAGTTTTTTGCATGTTTTTATAAATCTATCTAATGCATTACAATTGAGCTGAATTTGAGGGGTCTCCATGTTTCAATATCGACATTGATTTTCCCATTCAGATCCAGGATAACATTTGGGTTTTATACTTGCATATCATAGGTTGGAGACTCAATATCAAGGGATAAAGCTTTTTCAACAACTCATTTAATTATACATCATCATTCAATTGGAATTTGTTGTAGTACTGTAGAAACCACAACATATAACTATATCATGGAACATTTTGATAGGTGGAAAAATAAATATATTTCATGGACCCACTTCTAATAATCAACCAATGTACAACCTATATTCAATAGTGTATCTGGGAATTTAATATTTATATCCCCTATAGATACGATCTCTTGATTAGGTATTAGATTTATGTGTACACAAATTATATTTTTATGTCCATATATGGGTAAATAATCATATTTGTTTACTATAATTGATGGTTGTTTGCTATAATGAGCTACATTATCAGATTGAATAACCTATATATAGTAAAAAACACATGCCAACTTGACCCTCTATGTTAAAACTGTTATTTGATCAAGATTCTAATAGTTTAAATAATATTGATTTATGACTGTTGACCATATTACCATTATGATACAGAAAATTTAGAACATCATTTCATATCCAAAAATATGACACTAATGTTTCATTATATAAAAGTATAATAGAAAAAATGTCATGATATGTTTCGAAAACTAAGGTAAATGAAATATAATTTGGTTGAGATGATCCATAAAACTAAAGTGATGTAAAATATAGTTTTTATTCTTATGGTAGCTTAATAACATTTCTAAAGGGATTTACATAACTATACAATTTTCAAAAATCTAATTGCCTTCTAAATACACCATCACTCTATGGGGAGGCCTGTCATTAAAAGAAGGAAAAATTTTAAAACGTAAAATTTTATGTACATATATTTTGAAGATTTCATTAAGATACCACATGGAAGTATGCTAAATTTTACGTCAAATTTGAGTTCAAAATAATATCATCAAAAAAGATTCTCTTGAAAAATGTAAACACAATTAAAGTATTTTGTAAAGATTTCATGTGTTATTTAATGTGTTTTATTAATTTCATTTCACAATATATGATTATAATTTTAATTTTACCATTAAAAAAACTCATTTGATGGTTTACCTACATTATACTCTAGTGTAAAAAATATGTTATGAATAGTATATCTAATGATTGTGGATCATATAATATTTATGTTTCTAAAAACTTATAACATCTTAATAAATCCTATAATATGATTATAATGTTTCATAGTATATATTATTATCATTATAATGTTGATTCAGTACTTTATAAATGATATATGAATCATCTAGACCATATAATCATGTGATTGTCATGCCAAGTGTTCAGAAAGGCCAATTATTGTAAACCAATTCTGGGTCAATTCTAGATAGTTGTGGTGTTTTAAATATTAAACCTAGGTAAATATGTTCTATATTCACATATAATTGTCGTATCATGATAGGGAATTTATTTTTTATATAACCACATAATGTTTTTTTTCTTCTTTAATTTTAGAATTTGTTATTATATCCTAATATACGGTATAATTATTAAAAGAAATTAATTCATTATTGTATTTATGGTTTATAATGATAAAGGAATTCATACAGAACATATCCATCAACATTTAGAAAATAGGTTTGCAATAAAGGATGAATCATCTAAATCATGGATGTAACAAATCATGTTTGTACACAAGACTTTTTTTCATTTATTTTATCATGTTTCATCTTATTTTTATTTTATGTTCACCAAAAATTGACAATTTGATCGAAATTAGTTTTTTATTGTAAAATAATTGGTTAAAAACTATTTTGTAACATCCTAGTTATGGAATCCACCCAGAGGAGCCCTGTACTCAGTTGGTCACATGGCCTCTAGTGAATTTTCCCAAACGCCAGAGGCTGCTGACTACCATTGAGGGCCTTGGGTGTTATAGTGGGGAAATTATGCCCTCATTGGCAGAGTACACAGCGGAAGAAAAATAAACATGCAATAGCAGAAGCAGTAATAACCAACTATATAAACATCGGAAAAATAAATCAAAAAACTGGAGCACATAAGTATATATATGAAATTATGCACGATACATAACTAGGAAAGCATCCAAAAAAGTCACAATGCTATAAAACACTACAGTAGCCAAACATGTACAAAGGAAAAGTAAACAGCTCCTCAGCATTGCAAGCCAAAGCATGGCCCCATGCTCCCCCTCCTCTAATCAATCATGATCCAGAAGTCAAAGGGATATTTTCCATGTCTATACCAATAAAAAATAGTCTTATTTGGCCCAAAATCATGTCCCAAATACGGTGTGAGATAAAATCCCAGTAGGCATTCACCAGAAGATTTGTGCCTAACTGTCAGTGAGTATATGACAGGTAAAAGTAATATAAGCAGTAAACAACAATAGAAAGTAACGGGCAGTAACAGTAAGCAGTAATATAGGATGACACATAGCAGAAATCAATCCACAACCAATAAAAACAGTGAAACAAACAACTAATAAGACGAGAACCCTATGGGAAGTACTCACAGCCATCCTCACTAGTCCTATCCAAGAAGTACCACAACCCTCTAGGTAGTGCACTCAGCCTAACCCCTCTGGGATGGTCATATGAATTTATGAGACTCTCTGGGGATTCTCACTCGTTCAATTCCCCTTATAGTCTAGGGTAGTCAGAGAATCTATTGAGAAATATCACGTGGTCTAACCCTCTTAGCCCCAATGTCTAGAGACTCTTTGAGGAAGCTATTTCGGTAAATTCCTCCTATATCCTCAAGTATACCACAGACTCTCTGAGGAAGCTCACCTGGTCAATTCCTCCTCTATCCAGGGAAGGTTCTTAAAGAAATTCAAAAAAAGGTAAGACCCTCCATGGTATCTCACTTGGTCTACCCTCCTAAATTTTATAATTTCCAAGACTCTCTGGGAGCTCCCTTGGTCTATCCACTCTGTAGTCTGTAATATCTAAGACTCTCTAGGAAGCTCACATGATCTATCCCTTATAGTATATAGCACCAGGTTCTCTCAGCCATGTTTCAGTCAGTGCATAATAATGCTATAAGGCCAAAGTACTCCTATACAAAAACTTGAATAACCAAAGTACACCTATAGAGCTACTTAGCTAAACAGTCTACCATTCGACATGCATGTCATGAGTTTTACTTCAACCTATAACTTCAAGGCATGAAACATGTGTAATAACCAAAGGTAAACATGACCCAAAGGTCGTAAATTGAATGAAGAAAGAAATAAACATCCAACCACAATAATTTATCCTCTATCATGGTCAAATTACACCTACACAAGCATACATGAATGGCCGGAAAACAACGAATGCAAAAAGGGTAACACGCAATACCTCATACACGGGTATCGGTGGAAATTCGCACATAAAACTCATAGACTTTGAACGGTAAGGCACAAACCATCTTCCCCGTTCTTAGGAGATCGAAATACTTGAACTACGATGGCTAATTCTCCCTAGAACATCGTAGATCTGAGAAAATGTGCAAGACATCAAACCATAGATAACATGAGAAAGAGGAAGACTTGGACAACTAGACTCAAGAAGAAATGAGAACACACTGCTGTTCCTCCAAAACAATTTTCAGATCTCGAATAGGAGAACTGACAAAGAGGTGGGGGATCAGGGATGATCTGGCCATACTAGTCGCTCTAGGACGAAGAACCTCAAGAAGGGTTGTGTTCTATCTATCATGCACGACCCCAGTGCTTTTTGTGAAAAAAAGAATAATACACAGAGTGTACTAGTTTTTTTTGTACTCTGCCAAAATCAGCCTCAACTTCACCCTTACACATCGTGTGTGTGTCTCCGGCACGAACAACACACGGCTTCGAGCCAGATAAGAGTACACGACGTATACTCAGAAAGTACATGGCGTGTACTTTGAAATATTCCAGAAACTCCATTTTTCTTAAAAACTCCAAAAAAAGAAAAGCGTACCTGAAATGATGATTTAGGTTCATACAAATATCACCCCATAAAGAAATCAATCCCCGAATTTCCTTAGATGGGAATAGAAGATGGATCCTCGAACAGTTCCGTCCACTGCGATCGAACCTCAGCCTACCTCCCCCAAGTATCGTCTTGTACTCGCCCGTGCTACCATAGCACTCGTACCAGAGGAAGAGACCATCCATGGAGAACCTTTGAAATGTGATCAATAATCTGGATAGGATTATCTACAAACGACGCATCCGATTCGATCTCAACCTCATCAGGCTGAAAGACATGAGATAGGTCTGAAAAGTAACGTCAGATCTTAGAGATGTGTAAGACGTCGTGCATGGACTAGTACCTCTGATGTATTTGCAACCGATAGGCAACCGGACCAACTCTATCCAAAACCACAAATGGCCCGACCTACCGTGGTGAAAGCTTACCCTGTCTCTAAATCCCCATGTGTCCCAACCTCGGTGCAACACGAATGAAAACCTTATCCCCAACCTCGAACTCCAGGGGTCATCTCCACTGATTAGAATAAGACTTCTGTCGAGACTGTGTTATAGAAATCCTCTTCTGAATCAACTCTATCTGCACGGAGGTCTTCTGAACAAGAGATATATGCTTCTCCCAAGAACCGCTGATGTCTAGAATGCATGCTCGGAGCATATCCTCAAGAAACTGTATTGTGGGCTCGGACTAGCCATCAGTCTGGGGATGGTATGCCATAATCAGAAGTATCTGGGTACCCAAAGCCTTCTGAAGACCCTTCCAGAACCGAGAGGTGAAGCGCACATCCCCATCTGAAATAATAGAGTGTGGAAGTCCATGTATAAAAACGATCTCCCTGATGTAATGTTATCCCAGATCATCAACATTGATGGTCTCCTTGATCGGCATGAAGTGGGCAGCCATCTTAAGCCATTTGACGATGACCCAAACAACATCACTTCCCCGAGGTGACCTCAGTAACCCGGTTACGAATTCCATTGTGACATTGTTCAACTTCCACTCCATAATGGGTAACTATTGTAAAATCCATGCTGGTCGCTGATGCTATTCTTTCACCTGCTGACAAGTAGAACATCTCATGACCCAACCAAAAACATATCTCTTTATACCTGGCCACCAAGACTAGTGATGAAGATCCTGAAACATCTTGGTGATTTCAGGATGAACGTCCCAAACTGAGGAATGGAAATCATGCATCAGATCCTCGTGTATGTCTGATGGAACCCATACGCATCCTTGGAAAATCATGATCTCATCCTCGCCTCTTGTCCATCCAGGAAGAGGGTCCCCACCTGACATATTCCCCTGCATGACGAAGGCCTCAGAGTCTGATAGCTACCTCATTCGTACCTGATCATGAAGTGTAGAGGTAACATCCATAGATGAAAGGAAATCTTTTCCCTTCCTATCGTTCACCTCTAAAAGCATCTTAGAAAACAATATCATAAGATTCCACTCACTGCTGGCCTCCTGAACTACTTGAATCTGAGTTTGTCTACTCAACGCATATGCCACTACATTGCCCATTAATGGCGTATAGGAGAGCTCGAAGTCAAAGGACGGATGATATTTGACCCACCTGCGTTGTCTCAGATTCAGATCCTGCTGAGTGAAGATATACTTGAGATTCTTGTGGTCTGTGAAAACCACAATGTGCTCTCCCAGAATATAGTTTCTCCAATAGCGTAAGGCATGGACAACTGATGCCAACTCCAGATCGTGGATAGGGTAATTCCTCTAATATGGCCTCATCTGCCGAGACCCATACGTAATGTCTCCATCTCCCTGCATGAGCACATCTCCAAGACCAATACATGAAGCATCATAGTAAACAATGTATCCCATGACAGGCTCTGGCAAGACTAGGATCGGTGCTGATGTCAACCTCCCTTTCAGCTCTTGAACGGCTGACTAACAAAAATATGACCATAAATACTTCACCCCCTTCTTGGCCAGACCTGTCAACAGTGCTACTAGGCGCGAGTAGTCCTGAATGAAGCGTTTGTAGTATCCGGACAGCCCTAAAAAACCTTGCACATCAATGAAGTTCTTCTGCTGCTCCCATGAAACTACAACTCTCACTTTCTCTGGGTCCACTGATACTCCTGTCTCGGAGATAACATGACCGAAGAAGTGAATCCGTTCCATCCAAAAGTGGAACTTTGAGATTATAGAAAAAAGTTGTTTCTCTCTCAGTATACTCCGAACGATCTCAAGATGTGTGGCATAGTCTTGTCGAGTGTGAGAGTACACCAATATATCATCCATGAAGACCACGAAAAAGGATTCCTTGTACGTATGGAACACTCATTTAATCAGTTCCATGAAGAATGTAGGAACGTTCGTAAGACCGAACGAAATGACTATATACTCGTAAAGACCATACCTGCTTCTAAAAGCAGTTAGAGGTATATCTGATGGTCTAACACACATCTGATGATAACCAGACCTCAAGTCAATCTTCGAGAATACCCGGGCTCCTCAATGATGATCAACGAGGTCATCAATCCTTGGAAAGGGATATCAATTCTTGACCATCAACTGGTTCATCTTCTGATAATCCACACAATGCAGAAGGGCACTGTCTGCCTTCTTTTCAAATAGGACAAGTGAACCCCTATGAGATGTACTGGGTCAGGTGAAACCCTTCACCTGAAACTCGTCAGTCTGCATCAAGATCTCATGCAACACAGGTGTATCCAACATATAAGGAAGAATGGACCCTGGTTCTGATTCTGGAATGAACTCAATCGATAAATCTACCTTACGCTCCGGAGGTAAACCTGAAATGTATTATAGAAATACATCCTTGAAACAATCCACCACTAGAGGAATGTTTAACTATGAAGTCCCCTGGTAATGCAGATAAAGGCAGTATATTTGGGTTGTAACTTTCCCTATCCCATGATGCTCTGGTCCAGCTCTACCCTCCTGGACATCCCACTCGCCTCTATGAAGTAAGGATCGGCCCTACGGTGATATGAAACTCACCCAACGACGATAGCAATCAACAACTGCCTGGAAGTGAACCAACCAGTCCATACCAAGAATGACATCATATCTTGTCATCTCTAGGACATAGGGGTCCCATAAGAAATTACACCCTGCAACCTCGAGAGGGAACTCTATGAACTGACGTACGCTAGATGTCCTCGTTCCCAACGATGTGTCATGAGTCAACATGTTGGTAGACAAAAAGATACAGAGCCCCAGGCTCTCCACAACCGCAAAAGAGATAAAGCTATGCGAATCACCAGTATCGAACAGAACTGAAGAAT
Source organism: Viscum album (assembly GCA_963277665.1). Lineage (NCBI taxonomy): Eukaryota > Viridiplantae > Streptophyta > Magnoliopsida > Santalales > Viscaceae > Viscum > Viscum album. The sequence goes on along the minus strand of OY728165.1, from coordinate 667,733,125 downwards.
AAACTAAGGATACAAAGATCGTACCCTGAAATATTGAAGGGTCGAGATCCTGCTCTTGATAGATCTGCTCCACGGCGAATGACTGGCCTGTGTCGTGTCCCTGTGCCCCTGGATGACCGCTCTGAGCTGATCCACACTGCAGTCATTAATGACCTGGTGATTGACCACCATGGCTGCGACCTCCACCTCGGCCTGATCGGCCGAAAGGGCTCCAGTTCCCTGACTGGTGGGAAACTGGTGAAGCAGATCCAGAATGCGGGGTCATAGAGGAACACCTACCACCAGCTAAAGGTGAGAAGATGTGAGAGAAACACTGAAGATGGCCCATCTTGATACAAGACCGTCACTCCATCAGATCCCTCTAGCACTGAGGCCTAGTATTCCCACTCATATCGCACTTCTAGCATTCTACCAGTCTACCAGAAAACCATCCCTCGAACCTCAATCTCATCAATAAGGATCTCTTCTACAATTCATACTGTCCGTAGGAGGAACACCAGCTCTGGATATCAAACTGCCCTAGCTCCCTGCTCTACAATCTCTCATATTGCGCTCAGTAATCTGTGACTAGTGGACTATGGAGGATATCGAAGTCAACTGGAAGATATTTTCCTAGGAAAATATATCCTTCCTAATACTATACTCAAACGTCATAGCAAGGAACAACTCAACACCTACTAGGATCGGTGTGAAATGCTACGGCTCAGTGAAGCGAGACCAGTACTCCATAATAGAGGGAGTGCCCTACTGCAGACTCATAATCTCATGGGCTCGATCGTCCCTCAGGGTCTCCATATAGAAATAGTCGTAGAAGGTGCATCGTAACTCATCCCAAGACATATCCTACTGACGCCCTGAATGTGAGATCACCTATTGGAGGTTTCCCAGAGCATATAAGTATCCAAATTTACCCTTTCCTCTAGAGGGATCTCTAGGTGATCAAAGATGGTCAGTGTGGCCACAATCCACGAATATGTAGATTGAGGTCCTCCATCCCCTGAAAAAGTAGGAGGATGCTGCTGATTGAAAACATGCATCAACTCAGCCATCGACGGGGCATGAGGCGGCGCTCCCTAGAAGGTCTGCATCATCCTTAGAAAGTCCTACCTGAACTGCTCATTAGTTCCTACAACTGGTATGACAACTGGTGCCATGCCTGGCTCGACTAGAGGATCGGCAGGAAGTCCCTAATCATCCATATCTGGAGTCTGATCATTGCCTGACGATAGACGTACAACCAGAGGATGTCTCAGAGGCATAGCTCTGAAATGTCAAAAGCACATATTAGATCAGGATTAACAAGGACTGATAACAGAAGAGTAAAAAACGGGAACTGGGGGAAGAAACTATCATGTTTTACAAAACATGACTACATGGTGAGTCTACTTAAGCCACTAACATGGGCGTGTACCTCGACCCTAAAGGTTGTGTAACACCCCAAACTACACAGCGTGTTGTTCCCATACACGACGTGTACATGAACTCTAAACCCCTACCAGAGTCTCCTTACACGGCTAAACCACACGGTTCAAACTAACCTCATACTACACAGTGTGTTCCCTAGGGACACGGTGTGTACTAGACACTGACTCAGTGGCCCGGGTTGTTGGTCACACGGCCGTCTACATGGATGTCCCATACATGGCGTGTTTCGAACAAACACGACATGTATAGGAGAAGGTGAAATAATCCTGTGTTTTTCGTGACACGGTTGGTTACTTGGGAAAAACTACATGGCGTGTTCCTTTACAACACGGTGTGTTCTAAGAGAAGGTCACGCCGACCCGTGTTGTTCGTAACACGGCCGTGTACCTGGACAGAACTACACGACGTGTTCCTTTATAACACTGCGTGTTCTACACGAGCTTCCCTGACATGTGTTGTTAGTGACACGTCTGGCGAACAAGGCTATACACTTCACGGCGTGTACATACCGTACATAGCGTGCTCCTAACGTTATTTTCACAACATCATGTTCCTTCACACACAATCAGTAACACGGCCTAAAAAATACACAGCGTGTTACTAGAAAGTACACGCCGTGTATTCTGGTTTTTTCTTGGGTAGTAGCTCAGAAACTACCAAGAAACCCAGAAACACCTAAAACAAGGAATAGAGGTGCCAAATTCCGATTCGTGAAGGCCAATAAACCTCGCGAATCAAAGATTGGCATCCCCTAAAGTCATTTACAATATAAAATAGGATCATGATCTACCAATTTCAAATTCGATAGGGCCTATAACTCCTCATGAATCAAAATTTGGAATTCATTTAAATAAATTACAATACAAAAAATTCTCTAACAAGAGGTAGAGATTCTATCAAGCATCTATCACAACATCATGCATAATCTACACAATGTCTACCACAATAGCATGCAATCTCTAATTCACCCTAAATGGCATGGAAATAATGCATGGCATGTGATTTCTACAAGTACCTATATGACGAATGAGATGGAATACCCTCATCTCGTCTGGTTGCGACAAAAATAGTACTGTAATATCAAAAAATTATAGTACAATGCATGTGAATCACTCTAGGTGAAATCGTATCAACCGTAAAATCTCAAAACCAGAAAACTTCAATAAATGAGGTGGTATGGATTTTCCATGTACAAGGGTTAGCTGCTCCCGAGCACAGCTTATTACCAAGTACCGAATCCGTCTGATCCCTGGCTAAAGTCTCCAAATAGTAAAGAAAGAGAAAAGAATTTCTCTGATACCACTTTGTAACGCCCTGGTTCTGGAAGCCACCAAAGGCACCCCGTACCTGGTTGGTCACATGGACTCAAGCGCATTTCCCTAAATACCAGAGGCTGCCGACTAGCAGCGAGGTCCTTGAGTGTTATAGTGGGGGAACTATGCCCTCATTGGCAGGGTACACAGCAGAAGAAAAATAACCATGAAATAGCGGAATCAGTAATAACAAACAATATAAACAGAGGAAAACTAAATCAACAAACTTGAGCACATATGTATATATATGAAATGATGCATGATAAATAACTTGGAAATCATCCAAACAAGTCACAATGCTGGAAAAAACAATAGTACCAAATATAAAAGAAATGTAAAGAGCTCCTCGGCATCACAAGCCAAAGCATGGTCAAATTATCCCTCAGCTCCAAGGAATCAAGATCCATAAGTAGCATGGCGCTTGCCCTTGTCTATACCTTCGACAACATAGTCTTCTTGGGTGAAAAAGCATAGCCCAAACTGTGTGTGAGATAAAATCCCAGTAGGAATTCACCCGAATATCTGTACCTAACAGTCAGTGAGTATATGGTGGGTAAAAGTACTATAAGAAGTAAACAACAACAACAAGAAATACACAGTAATATTAAGTAGTAAGACATGATGATAAATAGCAGCAATCAATCCACAACCAACCAATAACAGTGAAACAATCAGCTAATAAGTCGGGAACACTTTGTGAAGTACTTGCATCCATCCCCACTGGTCCAATCCAAGAAGTACCACAACCCTCTGGGTAGTGCACTCAGTCTAACCCCTCTAGCTTGGTCATACGAATTTATGATACTCAATGGGGATGTTCACTCAATCATTTAACCTTATAGTCTAGGGTATTAAGGGAATATCTTGAAGAAGATCACGTTCTCTAACCCTCTTAGCCACAAGGTCTAGAGACTCTCTGAGGAATCTATCTCGGTCAATTCCCCCTATAGCCACTGGTATACCACAGAATCTCTGAGGAAGCCCACTCAGTCAATTCCTCCTCTAGCCTGGGAAGGTTCTTAAAGCGATTCAAACAAGGTAAGACTCTCTGAGGAAGCTCACTCGGTCTACCCTACTGTAGTCTATAATATCCAAGACTCTCTGGGATCTCACTCAGTCCATCCCTTCTATAGTCTATAATATCTATGACTCTCTGGGAATCTAACTCAGTCTATCCCTTGTAGTCTATAGCACCAGGTTCTCTCAGCTCTGTGCCAGACATGGAATAATAATGCTATAAGGGAAAAGTACACCATTAGAGATACTTGGCTAACCAATGTACACCTATATATCTACTTAGCTAAAATGTCTACACAGAAACAAGCATGTTGTTGGTTTCACTTCAACCTATAATTGCAAGGCATGAAACAGGTGTAACAGCCAAAGTAAAACAAGACCCAAAGGTTGTAAATATATCGAAGCAAGAAAAAAACATAAAAGAACAACAATTTATCCTCTAACATGGTCAAATTACCTCTACACAAGTATAAATGAATGGAAGGAATACAACGAAGGCATAAAGGGTATCACACAATACCATGTTCACGGGTATCAGTGGAAATTCTCACATAAAAATCATAGACATTGAACGATATGGCACAAAACACATACCTCAATCCTATGAGATTGATCTACTTTAACCATGACAGATATTTCTACCTAGAACGTCATAGATCTGAGAAAATTCACTAAACGTACAACCTTAGATAACTTGAGAAACAGGAAGAATTTTAAAACAAGACTCAATCAGAAAAGAGAACTCACTGATACGCTTCCAACGCAATCGTCGGAGCATGAATCGGAAAACGGATGGAGAGGCAGGGGCTCAAGGAAGATCCGGACTTACGGGTCACTCTCGTACGAAGAACCTGGAGAAGGGGTCTGTTATTTCTATTAGGCACGACCCCAGTTCGTTTTTTGAAAACGAAAAGAAAATTACACTGCGCGTACTTTTAGATTACACGACGTGTACTTGTTGTTTTCTGTACTCCGCCAAAATCGGCCGCCACGTCCCCCCAACACACCGTGTCTGTCGCCCAGGCAAGGACAACACACAGCTTCGAGCCAGAGAAGAGTACATGGCATGTACTCGAAAATTTCACGGTGTGTACTTCGTAATATTCCAGAAACTCAATTTTTCATAAAAACTCCAGAAAAATGAAATGTGTACCTGAAATGAAGAACCAGGTTCATACATAGTTGACCATTGTATAATAATTTTTTCATATTTGGTTAATAAAATTTTAATAATTAGTTAATCATTATTTAATAATACGTTTTTCATTCCTTAATAATCCCTCTATCATTTGTTATTCATTACCTAATCAGTAGTACATCGTTATTTAAAGATTATTTAATCAGTAGTCAATCATTACATAATAAATCTCTAATCATTCATTAATAATTTCATAATCATTTCATAATAATTTTTAATCATTATTTAGTAATTAATTAATCATTACATAACCAATTTTTAATCATTAATTACTCATAATTTAACTATTAGTTAATAATTAATTATTCCAAAGTTAATCACTAGTTAATCATTAGTTAAAAATTAGTTAAAAATTTTATAATTATTCATTAATAATTCGTTATCAATTCATGAATCATTCTTTAATATTACCATTATCATGCTTTAAAGATTAATTAATAATCACCAAATAATTGATTATTCATCACTGAATCATAAGTAAATAATTAATAATCATTAATTAGTCATTTTTTTGTTATTCATTAATCATTATTTAATAATTCAGTAATCATTACTCAAGGATAACATTATTATTAGTTTATAGTTCATTAATCATTAGGTAATCATCAGTTAATCATTACATTATAATTATTTAATCATTAATTAGTCTTAATTTAAACATATATTAATCATTAGACTATCCTTACTAAATAATTAGTAAAAAACTCTATAGTCATTAAATAATCATTCATTCAGAATTAGTTAATAATTATTTAATCAATTGTTAATCATTTTTTATACATTACAAAAAAATTAGTTAAATACTACATGATCCATAATTAATTATTAATTAATAATTATTTATTCATCTAATAATTTTGAGTCAATTATTATTATCATATCATTATATATAATCATTCTTTAATCATATGGTATTCATTAAATAATCTATACTTAATCAATTAAAATAATAACTAATATCACTAAACTATATATAAGAAAATAAATTGTTATATAAATAACATATTTATAACTAACTAAAAACTAGTAAATTAAATATATTAATAAAAATAATTAAATAAGAAAAAAACCTCTAAATAAAGCCTCGCAAAAAAAATAATTAGGTCCTTCTATCAACAATAATAACTATTAAAAAATGGGCGATTCTATTAGAGAGATAGATTGTGCACATTATAAAGGTGATGGAATTTTCAACTGAGACAAAGGGATCGTCCATTTCTTATAGACTTAAGGGAAAGGTGGAAACAGTGAATCCATCAACCTTTATTTTTGGAGAATGGTAGAAAATCTCAGACCTCCAATTTTTATTTTTGGATAATGGCTACAGGACCCTACATTCCTTTTCTATTTCATCAATTCATATCGATGATATGAAATGTCAGCATAACTCCTACTATATTTTAACAAATTAGGATCGTAGTAGGGCCCCGAGATCAATTTTTATCAAAATGTCAAAAACCATTCCATGATGGTTCTAAAAAATTAAAAAATTAATAAAAAACTCATGGAATAACATTAATTTATATATATGGTATTATATTTTGATTAGATATTTAGACAAAAATTCAACAACATAGTTCACTTTAATATCCAATGTTTATAATATGAGTATTTATTATTTATTATATTTGATGGAATCAATTATATCACTGTAATGGTTCTAAATAGAAAAATATTTAACAATGATGAATAATTTATTGTAATATTTCCATATCATGAACCTGATAATTATGAGCAATTTAAAACAAACATGTATTTGGTTTTCTCAATAAACTCAGAAATACAACTATTGAAGAATTTCTTATAAATTGAAAATAATTAAATGAGTTGGGATGTGATGGTTTTTCGATACAACATGTTTAATGATTGATATTTGTGAATATCTCATTCATTATATTTTTAATCTTTTAAACATTTGTTGTTTTAAGTATTAAATATTAGTATTATAAATAAATTAGTAATTTTTTTTATTACCTATCTATTATCAATGTTATATCATGGTCCTCTAAGGATACGAAGATGGGTGAATCAAATCTATCAGAACGATGGATTTTGGGGTTAGGAACATAAGGATATACATATCAACATATTGATGGATTATAGTGAATTTGAAGAAAGAGACATTATGATCATTCTAAAGAGGGATTTACTCAAGCGTAAACATTGATCTTCATAGATGGTATTGAAACTATGTATATCGTGATTTAAAATTTATGAATTTTTTAAATATTATGTTTGAGGAGTATAATCACTTTTTTTAATGATTGTATACCACTCATACTCTTATAAGATTTTGTTTTATTTTATTGTAAAATTTTTCTATTACACTATGAATTTACTTTAAAAGATAGTTTATACTTATCACACTAATTAATGGTTTATTATATAGTTTGTTTAATTGATAAAAACTATGGAATATTAGATGTTGTCTATTTTCAATTCAAATATATAGATCATTAAATGAATTTAGGTTTGGATTTTTTTGACATATTAGTTTTTTTATTTTTTATTAATTTTTAAACTATAACTCACCCACCATAGTGTTTCCATCATAAACTCTTTAGATAAAAAAATGGTATCATCGATCTATTCTACTATTATACCAATGGATTTTTTAATTTTATATATACTAAATTTTTTTATGTTTTCTTATAAACTGCTTGTTTATTAATTCATTTACACTTTCATTTTTGTAATGCCCTTACCCCAGTTATCCCAGATCTGGTGCATTAATTTATTATATTATAATTATTATAAGTATTCACATCCTAATGGACCGATCAGTTTAGTAGTATTAGAAAGTGGATTACATACATGAACATTAAATCACACAATCTAAAATAAAATGCAGCGTAAATAATCCATTGATGAATATATTATTCTCATATCATAAACCACCATATAAATCATAATACACATCTTGGCATCCTACTGTAATAAAACATAACTAATGGGTGAGCTGAAATGCTTAGTTAGGATAAACAATATAGCAGAAGCAATCATAAATAATCATAAAAATTAATGGCAAGGTATAATATTGAAATACAAGCCCTTTAAAAATAAACATCAGCAAAATGTTGAATCGATAAATTAGATGATGCCATTTACTTATTCTAAGAGAAATTCTACTAGTCAAATAATCAATTCAAACAATGATTACTAATATCATAATGATGGAATGCATAATTCAGGACATCATAACCACAATGTCAAGGCCTCTTACCAAGAACCTAAATATGAATTTTTTAATGCCTTTTTCCAAGACACTAGTTTGTCTTAGGAGACCTACCGATTCATAGAGGGGATATAGCGTGCCTTTCTCATCACTTGATTTTTCCAATGAATTCCTCATATATGAATTTTTAATCATAACATTAACATTGTAATTAAAATTACCATTCGAAATGTCAATTATTTAAACTAAAACCATGGATGGAATAATAATAGCACATGAATAGTGAAACATATTATAACCCATTCAATACATTCTGTTTTATTTTATTATAATAAATCGACCTCAATCAAGAATAATAACCAGTATAATATGTAAAAATTGTTGAAAATTATTAGTAAGACACTTTGAGAGTAATATTCATTTTTCAAAACATTTAAAAGTCTTACATTTATAGTGGTCGTCATATATATGAGATTTTTTAATAAATGTGTCCCATTCCACTTTGAAAATTTTTAAAGGAATAACATTTAAAAAAATCATTTCTATATAAAAAATACATAAAATCATTTTGACAACATTGAATTAATTAAAAATATTAGGAAAAATAAATCATAAAAACATTTAAAATCATGATATTTCTAAAGATCCACTTCCAAAAAATCCTTATATTATTAATTTTAATATAATTTTTTAGAAACATTGACACGGATGATAAATATGTCCCATTAAATACATACACATAAACAACCTTAGATAATAATTATATTCATGAATTATCCATTACATTGTACTTTCCTTTAGTTGAGGGTACGTTTAACTTCTTGTATAATGACCATATTAAGTTATTAAATTATATAACAACCATATTAATTTCTATGATATCATACCTGACTCATTTTTGACTTTATACTACCTATTTAAAAATAATTTCTATGTTAAAATAACATTTCAGTTAATAATTGTTATCTTTGTTGTAATTGTTTTAATTAGTTATTCTTGATTGTATAACTTATATCATGATTTAATTGATCCAAAATATTAGAAATTATTTTTGTATCATGTATATTCAGAATATAAATATGTATAATACATAGATATATTAAATGGAAAACAATGTTTATGGAGATAGTAGACCGTATGTACGAATAAAAATTGTTTCTTTTTCATGTCATCTTGAACAGAATCAAGTGAATCAGATATATGTAAACACACACACTGATACATAGATATATATATATATATCCAGAAAAATTATTATCGGATATATTACATACCTATTAATAATATATATTTTTTTATAATAATCATTGAATGGATGACGTGGAAATGAATCTCATCGAGTCGTGGAGACGATATGTCGTACATACACACAAGTGACAATATATTTATATTCATGGTAAAATAATATGTAATTTGATGGTGTATTATATATTTATAATCATTAACTAGTTATTTTTATTATTTACATAATTTAAACTAATTATAATTCCCATCCAAATAATGAAGTGTTGAATAACAAACTACAGCACAACATGAACACAATATGCCTTACCTACGCACATATGGTGAAATGTTTATTCAAAGGATGTATTGAATAATGAATATGGTGGTATAATATTTATAATTAAATTTTAGTATGATTAATTTAATTAATTTATTATTTTAAAATAAAAATAAAAATGAATGAGGAAGTAGGAGAAGAAAGGACATTAAAAGTGGTGACAAAATAATTACTTAGTTTTCAGGTGCTTCCTTTTGATTTGAAAAAAAAGATATAAATTAGTTTACAATATGATCACTTTAAGTCCACTAGTTTTATTTTAGGGTAGTTGGGAGGATAGTTGATCAATTCTTTTCCATGACAATTGGCGTTGGAAGTGTGAATTGAAGAGAGGGGGAATTACCCTTTTATAAGAAAGGTGAATGGATCTTTTGGAAGAGGTTGATATATTATTTTATAGTAAAGTATTTGTATTATTTTAATGGATCAAAATTTATTTATTCCTAGTATAGGTTTGTATGGGTAAAAATAATTTCATCCAATAGCTTTTATACATGTTTAGGTCATTATATTTACCTTGTATTTTTTATTTACCCCTTAGTCAACATGTTCAACTCTTACATTTTCATCTTGTATTATCACACTATATGGTTAATAAAATTAATATAAGTATCCAAAAGAACCTAAATTAGATCATTTATTACATTTTAAGACCATTCATGTTAGTTTTATTATCTTATTATTTTTATGAATTTTAATTTTTTTATAAAATAGTATTTATTTTAAAATATCATTTCTGTCAATTTTATTACTATTAGATACATTATTTGTGTAAATTTCATAACTACTTTATTTCTTCAATGAAAAAAATTTAATCAATACTATCATTTCATAGTCACCTATACAATTAGTTTATGGAATCAAAAGTTTCAAATCTCATTTTTTTATTTATAAAATAATTTATTTGATTCCTTCTTTAATAAAGAAGATATTGCATCATCATTGTGCCATGCATAAATTTGATTATATAATGTATAAAAATTATAAATAATTAAAAATTTTGAATGAAATATTTTTATATTTCTAATTAATATTTATAGTATAATTTATTTTATGTATAACCTTATATTAAAAATTGTTTAGTTATTAAAATTTGAGTTTGAAACTTTTAACTCTTCTTTAAATATAATATAATAAATGTACTAAACCAACAAAAATGGATTAAAAAATATCTTATTTTTTGTCCTATCCTTGATTTTGGTTGTAAAAAAGATATCCAATTAAATTATGAAATATGTTTGTGTAATTTATATTATTATAATATTGTTTTTACCATTAATTACCTTATTTACTTTTAACCACAATAATTAAAATTCCAAAGTTAATATTCATCAATAATTAGTTCCATCCAATTTATCTACATTAAACATACAGATTTCACCCATGCCTCTCGGATTTTTTAAATTCAATTCATTGAATCACAAATATTAGATTTTATTGAAATTTTCTAATGTTCTTAAAAGGTAGGTAAAAGAGGCTCGAATGTTAAATAAAATTTTATATATCTAATACAATTATAAAATGACTCCAATGAACTACATTGAACTAATATAAGTATTATTTATCTATTTTTACATTAAAATAAACTTATATAAAAAATATTTTTTAAAATTAAAACTACGGTTTTTTTGTGCTATGCAGTATTTTCACTATCCATAAAAAATTGAATGTTTTTTGAAAAATACAAAAAATTATGCCTAAGATAATTATGATATTCAGAATTAAAAATTGTAGTCTATTTTACCAAATTATATTTTTTGGAGTGTCAAAAATTAATTTTATTATTATTCACAAAAGGATATAAATAATATTTCTTTTAAGAAAATAATTTTTTCAATATATTAGTATTTTAATAAAACATATACCTTTACTTATAAATATTTTTAATTTATGTGAAAATATTATTAATAACATTTTAAATTTATTTTTTATAATTCATATTATAATATTTAATTGGTAAATGAATATATCATTTAAATAATTATAATACTTATTTTTGGTTTCATAGATACACAACCTTGCATATAACGCAAGCCAAATCAGTGTTGTGTGGAATATAATCTATTAAATTAATTTAAAGAGATAAAATAAAATGAAATCATGGGGTGTTACATTTTTCCCTCCATCAATGAATTTCTTCCTTGATATTTGAAATTATTCATTGAAAATAAAAGGTTAAAAATTGAAAATACCTTGTAGGAAAACCCACATCGAAAATAGGGATTACAAAATTTAACCTTAATAACAGGGAAAGGGGAATGATTAAGTCACCAGATAATTAAGATTTCTAATATGACAAAATTGGGTTTTATTAGAGACTAATAATTGGAGGATAACATAATTATTTATATGAAGTGATTATGGTCATCAATCAAAAACAAGTGAACAAAAAATGGAAATTTGGGGGCCTCAAAGTCATATATATATGATGATATAAAATATAATTGGTTAAACAAAATATAAGTTATTAGGATAAGTCATTTTTTGTTTTATGATTCATTCTTTAATGTCAAAAAACAATTTCTTTATAGAATAAAATATATACTTGAATAGTTGTGTTCCATCCTTTAACTAATTTCTACCACAATCTCATTTTAGCATCCAAAAATTTTCTATTTATTTGAATAATATATGGTTCCAAAAAAAATAAATTTATAATTCATCTGTCATGAAATTAAATTAATATACATTATAAAATCTAAGAGAACATGTAGTCTAGTGGTAGGTGATGCACCTTTTTCACCCTTCGGTTGCAGGTTGATGTCTTGCGGCCATGCTGGATGCGATGGAGAGTCGACTGACACTCAGGATGCCCTTTTTATAACTATACAAAAATAATCTTAAGAAATTTTTTTACCTTAAAAAATAGAATCTAATTACCAACATAATCTGTTCGAATATTTAGAATTATGCAAAATAATTGTGTCAAAACACATAGTCCAATAATTGATAAGTAATGCCATCATAACACAATGAAGATATGTCTTATCACATAAAACCATATGAATAACATCCTTAATTATTTAATTAAAACATTTTAGAAACCTGAATTAACATATAATTTTATTTTAATAGGATGTACTTCATTATTCCTTCTGTAAATGATAGAATATTGGATATACTCCTTAAATCCAAAAGTTTTGTATTCTCTAACAATGATAGAATAATCAAACCACTAATTAGATCAATGTTAGCCAATAATATCTAATATACATTATCCAACTCAATTAACTCTTATTCCAAAATCATTACCTCATCCTTATGACTATTTTAAGGTTTATCTATCCCCCATCCTTCTATTTTCCAACAAATATTAACTTTATATTATGTATCATTTCCTTGTATAATATAATATCAAATTCGTAATGAAATAGTATTGTAGTAAAATCCTTATATACTATATAATTCTTATAAATTTCATATAATTAATACAATACTCAAATAAAACAATTATTTAATAACAATTTATGAACACTAATCATTACTCTTCATCTTTTGTTGATCAGAAAATGATTATTTTCAAATAGAATCAATTGGGGTATAAACTAATGAATTGGACATTGATTTGTGTAGTGTCCCAACTCATTATAGATGAAGCAATGATCATTTGCAACATTTTTCATACCCTTACAGTTGAAAACATGGTGTCCTTTATTCACACATATAACAAACTCCCATTACCTTCAAACATTTATAATGGTGATTCATTCCATAGTTATTACATTGGGGAAAATATTTCATTCCCTTCATCCCTTTATCTATATTTTTTCTCTTCATCCTCTTCTTCTCTTTTTCCATTCAATTACATAGGACTCAGAAAATTTATTACTTATCTTACTAAACAATTATACTATTTCTTCATATTATGAGAATAAATGGGAGAATATTTCACTCTCTAAATGATGGATTAATACCGTGAATGATATGACCTTCTTACTCTATGTATCATGTGTATTTCTAGAGTTCTTAATGCATCTACATGGTGCCATTTCTAAAATAATACATATACTAGGGTAGATCAAATCATAATTTATAATAAAAAAACTAGAAAAAATATCAACATTAATTTCTGATTTTTAGATATCTTCATATATAAACATAATTTTTTTCGATTCTGACATATTTAATCATAAATAATTTGTAATATTTTGTAAAAATTGTGAATTATCATAAGCATATCCCCCGGGAATGACAAACATTGTGAAAAATAATGCCAATTTTCTTCAACCGGGATAACTCAGGTAAAGCCCAAAACTCTATGTCAGAGTTTTCACAACTATGAACATCTGGGCCATAACCACGTTCACTTGTAGTATCCAAAAAAAGATTTATTTCTTGGAAAACACACATAATTTATAATTAAATTTTTTTGGTTGTTCTTCTATAGAAATCCCCAAAGTCCCTCATATGGAAATATTTCCTAATCAGATATTATCTAGTTATATTTTCAAGGTTGTTTCTAAAATTCCTCTAATACCAACTTTAATGCCCCGACACCATTTATCCCGAAGCTGCTGCATTATTTTAATACAATGGCCTGACTGCAATGAATCTTGTTCTGAAGGACCTATCAACATACTCGTATTGGAAAAAATATTACATAAATGAACATTACAATACACTTTATGACATAAAACATAGTATAAATAATCCATTTATGAATTCATTAGTCTCGCAGATTAAACCTGTATATAAATAATAATACACTTCTTGGAATAATAGGAAAAAATATGATAATAAATGAGTGAGATCAAATTCTCATCAAGGATTAGCAATATTGTAGAAGCTATCATAAATAATCAAAATCTTTTATAGAAATGTATAAAATTGAATCAGAAGCCCCATAAACATAAAATTTAGAAAATTGTGGAAAATATTAATTAAATAATTCCATTTATTTATTTACATTGATATTCTACTAGACGAATAATCACATGTAACACTTATAACTAATCTCATTATGATGGAATACATAATTCTAGATAACTTAAACAGCAAGACAAGTCCTCATGGAAGGACCTGAAATATAAATTTTGTTAAGACCTTGCTCCAAGATTCTATATTGTCTCATGAGACATACTGATGTATCGAGGGGCTATATCAGTCCCCACACGTCACTTACTAAGTCCAATTCATTCAACATATGAAAATGTTGAAACATAGAATAAAAATTTTTATTAAAACTAGCATACGAAATTATATAAATTAACCATAGACTATGAATGGTCTAAAAATAGAACATACACATTCAAAAATATCATAACTCATTCACAAAATTTTGGATATTTTATTATAATAAATCAAAATCAATCAAGAACAATATATAGTAAGGGATTTTGATATAATTTAAAATGATCAGCAATCCTCTAATAGAAATATCCCTATTTTGGGAAAAAAATACAGGTAAATTTTTTCAAAATTAATTCATATAAAAAATATTTTTTTTGTTTAAAATAGTAAATTACCACATTTAATATTTTAAAGGTAATAAAAATCTTAAAAATATCATGTCTATATATATAAATCATTAAAATCATTTCTAAAACATTGACATTAATTAAAATGATTAAGAAAAATAAATCATTAAAATGTTTAAAATGAAGATCATGCTAAAGATTACATTACAAAAAACAATACAATTTTATTTTTGAAATCATTAATATAAAACATCGAAATATATATTAAATATATCCCAGTAAATACTTATACATATAAAATATCAAATAATAATGAAAATGAATAATTAACCATTACCTTGTATATTCCATTAGTTGAGCGTATGTTTATCCTCTGGTAAATTGAACATAGAATGTTAATAAATTATACCTAAACCATTTTAAATTTTATTATTTCATAATTTATTAATTTAGTACTTTATACTACCCATTAAATCATAAATTCTATTTACAATTTCATTTTGGGTAATTATCACATTCTTTATCGTATGTTTTTTAACTTGTTATTCTTGATCATATAACGTATATCATGATATAATTTCTTCTCTAATATAGAAAAAAATTTATTTTCTATAGATTATCAGAATATAAATAGTTATAATATATAGATTTATTAAATAGAAAACACTGTTTATGGTGAAGGTAAGCCATATGTATGCATAAACGTTGTTTCCGTTTTAATATTGTTTTGATCGAATGTAAGTGAATGAGATATATGTAAACCCAGACACACACACACAAAAATATATATATATATATATATATATATAAGAATTACTAGGTCATATATTATATACTTATTAATAATATATAATTTTATAATAATTTGGGAATGGTGAATGTGGAAATTATTGTATAGCATCGTGGAGACAGAAAGTCGTACGTATGCCCAATCAATGATATCATTTTATGCATGTTGAAATATTATGTAATTGGATGATATATTATATATAAATAATTATTAACTTGTTATATTTAATATTTACATCAGTTATACTCATTATTAAACTCGTCTATATAATGATGTGTTGAATAACAAATTACAGCACGCCGTGGAGACGGTAAGACATGCGCACACACGTATTGCAACATTATCATTCATATGATGAATTTAATAATGAATATGATTTTAATGTATTTATAAGAACATATAAGTATATGTAAGGAACTGGAGTAATTAATTCTGTATGAAAATTACTAATAAAGTCGAAGTAGAAGTAGAAAATAACTTTGAAAGATGTGATAAATTTTTAACTTCTTCTTCTGGTGATTCCTTTTCATTTGATAAAAAGTGATCCATAGGATTGATTTATGATCTAAGTAATGACACTATGATGGATTGAGGTTATTTCGGAGGATATTTTAGCATGTTTTTTCCTTGAAAGAAGGCTTTGTAGGAGTGAATTTGAGAGAGGGGGAAGTACCATTTTATATGAGATGTGAGGGTACATTTTAAGAGTTTGAAATATTATTCAATTATAAAATTATTTTAGGATTATAAAGCTAAAAAAAGCATTTATTGCAAGTATACAACGATAATGGGTTGAAATCCACTCATCCAATTGGTTTTAGACATGTTTATGTCACCATATTAACGTTATCTTTTAGATTTCACCTTATTTAAATTTTTTAACTCTTACCACATCTTCATTTATTTTTACACAATATAGGTAAAATAATACATTATGTTACCAAAAGAACATAAATTGATTAATTTATCAAATTTTAACACAATACATGTTATTTTTCAAAATAATAAAATATTTACGAATTTTATATTATTAAATACAATAGTTTTTATTTTAAGATATCTTTATGTCAATATTGTTTTTGTTTAATACATGATATTTTTAAAATTCATAAAAACATTATTAATTTGAAAAAATTAAATTGTATAAATAAAAACAATTCATATTAACATTGAAATTTAGTGTATGGAATCATATGTTCAAATCACATTTATTTTAATATTTATAATATTATTTATTTGATTTCATCATTAATATGGAAAATGTTTCTTCATAATTGTGTCATAAATATATTAAATTATATAATGACTTAAAATTATAAATAAAATAAAAATAATTATCAAATAATTTTAAATTTAAAATTAATATTTATACTATAAATTATCTAAAGTATATCTCAATATTATAAATGGTTATGTTATTAAAATTTTAATTTAACACTTTTAAATATCCTTTAAATAAAATATAATAAATGTACTAATCTAACTCAAATGGTTCAACTGAACAAGAGTTTACTTAATAACTTCATCAATTTCACTCTTTTTTTGACATTCAATTCACAGAAGCAGTAAAATTCTATATTATGAAAATTGGAAAATGATCGAAGAAGGTGGTTAAATACTTTAAAGTGTTCAATAAAAATATATATATATATATATATATATATAATTATTATAAAATGTCAAAAATGAATTATATTTTACAAATATAGGTATTATGTATCAATTTCTGCATTAAAATAAACTGAAAATAAAAATAAATATTCAATTTAAAAATTTGGGTTTTAAGCACTATGTATTATGTTTCACTATTTATCAAAGATTTAATGTTTTGAGAAAAATAAAAAAATTCACCATAATCTAATTTAGATATTTTGAATTCAAAAAATGAAGCCAATTTTACAAAATTCATTATATATGAGTGGCTAATATTAATTTTATTATTGTCAAAAAAGAACATGAAATGTATTTTTTTTAAAATTATATTTTTTCTATATATAAACTATATTTACAAAATTTATACATTAAATTATAAATATATTTATTTATGCGAAATAATAATAAATAATATTTAAAATTTACTTTTTACAATTCATATGACAATATTTAATTGGTAAATAAATTTATCTTTTAAATAATTATAAAAATAATGTGTTGTTTTATATAAACATAATACTGTGTAAAATAAAAACAAATTTGGAGTTCATGAAATATAATCTATTAAATTACAATAAATAGATAATTTAATATGGAATATTGGTGTGTTACAATTTTTATGTACAAAGTGTTTTTAGTTGTTTAGATTGTATGTTTCAGTTTTGGAACAATATATAATATGAATCACATTAGACATGAAATTTTTGATTGAAATGAATATGAATACTAGAGAGATAGAATGAATATTTTATTTTAATTCATGTGTGGATGAATTTTTGAATTGTGCAATAAATTATGCGATTCCTGAAAAATATATACTAATTTTACTAATAAAAAATATGAATAATAATTTATTCAAAAAGATGGAATAATGTAATTATTTCTGTGATAAAAAGTATCTATTGTAAAATTTCTTCACCTTTCATTAAGGATCCTAGGTATACTATTCTCCATACCTATAATAGACACTCAATTATTTCATACATTTTCTATTCCGATTTGTTCCATAGTTATAATAGAGGTGTAAATTCATTCATTCTATTACTCTTCTATATCGAATTCCATTTTTCATGGTATTCAGATGAATTATTCATCACTTTATTTCTCATGAATAAAAAATATATAGTCAATTTCTTCTTCATTTTAATGTTAGATAAAAATATTTCATTATTTTTTGAAATTGATTAAGTTACATGATCTTTTTGGAGCCATAGATTCATCTCTTCAAAAAAAACTCAATCATACACTCAGTGTTGCATATCTAATACATAGAATTTCATGAAAACATTAAAAGGATGTCTGAAACTCAGAAACAAATTTTTTTAATTTTTATTTAATTTTAGTAATTTTTCTTCATTCAATTTTTTTTCCATAAGTGAAATATTTATCTGTTAATGTATAATTAAAATCTTTCCATTCTATGAGACATATTTTCGAATCCTTTATAGTATTATGGATCAAGGAACACTATATATCAATATATAAAATTAGGATGTACATTGTATGTGTAACAATTTTTATAACTTCACCACAACTCCTTAAATATCTTTCCCAAAATCATATTTCATTCCTAAAAATATTACATCAACAGTACCACAAAATGATGGAGACTTCTATAAGAAAAAGTGATCCAACATTGGATAATCTCACTATGGAATAGGTATATCCATCCAAGTGAGGGTATTATTCATGACCTAGTTTGTCTATAATAATATAGAAATAATTTTATTAGCACGTATATAAGTTGTATTGGTTTCTTCAAAAGGTAAATGTCTAAATTGGCCCCTATTATTAATACCCATATTTGACATAGGCACTATTTCTAAATAATGTCATATATTAAATTTTGTCATAAATTTCGCAATAATAAATCTATATGCATCATTATATATAATATGCAACTCATCTGATAAATTAAAATTTATATACCATTAATCAAGAAATCATAAATGTTGTCTTTTTGGTACATATATATTTTCATATCCTTTATAATTGTTTATAATGTAAATCAGTTTTATTATAAGAGTATTCCAAATATCATGAAACCATTTGTGTATTAAGGATATTTCTCATGTACTTGGGGATTAGTGGGTCTAACCCAATAGGCCCTTTTTTGAGATATTACCCATATGTTATTCAATAAAAGGACCACTTCCACATGTCATATCCAAATAAAGATATATTATAAGAAAAAACCATATAATATCATCTATAAAGATACATTACGATTATCTCTAATGCATTTCCTCAATTTCAATCAAATGATTATTTTATCTAATAAACATATTCCTTTATCTATTTAACTATAATTATACTAAACATCTACTAATACCAACTGTAACCACCCCATATGTGCTAGGAAATAAATTCTTCTTATGATTTAACATTATCTTATATACAAGGTTCAATTCCTAGAGTATTAGTCAATATAGTACTTTAGGATAATAAAATACATATCGGATACCCGTTTTATATTTGTAAATGAAAATAAAAAATAGTACATAACAAAATCCAACGATCAAAATCCTTGAAATCTAATTCCTATATATCCACTTCATATCCATCATAAATGAATTAAACATAGGGTTATGGAAAAAATTTATTAAGGTTTATGTTTCATGGATGATATAATGAATCAGTAATCATAATCATCTAATAATGATGAAAAAAAGAACAAAAACTCGATTTAAATATCATGAATATAATGTAAAGATAATTATTAAAAATTATAAATATTAAAATAACTGACAAAATATTTCATTTAATCAATAAATAGAGAATGAAATGCAACAATAAAAAATAAAATTTTAAAAATCTTAGGGATACTAATAATAGAATTAATAATGAATGACAAAATTAATTGTTTTATATTGCATATCCGAAATATTATACCTATACCATTAAGACCATTCAAAATATCATATGATATATTCACTACTAGGAACAAATCCTTTTCAAACTTTTTCAAACCGTTGGTATATAATATACCAAAGGTTGTCCAAAACATTGGATGTGGAGCCGTGGTGATTAACATGTCTGAACGGTTCTATAAGAACATTTTGGATATGAGTGATTAATAGATTATATACCAACTGTTACAATAAAACATTGGTATAAATGTTTACGAATAGTTTAAAATCAATGGAAATATCATAGTCCATGTTAATACTAATGGTTTGGAAACCGCTGGCATAGACATTTACCGATGGTTCCTCACAATGTATTAGGAAATGACAAGTATAGAATCCATACCAACGGTTTGTAAATTGTTGGTATATACATATATAAAAAAATTCCTGTAAACTATTGGTTTATTATTTCTTTTCAAACATATGCCAACAGTTTTAAAATGTTTTCCTATATTTTATGCACCAGTGAAAGCAGCAGACCTGCTTCCCCACTATGCACTTACAACAATGCACATACACCTATTATCAATGCAGACATAACTATAGTTGTGTTTTTAATTACCCGATATAGCCATACATAATTAACACAAAATTCATAAGGTACTTATAACAAGTATAGGCATACAATAGGTATACCCATATAGTTTTAAAACATAAATCATAACCCAATTAAATATATAAATAATTTAATTCATAATTCAGAACAATTACCCTTAGCAATACAGAATTCTGAATTCAATACATAGAAAATTGAATTCTCTATAATTCATACAAAATTGAATTCATAATTTATAAGGTAATAACCCATATATGAGAAAATCATGATTCGGGTTTCGAATATGGAATTTTTTATCATATGAATGGGTTAATTCAGATGAGAGTAGGACTTTTTAATAATATGTAATAAATTTATTTTTAAGGGGAAATGTTATATGGGTAGAGTCTCTAGTGGTTTATTCATATCAAAAGTGGTATAGAGTGTCCACGGGGTTGGGGTGTCCACGTGGTTTGGGGTCATCCAGGGGGTGGCGTTTGTCCAAGGGGATGGAGTTGTCCAGGGGGAGGGGTGTCAATGTGGTGGGGGTGTCCAGTCAGGAATTCCAAGGGGTCAGGGGGTTTTCTATGGGTGTACAACTATGCAAGGGGGGTGGGGGAGTAGGGGATGGGGTTTCAAGGGAGTGGGGGTTTCTATGGGTGGGGTGTAGAAGGGGTTGTGTGGGTGTTTCAGGGGTTTGGTGGCTATCCATGGGGGTAGGGGTGTCCATGTGTTGGGGGTTTCTGTGGGTTGGGGGTGTTTGGGGGAGCTTTCCCTTGGGGCAGGGATGTCTGGGGGTGGGGGATGTCTATCATTTGGGGGATATCCAAGGAGATAGGGGTGACTAGGGGTTGTAGTGTCTAGTAAGGATGGGGGTGTCCATGTTTTTGGGTTGTTTCCTATAGGATGAATATATCCTGGCTTTGGAGGTTGTCCATGTGGGAAGGGGGTGTCCAGTGGGGTGGGGGTTTCCATGTGGTTTGATGGTGTCCTAGGGGTGGGGTTAGTCTAGGTGTTGGGTGTTGGCCATGTGGGTAGGGGGTGTCCAGGGGTTGGGGGTTTCCTAGGGGTTGGGGTGGGTGAAGTCTAGGGGGTGGGGGCTCTCCATGGGGGTGGGATCTCTAATTACGTAATGTTGTCATGTGGTGGGGGTGTCGGGGCGGGGGGGGGGGGGGGGGGGGTTCCATGGTTGTGGGGGGTCAAGGGGTCGGGGTTGTCCAAAGGGTAGGGTTGTGTCTGTGGGGGTTGTCAAATGGTTGGGGGTGTCCTATAGGTGGGGGGGGGGTATCTGTGTGGGTGGGGGTTGGGGTGGTGGTGGGTGTGTCTCAGTGGTGGAGAGGTGTCCAAGGGTTTGGGGGAATGTCTAGGTAGTTTGGGGGATATCGAAGTTGGTAGGTGGTGTCCAGGGTGGTGGGGGTGTCTAGTGGTTGGAGGTTGTCCAGTTGATGGTGGTATTGTTCAGGTGGTGTGGTGGGTGGTTGTCCATTAGGGTGGGGGTGTCTTGGTGCGGTGGGGGAATTTAGGTGGTTGGGTGGTGTCTAGGGGGTGTGGTTTATCCAGGGGATTGGGGGTTTTCCAAAGAGGTAGTGTTTTCCAGGTGGGGTGGGGTATTTAGGTGGTGAGGTGGTGTCTAAGGGGTGTGGATTTTTCCAAAGAGTTAGGGGTGTACATCGGTGGGGGTGTTCAAGGTGATGTGGTTGCTCGCTGGCTAGGGGTTGCTGGATTTTCATGGAGATGGGGCTATTTAAGGGAAAAGGGGTGTACATGGGTGTTTGGGGGCGGCTGTCTATGTTGGTGAGGGGTGTCCATGATGGTGGGTGTGTCAATGGGGTGGGGGTGTCTAGGGGGGTGGTGTCTAGGGGTGTGTGGGGATGTCCAATGGGTTGATGTGTCTAGGGGGGCTGGGTGTCTAGTCATGGGGGAATATCGAAGGATGGGTGCAGTCCATGGGGGTGGGGGAGGCCCATGGGGTGGTGGGGGTGTCCCAGTGGCGGGGTGGTGTCCAGGGGTTGGGGGGTGTCCAATGGGTACAATGGGGGGTGTCCAAGTAGGTAGGTGGTGTCTAGGGGGTGGGTTATCCACGGGGGTGGGAGATATCAATGAGAGTGGAGGTGTCCTGGGGGTGGGGGGTCATGGGTTTGGGGGGATGTCAACGGGGGTAGGGGTCTCCTAGGGGATGGGTTGTCTAGGGGGTTGGGGTGTCCATGGGGGTGGCAGTGTCCAGGGAGTGGGGCTTTCCAGAGGGTGGGGGTTGTCCACGGGGTTGGGGGGGGGGGGCTATCCAAGGGGGTCAGGGTTGTCCAGGGGTGTGGGATGTCTAGTTGGTCTGGGGGGGATATCCATGGTGTTGGGGGGAGGGGGGTGTCCATCGGGGTGGGGGTGTCCTGTGGGTGGGTGGTGTCAAGAGTGTTGGGGGTTGTCCAAGCTGGTAAGTTGTTCCAATGGTTCGGGGTTTCTAGGGGGTGTCTATGTGGTGGAGTGGTGTCCAGGGGGTGGGGGATGTCTAATGGGTTGAGTGTTGTCCATGGGGGGGTGGGTTATCTAGGGGGTGGGGTGTCTAGGGGAGTTGGGGTATATCCATGGGGGTGGGGGTGTCCAAGGGGTGTGGGGGCTGCCACGGTGGTGGGGGTGTCCAGGAGGGGTGGGGTGTCCAGGTTGAGGGGTAGTGTTTAGGGGGTGGGGCATTCTAGGGGTTGGGGGTTTGTCCAATTGGGTAGGGGTGTTCAGGGGTTGTGGTTGTCATGTTGTGTGGTGGTGTCCAATGGGAAGGGTGGTCTCCATGGTGTGGGGGTGTCCAAGAGGGTTGAGGGTGTCTTGGAGGTGGGGGTTGACCAAGGGTGGGGTGGAGGGTTCATGGGGATGGGTATCAAAGTATTATCTACAGGGGTATGTGGTCAACAAAATTGGTTAGGGGGTGTTGTTCAAGGTGTTGGGGGGATGCCCAAGGGGCTAGGGGGTGTCCAGGGGTGGGGTTGTCCAGGGGGTTGGGGGCTTTCCAAGGGTGTATGGAATGTCTAGGGGGTGGGGTTTCTAGGAGGTGCGGTTATTCCATGTGGTACGGGGGTGACCAGGGAATGGGTGATTGAGTCATATAAAATCATCTAGTCATGTTTTATTATTCAAAGATAAAAAAATAATGTTATTGTGACCTAGTTAATACACATACATTCTAGAAAAATAAATCATCAAGCATTAAATTTCAGTACTATCAGTCAAATGGGTAATGGATCAATCATTCCCTCATCACCATCATTATCATCACCGTCATCATCATCCACAACCCCATCCTCATCTTCATCCCCGTCATCAACCCCTCCATCCTCAATGCCCTCCTCCTCGCCCTCAAACTCCACCTCGGCCTACTATTCTCCCTCCACATCAACCTTGGTCTACTCTACCCCATCATCTCGACCACCACTAGAACTACATCCTTGTGCACCATATATATAATGCATCATCAAAATATATTAATAACATGGTGTGCTGGCTGCTGGTTGATGTGTTGGACATAAAACATCCATTAGTTTCATAAATGAAATGTTTTCCATAAAAGACAGTTTTCCATCTCAGTAGCCCTTTTTCGGAATGTTCTTCCTGAGACATAACCTAATAAAACATTATGGCACTAAAACTAATACCAGAAGAGGATCAATACACATCTGGGTATATCCCCTTCCCATGTAAGCAATGCACTCTGCCATGGTTCTGTTATACCAACACATAATTTAAATAATCATTTGGACCAAAATTTTCTGGTACATGGGCATAAAGTTCCTCTAAAGTAGCATCTTACAAATATAAATAGATTATTATTATAAAAAATAGATATTAAAATTATAAATCAAAAAATTAAAACATACAACCTACTGTTGAGTGGGTTCATTAACTGCAATTCGATCATTCTTCCTTCTACTAGAGAAAAATATTTTTGCTCACGGCACATGTCATAAAATATTAAATGTTTTCCTGTACAATGACATTGAATATATGATAACTGAATTAATAATAATGTACCAACTATTAATTAAATAATCAAAATTGTATTAGAACATTTGAAATGGAATAAATTATATATTAAGCTATAAAATGTTCAAGTCCCATAGAAAAATTATAAACAACTGTCATACCGACTTCCCCTCATCATTTTGCATCCTTGAACGTCCTAATGTGTGGAGGTATTTTTCAGTATCATTTTTTTATATTTTTTCAAAAAATTTCCTATATAAAATTAAATAATACATATATTAGTATTAATGAAAATTAATAAATTTTTAATTTAAATACTTTAAATGTGATTAATACCTAAAACTGAATATTTGTCTAATGAGTAATGATCCTATGATACTGTTCTATCTGAAAATCATCCATGACTGGGAGAACCTCAAAATCTGTGACAACTCTATAATGCTAGCCAATATATAAATTATGTTTATAGACTCTCCAAATCTCACTTAAATCATTTAGACATTCTGGTAGTGCAACCACACCGTCGGGAAAATTAAAAAAAAAATATGACACGAAAATATTTTTTCAAATAAATAAAAATATAATATAATTCACTAAATACAACAAATTATTTTTACCCATATCTCTATCCAAATATTCTCCATGACATCATTGTTAAATATGCTCCATTATATATGGTTGAGAGAAATTATGTCAGAATATTTTGGAAATCATTGCAAAAAAATCGGACATTGTTTCATTATTTTTCCAATCACTTAACAGTCTTCATTATAGTC
Source organism: Viscum album (assembly GCA_963277665.1). Lineage (NCBI taxonomy): Eukaryota > Viridiplantae > Streptophyta > Magnoliopsida > Santalales > Viscaceae > Viscum > Viscum album. The sequence continues at coordinate 667,707,390 of OY728165.1, read as the reverse complement.
CACCATCAACTCTGTGTAATGGTTGCACACCAAAAGTAAGCATGTACACTGCTTCCCCCACCTCTTATTTGTAGATTTTTATTCTATGAATGATAAAAATATATTTTATCAATTCATATTATAATGAAATTAAATAATGCTATTAAAAATTATTAGTGTTTTATAAATATACCTACAAATTTATGATCCATGGGCGCTAAGGAATCTTTAGAAACTGAAGGAACACCCATTAAACGTGGGGAGGATCCCAATTTATGCTAATTTGGGATAGAATGTGGTAGAGTATGAGTCAATGATGATAGAATATAGAATCTGGGAGAGAATATATTATATGTAGTAGGAGATGACATAGATGGCTAAGTGATTACTGGATGGGGTGTGGGAATCAACATTTGATATGGTAATGACTATTGAGGTGACCCCGATGTAATGGGTGGTGAAAACATGGTAAGCATAAATATACCATGTGTACCTAATGATGTACCACGTTCATAATGTTGGATAAATAGTATGTTTGTGGGAAGGACATCATTCAATCAGGTCCGAAGACCAGATTGGCTAGCTTACATGCCACCCCTACCCCTCGTATGAACACCCTAAGTACTGGGACCACAATTGTGATGCTCATCAAATAATTTTCACCTATTTGGTGGATCCTACAAAAATGTTTAAAAAATATTAATGACATGATATTATATATTTTTTAAATATATATTTTTGAAATAAAATACTCACTATAGGCAATAGTGGTGGACTGCATATATCATCCATGCGACGATTATTATGCTTCAACTAATTTCATCGCTTCTCTTCAATTGGGGTCATTTCATACATTTGAAAACAATTATGTATGTAATTTTAAGACAATAACTAATGTGTAACCCAAAAAACATGATATATAAGATGGAATAAGGGGATTCATGGAATATTTAACTATACATTTTTTATGTGTACTTAAATGGATATATAAATAAGTTAATAAATCATATTATATGAAATAAATTAAATAATTTTGACTTGGATTGTTATTTTATAAGTGTCATCAGTAAATTAAAATTATAGATCATTGATTTTGAAGCTTTATTTCACTCACAACCAAGAGAGAGAGCATATTAAATTTTTCCCCAAGAAAAATAATCAAGGTACATATTATGGATGATTAAACCCTTAAGATAGTTGGAAAAAATTAAATAAATATATGAGAAAGGATAACAATTCTAACAGATTTATTATGGGTAGAGAACATGTTGAAAATAATGAATGATTTAATTTCATTAGCCTAGGTAGATGATGCAGGTTTCTAAACATGCTTTATAGAAGAAGACAAATGATCATGCTCATTATCTAGTGAAATGTTAAGACAAGGTCATTAAGTTATAAAAATTTTATATGTGGTCAATAATGAATTCAAATCTTCACCAGGTTAGAAATTTTGGTTTTGTAGGTTTTAATACAGTTCAAATGTAAATTTGAAATTGCAATTAAAATAAAATTTCAACCAATAAACATTGAAAATTCACATAATGTTCAAGTTGGATACATAATATTTGTAATAAATATTAAATCTATTAGAATTGTATAATCCATAACTACCCATGTAGATCTAAAACAAATAATTGATAACATTTATGGATGACTCTATATATTTCCAACCACAACTTTAGGTTCACAGTAAACTATGAAAACTGTGCGATTGGAGTAATAAATAGTAATAAACAAATCATTTCTTATGGCAGTATGAATGGTATCAATTCCATCATCACCATCATAAAAAATACGTATTGAAATTAATTCAATAATAACACCAAATTTAGGTTCAATAAGGTCTTTGACATAATATACATGTTTCTCCATTGATGCCAATTCATATTGTTTATCGATAGTAAGAGTGAATGTCATATCAATTACTCGAAATATAAAATCATCACTAAATTCTCTCTACCTCGTCATTAACCCTAAACATGTGCATTTCATCCTCATGACTCATCCATGAGAGTAATAATCCAATATTATTATTTTTTCAACAACTCCATAATAACATAAAACCTCATATTGGGGTCTACAATCTGATGCACTGACATAAATGCCTATTGTGGTAGTAATCATAACACCATTACGTTTTGTTCCCTTGTTCTTTTATTGACCATGAATAATAAATTTATACACATTGAAAACAATTGATTTATAGTCCAGAACCATGGTATTATGACGAAAAGGCAACGCTATTATTTCCTCAACGATATAGTCAGCGGGAATACTAAATACCTGAAATATTAATGATTATTTATCTTAATTAAATATTTCTTGAATTATTTTTAACTGTAATATTATTACCTTCAATTTTATCAAATCCTAAAACTCTTTTCTATTCAATGTCTACCTTTTTCTCAATGATAAATATCAATGCCTTCTACTTATCATTGATTTATGTTCCCTATAGTTAAATATAATAATATTTTATCAAATATTTATGTACATTATAAATATTAAATATAATTACCTGATGTATTCATCAAAAAAAATCAGATTTGAACAAAACTGTGCAATGTTCCATCTCCCGCTCTTCAAGGAATAAGGTCGTCAATGTATATGATCGATGTATTCCTCTAATTTTAGGATGTGATGAAAAATTGAGTTCAATTTTCTGATATTGTTATTCTTCGTTTCACATTGGTATGTTCATTCTTATAGAACTATTAGAAAATTACATAGAGTATACATTAATACACTCCCGATCTATATAATAATTCATGATTGAACCTTTTAAATGATTAATGTTTCGGAAAGAAGACATTAACATGTACAATTTTCAATCATTTGTATACATTCAATGAAACAAATAGGACATCTGAGAATTTTTGTAGTTGGAATAGGGATATTTAAATGTAATATCCATGTGAAAATTTATGGAGGAAATACTTTTTACAACTCACTCAAAATTATTGGGGCATCTACTAACATTTTCCACAACAAATACATGTAAAACATCGTAGGAAAATTATCTCTAAAAAAATTGCACAACCCAATAACATCCACCCTTACATTGTTGGATAAAAGATAAACGATTACTATTGGAATCAACACATGGAGAAGGACATGATAATTATGAGTTTTTAATGATTTTAGCTTCAACTCTATTCTATTGACATAATTTGATATATTTATTGAATATCCATTATGTACATTAATAGTCTCAATTACTTTCAGATATTGCATTTTTCTATATGTTTCAACACATAAGAAGCACATGAAAATTCCTATTTATTTTCACTAATATGCACATGATGCAATTTTGGTCTGATGCCCAAATCTACCATGCCAGTCTAAGACCGTAAATCATCTTTTTTTCTTTGCTTTAACATTTAAAATAATTGATCTCAATTTTTCACATATAATTTTTTCTATTTAATTTAAGCCTAAGCGATGATGAAACAAATTGGTTGACAAAAATGGAAAATAAAAGAAGATACTCTTCTTCTTCCAATTGTAATAGGTTTCAGTGGAAACATTATTTCTCCATAAATATTTCATTTGACACTTCTCAAATGAAAAACTAAAATATTTCAATTTATTATGAACATTAGTTCCATACATACACTGAGGAGGATCATCGGTCCCCCATGTATGGTCAAATCTTATACAATTCATTCTATATGGATGGTCCATTAGCAAGAATCATCAATTTCCCATAAACTGAAACTACAGTTATGTTTAATTCTTATGGATTGTGAATTATTTATACAAATAGTACATGATAGTTTTCCTTTTGTTCTCATTCTAGAAATCATTGCATAAGCAGGAAAATCATTGATCATCCACCAAAGCACATCACGAACCCGAAATATATATTCCAAACATGAATCGTACGTGTGAAATCCAAACTCCCAAACATATTTAAACTCTTCTATATAAAGGTTCATGTATACATCTATATCATTTCTATGATCAGATGTTCCATAAGTTACTATACTCATGAATGTGAAATGCCTTTTGTACACAAAAATGGGGGAAAGTTATAAATGTTTATAAAAACATGCCATGTGTTCTGCGAAATAAGCATCTACCCAAATTTACTAAAACCATCACATGAATGAACCATCATCACCTTATGCACGTTTTCTGAAAAATAAATATATATATCAATAATCCCTTCCATGAAAATCCATCTCTAGGATGAACCAACTAATAAATAGTCTTATTTAACTTAGTATCATTCAATATCATTTTTAATGATATTTCATTAAACATAAAATGATTTTGGTTCCTAGTGATCAATGTCATGTTCCACATTTCCTTTTTTGGAACACATGATGGTGTTCCATCAGGTTTCAGATTCCACTGGTATGTTCCACATTTAATATAATCATTTTATTTAGTAGTTTCTCCCCTAGAATAAATGGAAATATTTCATGTAATCATGAAATTTGAATCATGAAAAATTAAGTTCCATATATAACATACATTCCATATAGTGGTTTTATTAGAATATCATTATCATATACAAGAAATTCCTTCAAAAATGTATTAATGTAATAGATGTATGTATTAAAATCCTTTACATAGTTTTCCATGAATAAATAGGATTAAAAATGACATCTTTTTCATTTCATTTCATTGTCGATAAACTGGAGTCGTGGGAACATAATTTATTTTTTTTCACCAAGAAAACATCATCATTTTAAATTGATTAATCATGTGTGCACATATAAAAGTCTTCTTGGGTCAGAATCCATTCTTTTTCATGCTGAATAATAAAAGGAAACATGTACTTTAATAATTTTCCCAATCCAGTCCTCTCATTTGGATCATGAGCAATTTGATATTTCATTTTCTCCTTATTATGATAACACAGATAGTAGTTTTCTTGAAATGCATTTTTTCTTATGTGTTAGTTGACTTATTTACATCTCAAAAAAGGTCTTCAAAAACAATTGTAACATGGTCAATGTATGTGACCACTAACTGAAGTATTGTGAAATAAGAAATCTAAAAATCCCTTCCATTTGTTTTGGAAATATCTTGAGATCTGATCCATTTCATAAATCCAACATCTATTCATTCTGTAAAAAAATTATATTTAATTTCATCAAAACAAATTATATATGATTGATGTTTCATCGAAAATATAGTTAAGTAAACGATAATTATTATCTTTATATAAAAATATTACCAACACACTTCTCTATATTATAATCATAATATAACAGAAAAAATACAATATTATTAAAAACATATCTTGTCTGAACTATATATTTGTTTATAATATCTTGTACACTTGAAAAGGAGAATTATTCAGGAGATGAGATTAAATTTCAGATTGAATAAATTATATATTGTTGAAGATTACATGACTGATTACATACAGTGTCCAAGGAGTGGGGGTGTTTGGGGGGTGTGGGTGTCTAGGGGTTGGGGGTTGTCTCAGGGGGGTTTCCATGGGGTGGGTCTATACAAGGGGGTGGGCCAATCTATGGGGAGGGGGTGTCCAGCGGTGGGGGCTGTCCAGGGGGTGGGGATGTCTACGGGGTGGTTGGTGTCTAGGGGGGCTTTCCAGTGGATGGGGTGTCCAGGTGTGGGGTTTCCTTGGGGGTGGGTGGTGTCCAAGGGGGTTGGGGTGTCCCTGGGGGTGGGGGTGTCCAGGGGGTGGGGGTTTCCATGGTGTGGGGTGGTGTCAAGTGGGGTTGTCCAATGGGGTCGGTGGGGTTGTCTAGGGTGCTGGGGGTAGTCCAGGGGGATGGAGGCTATCCTAGATGGTGTGGGTGTTTATAAGGGGGTGGGTTGTTTAATGGTTTGGGGTTTTCAACCGGCAAAGAGGGGCCATATAATCCCATCTCTATTCAATTGTAAGATGACATCAATCCTATTACAGATGACCTTGAAGACTGTTGCTGTAGACAATGAATATCATACATATAAATCACAAAACACCAAATTGTAATCACAACATCAAATATCATATATGTATCCAATTTTATATTCCACTATAAGTATCATACATTACTTCTTAATAATACACAACTAATTATAAACACACCTCCCAAATTTTGAGCAAGGTATGTGTCTTATTGATTCGTTGAGATTCTAGGTGAGAGCTAATTCTAGGTTGTAATACAATGTGTTTGTTTACAAAATTTTGGTTGTGTTTCAAACATGATCATATATATGTTTTTAGGTATATGATCCATGTCTTTAGGGGACAGTAATAATGGGGGCATGAGATTTGTTATTTAATTTTGTGATATGGAGTTGTACGAATATAAAATTAATAATAGATCAATAACGGTAGAAGATAAAAACCTGAGTGAGATTTTTTTTAGAGATCACATATTCATGGAAGGTTAAGTGTGATTGTTAGTTTGGATATTCATGAAAAATCATAACTCCTGAAAGAAACTATGCATTGGTTAGATGTGATTCCACTTTTTTTTTGTAGAATATAAGAGTGGACAACCAAACACTCTCAATGGGAACCCCCACACCCTTGTAGCTCTCTACCCCATCCCTCACCTGGACAGCCCACCCCCACCCCCCATTGGAAAGCCCACCCATTGACATACCACCCCGACCCCCTGGACAACCCACCCCCCTCCATGGGTAGCCCACAAACCTCCCCCACACCACTGCAACCCCCTACCTCCCCTTCAGCCCACATGGATCAATGTATACCCCCACCTAAACAACCCCCCAAACCCCCATCTGGAAATCCCCCCCCCCCACCCCCACCCAACCTCGATTGCCCACCCCCACCTGGACATCCCCCCCCCCCACCCACACCGCACCTGGACACCCCCCTCCCCCACCTCGGAAGCCCACCCCACACACTAGATAACCCACTCGACTGGACACCTCACACACCCTATCCCACCTGGACATCACAACATAACCCCCCTTAGACATCCCACCAACCAATTATTTTTTGAACAAAACTATAAATACCGAAACAATAAATAAAAAATTCCAATTATATTTTCATCTAAACATAATTCCATATAATCATCAATATCACCCCACTATAAAAAATAAATACCACAAACCCTTCTGCCTCAATATTCCACAAACCCTTTACATGGACCTCCTTATATCCAATTCCCACCTTGAGACCATATGACTAAATAAATCCTTTACAATATTTGAGTGGGGATAAATTTCCCCAGCTCCCATTAGTTCTAATGGTTCATGAACTCTACACAAAATGAGTGTGTATAAAGACTTCAAATTAAGGTTATTCAGAACATCATGAAACATTATGTGTAGAACAAAAATAGTTAACAAATCAAATTGTTTGGAATACCAAGCCATAGATCACACAAAACACTGGTATAGGCTAAATCAAAATAGACCACAAAACAAAATAGATGTAGAATATTTTAACAAAGGTAGTAATTACAAATTTTAAGCTTATAAATAATGTATTTTCTTCATTGAGGTTGTATCTATTGGGAGGAAGGAATTATTCACCCTATGGGAAAAGAGAGGAATCCAGTAGAGGATCGGATTAGGACCTGATGTCTATTGGATGGGGGATATGGGTTGCTGTATATTTGGGGGAAACCATTTCAAACAGGTTTTAAAACTTTTTTGTAAATCTCTTCTATACCAACAGTTATAGAAAACTATTGGTATAGATAAGATAATTTCAATATATTACAATGGTTTGAGTAAACTGTTGGGATATATTCCATATAAAAACACAATGCCAATGATTTGAAAAAATTGATGGGAAAGGTGAAACTTTTATTCAGTATACCAATGGTTTGTTCAAATCTTTGGTAAAAAAGCATTTTGAAATTATTCATTTCCACCAGTGATTGGTATATACCCATTCAATGTCAACTAACTTATTTATCTCATGATTCCTACAAATTCATGAAGGGAGTATAAAATATTGGGCACTATGTATCACAATGGGTCTAAATCATTCCATGAATACTAAATAATCGATTCAATACAAGAATCAATATGCATTTCCATAAAATATTAACATTTATGAAATTACAATATTTTTCAATATTCGCCAATTTAATCGAATAACATTCAATGTAAGACATTCTATGTAGAAATTAGGAACTGTTTATGAAAAAAAACATATTAATGATATAAAAATATGGATTTTGAGTATAATTTAATGAATTATTTTCACTATAAAATGATTATTTCAACCAGATGTTTAATGACTAAAAATATGAATAAGAAAATATGAATTTAAATGTATTACTATATAAAATGATCATAAAAATTCATATATAGAATAATTATGGTATCAATACTGAATGTTCCCATTTGAGTATGAATACATGTTCTTTTTCCTTGATTAATTAAATAAAACCATAAAAATATATTAAAAAATTTCTTCTGTAAAATATCTTTTTTGTTATGAAAATCATATTATATAACTAAATGTTCAAGAAAATAAATCAAGTTAACTTTATTTAAAATAACATTTAAAACATATAATGTGTGTTTTTAAAAATTGATTTGATATGAACGCATAAAATTATGTACATGCCAAGAATAATAAAACTACGATTCCTTTCCCATATTTGGTAGAAGCCAAATATTATTTTTTTGAAAAAAATTTTACATTTATAAAAATCAAAAAAATTCCAAATCTAAAAAAATATTGTTAACAAAAAATTTTATAATGTTTTAAAAAAAAATTTGACACCCTTTTTTGAAAATATGGTTTTGCATAAATAAGATTTTCGAGAGAAGAGATATATGATGTCGTGTTTTAATAAAACAAATCATCAATTATTTTAATTTAAAATTATATAAATAATGATTATATTACATGAAAATTTTATAAATACAAAAAATAGTAGGAAATAAAAGGGTTTTATTAGAAAATTGTCAAATAATTTCCTTCATCTAAAATTCAAAAAAAAACAATGTTGATTGGAATGATATTGTGAAATAAACCCTTAAAATGTTCATAACCTTCAAGTTAAAATAATCCAATGAATATATTATGTGTATCAAAGGGAATAATAAATATAATAAGTGGAAATATGCAATTATATTTTAAAATTCTTTACTAATAGAATCATAGAATCTAAAAGACTATAGGGTAAATAACACAATAAACTGAAATTTAGTAATGAAATTATTTACCACATATTAAATGTTAATTCAAAAAACATTTGAGGGAACTATTAAATATAAAACACATAATTTCAGGATGAATTATGTAAAAATGATATTCTACATTAATGGGTACATACATACACTTTATAAAATAAATTGGGGGAATAACATTACAATATTCCTTAACGAAGAGAAATTTAGATTAAGTCCCTTAAAACACATTTCATCCTAGGTTGAAAATTAATTTAGCTATTGTATTGTGGGATTAATCATTTTAAAAACTATAAGTAGAAGTAAATTATTATTTATAATATCAAATATGATCCTTTTATAAAATCCTATTACAAGTTCATTAATAGTCATTCGTTAAGATCATTGATTTAGATTCTAATTACTTTGAATTTATATTCATCATTTTTATTGACTATTATGGAAAATTATATTGTTACATAATTATATCATCTAATGAAATAGAATAAAAAGAAAATTAAAACATTAATAAATCAATAATAATTTTCAGTGGGATCAAGGAATATGGTATTTACGAAATGATGTATGTAAAAATCAGAGAGATAGTAGGTCTTATGTATGCAAGTGTAACATTTCAATTTTTTCAATAAAAATCGTGGAAAAGATATGAGAAATATTTTCCCTCTATATAAAAATAATATATATTAGATACCATTGTATTTCAGTAAAATTTTATATATTTATCATCTATAAAGTGTGATTATTAAAAAAGAGTCACATCCCTTCATTATGGAGGTACTCCACACATACATGAATGATGTTACCATCTTGTAGGGAGTGAAAGGGAAAAAAAAATGGATATATTATCATTAAAAAATTACACATTTGTGATATATATCATAATTTTTTTATATATATCATATATATTAGATAACATTTACTTTATTATCCTCCATGTAATGTGTTAGTGAAAAGTGAATCACGTCGCTTCATGAGGATGTAGTCCTATTTACCATTGAGTGATACATTCATATCCCTATAAATTTGGAGATTAAAAAATTAATATACTATATAATGACCCTACAACTATAATTATTATATATATATTAAATATTATAGCATCTCATTGACCATTTTGGGTAATTCCCATTACATTATTTTGTGTCCTATATATTTTGTAGTATTATGGGACTCCTAAGGACATAGATCATTTATATGCGATTTGACTTAATGTTATGTAATAGAATTACTTGTTGTGTAATTTATTCCATGAAGATATCTTGATCATGTTTCATATAATGAAATCAGTGCTTGACTTATCTATGTGTAACACTATGTAAATTGTATGATTTGAGTTTCTAGTAATTTTCAATGGGTTCTTTGTTGTACTAATGTTTCGTGGACTACACAAAATGTAATTGGAGTGGAGATAAAATATATCACCTTGGTTATTCACTTAAATAAAATTACAATTTATTTTTTTATTTCACTTGTCTATAGGATATTGTATATCAAATTTGTGGTATTAATAGATGATTTTTTGGACCTCTTCTCTTTCTGAATTGCTTCTCTTAACGATTGATCTTTATTTTGGATGGGTTGAATCTCTAGAGGTGAGTAATCCCCTTATTTATTCATTACCTTTAATTCTAGTGGAATAATTTCATTTAATTTTTGTAATCCTTGATTTGGGATGACGATGCTTCTTGATTTTATCTAGGTCATTTATGTGATTTAAGTTTGGGTGATAAAAATTTTCTTAGTTCTGCTGTTTTATGTGGGATTCTTGAGGAGTGGGTTTTTTCATTCTCTTCATGAACACTTTTTCTAAATTTAATCATTTATGAGATATGTGGATTTATTCTAGGGTAATTGTAGTCATCACTGTGATCTTCCTTATTGGTGGATCATCTTCTATGTCTTTGAGACCGCAATAATAAGGTTTTTGATTTTGTATCTTACCTCTATTGGATGAACATAATTTCTTTGGTTTTGATATAAAAATTTACAAATAATATTTTATGGTTTAATTTTTTAATTTTTGTATGTGAATTTTTATTTAATAAGATTGGTTTTCCCAAAATTTAAAAAATGAAAAATGTTTCATGTAATCATTGTGAGATGGTTACATGAATTTTATTCAAATAATGGATTTGCGGAAGTGGTTTTATATTGGTTTGAAAAACAGAGTTCATAGTAATCCTTGGGCACATAGGTGTATGATGTAGTAATAATCCACTTTCAATGATAAAATCGATGGGTTCTCCCATGGGGTGTTCATATAATCTCTATGTATATTGTTATAAAGACTTGTTAGACGCAATTGGTTGGTTAATGTGACACCCCAGGTAAATAAAGAATATGACATTTTTATATTTATACCTTTTTTTGAATAAAATGTTAATATTAATTTAAAGGGAACACTATTCTTGATGGCTTACCCAATACGCAACAACGAGTTCCTTTGAAATCTTACGTTGCACTCTAATAATAAAATAAAATTATTTTAAATGTTAGTTAACACGTAGCCGTTGTATTGGAGGTAATAAATAGAAATAACTAAAATATGACTATATATGTTTGTTAAATTTTTCTACATTTATCCAATAAAGGATAAAGGCTTAAAATACAAAAATAATTCAATTTTAGGCATATATACTCTAATTTTCACTAAAGGTCCACCTATCAACTTTTGATGGAAAACCGTCATTAAATATAGATTTGGTCACTATTATACATTATATTGGACCAAATACAACTCTTCTTTAGAACCGGGACATCAAAATTCACTTTGTGTAAATTTTTTGTATTTTTTTCCGATAAAGATCAATTTTTAATGAATAGTGAAAAATGTGGTATTTTAATTCAAAACCTCTTTTTAATCTAATTTATTTATATTATTAGATTATCTTTTTAATTGGTTTCAAAGTGAAATTAAAATATATTTTTACCATTTAATCGAATAGTGGTCGTTGGAATTAATATCATCTTCAAATTGGACTTAAACTAGTGTCAATATTATGATACTTATTGTTTCATAAAAACACGATGTTTGCTCTGACAACGAGAATTAATTATTAAATTAAATAATTTATCTTATATGTTTTTAATTTTTTAAAATAGACATCATTTTTGAATTCGTTATATCAAATATATCCTAGGGTAAATTTTTGGTAATTTTCTGAAAAACATCAATTTTTTATGAATAGTGAAACCACTAAGTGGTAGTTAAAGAAACTGATTTTCCACTTAAATGAAACTTTACCACTTCTGTGATTTGAATTTCAAAAAACTAACATACATGGTTGTCATTACGAAGTAAAATGTGGTTCAATGGGATTAAAATAATTTTTTGGTAAATAGTAACTTTTAAGTTTATTAATCGCGATTAGAGGTAATTAGTGTAACTTAAGGTAAAAATAATGTTTTAATAATATGAAATAAACTAGAAACATATCCTACCCTCATTGGATGTGTCATGGCGGACCAATAAAATCCATGGGTCAACTTGGGGACCCCATGGAGCCACTTTGATAGGAAAATGACATTAATACCTTTTTATTTAATGTTAAAATTAAAATGTCACAAACATGTGTTTTTTTACTAAAATAATTATTATATGGGGTTATACAAGTCATATATTTGACATTAAATATTCATTGGAAAGATAAAAATATTTCCTACATCATATTATTTGTTTTATAATATTTAGACATTAACTAAATTAAATTATTTTTGACACCATGATGATGCAGCGATTACCTCATTATTTAACAATTTAAATAAAATGGAATGATATTGTAAACATAAAGACCTACACATGTCCAAAACCCATTGTATGAGTGGATTTAAAACCCTTATCACCTTATCCTCTAAAAAAATCAATGTGGACCTTTAAAATCCGAAACTCATTCTAAAATAAAGTAACATTTCCTTACTTTTCATGAGTTCCCCTCCTCTCCTATTATAAACGTCCGCCACCTCTACCTCCTTACCCACACCTCTAAAGCCTTTGGCTCGGCCAAACCCTTCCCATTTTGTCTCTTCAAATCCCTCTATTACTCCTAGAAGCCTCAATATGTGCATAAGACTTCCCAAGGAATCCTTTGCGCTCAAATCAAAAAGAGTTACCTGATTTAAAGGCAGTGTCTTCTCTTGTGTTCTTTTGTTTTATTTTGCTTCTCCAACCCCCTAAACACTTTTTATTCTTTTTTTGTAACAACTAAAGTGTCTTAAATATACTAGGATGTTGTTATAATAAGAATTTGAGCTACACTTACACACACCTACATCTAATAGTTAAAGAACATATTGTTTCTGTGGATGGAGAATTTATGCCTCACGAAACGAAGAGCGTTCAACACTCATATAACACCTTCAAAGGTGGTCATAAAGATGTCACTGTATTTATATATGATATATAATATGTTTATGTTTTACTTATGCTTCTGTATTTTTATTTTTTGGCATACCTTTATGGTTTCCATTGTGGGTAAAACACAATAATTTTATTTTAGGAAGTGAGGACTATCGCCCCCTCAAAGTGATTTGATTCTTTAATGCCATATGTGGGATGTATAAAGGATTGATTTAAAGTTATTATATATGATGTATGTTACATATAAATGATGAATATAATTCTTGAATTAAAATATACATACCTCTCGTTTGTTTTTAATTCCATTAATATGACATAGAAATGAATGTAGCGTTCGTGCGTACATGCGGCTTACCGTCTCCATTAACGGTGCATTTCATTTCTTATCTCTAAATGATTATGTAATATTATAAATACTTGTATATTATCAATATATATGATATATATGATATCCAAATAATGAATATCATTCTGTATCTATGGAATCTTTGACAACACAAACAACATGTAATTCTAAGAAGTCCACTTTCGACTTAAGAACCAAATATCGACACAACAAACATTATTATCTTAAATGATTAAATAATTCTTATAAAATGGAAATAAGTTATATAAAATGATTAAATAACTTGAAAAAAATTCTTAATCATGTGTAAATTAACTCAAGTTTATTATTCAGGATGTTAAAAAACGATCAAGTCATGTCGGACCCGAGGTAAGGGATCCAACCTCTCTCTTTGTTTTTATGTATTGTCTTTTATGTCATTTCTTTTAAGCCAATATTTATTATGTTTGGGGATGTTATTTTATATTCCAAATACATTAATTTTTATTTTCATATTATGGGAGACCCTATTTGATCTCATAAATCCATTTTTTGATGTTTTATGTGGCGCCGTTAGGCTGCCGAGTTTTCGTAAGGGAATTTTCATCTCACTTTTATTCACGTGACATTTATGCTACGTTTGACACTATTTTCTTTGAGTGGTGTATGTACTGAAAATTATTATACAATTTGTGTAGTATAATTTCATTTATTGGTATTTACATCTTCATTGTATGACCCTTCTTCCATGGGGTGTAATTTTCGAAAGTTACCCAACTCGGTAAGGGGACATTTCACCCTACTTTTTTTAAAGAATTCCTTTGTTATGTATTTTAATTCACATAATATTATGTTGGTATATGTTCTTCTATATCATTATTTATTTAAATTTTACGTCCATGTGATTAGATAACCTTTATCTCTCTCATCAACCCGTTTTGTAAAATTTTATGTGACGTCGTTTGGCTGTCGAATTTTACCAAGGGAACTTCTTAACCCAATTTTTATTTCTTTGGGTTCAACATGTAGTTATTGAATATGTCATCTTTTGAATATGTTTGAATGACCATTGATTGTTTTACACTTGATATCCACTTGTATTGGGTGTATTTATATTTGTCACACATAATTATGAGATTGATTTATCTTTAATTTAAGGATACATTCTTTATAATGGATTTCATCTCATTTTACATTTATTTGGAGAATTAATTGTTGGTATGCACCAATTCACTACTATATGGTGTGTATACTGTCTTATAACATATTATATCATGAATCCACTTATTCTAATGATATTATAATGTTCATATTAAATGTTATTCCACAATTATTTGTAATCAGGAGTCTCTCATTTTGATAAAAACTCTTTAACAAAAATATTTTTTTAAATGTTTTAAAGATTTATTATTATAAATATTTATCTTTAATGTCCATGTTTTCAAAATGGTTTACAGTATTTATTTATATGGACATTAATGTTTTAAAATTATAATTCCAATAAAAGCTTCAAAGTTGTATGGGACACGTTCATTCAAAAATATCTTTTAAATGATTTTTGAAAATGGATTGATTAATTCAATATCAAGGAATAATTAATTTTGATTGAAAATGAAATGTTGTTATTAAAATGTTTATATTTTCAATATTTTATGTGTAATGATGGTACATGAAAATTTTATGGGTGGTTACGTGATAAACCATATGACGGGTGGTGCCGTGAATACCTGGAAGGGTGGTTATGTTATAACCTCTAATGCATTGGGTATGGAAGTCGTTTGTATGGCTATTCCATTAAATATGTGTGGAAGTCGATCATATGGTTATTCCATATAAGTATGTTTATGTCTCAAGTTACCTTTATATGTTATGTGTTCTTTATATGGGTTTTATGGTAATCATTTTGTAACAAATGGGTAAGTGATGATATTTTATTCAGTGAAGAGTTTTTACTACTTCCTAAAGGTGAATGGTATTACTTTGATGAATTATACATGGTTTACTTGTTTCTTTGAAAAACTAATAGTTTTCATTCTTTGTGTATCCCTTGTTGAGCATTTTATGATCACCCTATGTTTTTTTTTTGAAATGTTTTTCACAGGACATAATGTGGAATATGGTCAAGGATGGGATCAAGGGAAAGTCATGATATCTAATACATGGAACTAGACATGTTTCTTTTAAGAGTTTTTATCTTATGGAAATTTAGTAGAAGTGACTATTTTGTAATCTTTTTAAATGTAATAGTTTATGTCTTAATTCTCTAAAACTGTAATCCTGAAAAGATCCTCAATGTGAATTATTCATTTAATTCAATATTATGTATTGTTTGAGGTCGAGCCTTTATAGTTGGTATCAGATGTCGGTTTAGATAACATTAGAGGTAAGCATATTCTCTAAGCATAAGTGACATTACCATAATGGTTAGGATTTCAGAAAGATTCCTAGTTTTAGATAAATTGTGTAATGACCTGAAATTTTGAATAAATATTGTTTCCTAATTTTATGTGTTATTTTATTTTATACTCAAAAAAAATGGTTCATTTGATAACATGAGTATAATTAAAATGATACCATTGGGTTTTGACTTTTATATGACCATTGGTAAATATCACCGATGTAAACTAATTGTTTCGATTATTGTCTATAAATACAAGTAATCTTGGTTAATTATTATAGAAGGAAGCTTTGATGGCCTCACCCAGTATTCTTGGACCGATCGAAGCCCATCTAACAGAAATTGGGAAGGCGGTACCACCACTGGGCTTTGCTCTAGACCATACCCAAGCTGAACTTCATCTTGTGATGCTAGAATGGAATCACCTTTGCGAGAAGTTCAAACTGATAGAAATTAATACTCGTGCGATGTTGGCCAAGCCTCCCTCAGATTCTCTCACCTTAGCACACCTTACACTTCGGTCCTATGCTTGTGTGATAAGGGGCTATGTAAGGAGACCGTAACTGCCTTGTGTAACCCTTTGTTTTAAATAAAATTTTTTATTTCTTCTTATGATGATGTTTATGAATTTTCAAATGTCTGGATAAATATAGTATGCATATTTTTGATGAATTTTAGAAAAATTATATTTTAAAAATGTTTATGTAAACCTTAAATTATTAAAAACGTGTAACGATTTTCGAAAAATGGTCTTCTATTATTATGTTCAGTACAAAATTTAGAGTCTAATATGATCAACCTGATTTTTGATGAATAGTAAATTATGAATAGTGATTTTAGGGTTAGGATTAGTAATTTGACCTAATGGATTAGTAATCTCACTTAATAAAAAAATTAATATGATATATGCACCTTGAATAAGTAATGTGATTCAATAAAATGGTAAAATAACAGTTTCATAAATTATTATTCAAGTATTAGTTTTTTCGAGTGAATAGTGTTTTTTAATTAAAAATTAAATTAAAATTATTTAGAAAATTGTTTTTATAAAATGGATTTCATTTTTGAACTCAGAGCATTGATATTATATTAAGGTAATTTTTGGGGATTTTTCTGAAAAAAATGAAATTTCGATGAATAGTGTATTTATTTAAAAAAAATAAATTAAAAATATTTAGAAAATTATTTTAATAAAATGGAGTTCATTTTTGAAATCAGATCATTGATATTTGGTTAAGGTGAAATTTTGGGATTTTTCTGAGAAAGTTGAATTTTTAGTGAATAGTAAAAATACAGTTTTAGGGATTCGATATGTTTAATGACATCATAACTGTGTCATGATGATGTCATTAGATATTTTATGGGTTTTCTGACCAAATGTTATATATTTTTGTATGGGGGCCCCATGTGGCCTAAATCCATGGGAAATACCATGGGAGATCACATGGTTTTGAGAAAACCACTTTTGAGGTGTCCCTTGGCCATTAATGCCTTGTCCCATTACTTTCCCTATAAATACCAAGCCATCCTCTAATCCATTTGGACTCCCCACTCTCCCCAACTAATTTATGGTCTCATTACCTCCCATGTAGTCCTCCCATGGTTCCCCCAATCCCTCAAGGTCCCACCCTTTGAGTTTTAAGAGTAACGTTTTAAGGAAAGGGATCTGATCTCTCTCTTTCTTTTCAAGAAATATCTCTTATGTAATTTATTTAATGCTCCATGTTCTTATGTTAAAGGATGTTATTTTAAACTCATATTACTGCCCTTTTCATGTTCATATAATGAGATATCCCCTCTTACTCTAATTATTTCGTTGTATGATGTTTTAAGTGGCGTCGTTAGGCTGCCGAGAGTTTTGTAACAGATTCTTTCACCTTTCTCATTTTTCAAGATCTATTTTCATGTAAAGTATTTCAAGTTCATTTTTATTATTTTGGGGTATGATATATAAATTTATCATACTGATATTTTATGATCATATGATTAGAGACCCCATTTTATCTCTTCAATTCAGTATTTTGATGTTTTAAGTGGCGTCGTTAGGCTGCCGAATTTTTAAGTGGTTCTTTCACCTTTTTCCTTTTTCAGAGTTCTAATTCCATGTCAAGTATTTCAAGTTACTTTTATTATGTTGGGGTATGATCTCTAAATCTATCATACTAATCTTTTTTTTTAATATGATTAGAGACCCTATTTGATCTCTTCAATTCATTTTTGTTGAAGTTTAAGTGGCGTCGTTAGGCTGCCAAATTTTTAAGGGATTCTTTCACCCTTCTCGTTTTCATGATCTATTTACATGTCAAGTATTTCATGATCCTTTTTATCATGTTGGGGTATGATCTATAAATCTATAATACTGAAATTTTATGTTTATATGATGAGATACCCTATTTGATCTCATCAATTCATTTTTGTTTAAAGTTTATGTAGTGCCGTTAGGCTGCCGAATTTCTAAGGGGTTCTTTTACCTTTCTCGTTTTCAAGATCAACTTTCATGTCAAATATTTAAAGTTCCTTTTTATTATTTAGGGTTATGATCTCTATATCTATAATACTGATCATTTTTTTTTCATATGATGAGAGACCCTATTTGATCTCGTCAATCCATTTTCGGATGTATTTAGTTGCGCCGTTAGGCTTCCGAATTCTGATAAGAGAAATCTTATTTTTGTCTTCCTTTCATGTTCTTCATTTCATATGGTATATCATTCAAATTTCATTACCATGTTCTTAAATACTATATATTCTGTTCCCCTACTGTTTTATATATCATTTTTTAGTGGGTTACTCATGTCCCCTCTATTTTCAATGTTACTTAAAACCATGTATCGTAGATGTTATGCTGCATAGTTTTCGTCTCAAAATTCCTCCCTCTTTATCTCAAAATTATTTTATGTTATTAAGTGAATATTCAAAGCTATTATATATATAGGGGTATTCAAATATATATCAAAATGTTTTATTTTACATTCTGGGATTTACATACATGAAACCCGCTTTCCCTTTTCCGTGTGTTTAAAGTGACATAATGATCATGTCTTTAAAGTAGTTTTTAAAACATTATGATTATGAAATGAAACCCATTTCTTTTATGCTATATGTGTTATTAATGAAATTATTGATGATGATATATGTGGCTCACATGATTATAATGACATTTCAAGGGTGCGCCCAGATAGCTCTTCAATACATTGGGTAAAGACTTAATCTCTAGAGATGACCTTTTAGACTGATACCTTGGTGAATAACCTTGGTAATTTTTAATGACACCTTGGGGATGGACCTTGGTGAAACGAAATGATTGTAAATATTAAATTTTTTAGCCACATCTTCAAGTTATGAAAAATGTTACTTTTATTATGATATATCTCATGATTTCTTTCTCATTCCTTAATGTTCTATTCATGACATTGTTGATGTATCCCAACTTCACATTTAAATGTCTCCCCGTGTTTTTCTTTACTGGGCCTTCTGCTCACCCTTTCTTCTGATGTATGTCCCCAGGTTTCAGATGTAGTAATGAACCTAGGATGAATATGTGGAGAAGCCTTTCAAGTGTTTAACAGGAATTTTTTATGTTTTCATGTTTTAAGTTCATGGTTTCCATGACACTAAACCTTAAAGATCCTCAGTATTGTAAAATGTAATGAAAGTTTATGTGATAAAAAGTCGGGATTCTATAGTTGGTATAAAAGGATGGTTTAGTTATTTGTGGAAATTAGGATACGAAAAATTTAGGAAGAAACCTATAGAAAAGTTTAAATATAGGAAATATTCCTGATATTTTGGTGAGTATTGAGTAAAGTGTTGCCAATCAAATACAACCCTATCTGGATACAAGCAGGTAGAGGTGGATCTGGCACAGATGTACATAGGGGTAAAACCCGAAAACACCGCTTTGAGCTAGACTCGAACGGGAACTGGTACACGACAACGGGCCTTGCTGCACTCTTGGTTATGACACTCCTGGGGGATATTCTTTGGTATATTCATAAGCATAGTATATCCTATTGTTAAAGGAACAAAGATAATATAAAATAAAGATTCACATAAGAATATATGATCATGGATAAACTAGATGGGAACCTAGGGTATCACAAGTTAGGGTATTCTTTTCTTCTACAAGTTATCCTTATATGCTTTAAGTTCCTTTTCATGATTATTGGCTAAGTATTCAAGCCCCTAATTGTACTATATTTTTGTAGTTAATGGCAGGAAATGGATGAACATGTCCCAACAACCAATGTGATAGGAAATGTGATGATTTCCATATTAATATGACAGAGATGATTAGAGGATTAAAAGATGATTATTATTTTGGAAGATGTTCACTATTTTGGGGACCCTATATGATTGAGGTAAATAGATTACTACGGTATTTTCATTGAGAAGTAAGGTTGAATTATATTTTGAAGAATCAATGAATTTAAGGTGGACTTATATTAATTTAGGTTACTTATGGGAATTATTAAACTAACTTGGATAAAATATGTTTAGGGTAGCTACTTTTGTGATAAGATGTTAGGAGTGGTTGATTTTGTTTGGAGATGAACAATGATATTTATTTTGGAAGCCTATGTTATCAAATCCTTCTTTTATTTGGGTTTCAATCTTAGTTTGGTTTATTTTGAGGAATTTTAAGGAACGTTATTTATGGAATGGTCTATGATGAACATTGGGTAGTACCATGGAACGTTGATGATTTAAAAGTAGTTTCCATTCCTATAGGATTCTTTCTTTTTGAAGAGTTGTTTTTCCATACCCTTTCTGTTTTTTGGATAATGTTTAAAGATAGATGAAATAGATAGTTAATATTTTATGGATTATGTGATTCTCTAGAAGATGATTCTTGTGTTTTTATGAGACCAAGTACCTTTGAATGCTCATCATTTGGAGAAAAGAATAGTTTTGGTAGAAACTTATTAAAGGATGAAACTCTACATGAAGGTAGGTATATTTTCTTATGCTTTTGTTCTATGTAGTAAATTAATTCCTCAAAATTATGAAAAGGAACGTAAAACAACAATGTTGTTTGTTTAAGATTCCTACTAGGTAATCAAAGACCATTTACACACATCATATGTTTGGGATTTTCTTATGGTTAAATTTCTTCTAATCATGTTTTCTATCACTCTCCCTCCGAACTTGACCCTTTGTTTTCTCCTCCATGTCTATGTTTTCCTACATTGAATCCTAGTGTTTGTTAACTCGGGTGTCCTTTGTACTTCCATTTCATTCATTTAAAGTAATAGTTTTACTGACTCCTTTTTCGATGTGGGTCTTTCAATGAAATTTCAAAACCCAATTTTAAAAATTGCAAGGATGCAATTTCTTAACGGGGGAAGATTGTAATGACCCGAAATCATGAATAAATCTTGTTTCCTAATTTTATGTATTATTTTATTTTATACTCAATAAAATGTTTCATTTGATAACATGAGTATATTTAAAATGATACTGTTGGGTTTTGACTGTTATATGCCCATTTGTCAATATGACCGCTGTAAACTAAATGTTTCTATTATTGTCTCCAAATACAAGTAGTCTTGGTTAATTATTATAGAAAGAAGATTCGATGGCCTCACCCAGTAGTCTTGGACCTATCGAAGCCCATCTAACAGAACATGGGAAGGAGGTAGAACCACTGGGATTGGCTCTAGACCAAACCCAAGCTGAACTTCATCTTGTGAAGCTAGAAATGAATCTCCTTTGTGAGAAGTTCAAACTGATAGAAATTACTACTCGTGCGATGTTGGCCAATCCTCCCTCAGATTCTATCACCTTAGCACAACTTACACTTAGGTCATATGCTGGTGTGATAAGGGGCTATGTAAGGAGACCGTAACTGCCTTGTGTAACCCTTTGTTTAAAATAAAAATTCTGATTTCTTCTTATGATGAAGTTTATGAATTTTCAAATCTCCAGATAAATATAGTATGCATATTTTTGATGTCTTTTAGAAAAAGGATATTTTAAAAATGTTTATGTAAACCTTAAATAATTAAAAATGTGTAACGATTTTCGAAAAATGGCCTTCTACAATTATGTTCAGTATAAAATTTAGTGTCTAATAAGATCAACATGATTTTTGATGAATAGTAAATTATGAATAGTGATTTTATGTTTAGGATTAGTAATGTGACCAAATGGATTAGTAATATCACCTAATGATAGTATTAATATGATCTAGGCACCTTGATTAAGTAATGTGATTCAATAAAATTGTTAAATAACGGTTTCATAAATTTTTATTCATGTATTAGTTTTTTGGGTGAATAGTGTTTTTTAATTAAAAATTAAATTAAAAATATTTAATTTTTTTTTATAAAATGGATTTCATTTTTGAACTCAGAGCATCAATATTATGTTAATGTAATTTTTGGGGATTTTTCGGAAAAAAATGAATTTTCGGTGAATAGTGAATTTATTTAAAAAAATAAATTAAAAATATTTAGAAAAATATTTTTATAAAATAGATTTTATTTTTGAAATTTGTGCATTGATATTTGGTTAAGGTGAAATTTTGAGATTTTTCTGAGAAAGTTGAATTTTCAGTGAATAGTAAAAATACAGTTTTAGGGTTTCGATATGTTTAATGACATCATAACTATGTCATGATGATGTCAAGAGATATTTTATGGGTTGGCTGACCAAAGGTGATGAATTTTTGTTTTGGGGCCCCATGTGGCCTAACTCCATGGGAAATACCATGGGAGAGCACATGGTTTGAAGAAAACCACTTTTGAAGTGTCCCTTGGCCATCAATGCATTGTCCCCTCACTTTCCCTAAAAATACCAAGCCATCCTCTCATCCATTTCGACTCCTCACTCTCCCCCAAAGAATTTTGGGTCTCATTACCTCCCAAGGAGTCCTCCCAAGGTGCCCCAACCCCTCACGGTCCCAACCATTGAGTTTTAAGAGTTACGTTTTAAGGTAAGGGATCTGACCTCTATCTTTCTTTTCAAAAAAATCTCTTTTATGTAATTTATTTTATGCTCCATGTTCTTATGTTAAAAGATGTTCTTTTATACTCCTCTTAATTCCTTTTTCATGTTCATATAACGAGAGATCCCCTCTTACTCTCATTATTTCGTTTTATCGAGTTTTATGTGGCGCCGTTAGGCTGCCGAAATTTTTGTAACTGATTCTTTCTCCTTTCTCATTTTTCAAGTCCTATTTTCATGTAACATATTTCAAGTTCCTTTTTATTATGTTGGGGTATGATATCTAAAATTTTTCATAATTATATTTTATGATCATATGATGAGATACCCCATTTGATCTCTTCAATTCATTATTTTGAAGTTTTAAGTGGCGCCGTTAGGCTGCTGAATGATTAAGTGGTTCTTTCACCTTTTTCCTTTTTCGAAGTTATAATTCCATGTCAAGTCTTGAAAGTTACTTTTTATTATGTTGGGTTATGATATCTAAATCTATCATAATGATCTTTTATGTTCATATGATGAGAGACCCTATTTGATATCATCAATTCATTTTTGTTGAAGTTTAAGTGGCGTCGTTAGGCTGCCAAATTTTTAATGGATTCTTTCACCCTTCTCGTTTTCATGATCTATTTACATGTCAAGTCTTTCATGTTCGTTATTTTCATTTTGGGGTATGATCTATAAATCTATCATACTGATCTTTTATGTTCATATGATTAGAGACCCTATTTGATCCCATCAATTCATTTTTGTTGAATGTTTAAGTGGCACCGTTGGGCTTCCGAATTTCTAAGGGGTTCTTTCACCCTTCTTGTTTTCAAGATTTACTTTCATGTCAAGTATTTCAAGTTCCTTTTTATTATGTTGGGGTATGATCTCTATATCTATCATACTTATCATTTATGTTCATATGATGAGAGAAACTATTTGATCTCATCAATCAATTTTTAGAAGTTTTATGTGGAGCCGTTAAGCTGTCGAATTCTCATAAGAGAAATCTTATTTTTGTCTTTCTTTCATGTTCTTCGTTTCATATTGTATATCATTAAAATTTCATTAACATGTTCTTAAATACTATATATTCTGTTCCCCTACTGTTTTATATATCATTTTTGAGTGGGTTACCCATGTCCCCCCTCTTTTCAATCTTTTTTAAAACCATGTATCGTAGACGTTATGCTGCATAGTTTTCATATCAAAATGCCTCCCTCTTTATCTCAAAATTATATTATTTTATTAAGTGAATACTCAAAGCTCTTATTTATACTGGGTTATTCATATATATATATATATATATATCAAAATTTTCTATTTTAAATTTTTGGATTTACATACATGAAACCCGCTTTACCTTTTCCATGGGTTTAATGTGACATAAAGTTCATGTCTTTAAAGCAGTTTTAAAATGTTATGATTATGAAATGAAACCCATTTATTTTATGATATATGGGTTATTTATGAAATGATTGATGTTGATATATGTGGATCACATGATAATAAATACCTATCAAGGGTGTGCCCGAATAGCTCTCCAATGCTTTGGGTAAACACTTAATCTCTAGAGATGACCTTTTAGAATGATACCTTGGTGAATAACCTTGTTAATTTTTAATGACACCATGGGGATGGACCTTGGTGAAATGAAATTATTTTCATTATTAAATGTTGTATCCACATCTTTAATTTATGAAAAATGTTATTTTTATTATGATATATCTCATGATTTCTTTCTCATGCCTTAAAGTTTTTTTCATGACATTGTTGATGTATCCCAAGTTCACATTTAAATGTTTCCCCTTGATTCCATTACTGGGCCTTCTGCTCACCCTTTCTTCTGATGTATGTCCCAAGGTTTGAGACGCAGTAATGAACCTAGGATGAACATGAGGAGAAGCATTTCATGTGTTTAATAGGAATGTTTTATGTTATCATGTTTTAAGTTCCTAGTTTCCAAGACACTAAATCTTAAAGATCCTCAGTTTTGTAAAATTTAATGAAAGTTTATGTGATAAAAAGAAGGAATGCTATGAATTGAATGAGTATGTATATCTCAGTTTTTATCTTCCTCATTAGTACATGATGGTTTTGTTGATATATTCACACTGACCTTTTTAGTTTTAGTATATGGTTGGATCTAGCAGGCACCGAAGTAACAGTGGATGTGAAGGAAACTGTGACCATTTTCTGATCGAGCAACTAAATGATATGGGAGCTGCAATGAGAACTCTTGTGTTTATATTCAACCAACTATCTGAAGTCATGATTGAACACCTAAACCTTGGTGATTTCTATAAGGCATTATATATGAGAGAAACAAATCCCTAGGGAACTACAGGTAATAATCATAAAGGTAAGCGTGTTAAAAAACCTATGTGTCATATATTTGGAAAGATACACCAAGGAAAATGTTTCAATGGGACGGAAATTTGCTATAGATGTGGAAATGAAGGTCATAAAGCAAGAACTTTCTGTGGAAAAATGATGCATCCAGTTGACTCAAGGAAAGGGGATGAAGTTCATTCTTAGGGATCAATTGAATGTTTTAAATTTGGTGTGAATGGTCATTATGAAAACACATGTCCAATGAAGAAGTTTCGGTTTTGGGATCACAAAGATTGTACAAATATTCGTTTACCAATAACTAATGCCATTCCGATTGAGGATGAAGAAACTGACAATAACCAGTCAAAGGTATGGATTATTTCATAACATTTGTTTTCCTATTTTGGAATCTTAGGATATGATTCCTGATTTTGTTTGTAGGAAAAGAGTATTTCAAAATAAGTTGGAAATGGATGGTTAATGGATCATGAAGAATGTTGAATGAGTAAGATGTCAACATATAAGGGCTTCAAGAGTTATAGTGAAATTATTAAGAGTATTATGTCTCTTTTGATGATGGGGTTACATTAGAAGACATTTTATAGTATGTGTAACCCTAATTTTTGATATATGAAAATTTTATTCAAGGAATTGTTATTTGTTCTTTTGTGGACATAGTTATAAAGAACAATTTGTGTTTATATGATACTTACTTATGAGGTAATTATGGGTTACTATATGTTATGATGGAAAGTGAAAGGCATGAGATAAAATAGAGGTTAAATTATGTTATGGTTATTTTTGATGATTTTATCTCTTTTTGGGGAATGATTTGAGAATTATATAGTTTGGAAAATGGACAACATGCAGACCATGTGACAACCCGTTGCGTCGGACAATGCTGCGGGAATCGAACCCACAACCAAAGTGCGGCTGATATTTATCGCCTACCACTGGACTACGTGAAGTTCCTGGTATGTTTGACTGACTCTTTTTAGTTAGATGATTTTATGAATTAATATTAAGTTTAATTTGGGTTATTGTAACAGCCGGAGATTTTATGAAAAATATTATTTTTAATTTTATTAATGTCTTGTGTTGTACGCTACACCAAAAGGATATTTCACAACACACATCCTTGACTTACCTTGCATTACACGCAATCACGACCTTCCTCGATAGCGTGTGTAGTACGCAATACCGAGTTTCACTAAACAACGATATGCTATTAAAATATTATTATAACTAGCCGTTATGAATAGTAATAACTACCTTTTAAAATTTTATAAATTTTAGCTCTCAAAATGGACTTCATTTTTGGATTTGGAGTATTGAATTTAGCCTAAGGTGAAATTTTGGTACTTTTCGGATGACTTTCATATTCTGATGAATAGTGAAAATTACTAAATTTTAATTAAATTTTTTTTTTTAATCGAAATAATTAATAGTGATAAATTATTAATTTGATTGGTTTTAAAGTATATTTAGAATATATTTTTACAATTTAATACAATGTTGGTCATTGGATGTAATTTCACATTTAAACCAGTTATAAACAAGTGTCAATCTTTTGATAGTTATTATCTCTTAAAAACACGCTATTTGTTGTGACAGTGGAAATTAATTATAAAATTAATTAATGCAACTTATATGTTGGTAATTTTGTAAAATAGAAATCATTTTTGAATTCGGAATATCAATTATAGCTTAGGGTGAAATTTTGGCATTTTTCTGAAAAACTTCAATTTTTGATGAATAGTGAAAGCACTAAGTGGTAGGTTAAAAACTGAATTTTGCATAAAACACAATTTTACCGCTTCTGTGAATGGAATTTCGAAAATCCGGCAGACACGGTTGATATCAGTAAGTAAAATGTGGTTCAATGAGATAAAAATAATTTTTTGGTGAATAGTAACTTTTTACTTTTTTTACCGCGGTTAATAGTAAATAGTGTAACTAAGGGTAAATATGATATTACTATTACCCTAACACATGTCCTAATTCTATTGGATAAGTGTAATTCGACCAAAAACAACCTTATGAGTATAATATGACCATTTAGGTCCACTTGGATTATATTATGACATTTAATATTATTTTATTTAATGAATAGTTAAAATAGTTAAAATCAAAGTTTAATAAGTAAATCATTTTTAATATGGGGTTATACATAAGATAAATTCGACTATAAATATTCATTAGAAAGATAAAAAGATTTCATATATAATGGTATTTTATTTGTAATTTTTAGACATTAAATAATTTAATTTATTTATGACACAATGATGATGCAGTAATTATCTTATTAATGAAATATTGACATAATTGATGTTATAAACACCTAAATAAATGTAATTTGAGACTTTTTATGAATTAAACTAATTTTCTAGGTTACTATGATATATTAGTGTTGATTTAATAAACTTGTTTCGAACATATAATTCTGTTATGACTTTCACAAAAATCATATATCAAATAGTGTCAAAATTGACACAAAACAGTTTTTAAATCAAATATTATATTATTAATTGTTATTTTATTCCTAAAAATATAAGGATCAGCCAAATGACTTAGATAAGGATATATATATTAATAATAAACAATTTGGTGTTCATTTGGCATGTTATAGTAAGTGTATTAACAATATAGTGAAAGAAAACAAAAAGACACAATAAAAGTTAAATTATTTAACTTAGAGTTAAATCTAATTGATAAGGTTAAAATAATACCCTAAACTTGTCTAAATCCTATTGGATGATAGGATTTCGACCAATACCCACTTTTCTTTGAAATAAGACCCTTTGTAACCATTATAAACCGATTTTTACTTTAATATAAAATAATATTTTGAGATATTCCTAAAGTGCCCCTCTCCTCCCTTATAAAAGGGCACCTCCTCCCCCTCCTCCTCACACAAATTTGAGAACTCAAGCTCGGCCAACCCCTGCCATTTTCTCCTCTCCACTTCCCTAGAATAATCTTAGAGGTCCTGGTCTTCTTCAAAGACCAATCTTAGTTCCCTAAGTAGAGGATTCAAAGAGGCGTTCCAAAGAAGAGGTAATATCCATTACCGATCTTTTCAATTTCTTTCTTCTTCAACTTCTTCTTCTTTAGTTGTTTCATTATAAAGTAATAACATAAGTATTAAGTACATACTGATATGTTATTAATAATATGAAACAAACCTAATTCACCTTCTATACATCCTATGGAAAAATGAAATCACCGCGCATGCGTACGTACGGAATACCGTCTCCACGCCGTGGTGTAATATATTTTCCTCCACCACCTTAATTGGATGGGTATAAAGGTGTAATGAGTAACTATATATGATTATAATAATGTGATATTGATACTTAAATAGTATACATACACTTTAACACAATTCCACGACCATGGGAACGATATCATCGCTCGTGCGTACGTACGGACTACCGTCTCCACGACGCGATGAGATTCATTCTCAATGATTAACCATTCATGAATGATTATAAAGTGTATATAATAAGTACTAATGAAATATATGACATAATAATGATACTGTAATTATTTATATGTATGTCATCTACTTAATTCCATTCAATTCAATAAGTAAACGAAAACAGCGTTCATGCGTACGTACGGACTACCGTCTCCATGAATGGTGTATTTCTTTCCATTTACTGATTTATTATATATGTATATTCTGAATATATATATATATAAATCATGTTTTATATTCTGTAATTAAGTAATCATGATCCAAGTAATCATATTAATAATTACAAGTTAAAAACACGAACGACAAATGAGACGATTTTACCCAAAACGCTACTTTAACATAAATTTACAAAATAACGGGTAATATAAAGTCATAAGTGGACCATATATGATATAATAACAATTAATATGATTCTGGAATAAGTCAATAACATGATTTAAATCATTATACAGGAGGTTCGGACAATTACAAAGAAAGTCGGACCTAAGGTAAGGGAAATATCACAATCTCATTTTTATCCGAGATTGTTTATACTTTAGTATTTACTGGGGTGTATTTTATCATCCAAATCCATGTTTCCTCAATATGTAATATTATTTACATTCACCTACAATTTTTTAAATCCTATTTTACCCTTCGGTGAGTTTTTAGTAAAATATATGAAAGGAATCTTTTGTCGTTTTTCGTACGAGGTGCTTTTTGACTTTTCCAACAAAAGTACGAGAAGAATGTTTTTTTAACTTATACAGCATGAATGGATTTATAAAACATTATTTCCAAGAAGTTACCTTTACAAGTATTCATGTTTATTTTTAATCAACTTCTTTTAGTTTAAAATTGTATGACATGTTAAGAAAGGAAAAGTGTTTTTGAAGTAGAAAGGATATTTTCCTCAAGAATGGAGTTCAAGTATTTTATCAAAATTATTTTCCATCTAAGATAATAAAAGGGTTCTGTTTTTATCCCTATTATTACATGGATTTGATTATGTTGTGATGGAAATATTTTTTTTCTTTATCTTATATGAATTGTTTTATGATGTCATGTTGTTTAAGAATCCCATTGTTATTACATGGGTTACGCTATGATGTATGGTTTATGATTATGTGGCACACATAAGAAAGGATTCATTATAAGATGGGTGAGACCTATATCTCCCTCCAATGCATTGGGTAAAGATTTTATATCTCATGAGATAGACATGGATGAAATGGTATGTTATACCGGTTCAGTGAAACAGGACTGAAACGAGGGTTACTCGATTCAGAAAGGGACTTTGTCCACTAAGATAGTCTTGGAAATGCGTCGTGACTAACAAGAAATGCTTTTCTATGATTATGTGTGTATGCCACAAAGTTTCATGTTTTATTTTATGATTATTGGGATTTCATTTCACTACTATGATTTATCCCATGTTATGAAATTATGCGCTCTTTTGCAGGTTAAGATTTCCAAAAGTTATGTTCTTATGAATATGATGTGATTGATTTTTCTTTTGTTTACCCTTACTGAGCATTTGGGCTCACCATTTTATGTTTTCTTTTCCCCAGGATATAAAGAAAGGTTTTAGGTAAAAAAGGAAGATCTTTATGGGAGATGTTGAAGATCTTTCACCACGATTAGAAGATTTTATTCCGAGTTTCCAAAGACACTAAAATATTACGATCCTTGTGTGTGTGTTTTTGTTATGTACTAAGTATTCCGCGAAAGTAATGTAATGTTCATGTACGTCAGGATACGGGTCTCTACAGTTGGTATCAGAGGAAAGGTTTAGTCACCCTTTGGAAACTAGGATGCGAAAACGTTAGTGAGATCCCTAGAGATATTTCTAAGGTATGTCTAGGGATGTCCCTAAGGATAAGTATACATATGGGATATAGTCCTAGAACTATGGTAAAGATCATAGAATTTAACCTAAGAAGTTAGATATTGAGGATACTCATCCTTTATAATGTTGTTCTCACTAGCATGATTTTTTCCTCTCACACTATTCTTTTTGGGTTTTAGACGATGGCTGGAACCCGAAGGAACCGTGTTGATCAATGTAATGGACAATGCAATGATTGTACACCTGAACAAACAAATGTTATGGGAGATGGAGTGAAAAATCTTATTGTTATACTTACACAAGCTATGAATCATTCTGGACTTCCAAATGAGCAGAGAAGCGAACAATATTCTATTGAGTCCTTCATGAGGCAACGTCCACCTTCTTTTAGTGGGTCTTATGATCCACTTGTTTGTGAAAAATGGATAAGTACCACTGAAAAGATATTTTCAGTTCTTCAATGTTCTGAGCATGATAAATTCATCTTAGCAGTATATCGTTAGGAAGGTGAAGCTGATCAATGGTGGAATCTTATCAAGAATTCGAGGCCAAGAGATGAAATTGAGTCCATGGAATGGGACGAGTTCAATAACTTGTTTTTCAGTAAGTACTTCCCTCGTATTCTTCTAACAAAGATGGAGAAAGAATTTCATGAACTAAAGCAAAAGGATGATGAATCTGTTGGTATATACGAAGCGAATTTTACAAGACTTGAAAGGTATGCATCTGGCATTATCATCCAACCTGAAAGTAAAGTTGATCGATTTTTCAGTGGCTTAAAACCAAGTCTTCGAATGGAATTAGCTATAAGAGACTTCAGTAGCTATGAAGAAATTGTTTGTTGTGCTATAAAGGTAGAAATGGAAGTTGGTGTTACATATCCATCTCATGGTTTTGACAAGAAACGAAAGATGGAGTTCAAGGAGAAATCTCAGAATAATGGTGAAAAGAAGATGAATGTTTCCTTATGCAGAAAGTGTGGAAAGAAGCATGGTGGAGATTGTCTTAAAGGGACTAGAAAATGTTTTAATTGTGGAATAGAAGGTCATCGAGCAGCTGAGTGTCGAAGTAATGGAAAAAGGGTTTCTAATGATGTGAATAAAGCGAACACTACAGAGAACACACCACCAACACTTTAATGCTTCAAGTGCAAGGAAATGGGGCATTATGCTAATAAATTCCCTAATCCAAGGGTTAGTGATGATCAACATGAGCAACCACTGAAGGCAAAGGACAAAGGGAAGTCACATGCGATCACTATTGGAAATGTTGAATATGACAACGATGTGGTGGAATGATTAAGTGTTTATGTAATGGGATTCCAAAATAATGTTGTATCATTGAGTTTTGCAATATTTATTGATGTGGTATTCAAATTGATTGAGATATTTTTTGGAATGTAGTTGATATGCGCATAATGTAGGGATAAGGAGAAAATTAAATGTTTGATAGTATTCATGAGATCATGACTCATATAAGGAGAAGGTAATATTATGGTTTGAGTATATAGAGTTTTTGGATTTTGGTATGTGGAAAGTGTTAACATTTAACAGTATTCATGATTTCACTAAGGTTCAATGGGTATTCATTCTTCAAGAGAATACATGATTAAGGCCTTTGAATGTTTGGAATGTGACCAACAAGACATATCTTATGATATATGGGGATCAACGACAGTATTAAATCTCTGGTAATCGTTTTCACTATATTATGAGAGTGAACCGCAGTATTATGGATAAGCCTAAAGATTAGAATGGATTATGTTGGACATAAGTTAGTATTGTTTAAGGATAGAAGTTTTTTCGATACTATTGATGGGATGTTATAGTAATATAGTTTTAGAAAAAGGAAAACCTGCAGGACGGGTGACATCCCATCGCGTCGGACAAGGCTGTGGAAATCGAACACACAACCGATGTGCGAATGACCTTTATTTCCTACCACTGGCTTACAGGAAGTCCCTGTTTAGTAGAAACTAGTTTTATTATATTAAGCAGTATGATATATGAAGTATAAGTCCATTTTAGGAACCATATATGATTAATCTCACTATAGATCAACTTATGTATATAATTTTTGCTAACCTTTTGTTTGAGACAGATGGAATGACCCGTCATTCTATCACATGATCTGCTAACACTTCACGAATAACAAATTCAACTTCATTTATTAAAGAGATGAAGTGGAAATTGTTCAAGGCACGAACAACAGTGAGATTGTATCAAAATAAACTAAGTATTTAATTCTAATTCAAATTCTTCAACATTAGGGAAACGATCTTGAAAACCAAAAATGTTGTCCTAGTGCTCTTATATCTGATTAATCAGATGGTACCATAGATCATCACAAATTTATGGATTTGTGATTGCTATCTTTTCCATAGCCATGTTCTCTACCACTCTCCATCAGAACATGATGGTTAGATTTTTCTTCCATATCCATATTTTCACCTATGTGGAAACCCAGTGATTAGTTTATTTGGGTAATCGTTACATTTCATACATTAGTTTTTTACGATGTGGGTTTCTATTAAAGAAACTTTCGAATTGTAAACCATTTATAACCCTGACGAATTTCGAGGGCGAAATTCATTTTAAGGGGGGTAGAATGTAACAGCCCGAGATTTTATGAAAAATATTCTTTTTAATTTTATTAATGTCTTGTGTTGTACTCTACACCAAAAGGATCTTTCACAACACTCATCCTTGACTTACCTTACATTACACGCAATCACGACCTTCCTCGATAGAGTGTGTAGTACGCAATACCGAGTTTCACTAAACAACGATATGCTATTAAAATATTATTATAACTAGCCGTTATGAATAGTAATAACTACCTTTTAAAATTTTAGAAATTTTAGATCTCAAAATGGACTTCATTTTTGGATTCGGAGTATCGAATTTAGCCTAAGGTGAAATTTTGGTACTTTTCGGATAACTTTCATATTCTGATGAATAGTTAAAATTACTAAATTTTAATTAAAAACAACTTTTTTAATCAAAATAATTAATAGTGATAAATTATTAATTTGAGTGGTTTTAAAGTATATTTAGAATATATTTTTATAATTTAATACAATGTTGGTCATTGGATGTAATTTCACATTTAAACCAGTTATAAACAAGTGTCAATCTTTTGATAGTTATTATCTCTTAAAAGCACGCTATTTGTTGTGACAGTGGAAATTAATTATAAAATTAATTAATGAAACTTATATGTTGGTAATTTTTTAAAATAGAAATCATTTTTGAATTCGGAATATCAATTATAGCTTAGGGTGAAATTTTGGCATTTTTCTGAAAAACTTCAATTTTTGATGAATAGTGAAACCACTAAGTGGTAGGTTAAAAACTGAATTTTGCATAAAACATAATTTTACCGCTTCTGTGAATGGAATTTCTAAAATCCGACAGACACGGTTGATATCAGTAAGTAAAATGTGTATCAATGAGATAAAAATTATTTTTTTGGTGAATAGTATCTTTTTACTTTTTTTACCGCGGTTAATAGTAAATAGTGTAACTAAGGGTAAATATGATATTACTATTACCATAACACATGTCCTAATTCTATTGGATAAGAGTAATTCGACCAAAAACAACCTTATGAGTATAATATGACCATTTAGGTCCACTTGGATTAGATTATGACATTTAATATTATTTTATATAATGAATAGTTAAAATAGTTAAAATCAAAGTTTAATAGGTAAATCATTTTTAATATGGGGTTATACATAAGATAAATTCGACTATACATATTCATTATAAAGCTAAAAAGATTTCCTATATAATGGTATTTTATTTGTAAATTTTAGACATTATATAATTTAATTTATTTATGACACAATGATGATGCAGTAATTATCTTATTAATGAAATATTGACATAATTGATGTTATAAACACCTAAATAAATGTAATTTGAGACTTTTTATGAATTACACTAATTTTATAGGTTATTATGATATATTAGTGTTGATTTAATCAACTTTTTTCGAACATATAATTCTGTTATGACTTTCACAAAAATCATATATCAAATAGTGTCAAAATTGACACAAAATAGTTTTTAAATCAAATATTATATTATTAATTGTTATTTTATTCCTAAAAATCTAAGGTTCGGCCAAATGACTTAGATAATGATATATATATTAATAATAAACAATTTGGTGTTCGTTTTGCATGTTATAGTAAGTGTATTGACCATATAGTGAAAAAAACAAAAAGACACAGTAAAAGTTAAATTATTTAACTTAGAGTTAAATCTAATTGATAAGGTTAAAATAATACCATAAACTTGTCTAAATCCTATTGGATGATAGGATTTCGACCCATACCCACTTTGCTTCGAAATAATACCCTTTGGAACCATTATAAACCGATTTGACTTTAATATAAAATAATATTTTGAGATATTCCTAAAGTGCCCCTCTCCTCCCTTATAAAAGGGCACCTCCTCCCCCTCCTCCTCACACAAATTTGAGAACTCAAGCTCAGAAAACCCCTTCCATTTTCTCCTCTCCAATTCCCTAGAATAATCCTAGAGGTCCTGGTCTTCTTCAAAGACCAATCTTAGTTCCCTAAGTGGAGGATTCAAAGAGGCGTTCCAAAGAAGAGGTAATATCCATTACCGATCTTTTCAATTTCTTTCTTCTGAAACATCTTCTTCTTTAGTTGTTTCATTATAAAGTAATAACATCAGTATTAATTACATACTGATATGTTATTATAAATATGAAACAACCCTAATTCGCCTTCTATCCATCCTACAGAAAAATGAAATCACCGCTCATGCGTACGTACGGAATACCGTCTCCACGCCGTGGTGTAATCTATTTTCCGCCACCACCTTAATTGGATGGGTATAAAGGTGTAATGAGTAACTATATATGATTATTATAAAGTTATATTGACACTGAAATAGTATACATACACTTCAACACAATTCCACGACCATGGGAACGATATCATCGCTCGTGCGTACGTACGGACTACCGTCTCCACGACGCGATGAGATTCATTCTCAATGATTAACCATTCATGAATGATTATAAAGTATATATAATAAGTACTAATGAAATATATGACATAATAATGATACTGTAATTATTTATATGTATGTCATCTACTTAATTCCATTCAATTCAATAAGGAAACGAAAACAGCGTTCATGCGTACGTACGGACTACCGTCTCCATGAACGGTGTATTTCTTTCCATTTACTGATTTATTATATATGTATATTCTGAATATATATATATATAAATCATGTTTTATATTCTGGAATTAAGTAATCATGATCCAAGTAATCATATTAATAATTACAAGTTAAAAACACGAACGACAAATGAGACGATTTTACCCAAAACGCTACTTTAACATAAATTTACAAAATAACGGGTAATATAAAGTCATAAGTGGACCATATATGATATAATAACAATGAATATGATTGTGGAATAAGTCAATAACATGATTTAAATCATTATACAGGAGGTTCGGACACTTACAAAGCAAGTCGGACCTAAGGTAAGGGAAATAACACAATCTCATTTTAATCCGAGATTGTTTATACTTTAGTATT
Source organism: Viscum album (assembly GCA_963277665.1). NCBI lineage: Eukaryota > Viridiplantae > Streptophyta > Magnoliopsida > Santalales > Viscaceae > Viscum > Viscum album. Next base: position 667,671,065 of record OY728165.1, on the reverse strand, counting down.
TACTGGGGTGTATTTTATCATCCAAATTCATGTTTCCTCAATATGTAATTTTATTTCCATTCACCTACAATTTTTTAAATCCTATTTTACCCTTCGGTGAGTTTTTAGTAAAAGATATGAAAGGAATCTTTTGTCGTTTTTCGTACGAGGTGCTTTTTGACTTTTCCAACAAAAGTACGAGAAGAATGTTTTTTTTAACTTATATGGCATGAATGGATTTATAAAACATTATTTCCAAGAAGTTTCCTTTACAAGTATTTATGTTTATTTTTAATCAACTTCTTTTAGTTTAAAATTGTATGACATGTTAAGAAAGGAAAAGTGTTTTTGAAGTAGAAAGGATATTTTCCTCAAGAATGGAGTTCAAGTATTTTATCAAAATTATTTTCCATATAAGATAATAAAAGGGTTATGTTTTTATCCCTATTAATACATGGATTTGATTATGTTGTGATGGAAATATTTTTTTTCTTTATCTTATATGAATTTTTTTATGATGTCATGTTGTTTAAGAATCCCATTTTTATTACATGGGTTACGCTATGATGTATGGTTTATGATTATGTGGCACACATAAGAAAGGATTCATTATAAGATTGGTGAGACATATATCTCCCTCCAATGCATTGGGTAATGATTTTATATCTCATGAGATAGACATGGCTGAAATGGTAGGTTATACCGGTTCAGTGAAACAGGACTGAAACGAGGGTTACTCGATTCAGAAAGGGACTTTGTCCACTAAGATAGTCTTGGCAATGCGTCTTGACTAAAAAGAAATGATTTTCTATGATTATGTGTGTATGCCACAAAGTTTCATGTTTTATGTTATGATTATTGGTATTTTATTTCACTACTATGATTTATCCCATGTTATGAAATTATTCTCTCTTTTGCAGGTTAAGATTTCGAAAAGTTATGTTCTTATGAATATGATGTGATTGATTTTTCTTTTGTTTACCCTTACTGATCATTTGAGCTCACCCTTTTATGTTTTCTTTTCCCCAGGATATAAAGAAAGGTTTTAGGTAAAAAAAAGGAAGATCTGTATGGGAGATGTTGAAGATCTTTCACCACGATTAGAAGATTTTATTCCGAGTTTCCAAAGACACTAAACTATTACGATCCTTGTGTGTGTATTTTTGTTATGTACTATGTATTCTGCGAAAGTAATGTAATGTTCATGTACGTCAAGCTTCGGGTCTCTACAGTTATCTATGGAAAATTATTAACCTATCATGTAAGATATGTGATTAGGTTAATTACTTTTCAGTACGAGACATTAAGAGCAACTGATGTTGTTTGGAGATAAATGTTGAGATTTAACTTGGAAGACTATGTGACTAAATCCTTCAAATATTTGGTTTTCAATCTTAGTTTGGTTTACATTGAATAATTTTATGGAAATTTTTTTTATCGAATGGTCCTCGTTGAACTTTGGGTTTTGTTGGACAAATTTTGGAGATTAAGAATAGATTTTCTTTTTATAAAGGGTTATCCTTTTCTGGATTATTTGATCTTGTACTAACCTTTTTGGTTTTGGTGTTGGTTAAAGACCAAAGACATGGGGCGTATATAGTTCTCTATTATGGATTAGGTGATTATCTAGATGTTTATTATAGTACTCTTAATGTGAACAAGTCTTCCTAAATACTCATCTTTTGGAGAAAATATGAGTTTGTGTAAGAAATGTAATAAAAGTTGAAAGTCAACATGATATGTAATTATGTTTCCTTGTGAATAAATTCCTCATTAAAAAGTAACTTAAAACAAATATGTTGTCTATTATCTTTTCCTACTAGGGAATCGAATACCGTTTAACCCATCACAAGTTTGTGATTTTCTTGTGGTTAACTTTCTCCTAAACATGTTTACTATCACTTTCCATCAGAACATGACCCTTTGTTTTCTCCTCCTTGTCCATGTTTTCCTACGTGGAATCCTAGTGTTGGTTCACTCAGGTGACCTCTGTACTTCTCTTTCTTTCATTTGAAGTGATTTTTTACCAACTCTTGTTCCGATGTGGGACTTTCAATGAAGTTTCAGTGCCCAATTTTAAAATTGCGAGGATGCAATTCCCAAAAGGGGGGAAGAATGTAACACCCTAGGTAGATAAAGAATATGACATTTCTTAATTATCCATTTTTTTGAATAAAATGTTAATATTAATTTAAAGGGAATTCTATTCTTGATGGCTCACCCAATACGCAACAATGACTTTCTTTGAAATCTTACGTTGCACTCTAATAACAAAATAAAATTATTTTAAATGTTAGTTAACACGTAGCCGTTGTATTGGAGGGAATGAATAGAAATAACTAAAATAATATTATATATGTTTCTTAAATGTTTTTACATTTATCCAACAAAGGATAAAGGCTTAAAATAAGAAAAGAATTCAATTTTAGGCATATATACTCTAATTTTTACTAAAAGTCCACTTATCAACATTTGATGGAGAGACGTCATTAAATATAGTTTTGTTCACTATTATACATTATATTGGACCAAATAAAACTCTTCTCTACAATCGGGACATCAAAATTCACTTTTTGTAAATTTTTGGTATTTTTTCCGATAAAGATCATTTTTTAAGGAATAGTGAAAATGTTGTTTTTTAATTCAAAACCAATTTTTAATATAATTTATTTATATGATTAGATTATCTTTTGAATTAGTTTCAAAGTGAAATTATAATATATTTTTACCATTTAATCCAATATTGGTCATTGTAATTAATTTCATCTTGAAATTGGACTTAAACTAGTGTCGATTTTTTGCTACTTATTGTTTCATAAAAACACGCTATTTGCTCTGATAGCGGGAAATAATTATTAAATTAATTAATTTAAATTATATGTTTGGAATTTATTAAAATAGCAATCATTTTCAAATTTGGAATATCAAATATAGCCTAGGGTAATTTTTTGGCAATTTTCTGAAAAACATCAATTTTTGATGAATAGTGAAACCACCAAGTAGTTAAAGAAACTGATTTTTCGTTTAAATGAAACTTTACCACATCTGTGATTTTAATTTCAAAAATCCGACATATATGGTTTTCATTAGGAAGTAAAATGTGGTTCAATGGGATTAAAATAATTTTTTGGAGAATAGTAACTTTTAAGTTTATTAATCGTGATTAGAGGTAATTAGTGTAATTTAAGGTAAAAATAATGTTTTAATAATATGAAATGACCTAGAAACATGTACTACCCACATTGTATGTGTCATGGACGACCAAGAAAATCCATGGTTCATAATGGGGACCCCATGGTGCCACTTTGGTAGGAAAATGACATTAATAACTTTTTATTTAATGTTAAAATTAAAATGTCACAAACATGTTTTTTTTACTAAAACAATTTTTATATGGGGTTATACAAGTCATATTTTTTACTATAAATATTTATTGGAAATATAAAAATATTTCCTACATCATAGTATTTTTTTTATAATTTTTATACATTATATAAATTAAATTATTTATGACACCATGATGATGCAGTGATTACCTCATTATTAAATGATTTAAATAAAATGGAATGATAATGCACAATATGAGGTGTAAACATGTCCAAAACCAATTAGATGAGTGTATTTAGAACCCTTATCACCTTATACTCAAAAAACATCAATGTGGGACCTTTAAAATCAGAAACACATTCTAAAATAAAGTAACATTTCCTTACTTTCCAAGAGCGCCCCTCCTCTCCTCTTATAAAAGGCCCCCACCTCTACATCCTTACCCACACCTATCAAGACTTTGTCTCGGCCAAACCCTGCCAATTTTGTCTCTCCACATCCCTATATTACTCCTAGAAGCCTCACTGTGGGAAGATGTCTTCCTAGGGAAGCCATTGAGCTCAAATCAAAAATAGTTACCCGATTTAATGGTAGTGTCTTCTCATGCGTTCTTTTGTTTTATTTTGCTTCTCCAATCCCCTAAAATCATTTTTTTTAATTTTTAACAACTCCATTATCTTCAATATACTATAATGTTGTTATAAGAATCATTTTATCTACACTTAAACACACCTACATCTAATGCTTAATTAACATACTATTTCTGTGGATGGCGAATTTCTGCCTCACGAAACGATGATTGTTTAACACTCAAATAACACCTTGAAAGGTGGCCATTAAGATGTAACTATATTTATATATGATATATAATATGTTTATGTTTTAATTAATCTTATCTATTTTTCTTTTTTGGCATACCTTTATGATTTCCATTGTAGGTAAAACACGATAATTTCATTTTAGGAAGTGTGGACTACCGCCCCCTCAAAGTGATTTGATTAATTAATTCCATATGTGGGATGTATAAAGGATGGATTTAATGTTATTACATATGATGTATTTTACATATAAATGGTGAATATAATTCTGGAATTAAAATATACATACCTCTCATTTGGTTTTAATTCCATTAATATGACATAGAAATGAACGTAGCGTTCGTGCGTACATACGTCTTACCGTCTCCATGAATGGTGCATTTCATTTTTACCTCTAAATGATTATGTAATATTATAAATAATTTTATATTCTGGGTATATATGATATATATGATATCCAAATCATGAATATCATTCTGGATATAATGAACCTTTGACCAGACGAACAACATGTAATTGTAAGAAGTCCACTTTCGACTTAAGAACCAAATATCGACAAAACAAACAATATTAACATAAATGATTGCATAAGGATTATAACATGGAAAGAAGTGATATAAAAGGATTAATGAACTTAAAAAAGGTCATTACGAAAGTATAAAATAACTCATGTTTATTATTCAGGACGTTAAATATCTATCGAGTCAAGTCGGACCAGAGGTAGGGGATCCAGCCTCTCTCTTTCTTTTTATGTACTCTCTTTTATGTCATTTCTTTTAAGCCCATCATTATTATGTTTGGGGATGTTATTTTATATTCCTCATACATTAATTTTTATTTTCATATTATGGGAGACCCTGTTTGATCTCAAAAATCCATTTTTGGAAGTTTTTAGTGGCGTCGTTAGACTGCTAAGTTTTCCTAAGGGATTTTTCATCTCACTTTTATTCCCGTGACATTTATGCTATGTTTGCCACTATTTCCTTTGAGTGGTGTATGTACTGAACATTATTATACACATTGTGTAGTATAATTTCACTTATGGGTATTTACAACTTCATTGTATGACCCTTCTTCCATGGGGTGTACTTTTCGAAAGTAACCCAACTTTGTAAGGGGACCTTTCACCCTCCTTTTTTTAAATACTTCTTTTGTTATGTCTTTTAATTCCAATACTATTATGTTGGGATATGTTCTTATATATCCTTATTTATGTAAATTTTATTTCCAAGTGATGAGATCCCCTTTATCTCTCTCATCAACCCCTTTTGTAAAATTTTATGAGACGTCGTTAGGCTGTCGAATTTTACCAAGGGAAATTCTTAACCCAATTTTGATTTCATTGGGTTCAACATGTAGTCATTGAATATGTCATCCTTTGAATATGTGTGAATGAACATTTATTGTTTGACACTTAATATCCACTTATATTTGGTATATTTATATTTGTCACACATAATTATTAGATTGATTTATCCTTAATTTAAGGATACCTTATTTATAATGGATTTCATCTCATTTTACATTTCTTTTCAGACTTCATTGTTGCTATGCACCAATAAAATCTTATATGGCATGTATACTGTCCTTTGACATATTATATCATGAATCCCTTTATTCTCATGATATTATAAATTTTGTATTAAATTTTATTCCGGAATTAGTTGTATTCCAGAGTCTCTCATTTTGTTAAAAACTCTTTAACAAAAATATCGTTTTAAATGTTATAAAGATTTATTATTCTATATCTTTATCATTAATATCCATGTTTTATAAATGGTTTTTAGTATTTATTTATATGGAAATTAATGTTTCAAAATTATAATTCCAATAAAAGCTTCAAAGTGGTATGGGACACTTTCATTCCAAAATCTCTTTTAAATGATTTTTAAAATGGAATGATTAATTCAATATCATGGAATTACTTATTTTGATTGAAAATAAAATGTTGTTATTAAAATGCTTATATTTTCAAAATTTTATGTGTAATGATGGTACTTGGACATTTTACGGGTGGTTACGTGATAAACCATATGACGGGTGGTGCCGTGAATAATATGATAGGTGGTTACATTATAACCTCCAATGCATTGGGTATGGAAGTCGGTCGTATGGATATTCAATTATGTATGTGTGGAAGTCGACCGTATGGTTATTACATTTTAGTATGTTTATGTCCCAAGTAACCTTTTTATGTTATGTGTCCTTTATATGGGTTTTATGGTAATCTTTTTGTTACAATAGGGTAAGTAATTATATTTTATTCAGTGAAGATTTTTTACTACTTCATATAGGTGAAATGTATTACTTTGATAAAGTATATATGGTTTACTTGTTGCTTTGAAAAACTAACTGTTTTCATTCATTGTGTATCCCTTGCTGAGCTTTTTATGCTCACACAAAGTTTTTTTTGAAATGTTTTTCACAGGACTTAATGTGGAATAGGGTCACGGATGAGATGAAGGGAAAGTCATGCTATCTAATAAATGGAACTAGTCATGTTTCTTTTTAAGAGTTTTTATTTTATGGAAATGTAGTAGAAGTGACTACTTTGTAATCTTTTGAGATGTAATAGTTATGTCTTAATTCTCTAAAACTCTAAACCTGAAAAGATCCTCAATGTGAATTATTCATTTAATTCAATATTAAGTAAGGTTTAAGGCTGAGGATTTATAGTTAACATTATATGTTGTTACTATGCTACTGAGATTAAATGCATATCTTAAGGGTATTGATGTGTGTGTTCATCTATGTTGGTAGTAAGAGTTTCATAGAGATCAAAACCTTATGTGATCCTTGGAATGATGTTTTATATATTTTCGAATTGTACTTATTGGTTGTAAAAACATGTATTTTATATGATATGTGATTCATGAATGTATATGATTTTATATATCTAATTTCATATATGTATATGAAATTCTATGAAACTATTTTAACAGGAATATTTTGGAAATTTTGAATGCTGAGAAATATAATTTTTTACTATTTTTTTTACTAAAACATTTAAATTGTATTAAATTACATTATTTTGTTAATGATGAGAATTTTTTAGATTGATGTATAGATACTTATTATGGAATACAACTTGGGATCCTACTAATCCTATTAGAACACAACCTTCACAACCCTATTGAGACACGTATACTATTATATGAATTTCAATATAATGAATATAGGGATACATGGTATGGTACTGACATTTAATATGATCTTTGATTATGTAACTCGTAGTGGGATGGTAGGAGGCTTCCCAGTATATCACATTGGGAAGTTGTTTTTCTATTTTATTTTTAATTTTTTTATATTACCAATTATTTTTTATTTCATTACTACTTTTAGGTTGTATCATTTCCACCTAATTCTTTGAGTAATTTCATATATTGTTATAATTTCTCTATTTTGGTTTACTATATTTATATGTTTTTTTATAATTTTTCATCAGGTTAGCTATAATAATTCCCTCTAGATGTTTTTTGATTCTCAGGTGTGAGACTCCAACACATGGGGATCTGAAATGCCAAATATGTATGTGGAAATTCTGTACAGGTAATAGATTGAGAGGGTATCTCAGTTGGTTTCTTCATAGGTTAGTATTAGAGGTGTTTTTTCATTAAGATTACTTATCTAATGACATTTTGAATGTTATAGATATGATTATTGGATCATGAGAGTATGTTTTCTTGGATATATGTCTATATCATTCTATAACGCGACTCAAGATTCCATTTTATGTTGTGATTTTTTTCTTCTTCGGAGTTTTTAATCATAATCATAATTTTTTAATTTGAATTTATAGTATAAATTGATAATAATATATAATCTGATCATTTGTTCTATTTTAGTGGATTAAAAATTTCATATGATATGTGCTCTACATGGTCCATAGGAGGGTGTTTCGTTGTTCCTCATGGTAATTCTTCAATAGATCAGAATTTTAACGAGGATCTCATGCGTCTAGGCCATGCTATCTACCAGAATGTTATGAAATTATAGAACATAGTTTTTAGGTACATCCAGTATATGGAGGAGAAATGGTTCAATCATAAATGTTATTGTGCAAAAATACTCCATCAATTAAGGGTTTATTTTTCCTCCAGAGGTGGATAACATTATAAAATATATTCATTATATATTTGAATTCCACAATACACATGATAGCGTTAAGGAGATGTGTGTAGAATTCATTATTGAGGGTCTTATCATGCATTTTTTTATTCAATGATATTTGGAGGATAGACTTGTTGGTTTTCATTAGAATGGTTTTAAGACAATATTCTTCTAGTAGTCCATTGTAGAGTCATTGAGGATGGGAAATGGTAGATACCCTAGATTTTCTTAAATGGGAGTTACATTTATTTTTAGGAATAATTAATACATGACACCAACATATTCCAAATGACTGTATTATATTACTGCATTTATAAACTCAGATCATAATCTTCTAATCATGGTTAATGTTCTTCAAAATATCCCATAAATATCATCCCCTTTTGATTTCCAAAATAACCCCATTATTTATATCTTGGGGAAAAGAAAAAAAAATGGTGTTCTCAAATTCTCATTAAGGTTTATCATGGATAACATAAAACAAACCAAAATCATTTGAACAAAAAAACAAGAAAATAACAATTAAACATCAAAATCATGAGTCATTAAATAAGACATGGCTGTATGTAAAGAATTGATAATAAAATAATATTAACCAAAATAGAATATAATTGAAAAAACATGTTATTATGGAAAATTAATAAGCACATTATATGATTTCTATAGTAGTCAAGGAATTGATGGTAAGACCATCATAGTAATAAAAGTCCATTTCTGAACCGAGGTTGCTTGTCATTCTTGCCATGTATTACTGAACTAGATTTAATTTTATTTAAACCATGTCTATATCAGGAGATATATGTCGTTACTCAATGTAATGGTGGGAGATTTATTTGCAACCCATCTCATAATTAATTCAATGATACATTTCCACAAAAAAATAAATCCTTCATGAAATCATAACCCAAGAAATAAAATGGGATTCATAAATATCATTCCATCACTTCATAAACCATATAAAATATCATTACATAATTAACTCAATAAAAACATATTAATAAAAGGTATTGAAACCATACCCTATTTATGAGCATCGTCTTTTGTGGAAAATAATTTTTTTAAACACTTGATCTTCGTTCTTGATGAAAATTACCTTTCTTCATTCAAATATTTTTCAATTCCAAAAATTCCATGAAATTTTAATAAAAATGAATTTATTTGAAAATAAAAATGAAATAGTGTATAGGAATCCTCTTGGAAATAAGGCTTCATGAAACTATAAAAATCCATTCGTGTCTTATATGTTAAAATAACATTCCCATAGTACTTTGGTCGGAAAAGTCATAAAGTTCCACAGATGGTAAAATATGAAGCATTTCATCTATAAAAAATAGTAAAAATAAAAAAGGGTAAAAATGAATTTATATATATATATATATAAATATTAAAAAAATTATTTAAATTGTTCTAGATAACATAGATATGGGTGATAAAAAAATATCGAGTAAATACTTACATAAAAACAATCTGAGATAAAAATGTGATTGAAAAATTATCCTTTACCTTATGTCTGATTTCATTTTTATGTCTATGAAACTAATGTATAGTAGGATTTAAATTTTTTTAAAATATCAAAAGATCCATAATAATATTTACGAAATTATATATGATTCATATACGACTTTATATTACAATGTCATTTTTCAATTCCATGTTAAAGCAACATTTTGATTAATAATTGTTTTATTTATCGTACATGTTTTGTATTGTTATTCATGGAATTATTACTTATATAATTATTTAATTAATTCATGAATGTAAAAATGATTTAAATATAAAATATTATATATATATATATAATATAAGATAAATTGAATACACCATACGTGGAGAAGATAGGCCCAATGTACGCATGAACACTGTTTTAGTTTCATTATTATATTAAATGGAAGTAAGTAATTTACTTATATATATATATATATAGAAGAATTATTATTTCTTATATTTCATAATTATATATTATATATACTTTATAATCATTATTTAATTGTTAACGTGGAGAATGATTCATATATGGTCATAGAGAATGTAATCCTTACATATGCAGGATGGACTATATTGTTTCTTTAATTGTTGAATGGTATAAAAGTTCATGAGTTATAATATATCATAATTTTTAAAATGTAAGAATAATTACATATAGTTATTATTTATCCGATTAAACTCATCCATGTAATGGGGTTTTGAAAAACAGACTACACCACATCATGGATATGGTTTTTTGGACGTACGCACGCTTGGTTATTTCATTTTCTATAGGATGGATAGAAAGAGAAAAAGTGTTGTATCATATTAATAATAAAATATCTGTATATTATTTTTACTGATTTAATGAAATTATAATTAATCAAATAATTATATGTATGTCTGAGAAAAATGAAATCTGAATGAATCGGTAGAAGAGATTACCACTTCCTCAATGTGTATCCTTTATATATCCACTTAGGGAACTAGAGTTGGTATTTTGAGAAGACCAGAACCTCTAGAATGTCACTTGAGATGTTTATAAGGTAAAGGGTTATGTATTTAAAATATTTGAATCATACAATGGAGACAATTGGAGAAGGATAAGGTTCCCTTTTATATGATAGGAGAGAGGAACATTTGGAAACTCACAAAATATTAATTTAATAATAAATTATTATAAGATAAAAAGGGGCCCCAAAATCTCTAATTCGATTATAATATGATTATTGTTCTGAATCATATCATACAATAGGTTTTATACATGTTTAGTTATCAAATATATCCTTATAATTTATCTTCAACCCTTAGCTAACAAATATAACTCTTACCTATCCTTCTGATTTATTCATACTATATAGTTAATATGTTTACGATAAAATTCCAATAGAACCACAAGTGGTTCATTAATGTCATTTACATGATTATATATTTAATTTTTCCAAATAATAGATTTTTTTTACTATTATATTATTTAATAAAATAATATTTTATTAAAAAATCATTTATGTCAATATTTATACTATTCGTATGCTCACATATTAAAAATCCATAACAATATGATTATTTAGAAAAAACATCATTAATTTAAAAAAATACCTTTATCATCCATAAAATTCTTATATGGAATAAAAAGGTTCAATTTAAATTAATTTTAAATTTTATATTCTCATTTATTTAAGTCATCCATTAATAAGGTAATCACTACATAATCATTATGCCACAGATAAATTTATTTTTTTCATGTATAAATATTATAAATAAATTACCATGATGTATAAAGTATTTTTAGATATATAAACAATATATATAGGGATATATGTAAGTTATATAACATTATATTAAAATTGATTTAGTTAAATATATATCTTTTTGTTATAATTATCGCTACTTTAAATTAATTATTATAAAATGTCATTTTCACATTCCAGTGAATCAATGGGGTCCCAAAATCGACCAATGAATTCCAATGGTCAGAAATATATGATTAAATAGGGTTAAGAAATTTTTAGGGAAGTATAATTATATTATAATATTATTTTTAAAACATTATTTACATGATTTACCAATTAACCACAGTAAATAAACTTATTACTGAAGATAAAATTCATAATGTCTACACAACATAACTATTTAGACAATTGGAAACATCTAATTCATAAAATGGAATAGATTTTTCAAAAATCAGAACACATTATTTGCAGTAATTATTTAAAATTAATTCCAATTATCTAAAACAGAGAGTGGGTTTTTACAAAGTTATAACTCTCAAAATATTGACATGTTTTTATGTCCAATTTAAATGTTAAATTACTAAAAATTACCAAAATTGGATTAATGGATAAAAATATAATTCATTTACACATTAAATACAATTAAAAATATAATTTAACTATATAAATAAATTAGATGAAAAGACAGTTTTGAATTAAAATGCATTATTTTTTACTATTCATTAAAATTTAAAATTTCTCAAACAAATACAAAAAATTAAACTGATGTAATTTTTTTTCCTTATTCAAAATAATACAAACATATTTTGACAAATTTAACTTATTAAGGTGAAAAACACTAGATTTTAAATGAGTGCGCCATCAAAAGCTATTAAAACAATATTTATTTGAAAAATAGTACTTTTATAGCGAAATTGATTTTTCTCTCTTATCATGTTATAGAAAATGTGTATGATTATTTATAATGTTATATATCATTAAAAATGTATGTAATACTTTTCATAATATCTAGTTTATATAATATTTTAATAATATTTCATTTTTTAGCGAAACATGGTATTTATACAATTCATGCTATTGAGGAAGATATCTCTTGTGTGTAATGCAATGCAAGTCAGTGTTTCATATTGTGAAATATTCCTATAGTGTTGTGTATAATAGAATCCAATAAAAGAACATATATACATTGAAAAAAATTTATACTCAATGTGGCAGGAAATTAATTCTATGAAAATAATTTGAAATTATCTGCAACAAAAGGCATGAATTGTGATGTGTATACATCAATATAATATGGGGATGTGTATAAAACAAGATAATATTGGTGTAGTGTACAGAATAAAAAATAACTGAAATTAAAAGAATATATCTCATAAAATTATAGGATGTTATATTCAACCACAAAAAAATGAATTTCTCCATCAAAATTCATTGGAGTTATTAACGGTTTACTACTTGAATGTTCCGTTCATGGAATCCCACATCGGTCAAATTAATTCTATAACATAATTATAAAAATGAATGATAAAAACATAATGGTTACCAAAATTAACTCATACCTCACTTTCCCAATTCTTCTTTTGAGTAATGTCATATATTGTTATAATTTCTCTATTATGGTTTAATATATTTATAAGTTTTATTTGATTTTTTTTTCATCAGGTTATCTAAAATAATTCCCTATAGATGTTTTTTGATTCTCAGGTGCGAGACTCCAACACATGGGGATCTGGAATGCCAAATATGTATGTGGAAATTCTATACAGGTAATAGATTGAGAGGTTATCTCAGTTGGTTTCTTCATATGTTAGTATTAGTGGTGTTTTTTCATTAAGATTTCTTGTCTCATGACATTTGGAATATTATAGATATGATTTTTGGATCATGAGAGTATGTTTTCTTGGATATATGTCTATATCATTCTGTAACGAGACTCAAGATTCCATTTTATGTTGTGATTTTTTTCTTGTTCGGAGTTTTTAATCATAATCAAATTTTTTTAATTTGAATTTATATTATAAATTGATAATAATATATAATCTGATCATTTGTTATATTTTAGTGGATTAAACATTTCCTATGATATGTTCTCTACATGTTAAAGAGGTGGGTGTTTCGTTGTTCCTCATGGGAATTCTTCAATAGATCCAAATTTTAACGAGGCTCTCATGCGTCTAGGCAATGCTATCTACCTGAATGTACTGAAATTATATAACATATTTTTTTAGGTACATCCAGTACATGGAGGAGAAATGGTTTGATCAAAAATGTTATTGTAGAAAAATCCTCCATCAATTAAGGGTATGAATTTAGCTCCAGAGGTGGAAAACATTATAAAATATATTCATTATATATTTGAATTCAACGATAGACATGATAGTGTTAAGGATATGTGTGTAGAATTAATTATTGAGGATACCATCATGCATTTATTGTATTCAATGATATTGGAGTATAGACTTGTTGGATTTCATTAGAATGGTTTTAAGACAATATTCTTCTAGTAGTCCATTCTAGAGTCATTGATGATGGGAAACGGTAGATACCTTGGATTTTCTTAAATAGGCGTTACATTTATTTTTAGGAATACTTAATACATGAAACCAACATATTTCCAATGACTGTATTATATTACTGCATTTAGAAACTCAGATCATAATCTTCTAATCATGGGGTTAGTTATTCAAAATATCCCATAAATATCATCCCCTTTTGATTTCCAAAATAACCCCATGATTTATATCATGGGGAAATGGAAACAAAAATGGTGCTCTCAAATTCTAATTATAGTTTATCATGGATAACATAAAACAAACCATAATCATTTGAATGAAAAACAAGAAAATAAAAATTAATCATCAAAATCATGAGGTATTAAATAAATCATGGGTGTATGTAAGGAATGGATAATAAAATAACATTAACCATAATAGAATATAATTGGAAAAAACATGTAATTATGGAAAAATAATAACCACATAATATGATTTCTATAGTAGTCAAGGCATTGCAAGCAAGACCATCATACTAAAAAAAGTCCATTTCTGAACTGAGTTTTCTTGTCATTCTAGACATGTATTACTGAACTAGATTTACTTTTATTTAAATCATGTCTATATCAGGATATATATGTCTATACTAAATGAAATGGTGGGAGATTTTTGTGCCACCTATCTCATAATGAATTCAATGATACATTTACACAAATAATAAATCATTCATGGAATCATAACCCAAGAAATAAAATGGGATTCATAAATATCATTCCATCGCTTCATAAATCATATAAAATATCATTCCATAATTAACTCAATAAAATAATATTAATAATAGGTATTGAAACCATACCCTATTTATGAGCATCATCTTATGTGGAAAATAATTTATTTAAACACTTGAACATCGTTCTTGATGAAAACAGCCTTTCTTCTTTCAAATATTTTTCAATTATAAAAATTCCAAGAAATTTTAATAAAAATGAATTTATTTGAAAAAAAATGAAATAGTGTATAGGAATCTTCTTGGAAATAAGGCTTCATGAAACCATAAAAATCTATTCATATTTTATATGTTAAAAGAACATTCCCATTGTACATTGGTCGGAAAAGTCAAAAAGTACCACAAATGGAAAAATATGAAACATTTCTTCAATACAACATAGTAAAAATAAAAAGGGGGTAAAAATGAATTAATATATATATATATATATATATAAAATTTATTTAAATTGTTTTAGATAACCTGGACATGGGTGATAAATAAATCTCGAGTAAATACTTACATAAAAACAATCTGAGATAAAAATGTGATTGCAAAATTATCCTTTACCTTATGTCTGATTTCTTTTTTATTTCTATGAAACTAATGTATAGAAGGATTTAAATTTTTTCAAAATTGCAACAGATCCATAATAATATTTATGAAATCATATATGATTAATATACGACTTTATATTACAACTTCATTTGTCAATTCTATGTTAAAGCAACGTTATGAGTAATATTTGTTTTATTTATCGTAAATGTTTTGTGTTGTTATTCATGGATTAATTACTTATATAATTATTTAATTAATTGATGAATGTAAAACATGATTTATATATATAATATTATATATATATATAATATATATATATAAGATAAATTGAATACACCGTTCGTGGAGAAGATAGGCCTAATGTACGCATGAACGCGGTTTTAGTTTCATTATTATATTAAATGGAAGTAAGTAATTTACTTATATATATATATGTAGCAGAAATATTATTTCTTATATTTCATGATTATTTATTATATATCCTTTATAATCATTATTGAATGCTTAACGTGGAGAATGATTCATATATGGTCATAGAGAAAGTAATCCTTACATATGCACGAGGGACTATATTGTTTCCTTAATTGGTGAACGGTATTAAATTTATGTGTTATAATATATCATAATTTGTAAAATGTTATAATAATCATATATAGTTATTATTAATCCCATTAAACTCATCCAAGTAATGTGGTTTTGAAAAATAGACTACACCATAGCATGGATATGGTTTGTTGGACGTACGCACGCGTGGTTATTTCATTTTCTATAGGATGGATAGAATGAGAAAAAGTGTTGTATCATATTTATAATAAAATATCAGTATATTATTTTTACTGATTTAATTAAATTATAATTAATCAAATAATTAAATGTATGACTAAGAAAAATGAAATTTGAATGAATCATTAGAAGAGATTACCACTTCCTCAATGTGTATCCTTTATATATCCACTTAGGAAACTAGAGTTGGTATTTTGAGAAGACCAGAACCTCTAGAATGTCACTTGAGATGTTTATAAGGTAAAGGGTTATGTATTTAAAATATTTTAATCATACAATGGAGACAATTGGAGAGGGATGAGGTTCCCTTTTATATGACAAGACAGAGGAACATTTGGAAACTCACAAAATATTAATTTAATAATAAATTATTATAAGATAAAAATGGGCCCCAAAAACTCTAATTCGAATATAATATGATTATTTTTCTGAATCATATCATACAATAGATTTTATACATGTTTAGTTCTCAAATTTATCCTTATAATTTATCATCAACACTTAGCTAACTAATATAACTCTTACCTTGTCTTCTGGTTTATTCATACTATATAGTTAATATGTTTACAATAAAATTCCAACAGAATCACAAGTGGTTTATTAATGTCATTTACATGATTATATATTTAATTTTTCCAAATCATTGATTTTTTGAACTATTATATTATTTAATAAAATAATATTTTATTAAAAGCTCATTTATGTCAACTTTTATAATATTCATATCCTCACATTTTAAAAATCTATAACAACACGAATATTTAGAAAAAACATCATTAATTCAAAAAAAAATGTCTTTATAATCCATAAAATTCATATATGGAATAAAAAGGTTCAATTTAAATTAAATTTAAAATTTATATTCTCATTTATTTAAGTCATCCATTAATAAGGTATTCACTACATCATCATTATTTCATAGATAAATTTATTTTTTTTGATGTCTAAAAATTATAAATAAATTAACATGATTTATGAAATATTTTTAGATATATAAATAATATCTATAGGCATATATATATGTTATATAACATTATATTAAAATCGATTTAGTTAATGATATATATTTTTGTTATAATTATCACTACTTTAAATTAATTATTATAAAATGTCGTTTTCACATTCCAGTGAATCAATGGGGTCCCAAAATCGACAAATGGATACCAATGGTCGGAAATATATGATTAAATAGGGTAAAGAAATTTTTAGGGAAATCTAATTATATTATAATATTATTTTTAAAACATTATTTACATGATTTACCAATTAACCACATTAAATAAACTTATTACTGAAGATAAAATTCATAATGTCTAAAAAAGATACCTATTTAGAAAATTTGAATCATCTAATTCATAAAATGGAAAATATTTTTCAAAAATCAAAACACAATATTTGCAGTAATTATTTAAAATTAATTCCAATTGTTAAAAACAGAAAGTGGGTTTTTATAAAGTCATAACTCTCAAAATATTGACATGTTTTTATGTCCAATTTAAATGTTAAATTACTAAAAATTACCAAAATTGGATTAATGGATAAAAATATAATTCATTTACACATTAAATAAAATTAAAAGGATAATTTAATTATATAAATAAATTAGATGAAAAGACAGTTTTGAATTAAAATGCATTATTTTTTACTATTCATTAAAATTTAAAATTTCTCAAACAAATACAAAAAATTCAACTGATGTAATTTTTTTTCCTTATTCAATATAATACGAACATATTTTGACAAATTTAACTTATTAAGGTGAAAACAATAGATTTTAAATGAGTGCCCCATCAAAATCTATTAAAACAATATTTTGTTGAAAAATAGTTCTTTTATAGAGAAATTGATTTTTCTCTCTTATCATGTTATAAAAAATGTGTATGATTATTTATAATGTTATATATAATTAAAAATGTATGTAATACTTTTCATAATATCTAGTTTATATAATATTTTAATAATATTTCATTTTTTAGCGAATCATGGTATTTCATACAATTCATGCTATTGAGGAAGATCTCTCTTGTGTGTAACGCAATGCAAGTCAGTGTTTCATATTGTGAAATATTCCTCTAGTGTTGTGTATAATATAATCCAATATTAGAACATATATACATTGAAAAAAATTTATACTCAATGTTGCAGGAAATTAATTATATGAAAATAATTTGAAATTATGTGCAACACAAGGCATGAATTGTGATGTGTATACATCAAGATAATATGGGGATGCGTATAACACAAGATAATATTGGTGTAGTGTACAGAATAAAAAATAACTGAAATTAAACGAATATATCTCATAAAATCATAGGATGTTATATTCAACCCCAAAAAAATAAATTTCTCTACCAAAATTCATTGGAGTTATTAACGGTTTACTAATTGAATGTTCCGTTCATGGAATCCCACATCGGTAAAATTAATTCTAAAACATAATTATAAAAATTAATGATAAAAACATTATGGTTACCAAAATTAACCCATATATCACTTTCCACATTTGAGAACATAAGTGGGAAGTGAAAACATGTATATAGAAGATAAATATAACTATCATGTTTAATTGATAGGGTTAGATAATAAGGATTGGAGAATGTTTTCTACTAGAAATCCATAAATAATTTATGATTTAAGGGACCATCTGATTCATCGGATACGAAAGTACTGTGATAAAAAATTTGGTTTCAAGATTGTTTTCCCATATATGATGATTTTTTACCAAATGAGAAATACTAAAATGATATAATTGTAATGTCACTGTTGGTCATTACCTAAATAAATTATACTTTATCTATTATTTAATGAAATAAAATTAATTTTTTCATTCTTGAAGTGTTATCATATTGAACGCATGAATGATAAGTCTTTCAACCGATCTATACAAACATGTTTAAACATATTGTGAACTTTTCATAAGTCTACCAATAGTGTGATAATATATTTATCTATAAAACATCAACCATAATATAAATTATTCTATCCATAAATGGATTACATTAAAATCATACCAATAACTATAAATATAAATCATTATTTGGTGATTAACTAAATTAACTTAACATTTTCCTTACATATCTCATTTGGTAGTCCATGGTTGTAAAATTACATACAGGTGAATACCTTAATCATGTATTATATTAGAACATAATAATTATTTGATTTACTATATAACCTCAGTGAAATCATGAATTCTGTCAAAAATAACTCATTCTACAAATCAAAAATATCAAAAAATCTATATACTCAAACCACAATACCACTTAGTCCTTATACCAGTTGTAAGGTCATTAGTACTATAAAAAAACTCATTATACCTTTATACCAATATTATTCACATATCATGTGTTTTCAAAAAAAATATTAAATATGTTTTAATGGTCACTGGTACCATTCAAAATATAATTTAAAATAATTAATGAAAAAAATATTGTAACAATCAATAGAGGTTTCTATTCTCAATATTAACATACCTTATTATAGATAAAATTACCATCATTCCTCTACCTTATTAATCCATTGAATAAGCTTCATAATTTTATTCCTCAACACTTCTTTCATCTCATATATCATTTGTAGTATCATCATCACCATCAATATAAATACTACCCATACGATTAGGAAGATTCTCTTCATTAGATTTTCCCAGAGTGCATCGATTTTCATAATTCTTATACATGACACAATTAAAATATTTATCCACTATTAATGTTTTAGAAATAACATTATCCTTGTCCATTGTGTTAACTGAACCTTTTTACTTTGTAATTACAAGCTTTGTGTTCATTTTTTTCTCACCCAAAGTATCTTCCCCTTCTATTGAGGCATTATCCATGATGCCTTTTCCCGTATGATATAAATGAGTAAAATTTATCTTTCTTTCCTCTATAATCATCATAAATCTCATTATATATCAGATTATAACGGTCTAGAAACATACCTCAGTTGATATTATTGATATTATAATGAGATTTATGATTAGGATTAATAACGGTGTTTCCCCTTAAAAATATCATTTCATTTGTTTCATGATGAATATAATTCCATTGTTCATCAAATTATCCATTAACATGAAAACTCCTATTTGTAGACCTTTTCTAAATCCAAATAGGAATAGTTTGAGAGGGAAAAATCATTCTAGGAAAACCACATATTCAAGAGGGATTACAATAAATATCTGTCATCCTAGGTTTAATACTATGTTGTTCAGATTCATTACCATAATTCTATTAATGTAATCTATTTTTAGAAATACCCTTATGGGAATCTCTAGACATACATTAGAAATATCCCTAGGGATCTCACAAAAGATTTCATCTCCTATTTTTCAATGGTTGACTAAAACTTCACTCTGATACCTACTGTAGAGACCGTATTTTAACATACATGGACATTACATTTTTTTCATAATTTATTATACATGAAAAAATAGACGCCCAAAAACCGTATTAGTTTACTACATTTGGAAACTCAAAACATAATCATATAATCATTCATAAAGATCTTCAAAATCTCCAAGAAGGATCCTATCGTTATTCTTTCCTAAAACCATTCATTATATACTCAGGAAAAGAGAATACATAAAAGGTGAGCTCAAAATCATAGTAAGGCAAACATGGATTACATAAATCAAACCATAATCATTTTAACTAAAAAACAATAATATAAATTTTTAACATCAAAATAATTATTCATGAAATAATTCATTGATGTATATAAGGAATGGATATTAAAGGAACATTAAACATGATATAATATCATCAACATAATACATTTTGATGAATAAACTAATAATCACATAATATGATTTCCATAATATCCTTGTAATTGCGGCCAAGACCATAATAGTGGAAAAATTACTTTACAAAATTTTGATTACCTGTTGTTCAATCCATTTATTAATGAAACATATTTAATTTCCATTTAATTGATATCTATCTCATGAGATATAAATGAATATTCAATGAATTAGAGGGAGATATAAGACCCACCGACATTATAATGAAATCAATCATACAAGTTCTACAAATCATAAATCATTTATCATAGCATAAACCATGAAATAAAATGGTCTTCTTAAAAATTATTCCATCCCAACAACAACCATATAAAATACTACAATATCATAAATGGAATAAAATCATTGTAATAAAATGTATATAAATTTAACCCTCTTTAATGGTGTCATCTTAGATGTAAATTTTTTTTAAAACAATTGAACATAGTTCTTGTAGAAAATATAATTTCTTCTTCAAATTTTTTTTTCTAAATATGTCAAGAAAATTTTAATGAAAATAATTTAGTTTAAAATTTAAATGAAATAGGGTATAATAATCATTGTGAAAATAAGACATCCTGAAACTAAAAATATCCATTAATTCCGTATATGTTATGAAATCCTTTTCCACATACATTTGTCGAAAATGTCAAAAATAATCTCATATGGTAAACAAAAGAACGCATCCTTCCATGGCATGTATAAAAAGTAAAAATGTGGAAAACTGACATAAAATATTAAATAATACTAAATAAATTATTATTTTTTATTAGAAAACATATAATTGGATGATAAATAAATTCTCAGTAAATACTCACGTATAAATAATCTAGGATAAAAATTAGATTGTGATATTTTCCCTTACCTTAGGATTGATTTCTCCCATATTTGTATGAAACTCTTATTTAGTGGGTATAAAAAAATTACTAACATTTAAAAAACCATAATATTTTTTATTATATCATATATGATTCAGTTAAAACTTTATATTAGTCATTCATTTGTCAATTCCATGTTAAAGAAGCGTTTTGTGTTATAATTGTTTTATTTATTGTACATGTTTTGTATTGATATTATTAATATTATTAATTATATAATCATTTATATAATTTTGAATATAAAAAAATTTATATATCATATATAATAAGTATATAAATATAATAGATAGATCAGATAAATGGAATACACCATTCATAGAGATAAGAGGTCGTACGTACGCACGACTGCTATTTGACTTTCATTATTAAATTGATTGGATATAAGTAAATGACATATATTTATAAAAATAAATCCATTCGAATTAATTTCTCATATATGTCATGATTATTTATTATATATACATTATAATCATTTTGGAATGGTTAACGTGGTGAATGAATGTTATCATGTTGTGGAGACGGTAAGTCATACGTACACTCGAGCAACGATATTATTCCCATAATTGTTGAATGGTATTGAGGTGGATGGTATATAATATCATATAATTATTATTATGTTATAATACTCCAATATTTATATTATTTCCACCATTATACCAATTAAAGTAAAGTGGTTGTGAAAAATAGACTACACCACGGTGTGGAGACGGAAAGACTTACGTACACAGATGTGGTGATTTCATTTTTCATAGGATGGATAGAAAGTGAAATAGTATTGTTTCATATTTATAATAAAATATATTTATATATTAGTGATATTAAATTTATTAAATTGTAAGGATAAAACTAATGTATAAGATGTAGAAGATTATAGAAATTTGAATAAATCGGTATAATAGATTACCTCTATCTTGACGTGCCTCGATTAAATTTCCAATTAGGGAACTATAGATGGAATTTTTAGAAGACAGTCACCTGTAGAATGTTACTAGAGATCTTTATAATATAGTTGGGAATGGATTGGCTGATAATTAAAGCTCAAAACAGAGTGAATAAGAGATGGAGAATGTTCCCTTTTATAGGAGAGGAGAGGGGATATTTTGGAAACTCTCAACATAATAATTTATTATAAAATGATTTTTGGTTTCAATAGGTAAAGAAATAATTAAAATAAAATATATGATCATTATTTCTTGAATATCTCTCATCCAATATATTTTAGACATGTTTTACTCTCAAATGTATCCTAATATTTTACTTTTAAACCTTAGTAAACTAATTTAACTCTTACCATGTCTTGGTGTATATTCTTAATATATTAATAATATATTTACAATAAAATGAAAATAGAACATAAAATGGTTTATTAATGAACTTATCAACATTATAGAAGTAAATTTTTTTCAAATATTAGATTTTTTTGGACAATTATATCAATAAATAAAATATAATTTTTATAAAACTCTGTTATGTCAATTTTGATACTATTCATATCATGTCTTTTTAAAAATCCATAACAAAATTAATATTTAGAAAAAAACAACATTAATTAAAATATATAAATTAATACTCATCCATAAAATTAGTTGATGTAATTTAAAGGTTCATATATAAATTATTTTAATATTTATAAGATCTTTTATTTACATCATTCATTAATAAGGAAATCGTTACATCATCATTATGGCATAATTAAATTTATTTTTTGGGAATCTAAAAAATATTAAAAAAATATCATGACATAGGAAATATTTTTATCTTTCTAATTATTATCTATAGATATGTATATAAGTTATATAAACATATATTAAAATTTATTTAGTAAATGATATATGTTTAGGTTATAATTATCTTTACTTTAAATTAATTCTTATAAAATGTCATATTCAAATCCATGTGAATCCATGGGGTCCCAAAATCAAACCAAGAATGTAAATGGTCGGAAATATTTAATAAAATAGTTTTATTACATGTCCAATGGTATTTTAATATTGTGATAATATTATTTTCTACCCTTATTAACCAGATTTACACTATAAACAAGGTAAATAAATTAATTAATGATGTTATTATTCATAATAATTAAAAATAAAATGTATATATTCGCTCAATTTGAATATAATGTTTCCATATATGTAATCTATCTTTAAAAATTCAAAACTCATAAGTTGAGATAATTAATTTTAAATTATATTCCATTGTCAAAACCAAAAAGTAGTTTTTTAAGAAGTAACAATTATCATAAGAATGACATGTATTTATGTCCAATATAAAATTGAAATTAGTAAAAATGAAAAAAATTTAGTAAATTATCAAAATATAATCCAATTAATCATTAAATTAAATTAAAAAAATAATATAACTATATAAATAAATTAGACGAAAAGGCAATTTTTAAATAAAATTCTATATTTTTAACTATTCATTAAAATTATAATTTTCTCTAAAAAATACCCAAAATTAATAAAAAGTAAATATTATTTTCCTCTTCAAAATATGTAATATATTTTTTAAAATTTATCTTATAATGTGTCAAAGGCAAGATTTAATGTTTGTTATCCATCAAAAGAGAGTAAAACTACATTTTTTTATAAATACTTCTTTTATCCAAAAAATTACTTTTGTTCTCGTATAATGTTCTATAATATGAGTAAGATTAATTATAATGTAATATTATATTCAAAATGTGGTTAATAATATTCATTATTCTTATATTAAATAATATTGTAATAATTTATCATTGATTAGTGAAACTCGATATTGCGTACAATGAAAGCTATCGAGGAAGGCCCCTCTTGCTTGCATAACAATCCATTTCAGTGTTGTGTGTTGTGAAAAATGACCTTGGTGTTGTGTATAACATAATCCAAACATAGTTCATTTATAAAATGAATAAAACACCTATACTCAAAGTTGGGTGAAATTATTTCTATCAATTGAATTTGAAATTTTGTGTAACACAAGACACAAATTATGTTATGTATATTGAAAGATAATAGAGTGTTGCATGTATAGAGAGATAATCTTGGTGTATTGTAAAACACAAGAAATCAATGAAATTAAAATAATCTATCTCATAAAATCTTTGGTTGTGTTAGAAACCCCTATAGTTACTCTTAATTTAGCATAGAGAAAATTCACATTTGTTATACACTAATCAATTTCAAAATATTGTTGGTCCTTCGCTACAGGTTCTAAAAAATGGAAAGATAAAATCCCAAAATCTCATGAAGGGTTTGTGGACAGTTATCATATCGCATGTATTCATGCTAATTCATTTGGTCAATCTATAGATAGTGTATATCTCTATGATATCACAGATGAAATTGGAATGCACGGTTATATATTCTTCCCCTTATGTTCCACCAATTTTAATCTAATATACTACACTAGCTGAAAATAGGATGTGTCAAGATGATCATATGAGTGGGGTAGGTTGTCAATGGTTGAACTCCTCAACCCCTTCAGCTACTAATTGATGTGTGCCTTTAAATTTCAATGAGTGTTTCTTGTTTGAGACACATGATTTTCTTGCTCCGCAACACCAAAAATTTTCAATTGTTGTGGATGTTATGGTCATCAATAGAGTTTCTATCAGGTTATGCCTGCACATTGATATAGTCAAGGATCATCTGCTCCAAAGACTATTTGGGAACAGTTAGATTCATAAAAGACACAATGTCTCTAGATGCATTATTTAGAATTGAATAACATTCACACAACAGATGAAATTCAAGTGGTGGTAGATATGGGTCTTATTAATGTTATAGTCACCATCCTTATTTTATATTAAAAATAAATTTCATAATTTGACAATTGTTATTCTCACTCATTAATATATTTCCATTATTTTTATATCGATAAAATTAAAATGGAGCTCTTTTTGGTTGTTATGCAGTTAGATATTCCTCTTCAAAAGAGGAAAGATTTGTAGTTTCAATAACATTCAAATTCCGTATGGATAGATGTAGTGGACATAGGCTTGGATTTTTTCATTTTAAATCTATATGTATTTGATTATCATCAGTGGGATGGATTTTTTTTGGTTCTCATCATGCTAAGGATTATTTTTATCATCAATGTGTCTCATTTCATGTATCTTAAGTGTGATTATAGGTGTTATAAGGAGAGTGAGAGTCAAGGTTTGATTATTCATGACCTTACTGATATGATATCAAGAGTATTTGGTCCAAAATAAGAGTTGATCTTGATTAAAATTCCTTTATTTTTTTCATCCTTATACTGTTCATCATATACTAAATGTTTTCGAAGAATGTTTTTTTGGAATTCCTCCAAATGTTGTGTTAGAGATTATGATTGATCTAGTGTCAGGTATTATCTAATTATATTATTTATTATTTTATTGAACCTTTTTAGCTGAAAAATATCAATATTAAATAGAATTATATAATGGTGAAGGGTGTTAAAACCCCATATTTCTTATCTAGGGTATCCCCTCATCTCATTTCCCAAAAGTCAATTGGTTCACTCTATTTTTGTGTGGGATATTAGAAGATTAACCATGAAATAATCATGAAAAAATATACCATACCTCAAGTGGATAATTTTTATAAATATTAAATGGTGGAAAAGTTGTTTCAAATAATAAATAATTAGTTGGGTTATCAACTGCTCATAATTTAGAAATTGGAAACATAGATGATGGATTTCATGAGTATGTATGGAAATTTTAAATATCTACTAATGTTAGTTGGTCGGAATAACAAATATTTATTTTTTATGAATTTTTGGAATTAGATATCTCATTAATATCTTAACACATTTTTTTAATGTTCATATATGATATTTTGATTTATTCAAGATTCAAGCATTCACATTATATGAATTTGAGAAAGGTGCTTCTAATCCCTAGGAGTCTTAATTTGTATGGAAATATTTATCATTTGAAATTTATGGATTAAATATAGAATTTATTATGGAATGTGAATTCAGATCATGGATTTTCAACTGATCTTAAATAGGTGAATATTTTCTTTTCATGGGAATATCCATGGAATGTTTTTGATATTCAATGATTTAATATCCTTTCAAGATATTAATGGATGTTCAACAATGATTTATTAAAATTGAGATCATCGTTGACTAATCATTCCATGAATGTTAGGAAAACTATAAGTGTGTAAAAATTTTGTTCATAAAATGAGATAAAAATTATTCTGACATCAGATCTGGTTGTAATCTTACATGTGTCTGCTAAGTGGATTGTGGTTTTCTGGGATAATTTTAGTTCTAATTTGGGTTTACTGTTTATGTTGGATTATTTTTTGTGCATTAAGGATATCATCGATAATAACCTCATGATTGGTATTTTCCCAGTAATTATTTATATATTCCTGAATTTATGAATTCACTTAAGTGTTGGAGACACTATATATTTTGCAATAGGATCATAGTGTTTTTTAACAATAATAAATTGATATATATTTTTTCATAGAATGACATGATTCATGTACTAAGTAAGTGGGTGGAATACCTTAAGACATTTGACATTGATATCACATATTCTTTGGGATAGTGTAATATTATTTAAAACTACATTTACAATAATTTGACAAATCATGTTATTCTAGAATAGAATGAAGTGTGAATCCTTATGGGAATCTTTTCTCAGTTGCATATATATTCTGAAGAAGTTTTTTCAGGTGTGGTTATAGATAATTATTAGTCATCTTTATATCTTCATAAGTATACTCTACATGTCCAATACAAATATTTTGATATCATATGAATTTGAGAAACCGTGTAAGGTGGGGAGGCCGTTTGATGCTGGACTCTCTATTTAGATGATATTCTATGTTTTTGGGATTTTATGGTTGTACAAAAATCATTAAAGGGCTCAGTTTTGTTTTATTTTCATATATATTTGATGTATATTCATCCAGACACAATGGTGATGAATTATGACTTGGTATACTGTGTATGGTGGCAAAGCATGAAGCATGAAATTGTTTATTATTTGTCATGTTGTTCCACTTACCAACAGTTAAAGGAAGCACCACTAAAACCTTCTAGTTTTCTCTAACAATTTCTAATTCCACTCTAATAATGGAAAAAAATATATATGATTTTTTGGATTAAAATTTACTCTTATATTAATAAACTGTATATAGGTACTAATTGATTAGTTCAAAAAGGTAGTTTATTTCATTTAGATTAAGGATACCAAAAATTTTATAGTATTGGTACGATGTATGCAGATAAGATTATATGGATACATAGAGTTACATCATCTTTTTAATTAGATGCGGAAAATAGGTTTCCTTCAAATATCTATATTAGTTTCCATGATAATATGTGGACTCAATTATGGTTTGGTAAAAACATAAAATTCACAGACATATAGTCAGAAATAGTGTACTATTTAGATCATAAATCATAATCTATATCCATTCATCATAGATTTGGGTATATATAAGGATATCTAGGTGGAATGGGTTGAGGCTTCTTATAATAGTAGTTATTATTTTTGTATTTGAATGGCGCGAGTGAGGAATTGTATGGATTCCCATGAAGATCATATCATTCTTGGACCGAGGTTGGAGAAGTTGATTTAGTTGTAAAATTTTTTGTTTAAGATACATATGTATGGAAATAGGAAAAACATTAGTGTCTAGTCACAAAAGTTATTAAATAAAAATTTTATTTGAATCCAGAAGATCATATGTTTTATATTATTTAAGTGTCATTGTTTTCATGAATGTTTTCCTCTGGTGGGTCATCATTGACATGGAAATTAAGGAAACAAGGATAGAATATTTTATGGTTTATTTGAGGACATTCAAGATCATTAGAATGTTTCTTATAATTTTGAATTTTCTATTTAGTTGAAGGAAATTCATGATTGTATCCACATAACATATCTTAAGAAATATCTTCTTGATGCCTCACATATTTAGATTTTGGAATAGGTTATCATAGAGCATGATGTTTCTGTTGTGGTGGTGTGAGTAAATATAATGGGATCTTATGTGAAGGTCTTCCATGGGTTGTTGATTATGTTGGAAGGAGTGTAATTGTGAAACATATCAGATTCTCATAAGTCATGGGATCTTTTATTAATGATCATGGATATGTGGCCTCACATATTTACTAGGCTTCATTATTCAACCTAAAATCTAGGGGATAAAAATTCTGACGGTGGAGTTTTTATAACATCATGTTTCCCAGTTCTATATAATTACACTATATATATTAATTTTTATCTGTATTATTTTGTGATCGTAGGCACAATAGGGTAGACCGAAATTTATTGGTAACACAACCTAGTGTTAATGAATATATTTTCGATTAACTTATTTGAGTACATTTTTAAACATGTTAAAGGTTCTGTGGGTTCTCCCCCTATTAGGAGAATAATGAAGGTGATTCGGGTGTCTTTTTCTAAAAACTTTACTATTACAGTGTATAGGAAAAATAAAAACCATGTAATAGGATAACACACCTTGTAATTAATTATGGGTAGATTTATGGATATTAGAACCTAGCATAAAAATTGTGCCCACTATGTAAGGGTTTGTTTTGGTGTAAATGTTATAATTTGTGTTTTGATTAATATATAATGGGGTTTTATGTTTAATTTACATCATGAATTACACATCATGTAATGGTATTAAACACCATATATGTATTAGTGGTTATTATTTTAGGGAATCATAAATATTATATGTTTATTTAATTCATCATCATTGTTTTTCCACTAGACCTAAAGGCTCTAAGGGGATATTTTGAGGACCTCTTCTTTTCCTGAATCTCTTCAATAATTTGTTTATTCATTTTTCTAGTTGGGATCCATAAAACAGGTTGAGTAATACTATTATTTATTTATTTAATTTGATATCAGTAGAACTGCTGCATTGCATTACTGGATTCAAAGATCAAAGATGATTATTATTCTTGAATATATATAGATCTGTTGTGTGATATTCCATCATGGGATAAAAATTGTGTTAGTTGTCGTTCAGTGTGAATATTTCATCATTTATGGTGTTTTTATTCAACTTGAACAACCATTTTCCTAAATTTAATAATTTATTTAATGTTTGTAAAAATTTTAGGGATATTATTTCCAGCATTGTGTTCATACTTCTTTTAGGTTCTCTTTCCTTAAATGTGTGACAATAATTTTTTTGTAGGCGGTTCTTTCTCTGGTTTATGTTGAATGAACTACATTTTTCAGGTTTTTATAAAAATATTATAAATGAAATGGAATAATGACTAATTGGATTCATGTTTGAGGAAATGGGTTATTGATAAAATATTGTTTCCCCTTTATTTAGGTAAATGAAATATGATTTTCAAATCATCTTGAAATTTTTATTTAAAATGGTTTTGAAATTATATATTTCATGAAATGGTTTGATAAATTTATTTGGAAAATTGGTCACTCAAGAATCATTGGGTTCTTAGGTGGAAGGTTTCTTAATAGGGCTTCTTACTTGATAATGTCTTGGAGGTCACTATTGGGGCATTCCTCTACATTATGGGCCTACTGTTCTTTGGACTTAGTAATCACTATTTATCTATTCAACTTCATGTGTGTTCCTCTACATCCCAAATTTGATTCATATATCATGTATTTTCATGCACAATGTTTCTTATCCTGGGGGTGTACAACATTCCATGATATCAATGGCTACTGTGATCCTGGGTGTATTGTTACATATTATTTTTTATAATAAATTTATGTTTTAATTCATTGAATTTCATATGATATTCAATAGAAATTTTTCATTCATTTTGTATATCATCTTTGATATAGTCATATGAAATGATTTTGAAACTATTTTAACTACTTTTATTTGGAAATTTAGAAGATTGTAGAATAAAAATTTTCTAATGATTTTGATCTAAAAACTATTAATCATTATATCATATCTTTTTCATTAATTATGATCGTTGTTCACATTATTATATTATGACTTTTTATAGAACCCATCATTACGGTCATACTAATCTAATTAGTTTACACCATATTAACCCCTTCTATGGTACATAGACCATTATATGTCTTCTAATGTAGGGAAATACAATATTCCACTATGAGGTTGTGAGGATTATTGTTACCTATTTCTGGGTAGCTCATGGTGATTTGGTGGGAGGTTTCCCACTATATAGCATTAGGTAAATGGTTTCCTATATACGCTTTGATGATTCAACCTTTAAGTTTTTTATAAATAAATAATTCTAGGTTGTATCATATCTGATGTCTTCTATTACTTATGAAATATAATCATTTTCATCCCCTTTTTTACTTTTTTTTATATATGTATTTCTTGTTCATTCTTTAGCATTAGATAAATTGACCCCTATAGTTTTTTTGATGTTAAAGGACTAGTCCCCAACCATAGGGTATCTGGAATTATCATATATTATGTGTACATTTGGTTTAGAAACTTTTTTTAGAGGTTTTCATGGAAAATTTTATCAAAATAATACATTATATTGATCATCAAACTCAAAAGTTATAGGTGTTAATGGGAAAAAATGAAATCAATTAGCGATTTGGTTACCCTCTATACACTCGAATGATGATTTTATAATTGATTTTATGGAACTGTGAAATGTTTTATAAAATTACATTAATAAATCAATATCATAGTATATAGAATATATTGTCCTTATTTTATCATCATGGTTTAATAATTATTCAAGTATTAGGATATAGAAATAAAATAATATTTCTCATTGAATAATTCTCCCACATCATCATATAACTTCTTTATGATTTCACCAGAAGCTTTACTAAGGATGGATTGCGGGAAAAATAATACTTCTAGGATTGGGGTTTTGAATTTGTGATGTCATTTTTGTTGTTCATGGATGAAAAATGAGTTCAATGTTGTGAATAATATAGGATAGGTGGTGGCCTCATTTATGTGATGTGAGTGTCCCACATGTTATTTTTGGGAAGAAAATGGTTTACCCGTATTTTTCACAATCTAAAATGGTTCCAATAGAGTATTACTAATCTTGGATTTTATTGTGACAAAATATTTTAATAAAATTGATTTTATAAATATTTTTCGGTCATGTTAACCAATATAATTTGATTAACACCAAGGTAATCTCATTTTAACCATATCGAGGATAAATATTTATTACACTTTTTTCAATTCATTATATTTAAAAATTATGTTGAACATAGTAGATAATATAAATTAGAGTTATTCTAAATATGGAAAACATTATACCAAATTCCATTCACTATATTTTAAACAAACAATTTAACATTATTCTTGCATATGTGAATAGAATGTGGGGTTTCAATGAGAAAATGTAAATAAATTATATGAATTTTACATATCAAAAATAAAAATATAAAATTATTTGAATAATATATGCTGGTTATATATATATATATTTGAAATATATTTACTTAAAAAATTAAAATATATTTTAAATTTATAACTAATTTAATGAAAATGGAACATTTTAATTAAAATTAAATATTTTACATTATTCATTAAAAAATGAATCATTTGATGCAATTTCCAAATTTTTACACAAAGAATAATTTGATTTTAGGATTTCAAAAATAAAATTTAGTTTATCAATTTATTCGTAATTTATTTCACTTTAAATATAGAAGATATGTATGATGTGTGACTAAATTGTACTTTACTAAAAAAATACTTTTTCCGAAATCTTTTTTCACCTTTTAAATAATTGATATTTTTAATTATAACATATATATATAAATGTACATGTGTAATCTATATATTAACAAAAATTTATTTATTTCTATTCCTACCCATTAATCTAATTGTATAGATAAAATCATCATGTTTAAATAATATTTCAAATGATAATCAAATTTTGTTTCAAAACAACAATTGGCTCATCAAAAGATATCGAAAAAATTAAATGTTATCTAAATGAAGGATGTTGTAAAGTCTAGTGGAGTTACAAATAATAATTATTATCAAAACATGTGGACTATACTACGATTTCATATAAGGTTCATTCTATAATCTTATCATTATGACTATAATTGGAAATATATTTTATATATTATTTGGATAGATATATATATCACAACATTAAAATTACATTATTGTTTGTTAAGACAATTATCAAGCCATTTATCAGTAATCACACATAGAATGATATTGTGAAAATTTAACCTCACACATTCTAATATAAATCATATCTAACTTATTAATAACTAAATATCATAATTAATTTATTAAAATAAAATAATACGACCATTAGATCCCATATTGTATATATATTTTGTTAATTATCACTCCCTAATATCAATATATATAGAGAATCCATAGAAACAACTCTCCAAAAAACCATAACCATCCCTAATAATAAATAAAATTCTATATATGAGTATGAAAATTCAAATATACTACATTCATAAAACATTATACTCATAAGAATATGATTCATAACTCATCATCTCTAGGATTATATTCCTAAAAATACATTTTATGAATCCAATCGTCAATATCTCTCCAACTAATATATAATTATCAACAAAATATTCTTATCTATATTCAAATTAATACCAGGGATATGTACATTCCATATCCAACAACTATAGATTTACTGTTTCTGTGTTCATAATTTTCTATTATTATTTTAATGCATGAAAACAAAGTTTAGTGATGAAACAATATACATATACACCAATTACCATATTACTTCACTTGAACCATTCTACATGGATTATACTTATTTATCAGTATGAGTATAATCCTACCCATGTTACTACACACTAAACAAATATCATATCTATCTTAAGAGAAAAAAATTATTCTATATTATTTTTATATAAAATATTTTTTAATTTACATGATAATTCACATTTCATAGAGTTATTTTCTATAACATTGAATATCAAACCCATTCCTCATATACATCGACTCCATTCCACAATTCAATATTATTTCACATATATATTTCATTTTAAACAATAAACCATTTTTTGAAATCATCCCATTTTTTTTATATTAATGAACCACTAATATCATATTTCAATAAAAAATGAATAATTATTTACTTATATTTATTTAATAAAATCCCATTTTTAATTTTCATTTTCCATTCATGATCTTCTAGATTAATTTCATGTGAACCAACATTTTTTTATTATTATTTTGGGAAATCCATATTACCTAAAAGATATATTACTAAATTTGTAAAAAATAATTCATATAAATAACACTCTAATGAAATTAAAAAATAATAATAATCAAATGAATAACTCTGAACCCTATTTCCTAGTAATAAGGATTCCATCTATGTTTCTTCAAGAACATGGTCTATTTTTCCTTACATGTTCTAACTCTTCATTATTAATATATTAATTACAATAAAATAAAAAATACACATCTTATTTTATTATATAATTTAATTTCTCATTAATGGTTATTCAAACCAGTTAAGATATGGACAACTATAAGACATCATGAATTCCACCCCATATACTATCAATTACTCTAGTATTGAGTATCTAAAATCATTATTTAAAAATTTATAAACTCATTTATTGCTAAAAAACATTATATTATGGTACAACCACATTAAAGGTATCATAGTTTACATATAAAATAACAATGGAATCCCGAATATATTTAAGAATTTTATATGAAATATAAATAATAAATCCATTAACATGTTATATAGATCATAATTCGTGGAATTACATTATAATTAAATAATTTTATAAATATAATATATAAATATGATAACATATTAAAGGAATCTATACATCCAAAAAGTATATGAAATTAGGTCAACATTATCACAAAAACATGTTCAATATTTTCAGTGTTAATTGGTTTTTAAACGGTGTCTCCTTAACTATTATAGGAACTATAATTATAACATGTACAAATATGGTAATAATAGTTTCATTACAAAAATAAAATTCTAACAACAAATATGACATTAATAAAATTTAATAAATTTTTAAGTTCCTAAAAATTATGTTATAAAAATGAAAAAAAACTCTGCAAAAATTAATGATTCCATTTTATGACATACTAACCCTAGTTCTCAAATGATTAATAATTAAAATATAAATTATTTTTAATAATTTAAATTAGTATTCATAGTTTCATATCATATACGGTGTGTTATCATCACCTTCCACTTCTTGGAAACATAGTACATATAATATATCACTATATAGATGATTCATAATACATATATCAAAGTCCAAGGTATTGTAAAATTATGTTGATCAAGAATGTATCATATTTTTTCATTAATAATTCTATAGAATTTTTTATTATGGTACACCATTAACATTACATCATTCAATATGAATATTTAATTAATCTATCAAACAGTAAGAATTATCCTTATATATTTATTTATCAAGTTAATATAAAACATTTTGGGAATCCTCCTAATATAATGATGGAACACCCACCCGGCCCTAGAAAATAATCCGCTAAATAATGGGGTTAATATACTCATCTCATAATATTTTTAATTTATTCATACCCTATAATATGTTATAAAATTATGGTAATTTTTTAAATTAAATGGAAGTACATAAGCTATGTCATATGTAAAATAAATTACTCCATGAAAATGGATGTCAAGAGGATTGATCGGCTACCCTAGAAGTGACCCTAATAGTGAACCTTTCTATGATGGTACCTTAGGTGATGATTTAATATGATTCCCCCCTCTTAGATTGATGAGGGGCGAGAAAGAACTCGTTCTATAGCCTCTGAGTTCGAAGAAAACAATTATTCCATTTTATAAATCTAGCATACTCCTAGAGTTCCTAGTGATTTCTTTAAGCGTAAAGGTCCCTGAATATCATCATGGTGGTCCACACATATAGATTTCACATTCAGAGTTTCATGAAGCATCTTGTTATCTGGATCAGAACATGGTGGATCATTTTAACCCTCGATGGCCCTCCTTGGAATATTTTTATCATTTCATTTTTGGTAAATGATATTTGAACAACCATGTTATCATCAACCTTCTTGATAAATTCCACTTAAGAATCATATTTGCTTCAAAATAGGATCCAGTCTATCCTTGGTCCAATGTTCCTTCTTGATCCAACGACTGCAAGATCATCCTTCTCTGATGATCTATTCATCGTTGTATGCATCGTGGCCCTTCCTCCATCATATCATGGGTATGTATCCCCCAACTCCCATTACCATTACAAAACCAAAAAATTATATATATGATTGGGAATATAGGGAGTAGTTATCTATGTGATGTTATTCACACATCTAAAAGGATTCATCTAATCAACCCTTGGATTTGTTTTTAGGTATTTGAATCAATGCCTATGGTAGATTGGATTTGGATTACCGTTGGTATAGAGGTTTATTGAGTGTAGGATATTGTTTGTGAATCATGGGTTTACTATTGCTTGACCTGTTGTTGATTAGGGATTTTGGCCTCTAAATTTCATCGTGGAGACATGAATGAGAGGACATTTTATTTGGATGAGAGGATAGGTAAGGTATTTAGTATGAGGACGATGTTTACTGTGATTCATTTTCAAAAAATCACTACTTGTTTGGCGAAGTAGGATGCGTCGACTTTGGGAAAATAGGTTGGGGATCCTTCTAATCGGATGAATTATGTAGTTTTTGTTCAATTTAATGATAGTATAAATATGTGGGATGGTTGAAAGCTATATGTTTCTGAGGATTCTTATTGTCCTATTCACATGGAAAGTCCCTTAGGCATCCATGTAGATTTAGGGGTTATTCTTAATCGGCATGAGAATGTTGTTTCTACGTAGTTAGTCACTTTCATGAAAGATGATGGTCGGATCGAGGGGCTGGTACTTGTGGATGAGGTAAATGTGGACACCATAGTCTATTATGATGGTATAATCTTGTGGGATTCAAAAGTCTATACAGATGAGTTAAAAGGGTGGGTTGATATTGATGGATGAGTGATGATTATAGTTTCTATTGGTTGTCACATTCACGATTTGGAGCATGAGAATGTGCAGGAGGGTACTCCAATGAATGAATGTTTCAGTATGCTTCTTCATTTCCTTTCTCATGACACTGAAACTAGAAAATAATAAATGAATAAGGGGATAAATGATGGTCATGCATTTTTGGAAGACCCACATTGTTTATCAATTTTATATAGTGCCAATCTATATTAGATGGAATGTGGAGTGAATTAAATTTACCAAAAGTTTATTATCCCTTGAAAATGTTGGGGATATTATTTATATTGAAAAGGAAAATGATTGTGTCTTAGATATACCTTCATATATTTACATTGTTCAAGGGGGTAGAAGAATATGTTTAGTAATGAAGATGTTTTTACCACTCATCCATGAAGAATTCTGAGGAATGACTACTCATATCTTCCTAGGCCAGTGTCCACTAAGTCGTACATTACAAAGTAATATGGGGAAGTCTCTCACTCAAAAAATTGTATGTAAACATTCAAACAAGATTCTATATTTGGAGAAGTTGAATCATAGATAGAAATATGCCCAGATTTTGAAGAACTATGAAATACCATAGTGGCGATTCGATACCATAGAGGAAGAAATTAATCATGAATGTGGCTACATGTATGATTTGTATGATCTGTAGTTTCCTTCATTTCCTTGTGCTACTTTTATTGTGGTACATTTATTTTATTTTAATAAATGGTCAAAGGTATGCCTATTAATATATATTTTTTGGAAAATTACTATATTTAATTCATGAAATATATCATTGTATTTGTATTATATTGAATAACTCAAATCCATCAAACATAAGGAATTACATGAATAGACATGTCGATGTCTCCAAATTATTTTATCACCCATCACATTCCACAAAGTAATGTAAAATTATATAATATACTTGGAACACTGCCATGAAAAATAATTTCACAATATGATCAATGATGATCTATAATATGTTCAAAATTCATGTAGGATTTAAAGTGTTATTCACTTAAATATGGTTTCAAGATGGAGCTATCATCCGAAATTCAATGTTATAAGATACCCAAAATTTTAAATTTAACAGGATCATACCATATAACACTCATATTAAAATATGTATTTCAAATATGATTATCTAAAATACATATTCCTTATACATACACCATTATCATTCTATGCAGTAATCCATTCATGGATACCATTTACTCAGGTAAAAACAATTAATTCAAATAATAGAAAAATCCAATTAGTATCATGCTAAAACATTTGATTTTAGTGATAATTTAGAAAAATATTAAATATAATATTACTGGTATTATTACCCCACATTCCTCAAAAATAATCAAACTTATTTTACATGTAATCATTTTAGGAAATTTAATCACCCATCAAATGAAATATCTAATTCGCTTTGTAAAACCATGCATGTCAGCATATAGACCACACAATTTCCCTCATATATTATAATATAACCTTAATAATTTATTTTATCCATTCAAAATTATTATTAAGGTTCATAAATTAAAAAACAATTATTAATAAACACTATTATATATTAGGTACCATTGTACGACATAATAAGTCTCTAATTAGTCTCACCATCTATTGGACAAATATAAAATCTTTTGAAATTGGCTTATTGTTCTATCTATCCAACAAACCAATGATCCCAAATAATATAATATAATAAACCTATATAAACACATATATAATTCAATAGATAATATACAATTATAAATTATATTAAACTCATCCAATATGTTCATCTTATTTATCAATATTTAAAAGAAATCAATAATTCAAAATATAGTCTAAACATGGAATTTTTCAATGCTTTCATGAAAAATAAGAGATAAATTTATATTATAAAATTAAATTGTTATACATATTTCAACAAAATATAATGTCCTGATATATATCACATAATATTTACCAAAAATGAGTATTAAAGGGGTGCAATCATGATGAACTGAGGAGGACCTCCTTTTACTAAATTAAAACTATAATAAATCATTTGGGAGATATTTATATTATCTCAATAAAATTTATAAAGTCCCAAATTTTAATCTATATTAATGATTTTAACAAGACATTAAATGACCCCCATCCAAAACATAATAGTGTACATAGATTTAAATTAATTGGGAAATGAAACATGTCTACAATATCGCATATAATATTCTTCAAGAACATCCATAGAGAATCTACTCACATATAGTGTGATTTACAATATTCTTATAATTCCGAAATACTATTAAATTCAACCTACATATGATTATACACATTTTTGACAAATAATTGATCATATTACTACTATATATTCTCCCATATTATTCATACTCATATTCAAATAATAAATTCTTATTATATAATACCATAATCATTCAGTATGTTTTATTTATCGAGGAAACTAACACTCAATAGTTTGATACATTAATATATAATTAAATTAACAAATTAATTTTTTTAAGAAATATCTTTTAACTAATAAAATAATTTGTTCTCTTAATTTTTTTTATTTTAATACATATTTTTAGGAAATGTATATAAATAATAATTATTAAATTATTTTGATGTAAATAAATATTACCATATCATCATCAATGATATTATTATATAATGATATTTTCTTTACATGTATTATTATTATTTCCATTGATTCAAATTCTTAAAGGAAATATTTCATGATCAAATATCATTAAACAACATCTAATTAAAAAATTGTACATGCATTTATATGAGGACTAGGGTTCAATAATCCCTTTTCATTTAGATGTTTGGGTGGTGGAGACACCATTATATTTGTTCTAAGGTGTTGAAAATGGTAATATTTGAAATGGGGGGGGTGACTGTGTTACGATCCATGTAGCATAGAATTTTCAATAATTCTGGTTATTGATGATTAAGGGATCATAGCTGTTGAATAGGTATTCGAGGTGGTTATTCCAAATCCATAGGATTTTGTGGCGTAGTCATTTTTATGGATTATAGGATCTAAGAGGAGGAAATTTATGGTTCTTTCTATAGAAACCTTATGTTATATGTCGTGGGATAAAACATAGAATCTATTTTTTCAATGGGGTTCTAGGAAATGGTTCATATTGTTGTGGAATATTTACTTTTTTTTTGTTTTTATGATATAATGTGTGTATCTAGATTTGAATCTCAAATGATTGTTGACCAAGGGTTTGGGACATAATTTCCTCCCTTTCACAATAGTATACCCTATTCTTTGAAGTGTTGGGGAATGGTATATGGGATTTCAATGTGTTCTTGTAAAAATAAAATTTCCAATAAATACCAAAACCCCTGTCATAACCAATTTTCTCATGATCCTCTATTGATCCCTATGAAACCATTGGTGGGTTTTTAACAATTTTATACACCATCAAGTAGAGATTAATTATTGGCTTCTATATAATGGTTTATGGTGATCGAATATTTGTTATTCCAAATTTTTTTCATATCTTTTTTAATCAATATATTTTTCATCCCATTATTCATTAAAGGATATTGTGGGTTATATCAATTAGTATAATAGTTTTTTGAGTGTTATATTTTTGTAGAAATATGTCCATGGTAGTATGTATTATCCTTGTGCGAGTAAGGTTTATAAATCTATGTCATTTTTTGTACCAATTTCATGAAAATTTGATTTTTAAGGTAGGGGATTCATAATTTTTCAATTATTTTAGTGCCATCGTAAAGTAATCATTATTTTTATTCATCAGGAATTGGTTAAACAAACAAAATTATTGATAGAATTTTAAAAAAATAATTTTTTTTTTGTTGTAGATCTAATGTGTTCTTACACATTGATAATAGTTTCCCTTATTATTTCATAGACAATATGAGGTTTATCATATTTTTTATCATGGATGGTAGTATTTTTTATAAAATATTTGTTATTTATTAATTAACATGTGTTACATTGAATATTTTTTAACTAATATAAGGTTAGTAACATTTAGGTTTTATAAGATACATAATGATTCATGTTCAAGAAATACGTTTTAATGGTAATATAATTGAAATAAAATTTATACTTATTTCAAGATGAATTAAATATTTTTTACAATGTATTAATTTAATTATACTATGAACATGAATTTAGAAATATTTTCCATGGTAATGATAATTATCATTATATTAATTTTTTTACCCTTATAGTTTGTTGAAAATAGAAGCATATGATAGAGAGCATTTTTAGATAAGGGGGTGACTTTTCAAAGGTGATGGGATTTTTTACATATAGTTATAATATGTTGTAAATGAATTAATTAATTAATAATGAAATGAGAAAAATATGTTTCATAAATATAAATAGTGGGTATGAGATTTCCTAGTGTTTATTATGGATCCATTACCTATGTTGGGGGTTATGGTAGTTGTTTTCATGTAAAACATAATACTATATTTTTATGGACTAGATTACTTAATGAACATGTTTATTTCTTGTTTTCATTTATGATATTCTCTGGATGTAATCCTTTCTAGTAAATATTATATGAACCTCGAATTAATGATGATATATGGGTGGGGAAGCTCAATGTTAGTAAAGAAGATGATTATTTGATAGAGAGATGAATGGTGATTTATATAGGGATTTTTGGGATGTAATTGGGATGATGGAATGGGTGGTTGTTGGGATTATGTTGTGTTGTGATGAAATCATGTTTTTTTCCGGTTAATGAATATTTTTAAGGATAGGACGGCGAGATTTCTTATTTTTCTATTTGTATTTACCCCAAAATTATTTATAAACTAGTGTTTTGTTATATATCTCTTTGTTGTATAATGTTTTTTTCCAAGAGTACATTGAATTACGAATTATTTATTAATGATTAATAATATATTGAACCCATGCTGTCAGTCATACTACAATGAAAATGATGTTATATTGGGAAAACATTGACTCATATATGTTATGCTTAGGGGGAATGAACATCACTCTGTTGGATAATGAATTGTAACTTTGAATAGGTTTAATTAAATGAGAATGGATTTATTATCAAATAGAAA
This sequence comes from Viscum album, assembly GCA_963277665.1. NCBI lineage: Eukaryota > Viridiplantae > Streptophyta > Magnoliopsida > Santalales > Viscaceae > Viscum > Viscum album. Next base: position 667,629,438 of record OY728165.1, on the reverse strand, counting down.
ATATTAAAATGGAATGAAGTAATTTAATACAGTTCCTTTATAATTGTTGATGAATATAGGTTATAGAGTCCCTAATAATGGAAGATGGGTCTTTTAGTGGGATTTAATGTTGTTCATCCTAGGACTATGTTATGACTATATTGTTGTTATGGGCTATATTATATATTATATATTATATTATTTCAATACATACCACAACCTGGATTGTTGAGAGGCTAACACCTTGTAATCTCTAGGGGATATTTCCCCAAAATAGTCATTGGTGATGAACTAATTTCCAATTAACCCCTCAATATTTGTTGTGATGGATTGATATTCCTTGCTAAATGTATGAGAAGTGGTGGCATATGATACATGGAATACTATAAATGTACTATGACCTATGTTGCATCATATAAAAGTATTGGATATTGTATGTTGATGTGTTAAAATACGATTTGATTCATGTGGTGATTGATATATTACCTAGCCCAGGTTTCTTAATGGTGTCTTCTTTAACAGATTGTTGGATTGTGACATTTTCTTTTAAGGGTGATTTACATACTGGTGGTGAAGTGGCGAAGGAGTGTTTCTGATTTCATTATTATATAATATGATCAATATTATTATTTTCATTGTGAGAGATATCCAAGATGTTTTTGGGAACATAGTATACACAATTTTTTATGATATATCAACACTTTTTGATAACTGAGACTTACCATACTTTGTTTTCATTTTTCAAGTGATTCTCAATATAGGATCTTATTGATTACAAACATTATGATCACACTACATATTTATAAAATATATTTATTTCAGTAAGAGTATGTTATATATTATGAATTATATTATTATATTATGTTTTTGTAATAGTTTTTTGGGTTTCATGTATTCTATCAATTTTAACTTTTTCTTACTTATAATTCTCTTTCAATTTTCACTATATTTTAAAAAGTTTTATGCATTTAATTTAGATATTTTTTAGATTTATGAGGATTTGTTTTTTGGTTTTTTGTTGTCTATATCACCATAATGTTTCCCTAATATTGTAATGAATCCCATCTATATGTATGATTAACCCATAGTGATTTCCGTGAACATGATTCTGACAGGGGTTGGTTATAAAGTAGTCTTCATCCCTCTTCTTTAACTATTGGGCCAACCAGAGTAATGTTGGATGGAGGGTTCGTCACATAGTTATGTATAATGTTTAGGATGAGGGATTGGACTGAGTTTGAAGTTACTGACATGTGAGATTTCATGGGCTGGTTGGAAACCAAAGGAATCTATCATTAGTAATAATTTTAATCATGGGATATAGATTTGGAAACATGTATCTATGTCCCCATCTAATTATATTAACAAAACATAATATTTTACATACATAATAAATGAATAATTACGTGTTCTTGGTTATATACATTTAAATTGATCATGAATAATTCTTCGGGATTTCAGTGTTTAAAGTATGTACGCAATTGGATTAGGGTAAACCCTGAATAAAATAATTAATTAAATTAATAATGTTAAATATTATATATTCAATTTTTAGGATCCCTCTAAATTTTTTCATTTATAGTTATTTTACCAGGTCGATACCAACATTAGGTTCCTAGATAATATTTTTACTAGGATGTGCCTACAGATTTCCATAGAATATAGGTCAATGATGATGACACATAAATGAGGGAACTCCAATCAATTCAGGGCTAAATACCTCTATTGCATAATTTATTCATTTCAAAATAATTAAATTATTTTTTTCTATAGATTTATAGACAATTCAGTTCAATCCGATTTTATAAGGATAATTGGGTTTTGTTATTTAGTAATTAGGTGTGTGGGTAAGAGAGTTAGTGGTGAATATTATTTTCCAAGGACAAGAAAAGTAAGAAGTCTCATGGGATTTTTTCATAAACATGTAATGAGTATAGTTTATGCCATATAAAATCTTGATGTGATATCATCATGACCCACTTACACTTCTATTGGTTTTTTATGTTCATTAATATGGGATTTGATCCATTAATCTTAACAATTATTATCCAGAACTACTTCAAAAAAATGAGTTAACATAGGGTAATATAAAGAAATTTTTACATCAATATATCGAATTCTACGTTATCCCAATTATTATTTTTCAGATCATCTTGATCTTTTTTATGGTAGATGTTGTTTTGAGGATGGAATCCAGAACCTTATCATTACTAGACTGAAGTATCAAATATTCTTCATGAATCAAAGATGTTGTTTGGTGTACCCAGTCTCCATGAATAAAGAGCATTCATTCAGCTAGAATTTCTTCCCTACCCCCAACATCATTTTTATTCATGGGTGTTGTCACATAGGATTTTTCCAAGGGATTAAAAATATATTTTACGTATATAGAATGAGGTCACCAAAACAAGGAGTTTTTTAAATATTGTGGACATCTATGTGCACTAGGTGTCAAGATTACATTAAAATATTGATGTAATTTTACTAAAGGAATCATCACCATGGTGCTCCATCTTGTTCCCAATATATATGATATTTGACATAAATATTAAAACGACCAAGATACACTTAATCCAATGATATATGTGAAGAATTATGGAGGTTTTATTCGTTATTATTTTAGAGTATTTTTAGGAGTTGTTGGAGAGTTTCAAACTACATCATTTCCAATGTAATTCAATCAAGACATAATTTGAGGAAACATAATCCTATTTTATACATAGATGAATTATTTTTCATTCCAATAGTAGTGGAATCATTCCAGTAACATAACCAGTTCACGGATTATGAAATTTATGTGGTAGGTTTCATGTTCCATTCGTATTTACTATTTTTGTTGATAATTGAGCATATATGTATGATGTTTGGAGACACTCTGAGTTAGTTAGTTGGTAGAACTACTATTCAGGAGGCAAACAACGATTATATATAAAACCATATAACATAATACACATACTAAACTTGTATTATTTGTAGTAGGATATTACTGATTATTTCAATAGTCATGTTGTGTCATACGATGCTGATAGAGTGACACCCATGTTTGTTAGGGGGGAGATTCCATCTAATTGGTAATGTAAAATATTGACCATTACATATATGATGCTTGGGATAATGTTGATATTTACAGATGCTTAGATAATGTTTTTCCTAGGGTTGTTGAATTATAACTAGTTCCATTTATAGATGATGTTCTGGGATTAAATAATCAACAAGAGATCATGTTAGGGATCTGGCTATAGTTGTGAATTTCAATGATCATGTTTTTCTATATCGGGTGGGTCATTATATGTTGAAATATATTTTTTTATAGATATATGATCTATTAATGGGAGGTTTTCTCTATCCAAGTGTGTCCCCTTGGAGTAAATATATTTTATTTGGGATGATTTTTATGCTATTTTGAAAATATGTATCTATTATATTCAATTAAATCAGGTGTATCTGAGAAACATATATATACATCAATGGATTTAGGATTTATTCAAATAGATAAAGTGGTCATGTTGGTTCTAGATGATTTATTCTAGGTCAGTTTATCACCAGATGTGGGTGAATGATGAAGAGATTTAATGAAATCATTTCAATGCCAATATGAGAATTATTATTTAATTTTTATACCTATATGTGTGATGAAATCACCATCAATGATCATGGGTTGTATGGATGTAGTGTTACAGTACTTTCTTGATATATCTATGGTTGTCTTTACCAGTGACATAATTCTATATTTCTTCTCTATAGAAGAGCATGCAGAATATATACATTCAGTTTTAGGTATTCATCATCTTTATATGTTATTTGGGTAGTTCTTTTGGTGTGAAATTTTTTCTTCTGATTCTCAATTATTTTGTAATGTCTTTTTCTAGTAGGGAGTTGATAGAGATCCTTCTATAATATAATTATTCATTTTTTTGATATCCCCGATATATTTTGATTATGTTTAAATTGTTTTTTTGTTAAAATATTTTATAGATCATTTATATAATATTTAGCTCAAGTTGTGACTTCACTAAAACCCTTAACTATAAATAATATATAATTATTATGGATTGGTTAGTTTAAAAAAGATTTTGATACTGTATAGAGAATTTGTATAGAGATTAAGGTCATCAAATTTTATAGTAGAGAGTTCAGTTTGGTTTTTTTAATGATTTAGGACTAGGTTTGGTATACTATTTTATATAATAGTGAACATTTGTTTATAATTAGTCACATTTGTTTTGTATTCATTAGTGTAACTATACCACACATTATCTTCATTTGGAATTTTCTGTTTTCTCCATTTTATTATGAATTCATTACTTCATTAATGAAAATTTATTGCTTCTTATTGGTCAAAAGAGCATGGATTGTGTCTTCTCCCAGCATTACCCAAAAATGTGACAGTGATAGTGGATTAAATTCTTGAAGTTTAATGACTTCATCAATTATTATACACAAGTAGAAATGAAATTTTGTAGATAATAAACCTATGTGTAAGTCAAAAAGATAATTTCATTATAAAACATTAGATTCCATGAGGGTGTTAGAATATTTCTCTATGTTGTATCTGGACATGATAGTGTATGATGATAGAGGTTATAATTTATAAATGATAATTTAGTCACGATTGGATCATTTGGTGGATGGTTTCTAACATGGGGACACTGAGATATGGATCTATATAAAATGATTATTTTTATTTCTCCTAACAGTTTTTATATGGATAAAGAACATATGATATTCTTCAAGTTGATATTTTCATGCCTTTGATGATGTGTGAGATATTAGTTTTGAGACCATTAGATCACACAGGTCAAAAAATACTATTATGAAAAAATTGGAACCATTATATGAGAGATATATTTTGTTGGCTTGTTTGAAGCATTTTTTTCATCTAGAAGGTTATGGTTGCAGAATATTTTCCCAGTGGTTTGGTCTAGTAGTAAAATTTCTTCTTTGGAATTGGGAGGCCCTCTTATTTGACATCATTAATGGTTTATAATGGTCTTAGGGATGATTTTATTATATACGGGTGATGCCAGATCATTTGGAAAAATCATCACAATTTATTGAAACAATAGATTAATTATAAATGGAGGATTGGCTAATAAATTATTCTGATAAGGTTGTAATAATAATAAAAGTTATGATGATGATCATATTTTTTCATGATTCTCATTTCACCTCATGTGTCTGGGGATCTATCCATAAATCCTTTAGGTATCATTTATAACTTAGAACTTCTTTTCATCTATATATGGATGGACTAATTGAATTGTCAAAACAGAACCTTGATGAAATATAGTGATATTTTTTCTTGGATTTTTAGGTATTAAGATGAGTAACCATCAATTGTTTTATTTTTTGTACGAAATTAGTTTTTATCCAACAATTGTTATGCAACTATTTGATTTTTTTGTATTAATTACCATTTCATTCACTAATATAATGGATTGGGGTCACCGGGTTAGTAATTCTCAATAATGAGATAGAAAATAACACAATAGAGATGGTTCATGTAATTTTTTAGAGGATGATAGGGAAAAATTATTGATAATTATCTTATAAGTATATTTGTAAGATATATATTTAGTTTGATTTCAAAGTCATTTTTCAGTAATGTTTACTCTACATCATTGAATGTCAAGGTTTTTTCATTTAGTTAGACATTCTCCCTATTTTCTTGGGAATATTGAGGCATTTTCTTGAGTGATACCCAAAGCATATTAGATTTAAATTACAATGAAAAACGAACTAGATACTTGATATCTTCGATATTTTTTAGCTTTGATATTACAATCATTATGATTCTCAATTTATTAATTTTTTCATGATCGACGTTTTGTGGATGTGACCATCAAGGTACATCCGATAAATATCGAGGAATAATGGGACAAGGTGATGTAAATTTGTTATATTACCCTAGTTAATTTAATATGATGGAATAGTTTCATGGAGGAATGTATAAGATAACATGACCCTTAAACATTCACTTAGTACCACTATCTTTTTTAGCACTTCCTTTTTTTTGTTATTTTCATTAGTGGTTGTAGAAATTTTAGGGTTTATGAGTTTTTCTGCTTTTTCTGTTATAACTATGAAAAATCCTATCATTTTAGTGGTTAATAATATGGATGAGTTTGTGTATAAACTCATTGATTTTGTTCTATTATTTTTACATTGATTGAGGTGGTTGATCTCCCCCAGTATCACATTTCTTGAGAGATATCTCAAGAGGTTGTTGTTCAAACAACCGTTTCACATTATTTTCCCTTAGGGTTTGGGTTTGAATACATAGTCTGATAATTAATAGATATTTTTATAACTTATGAAACTGGATCATCGAATCAATTAATATTAAATTATTTTATTTTTAGAGACACGTAGTGGAGGGTTCCAAGGAGTATAGATTGATAATGGTGCCAAAAGGGGGGATGGGAGGGATTTGTGCCATGTAGCAGGGGAAAACTATAATAATGGTGGCTACAAAATAATTTACATCCTATCTAGTATATGGATTTGATTTAAAAATACAAAATTTAGGGCTATCTATAGTGATATCTTTAATCAGTGGTGTAGGGGGATTTGAGGTTGAAATTTTTGGTTCTTTATTTTTCATCCCCCTACTGTGTAAGCGGTAGGATTCACCATATCATCTATATAGATAGTGGAGTAATGTGGAATTATTATTTGGCATATTTAATATCCCTTTACTCCCCATTTATCTGATTTTATCCATGGTACCAATCATGGATCACATACATGCTTTGACCATAGGGGATATAGGTTAGTGTTATACCTTACATCGTTGTATACCATTTATTAGGGATTCTGATGGTGTGGTCTTAGGGTTTACACCATAGTCTTAAAAAATATGTCCCACTGTAAATACAAAAAACTAATTTCTACTATTCCAATATCCCAATATATAGAGGATGTATATTTTTATTTTATTGAATTGAATACCCTTATGACATTTATTATTATATGGAATACAAATATTGATATGTAGTTATATGAGGTAGTTTTTCTTTGTTTTATTTTTATATATCCTCTCTTTGATGTCATTTTTACCCATTATTCTTGAAAATATATTATAGATTATAGCTATTATTCTAATTGATTCTCATGTGTTATTTTTTGGTGTATTTATGGCATTAAGACATTGGGAGATCGTAGTTTCCACATGAAAAAGAGATGGTAAATTGAAGTCACCATTCAATTTAAATTTTATGAATGTGAATGGTTTGAGTAAATGGGTTATTATATTCACATTTAATTATGATAAATCATAAATTGATGATTATTTTATTTATTTAGGTGGAGTTTTAATTCAAATAATAATGGATAAAACAAATTTAAATATAATTGGTTTATTGATTTAGATTTATGCTGTTATTCTACCATAATAAATTTTTAACTCTATATTTACATGATAATGTTATTTATTTGTATGTTTTTTAGAATGGATGATATTATTTTATTATAATGTTTTTTTATTTCATTAGAATATTTCAGAATGACTAAATTGGTAAAAAGTGACTATAGAATGAATTTTTTTGTTGGATAGATAACATATTAATTCATTTTCAGTGAAAATGTTGTTCTTTTAATGTGAATAAATAAATTAATCTTTAGTGATTTATTAATTAAATATTATATTCCATTTATTAATTGAATTATATAAATAACATGATGTTTTATATATTTTTTATGATAATAGTACATAATGGAATGTTAATGAGTTGTTATTCTGTAATGTATAATGAAATGAGAATCACAAGATAGGTTGAATGTTTAGACAATCAGATAAATGTATTTATATGATTCCTTAGGTTAACCTTTCAGGATACCTATGCTAAATGAATCTATTATTTTCATATAGAATAAATATATCATTCTTGTTATATTCTTATTCATGGTGGCTAACATTTCTAGATGTTTTTAATGATCTGTTGCTAGTGTTCGAGTTTGTGTGATATCATTTTCATTTGATGGAATAATTCCATTATTTAGGAATTTGTTTCCCTATTGACATTTTTATATGTTTTATTCCATCTATTATATTCTTGGAATATGATCCTTACAATCTGATGTGATATGAGATTGTGATGTCTGATAATACATGGGGAACAACATTAGGTTATGGAAGTATATGGCACTTATAACCATTTAAATATTGGGGGATTTTTAAGGGTGACATATATGTTATTGGGTTATTGGAATTATCATAATCTATGAATACCCAAATATGATAGGAAATATTTTTTTGAGCCTGATAATGAACCTATTTAATGGTCAAATGTCCAAGATGACTTTTTATATTCAATCATTTTTCTAAAACATCAAAAAGATGGATGTGCCTTGTTTCTTCTATCAGGGAGGAAGATTTGGATGTTTTCATAGATAATGTATATGTATCAAATGTTTCATAATGTATAATAAATTACACAATCATTGGTGTTGGTATTTTTTGAATTGAAAATGAGATGATGTTTGAAATTGTTGATTCATATTACTTATTCGTGGAGTCAATAGACATAACATTGATGGATAGTTAAGTGTATCATATAATATAGAAAATTAATAGATATTTAATTAACTAATTAAAGGATATGTGTTAAAAGAAAAAAAATCAATGGAGATACATTAAATGTTCGGCTTCTTATATGATATCTAGTCCCTAATAGTGATAGTTGGGTGTCTATGTGACGATACATGTTGTTTTATCTCGGGAAATTTTATTCCCTTACTGTTGTTATGATATATTTTAGTTCCTTTATAGTTTATGGTATCATATTATTCCCCACACATGTCTCTATAGGGAAGGAAACTCGTATATAATTGGAGGTGGTTTCCCCAACATCCATCTTAGTGTGGAATGGATGGCTCTCCAACCCCTTTTCTTTAAACATTCTTTTGTTAATATTATATATGGGCTTGTAGGGATGTCACATTCCAAAAGTATTTTTGAATAGGGGTGTTTTGGATTTTGGTTATTTTATAAACATATCACTATAATTGTTGAATAATGTGAATTATAATAAGTATTATTTGTAAATATTTAATTGAATGATTTACCTTACACTATGAATGAGATGTGTTTGATTGATGAATAATACCAGTGTACGATATAAATCTCATTGGTTTTGATGGATTGACAAAAAAACTCAGTTTTTATATGAGGATGTGGTGAGAGTTTAGGTGAATCATGAGGATCATGTTGTGAGGCATATTTGAGTTCTCATTGTTTTGGATTCATTTCGGGAGAGGAGGCTCACATAATGGAACATTGGGGAAGAGCGACTAAATAGTAAAGAAGATGTATTAGGGCACAATTGATTTTATTATCTTATAACATGAAATATTTTATATGGTAAATATTGTGACATGACCTTTTTAATGATAGGAAAAAAGAAAATAGATTAGGATTTGAGTTAACTTCAAATATTTTTCAATTGTATTTATTATGTTTTCCACATTATTTACATAAGTGATTCATGTTCCATTTTTTTTAAATAATTAAACACCCCACTACATTACATTTTATGTCTCTCTAGAAAACATGTTTCCTTAATAAATATTTAAATATTTATCATACAATTTAATGAATTTCATTAGGACCATCAATTTATAAATTCTTTATTATATACAGATATAAGAATATAATATTTATATTTTTTAACCTAGGTCATATTTTTCTAATTTGAAGGAGTATTTAATTCTCTACTAGAAAGATATTTATAACTCAATAAAACATTGAAATGTACATCGATACATTTTGATAGATATTTTTATATTTTATTCTTCTATTCATAATATTTCACTACATTTAATTTCCGATTTCATTTATACTTGGTATGTGTTTAATATACATTTTAATTCAAATAAATCCACAATTAATATAGTTGATACAAATAATAGGATCCTGTAAACAATTGACACAAATATCAAATTTGTTACTCAACGTATGATCTCAACACAACATCCATAGTGATCTTTAGTTACCTATGTTATGTATTTACAAAAATGTCATAAAACAAGATCATTGATCAATGATTTTCAATAAAACTTAATTCAAATTATATATCAAATTGTTTATCTTTTATTTGAGAAAAGAATAATTTTAAAATTATATAGATAAATTGGATATAATGGATTTAAAAATTCTCAATATCATATTGTCAAACTATGTAATAAATGGATCTCCACCATCTATAAATAATAAAAACTGAACAATTATTTTTTGGCAATCCAATGAAATGTCCCTCCTCAATGGTGGATGGCATAGTCCATTATAGATAAAAAACATTTTATTACTCTATTTATATCTTGATATATAAAAATGATATTTTCAATGTATGAGTACTAATAGTTTGTGAAAAATAAATCACATTCTGTTACATAACCAGAACTATAGAGGCCCCTCCATGGTGGAGATATACAATGGGTCCCAAAACATTCCAATAAATGATAAACCATAATATTTTCACATAGACCATGAATAACATCCTACATATGATTGGATATAGACTAAATATCATTTTTTGTGATATTCCACCATTCCATAAAGATAAATCTCATCAAAATGGGACATACAAACAAAAATAATATGAATGTTTGTATAAAAATTTCTTAATTATAAAACATTATTGGTGTTTATCATGCTTAAAAAATTATTTTCACATGCCTCAAATATCTTAAAACCCATTGGGTTAATCAATAATCTGGTTTCATCACTTCATTTCTCTACAACCTCATGTTTTTATATTATCCATACTATATATTGAATATACATATACAATAGGTGTGAAAAAAATGCGTGTAAAAGTATGATTAAAGAATAATAATTAGAAATTATAAGAAATAATATATAAATAGGGGAATATGATATCATTAAATACTATTCAAACCGTGCATCCAAAAAACTATACAACAGAATAGATAACTCTAAGGGATAATGTAATACTCTATCACCCTATAAGTCCAACACATAATTACTAAGGGATAATTTAATATATGACACACTATACATATTAATTCTATGCTATGTGGTTTTCATAATCATGAAATAACAAATCATATAAACAAATATACCTAGTAAAATACAATATATAATTCTAAAAACCAATAGTCTAAAATAGACTACCACTATAAAAAAATAACCATTACAACTCAGATATCATGTAATGGATATCCTACCAAATAATGTAATAAGAAACCATGAACATGATTATATAATGATAAATCAATACCATTTATATAGTAGTTCATAATACCTAGAGTTCATTTTAGGATATCATTACCAAATATATCCTAATTAATATGATGCATAACTAATCCTTGAACTCTCGACACCATGTACATTGAAGCCTATCAAATGTATCGAAACAATCCTTGGATCATTTGGAAAATAATCAAATGGAAAGGATATAATCTACCACTATAATACCTATTATTGTATACAAAATTTTATATCATTGTTAATTAAATGATGTTTTATATATTTAAATAATAACAATCATTTGTAAAAACTCACTTCGAGGGAGAACATTTATATGAAATGATTACTGAAATAAATCATCTAAAGAACACTACATACTTAAACCTTACAAGATGATCAATATTAAAAATCACTAATAAATTTAATGTAATCATATAATTATAGGCCATACCTTTTTAAAAACATAATCCAATTGAGGGAATACATAGAATATATACGGATCCATCACTATCATCAAATATGAATCCAAACTATCCAAATAATATATCCAATTTTTGTATCCTAAAATTTTAAAACTATAAATATATATATATATATATATATATATAAAGAGTAGATAAATCATATATTAAAGAATAGAATGAACCTCTATTGCAGGACCACTATGAAATCATCGTCTGTAATGGATGATAGGTGTCCCACTTCACAGGGGTAGTACTATTATTGTTACTCTCAGGTAATAAAACTCCCATGGACATATTATAAAAGATCATGGAGACGTATCTGAATCCAATGTTCTATATTACAAATTCCATATATAATCTATAACCTATAATACATTTTATGGTACCACCATTAACACTAAATAATAATTTATTCATCTTACATGGTTCGTATATGACGCTCAAAATGGGTGAAAGAATATATCGTCTATTTGAATAACAATTATCTAAATATGGAATATATAATCATTAGTGAAAAAATAAATCCCCTATACCATATACCAAAAATATATTTATTAATGATATATAATTTATTTTATGAAAAAATCGTTAAACCTCTATGAGTCCATCAATTTTCAATATTCCATTGAACTACTCTAATATGAATAAAATATTTTCCATGCATGGATTACTAGTTAGTTTATTTGAAAATACATCCATTGAGGAATATATCACCACCAAAACCTATGATAGGATACCATTCATTAAAAATATGTGATGGTACCTAGAGTTATATCCCATGTACTCTAAAATAAATACAACCCTCATATATGATATTATTTATTTTTTGAATCAATTAACATTATTTATTTTTTAGGGTCTAAAATGAAGAATAACATATCTCCACAATATCCTAATATAGGTAATTGAACACCCACCATCACTCCCTATTAAATATTATAAATTTAACCATTACTTAGTATTCCAATGATATAACTAAGGTGAAAAGAAATGCATCACTCATGAAATGGGTGGCTGAAAAACATTTACTATGTGTAAAAGGATATCACATAAAAAACATTGCACAATGTTTGTACCTCTACTTGAATCAATATTTTCTTATGATGTATATATAATTCCACTACTATATTGATGATTGAAGTTGTAGGTGTATCATTTCATAAAGCCTAACCTTATAAATGTTATATACCCTAGAAGAAGTTTTAAAAATCATTTTCCTCATATAGGGTGTAAATAAATGTATATAGTTTTAGATTTTTTATGAATTAAATAGAACTATAAGGGTATACCATATGGAAAAACACAATTATAGAATTTTCTATTAACTAAAAGGGATATAATAAATTATCCAAATATTTTTTCAAGTTGATGTTCCAAGTTATTGGGAAATATAGACGCTGAATACTGATGAAAATTACAATTTCACCAAAGCCCCATTAAATATATCCATTTATTAAATTAGATAACTATTATTTAATATAAATACTATAAAATAAATATAAAAACATACCAACAAAAAATCATTATATAAAAAAATGACCCCTAATAGGAGGATAATAATGGGTGCTTCATGATTTCATGCATATAATACAAAATAAATTCAGTAAACATAGAATTGTTCACAATAAGATGAGATTTTTTAGTTTTATCATCCCATATTGGGGTTATGTACTCATTAGTTTAAGGGAGGAATCTTCATGAATAAATCATAATATGATTGAGTGACATTAAATCATTACTAATATTTAACTAAAATGGAATAGCCATTTAAAAATCCTAACATGGCGATGGTCACCTAAATTAATTGTATACCTTCCATATATAAAATCACATGTATATGAGTCAATCATTAGGACAATCTTCAATTTAGGATATCCATTTATAATGTATAAAAATTAAAATTTAGGTTAATAAATCTTATATTTTCTTATATATTAAAATCCCAAAAAAACAATCCCACTCATAATCACACCATATTCTATCTAATGATTAAGTCAATATTTGAAAGGAAATATATTCATCAAAAAAATTCAATAATAATTCTATATGAATAAATATTAATTTAAATTTTCTAAAAATAAATTATCTCTAAAAAATTGGATTTCTGATTTATTCCAATAAAAACTACTATCGCTACATTCTCTCCAAATTAATGTATTTTTTCATTTGAAAAATTATGAGTCCAATAGATCCCGTTATATCTGATTAAAAATAATCCCTAATATATGAATCGTTTCCCAATAGGGGTTCCTTACATGTGATGGTTTGTTAGTCCTTCAAAAAACCTAATAAGGACCCCACTCAAGAAATCATTCACTCTCAAATGCATTAATTAGGGACAGTACATCAAAAAAATAATATCTTCCATTAATGTTGTAAAAAAATATACCAGATATGTAAAAGACCTTGCATCCATTGTGACACTCCTTTCAAAATAATCATTTTTCAATTCCACTAATTTCAATTTCATCAAATGGTGGGAAATCATATAGTCTAATGATGAAGCGAGTAAATAATACATTGGTATCTATATGATAAGGTAAATCCACTGAGGAATCCCCCTACGGGGGTTCAAACTCACTAACCTAAAATATAAAACCCTATTACAATATTTTTTCAATTATATATTCTCATTAATATATCTTATTACGAATAAAAAAAGCAACCCCAATTCACCATAGGTTTTTGTATCCTATATTACTAAATAAATATTGAAAACACAAATCCTAGAACTCATGTTTTGGGAACATGTATAATATAAACATTATCATAAATTATTATCTAATGTTTGGATGGATGATAATTTTATTCAATAACAACCTCAAGTCCATTTTCAATTTTACATGTACAATTATGTCTACTCTGGATGTCAGTTTCAATATCCTCTTGAATTAATATGTACAGGATCAATCCGATGGAATGGTATTGAATAACCACACATCCCCTACATGGAAAAATGGATATATCACGTATAAAATTAATATAAGAATAGTAATAGAAAACAAAATCAAAATTTAAGACTATTAGATAGCCCAATAATAATGATTTAACACCTCAAATCGTCACCCATTCATTGAAAGGTCCAATTGTATTTTCATCACATGTTTCTAGGATAATTGATGTCATCCATAGATAAATTTAGTGTTCCACTTTTACTTATACACCTTATAACACACAAGTATAGAACAAAATAAAAAATTATTTATTAGTTCCTTACTAATTATTTTAAAATTACTGTGGTAATATAATGAAATCACTTCTTCAATAACTATAGGTGGGATTATACAAAAAAACATCATATCATGATTTCTGAGATCAAATAATGACAAAGTAATTCCTTACAAACATTGTGGTTCATCCGTTCTCACAAACAATGTATCACTATAGAATAATTTGAACTCACCATCCAATTTTTAACCGAACACGTAACATCATTAACTATAACATGTGACATAGTAAGATGATAGTAATTTCCATTAAAAACGTCATATTTATTTATCACAATTCCATTACAATACTAAACACCACAAATCCATTATAATTTCAAGAAACTATTTGTTATAATGGTTGAGGTCACCCCCTAAGTGATTATATTTATCAAACAATATTGATCTTGAAGGACTATAATAATATTTGGTCTCTATTAATGTATATTTCAACAATTATAGATTAACATCACATATAACATCTACCCAAATCTTGAAATTTTCTATTCACACCCCTCATCCACTCTGTGAATAATCAAAATAGTATACATTAAACATAACCAAATAATCATGAAAAATCTACACTGAAAACTATGAGTTCGAAATCAAAAAACATTTAAATGTAATTAATTTATAGTGACAAAATAGATGTCAGATCCATTTCTCATATTATTTCTGAAAATTAGGTGAGTGAGTTCCAACAACACTGGTGTTGAATCAACACCACATTATTCTCTTTTTAAGCATTGTCCATTCACTATATTAGGGTGATATATTTTCCACTAAATTTTCTTGGGGACCACTGCTCATTGATACTATTAGGGAATTGAATCCTTGACCGAATGAGGGGGAAACCATTCCACCCATGGGGGCCCATTATTCTTGTATAGTCTCCATGAATCATGTCTCTCTGAGTTTTTAAAAAATCATATATATTTATAAAACCTAATTCTACTCATCATGAACATTGACCACTATATATTGGGTAATCTCACCTCGTTATAATCTATTGTAACCACTTTACTAAATGGGACACAAATATTGTGAATAGTGAAGGAGTACTGACCCCATAATCGAGGGAAAGACCCATTAAATGATAATTATAGTAATGTAATATGTGTCATATATTTTTTAATGAAATATAAAATCACCTATTGGGAAATAAAACAATATTATAAGTCTCCCCTGGAGTATAAATTCTCATTGGGGATCCAATTTACTATTAATCATCATTATACATGGGGAATAAAATAAAAAAATTGTGAACTTCTGATCAATGCAAAATAAGTGGTTTTGGATACCTACCCCATCAGAAGATATTATAAATCATACAAATACTTAGATTTATCTTCTTAAAATCCATACCACTGTTCATGTACTATCTAGGATCTTGAAATTGGTCTATGGTCTATTAAATACCAATAAAAATTAAACATAAATTTGTAATAAACATCCGACTTATGTTGAATAAAACTAAAATTTATAATTTCGTGGTATGAATTCAATAATACAAAAAAAATATTTATTGATAAGGCAACCTAAAAAATTATACTATTTTACTAATCCTATGAGAACTCGATATTTAAAAACATTTTTTCTCAATTATTTTTTTCAATTAATTAAAGGTCATATCATAGTTGTGACTCCAATCCAAAAAATATTCCTAAAATACTAGAGAAATTTTCTCTCACATAACCAAAATCACATCTCAGAAATCACCTATTTCAAATGTTTGACACTATGAGAAAACCTCTTTGAAACTACTCCTCTACAACTAATATCACTGGGCATCCTCCTCAGTGGTTTTCTGTCATCATTTACACTCAATGGATACATCCAATAGTATAGTGGTTGGGGACTATGACAAATAAGGTATAATGACATATGAGATGGATTAATATAATCATTTTATGAAATATATTTTCAATTACTTATAGAAATTGATGTATAAAAAACCTGTATATAATTAATATATGAAATGAAAAATATGTAAACATACTATATAAGATTATTTAATTGGAAGATTGATATTCATTTTATGAAAACAATTATTCTTTATGAGCGTGTTTTTCTTCACGAATCCTATACCTCTATCAAGATTTGACTCCAAAGTCATATATATTAACTTTATCGAACTCATACATCATTTTAACAAACAGAATATTTGATTTATCATATCTAAAAATATTTTGAGTTATAAAATAAAAAAAAGATTCCTCAAATAGTTAAAAAAATGATAAATTGGTATGAGAACTAGAATTTTTGAACCATATATCCTTCCAAAATAACAAGGGAAAGGAAAACACTCCGTGGAGATACTACTACAATAAAACTAGGATGATAATATCAAAATACCATTATATTTAAAAAATGTATAAATGATAAAAAATTACCATTCAAAGTGATATTGTATCCAAGATCTGGAAATCTCACATCGAAGAAGACATATCCATTTGCTTTTATATTATATAAGATTAAAATAAAATGGATTGAAAGAAGTCTCTAATATCCAAATAAACAACATCAAACTTTTAGGATATTGAAAATGTGTTTATTATAATGAAATATATAACAAATAATGATCAATAAAATCTATAACTAAATCACTACCTGCCTTATAAGAAGATATTATATCACAATAATACGTTCAAAACTTATTTCACCAAGAAAGAACCCATGTAAAATATGTATAAGAAATCGTTATCATCTTGGTACCTAAATCAAAGAATAACATTGAATGTACTAAATCTGAATCCCACTATATTGGAAATTCATCCCATAATGAAACAACTCCATTTACACTGCAATGATTATA
The DNA here is from genome assembly GCA_963277665.1 of Viscum album. Lineage (NCBI taxonomy): Eukaryota > Viridiplantae > Streptophyta > Magnoliopsida > Santalales > Viscaceae > Viscum > Viscum album. The sequence continues at coordinate 667,611,765 of OY728165.1, read as the reverse complement.
GTGGAGGATTAGAGACCCAGATTCGCAAAAAGGGAAGATGGTTCCTCTATCCTAATAGAAAACCTAATATAGACCAAATGCACACTAAGGATATCATGAAACATAAACGGATGTAATCCAACCCAAAACCCAACCCATCCTCAGATAAGTCCTGAAGAGAGTTCTCGATCCCAAGAGTGGGAAGGAATTGGCCTTCATCCATGAAATCACCACGAGTTTGATTTCGTCCCAAAAAAACAAGGAACGAATAAATAAACTAAAAAACCAATCATGCAAAAATAACCCAAAAATAATAATAAATAAATACATAAATTGCACCTTATTCAAATACAGGTTAACAATGATAAATGAAAAACAAAAACAAAACATTCTTCTAAAAATAATTTATCCATGTAACCTCAGGGTCAACACCATCCACATCCCGACATGCTACAAGACATTATCGAACAAGAGACATGCATCTCAATAAAATAGTTTATTCTAATGAAACCAATCAATCAATGAAGTTTCTTCTTTTATTAATAAGCAGAAACTATACAACAAATAAATAAAACAGAGTATCCTAAGGAGGTCTAAAATGATGCATGCTAAGGGCATCCCCTTTAATCAAGTTAACCCCTTCAGGTTTCAAAGTGGAAATGTCATGCAGACAAACCGGGTTGTAACCAAGGACTTCTATAAAAGCAAGATGATCTTCCACATGGTTACCCTCGCGCCAGGTGTGGCTGATTTTGGTATCATTGGAGAGAATACCTTTTCACTTTCTGATAATATAGATTATAGACCATGGAGTAGAGCAGATATCCTTCAATGCATCATGCAGAATTTTTGAATCTCTTTCATCTTCAACTAAATCTAATCCCTTCTGGTGACAAAGGCTGATACCTGTGAGCATGGCCTTGTCTTCGGCCTGAAGAGAAGAGCCATGTCTTAAAATGGAGGAGAAGGAAATGAGTACCGAACCCTGCAAATACCAGACAACCCCACCCCCATGTATAACTACCACGGAGAAGGACCCGTCAGTATTTAGTTTAAAACCCCTAATAGGGGGACTCCATCTATTCTAGAGACCTCTATCAAAACCAGATCTCTGCTAGACAACATGAGGATTGGAAAACATCCAACTGAAGGACGGAGTATCTGGCCAGTCAGAGAGAAGACGAGCCATATCAATGGGTATATATTTTGACCTGATGATGAGAGACTTACCCATAGACCATAACCCCCATAACTGAGCATATTCCCAGCGTGCCATATGTACCAATACCCAGCAAGGAGAATCAAATATCGTGCTGTCTTTTACATCCCTCTGGCTCTCGATCCATGAAACCACTTGTCAATGAACGAATGTTCCCCCAGACTAGCATCACAAATTCTGCTAAAGTCCCCATAATAACTCCATAATGCATTCTCCCATTAACTATATAAAATAAGGTGCTCCTCTGATTCCTCTTTATAGATTGTGCAGCATGCGCACCGAGAAAATAGAGGGATTCCACATTTTTAGATGTTTTTGCATGTGGGAATGGGGCGGTTCCTGATTCTCCATAACAGGAATCTAAATTTCGAGGGAGCCACCTTTGTCCACAGAACATCATTCCAAGTATCATGAGCATCTGAACATCCCCAAGTGTAATGGAAATCACGAGTAGAAAAGATCCATGTTGAGGAAGGAGAAAACTCGTTGTTGTCCGTGTCCTGTGATAAAACAATAAGGTTGAATAGGTCCTACTTTTCCTCGCCAACACTGCTTTAATGAAATCTGGGAGTGCACTTGCTTCCCTAAATGTGATAGTGGGAGCAGGACATCTTGGGAAGCCAAGCACCTTCCCTGCCCAGATGTTGTGCAAGAAGTAAATCTCACCCCTTCTCATAATCCATTAAGAGTGACCAATATGTTCAGAAATGAGGAGGTGCATGTTGGGCCAAAGAGAAGAGACTCATCCCACCACCGAGGACTAATAGAAAAATAGATGGTGCATTGTTTTCCCCCAAACAGTACTCTGATCCAAAACATCCCATGCTAGTTTAGCCTGCATGCTTCTGAGGGTGTCATCCAAACTTCGAATATAAACACCACCTTCCCTAGCAGGACAAGCCACTCTTCTCCAGGCTGCCCAGTGTCTTTTCCTTTCAGCCAGAGGATCCGAAATGAACCCAGCAAGGAGTTTGTCAATGCTATTAATGACACCTCCCGGAGGCATGACAGTTGAGAGAGCATGAACTGGAGTAGCCAAAATCACACTATTAAAAAGAGCAATACTTCCATCAAAAGAAAAGTACCTGTTTTTTCAGTTGTGGATGCGGTCCGTGATCTTGTTGATAAGGAAATCAAAGTCATGAATCTGAACTCTGCTAGGGGAAATAGGAGCCCCAAGATTTTTCATGGGAGAATAGCCTCTTTGCATTGCATGATTGTTTTGAATATTAGAAATCCTAAAAGAAGAACATTTGTTGGAGATAATGAAGAACTTTTTCCTTTATTGATAAGTTGTCCACTCCAGTGGCAGTAATCCTCAATAATCATATTCAACTCATAGATAGACTATTTTCAGCATTAATAAACACAAGAGTATTATCTATAAAGATAAGCTGAGAAGTGGGCGTAGTCCTCATACATCATTGATATTCCAAAATATCTCCATTATTGATGCTCCTATAGATGAGATTTCTCAAGACCTCCTATGTGAGTATGCAAATGGTGGGGGACAAAGGGTCCCCTTGACGGAGGCCACGACTGGACATGAAGAAGCCATAGGACTTCACCAAGAATGAAACTGCCATCCACGGAGAACTGAAACATCTAAATAGAAGGTCAATATTCTAGGGAGAAAATCCCATTTTAGCCAGCACCATATTGATGAAGCCCCACTCCAAACGATCATAGGCTTTATTCAAATCTAATTTGAGAGCCACATTTTATCCCCCTGGTTTTAAAGTTAATATCCCTTATCATATCATGTAAAAGGGTGATAACACCTTGGATAGACCGCCCCCTCAAAAATCCATGATGCTCCATGGAAATACACCATATAGACGAATAGACAGCCTTGCATTAATGACACTCGCAAGGAATTTATATGTGAAGTTACACATACTCACCATTCTGTATTGCATGATCGAATAGGGGCTCCTGTTTTTTGGAATAAGGACCATAGTTGCGGCGCAAGAAAACTGTGGCAAGCTACCTCCCCTGAAAAAGTCCTGAATAGGTGAAATGATATCCTACTTAACGACAACCCACAAGCCTCTATTGAAGGAACCCGGAAAACCATCTGGTCTCAGGGTGATATACGGGTGATGGATGATCATGGATGTGTAGATCTCCTTTTCATCCGGAATTGAAGTCAACCTATCATATTCCTAGTCAGAGACACAATTAGATATAATCTCAAAAAACTCATTGTCCATTCCTGAGTAACCATTGGGCATATGAGTATTGGGACCAGCCAACATGTCCTTAAAATAGGTGTGATCCATACCACCCACAACATCCATATCATCCGTATAAGATCCATCTTTGAAAATAATATTGGGCCTAATAGGTCTCTTTCCCTCTTTAATTCATGCATGAATAAACAAAGTGTTTTTATCACCCTCTCTGAGCCATCTAATTCATGTAGTTTTCTTGGTTTGTCATTCCTGGGACAGGAGCATTTTAGTAATAATTTCCTTCCTGTTAGCAAGTTCCTCAAAGGTGTGGTCATCCCACACTTCTTCTAACCGTGCTTCAAGAATTTCAACCCCTCCACTGCACCATCAATATCACTATAGACCTGAGGGATATCTTTTTCCCATGACTAGATTAAAGTCTTGAGACGACTCAGTTTATTTTGAATGGAAATCCATAAGCTACCTCGTCCCAGAGACTTCCAAAGACAACAAACGAGATCTTGATAACCTGGTTTTCTAACCCACTGTTGGAAAAAATGAATCCTCTCCCAATAATCCTGCCCATCAGAAATTGAAACCAAAATGTGGGAGTGATCAGAGATTCCGCAGACCAAATGACTCACCTTAGTGTCAGTGAACTTAGAAATGTCTTCTACGTTGGCCAAACACCTATCCAGGTGGCTCCACGAATGATGCGATCCCCTTTGATTTTTACACCAGGTAAACCAGTCACCTGAGTATCCCAAGTCCATAAGTCCTTTCCCAGCCATGAATTGTGTGAACTCTCTACTACATGTTATCTGAAATGTTCCTCATCCTTTCCTCTCCTCTAGATTGGAATCAATATTGAAGTCCCATCCAACAAACCGAGGTATGTTGCCCGGGAGACAATCATTTATCTCACTCCATAGCTTAGCCCTCTGAAGAGGTTCACAGCTCCCATAAACAATGGTCATGATAAATATGATATTGCATGTACACACCTTAGTGTTGATAAATTTATCCCTAGCATGCACCATCTCAACAGAGGAGTTCTTGTTTCAAAATATCCAGATATGTTTGTTAGTTAGATCCTCTTGCAAACATCCATGCATCTTGATCTTCCATGTGAACTCCCGAATTAATGTTGGGTTCTACTTGTGTTCAATAATGTTGACAATTTTAGCCTTATGTTCTCTAATTACAGAGGAAATGAAATTAGTATTATCCCAGGAACCGAGACAGTGGGTGTTCCAGATTAAGATAGGAGTCATTAGACAGAAAGGGCTATGGCCTTGGCCCTAGAACTAGTAGCCAGCTTGAAATAGGAGATTGGGCTCTCCATGTGACTCCTTTCTTTTGAGCGAGTACAAACTCCCTCATGGTTAATCACTTTCATACATTCCATGGATCTAGGTCCAACTAGGTAGGAATTGGGCCTATCTCGAACCTTGGGATCTGAGAGGGGTGTCTCCTCTGGAGTCGGGGGAATATAAGCATGATCTTCCAACTGAAAATTCTGAACATGGCCTTCGGGGGATAATTCAGAGAAACCATTACAAAGAAACTGATCCACCACAAAATGATCCCCTAAAGCAACATGAAAACCACCTGGCGATATAGAGAGCATGGGGGAAAGTTCTTGGATTCTTGAAAGGTATGGTCTTAACCCCTACAGGCACTCTTCCAAGTACATACTAAGCGGTGGCTTTGAGAAGAGACCGAGGGAGACCAAGAACATACCATCATGAGGGGAAAACCCAACTTTAGGAATAAAGAAACTGGATCCTTACAAAAAACCGCAACACACTCATGATCAGCGCCTGAGGACAGTGTTGTAACCAGACCACTCGGAGAAGTATCATGCATTGTTCCACATACAAAAACCAAGTATTTCCTCTATAGAACCTCATGAGGGGAGTGGAGAGGCCGATCCAACACCTTGTTCTAGAGGGATGAATCCATAGATGGTCGACACCATTCTCCTTATCGATGTTGTCGACACACCTGAATAGAATGACCCTACAACAAGCAATGGGAACAAAACCGTGGAAACACAGGGTAAAGGATCTCCTGGTTCCAGCATGATCCATCCTGAATACAGAGCGCTATCATGTCCGGTGGGAAGATAGAAGTGTCCAATTCCACACATAAATGAGCCATAGAGAAATCCTCACCACTAGAAGATCTGACATCAGTGTACAGATACCCCCCCAAGAGCATCTTCAATCGCTCTGAGGAACACCCCATTTCGGAAAGAAAGAGGGAGTCCTGGAAGATGGATATGGACTGTAGCCATCATATTTTTAATGCCCCTGTGCAAATCCCAAGACCAACGAGACAAACTGAAACTCCGTCAGCCAAAATCACAAGGATCCCTACACCAAACTTGTAAAAAATCCGCTTTCGAGGACATAACAAGGAAGAAGGACTTCCTGTGAAAATTCAACATCAGAACTGCAAAGAGGAGGCCCCAAGAGAGAACGGTGCGTTTGAAGGCCTATAAGGAGGGATTCACAAATCCAAAATGGGCCACAATTGTCCAATTTAAGCAAGCCTCTACCTTAACAATGGTAGAGGCATGGAACACCAGGTAGAGACCACCAACATCAAGAGAAATATTCAGATCCAGGATGCTTACGTCCGGGATCCATTGACATCATTTACCATGAAAATCCAAAATCACTAGTTTGGAATACATAAATATAAATATGATTTTCTCATTTTCATAAAGCAACACTAAAATTCCATAACAATTTAAAATTATATTTAATATAGAATGAATTAAACACAAAGTATCTTAAAAAACAACAATATTATAACATAAACAACACAAATTATTTTTCAACTTTTATAATTTGAATTTCAAAAAACTGACATACACGATTGCATCCAATGGGATATTTATTGACTAAAAAGGCCAAATTAAATTTTGATAAATTGTTATATACCGTTATGAATAGTAACATACCCTTATGAATATTAAAGAATAGTAATGACTAGTATTTAATAGTAAATTGGCAAAAAAATAGAAACATAACCAATGAATATATAAATACAATATAGATATCTTTAAAATGAAAATTTTATCATAATTGAAGTATTGATATTTTTGTATGTAATAAATATTATAAATACAATTTTATGATTAGTTTAATAATTTAACATGAAAATTTATTTTCAGCAAATGTAAATATGAATAATTATGTCATTGTCATTGGGTTATAATAAAATTTTCTAGAAACATGATTAATTTATCAATGTTTTATAAGTCGAGTTACATTTTTAAAATTGTTTTTTTTAATAAATTATGATTTTATTTATAAAATAAAATAAAAACATTTAGAAAATTATATTCTAAAAATGGATTTAATTTTTTAATTCTACAAACTAAAAAATGTTTACTGTGAATTTTTAGGATTTTTTTAAAATAATAGAATATTGGGGAATAGTAGAAATATAATTTTGAGTTTTTGGTATGATTAATGACATCATAATGATGTAATAATTAATATAAAAAAATGGTCTAGTTTTATACAAAAAAAATATTATGTGACATTTCCCAAGTATCTAATAACTCATGAAATCCCTTGGTTTTGAAAAAACCACTATTTAGGTGTCCCTTTAAATTAATTAAAAATTCACTCTCATTTACTATAATTACCCAATCATTCATTCCTTTTCATTCATTAAAAATCTCCATCCATGATGATCATGTAGATTTACCTCCCAAGTAGTCCTATTAAGGTTTCCTCAGGACCCCAAGGTCTTATCTTTAAATTCATAGATGTTACTCTACTATAAGGTAAGAGAATTCCCAACCTCTCTTTACTTGTCCATGTTCTCTTTATGTCGAATATATTTGAAGCTTTCATTACATGTTGTCATTTAAATATTATCATATACATAGAATATTTTATCAGTATTTTATGATTTTATAATCCATGTCACCTCTATTTTTATTGTTTTCTAAAACCACATTGATAGCCTTTGTGATGCATAATTTTGGTCCCAATATCTCAATCATTTTCAAGCACTATTACTATGTTATTATCATTTAATTTAATTTTTCTCATGTTTTAATATTCCATTACATAACCCATTTAATTATTATAATATTTAATAATTATTAGTTTTCATTTTTTATCATCAGTGTTAGATATGAATTTTTAATTGACGTCATTATGCTACCAATGTTTCGTGAGGGATTTCACAACTTTTCTTATATTATGGGTTACATCCTTTTCATTTCGTTTTCATTATTCATCTCCCCTAAATAAAAATTTATGATTATTAAAATAACTTATATTAACTGTAATTTTATTATTATAATCTAATATTTCATCATCGTCTCTTTCCCCCCCTCTTCTTATAAAAAAATGAAAAAACCACCAGAGATTGTTAATTTATCACATTCAGGGATGGCGAGTTTTCAATTTCAATTAATATCTTCAATACCAGACATTAACACATTTTAATGGTTTAAATATATCATAATATATTTATTTTATTATATTAATTATTCTGTAATCTTTTATTAGACATGTTTTTTATTAATAAAGAAAAATGACATTGTTGTGTTCAAAAATAGCCAATTAACCCAAGAGATTTTCATTAATAATTAATATAATTATGTATCATAAATACAAGTAATAAAATGATATTTAAACCCATTTAACCTTTGGGATTTTAAAAAAAGTAATCTAACATCAATTTTGGATAAACATCCTCACTTTACATGATTCTTTGTTCATGTATATAAGTATACTGATCAGGAAGAAAATGCTCCCAAACAATAAAATTGACCCTCCTAAACCCATCAATAAGGAAATGAATGAAAATGATATGTTTATAATAAATAATTCTAATAAATATTATATTATATAAATATTAAATAATTAATTTAAATTGTTTATCAATGACACTGATATCAATTGAAGAACACAAACCTACTTAAGGTAAGGGTTTCTTCATCTCACTTATGTTTTTTTGTGATATTCTATATTCAAATCTATTACTTGTGTTTGGTGTATGTATACATAAAAATGATTTATAATATCAAAAATATAATTATTTTTATTATATTAAATGTATCATTTGAGGATTATTAATTTTTGGTCATACAATTCAATGGGTTACAAAGTTGTAGGTGTTTTCTTCCGGAATGTCAATTTTCATTCTGGATACTATTATTATATACTAACATATAATAATTTTTTTTTTTATTTTTATATACTATTTATAATATATTTTTTCATGTTCTATATATATTAACTAATACTAGTCCTTATTTAATTTATTGGTAGTTACATGTTTTAAAAGAATCTTTTAAAAAAAATTATGAAATGCAAGCCACTCAAGGAACATCTAAAAATTATTAACTCTATTGATGTTAACCCTATAATCTACATTAAGAAATATTTACCATTCTAAAATCACAAATTAAATCATGAATAAACTGTTTTGGTTCATTTCTAGTTTATTAAAGAAAACATGCATTTGAGCTTTAAACTCCATTAATATTTACCTTGAACTACAATATTTTATTTAATTTCTAGTGATTATTTCAAAACACATATTATATTATTTTAAAAAAATAACTATTTATTTAATGATTAATATTAATTTCAATGGCCTTAAATTTTATTTTTTGGGATATAAATTTATAAAACCAAATTGATGAAAATAAAAATGTTTTCAAAAAGAACTCCTATTTCCTATGTAAAATTCGATTTTTGACATCTCCATTTAACTATTACAGTATATATGCATTGTTCACTACTTATTTCTTCATTGTGGAGTATGTACTACCCTTTTTATATAATATCATGATACCCCTTATTCTCACTATATTCTTAGGGATTATGATTTTAATTTTTCATGTTTGTATTGGACAATATAAAATTTTTAATGATTATTTCATCATATATTTTTCATTAGTCTCATTTAAAAGAATCCTTATATATGTAAAAATTTGTTGTTTAATCATTATATACCTCAAATTTTTTCTCTTATATTATAATCAACATTTTTGGAATGGTTTATTATTAGTTTAATTTTGGATGTGCTATCATGAACCGAATCACCATATTACTTAGAATGCATGTGTTTATGGTCAATGATTGGGAAATGTTATTTAAATTTCATATTACAGTATCAATATGAATGTGTACATTGTTTATGTAAAAAAAATTATATGAGTAATGAATTTGACTTAGTAAATGTCGGGTGGGGCCTGAAATATCCCCTCGGTGCATCGTCAGGTCTCTTGGGACACACTATTGTCTTGGCACCATGCTTTTCCGAAATGATAATTTATTGTCTTAGAAAAAGGCCTTGACATTATTTTTTAGAATGTCTGGAATATGAATTTACTTCATTATGAATTTAATAGTAATAGCACATGTGGTTATTCGGCTTGTTGAGTAACCATGATCATATTTTGTAATGGCATTATTTATTTAGCTATTATTCCTTCCATATTGTGATTATTTAATTTTTAAAATAATTTGTTTTAGTAATTCACCATCCCTAATGTTTATGTTTATGTCACATTATACTATATTTCTAACCCTTACTACGAATTTGATATCACCCATTTCTTAAGTATTTTTTCTCATGTCATGAAGAAGATTATTATGACTGATCTGCAGGGATAAACATAGAGTTTTTTATGTTCTAATTAAAACATATAATTATTTTTATTTTCACGTTGTAATGTTATTCCTATGTGTGTATATTATTTTCCAAAACCACTAAACTAATTTTTCCATAATTATTTTATTCCTTCTAATCATGCCAATGTATTAAAATAATGCACTGTCTCCTTGCTTCTGGGGTCAGGGTATTATAGTTGGTATTAATAGAAGAATAGTTGAAAATATTGAATCTAAATATATGAAAAGTTGATGAGTGAACAAAACCCTAAGATAGAAGTTGAGGATAAGAATACAAATACATCCTAGAATTTTGGTAAAGAATATATTATTTGGTTTATCACGAAAATGAATCCTTTTCTTTCTACGAACACGTAGAGGTGGCTCAAGAATAGATGTATGTAGGGGTAAAATATGAAAACACCGCATTAGAAACTAAGGAATGAGTGTTATTTCACGACAATGGGCCTTGCTGCACTCTTGTATTGAAACACTGGGGGGTTATGCTTTGGAAAATTAATAAGAATATAAAAATATTTATGATTTACTTATTCCCCCAAAGTAACCAATGTAATTTTTTCTAGGATTCATTATCCCTTAAGTTACATTATACATTATAAAATGTTTAGATATATTGAGTGTTTCTAATTTTATGAGCTAATATATAAATGTTGTCGATTATAAATGTAGAATATTAGTTAGAATGAGAACATAACCATTGCTTCATATGAAAATTATAAGAAGGATCATATCTCTGATTGTCTGAAGACATAATATCAAAATATTAGTGTCTCCCAATTATGATAATCAAATGTGGAAAATGTATTATGTGTTGAAAAGTTATGTAAATAAATATCTGAGTCCTATGGATTTGAAGGGGAGAATTAGAAGTTGAGGATTTTAGGGAAAACATGTGTAATGAGAATAAGGGAAAGATATATTCTACCACATGGGATTATTTTGGAAGGAAACACCTTGGAATATGATTGATAGCAAAATGAGTTTACATCATGTGCGGAGAAAAAGGACCCCATACTCATAATTGCAATACATGGAATGAATTTTTCTGTCTTAAATCATTCAACTTCAAGGATATGAGAAACTATGTGAATCAATGTCACATGAATCAATGTAATATAGCACAAATGATGATTTTGGATGATGATGATGTTATGATGCTACCACAGATGAAGTATAATGATTAATATTCAAATTCAAAGATCATTTCATTTTAATATTTTGACAGTAATGCACTGGTTGTAATAATTATGAGATATATAAGAGTTGTATTGTAGTACTATTTTAGTAAGGTTTTTAGGTTATATGATTAATGGTACAAAGGAAAAGTGATTCATTTGATGGTTAAAAGTTTTGGGAAAAATGATTGAGGTAAAGAAAAACACTAAAATATATCTGGGGTTGAGATTCAGCTGATTGAGTGATTGATTCACATATGTAATAACTACATTGGAAATGATTATTGACTATTAGAGACATAGAATATGCTATCATCGATGGAGTTTACGACACTATTGCATTTATGGAATATACCCAATAACTTGTATCTTACTTATGTAATGTGGAATAATGAATGTTTACAATATGGTTTTTATGTTAATTCATGTTACTACCATATTTTAAGAGGATGAATGACTGCGTTAATCACATGTTTAGAATTTTAATTTTAGAGATTATTGTTGTTTATTAAAGTTTAATGATAATTTCATCATTGAAATTCAGACACCTTCATTATAATGTGCTGAATGATTATATTTTGGAACATTTAACCATTTTAGAAATGGTTTTTTTACATTTAATGATGTTTTAGAGTATAATGTCACAACATGATGGTTTGATTATTCGTCCATGACCATGTTGTCCAATTAGAATTAGTTTTTTTGTAGTAATAGATGAATTTTACTTTACCATTATTAATAATATATTTTAACAATATTTACTATGTGGTTTTCCCCATATGGAATTATCATTTATCGACATGTAATGTTCGATGACCAATTTCAAATTTTGAGGACAAATGTTTTGTAAGGATGGGATAATGTAAAACCCTAAGAATTTAAAAATATATATAATATTTAATTAATGAAATTCAATGACTCTACAAAATAACACATTATTATACCAAAATCAATAATAATAAATTTTCCAATTCTATAATTTGAATTTTGAAAAACTGATATACACGTTTTATAAGGCTCTGGCCTTAAACCATACTTAATATTGAAGTATATGAATAATTCACATTGGGGATCTTTTCAGGTTTATAGTTTTAGAGAATTAGGACATAACTATTACATCTCAAAAGATTACAAAGTAGTCACTTCTATTAAATTTCTATAAAATATAAACTCTTAAAAAGGAACACGTCTAGTTCCATGAATTAGATTGCATGACTTTCCCTTGATCCCATCCTTGACCCTATTCCACATTAAGTCCTATGAAAAACATTTCAAAAAAACTTAGGGTGAGCATAAAAAGCTCAGCAAGGGATACACAACGAATGAAAACTATTATTTTTTCAAAGAAACATGTAAACCATGTATACTTTATCAAAGTAATACCTTTCACCATTAAGAATTAGTAAAAACTCTTCACTGAATAAAATATCATTACTTACCCTTTTGTAACCAAAATATTACCATAAAACCCATATAAAGAACACATAACATTTAAAGGTAACTTGGGACATAAACATACTTAAATTGAATAACCATATAGTCGACTTCAACGCATATTTAATGGAATAGCCATACGGTCGACTTCCATACCCAATGCATTGGGGGTTATAACGTAACCACCCGTCCTGGTATTCACGGCACCACCCGTCATATGGTTTATCACGTAACCACCCGTAAAATGTCGAGGTACCATCATTACACATAAAATATTGAAAATATAAACATTTTAATAACAACATTTCATTTTCAATCAAAATAAGTAATTCCAAGATATTGAATTAATCAATACATTTTCAAAAATCAATTAAAAGTGATTTTTGTATCAAAGTGTCCCATACCATTTTGAAGCTTTTACTGGAATTATAATTTTAAAACATTAATGTCCATATAAATAAATACAGAAAACTATTTTGAAAACATGGACATTAAAGATAAAAATTTAGAATAATAAATATTTAAAACATTTAAAATGATATATTTGTTAAAGAGTATTTAACAAAATGACAGACACTGTAACACAAACTATTGCAGAATAACATTTAATATGAGATTTATAATATCATGAGAATAAAGGGATTCATGATATAATTTTTCAAATGACAGTATACACACCATATAAGAGTGAATTGGTGCATAACTACAATGAAGTCTCAATGGAAATGTAAAATGAGATTAAATCCATTATAAATAAGGTCTCCTTAAATTAAGGATAAATCAATCTCATAATTATGTGTGACAAATATAAATAAACTCAATATAAGTGGATATTAAGTGTAAAACAATAAAAGATCATTCACACATATTCAAAGGATGACATAATCAATAACTACATGTTGAACCCAAAGAAATCGAAATTGGGTTCAGAAGTTCCCTTGGTAAAATTCGACAGCATAACGGCGTCACATTAAATTTTACAAAAAGGGTTTATGAGAGAAGTAAAGGGGATATAATCACTTGGAAATAAAATTTAAATAAATAAGTATATAGAAGAACATATCCCAACATAATATAACGTGAATTAAAAGACATAACAATATAAGCCTTTTAAAAAAAAGGAGGGTGAAAGGTCCCCTTACCGAGTTGGGTAACTTTTGAAAAGTACACCCCATGGAAGAAGGGTCATACAATGAAGATGTAAATAACCATAAATTAAATTATACTACAAAAAGTTTACAATAATGTTCAGAACAAACACCACTCAAAGGAAATAGTGTAAAACGTAGCATAATTGTCACGGGAATAAAAGTGTGATGAAAAATCCCTTACGAAATCTCGGCAGCCAAATGACGCCACTTAAAACATCCAAAAATGGATTTATGAGATCAAATAGAGTCTCCCATAATATTAACATAAAAATTAAATTATGAGTAATATAAATTAAAATCCCCAAACTTAAGAAATATGGGCTTAAACGAAATAACATAAAAGAGAGTACATAAAAAGAAAGAGAGAGGTTGGATCCCTTACCTCCGGTCTGACTTGACTCGATCGTTCTTTAACGTCCTGAATAATAAACTTGAGTTAATTTACACTTTATTAAGATAATTTTTAAAGTTCATTAATCTTTTATATCACTTATTTCCATGTTATAATAATTATGTAATCATTTAAGTTAATAATTTTTTTTGTTGATATTTGGTTCTTATGTCGAAAGTGGACTTCTTACAATTACATGTTGTTAATGTGGTCAAAGGATCATTATATCCAGAATGATATTCATGATTTGGATATAATATATATAATATATATCCAGAATATACAAGTATTTATAATATTACATAATCATTTAGAGGTAAGAAATGAAATGCACCGTTCATGGAGACGGTAAGTCGTACGTACGCATGAACGCTACGTTCATTTCTATGTCATATTATTGGAATTAAAACCAAATGAGAGGTATGTATATTTTAATTCCATAAATAAATTAATAATTTATATGTAACATACATCATATATAATGACTTTATATCCATCCTTTGTACATCCCACATATGGCATTAATGAATCAAATCACTTTGAGGGGGAGGTAGTCCGCACTTCCTGAAATGAAATTATCGTGTTTTACTCACAATGGAAACCATAAAGTTATGCCAAAAAATAAAAATACAAAAGCTTAAGTAAAACATAAACATATTATATATCATATATAAATATAGTGACATCTTAATGTCCACCTTTGAAGGTGTTATATGAGTGTTGAACAATCATCGTTTCGTGAGGCAAAAATTCTCCATCCACAGAAACAGTATGTTCATTAACAATTAGATGTAGTTGTGTTTAAGTGTAGCTAGAATTATTTTTATGAAAAAATCCTAGTATATTGAAGATACTGTAGTTGTTACAAATGAAATGAATAAAAAGAGTTTAGGGGGTTGGAGAAGAAAAATAAAACAAAAGAACACAAGAGAAGACACTACCTTTAAATCGGGTAACTCTTTTTTATTCGAGATAAAAGGCTTACTTGGGATGACTTCTGCCAATAGTGAGGCTTCTAGGAGTAATAGAGGTATGTGGAGAGACAAAATGGGCAGGTTTTTTCTGAGCCAATGGCTTGAGAGGTGTGGGTAAGGAGGTAGAGGTGTGGGCCTTTTATAATAGGAGAGGAGGGGCACTCTTGGAAAGTAACGAAATGTTACTTTATTATAGAATGAGTTTCGGATTTTAAGGGTCCCACATTGATGTGTTTCTAGGATAAGGTGATAAGGGTTCTAAAAAAACTCATCCAATTGGGTTTTGACATGTTTAGGTCTTATATTGAACACTATCATTCCATTTTATTTAAATCTTTAAATAATGAGGTAATCACTGCATCATCATGGTGTCATAAATAATTTAATTTAGTTAATGTATAAAAATTATAAAAAACTCCAATGATGTAGGAAATATTTTTATATTTCCAATGAATATTTATAGTAAAAAATCTGACTTTTATAACCCCATATAAAAATTGTTTTGGTAAAACAACACATGTTTGTGACATTTTAATTTTAAAATTAAATAAAAAGGTATTAATGTCATTTTCCTACCATAGTGGCTCCATGGGGTCCCCAAGTTGACCCATGGATTTTCATGGTCGGACATGACACATCCAATGAGTGTAGAACATGTGTCTAGGTCATTTCATATTATTAAAACATTATTTTTACCTTAAATTACACTAATTACCTCTAATCGTGATTTATAAACTTAAAAGATAATATTCACCAAAAAATTATATTAATACCATTGAACCAAATTTTAATTCATAATGACAAACATGTATGTCGGATTTTTTAAATCAAAATCACAGAAGTGGTAATGTTCCATTTAAATGAAAAATCAGTTTCTTTAACTACCACTTAGTGGTTTCACTATTCATCAAAAATTGTAGTTTTTCAGAAAATTACCAAAAATTTACCCTAGGCTATATTTGATATTCCGAATTCAAAAATGATTTCTATTTTACAAAATAAAAAACATATAAGTTACATTAATTAATTTAATAATTAATTCCCGCTGTCAGAGCAAATAGCGTGTTTTTATGAAACAATAAGTATCAAAAGATTGACAGTAGTTTAAGTCCAATTTGAAGAGGAAATTAATTCCAACGGCCATTGTTGGATTAAATGTTAAAAAAATATTCTAATTTCACTTTGAAACCAATTCAAAAGATAATCTAATAATATAAATAATTTAGATTAAAAAGAGGTTTTGAATTAAAATACAACATTTTTCACTATTCATTAAAAAATGATCTTTATCAGAAACAAATACCAAAAATTTACAGAAGGTGAATTTTGATGTCCCGATTCTAAATAAGAGATTTATTTGGTACAATAGATTGTATAAGAGTGACCAAAACTATATTTAATAAAGGATCACCATCAAATTTTGACAAGTGGTCCTTTAGTGTAAATTAGAGTATATATTCCTAAAATTGAATTCTTTTCGTATTTTAAGCCTTTATCCTTTATTGGATAAATGTAAAAACATTTAACAAACATATATAATCATATTTTAGTTATTTATATTGATTCCTGCCAATACAACATCTATGTGTTAACTAACATTTAAAATAATTTTATTTTATTATTAGAGTGCAATGTAAGATTTAAAAGGAACTCATTGTTGCGTATTGGGTAATCCATCAAGAATATTGTTCCCTTTAAATTAATATTAACATTTTATTCAAAAAATGGATAAATATAAAAATTTCATATTCTTTATTTACCTGGGGTGTTACATCCTTCCCCCTTTTGGGAATTGCATCCTCACAATTTTAAAATTGGGCTTGGAAACTTCATTGAAAATCCCACATCAGAACAAGAGTCAGTAAAACAATCGCTTTAAAATAAAGAAAGAGAAGTAAAAGGGTCACCCGAGTTAACTCATACTGGGATTCCATGAAGGAAAACATGGATATGGACGAAAAAACAAAGGTTCATGTTCTGAGGGAGTGTGATAGTAAACATCTCTAGGAGAACCTTAACCATAAGAAAATCACAAACTTGTGATGGGTTAAATGATATTCGATTCCCCAGTAGGAAAAGTTAACATAGAACATTTTTTTATGTTACTCTTCATTGAGGAATTTATTTTTGAGCTTAACTAAATCATAATGAAACATACTTATTTTTCATGTAGACTTTCAACTTTTTCTAGATTCCTTAATCAAACTCATATTTTCTCCAAAAGACGAGTATTTAGGAAGACTTGTTCACATTAAGAGTACTATAAAAAAATTCTAGAGAATCAACTAATCCAAAAAAGAGAACTATATACTTCCCATGTCTTTAGAAATTAAAAAAAAACAAAGCCAAAAATGTTAGTACAAGATCAGATAATCCAGAAAAGGATAACCCTTTATAAAAAAAATCTATTCTTAATCTCCAAAATTTGTCCAACAAACCCCAAAGTTCAATGAGGACTATTCGATAAAAAATTAATCCAAAAAATTATTCAAAGTAAACCCAACTAAGATTGAAACCCAAATATTTAAAGGATTTAGTAACATAGTCTTCCATGTTAAATCGTAAAATTTATATCCAAATAACATTAGTTTCTCTTAAAGTATCGTATTGAAATGTAATTAACCTAATCACATATCCTCCATGATAGGTTAATAAATTTCCATAGATAACCCAAAATCAACTTACTCATAATTCATAAAATCATCTAACTAAAAATAGTCAGTAAAACTAACCAGGGAATACATGTAGTCCAGTGGTAGGCGAAAAATACCAGTCACACATTGGTTGTGGGTTCGATTCCCACAGCTTTGTCCGACGTGACGAGTTGTCACACGGTCTGCGTGTTGTTCTTTTTCCAAAACATCATATTTCTTAAAATATTCACCAAAATGAGATAAAATCTTCAAAAATAATCATAACATATTTTAACCTCAATTTTATCTCATGCCTTTCATTTTCAATCATAACATATAATAACCCATAATTACCTCAAAAGTAAGGATCATATAAACCCTAATGGATACCTTTATAATTATTTCCCGAACTTCCACATCGATTGGTCATCTTGTACATGATGCATTACGGAACATACCAAGGTACAAGTTGTTGATCATAACTCCTTAATAGTTGGTTTAGAACAACCACGTGTTTCCTCATTGAATCCCCCATTTCATCCAGTCTCTTAATCAGAGAACCACCACAGTTTTCTTCAAACCTATTGTCACTTTGGTTCCTGCTAGATCCATCCATTCACTAAAAAATGTAATGTCAGTGTGAGTATATCAACAAAACCATCATGTACTAATGAGGAAGATAAACACTAAGATATACTTACTCATTCACTTTATCAAAACTAGGACTCTTTCTGAAATCCTATCCATTATGGTAATGTCACATATGCTTAGAGAATACCGTAACCTCCAAAGTTATCTAAACCAACCTCTGATAAAAACTATAAGGCCCCAGCCTTAAACCTTACTTAATATTGAATTAAATGAATAATTCACATTGAGGATATTTTCAAGTTTACAGTTTTCGAGAATTAGGACATAACTATTACATCTCAAAAGATAACAAAGTAGTCACTTCTATTAAATTTCCATAAAATAAAAACTCTTAAAAAAACATGTCTAGTTCGATGTATTATATAGCATGACTTTCCGTTGATCCCATCCTTGGCCTTATTCCACATTATGTCCTGTGAAAAACATTTCAAAAAAACTTGGGGTGAGTATAAAAATCTCAGCAAGGGATACACAAAGAATGAAAACTGCTAGTTTTTCAAAGAAACAAGTAAACCATGTATACTTTATCAAATTAATACCTTTCACCTTTAGGAAGTAGTAAAAACTATTCAATGAATAAAATATCATTAATTACCCTTTTGTAACCAAAATATTACCATAAAACCCATATAAAGAACACATAACATATAATGGTAACTTGGGACATAAACATACTTAAATGGAATAAACATATGGTCGACTTCCACACATACATAATGGAATAGCCATACGGGCGACTTCCATACACAATTCATTGGAGGTTATAACGTAACCACCTGTCGTGGTATTCACGGCACCACCCATCATATGGTTTATGACGTAACCACCCGTAAAATGTCCAACTACCATAATCACACATAAAATATTGAAAATATAAATATTTCAATAACAACATTTCATTTTTCAATCAAAATAATTAAATCCAAGATTTTGAATTAATCAATGCATTTTCAAAAATCATTTAAAAGAGATTTTTGAATCAAACTGTCCCATAACACTTTGACGCTTTTATTGGAATTATAATTTTAAAACATTAATGTACATATAAATAAATACTGAAAACACTTTTGAAAACATGGACATTAAAGATAAATATTTATAATAATAAATCTTTAAAACATTTAAAATGATATTTTTGTTAAAGAGTTTTTAACAAAATGAGAGACACTTGAATACAAATAATTGCGGAATAACATTTAATCTGAGATTTATAATATCATCAGAGTAAAGGGAATCATGATATAATATGTCAAATGACAGTACACACACCATAAAAGAGTGAAATGGTGCATAATAACAATGAAGTCTCAATGGAAATGGAAAATGAGATGAAATCCATTATAAAGAAGGTATCCTTAAATTAAGGATAAATCAATCTCATAATAATGTGTGACAAATATTAATTCCCCCAATATAAGTGGATATTATGTGTAAAACAATAAAAGGACATTAACACATATTCATAGGTTGACATATTCAATAACTACATGTTGAACCCAAAGAAATCGAAATTGGGTTAGGAAGTTACCTTGGTAAAATTCAATAGCCTAACGACGTCACATAAAATTTTACAAAAAGGGTTGATGAGAGAGATAAAGGGGATGTCATCTCTTGAACATACAATTTACATAAATAAGGATATATAAGAACATATCCCAACATAATAGTATGTTAATTAAAAGACATAACAAACAAAGTCTTTTAAAAAAAGGAGGGTGAAAGGTCCCCTTACCGAGTTGGGTAACTATCGAAAAGTACACCCCATGGAAGAAGGGTCATACAATGAAGATGTAAATACCCATAAATGAAATTATACTACACAAAGTGTCCAATAATGTGTAGTAAATACACCAATCATAGGAAATAGTGGCAAATGTAGCATAAATGTCACGAGAATAAAAGTGAGATGAAAAATCCCTTACGAAAACTCAGCAGCCTAACAGCGCCACTTAAAACAACCAAAAATGGATTTATGAGATCAAATAGGGTCTCCCATAACATGAACATAAAAATTAAATTATTTGTAATATAAATGAACATCCCCAAACATAAGAAATATGGGCTTAAAATAAATGACATAAACGAGAGTACATAAAAAGAAAGAGAGAGGTTGGATCCCTTACCTCGGGTCCGACTTGACTCGATCGTTCTTTAACTTCCTGAATAATAAACATGAGTTAATTTACACTTTCTTAAGAACATTTTTCATGTTCATTAATCCTTTTATATCACTTATTTCCATGTTATAAGAATTATGTAATCATTTATGTTAATAATGTTTGTTTTGTTGATCTTTGGTTCTTAAGTCGAAAGTGGACTTCTTACAATTACATGTTGTTTGTGTGGTAAAAGGTTCATTATATCCAGAATTATATTCATGATTTAGATATAATATATATCATATATATCCAGAATATACAAGTATTTATAATATTACATAATCATTTAGAGGTAATAAATTAAATGCACCATTCATGGAGACTGTAAGCCGTACGTACGTATGAACATTACTTTCATTTCTATGTCATATTAATGGAATTAAAACCAAATGAGAGGTATGTATATTTTAATTACATAATTAAATTAATCATTTATATGTGACATTAATAATATATAATAACTTTAAATCCATCCTTTGTACATCCCACATATGGCATTAACAAATCAAATCACTTTGAGGGGGCGGTAGTCCGCACTCCTAAAATGAAATTATCATGTTTTACCCACAATGGAAACCATAAAGTTATGCCACAAAAGAAAAATTCAAAAGCTTAATTAAAACATAAACATATTATATATCATATATAAATATAGTTACATCTTAATATCCACCTATTAAGGTGTTATATGAGTGTTGAACAATCATCGTTTCGTGAGGCATAAATTCATCATCCACAAAAATAGTATGTTCTTTAACCATTAGATGCTGGGGTGTGTAAGTGTAGCTCGAATGATTCTTATAAAAAACTACTAGTATATTGAAGATACTGGATTTGTCACAAAAGAAAATAATAAAAAGAGTTTAGGGGGTTGGAGAATTAAAATAAAATAAAAGAACACAAGAGAAGACACTACCTTTAAATCAGGTAACTCTTTTTGATTTGAGCTCAAAGGATTCCTTGGGAAGACTTTTGCCCAAAGTGAGGCTTCTAGGAGTAATAGAGGGATTTGGAGAGACAAAATGGGTAGGTTTTGGCTGAGCCAAAGGCTTGATAGGTGTGGGTATGGAGGTAGAGGTGGGGGCCTTTATAAGAGGAGAGGAGGGGTACTCTTGAAAAGTAATGAAATGATACATTATTTTAGAATGAGTGTCAGATTTCAAATGTCCCACATTGATGTGTTTCGAGGATAAGGTGATAAGGGTTCTAAATACACTCATCCAATAGGTTTTTGTACATGTGTAGGTCTTATATTTTACATTATCGTTCCATTTTATTTAAATCGTTAAATAATGAGTTAATCACTGCATCATCATGGTGTCATAATTAATTTAATTTAGTTAATGTCTAAAAATTATAAAAAAAATACTATGATATAGGAAATCTTATTATATTTCCAATGAATATTGATAGTCAAAATTATGACTTATATAACCCCATATAAAAATTGTTTTATTAAAACAACACATGTTTGTGACATTTTAATTATAACATTAAATAAAAAGGTATTAATGTCATTTTCCTACCAAAGTGGCTCCATGGGGTCCCCAAGTTTACCCATGGATTGTCTTGGTCGGCCATGACACAACCAATGAGGGTAGTACATGTTTCTAGGTCATTTAATATTATTAAAACATTATTTTTACCTTAAATTACACTAATTACCTCTAATCGCGATTAATAAACTTAAAAGTTACTATTCACCAAAAAATTATTTTAATCCCATTGAACCACATTTTACTTCTTAATGACAACCATGTATGTCTGATTTTTGAAATTAAAATCACATAAGTGGTAAAGTTTCATTTAAATGAAAAATCATTTTCTTTAACTACCACTTATTGGATTCACTATTCATCAAAAATTGATGTTTTTCATAAAATTACTAAAAATTTACCCTAAGCTATATTTGATATTCCGAATTCAAAAATGATGTCTATTTTACAAAATTCAAAACATATAACTTACATTAATTAATTAAATTTTTAATTCCCGCTATCAGAGAAAATAGCGTGTTTTTATGTAACAATATGTATCAAAAGATTGACACTAGTTTATGTCCAATTTCAAGACGAAATTAATTCAACGACCACTATTAGATTAAATGGTAAAAATATATTATAATTTCACTTTGAAAAAAATTCAAATGATAATATAATCATATAAATAAATTAGATTAAAAAGTGGTTTTGAATTAAAATACAACAGTTTTCACTATTCATTAAAAAATGATCTTTATCGGAATAAAATACCAAAAATTTACACAAAGTGAATTTTGATGTCCCTATTCTAAAGAAGAGTTTTATTTGGTTCGATATAATTTATAAGAGTGACCAAAACTATATTTAATGATGGTTCTCCATCAAAAGATGATAAGTGGACCTTTAGTGAAAATTAGAGTATATATGCCTAAAATTGAATTCTTTAAGTATTTTAATCCGTTATCCTTTATTGGATAAATGTAAAAACATTTAACAAACATATATAATCATATTTTAGTAATTTCTATTCATTCCCGCCAATACAACGACTATGTGTTAACTAACATTTAAAATAATTTTATTTTATTATTAGATTGAAATGTAAGATTTCAAAGGAACTCGTTGTTGCGTATTGGGTAAGACATAAAGCATAGCGTTCTCATTAAATTAATATTAAAATTTTATTTAAAAAAGGGATAAATAGTAAAATGTCATATTCTTTATTTACCTGGGGTGTTACACGTCTGCTTTCAGTAATATAGTTAGAGTCCATTAAACAAATCATTATTTTTTATGAGTTTTAACACAATCTTATGAATTTAAACATAGAATTATGAATCATAATGAAGATTAATTGATAGTATATTAAAAAAAATAGAAACATCACCCATGAATTTATAAATAAAATTTAGACATCTTATAAGTGAAAAACGGTCATAGTATATGTATTGGTAATTTTTATGTAATAAATATATTAATTACAATTTCATGATTAATTTAATAATTTGGAATATAAATGTATTTTCATAAAAATGTAATAATAAATTTTTAATTTATTTTTTATTATTATATGATATTTTTATGGGACCTTGATTAATTTACTGAGTTGTTATAAAAAGTGTTATAGTTTTAAAGTTGTATTTTTGAATAAATTATGATTTTATTTAAAAATTAAATTGAATATATTTAGAAAATTATTTTCAAAATATTTTATTCATTTTTAAATTATACATGTCCAAAAATGGTTATAATTATTTTTTTTTTGGATTTTTATAAAATACTTGAATTATTCATGAAAATTTAAAAAATTTGTTTTGAGTGTTTCATATGTTTAATGACATCATAATGATGTAATAATTAATTTAAAATAGTGGTTGAATTATTTATAGTAAAATATGTCTTTTGGGGTACCATGTGTCTAATAACATGTGGTAATAATAGGGGAAAGCCCTTGGGTTTTCAAAAAACATTAATGAGGTGTCCATTAAAATTAATTAAAAAATCCAACTCATTTACTATAAATACCCACTCATTCCTTAGTATTAATTTAAAAAAAATTCATCATACTTGATGATCATGTATTTTACCACCCTATTAGTCCTCCCATGGTTTCCTCAATCCAGCTATTTCTCATCCTTCAATTCATAGGTGTTACTCTACAAGGTAAAAGAATTCTAACCATCTATCTTCCATTAAAAGTTCTATTTTATGTTGAATGTATCCCATGGTTTCATACCATTTTATTATTTCCATATTATTCTTACCCTTAATTATTTTATCTGTCTTTTATGAATGGGTGACCTCTTTCCCCTCATTTATTATGTTTTCAAAAACCATGTTGCATACTCATTAAGCTGTAGAATCTTAGTCTCAAAATCATTCCCTTTTTTAGGCACTGTTATTATGTTTTTGACATTTAATTTAAATTTTATTATATTGGGATATGACATTACATATCACCAATAATTTCCATATTTTTTTAATGATTAGTTACCCTTTTTCTATCATCACAATATTTTTGGGATTTCAGAGTGATGTCGTTAGGTTGCCGAATTTTCAGGCGGGATATCTCAAATTTTAAATTAATTCAGGTTCATTTATTTCCATTTACTTTTCATTTTTCCACTACACTGATCTGAATGAAATTATAATTCCATTACCTTACATGAACGATAATTTATAATGATAATTTATTATATAATAATTGTATCTCATGTACCCACCTCTAATACTAAAAATAAAAATATCATCCGAGATGTGTTAATTTATCATATTCAAGGATAACAAGTTTTCAATTTCTATTACAATATAAAGGAATGTTCATGAAAAATTATTAATGGTTGAACTAGATAATTATATATTTATTTTTTCTTATTAAATATTTTATTATCTTATTTGTACACATCGTTTTTATTTATAATGCAAAATGAGTTCGTTGTGTTCGAAAATATCCAACTAACCCAAACGATTTTCATTAAATAATTTATTTAAGGATTCATAATCACTCCAAATAACCAAATAAAATTTACCAAATGTAAAATTTTTAATTTTCAAAAATAAAATATAACTTTAATTCTGGATAACAATCCTCATTTTATATAATTTTCCAATCATGTATATAAGTATATCGATCATGATGAAAAGGATCCCAAACAATAAAATTTAACCTCTTAAACCCATCAAGGATTCCAGGAATAAAACTGATAAATCAATAATATATAAATTTTAATGATATTTGGTTTATTAAATATCTATTAATGTGTAATATCTAGTTATCTAGGACACTAAGATCATGTGAAAAACACCAACAGACTTACAGTAAGGGTTTAATCATCTCACTTAAATTTTTGTGAGATATTTTGTATTCACTACTAATACATTTATATGGTTTATTTAGAAAGACAATGTAATATAATTTCCGGAATATAATTATATTCATGATATTAAATATTTGATAATTATTAATTTTGGATCATACAACTCAATTTGTTACAAAGTTGTATGTGATTTCTCCTCGAACATCCATTTTCATTAAGGTTTCATTTATTATCTACATATCTAAATGAAAATAAAATTTAATCCTATGAAATCATAAATAATTATGTAAGAATTATCTATATATATTTACTAATCCTAGTAGTTAATTGTTTTGTTGCGTGTTCCATTTTTTAAAAGAGTCTCCCAAAAAATTGTTCTGAAATGCATTCTAACTCAATGAACATCTCAAAATTAAGACCTATCAATATGTTTACCCTATAATATATTTTAATACATATTTATCATTCTAAAATCACTCATCTTATCATTAAAAATCTATTTTGGTTAATTCCTAGTTTTATTAAAGAATATATTCCTTTGTGATTTTCAATCCATTAATATTTTACATAAAACGCAATAATTTTTTTATTTCTATAGCATCATTAAAAACACTTTTTATATGATTTCACAACATAAGTCATTATATAAGCCTATAAAATAATTTTAATGACCATAAAATAAATTTTTTGGGATATACATTATTATAACTATATTTAAGAAAAATACAAATGATTTACATAAAAACATCTCTTTTAAATGTAAAAAGGTTTTTTATCATATCAATTTAACTTTTATGGGATATACGCATTGTACACCACTTATTTAATTATTGAGGTGTATTTATTTTAAATTTTTATATCATATCTAGAGTATTCTAATTCATTTAATACATTATGTGTTTGTGATATGTATGTTTCAAGGTGGAATGGAACACTTTGGAATGATAATGGAATATTTCCTCAAGGATTTTCAATGGTCTCATTTAAATATATCTTCATCTATGTCTAATTACTATGTTGAATATTGTTCTTCATTGAGTTTTATATCCTATGTTATCATCCACAATGTTTTAATTAATAATTTTTAATAGTTTGATTATGGATGTGATATATTTAAACCATTCATCATACGACTCCGAATCGTTGTGATTATGATTAATGATTGGGAAATGTTATTTACCTTTCATATGGTAGTTTCAATATGAATTTGTATATTTCGTATATTTACCCCATTCATATGAGTAATGTGTTTGAATTAGTATGAGTCATTGTAGGGCCTTCTATAGCCCCTCTGTGCAAAGGTATATCTCATAAAACTAACGACGGTCATTACATGATTCCTTGACAAAATGATTAATTATGGTCTAGGCATGAGTCATTAAATTTAGGTTTTAGAATGTTCAGAATATGAATTTCATTCATTATGAAAAAAATATTTATATTTCATGTGGTTATTCTACTAGTATAATACCCATAATCATGTTTTATTATCCAAGTATTTATTCATCAACTATTCCTTCCATAATGTTTTCATGTTATTTTTAGAGGCTTCTGTTTTAGTTATCATCCATTTCCAATGTTTATGTTTATGTTATATTCTACTGTATTTCTTACCATTATTTAAAATTTAGGCACATCCCTTTCTTATGTGTCTTTTTCTTAGGTGACGAAGAATTTTATTTTCACTATCCTTTAGGGATAAGAATAGAAATTTTCATGTTCCTAATAAAACATATATGTTGTTTTTTTTCCAGTTATATTGTTGAACCTATGAATTTATATTATTTTCTAAAAAAACTAAACTAATAGATCCTTAATGTTGTGATTTCTTTTAATCATGCCAATGTATTAATATGATGCACTGACACCAAGCTTCACATGATGGGGAATTACAAACAGAACGTTCGCTTTTCAAAACATCACTCACCACAACAAAATTTTTATAATGGTTTAACATTTTAAAACCCAATCCTAAATAAAAAACAACAGTAAAGATAAACAATAAGTATTAATAATAAACGAATTGAAACATGAAATAAATAAAAAATTACTTAGAGTTTCATTTATAATTTCATAAATAACCCTAGAGAAATACCAATACATAATCTGGTTGGACTCGCCTGCCAATATATTGTTCAACCCATGGACAAGAATCCAAGAGAACTTCTAACTGGAATTCTAGTTTCACAATCATACTTGGCCTCTAAAACATCCATGGGGTGCCACCCATCTAATATTGGTAAGCAATACACCATCACTTGACCATCTAAATGATTACCATGCAACTTATTGTAATAGTATATAGTGAGAGGAGGATCCCCTGTCACACATGGCTCACCTTAATTACTACCATCAAACATGCCTACCTCAATCACTGATACCACCGATTCAATAACCCACATCAATAAATCCTCCCTAGGGTGTCCATATTCTAACAATAAATAAACAATTTCCCACCAATCATTCAAATCACATGATATTAAAAGCCATTTCTCAAAAAAAATACTTTGTTGCCAACTGGGAAATTTTACATTCAAATCCATGATTTATTTCCAAAACATTATAAACTCCAAATATGTCCTTTAAAAATATCCTTAAAAATATACTAAAAAAATTCTAAAACATTTCTATAAAAATTTTAAGCACCACTTATATGTTCACGATTTTAAATGTGCCTTTACATTACAAATCCAATTTTATTTCCAATACCATTTAAAAACCTGGATGAACTCACCCAAATAAATAATGATTCCATAAAAGATTTCGTACCACATAGAAGTGAACCTAATTTCAATGTAACAAATGGGACATTAATTCAATTATAATTTTTATCCAATTTCGTGCCATATGGGAACCATGGTACCATTAGTAAATCATAAACTGATTGAGGAAGGAAAGACGTAGGAACAAAAAGTGTTTTGAAATTTGGGTTTTATTGTTTAGAAAGGCCATTATCATTTATGTCCCCATCGATTTGTTCACCCCATTCATATATGTACGTGTCCATATATTATTCATCATTCTTTGAATCCCAAATGAAATGGAACATCCATTTTAGAAAATCCTCCATTCACATTACAAGCAACACAACAATCCCCATAAATGAAGTACAATTTTAAAGACACTAGTATCCACATATAAGGCTCAAATAAAAACCCTACCTAATTACCAAACACATCCAAGGGAAAAAACCACACCAAATAATTCATATTTCATATTAATATATCCTTTGGAATTTTATTTAACGCGTTATGTGCATACAATTCTAATAATAATGAAAAATTCCCATCAAGAACAATTTTTTCAAAATTTTACCAATATGAATGCACAATTAAAAACATTCCAAATGCATCAAAATATTATGAAAAATATATGAAAAATTATTTAAAGCACCAAATAGTCAAATGGAATGTATTGGAAAATAAATCAATGTAGAAACATAGCCCAACAATGTGTGAATGCAACCAAATTTTGGGAGAAGGAAGAACATTGCTAGAGAGACAATAATTACTTCCTAAAAAATACATCAAGACACACAAAATTCTTAACCCTTATGGTTTGGACACCATTGAAACCACACAAAATAAAATCTAAGAACTCATGGGTGAAGGGAGAGGATAATAGGTAAATTGGACAAATACATATGAACTCGCATAGATTTTAAGGAGGAACATCATGCATCCATGGAGAGCGAATGGGATTTGGGTTTGGGATCCCTTTTATGAAACAAAACTGAAATAGGCAGTGGAATACAAATTCTGGTACTATATGATGTAATGTAAGAATAGGAAACTAACTCTATTTAATGACATGAAAACATGCATGGTTTGGCTGCAGGGTTTGAAAAACTGTGCACCAACAATCTATCTGTTTCTAGAAAAGAGGATAACAATAAATTTTTTGGATGCATTGTTTCCCAAACCATGTAAAAAATGAGATAAATTCTCTTATCTAGTTCTAGAACAAATCCTCACACATGTCACATATTCTACCAAATAGTTTTAATATCGTTCTATATGTCCCAGTACAAAACTCCTATCACATGGTCACCTGGGCTAAACCACAATGTTTACCCTATCCAATTGATTACCTTGATCCATATACTACCAAGAACAAAACATCCACTTCTCACAAAAATAACTAAAATTAAAACATAGATTCAATTAAAAACTCAACCAATGGATCATGATCAACAAATTAAAAAATAGTAATTCAAAATATCATGGTATGAAAATTCCCCCACAATAAAAAAATTGTTCCCCTATATTGTTAAGTAGATGAATGATAAAAAAAATATGATTGCATTCCCTTTCAAATTCTAAAATAACAATTAATATCACAGTGACATTTCACTTCAAATGCCACACTTTACAATTCTAACGAAGTACACATCACAAAGTATAATAGGAGAACATGAGATGGTTCACCCTACCACATGACTCTAGTTTGAACCAAAGATCGACTTCAAACTAGCCCAACATTGGGACTCCATAAAAAACCTACCCCAAACATATTGTTATTAGATAAGAACCCCCACCAGTAGTATTGGAAATTATAAACAACAGCCAAAATCCCCAAAATAATGGTGAAACACGAAAAAGGAACTCAATCCAAAGAGTGAACCAAAACCACAATCAATAATTTCCATAAAACTGATGCATCATTAAATGAGGACAGGTAAAATGGAGACAAAAGTAAATAAAAGGAAAGAAAACCTAATGTCGAATAAACGACTGAAAAGGAGATATTCAGATAAACATAACCACTCAGATCTTCAATAAATAAGTCCATCACAATTATATAATGGAAATATGAACATATAATTGCAGAAAAAATAAACAACGAGACCTCATATTTCACCTCCCAATCATGGGAGAAAAGTGATAGGCCCTTTTTTACACACATAAATGGAAAATTTCAGACCATGTGTGAGGTTCACTCTAGGGCCTATGGATAGAGCCTTGATCTTGAAATCATCTATCACCACATTGATAGAAGATAAAATATTCTGATCATATCATTATTGAGAAATGTTTTCTCAAAAACCTTTCTAGATGATCCAAACATTCTCAATGAGGGAAAGTCATCAGAGGATTGTGAACAAATGGTTTCGAATTCCCGAATCAGCCACAGTAGTCACACATAAGAGAACAATATAATAAACTAGATTATTCAACAAATTATGTATACTATCCAAAGATAATATCCTCTTTTATGCACAAATTTCAAGTTCACATGCAATAAGAGACACCAGATTTTCATCTACCTATGCTAATGAAACTGACTAAGCTAAAACTATTCACTCACTATCATTTCAAAATGAAGATACATTGATGAGGGGGATCACTCTATGATCTTCATAATAAGAACCAAATTTTAAAAAAATCATCAATTAGATCCAGGTATGTTGTCTCAAGATAGAAAGAAACCATCCCCTTAAAATGATAAACATATGCATTCACCATCCGCTAACCTTATTGTCATTCTTAGGCTCTTCCACTGTATTCATATTGACCTACTCGTTTATAAACCATAAGAAAAAATGGATTTAAAATCATCTCATGTTGTCCCAACATGCATTGATGATGGAGAAAACATTTTCCATGGATCTAAAGATGGAAACTCAAAAAACTAAAGACATAAAAATATATAACAACACCAAGTGTTCCCAATGATCTAAAGAAATTATCATGTCCCTAAATGCATTCAACTAAGTCTAACAGGTCAAGATCACACAAAAATATACGACAAACAAAAGCAACTATAAAATTTTTAAAGAGTCACTAGAAACATTGTGAAATTTTTTGGGAGGCATATTCTGAATATCATAATGAACATATAACCACAATCTACATCATCCCAAACACTCAGCCATAATGAAAATATCAATCAAAATAAAATTTCATATAAATAAAAAAAATAAAAACCTAGGCCAAAATCATGTTTTCAAAAATCAAAATGTCCGCATCACTTTACAAAAAAACCCTCATCATAGGATAGATTCCAATTCCTAAGGCCACTTTTTAAAAACAATGAAACACTATTTAAAATGTAACCAATTTGGAAATTCTATTTCCATTTTTTTTTAAAAACCAACCAAAATCATAAATTTAAAATACAGACCCATATAGTCTTGATAATTATCAAATATGATTCTATACACTTACAATTATTATATCAACATAAGAAAACATGAACTTACAATATATTCCCACAGATATGCGGATGATAATAAAGAATACTAATGTCCACAATTTTCATTTCACCATCAATCCCAAAAAAATCCAAAAACATTCAATTCATATCATTTTCTCTTTTATAAACAATTCACGTAAATTAGAAAACCACATAGAAAATCATTTTTAATACACAATTATATTTAAAAAACATACTCACATCATCCATGTCTAAATCAAAACCTAACTCATTCAAAAATTTAGTTGTGTGGATCTAGTACTCAATCCTAACCTGGTGGCATGGTTAGTGGGTGATGCCCAAAATAAGAATAAAAAACATGGAGGTGGATAAAGAATGTACTCAGACTCTATATGGAATACAACTTTTGTTGAGATCACAACATAACACTGGCTCACATCTATTTTCATTCCTCGCCAAATACAATTCAAAAATAAAAAAAGACACAAAACCTACTCCACCCTCTATAACATGATGATCAGAATGAGGAAGAGTTTGTGGTTCTGTTTTTGAGCCATGGAAGTCCTAAAATATCATATAATTGACACTATAAATATGAAATAGAATCCTATGATACCATTTTGTACTGAACCATGTACGGATGTCAATCAACCTGGCACCCGACCCTTCTAGAGATAAGGACCCATGGTGTTCTAGATCCCCATGGGCAGGAAATTTGTATTAGGAAACCATGAAATCACCATAGGAACAATTTCTGCCCAATAAAATAGGACCAAATAAATAAAATAAACTAACTAATCACACTGTAACATCAAATAACTAGAAATTCATAAATACAGAAGCTGATATAAATACAATTATAAATGAACAATGCTCAAACTAAAACCAACCCAAAAAATATATAACTACATGCTCTCTATGTGACATCACAGAAAAAACCATCCAAAAACCGACCTGCTACATGATAAGATCAAACTATAAATAAGCACATATAAAATAGAATAGGACTATGGACACCAAATTTAATATGTACGTTTTGACCATATAACTACTCAATAGAAAAATAACACAAAATCCATTCATTTTCATTCATGATACATTCCATAAACACTAGTTTTTAATATTTATACTTCAACATATTTTTTTTAATATTAATAAACCAACACATCATCACTTTACCAATACAACACAAACCACATCTCTATTTTAAAATTTATTTACCATTTGAAATCCAAAACCCATTCAACAATCCAAATAATAAAATACTATGATATAATGAATATAAAAAATAAGTATAAACAACAAACCATGTGTAATAGAGTAAAAAAAAGAAATTACAAACAGTAACCCTGGTAATTTTTTAAACATCCCTATAGTTATCCTGAGACATACTCAGGTCAGACTCAATAACTAGCATATTGCTATCCCCATAATCAATTACCAATTGGTAGTTCTATGTTCCAATCTAGTGTAACAATCCCATATATCCTCTAAAAATCCAATGGGTGAAAAAACATATAATTAGGGTAAATAATAACTATACATCATCCCTATAAAAGACACCTAGGAAACTAATGGTAATAGTATAGAGTGAAAGGAGAAGGCCCTTGCACGTGTGACTCACATTACCTTCCACCACCACAATTGTGTACCCTACACACTAATACCACCAATGTGATAAGCCACCTTATTGAATTCTCCATACGGGTGTCCATCTTTTGATAATCTCTTTATATGTTCCAAAAGGCCTGTAAAATCACATGATCATTGAATAAATTTCCCAAACTATACAGAGATTCCAATAGGTATTTTTTACATTCCAAAAAAATATTTATTTCCAAAAAATTAAAATGATCCAATTAGGCCTTTGTAAATAATATTTCTAATATAAAAAAATGTTACAAATAATTTCCAAAACAATGTTAAACACCACATTCATGTGCACGGTTCTATATAAGCCATTACAATTAAAATCCAATTTCACATCCAACACCATTTTTAAACCAAGATGAATACACACAAATACATAAATATTCCAAATGGACATTCATACCTTTTAGAATACAAAAATATTTAAATGTACTAAAGACAAAAATAATTCAAATTTAATTTTATTCCAAATTCATGTCATTTAAGAACAACAATTCCATTAATAAATCATTTAATAGTTTAAGGAATGAAGGGGGAAGGATATGTGTTTTGAAATATGGTTTTTTATGTTAAAAATGATTCTTATCATTTCTATTCTCATCCATATTCACACACAATGAACATATGAATGCCTGCATATCTATGGGAATTTTTATTGAAACCTAAAGGATCACTCATGATCCATTTTTGAATATACGCCATTAACACTACCACCAACACAAGGAACCACACATAATAATTATACTATAAATTCCACTACTTCCCACACACTATGATAAAATCACAACCTAATACAATTTCTAAATACAACTAAGATATAAATATCCCAAATCAACAATATTAATCATTAAAAGAACATTTTCATTTTATCAAACTTGTTATGTGCATACATTTTAAATCATTATTAAGAATCTCTTCAGAAAAGAATTTTTACCTATTTTAACAAACCAGAAAGGATCACATCAAACTAACGAAATGCATCACAAAAATTTGGAACATATTTACAAATTATTTGAATAAAACGAAGAATCAAATTGACTAGACCGAAATGGAAATGAATCGAGAAATCAACATCATTGAAGTTTGAAACCAATTAAACCTAGGGAGAAAGATGAATTGTGCCCTAGAGACTATCCTCAAACCCCTAAATCAATAAAATCAAGTAACACATCATCCATATCGCTTATGGATTAGACAACAAGGAACCCCACTAATAAAAAACAATAAAATGGGAGATAAGAGAGTGGATATGAATAAAATGGGCCAAATCCATTTGAACTCACCTAGATTTGAAAGAGAAACATCAAGGAACCAAGGAGATCCAATGGGAAGAGGTTCTAGGAGCCCTCGTATTTTCCAAAACCGAACCAGGGTGAAAATTCTTGAATATTTGATAAAATTGGAGAGGGGAAAAGGGAAGATCACACATTTTAATGACCTAAAACTAGCATGGTTTTCACACCCAGTTTTACAAACCATGGACTATGAATTTTCCCTCTATATGATAAGAAGAAAACCACAAATGGTATGGATTAATGGAATCCATAACTGTGCACAAAGCATGAAAAATGAATCTATCCATTTCCAGAATCGAACTACATGCTTGTTGGTTGACCTAAAAAACTGTACACAAAATGTTATCAATGACCCCTTCCACAAAACTCAATCACGATATTACTTGTGTAAAGCTATATTGTATACTTTAATTGTGAACTACCAATTTTCTAGATGCTTTCGAGCCTAAAACATCTACATCTCAATAAAAACTCAATATTTAAAACTATGAATCAACCGAAAACACTAATAAAGTATCAAATATCATGAAAGGAATAAAATTAAATAATTAAAATTGATGGGATTTTAATAGGATTCAATGAATGGGTGTATTAATAGATAATTCCATTAACAGGATGATAATTATTTCATGAATTATTTTTGATGAAAATCATTATCATCCCTATGAATGAAATTCTATAACTGGTATGTGGACACATTCATCACTATAATCTAAAAAATTCTAGTTGTAATAACTTTTCTGTAAATTCATTATTCTTTATCCAAAAATGGATATAAACAAATTTCAAAAAAATATGTATCAATAGTCCTCTAGAATGCTTATTTGGAGATACCGGATATAATGTGTTTCAATAATTTCTATGAGATTCATGTAGAAATCTCTAAGGTTAAGTAATATAAAATAATTATCCTGTACATAATACAAGTGAACAATTTTTATGGGGGAGTACCATCTTCCTCTTCATATAGGAAACACGCACACATTTTCATCATAAAAACGCTCAAGGTTAATCGTATGAATCCCATGATTTGTACATCCAATGAATCATATAAAATAAAACATATATTATAGTGTTAGAAAACACCATGATCATCCATAAAAGACTTATTCATCATCATTAGTTATCAATATTTACATTACATAAAGAATATATATGTTATTTTTCAACATCAAAACTAGCCACATTTTCCATTAGCACTAGGGAGAGAATGTTCCACACCATTATCATAAATACCCTAATCATACGCCCTAAAATTTTATATTAGGAATATTTGATTAAATATAATAATAAATGAGTACAAATATAATAAATGTTTCATTGAAATACCATTTTTTGAGGATGTTACCACAAAAACTAATCCAAAAACCTTTGGTACATGACTTTGTTTCGAACATGTAATTCCACAACACAAACCAATCTCATAGAATTGTATTCATTGAAATGTGTAAGGGTCACACACTAAATGTTACAGGAAATCTAATTTTAAAAAAAATGACCAAAACATAGATTAATATATGTATTTTTATTCAGATAAATTTAATTTCAATCTTGGTTTTTTAACACAATAATAAATTTAAAATTAAAATTATATAATATTGAAATATTATTATTTGATGTGATAGATATCAAATAGCCCATACATTGATGAGTATAAATAAGTATAAAATATTATGATAATATATATTATTCACATATGTAGAAAATTAAATTATTTCTTGTTATATGGTTAGAAATAAATATAAAATATTTTGACAATAAATATATAATTTATTTCTAAAAACATTTTTTTATCATTGTTTTTCGTTTAATAAATTTTGGTTAATATATATTAATGAATTAATTTAATGAAATTAAAATATTAAATATTAATAATAAATTAATATTTATATAAATATAATTATGAGCTAACTGATAAGAATAATGTAGGGCTTATGTTGAAATTTGCATTTTTCTAGAATACGTTAATGTTGGGTTTTGTAAACATAATGTAATATGAATATCCTCTAATAATAAGATATGAATCACGAAAAATTTATTCAATATTTGGAATTGGGATTTTCAAAAATTGTAAACACATTACTTTTATTTTTAGTTATTATAAATATTAATATTGGTGAATTTATTTCTCATTAGTAAGGGTAAAACGAGTTAAGAGGGATAAAACATAGGGATATCATTTTTAAATTTTCGGTACATATTCATTATCCTATTAGATGACTCAATATCTACCATTATCATCCATTTCTCAAATATAACGACATAATGTTCCATTTATCTTGATTTATGATATTTATATTATATTAATAAAAAGATAGTTATTAAATTTAACACTCCAAATTTTAATAACTCTATATTTTTATTATAAAGATGAAAAGATGGTAATCATGGATATAAATGAATATTTAACAAATTAATTTTTTTTATTGTAATTTAATTATAATTATTATTGAATAAATAATAACCTAATATTTTTAATCAAAACCAATAAATTATTTATACAATTAATAGTTAAATTAATAACTAATTTTACATATTTAAAAATTAATAATTTTTTTAAATTTATTAAGATATAATGTTATCTAAAAATAACATATTTGGGATGTGTAATATGTTATATTATAATTTAAAAACTATATTTATTACCCGAAATTCATGAATAATTTGTAGTGTTAAAATGAGATTAATGATATTATGTTAAAAATGTTATTTTTTGAATATTATTTAAAAAGAAATAAAATATTGAATAGATAGTTGTTAAATGCTCTAAAATTTAATGTATTTCCCAGTATTTTCCAATATATATATTTAATGGAAAATTATAACCCTTTAATATTGAAAAATTAAATACAATGGTTGTAGTTAATATAGGTCAGTGATGGGGTTAAGCCAAGATATATAAAATAATTTTAAGGCATAACCAATCTAAATATTTTTTGATAATAATATATAGAAGATTTTCTTTTTTATTTTTTAATTCACTCCAATATTCAAGCATTTTACTTGAAAATTAAATTATTTATATTTAAATATTTGAATAAAAATCATGTGGGTCCTCTTCCAGAAATATGAAATGAAAATTTTATCTCTATTATTTTCCCTTATTTGAGCCTTAATTATCATTAATACAGATATTAATTAACTTATGAACTTCTGTATCGATTAATTAGATATTTCTCTTGATAAAAGAAAATTATAATGGACCTTATGAAAGGAAATAATGTATCCATATCAAAGAATATGTATTCAACCAAGATGACCACTATCATTTTTAAATCCATTAAATCTGTATTATTTTTTTCAAAATAATATATCTAATATCTTTTGTACTCACACTCCAATTCATAAAATGGTATGTGTATGTATTTCTCAAGATTATGTGTGAACTACTACCTCTATATAGTGATTCAATTCATTATCCATCACAATTCTTCAGGGATTGATTTTATGATGGTTTTAAAATATATATATATATGTCAAATTCTTTAAATTACGGTCATTATGAAATAGTAATATCATATTTACAAATTTATATCCGAAAAATATTAAAATGAAAACATCTTGCATGTGTACGTTTGGAATAACACGTCAATGAAGGACGTGATTCAATTATTATAAATACATTTCATGGATAATGGTAAGTGTAAATTTAATGCATATATATATATATAACATTTTAATTATTCTAAAATTGTTAATTTTTTTAACATTAATTCATTCCATTCATCGTAAATGAAAAATATCATTCATAAATATGTACGAAATACAATCTACATGAACAATGTAATCCATTTTTCTATATTAAAAAATTATGTATATAAATATATGTAATTAATTTATTATATGTTATTTTCATTATTAAAATATTGGTTAAAATGGTATTATTAAAAATCTACAAGGTTAAGAACTATCAAAATAATCTGCATGATAATTTAACAATTACGACCAGAAAAAATTATTTTAGTATGGAAATGGTAATAAATAGATATTGAACATATCAAAATTTATAATATATGAAATTATATGTATGCAAATATCAATTCTATAAAATTATTATAAATATAAATTTATTTTATATTTCTTTGTATTTTTTCGTTGAAGTAAAACAAAATGAATGCGATTCACGTTAGAATCTCATTATAAGACAAGATAATTCATGATGAAATTATATGATCTACCTCTCAAAATGAATTGAAATTTTACTCAAATATTTATATATAGAGAATAAAAAATTTCCATTCATTTTTCTATAAATAATATCCTTTTGTAATGAATGAGTGTTTTTAACAAAAACCCAAATTTTTTTCTCTTTTTGGGAAATAATATTTTTTCATCCAAGTTAATAATTCCCATTTCTGTTTTACTATTATCATATAAATGTTTAATGTAGATATTAATCACTATTGAATTCTTACAGAATGTATTAAATGAAATCTTCTTGAAATTTTCAATACATTGTAATTTTTACATTTTATTGATAGTTTTACAAAATAATTGTTTTAATGTACACATCAGGAATGAAGTTTCATGTTTTCTTGACCCCACAATGATTTTATGCTTCTGTAAAAAAATTAGAGGCTTAAATGATATAAATTATTATCTTTAATATTTTTTATAATTAATTATTTTAAAGTGAAAGGAAAATTTCTACATGGATTGTCCCAAGTTATATTTTAAAGGCATTTTTTATCTAAAATATAATATTTTGATGTTACTCAATATATAATAGGGATATTATAAATGATTGGATCTATATATTTTTATTTATTTTTTATTAATATAATAAATTGTATTTGATAGAAAATGATTTTTTATCATTGTAATATATTTAAGAAATTTTGTAGTTATTATAAAAAATTGTTTTTCCATGAATTAGAATTTATGGAAATATATATGAATCACAATTAGTTTACAAGTATTATAGTGTGATGAATGTTTAGTTATATTGTGGTAATAATATATATTATTATATATTTTATTTGTGGATAATATTATATATCCCACTAATTCATTAGGTAATGATGGATATCTTATGAAATAATAAGGACTAGAATGGGGAGTGAAGTTATTTTCACAAGGATCATTATCTAATATGATATTATAGTGAGAGATACTTGAATAAGGATATAATGTAATAGAGGGTGAACCCAATCCATTATGTTAGTCTTGACAGTGATAAATGACTCTATAAATGATTTTATATTCTTTTGTGTATGTTATAAACTAATGTATTATTTCAATATTTTTCTATCATAGATCATGTCCTATATTTTCTTTGTAATTATTATTTAAAAAAAATGATTTCATCCATTATTCATTATTATTAATTATGATATCTTTGTTATGGATTCTAAAATTTTATGATCTTATTATCATGGACTATAATCATCTAGTGCTTAAGTGATTGCTGATATCATTCTTGATTTCCCTTCATAAGAGTATTATCTAATAATTTATTTTGTTTCCATTCACTATGTTATATATGAAAGTTTTAAAAATTTTATGTATAAGATGAGTAATACATTGGGAAATATTTGGGGGGGTGTTCAAGATATTTCCTTAAATAAGAAGACTGTGTATCTAGTAACCAGATAAATGAAACAATTATGGTTCCAGACTTGATTTTTTATAGTATATTAAATTTTAATCTATTAATATGTTATATCTATATATATGTAATTTATGGGTTATTACAGTTTTCTAATCGGACTGTTTAGTTACCTTTGGAAACTAGGATTAGATAAATTTTATTTTCGATTAAAAAAATATTCATATCTATAATATAATTCCATATTTGTAGTAATAAATTCAGTGTAGTTTACAAAAAAGGCATCCCCTATCTAGATACTATATGTATATTGGTTGTAAAAATAGTCACTTGAGGTTATTAAACCAAAAATATTTTTTATTGTATATTGATCATTATTCTAGTTCAGTGTGATTTTGCCATTATTATGCACATTGTTTGACTCTCTCAGGGGATATTCATTTTTTTAAAATAATCCAATATAATTCTTTTTGAAGTATTTGAATATTATATGACCATTAATAGACTATTGTAATTATATGGTGTTTTGGATTGAAAATAATTTTTCAGGATATATACATCCTATAATTGATTTATCATGATTATGTGGTATTCTATTAGGATTATTGTTTCCCATAATATAAATATTGGTTTTACATCATAGATAGAAACCAATGGAATAATTTTAATATATAATTTATATGATAATTTAATGATTCTAAAACTCCTATGAATCGCAATATTATCTGGTGTGGAATGAAAATTATTGTTTAGATACATAATTACCAATCTCAATATATAAATCATGTTGAGATTAAAAACCCGAAATTGGAGAATAGTGTTTTGTTGAATCCTTCAAGAGGAAGAATCTACATTAATTATGTTGGAATTATATTCCACTAGTTGTAAAGATTGGTATTAGTACCACTGGAATGATATTTTGCATTCCATACTGTTATAATCATCAAAAGTTTAATTTAAATGGTAATATTTTATAATGTTGAGAATATCAGTGGTGGAATATTGTTTATATTTTTAATCATTTACAAGACTTTTGATATATGATTGTTGACTTTTAACCTGACCTAGAAGTAAGTTACATTAACTATTTTCTTTCCTGAAACAATGTATTCAAATAAATTTATCCCAGAAATTCTATTGCAAAAATGAAAAATTGTTTAATGTGAAATGAATGAGGAAATATATATTGTGGGTAATAATTAATAACAACTGATTTATAAGAAATAAAAATTTTAATTCAAAATAAATAATAAATACAAGTATAGAAAAATATTATACACATCTTATTCATGATGGGATGAAGGAAAATGAATTAAATAATCTTATGTGTACTGATAAATGTTTAAAAATATGAAATTATGGTTTTCAAAAATTGAATATAAATTTTATGTGATGATGATGATAGATAATGATTGGGGAAAAGAACTATAAAAAGAATCACCATCACTATAATGGTTTACATGAAAGGATTATGGGGATTATGATAACAATTTCTCAAATTATATTTTTCATTATAATGATCTGTATTTTAAAACTCTTAATCTTATAGATCAAAAGAAATCTATTTTAATTATAAATGACGAAGTGGTTTATAACAATAAATATTTGAGAGGGATAATTTCCATCCAATCTATAACTATTAATGTATAATTTCAATATTGATATACTTACTCTTTGATATATAAT
The DNA here is from genome assembly GCA_963277665.1 of Viscum album. NCBI lineage: Eukaryota > Viridiplantae > Streptophyta > Magnoliopsida > Santalales > Viscaceae > Viscum > Viscum album. The sequence continues at coordinate 667,570,015 of OY728165.1, read as the reverse complement.
TATTTCTACATGATTATCATAATACAAATCCATAAATAATGTAATGAATTATTATGTAATTATCAGAATGGTGTTATTGTTGCATCTAAACCCTTTGAATCTTCTCCTATTATTGTGTTATGTAATGTTATTCATAAAAATATTTTTTATCACCCTTTTTGAAATTTATTTTATTAAAGGTATGGATTGGATTTAATTAAATAAATTAATCATGAATTAACAAGGAATTTATGTACCATATTATTTAAAAAAACATATGATCATCAATTAGTTAAATTATTAATATGAACATGTGATAGAAAATACAAATTTCTTGTACCACTATAATCCTATTCATAAGTTCTTTATCATAGAAGGTATGGAAAAATAAATATTGATAATATAATTGATGTATGATTTTTTTGTGGTATTTTCATGATTAGTTTCATACTGTAATTTCAAATCAGAATTTTCTGTTCTCAACAGATTACATTCCTAGTGCAACCCCTACTCCAATTAACCAATATAGAATGTCACCTAATAAGTTTTTTGAATTAAATAATAGAATATTTGATAAAATTTACTAGGGATTCATTAATACATATTAATATTCATGGGGTGAACCAATTAAATTTTTATGGATATTAAATTATTAATGAGACTCTGCATTTTTTACCAAAAACAAAAAAAGGTCATAAGAAGTAATAAGTATCCTCTACCTATAATTGATTAATTCTTCCTGTAATTAAATAAATAAAATTAAATTATAATGTATAATCATCTATCTAGATACTATAATTTTATATTCAATCTAAATATATATCCAAGATATCCTCTTGTACATGTTTGGGGCACAATGAATTTATAGTGATTTCATTATTTCATTTTTAAGGCCTACATTATCATCATTTTATTTAAGAAAAAATGTTATTATTTTTTAAACTCATCATTTTTAGGAAGTCATTATATATTATTTTCATATATATATATATGCATGATAAGAATAATATTATCACGTGATAATTTTGTTGATGTCCCTGTAGAAGTATATTTATTAAAAAAATTACTATTTGACAATTGTTTCTACAAAATGTAATATTTTCTAGTAATATAATCTCACGATATTGTATATCGTTGTATTCATCAATGATAGTGGTTGTTGGACATTTCCCAAGACCAAACACTAAGACTAAGATCAATAGTGTCTAGGTTTGACTAGAATTTTACAATTTTTTGGATGAATTTATCAAGATATCATACCTACTGAGTATGACAACTTTAGAGGGAGGAATTTTTATTTGATACATGAATGTTATGTTAATTTTAATGAATTGAAGTGAATTTTAGTTGGTGGCCATGTTTTCACACAACCCTATAGTGGAGAATTGTTTGTGATCTATAGCGATTCATTGAAAATGGGATTGTGATTTACCCTCATTTTTAGGGGTATAGATATATATTTTACCTTATTGTAATAGAATTATAATGGAAACAATTACTCAACTAAGGATATAATTACCCATAAAATTCAAGGGATATTTTTTCTTAATTTTCTTATGGATTTTACAAGAATGCAGTTTCTGACGACACCTGATTCTGATGCCCAGTGTGCCCGGAATCATGTTCCGAAGATTAGCTCGGGTACGTTCAGTGAACGAATGAGCGGGTTTTTCTAACTTTTGAACCGGTGCTCGTAATTGAATTCCGAGGGCACCGGTGGAATCGCAATGCCGTTAATTTCTTAGAAACACATTTCCGAAGTTGTGTTTTCTCTGGTGTGGTTTTTAAATTTTGGGGTTATGTAAAGGAGTAAAATAAAAATTGGACGCACAATTTTTATTTTACTTCAAGTTGTTTAACCTAAGATAAGTGTTGGATGTGGGACCCACAATATCCTAACCACTTGGTAAGATATTTTTGAGGTGGGGACCACACAACCCCCATCATTTCTTTTATTCCTAAACCCCACAATTAATTATGTAACGCACCCACACCCCCTATTAATGAAGTCAACCCTTGTGTTTATTCTGGTTAATAAACGCCACATTAATTGGGTGGATTAAAACTCCTCAATTAATTCTTTTAATTGATTGTTTCTTTTGAAATTGAAACGTTGGATTGTGTTAATAAAATAATACAACTCTTATTTTGTAAGGGGTTGGTTGTGCAAGAGGGTTTGGGGAGAATTCTCTCAAACCGTGAAATTCATCCTCCTCGACGGTGAACATGAAGAACACGAAGAATGCGAGGAATGCCGACATCCGACGAAGGTCGAGAAGAATGCTAGATCCATGGAGATCGACGAAGCGATGCTGACGAATCCTTTCTCCGCGACTCGACGATCCTCTTTTCGCGATGCCTTCTTCCGCGACGGTTAATTCCGCGACGAATCCTCGCTCATCGAATTCGACGAAGTAGGGATTTATTTTAGTTTATGTTTATGAATTATTCCATTGCCATTCATCATTTCTATTGGAGCCTCCTGATACCGAAATAATGGAAGGGGGTCAGACCACACAAACACGGATGACCCTCCTTTCCCCTTTGGATGTTTGATGGTGTTTGCGGTATGTACAAGGCAACGCGGTGCCGAAGCACCGTACGGAAATATTAAAGAAAGGGGGAGAAGTGGCGCCGTCGCGCCACACAATTGAAGATGAACCAAAGACGATACACCGTCTCGCCGTGATGGAGAACTATAAAAGCACCGCGGACGGAGCGGGGACACGGCAGAGGGGCGCGGCGCCGTCGCGCGGTGCCAGAAGGACCAAGGCCGTTGCTGATGCCGCGACGGAGCGGGGAGACCGGCGGCCGGTTTCAGGCCGCCGGCGTCGGAGCAGGGGGACTGGCCAACACCAGTCCCGTGGCAGCAGCAGCCAGCCGGGCAGAGCGGGTCAGCTGATCAGGGGAAAACTGGGTTTTCATAACCCCATGTTGGCCAGCAGGTGCGGCCCCCCACATGGGGGGAGTGGGTTCTTTACGCGGGGGGCAGCACCACCCCCCCTCTTCGCTCGGCCGTAACGGCCGAGCCGCCTGGCCTCGTGGCCAGCGCCAGCGCGCCGGGCCGAGCCGCTCGGCCGGACCGCCAGGCCAGGCAGGACCGCGCCAGCCGGGACGGGCCGCACTGAAGCATGCCGGACACGGGTCGGGTCGACCCGGTTCGGGAAGACCCAGGGGGTACCGGGCTGGGTCGGACCCGGCATGAACCCCCTAATACCGAACTTTTATGGTCATTTGACCATAACATGCGTTGTGAACCTCCGATCGATGAACCGTTATAGGAGATGCGATCCATGGATGAGACGATCGTTTGATATACTACACTCAAGCTTTCAGAGTACTTTGGGTTCGGCCGGGTTGGATCGTACACGAAACCAACCTAGCCCTCGGAGCGGAAACGCTTATAACATGAGCTCCGGACGTCCGATTGACATGCCGTCAACTTTGTTGGATTCCTCTTGATGAGAAAAAACTTTTGGCATGCTTCGCCTGAGTTTTGGACGCAGTTGGGGTATGGCCGGGTTGGATTGTACCCGAAATCCAACAGGGCCCCTGAAACGGAAAAGCATATATCTTTCAGACCGGATGTCCGTTTGACGAACCGTCAGTGGCATTGGTGATCACATTTAAAAAACGGTCCCTATGAGAATACCATATGAGATTTAGGGGTATAGTGGAGATACGGCCGAGTTGGTTTGGACACGAAACCAACTGGGCCCCTAGTACGGAAAGACTAATAACTCATAGACCGTGCATCCGATTGACGCGTCGCCTGTTGTGTTGATACCCCTATGATGAGGCAGTCCATTGAGATACTTCTTCGTGGGAATTTTTGATACTTGTAGTATTGAACAGTATCTTGTGGAGAGGACCCTCCAGGAGACGAGCATGCGGAGTACGGAGACCGTGTAGCCGACTGAGACTTGACGACGACCGATCGACCGACTTGGTGTGTTTCGGATAGCCCAGTGGGGAGCGCATGGTTGTAGCAGCAGACCCACAGTGGAGGAGCGGTTGGTTGTATTGGCAGACCCATGATACTCAACAGAAGGAGTACCTCTGGAGGCTATGAGGGGGAGTGCTTGGTTGTAGCGGAAGACCCCTGGTGGGAAGCGCTTGGTCGTAGCGGCAGACCCACGACGGAAGAGCGCTTGGTTGTAGCAGCAGACCCGCGGTACTCAACAGAAGGAGTACCTCTGGAGGCTATGAGGGGGAGTGCTTGGTTGTAGAGGTAGACCCATAGTGGGAAGCACATGGTTGTAGTAGCAGGCCCATAGTACTCGACAGATGGAGTACCTCACCCATCTTTGGTTTGTGAGCAGCACCTCGGAGTCGTGATAGGACCACTGTACACTCTACAGACGAGGCACTTCAGTACTTACAGTTTTGATAATGAAATTCCTGGTTTGAGGTGAGTCTTTGATCTTTGGGTATCCTCATGATTGAGATGGGTTACTTGATAACTTATGTATATGTATGGGAATATAACTGGGTAGTGTTTATCCGTTGATTTCATAATTTTTGTGTTCCCTCATGATTGAGATAGGTTACTTGATAACTTAGGTATATGTATGGGTATATACCTATGTAGAGGTTATCTATTGAGATCATTACTTGTGGCTATCCTTGTTGGATTTTGTGAGACCTTGAGGGTCTCGGGGTCCCTACTGAGTATCGTTATACTCTCCCCTACATGGGATATGTCCGCACCTCGTTGTGTTGGTTGCAGACGACGGACAGCGCAGACAGAGGTCGAGTGTTCGAGGACAGGATGGTACCCAGAGGTGGAACTCACGAAGATACAGTATCTGGTGGTGGACTTCAAGACGAGATGACACTCGGAGGAGGTTGACGAGAGAGAGAGTTGTGGATGCTATATGTACCTACCCTTCAGGTAGGATCTGTGGTGGACGATCCAAGAGCTGCACTATCTGTACCTACCCTTCAGGTAGGATCCAAGAAGGATGACCCAGGAGTTGCTTCCATTCTTCCATCTATTTGTCTTTTCTGTTGTACTTTTGTTCAGTTGTAGCTGTACATTTGATTGGGTTTGTATTCTGGCCCATGTACATTTCATCACTTCCTTTTTGTACATTGTGTTTTACTTCCGCTTATACTCTGTGGTGTTTTTTATACTTCCATAAAGGGAATTTCTTCCCATTTATCTAGATTTACACCTTTGGTGCTAGTCGCCAGCCCCTGGCCTATGGAAGGAGGGCTTGGGGTAGTCACGACACGGGCCCTGAGGATGGGTCCTGACAATTTGGTATCAGAGGAGTTCGGTTCTACAGAAGAACTAAGGACTCTGATATTTTTCTATGTGAAGCAATAATTTTAAGAGTATTGAGTGCGGCTATTAGTCCAGGGTGTCCAGTGTTGGTGCGGCAGCCGACGTATCGGTACACCAGGACCCTGACCTCAGATTTATGACTTAATGCATGAAAACATTGATTTCATTTGTGTTCCATGTTTTTATTGTGATTACTTTGTGTCATCTCACCAGGTATACTTTTTAACCATGTCACACCTATTTCTTTTCAGGATGGCCACACGACGGCATCCAACTAGGGTTCCGAGCGTTGTACATGACGATAGCCCATCGAGCAATGAGGCCTCGGTACAGGGCCCTTTAACAGCAGAGGCACCGACAGTACCTCTACCCACTGAGCCACTGATGCTACCAGCACCAGCCGCTGACAGTGCACATCTCCTTAGTGCACTGCACAAGTTTGAACGTCAGTGACCTCCCAGGTTCTATGGGGAGATGGAACCTCAGGCAGCTGAGGATTGGCTGGAGGCTGTTGTACGAGTGTTCCGTTTGGTAGGGACACCAGCTGACATTATGGTGGTCCTTGCAGCGAGCCTCCTGCATGCGGCAGCAGGCAGATGGTGGAGCTTGATGCTCTAGGTGCACGATGAGGAATCTCTCTTTTGGACGGACTTTGAGAGCCTTTTCCGCTCAGAGTTCGTCCCAGCCACCCTCAGTGAGGTGCACATCCAGGAGCTGCTACAGCTGTGGCAGGGAAGTATGACAGTAGCCCAGTACGCGACGAGGTTTTCTGATCTCTCGCACTATTCGACAGACATGGTACGAGACCCATTCTTCAGGGCCCGAACCTACGAGAAGGGGCTCATGCCAGATATCAGAGCTTCAGTTGTTTCTCACAACATTCCAACACAAACAGGGGTGTTAGAGCGGGCCCTCTTAGAGGAGAGTTTCCTTGCTGAGAAGTCTCCAGCAGCAGGACCCACCACTAGCCGGCATGCGTCAGAGTCTTCTGCAGTGGGCAGTAGACAGATGACGTAGGGGTTTAAGAGGACTAGACCTACAGGTTGTCGATCGCATGACACATGATCGATTGTGCAAGCCACCCGAGGTGGAGAACGACTTACCATGAGCGTACAGTGTTACTCCTGTGGCGGGGATGGTCAGATGGCTCGTGACTGTCCGACCCGCCATAAGGATGACAATTAGATGAACAAAGGACCTCCTGGGCAGAGGCAGAGGTTCGATCGAGGCAGACCGCAAGGACCAGGAGACCGTGGCAGGGGAGCTGGCCATGTAGATAGAGGTAGACGACGATTCGAGGTGTTGCCACCACCACCACCAGGAGGTCCACCCCGACCGCAGGAAAGAGGTGTACGTGGGAGAGCTCAGCTTCAGGAAGCTGAGGCCTACAATCATGGAGCTCCGGGAGCAGATAGACAGAAGCGGGACTAGCTCCATACATAGATACTTTTGTTCATGTTGCTTCTATATCTGTTTATGATTGTTTTTAGATGATTTGTGTCTTTGTACTTTGAGCTGAAGTAATAAAAGAAACCTTTCTTGTGGCGTTTACCTTCCTTTCCCCTCTTTATGTTGTTACTAAGAGGTTCCGGTTTAAAAACTGTTGACTTGACCCTAACTTTGGGATACCTACTAGAGGAGACCTAGTGACCACACACTGATGCAGACAGTGTGACTCAACCCTTAGAGGTGAGTGTAACGGTTGGATCTCTTGGTAGTAGCGTCGAGGCCTTACGGCGTCATCCTTAGTATGGACTAATATCGTCAATGTTGGGATTGACTGTATTAGGCGAAGAACGTGGTTCATCTAGGGGATGAGACCGGATTTCACTTATCGGCAAAGAGGAAATCTCAGCAGCTCTTACATGACCAGAAAGTTCCAAGTCATCCAAGAGCGGATGAGGAAAGCTTAGATCCGGCAAAATTCTTGTGCTGATAGAAGGCGGAGACAACTAGAGTTCGAGGTTGGAGACTACGTTTCCCTACGGGTCTCACCTCGACGTGAGTTACGGAGATGTGGCCGAGGCGAAAAGTTATCTCTGTGGTTCAACGGACCTTTCTAGGTCCTCAGTAGGGTAGGCGAGGTGGTTTTCTGGTTGACCCACCCACCTCATTTGCACCTGGTGTATGACGACTTCTAGGTATCTCAACTAAGGAGATACGAGCTCGACCCTTCACTTTTCATCGATCATGAGGAGCTAGAATTGGGCGATGGGGTGACCCTCACGAAGGTTCCAATGGGGATCGAGAAATGATAGGAGCGGGTCCTATGAGGAAAGGTCGATTCCTCGGGTGCACTTTCACTGGCAGTATGGGAACCTGCAGGTGATCACATGAGAGCGGAAGGCTCAGATGCATGCTCAGTACCGCTTTTGTAACCCTAGTTTGTGTTAAATCTTTCGAGGGCGTAAAGCCTTGAGGTGGGAGTAATGTAAAGACCCGTAAAATTCAAGGGAAATTTTTTATTAATTTTCTTAGGGATTTTAAAATAACGCATTTTTTGACGACACATGATTCTTGAGGCCCGGTGTGCCCGGAATCATTTTCCAAAGTTTAGATCGGGTACATTCAGTGAACGAACGAGCGGGGTTTTCTAACATTTGAACCGGTGCTCGGAATCAAATTCGAGGGAACTTTTGGAATCGCAGCGCTGGTAGTTCCTTAGAAACTCCTTTTCTGAAGTTGCGTTTGCTCTGGTGTGGTTTTTAAATTTTGGGGTTAAGTAAAGGAATAAAATAAAAATTGGACGCACAATTTATATTTTACTTTAAGTTGTTTAACCTAAGATAAGTATTGGACGTGGGACCCACAATATCCTACCCACTTGGTAGGATATTTTTGAGGTGGGGCCCACACGAGACCCAGAATTTCATTTCTTAATAAACCCCACCATTAATTATGTAACGCACCTGCACCCCCTATTAATGAAGTCAACCCTTGCGTTTATTCTGGTCAATAAATGCCTCATTAATTGGGCAGTTTAAAACACCTCAATTAATTCTTTTAATTGATTGTTTCTGTTGAAATTCAGATGTTGGATTTTGTTAATAAAATAAGACAACTCTTATTTTATGAGGGGTTGGTTGTGGAAGAGGGTTTGGGGAGAATTCTCTCAAGACCTGATGTTCTTCCTCCTCGACGAAGAATGTGAAGAATGCGAAGAACGCGGGGAATGCCGACATCCAACGAAGGTCGACAAGAATGATAGATCCTTGGAGATCGACGATGCGATGTCGACGAATCCTTTCTCCGCGACGTGATGATCCTCTTTTCACGATGCCTTCTTCCGCGACGGTTAATTCCACGACGAATCCTCGCTCATCGAATTCGACAAGGTGGGGATTTATTTTAATATTTTTTCGTGAATTCTTCTATTGTCTTTATTCATTACTATTGGTGCCACCTGATACCGTAATAACGGGAGGGTGTCGGACCACACAAACACGGTCGACCCTCCTCTCCCCTTTGGTTGTTTGATTTTTTTTGCAGTACGTACAAGGAAACAAGGTGCAAAAGAACCGTGCAGAAATATTAAAGAAAGGGGGAGAAGTGGCGCCGTCGCGCCGCGCTGTTGAAGACGAACCAAAGACGCAGCACCATCGCACAGTGTTGGAGAACTATAAAAGCGTCGCGGCCGGAGTGGGGACGCGACTGAGGGGTGCGGCGCCGTCGCACGGCGCTGGACAGACCAAGGCCACGGCTGAGGCCGTGGCGGAGCGGGGAGACTGGTGGCCGGTTCCGGGCCGCCGGCGTCGCAGCAGGGGGACTGGCCAACACCGGTCCCGTGGCGGCAGCAACCGGCCGGCCCGCTCTGGCCGGCCGGTCAGGGGAAATCCGGGGGTTCGTAACCCCCAGTCGGCCAGCAGGTGCGGCCACCCACATGGGGGTCGTGGGTTCTCTACGCGGGGGGAAGCACGCCCCCCCCCCCCCCCCCCCCTTCGCTCGGCCGTAACGGGCGAGCCGCCTGGCCAGGGCCAGCGCACCGGGCCGAGCCGCCCGGCCGGACCACCTGGCCGGGTCGGGCCACGCCAGCTGGGCCAGGCCGCGCCGAGGCGTGGCGGACCCGGACCTGGGTCAGGTCGGACCGGGACCGAACCCCATAATACCAGGCTATTAAGGTCTTTTTCCCATAACATGGGCTACGGACCTTCGATCGATGAACCGTCAGCGGAGATGTGATCCTTGGATCTAGACGTTCGTTTTGGTATACTACACTCAAGGTTTCAGAGTACTTTCGGTTCGGCCGGGTTTGTTCGTACACGAAACCAACCAGGCCCTCTGAGCGGAAACACTTATAACATGAGCTCCATATATCCGATTGACGTTTCATCGACATTTTTGGATTCCTCTTGATGAGATGAAACTTTTGGCATGATTCGCCCGAGGTTTGGACGCAGTTGGAGTATGTCCGGGTTGGATTATACCCGAAATCCACCCGGACCCCTGGAACGGAAAAGCTGATATCTTTCAGACCGGATGTCTGTTTGACGAACCGTCCACGGTACTGGTGATCACATTGAAAAAACAGTCTCTATGAGTATACCCTATGAGAGTTCGGGGTACAGTTGAGATACGACCGGGTTGGATCGCACCCGAAACCAACTAGGACCCTGGGACCGAAAGACTAATAACTCACAGACTGGGCATCTGATTGATGCACCGTCTGTTATGTTGAGACCCCTATGACGAGGCGGTCCTTTGAGATGCTTCATTATGGGACTTTTTGATACTTGTAGTATTGACCATTAGCTCATGGAGAGGACCCTCACGGAAAAGAGCGTGCGGAGTACGGAGACCGTGTAGCCGACTGAGACTTGACGATGACTGATTGATCGACTCAGTGAGTTTTGGATAGCCTAGTGGGGAGCGCTTGGTTGTAGTGGTAGACTCACGGTGGAGGAGCGCTTCGTTGTAGTGGCAGACCCACGGTACTCAACAGAAGGAGTAACACTGGTGGCTTTGAGGGGGAGCTTTTGGTTGTATCGGTAGACCCATGGTGGGAAGCGCTTGGTTCTAGCGGCAGACCCACGATGGAGGAGTGCTTGGTTGTGGCGGCAAACCCGCAGTAGTCAACAGAAGGAGTACCTCTGGAGGCTATGAGGGGGAGCACTTGGTTGTAGCGGCAGACCCATGGTTGGAATCACATGGTTGTACCAGCAGGCCCATAGTACATGAAAGATGGACTACCTCAGCCATCTTAGGTTTGTGAACAGTACCTCGGAGTCGTGACAGGCCCACTGTACACTCTAGAGACGAGGCCCTTCAGCAGTTACAGTTTCGATAATGAAAATCCTGGTTTAAGGTGAGTCTATGATCTTTGTGTTTCCTCATGATTAAGATGGGTTATTTGATAACATAGGTATATGTATGGGCATATAACTGGGTAGTGGTTATTCGTTGATTTCATAATATTTGTGTTCCCTCATGATTGATATGGGTTACTTGATAACATAGGTATATGTATGGGTATATACCTAAGTAGAGGTTATCTATTGAGATCATTTCTTGTGGTTATCATTGTTGGATTCTGTGAGACCATGAGGTTATCGGGGTCCCTACTGAGTATCATTATACTCACCCCTACATGGGCTATGCCCGCACATCGTTGTTTTGGTTGCAGATGACGGCCAGCGCAGACAGAGGCCTAGTGTTCGAGGACTGGACGGTACCCGGTGGTGGACCTCACGACAAGACAGTATCCGGTGGTGGACTTCACAAAGAGATGACACTCAGAGGAGGTTGACGGGCGAGAGATTTGTGGAAGATATATGTACCTACACTTCAGGTAGGATACGTGGTTGACGATCCAAGAGATGTACTATATGTACCTACCCTTTAGGTAGGATCTGAGAAGGATGACCCCAGAGCTGCTTCCATTCTTCCAGCTATTTTTCTTCTCTGTTGTACATTTGTTCAGTTGTAGCTGTACTTTTGATTGGGTTTATATTCTAGACCATGTATATTTCAGCACTTCCTTTTTGTACTTAGTGTTTTAGTTCTGCTTGTACTCTATGGTGTTTTATATACTTTTATAAAGGTAATACCTTCCCATTTATCAGTGTTTATGCCTCTGGTGCTAGTCGCCAGCCCTAGGCCTATGGAAGGCGGGCTTGGGGTAGTCACAACACGGGCCCCGAGGGCGGGTCGTGACACATGATTTGAAGTATTATATGCATTTTTAATTAAATATATTGCTAAATTATCTTAAATGATAAATTTATTCCATATATACCAATCATAAATATTTAGTTTATACCTTCTCTGAGAGGGAGTTTAATATGTGAATGATAATATGGATATAGATAATTAAATATCTAGACTATATAATACATTACCACCCTGTGAATGAAAATAATGTTGAATTTTCCTTTAATATACAATATAATGAATTATTTATTATGGGATTAGAAAAGAATATATATTTATAAATATCAATGGATTGATCTAGAAATATATAAGGATGTAGAGATGTATTTATTTATTAAATATAATGTACAAATATCTATCAATGTAAATATTAAAGAGGGAGAAAATTTTAATGTAGAATTGTAAATGAATGTGATAAATTCTCTTCAAATATACATTGATTGTAATGAAATGATAAGGAATATGAACCATGTATTTAATCCATCTCTTTAATAATTTTTTCTGGATATATGGATGATGCACATATTTCATATTTCTTTAATAATATTGGTTGTATATAAATATATAGAAATATAAACTAATACCTTTTATATGAAAAATTTAATAAAAATATTGAGAGTATGAATTTTACTACTTTGTATGTTTGAATGTTATGTTTGACAGATTGAGGGAAAAGTGAATTTAACAATCAATACCGATACTATAATAAAAATTGGAAAATATCACCTTAGACTACGTCATTAGAGTCCCAAAAAAATCTAATGCTCATAATTATGTTTTTGTTGAACTTGAATATAAAAAAATTCCGTCATAATTAATTTCTTTTAGATATGATTTCTGACTTGATCATCTTGTAAGGATACATATTTATGAAGTGGTAAATATTTATAGTGTTCCAAATTCTAAAAAATATATTTGATATCTAATGTTTACATTGATATTATGGTTAGGACTCTAGAAAAATTTAAATATAATCTTTTGTTTCTGTGTTTTATATCATTCTTATACATTTGGTCTGTTTATGGAAACCATTCCAAACCTGGGTGATATGAAGAGATCATATTTAATTCAATTAATTTTTTTTTCAGATAATCACAATACTCTAGTTTATATTTCTTACTACAATACCGTTCAACCAAAAATTCATATGGATCCTTAGGAGACTCTATATAGAGTGATGTATATGTATTAAATTTGTTGGGATGAATAAAGGTGAATAAATATATTGGAGAATAGTCAATCTAAAAAATATAAGTTAACGTTCTTTACATTCAGAATCATGTTAGGGATTTTATGATTTTGAAGGAAATGTCATACTAATAATCATGGATGAAATATAGAATATGAAGTTTATAAGAAGGTATTTCAATATTTCTCACCATAGAAAATGGTTTTGAGATTCATAAAGATGGTAAATATGATCACTAGGTATATTTTGAATTTATAAACACCAAATCCCATATCAAAAAATCAGTTTCAAATTTATTAAACTATTATATGATCTACGGGATCTCATCCTAATGGAGCGATCAATTAAATAGTCTTAAACAACCAATTACATACATGATTCCATTATTACATTCAAATAAAAATAGTTACTTTAAGATAAACTCTCTTATCCATGATATTATTTATATTTTCAATCTTCATATATTAGGGAATTTAGAAATGTAAATTGAGAAATCATATTTTTAGTAAATCTTAGTACAACTGAATATATAATGATTAAATTTTGAAAATTCTCTATGGAATGGTAAAAACTAAAAATACCTCCCATTTAATCAAATAAATTAGCAAAAATTACATCTACATATAATATATATATGTTTTAATATGATGAAAAATTATCACATTATTCCTAGTCAAGAAATTTATTACTGTATTACTTCATGATCTATGAGATCCAGATTTAATTACTATCAAAACCTTATATTTGGAATGTTTAATCAATAGGTATGTATATACCACAAAACTATTTAATTTAAAATTCTGAATTTTATTATGAGTTTTATCAATGTATAATGGGTCATTTAATAATGTTGAATCTCTAATAAATATGTGTCTAATGAATTCCTCATATATATAATTAATTATATATTTCATAACCCACATTATATATCAAATATTGTCCATATTTCAAAAAGATAATTTAATATTAATTTTTTCACATTCAATAAAATAACATTTATAGAAAAAAAAATTGATTAAAAATACAATATTGTTAATGAAATTATATTTTCCCTAAAAAAAGTGTATGGATAGTAAAAATATATTAAATTTTATATTAAATTTAACCAATTAAATTTAATGTTTCATTGTAATGATAATGACCATAAAAATAATCATACATAAAAAATTCAATCAATGCAATAGAAACATAGGTTTCAAAGTAAAATAATTTCCTTTGTATATTAAATGAAAAAAGATGAAAATTATTATCATAAAGATTCTTCATAATATTTTACATCAAATAAAAATTATTCATTAGAATATGCTAAAAGAGCATACAATATTTTTTTGATGGGGTAATCTTTTATCCTCATATAGAAAAAAAAAACATTCCAATTGACTTTTGAATACATCCAATCAAAAAACCCACTTTATAATACATTTAAATGATTCTATAAAAAAATTATATAACACAATTTATGTCTAATATATCATTAAAAATCATCTGATAAAATAAAAAATATTTTTGAAATACAACTGAAAAATATCCACGTTGAAGATAAATATAAATGATCAAAAAGTTAAATATGGTTTTAATATATTTTAAAAATAAAATTTGATTATTCATGTTCAAAATGGTGGAAATTTATTAATAAATCATCGAAAATAATTAAATATATAGAGGATAAAAAATATGTGGATATTATTTTTATTCACTAATGTAAAATAAGTGCAATCCCAAGAATAATGAAATTGTAAAATAAATTCTCTTGTATTTTTAATCTTTTAAATTATTTCTATATGAAATAATAATCCTATATTGAAATATTAACCAGAATTAATTTATATATAATAATTTTTAATACATCAATAAGGATGTATATACACAATATAAAAATATATAGGTTCATAATATAAAATATGCCTCAATGGAGTGGAAATTGAGACGAATTCCCTTAACTCAAGTCTCACATTCCTTATTAAATATTTTTTAACCTCCATTATAGTAAATTATAATTTATTATAACTACATACCATAATCATTTACATATATATATGATATCATATAATATTTATTTATGATATCTTTTATCATATTTTTTAGGAATATTTTATTATTAAAAAAATTTTAGATATTAACTACTTCATTTTTATGTTTTTTTATTTTGAAGTTCTTTTCCTAGAATATTGATTATATTTCAATGATATAAAAAAATTTAGTTATGATAAAATTATACTAAATTTTTATTTTATATATTTTTACATCCATCTATAAAATAAGTTATATTGAAAAATTAATTACGTTGTTAGTGGACATAGAAGGCTGTGTGTACGGATAAATATTTTTTTCAATTTTGAACATATAGAATTAAAGAATAGTAAATAATAAGTCACATATATATAATTTTTTTATATAATTTTTACATAATACATTGATTAAACATTTCCCTAATACCATCAATGTAAATCAAAAAATTACATACAAATAATATCACATTATGGAGGTGGCATTCCATGATTACATTGAAGAGATGTAATCAACAACTAACAAATTAGAAGGTATGAAATTATATATTATATCATCAATATAAGTATAATTATTTCAAAAATATATTATAATTTCCTTAGATACAGGTTAATATGAAGTCATGTGTGGTAGTAATCAAATATAATTTACCTTAATTCATGTGTGGCATTCCCTTTTTAAACCCAAGTAAGAGACTTAATTCCAATTTAATGTTGAAGGATATAGATAAATATTATTCCACAAAAATAATGAAATAATTGTATATATGATATAGTGTTTTTTATATTTTAATTTTGACTACATAATGAATTTTGGTAAATGATGAAGAAAAATAAATGTGTATAGTGAATATTATTACATATTATATGAAAGGGATCCATTAGATATTCTCTTTATAGAATATGGATTTCTTTTTAAAGAAATAATACAATCCCAAAAAAGTTGAACATTTTTTTAATTAGAGCAGAGACATGTTTCTTTGATGTAAATGACCCGATGTGTTTTTATGAAAAGATAGAAAGGGTGTCCATTCTTTTAAGAACCTTTACTTTTCAAAAAAATGTCTAATTCTTGTTTTTATTTATTTATATTATCTTGTTTTGAGTATTTCTTGTTTGGGTATTATCATGAGTGATTTTGGGTGTAAATTGGATGTTTTTGTAAGGAAAAGGGGTTGTCCATGGTTGGTTCAGCGTTTTAACAAATCATTTTCCTGTCCCTGAAACCATTGTTTACCCCAATATAGGGTATCCACATTGAAGGAACATTATTTTTTGAACTTTTCATCCTAATATGTGTATCTATTCACCCCACCTCCCCCCAGATGATTCAATTTATTTTGGTGAATGGTTTTTTAAAATGTGAAAATGATTTTTATTATACATAAAACTTGATTAGAAATACCCAAACCTTGATATTATACCAAAATCAACCCTAGATCAACTGTGTATGTTTTATCATTTTTAGGCTCGAAGACATATTCCCAGAATAGTAGACCACATTTGTTATTGTTTCAAATATTGAATTTAATATTGACACCTCTCATAGTAAGAGAATATCATCCCCAATAGTTTCCTCCCACTATCCCATCCTTCAATCATTCGTTGAAGGCTTATTTTAATTTATTTGTTATGGTTATTGTTCTTGGATATGGTAAATTTAATCCATTTGATTTGGGATCTAGGTTTTGGAACTAGATCTTGTTCTTCTTTTTTATGGAGGTTATTCCACATGATTAGGGATTACCATAGGCATTTTAATTTTTTTATGTAGGAGGTCTAAATTACAATCCCATTGTATTGATTTTATTAAATTTATGTCATTTTTAAAATTTAAATATCCATGAATGAGTAATTACATTTATTATTGACAAGATTTGTATTAATTGTAATGTTCTAATTACATTGGTTGAATTTTGGAAATTCAATTATTATAGGGAATTAGATAATTGGAGAAATAATTAATGGGATATTTGGATTATGAAATTGGAATAATTAATTGGGGAAATAATTAATGTGATAATGGGATTTTGAAGATGAATTGATTGATTTGTGAATTTATTATTGGAATGTGGTTATCTGAATTTTTTTATTGAAGGAATGATTATTTGGATAATTAAATTCTGATTAATGAGCAAATTAATGTGATATGAGTGAATTGATAATGGATATTTTATGATAGTTGGATTAACTAAAATGGGTTATCATGTAATATGATTAAACAAATATAAATGGTTTAGTAGATATTTTTCATATTAATGATAAAAAATTAAATCGTTTAAACTTATTTGAATTGATAAATTATGTGGAGAACATTAATGAGAATGTTTGAAAATAAGGTTAATAATGCATAAACTTGAAGTAATATAACTATGATACATGTGATATAGTGATACATATGATATTGGTATATTTGATATAATGTGATATATGAGGTATAAATGTGTGGGACAGAAAATTCTTCTTCAAAATCTGGTAGTTATAGGTTAATTGGTATTTGTGTCGGGGACATGGTTTGATGCATCCAAATCCGATACTAATAAATGAATGTGGGACATAGAATAATACTTTAGTATCACACTTGTTTTATTTTCTAAAAAAAATTTGGGTCATGGACTATGGCTTCAAATGTGCACATGGTCTAAGACTTGGTGATCTAGGCATAAAATATTTTCATTGGAATATGGTTCTAATTGGCTATGATTATGAATTAAAATTATTTTATAATAGAATACAATGTTCTATAATGAATTTTGAATTGGGTATGTAATATGGTTCAAACATTGGTGTGTGCTGAATTATATATTGATTTTTCGGGTATCCTCAGGAACCTGAGGGTTGATTTAGTTAATTAAGTAATAATTAAAAAAATTTATAACTATTTAGTTATGCATTATTCATTATTATTTAAAAAAACAAATTACATTTTTTTGACCGTAAATTATTATAGATTCCATTTATGGTGTCCTAATGAGTTTTACTCAAACCCTACATTGGATACTTGATTGTTACATGAATAGAATTTTTGTTTTTAGGATAGGATATGAACATGAGACCTATATTATATGGTTATGTTCGGATGGATCATGGATGAGTGAACTGGATGTGAATCAGGACCCTCTTGGGAGTTTTTATTTTCTTTTCTTATTTGGGGTTTTTCC
Organism: Viscum album; assembly: GCA_963277665.1. Lineage (NCBI taxonomy): Eukaryota > Viridiplantae > Streptophyta > Magnoliopsida > Santalales > Viscaceae > Viscum > Viscum album. The sequence continues at coordinate 667,552,243 of OY728165.1, read as the reverse complement.
ATATTGACATTAGACACATATTTTCCATAACGTATATACATCATAGATTTGGATATTTTATATCTACATTTGGTCATTATGTGATACTATTTTGGGTTTTTCATTTAATTATATCATTTGGAAATTGTTTATTTATTTTCATCATTGTGCTTCATTGATTAAAACGGTATAGTCTTCCCATTATTTAAATTTGACCCCTACTACTAGTTAGCAACATTTTTCATACATGGAGGAATGACTTAGGTAATGTGACCAATAATCTCAGAGAAACTACGCATGGAACATAGAGAAAGTCATTAAGTTTTATACATGAGTGGATTATCAGTTTTGAAAATTTATAAAATATTTATATATATATGATTCTAAAATATGTTAAATGTTTTTAAAATAGGAATGATTTGATGATAATGTGGATATGGTAATTTCACGGTCATCCAATAAAATTGGTTCTAGTGTATATTTTATTTCAGATAGAGTCATATTTGTTCTACATTTGGATAAATAATATCATCTTTTACATTGGTAATTACTTTTATAGGATTCAAGGGATATTTATTTATTTATAAGGGTAAATTTGTTTCATAAATGGCCATGTGATTAACTTTTACTTAATATATTATCACCCTTTTCATCATTCAGTATATTTATGAAATTAATGTAATTTAATAAAATATCATTTGTCGTTTTTTATATTCCTAATATATTTTTACATTATTGTCACCAAGAGAAAATGTATTTATAATATCTTTTATTAGCCCACCTTTTACATGTATTTTTTAACTATAAAATTCATTTAATGAAACAATACATCAAAAATTTATTAATACATTTTTTAAATCATTTATTTTATTTTTCAATTATTTGAGAAAATTTAGTGTTGGTGTTGAATAATAATTTATTGTAATTATTAAATTATTTAAAATTTAGAAAACAATATTCATAGTATTAAATTAGTTATTAATTAAAACATACAATTAAAATTAAAAATAACCTCTTTTAATCTTATTGAAATATATTATCTATATTAAATTCAAAACTATAACATTTTATTTTCCTTACATGTATAAAATAATATAATAGAAAATAAGAAAGTTAACTAGATCCAAGAAGAAATATATTTTACATTTAGATGAGATGTTTTGAACAATAAAAAAATAATAATTTAAAAAAATGAGTAAGATAAATTTCAAATACTTATCTCATTTTTAACCCTTTTTCAGGATTTATCGATAACCTATGTAAGCAATTTTACAATTATTTTAATTAATAAAGACCAAAAATATTAGATACATATTTACTAAACATCGATTCCATGATTTAAAATTTATAATAAATTTTATGAAATTTAATTTATAAATTTGGATGTAATTAATTATAAATAAAAATGAAATCCATGGAGAAAAAAAATCATTTAATAAATGTATTTTGATATAAAAAACAGAATTTATACCAAATATAGGTATAATGATGATTATAATAAAAATATTTTGATTATTTTAGACTAAATATAGCTAATTTTATCCGTCGATTAAATTATAAGAATTTTTTAGTTAAATTTAAAGATATTTTTACAAAAAAAAAAATTCAAACTATTCACTAAAAATAAATCCTTTCATAAGAAGCCCAAAATTTCTTCTTATGATAACATAGATGTTATTAATTCAATAATGAAATAAATTTTACATAATAAAATATTTATAGGTTCTTTTTTGGTTTCTTATAATTGGATTATCATAAAAATAATTTTATCTTAGGAATTTATTTTACGGGGGAATATATCATAAAATATCATATTGTTATATTCAACCCCCTTATATGAATTTCCGTTACAAAATCACATAACTCTGATAAAAATAAATTATTTTATTTCTTCCACATCATATACTCATTTTTTAATGTCAATTCCTCTATTTTTTTATTTCTTCCAGCATCATTGACTATATGAGTGGTCATGTTTCATCGAACATTACCTTTACGGTCCAAAATTTCCACAGATTGATACTATTAGGTCATGAATTTATCTCACTTAATGAAAATTTGGTTTTATTATATGTAATGGATCATGTATGTACATTTCACTTAACGACACATGGAACAAATTACAAACAGTAGAGATATTAGTGGGATGCCCAATGTTTTTAGATAATGTCTCAATGTGATAAATAATATTTAAGTGAGTTATATATTTAGGGCTCAGAATTACCATCATTAAATTACTCTTAATTATATTCAAATGGGATTTTTTTAGGAATACATTGAATTCTATATCTCCAAAACTATTATTAGAAGCACCATTTTTCAGCTCTGATCTTCACTTATGTGTTATTGAATTGACCTCACATCCTATTTCAGTTACAAGGATAGATCAGGTCCAAAAAGCATCCTTTATCGAACATCATCCAAACGCTTTTGATCTCATCACTAACATCTATTGTGTGAATCATATGTTTACATTTTTATTCATGATGGAAAAAAATTTATTTTTTGAATATAGCACCAAATAATTTTATTTATATCAACAACCCTTGAAATTTCTATAGAATACAATAAAACATTTTTTTAGATCATAAATCTTCATTTCCCATTAAACATATATCAGAGGATTTAATTAATTTCATAAAATAAAAAGTGTAACATGATCCTACAAAAGGATTCACTAAAATGTTATGATAAATCTCTTATTCTGATTACATATGGCAACGAATGGTAAACCATTCAATATCACATTGAAGATATTACATAACTATGTTAGAAAATTATGTGGGAAATCTTCCCTAATATAGTGAAAATGAACTAATTTAATAAGTATATTGACTACAACCCAAATAACATTATTGTCATTAGATTTTTTGGGGTGTTATATGAGGAAATGCAAGGAACATTTTCCAATTTCCATTTATGAAAGTTTAATTGTTTTAAAATCAACTTATAATTCTATCTTTTGACATTAACAAGATGTAATATTTGGAATCATGATATATTCATTTAAATTCTCATGCTCAGGTATTCTTATGAAACCATCATTTTAGATATATATATATATATAATTCTAAATCTATGATAAAAAGTGTTTGATGAAATATGAGCTTATTTAATAAAATATTTATTCAACTCCCATGTTGATGGGATGCATATTCAGTACATAATCCTTATCATTCCAACATAGTCATGGTTGAACACATGATCATTCCCCACATTCATCTATAATCCTATATATCGCTTTTAAGCCTCATTATTCATATCATGGATTGATGATTGAACATCTAGATGAGAAAGAAATAATTTAACCCCATTCCGACAGATTTCAATATTCAAATCATTAAATCATAATATATTATATCTATTTCAATCCACATGATTGAAAAAATATCATTTTATTTCACACTCAAAATAGCACCAATACTATTCTCCATATTATCATAGTAATATATTGAGTATTCCAAATATTTAATCAATTTCAAACATCTTCCCTATAATATATTCAAATAATTATATGTTAAAATATTATTCATGTTTTTTGAAAAATAAATATATCACACATTTCACTATACTGATAAATCATATATATCATAAAAAATAAATGACTACTCCCAACTCAAAATTATCATTCTTGTAATTATACAAATTAATTTTCAGTTTTTAGGAGTAATATGCTATCAAAATATCAATATGCATGAGGTGGAATCCCAAACCCATCATTATTTCGACCCTATAAATCACTAACATGTGTCTACATTATGTTTGTTTATACATAAGAACACTGACAAATATTCTCTTAAATACAATAAAACTATCCTCACATTCATAAATCAACTAGTACATAGTACCCTTCCATGTGAATATTATGATTTCAATACGTAATAATTAAAAATTTATAATAATGTGCTTGTATTATCTATCCCACAAATGAAAATTATATATATCAGTTATCATGGATGGTATATTAAAAATTTCAATAAAATATTTCTTAGAAGGATCCAAATATTTACCATAACAAGAAATTATATGATCTATTAAATATAATTTCTGTAAAAAAATAAAACATGATAATTTTGGCATTTAACTTCACCTACATTGGGGTATTTATTACAATTACCATGATTTATTCTTTCTCTTCATTTCAAAATTAATATATAATAATTTAATCAATTATAATGAATAAAAATAGATCAAGGTGACCTATGATTAATCACTTAATCAAATATTTTTAGATAATAAGATAATTTGTAAGTACAAATGGTATTAATAATCATTCATAATAACTATACCTCGTAAATATGGTTATCTTGCGTATATCCTCCATCATCCATCACATTTAATGGTAAACATATCGAAGATCAATCTTGTAAAAATTATGATATCCTCATTACTGATCAAAAAAATCATTGATATAGGTGAGATTATACTTGTTCTTAAAAGCATATTATTATTTTCCTCTTAATCAATTAAATGACATGTTGACCAATCCTTCACCTTAACATAAAAAACATGAAGACCCCATGGTAGTGCATTGGATTTCATAAATACATCATGAATATTATCCTAGAGTTTTTTATTCATTTCATTTATATCATTTAATGAATTTTTAAATGGAGTCCTTTGAATTGTCCAAGCACTAGGTTTGTGTTTTTTTTGAAAACGTTACTTTTTAATTTATGTAAAACTAGGAAATACCTATAGAAAGATGTCAAAAAAATCTTGTAAAATATATTTATCATCAATTCATAGTTTTATCCCAAACATCCAAGATAAATATACCACATGCATATGTAGTATGACCCACTCAATTAGGGTAATTTTCATTGGGTGTTCTTGTTCACCTTTACACAAGTAGTCTATCGTGGGTTGAATCAAAAATATTTAATGAAACACCCCTTCCATGACAATTGATATGGATATATACTATGGGAGGAAATAAATTCTGTTTAATTCATCAAATTTAATTATAGGAATAATAATCCAAAATTAACGAAACACATTCATAGAATAATCCATATGAGAGGATCTATATAAGAGATATGAAATCATTCTATGATCGTGAGTTTTCATAGTCAAATCAACTCATAATCATTGAGGTGGTTTTGTAATAAACTCTGAATATTCATTAGTGAAAAACAAGAGGGTTGAACATGATTCAAATAAAAAAATTTAACCTGTAATGTGGGTGATAATTTTACCATTCACCACATTGAAGTAACATCCACATAGGCTATAATTATTATATATTCATAGCCTTAATACCCTAGTTTCTTTTATCATAGTTTACATAGAATAATGGGGAATAAATTTTAATAATGTTCCTTTATTTATATTGTTTAGGAACGAGATAGTAATGGTTTTATCCATTTTATATTTATCATTAACCAGAAAACCCATATATCAACTCATTACTCTAACTCTCATTCATTCCAATCATTTTACAATATTCCTAATTATTCTTTATTTTATATGGTGTAAATTTATTTGATACCTTATTCACCATTTTGTGTTCCCTTGTCCTTGTTGATCATACGACCGATTCATATCTTGATTTAAAATGATAATATAATATTATTAACATTACATTTCCATTTAAATTTATATTGATACTATATCATAATTTTATAATAATATATTACAAACAAGTTCCCTTTGGGGACTTGGATCTATATCATCAAGGAAATGATCAATCATGATTTCTAGATTATATATGCAGTCTGAATATTTCATTTAGAGTATTTAAATGATAAACTCATAACCATTCAGGAATTATTCTTCGATCAAGATTAATATGATGAGCTTCCTCTATAATTAATTGTGATCTTTTCTGGGGAATTGTGTCTCAAAAAATATCACCTTAAATGTTCTGCAATATAGGATATATATTTCTTTATCATAATTAGTGTTCTAGAGAAATGGACACCATTGTCCAAAATCACCTTTAAAAAGTATAATTCTATAATAACCATTTAATTTTAAATATATTTCAATTCCTATAATATGTTTTTGATAGAAATAATTTAAATTTTATTTACCAATATATTAGTAGTTCCATTATTAAAATTCGAAATATATTTCCGGAATTGATCCAATATATGATAATCACTCTTTTGAATAATGGGATTCACTATTAAGAAATGTTTATTGAACATTACCAATGTATATTTCTCAAAAATATACATAATCTTTTATGTTCCTACACAGTCTACTGTGGATTTATAATTATGGATATCCTTAAATTGTATACATATGATTATTCCCTTTCATCCATTAGGAACCCTAACTAAATAATCGAATGCACCAGGACAGCTCGTAGATCTATTAAATATTTGTTCATAATATGAAAATATATGTCATTGTAAAAGTCCAAAAATAAAATAAAGAGTTATTATATATCTCATGTAAGACATGTTCACTTAAAATATGCATTCCATAGTTTTTACAAATTTTTCAATAACTCAAACTATGTAAACGCCAACTCTAGTAATAGATATCTGACATATATATTATTGCATTGGGATATGAAATAACAGATGTCATATCAATGAACAAATAAATTTATAATTCATAATGAACTAGATACATACATGAATCAATATTAAACTAGAAATATAAAATTGATATAACCAGAAACACTCTTCCAAACATGATATTATTGACAATATACATCATCACAAAATAGGTAAAATATAAAAATAAAATTTTAATATCATATAATTATAAATTTTTATATATAGTAGAAACTATAAGTAGTAAATAAGTTTTAATCATTATTTTTGGGTAAATAACATAAAACACATGCCCTTTTGATAATATATATATATCAAAAATAAATCGATGGATACTCTCAATGATGTAATATCATGTATAATTATAAAATAAAATATTAATAATGAAAAAACACAATATTTGATTTCACGGACTTAAACATCATGATATTATGACCTTAAAATCCTTATTCTAAGATAGTCTAATTAATGGGTAGGTGTAAACCCAAAAAAAATTAAATTTGGATAGCTGATTTGTCTAATGAGACCGATTAATTTGGAAACTAGATATCTATAACATGTCTTCGCTAATAATTTTTTTTTCTATGTTTTACAAATATGTTAAATAATAAATCTTATTCATCAACCATATTCTATATCATCAAATATTCAAATTGATTAAATAATATTTAATATTAATATTTACATTGTTAATCATATTACTTTCTTAGTAAATATTTTAATATAAATATGGTATTCAATTTTGGAAGGAATATTATCCATGATATAGTGAGTATCGATAATTACGAATAATTTAATTTATAATTATAATGATGCCAATAATGTGAGTGTTTAAAGAGATTGTTAATGACCACAAGGTTATTAGAGATAAAACATGACAGTTTATTCATTGGAAATATAGGTTTCGTAACAAAATCATGAAATTTTCAGGTGAATTAAAAATGAATTTAAAAAAAATTAACATTTCACTAAATTTAATTCATTGTTAAATAGTTGATTTTTTAGAATAACATAAAATAATGAAAAATAGTTTTCGTGCGGTAAAAATTTGTTAATGACTTATACATTAAAAAACCATTTTCAATTATCTCAAGTAAATTTGTTAAAATAAATTATGTAAATATATTCATGTTTCTAAATAAATTTGCTAAATCAATTGCAACATTAAATGTTTTTAATGATTTATTTGAATAAATTATGAGGACTTTTGTAAGGCAATTTTGATAAAAGGGACATTGTAGAAAAAAATACAGGTAATAAAGAAAGAGAATAAAAGATCATATTTTCATTTAATAATTTGATTAATTCTATTAAAAGTAAAAGATATAATTCTCTTAAATAACTAACAAATGTCTTTTAATATTCATAGGATTATAAAATTGATTGATTTTATAATGATTATAAAATGAAAATTAATGATATCCCAAAAAAATGAAATTTAATTGTAAAATCATACAAATTTGGAATGTTTTTAATTATAACCTCATAAAAAAATAATCCTTTACTGATATAATAATATGAATTAAAATTAAATTTTTAATTATATATACATCAAATTGGTATTATATAATCAATATAAAAATAAATAAATTCTTAGAGTAAAAAATGTGTTAATTGAATTTTAATGGAGGTGATATACCGTACCTCCTTTTCTACTATACTCATGTAATATTTTAAAATTGTAGATAAAAAATTTATTTTTATTATATATTAATAAAATAACTATATTCATATATATAATATCAAATATTATCTTTTCATAACATATTACAGAAATTTGATAATAATATTTTATTATTATCATTTTGACATCCCTGGTAAATAAAGAACATGTCATTTTCATATTTACTAATATTTTTGGATTGTATATTATTTTTACTTTAATGTGGATGCTGTGTTTGATGGAGTACCTGATATTCAACAACAGCTTTCTTTGAAATCTTACGATGCACACTAATAATATTATATTTTTATTTTAAATGTTAGTAAACGCCTAGCCATTGTTTTGGTCGGAATGGATAGAACTAACTAAATTATGATTATATATGTTTTATAAATGTTTTTACATTCATCTAATAAAATTTAGAGGCTTAAATTGTGAATGATTCTAATTTTAATCGTAAATATCTTTTAAAAGGTCTCTTTACCGCCTTTTGATGGTGATCCTTTATTAAATATAGTTTTTTATAACTTTTATATGATATATATGACAAAATAAAATTTTTATTTATGATCGGGATATCAAAATTTACATTGGGTAAATTATTGGTATTTTTCTGATAAAATACATTTTTTAATGAATAGTGAAAAATACAGTATTTTATTTCGAAAATGCATTTTAATCTAATTTATTTATATGGTTAGATTATATTTTTAATTTTTATAATGTTTAATTAAATTATATTTTTACCATTTAATCCAATGTTGGTAATTGAAATTAATTTTACCTAGAAATTGGACGTAAACAAAGGTCAATCTTTTGATAGTTATTGTTTCATAAAAACACGCTCTTTGTTTTGACAACGATAATTAATTTTAAAGTAATTAATCCATCATCTATGTTTTGAATTTTGTAAAATATACATAAATTTTGAATTAAGAATATAAAATATAGCTTCGGTTGAATTTTCGTATTTTTATGAAAAACATCACTTTTTTATGAATAGTGAAACCAATTAGTAGTAGTTCAAAAAATGACTATTTAATTTAAATGAAATTTTACTTCATCTGTGAATTTAATTTTGAAAATATGACATAAATGGTTGTTATTAGAATGTAATATGTTATTCAATAATATGAAAATAATTTTTTGATGAATAGTATCTTTTGACATTTATTTACCGCGGTTAATGGTAAATAGAGTAATTCAAGGTAAAAATAATGTTATAATAATAACAAATTACCTTCAAACATGTCCTAACCTTATTTGATGAGTCATGGCCGACCATAGGAATCCTTGGGTCGATTTTGGGACACCATGGAGCGACTTGTTACTGATAATGACATTTTATATTAATTAACAAAAAGTAATAGAGAAAATGACATAAACAAATATCTTTTAGTTGATTAATTTTTAAAAACGGTTATATAAGTCATCATTGAGACTATAATTATCCACCGGAAATATAAAAACATTTCCTAAATCACGGTAATTTTTCCATAAATTATAGGCATTGAATTAATTAAATTATTTATGACACAATAATGATGCAGTGTTTACCTCATTAGTAAAAGAGTTAAAAAAATAAGATTATAAAGAATAAAATAACATCCAAAACCTATCCAATTCATATTGGATGAATTTATTTAGACCATGAATCATCTTATCATCGACTGTAAATTTTTTAACCTTTTTAAACCAAAGATAAGTTTATAATAAAATAAGTGTTTCATAATTTTTTTAAGATCTCATCCCCCAATATAAAAGGTCAACACTTATTAAAAATTTCTCACACCTGTCAAGCCTTTTAGTTCATCTAAACCATGACCAAATAAGCTATCAATATCACTCTATTCATCCAAGAAGACTTACCTTATGCATAAGTCACTGCTAGAGGTCCTTTTGGTTCAAACCAAAGGGAGTTACATATATTAAAGGTAATAGTTTTTCTTAAATTATATTCTATTATTTTACTTTCCATCCCCTAAAATATTTTTATTACAATAATTTATAACAACTCCAGCATCATCAATATACTAGGATTTTGTTATGTGATGGATTCTAACTACACAAACACAAACCTCCAACTAATGGGTGAAGAACATACTGTTTTTGTGGATGGAAAACTGACGCCTTACGAAATGATGATAGTTTGATTATCTTTAACCACCTGTCATTGTGTTCATTAAGATGTAACTGAATTTATATATGATATATATTACGTTTTTTTATACTTTAGTATTTTTCATTTATAACATACCATAATGGTTTCCATTATTGGTAAGCACAATAATTTAATTTGAATAAGTGCGGACTATCATCCCATAAAAGTGACATTACTTGTTCATGCCATCCCAGGGACGTATGTAGGATAAATTTAATGTCATTTTATATTATATTATATTGCAATTAGAATATAATTACATATATTTATCTTTTAATTAATTTAAAATAATAAATAGTAATGAAAGTAGCTTCCATGTGTATGTATGGCATACTGTCTCTAAAAATGGTGTATTTCATTTCATATATCCAAATGATATGTACAGTAATAAATATATATATATATATAATGGATATATATGATATATATGATAAATATATAATGAATATCAATCTGAATATATTACACTATTGACCACATGGGAAACTTGTAAATATAATGTGTTCATTTTTGACTCAAATAACAAATATCGACTAAACGAAATTTATTAACTTAAATGGTTACATAATTTTTATAACATGGTAAAAAATTATATAAAATAATTAATAAAAATTAAAAATATTCTGTGAAATTATAAACTAACTTTAGTTTATTATTCATGAGATTAAATAACGAATGGGTCAAGTTGGACCATATGTAAAGGATTTCATATCTCATATATAATTCTATGATATTTCCATTGTTCCCCACTTAATCATTGCATGTGGAGTATTTTGTAATTAAAATTAATATATATTATCATAATTATCATTATATTAATGGTTATATGTGATTAGTTTGGTGGATATTAACTTTTGGTCGTATGACTCAGTGGATTACAACATGGTAAAGGGTTTCATATCACTTTTTATTTTTGTGAGACTCATGCTATATTTTCAAATATTTCTTTTTATTTAGTGTATGTACTAACCATGATAGTACTATTTGTATAATATAATTTCATTTATTATTATTTACCTCTTCATTTATGATCTTTCTTTCATGTGGCGTATGTTATGTATGTTACCAAATCGGTAAGGGAACCCCTCACCTTCTTCTTTTTAAACATATTCTTTTTGTTATGTATTTTAATTTACATCTTATTAAGTTGAGATATGATCCTCTATATCCTTATTGATTTATATTTTGTGTACATGAGATTATATACACTTTTTATCTCATCAAATCATTTTCTGAATTTTACAGTGACGCTGTTAGGCTTTCTAATTTTTGCAAGGGAACTTCTTGAAACAATTTCAATTCTTTGGGTTAAACTTGTACTTCATGAATATTTCGTCCTATGAATATGTGTGAATGACATTGGAATGTTTTAAACTTAATATACACATATATTTTGTGTAATTATAATTTTCACACACAATTATGTGATTTATTTATCCGCAATTTAAGGATACCCTCTTTATAAGGGATTTCATCCCCATTTCCATTCCATTAAGACATCAATGTTGTTATGCACCAATTCACTTTTATATGGTGTATATAATGTCTTTTGGAATATTATATCCTGAATCCCTTTATTCTCAGGAAATCATAAAGTTCATATTAAATGTAATTCCTTAATTATTTGTATTCAATTGTCAATATTTTTGTTAAAAACTCTTTAATTAAAATATCTATATAAATGTTTTAGAGATTTATTATTCTAAATAATTATATTTAATGTACATGTTTTAAAAATGGTATTGAGGATTTTAATTTATGGAAATTAATTATTTAAAATTATAATTCATGTAAAATTATCTAAGTGATATGAGACACTTTTAGATTTAAAAATCTCTTTTTAATGGTTTTGAAAATGGTTTGATAAAACATTGATTTTTACAATATCTTTAAATTATTTCTTGTTATTTAAAATTAAATTTTATTAGTGACATATTTATATTTTAAATTTTTTATGTGTTATGATGGTACTTGAACATTTTAGGGGTGGATACGTGATAAACAATATGATAGGTTGTGTCGTGAGAAACTAGGACCAGTGGTTATGTAATAACATCCAATTCATTCGATATGGAAGTCATTCATATGGGTATTCAATTTTGTGATGTGTGTGGAATTCGGTCATTTGGTTATTTCACTTAAGAATGTTTGTGTCCCAAGTTAACTTTAAATGTTATGTATTATTTATATGGGTTTTACTGTAATATTTCAGTTACAATAGGGTATGAAATGACCATTTATTCAGTGAAGAGTATTTACTACTTTATAAAGTTGAAAAGTATTACTTATGATAAAGTATTGATGGTTTACATGTTGTTTTGAAAAAATAACAGTTTTCCTTCTTTTTCTTTCCCTTAATGAGATTTTAATGCTCTCCCTAGTTTTGAAATGTTATTCACATGACATAAAGATGAATAGGGTTATGGATAAGATTAAGGAAAATTCTTGTTGTCTAAGACATGGAACTAGACATGACTCTTATTTCTAGAGTTTTTATTTTGTGATAAAAATGGAAACTATGTAGAAGAGTCTACATTGAGTTTTTTGAGTTGTAATGTAATTTTTATGAATAATTCTCTAAAACACTAAACCTGAAAAGATATTCAATGTGAATCACTCATTTAATTCAATATTATGTAATTTATAAGGTTGGGACCTTATAGTTGGTATCAATGGTTGGTTTAGATAACATTAGAGGTTAGGGTGTTATCTAAGAATAAGTGACCTAACCCTAATGGTTAATATATTAGAAATAGTCAGAGTAATTTTGAATGAGTTTAAGATAACGTGTTTAATTATATATTAGTATTTACCCTAATCATAAGATATTATAATATGGTATACTCACACTATCCTTTTTGTCATTAGTAAATGGCTGGATCATGCAGGCATTAAAGTCACAGTGGATGTGAAGAAAACTGTGACGATTTTCTGAATGATAAACAGAATGAAATTGGAGCTACAATGAAGACTCTTTTGGTTATTCTAAACAAACTACCTAGAGTCATGATTGACAACTTGAACCTTGGTGATTTTTATAAGTCCTTGTATATGCGATCAAAAAATCCCTATGGATGTTCTAGTAATAGTCATAAAGGTATGTATGTTCAAAAACCTATGTGTCAATGATGATGAATGAAAAACCTAGGAAAATTCTTCAATAGAACTGGAGGATGCTATAGATGTGGGAATGATGGCCATAAAGCAAGATCCTACCTAAAAAAAGAAAGAATCTAGTTTACTCTAGGAAAGGGAAAGTTGTTCTCTCTGAGGGATCCATGGAATGTTTTAAAAGTGGTGTGCATGGTCACTATACCAACAGATGTCCTACGATGATGTTTCAAAAATGGGATCACCAGGATCATAGAAATATATGTTTACTAATACCTAATGTCATTCCAATTGAGGATGAAGAAACTGATAATGACCAATGAAATGTTGGGATTATTTCTTAACATATATTTTAATGATATTAAATCTTATGATATTATTCATAATTTTGTTTGTAGAAAACAAGTATTTCAGAATAATTTGATAATGAATGGTTAATGGATCATCAAGAAAGTTGAATGAGTAAGGAGTAAACATATAAGGGATTCAATAGTTATAGAAGATTATAAAATGATGATGTACTTAAAAGTATTTAGGCTCTTATTATGATGGGATTGTATTGGATGCCTTTTTATAGTATGTGTAACTCTGAAGATTGATACATGAAAATTTTATTCAAGGAATTGTTCTATTTTATTTTAAAGAGTAATGGTTGAAATTTTATTTTGTAATAATGTATGTTTTTGTTCTGGACATATGGTGATTTTGGATAATTATGGAAACTATTAACATATCATAGAGAATATGTGATTAGGTTAATTATACTTAAGTATGAGACTTTATGACTATTCAATATTATTTTGAGGGAAATGTTAAGATTTACTGTAGAAGACTATGTGATTAAATACTTCTGAGTTTTGGGCTTCAATCATAGTTTGTATTATTTTGAATATTTTTATGGAAATTTTTTTAATGATTTTTATTTGTTTAAATTTGGCTTTTGTTTGACAAAAATTGGAGATTTAGATTATTTGTTCTGTTTGAAAAAGATTATCCTATTTTAGTAATATCTGATCTTGTAATAACTATTTTGGTTTTGGTTGATGTTTAAAGACTTGGGAAACATATACATCATCATTTTTGGATTATGTGATAATCTAGAAGTTGATTCTAGCTCATTTAATGTGACTAAGTCGTTTTTATTCCCCATCATTTATAGAAAGATGAGTTTGTGGTAGAAATTTATTAATTTATGAAAGTATTCATAACAATTATGTATGTTTCCTTATGTTTTTAGGTAAGCTCATAAATAAATTCTTCAATGACAATTTACTTAAAAAAATGTTGTTTGTTAACATTTCATACTGGGGAATCAAGGACTATTTAACCCATCACAAGTTTGTAATTTTCTAGGTGTTAAATTTCACCTAATAATTTTATCTATCACTCTACATCAGAACATGAAATTTTGTTTTTTCATCCATATACATGTTTTAAATACATGGAATCCTAGTATGGGTTATCTTGGGTGACCTTTTTATTTCTTTTTATTTATTTTAATCTGATAGTTTTATTATCTTTTTTTCTGATGTGGGACTTTAAATGTTGTTTGGAACACAATTTTAAAATTGTGAGGACATAATTTCCAAAAGGGGAGAAGGATGTAACATTCTATGTAAATTAAGAACAACAATTTTTATATTTCCTTAATTTTTTTGGATTAAATATTAATTTTACTTTAAAGGGGATTATATTTTTGATGTCATACTCGATACGCAACAATTGGTTTCTGTGAAATATTACAATGCATAGTAATAATACAAAATAGTAAGTTTTAATGGTAGTTAACACAAAGCCATTTTATTTGCCGAAATGTATAAAAATAACTAAAATATTATTATATATTTTCGATAAATGTTTTTACATTCATCCAATAATATTTGGAGGCTTAAAATCTGAATGACTCTAATTTTAAGCATAATTAATTTTTAAAATGTCAATTTTCCTCCTTTTGATGAAGAACCCTTTTAAAATCTAGTTTTTCTCACATTAATATTTTATATTTGAAAAAAATAAAATTCTTATTTATATTAGGGATATGAATTTTTTTGGGTAATTTTTTGGTATTTTTTCAGATAAAATCAATTTTGTAATGAATAGTGAATAATCCAGTTTGTTAATTCAAAACTACCTTCAGATATAGTTTATTTATATGGTATTATTAACATTTGGATTGGTTTTAAAGTGTAATTAAATTATCTTTTTACCATTTAATCCAATTTTGTTCATTGGAATTATTTTCACTTTGAAATTGGACCAAAACATTAGTCATTATTTTGATAGTTATTGTTTCTAAAAATCAAACTATTTGTTTTGACAACGAGAATTAATTTTATATTAATTAATGAAACATCAATGATTTTAATTTTTAAAATATAAATCATTTTTAAATTTGAAATATCAAATATATCATAGGCACAAATTTTGGTATTTTTATTAAAAACTTCTATTTTTGATTAATATTGAAACCACATAGTAGTAATTCAAAAGCTGACTTTTTATTACTATCATATTTTACAACTTCTGTGAGTTGAATTTTGAAAATCCAACATACATGGTTGTTATTGTTATCTAATATTTGGCTCAATAAGATGAAAATAAATTTTGGTGAATCGTGACTTTTGACTTTTATTTACCGTAGTTAAATGTTAATAGGGTAATTTAAGGTTAAAAAAATATTATAATAAAACAAAATTACCTTAAAACATGTCCAAAAATTATTGGATGAGTCATGGAAGACCATGGTAATCATTGTGTCAATTTTGTGAGCCCATGGAGTCACTTATGAGTGATAATGACATTTTATTTTCATTATCATAATATAAAGGCAACAATGACATAAAAATAGATTTCAGTAAATTAATTTTTACATGGTGTTATATAAGTCATATTTTAGACTATAAATATTCATTGGAAGAAAAAAATATATTTCCTACATAATGGTAATTTGTTATAATTTTTAAAAATTATGTAAATTAAATTATTTATTACATAATAATGATGTAGTGTTTACCTCATTAATAATAGATTTAAATAAATAAGATTATAATGATTAAAATAAAATCCAAATCCAGTACAATTCTTATTGGATGAATTAATTTTGACCATGAGTCATCTTATCATCGAATATATTGATTTTATAACCTTTTGAAACCAAATATAAGTTAATAAGAAAATAATTGTTTCAATCATTCCAAATGTTCCCCCATAAAAGGACATCATTCTAACGAATTCATCTGACCTATCAGGCCTTTTATCTTGTCCATACCCTGGCTAAATATGCTCTCAATATCCCTCTCATCAACCTATAATACTTTAATTAGTTAGAAGTCACTTCAAGAAGACCTTTTTTCAATCAAATGGGAGTTATCCAAATTAAAGGTAATCGTTTCTCTTAAATTCTTTTCTTTTATTTTACCTCTCCAACCAATAAACTCTTTTTATTACATAATTTTATAACAACACCAATATCCTAGATATACTATGATTTTTTTATGTGAAGTATTTGATCAAAACTTACACACATCTCCATATAATTGGTGAAAAACAAACTATTTTTGTGGATGAAAAATAAACACCTCAAGAAACGATGATTCTTCGATTATCTCCTACCACTTTTCATGGCAGACAGTAAGATAGAACTGAATTTATATATGATATATATTATGTTTATTTATAATTTAGGCTTCTATATTTTTCATTTATATCATATATTTATTGTTTCCATTATAGGTAAACACGATAATTTCATTTGAGGAAATGTGGACTACCACCGCCTCAAAGTGATAAGACTCATTAATGCCATACATGGGATGTATAAATGATAAAGTTAGTGATATAATATATGATATTATACTGTAATTATAATATAAATTTGTATCATTATGTTTTAGTTCAATTAAAATAGTAAATATAAATGAATGTAGCATTCATACGTACGTACGACTTACCGTCTCCATGAACAGTTCACTTCATTTAATACAATTAAATGATACGTTCTGTTATAAATTAATATATATATATATATATATACTGGATATATATGATATATATGATATCTAAATGATTAATATCATTCTTTATATAATTACCTATTGACCACATTTACAACATGTAAAAATAATGAGTTCATTTTTTACTCAAATACCAAATATCGATAAAATGACCTTTATTAACAAAAAAGATTACATAATGTTTATAACTTCGAATCTATTGATATAAAAGGATTAATATAATTGAAAAAGGATCTCATGAAATTAGAAATTAATGTTAGTATATTATTCAGGATATTAAAGAATGAATGGGTCAAGTCGGACATGAGGTAAGGGATTTCAAATCTTACTTTTAATTCCAAGAGATTTCCATGGTTCACCATTTATTCATTTGGTGGTTATTATATTTTGTTACTAAAACTTGTTGATTACAATGTGGTAAAGGGTTTCATCCCACTTTTTATTCCTGTGAGATTGATGCTATATTTTCCACTATTTCATTTTGTGTGGTCTATGTACTGACCATGATTGTACTCTTTGTGTAATATAATTTAATTTATGATTCATTACAACATCCTTGTATGATCCTTATTTCATGTGGTGTATGTTATGTATGTTACCAAATCGGTAAAGGAACCTTTCAAACACCTCTTTATAATTGGTTTCTTATTTATGTCTTTTAAATTACATCTTATGATGATTAGATATGTTCCTATATAACCTTATTGATGTAAATTTTATGTTCAAGTGCTGAAATACCGTTTTTATCTCATCAACTCATTTTCTGAAATTTAATGTGATGTCGTTAGGATTTCATATTTTTTCAAGGGATCTTCATAACCCTATTTTAAAGCTTTGGGATAAACTTGTACTTCATGAATATTTCATCTTATGAATATGTGTAAATGACCTATGATTGTTTTAAACATAATATCCACTTAGATTTGGTTAATTTATGATTTTCACACATAATTATGTGATTTATTTATCCTAAATTTAAGGATACCCTCTCTATAATGGATTTCATCTCCATTTACATTCCATTGAGACATCACTGTTGCTATGTGTCAATTCACTTATATACGGTGTATATAATGCCCTTTGGAACATTGTTTCATGAATACTGTTATTCTCATGATATAATGATGTTTTTATTGAATGTAATTCCTCAATTATTTGTATTAAATCATCTCTCATTTTCATAAAAACACTTTAACTAAAATATTGTATTAAATGTTTTAGAGATTTATTATTCTGAATATTTCTCATTAATATCCATGTTTTATAAATGGTTTTGAGGATTTATATTTATGGAAAAAAAATCTTTTAAAATGATAATTCCTTTAAAATCTTCAAAGTGGTATGGTACACTTTTATTTAAAAATAACTTTTTAAATGGTTTTGAAATGGTCTGATAAAACATTGATTATTTCATTATCTTGAAATTTTATCTTATTATTGTAAATGAAATGTTATTAGTGAAATATTTATATTTTCAATATTTTATGTGTTATGATGGTACGTGAACATTTTTTGGGTGGTTATGTGGTAAATAATATTATTGGTGGTGTCATGAAAACAAAGGATGGGGGGTTACGTTATAACCTCTAATGCATTGGGTATGGATGTCAGTCGTATGGCTATTAAAATTAGTGATGTGTGGGGAAGTCGATTGTATGATTATTCTATTTAAGAATTTTAATTTCCCATGCTTGCTTTAAATGTTATGTGTTCTTTATATGGATTTTATGGTAATATTTTGGTTACAAAAGGGTATAAATGATGTTATTTTGTGATGAGTATTTAATACTTCCTAATGGTGAAATGTATTACTTATGATTAAGTATTCATGGTTTACATTTTGTTTAAAAAAAATAGTTTTCTTTTTCTTGTATACCATACTAAGAATTTTATGGTAACCCCATTTTTTGTAATGTCATTCATAGGACATAAAGATGAATATGGTCAAGGAT
Source organism: Viscum album (assembly GCA_963277665.1). Lineage (NCBI taxonomy): Eukaryota > Viridiplantae > Streptophyta > Magnoliopsida > Santalales > Viscaceae > Viscum > Viscum album. The sequence continues at coordinate 667,532,855 of OY728165.1, read as the reverse complement.
GAGATCAAGGAAAAGCATTGTTGTCTAATCGATGGAACTAGACATGAATATTTTTTTCAAGTGTTATTATTTTGTGAAAAAAATAGAAACTGAGTAAAATAGTCTACTTTGAAATGTTTGATATATAATATAGTTGTTATGACGAATTATCTAAAACTCTAAACCTAAAAATATCCTCAAATACAATTATTAATTTAATTAAATTATATGTATTGTTTAAGGTTGGGTCCTTGTAGTTTGTATCAAAGGTCGGTTTAGATTACAATAGAGGTTATAGAGTTATCTAGGAATAAGTGACAGAACCATAATGGTTAATATAATATAAAGATTCATAGTTATATTTAATTAGTTTAATATAACATGTATAAATATATATTAGTATTCAACCTCATCCTAATATATTATCTGATGATATACTCACACTGAACTTTTTACCTTTATAAGATACATGGATCATGCTTGCACCAATGTAATAGTGGATGGTAACAAAACAATGATGGTTTTATAAATGTGGAATTGAATGAAATTTGAGCTACAATGAGGAATCATGTGGTTCATCTTAACCAACTATCTGGAGTCATGATTAACAACCCGAACCTTGGTGATTTTTACAATGCCTCCTATATACAAGAAACAAATCCCTACAGATTTTCAGGTAATAATCATAAATTTGAATATGTTTAAAAACCTATGTGTTAAGGATGTACAATGAAACACCTAGGAAAATGCTTCAAAGGGACAGGAAAATGATATAGATGTGGGAATTATGGTCATAAAGCAAGAACCTTCCATTGAAAAAAGAAGCATCCAGTTGACTCTAGGAAAGGGAAAGATGTTCTTTCGGAGGGAACAATTGAATATTTTAAATGTGGTGTGCATGGTCATTATACAAACAGATGTCCAATGAAGATGTTTTGATAATGGGATCACCATGATTGTAAAACTATATTCATACCAATACCTAATGACATTCCAATTGAGGATAAAGAAACTGACAATGACCAATGAACAGTATTGATTATTTCTTCATATATGTTTTGAAATTATTGAATCTTTGTATATGATTAATGATTTTATTTGTAGGAAAGAAGTATTTCAGAATAATTTTTTTAATGAATGGTTTATTGATCATCACAAATGTTGAATGACTAAGAAGTCAACATATAAGGGATTCAAGAGTTATGGTAGATTTCAAGATGATGAAATAGTTAAAATTATTAAGGCTATTTTGATTATGGGATTATATTCCAGGAATTTTTTTATTATGTGTAACTCTGAAGTTTGATATATGAAAATATTATTCAAGGAATAATTGGCTTTTTTTGGAGTAAGGGTCAAAATTTTATTTTGGGTGAATCTATGTTTTTGTTATGGACATATGGTGTTTAGGGTTATTTTTGGAAATTATTAATCTATTATAGAGAATATGCAATTCGGTATATTACACATCATTATGAGACTTTAAGAGTTGTGAATTTTATTTGGAGATAAATTTTATGTATTACTGTAGAATACTATGGGATAAAATCCTTCCGAGTTTTGGGTTTCAATCATAGTTTAGATTATTTTGATGATTTTTATGGAAAATCGTTGATTGAATTGTATTTTTTGAACATTGGATTTTATTTGACAAACGTTGGATATTAAGAGTAGTGTTTTATTTCATAAAAGATTATACATTTTTATGATTATCTGATCTTTTAATATCCATTTTGGTTTTGGTTGATGTCTAATGGTAAGGAAAATATACAGTTCATCTTTTATGGATTATGTGATACTCATGGAGTTCATTCTAGTGCTTTTAATGTGACTATGTCATTTACAGTACTAATAGTTTGGAGACAAGATGTGTTTGTGTTTGAAATTTAGTATATTATGAATTTATACATGAAATGTAAGTACGTTTCATTATATTTGTACTAGAGAATCAAAAACTGTTTAACCCATCAGAAGTTAGGGATTTTCTAGGGGTCAACTGTCTCCTAATAATGTTTTCTATCACTCTCTATCAGAACATGCCAATTTATATTTTTCTTTCATATCCATTTTCTCCCGACATGGAATCCTAAGATGGGTTATCTTTGGTAACCTTTTTATTTATTTTTGTTTCTTTTATTGTTATAGTTTTACTGACCGTTTTTCTGATGTGGGATTTTAAATGATGTTTTGGATCCCAATTTTAAAATTAGGAGGAAGCAATTTCCAAAAGGGGGGTAGGATGTAACATCCCCAGTAAATAAAGAACCTTAAATTTTCATATTTACTATAATATTATTGATGAAATATTAATTTTACATTAAAGGGGATACTATGTTTGATGGCGTTCTCGATACGCAACAACGAGTTTCATTAAAATCTTATGATACACACAAATAATATAATATTATTATTTTAAATGTTATTTAATGTATAGTAATTGTATTGGCAGTAATGGATAGAACTAACTAATATATGATTATTTATTTCTGATAAAATTTTATACATTCATCTAATAAAAGATATAGACTAAAAATATGAATGAATCTAATTTTAACCATAATTATTTCTTAAAAGGTCGATTTAATGACTTGTGATGGAGAATCCTTTTTAAATATAGTTGTTTTAAAATTTATATTTTATATTTAATATATAAAATTCTTCTTTAGAATTAGGATATCACAATTTACTTTCGATAAATTTGTGATACTTTTCTGCTAAAATTCAATTTTTAATGAATAGTGAAAAATACGATATTTTAATTCAAAAATGCCTTTTAATCAAATTTATTTATATGGTTAGAAAATTATTTAATTTTTTAAAAGTGTAATGAAATTATATTTTCACCATTTAATCCAATTTTTGTAATTGGAAATAATTTCACCTTTAAATTGGACATAAACAAGTGTCAAACTTTTGATCATTATTGTTTTTTACAAACAAGTTATTTGTTCTGACAACCGAAATTATTTTAAAATGATTAAATTTAACTTTTATTTTTTAAATACAGTAAAATAGATATCATTTTTGAATTTATAATATCAAATATATCGTAGGATTAATTTTTGGTATTTTTCAGAAAAACATCATTATTTATGAATAGTGAAACCACATATTAGTAGTTCAAAAAATGACTATTTCATTTAAATGAAATTTTACTACTTCTGTGAATTGAATTTCAAAATTCAGACATACAAGGTTTTCATAGTATGTAAAAAAAATTTCAATAAGATGAAAATATATTTTTATGAATAGTAACTTTTGACTTTTATTTACCATGATTAAAGGTAAATAGGTTAATTCAAGGTAAAAAAATATTTTAATAATACAAAATTGCCTTAAAAAATTTCCTAAACTTATTTGATAAGTAATTTCTAGCCATGGTGATCCTTGGATCGATTTAGGGACCGCATGGAGACACTTATTACTAAGAATGAAATTTTATTTTAATTAACATAATGTAAAGGAAAAAATGACATAAACATATATCTATTAGTAAATTAATTATTACATCGGGTAATATAAGTCATAGTTTAGAATATATTTATTTATTGGAAATATAAAAATATTTCCTACATCATGGTAATTTTTTATAATTTTTATGCATCATATAAATTAAATTATTTGTCACACAATAATGATGTAGTGTTTACCTCATTAATAAAAGATTTAAATAAATAAGATTAAAAAAATTATAATAACATAAAAAACCTATCCAATTCTTATTGGATGAATTTATTTCGACCATGATTAATCTTATCTTTTTCTTTAATTATTTTAGGACCATTTTAAACAGAAGATATGTTTTTAAAAAAATAATTGATTCAAACTTTACTAAAGATACCCTCCTACCCGTTATAAAAGGACACCACTACTAACCATTTCATCACATCTCTAAAGAATTTTGGCTCGTCCAACCCCTGCTCAAATAATCTTGAATGATCCCTCTCTTCCACCTAGATGTATTACCATAGGTAGAAGTCACTTCAAGAAGTCCTTTTGGTTCAATCCAAAGGGAGTTACCCAAATTAAAGGTAACAATTTCTCTTAAATTATTTTCTTTTGTTTTCCTTCTCCAACCCATAAAATCTTTTTATAAGATTATTTTATAAAAAAACAGTATCTACAATATAATATTATGTTGTTATTTAAAGGATTAAAACTACACTTACACACACCTCTATCTAATGGGTGATGACCATACAGTTTCTGTGGATGGAAAACTTACCCCTCATGAAACGATGATTGTTCAATTATCTCCAACTGCCCATCATGGTAGCCATTAACATGGAACAAAATTTATATATGATATATATTATGTTTATTTTTTCATTATTATTATATATTATTCATTTATATCATACCTTTATGTTTTCCATTATGGTTAAACGTGATAATTTCATTTGAGAAAGTGTGGATTACGGCCCCCTTAAAATGATATGACTCATCATGTTATTCGTATGATGTATAAATGATAGAGTTAATGAAATTATATATGATATTATACTGGAATTATAGTATACCTATGTATAATTATGTTTTAATTATATTAAAATAATAAATAGAAATGAAAGTAGTGTTCATGTGTACATAGGGCTTACCGTCTCCATGAACAGTGCATTTCATTTCATACCTCCAAATGATATGTACTATTATAAATATAATATATATATATATATATATATTCTATATATATATAATATATATTATATCTATATAATGAATATCATTTTGGGTATAATGGTCTATTGACCACATGGACAACTTGTAGATTTAATGTGGTCATTTTTGACACAAATACTAAATATTGACAAAATGACCTTTATTAACTTAAATGATTACATAATGTTTATTACATGGTAAAAATTGATATAAAAGGATTAATAAACTTTAAAAATGTTCTTAAGAAATTAGAAATTAACTTTAGTTTATTATTCATGAGATTAAATATTGAACGTGTCATGTCAGACACTAGGTAAGGGATTTCTTATCTCAATTTTAATTTAGTGAGATTTACATTGTTCACCACATATTTATTGAATGTGGTGTATTTTGTATAGAATTTTGTTATATATTATCATTATTTTATTATATTCATGGTATTCTATTATTCATTTTTTTATTAACTTTTGTTCATACGACTCTATTGATTACAATGTGGTACATGGTTTTGTCTAACTTTTTATTCCCAAGAGATTCATGCTATATTAACCACTATATCCATTTGTGTGGTGTATGTAATTCCCATGATTGTTATAATTGTTAAATATAAATTCATTTATTAGTATTTACATATTCATTGTATGATCCTTCTATCATGTGGTGTATGTTTGGTAATTTACCTAATCGGCAAGGGAACCTTTCACCCTCCACTTTTTAAAAGACTTCTTTTTGCTATGTCTTTTTATTTACATATTATTATGTATAGATTAGTTCCTAAATATCCTTATTTATTTAAAAAAAATCCATGTGGTGTGATACCCTTTTTATCAAATTAACTCATTTTCTTAATTTTAATTTGATGCTGTTATGCTTTTGAATTTTTGTAAGGGAGCTTCTTAACCAAATTTCAATTCTTTGGGTTAAACCTGTAATTCTAGAATATGTCATCATATGAATATGTGGGAATGAACTATCACTGTTTTTGATATAATATCTACTTATATTGGTATTATATAAAATTTTCACACATAATTATGTGATTTATCTATCCTTAATAAAAGGATACCCTTTTTATAAGGGATTTCGTCTCCATTTATTTTCCAATGAGACATCATTGTTTTTATGCACCAATTCACTTTTATATAATGTATATATAATAATTTCAATGATTACATCAAGAATCACATTATTCTCAAGATATTGTAATTTTTTTATTAAATGTAATTCTTCAATTATTTATTTAAAGCATCTCTCATTTTGATAAAAACTCCTTTTCTAAAATATCATTTTAAATGTTTTAAAGATTTATTATTATAAATCATTCTCTTTAATTCCCATGTTTTAAAAATGGTTTTGAGGATATATATATATATAGACATTAATGTTATAAATTATAATTCCTTTAAAATCATCAAAGTGGTATCGTCCAATTCGATTCAAAAATCAATTTTTAAATGGTTTGGAAAATTGATTGGTAAAACATTCATTATTTCAAAATATTGAAATTATTTCTTATGAATGAAAATGAAATGCTATTAGTGAAATATTTATATTTTCAATATTTTATGTGTGATTATGGTATATGGAAATTTGTTATGTGGTTATGTGATAAACCATTTTACGGGTGGTGTCGTGATAAACCAAGACGGGTGGTTATGTTATAACCTCCAATGCATTGGGTATGGAAGTGGGCCATATGGCTATTCCATTTAGTGATGTGTGTGGAAGTCGACAGTACAGTCATTCCACTAAAGAAATGTTTATATCCCAAGTTACCTTTATATGTCATGTATTCTATATATGTGTTTGTTGATAATATTTTGGTTACAAAATGGTCATAAATTATCTTTTATTTAGGGAAGGGTATTTTCTACTTCATAATGGTGAAAATTATTACTTATGATAAAAAATTCATGGTTTACTTTTTGTTTTAAAAAACTAACAGTTTTCCATATATGTGTATCCCTTACTGAGATTTTTATTCTCATTCCATGTTCTAAAATGTTTTCCACAGGACTAAATGATGAATAGGGTCAAGTATGAGATCAAGGAAAAATATTCCTCTATATGACATGGAAGTAGAAATGACTTTTTTTCATGATTTTTTTTTGAAAAAATGGAAACTATGTGGATGTGTGTAAATTTAGAGTTTTGAAATGTAATGTAATGGTAATTACTAATTCTCTAAAACTCTAGGCCTAAAGCATCTCCAACATGAATTAGTAATACAGTTCATGATTATGTAATGTTTTAAGTTCAGGACCTTATAATCATTTTTGTGGGAGTCAACTACATCATTGTCCATGTATTTTATGATTCACTATATAAATTATTTGTACATTGATTATGTTTCAATAAAAAAAATTATATTAATTATATAAATATCATATATATTAATTATATTTTTATTTACATTCTCCCACTAAAATTCTATATAGGAAAATTTTATACAACATTCATAGGGATTGTAGGTCATTTGTAGGTATGATTAATGTTTTCAAAATTAAATTGATTAAAGGAAAGGACTTTAAATTAAAATTTAAAATTTTAGAATCATTAATATATCATATATATTAAATTTATTTATTAAATTTATCTTTATTACACTCATTTTAAATCATAAATGAATAAATAATAACATCACTTCGTGTGGGTGATAGTTCGCACGTATGTTTGGGAAATGTAATATTATTCTGAAGGATATGAAGGTATGAAATTATATATGATATAATAATTCATAAATAATTACTATTTTCCGCCGTAAATCATTTTTTTTATTTTCCAAAGCCGGTTTATGGGTTCCCGGTACCCGAACAAACAATCCCCAACTTCCAAATTTCAGAACATATAGAAATCATCGAAATTCAAAATTCAAAATCAGATCTAACTGATCCACCGTACGCCACGCGCTACACCTCGAGCTTTGAGACCATCATCGCACATCATCGTCTTTGTAGGACATCACCATCCTTGAAGGTCCATCACCATCCTTGTAGGTCGTTCGAGAGATCATCGGGAGCAGTCACTGGAATGCCCACAACAGACTGAACCCCCCTCCATCAGCATCGCCTCAGATCAAACAACGCCAACAAGAGCCCATCATTGTCGTTGTGACAAACGTAACCAACAACTGAAAAAACTCCACCTCCATGAGAAAAAACAATTATGAAATGAAAAATATGCCCCGCCGCCGCCTTCCGACTCGCACCTGAATACCAATCGACCCAAAACAATCACAGAAAACGCGATGTTCGACGAATCCCCCAATCGCTGAAACCCACACCCTGGTCCGCCTCATTCCGCCTTGAGGAAAGCAACCCATTGGGGAAGATAATGATCCCAGCAACACCGCCAGGTAGGAACCGCGCCACAAACGCAGTGAGAGAAGCGACGATGGGAAGAGAAGCTAATCGGAGGCCGCAGAGAGAGAGGGCGGTGGTGAGGGAAAACCTAGCGTCACAGTGCCCCTTACGGGCTCATCCCCATAAATAATTACTATTTCATAATTTATATTTATAAATTTTTATATCATTGTTAAAAACCATGTCACATGGTCGGGGAATGAAAATTACATTTTTCCATGATGTGGTAGTCCAATGTACACACAAGTGATAGTTTTATACCATTTCATGTAGAAGGAGAATGGTAATTAATATTACATGAACAAAACTAATATCACATTATATGGGATATATTTTTTTATAAATTTCGAATATTTATTATTCTATTTATTATGGTAAAGAATGATGTAAATTGAAATTTCATGGTGAATATTATTACCTATTTTTTCAAATATCATCATAACATATCCTCTTAAATGACATAGGGATTGTATAGAAGGAACTCCAAAAAATATATAACATGGATAAATATTTATAGAATATTATTTTATAGGTTTTTATTTATAAATTTGGCTAAAATAGGTGAAATTAAAATTGATATACGGTGTCCTTTTAAAAGTGAGGGGAGGGGAACATTTTGAAATTCAAGAAATATTTTAATATAAAATTTTCCTAATTTATGTCAAAAGGATATAAATTATTAATACATTAAAATAAGGGTTTAATTTATTCAAAAAAATTTACTAATCCTTGGATAGGATTATATATCTTTTTAAACATTAATATTTGGATAGGTCGAGTAGTTATAAAATTATAACATTAAACATAGTAATGAATTTATAAATATTTTAGGGTTCTAAACATAATTATAGTTTTAATAGTGGATAAAAAATTTAAAATGTATTATAATTATTTACCATATCATATCCCCATTCACTTATTAAATATTATTATTATTCACAATGATATTAAAAAAAATTTAAAAAATATTTCATTATTGTAATTTTAAACTCTATTAATTTAATATTACATCATTAACACACACAAAAATGTAATTTTAATCTATTATATTCAAGACTCAATAATATTTCATACGAATTTATAAAATTCAGTTAACATAATAAATCTACAAAAAAATCACTTTTATATTATTTAATTAACTAATTCTCTTTTCTATATATTTAATAGATATTATATCGTCATTGTGTAACAATTTAATGTAAATATCATATCATTAAAAATAAATAATATTATAATATTGAAAATATAATTCATCATTATATTTAAATTTTAAACACTAAAATTATATATTATTATTACTAAATAAAACTTTTATTTGAGTAATATATTATAATTATCAAGCTACACTCATCCAATAAGATTAGTGGTACTATATTATAAATTATAAAACCCTATAAAATTAGATTTTAATATTAATTACTCAATTTACCCTTAAAAATGGTGATAAATTTTACCTGTGCGGATATTCATATTTACCCAAATTGAAAAATATTTATTTATCAATATTTAATATCAAGATTCCAAATATTTAATCAATTATATATCAGTAAATTCATATATTATGATTGTATTAATTTTAAAATAATATGCAATGAATTGTTTTTGTAATGGCCCGGACCTCTCCGATCCATTACTTTGTGGAATTTTGGTGTTGGAGGTGTTCCGGGAGGCCAAGGGTACTAATTCCCAACACTTTGCCAATTTTCCAGTTCTGTGAACAGTGTTTCCAATTTTATGAACAGTAGCAGATCGGTCTCACCGATCGGTCTGACAGATCGGTCTCACCGATCAGTTTCACAGATCGGTGTGACAGATCGGTTTCACAGATCAGTCTGACAGATCGGTTTCACAGATTGGTGTGACAGATCGGTTTCACAGATCGGTGTGACAGATCAGTTTCAAAGATCGGTGTCAAAGATCGGTCTGACAGATCGGTCTCACCGATCAGTTTCACAGATCGGTCTGACAGATCGGTTTCACAGATCGGTCTAACAGATCGGTTTCACAGATCGGTGTGAGAGATCGGTTTCACAGATCGGTGTGACAGATCGGTTTCACAGATCGGTGTGACAGATCGGTTTCACAGATCAGTGTGACAGATCCGTTTCACAGATCGGTGTCACAGATCCGTCTGACAGATCGGTCCCACCGATCAGTTTCACAGATCGGTGTGACAGATCGGTTTCACAGATCGGTCTGACAGATCGGTTTCACAGATCGGTCTGACAGATCGGTTTCACAGATCGGTCTCACCGATTAGTTTTACAGATCGGTGTGATAGATCGGTTTCACAGATCGGTGCGACAGATCCGTTTCACAGATCAGTTTCACAGATCGGTTTCACAGATCGATGTCACAGATCTGTTTCACAGTTCGGTTTCAGATATCGGTTTCACAGATCGGTGTGACAGATCCGTTTCACAGATCGGTTTCATGTACAGTTACAGTGGGTGAACATTGTTTCCAGACTCCTACAGTTTTGCCCCTTTTTACGTTTCTTTTGTCGTAAAATACATTTAAAGCCTTATTTTAAGGGCTCTTATGGCCGATTCAAATTCCATAAATCCTATATTAATTATTCCTATGGCTTGGAATGTTTTAGTTGGTCAAACCGCGTGGGTTAATGCGATCCGTTTTTAATGGATAATTAACCGGATCTTAAACCGTCACCTCGTTAAATCTTAAAAAGGGACAAGATATCATTCTCCCTTGTTCTTTACCTTTGGTCTCAACTAAGAGGTGCTAGAACCTTTCAATCCTTTCCATAGGAGTTGCACAATCAATCTTTACTCCTAGGATTGGTTCTGCTTTGTTTTGATGCAACCAAGCTGTGTTGATCATTCTTCCACATAAGTTGTCGTGAGAGAAGTATTGTGGCCCGCTGGGTGGATAAAGGACGTCAATAACTCTTAGAGGTAGGGGATTCATGGCTTCTCTAATTGTATATGTGAAATCGTAGAATTAGCATGATTTATCCCTTTGGATCACAATGAAATTGACCTAATTAAATACTTGAACCGGATTCAAAGAATTGGTTGATCGCATGTTGTTTCTTTATACCGTGATAACGGTTTGCCTCATGTTTTCCTAGATATAGTGATATCAATGTTTTCTTTTATTTGTTGTTCGTTCATGATTGAAATTGATAATGAACGTAAAGCCGAAATTAATTGTTAATTAATTGGAAAGTTAAAGAGGCATGTAAATTAATCTTGTTTTGCTGTTGTTGTAGTTGTTCTAATTTGAGGATAATTAAATTAGGGAAGGAAGCATGGTTGTCTAATTGTGATAGCTTACTGATTAGATATCCATGATTGGAACCTACGAATAACAAATTTGTTAATTCAATACGGATTAGAGAACAGATTATGTGGGAATTTCTAAAAGGGTTCTGAGTTACCCTCTTGTTCGTTAAAGGGTCAAGAGCCCATGATGTGATGTTTGTTTTCCTGCTGCTTGTGCTGTGATGAGAGCCTGGATGGTTGTTGTGATATGTGGAGGCATGGAGGCCTTCTGGTTATGGAAGCAGATGATGCCTAGAGTGGCGAGATGCATCAGTTTATGCATATGGGTAACGGGGAGGACACCAGGGGTGATGGAATGGGATGGATGTGGTTGCTGGTTGCTTACGGTTTTCTTGAATGTTAATCTGCTTTGCTTTTCCCCACTGCTCAAGGCAGCTGGTCTTGCTACCCTTCTTCCGAAGGAGGCGAAGACGCGCGGGGTATGCCACGTGCTTTCCGTGTTTAGCCTCTCGAGGGAGAATGGGTATATGTTCTTTCTATAGGCGGCAATGTCTCGACGTGTAGTATATCTATTCACCGTGTTGAGCCACCTTTGTGTTTAGAAGCATAGGATGTTTTTCTAGAATTCCTGGGAATGTGGAAAAGTAATTCTATAATGAATTTTTTATTAAATGGTGAAAATCCACAGGGATGGAGATGCTGGAATTTAAAGGTAATGTGAATATTAAAAAGGAGCAGTTGTTTTTGAATGTGATGCCAATTCAGTTTAATGTGGAATTGTTCATTCTTAATTAATGTTTAAAGAATTAATTAATGTACAGTGGAACTAATAAAATGAGAACGGAGTAATCTAATAAATCTCTTCAAATGTTTGTGTGCTTATAGGATACCTAGTCCTAGAAGTAGCAGCCTGGAGTTTGAGAGATGTTAGCTGCAGTTGTATCTTAGACTAGGTAATGCCCATAGTGTGGATGTGAGTTACTCATATATTCTGTAATTTTTGTGATTCTATACGCTACTCCACCCTGTCGGTAAGGACAACTGACACCCCAGGGATCTTGATCCCTGGGGTGTGTTTTCCCCAACATTCTGATGGGAGGTTGAATGGATGACTACCCCCTTTGGCTCCGCTCTCTTCTCTTGGTAGATACTTGTGTCATGAGGCACAGCGGTTAGTTACCCCATATATGTGTGTAGAGGGCTGTAATGGCTTGTGGTTATTCACACACATAAATTCTGGATATAGTATCCTACGGACTACTATAGGTGTAACATGTATAGGCTATGATGGCTTGAGGATCCTTACTCGGCGTATGGGCTGTAATGGCTTGAGGTATTATACCCGACGTATGATACATGTTATGCGAGCTGTGGTGGCTCCCAGAAATTACCTGGTTACTTTTGGTTATGAGGACTGTGTGGTGCTTCGCCCAGGTGTCTGCGGGCAACCCTATGTGGTGCACGAGGTGCAGATTGTGGAGCTTAGCCCAGGTGTCTGCGGGGAAGCCTTGGAGAGAGATGCACAAGACGTATGTCGTTGGGGCAAAGCGGAAAACCAGTGGGGAAGCAGTAGCGGGGTACCCTTGATATTCTTTACTATATTCCATATTCTTGTATGCGTTACTTGGTGAGAGTAGCCATGGTGAGGTTGGGAACATAGTATACCTGTTTAGGTGACGAGTTAGTTTTACTTGTTGTTTACTGGGCTTTAGCATGCTTTCTTTACTTTTGCACGAGAGGCTTGGGGAGGATCCTACTGAGTATACTGTTATACTCACCCTATGTATGTATAAACTGTTTTTCAGGTCACATGGAGCAGGTTGGAGATCAAGCTAGTTACTATTAGCTTGCGGTTGGAGGAGGAGCTATTCGGGATTGTGGTCGTTGCCGTTTTACTTTATTTTGGGTACTTTTAGTTTTCCCTTTCAGTTGTAGTACTTTTGCATGACATTTCATATATGTACTTGGTTTCCTTTTATATCTCAGTTCTAAGTTGGAGTTGATTGGAGTCTATTCTATCTCTCTCTCTTCTGCATGTGTTCTCTTAGAGGGTAATGCCTCCCATTTGTATTTTTATTATACCCTCGGTGCTTGTCTCCAACCCAGGGCCTACTGGAGGCGGGACTCGGGGGTCATTATCTCCCTTCTCACATTGCCGGCCAAGGAGGGGTACACTTTGTAGGGAGGGGGTCTTGACAGAGTGGTATCAGAGGTCTGGTTGAGGGATATGATGGAGTTTGGAGTTAGGCACAGGTGAGGATGCATGGGATGGTAAGGAAACAGTGTCATTCATGTTTAACAAGTGGGGTAAACACTGGAGACCGGCAGAGACATAGGCGTTCAGGGCCCCCTATGATCTGTTGCATGGACCTTTATGTTTACAATGGCTACTAAACAAGTGATATCAATTGCAGGGTAGAGACCTAGGAAAGGATCATGCATCATTGTTATTTGCGCTTGTGTTTGAATGGGTAGACCTTGGGATAGGTAACCTAAAATTAATAAAAAAAAACAATTAATTAATTAATGTTGAGTCTTCCATATTCCAGGCTTAAGAGCTCTTACAGTTTTTATTTTACAGGTATGGATCCAGGTCGACGTCCTCGTCAGGTTTGCGCAGAAGATGCCCAGCAGGCTGTTCCAGCAGATCACCGCCGGGTAGAGGTTGACGACGATGACACTTGGAGGAAGACACTTTGAGAGTTCCAGCGCCAGAGTCTACAGAAGTACGAGGGCTCCGTTTTAGATGCAGTCACAGAAGACTGGTCGGAGGAGGTCGAGATAGGCTTCAGTTCGATTCGTGCTCGGAAGAAACACTGGGTGTCCTTGGTTGTGATGATGTTGCGTGGAGCAGCGAGGCAATGGTGGTTCTTGTTCCTCGGTGATTGTGAGGAGTCGAGCTCAGTGGAGGTTTTGTCGAGGCAGTATCTGGAGGAGGTGGTGAGGCTTCACGGAGTACCTAGGACGATCATTTCTGATCGAGGTCCATGTTTTACCTCTAGGGTGTGGAGAGGTCTCCAACATGCTTTTGGCTCTCAACTGTGCCTTAGCACTGCTTTTCATCCTCAAACGGATGGTCAGACAGAGCGAACAATCCAGACTCTTGAAGACATGTTGCGCTCTTGTGTTCTTGATTTTGGAGGTTCATGGAAAACGCACTTACCTTTGGTAGAGTTCTCTTACAATAATAGTTTTCACTCTACCATCGGCATGGTGCTGTTTGAAGCCTTGTATGGCCGGACATGCCGTTCTCCGTTGTGCTGGACTGTGGTCGGAGAGACTGCAATTCTCGGACCAGAACTAGTGCAGAATATGACAGAGATGGTTCAAGTGATTCGTGAGAGGATGAAGACAGCACAAGATCGGCAGAAATATTATGTTGATCAAAGAAGGAGACCCTTAGAGTTTAATGTTGGGGATCATGTGTTTCTAAAGGTGACTCCCCATCGTGGGCAGCGACGGTTTGGTCGCGGAAGTAAGCTTTCTCCCAGTTTTGTTGGGACTTTCGAGGTGTTAGCTCATGTTGGAGGTGAGGCCTATCGAGTATCACTTCCCCCTCAAATGAGTCAGATACATGATGTTTTCTATGTATCGCAGCTCCATCGTTATCATCATGATGAATCTCATGTTATCGATTGGGGAGAGATCGATATTGATGATGATGCAACCTTCGAGGAGCGAACTGTGGAGATCCAAGACCACAAGGAGAAGGTGTTGCGTGGGCGTTCTATCCCCTTAGTTCGTGTCTTGTGGCGACACGGTGCCATGGAGAAGAGTACCTGGGAGCGTGATTCACAGATACGTGCTCAGTACCCAGAGTTGTTTAATGTTTAACTCCTTTATTTTAATGGTGTTTTATTTGTGGTTGGACCCTTCATGTTTTATTTATGTAACATTGATGTGATGTTATGTTTGAATTCTTTGGGTATGGATTGTTTGTTCCCATACTCCTGGATGTCGTAGTTTTGTTCCAGATTTCGAACAACTCATGGTGGTTTTCCCCTGAGAGGTATCTTATGGGGTTGTTGTTTGGACCGCTCTTTTCTTCTGGGTTGGTTTTTAATTATCGAGGACGATAATGTTTTGAGAGGTATCTAATGTAATGGCCCGGACCTATCCGGTCCATTACATTGTGGAATTATGGTGTTGGAGGTGTTCCGGGAGGCCAAGGGGACTTATTCCGAACACTTTGCCAATTTTCCAGTTCTGTGAACAGTGTTTCCAGTTTTATGAACAGCAACAGATCGGTCTCACCGATCAGTCTAACAGATCGGTCTCACCGATCGGTCTGACAGATCGGTCTCACCGATCAGTTTCATAGATCGGTGTGACAGATCGGTTTCACAGATCGGTCTGACAGATCGGTTTCACAGATCGGTGTGACAGATCGGTTTCACAGATCAGTGTGACAGATCGGTTTCACAGATCGGTGTCACAGATCGGTCTGACAGATCGGTCTCACCGATCCGTTTCACAGATCGGTCTGATAGATCGGTTTCACAGATCAGTCTCACAGATCGGTTTTACAGATCGGTCTGACAGATCGGTTTCATAGATCAGTGTCATAGATCGGTTTCACAGATCGGTCTGACAGATCGGTTTCACAGATCATTGTGACAGATCGGTTTCACAGATCGTTGTGACAGATCAGTTTCACAGATCGGTCTGACAGATCGGTCTCACCGATCAGTTTCACAGATCGGTGTGGCAGATCAGTTTCACAGATCGGTCTGACAGATCGGTTTTACAGATCGGTCTGACAGATCGGTTTCACAGATCGGTCTCACCGATCAGTTTCACAGATCGATGGGACAGATCGGTTTCACAGATCAGTGCGACAGATCAGTTTAACAGATCAGTTTCACAGATCGATTTCACAGATAGGTTTCACAGATCGGTGTGACAGATCAGTTTCACAGATCTGTTTCACAGATCGGTTTCACAGATCGGTGTGACAGATCGGTTTCACAGATCGGTGTGACAGATCGGTTTCACAGATCGGTGTGACAGATTGGTTTCACAGATCAGTTTCACAGATCGGTTTCATGTACAGTAACAGTGGGTGAACAGTGTTTCCAAACTCCTACAGTTTTTCCCCTTTTGACGTTTCTTTTGACGTAAAATATATTTTAAAGCCTTATTTTAAGGGCTATTAAGGCTGATTCAAATTCCATAAATCCTATATTAATTATTCCAACGGCTTGGAATGTTTTACTTGGTCAAACCACGTGGGTTAATGCGGTCCGTTTTTAATGGAGAATTAACTGGATCTTAAACCGTCACCTCGTTAAATCTTAAAGAGGGACGAGATATCATTCTCCCTTGTTCTTTCCCTTTGTTCTTTCCCTTTGTTCTCTACTAATAGGTGCTAGAACCTTTCAATCCTTTCCGTAGGAGTTTCACAATCAATCTTTACTCCTAGGATTGGTTCTGCTTTGTTTTGATGCAACCAAGCTGTGTCGATCATTCTTCCACATAAGTTGTCACGAGAGAAGGATTGTAGCCCGCTGTGTGGATAAAGGACGTCAAGAACTCTTCGAGGTAGGGGATTCATGGCTTCTCTAATTGTATATGTGCAATCGTAGAATTAGCATGATTTATCCCTTTGGATCACAATGAAATTGACCTAATTAAATACTTGAACCGGATTAAAATAATTGGTTGATCGCATGTTGTTTCTTTATACCGTGATAACGGTTTGCCTCATGTTTTCCTAGATATAGTGATATCTATGTTTTCTTTGATTTGTTGTTAGTTCATGATTGAAATTGATAATGAACGTAAAGCCGGAATTAATTGTTAATTAATTGGAAAGATAAAGAGGCATGTAAATTAATCTTGTTTTTCCGTTGTTGTAGTTGTTCTAATTTGAGGATAATCAAATTAGGTAAGGAAGAATGATTGTATAATTGTGATAGCTTACTGATTAGGTATCCATGATTGGAACCTACGAATAACAAATCTGTTAATTCAATATGGATTAGAGAACAGATTATGTGGGAATGTCTAAAAGGGTTCTAAGTTACCCTCTTGTTCGTTAAAGGGTCAAGATCCCATGATGTGATGTTTCTTTTCCTGCTGCTTGTGCTGTGATGTGAGCTTGGATGGTTTTTGTGATATGTGGAGGCATGGAGGCCTTCTGGTTATGGAAGCAGATGACGCCTAGAGTGGCGAGATGCATCAGTTTATGCATATGGGTGTCGGGGAGGACACCAGGGGTGATGGAATGGGATGGATGTGCTTGCTGGTTGCATACGGTTTTCTTGAATGTTAATCTGCTTTTCTTTTCCCCACTGCTCAAGGCAGCTGGTCTTGCTACCCTTCTTCCGAAGGAGGCGAAGAAGCGCGGGGTATGCCACGTGCTTTCCGTGTTTAGCCTCTCGAGGGAGAATGGGTATATGTTCTTTCTATAGGCGGCAATGTCTCGACTGGTAGTATATCTATTCACCGTGTTAGCCTCCTTTGTGTTTATAAGCATAGGATGTTTTTCTAGAATGCCTGGGAATGTGGAAAAGTAAATTTATAATGAATGTTTGATTAAATGGTGAAAATCCACGGGGATGGAGATGCTGGAATTTAAAGGTAATGTGAATCTTAAAAAGGAGCAGTTGTTTTTGAATGTGATGCCAATTCAGTTTAATGTCGAATTGTTCATTCTTAATTAATGTTTAAAAAATTAATTTATGTACAGTGGAACTGATAAAATGAGAACGGAGTAATCTAATAAATCTCTTCAAATGTTTGTGTGCTTATAGGATACCTAGTCTTAGAAGTAGCAGCCTGAAATTTGAGAGACGTTAGCTGTAGTTGTATTTGAGACTAGGTAATGCCCATAGTGTGGATGTGAGTTACTTATATATTCTGTACGTTTTGTGTTTCTATACGCTACTCCACCCTGTCGGTAAGGGCAACTGACACCCCGGGGATCTTGAGCCCTGGGGGGGGGGGGGGGGGTTCCCCATCATTCTGATGGGAGGTTGAATGGCTGACTACCCCCTTTGGCTCTGCTATCATCTCTTGGTAGATACTTGTGCCATGAGGCTCAACGGTTAGTTACCCCATATATGTGTGTAGAGGGATGTAATGGCTTGTGGTTATTCACACACATATATTCTGGATATAGTATCATACGGACTACTATAGGTGTAACTTGTATAGGCTATGATGGCTTGAGGATCCTTACTCGGCGTATGGACTGTAATGGATTGAGGTATTATACCCGACGTATGATACACGTTATGCGAGCTGTGGTGGCTCCCAGAAATTACCTGGTTACTTTTGGTTATGAGGACGGTGTGGTGCTTCGCCCAGGTGTCTGCGGGCAAGCCTATGTGGTGCACGGGGTGCAGATTGTGGAGCTTAGCCCAGGTGTCTGCGGGCTAGCCTTGGAGAGAGATGCACAGGACGTATGTCATTGGGGAAAAGAGGCAAACCAGTGGGGAAGTAGTAGCGGGGTACCCTTGATATTCTTTACTATATTCCATATTCTTGTATGCGTTACTTGGTGAGAGTAGCCATGGTGAGGTTGGGAACATAGTATACCTGTTTAGGTGACGAGTTAGTTTCACTTGTTGTTCACTGGGCTTTAGCATGCTTTCTTTACTTTTGCATGAGAGGCTTGGGGAGGATCCTACTGAGTATACTGTTATACTCACCCTATGTATGTATAAACTGTTTTTCAGGTCACTTGGAGCAGGTTGGAGATCAAGCTGGTTACTACTAGCTTGCGGTTGGAGGAGGAGCTGTTCGGGCTTGTGGTCGCTGCTGTTTTACATTCTTTTGGGAACTTTTAGGTTTCCCTTTCAGTTGTAGTACTTTTGCATGACATTTCATATATGTACTTGGTTTCCTTTTATATATCAGTTCTAAGTTGGAGTTGATTGGAGTCTATTCTATCTCTCTCTTATGCATGTGTTCTCTTAGAGGTTAATGCCTCCCATTTGTATGTTTATTATACCCTCGGTGCTAGTCGCCAACCGGGGGCCTACTGGAGGCGGGACTCGGGGGTCATTATCTCCCTTCTCACATTGTCGGCCCAGGAGGGGTACACTTTGTGGGGAGGGGGTCGTGACAGTTTTTCTGAAAAATGTTTTTTAATTCCAAAAATGGACATTCAATTATTTATATATATTTATGATTGAAATTTAATTAATTTTTTAATTTATAAATAAATTATTATTATAATAATATATTATTAAATTAAATTAAATTTTTTCATTTTCAATTTTAGTAAATTAATCTTATATGAAAATTTTACTTTTCATTATTCCTAAGAAAATCATCATTCTCAGATAAATGAAATTATTTAAATCTGAGATAAAATTATTACGATGAGCTAAAAAAATATATAATTTCACATAATAAAATTTTTATTGGTTTTCATGGTTTATTTAAAATATGTGTTAAAATAAAATAAATAAATAAATAATATAATTTAATGTCTAATTTTTTCGTATATTATTGGGTTGTTACAGACCCCTTAAATATTTATTAACAATTATATATGGTTTACAATAAATGGACTCTTCTTTA
This sequence comes from Viscum album, assembly GCA_963277665.1. Lineage (NCBI taxonomy): Eukaryota > Viridiplantae > Streptophyta > Magnoliopsida > Santalales > Viscaceae > Viscum > Viscum album. The sequence goes on along the minus strand of OY728165.1, from coordinate 667,513,078 downwards.
GAACCACTCCAAAGAATATGATGTGTTCTATTTATCTCTCATGAGGAAGTAAACGCATAATCCTTCATATTATAATGATCTTACATGGGCCTCTATCAAAATTGGCCCCTAAACCAGCCAGCCAAATTATTGAGTACTATCCCTATTCCCCCTAGACTGATGAAAAGTTTTAAGGGAATAATATTTATCAATTAGGTAAATTTCACCCTCATTAAAAAAAATAATCCCTCAATCATGGGATAATCAATATAAATGCATGTATAAAAACAAAATGACATCTTATATAAAATAACCAACAAGATATAACAACTTATAAATCTGTAATGAAAGCAAAATAAACCAACTGGGATTGAAGATAATGAGGGTTTGGTATAGTTTCCTTTTCATTGGTATTTAATGGGGTAATCCAAGGTGAGAAATCCCAATTATTAATTTGGATACAGAACTAATATACACCAACATATGTGGGTCATAGATTTTACTCACATTGTAAAATAATAATTGTGGTAACCACAAAATTCTACAATTTTTTTTGACAAATGGGATAGATACATTTTATTCATGTTTAAAAAAATTATGTGCCTTCACTATGAGACTATAAAAGATTCCAAATATCACTCTTTTAATCCCAAAACCCCTCAAACTCGTTTAGAAAATGAATCCTGCAAATTTCTTGACATAATGGTGACACCATTACGGTCAAAAATACCCCACCATGACACTTTATAACCATATAAATTCTTATATTATGGGAAATGTAAAAAAATGATATTCCACAACACCCCCCTATGAACCATGGTGCGATAGATGATGAATCAGAATTTATGAACCTAGAAAAAAATTACTAATAAAAAATTATTCCACTAAAAACCATTAAATTAGTATGGAAACCAATTACCTCTAATATAAAAACAAAATGCTCTAGTAAATATCCCAGAATGAATAGAATAATGTGTGTCAGTCTCCACCACAATTATAAATCTCATAAATTGTGTGATAAAGATAACACTAGTAATAAATACTCCTTCAATGTGTGAAATTCACCATAATTATCTAATGAATAATTTGAAATAATGTCTCAATTTATTAAAGGATTAAAAACCTCACACATCTCAAAACCAACATAGTAGAGACATCATCAAGAATAGATCATTACCCCATAAGGGAAAAATTCATGAAATTCCACAATAATAGATGATATGGACTCTTTACCTGGTTCACCAAACATTAGTGGTTAAGAAGGTCCTAAACTCTGAACACCACCTCATGGGTAACCCATAAATCTATCACCACCATGTGATCAAATTTATGAAGGAAACATCACACTGATTACAAATATTCAAAACCAAGAGCCACCTAATCCCACAAAAACAAGAAACTGAACATAAAATTGACCACATAAAAAAACACTTGAAGATTTAAAATGAGACCACCAATAAACTGTGGCATACATCCAAGACCAAGAACATTGAAATCTCACAATTAATGAGGTATGTACAGAAACCAAAAGTATTTAAAAACACACACAAAATAATTTGAAACAACAACACAATTTAGTTTATATAATAACCCATATGAAAATATAATTTTTGGGGAATAACAACATTTCAAAAAAACACCCATAGAGAGAATTTCCAATAAAAAATGTAAATATCCAAAAACAATTCTCATATTTCAAATGTTTTAACATAATCAAGTTAAGAAATAATACATTTTTTTCTAGAACCACGTCACATAATGATTCTCGAATTCCAATTTAAATTTAAAATAAAACTAAAATCACCCATTTAATTTTTTAAAACACAATAAATGATAAATTACAATGGTTGGAGTCACAGTTCAAACCATTCTTACAAGAGTAGTTTCATGAAATATATTTTGAAAATTATAGTTCAAATTAGTTATCAAAAAAAATGTAAATTTTATATACCAAATAAATTTTCATTAAAGACCTGTATGATATTTAAATACCCCATTATAATTTCAATATATCTCCAAATTAGGGTTAAACTATTTTTAATAGACTTAAACATTTAAATATATTTTTCAAAAAAAAAAATATAACCATCCATAAATAAGAAATAAATTCTTAAATCGCCATTGAAAAATAATTGGATAATGAAAACAACATCACTCATTTTATTTCATGAACCAAAATAAGACTAAAACCATGTTGTTTTCTATATAAAATATGAAATTTTATAGAGATTCCATATTTGAAGAATAATAAATTAAATCGTTATGAACAAATATAAAAACAACACTACCCAACATTCCAGGGTTAAACCATAAATCTCAGAAATGCTAAAATATCCAAGAACTCAACAAAATAATCTGTAACAACTGAGGTATAATCCATTGGGAAAACAACTATATGGAACCCAAATTAATAACATTTTCTATTCTGTCTAGAATTTTGAAATTGGTAAATACAATTTAACATAAGACTTGCCCCAAACAACACCTAATGTGCAAAAAACTATATAGTCCCATAATTAGGGGAATGAAACAATAGATCACTCCCTAACATCCTTTGAAAAAAATAATACCTTTATTAAAATATCATTTTAAATATCAATCGTTTTCTATCAATCTATTCAAAAAAATTCATCCCATTATTGTGACCCAACAGTCCCAAAAATCATTAAAACCAACGTTCAACAACCATATTTATTAGAATAGTTATATTAATATTAATAAAAATGAAATATCACAATCCTATATTAAAATAATAATAATAATTTTCTAAATTAAATCATATCATGAAAAAAACATTCACAAAACACTTCTTAATACATCCAATATATGAATTTGTAGGATTCACAAAATTCAACATTTTGATCTAAATTTATTTTTATATAAAATTATTTATCATGGTTTTAAAAATATAAATTGGTTTTCGATCATTAATAAAATATGTTTTCTTATTAAAAGATAGTCTCAACTTGAAATCCCACTGAACCACTCTTCAAAATAATGTCCCCAATGGACAAGAGAAAACACACCAACACACATCATATATCAAACCAAATTTATCCAAACATCATCCAATAAAAATACCAATTAAATATCCTAATGGAATAATATACAGTGGCATGATCTGTTAGAGTAAATCTATGATTAAAAGTAAGAAAACCCATAATTTCATTGTGTAAAATGCATTATGAATGGTTTCTACACATGCTCTTGTAACCATATAAAATTGTTTAATAGGAACATTCATTGTTTCTGAAACATGTCATACATTTACTAAACAGTTTATGAGAATGTTTGTGGTAACCATGTTACCCCATTCCAATCACCTTTAAAACCTTAAATCTCACACTAAAAAACAGAATCATTGGTACTCGCAATAGGGATCCAAATATCATCCCAACACCTTTAAAATATAATAATACAATGCAAATAAAACTCAGAATCACTACTCAACCACAATAAACATATTGAAACATGACGTTCAATGGGCTAATGAGATGGGAAATATATTTCCCACACACTCTACCCAAGCCCTGACAACAATACAAGTTAAAAAGCTACACAAATATATTCAAAATTTTATGAGTGATCATTTGATTCCATTTTTTTTATCAAATCATCATGGCCATCCATCCAAACATTCTGTAAAATTAGGCAACCACTTACCTAAGGAGAAACCCCATTCACATGGGGAGGATGATAAGCATTAATGATATAATACATAAAAGATGGGGATGATTTCAACTTTAATAATTCAAACATAAAAATCCAATAATTGAATAAAAATTTATAATCATACATTAAAAGACAAATAAACCTCATTAAAATAGCTAACAAGAGATACAAATTTATAATGACAAAATAGAATCTAATGAAATTGACCAGAAATAAAATGAGTTGTATCTAAAAAATCAATACAATTGGTTCAATGAAACTAAATGTCTAATCATCTCTATGTTACTCAATTAACCACCAAATCATATCATCCAATCATTTATAATGAATAATGTAACTATATTGAATTTGAAATCTAAAAATTAGAGAAACATGAATAATAAAGATAACATGGCCAACATCATGAGAATGTATGGTTTGATATGAATCAATTATGATACCAACATGTGTCCAATTAATTAATTTTTACAATAATCCAAAACTGATGGTTTATAATAAGGTATTCAAATAATTTTTCATTTTTTGTATATATATTAAAAGAAACAAAATTAGCATTCATTTCCCCAAAACCAGACATATGTTAAAAATTCCACAAATATTATTTATTCAACAAAATTACAGTTATATAACCAGTTAATAAAAATGGTTATTTTATAATAAAAATAAAAAATTCAAAGGGATCTACATATTTTCCATTAAATATACATACCTTGGAGATCATGTCTCCATCATAGTTTTAAAACATTCTAATATCCTCCTATCCAAATGAACCAGTTTGAATTCAATCTCTCATTTTCCCCTTAAAATAATTCATAATACCCTATACAATGTAAGGGGGAAAAAAGAAACTACCACAAAAATTAGCCACAAATGTTCATCAATTATGCATGCAAATAGATGGAATAGTAATACATCCATAGAATCTCTCTATGTAGTCTATTTAATGAAATCAAATAATTAATAGTATTGCTAACAACTAATGGGGTCAATCCAGTGAAAAAAGACCTAATAATCTATTCCATATACCAATACATAAATCATATTTACCTTCTTTTACACCTGGAATAGTAATGATCATCATCCATGAACAAAAAAATATTCACATTATAATCATTGGAACCTGGGTCTATCATCACAATCACATTCATCCCACCAGTGATACAACCCTTAAAATGATCTGTGTCAAATAAGAACTGCATGTATAACATCACATAGAATCAAACACACTGATTAGAAAACACACCATAAAAAACCAAGGGGTCAATAAGGGAATAGTCAATATCAAATCCTAGTGTGACAACCATTCCATAAATTATCACATATAATACACACACTGTTGGAAATCCACTTTTAAAAAAAATTTATAATTAAAACCCCATTAAAAAGGGAATCATAATTAAACAGACGTCCAATCAAACAATTCAAGAAAATTCATTATTTTTTATAAAAAAATGAAACACATTTAAAATGATGAAAAATATTAAACAAAAAATCCGTATATGCACATTGAAGCCCACATTTTCATAAATTTATAAATAACACGTTCATTTCATAAGAAAAATCATTTTTGGAATATTATCAAGCACGAGTAATGTAGATAACATCATTTCAAATACATGTTCTATAGAACTATGAAAATTACGAATTTTTCTAAATAAAAACCCATCCAGTCCAAAAAATATATTTTGTAAATCCATACTATTTATAATATAAATATATACATTACATAAAAAACATATTTAAATAGTAAATAAATCATGGAACTCAAAAATATAAAATGAATCCAAACACCATCCTCAAGTGGGGGAACCTTGTCTCATTAGAAATAAAGCATATAGAAAAGGACATAAATCCTAGATAAAAATAATTAAATATTAAATATATATTATCAACCATAACAATGGAAATATGCCATTCCAAGCCACTGGGGTGGGAAAAGAAGAACAAAATAGAAGAAAAAAATATAAGAAAAACAATAAATGACACCGAAATCATGAACTGGGTGAACAAACACTAATTATTGATAACATAATCAACCTTGATTTGATTACAATGAGAAAATGAGGGATAGTGTAGGAATACATGTAATTGGATCTGAAGAGTAGAAGAAAAGTATAGAAACCCTAATTACAATTTATAAAAATTGAAAAAACTAATTCTCTCTAATTGGGTCTATTGGTTTACCTACATGGTTATACAAACCATACAAAAACCATTCAGATCTACACTAATAAGAGATAATAAGGTCTCATACATAGGTTACATGGATAAAATATTCTTTCACCTTAGAAAATGACCTAGAAAATGGCACAAAATTTCACCCTTTTCATCCCAAAACACCTCAATCCCGTCCGAATAAACCATCCTACTATTACCCTCACATAATGTGGATACCAAGGGTGTCACAAATTTGTATTAAACTAAATGTATTTACCCTTTTAAAATCATCATTATAATTATGAAATACTGATAGAAACCTTGTATAATATATAAAACATGGAATCAAATAATTAAAATCATATGGTTAATGTTCTCTATATGATTATTAAAATTAAGGAATCCACATGGGAACCTAATGATGTTATGTAACTGGGTTATACAAATATTTTATAGTGGAGTGAATTAATTTTTAGGTTGAAATTCATTTTAATGTTTGTAGAATATAACAGTTAAAATATCATTGATATATTTTTCTTTTAATTTTTTTTGTATCTTGTTTTACACAACACAATGTGTTAAAAAATACCACGATATACTATTAAAATATTACTATTTATTGTGATTTTCATTTATAAGTCATTGAATTAGTGGATATGAATTGGAAAAAATAAATTATGAAATTATATATTTTTTTCATATGTATATAAAAATTTATTGGTACTAAAAAAGGATAGAAGTATAAATAAATGTATTTGATGTTAAATTGAAATGTTTTTCATAAAACTAATTTTTATTCCCACAATGTATTATTAAATTTTCAAATAAAATTCATATATATTTATGAATAATTTTAATTATATTAAATGATAATTTATTTTTTATAATTCATTACTACTCATATAAATCATTTAAATAGGCATGGATTAAGAATGAAGTCTTATTGTGTTGAAATAATCATTTTCTAACATATAATTTTTGAATTTTTTTTAAAAATTATTGCGAAACTAATTCCAAAAATTTATTATAATTGAATAATGAAAAATATAACATATATTGGGAATTATAAGGTTAATTGTTTATAAATCTATCCATTTTATTTTTTTTCTTGTGAATACATTTATTTGTAAATTTTTATCAACATGGTATTGGAATAATTATTAAATCCTGGTTAATTTTTTTTACAATTCATTTAAAATTTCAAAAAATCATTACCTTATACTATTTGATGAGGTGAATAATATTATTATTACATAATTATATATTATATCCACACATGGATCAAATTTTCCTTGAATAAAACAGTTATAGTATTTTAGTAAAAGATAAATAAAAAAAGACACTTTCAAGATAGTATTGAGCATAATGATTTAATATAATTATAAAAATAAGATATGTTTAGTTCTAAATTTTTTTATTGAAATATTAATTTATTTATTTTATTATAAAAATTTATTTGTAAATTATTTTCATTAAATTATAATCTTAAATGATTATGATACCCTTATATAATATTTATTTCATTTATATAAAAAATTATTCTAAATAATAAATATAATACGATTTTAGTTATATTTTGAGTGCCATGATTCTTTGAGAAAAAATAAATTAATAGGGGTGATTTAATGTATTATATTCTAATTTGAGTAAATTATTGATGAATTTAATGTAAAAGTATATGAATAGCTTCAAAATTGAAAAAACAAGTTTGTTTTTTAAATATAATTTTATATTCAATTTTTAAAAATTAAAAAAAATGATATGGATATGTATGATGATAAATGGAATTAAATATCATCATATATCAATTTATGATCAAATTTTAACATTATATTTAAAATTATATCCCATTTTTAATTAAATAAAAGTAAACAATGGTTAAAAATTAAAATATTTTAAAAATAGGTTGATAAATAATTGAATATTTAAAGTGAACTGAATACCTCTATAAATATCAATTTTAGATAATATTTTTGCCATATATTCATTATATTTTAATTCCTGTAATTTTTAAACACTATTATTGAGAAATACACTATATTTATTTAAATATTTTATGAAATTCCTATGGTGTCCTTTCCCTCACTTATAAAAAGATAGCACGTCTCTCTTATTGTTACAGCTCCTTGATCAATATATTTTGACCAAACCCAAAGACATTATCTTTACAACCGTCCTATTCATAAATTAGATGTTTTTTCATCTTCATTTGTAATTCTATATCATCTTTTGAAAGAATATAAATGATGTGTATATGAGAATTTGTAATAATCATTCCTCACTTCATTAAATTTATTTATACTTCAACTTCGAATAATTCAATGGTATTCATTGTAATATAATATATACTGTATTATAATTGTAATTTTATGTAATTTTTCTTATCTAACAACAAATATTCACCCTCTTTTCCATCAAATGTGGTGTGTATTTTGATCATGTGCAAGTGTGGAGTACCATCACCAAATATAGATACACACCATTTTCCATCACAAACAACCAATGGTTATTTTTATGATTGGTTAAATTTGATTACAATATATTTATGCAATTATTATTTTCATAAAATAATATTATAATATCTTATCATGATCGGTCCCTCAGGGCCTTTCAATGACTCTCCATTCCCACCTCACAAAGGACATGGGATGGCGACTAGCGCTGAAGGAGTCAACATGATTGTGGGATGTATTTGTTAATGTACTTGTATGCACAAACACATAACCACATCGCAAAAACAAGAATTGTAAACATTCCAGGCACTAAAAAACCACTAAATAAATGTGCAAGTTTTATGTCAAATGGACTAAAATACAAACCCAACAAAAGAAAATATGAATAAAGAAAATTATAACAGATTTATAAAATGTTTTCGGCTGAATACCCTATATGATGGGTATGTGTAGAGTAGCTACTGGAATCTGTAGAAGTATGCCATGCCTTCCTGATCTCGCTGGGAACCACCGAGTCTTAAGACACCAACTACACCATTAAGGTGGTTGTCTTTTGTACTAGAAAAAACACGTGCAGGTGAATCTTGTGTATAGGTGAGTAAAAAAATCATAGTAGAGAACCCAAAATAGAAAAGGAAGGAATGATAATCAATCCACAAGAAAACCTTGAATAATTATAAAAAATGAACACCACTCACACATGTATAATCTATGTTACAGAAATAAAGACTATCGGTCGTAACACTAAATTCCTTGGACTGTATAGGTACTCATCCCTAATAAGTACCACGACTCTCCTAGGTCAAACGAAGCCGCTTCCAACATAGGTCATCATATTTGGTCCCCATGGGGCTTCATGGAGTTAATACATATGGGGAATCATATAGTTGATCATAATATGGTCCCTTATCGCATATCCACACCGTGTTTCTTATTGTTGGTCCACACATGCTCACTTGTAGCCAACCCAAACAATGTCTCCTGAAGCTGATCCATATATGGTCACTTGGAACAATTCCATATAGGGTCTAATGGAGATGATACATTGGAGGTCTCATTTATTATTTCCCTAGAGGGTCAATTGGGCCCAGTCGTCAGCAATATTTTTGCCTTATCCAGCAACATGATTCAAGTGATTAGAAAGCCTGATTCTGGGAGAATCCACTCCATAACCCATTCATCATATTTCATTTTCCATGAATACATGTTTAATGAATTCTAAAAGAACTATATAATCATGAGTGTTCTAAATCTGAAAGTAGATCATCATTTAAAAGTTCTTCCATAATGATATTAGTGATTTAGTAAACATGTGGTGGTTGTATTCAGGCTTGGTCTGACACAGTCGGAATGACCCGACCATCCCAGCAAGGGGTCCTGAATGACACGACCAGGTTCGACTGAACTAGCCTGAACCAGTTATGTATGGGACGACCAGAACTATTGTTTCTTCCAAGACCTCGCCCCATGCTGACATGGGTCTAGTCTTCTAGGTCACCTAGCGACCTAGATTTGTCCATCCCGAGCTACAATAGATGGCTGGTTTTCATACTTAAATTAGGCCACCCAGTGGAATAGATTTATCATGCATTCATGGCCTGTATTAGAGGTAGAGCTTTACTCAATCTTGGACTGCTTCGTATACCGGTTTGAGACCCCCCGCTCGAACTGCATTGTGGGCCAGTCCTCTCTAGCCAAAACTCCCACTGGGTGTCCAGTTTGCATCCCCAATTCTAATGGGAACCAAACTCCCAAGGTCTCCCTCTTTGTAACACCCCAGGATTCCAAGGTACGTTTTTATTTGAATGACACAATATAGTGTGTTGTACACAACATCGAGTTCTATCATACCACAACTAATCAAACTAGTTGTTATGAATTGTAATACCGAAATTTTGAAATCTAATATATTTTATATTTTTAAATGGACTTCATTTTTTGATTCGGAATATCGATTTTAGCATAGGGTAAATTCTTGTTATTTTTCTGAAAACTTTCAATTTTCGGTGAATAGTGAAAACACTAAGTTATAGATAAAATTCAAATTTTTATTTAAATAATTATTTATTTTATTTGAATTTATTTTATGTCAAAATAGATACCTAATACATATATAATTTCAATTTAATTCATTGGAATCAGTTTATAATAATTTTAGTTATATAACAAGTTTATTGAACTCTTTACCATCTTCTACCGACCTCTTAGATGCATTTGCAAATTTAAATAAAACATAATTTTACCACTTCTGTTAGTTGAATAACAAAAATCTAAGAGACAAGTTTGATATCAGTATCTAATAAGTGGTTCAATAAGGTGGAAATAATATTTGGATAATATTAACTTTGAACATTTATTTACCATGATTAAAAGTAAATATGGTAATTGAGGGTAAAAATTACATTATTATTACCCTAACACATGTACTAATTCAATTGAATATGTGTAATTTGACCGAAAAAGTCCATAGGAATAAACTATGATCCTTTAGGTCCACTTGACATATATTAGGGCATTTATTATTATTTAAATCAAAGAATAGTAAAAAGTGTTAAATTCATTGTTTAATAACTAAACCATTTTTAATATAGGGGTACCTATAAGATAAATTAGACAATAAATATCTATTAGAAATATAATAATATTTCCTAGATAATGGTAGTTTACTTAAATTTTTTATACATTATATAATAATATTTATTTATGAAAAAATGATGATGAAGTAATTACCTGTATTAATGAATGATTAAAATAAATGATATTATAAATATCCAAATAAATGTAATTTGAGACTTTGTATAAATTAAACAAATTATATAGGTTATTATGACATATTATGGTTGGTTAGATGATGTTTTTAGATATAATAATGCTTTTATGAATTCAGCAAAAACATAATACCAAATAGTGTCAAAATTGACATAAAAGCGGTTTTAAAACAAATATTATATTATAATTAATATTCAATTCCTAAAAATAACAGGTTCAGCCAAAAGACTTTTTTAATTATAGGTGTATAATTAATGAACCACTTGGTGATCGATTGGATGTATATAATAATTGTATTAACCATATAATATAAAAATACAATGAGACATGGAAAATGTCAAATTTTTTACCTAAGAGTTAAATTTAATAGATATGGATAATATAGTGACCCAAACACATCTAAAATATTTGGGTTTATTTGTTTTCAACCCATACCCGCCTTAGCTTTGAAATAATTTTGTTTCGTGGCATTATTAACCAAAAATTATTTTATTATAAAATAATATTTCTATTCATTCTTAAGGTACCCCTCACTCATCTAATAAAAGGGAACATCACCATCTCTCTATTTCACAACTTCAAATCCATATGGATCATCCATCCCCTGCCAAAAAACCCTATCAATTTTCCTACCTTCATTATATTGTCCTTTATTTAGTCATATACCCATCTTATGGATCCTTTTTATCAAATCAAAAGGAAGAACCCGAAGAAGAGGTAAATATTTATTCTCCTATTTCACGTTGTATTCTTCTTCAACTTCCTCTTTCGTTGTTGTTTCCATTATAAAATAATAACTCTAGTATATTTTCTATACTGTGATGTTTTTATAAATATAGAACAACTATATTCATTATTCTATTGATCCTTTGAATGAAATTTCACCATACGTGCGTACGTACGGCTTACCGTCTCCACGTCGTGGTGTAATTGTTATTCAATACATTATTAATTGGTTTGGTAAAATAATGATCTGTAAATGATGTAAATAATAAATATAAAATGATACCGATTCTGTATATATAACATAACATCCAATTATATATTATTTTAATATCAAAATAATGATATTTTCACTCGTGCATACTTACGGATTACCGTCTCCACGAACGCGATGAGTTTGTTTCCTCATCGTAATCCAATCAAGACTAATTTTCATAAGATTATTAAAAATAATGCTTAAAGACTTAATATCATTCTGAATATGAATATGATACATCCAATCCAAAAAAATTACTTTTGTAACTAATCATATAAAGGGAAAAAAATCTATTAACACCCGAAATGAAGATAACTCTAAGATATTATTAACAAAGAATCTTTAAAAAATCATATATTATATCATATTAATGTATATGAATCTTGTAAAATTTAATCAAAATTATTTCACCATTATAATGGATTTTAACATCCCATGACCAAATAAAAGTACAAGGTAAGGGTTAATTTCACAATCACTTCATTATCAGAGATTATTTTTACGTAAGTATCTACTTGGTCTTCTTTATCATCCAATTCCACTATTCATAAAAATGTATTCCAAAACATTTTTACTATTTACTAGACTATGGGTTAATTTCATTTATAACTTTGTTTGAATTCTTATAAAATGGTTTTTACAGAATCTATCCATCATTTTCCAAACAAGGTACCTTATGTCCTTTTGGACAAAATTAAGGTAAGAATGTTTTTTAACATATACGGCGGGTGCATCTATTTTCTGTCATTATAACATTTTTGAAGTTTCCCTTACAAGATTATAAGAATAATTTGAAAATAAATGTTGTCTTATATAATTGTATGACTTTTAAATGATTTCTAAACTGGAATGAGATATATCTCTACAAAGTTTTTTATTTCATCTATGTCAAAATCAGTTGATAGATTTTATGTTTATTTGAAGTTAATACAAAATAGTCATATTAGGTTTAGGTTTTTTGAGATAATTCACTATGGATGTGTTATTTTTATACCATTTATGGGTTATGGATAATGTATTGACATATCGTATGATAGTTTTATTATCATTGATTATGTTATGTTTTGACCTTTTCATATGAGGAATGCATTGGACATTGTAGGTGATGTGTGGAGCCCACTATATCTCCTCGATGGATCTGTAGGTTTGAAGAGACAAACTAGTGTTTTGGCACAAGCCCTTGACAAAATCTAATTTTTAGTCTAGGCCCTAGGCCTTTACTATGTGGTTATGAATGTCTTGCATTATGCATTCCATCATTTTGAATGTGTCTATTGATATTTCATGTGGTTATTCTATTTGTAGATTATCCATGTGAATATGTAATGGCATTATTTGATTTTATCTTTTCCATATTATGCTAAAGTTCATGTTTAAAAGGATTTTATTTTATTCGTAAAAATTTACTTATATGTTTATGATTATTTATGAATGTTTCCACTATATTGTTATTCTTACTAAGAATCTGAGACCACCCCTTTCAATGTTTTATTTTTTCCAGTATGTGAAAAAATATATTATGACTTATATATATGGATATTCTATGGGATCTCAATGTCTTATATGGAAATAATGTTTTTGCAGTTTCTTATTTTATGATATAATGTAAAACTTATGAATGTATCTAGTATTTCAAAGGAAACTAAACTAATCGTTCTTTTGTTACGTGATATTTTGTGATCATGCCTTCAAAACGTAATAATGTACCAACTCTGGGCTTCTGGGGTCGAGGTGTTACAGTTGATATCAGAGGATATTTAGTACAAGCCTTGTATCTTGATTTTGATAAAGTCTAATTAGAACACATAGCCCTAAGAAATACTTTGAGGATTAGTATAGAAGAACATCCTAAAATTTTGATATTATAGTGATTTTGTGAGTTTTCCAAGAAATACATCCCTATCTGTATATGAGAAGGTTGAGGCGGCACTAGCACAGATGTTCCAAGGGGTAAAAACTGAAAAAATTGCTTTGAGCTAGACTCGAATGGGAACTATAGAACGAAAATGGGCCTTTCTTCACTCTTAGTTTTGACACTCCTGGGGGATATGTTTAGGATAATTCTCTGTTTCATTAAAAACCATTATGAAGGGTTTATCTGTTTATACTTCCTCAAAGAAAACATTTTTTATGATTATGGAATATATTCATAAATTGTTCAGTTTATGTAAATTGTTTTACAAGTTTGGATTTATGTATTTCGATACATAAACTAATTTTGTTTATTCCATTGTTTAGAATGTTCCCCTAGTGGAAGGAATGGAAACTATATCAATGCCCTCACTCCATGTAGCTATTGAACTCATACTCAAGATAATTATAGTGGAGCTGGTGATACAACTGGTGCTGATCATCTTATCACCATATTGGGACAACTCACTCAGGTTATGAATAATAACATTAACCATATGGAGCACCATAATCCACAATGTGGAGGATCAATGTTAGACCGCTTCATGAGGAAACAACCAACAACATTCAATGGAAGTAAAAATATATTATTGGTTGAGTAATAGAACATTCCTTTAGAGAAAATATTTCAATCCTTGGAGAGTAGTGAAAGGGAAAATTTTGTCATGGTAGTTTACAGCCACATAGGAGATGCAGATTAATGGTGGTCATTGATTCAAACCCCAAAGGAAGATGATGATGTATCAAATTTGGAATGATGGAGGATTAAAGAGTTTTTCATAGAAAAATAATTTCTTCATGACCATCGAGTATATATGGAAAGGTAATTTCTGAGTCTGAGGCAAAATGACGATGAGAATGTCGCAAAGTATGATGCTAACTTTACAAGGTTATGAAGGCATGAACCAGATTATATACGTAACCCAATAATTAATATTGATCATTTATGTGATGGGTTAAAACCATTTCTCCAATCAGCATTAGTCTCACCATACTTCTCGACGTACGAAGATATTATCTCTTGTGCAATCAAGACAGAAAAATAATTCTCTATGTATTTTGACTTTTAAGAAAAGAAAGAAAAGAAGAGATATGCTGAAAAATATGAAAATGGAAATAAGGGGTGGAAGGGAAAATATTAATATCCATCCTTCAGTAAATATAGTAAGAGACACCTAGGTACTAGCCTGAAGTGAATGGGAGTCTGTTGCAAGTGTGGTGAAAAAGACCACCAAGATAATGATTGAAAGGGGAAGAAAGAGGCGGTTGATGTTGAATGCTAAAATTTTAGAGAAAGGGGACATTATGCGAATAAATTTCCTATGTGTTTGGGTAACTTACCTCCAAAAAGGCCAAGGGATCATGGCCAAGCTTATGTTGTCACTATTACTGATGTTGAAGCACCGAATGACATTGTGAATGGTAATTTAATGGTTTCTTAAAGTTTATCCAATGCTTTATTTGATTCTGGATCATCACATTTATTTATAACATCCTAGTTTGATAAGAAAATTAGATATTTCCAATTTTATTTAACAAAGGATTTGTCAGTAAATACTCCTAAGGGATGTATCATTGTGACAAAGTTTTTTGAATCTATCCCCATTAGGTCATATAAATGTTATTTTTCTGCTGATCTCATCATCATACCCATGATTTAATTTGATATAATCCTCTGTATAGATTGGATTTTAGACCATGATACAAAAATTTAATCTATGAAGAAGGAGGTTTCTATTTTTGATTAAAATGATAAAGAACACCTTATCATTAGAGAAAAATAATCACCACATAATTTTTATCTACATCCACCCCCAGTAGCTCATCTAAATTCAATTATTGGGGAGGAAGAGAATGAAATAATTGTGTGTAAGGAAAGAATGTTCAAATATAGGATGTACCTATTGTGAATGAATATGATGATGTGTTTCCAGATGATTTACTTAGACATCCTCTAGAATGAGAAATTGAGTTTTCCATTGATTTAATTCCTATATCAAGGCCCATATCGAATATCCCTTATAGAATGGGAATTATGGAATTAGTGGAAATAAAGAAACAACTACAGGAATTGAGTAATAAGGGACTTATTCACCCTAGTGTTTCACTATGGGGAGCCCCTGTCCATTTTATTTTGAGGAATGATGGATATATGAGGTTGTGCATTGACTACAGGGAGATCAATGCTATAATAATTAAGAACAAGTATCCCCTACCTCTCATTAATTATTTATTCGACCTAATTCAAGGATCTCAATACTTTTCAAAGATTTACCTTTGATCTATATATAATTAATTGTGTTTGATGAAGGAATACATTCTGAAAAGATCATTTTTTACCAGGTACGAGAATTTCTAGTTTATAGTAATGCATTTTTGATTGACTAATGCACCCCCTATTTTTGTGGATCTAATTAATATAGATTTCAAGGAATAACATAATGAAATTTTTGTGGTATTTATTGTTTATATAATGGTATACTCCAAAAAGAAACGAAGATAATGAATATCACTTGGGAATTATCCTGAAGACTCTTAGAATACATGAATTATATGGGATGTTTAGCAATTGTAAATTATGGAATCAAGGGATTTCTTTTCATGGACATATTGTCTTTAAGTATTGAATTTTCATTTTTCCTTCTATGAAAAGATAAATCCAAGAATGGACTGCACCGACATGTATAAATGAGATACGTAGTTTTATTGGTTTAGTAGATTATTATCGGCATTTTGTACAAAATTTTGCCCGATTTGATAACCCAATATCCAAGCACCCGCGTAAAGGGGTGAAATTTGTTTGGACAAAAATAATGGGAATAATGTTTTTAAGAATTGAAGAGAATATTAGTAAATGTTGTTATATTGACACTACCACTGAGAAATGATGGGTTTGTTAATTAAAGTGATGCTTCAAAGAAAATACATAGTTGTGTCATTATGAAAAATGATATGGTTATTTCCTATGCATCATTACACCTAAAAAATCATGAGAAAAACTATCCTACTCATGATTTTGAGTTATCATCTACTTTGATGATTTGGAGACAGTAACTCTATGGTGAAAAATATGAAATATATACCAATCACAACAGTTTGATGTATATTATCCCACAGAATGAACTCAACATGTGGAAAAGGAGATGGATTGAACTACTCAAGGATTGTGACTGCACTATACACTACCACCCGGGGAAGGAAAATAATGTGGAATATGCTTTGAGCAGAAATTATTATGGTGTTTTGAACAAAGATGAGTGTTGAAAGGGATCCTATTTTCATGGATCTA
Organism: Viscum album; assembly: GCA_963277665.1. Lineage (NCBI taxonomy): Eukaryota > Viridiplantae > Streptophyta > Magnoliopsida > Santalales > Viscaceae > Viscum > Viscum album. Next base: position 667,495,869 of record OY728165.1, on the reverse strand, counting down.
GTAAAGATATATATTGGAATACCAATGGATGATGAAAAATCATTACTTTTTTATGGATTCCAAACAATATTTACAAGAAAGGATAAAGAGTTATCAGACCAGTGATGAAGAGTTTCAAAAGAAGATTAAAGCTGTGAATGATGGGAGATTAAGTGACATTGTGTTTGAGGATGTAATTTGGAAATTTGGGAAGAGAATCTGTGCTCCAAATATATCTGAACTAAAAAGAGAGTTTTTGGATGATGCTCATATCTCCAATTTCTCTATAAACCCTAGGATCACCAAAATGTATTTAGATTTGAAGTAACATTTTTGGTGGGATAACATGAAAAAAAAGATTGCTGATTTTGTGTCAATATGTATGGTTTGTCAACACGTTAAAGCTGGAAGGCACATCCGGGAATAGTCTTGCAACCTTTTTCCATACCTTAGTGTAAATAGTATACCATTGCAATGGAATTATTCATGGGACTACCAACGACTCCTAGAAGGAATGATGCAATATGGGTCATTGTTGATCATCATACCTAGTCAAAATAATTTATTACTATAAGACAAGATTTAATGCAAAAATATTTAGCAAGACTATAAGTTAATGATGTTGTAATACTTCATGGTGTACCACTATAGATTGTTTATGATCGTAATCCCCATATTACATCAAGATTCTTGAAAATTCATCAAAAATTCCTGGAAAATGAACATAGTTTGAGAACTACCTACCACCCTCAAACTAATGGATAGTCAGAATAGACTAGTCAAACCATAGAATACATGTTGAGGTCTTTCTCACTTGACTTTCAATGTATGTGGGATCAATATTTACCTATGGTAGAATTACCTTATAATAGTAGTTTCCATTAAAGTATTTATATGGAACCATATAAAGCATTATATGGATAGATATATCGCACACCAACTTGTTTGGATGATGGTGGTGAAATAAAACTCGTAGGCCTACCAATGGTGGTTTAAACGATGTAAATGGTGAAGGTAATCCAAAACCACATCAAATAAGCAGAAAGTAGACAGAAGATCTATGATGATAACTGAAGGAAGGACATGGAATTTTAGGCAAGAAATCATGTTTTCATTAAGGTATCTCCATGGAAGGGTGTTATACATTTCGGTAAGAAGGTTAAATTGAATCCCAAGTAAATTGGACTTTTCGAAATTCTAGAACGAATTGGCGTTGTAGATTACTATTTGGAAATGCCGCCATGTCTCTCTAATATTCTTGATGTGTTCCTCATATCACTGTTGAGAAAATACATGCCTGACCCAATCCATGTACTTACCTATGAGGAATTATAACTTGAACCTGATCTGTCTTATTCCGAAGAGTCTATCATGGTTCTTGATACAAGATAAAAAGTGCCGAGAAATAGGATGACTAATCAGGTAAAAGTTTTATGGAGAAACTATACGTTGAAAGATGCAATGTTGGAACCTAAGGAACATATGATGAGGAACCACCCACTTTTTTATGAATTAAAATTCTAGAAATTTCTAGGATTAAATTAATTGATGGAGGGGGAAATGTAACACCCCAAACTTCCATTGTACGCTTCTCTTTGAATAATAGAATATCGTGTGGTGTACGCAACTTCGAGTTCTAACACACCGAAACCAATCAAACTAACTGTTATGAAAATTAATAATTTTTTTTTTGAATTTTTATAAATTTTATCATTTAAATTAAAATTCATTATTGTACTTGAAATATAGAAATTTGCTTAGGGTGAATTTTCGGTATTTTTCATAAAACATTCAATTTTAGTGAATGGAGAAAAACATAGAGTTATAGTTTAAAATCAAATAGTAATTTAAATAATTATTTTTATTATTTAAATTAATATTAGTGAAAAATAGAAACAAAATACATATATATATATATATATATATATATATTAATTGTAATTCATTTGAGTCAGTTTAAAATAATTATATATATATATATAAATTTTATTGAACTTTTTACAGTCTTTTACCCACCTCCTATGAGCATTTTCAAATTTACATAAAAATTTATTTTACAACTTCTGTGATTTGAATTTCAAAAAGTTGAGAGACACGGTTTATATCTGTTTGTAAATTTGGTTCAATAAAATGAAAATAAATTTTGGAGAAAAGTTACTTATTACTTTTATTTACCATAATTGAAAGTAAATATGGTAATTAATGGTAAAAATGACAATATTATTACCCTAACACATTTCCTAATTCTATTGGATAAGTGTAATTATACCAAAAACAACCTTAGGAATAATATATTATCCATTTGGTCCACTTGGATTATATTTGGACATTTATTATTATTTAATTCAAAGTAGAGTTAAAAGTGATAAATTCATTGTTTAATAACTAATCTATTTTTATTATTGGGTAAAACATAAGATAAATTAGACTAAAAATATTCATTAGAATGATAATACGATTCCCTACATAATGGTATTTTATTTATATTTTTTAGACATTATATAGTTAAATTTACTTATGACCCAATGATGACGCAATAATTATTGTAATAATGAAATATAGAAATAATTGATATTATAAATATCCAAATAAAAGTAATTTTACACAATTTATTAATTAATCTAATTTTATAAGTTAATATAATATTTCATAGTTTTTTAGATGATTTTGTTTAAGTACAATTTCTGTAATGAATTTAGAAAAAACAAAATACCAAATAGTGTCAAAATTTACGTAAAAGATTTTTTTAAAACAATTATTATATTATTAATTGATATTCTATTCCTAAAAATCTAATTTTAGCCCAAAATACTTATTTAATGATAGGTGTATCATTAATGAACCACTTTTGGTTTTATTGGAAGTATATAGTATGTTTATTAACCATAAAATATAAAAATACAAAGAGACATTGTAAATGTCAAACTATTTAACTAAGAGTTAAATAAAAAATATAAGGTTAATATAGTGACCCAAACATGTCTAAAACCTATTAGATTAGTGGATTTATACCCTTCCCCACCTTATCCGTTATATAATTTTTTATTGAGACATTAGAATCCGAAAATGGTTTTGTTTTAAAATAATATTTATTGCTTTTCCTAAGGTTCTCCTCAACCCTATAATAGAAGAGAAATCCCAATTCTCTCTAATTCACACCATCAAAGACTTTTGGATCGGCCAACCCCAAACTAAATACCCTCTAAACTATCCCCATTTACCCTTACAGGCCTTCCTCTAGTCAAAAATCAATCCTGAAAATCCCTTTTGATCAAATCAAATGGAAGATCCTGAAGACGAGGTTAATATTTCATCACCTCATTCATGTTCTTTTCTTCTTCCACATTCTATTACTCTTTTTTTTCCATTCTAAAATAATAAGTACAGTATCTTCTATATAATTTGATGTTATTATACATATGGCATGACCATATTCACTATTATATCCATCCTTTGAATGACATGTCACCATACGTGTGTACATACGTCATACCATATCCACATCATGGTGTAATTGTAATTAAATACATTATTATTTGGATGCAAATAATAATGTTGTTTAAATTATGTAAATAATAAATATAACATGATAATGGTTCATTATATCTGATATACCATCCAATTATATATTAACTTAATATCAAAATAATGATATTGTCGCTCGTGCGTACGTACGGATTACCGTCTCCACTAACACAATGAGATTCATTCCCCATCGCAATCAATTCAAGAATAATTTTGATTTTATGATTAAAAATAATTTTTAAATACTTAATATCACTCTGAATATGCATAAGATATATCCTATCTATAACAAATATTAATTATGTAATATAGCATATAAAGGAAAAGGAAACAGTTAACACCCGAAATGACGATAATAAGAAGATATTATTAACAAAGAAATGTTAAAAGATCATTGAAGATATTATTAACATAGAATATATGACTATTTTATAATTTATTCACAATTATTTCTCCATTATATAGGAGTTTAACATACCGTCGACCAAGGAAGATTACAACGTAACAGTTAATTTCAATCTCTTTATTATTCGAGGTTGTTTTTACATAAGTATCTAGTAGGACTTCTCTATAATCCACTTCGATGATTATTAAGAATGTATTCAAAATAATATTTACTATTTACTAGACTATTAGTTGAATTCATTTATACCCTTTATTTAATTTTAATAAAATGGTTTGAATGGAATCTTTCCATTGTTTTCCAAACAAGTTAACTTATGACCTTTTCAACAAAATTCAGGTATGAATGTTTTTCTAACTTATATAGTGGGTGAGGCTATTTTCATCTATTATAACATGTCAAAGATTCACTTAAAATATTTTAAGAATATTTTCAAAATAAATTTTTTATTTTATAATTATATGACCTTTAAATGATTTCAAAATACAACGTGATATTTCTATAAAAAATGTTTTGATTTCATCTATGTCAACATCCTTTGATGGATTTTATGATTATTTGAAGTTGATACAGATCTTCCATATTGTATTCAAGGTTTTTTGTTATGTTTGAATATGGAAGTGTTGTTTCTATACCATTCAAGGTTTATGGATAATGTTTTGACATTTCATATGCTACTTTTAAAATTAATATTTATGTTATGTTTCAACCTTTTCATATGAGGAATGCATTGGACTTAGTAAGTTATGGGTGGAGCCCCCTATAGCTCCTCTATGCATCAGTTGGACTCATGATACATACTAGTATCTTGGAACATGGTCTTAACAAAATTTTATTTGTTGTCTTGGCACAAGGCCTTGACTATGTGGTTGTAAAAGTCTGGCATTATTTATTCCATCATTATGAAAATGGCTATTGATATTGCTTGTGATTATTCAATTAGTGGAATATCCATGTCAATAATTAAATGGAATTATTTGATTTTATCTTTTCCATATTAGGCTGAACTTCATGTTTAAAAGGCTTTTTTTAGTCGTATACATTTCCTTAAATGATTATGTTTATTTATGAATGTTTCTGCTATATTTTTATCCATACTGAGAATCTGAGCTCACCCATTTATATGTTTTTTTCCTAGGATATGAAGAATTATATTATAATGGACTTATAGGGATAGTCTATGGGATCACAGTGTTGTATATGGGAACAATGTTGTTGTAGTTTTCCATTTTATGATGTAATGTAAACCTTATAAATGTATCTAGTATTTCCCTATCTACTAAACTAATCGATCATTCGAGAAATGATCTTTTTTGGTCATGCCAATGAAACATTTTAATTCACTGACTCAGGGCTTCTATGGTCGGGGAATTACACTCGTTGACCCCACTAGACCGTGTACCAGCACTATGAGACATCTCGCATAGTTGGATGTCTCTCTCCTTCGCCAGCTGTCAGCATGTTGTCAGTGGATCCTCCCACACTGTTGCACCCCGGGATGGTCATAGCATGCCATCATGGAACGCCGACTCCTGCCACTGGCACCCAACATGGTCCATTGGCAAGATGTTTTGTAGACTACTGGTTACACTCTAGTGGTCTGTTCATTAATCCATCTTTTCCCCTGGCCTCCATGGGGTTCCATATTCTCTTTTAGGCCCTTCAAAATTCCTTCGTTTCAATTTAGTGTTTCAACAATGAAGAACACACAAGAACACACAAAGGTGATCAGGATAAAACATTTTTCATGTTGTCCCACACCATACACTTCATATTATATTTAAAACATATGTGGATTTGACTAAAATTCTATCAAAATTCATCCCAACACAAAACCACAAGGATAAGGTCCCACCTACAAGAACAGGTGATCTTTGTGTCAACCTATTTGTCGGTTGATCAATGTTCATTGTTTTTGAATAATGAATAGGGAATAATAATTAAAAAAATTTAACCCCTACCTGTGATGGATTTGATTCTCTTGGTATAGCGGTGTCATGTGCCTTTGTTCTTTGGTCGTGATCATCCACCTATGTTTTTAGAGATCATTTGAAGGGTGTAAAGAGAATGTATTCTTCATTCGTTGGTCTCATTCTTTGATGGGTGGTTTTTTCACTAGAGATTCACTAATGTATTTAATTAGATATAATCTGTTTTCTGGCCATTTGAGAAATTCTATGTCTGATTCTCCAATCCAGTAACTCATTAACATGAAAAATGCATAGAAACATTTCTGTTATGATGCGTTGTCGCATCATTACATTGTTTCATTAATAAGAAATTGTATATGCAATGCTTCAATTAATGAGTATTTACTCTACAAATTGATGATCCTTATTAATGGGATTCATTTAATGTGATTCGTCATCACATAAACACTATTTCCACAGTACAGAGACACCAACAAGCAATGGTGTACATAAAAAATGAAATAACATTATAAAACTATATTATTTTTCTTTCGAAATATATGAATACTATCGTTTCTAATATACCCTTTCCAGTTAATGTTAGGTCCTTTCTAGGAGAATCCTTTTTTTCTATCATCAATGGTTCCCAATGATTTTTTATTCTAGAACTTGTTTAATTGTTATATATACCTAATCTCACATTTATTAAAATAAACTAAAAAAGTTCAAAATTCTATTCAATGATTACATGGAATCGGATTTTTGTTCCATCTGAGTGTCTGGTGTCTAAATAATCCCATATAATTTTAAAAAAAATATATGGAATTTCTTGTACATTACATTACCCACACCATTAGCGATTCATGCCCCGATAAGCCAAAATAATTCTAAAGAAATAAATTGGAAAACTATGCATGAACATGGTCTCCTCACTCCATTGTGTTCTCATAGAGAGTCACGTACTACCACATAACATACACCAGAGAAATCAATTATCCACAATGGAACTGATCATGTTGATCCTCTATCTCCACTGGGAACTCCAAAAACATCATTCACCTAATGCATATCGGGTTGGAGAGGTAGTTAATAAACCACCTCGCCAACTCTGATCAAAATCTAGAGTGTTCTGATGATCCATAGACACCACTTGTCACCCCGACCAAACCTCCACAATCCCCATCAGGTTGTGACTAGAAGGAAAACATGGTCTCCCTCTACAAAATCCATGATCCTCAATATCCTATCATCATAATATTTATTCCTAATCTATGCAGCCCTCATCCAATCTGTGATGATCTGCACCAACTCAATGGAATACCATACCAACAATGGATCCATGAGTGCTGACTCCCCTGGGTCTATCCATCATATTTTTAATCTGCAAGGTTTATCATACAAATCCTCAAACGGTGCCATAAAAATTGTGGAGTGATAACTGTTATTCTATGAAAACTACACCAGTGGAAGGTGTTCCTACCCAATGCAACCGAAACCAAAACTCAAGAATCAAGCATGTTCTCTATGTTTTGTATGGTCATATAAATTTATCCTTAAGTATGTGGGTTAATGGTTGTGCTCAAATGTATTAGAGTCCCAAATGCCTTCTATAATCCATTCTACTACAGGGGTCTGAAGCAAGCATCACAGTCAAAGACAATTATTGAGTATCCCCATGAATCCAAACATTATCCTAGAAGTATAAGCATCCCTAGCCCTCTACCTAACCCTAATAACAAACTGGTAGGGAGTATGGTGACTTGGTGAGTTATTCAAGGATTACCCAGATAAAATCATGGCACTTATAAGTGTGTCAAAGTCTCTTCATGAAGTCCATTGAGATACCATACCACATTCACTATGGTACATCAAGTTATTATGACAATATTGCTATAACCTAATGACCAACCATTAATTTCTAACAAGTGAGGCACTGTAAAATGAACTCATCCAACACTTTCATCATACATATCAACCAGTACTAACATCAGAGATCTTGGTTCATCATTAAAAAACCTAGAATTTCCAACAAATGGGATGTATGGAACTCCCTTAACACCTTATCCCACAACACCACTGGTACTAATATTCTCCCATTGAAAAGGATGACATGATCTATACCAATCCGAAATCAATTAGGAACATGTCCTATGGATAACATAAAAATTCAGGCCTCCCAATAAACAACAAAAAGATGGTCCTCTATAACAAGTTGTATGATTGGGGGAGTGACAACCATCGACAAAATGTAATCTTCTCGATGATCATCCAAGAAGGATACCAGCATGGTGGATAACTACTCCTTTTCCTCAGTCATAGGCTACAAACTAGATCACCAACTAAGCGCAACTTCTACCAAATTCCATTTTCATGTTTATATAGACTATCTTCATGTCATAGTTCTAGTGGAATTATAGAAATCACAATTTCATCATGTTCAGTTCCTTAAAAGTGAAGATATACATGAGTCTATTATGGTTGGAGAATATGGTAAAGTATTCACCAATCAAAATGTTCCCCCACTTTGTCAAAGTAAAATCCAATACAATTAACTTTAGGTCATGGGTCGCATAGTTTTGTTCATGCAGCCTAAACTACCATGAACTGTATGTTATCAGTTATTTCTCTTATATTAGGACACAACTCAGTCTGGTCCTTGATGTATCACAAAAAACTAAATACCCAATTCTCTCCTCCAGTATTCTAAAAATTGGGGAACTCGTCAGTATATGCATTTTCTACTGAAAACTGAAATGGAACTTCTCTACCCACACGAAGGTTTATCTCTTCCATTTCAAAGTCAATAAGGGAGTTCCACCTCTGGAAATATTTGTATGAAACCTCTAGTAGTATATATCCAATCCTAAGAAACATTGAACCTTAGTCACGCTCATGGATGGATTCCAAGAAAAAACTACCTCAATGTTCATTGGATCCACTACAAATCCATCTTCTGAGATGACATGTCCTATATAGAGGACATTCATAATCCATAATGATCACTTCGAGGGCTTCCCATAAAGATTGAGATCTCAGATTGTCTCCAGGAGTATCTGTAGTTGTGTTGTGTGTTCTTCTTTTGACACTGAGTAGACTAAGATGTCATCAATGAATACCACCATGAAATGTTCGAGATATGGAAGTAAGATCCTAATCAAGAGTCACATGAGCACTACTAGGTAATTGGTCACAATGAAGGTCACCACCGAGAACAAGTAATCCTAATAGTATTCACTAAATTTTGTAATCAGTTTATCCCCATATTGTACCTGAAGATGGTGATATCATGATCTATGGAATATCATTGAGAATCACCTTGATCCCATTATATAATAAATAAGGTCATTAATACTCAGTAGTGGATACATGTTATTCACGGTAACCTAGTTTAGGAAATTATTTTTCATGTATAACATAATGTTTCTATATTCCTTCTTAGTAAACAACATTGGGGCTACCCAAGGTGAAACGATTGGCCTCATGAATCCCTTCCACGACATTTCCTCTTGATTTGGCATCAAATCATGATGCCCTATAGAATTTATCTGATATGCTAATTTTTATATTGGGTTCATACCATGTTACATGTCTATGTAGAATTCATCCCCCATGGGAGGTGGTATCTTTAGAACGTCATAATAAAATATGTCTTCATGATTTTCCAACACAACATGAATGTGAGGAATCATCTTGTCAAATGCACCACAGGTAAGTAAAGAAAACATGTTTGTGATAGGATACACCCTCCTCCGACAAATTCATTTATATACTATCAGAGATCCTTTCTCTTCTGTGTGGAAAACCCGGTCCCATCTTCACGGACACATTGGAATCTTCTCCTAGATAGTCTATCTGAGCATGAACTTTGGATAACTAGTCGATTCCCTAGATGACATCGTAAGTCTGCATTGTCTATAGAAGGATATCCAAGCCGATGCTCTTACCCCTATGAGTAAACTCACACTATTCTCACAAGTATGTAATCATCCAATCCCATCTCGCATGAGTAACTAATCATATGAATCAAGCCCGCAGCTCCACCAGAATCATTAAGGCTCGAACGCGGTTCAAGTAACAATAGAGTTACTAGAAACTATGACTATAAGAACTGCAACTATGATGGAGAAGACATTGATATTACTTATAATCATCCCTAGAGAACTGTGGAACTAGGCCTCAAATACTTGAATATATACTCTCCCATATCCACCTATTCCCTATGGTCGTGGTAGACCATATTGATGTGGTGGTTTTAGTACATTGAATCATTTCCCACTACCTTCTTCTTGGCCAACTCCTCTACAATGACCTCCTCTCTAAATTCCTCTTCTCAGGAAACATTACCACAAAAACTTAGTCTTACACCTCATCTCATGGCAGGATCTCCTCACAGTCACGTATCAGAAACTTAGTTTGTTATCTGTGTTGAGTCATCTTGAAATAGATCATGATTTTCCATAATTAGTAGATTATACATGGTGAGATGACTCTAATTCAAGAATAAAATGAGGAAATACACAATTCCAATATAATTCATGAAAATAGTGACTTTATGTATAGATCAAAAAAGCAGAATTCATGGTCCTGGTGCATGGATACAGCAAATGCCACACCAAAACTGGAAAACATGAATCCCAAATTCTATCTCGAAACATTTAACATTGTTTCCCAAAAAAGAAACAACAGACTCTCAGCCTTAGTGGTTGAACTGACCACCTTTGATACCACTTTTTCATGTACCCTTCACGGGGAATATGTCATGACTCAACTAATCCCACCTCCCAAAAGCTAGGGGATGGGGACTATAACCAAAGGTGTCAACCTGGATGTGGGAGGAATTTTCCTAAGTAATTATATTCAAACACACACAACCACATCCCAAAAAATTGGAATACAAAACAAACTAGCCTCTTAAACAAATAGTGAGTAATGGTACATGTTATAGGTAAAATGGGAAAGAATACAAAACGAACAATAGAAAAACTAAAAAAATGAATGATTAAAGATATCTATAAAGGCATCTACTGAAAACCCATCCTGATGGGTATGTGTAGAGTAGCTGCAGGAAGTCATAGAAGTACACCATGCCAGCCTGATCTCACTTGGCACAACCCGGTCCATGTCTTCAAAAACCTCGGCCATGGCGGTGGTCATCTGCACCAGACACAACACGTGAGGGTGAAGCCCACGTAGGGGTGAGTAAAAAAATACTCAGTAGGGACCCCCAAAAATAGTGTAAATACCACATTTATATAAAAAAACACCTGTAGAAATTCCACATAAAAAGATAGTTCACACATGTTTAATCAAATGTAAATATTTCAAGACTATTAGTCATAAAAATAAACTTCTTGGACTGCTGTGGTACTAATCCATGATGAGTATCGTGGGACTGATGGGTCACAAAGAGCCACATACCACGTAGTTCGTCAGAGTTGGCCCACACAAATCGACATATTGATGATCCACACAGGGTCTCTTATTGTTAATACACACATGGCCTCTTATAGAGGATCCACACAGGTCACATATGAAAAATCTATAAAGGGTCACTTGTAGGTGAACCACACCGTGTTTTTTAGAGCTAATCCACAAATGGTATCTTAGATGTGTTCTAGAAGGTTCTCATTGAGGTGATCTACATAGGGTATCTTGTCTTCTTGGCCTATTGGTTTACATTGTATCTCTCAGGGGCGGTCTTCATGTTTCATCTAGAAACAAGATTCTCACGTGTAACGCCCTTGATTCTGGGAAAATCCACTCTTTAAGCCGGTATTCTGGTTTTATCTTCCCTGTAAGCCTCCTTACAGAATTCCAAAATAATTGCTTTGTCACAAGCGATACACTTCTAAAAATGGATCATAAATATGAATCCAATATTGAATGATATTGGAGTTTTAGAAAATAGGGGCAGGTTGTGTCCAGGCTCAGTGTGACCTAGTGGGATAGACATGTCCATCCTGGCTCGGGGGACTCACATGACACAAAATGATCTGGCTGACTGATCCAACCCGGTTGGGTCTAAGACAGATAGGTTTTTCCCTTTTCGACCAAGATAAAAGACTATTCCTATTAGACCTTGATAGACCTGACATGGTTCTCCCATGGGTCCAATCCACAGAGTCTCCACCCCACACTACCCGACCATTTTTCATACCCCTCTCAAGCTACATAGTAGCCCGACTTTATCCTCCAACCCCAGCCAGCATGGCAATCCATTCATCTATAGTTTTGACACCATATGGGTGTCCTGATTGGCTACACACAAACACATTTAGCCACTAGCCCCCTGTTCCTACACACAGTCCCCACTAGACCACATGTCATTTTGAATCCATGTCCCACCTCTGCCAGCCATAGGCCCACTAATGGCGGTTCATGCAGTATGGTTGCACCCCACCTCGACACGTCATTGCTGCAGACCCTCAGGTCCACTTTGGTGGTCCATTAAATGGGAAATCTATGCCTCATGGCTCTATGGGGTGAAATCTTCCATACTAGTGCCTCCAAAATTCCATTCCATCAATCCGGATATGTAGAAAAAAATAACACAAAAGAACTCACAACGGTAGAGGGGCTCGAGCTTGGTCCATTTCGACCTACACCATTCACATTATATATTATATAAAACATGTGGGGAGATTGGATTATGATTCTATCAAAATTAATCTTGATGATAAATCTTATAATTTTCTCTATTACACTATAACAAGTGACCCATGAATATATCAATTAATTGGTTGATCCACGGTAATTGTTTTAGAATGAAGAAAGTGGAATAAAAATTGTAACCCCAACCTAGGATATATTAAATGTTCATAGAAGAGTGGTGTTGTGCATATTCATTATCTTTTCTAGATCCACCGCCCACGTTGCTAGCGATCAATCAAAGGGTGTAGGGATAATTTTTTCGACATTCATCGGTCATGTTCTACGAGGTATGTTTTTTTCACTATAGATTATCTAGCATTTTTTATTGGATATAATTTCGTTTCAATTCTCCCAAAAAATTGTAGCTCGGATTCTCCACCTTGTTATCTCATTAAAAGTGAAATGTTTCATCGTATTTCTATTACGCTGCATTTTCATGTCGTTATGTTATTTCATTAGTGAAACATTGTATCAGGTACCCTTCAATTAATGAGTCTTTATACTACTCCTTTAAGACCCTCATTAATGGGATTCATTTAATGAGACTCGTCATTAACTTCGCCTTGCCACGATAGTGCTGACATGCAACTTCACAATGGTGCAGTGACACAAATAAAATAACCTTTTTATGTTATTTTTATCTTCTAATATGACCGAAAAAATAACTTTTCTTGTCAACTGTCAATGGTTTTAGTTAGTAACCTTTTAGGAGAATCTCTTCATTCTGTGTTGAATGGTTCCCTCATATTTTTCATCCAAGCACAACATTAATAGTCAGAAATACATGTTCGTACATTTATTTGAATGAACATTAAAATTCAATATTCTATTTTGGGCTCATCGTGCATTAGAATCAGGTTCCATCTAATCATCTAGTCCATAATAAATCCCATATAATATTAAAAAAAGTCAGTTTCAATTTCATGGACATTAAATATCATCTTTTTGAACCTCATATCTATTAGGAAATGATTAGATCACATCATTTTATATGTTCACTACAACCTCTATGAAGTGATGTTATTTTCATTTTATTCATTATTACATTGAATGTAATATAGTTATATTTAATGAATTTGTATTACATATATGATATAATATTATAATTCCAATTATGACTTTTTATGTACACTTCAATAATTAAATTTTTCAAAATCTGATAACTAGATTCCTACATACATAAAGATAACTATCTCTACAGATAATTTAATCCATTTTTTTTGATCTACCAATTGTGGATGACATGAAATTAATAATTAATAAAAATTAATTATATTTATATAGTTATTACAATTATGAAGGTTATGGAAAATTTATATATTTAAAACGTTCAAAACTATGGAAATGAATTTATCAGGGGAAATTAAAAACTTAACACCTAGATGTGACAATTTAAAAAAGGACTTATTAATAAATTGTTTTGGAAATGTTATACTTATGTAGTATATGAATTTATAATTATATTAATGAATATTTAATATAATTTAATAGAATTAATTTTAATATAATGGTGGTATTAATAATTCCAATTCAATCCAAACCAGATGTATGTGACTCATATTACAATCTCAATGTTTACTGGGATTGTTTATAATTGTATTTTTTAAGATAAAACAGAATATAATCCAATGAATAATATAATTCATTTAATTAACCTTTATTTATTTATAATGACTAAATGTTTAACATAATTTTTTGTATGTCTATTAAATCAATTGACTATAATGATATTTTTATGGAATCCATGTCTTTATTTCAACCTTCGGTCGAAAATAGTTTTTACTATTCTCTATATTGTATAAATAACGTATAAAGATTATTTTGAATATAATATTATGGATTAAATCCAATTTTACACATTATTTAATTTATAAAAAAATATTAATTTTTGTCTTTATTTATTTTTCCAAATGAGGTACATTAGACATATTGTAGAAAATTTGATAAGAATCATTATTTTAATGTACTGGACATAAAAAAGTTCTCCATCCCTCATGAAATATCAATGATTTGATGATTAAATTATAAGATTACATGGATCATTTATATTATGAAATTTATTATATATTTAGTAATGATTTGTATTTTATTTAGTTTATTTCAATTTTAATAGTGAATTTTCTTATGGAAATATTCCAAATTGATTTTTGAAAATAATTATTTAATGAATATGATGACTTATTATGTACCTTTTTTATTACGTGGATGTTAATCAAATTGTACTAAACTTATTATTTGATTGGATGGTTTATGATAAGGTTAGATTTTTTTTATGCAACACATATTATTTACATGGGTGATGTTATGATGAAATAATGATGATGTTTATAATATCCATTTAAATTAAGTTGGGAATTTGGTTTTGAAATGTTAATAAAACCCATTTATTTCCCATGGTATACTATTTCATGAATTTTTCATGATCATGTTTCAATCATATGTATTATTTTCAGCATTATTGGGTGGCCCAGAAATTATATTTCTATTTAATACATTGGGTTATGGTATATATATATATATAAGGAGATAATAAGAACAGAAATGGGGATATAACCATGTTCAATGAAGTACTCTATTCATTATGATTGTCATGGGTGTGAAACATGATTATGAATATGATGGAATATAAATTATAATAATCCACTATAATAGTCTTAGTAGTGATCTTAGAATAAGGAAATAATTTTATGTGATTATATGTATCCCACAAACTTATTCCTTCTAACAATGTTACTCTATATATATCAAATTCATTTATTTAATAATTTTTTTGAATTATAAACATTCATTCTTTATTCCATGATTAATAATTGTGATATATGATATAATGGGTTGATACATTCAACGGTGTGGATAATTTTCCTACACCCATATTCCCAATTTATTGTTACATGCTCATTAATGTCTCCTATGTTTGTAATTACTGAGTATATGAGCTCACTCATTCGTAGGTTTTCTTTTCTTTGGTTATGAGGAATTTTTTAAAAATATAGTACATATTTGATGATAAAATTATGGATAGATATTTGGAGATTATATTCATTATAATTTTTCCGATTAGAATATTATTTATTCAGTCTCAAAATAAATTAATACGTTTTGGATCATAAGATTTTATTTTAAAAATAAATTGAATATTCATTTATTAAAATTCTATGTATGTTTATTAAAAGTTTGGGTCAATATATATGACAAATCATATCTTCTATACACTATATTTCACATTTTCATACATAAAATCAAATGTAATACAATATTATAAGATATTGGCCCTTATTATATTAGTGAACATAGGTATATAACAAATCAATGTGACACTTAAATACAATGAAATTATTGAAAATATTTTTAATTTTTACATAATGCATCATCACCCTCTTAAAAATTCATATGATAACACGAGGATCGATATAAGAAAATGGTGATATATAAAAGGATCTTATGAAATAAAAAATCATAACATTAGGTAATTTATTCCATGATATTATAGAGTAATTTCAAGGAAGAAATGAACAGTGACAATAATAATCAAGAACAACATGGAATTATATAATATGATAACATAAATAAAATAAAATAATTTCAAAACAACATAACACATGAAATAAAAATCTTATGTGAATTCAATATTCTCGAACAACATAAAAAAATGTAATTGGTAAAATATATAGTGAACCATACATAGAATATCATTTGATAAAAATACATCCCAATGCATTAGATTGAAATATAATTATGGATCCACTTATCACATTATTATCATGTACATTCAAAAAAAATTACAATTATCATAAAACCTCAGAATGTATCTCAGAAATTTCAAAACCATTCTTATAGTGTTTGGGTTTCAAACTTTTAAAGCATCAATAAAAGGACACTAATAACTAAATGATTTCATATACGTAGTGATTGAGATGAATGTTTAGTAAAATATTATTTTTATGGAATCAATTTATAGTTTTAATAGAATAATTGGTGTATATAATGGTTTATATAAGATGTGAATTATAGATGTATGGTATTCTCATTAAATTTAAATAATTCAGAAAATAATTGTGGTGGTAAGAACATGTCTTAACATGAAAATTTTGGCAATTAAATTTCATGACATAATGAAGTTTTATAAATAAATAGGAGATGAATATGATTCCTTACATTAATAGGGTGAATAATTAATCATGGGCATTGATTTATAAGACCGAGGGGAACATTGATCTGGTTATCGAAAAAAATGTAAAAATAATAACATCATTCTATATGTGTTTTGAGTGAAGAAGAATGGGATGTTGGTGGGTTAATGTAGAAAAAGATTATAAATTATTGACTAATTTACAATCATAGGTTTTGTACTGAATATGAAAATATAATCAAAATGAAAATATTTTCAATAGTTTTACGCTATGGTTCCTACCAAAAAAAATTCATTATTTTTTATGGATTTGAATAATTCCCTGGGTGAGGGGGATATGTAAAATGTATGTAATGAATTTATTTTATAAACTCAAAATATAATCTATAATTTTAGATATTAGTTATATGATAATAAAATTATTCATATAAAATTAAGAAGATTATATTTTATGGTATAAATATAATTTTCATTGTGGATTCCATTTAGTGAAAATATTAAGTTACTTTTGGTTTGTTATGACATCATAATATAGACAATATATTTATAACATATTTAATTTTATCCCAACAATTTGATCTTCTCTAAAAATTATAATAAATAACCATTTGATAATTTTTATGATATAATATCAAGAATAAAATATTTGTTTTTAAAAAATAATGTAAGAATAATATATGTTTCACTTTTAAAAAAGTGAAAATTTATTTAATAATACAAGTTATTTTCATAATATTACTGTTTTATCCTTATAAATATAATTATTTCCAACATAAAATTATATTCTCATTTGTATTAAATATATATTTTAAAATAAAATTATTTTATTATAATATCATTTTTTATATTACTGAATTTAGCAAAAATATTACCTTTATTGAAACTATATATTTCAAAAAAATACAATTCAGGATTTAGAATATCGAAATATATTTTTTTCAAAATCATTAACTAATCATTCAAAAATAAATACTAAAACTGGAAAAATAAAATTTTTTTTCATTAGAAAGATAAATTTTATAATTTCTACCGTTATGGTCTAGATAAATAGAAAATTATTTCACTAGTGAATTCCCTAATGTTTACTTATCCATTATTGAGATTTTTATGAAGTCCATCAATTAGCAATGTTTTGGATGTGATCTTGAGAAGAATGAACTTACCCCTAAATAATTTCAGTATTTATTTATCTATTAACTATAAAATTAGTATTGGTCATGGGAAAATCATTTTGATGTCATCTCCCTTTTATGATCTCAAATATTTTTGCCATATGATACAATACTTCTAGTTTATTCCATTGATTCATTTGTTTATGTGAATTAGAAATTATCATTAAAATTAATATTATAATATTAAAGACCCTTAGTGAAAATCAATAATATAATTTATTATGATGATTACTAATCGTTTATATCTTATATTACATAACATATAATGGTGTAAAAAAATAAATTAGTTATTTTTTTCTAAATATTTGTTACATGGTAATGTTTTTATTCACTAGAAAATTAGAATTTAATTTATATGAGTTTAGGTGCTTACATTCCTCCCCCATTTAGAAACTCATCTTGTAACTCCACAAGATTTTATGAAAAATATTCATTTAATATCATTAATGTCTTGTGTTGTATGATACACCAAGATTACCTTGCACTATACGCAACACCGTATTAGCTTGCAAACTACGCAACACTATTCTTGGATCGTGTTACACACAATTTTGATAATTGTTATTCTACACAACATTGAGTATATATATATATATATGTATATTCAATGTATAAAAGAAATATGGTAGGATTCTATTATAAAAAACAACGAAGGATTCTTGCACAACATGTAACCCTGACTTGGCTTGTATTACACGCAATCACGGCTTTCCTCGATAGCGTGTGTTCTACGTAATTCTGATTTTTACTAAACAACGATATATTATTATAATATTATTATGAACTAGCTGTTATGAATATTATTAACTAAATTTTGAATTTTATAAAATTATTATTCATCTTACACAACATGGTTTAAGAACATAATAAATTTTTTGGGTAAAATAAGTATTTTAAAAAAAATGCAGTTTTGCCGCCTTTTGATGGCGCACCCACATTAAATATGGTTTTAGACATGTCTATAAGTTAAATTTGACAAAATAAAATTATTCTTTGGAATCATGAAATAAAAATTTACTTTGGATAAATTTTTCATATTATTCCAGTAACTTTCATATTTTGATGAATAGTAAAAACATGGTATATTTTAATTAAAAACAACTTTTTTCATCGCAATAATTTATAAGGTTAAATTATAATATTGAATGGTTTTAAAGTATAAATAGAATATATTTATACCATTTAATATAATGAACGTCATTATCATTGATTTTACATTAAATTCTTATGTTAAATCAATTCAATCTTTTGCAATGTTTTAAAGAAAAACCCGTTTTCTTTCGACAACAGGATTAATTTTAATTTAATTTCTGCAACTATTGTGTATTGAATTTGGAACAATGGATTCCATATTTGGAATCAGTGGGTCCAAATTATTTTAATAATCTACTTTTTATTTTTGGGAATTATGAATAGTAATTACGGTAAAATTTATTTACTATAGTTAAAGGTAAATCGGGTAATTAAGGGTAAATATAATATTATAAAATTACCCTAAAACATGCCAAAATTCTATTGGATGGATAAAAGTAGACTCATATAACTTATGGGTCGGATTACATTCATTTTATGGACTTTTTAGAATGAAAATAATTTAATTATTATTAAAACCAAAGAAAGTAACAACATGTAACTCTCTTAAATCGTATAAGTATAATAATTTTAATTTAGTGATAAACATCATAAATATTCAAACTTGAATAGTATCCAGAAATCTAATAAAATTATCCAACTCATGATAATTTATTTAGAATTTTTAAGGATTATATAATTGTCATTAATGGTGATACATTAATGATGCAGAAATTATTTATTAGGTGAAAAATCAGTAATATAGTTTTTATTGAAATAATAATACCCATTAAAAGGCCCAAAAACCTGACCAAAACATATTTTTAGTGTATATATACACCTTAATCATCCAATTAAGTAATATATAACAGTTTTGAGTCTTATAAATGTGATTATTACACTTATATTATTTTATTTTAATTGATGCCAAATTTGTCACATTCATAATTTAATAAATATAACAGTTTAACTATTGTGATTTTAAGATGATAAATTCTAGTAAAAGTTTTATTGTGAACGGTAATATATTTATCTTCATTATAGGATTTTATTTTTAATTTTTATGCAAAAAAATACGTATATTAAATAATTATACAAAAATGTTGTAGTAATTATTTTATTAAGAGATAAACCAAATAAATAATTTAAAAATATAAATATAAATATTATATGAACTATTTAATGTTCTAAACTAATTTTATAGATACATATGAACATTAATTAATCTATTAAAGCTTTTAGTTAGAAAATATCTTCTGTATATATTTTATTTAAATTCAAATAAATGAATAGTGTCAAAATTGACACTATTGTTATTTTATAAAAATAACATATTATAAAATTGTTTAAAAATTAAAAAAATATTTAAAAATTATAAATTTAAATTTATACGGTATAAAATGTTATAAATTATCTAATTATTGACAATTCAAAACAAATAAGTAATTATTTTTATAATTTAAAATTTAGAATTTTATTACCACAAATAAAATTAAATTGAATAAATAAAGATAAATCAAGTTGATAATGTTAAAATTAATTCCTAACATGTCTAAATTTTATTGGTTGATAATATTACGACCCTATATCATCTAATATTCTAATTTGAGTCATTTTTGGAGGTTTTTATGTGGGGTTAGATTTATTATAAATTAATATTTTTAAGATTTCCAAAGGTGCCCCTATCCTCCCTTATAAAAGGGAACCTCCTCCATCCCTTCCTCACACCAATTTGAGCCTTCAATCGTGGTCAAACCCTGCCAAATTCTCTTCTACACTTCACTAAAAGCATCATAGAGGTCCTTTACTTCTTCAAAGACCAATTTTAGTGCCCTAAGTGGAGGTCTCAAAGAGGTGCTTCAAAGAAGAGGTAATGTCTGTTACCGATTATTTCAAGTTTATTTCTTCTTCAACTTCTTCTTATTTAGTTGTTTAATTATTAAAATAATAACATCAGAATCACTAATATACTGATATGTTATTATAATTATTAAACAACCCTATTTTACCATCTCTCCATCCTACGGAAAACGAAATCACCGCGCGTGCGTACGTACGGAATACCGTCTGCACGCCGTGGTGTAATTTGTTTTTCCAACACCACCATACATGGATGGGTATAATGGTGTAAAGAATAACTATACACAGTGATTAAAACATCATACTGATTATGATATATTGTATCATCCTATCCAATTCAATTCAATTATTATGGGAACGATATCATCGATCGTGCGTACGTACGGACTACCGTCTCCACGACGCGATGAGATTCATTCTCCATGTTAACCATTTAAGAATGATTATAAAGTATATATAAGAAATAATAATGAAATATATGACATTATAAAGAAACTGGATTTATGTATATATATATATATATATATTTCATCTACTTAATTCTATTCAACTCAATAAGGAAACGAAAACATCATTCATGCGTACATACGGCCTACCGTCTCCATGAACGGTGTATTTCATTAAATTTATTGATCTATTATATATATATGTATATTCTGAATAAATATTATATATAAATCATGTTTTACATTCTGTATGTAATTATTCATGATCTAAGTAATCAAATGAATAATTACAATTCAAAACACGAACGACAAATGAAACGATTTTACCCAAAACACTATTTAACATGGAATTTACAAAAGAACGGGTAATATAAAGTCATATGTAAACCATATGTGGTATCATAACAATGAATATGATTCTGTAATAAGTCAATAACATTATTTAAATCATTATACAAGATTTTCGGATACGTACGAAGCATATCAGACCTAAGGTAATGGATAATTTTTCAAATCTCATTTTTATCTGAGATTGCTTATTCGTAAGTATTTACTGAGGTTATTTATATCATCCATGTCAATGTTTTACAAAAGTTTTTTCATGTATGATTAATGTAATTTTTACCCATTTTTGTCTTTTACTACATGGTATGTAAGAAAACTTTCTTTTGTTTACGTTACGAGGTACTTTTTGACTTTTCCGACAAAAGTACGAGGAAAATGTTATTTTTAACTTATACGGCGTGAACGGATTTTTACAGTTTCATAATGCCTCATATACATGAATCATAATCTACATTATTTTATGAATATTTTCAACAAAATACTTTAATTTTAAAAGTTCATGGCATTTTTTGAAAAGAAAATTATTTTGACGAAGAAACGATATTTTCCTCAAGAATTCCTTTCAAATGTTTTATCAAAACCATTTTCCATCTAATATGAAATTATTTGATATGTGTATCATTCAAGTTTAATGTCTTTATGATTTACATGGTTCACTTTTTATGATGAAATGTCCATTTGTTTTATATGGATTATGAAATGATGGGATGATTTTTATGAAACTCATTTTATTCTTTTGGTTATGATGAATGTTTTAAGTTTATTTTGTGGAACAAGTAAGAATGATTTCACTATGAGATTGGTGGGACCTATATATACCTCCAATGCATTGGGTAAAGATTTTATATCTCATGAGATAGACATGGATGGAATGGCATGTTAAACCGGTTCAGTAATACATGACAGGAATGAGGAGTGAACACGATTCAGAAAGGGACTTTGTCCACTAAGATGGTCTTGGCAGTAATGCCATGGCTAATATGGAAATAATATCATGTGCTTAATGGTTTCCACAATTAGATGTTTCATTCCCATGCTATTTTTTCATTCTTAATGTTTCTTTATGATCTATTCCTTACATAAATCCATTTATTATGTCATTGCTCAAGCTTTTGATGTTTAAAACTTATGTTCATGTTTTTAAGGTCAAATGTATATGGTATGTTTTATTATATCCATGCTTACCCTTACTGAGCATGTGAGCTCACCCTTTTTATGTTTTCTTTTCCACAGGATATAAAGAAAGGTTTTAGGTAAAAAAAAGGGGGAAGATCATTATGGGAGATGTTGAAGGTCTTTCACCATGATTAGAAGATTACGTTCCATGTTTCCAAAGACACTAAACTATTATGGTCCTTGTGTGTATGTTTTTGTTATGTATTAAGTATTCCGAAAAAGTAATGTAATGTCCATGTACGTTAAGCTTCGGGTCTCTACTATTGGTATCAGAGGAATGGTTTAGTCAACCTTTGGAAACTAGGATGCGAGAACTTTAGTGAGATACCTAGAGATATTTCTAAGGTATGTCTGGGGATGTCCCTAAGGTTAAGTATAAGTATAGGTTATAGTACTAGAATTATGGTAACCCAAGATGTCATATATTGAAGTTACTCCCCCTTTATTATATTGTTTTCCCTAGCGTGATTTTTACCTCTCACACATTTCTTTTTGGGTTTTAGACGATGGATGGAACCCGAAGGAACCGAGTTGATCAATGTAATAGACAATGCAATGATTTTCCTCCTGAACAAAAAAATGTTATGGGAGATGGAGTGAAAAATCTTATTGCTATATTTACACAAGCTATGAATCATTCTGAACATCCAAATGAGTATAGAAGGGAACAATATTCTATTGAGTCCTTAATGAGGCAACGTCCACCTTCTATCAGTGGGTCTACTGATCCACTTGTTGCTGAACAATGGATCAGTACTACTGAAAAGATATTTTCAGTTCTTCAATGTTCTAAACATGATAAAGTCATCTTAGCAGTGTATCATTTGGAAGGTGATGCTGATCAATGGTGGAATCTTATCAAGAATACTAAGCCAAGGGATGAAATTTATTCCATGGAATGGGATGAGTTCAAGAAGTTATTTTTCAATAAGTACATCCCTCGTATTCTTCGAACAAAGATGGAGAAGGATTTTCTTGATCTAAAGAAAAAGGACGATGAATCTGTTGGTATATACGAAGCTAATTTTACAAGGCTTGCAAGGTATGCATCTGGATTTATCATCCAACCTGAACGTAAAGTTGACCGATTCTTCAGTGTCTTAAAACCAAATCATCGATGGGCATTAGATATAAGAGACTTCAATAGCTATGAAAAAATTGTGCGTTGTGCTATCAAGGTAGAAATGGAAGTTGGTGTTACTTATCCATCCCATAGTTTTGACAAGAAACGAATGATGGAGTTCAAAGAGAAATCTCAGAAAAATGGTGAAAAGAATATGAGTGTTTCATTATGATCAAAGTCTGGAAATAAGCATGTTGGAGATTGTCTTAAAGGGACTAGAAAATTTTTTAAGTGTGGAAAAGAAGGTCATCGAGCAGCTGAGTGTCGAATTAATGGAAAAAGGGTTTCTAATGATGTGAATAAAGAAAAGGTTGCAGAGAACGCACCACCAACACTTCAATGTTTCAAGTGAAGGGAAATGGGGAATTATGCTAATAAATTCCTTAATCCTAGGGTTAGTGATGATCGACATAAGCAACCACTTAAGGAAATGGAAAAAGGGAAGTCACATGCGATCACTATTGGCGATGTTGAATTTGAAAACAGTTAGGTGGAATGATTAAGTGTTTATGTAATGGGATTCCAAAATAATGTTTTATATTGTATCGTGGAATATTGGAATAATTATGTATTTGAATATTGTGGTTTTCAATGGTACCGGTAAGCATGGATTGTGATTGAGATATTTTTGGAAAAAAAGATGATATGCGCATAATGAAAGAAAAACGAGAAAATGAAATGTTTGACCGTATTCATGAACTCATGACTGATATAAGGAGAAGGTTATATCATGGTTTGAGTATATAGAATTTTTGGATTTTGTTATTTGGAAAGAGTTAACTTTTGACTGCATTCATGTTTTCAGTAAGCTTCAATGGGTATTCATTCTTCAAGAGAATACATGATTAAGGTATTCACATGTTTGTAATTTGATCAACAAGAAATATTTTATGATATATGGGGATCAATGATGGTATTAAATATCTGGTAATCGTTTTCACTATATTATGATAGTGGACTACAGTATTATGGATAAGCCTAAAGATTGGAATAGATTATGTTGGACAAAAGTTAGTATTGTTTAAGGTAAGAAGTTTTTCGATATTATTGATGGGATGTTATAGTAATATAGTTTTAGAAAAAGGACAACCTGCAGGATGGGCGACAACCCATCACATCAGAAAAGGCTGTGGGAATCGAACCCACAAACGAAATGCGACTGGCCTTTATCGCCGACCACTGGCCTACAGAAAGTCCCTGGTTAGTAGAAACTGGTTTTATTTTATTAAGCGGTATGATATATGAAGCATAAGTTCATTTTTGGAACCATATACGATTAATCTAACCATAAGATGGACTTATAACTTTTGCTAACATTTTTATTGAAAGAGATGGAATGACCCAACGTTCTATCACATGATCTACCAACACATCATGAATAACAAATTCAACTTCATTTCATTAAGGGATGAAATGGAAATTGTTCAATTCACTAACAACATTGATATTGTACTAAAATCATGTAAGTATTTAATTTAATTCATCAAATTTAGGGAAATGATCTTGAAAACCAAAAATGATGTCCTAGTTCCCTTATATCCGATGAATCAGACGACACCTTAGATCATCACAAATCTATATCTTTGTGATTGTTGGATTTTTCATAGCCATGTTCTCTACCACTCTCCATCAGAACCCGATGGTTAGATTTTTCTTCCATATCCATATTTTCACCTATGTTCTCCTACATGGAAACCTAGTGATGAGTTAATTTGGGTAACCGTTCCATTTCAAACTATAGTTTTTAAAGCCATGTTTTGGTATTCCTTTTTACGATGTGGGTTTCTATTAAACAAACTTTTAAGTAGTAAACCATTTATAACCACGATGAATTTCGAGGGCGAAATTCATTTTAAGGGGGGTAGAATGTAACGCCCCGAGATTTTATGAAAAATATTCATTTAATTTCATTAATGTCTTGTGTTGTATGCTACAGCAAGATTACCTTGCGCTATACGCAACACCGTATTAGCTTGCTGTATACGCAACACTATTCTTGGATCGTGTTACACCCAATTTTGATAATAGTTATTCTACCCAACATTGAGTATATATATATATATATATTCAATGTATAAATGAAATGTGGTTGGATTATGTTATACGAAACAACGAAGGATTCTTACACAACATGCAACCCTGACATGGCATGCATTACACGCAATCGCGACCTTTCTCGATAGCGTGTGTTGTACGCAATACCGATTTTTACTAAACAACGATATATTATTATAGTATTGTTATGAACTAGCCGTTAGGAATAGTATTAACTAAATTTTGGATTTTATAACATTATTATTCATCTTACACAACATGGTATAAGAACAAAATAAAATTTTCGGGTAAAATAAGTATTTTTCAAAAAATGCAGTTTTGCCGCCTTTTGATGGCGCACCCACTTTAAATCTAGTTTTTGACATGTTTATAAGTTCAATTTGACGAAATAAAATTCTTCATTGGAATCAAGAAATAAAAATTTACTTTGTATTACTTTTTCATATTATTCTAGTAACTTTCATAGTTTGATGAATAGTAAAAACACGCTATATTTTAATTAAAAACTTTTTTTATCGCAATAATTTATATGGTTAAATTATAATATTTAATGGTTTTAAAGTATAAATAGAATATATTTTTACCATTTAATATAATTTATGTCATTAGCATTGATTTTACATTAAATTCGTTTGTTAAATCAATTCAATCTTTTGCAATGTTTTAATGAAAAACCCGTTTTCTTTCGACAACGAGATTAATTTTAATTTAATTTCTACAACTTTTGTGTATTGAATTTGAAAAAATGGATTCCATATTTGG
This sequence comes from Viscum album, assembly GCA_963277665.1. NCBI lineage: Eukaryota > Viridiplantae > Streptophyta > Magnoliopsida > Santalales > Viscaceae > Viscum > Viscum album. Next base: position 667,469,262 of record OY728165.1, on the reverse strand, counting down.
AATCGGGTAATTAAGGGTAAATATAATATTATAAAATTACCCTAACACATGCCAAAATTCTATTGGATGGATAAAAGTAGACCCATATAACCTAAGGGTCGGATTAGATTCATTTTATGGACTTTTGACCATGAAAATAATTTAATTATTATTAAAACCAAAGAAAGTGACAACATGTCACTCTCTTAAATCTTATAAGTATAATAATTTAAATTTAGTAATAGACATTATAAATCATCGAACTTGAATAGCCTCCAGAAATATAATAAAATTATCTACATCATGATAATTTATTTAGAATTTTTAGGGAATAAATAATGTTCATTAATGGTGATACATTAATGATGCTGAAATTATTTTTTTAAGTGAAAAATCAGTAATATAGTTTTTATTGATATAATAATACCCATTAAAAGGCCCACAAACCTGACCAAAACTTATTGGTTGTGAATATCTACACCTCAATCATCCAATGAACTAATATATAACCGTTTCGAGTATTATAAAAGTGATTATGACACTTATATTATTTTATTTTAAATGATGCCATAGTTGTCAAATTCATAATTTAATAAATATAACAATTTAACTATTGTGATTTTAAGATTATAAAATCGAGTAAAAGGTTTATTTTAAAAGGTAATAGATTTATCTTAATTATAGGATTTTATTTTTAATTTTTATGCAACAAATAAGTATATTAAATAATTATACAAAAATGTTGTAGTAATTATTTTATTAAGAGATAAACCAAATAAATGGTTTTAAAAATAATAAAATAAATATTATATGAACTATTTAATGTTATCCACTAATTTTCTAGATACATATGACCTTTTATGAATCTATTGAAGCTTTTAGTTAGAATATATCTTCTGTATATCATTATTTATATTCAAATAAATGAATAGTGTCAAAATTGATACTATTGTTATTTTATAAAAATAACATATTATAAAATTGTTTAAAAATCACAAAAATATTTAAAAATTATATATTTATATTTATATGGTATAAAATGTTATAAATTATCCAATTATGTATAATTGAAAAAAAAAGTAATTATTTGTCATAATTTAAAATTTAGAATGTTATTACCACAAATAAAATTAAATTGATTAAATAAGGATAAATCAAGTTGATAATGTTAAAAATAAATTCCTAACATGTATAAATTTTATTGGTTGATGAGATTACAACACTATCTCATCTAATATTTGAATATGAGTAAATTTTGGAGGTTTTTAAGTGGGTTTAGATTTATTATAAATTAATATTTTTAGGATTTCCAACGGTGCCCCTCTCATCCCTTATAAAAGGGCACCTCCTTCCTGCTTTCCTCACACCAATTTGATCCTTCAAGCTCGGCCAAACTCTACCATATTCTCTTATCCACTTCCCTAGAAACATCCTAGAGGTCCTGGTTTTCTTCAAAGACCAATTTTAGTGCCCTAAGTGGAGGTCTCAAAGAGGCGCTTCAAAGAAGAGGTAATGTCTGTTACCGATTCTTTCAACTTTATTTCTTATTCTACATCTTCTTATTTAGTTTTTTCGTTATGAAATAATAAAATCAGTATCACTCATATATTGATATTTTATTATATGTATGAAACAACCCTATTTTACCATCTATCCATCATACGGAAAACGAAATCACTGCGCGTGCATACGTACGAAATACCGTCTCCACGCCGTGATGTAATTTGTTTTTCCAACACCACCTTACTTGGATGGGTATAATGGTGTAAAGAACAACTATACACAGTTATTATAACATCATACTGATTATTATATATTGTATCATCCTATCCAATTTAATTCAATACTTATGGGAATGATATCATTGCTCGTGCGTACGTACGGACTACTGTCTCCACGACGCGATGAGATTCATTCTCAATGTTAACCATTTAAGAATGATTATAAAGTATATATAAGAAATAATAATGAAATATATGACGTTATAAAGCTACTGGATTTATGTATATATATATATATGTATGTCATCTACTTAATTCCATTCAACTCAATAAGGAAATGAAAACAGCGCTCATGCGTACGTACGGCCTACCGTATCCATGAACGGTGTATTTCTATCTATTTATCGATCTATTTTATATATGTATATTCTGAATATATATTATATATAAATCATATTTTAAATTCTAGATGTAATTAACCATGATCATTGTACTCATATGTATAATTACAAGTCAAAACACGGACGACAAATGAAACGATTTTACCCAAAACTCTCTTTAACATGGAATTTACAAAAGAACGGGTAATATAAATTCATAAGTAAACCATATGTGATATCATAAAAATGAATATGATTATTTAATAAGTCAATAACATTATTTAAATCATTATACAGGAGGTTCGGATACATACGAAGCATATCGGACCTTAGGTAAGGGATAATTTTGCAAATCTCATTTTTATCTGAGACTGCATATTCGAAAGTATTTACCAGGATTATTTATATCATCAATTTCCATGTTTTTTAAAAGTGTTTTCATGTATGATTAAAGTCATTTTTACCCATTTTTTACTTTTACTACATGGTATGTAAGGAATCTTTCTTTTGTTTACGTTACGAGGTACTTTTTGACTTTTCCGAAGAAAGTACGAGGAGAATGTTATTTTTAACTTATACGGCGTGAACAAATTTTTACGGTTTCATAATCCCTCATTTTCATGAATCATAATCTACATGATTTTATGACTATTTTCAAAAAATTACCTTTGTTTTAAATGTTCATGGAATTTTTTGAAAAGAAAATGATTTTCACGAAGAAAGGATATTTTCCTCAAGATTTCATTTCAAATGTTTTATCAAAACCATTTTCCATCTAAGATGAGATTATTTGATGTGTGTATGTTTCAAGTTTAATGTCTCTATGATTTAAATGGTTCACTTTTTATGATGAAAATTCCATTTTTTATATGGATTATGAAATGATGGGATGATGTTTATGAAACCCATTTTATTCTTTGGGATATGGTGAATGTTTTAAGTTTATTTTGTGGCACAAGTAAGAATGATTTCACTATGATATGGGTGGGACCTATATATCCCTCTAATACATTGGGTAAAGATTTTATATCTCATTAGATAGACATGGTTGGAATGGAAAGTTAAACAGGTTCAGTAATACAGGACTGGAACAACGAGTGAACCCGATTCAGAAAAGGACTTTTTCCACTAAGATGGTCTTGGAAGCAATGCCTCGGATAATATGGAAATAATATCATGTGATTAATGGTTGCCACAATTACATGTTTCATTCCCATAATATTTTATCATTAGTAATGTTTATTTATGATCTATGCCTTACATTCTTCCATGTTTTATGTCATTTCTCAAGCTTTTGATGTTTAAACATTATGTTCATGTTTTTAAGTTCAAATGTATATGGTATGTTTTATTTTATCCATGCTTGACCTTAATGAACATTTGAGCTCACCCTTTTTATGTTTTCATTTCTTAGGATATAAAGAAAGGTTTTAGGTAAGAAAAAAAGGGGAAGATATTTATGTGATATGGTGAATATCTTTCACCACGATTAGAAGATTACGTTCCATGTTTCCAAAGACACTAAACTATTATAGTCCTTGTGTGTCTGTTTTGTTATGTATTAATTATTCTGCAAAAGTAATGTAATGTCCATGTACGTTAAGCTTCGGGTCTCTACAAATCTACTCAAATTTTCTTTTTCATACACAAAATTTGATAAGGGTACTTATATTCCAATGGCTCTTACTATCCCCACATCATATCCTCAAACACATAGTTCTACCAAAAAAATTGACGATGTGAGTTGTCTTATTTCATAGAAAATTTTCTCTATCATATAAGATCATATCTGATTACTCCTATAAGGAAATATCATTGTCTAATTTTACCATATTTGTAATTAATAAATGTGAGGTTTCTGGTATGATGTCTGCAATAGTGATGCAGGGAACAAAAAAAGTACTTGAGATAGTTTAGTTTGGAGTCCTGATTGATTTCACATAGATTTGATGTGATCAAGGATCTGAAAGGAAAACAATGTATCACAATATAATATTTCCATTCATCAAAAAACACATGAAATTATTATATTGTGATATAAGAAGGAACATGTTATATCTAACATTAAACTCTAGGTTCCATCATTGATTATCTCTAAAGATTTTATGTCAACATTGATCAAATTTTATATGACAACGAATGGTTTGAATCTTCTCTATAATTTAAAGGATAAAATCTGGTCCCATCAATTTCTTCTCAGTAACATCTTCATAGAATGTTATATCATTGAGTTAAAATCCTATAAAAAACTCATAAGGATCCAATTGAAATTTATAATTGATTTTTTTTATTTGAAAACATTAATAAGGGATGTGATTGATCCCAACCCCCTTGTAAATATGATGTAAATGTTATCATTTGACCTTATTTAGTTGGAATAGTCCTATAAAATTTACCATCCATTAGAGAGTTATAATTTGATTTTAAGGATAGTATTGTATCCATGTTTTTTTAATGGATTCTCAAATATCATGAGGTAATTCTCATATATTGATTTGACTAAATATGTACTTGATCAATTTATTGTCTTACCACTTCCCATATATATATATCATATAGTGTTTTATAAGGGATATAGTTTCCTTTATTAAAATTTAAATTTTCATCTTTTTATATATATTGATTTCCAAAAAGATAGCATATTTCCTTTAGATATCCTAGGGTGTCCAGTTCAAATATCCATCATTATGTTTTCAATTTTTTATACTGTTATTTGCAATGGCTAAATCATAACCATGGATGAAGGTATATAATATTTTAGAGATTATATTTTCTAATGATTAAAATATATGGTTTTTATCCTAAATCGGTTACCCCAAATACACTAATACATCTATTACTCATCAAAGATATTAATTCAATACTTAAATATTATTCATGTTCCACCTTTATTTTGGATTAAATATAAATTTCATCAATAATTATGACAACATATTTTTCAACATGATAACTAAAGAATATATTCATTATTTCCATGAATATTTTTGGAGAATAAGTTAGTAGAAATAAAATTTTAATTATCTCTCAATTCTAATATGTTTCATAAAAACATTTCTTTTGGATGTCCATTTTCCTCAATTTTACTTCAAAATATCCCAAATAAAGACGCACTATAGAGAAATACTAGGCTTCATGTATCAAATTAGAAAATCTATTAATATATGGTTGAGGATACTTGTTCATTAATTTGATCTGGTTGAGTTAATGATAATAAATTCAGATGTATATTGACCCATCATTCATCTTAAGAAAGAGAATCTTTGCACCCCATGGATAATAATTTTTTGGAATAAACATTTTATATAGAATATCAAATTAATCATTATTCTAATCCTCATTTTCAATAATAGACATTATATATGGAGTCTTGGATATTATAAAATCTCTTGGTATCAACTATATTGATAACTGAACCACACTTCTAAGAGGAAGACTAGTCAATTGTTAAGGAAACATGTTAATGAATTCAGTGGTTATAATTTAAAACTGTTTCCATAAGTTAATGACAATAAAATCTTCCATTTTCCTATAAGATAAAATAATTGGATGAATGGAATATGAATCAATTAATAATTACTTTTTTCAATCACATTGATGTATGTCTCTCATTAGTAATTTCTAGATAGGTGCTACACCATTCCATTCTTAAAAAATACCCTTATCAACATCTAAAAATTAACAAGTTGACTTTATATATACATTTCAAAATTGGGATGTTTAACTTTCATTGAACCATTTTATTTATCCATCACACAAAAATAATTATTCACTATTTTATAATTCTTATCCTTAAATTAAAACTCAGATTCATTTATCTTTATTTTATCTTTTCGGGAACATCAAATAATTTCCTCATAATTTTAAATTTCTGTATTGGATAAAGCTCTTATTAAACTCAACATCAACCCACAAATGAAGCGATAAATTATAAATTCTTTTAAAATTACATAAATGATAGTTCATTATGAAATAAACGTAATTTTTTAATTGTACACCTAGATGGATACCTCATCCTTTTTCTAGAATAGTGAAATATCCCTCAAATTTATGTTAGTTAGTGTGAGGAAAACACTTATTCAAAAGCATTTTTTGTAATTTCTTCAAATCCTTCACATTAATCTCCTCCATGAGCATCATATTTTTTACCAATGAAAACCATTGATCAGATTATACATAATTATGTAAAAAATATATCCCAAACTGATCTAGATAATATCATTAATGGAATGTGATTAAATATTCAATGGAGTTGATTACTTTTTCATAAATTATGGGAACAAAATATCCACTAAAATTCAGAGGATTTGTTGCCATAATGGTATCAATTATAAGATTCTCATTTATATGGGGATTTGGTAATTCTTAGTTGATTATATTTTCCTTAAAACAACTTATAAATTAGAAACTACATTCATCATGTGTTTGGTTACTACCCCCATCCAGGTGGGAATATTATTTGGGATTTCATCACATTTTCCATCACATTGGTTATTGGCTCGATATCTCTTATATACAGCCAGTGAAATTTTTTTGAAAATTATGGATGATTTTTTTAATACTATTAAACACATTAATGGGAAATAAAAAACATAAAGGTAAAATAAAGAAATATATTTAATTAATTATCATATGAATTTATTTGTTTCAATATAAATTATCAATGATCTATTTCCTTATTTAAAATATTATCGTCATTTCTGTTTCCCAAGTAATAATGAATAAGGAGATTGAATATTTACCCTATAGTATCCCCTATTAGATTCAAAATAATAGTTTAGTGAGGCATGTTTTTGTTCACCGAGTGATGATTGAAACATCATAGTGGACCCATTTATAGTTATTATAGCTTGGAAGATATATTAAAAATCTACATCAACCTTTAGCTTCTATAAAAGTATGAATTTTAATGGAAACTAAATATACAATACAAAACAAAAAATTATGGATATTTCCTATGATTATTATATTATATAAGTGATTAAATATATTTTCCTATTAGTATTTTCCAAAAAAATTAAACATTTCACTGATACATTAAATCACTATACATATTTATAATACAATTTTTCTGAAGATTTTTTATATAAATGTATATATAATACAACCCCATCAGATCAAGAATCCTAGTTTAATTAGAAAATTATTTATATATATAAAATAAAAATAGAAATAGAAATAAATTATATAAAACCTATGTATCCTTATTGCAAAAATCCATATTTCATCTAGAACTGCAATGGATAACCTATCGTTGTACATTAGAAATTTGTTACATAGATAGACCAGTAAGGGAATAGACATATAATAGAAACAATTAATTACATAAACGTAATAAAAGAAGAATAGTAAGGAATCATGATAGGGGTTAGAATCATAATCATTTACTGTGTGTCCTCATATAACATTAAAACATAATCAAAATATTAGTATATGGGAACAACACATAACATGACCTCATAAACATAATTCAAGGATACCCAGAAAGAAAATGTAAAATAGTCTGATTAGGATAACTCATAGTGTACAATACATGCAATCTGAAGAGATATGGTCATTTCTGAATGCATTGGATGGATATATAATTAGGATCCCACCAGTCACTTTTAAATCATCTACATGTCTCTCGTAAATCAAGAATAATACTGACAGAATTCATCAATTTGAACCCCTTAAATCACATATTTTGGTTTTCATAAATTTAAGAAACGTATAAATTAAATATATTTACAAGAATATTAATTTCCATGATTGGAAATGGAGATTTTTATTTACTATATATATTTTCATAATAGTAATTTGTAGCATAATTTCGATTGCATAAAGGGTTGTAATAATGGTTGTTATAATGGCTGAATGAGATTTAAAGGAGTTTTTTATTAATTTTAAATCAAATGGAAAGTAATTAGGATATTTACAAATATATTCTGACTTTATCCATTTGAAATCAATATTCATGAACATAAAAATACGCTTGAATAATGGGGTGAATGAGATGACCCCTTTCCTTGAGAAGGTGCTTCTTAAATCAAGGGAAAAGTTTTATAAGAGAATGGAGGAACCTTGTGTGAGATCTTGAATAATGATATCGACTTCAAATAAATTGATATTAACCAATTTGAGATGAATTTTCCGTAAGATACAACATTAAATATCGTGGAATCTTTTAGTTTATTTTCATTATAAATTAGTAATAAAAATATTATGTCCTAGAGAATGATCTTCCGAATCTCCCATAAATACTTAAATAATTATTAATTATTCCTAAAACATTATTCATTACCTGAGGAAAGGTTACCTAAGAATGTGGTGAGCTAAAATTTGTAGTATAAAAATGGGTATTTATATATAAGAATTATCAGGATCATAAGGGTATGAGAACATGATCATGATAATAGAATATCATGCCCCGCATATCCAAGATCATATAGATGAATCATGGAAAAAATATACAATTTTTTAAAAATTCTGAATCCAAAGTAAATAAATAACATAATCCATTAAAAGCATAACATAGTCAAAAAACATGGAATTGTGGAAGAAACATAAGAATAAAAAATGATCTCTATAATAGTCAAGGAATTAATGTCGAGACCATCTATGTGAATATAGTCCTTCTCTAAACCAGGTTCATACCCCATTCCATACATGTATTATTGAACCATGTTCACCCTTTATTACATAAAAATTTCTCTAAACTGAGTTCACCACTCCTTCTAGGACTATATTACTGAATCAATTTTCACTCCTCGTTTAATCCCTGAATTTTTAAACTATGTACATTTCACGTTCCAGGACTGTAATACTGAACTGTGTCCATTAGTCATTTCAACTAGGTATATATCATAAGATATAAATATTTAACCAATTAATTGGATCGAGATATAGTCCCCACCCAGCTTATAGTGAAATCATTCATAAATGTACCACAAAATCATAATAAATGATATCATAAACCTTAAATTGAAATATTAACAATGAAAAGTAAACATAAAATTACCTGTGGAAAAAAGATACATGACACATAACCATTTCATATTAAGCATAACCCATCATTGATAAATATGTTTCATGAACATATAACCTATAAAAGTGAAATGTATTTAATAAACACATAACTCGTGAAAGATTAAAGGATTTAATAAAAATATAACCCTTGAAAAAAAAACAAGTTTGATAAATACAATAACATTAATCGAATACCATTAATAGACATAATATGAATATAAACATTAGATCACATTCTATAAGGACATGAGTAACATGAAAGGATTTCATCATAGATTTAAAATAATTTTGAAATATCATTCAAAAACATATCTCCGGGAAAATAGAGTTTCTTCTTTTAAAATAGATTATGAATGAATTAAATGGATTGAAAGTAATTTTTTTATAAAATAAATTGAAAAAAATATATATTTATTCATATCATTTTGAAATCATTTTTCATTTAAGACAAATAAAATAAGGTTCAAAACATTTTAAAATCATTTTTCTATGAATACACCATGAAAACATATAAATAATTATTGAAATTTATATGAAAACCATTTTACATGAAAAAAATAATTGACGATTTAAAATATTTTTAAAAAAAATATTAGGAAATAAATTTAAATCTTATAAATTTTTCTTGAAATAACATTGAAAAATATTTTCCCTAATGATTTTAAATAGAACTTATAAACATTTTGAAATTTTTTTTCCAAGAAAACATGTAGATAAAGCTTGAAAAAAGGATAAATCAATTTATTTAATTTTTTTTGATAAAATCATAAAAATTAACCATCAAATATGAATATAATTCTTCCATTTATTAATGGATAATAAATCCATACACATAGTATGATGTAAAAATAACATTCCTTTTGCATGATAAAAATGCTAGAAAAATGATTCCTTCAGAATGCTATAAGAAGATTCCTATAAAACCATTTGAAAAAGACTAATGAGTTAAAAAATTATTTTAATGATCGTAGGATATTAGTATACTATTCATGGAATCCATTATTATAAAACTTCATTTTAAATGAAATTAGATTTCCGACTGAAGAGAGGGTAAATTCAGGATTTCATAAAAACACATTCTTAACTAATTTTTGTACAAAAGCGTGGAATAAAAGTTACCAATATATGAATAAATCATGATTTCACATAGGATAAAAAAATTAATAATTTTTCATGAGATATAAATCATAATATTTCATAATTGGAGTCATAAAAAATCATTAAAAGCTATCAGATTCTCTAAATAAACTCTTATAAATTTGGTACCTTTGGATTAAAGTCTCCATGCCAGAAAATAGATATTAAATAAATAAATAAATATCATAAAAATTAGGATATTATATATATAATTTATAAAATGGATGTATAAACACCTCAATAAATAATTTAGTTTCATTATAAAACAAAAGTCTCAAGAAAGGAAAATTGGGGAAAATCTATTTTACAGATTTGGTATCTATTGATGCTAAACCTCATGAAAAAGTTAAAAAAAATGTATATTTTAATAACCATTAATTTAATTATATGATATTTATAATAAAATAAAGGGAACAATATACCCCACTTAAAAGGAACAAGTGGTGAACATTAAATGTATCTCATTTAAATAAAAATTAAGTTGAAATCCCCTTAACTGGTTTCTTGAATCTCATTGTACTCGTTCAAATACTATTTAATGAATATAAAATTAATATATATCATTTAGAGAAACATATTATAATATAAAATATAGTATATGGTTTAATTATTACTTCATATTACCCACTTTTTAATCATCCTATATCCTGGTTTCACTCAAGGTAATATTCTCATTGTTTTCCATATTTTTTTTAATTTGATATATTGTTTATCCTAATAATTTTTTCATTATTACATAATTTAAACCATAATATAAATATCAGTTATATACATTATATTTTTATTATAATAATCTATATAATATAAAATTATGAAATGGAATACACTGTTCTTGGAGACGCTAGTCTGCAAGCACATATGAACATAATTTCTGTATAATTATCGTGTTGAAAGTAAGAATGTGGAATTCATATATGTATATATTTATAATTATTGTAGTATATTAAATTTATAATATATATATTATATATTCCTGAAAACCATCCTTAGTATAATTCACTTAATATGTGAATGAATCATATAACTTTGATGGACTGGTAGTCCAAACATTCTCAAAAATAATTATCATATTTTCCATACGTTGGAAGGCATAAATTTATGACCCAATTAAAAATTTCAGAAGAATTAAAAAATTATAAATATAATATATATCACATATTAGCATATAATCCATCATAATTTAAACCATTATTACTGCTAATGCAAAAAATTTACAATCATTATTTTTTGATGTAGTAGTTAATCGTGCATAGAATCAATATGTTCATTACCCGTTAGGTGGAGGTGTGTATAAGTGTATGTATACCGATTTACCTAAATACATAATAGTTTATTAAGGATACATATGATGTTATATAATTATATAATAAAGATATTTTTTATGGGTTGTATAAGGAAAATAAAAAGGAATGACTATAGAGAAGGTGTTTACTCTAAATCGGCTAACTCTTTTGGATTATGCCAAAAGGGTTCCTTGGAATAATTTCATCCAAAAGGGAGTATTAAAAGATTAGGGTGTTGATGTTTCGAATTATATTGTTCATAAATATATTTATCATAATATTTTTGATATGTTTTAATAATAGGTAGAGGTGGTGTCCTTTTATATGGATGTAAATGGACTCATTTGGATTTTTTGAAAACTAGTTTGGTGTATACATATTCAGTTCGAAAAACTAATAAAAGATAAAAATAAGAACATAATGGATGTTTAATGGTTGTTATATTTCCAAAAATATTTTTTTGGCAAGTGGGTATGTCATTTTGGTTCCGAAGATTAAGGCTTAGTCCCTAATTAGGTTTAATTTGACCTTAATCACTGTGATTTTTTTTAATCACATTTAATAATATTTCTGGAATATTATTAGATGACAATATTAAACTATAAATAATATATTATTATAAATGGTGTATTTTAATTATCAAAATTCAATTTTATGAAGGGTAAAATGAAGATAAATTATAATCCCTTTGACTTGATTAAACAACATGTTTTTAAAGTTGAAATTATTCAAATGATTATTATGTTTTTATAATCAATTTAAAATTAAAATTGATTTTAGTGACATGAATTTTATAATTATATAAAATATTTACCTAATGTCACATTGTAACCAATTTAAAATATAATTTATAATTATAATTTACTTTAATGAAAAGATTGTTTTAACTTAAAAATATTATTTTTCAATACTAATCAAAAATTATGTTTCTCAGAAAAATCACAAAAAATTATCTGAAGATAATATACAATTTGTTTTTTCAAAATTGATGTTTATTTTTTAAAATTAAATTTCTAACTGTTTCAAAAAAATTTATTATTTATATATATTTATTTGAGGAAATAATATTTTTTAACATAAAATGACATTACCCAAAATAATATCATTCATTAAAAATATGTTTTATCTATAATAAAAAAATATGAATAATATTTTAATATTACTAAAAACGACTACTATAACTATCTTTAATGTCCATGTCATTATTAGCTCATAATTCTAACAATAAAATGATATTTTCTTGGAACAATAGTTTTGTGGGTAATGTCTGCTAAGTTGGTGTGGCTTGTAGCGCATAAAAAGTTAGTATTGCATGTAGCGCAAGCCAAGTTTATATTGTGTGTGGTGTAATCCATGTTGGTGTCATGTAAATTTTTTTACATATATTTTAAATATATATATATACATGTATATAAATATTTTCAACATCATTTGAAATGAAAAATTTCGAAAGGCTGTATTAATTTGGAAAACAATAATTCAAAAAATATTATCCTGTGTCAATACACCCCCATAAAATAATTTCATCCCTCTAAATTCATCTGGGTTTTCAATTTTTTAACACTTCATGGTTTTATTCAAAAAAAAATAACGTTGTAAAAATTAATACAAAAAAATCCTTAAAAGAGAATGTTGGGACCATAATGGTTACCCAATGTATAATATGAATGGGTATCAACAAAGGAGGGCCTAGTTTGGTTTATTATATTGCACATTTTGGAGAAAATTAAATATTTTTATAGATTGATTTAGGTAATCAATAATAAAATTTTTAATAATCATTGAAATGTTGAGGGCCTCAGGGACATAAATATGGGATGGTTTAAAAGGATACTAGTTCTATATAATTAAGATATTAGGAAAAAACATTTTATTTTGATCATTATCCTAACATTTACTAATTATTTTATTAAGCAAGTATATTAGAAAATATACACACAAGAAATATTTCTCTATAAAAATTATTTCCTTATTTTATCATTTATAAATACATAATTATTTAATTACTTCATGTATTGGAGATCTAAAAACTATATTTTTTGCATGATATACTAAAATATAGTAATATTAGGTCCTAAGGATCATAAAATAATGAAATTTTTATCTATACACCTATAACTATTCTTAAAAATTATTATGGCTAATGTATTAATCTCTAAACAATATAAAGTACTAATACAATTTCATCCTAACTAATTATTCATAGAAAATAATTATAAATTAACCAAGACGTTGCATTGGTAGTTGGTTGGCATGGATCCATTATCTTCTTTTGATCGTGGGTTCAATTCCTATATCATTTTTGGACATTGTTGGATGGAACATGAAGACCATGATGTACTTTTCTAAAACCAAAGTAATATGATTTCTAGAATTTGATGTACATCCTTGAAATGAGGTTAATCCATAAATATCCTTTTAAACAAGCTTTTAATTACAAACACAGTGAAAATATACATACTATGATATATAACATAATACTTTATTTAATGGTTACCTATATGAAAATTCAAAAAAAAAAAATAAAAACATAGTCATGAATTCACAAAACATTGATCCCCCATATATCACATAGTATCTCTTGGTTTATAAATTCTAATCATGTGAATAACCTTGAGGTAAATTCTATTGGAAAATGTTAATGACTTTTAATACCATAAATCCATTTTTGAAATCATGAATGCTTCCTTATTCAATAGATTACTAGATATAATCCATGAATTCGAAAAGATTCAAGCATTATGCATTAAAAGATGAAGTACTTCTAATCAATTCCGTAAATAGTTCCAATGTAATCAGTACCATCGAATTTACTTATTCATATCCAACATATACTTAACCAAAAAAGTGATTGAAAATATAAGTAACATATTTAGGGTTAACAATACCTGAATAATGTGTTTTCTATAGACATGACATTTCCACTAAATAACATTTTTATTTCCTCAGATCCATTCTTTGTAAAAATGTAAATCTAGAGAGAAAAACTATAATATTAACAATACTTATATATTCCACAATTTATATAACTTACTTCATGAATAAAAATACATAAAATATTAATTATCAAACACCATCCTTATTCAATTAGAAATTCTACCTCATCATATTATACAATAACACATTTCATTTACATTTCATCTATATCCTCTTCGTCATCATCATTTATCAATTACTCATATCACATTGTTAGTCTTCATTAGAATCCTTCCCCTTGGGAAATTGAGTTTCACAATTATGATTTATTCCACACAGAAGACACTCAAACATTAATGGTTTCACAGATAGACCAATAATTTAATCCATTTCATTAATTAAACTCTCCATTTCCCTTAGCAGTCATTTGCTTTGTGTCCTGCTTTACAAAAGTCCAAACAACATCTTGTTCCATTAAGATATCCAATTAGGTGATTTCTTCCTCATTATGGACATAGTGAAAATGAATTATCCTTTCTTACATGGTCTCTATTACATAAAATTTCAGTGAACTTCATTTTCTATTCCTTGGTGAGTCTATGAGTGGGTTATGGTACATATTTTTAATCATGTTCCATGAAAATTGATTAGGTATTATCACAATGTCTTTCTCTCTAGTGATCGTTGTACATGATTTATCTATATAAAATCATCCATCACATTCAATGTTAATCTGGCTCCATCCATTTACGTCAATATACTAAAACTAGAAGCATAGTGTCAGAAATTAAAATATGGTTGAAACCCACATTGTCATGATAATAATTGAATTTATGATTTATAAATAACAATACCTTCCTTAATCTATGAAATCATAGATTCATCATATTATATCCAATACCAACTATTATTTAATTCCTTCATGATGTTTTTCTGATGAGTTTGTGAATTCTCAAAAAATATCCCTCGGTTGTGTCAATCATGGTGTGCAGCAAGGTCTGTTGTTCAGTTCTAGATTACCCCGATTAAGGTAGAACACATCTTTGAAGATTTGGTACCACTTAGAACATCTATACCAGATCCAAATCCACATAGAATATCAAGATAAGGATGTACTGATATAAATACACTCACTACATCCTTCACTAATATTCAGGGAAATTTTCCTAAACATTAATATGTCCTTATACATATCCTTATACACAACCCTAGACATATCATATGAATGTTACCTATAAATCATGGGGTGGTTTTCTAGTATATGATTCTTATATTTATAAAACATTCCATTAAAACCAACTATAATGTCCCAATCATAACCTACATAGATATTTCACCATTTTAGATGAATATGCAGAACATCAAAATAATACATGACATTAGACTGTACGAATATAGTGTCATTTTAAAATTGAATCAAAATATTTTATCCTTCTGAATGTTCTTTTATATATCCCATAATAATCTCTGTATTTATAAGTTATACCTAAAACCATCCTTCATAACATGATGAACGGAAACATTAGAAATTGGTGATCTAAAATTCATAGTAAGGGGAAAACAAGGGAGATATGTAAGGATAATCATAATAATAAGTGTATGATAACATGATGATAAAAATGGAAGATCATACACAATATATCAATGATCATATACATGAATCATGGCCTAAGTCTTGGATGTTCATAAGAAATAAATCTTAATTAATTAATGAACATAATCCATGACATAATAATATATGAATAAAACATTGAATTATGGAAGACACATAAGTGTGCATAATATCATCCATAGTAATCAACGAATCAATTCAAATGCCATCTAAGTGGAAAAATTATTTTGATGAACTTGTTTCACAACCCATTTAAGCTATGTATTTTTGAACCGAGTTCACCCCTCATTCCTGTCATGTTTTATTAAATTGATTTCACCCCTCTTTCCCTTTTACTATTGTTAAATAGATTTAACCTCTCGTTCCATAAATATATTAATTAATCGATTTCATTTCCCATTCCATCCAAATAATATTGAACAATGTTCATTTATTGTTCGATCAGTGTCTATCTCATGTGATATAAATCTTTACCCAAATCATTGGTATGAGATATTGGTCCCACCCATATGGTATCAAATGTATACATACATGTTCTATAAAATCATAAAAAATCATATCAAATCCCATGAAATTAAATGGGTATCATATGATTGTAAAAATACTATATCCTGTTGAAAATGATATAGGTTTCATAACCATTTAATCTATATAATATCCTGTAAAAGAGAAACAAGTTTCATAAACTTATAACCTATGAATGAGAAATGGATTTATTAAACATATAACCCATTAAAATGAAATGAAATTAAAAAACATATAACATGTGGATGAGAAATGGATCCTATAAACATATATCCTGTGAATGGGAAATGGGGTTGATAAAGACCATGATGTTATGAAAAACCCATTCATAGAAGGAATCTGAATGTAACCATCAGATTATTTCCAAAAAGGGCATGAGTAACATCAAATAATTTCATCTTATATTGAAAATTATTTTGATATATCATTCAAAAACATTTAATTTTGAAAATAATCTATTTTCATTGAAAAATATTATTTAATGCATAAAACCATTTGAAAATAATTTTATTATAATATACTATGTATTAATATAATGATGTCTCGAAATCCTTTTAAAATCCAATTTACATGAAAATATATAAATCATGCTTTAAATATTTTTAATAAACATTTTCATTCATATTTTTTAGAAACGTTTTGAGGAATGATTGAATATATTTTAAACACCATTTTACATGGAATCATATGAAAGAATAATTTAAATGTTATGAAAACCAATTCTGATAGAATTAAATTAAAAATTATTAATTAGACTATAAATTATTTTGATACTTTTTTAACTTGAAAACATAAAAATGAAACTTGAAAACATTTTGGAAAAAAATTTCCATGTTAGAATATAAAATATGATTGGAAACATTTAGAAAAATTTTCATTGAAAATATAATATCAATTAATTTTCATAAAAATTACCCTTTAAATAGGTAAATAAATATTCAAAGGATTAATAAAGGATTAATATGTACATGTCCTATAAGGTAAAAATAACATTCCTTTTTTATAAACAAAGTATATGAAAATGCATTGTTTATAAACCTAAAATATTATTCCCATGAAAACATTGGAAAATAAAAAATGTGTAAAAATATCTTTTAATGATCATATTATATTATTAAAATATTATTGGTTAAAATATATAGAAAACACGGTTTTAAAAAGATGCATATTTTCGGACAAAGAGATGGTAAAATTGGGGTTTCTAAAAATCACTTTCCTAACTATCATTTGTACCCAAGAGTTGAATAAATTTTACCAATATATGAATAAATAATAAATAACCAGAGTATAATAAAATTCATGATTAGTATTGAGACATGGATCAAAATATTTCTTCAAATGAAAAAAACAAAAAAAAATATTCAAAAGTGATGATATTGTTTCAATAAACTCTTATAACAAGGTAATTTGGGATCATTCACTATATATATTAAATATGAAATTAACTGAATCCTAAAATATTGGGAAATGTATTAGATTCAAGATATAACTTTTAAAATATAAGTATGTAACCATTTAAATAAAATTTTCCTGCTTCCCAAAATAATATATCTCAATAAAAGAAAATTGGGAGAAAACAATTTTATTGATTTGGAATCTTTTGAAACCTAAACCCAATGAAATAATGGTCATTAAATAGATAATTGAAAACCTATATCTTTATTTTTAAGACAAATAAAATAAATTCATGATTACTAAATATAGCACAAAAAATGAATGAGTAGCGAACATAACATGTATCTCATTGATATAAAATGTGATATGAAATCTACTTACCTTGTGTCTTGAATATCGTCATAATTGTCAAAACCTTATGTATAATAAATATAAATTTATTATAAACATTTTATCAAACCATATTTTTATATATAATACAACATATGGTTTTATTACGTCCTTATAATACCCACTTGTTAACTACACTATTTCAAGGAGTCAATTCAGGTAATAATCACTTTGTTTATCGTATTATTCTTATTTAGCAATATTGTTGGTCCTTATAATTATATCACGATTAAAGATTGTATAAAATGCTATAAATATCACTTATATACATTATATCTATATTATAATAATCTATATAATATATATGTATGAACTGGAAAACACGGTGATGGCCGGCGGTATGTCATATGTACCCATGAGCGCAATTTCAATTTAATTGTCATGTTGAATGAAATAAAATAAAAGAAAAAAGAGTATATATATGTATATATATTTTCATAATTATTAAAAAAGATTAATTATGTCTTATATATGTTACATATTCACTAAAATCATCCTTAATAAAAAAAAATTAGTGTATAAATGAATCATATCTCTTTGAGAGGGTGGTAGTCCACACATCCTCAAACAAAATTATATTATTTACATACAATTGAAAGAATAATGTTATGTTATGAATAAAAAATATATAATAAAAAAAATTAGAAATATAATATATTTAATAAATATAATACATAGATATATTTTCAATCATAATGGAAACCATGATTGGTGGTAATGGAAAAATGCACAATCATCATTTCAGGAGGGGGGTAGTTCTCTATACATTGAAACAGTTTGTTCGTTGCCCAATAGATGGTGGTCTTGGAAATTTTGTGTCAAACCCAATTGAAAATAAAATCCTAATATATTTAGGATAAATTTTTTTATTCATATAATAATTATAGTTTTAAGGGTTTTATATGAAAAATAGAAGGACTTGATAGAAGGTGTCACCTCTTATCAGTTACATCCTTTTGGATTGTGCTAAAAGGCTTAAATAGAAAACATCATTCCTAAAGTGAGGATTATAGGGTGATGAAAGGGATGTTCATATTTATATAATGCTGATCTTGGCTGATCATAAGATGTATTAGAGGTGTGAATAACATCGTTAGGTGATTTCGTTTTATAGGAAAGGAAATGAACTCACTTGAATTTTTTTTGAAATACAATTAGGTGATCACATGTTCATAATTAAAAATGAAAAAAAACATAATAATTCCATAATTGAATGTTTATTTTTTAAATATTTTAAATAATTGGTTTTTTAAAACATACAATAATATTTGGGTTCCTATAATTAAGGATTAGTCCCAAATTTACCTTAATTTTTATCTTAATCGTCTTGATTGATTATGATCACTTTTACAAATAACATTGGTTCAAATTAAGTTGATATTATTAAACACAAAATAGTATACTAATTTAAACTACGTAAGTAGGTTTTTCAAAATTTGTTTTATCGAATATTAATATTTAATATTAAGGTTAATCGCACTTACAGGAGGAAATTAAGGGTTTTTAAAATAGAAAGAAGTTGAAAAGGTTATTATATTATTATATATAATTTCAAAGTGAAATTTATTATAATGAAAAAATTGAAATAATAAATATAAAAGTTCTATAATTTTATCTTAAAACAATTAGAATATAATTTATCATAAATAATTATTTAAACGATAACGAATTTTTTAAATAAAAAAGCAGAAGTTTCTACTATTAATCAAAAAATGTTTTTTCATAGAAAAATTCCAAAAATACACCCTATGATAATTTTGTACTTATAAATCCAAAAATGAAGTTCATTTTATCAAATTAAATTTATAAATGTGTCTAAATGTAATTTAGTTATAAAAAATGGTTCAATTAAGAAAATTGTATATTTAAACATAAAATGACTTTACCATGAATCATATAAATCATTACCATTTTGTTTTATTTATTTAAAACATTTATAAATAATGTTTTAATATTATTTATTTCTATTAATATATATATTTTTAATTTCTAGGTTATAAATATTACATAATTATAATAAGAAAATGTTTTTTCGTAGATACATCTGTGTTGCGTGTAATGTATTCCAAGACATTGTTGTGTGTTGCACAAGTCAATTTATTATTGAGTTTAGAATAATCCATTTTAGTATTATATGTAGAGAAATACTAGTTAGTTCATTGCTAAATGAATGATGAACTTAGTGTTTTAATACATATATTAAGATCTATTTTTAATGTCACGTGAAATGTAAAATATCAAAATGAAAAATTATTCCAAAACTATATAATTAAAAATTTTCATGGTGTTCCATAGTGGGAGGATAGGACATTATAACATTTAGTTCTATGAGTTTTTAGTATATTAGAATGAGATAATGGGTTGGATAATATTTCTAAATAGAGTTGAATTCTTTATTAATTTCTAAACATAGGTTTTCTAATCTATATGATAACATAATCAAAACCATAATACTTCAAATGGTGTTGGTACATGGTTTCTATAAATTGTAGATATATTAATTATTTAATAAGATTACAAACTGAATATATTTATAAAAATCTCTTGGTGTTGTCGAATAGAGTCATGTTTATTAGAATTGTTTTTAAAACTATAATGTAAAATACAGGTTTATGAAGATTAATTAAGGGGTTATATATTTTAATAAATTAGGAAAAAATTATTATTAAGGGTAAATATATATTCCTCTGTGGATACATTATATGAAATATATTGGAAATAATTTGGGTTTTATGATGTTATTATAGAAAAAAAATATTTATACCGTATTTATTTCTCTGAAAAATTTCATTTTCTTTGAGAATTATGAAAAAATAACTATTGAATAATTTTGATAAGATTAATTGAAATGTAATGTTTTTATTTCAAAATAAATTCAAAAAATATGATTGTTTACATATTTAAATAAAAAGTTTGCATTCATTGAAAAATATATTTTTTTGACTATAAAAGTATTTTTCCCCTTATAAAAATAGATTTTTCTTTTTAAAATAATTTTATCCAATATATTTATAAATATTACAACATAATAATATTTTATTATTATTATATAGAACTCAAAAATTTATTTATTTATCCAAAATGATTGTTTTTTTGATACTATATAATTATAAAAAATATAATATATGTTTCATCATATGGAAATAGAATTTTCACTAAACACATAGTCCATTAATTTAAAAAATAAATTTTTATATGGATAAATACAATTATTTATTTAGTAAACATAAAAATTAAATATTTATATTATCATAGTTTAGGGACATAACTATTGTAAACCGACCATGGTTACAATAAAATCAGGCACCCAAACAATTATGTCACACACCCAAAGGGTGTTCATGATCTCCATAGGATGGTGACAAGCACCTGGGCATCAAACAACACAAAAGAGGATAAGGTTTTTCCCAAACAAAACATCCCCATTGAATACAAATATAACGTATGAAATAAATAGTGTAATGATAAAAATAACTATTCTTTAACTGTAATGAAATATTGGAAAAGTACTAAAACAAATGTATCAAAATACTCTACGACCAGTCCAACAATAAAGGATTAAAAACCACACAACCACTAAAAATGATGTTATCGATGAACACCCATCATCTAAACAATATGTACCAGGCCAGTTGAAACAAACCCCGCTTCCTCACAGTACCTACTTGCCATTTCCTTTACAAGAAGTCAAACGTGGACTATGCACGATCGATGAGATGTGTAGGGTGTGAGCTAATAGGCATAGTAGGATCCCACCTAGGTGTTCCATAACTAGTCACTCTATAAATAATAAAATATAATATTTTTAAATAAAAACATGGAATGGTAAGTTGTAATGTAGCTTTATATAAAACATGGTAATCATTCCCCATTTTTTATAGTTCTAAATAAAAGTATGTATATAAATTTCAATGAACATTTCCATATAATTTTCAACAAATAAAAACATTCATATCCCATGTAAATCAATGACAAATACAAAAAATAATAACATGTATCGAACCAAAAATAAATATTGTACGTCCTAGACACAATCTACTCATACAACAAAAATCAAGTTCAAAATTCTGATCCAACAACAATGGGCCTAGGAATCCGAGGAATTATCCATGAGTAAATTGAACAAAATTTCAATATCATTCACCTAGAACAGTGGGAAAAGAAGTGGGGAAGATCCCCAAGACAAACCTCATTGATGATCAAAAAATAATTGGCGATGGACCCTACCTAAGAATTCCCCCTATCTAAACAAGATAAAACATCTTCTTTTTTTCACAACACATTCCAATGCATTGAAAACCCCATTTTCTTTCAATTTGTCAACAACTAGGTTAAATGTTTATCTCTTTGAAAATTCATTTCAAAACACAAAAAAATATCATACCATTTCAATTAATAAATTTATTTATAAAAAGAGAAATATCAAGTTTATCAAGAGAGGCAATAGATGAAACCACCTACCTGAAATCTCGGGTCACACACTCCCACAACAGAATATGAAATCAATGAAACCCAACAAGTCAACATATTCCCTAGAATCGAATCCTCTAATCTTAGGATTGATCTAAATATAAACACAAAATCTTTACAGAAGATGGTATCCCACAATCCATGAGGCAAAATTCCATGCATGCCACAAAAAATGAAGGATAGGACCTCTATAATTAGTTATTACAAAGGATATTGATGAGTATAATAGGAAATATCCATATTATATCAACATATCCACTACCACAATGCAAGGGTGATATCACAATCAATTGTAACAATGAAGCGGAAATATTATATACCAAAAGAGATGCACCACAACCACAACAGATATCAGACATGGTATGCATTGATCTATGAGGAATGAAACCTATAAAAAACATTGGAATAGACTTGGGTCATGAGAGAAAAAGAGTGGAAGAAGGAACCAAACCAAAATAGCAGCACATGTTACTTAAAACATGGTGTGGTCTGAGTCACGATGTGTAACCCCTAGTTACATCATGAATTCCACATTGGATAAGAATGATTATGATCCATTTACATGGAATAAAAATAATCCATTTAGAAAGTACAATTTTTAAGCCCTGGACATGACATGATCTCCAATTTCATGTCTTGTTCCTAGAAACCATTACACATCTAGTATCATGGTTACACAACATGTAACTTCCCTGTGGACTATAGAAAATCAATAAAACCAAATCTAATTACGTTTAACCCATATTAAACATATAGATATAGAAAATAATTTCCAATCATGGTAAAAGGATTTTAAAAACTCATCACCATAATGACTTTCCATCAAAGGGATATCATGTGGAAGATGTAAACCCTTGAAAGAGATGATTCCAATACATCCTCATTAATGATTTGTGTTCATAATTACCATGAGAATATAAGCCTATTTTCCATAGTACTATGACCTACCAAATCGAATTTCTACTAATTAATTTCACTTGAGATACAACGATCTCATATGGTTTCTCCAGAATAAAAGCATCTAACTCTAACTCAATTTTTTCAAAACATAGAATGTTAGAAAGATTATATTGATACTCGTTGAGCTGAGATATATTGAAAAAATAATGAAAACCTATCAACAGACATTGAAATTCTAACCAAAAAATAAAACTATATGAGCCATTTAGTGATCTCAAATGTTCCAATATATCTCGGACCCAAATTTCCATTTTTTCCAAACTGATGGTGACATAAACAAAAAAAAATTAAAAAGGAATATTCACCTATTGAAAACTCAAAAGGATTTCTCCACCGATCTGCATTTAATTTCTAATGACTCTAAGCCGTAACTAGACATCATCGCGCATCCTGAATCATTACAGATTTTTATTGATCCAAATGTGGCCGAAATAATGATACTTCACCCATATCTTCCAAATAAAGAGGTGATCTACATTAGAGGCCATACAATGACTTAAAGGGAACCATTCTAAATGATTTCTCATAATTATTGTAATAAGAAAATTCAACCAGAAAATATTACTAACCTACAATCAACAAAAATCTTAAATGATGCATGAAGCATATCTCTCAAGATCGAAATTACACACTCTGTTTGACCATCTTTCTGTGGATAGTAAGTTGATCTCAATATGATATGAGTACATGTTGCCTCTTAAAGGCTTTTCCAGAACATTTTGGTATACCTATAATCCCTATCTGATAAAATTGTTGAATTAATCCCATATAACCTCACAACATCATACATATACACAATACCCTGATAGTTAACATTAGTGTTATCATTGATAAGAATAAAATGAACATACTTAATCAACTGATAAACAAAAACCAAGATAACATTATTCCATTTGGGAGTGCATGGTAAAACAATAAAAATCCATAGATACCATATACCATTTCCAAACCTGAACTTGAAGTGGCTGAGGCAAACCAATGTGTTTCAAGTGCTCTTCCTTTATCTGTTGGGAGGTGTAACATCAAGACACAAACTTTGTGATGCCACACATTATACCCAACAACCAGAATATTCTTCTCATGTCTTAAAACATCTTATTAGTTCCCATATTAATGTACCATGGTGATATGTTACAATCAACCGATTTTGAATTCCTCATAGAATATTGGACGATAATCCTTTTCTCGAATTGAAGTATACCATCTTAAAAAATATACCAACATAAAATAGTTTCCCCACAACAAAGGAGTTATCAAGTCTGATAAAACTCATCATCATGCTACTGACTCTACATGATTGAATCTTGGATAGAAAATGGTAAATATAAAGTTTCTAGAACCATGCCTAAATAATACTCAGGAGAATCTAGGAGCAACATTCAAAAAATCCTTCTAAGGGTCCACTACTCCTTTGATTCCAATATATAATGTTATGGTCATTACTTACTAATGAAATCTTCAAAAATATATACATTTAATGAGGTTTAGGAAATATTGATGTTAATAATTTTGTGGTATTCAACCCATCACCTCTATTTTGTATTCAATTTTTTTGAGAATTGTTATAGATCAGACTCTTACGATTAGGGAAGATCGTGATCTTTTCCCCAAAAATATAGTGTCGGAACCACATAAGCCCCTGAATATTGAAATCACTAAATCAAGAGTGGGGTAATTTTTCTCATGTGGTTAAAGATGAAAATATCCAATATCTACCTTGTGGTCATCCAGTATAATCACACATCCTATACCAGAACCTAGAGCATCCAAAAACCACATGTATCTCTTATCTATCTTAGTTAAGATTAGAATAAAATCCAACATCAGATGCCTTTTCAGTTCATCGAATGAAGTATGAAACTTTTCATCCGATTAAAATTTCACTTATTTTCTAGTAATATCTGTCATAGGTGATGCTAGATTACAAATGTCCTTGAAAACCCCTCAACAGATCCCAGTCTGACTAAGGAATCTTTGTATCTCAAATACATTTGGTGGTTCCTTCCCTGAGAATACAACCTATACCTTCAATGTATCAATGAATATTCTATGATCAAAAATTATGTTCCCCAAAACATCACGTATTCAATCCAGAAACTACATTTTGTAATCATTCCATACAAACAGTGCCTTCTAAAATTTTCTCGAACCAAACAATTTTGGTGCTCATGCTTACTCTATATTTTTGGGTAAACTATAATATCATCCATGAACACTACCACAAATGTCATGATATTGATTGATTATCCAATGCCTCAAAGCCACAAAAACTATATGAGTGTTAGTCATACCTAAAGGCATCAAAATATATTTTTATTTTCTATACATTATCCCAAATGTTTTATTTAGGATCTCAGACCCCCAAACACTGAGCTGATGTTGGCCTGAGTGAATATCAATCCTTGAAAAACCAATTTCTCCACTATAAATGATAGAAAATATCACCCACATGAGGAATGGGATATTTTTTTAACCATCACCCGGTCCACTATTAGATATTCTAAAAATAAACAAATTCAACCCTCACTTTCATAGAAAAGAGTATAGGGGATTCCTAAGGAAAATATATAGGGAGAACAAAACCCTTTTGCGATAGGTCATACAACTAAATCGTAATATTTTTTATGCTCTGTTACTTCGAAATGATAATAAGGAATTTATATGGGTTGTGCATCTAGAACATGGTCAATCAATAAGACTATATATCATTGGATAAATACTAGATATGTCATTTTGGAAAAAACATCCGGAAAATCCCAAACAACAATGGGTGGAAAATTCCATGATAGTTGTATTTAGGCTTAAATGCAATAGCAGATAACAAACTTCTGAGCTATGTGCAGGAAGGACTTCTATTACTAGCCTCAGGACCCACTACCCTTGAAACATGTTATCTCGTACATTTGTTATATGAAATTCCACAAGCCTACCATAACAATAAACCACACCTTGATAAACAACCGTCCAATCCACAATAATGACGATGTAAAATAGATCCAGAACAAGTATGAGAAATTCCCAAAACAACTCTATATCCTCTAACATTAATGACCTTGAAAAATAAATCACCGTGTCTCTCATCATAGAAAGTGGTGTTTCTAGATCCATTGAAAATGACATAAATTTTATTTTAGTTTTAATAACGTCATCAAAATGTGTAGATATAAATGAGTGTGACAAACCAATATTAAATAATGAAATTACTACTGAAGATGATATAAGGATAACATGTGTAACTATTGTCATTTATGCATTAACTTCAACCGGAATCACATCTAATTCAAGAAAATAATTCACTCCTAAGTCATGTGGCTAGATCCCTCTAGTATTTGATGCTTGTGACTGCACTATAGTATCCATTGCAATATATTAACCCTGACCAAAATGATGTGGTCATAGTCTGATAGAAGTATTTCAGATTACGATCAAGTCCATAACTATTTAAGGAATTCATGGGCATAGCACATGAAAAATAGGTGTGTCCTCTCTTGAATAATTAATAGAAATCCATAGGCACCTTACCCACTGAAACAAAAGGTGGAGAAGAGGCTCTCTACTGAAACCAACCTTGACCAATTCTATGATGATCATTCCCATTTCTGTTCTTCAAATCCATTACAATAGTGCTTCCACCTGATTTAATAGAATTGGTGGAATGTCCAATATTTCGTATCATATTCATTTATTACATCATATCTATTCCTACAATCTATTCATAGGTATAACTTTTTGACATAAAAAAATAAAAACCATATATCCTATTGAAAACCTTACTGGTCTTTATGAGACTTTAGCTGGTCATTATTTAACATTTTTGGAGAAAAACATACAAGCTCAGTAAAATGATTGGTGTACTCTGAAAACGAATGCTCTCCCTTCAGCAATGATAGGAACTCTGGAGACATCTCCAGTATATGTCACTCTAGGAAAAACTACTAATAGAATATGGTTTTCAAAACCATTGAATCCAAATCATCAAACATATCTTCTTCAACCATATAATCCCACCATCACTTTTTAGTACCCACAAATATGAATACTTCTCACTTCACCATGATAATCTCAGGGGTCTCAAAAAATTTTAATCATTGGTCAATCCTATCCATCCCATCATCCAACACATGCGGTTAAGTCATCCCTTTAAATTATTGTGGCTTCGCCAACTATAATTCCCATGGTCCATCTCTCTCTCCTACAGATCCTGATTGTACCGCAACAATATAATTCATAACTCATGGTACACCATGATCGATTGAAAAGACACACAATAATATAGTATTGATCTAATTATGATCTATAGTCGGGATCCATGGTACATCATTAGTTTCAACTTCTTGATGAGCTCACATAAGGCATCTCAGAAGTATACAACTACTCATCAAAACATAATAACAAACATAAAATGAAACAATTGTCAGTTCAAGTTAGAAACACCATAATAAAAAATTGATACTTTTACAAAAAAAAAACAAAATTATAATGACAGAAATCGAAACATACCAAGGAATAATGACCCCCGATATGGAAACAGTTGTCTTGGAAATTATCAAAACATAACTCTAATGTCCTAACAATCCCATTTCTAGTCTAACAGATGTCCCCATAAAAGGACTCTTTAAAAATGTCCCCCTTTGAAACCAAATGGTGGCTAACCTATATGGGTTTTCCTCAAACCCACCACCCGACCCATTCCATCACATACCTAAAGGGCATTCATGATCCCTAGAGGCTTGGAAAAAGCATTGAGGCAATGAAAAAAACATAATATAGATCAATTTCTCAAAACCAAAACAATTGTATGGCATAAATATATAGAAAGAAATATATTGTGGAAGTATAACGAATATATATTCCATAACAGTAATGATACAAAAGAGATAGTCAACAAAAAAAGTAGCTTAAAACTCCATGATAGTACTACAAAAAATGACTAAAAACCACACAGCTAAACCATATGATGGTTTGGAAGAAATACCTTTGTCTCACCACCAAATACCCAAAAGCTGACAGAATTATCACCTCCTGACATTGGTGCCTTTCCTTTCCTTGCACTAGAAGGCAAACAAAGGTATATGCACCACTGAAGTGGTGAACAAGGTGTGACCTAATAGGCTCAGTAAGATCAAGCACATGTGCTCTATAATAAGTCTCTCAATATTAAGTCTTGTGTGATGATTATAAATAAAACATGGCATGATAGTTGAAAATGATTTTTATATAATACCATGTAAACATTTCCCTCTCTCCAGAGTTATATACTAAAAAATTATATCAATTTCAAATAACATTTCCTTATCATTTTCCATAAGCATATAAATTCATATCAATGAAAACACATAATTCCATGAAATACAAAACATAAGAATATGTATCACAACACAAATAATAATATATGACTCAGGTGTAGACTACTCATTCCACACTAATCATTTGCAAAAATCTGATCCTATAATAACAATCCAAGGAATCCGTGGAATACCCCATGTGCAAACCCCCAAAAATTTAAATATATGTCCCCTAGAACAACATGAATAAGAAATAGGGGAATTTCATAATACAAACCTCCTTGATAATGTCAAAATAATAGAGAATGTACCCAATGTAAAAATTCCACCTATGTACCAAAGGTAATAAATTTTAGCTTTTTAAAAAATTATTTCAATTCTTTGAAATAGTTATTAACATTCCATTTTTTAAAAACATATGAATTCAATTTATATTTAAAAAAATATTTTCAGTACCAACATAAATATCATTACAATGAAATTTATAAATAAATTTATAAAGCATGAAGAGTCATGCTTATCAATATAGACTACAGACGGAACCACCTACCTCAAATCATGGGTCGCACACACCAACAACATAATACAAAATCAACAAAACCCATCATATCAATGGAGGCCCTAGAATTACATCCGCTCATTTAGGGATTGATCCAAATCTGAATACAATTGGTCAACAGAAGAGAGGAAACCCAAACAAATTTGGGAATATTTCCAAGTTCACCATGACAAATGAAGGAAAGGCACTCTAGAAAAGGTTCTCGCAAAGGATCTATAGGAGGACAATAAGTATCATCCGTATTAGATTGGCAGATTTTATTCCACAAAGCTAGGGAACTATCAAGATATCTTGAAATGATGAATATGAAATATCACATTCCTGAAGAGGTAAACTACAAGAATAATATAGAGTGGATGTCGAAAGGATCTTTCTAAGAGGAATGGTGCCTCAAAATATTCCATAGTAATTTTTTTAGGTCCAGAGAAATGAAGTGACTGAGAATATACCAAACCAAAATAACCAAATTTTTGTATTAAAACCGGGTGCAGTTCATGTGACAATGTGTAACCCCCAGTCAGGTCGTGAATTCCACGCTATATAAGTATTCTGAAAAACCCATTATCTCTTCTTAAAAACATTCATTTTAGAAATTCATGTCGTGCAATCCCTTGTCCTGACAAGATCACCTAATTAATGACATGTTCCAAGAAACTAGTAAAAAGTGTGTCTCATGGTTAAATGGTGATTAACTTCTCTATAGAAAACATAAAATCCATTAAACCACCTCTAATGACACTGAACAAAAAAGAAACATATTGATGGTGAAAACCTTACATGTTCTTGGTAATATGTTGTTGAAATTCCTTTTAGATAATGAGTTAATGTATCATGGGTAATGTGTGAAATGGTTAGATTTTAATGTGTGGTTTCAAAGATTATGGTCTGGTTTGGGATCTAAATGAGATTGAATTTATCTCATAAGAATTTTCACCAATCCTTCTGTTTTGGAATCACAACTTTTTATTTCTTAACTATATATCCTATAGATAATATCTTCCAGGGATTATACAATTAATGGGCCTCATAGTGTATAATATTATGGTTCATCTCCATTGCTTATTATATCTAGATCAATTGGGCATCATCACAACCTTTAATATTCTTATATTAATTGTCACTATAAAATGAATAAATTATCAATTGTAATGATTCTTAATTTTTTTAGATCTCTGAATATGTAAAATATTATAGTCGAAAAACCAATGTAGTGCATGTTTTTTATAGCTACATTAGTTAACACTTTATCTATTCATTCATGAAATTAATTCATTTATAAATGTTCAGGTTGTTACACTATAGAAACCCATTCACATTCTCTACACTTTATCTAAATCCTTTCACTATCGTCAAGGGTTAATGGATGGAAACTAATAATACATACTCTAAGTGAAAACACACAATACCGAAGAGGGACCCGCTATCTTACATTGTATAGAAGGATACTATGAATTGACTAATTATCAGTTCTAATATAGCTCAGGTGAAATAATATACACAATACAATGACAATGGGATATTATACATTATATAATATGATGATAATATTCGTGGAACCAAAAAATACTTTATCTTGTTTTGTATTATATCCCAAAGTAGTATTTATATCACATGTATTATGTGTTCCCTAACCATAAAAAGTCTATGCGAGGAACATTTACAATGTTAAATAATCTATCTCAATTCATGAAAGGTATCACATATTTGGGTGTACATAAAAAAACATATCCCTCACATGTGGTTCAAAATAGTTTAAATATGCATACCTTATGTTAGGTAAGTAAGGATATTATATGATTAATTTTTATATTCAATAGGTTGGGTGATGATAATATCGACTCTTAGATGAACATACCTATTAAAAACATGGTTTCATTAAACTACATAGTGTACAATGTCAAAATATAGATATAGAACACCTATTAACATCCAAATTTCTCCAAAAAAATAATTATATTTAATCTTTAGTAATGAATTATAACCACCTAGAAACATAATTCCTTCAATAAGAAGCATGAATAGAATCAGAATCAAAATGAGATTGAATTTAATATTTTGACTACTACATTGAGCCTAATCATCGTTGTTTATTGATCAAATGACTCTTATTAGTGTTGAATTGTTTATGTACCTAAAATTAATCCTTGTATCACCTCTGAATGAGATAACCTCATTAAATCAATTCCTCTAACTTATGAATGATCTATAATATATGGGACGCCTTTTTATGTTCATTTGAGAAAAGTGTATAGATAAGATAAATTATTACTGTATTTAACTGAAATGAATACACAATTAAGGGGTCCATCCCATTTCATAAAAACTACAATTACATTTTACCACATCAATCACCCCCCCATTTTATAATCCACAACTATACTTTAATTCAAATATATAAATCAATTTAACATATATCCACATTAAAACTATAATTTAAATCCACAATACAATATATAATATAGTTGCTTTGAAACATATTTTTTCTATACTTTATCAATGATTATTTATTTTAACAGTTAAATATAATGATATCATAACTCTTACATAATATGATCATACACTAAATAGATCACAAATCTACTTATTATCCAATTTTCCGAAATTATATTAGTAATAAAATAAAAAATTAAAATTTTCATGAAAAATCAACTGGACATTGAACTTAAATTCCACATTATTCTTACACATCCATGAACTATGAAATGAAATTGAAAAATATGGCATGGAAAAAAATTCTCAATAAGGGACATAAAATTATGAAAAAATTGTATAATTAAGACATGAAATCTGATAAAATGTGTACCATGTCACATTAATCATTGATAATAAAATATAAATAAATTCTATATAAAAAATAAATTAAAATCGTAAAATCCCATATAAATAAAAGAAAAACATTTGTTTGAATCATAGAGTATAACATTCATCACTTTTCATAACTCATGTCATAAATAATTTGATCATAATTAAATATATCTTAAATACCTTCCTAGATAACTCCCTCTTTCTCTCCATTGATGCAGTGGATCATTTCCCAATGAATTGGGGTGTCATATCAAGATCACCAACATTATATGTTGTATTAGGATCACCCATTATATATGATGCATCACGATCACCTGAAAATATCTAAAAATCCCGTTTACCAAATCATTAATATTTTTTTAATTGTTTCAATTTTTTATCATAAATCCATTAAAAATTTTGGTTGATCCCATATAATTTTTTTTGGAAATTTTAAATACCCATTATTTTTAAAAATATATTTTTTAAACAAAATAAAAATTTCAAAGGTATTGACAGTGTTTATATGAAGGTTTCATGGATTATTATAAATGAATAAATACTTAAATTTTTTTTTATATGGGCATAAAAATTAATTTACACTGCATATTTTTAAATAGAATATTGTTTTTTCAATTTTGAAAAAAATTAAAACACATTAAATATTAATTTTTTAAAAATATCCCTTCTGAAAAGAATTGAAATAAAGATAAAATTGAAATAAAATTAATTTTTTACTAATTTATATGCATATAAACACACACATAAGAAAATTCATGTAAAATGTACATGGATGTGATCAATTTAAAACATTACTCTTTAAAATATTTTAATAAGATAGATTATGATAAAGTGTCAATTACATAGAGTATAACTCATTTCCTACATTTTTTGTAATATTAAATAATAATAAGATATAATTTTATTAATTTTTTAAGAAACTTTTTATTTTTCATTCAATTTTCATTATCCCTTCTATATGATTTAGGACCATTTTTCAATTAGTTCTATTATTTGTTACGTATTCATCAACCATTTTGAGGTTGTTTGGATAACAATCCCAAAACATATTATGTTGGCTGGATATGGTCAATTTGTTCAAAATTCAATAATTTAGAGAATAAAAATCAGAAAAAATTAAAATTTTACATTAATTAAAATTTTAAAACAATCCATGTATTATAGTAAATTTAAATGAATTAAATTAGAACCATTGAAGAAATAAGTTTTACATACACATCACAAATTATTAGATTTTATAGAAAACATTTGGTAAATAATTTTCATATAATTTTAAATATATATAATGATTATTATGTCATAAATGTAATATTATTTATGTTGTCAAACATTTATATACCATCCTTATGATGATGTGATGAAAAAGAAATCACATCACTTCTTGGAGTTGGTAGTCCACATGTACGCAAGTATAACTATATCAAAATTCAATTAGTGGAAAGGTAATAAAATATATGTTATATATCAATAAAATAAGTTATGTCATTTATATCATGTAAATAAAATAAATCCATCATTATTATCATCTTTGATATGAAATGATGGAAAAAATTACATTAGTTTGTAAGGTGATAGTCCAATGTAAAACGGGAAGATGGTTTCATTAACAACATTAAAACTGTAGAGATGGAAATTATTTATTCAATAAATATAATATCAAATTATGATATGGGAAAAATTATTATATTATTTGAAAATTGATACAATAAATATTAAAATTGATAAAATTATATGAAAAATAATATATTTTCTTAAAATCTGTAATTCTTCCCTAGAGAAATGATATGTTTTATTCAATAATTCTTATATGGTTGGTATTTGTGCCATAATAAGGCATATTGGACATGGATATGGATTTTATGAATGGACATGGGCATTAATTCTATAATATAAAAGTCATTAGATGTGTGGAGAGGAAATAATAATGGAAGTCCTTTTATAAGTGGGGAACATATTAAATTTGGAATGTTAGTAAATATTATAATATATATAATAATTGAAGGGAAATGTTTTTCATTTCATCAATTTTATATAAATCATGAAATATTCTTATTGCCATGATCTATGATGGTATGCAATTTTGACTCCAAGTAGGCCTGTAAATAATTTTTTTAAATATATTAAATATATTTTATATTGTGAATATATAGTTTTTCCGGAAAAATTGTTTAACTCCTAAAAATAGTCTCTGATCGAAAATCTGAGAAAATTATTGAATCTGGAATTCATGTTTTACTATAGGAGTGACAAAAAGTTTTTCGGGACGACATTAGATAGATAAACAATATATGTGTTCATTTAAATAAATATGATTTGTTAATTTATTTATATCGTTTAAAAGACTTAAATGTAAATCCTATATGAATATTATTTAATAGTTGAAATACATGATTAGCCTCAAAACGCAATGATTCATTAGAGGATGATTTAACAACCTTTCAATGGTCAATTAAGATCAGATGGTAATGATCCACTGGATCATGGTGAATTGAGTAGTAATGGATGCAACAGACCTTCATTATTTAATGAATAATTCATTCATCACTAATGAATGGTCTGAATAGTTCTATTAGTAATTAATTTTGGTTTCTAACTACTTTGTTAATGTATTTAATTTGGAATTATCTATCAATTACAAATCATTTATTCATGATAACTTCACAATATCCCTTATCGAATTTAATTGGTAATTTAATTTATCTAGTCACTATTGTTCCATGATTTCTCACCCAAGTTGTCTTTGGTGAAGTTCTTTTTCCAAGATCTATTGTATATATAATTTTCACTATTTTTCATGTTCTTTTCTCAAAACAATTATTTTAAATCTTCATCGGTTTACCACATGGTCATGATTTATCTATTCCTTGGTGGAAATTTGTGTGATTGGACCACTAGACTTGAACAAAATTCAGAGGCGAAAAATGGATTAGTGATCAGAGAATTGATCATGATGTTGTTTGTGATGAGGTAAATTCACTGAATTTCAGAATATAGTACAAAGATGGGATATGATCTAGGATTGTGTATTGAATGATGAGTTCATATGGTCGTCAAGGGATAGACTCAAATTCAATTTTCATTCATTGAAGGGTCAGAATCGATCATCAGATGAGCTACGCACCATTTTGTGGTGGTCAAATGGTCAGAATCAATGTGTTAGGCATGGATCTAAAAACAGAAATCAGATAATGAATTTTTATTGAAATTAAATTATATTTCATATTGTCTCAATAAGACATGATGTGTAGACCACTACATGTGGCTGCTATTGTTTCAGGATAGTTTAATATCATAGGAAATATGGGACCACCACACTCCATGTGACATGGTGTCGGTGAACCAATGTGTAGTCTAGGAATACATGGATATATGAATGTCTAGGATCACAACCAGTTTACAAAAACTTGTCCAAGGTACACAGACATGAATGAGGTACACATACATAGAATAGAGAAAAGGAAATACCCCAGGTGGCTGAGGCACAATTTTTAGTATCCTTACACTCTAGGTGTGGCTACATGGGATGTAATACATGTATTAATGAAGGAAATGACTAAATATTGGAGTGGGACCACACAATGTGTGGGTCACCTTAAATTTTTTGTACCCTCCTTTTTTCGTAATCTTCTACCTCACATATATCCATCATTTGGACATTGATTGGGGACCTTAGGTAGCCTATACTGTGTTTACTCCTATATAGAATGCGATAGTGGCCTTCATAGTGGCTTTGGAGATGTGATGTGAGGTGTTATAACTCTGATTCATTTTTAGGTGATACATGATGATGTAAATTATCATGAAAGATCATTAGAGTCAATCCTACTAGAATATTAGTTCACTGGTTCTCTATAAACTCAGTGGTACCCCAAATTAGATATTGTGTGTGTACTCATTACATGGTGTGGTACATATTTTGTGGACTATTGATAGGTTATTATATCTATTTATTAGTACCCATTATGGAATTATTTTGTCATTCCTCTATATACTAAGTAATATTCATTTTTGAATTGGGTGTAGTTCATCCTTATTCCAAGTGGTACCCCCTTAACAGACTAGGACATGGGTCCTCTATCTTCTAAGAGTTAACCCCTTATATGATTAGCATCATGTTCTTCTATATACTAAGTATTTCTTCCTACTATATTGGATGAGGGTCCTTCTGCTAATTGGTACCATCTGATGGGATATGTCACATAATCAATACGTTCAAAGTTGAACACCATATTTGATACAATGTGGATCCACCTTTCACTATAACCCCCATAACACATGGTGGAGTGTGTCCTTTCCATTGATATTATTCCCATATACGATCAATAATTGGATAGATGGGTCATCCATCCACATGGTTACTTATATGGTACCTATATGAGTTGTTGGGAATCATTGATTGACCGTTTTAAATGAGGTCAAACGCTTTTACTGGGTGGTTCTGTTATATGGAGAACCATTTTATCTCACATTAGGGTGTCTTATTCTAGCATATTTATATTTATGCATGTTTTTTACTTTTTCTAATCTATTTTTCTATGTTTTTCTTCCAACTTCTATCATGTCTCATATATCTACCCCATCAATATTCAAGAAATCCTATTGGGTATGAATATACTCTGAACCACAAGGTATTATCCTATATGTATCATGTCTTATACAGATGATGATAATAATGGTGGTGATTATATATGAGTTGATTCACCTATGTGAATAATGAATTTCCATTTTTATGCATATTGATAATGGTTGTTTGGATAAATTGTTTTATTTTGAAAACATAATCATGCCTTAATAGGTGTAATTTATTCATCAATGGATAGGATAATAATATATTGAATGTATAGGCCAATTTAGATGGAAATTGGAGGCTATTGGAAGAATTCATAATATAATCATATAATCCAACATCCATAAAACCATGAATCCATATCCATATACCCATGAATACATTTGAGATGCAAAACAAAACGATCCAGACGTATTCCACATGGTTTTTCAAACGATGAGAATCCTCAGGGAAATTGTGTGGGTGTTTTTGTAATGACATCATGGATAATATCATAATATATTAATGTTTTTTAAACTCTATGGACCATCACAATAAACTATTTGATTCATTTCCCCAAAACATATCTATAATCACATCTTGAGCACTATTAATCTAACTATATTCCATAACCATGTGAGGGTAAATAGTTATCCACCCACATCTAATTTATCCATCTTAACAACCATTTTTCCAGAGATATGGAACATTAACCACCATTAGATAGTGTGGGACATCAAATTAATGCTCCTTGAACATTTTTTTGGATAAGGGAGATCATTCGAGAGGGTATCTATCATATAGGGTGGGAGCATGAATCTAATCATAGGGAATTTATGAAAGATTTATCTTGTGGTTTATTTTTGTTTTATTTTCATACATATATGAGATTAACACGTCTAGTATTAATATATTATTTTTCATTAGTTGTTCACTTAGTAGATAGTTCCCTTTACATGTTGGGTCTATGAACAGTTAAGATTCTTTGGTAATTATTTTCACTTTTTTTACATTTCATTCTACCTACCATTATTTCAACAACAATACCTTTTTTTATCTTTATAGAAACATCATATCAGATCAATATTTGAGTTCCCACAACCTATATGAGAATTATGTCATGTAATCCCAAGACCATTTGATGCAATTTTCGTCTCAAAAGCGGATTGTTATCATAAATGTTTCGAAAAAACCAATTCTCAAATTGAGAAGATGATTTCCATTAATATAATAAAAACTCATGAGACATAATAGGTATGTTACATTTGAATCCCAGAGATGTGAATTATTAAAAAAATCACAGAATGGATGAAAATAAAATTTTGAAAATGTTTTTAGTCTTCCATATACATTTCACATTTCTTCAATAGATTATTTAATACATTTTGGAGTTTTCTTATTATATTTAAATTGTTAATGAATTTCAACATTTATTCATTCATCGATATAAAAAAATACACAACACCCCAACCTAACTACACTCCATTCAGAAACCCTTAATTTTATTGATAAAAACTCAATGATCAGAAACCATTAACTCTCCTAGTGGATAGACCCCATACATGCACTATACTAGTTATGATGTGTTGGTAATTGAATATGGTCCACCAATAGTAATAATTTAGTCAAAATGTTAAAAAATTTTATAATCATTATCAGTGAGTAATTAAATAGTGTTTTATCAATTTGAGACTATATAATTTTAGTGAAACAAAATTATGTTCTAAAAAATTATAATAATATCCCTATTTCAATTTATTGTTATCTTTGGTTTTCAATTTTAATTTTGTTTTCTAGTTTGGTGTTTTTCAAGTCCATAGGGGAATAAGCCTCTTGTTTACTCAATCTAAACTCTCCAATTCAGTAGAGACACTCCTATTTGACTCTAAAATTGATTGAACCATAATTAGATGACGTTGGTAACTTAGGTGAGAATACAACGAGGAATCCACCCTGGAGAACATGAAAGAGTAATAACGGATAGTTGTTCCAAGTGGATGAAATCATTTTTCTCTTTATAGGAACTTTAACCACCATCTCACTAATGACGGTGAACTAAACCAGCATACACTTTCCATCTATAACGACCAAATGTTTTTAAATGGAAAATCACAATTATTATGTCATAAAATAACATAAAAACACAATATAATGAACTAATAAGTTCTAAGTGACCATTAAACATAATTATGTCACTTCTGTATTGGGAATTTTGAAAATCTACCATACACGTTTCTGTTCAAGATGATTTTTGTAGTCTAATAAAACAAAAATATTTTTTGGTGAATAGTAACCTACACTTATCAATACTAACATACCCATATGAATAGTAATATTACCCTTATGAATATTAAATCATCCAACATAAGAGTAACCTTACACATGATTAATTTAATAATATCTAGGCATCTTAGAATGTGACAATTTGACCTTATTAAATGTTTTGGTATTTTGTAAGTCATAAATGATTAATTATAATTAATAAATTAATATAAAAGGAAATTAATTTTCCTTAAATTTGTTTATAAATTATCGAATCAATGTCTTATAGTTTTTAGATAATTTTATATGACCCTACGTAAATTTTGAAAGCACTATAAAATCAGTTTTAATTTTTCAAAAATTGTTTTTTAATTAAATTATGATTTTAATTATATATTAGATTAATAATATTTAGAAAGTTATTATTGAAAAATGTTCTTCACTTTTGGATTCTACATGTCGAAAATGGGTTGGGTAACTTTTTGGGATTATTCCGAAATACTTGAATTTATTATGAATAGTGAAATACCGTAATTTACAAAAATAAGCTAAATAAGCTAATTATAGAGTAATGTGTGATGTTCTGCTGATGTAATCCCACTTGGATCAGGATTACATGATATATTTACTATTCTTCTTCATTCAAGACTCACTATTCCTTGTCTTAGGGGAAATTAATAAACTATGGAATTTTATATTAAGGAAACCTCTCTCCCCTCCACTATAAAAACCACCCATACACCCTCATTTCCTCACACCTCTCAAGCTCCATGCATTCTCTATAATCTACCCTAACATATTACCTAGCCCCACTCCCATGTTCAGAGACCAATTGGTCTCATAAAAAGAACATACCATGCTTTCTTAAGGAGAATCTCAAGAGGATGATTTAAGAGGTAATTTCTCTCCCTCTTCTCCTTTAACTTTCTATCAAGTTCATGTTCATTTCTTAATATCTCCCCAAATATCATCATCCAAATTGTATTTTATCTCTAGAATTATAAATTTAATGGAATGTTATGATTTAAATGAGATATTTTATAATTCAATCCCCTTTTCCTCTTTATTTTATTTTATTAAAGAGAACGTTGTTCGTGTGGTGTTAATTTATCATCTTCTATAACGACATGCTTCCTTCTTCCATTTCTATATTAAGATCTAGTGATGAATCCATTTTTATAGATAAACCAGAATTTTTTATTTGTATTATTTACTATTTAAAATTATGGAAATAACTTATGGCCATATTACTTAGTGATAAATTAAAACATGTTTGTTGTGATCGAAACACCACCTAAATTAACCCAATTAATCATCATTTAATTCTTATCAGATGATTCACCCAAATGGATATAATATGATTCATTATAAGATCATGATATATCCTTTAATATCATAAATAACATGTAATATTAGTTCTGGATGTTTACCCATGTTCTACCCAAACAACAATTCAAGAATACAAGATAACCACTCATGAAAACAAAAAAAACAAACATTTTAGAAAAATGTTTTAAAACTCTATAACTCATCCAAAGGCACATAAAATCACTTAATGAAACCATAATGAACCATTTTAATGTAAAAAAGGTTCTGGATTTCTAATTAATGAATATAATTTCAATATACATGACATTAAAGGGAAGGAATAATTCAGATACAAGGTTAGGGGAGATTCTCGAACACAACTTCCATCCATCGGGTTCTCCCTCTTTCAATCACTTTTTGATATGGTTACTCCGTAAAGATCATGTGTTCGTCATTGTATTTCATTTTATAGGATATACATGTTTGTCACTATTTTTTATGTTAAACAAAATATCTTCCAAAATAACTCTTCTTTTATGAACACACCTTTTACTTCTTTCTCAAAGTGGACGGTTCTTGTAAAAAGTATGTTATTAACTATTTCATTTGGGAACCCAATTTTTATGAATGTGTTCTTATGATATGTAACCCATTCCTTTCCATTAGTTAGATATGTTCTATGTGGAAATGCAACACCCCAGGTAAATAAAGAATATGAAATTTTTATATTTATCCCTATTTGTGAATAAAATGTTAATATTAATTTAAAGGCAACACTATGCTCGTTATCTTACCCAATACGTAACAACGAGTTCCTTTGAAATCTTACGTTGCACTCTAATAATAAAATTATTTTATTTTAAATGTTAGTTAACACAAAGACATTATAATGATGGGAATGAATAGAACTAACTACAAAATGATTATATATGATTTTCAAATATTTTTAATTTTTACAATAAATGTTATAGGATTAAAAATGGGAATGAATCCAATTTTAAGCGTAAACATTCTAATATTATTTAAAAGGACGATTAACCGCCTTTTGATGGTGATCCTCTTTTAAATACACTTTTTGACAATTTTATGTGATATATTTGACAAAATAAAATTCTTCTTTAGAATTGGGATATCAAAATTTACTTTGGGTAAATTTTTGGTATTTTTCCAATAAAGTTCATTTTTTAATGAATAGTGAAAAATGTTGTATTTTAATTGAAAACCTTTTTTAATATAATTTATTTATAGGATTATATTATCTTTTTAATTTGTTTTAAAGTAATATTAGAATATATTTTTACCATTAAATCCAATGGTGTTCATTGGAATTAATATCTCTATGACATTGGACATAAACGAGTGTCAATCTTTTGATAAATATTGTTACTTAAAAACACACTATTTGATTTGACAGTGGGATTTAATTATAAAATTAATTAATGAAACTTATATTTTATTAATTTTTTAAAAAAGAAATTATTTTTGAATTTTGAATATCAAATATAGATTATGGAGAAATTTTGGTATTTTTCTGAAAAACCTTAATTTTTGATGAATAGTGAAACCACAAAGTGGTAGTTACAAAAACTGATTTTTAGTTTAAATGGAACTTTACCACTTCTGTGATTTTAATTTCAAAAATCCAATACAAATGATTTTCATTATTAAGTAAAATTTGGTTCAATGGGATGAAATTTTATTTTTATGAAAAGAAACATTTCAGTTTTATTAATCACGATTAAAGGTAATTAGTGTGATTTAAGATAAAAATGATATTATAATAAAATGAAAATATCTTGAAACTTTTCCTAACTATATTTTATAAGTTATGGTATACCAATAAAACCCATGGGTCAATTTTTGGTACCCCATGGATCCAATTGGGTAAGATAATGACATATATGCCTTTTATTTAAAGTAAAAGTAAAAAATGGCACAAACATGTATTATTTTACTAAAACAATTTTTAAATGGGGTCATAAAAGTCCTATTTTTGACTATAAATAGTAATTGGAAATATAAATATATTTCCTAAATCATAGTAGTTTTTTATAATTTTTAGACGTTAAATAAATTAAATTATTTATGACATCATGATGATGTAGTGATTATGTCATTATTTAACGATTTAAATAAAATGAAATTATAATGTATAATCTAAGACCTAAACATGTCAAAAACCTATTTATGGGTGTATTTCGAACTCTTATCACCATATACTAGAAATAAATCAATGCGGGTCCTTTAAAATCCGAAACACATTTTAAAATAAAGTAACATTTTATACCTTTCCAAGAGTGCCCTCCTCTCCCCTTATAAAAGGTCCCCACCTCTACCAACTTACCCACACCTATCAAGCCTTTGGGTCGGCCATGATCTAATAATTTTGTCTCTACACATAACTATCCTCATCCTAGTATCCTTACATTAGTCAGGAAACTCTTCAAGAAGCCCTTTTGTTTCAAACCAAATGGAGTTACCCGATTTTAAGGTAACGTCTTCACTTGTGATCATTTGTTTTATTTTGCTTCTCCAACCCCATAAAATCTTTTTTTTCATTTCTTTTGTAATAAAACAAGTATCTTCCATATCCTAGGATGTTTTTATAACAATTATTCCAGTTACACTTACACACACCTACATCTAATGGTTATAGAACATACTGTTTCCGTGGATGGTGAATTTCTACCTCACGAAACGATGATTGTTCAATATTATTTTAACACCTTCAAAGGTGGCCATTAAGATTTCACTATATTTATATATGATATATAATATTTTTATGTTTTCCTTAATCTTCAATATTTATTATTTATGGCATACCTTTATGGTTTCCATTATGGTTAAACGTGATATCTTCGTTTTAGGAAGTGCGGACTACCGCCCCCTCAAAGTCATTTGATTCGTTAATACCATATGTGGTACATATAATAGATAGATTTAATGATATTATATATGATACCATACTGTAATTATAATACTATTACGAATCATTATGCTTTAATTCAATTAAATATGAAATAGAAATGGAAGTAGTGTTTATACGTACGTACGGCTTACCGTCTCCATGAACGGTGCATTTCATTTATTACATCTAAATGTTAAGTAATCTTATAAATTCATGTATATAATAGATATATATGATATATAAGATATCTAAATAATTACTATAATCCTGGATATAATGGATATTTTAACCCATGACCAAACATGTAATTATAAAGAGTTTATTTTTGACTCAAGTAGCAATGATCGTTAAAACGACCATTGTTAACATAAATAATTACATATTGTTCATGACATGGTAATAAGTGATATAAAAGGAATAATGAACATGAAAAAGGATATTAATCAAGTATAAATTAACTCATGTTTATTATTCAGGATATTATAGAACGATCGAGTCATGTCGCATACGAGGTAAGGGATCCTACCCCTCTCTTTCTTTTTAAGTACACTCTTTTATGTCATTAAATTTATGCTCATATTTCTTATGATTGGGATATTATTTTATATTACACTTACTGTAATTTTTATGTTCATATGATTAGAGGCCCTATTTTCTCTCATCGATCCATTTTGGATGTTTTGAGTGGCGCCGTTAGGCTGCCGAATTTTCGTAAGAGATCCAACCTCTCTCTTTCTTTTTATGTACTCTCCTTTATGTCACTTCTTTTAAGATCCTCTGTGTTATGTTGGGGGATGTTATTTTATATTCCTATTGCTGTAAATTTTATGTTAATATGATGAGAGACTGTATTTGATCTCATCAATCAATTTATGGTTGTTTTAAGTGGCGCTGTTAGGCTTCC
Organism: Viscum album; assembly: GCA_963277665.1. Taxonomy (NCBI): domain Eukaryota; kingdom Viridiplantae; phylum Streptophyta; class Magnoliopsida; order Santalales; family Viscaceae; genus Viscum; species Viscum album. The sequence goes on along the minus strand of OY728165.1, from coordinate 667,424,912 downwards.
ATGTTTTGGTAAGGGATTTTTTGTCTCACTTTTATACCCGTGAGATTTATGCTACATTTTCCACCATTTCCTTTGAGTGGTATATATACTGCACATTATTCTACTCTTTGTGTAATATAATTTCGTTTATGAGTTTTTACATCAATGTTGTATTGTCCTTCTTTCATGGGGTGTATGTTTCGAATGATTCCCAAGACGGTAAGGGATCCTTTCACCCTCCTCTTTTTAAAGACTTCTTTTGTTGAGTCTTTTTATTTACATATTGTAATGTTGGGATATGTTATTATATATCATTATTGATTTAAAGTTATTGTCTATGTGATTAGATACCCTTTTATATCTCATCAACTAATTTTCTAAATTTTGAAGTGACGCCGTATGCTATCAAATTTTTCTAAGGGAACATCTTAACCCAATTTCTGTTCTTTGCGTTAATCTCATAAATTCAAATTATTTCATGATGTTATTAGGTCTTATCTTGTATTTGTACTTTAATGATGTGTAATGATAGTGAATACAAATAATAAATCTATTTTATTTAATAAATCCTCTTTGTAATGGACTTCGTCTCAATCTCATTTCATTGAGCCATATTTTGTTTTATACACAACTTTCTTTTATACGGTTTATAAACCCCTTTTACATTTACGTCTATTCAAAAGGAATATTTTTTATGCGAATCATTTTAATAAATGAAAAAAAGGGAATGTTTTTGTCGTACGTTTGTGATGACAACGACTTCTCCACCGTCGTGACCATTATTTGAGTTTCAACTTCCTCTACAAGCCATAATTTTTTTGTAATGAAAAATAAATACCATGTTTTACTTTTATTTTATTTTGGTTTTGAAAATGGTTTTCAAAATGTTTTTATATAAATGTTTTATATTTATATCTTATGATTGAAAATAGGAAATGTTATGTTTCCTTTATGCATGTTTTATGTGATACGATTATGTTATGGTTCTTGGGCATTGTTATGAAGACAGGTGGTTCCATGATAAACTAAGGGCAGGTGAGCCCGATATAGCTCTCCAATGCATTGGGTAATGTGAAGGAGTTAAACATTAAGGTTTCCCTGAAAACATTTATGGAATATACTGTGATGGTTATTCGAAATTTAACCATGAGGGTTACTCCTTATGTAAGAATGTTATGAATGCCTCAAGTTACCTTTATGTATTAGGATTTCTATGATTTATTCATGATTTTATGAGGTATGTTATAATTTTTTATGAGTAAAGTATGATTTCATGGAAGGAATAATGTTTTCATTTCGTACTTTTATATCCCTCACTGAGCCTTTAATGCTAATCCCATGTTTTTGAAATGTTTTTCACAGGTCAAGGGAAAGGTACATGATGTGATGATAGTGTCAAGGAAGTGTCAAGAAAGAATCCATGTTTTATTTTAAATATGTTTCCGTTGATGGGAAAAATAATTACTATATTTTATGTGACCACTTTGTTTAAATGTGGAAGGTAATGGATGTTTTATGATCTAATTCGATAAAACACTAAACCTGAAATGATCCCCAACGTGTATTCTTGATGTAACTCAATATTAAGTAAGGTTAAAGATGGGGCCCTATAGTTGGTATTAGAGGTCAATTTAGACAACTTTAGGGATTAGAGTTTTTGTTAAACACATGGTTATTCCCTAGGTATATTATTTATGTTATATCATTGTTTTATATCTTTTTCAGATCAAGGAAAGTCAGTTACAAATGGGAGTAGGAGGATCTCTAACGACATTCTTATCTCTTCCTGATGACATGCTTGAAATAATTATTGCAAATTCATCTTCCGATGATTGTGAAACTTTTTCTAGCATATAACTCACTTGCAATAAGTTGTTGGAGATATCAAACACCTCAACTATACCTTGATATCATCGTGGATCATGGGTTGTATTTAATCAAATCCTATTTTCACAATATTCTCATATTTTCAAGAAAGGTAAATATAATCAAGGCATTTTCAAATATTTTACCTTATCATCAGATTTTGATGCATATTATAAATTTAAAAATGGTGCTGAAGAAGGAGACCCTTTTTCAACCTATTTATATTTACTTTTGAAATATAGCCTCTCAGCACATACCTACGGTATTTTAAAAGGACCATTAGTTGAATGATTCACCTTAATTTCGGTCAGACTATTTTATAGAAATCATGTTTTATCAGATGTTTTGAAAATATATGTCATACATGATTATTTTCCAAAACTGTTTTTCTGTGAACACCCATATGACCCATGTTGTACAAGGTGTATTTGGATAGGGGAAGAAAATTATTTTGAAGGATCTATAAATCATTTATGCGATGCATGGTCCTTCTACATACGTGATCAAGATGATTATGAAAACCATTGGACACAATGATCAAGGTATGATGTTCTTCTTTTTGGGGATGGATTTATTTTATCTTATGATGGTGAAGTAAGACTTCAAGAAAAAAGATGTTGGGATCATAATGAATTTGGATGTAAATGATTGGTATAAAGAATCCATTGAGGTTAAAACATGTTAGGGATATTTTTGATATTTATAAAAAAACCCATATGATTGGTGACATCCCGTCACGTTCGGCAATGTCACATTAATTAACCCGACAACCGAAGGGAGACAAGGGTGCATAGCCTACCACTAGCCTACGTGAAGTCCCTGGTTTGTATGACTTATTATTTTTGGTTAAATGATTTTATAGATCAATAAAAAGTTGATTTTGGGAACTTATGTTTTATCAAATGGATATCCTTAGTGTAGGAAAATGATTAAGTGATCATGAAATAACTGTTATTTTGGAATATGTTCTCTATTTCATGGAAACAATATATGCCTATAGAAAATAGAATGATTTGAGATTTCAATTGAGGAGAAATGGTGGAATTTTATTTTGTAAGAATCTATGTTTTTATTATGGACTTATATGATTTTGGGTTTTCTACGAAAATGATTAAACTATCATGGAGGATATGTGATTAGGTTAATTACATTTCATTATGATACTTTAAGAGTAAATGATGTTATTTGGAGATAAATGTTAAGATTTACCTTCGAAGACTATGTGATTAAATCCTTCAGAAATTTGGGTTTCAATATTAGTTTGGATTACATTGAGGAATTTTATGGGTAGATGTTTATTGAATGGTCTTTATTGAACTCTGGGTATTGTTTGACAAATTTTGGAGATTATAATTAGTTTTACTTTTTATAAAGGATTATCCTTTTTGGGTTTTATCTGATCTTTTACTAACAATTTTTGGTTCTGGTTTACGTCTAAAGACATCGGAAATATATAATTCTCTTTTTTGGATTAGGTTATTCTCATGAAGTTGATTATAGTACTCTTAATGCCAACAATACTTCCTAAATACTTGTCTTTTGGAGAAACTAAGAGTTTGTGTAAGAAATCTAGTAAAAGTTGAAAGTCAATATGACATGTAAGTATGTTTCCTTAAGATCAAAAATAAATTCCTCAATGAAAATTAACTTTAAACAAAAAGTTTTTCTATTAACTTTTCCTACTGAGGAATAGAATACCGTTTAACCCCCCAAATGTTTGTGATTTTCTTATGGTTAACTTTCTCCTAAACATGTTTTCTATCACTCTCCCTCAGAACATGACCCTATGATTTTTCTTCCATATCCATGTTTTTGCTACATTGAATAATAGTATGGGTAACTCAGGTGACCCATGAATTTCTCTTTCTTTCAATTAAATCGATTGTTTTACCAACTCTTTTTCTGATGTGGGACTTTCCATGATGTTTCCGAGCCCAATTTTAAAATTGCGAGGAAGCAATCCAAAAAAGGAGGGAAGAATGTAACACCCCAGGTAAATAAAGAATATGAAATTTTTATATTTATCCATATTTTTTAATAAAATTATAATACTAATTTTAAGGGAATGCTATGCTCGATAGATTAACCAATACGCAACAACGAGTTCCTTTAAAATCTTATGTTGCACACTAATAATAAAATAATTTAATTTAAAATGGTAGTTAACACCTAGCCATTATAAAGACGATAATGAATAGAACTAACTAAATAATGATTATATTTGTTTGTCAAATATTTTTACTTTTTACAATAAATGTTAGAGGATTAAAAATGCGAATGAATCCAATTTTAAGCGTAAACATTCTAATATTATTTAAATGGTCGATTAATTGTCTTTTGATGGAGAACCTCTTTTAAATCCACTTTTTGACGATTTCATGTGTCATATTTGGCAAAATAAAATTCTTCTTTATAATTGGGACATCAAAATTTACTTAGTGTAAATTTTTTTTATTGGCCCAATAATGTTCATTTTTTAAGGAATAGTGGAAATGTGGTATTTTAATTCAAAACCTCTTTATAATATAATTTTTATATATGATAAAATAATCTTTTTAATTTGTTTTAATGTGAAATTAGAATATATTTTTAGCATTTAATCCAATGGTGGTCATTGGAATTAATATCACTTTGTGATTGGACATAAACGAGTGTCAATCTTTTGATAGATATTGTTTCTTAAATACACGCTATTTGATTTGACAGCGGGATTTAATTATAAAATTAATTAATGAAACTAATAACTTATGAATTTGGTAAAAAAAGCATTTTTTAATTCGGAATATCAAATATAACTTAGTTTTGAATTTTTGGTATTTTTCTAAAAACCCTTAATTTGTGATGAATAGTGAAACCACAAAGTGGTAGTTACAAAAACTGATTTTTTCATTTAAATGGAACATTACCACTTATGTGATTTGATTTTAAAAAATTCAATCTAAATGATTTTAATTATTAATTAAAATGTGGTTCAATGGGATGAAAATAATTTTTTATGAAAAGTAACTTTTAAGTTTTATTAATCGCAATTAAAGGTAATTGGTGTGATTTAAGGTAAAAATGATATTATAATAAAATGAAAATATATTGACACTTGTCCTAACTCTATTTTATAAGTCATGTTCGAATGATACAGCCCATGGGTCGTTTTTTGGGACCCCATGGATCCACTTGGGTATAATAATGACATTTATGCCTTTTATTTAAAGTAAAAGTAAAAATGACACAAACATGTATTGTTTTACTAAAACAATTTTTAAATGGGGTCATAAAAGTCATATTTCTTACTATAAATAGTCATTGTAATTATAAAAGGATTCCATACATCATAGTAATTTTTTTATAATTTTTAGACATTAAATAAATTAAATTATTTATGACATCATGATAATGCAGCGATTACCTCATTATTTAACGATTTAAATAAAATGAAAAGATAATGTAAAATATAAGACATAAACATGTCAAAAACCTATTAGATTTGTGTATATAAAACTCTTATCACCTTATCCTAGAAATAAATCAATGTGGTACCTTTAAAATCTGAAACAGATCTGAAAATAAAGTAACATTTTGTACATTCCCAAGAGTGCCCTCCTCTACTCTTATAAAATGCCCCCACCTCTACCACATTACCCACACCTATCCAGCCTTTTTATCGGCCAAAATCTGATAATTTTGTCTTTACACATCCCTCTCCTCATCATAGAATCCTTAACATAGGAAGGAAACTCTTCAAGAAGCCCTTTTGGTTCAAACCAAAGGGAGTTACTTGATTTTAAGGCAAAGTCTTCACTAGTGTTCTTTTATTTCATTTTGCTTCTCCAACCCCCTAAAATATTTTTATTCATTTCTTTTATAAAAACATCAGTATCATAAATATACTAGGATGGTGTTATAAGATGTATTAGATTTAAACTTACTCACACCTACATTAAATCGTTAAAGAACATACTAGTTCTGTGGATGGTGAATTTCTACCTCACGAAACGATGGTTGTTCAATATTCATTTAACACCTTCAAAGGTGGACATTAAGATGTCACTATGTTAATATATGATATATAATATTTTTATGTTTTTTTAAGCATATGTATTTTTCATTTATGGCATACCTTTATGGTTTCCATTTTTGCTAAACGCGATATCTTTATTTTAGGAAGTGCGGACTACAGCCCCCTCAAAGTGATTTGATACGTTAATACAATATGTGGTATGTATAAAGGATAGATTAAATGATATTATATATGATAATATACTGGAATTTTAATACTGTTATGTATCATTAAGTTTTAATTCCATTAAATATTAAATAGAAACAGAAGTATCGTCCATGCGTACGTACGGCTTACCGTCTCCATGAACGGTTCATTTCATTTCTTACCTCTAAATGTTATGTAATATTATAAATTAATTTATATAATGTATATATATGATATATATGATATCTAAATAATGAATATAATTCTGGATATAATGGATATTTTAACCCATGAACAAACTTGTAATTATAAAGAGTTTTTTTTGACTCAAGTAGCAATGATCGTTAAAACGACCATTGTTAACATAAATAATTACATAGTGTTCATGACATGGTAATAAGTGATATAAAAAAAGAATAATGAACATGAAAAAGGATATTAATCAAGTATAAATTAACTCATGTTTATTATTCAGGAGATTATAGAACGATCGAGTCATGTCGGATACGAGGTAAGGGATCCTACCCCTCTCTTTCTTTTTAAGTACACTCTTTTTATGTCATTCCTTTTATGCTTATATTTCATATAATTGGGATGTTCTGTTATATTACTCATACTTTTCATTTTATGTTCATATGATGAGATACCCTGTTTGCTCTCATCAATCCATTTTGGATGTTTTGAGTGGCACCATTAGGCTGCCTAATTTTCGTAAGAGATCCAACATCTCTCTTTCTATTTAAGTACTCTTCTTTATGTCACATATTTTAATCTCCTCTTTGTTATGTTGGGGGATGTTATTTTATATTCCTCTTGATTTAAAATTAATGTTAATATCATGAGAGACCCCATTTGAACAAATCAATCTATTTTTGGATGTTTTTTGTGGTGTCGTTAGGAAACCGAGTTTTGGTAAGGGATTTTTTGTCTCACTTTTATTCCCGTGAGATTTATGCTACATTTGCCACCATTTCCTTTGACTGGTATATGTACTGCACATTATTCTACTATTTGTGTAATATAATTTTTTATGAGTATTTACATTAATTTTATATTGTCCTTCTTTCATGGGTTGTATGTTTCGAAAGTTACCCATGTCGGTAAGGGAACCTTTCACCCTCCTATTTTTAAAGACTTCTTTTGTTGGGTCTTTTAATTTACATATTGTAATGTTGGGATATGTTCTTATATATCCCTATTGATGTGAATTTTATGTACAAGTTATGAGATACCCTTTTTATCTCTCATCATCAGATATTCTAAAATTTGATGTGACGCCGTTAGACTGTCAAATTTTTTTAAGGGAACTTCTTAACCCAATTTCCATTGTTTGGGTTAATCCCCTACTTTAAAATTATGTGATGATGTTATTATTTCCTATCTTGTATTGTTTTACTTTCTTTATGTGAAATTATAGTGAATACACATAATAGATCTATTTTATTTAAAAAAATGATCTTTGTATGGGACTTCATCTCAACCTCCTTTCATTGAGGGATATTTTTTTTATACACAACGTTATTTTATACGGTGTATAATCCCCTTTGACTTTTATGTTTATTCAAAAGGAATATTATTTATACTAAGTGGTTTACTAAATGAAAAAAGGGAATGTTTTCGTCATACGTATATGGTGACAATGACTTCTCTGCCACCATGACCATTATTTGAGTTTCGGCTTCCTCTACAAGCCATAATTTTTTTTAATGAAAAATAAATACCATGTTTTACTTTTTGTTTATTTTGGTATTGAAAATGGTTTTCATAATGTTTTTATATCAATTTGTTGTGTTGAGATCTTGTGATTGAAAAGTGGAAATGTTATGTTTCATGTATGCATGTTTTATGTGATACGATTATGTTATGTTTCATGGGCATTGTTATGAAGACGGGTGGTTCCATGATAAACTAAGGGTGGGTGAGACCGATATATCTCTCCAATGCATTGGGTAACATGAAAGAGTTAAACGTTAAGGTTTCTCCGAAGAGATTTATGGAATATACTGTGATGGGTATTCCAAACGTAACCATGAGGGTTACTCCCTACGTAAGAATGTTATGAATGCCTCAAGTCACCTTTATGTCTTATGATTTATATGATTTATTCATGATTTGATGAGGTATGTGATTATGTTTTCTGAGTAAAGTATGATTTCATGCATGGAATAATGTTTTCATTTCGTACTTTTATATCCCTCACTGATCTTTTTATGATCATCCCATGTTTTTGAAATTTTTTCATAGGTCAACGAAAAGTTACATGATGTGATGATAGTGTCATGGAATTCTCAAGAAAAAATCCATGTTTTATTTTAAATATGTTTTTGTTGATGGGAAAATGTGTATTATCTTTTATGTAACCACTTTGTTTAAATGTGGAATGTAATGCATGTTTTATGATCTAATTCTCTAAAACTCTAAACCTGAAAAGATCATCAATGTGTATTCTTGATGTAACTAAATATTAAGTAAGGTTTAAGGCTGGGGCCTTATAGGAAAGATTTATATTGAAATTTTAATGATGTGGTGGGTGCAGCCATAATTATAAATCACAATATGAATGTTAGAATGTGACGGGTGCGACCGGAATTATACAACGCTCACATGTATTGGGTAAAGTAATGAATATCATGAGTAAATATGAAATTATGTGTGGACAAGATGTGAGCTTGTTCCACAAGTATGTTTGATATTTAACCACTAAGACATGATGTTTCATTTTTTATTCATTTCCACATTTCAAGTCCTTTATTTATGCTCCACTCTTGTTCATGATCTTTTTCATATGTCATGATTATGCTCACCCCATGATATATTCTCCTTATCTATCATCTTACATGGATTTTATCTCACCCCTTTTTATGTGCATCCTTAGGTGGATACATGCACTAAGGAGATGACAAGTTCCAATAAGAATCTAGAGAAGAATAAATTAAATAAATTTTTATGCTTGATGTAGTAATTGATATGTAAGGTCCTAGTTTTCCCAAGACACTAAACCATTGGATCCTCTATTTATAATAATGTTATGTTGTTTATGTTAAAATTTTATAATAGTAATTTAAGAAATTGTCGGGATGTTGTAGTTGGTATCAGAGGAAAGGTTTAGTTAATTTGGGAATTAGGAATCGTGAACCCTAGAGAAAACCTATAGCATGAGATGAAGTACAAATATTCTCACAAGAATATTTACACAGGGATCCCATATGTTATTTTTTTGGTATAAATTATTTAAATTAATAAGTTATTCATGACTTGTTTACTTATGTATTTTTCTAACATTTTATATTTTATAAAATTTGTTAGAACCTGGAGAAATCAGGCCATCTACTCGTGCGAGAGACAATGCAATGATTTCTCGGATGATGTCCCCAGTGATTTGAGAGGTGGATTTCAAAACTTAATTGCGATTCTTACCCAATTTATTCAGGTTATTAACAATAACCATAATAATGGGGAATACCCTCCTTTACCAAAGCTATAGAAACTGGATATCGAATGTTTTATGCGGCAATAACCACCAACGTTTAGTGTGTCTTCTTATCCACTAGTTGCGGAACAGTAGGTCAACACCATGGAGAATATCTTTTATGTGATTCACTATTCTGAGATGAAGAAGGTGACTCTAGACTTTTATTTTCTATATGGAGAGGCCGGTCAATGCTGGGATTTGATTAAAAACACCAATCAATTGGAGGAAATTTAAGAGTTGGAATGGGAATACTTTAAGATAATGATTCTTAATATGTATTTCCCCCGAACTCTTTATACGAAGATGGATAGAAAAATAAAAAGAGCTCAAGAAAAAAGAATGAGAATCTATCAAAACTTATGAAGTGAATTTCACAAGGCTTTCAAGGTACGCTTCGGGTTTTGTTATCAACAATGATAGAAAAATTTATAGATTCTTTGGTGGATTAAAACCACACCTTTGAAAGCCTCTTGCAATTCGGGACATTGGGAGTTATGAAAAAGTTGTTCGATGTGCCCTCAAAGTGGAAATAGAGTTTGGAGAATGGTCCCATGACTATGTGGATATGAAACGAAAGATGGAGTTTCAAGCTGGGGGATCTAATGACAATGTAAGGAAGAAAAATCAATGACCCACATTCCTAAAATATTGGAATTTGTACCATGGTAACTACCTTAATGGGGAGGGGAAATGAAACAAGTGTGGGAAAGAGGGAAATCATGCTCAATAGTGTAGAAAAGACATGAAAAGGAAGCAGAATATGTCAGATGAAAGGAGAGAACCACCCAGGGTTCAGTTCAAAAAATGCAGGGATATAGGGAACTATGCAAGCCAATGCACTAAACATCGTGTTCTCGAGGGTAATCAACATCAGTAGCCACCAAATCCAAAGGAACAAGAGTAGTATTTTTCCATCACGACTACTGGAGTGGATTAATATAATAATGTTTTACGAGGTACACTTTCTAGTCACTCAAGAATGGAAAATTTCTTATTTCATTCTGGTTCTATGAATTCCTTTACATATTGCAAGTTTTCTAGAACAATAGAATCGAAGCCCCGAATCCATAATGTAGTGATATCTGTAAAAACAGCAAGTTGTGAAATCATTTAAACCCAAATGTTTGACTCTTCTCATGTTTGCATATGTGGGATGATTCTTCCAGAAAATCTCGTAATAAATTTCTTGGTGGAATTCAAAGCTATAATGGGAAAGGATTGTCTCTCGTTATATAGAGCACATATCAACTGTAGGGAAAAGGAAATATCTTTTCATATTCTGAACCATCCCATATTCCTCTACAAATACAATAAAGATCATGAATCTACTTTTAAGAAACATTCAATGGTGTGGGTGTTGATTACCTGTGACGAAGCATACCTTGCCCAAATGGTTGAGTTGAAGGAAAGTTTCACCCTTCTAAAAATGCCCATTGTGAGGGAATAAATCATTTTATTTCCCAAAGAGTTACCAGGAATTCCCCTGGATGGTGAGGAAGAGTTCACAATTGACCTCATACCGGGAGATACTCCTATCTTGAAGTGTTCATATAGGATGGATCCTATCAAACTAGAGGAGTTAACGAAGCAACAACAAGACTATCTGGACAAAGGGCTCATACACCCTAGTGCATCACCTTGGGGTGCACCAGTGCTCTTTTTGAAGAATAAGGATGGAACAATGCGGCTGTGTATCCATTATCAGGAACTCAACAAGATCACCATAAAGAAAAAGTATCATCTGCTATAGAATGATTAATTTTTCGACTAGTTATGAAGAGCTCAATAATTCGCAACAGTGGATCCTCATTCTGGATGTCGTTAGGTAATGGCGACAAAGGATGATATTCAGAAGACTTCCTTCCATAATATGTATGGCACTATGTGTTTTTTGTGATGACCTATCGACATTCTAACGCCCCTGCAATCTTTAGGTATTTGATGAATAGTCTTTAGAAATTACCTCGACACATTTGTGGTAGTGTTTATTAATGATATTCTCATCTATTCCAAGAGAAAGGGAGAACAAGAAGAACATCTATGTCTTGTTTTGGTGACATTAAGAAAAGAGAATTTGAACGCCATGTTCTGCAAGTGTGATTTTTGGATGATTAATGTAACATTCTTGGTACATGTGATCATAAGTGAGGGAATTTCTATAGATCCTTATAGACAAAGGAGATTGAGGAATGGCCCAGTCCCTCTACTATCACATAAATCCGTAGTTTTCTTGGATTAGCTGGGTATTACCGACATTTTGTGGGAAACCTCTCACAATTGTCAATCCCGCTAACTAAGATAACAAGGAAATGGGTAAAGTATGTCTGGACGGAAGAATGTGAGGGAAGATTCATGGAGCTAAAGAGAAGGCTGATCACTTCACTTGTATGCATACTACCTAAAAGTGGAGAATGTTTTGTGATATACAGTGATTTTTCAACAAATGGCTTGGGTTGTGTACTCATGAAAAATGACAATGTGATAGCTTATGCCTCACAATAGTTGATGATCCATGATCAAAACTACCAGACACATGATATAGAGCTGGTTGAAAATTTGGTGGCATTACATTTATGGCAATAATTGTGACATATACACTGACCATAAGAGCCTCAATTATATTTTCACCCAAAATGAGATCAACATGTGTTAATGGAGATGGTTATAGCTAATCAAGGATTAAAATTTCTCTATTCACTATCATCCTGGAAACGCGAACATGTTAGCTGATGCTCTAAGCAGAAAAGAACCTATTATTATGTCCATGTGGAAGATTGAGAAAGACCCTATATTATTATATATGCAAATAATGTATTTAAAAATCATAAGGTCATGTCATACATCCTACATTTTCTTAATTATTGAAAAACCGTCCATCCAGGAGAATATTAATGAAGCACAATGTAATGATGTGGAGATAAAAAAGCGGGTGAATGCAATAAAGGAAGGAAAGCTGCAAGAGTTTCATATCGATGATGATGATGTGATTCGGTTGGGAACATGACTTTGTTTAACTTCATCACCCTGGATTAAGAAGGAGCTGTTGGAAAATGCACATATCTCAACATTCTCTGTCCATCCTAGGAGTACCAAAATGTATTGTGATCTGCGAGAACACTTCTAGTGGGATAACATGAAGAAGGAGATTGAAGGATATATATCAAGGTTCTCTCTATGTCAACAAGTTAAAGATGAGCGAAAAAAGTCCAAAGGTATGATGCATCCATTTCCTATACCTATGTCGAAATGGGAAAATGTTACAATGGAAATTGTCATGGGAATCCCAAGGATGTCGAATTGAAATAATGCGATATGGGTTGTGTTCGACCGAGTCACCATGAATTTCAATTTTATCGCTATTCGGGAAGTTAATCCGCTTGAACAACATCCAATGATATATTTGAAGGATGTTGTGAGACAGCATGGTGTTCCACTCTCAACTGTCTCTAACCATGATCCAAGGTTCACATCTAAATTTTAGAGGAGACTTCACCATGATTTGAGTAATGAATTAAATTTCAGCACGACCTATCACCCCCAAACTGATGGCCAAACATAAAGGACTATTCATATGATTGATGATATGCTATGAGCCAGTACTCTAGAATGAAAGGTGGATGGGATCATCATCTTCCATTGGTTGAGTTCTCATATAACATTAGCTTCCCCTAGAGTATTTAGATGGATTCATATGAAGCTCTTATGGAAAGCGATGTAAAACTCCAACCTGTTGGGATGAAGTTGGAGAAAGAAAGCTACTTGGAATCGATTTCGTTCAACAGATGACAGAGAAGGTTCAATTCATCCAGAAACACATCAACACTTCTCAAAGTCGGCAAAAGATCTCTGTTGACAACAGTCGAAGGTACTTGGAGTTCGTCGTTGGAGATAAATTCTTCCTTCGAATATCTCCATGGAAGAGATTCGTGCGATTCAGGACGAAAAGGATGCTAAGACAAAGGTATATTGGATCCTTTGAGATCCTTGAACACATAGGGGTCATGGACTATTGTATTTCACATCCACCGAATATGGCTCAAGTTCATGAGGTGTTTCATGTATCACTAATGAGGATGTACATACAACAACCCTCACATGTACTAAACTTGGAGGTGGTGTAGATGGAATATGATATCTCCTATGAGAGGAATCCGGTAATGATTTTGGATCGAAGAGATATGGTTCTATGTAATAGTACAACCCACCTTATCAAAGTGTTGATGAGGAACCATATGTTTGAAGAAGCTACTTGGGAACCATATGAGGCGATGAAGTAGAAGTATACTCACCTATTTGTGTAAATAGAATTTCAAGGGCGAATTTCCATAAGGGGAAGAATATAATGACCTAAAATTTTTCAATGGAAATTCCCTTATTATCTCATAAAATCACATGAAAACACAACATAATAAACCACTAAGTCCTATATGACAATTAAACAGAAGTCTTTCACTTTTGTATTGGGAATTTTGAAAATCTAACATACACTGTTGTGTTCAAGATTATTTTTGGAGTCTAATAAAACACTAATATTTTTTTGTGAATATTAACATACCCTTATGAATAGTAACATACCCTTATGAATAATAATATATCCATTATTAATATTAAATCATTTAGTATAAGAGTAAAATTACCCATTAATAATTAAATACAATTTAGACATATTAGAAAGTGATAATTTGAACATTGTAAACATTTTTGTACTTTATAAATCATAAATAATTAGTTATTACTATTTAATTAATTTGAAAAAAAAATTATTTTCCTAAAATGTTTTCATAAATTATTTAATCAATTTCTTATAGTTTTTATAAAATTTTATACGACCGTACGTAAATTTTTGAATGCACTATAAAATCAGTTTTAATTTTTAGAAAACAGTTTTTAAGTTAATTATGATTTAATTTAAATATTAAATTAATAATATTTAGAAAATTATTTTTGAAAAATGGAATTCATTTTTGGATTCTACGCGTCAAAAAATTGTGGGGGTTATTTTTTTGGATTTTTCTGAAATACTTGAATTTTTTATAAATAGTGAAATACTTTAATTAATAATAATAAGCTAAATTAGCTAATTATAGAGTAATGTGTGATGTTCTACTGATGTAAGCCCAAATGTCTCTGGATAACATGATAAAATTACTATTATTGGTCATTCAATACTGACTATTCCTTGAATTTGGGGAAATTAATAAACAACTGAATTTTAAATTAAGGAAACCCCTCTCCCCTCCACTATAAAACCATCCTTCACACCCTCATTTAATCATACATATCAAGCTCCAATCCATCTATAAAATATACCGAATCATCTTCCCTATCCATTTTCCCACGTTTAAGAGATGCAGGTCTCATAAAAAGACCATGCCTAGCTTCCTTATGGAGAATCTCAAGAGGAGGATTTAAGAGATAATTTCTCTCCATATTCTCCTTTAATTTCTTATCAAGTTCATGTTCATTTTGTAATCTCTCACCACCTATAGTCTTCCAAATGGTATTGGAACTCCATTATTATACATCTACTGGAATTTTATTATTCTAATGGGATATTATATCATCCAACCCCATTTCCATCTTCCATTTATTTTATTAAAGAGAACGTTGTTTGTGAGGTGTTAATATATGACCTTCTAGAACCACATGCTTTCTTCTTCCATTTATACATTCAGATATGGTCATCAAACCATTTTTGTGGTTTAACTAGAATTTTTTACATGTATTATTTCCTATTTAATTTTCTGTAAATAAATTATGGGCATATTACGAATTGAATAATTAAAATAAGTTCATTGTGATCGAAAAACCACCAAAATTAACCCAAATAATCATCATTTAATTCTTATCAAATGATTCATCCACATGGTATAATATTATTAATTAAAAGATAATTCAATATCCTATAATATTCTTAATAACATTTAATATTACTTCTGGATGTTTACCCATGTTCTACCCAAACATCAATTTAGCAATACAATTGAACCACTCAAGAAAACCATAAAAACAATCATTCTCGAAAAAAGATTTAAAACACTCTAACTCATCCAAAGGCACATAATACCCCTTAATGAAACCATAATGAACAATATTAATGTACACAAGGTTCTATATTTCGAATTACTGAATATAATGTCATTATACAGGACATTAAAGGGAAGGAAGCATTCAGATACAAGGTAAGAGGGAATTCTCGAACCCAACTCTCATCCTTCTGGTTCTCCCTATTTAACACCATTTTTTATATTGTTTCTAATTAAAGATCACCTATTAATTATTATCTTTCCTTTTCTAGGATATACATGTTTTTCACTAGTTTTTATGTCAAACAAAATGTTTTCCAAAAGAACTCTTCTTTTAAGAACACACCTTTTACTTCTCTCTCAAAGTGGACGGTTCTTGTGAAATTTATGTTATTCCCACTTTCTTTTGGGAACCAAATTCTTATGAATGTGTTATTATGAGAGGTAACCCAGTCTTTTACATGGGTTAGTTATGTTCCTTTTGGAAAGCAGGATAATGATAATTTTATGATGTGACCGGTGCCCCTAGAATTATATAGTGCAATATGAATGTGTGAATGTGACGGGTGCTCCTGGAATTATACAGCCCTCCAATGAATTGGTCAATGTGATTAATATCAAGATTAAATGTGAAATGTTGTGTGATAAAGATTCTATCTTGGTTCACAGGTATGTGTGGTATTTAACCAATATGACATGATGTTTCATTTTTAATGCATTGCCACATTTCAAGTCCTTTATTTATGCTACTATCATGTTCATGATCTTTTGTGTATGTCATGATTATGCTAACCCCATGCTATATTATTCTTATTTATCCTCTTAATGAGATATTTTCTCACCCCTTTCAATGTATATCATCAGGTGGCTACATGTACTAAGGAGATGACAGGTACCAATAAGAATCTACTGAATAAGAAATTAAATAAATGATAATGCTTGATGTTGTAATTGTTATATAAGGTCCTATATTTACCAAGAGAATAATCCTTTGGATCCTCTATTTGTAAAACTATTATGTTTTCTATTTCAAAATGATGTAATAGTAATGTAATAAAAGGCTGGGATTATATATGTTCATTATTGAATACATACCCCAGAACCATCAATGAATGCTCGCTCAATTTATGTCGAGATACGACTAGAAACATCTATTGTAGAATCTACCACCAAAACAATATCCATATATACCTCAAAATAAATGGACCTATTTTTACAAGTGCAATAGTATATGCCACCACCACCTCACGAACAAATTTCTCAACATCATAGTCTTATGGATTATAGATTTCCATCAATTCATGAATATAATACAATGATTTTTGGGACACCATTGCAGGAACAACAAAACACGAGTAAGATTTCCATTATAAAACACATTCAAAATATGGATATATTTTGGTACATGCCAATAAAGGATCCTAATTCTAATTTCACAAATATTCTAGGGATTTTCAACATGTTCTTGTAACATTGACTATTGGATGATTCAAATCATTATTGTTTATTTCCATTACCATTTAGAGAAAAACAAAGGATTGGATGAAAGGGATACACTATTATTCCATCACCACATGGGGGATTTATATAAATAATTTATTTCCACATACATTTTACCCTCCATGTTGGAGATGTTACGAAATTAGATTCATAATATCTAGTAGTATGAGTTAGAATCTGTATATGAGTCAAGGGAATGATTCTAAGAGATGTTGATTCAATGTCCTCATTATGGTCTCCCTCTATGAATAGATGTTAAAACCATTTCTGGGGGTGTCCCAAAAAATACCAAATCTATAGTGGATTCAGCCGCTGGAGTTATTCTCATGAGAATTATCCAAATGAACTGTTTGAAATCCTAGAAGATAGGTCCAAAAATAATATTCAAGGGAATGTTGAATGAGGAACTCATAATAGTGTTATGAAAAATAATGATGGGACTAATATGATGGAATCTCAAATCGATTTTGTTTCAATGAAAATTGATTCATTGAATATGAAGAAAAATGTCACAAGATCAAGCATAAAACAATCCATATTATATTGAATGTGGTGATAACCCCATCCTAAGTGAATACCCAAGGGTATGTTTCATCCCCTAAATTAGTTATGTAAGATATATTTCACATAAATGTTGTCCAAATGTGTACCCTCGATACTAGAACTGCACATGGAATGATAAGGAGAATATGGGTTGGGGCATGAATTGGGAAACCTGTTCATGTCACCACCTTTTAAATAAAATTAAAAAAACCACCCTATTATAGACTTTAGCAGTATCAAAATCATTATATGAGACAAAAATTGAGAAATTAATACTAAAAAGTATTGTATCAATAGAATGGGTATCAAAACCTTCTTCTAGAGGAACCTTCTCAACCACCCCAAAAATATCATGTTTTTTAGCCACAACCTCAACACGAACAACCATCAATGTTATAAGAGATTTTTTCCAAATTCATCACGACTACTGAAACCATATTTTAAAATCAAGAAGAATCCATTATAATCGTATAGGATATCAATATAATCAACATTCTACATGTAAACCGAGAACACTACTTGGAAATAATAAAAATAACCCATGGGAGGATCCCAATGCAGTAACCTTGATGAGTAATAAGATGTTACCTCTTCAAGTGGCACCCATTAAATGAGTCAGTGAGGAAAAAATTAATCAAAAGTATGCACTCGTTTTATTAGAATATGAAAAGAGTGGATTATCCCACTAAAAGAGACATTGAATGGGAATGGTCCCATTCATGATAAATAAGATTTGGTGGAAAATACATATGAAGCCAACATTACCTTTCCAGAAATTATAAATTAGAGAAAATAGGACCCGATTTTTGGATACATCATGGACAATTTGAGGTGTCTCCACATTAATATAACCATTTCAGAGGAGTTATCATTAATTACACCAAAATGAATGAGAATAAAAAAAATTCTTTACATCAAAACAATAATGTTAGATTTGGGTTCCATATCTATCAATAATTATTTGTCTATTGTTGTATAACATTTTACTCATCTAAAGTTTCAATATCCCAGAATATTATCTCTTCAATTTACAATATGATCATGTGTATATGAGAAGGCCGTTTATGTCTTGGGGGCTACTGGTAACTTGTTTCATTTTTTTTCATGAATCAAGGATTTAAAGAGTATAAACCTACTCATGGAATGATAAAACTAGCTTATTACATGATCAAATATAAAAAATATATTCTTCAAGATGTGTTCGTAATGGATGGGAAGATAAAACTTCTAGCCGACATTATTATCTTTGACATGATGGATGATGTCGAAGTGTAACTGATTTCGGTGAGATCCGTCTTATCTATCTGTTAGTTATTCATTTATTACCATCAAGGTTAGTTATCATTCATGGTTAGGTTATGAGAGTGGGACATGTAATGTCTTAAATACTGTTACCCATGCGTTATTATTGTATTTTTATAAATATTTCACTTTAACCCTAGCATAAGATCTTATGGGTGGTGACATAATTGGCAGGGGGAGATTTTATTCTAAAAATGAGATAGATTTAGTTCGAATCCAGCCAAAACATGAGCAAGAAGAGATGTAATATATTTTATTGCAAGGTAGTCATAATTGGTTTCCAGAAGAAATTCCATGAATCTTTTAAATTGGAGAATATGAACCACTTATAACATTAATTCTTAAGGCTCTACAACAAGATATGAATCATCTACCATCATCTCATAATTACGGTTATTTGGTGGATAAGGATACACTTCTTGTCATTCTCAATGAAACTCATAAAAAATAGTAAAAGGAGGATGTTTTTCATGTTTTCAATATAAGGTAGGGATTTATGGGTTGGATGGTGTCTGATCATAAGTTATCAATTACAAATATTTATACTGACAAGGTTATTTTTAATGATTTTTCCAAACCGTGTTCAAAACACTAGTGATAGTTAAATCCAATAACAAATAAGGAAGTGAAAATTAGTGTAATCATGTTTTTAGATGATTGAATTTTATATAATTTTTTTGAAACTCATTGGGTCATCCATATGAAATTGGTTTCCAAAAATGGTGTGTAACAATTATTTTAAATAAAAATGTTATCTAATCGTGACTCAGACAGTTCCATGATGACGAGTATGCAATATTTATAGAATTATCAATGTTATCACATAGAAATACCAATTTCCGCATTAATTCATGGATTAAAATATGGAGATTTTGGAGGGGATTGAATTTTACTGCATCATTGATGGTGATATTGGATATCACTAAATTTAAATTTCCCTTGATGATCTATAAAATATCACATTCACATCACCATATCTAACATTTGACAACATTTTTATGCCATTTGGTACGTGAAAGAACCCTTCCACCATTCAATGGGGACTGTTATCTATCATCAATTACATGGATTAGAAGATTTTGGATGATTCCATTGAAAACTCCTCTTTTTATATAATATAATTTTACGCATGTGTTAATCACATTTATATTGAATGTGAATGGTGTGAGGAGTCTAATATGGTTTTTAATTATGAGAAATTAAATTTTTATAGTACAAATTGAATTGTATTGGGACGATAGATCAAAATGAAGGAAATAGAATTGAATCTTATAAATATAAATGTGATATAAAAGCATCACATTTCCACCTTTGTCATTGAAATATGGATTTTTCCTGGTCATATGGGATTCTAAAATAGAATTAAGTGAGATTTTTTGATGATATAACAAGCATTAACAAACATTATTCCAAATGTTATTATCATCAAATTCATTAATGAATGTTTTAAAAAATTTATAATTTTAAAACAAATAATTGTGGAATCTACGAGAATTTCTGGATTGAATTTGGATGATTAGTTTTAAATATTGTGCGATGTTAGTGACTATGAAGTTTGGGAGTACTTGGGAAATAGCTTGATAAAATATTATAACCAATTTACTATGCGACTAGTTCCTTAAACAAAGCCCAAATAAATTATACAACCATCAAAAAATGATTAGATGGAAATTGTTTTTTTATTAAATATATTTATGTACTAATTAGTTCATTAAAAATATATTTTTTATACCGATCATGCTACTCTCATATAATAGTTAAACAAGAACGATAAAAGGAACGATAAATTCATTGTGCAATTATTCTTCATTTGTTTTATGTGGAGGATAGTGATAAAAATAGAGGTGAAAATTTGGTTGATGGAGTTCTTTCTCTTTTTGAGTAGCATCACATGAAAAAAAATATAGGGAGATAATACAAGACATTTTAGATGAATAATTATTTTTAGTAGTTATTGTACCCTTTTGATGGTTCATAGATTTCCCTAATTATTTATCCCTTGGAGAGATTCATCTAGATATCTCATATAATCAATGAAAAGAATTTCAATCATAGGTAAAGAAGATATTTTGGGATGATCTACTACTATAATGATCATGTAGAGACAAATTATTTCTAAATAATGACATATTCAACTAGTTACTGTTCACTAAGTCATCATTAGGGATATGGGACACATTATTATAATTCAATAATGAGAAGATTCCTCCCCTAATGTAGAGTTAAATACCACACTGGGACACCATTACACTAACAATATAGTGTCCATTTTTATGTTCTAGATTGTGATGGTGAAAAATCATAGAAAAGATAACGGTAGAATCGATAATGGATTGGTCTAAAAATATAAAATATTTTATATGGGACTTCCAAACAACATTAAAAACATCATTTGGTATGTCTCTATTTTGGTACGTCTAGTAAAATCCCAATCACATAACTTTTAATATTGAAAACAATTCATTATGGGTTTTCAATGTTTGAACTATTATTTTATGGTGGCTAATGGGAAACGAAAATTCCAACATTCGGAGCTTGATGATATCTTAATGGAAGTTTATGAAAATTCCTTGATTTATAAAGAAAATATTAAGCTGATTCATGACCAAAAAATTTCATGAAAATCCATCTATCGTGGTGATTATGTATTATTATTTAACTCAAATATAATATTCTTTCCATGAATTCTAATGTCTCGATGGTCGAGACCTTTCAAAATGGTCAATGTTTTCCACTACGGTGTAGTTCATGTTTGTAGATAAGAACGAAAAACAGTTCAAGGTGAATAATCAATGTCCTAAACCATACATTAAAATGGAGGACATGGTGGGCATGGTATCAATCATGTAATTCGGGTAATCAGGTAGCCCATGTATATCAATCTAGAGACAATAAATGTATCACAATTTGGGAGGTATCATGGGATTGCATGAAAAATATCAAAACAATTTCTTGTTTGAGTATTGTTATGGTTTCATGTAAGTCTGGTTTTCACTTTTTCTTATTTTAGTTAAATAAATCATGAAATGTGATAGATAAATCATTGGATAATTATTATAACCAACATAGGAATCCTATGTAAATATCAAATCATTTTTAAAATAACATGTATAAAAAATAATATATTTTTATAGTGTTTCATTTCAATCAATGGGGGAGAAATAAAAAAATTGTGTAGAGAAACAAATAGGATTTGTTCAGGGTTAAACAAACCGTGGGCAACAGAGACTATATTCCACTGGAATTTATATTGGTTTTTCAATGCCAATCATCCCATGAAATCAAACAGTGTTGGAGGGGCACCATACTTCAGTATCTTAATGCACAACTACCACATGGTTTATTAAAATGTGCACTGTAACAATGAAATTTTCTTTAAAAATCACAAATTTTAAATATTAATATCATCACACAATTCTAGAAAACCGAAAATTGTGATTGACCTCCCCTCATAGGTAATTGTTTTCCTCTCTTCTTCTTCTCCTTAAACATCATGCCTTGATTCTTCTTCTCTTTCATGATCGAGCCTTGGTTCTCCTTCTCTTATGCTAGATCTCACTTAACGATAGGTTCAATTCACTCCTACTGTTCTTATTATACTTAATTCATAGTAATCCCCCACTCCAGATTCTATAAGGTTAGGATTGGGATAGTTTTTCCCCACCTCCATTTTTTTCAATTTTTCAATATTATTTTTTATATTGCTTTTAACCATACAATTAGTTCCCAAAACATTATTCACACACATTAAATGTATTATTATTTTCAAAACAAAAAACAAACAATTTAGGAACAAATTTTCCATATTCATGGATTTCATTATACTCGTTAAAATTTTCATTATAATAATTCAATTTTTTATCTATTACATTTATCTAGTGTGAAATGTCTGTGTGATATTTCTTACTTCCTGTAAAACCAGAATCCCAGACCCCATGGTCTCATCCAAATGTTCTAGTTCATCTGGTTCAGATAATATTCTCGGTCCCCACCTAAAATTTAGAAAAATGGATGATAATAATAATTATTGAGTGTCAGTCAATCAATGGGTTAATACACATTATTTCTCCTCCACGCAATATCTTGAGGCCCTGGCTATTTTTTGATGATTTGTAGAGGCTAATTTCATGTGGGAACCTCACTGAGGCATAGCAGGTGGACAAATCCTCCTTTAAAGAACTAGTATTGGAATTTTCCTAAACCTTTCATTATCACAACAGATCTGCAGATAATGATTAGGGATAAATGATAGAAGATAAAGATGATTCCACTTTCCATATTATGAACCATCAATTTAGATTTTGGATTGGTGAATTTTTCACATTTGTTGGTGAATTTGACCAATACTATATTTAGATTGTTGAGTGTGTAGATGCATCCTGAGAATTGATCATATAGCTGCTATATAATTTTGTGCTACAGTTTGACATCCTATATATCCCTATCTCTCACATACATCCATGGAATCTCAACTCGGTAACCCCATCCATCACATTTTACATCAGATCATTACAAATTTCTTCATACCCATGTTTTATAGTTATGGAAATGTCATCCTTTACAATTTATACATTCATTATTTCATGATTACCAGATCTCAGATTAACATAACCTTCATCATCTCACAGTACCTTAAAATTATGTTCTAAAAATAAAAGTGGTCATTTTTTTGTAGTCTTTTCACAACAATAATCACTAATCACCTAGAATTTTTTTTTACGATATTTCCATCATTGAACTTAAACTAAACCCTACAATTTATTTAACAATTCTATGTTTCATGAATGTGATTGAATTTGATGGTTCCCAGTACTAGTTTCAAGGAAATCATAGAGATCCCTGGGATAATACCTATGTAATTTTCTAAACACCCACTTCCTCCCACAACTCCTACCCCATGATGAGGAATACCAACACCCCTAGCCATGAACCAGGCAGGGACGTCATCCGACCCAGCGCCCGACATAGTCTGCAGCATGGCCCGAAGGGCTTTTCCAAACACCACTGGCTAGCATTAGTGTCCGGGTATCAAATCTAAGACATGGGAATGATTTACCTAAAATAAGATACATAAAAAAATAAATAAGATACATTAACATAAGCTAAAAAAAGTCTAGTCAAACATTAAATTAAACTAAAAACAATATTAATGGTCTACAACATGATGAAAAACTAAAAGGAAGTGATAAAAAATAAATAAATTTCTGACTCAAAACACTTAGGAACAAGAGTGGTGCGACATCAACTGGCTAAATCACCAACATCCTTGAGGATACCATCAACATCCCAATCCACCATTGCTGAGCACAATGTCAAAAATTAGAAAAATGATAAAGAATGTCTATACAGATCCAAAGGTGTATGTAGGGTGTGAATGAAAGGCCCCGTAAGATGTCACCCAATAAAAATATTCCATTCCACAACACCTAAGAGATAATTTAACATTCCTATTTGAAACCATAATTTCTATGGGAATTGTTTTTATGAAAAAAAATTAAAAACATAAAAGTAAAAAGGAAAGTGAACTGAAAGAAAAACCATATCACAAATATTAACTTAAAATATAATAGAAAATATAATAGAGAACATGCGCATACTCAAGCGGTCCTCTGACTTCCGATGAAAGGAATCATGTCATGAATGGTAGAGCACTACTGGTATATCCCTTAAGGTAGTTAATCTATGTGGTGTTCTAGAGACATCATACCTCGGTGTAAGCATGGAATAAAAACCACAATAAAAAACACTCTCATGCATGTTAAACTAGTAGGGAAACACATCCATAATATAGTGGACACCAAAAATCACAAAAGTTTAGTTAGTGTTGTAACTTCAATCCAGCCAGATTAAACCGGGGTGAACCACTCATGTGTCATGTAGCGTAATAGTCTTAATCCGCCACCTAGGTACCCAGGATTACCCTTTTTGTGCCCAAACAAATTTTACATTCACATAATGTATCAAAATAACATATCACACACCAAAATAGAAATAAAACAAAAAGAGACATCACATGAAAACACAATCACCTTTTCAGAAACTCACACACACCAAAATACCTTTCCAAAACAACTTTATCATTTCATAATCAATTCACAAATTCCCATTTGGAATCACCCCAAGAGATGAATAAGAAATTTTAACAACATAAAAAATAATATTAAATTACATAACTAGGGTCTACATAATAAAACACCACCATTTGATGCAAATAGGTATTACACCAAGAAACATGTCTCATAATATATAAACATACTACTTTAAAAACAACTGCACACACAATTCTTCCAAAAAACAAGTTTCGTTCCACCTAAATAAACAAATAAATCATTTAAACTATTTCGTAAATAATTTCAAAATAATCCTTGAAAACATTACACTAAAATAATCTTTATCTCATATAAGGACGTCACATTAGAACCAAATGCTCCTAGAAAAGATATCAAAACATTTTTTCCATTATTCATAAAATTTGAAAGTTAAATTCAAATATGCATGATAAGGAAATAGAACCAAAGTGACTCATTCTTTTTTGAAAATCACCATCTAAATATAAAAACACTTCAAAGAATTTAAAAATGCATTTAGCACCTACCAAAAAACCCAAAAAAAACCCCTCAAAAAATGTTTCTCATCAAAAACACCACTTAAATAAACCATTTCACAATTTATAAAAAAAATCACAACCACATGACACAAGACCTCACATAAAATAACACATGTTTTACATGAAAAAACAATTTAAAATCTCTCACACATCCAAACTATTCTAAAATCTCATTTAAAATATATAAACAATTTATTAAACACTTTTAAAATTTACCCCAATAAGGTCAAAATAAAAAACATGAACATTTCTAATGGAACTGTAATTTTCATAATGCATGGATGTCAAAAAAAAATTTAAAACATATTTCACACAACCTACAATGCACAGCCAATCATTTATAAAAGAACACGCATATAATCAAAAAGAGAATACTATTTCAGAAATTCAATTTCATCAAATGAGCATAGAAAAACATTCTAAACCTACAACGCACCATGAAATTAAATCATAAAACATATTAAATAAAATAAACAACCCAATTTTATTATTTGATAGATGTCATGTCATGGTAAAACCTATCTCTAGTGAATAATTATTTAAAAACTATTCGAATTCTTCAATGACACCCAAGTCCCACCACAAGGGACCCAAATTTGACACCAAATCATCAATTGAACTAAAAACATATCAATTTCAAACACTAACACAAACCTCATACCTACTGTAAAACCTATTCCCCTGATGAAGATAGATAAATATTTCAAAATAAATAGTTAGAATCCTTCCCATAAGAGGGAGGATGTTGCGATGCTACATGAGACCTGCAGGGACGTCCAGTCATCAGAGGTGGGTCTAGCAGTGTGGGGGGAGGTGTGGTTTGCACTAGGCTGAACCGGGAGGAGTCGCCAATGGAGAAGCGGGTCAGCTGAAGGCAAGCAAGAGGGTGACACTTTCTTAGAGGGTCTCCATGAAGAAGGTCTAGCTGGCCGAACTTGGGGGGAGGTATCTTTGTCAGGGGAGGGGGTTTAGCATGAAATGATGGGGGGGGGGAGGTGATATGTGGTGCAATGTACACGAGACAAAAGGAACAAGAAAGAATAGAATAAAATAAATAAAAAAACAAAAAAGGAATCAAAATGAATGAAAGACCCTATGAAATCAATTAATAATATGAACAATAATACATATAAGAAAAATAGGAAATATATATAAAATAATATAATATAATATAAAATTTTAACATCTCTATTATTATGAAAATGATCCTTTAAAAATCATATATTTATTTATTTAATTATTTCTAATATTACATCATTCACATTTATTTAATTTCACTTGATCTATTTTTTCAAAACACCGGGTAGGCTGTGAAGGGAATCGGGTGAGGTAGTGTGGCTTTAACCACAGTGTGCTGGATGTAGTCATTGCCAATAGACACTTTTTTAAAAAGAACATTAAATTTACAAGCATCTTATCATGGCCCCTAATGAAAAAATTATATTGCCGGAATAATATAAAATAAAATTATTTTGAATGAACAAGAGTGTGAAAATTACCCTCACCATAATGCATTCTGACCTCAGAAAGATGCCACGAGACTGAACCCTAAAGCATCAAATGATACCCCATTGAGGTTCAATGTGGATCACTATGAAAATTAATAGTAAAAAGGAAAACACACCATGATTATAGAATGTTATGTACAGGACAACCTCAAGAGACATGTGAAAATATTCCCAATAAGTGTCACCTGCCCCAAAGAGTTACAACACCTATTGTTGGTTGATCAAGGATAAGAACTCTCACACTCATGAGAACCAACTTCACAAACCGAAAAACCTCATGTACCAAAGAATGGAAACTCCAACATTTTTCTAGAAGGAACAAACAAGATCAAACCACATCCCATAAACACTCATATCTCCTAATACCATGTCACCTCTAGGAACAAGACCAAAACGCCAACATGGGGAAATTCCAATGGGGCTCCCCCACCATTAGAAACCTATTGAAGCTCAAGACAAGAATGGAAAATAGACATGTGGAAGCCCAGGAGGACTCCCCACCACAAGAATAGGGTAATATCATTTTATTTCTGGGGGGCTTCAGCGAGACCATCAATGGGTCGACCAACCCTTAGAACTAATAAAAACACAAGAACATAGAGTCTTGCTGGCACAATTCCATCACCCCCCAAACAGGCGGGTACGGAGGAGCCCAACCATTGGTCATCAAAACCTCAACCGAAGACAAACCAACATCTCAACATCCTGGAATTGTAACCATTTATTTTTGAGACCAATTTAACCCACATAGACCATATGTACCAGTAAATGAAATTACTTATCATGGGATGCAACCACCGATATATTAATATAATGAGACGATGATGCTCCTCATAGACACTGGAAACCTCACAAACTCAAAGGGGTCATTCGTAATTGAACAACGAAAGAAAACTATTTGAACCCCCTTCCCCTTCAGTACCAATGACAGAAATAAGGTTGGGGTCTAGTACACTCTCAGGGATCCTGACCACATTACAGCTTCACTCTGAGGCCTACGGCTAGAGCCCTGATGTTTGAAGAATTTCATGCCTCACCGTCAGGTATTGAAGACTCTCAAATAGTGCTTCTCCTTTTGGTGTCACACACAACTATACCACAACCGAGACAACACCAGAAAAAACTACACACCATGACGTCTAACAACTCGCTCACAGGATATCCACCAAAAAAGGGGTTTAGAGGATGCACATTCATTGCCTTTCACATTAATCATTAAACGTAAAAAGGAACGATTCATGACGGAAACTCCCTTTTGAACAAAAAAATCATAGCTCTCTAAGAGGACACACTCATATGAAAACAGGGTTTCGAAAAGGATCATAAAAAATCCACACTTTCATTCCAATGAGAACTCATGCTGCAAGAAATCTCCAACCATGACCCTTGCAGCCAATTAATGTACTAAAAATCTCATCAAGAAAAAGGACAACACTGATAATTCAAAATTTCCTTCACCCTTCCCCCACTAAATTCCTTGCACTATTTCTGGGGGGAAACCTTTTGACGCAAAAGTGTCACACTTTTCAACCGATGTCTCAAACAACTCAAAGAGACCAAAAATACTTTCAATTTCTCTGGAATATGTCATCCCACTAAGAGAGGATCTTCTTTTCTGAAAAAAAGGAATAGATTTTGCACTATCCCTAAAAAGGGAGTGTGATTGCTTTAATCTACTAGAGTGCTGACCAATGGGTAATTGCATGTGGCGACACATCAATCGTACGCTAATGCATTTTGGGGGGGCATATACTAGTCACGAATGAAAACCATGGACCCAATAAAACTGGACTATTGGTCATGACATACCACAATGAGCACTAAATGTGTTATGGGATCCATTGAATCGGATTCCTGAAGCACTTCGCAAAAGAAACCATTAACCACACACATGCACTCCAACTTAAAATTAATAATTCAAACCCAAGACACAAATCAACTCAGAGGAGGCTCAACACAAAATGCCTCACACCCATAATTTACAAAACACTAGAACACACCACAATACCACCATTGTTTTAAACAACAATTCATTTTTTTACTTAAAACATAGATTTCCACAAATTCAAAACAAAGAGATGAGGAACGGTGCATACAAAAACTAGTGTCAGTGGGTTATTGGGACATATGGTTGATGTCTATATGCCAATCACACCACTGACAGGGAGAGTATTCTAGAAGGATAATATCCCCAGCCTCATGTGGCTTGTCAGACCCTGCGAGCTCACTAGGACCACTAACCACACTCCCTTTTCATTTCCCCTAAACATGTTTAACCACAAAAAACAAATACTCAGAAAAACCTTAACAAACTTAGGTAAATCGAGTCATTCCACGAGGTGTGTTGGATAGTCACCTTACTCATAGCCAGGACACAAGTCCCAACAAACATAACTACAGTCTATCATGACTCTATACCAAAAGAACATGACCCAGGAGTGTAATCCACCTTTGATACCATTTTGAAATGAACCAGGCTGAGCCGCCATCTGACCCGGCACCTGACCCGGTCTGTCGTATGGCCGAATGGCATTCCTGAACCCCACGGGATGGCACAAGTTCCAAGGTATCAAATATAACACATGAGAACGGTTTACACAAAATAGAAGACATAAAAACAATCAATAAGATAGATAAACTAAATCCGGAAAACTATCATTCAAACATGAACATAAATTAAAAACAAACATAATGGTCGACAACTCGAAAAAAAACTAAAAGTAAGCGACAACAACCAAATATGATATTCTGTCTCAAACCTCTCAATAATAAGAGAGGCGGGGACATCCACAAGCAATAACACTAACTTTCACGAGGAGACAATCAAAAACCCAATCCACCATCGCTGAGCACGATGTCATGACCTAGAAACACGATAAATATGGTCTACAAACACACAATTGTGTATGCAGGATGTGAGTGGAAGGCCCTATAAGATTTCACCCAATAAAAAGATTCCATTCCACAACACCTAAGAGATAATTTAACATGCATATTTTAATCCGTACTATTAGAAGGTATTGTTTTTATGAAAAAAAAAATAATATACTAAAAGTAACAAGGAAAGAGAACTGAATGAAAACCCATATTAGAGATACTCCCGTAAAATAGCCGAGAAAATTCGCAAATAACATGAACATACTCAATTGGTCCACTTTATAACGATGGAAGGCACCACTTCATTAATGGTAGGTCACAACACAGAAATCCTCTAAGGCAGCTAGTATGCATGGTGCACTAGAGGCATCGTACATTTGTGTAAGCATGGCATAAAAACCACAATAGTTAAACAACTCATGCATGAGAGACTACTAGGAAAACATATCCATAACCTATTGGACTCCAAACATCACAGAAGTTTAGTTAGTGTTGTAATGTCAACACAACCAGAGGAAACTAGGACAAACCCTTCAAGTTTCAACTAGCTTACTAGTCTTTATCTTCCAACCCAGGTACCCTGGATTCCTTTTTTTGTGCTCAAACAAATTTCACATTCACCTAATTAATCACTTTCACATATCACACACAAAATAGGACATCACATAGAAAAATCCACCATTTTCAATCCCAATCACCATTTTAGAGACACATGCACACCAAAATTCCTTTAAAAAATATCTTTTTCGTTACTTAATCATTTCAAAAATCCCCATTTGGAAACACCCAAAGAGAAGAATAAACAATTTTCATAACATAGAATATAATATAAAATTACACAATAAGGGTCAACATAATTAAACTCCACCATGTGATGCAAAGGGGGGTTACACCATGAAACAATTATCACTTAATATAGACAAACTACATTAAAAATAAATTCACACCCAAATTTTTCAAAACTCTAATTTTGCACCATCTAAGTAAATAAATAAATAGTTGGAAATATTTGTTAAATCTATTTAAAATAATCCAAAAAACATTACACCAAAGGCCACATTATCCCATATATGAACGCCACTTTAGAACCAAATGGTCAAGGTATCGATTTTAAAACATGTTTTCCATTATTCAATCAATTTGAAATTTAAATTCAAATCTGCATGAAAATATTACACAACCAAAGTGACTAATTTTTCTATGAAAATAACCATCTCAATATACACACACATCAAAGAATTTGAAAACTCATTTTTCACCTTCCAAAAAACCCCAAAAAACCTTCCAACCATGTTTCACATCCAAAACAAAATTTAAATAAAACATTTATCAATTTATAAAAAATGAAAATCTCAACCACATGCCACACAACCTCACATCAATGAACAAAAATTTTTACATGAAAAAAAACCATTTTAAAATCACTCGCACATCCCAACAATTATAAAATCTCATTTTCACCATATAAATAGTTGATTAAACACTTTTATAATATTCCCCAATAAGGTATTAATGAAAAACAAGATCATTTATAATGGAACTATAATTTTCATAATTCTTGCATGTTAAACAATTTTTAGAACTCATTTTCCACAACTTATAAAGAACATCCAATCAATTATAAAACAAAAAGCATATAATCAACAAGAGCATACTATTTTGGAAATTAAATTTCATCAAACAAGCATACCAAAACATTCCAAAAATAGATCAAACCATGCATTTAAATCATGTAACATATTAAATTTACTGAAAACCGAAATTAAATTATCTGAAAGATTTCAAGGTATAGACACACCAACCACAGGTGATGAATTTCTCAAAAACAGTGTGAATTCTTCAATCACACCTGAGTTTCAGCACGAGTGACCCAGATTGGACTCTAAATCAGCAATTGAACTAACAAAATAATGAAGTAGAACCCTAAAACAAACCTTATATGAACTGAAAACCCTAACCCTCAATGAATAAAATGAAAAACCACAAAATAAGGAGGGAGAAGCCTACAAGATAATAGAGCATGTGGTGTAGCTACATGAGACCATCAGGGGGGTCTGGTCACCAGAGGTGGGTCAGCCATTAGGGAGTACTTTGGGTTTCACTGGGTTGAACTAGGAGGAGGAGCGAGTAGAGCTGCGGGTCTTCCAAATGTAAGCAGGATGGAGGCACCATCTTGCAGGGTCAATCGGAAGAAGGTCCTACCAGCCAAACATGGGGGGTGGGGGGAGCATAGCTTTGCCAGGGGATAAGGGATTGTACAAGATGCGATCGAGGGTGGGTAGGGAAGTTGTGGTGCGACAAACATTAGAGAAAGGAGAAATAATGAATAGAAAAAAATAAAAGCAATAAAGGAACGAGAAAAAATGAATGAAAGGCCCCAAAAATCAATTAATTATGTAAACAATAATATAGAAAATAATAATAGGAATTTTTTATAAATTAAAATAATATAATATAATATATTACCATCTATATTATTAATATTATTAAAAAGTTTCATTAAACATAGTTTATTTATTTATTTCTTATCTTAATTCAACCTCATTTATATAATTTCACTTGATCTATTTGTTCTAAACACCAAGCTGGATATGCGTGGAACTGGTTGAGGTCGCACGTCTTCGACTAAGGTGTGATAGATGCAGTCAAGGCCAATACATGAATTTTTAAAATTGAACTCATAATTTAAAACATTCTCTGGTCTAGACCCTGGAGGAAAATTTGCAGGGCCATAAAATAATAAAATTATATAAATTTCAATGATTCAGAGTGTAACACCCCCTTAGAAACACCTATATATCCCCCATCATACTTAAACTTTCAAACATACACAATAATGGAGGGAATCACCATCTGTTGACCTCGATGTCAACTGGATTCCACAACATGGTGTATATGCTATGTTCAACTAGCAAGTTATGGCCATTATGTAGAAGATGGTTGAAATCCCCATTTAGGTATTACCAACACTCGATCATTATAGTCCATTACCTAGACATCCCCATCCTATAACATTCATAGTGATGCATTCTATCACTCAGATCGAGTGAATCCACCATCAACATTTCCCACTGAATTAATGACCATTGATATGGCCTCTATAGATACCTCGTTTTCTATGTCCACCCATTCTCAGTACTAAGATCTATCTAGTGTTTATCCCACTTCTGGATGAAAATTATTTATTTTTCCCTTCCCCTCCTTTTTCTACATAATATATTTTGAACTATTTTTGAACATTCCAGTTATTGTGGATATTTTTTATTTTGTAATGAGTGGTGTGATTTTGTGATAATTTCTCAGTCCATTTTCTAATATTAATCTATTAAATATTTAAAAAAAATTTGTTTTAATATCACGGGAGAATTGGCTCCCTATTTATTGCATTAACCAAATTTTCTTCATAGAAATATGTCACACTACAACTACTATTTTCATTTCAACATTTATCTAGGGAATTTATTTTATTCTATTATAACATTATTTACTTTTATTATTTCTCCCTCCCCTTGCATATAATTTCACTATCCACCCATATCTATCATACCACATTCATGGGGTACCATGGTTAGCTAATTATGGGAGAGGGAACCCTAATATAAAAACCCATTTTATAATTAGCTTATCATAACATAGGATGCCATCCTTTTCATAGAAGTTTCTTATAGGGCTGTTTTAGGTGCCATGTGTGTATCTCAACGAGATAAATAGAAATTTGGGGGATATATTTTTTTAATTAATCATATTCCTATATTGATAAAAAAATCTTTTAGGTCAATAATAATTGTAACACTTAATGAAAAACAACTATATTTTCCTTCATAAAAATGTTTTCTAAAAAATTATCATTTTGATGGGGTAGTTTAAATTAGATTCCCTCAATAATGGAAATCATATTTTTAATCAGGGGATTTTACGTTTGAAATGTGTTAATGTCACAATAGTGTTTATTGTGTGGCATTTTTTCATGAGATCGTGACATGATCCCTTAAATCATCATCATTGTTTGTGAAAAAATTGGACCCGGGCTTCAATGCTAGAATTTACCCTAAAGAAATCAATTTTAGACACGCAAAATAATGCATAAATTAATTGATGACCATTAATAATATTTAAAAATAATCAATTAAAACAGTTTTTATGTCCTATAAAATTTATAGCCAGCCATTTTGTGTTGATAAAAATTTTTCTTCAGCTACCATAATGAATGATGAGGTGGAAATAGTTATTTGATAATTAATTTAGTGAATAATGATAGTTTCTAATTTAAACAATAACGATTTATCAATTAATGTACACATTTTTTTATAAAATTCCTTTTTTGTATAACTTCAATGATTGTTGAGTAGTGAATAATGAACATTGATATTTCCATTATAATTCATTCAAAATAAAATTTCATTTATTCAATCTAAACTATGTCATTTCAACTTATTTCTTTACTGAATCCATTAATATGATTTTATATGTATTTATTGGGGGATAAACAATCGATTGAGTGAGGGGGAGATTGATGTACTTTTGAAAATAATGAATGTCCCAACATTAATGTGTACTAAAAAGAGTTGATTGTATAAATTTTTACGATTATACAAATTAAAAACTACTTGATATGTGTAATTTAGTCATCAAAAGAAGGGACAAGAAGAAATGGAATGAATAATGTAATTTGGATGGAAATTTGAGGGTTTTTTACACAGTTTTTAGGGGTCACAATTACCCTAAATTCTAGGAAACAATGAAACATATCACAGAAACTCATTTACATAATGTAGACAAATTAAATAATTACAATCATTTTTTCTACATTATTTTTAAACCATGCAGATCCTCCAAGAAACCGTGCAATGGGTGCTCATCAGGAGGCAGTGGCTAATCGTATGTTCTATGCATGGTTTTCCAAACTGTGTGGACTATCTTAAAAACATGTACACTTAATTTCCACTACATATAACCTTAATCATAGATAATGTATAGTTATGCAAACTGTTATCCATAACCATGTTAAGTTCAACAATTTTCCATCCTCTTCTCTTATTCCCCACTAACCCACCATTTGACCAAATATTTTGACCCATATACAACCTTGGAAAGTAAAGGAAGGATAATTAATTCTTCTTAATCATTTTTTGGTGGGGGAGGATCATCTAGAAAGGAAATCATCATGGAGTGGTAAAGCATATGACCAATTCAAGGTTATTTTTGGATGATTTATCTAGTGTTTTCATGGTGATTTTCATTCCATGATCAGCTATAAATTACACATCATATATTAGAATATTTTTAATCATCATTTACTCAGGGAGTAGATAATTTTCCTTTTTTGTTGGGGATATGGAGATATAATATTCATTAGTAACGAGTATTAATTCCTGGGTTCATGTTTGAATATTCTGCATCTAAACATTTCTCGAGAAATCCCTTTCATTGTCTTAAAATAAAATTTATATCATATCATGAACGATGTTTCCAAGGATATATTGGTGGATTAATATATGTAATATCATGATCATTGGGTAAAACTTTCATCTCAAATGGGGGTAACTTTTCATGTAGGTTTTTTAAGAACTATTATGGTACCATGAAGTTGAATTCTCTTAACAAAATTGGAAGTCAACACACCATGGTAGTTCCATTAAATTTGAATCCCAAATATGTGCATTATAATGAGAAAAACATAATAATATAATAAAATAAATTTTTATTGTTAATCAATTCCATCCTTATACTGAATAATTTCTTCTATGAACTGTTTTAAATTGTTTTCTATGATTTATCATTTTATGTAAATTAATAACAAATTTGAAAAGTTGATCATTAATTGCTCTGAAATAATTCTCAAGCCCCAAACATATTGAAATAACATTTAGTAACCCTTCATGTAATTAATCATTAAAAAAATAATATAACACTATAAAATTCCCTATATCAACCCCATACATACAATGTAATAATAGTAAATCGTGGGTAATTGAATTTTGGAAGATGAATGTAATAAAGCAGTCGTAAAGAAAATTAGAGCATTAGGACACCATAATGCATTGCATTGTTTAGTTTTTATTGGGCATGAAGATTCTGGGCTAGGCTATCTCATTAGTTTTCTTTTTCATCATTTTCATGTTTGATATCTTTGTAGTTTTGTTTCTATTTTATCTGGTTGCTTTTTGTTTTTGATATTTTAATCTTTTACTACTAATATGTTCAAATGTGTTTTTATTTTCAAGATATTTCATTTTTTATTTATTATTAAATTTCACTTCTACAAGGATATGGTTTTGTGTGTGAATATATGTTCACTATGAGAGGTTTCCTATATTATTTATGTTATTTAGTGATTGTCTCCAACATCTAGTATGTGGAATTTTGGATGGGGTAGTTGTGGGTCGATCCACATTGGGTCAATTCATTAAAAATTTTAATTGCAGTAGTTATTTATTTTGGATGGATTTTTGTGTTTTCCTGTTAATGGCATTCAGTTGGTATATAGGGAAACAAATTCTTGGTGTTTCAATTATTGCTTTTAGTTTGGGGAACATAATATTGGTGAACCAGCTGATATATATATATTAACCCAGACACAAACTATAAGATTTTGATTTAGAATAATGATCCATTGGTTTTATAGATAAATGTAATGTATATAATATAATATTGATTCTTTTGACTATGATTTTTAGGTCATCCCCCCATATATATTTGTGTTTGTCTTTCCATGCATCTGTTTGTTTGTTTGATTGTGTGTGTGTGTGATCATCAGATTCTAGTATATCTTTACTACTGTTTTAGGAGGCCTCTTTGAATAAATAATGTTATGTTATCGATTCAAGATCATCATGATGGACTAATAAGTGTTGAGGAGTCAGTTTTGGGGCCATCACATGAGATTATTCCTCCCGAATGATAGGTAGAAGTACCCCAATCTATTTTGAAGAATATTATAAAAGATTATAATGTTTGAGATGCACATAGTCTTAATGAAATCTATATGTTCTAGCACATGAGGCTAATGAGTTTCCATGGGATCCTGATCCATAGGAAGTAGAAGCTTTTCTATTGATAATGTCTAGAGATTTGAGGCTTATCCAAACACGAACTAATAATGTGGTTACAATCCATCATATTCCACGAAGTAGCTAGGTGTTATTGGAACATAGTTATATAGATGCATGAGTTTTCAACACTGTAATGTTATGACTTTCAGTAGCTGTTTCAAGAAGTGTACTACCCATCATTCATGTTCTCAATTTGAATTTATGAGATTTTGGAGATTCAATTGGGGGGCTATATAATTGATGACTATGAAGTGAGGTGTATATATCAGTTACATGGTACACCAAAGATATGAATTTGGATGGATATTTTTATATTCATTCTATTGAGTTGGATGTCCAAAAACAACTTTTTACCTGGGTGGTGCCCCTTTGAATTCAAAATTATGGTGGTGAATTGGAGTGGGAAAAGGTGACTGAGAGAATCTAGTCATAGTAATTCCCAGAAACAATAAATATTACTTGCAGTTATAGGGTTATGCCATCTACATTAGTTGGAAGGTGCCAGTTGATAGGATCTGAGAAGTGAAAATGCCCCATTATTATAATCATACACGTGAATGTGTAGCACATGGATAATATAGATGTTGAGGGAATTTAATAGATGGTATGTGTTATAGATGTTCTTGGAAAGGTTATATTGAATCATTATTTCATGGAAAGTCTACTGAGGAGGGATACCTGATAGTGGATAGACCACCAAGGTAGATATAGATCCATGGTCAAAGATCTCATAGAGAAGGGTAGGGTGGTCCCTTTAGAGTCAATGATCGAAGAGAATAAGGAGGAGCACTAGGAGTAGGAGTTATGGGTGGTGTATGATGATATGAGCTACTGCCACCACAACCACCAGGTTTCCCAGATTAGGCACAAGGAGATGGTAGTCGGGTTAATGGATAAATTCATGTTATGGATGTATATGACCCCATTGAACATGAGATTATTAGAGGTATGATATGTTTTTTTATAATTTCTCTTCAGTTCCAGTATACATAGGTACAACTAATTTATTCATCTCTTTACTCTTGGTTCAGGAAATGGAGCACTTAGTAAAGGCTACAACACATCTTCTTTGTCTTGTTATTCCTACATGGATCACATTAAATATTTTTTTATACTGTTAGTGAGACTTATCTCTTGGTGAAAAAATGTTCTTTTGGTAACTTTTATTCAACATGCTGAGACCTTATTTTCTCATCAGTATTATAGACATGTTTCTATGGTCTATGAATATATTGAATATCATTGCAGATGAGTTATATAACATTGTACTGGTGGGATTCGAATATACTATTTGGGAGAGAGATATCCCATGAAAGGGTGAGTGGGTTTTTCAATAAGGAGGTTATATCCCATTTTTTATTAGTTGGGGACTATATTCATTAGTTCATTAGGCTCTTCATGTTTCTATGTTCTTTTAGTGGTGGTGCGGTTTATAGATGTCTACCTTGGGGATGTTCTAAGATAACCATAGAGGTGGGAGATTGTGTTTTACATCTAATTGAATCATGGGTAAAAACTGATATCTTTTATGACATATCAGATAACCCCTACAAAGATCTATGAGCTAAGGATATAGGCTTACGACCACTTAGAGAATGGTTTTATAGGACTTACTATTTCCCCTTCAATGACTGTAGTTTCGTTCCTGAATATGGAAGATAAAAAATTTCATCATTTGGTGGATAATTATCACTAGAACCAGGACATAATAAAGACCACGGTCCACTATCCATGGAATAATGACTTATTTCATCATTTGTGAGTCATGATATGGTTCTAGAAAATAAATCCCATTTTCTGCTACAAGCAATTTATTGCTTATAAGGATGAAATTCTAAAGCTGGAATTCCAATTTCACTAAAAATATTATAAGTTCATGGTGGTGCATTTCAATGTTAAAAAATAACTTGTTGTGTTTATGGATTTTAGGAATCAGATCTTCCACCCATACATGGATTAATTTTTTTTTCTCTAATGATGAAAAAATTGTCTAATCTACATTAGAGGATGGGTAACAAGATAACATGATGATGGTAATATATTATCTTTTCCTACACTAGTATTATGGTAATCCCTTGATGTTCCTATTCTTGATCCATGAGGTTCTTGTTCTTTGGTATTTAATATATTATGACAGTTTTTATTTGGATATAGAGTAGAACAATGCAGTGCGTGCTTGGAGACTCCTAGGAGTGTTTCAGAGTTTCATAGTTTTCTTAAACAGAAGGGGTTATACATAAGGTTTATGGTTGAATTTTCTGCGATTTTAAACCATTTGATTACCTTCACACATAAGTGGTGGCCATTTATATGTACTGGGATGTTCCATAGAGCCTTCATGGAATTGAGGTTGAGGTTGATGAGGGACCATGATTTGGGACAACTGGAGTAGGGCGTAGAATATGAAGCATGTTGATATTCATTTGGATTCGGGCTCACGTTCATGTAGGTGATGATATTGGATATGTTTACATATGATTGTGGTATTAGAGGATATAAGAGCCTAACATCATTATTTATTACCATGATCTTCCATTTTTAATCACGGCTATAAGGATGTGGTGTAATTTTCAGCTTGAAGAGTGATTTTTCATTAACACATACCATAATAGTTTCAGGTATTTGTTTATGTACATTAAAATTAACCTAATATAGAGGCACCAGTTCATGTTTTGTTGGGAACATGACATTGAGATTTTAAATATTCATGATAAGTGAAATTGGGTGGTAGATAAACATGACCAAAATTCTTATATTCACTTCATAGTGGTGGAATCTATGAAGTTCTTATCTTGGTACTAAATCTTTTGGAAAAGAGGGTGAAATTTTTTTCATTTTATTATATTTAATCTAAAAATCCTCTAATATATGTTATATTCCTAATTGTTGGACATTGAATTTGATGTTAGGACTGATCATATACCCTCAAGTGATCCATCATATGTATTTTGAGAAGGAGGGAATCACGTTATCCTTTTATAGAGACTAGAGATTGTTCCATTCATGTTATGGGAGTAGGGGACAAGATATTTTCACACCTCTAATTTGTTTTTACATCATAATGTTGGGATGATGTATAGATTCTTTTAACAGAAGCTTGGGTGGGAAGACATGGGATGTAGCATGGAGGAGTTCATCTACCCGGGTCTCATTTTTCAATATGTGAGGGTTGAGAACTAGGATCATGTATGACCGTTACATGCTCTTATAATCCTAGAGTGGAAGTGGGATGTCATGTTTATGAACATTCTGATAAGTCCAGTATGAATATATGGAGGAAATGATACTATATGGGTGATAGTTGACTAACATATGAAGTCAACACATATCTTTTTTATTTGGGGGAAGCGTTCGGTGATGTTTTCGAGATATATGTACATATGGTAGACAATTCACCATATTAGGGTTTCCTAAAAAATATTATCTGAATAGGATGTACGGTTCATGCAATATTTTTTGGGAGACATGTAAGAGCTATTCAAGGCCCTAATGAAGATGAGTATATCCTTTCACTCTAATCAGATGGGAAGACTAAGTTCACTATCCAACTAGTGAAGGATAATTTTGTGGATTGAATTGTAAATAATAATAAGATCTATGAGGATCACATACCATTAGTAGTGTTACCATTAAATAATGGATACAACTAATTTATGTTTATATTAGCTTTTTATTTCTTATATGGGATAACCTACATGTCATTCTTATGATGGACTGAGGATGGAAGGAAATCTTATATTGGGTCGAGTAAGGTATAGGTGATGACAGAGAAGGTCCATGTGATCCCTAAGATGTAGAGGATATCATATATATGGAATAAATCATATGTATAATGATGTTTTATGCCCATGGAGTTCAAGTCAGATGAATAGGTTTTCATAAGTGTCTCCCATGATTGGAATTTTGGATGTTTGACCAAAGAAGCAATATATCCATCTGTTAAATCTGTCCATTCTAAGACTTATTGATCATCTTATAGGTTTCTTACCACATTGACATACACCCATAAATAGAGTGTGTACAAAATGTATTCCACATATCACCACTATGGAGTTATGTGCCAAAATCAACATATATTATTTGACTGGGGTGAGCTAGATATAGAGAATAGATCTTTTTTAGAGCACCTTGTATTCACGGTGGACAGATAGGAGAAGATACATTATGGCTAGAAGATCCCCTTAGTTTAGGTTTTGTTTCATTATGAGAGTATGTAGGAGAGCTCCTTAGAGCAGTATATCCATATGTGAGCTCTGTTTCCCAACATTATTTCATAGTTTTTCTTTTGTAAAATGAGAATATTGGAGGATATAATAATTTAGAGACCCTATTTTTTCAGTGTAATAATTTAAATATATCTATGAAAATTTCCAAATACAGTCGCTGAGATTGTTTTTGATTTTGAGTTTCCGTGTACGATGAATAATTTTATAAAAACATTTCAAATATTTTATATTGGGCATAGATGATAATTCTTAATAAATTTAATAATTCCTAAACACATTATCCAATATAAAAATTTGAGATCATGATTGTATATATAACATGAAATTTACCATATAAATGATATAATGTTGCTCGACATCAGGAATTCGTATAGAAAGACTATTGGTGGGTGTGTGTAAATTATATTAATTGATTGATATAATTATTTATTATAATTGGACTAAACATAAATAATCAATAAATATGTATTTATGGATGATATATAGTGTTAGACACATATCCCAAAGACTATTGATAGTTGGATTTATCCACATGTCGTTATCAAACATATATCAGACAATAATTATCATTTAGATCAAGTCGAATTTAGGCTCATTGAATGGAACATGCCTTTCTCCAAAATTAGAGAATGAAATCTTCCCAAATGAATCATCGGAATCGAGGCATGACTCATGCATTATGGATTTTATCTATTTATAAAAAAAATTATTGGATTATCAATATTCATATTTTTTGTGAATATTGAGACCTTCACATGTGCTATTTTCAAATTAAATTGATTATTTACTTTATTTAATCATTTGTCGGGCATTATTTATCACCCCATCCATCTGTGATTTAGTTCATTGGACAAGAATTCGTGGAAAATGATTTTTTTCCCTTTTTATTATGTTTTACTTTGAACCCTTTATCGTATTCTTCATAATTTAACTATAGGGTCATGATTCCACAATTTTCAGGTGGGACTGAGCACGATTAGACTGCCAAATTCAAGGGAAATATTGGTGCATTGAATTAGTTAACAATCCAAAGAAAGATCAATGTGTTATGTGAGATGTGGGTGATTCCACCATGTATTGGAAATATGATGAGGTAATAAGTGATGGATGAATACATGATTATGAAACGAGTTCGGATGGCTTTTGAGTGATGTATCAAAATATGACTTCCACCCACTAATGGTTTGAAATAAATATATTGAGAATATAACAACAATTTTTTGGGGCCAAAAATCCTGATTTAGTGTTGTAGGTTCATTTTGGGAAAGTGATGTGTATGTCTAGACATTATCAAGAAATCCCAACAACATGTCATTTAGTTTAAAGAACACACATCATGTATACCCATGGATACAACTGCTAGGGAATATGGGTGTGTTAAATATCACATATCAGCTGGGACCCCCACATTCCATGTGATTCAATGATGAAAACCATGAATGTACTCTGGGAGTATATGAAGATTATCCTTGTTAGGTATATTTCAAGCGTACTTGGACAAGGTCATGGTATAAATACATGTAAAAGTTACACTAACACAACTAGAATCATTTTCAGGACCCTAGATGGTTTAAGCACATCCTAATTTTCCATTACACAATACATA
The DNA here is from genome assembly GCA_963277665.1 of Viscum album. Taxonomy (NCBI): domain Eukaryota; kingdom Viridiplantae; phylum Streptophyta; class Magnoliopsida; order Santalales; family Viscaceae; genus Viscum; species Viscum album. The sequence goes on along the minus strand of OY728165.1, from coordinate 667,382,147 downwards.
TGGGCTACATGAAACGTATGTCATGTACTAAAAAATTATAAGGCTATGAAACAGAGTGGAATCACATCACAAGTGGTTCCCCTTACATGTTGTGTAACCTCCTTTTTTAGGAAACATCTACCTCTCGTATATCCTTCATTTGGACTAGTATTTTATCTCCCATTTAGACTATACTGAGTGTTTTTTCATGTAGATCATGATTGTGATATTCATAGTTTATTTTAAGATATGGTTAATTGTAATCTGATTGTGAATCATCTATAGGTGGTTATCGACAATGGTAGTAACAAAGAAGTATAAATAATGTTGAAACCCCCAGTAAAAATAGTGTGAAATCCCTCAATATAATGTGTGTTACCCCTATCATATATGGTTAAGGGACCTACATACAGTGAGTATTAACCCCCAATAGACTATGTTGCAGGTCATATATCTAATGATTGGTATCCCCTATTTCCTTACAATTTGGTTCCACTATCTAGTGCATAGAACCCTTTATTATATAGGGTATATGTCCTCCATTTGTTGAGTGGTACCCCATTGACAAACTAGATAATAGGTCTGCTAGCAAATGATTAGTACCCCCTATAGGATTTTCGTATAGGTCCTATATCTACATAGTGGTACCCCTATCATAAGGGTGAGTGTGTTCCATAAAACTGAGGGGAACCCCCTTATATATTATGGTGTGGGTCCTCTTCCTAAATTGTGGTACCCCTCTATTAGATACAGCACATGTAATCTTTACATTAGGTTCCACCTCCCCCCAGCAGATGCACTAGGGAACATGTATTCTACTTGTAGATCATTCACCCTCGACTGTGCATAAAATGGGCGAGGTGTGGTCCTTCTGCAGTTTTACTCTTATTGAATTAAATGGATGATATTTTTCATCATTGATAGATAATATGAACTGATGATAGATTATTTCCTACTATAGGTTCTGAGATGAATATCCCTTTCATTATCACTTGGGATTATTTTTCAATTATATATATATATCCATATTGTTGGGTTGTTTTACCCTCCTAATATGGGATGAGTTTTTTACTCCCATCACGTCTCATATTTCTCCCACATTATCTCTCACAGTGTCATACTTTGTATGTATATAATCATCCCTACCTTGGATTTATAGTCACATGTCCTATATTATGGTGATAGAGGATATGTCAGTGGTGATTATTAATGAGAATATAGATACCATGTTGTATTTGATCGCATATGGTGTTCGGGTCATGATGATTCTGATCTAGTCTCTTAGCAATTTCCTTTTCAATATTTTTCATGTTGGAACATATTTCACATTTGGATTTTATTTTTTCCCTTTCTCATTCTATATTATGTTCTTGTAGACTGGTCTCCTTAGAGTCTTCACGTGAAAGGTAATTATATATATGTATAATTGTTTAGTGATTTTTACAATGCACATATACATGGTTATTTTTTAGAGAATGCGTTTAAGTAAATTAGGAGAATTCCTCAAATATTATATACTTTTTTCAGTGCATATCTATAAGGCCCCAGCCTTAAACCTTACTTAATATTGAATTAAATGAATAATTCACATTGAGGATCTTTTCAGGTTTAGAGTTTTAGAGAATTAGAACATAACTATTACATCATAAAAGATTACAAAGTAGACACTTCTACTAAGTCTCCATAAAATAAAAACTCTTAAAAAGAGAGATGTCTAGATTCCTTGTTTTAGATAGCATGACATTCCCTTGATCCCATCCTTGACCTTATTCCACTTTATGTCCTGTGAAAAACATTTCGAAAAACTTGGGGTGAGCATAAAAAGCTCAGTAAGGGATACAAAGAGAATGAAAACTGTTAGTTTTTCAAAATCAAGTAAACCATGTATACTCTATCAAAGTAATACCTTCACCTTCATGAAGTAGTAAAAACTTTTCACTGAATAAAGTATCATTACTTATCTTTTTGTTACCAAAGTATTACCATAAAACCCATATAAATAACACATAACATATATAAAGGTAACATGGGACATAAACATACTTAAGTGGAATAACCATACGGTTGAATCCCACACATATCACTTAATGGAATAGCCATACGGCCAATTTCCATACATACTTAATGGAATAGCCATACGGACGACTTCCATACCCAATGCATTGGAGATTATAACGTAACCACCCGTCCTGGTATTCACGGCACCACCCGTCATATGGTTTATAATGTAACCATCCGTTAAAATGTCCAAGTACCAATATAAAATCATAAAACATAAAACCAATATAAAGGAAAGATAACATTTCCACATTTCAATCACAATATATCATAAATATATTGACATAATAGAATCCTTTATCAAACCCATTTTCAATACCAAAATACATAAAAGAGTATATGGTATTTATTTTATTCTAAAAAACATTACGGCTTGTTGAGGAAGCCAAAGACCAAATAATACTCGCGGCGGCGGAAAAGGTCGTTGTCACCACGTATGTTAAAAGAAACATTCCTTTTTTTCATTTTGTAAAACACTTCATAGAAAATGATTCCTTTTGTATAAAAGTAAAAGTCAAAGGTTTTTATACACCGTATAAAAGAAAGTTGTGTATAAAACGAAATATGCCTCAATGAAAGGAGATTGAGACGAAGTCCCTTACCTCAGGTCCGACTTGACTCGATCGTTCTTTAACGTCCTGAATAATAAACTTGAGTTAATTTATACTTTATTAAGAACCTTTTTAAACTTCATTATTCCTTTTATATCACTTATTTCCATGTTATAAACATTATGTAACCATTCAAGTTAATAATGTTTGTTTTCTCAATATTTGGTTCTTAAGTCGAAAGTTGACTTCTTACAATTACATGTTGTTCGTGTGGTCAAAAGTTCTTTATATCCAGAATGAAATTCCCGATTTGGATATAATATGTATCATATATATCCAGCATATACATGTATTTATAATATTACATAATCATTTAGAGGTAAGAAATGAAATGCACCGTTCATGGAGACGGTAAGCCGTGCGTACGCATGAACGCTACTTTCATTTCTTTGTCATATTGATGGAATTAAAACTAAATGAGAGGTATGTATATTTTAATTCCAAAATTATATTCATCATTTAGATATATCATTAATTATATATATACATTATATACATGTAATTTTAATAGTACATTACATTTGGGGATAAGAAATGAAATGCACCGTTCATGGAGACGGTAAGCCGTACGTACGCATGAAAGCTACTTTCATTTCTATATCATACTTTAATGGAAAGAAATAATAATGATATAGAGGTATATTATAATTCCAGTATAACATCATATATAATAACTTTAAATCCATCCTTTACACGTCCCACATATGGCATTAACGAATCACATCACTTTTAGGAGGCGGTAGTCCGCACTTCCTTAAATGAAGATATCATGTTTACCCATAATGGAAACCATAAAGGTATGACCAAAAAGGAATATACAGAATCTTAAGGAAAACATAAACATATTATATATAATATATAAAAATAGTGACATCATAATGTCCACCTTTGAAGGTGTTAAATGAGTATTGAACAATCATCGATTCGGGAGGCAGAATTTCGCCATCCACGGAAACCGTATGTTCTTTAACCATTTGATGTAGTTGTGTGAGAGTGTAGCTCAAATAAATATTATAACAACATCCTAGTATATTTAAGATACTGATGTTGTTACAAAAGAAGTAAATAAAAAGAGTTTATAGGGTTGGAGAATCAAATAAAACAAATGAACAAGAGAGAATGAATTACCTTTAAAAGTGTAACTCCTTTTGATTTGAGCCTAAAGGCTTCCTTTGAAAGGATTCTGTCCAAATGGAATCCTCTAGGATGAGGAGAGGGATGTATAGAGAGTAATTGGGTAGGGGTTGTCCGAGCCAAAGGCTTGATAAGTGTGTGAAATTGGGTAGAGGTGGTGGCCTTTTATAAGAGGAGAGGAGGGGCACTTTTGGAAAGTAAAGGAATATTACTTTATTTGAAAACGTGTTTCGGTATTAAAAGCTCCCACATTGGTATAATTCGTGGATAAGGTGATAAGGGTTCGAAATAAACTCATCCTATTTGTTTTGGACATGTGTAGGTTTTAGAGTTTTCATTATCTTTCCATTTTATTTAAATCGTCAAATAATGATGTCATCGCTGCATCATTATTATGTCATATATAATTTAATTTATTTAATGTCTAAAAATTATAAAACAAATACTATGATGTATTAAATCTTTTTATATTTCCAATGACTATTTATAATCAAAATTTGGACTTGCATAACCCCACTCAAAAATTATTGTAGTAAAACAATTTATGTTAGTGTCATTTTCACTTTAACATTAAATAAAAATATATTAATGTCATTTTCCAACTAAAGTGGCTCCATGGGGTCCCCATGTTGTCCCATGGCTTGTATTGGTCGGCCATGACTCACCCAATATGTGTAGGACAAGTGTCATGGTGTTTTCATATTCTTATAATACCATTTTTACCTTAAACTACACTAATTACCTCTAATCGCGATTAATGAAAAAAAGTTACTATTCACCAAAAAATTATTTTAATCCCATTGAACCACATTTTACTTCTTAATGACAACCATGTATGTTGGATTTTCAAAATTCAATACACATTAGTGGTAAACTTTCATTTAACTGAAAAATCAGTTTGCTTGATTACCACTTAGTGGTTTCACTATTCATTAAAAATTGAAGTTTTTCAGAAAATTACCAAAAATTCACCCTAAGCTATATTTGATATTCCGAATTCAAAAATGAAGTCCATTTTACAAAATTCAAAACATATAAGTCAAATTAATTAATTTAATAATTAATTCCCGTTGTCATGACAAATAGCGTGTTTTTGTGAAACAATAATTATCAAAAGATTAACACCAGTTTAAGTCCAATTTCAAAGTGAAATTGATTCCAATGACCAGCATTGGATTAACTGGTAAAAATATTTTCTAATTTCACTTTAAAACCAATTAAAATAATAATCTAATCATATAAATAATTTAGATTAAAAAGATGTTTTGAATTAAAACACAACATTTTACACTATTCATTAAAAAATGAACTTTATCGGAAAAATACCAAAAAATTACACAATGTAAAATTTGATGTCCCGATTCTTAATAAGAGTTTTATTTGGTCCAAAAGAATGTATAAGAGTGATCAAAACTATATTTAATGACGGTTCACCATTAAAAGGTGATAAGTGAACCGTTAGTGAAAATTAGAGTATATATGCCCTAAAATTGAACTCTTTCCGTATTTTAAGCCTTTATCTTTTATTGGGTAAATGTATAAACATTTAAAAACATATCTAATCATATTTTAGTTATTTCTATCCATTACCACCAGTACAACGGCTACTCGTTAACTAACATTTAAAATAATATTATTTTATTACTAGTGTGCTACGTAAGTTTCAATGAAACTCATCGTTGCGTATCGGGTACGCTATCGAACATAACAACCCCTTTAAAATAAAATTAATATTTAATTCGTAAATATTAATAAATATGAGAATTATTTATTCTTTATTTACCTGGGATGTTACATCCTTCCCCCCTTTTGGGAATTGCGTCCTCGCAATTTTATTCACTTATCAAAATAAGTTGGGGTATTTATCCCTCATAGAATTTTCAGATTCCCACATTGCCTCTTAAATCACATGGGTTTTCCAAAAAACCTTTACCTGATGAATCACCTTATTCCGTAACACTTGCTCCATGTGGTCAAGAATCTGGACCGGTTGTTCCTCATAAGATAGGTTCTCTTCCAGCTAAACTACCTCTGGACTCAAAACATGACATTGATCTGGCATATACTTTCTCAACATCGAAACGTGAAAAATATTGTGTACCTGAGATAAACTCAGAGGTAAAGCCACCCGGTATGCAACTGATCCAACTCTCTCAAGAATTTCATATGGTTCAATAAACCTTGGACTCAGCTTTCCTTTCTTACCAAATCTCATCACACTTTTCCAAGGACAAACCTTGAGAAAAACATGATCACCTACATCGAAAGATAGATCCTTCCTCCGGTTATCCGCATAACTCTTCTGCCTGCTCTGAGCTGTTCTCATGTGCTTCTGAATCAACTGAACTTTTTCTGCAAAATCTTCTACCAATTCTCATCCCATCAACTTCCTTTCACCAACATCATCCCAGAAAGCTGGAGTTCGACACCGCTTCCCATATAATGCCTGAAATAGTGCAATCTGTATACTAAAATGAAAACTGTTATTATAAGAAAACTCAACCAAAAAAAGATGTTGGTCCCAACTTCCCTGATAATCCATAGAACAAGCTCGTAGCATATCCTCCAATGTCTGAATTGTTCGTTCTGTCTGCCCATCTGATTGAGGATGAAAAGCTGTACTAAAATTTAATTCAGTACCCAAAGACTTCTGAAGGCCTTTCCAAAAGTTAGATGTGAACCTGGGATCACGATCATATATAATGGTGAGAGGAACTCCATGTAACCTGACTATCTCTTTAAGATACAGACGGGAAAGTTGATCAAGAGAGAAAGTATCTCGTATAGAAAGGAAATGAGCAGATTTGGTCAAGCGATCAAAAATAACCCAGATTGCATTATTACCTCGAGATGTCCTCGGTAATCCCACAACAAAGTCCATGGATATGTTTTCCCATTTCCACTCTGGCACTGGTAAAGGCTGAAGCATCCCTTTCGGTAACTGCTGCTCTACTTTAACCTGTTGACATGTCAAACACTTCACAGTAAAATCAGCAATGTCTCTTTTAATTCCATCCCACCAGTAATACTCCCGCAGATCTCTGTACATCTTAGTACTGCCAGGATGAACTTAAAACAGGGAACTGTGAGCCTCACATAACAACTCATTCTTCAACTGTGAATCACAAGGCACACATAACCTCTTCACAAACCTCAAAACACAAACACAAACTTATCCAAGAACTCATGGAAAATTCTATTCATAAGGTCCATGAATACAACAGGTGCATTGGTTAACCCAAAAGGCATAACTAAAAATTCATAATGGCCATATCTAGTATGGAACGCAGTCTTCAGAACGTCTGCTTCTTTTACTTTCAACTGATGGTACCTCGACCTCAAGTCAATCTTCTAAAAATACTGAGCTCCCTGGAGCTGATACCACCTCATTCGATGGCCCAACATCTGCTGAAGATGTTGCAATGGATTTCCCCACCCCTTTCTGCTTGTAGTCTGACTGCATTCCCCCAGTTGAGTTCTTCGTTGGACACTCGTTTGCATAATGACCCATCTCATTGCACTTATAACATTTCACTAACTGTAAATCAAATTTGTTCTTACCTTCACCTTGATCCTTTTCAGTGCAATCACGAGCCTTATGTCCCATCTTACCACATCGGTAGCACTTTCCAGAATTCAGAAGACATTCCCCAGCATGCCTTTTGCCACATTTATCACAAACTAGAAACTTATTTCTCTTACCATCAGACTTTTTTGAAGAATTCTTACCTTTCTCCTGCCACCTCGGTCTCTTCTTCTGCTGGTTTTTATAGAACACTTGGTCATCGGTAAACTCCATTTCCACCTTCTCAGCATATCGAACAAGCTTTTCATAACATTTAAACTCACGAGAAGCTAAAGCCCTTCGATACTTTGGCTTTAACCCTGAGTAAAAACGGTTTATTTTACTATCAATATCTCGTATGAAGTTTGGAGCATACCTTGCCAATCGAGTGAACTTTTCTTCATAAGCAGCCACTGAATCATCCTCCTGTCTCAATTCTAGGAACTTTTTTTCCATCCTAAGACGAACCACCTTAGGAAAATATTTTTCAAGAAACATACCTTTGAATTCGTCCCAGTGAAGATCCTCAATCTCATCACTATCCCTTATATTTTTCACCATCGACCACCACTGATCAGCTTCACCTTCAAAACGGTAAATAGCAAGACTAACCTTTTGATGTTCTGAACACCCCATGACATAAAAAATCTTCTCCAGTGCTTTAATCCACCCTTCAGCTTGCACATGGTCAGATGATCCTCTGAATGATGGGGGATGTTGCCTCATGAAATGGTCCACCACTGACATGTTCCTCTGCGGTTGATATGGCTGATCTCGTGCATGAATACCACCACCATTTATAGCCTGAGTCAACTGTGCCATCACTGCAACAAACTGTTCAGTTCCGATTCCGACCATATCAGGTTGCTGATTTGGAAGGTTATCTTCCTCCTGATGTCGTCCCAACATAGCTGCTTTGTTTCCTCTACGGAAAACCATTCTGAACATAGAAATATCATAGGCGAAGCAACATGGTAATCCGTAAATGCTATATCATTTCATTCATATTATAATTTAACACATTTCTAACTCTTAAAGTTGTCTAAACCGACCTCTGATACCAACTATAAGGCCCCAACCATAAACCTTACTTAATATTGAATTAAATGAATAATTCACATTGAGGATCTTTTTAGGTTTAGAGTTTTAGAGAATTAGAACATAACTATTACATCTTAAAAGATTACAAAGTAGACACTTCTACTAAGTCTCCATAAAATAAAAACTCTTAAAAAGAAAGATGTCTAGATTCCATGTTTTAGATAGCATGACATTCCCTTGATCCCATCCTTGACCTTATTCCACTTTAAGTCCTGTGAAAAACATTTCGAAAAACTTGGGGTGAGAATAAAAAGCTCAGTAAGGTATACAAAGAGAATGAAAATTGTTAGTTTTTCAAAATCAAGTAAACCATGTATAATCTATCAAAGTAATACCTTAACCTTCATGAAGTAGTAAAAACTTTTCACTGAATAAAGTACCATTACTTACCTTTTTGTAACCAATGTATTACCATAAAACCCATATAAAGAACACATAACATATATAAAGGTAACTTGGGACATAAACATACTTAAGTGGAATAACCATACGATTGACTTCCACACATATCACTTAATGGAATAGCCATACGGCCAATTTCCATACATACTTAATGGAATAGCCATACGGCCGACTTCCATACCCAATGCATTGGAGGTTAAAACGTAACCACCCGTCCTGGTATTCACGGCACCACCCGTCATATGGTTTATAATGTAACCACCCGTTAAAATGTCCAAGTACCAATATAAAATCATAAAACATAAAACCAATATAAAGGAAAGATAACATTTCCACATTTCAATCACAATATATCATAAATATATTGACATAATAGAATCCTTTATCAAAACCATTTTCAATACCAAAATACATAAAAGAGTATATGGTATTTATTTTTTCTAAAAAACATTACGGCTTGTTGAGGAAGCCAAAGACCAAATAATACTCGCGGCGGCGGAAAAGGTCGTTGTCGCCACGTATGTTAAAAGAAACATTCCTTTTTGTAATTTTGTAAAACACTTCATAGAAAAAGATTCCTTTTGTATAAAAGTAAAAGTCAAAGGTTTTTATACACCGTATAAAAGAAAGTTGTGTATAAAACGAAATATGCCTCAATGAAATGAGATTGAGACGATGTCCCTTACCTCAGGTCCGACTTGACTCGATCGTTCTTTAACGTCCTGAATAATAAACATGAGTAAATTTATACTTGATTAAGAACCTTTTTAAACTTCATTATTCCTTTTATATCACTTATTTCCATGTTATAAACATTATGTAACCATTTAAGTTAATAATGTTTGTTTTGTCAATATTTGGTTCTTAAGTCGAAAGTTGACTTCTTACAATTACATGTTGTTTGTGTGGTCAAAAGTTCTTTATATCCAGAATGAAATTCCCGATTTGGATATAATATGTATCATATATATCCAGCATATACATGTATTTATAATATAACATAATCATTTAGAGGTAAGAAATGAAATGCACCTTTCATGGAGACGGTAAGCCGTACGTACGCATGAACGCTACTTTCATTTCTTTGTCATATTGATGGAATTAAAACTAAATGAAAGGTATGTATATTTTAATTCCAGAATTATATTCATCATTTAGATATATCATTAATTATATATATACATTATATACATGTAATTTTAATAGTACATTACATTTGGGGATAAAAAATGAAATGCACCGTTCATGGAGACGGTAAGCCGTACGTACGCATGAACGCTACTTTCATTTATATCTCATACTTTAATGGAAAGAAATAATAATCATATAGAGGTATATTATAATTCCAGTATAACATCATATATAATAACTTTAAATCCATCCTTTACACGTCCCACATATGGCATTAATGAATCACATCACTTTTAGGGGGCGGTAGTCCGCACTTCCTTAAATGAAGATATCGTGTTTACCCATAATGGAAACCATAAAGGTATGCCCAAAATGAAATATACAGAAGCTTAAGGAAAACATAAACATATTATATATCATATATAAAAATAGTGACATCATAATGGCCACCTTTGAAGGTGTTAAATGAGTATTGAACAATCATCGTTTCGGGAGGCAGAATTTAGCCATCCACGGAAACTGTATGTTCTTTAACCATTTGATGTAGTTTTGTGTGAGTGTAGCTCAAATAAATATTATAAAAACATCCTAGTATATTGAAGATACTGGTGTTGTTACAAAAGAAGTAAATAAAAAGAGTTTAGAGGGTTGGAGAAGCAAAATAAAACAAATGAACAAGACAGAATGAATTACCTTTAAAAGTGTAACTCCTTTTGATTTGAGCCTAAAGGCTTCCTTTGAAAGGATTCTGCCCAAATGGAATCCTCTTGGATGAGGATAGGGATGTTGAGAGAGTAATTGGGCAGGGGTTGTCCGAGACAAAGGCTTGAGAAGTGTGTGAAATGGGGTAGAGGTGGTGGCCTTTTATAAGAGGAGAGGAGGGGCACTTTTGGAAAGTAAAGGAATATTACATTATTTGAAAATGTGTTTCGGTATTAAAAGGTCCCACATTGTTAGACTTCGTGGATAAGGTGATAAGGGTTCTAAATCCACTCATCCAATTGGTTTTGGACATGTGTAGGTTTTAGATTTTTCATTATCTTTCCATTTTATTTAAATCGTCAAATAATGATGTCATCACTGCATCATTATTATGTCATATATAATTTAATTTATTTAATGGCTAAAAATTATAAAACAAATACTATGATGTAGAAAATCTTTTTAGCTTTCCAATGACTATTTATAATAAAAATTTGGACTTGTATAACCCCACTGAAAAATTATTTTAGTAAAACAATTTATGTTAGTGTCATTTTCACTTTAACATTAAATAAAAATATATTAATGTCATTTTCCAACTAAAGTGGCTCCATGGGGTCCCCAAGTTGTCCCATGGCTTGTCTTGGTCTTCCATGACTCACCCAATAGGTGTACGACAAGTGTCATCATGTTTTCATATTCTTATAATACCAATTTTACCTTAAACTACACTAATTACCTCTAATCGCGATTAATGAAAAAAAGTTACTATTCACCAAAAAATTATTTTAATCTCATTGAACCACATTTTACTTCTTAATGACAACCATGTATGTCGGATTTTCAAAATTCAATACACATTAGTGGTAAACTTTCATTTAACTGAAAAATCAGTTTGCTTGATTACCACTTAGTGGTTTCCCTATTCATCAAAAATTGAAGATTTTCAGAAAATTACCAAAAATTCACCCTAAGCTATATTTGATATTCCGAATTCAAAAATGAAGTCCATTTTACAAAATTCAAAACATATAAGTCAAATTAATTAATTTAATAATTAATTCCCGCTGTCATGACAAATAGCATGTTTTTGTGAAACAATAATTATCAAAAGATTAACACCAGTTTAAGTCCAATTTCAAAGTGAAATTGATTCCAATGACCACCATTGGATTAAATGGTAAAAATATTTTCTAATTTCACTTTAAAACCAATTAAAATAATATTCTAATCATATAAATAATTTAGATTAAAAAGATGTTTTGAATTAAAACACAACATTTTACACTATTCATTAAAAAATGAACTTTATCGGAAAAATACCAAAAAATTACACAAAGTAAAATTTGATGTTCCGATTCTTAATAAGAGTTTTCTTTGGTCCAAAAGAATGTATAAGAGTGATCAAAACTATATTTAATGACGGTTCACCATTAAAAGGTGATAAGTGAACCTTTAGTGAAAATTAGTGTATATATGCCCTAAAATTGAACTCTTTCCGTATTTTAAGCCTTTATCTTTTATTGGGTAAATGTATAAACATTTAAAAGCATATCTAATCATATTTTAGTTATTTCTATCCATTCCCGCTAGTACAACGACTACTCGTTAAATAACATTTAAAATAATATTATTTTATTACTAGTGTGCTACGTAAGTTTCAAAGAAACTCATCGTTGCGTATCGGGTACGCTATCGAACATAGCAACCCCTTTAAAATAAAATTAATATTTAATTCGTAAATATTAATAAATATGAGAATTCTTTATTCTTTATTTACCTGGGATGTTACAATATCTCTAGTCCCTAGACAATGGATGTGGGCATGAGGTAGTTGTGGCTCGACCCTAGTTAGATCGGGTAATGATTGTCATACACAATATATATGAATAAAAATTGGGCCACTTCAGAATTTGAGATGATATAGGGTTTAATTTTTTATATAATGTATAATTTATTCATGTTTTTAGGTCATTATATCCTATTTCTCTTTAATTTAACCCCTAGTAACCGTGTTTTAACAATAATATTTGTGATAATTTTTTGTTTAATTTAATATTATTATTAAAATCTAATAATTTTTTCGTATTATATAATAATAAATATGAAAAATAATAATACAAAATATATTCATGAAAATAAAAATCATTAAATTTGAATAATTTTATTTAATATTATTCTCGAAAAACAAGAAAGAAGTTAAATTTCATGAAAAAAATATTTCCTTCACTATAATCATGATTTGTAAAAACAATATAGAAAAATAATTATTCCAATAACCATAATTGGAGAATTCATAACATAAATTAATGAATAATACTTTTAGATCATTTTATAATAATTGTAACTTAATAATTTATTGAACCAGAATAACTATTTTCAATTAATATCTTTACATAGCATTAATCATTTGAAAATTAGGATTTTTAGAACAATAAAAAAACAAATAATTAAATAATTTCGACATTATTATTTAAAAAACTATGTTATTTTTTAAAAATAAATTGTAAATATGATACGTAATGTAAATTATATTATACCCAAACTCAAAGCAATTAAAATCATTTTTTATAAAAACTTTTCTGAAGCATCAAATAATGTTATTCTCTTTTATTTCTTAATAACAATAAATAAATGAATTTAAATTAAAAAAATTTAATATATTATCTAATTATTTATTTTCCATAATAAAATAACATTTATAACGAAAATCAATTACTATTAAAATATACTGGTCAAATTAAATTCGATTCATGAAAAATATGTATTTGAAAATTGGAATTTTATAGTTTCCATTTCTATAGAATTTATAATAATGGACTAATTTATTTAATATTTTATATAATGAATAAAAATATATATTTTTAATAATTCATATATTTCTATTCATTCCTTCCAAACCAATGTCTTGTCTATAATAGTAATATTTAAATAAAAGTATATCAAGGTTCTTTTGAGTTTGATGTCTTTCATGTCCCCTGATATAAAATAGAATACATAAAGAAAGTAAATTATAAAATAATTAGGTGTTATATTATTCTCCCCCTTATGGAATGTTTTTTTATTATCTTTCACTCAAATCTGATTGAACATGTATAATCAAAATTCAAAATCAAATCCAAAGACTTTATAGTAAAACATATGAAAATGAAATTAAAAATTATTAATACATAAAATAAAATAACCATTTAATCCAATATACATTTAAAATATAATATGATTTCTTTTTTGAAAATAGGTAATACAAAAGAAGATAAATGTATTGAGGAACCAAATAATATTTTGTTTCATTTATAATAAAACATTGTAGGGAAATGGAATGATGGTCATCGAATGATGTTCCATTTAATAGGTAACATCATTCAATTATTTGAGAATACAATAGATAAAAAATTCATAAAAATAAAAAAATGGATAAAATAATTATCATATGACCCATATACCATAAATGATGGATTTTTTTAACATGAGGATAGAGAATAGGAAAATTTATACATTATTTTTTTCAATTCAAAAGAAAAATTTATTCCATATCATTTTAATGGACTAATTTTCACATATATCTAATGTATTACCTAATTAAATTAATATTGATGTTAAATATTTCAATAGTGATGCAATTACATAACCTTATATAGGACGAAAAGTTTCATAAACAGATAACATGTTATTATTATTGTATTTAGACAGTATCCCAAAACAAAATATTTTGCACTGGGAAATATAATATCAAATATTATAGTTACCACATTAAGCTTAAAATCATCATCAAAAACACCCAAAATCAATCAATAAACAATGTATAAACATCTAAACAAAAAAATATCAATACATTGAGATACTATATAGATGAATACTGCAATGATAACATATTGTTCATTGATCAATTTATCATTTATCATCAAAAAAATTACTTTGTTATGGAAAAAATTACATTTTTTAATCATATAATATCTAAAATTTCCTTATCTATTTCATAATTAAACTAAAATACCATGAAACCAAAAAATATCTTATATAATTCCGTAATGAAATTCATCATTTAAATGATTCACCATCTAATAAAAATGAATTTACATTTACATTAATCTTTTGATTTTCCAAAAAAATAACACAAATTTTTAAATATAAAATCATAACATGGTCACTATATCCTATTGATATTTAAGGGTTTCTCTAAATTATATAAAAATTATGCTAAAATATGATATTATTTTTCTCCCAATTAACCATGACACAATCAAAATTCGTGGTCAATTTAACACAAATGTCTATTCATTTTTTTCAAAATATTTCAACAAAATTAAATATCCACTTTCCTGATATTATAAATTTATTACAATAGATATTAATTATATTTGATTAATTTTCCTCATATAATTATGAAAATTAATTAAATTCCTACCAATATACTACCATCAAATATAATTTCAAAAGTTAATAATTAATTTAATAAAATTCCAATACCCCATAACTCTTGAAACACAATTTGTTGACACATTTAATTATTCAATTATCTACATAATAAATTATTAATTTCATTCCATTATATATAATAATAATATATTTCTACAAAAAAATGTGAAAAATTATTATTATTATTCATCAATAATAATCCATTTGTGTGTCCTATTTTAAGCATAATTATGTCATAAAATTTAATAATAAATCACTAGTCATTTGAATCTTAATTTATCTTATGTGTGTTATATAATTTACAATACCAATTACATACATTGTCACAAATCATCATATACATTACAATCCACCATTTAATCATTATCCAATTACAAAAAATACATTAAATTTTAAATGGATGTCGAAAGAGATTGAAATTTATAAGCAATATTGATTTTTGAATATATATTTGAGATAACATATCTGTGTTTTCTTCTATAATACATTATCCTATAGTATGACTTAGAATTTCGAATATGATTTATATTAATAAAAAAAAATTAACTAGAAAATGTCTTAATATTCTCGATGGTTACCCTCCATTATAATTTAGAAGATGGTTTTAAGTATTTTTTCAGAGTCATATCATATAATGTTTTCATAATGTACAATAAATTATATTAAAAATGTGTATTATAAGATATTTTTATTTTCATAACATGCCCAAATTTATAAAAAAATAGTGATAAATTTTAGTTTTCGATTTTTCATTAAATTTATTATTTCATGACTTTTCATTTCACCTCCAATATTATTATTTTTATATTTTTTAATTTCATTAAATTGGTTTTAAATTTTCAATAACTTATGTTGTGAGTGATATTTTTTATTTAATTTTCTATTTATGTCATATAATGGAATTAAACCATTAAGTTCATTGAATGTTAATGGGTCTCCTTTATGTTTCTCACAAAATCTTTTATAATGATGATCCTGATGATGATGATAATAGTTTTTATTATTGTTACTATTATTTTTATTTTTATTGTATTTTCATCCATAGTGGTAGTTATTTAGATATTGGTACATAGAAATTTATTTTTCATATAAATTTGTCAGTATTAAATCCTAAATGATTTTAAATATTTATCTCAATTTTATTTATGAATGTGGATGTTTTTCTAATGTCCTGATAATTAGATATATAAAAATCCATGATGGGTGTTATTTTCCATGATATTATGGATTATTTATCATCATCATTTGTTAATTATAAGTTAATTATACACATTTAATATCATGTCAATTTCAAAATTAAGGATGAAAATTTATTTGGATTGTGTTACATTAACTGTTTTTTCTTATCAATTCATTCATTATGTGGAATAAATTATATTCAATATGTTCATGATGATGCTTAAACCAAACATGAATGGAATATAACATGGTCCTGGAAATATGATCTTGGATGTCTATTTTAATGTGGATGTTTACCACTATATTATATTATAAAAAATATAAATCATATATTGCATTATGCCCAAAATGATTTGATGACAGAACTTTTCAGTAGATAAAATTGGATACTATTAGACCAAAAAGTTTGAAGACTTATATTTCAACATACTAATGGTATTTTTTTTCAAAAAATTGGGATACCATATAATGAATAATTATTTTATTCCCCATTTGATATAATAAAATTCCATTAGGGGGGATATGAATTCCTTTGGGTCCTCTTAGGCATAATGTTTCTGTGCCTTTGTGTGATAATTTCATTTTATAGTAATCACCCATTAACATAATATTTTTAATAATACTAATTATAATATTAATTTCTATTTTTATAATTAGAATTATATATATGGATAATTCAATGTTTAAAAAACAATGGGGACAATAGGAATATACCACCTCCCTCGCGAAGGTTTCATCACACTATAGTTGTCCCCCAAATATTTTTGTAAATGACCAAAATTGCCGCAATATTATCCCAAGAACCAATATATTGAATTTTAATGGTTTATTAACCCTTTATAAAATATAAAATAGTTAAAAATTAAATGTATAAAATCATTTCATATACCATAATTCCAACTATACTACATACTTATGTTGTAGTATGATAGAAATTATTCTTCTACTGGTGTGTCAAACATAATATTTTTTTGAACCCATCGATTACCCCTCACCTAGGAGACCATGTGTCATATGATAATTATGAAACTGAAAATAAAAAATAATAAATTTACCATAGGACAATATTAACATGATGAATATTGTCTTATCTCTTCTTGTAACAACAATTAGTTATGATCGTGGTGGTTGATCAGAATAATTCCATGATATGATGTGAAAGTGGAAGTAGGGTAGGTATGTCCACAATTATTAATTCACTTGAAATGAACAATATTTAAATTTTATAAAGGTGATTATGAATAAAATATATATTTCTGTATATATAATTCTATCCAAATTCTATCATTTATGATATTCATTACACATTCATCGCCTCATGTTCATGTCCCACTATAGAAAAAATAATTTTGAACATAAATAACCAAAATACACAATGATTATTTCATCAATCATGTAATAACTACAGATATATAATATAAATATAACTATAACCATTTTCTATTCGTGTGTCCTGTATATTATCACCAATTTTCTAATAGTCACATATAATATACCAACACATTTTCACATTGCTTTAGTATATAAAAAATATCAAAATCAAATACTGTATAGTACTATACAAACCCATTCATAGATTCAGGATGTGATATATGTAGATTATATATAACATTTATATTTTATAAAATAAAATACATTCATAACATCATGTCTCACTCATGATTAATAATCATTTATGTCAATAACTATAAAATAATTTTTTTTGAAATCCCAGATAAAATAACTATAATATATAGTTTACAAGAGAAAATAAAAAAATATCTAAAATAGTTTGGTGGTATTTCCTAAAACATAATTTCCATGTATTTAAAAATATCAAAATATATTACATAATCTACCAAAACGTGTAATATTATTTCTTATTTAATAAAACAATATTTATGAAATATTATATTAAACTTGATCCCCAAAATGTTTTATAGATAAATTTATATTTTAATTACATTGTCAAGTTCGGTTGAGAATTTAATAATGTTGTTTTCAAAAACACCATAAAAGAGTCAATATATATATAATTATCATACAATCAAATAAAATAATTATATGATAATTAGTTATTAATGAATCCATTGATTCAAAATTATAACATCAACACTGACATTAAAAATCATTTATCATGTTTTAAAATCAATTTCACGCAACCTAGTGAAATAATAATATAAAGAAAAAATATAAAAAACATTATATGTTTTATTGTCACTAAATTAAGTCATTATAATTTATATATAGTATTTATTATTTATAATTGTTTTATTAAATAAATTATAGTTATTTTGAATCCAAAAAAATATTTATCCAACCAAAAACACCAAACATTGTTGTTGGAAGTTAAAAATATTGAATAATTGCATACATACTCCAAAAAATAATCATTTTGTAAATCAATTATTCATAATTAATCATAATATATATGAATTGAAAGGAAATAAAATGATATTTTATTTCCCAAAAATTTATATTAATTATCAAATATTTATTTAGTGGTAATCCCAAAAAGACTACATGAAATACGTCTAAACACATATCCACTACCACAAGAAATTATTTTTACCTATTAATTTCTTGGGTCTAAAGTTACCTTTTAATTAAATATTTTCCAATTATGAACCATATTCATCCCCAATATCATCATAAAGCGTTATTTTTCACATTTTGATAGATAAAACAAACATTTTTACCAAAAAATTGATATAATCATAAAATCTGACAAACTAATATGTTTTAATGATGATGTCAAGTATTTATAACTCTATGACCAGAAGGATTATTAATTTTTCCAAATATCATATAATTAATAAACATTATGATTAGTTGTTTCCTAACTCCACCCTTTTTCTATGGATGTATTCTACGTCCAATAATATGCAATCAACTATATAGAAAAACTCAACTATAATAGTCCATCAAAATTGATTCAAGATATGAGTTGGACCCCTAACCATTTCTCCAAAAATATATCTTAAAGAAAATGTATGTTAAAATTAAAACATTCAGTGTAATAATTATAAACCATCATGTGCTTGAATAATTTTACATATGTAAAATAAATCAAATACACATTAAAGGGGAACTAAAACTAGTTTTATTATCATCATCCCACACTTTACAAACATACAATTTTTTTCTTCTAATAATCAATTAATGTACAATTAAATTAATATGGATCCTAAAATAAGAATGAAAATTTAAATATAACATCAATTATTTGTGGTATAAAGCTATATAATCTTGCTATATCATCCAATATAAAATTAATAACTCCATGAATCACTCCAAAATAAAAACTTTATTCTCAAATCTATGAAAATATAAAGTGTTATAAAAGATGGATTCAATAATATTGATCATCAATAATCATTAGTAAGAGAGAGAAAAGGACATTCAATTCAATATATTTATTATACATTTAACATGATGTAGGATGGTATCATTATGATCACATAATTATTAGTTATTCTTCTAGATACATGAAAAGGACATCCTGAATATGGCGAAAAAAATTGAAATAATAACGAACAACAATTTTATTCATTATTTTCTCTAAAATATCCTTATCAAAACCATTTTTATTTTCTTCTACATTAATGATGTTTATTTAGTGGAATGTATGCTACTATAAATATTATTATAAGCATCATTAATTAAATATCAAAAAATATAATTAAATACCATTCTCATCCATGGAATCTTTTAATTTACTCCAATCTGATTTTTTACAACACAAAACAAAACATATGTCTATAAACCATGAAAACCATAGTGAAAATGGATTTTAAACTACTTAAAAATTTACATAATTGTACAACATGAATATGAAAAGTAAACTAATTCTATTTCAATCCATTACATTGAAAAACACCCAAAAATATAATCTGAAAAAAAATGATCAAAACTGTAACACCCCGAGCATCCACGATACGCTTCTATTTCAATAAGGCAATAGCTTGCATTGTACGCAAGTTCGAGATTCTAACACACTGCGACCAATCAAAATAGCCATTATTAAGAGTAATACCAATTTTTTCAAATTATATATATTTTATATTTCAAAATTGACTTCATTTTTGGATTTGGAATATCGAAATTAGACTATGTTGAATTTTTGGTATTTTTCTGAGAATTTCCAATTTTTTAAAAATAGTGAAAAATACTTAAGAACAAATTTTTTAATCACAATAATTTATAGTGATAAATTATACTATTGATCGGTTTTAAAGTAAAATTAGAATATATTTTTACCTTTTTATTCAATGTTGGTCATTAAAATTAATTTCACTTTGAAATTGGACATAAACAATTGTCAATCTTTTGATATATATTGTTTCTTAAAAACACGCTATTTGTGGTGACCGTGGGAATTAATTATAAAATTAATTAATGCAACTTATATTTTTAGAATTTTTTAAAATAGATATCATTTTTGAATTCGGAATATCAATTATAGTTTAGGGTGAAATTTTGGCATTTTTCTGAAAAACATCAATTTTTGATGAATAGTGAAACCACTAAGTGGTAGTTAAAAAACTGATTTTTCGTTTAAATGAAACATTACCACTTCTGTGATTTGATTTTCAAAAATCCAACATACATGGTTTTCATTAGGATGTAAAATGTGGTTCAATGGGATTAATTTTTTTTGTTGAATAGTAACTTTTGAGTTTAATTAATCACGATTAAAGGTAATTAGTGAAATTTAAGGTAAAAATGATATTATAAAAATATTTAAATACCTTTACACTTGTCCTACCCCTATTTGATGAGTCATGGCAGACCAAGAAAATCCATGGGACAAATTGGGTACCCCATGGAACCACTTTGGTAGGAAAATGACATTAAAAACATTTTATTTAATGTTAAAATCAAAATGTCACAAACATGAGTTGTTTTACTAAAAAAAATTTAAATTGGGTAATAAAAGTTATATTTTTGACTATAAATATTCATTAGAAATCTAAAAATATTTCCTAAATAATGATATATTTTTATATTTTTTATACACTAAATAAATCGATTTATCTATGACACCATGATGATTCAGCGATTACCTCATTAATAAAAGATTTAAATAAAATGAAAAGATGTTGTAAAATATAAGACTTAAATTTGTCAAAAACCTATTGGATTAGTATATTTAGAACCCTAGTCACCTTATCCTAGAAATATATATGTGTGTGACCTTTAAAATCTGAAACTCATTATATAATAAAGTAACATTTCATGACTTTTCAAGAGTGCCCCTCCTCTCCTCTTATAAGTGGTCTCCACCACTACCACCTTACCCACACCATAAAAGCTTTTTGGCTCGGACAAACTCTACCCAAATACTCTCTCAACTTCCATCTCTTACTCCTAGAAGCATCACTTTGGGCATAATTCTTCCCAAGGAATCCTTGAGATCAAATCAAAAAAGAGTTACCCGATTTTAAGGTAATGTCTTCTATTATGTTATTTTGTTTTATTTTTCTTCTCCAACCCCTTAAACTATTTTTATTCATTTCATTTGTACAAACAACAGTATCCAAAATATACTAGGATTTTTTTATAATAAGTATTCGAGATAAACTTACAGACACCAACAACTAATGGTTAAAGAACATAATGTTTCTGTGGATGGCGAATTTCTGCCTCACGAAACGATGATTATTCAACACTCATATTGTATGATTGGTATAGAGTAAGAGGTTTCCAACCTCTGATACCAATTGTTGGATCGAAATAGTAATGAGATGCTCAATATACAAGAGGGGGGTGAATTTTATACTTTAAAAATTCCTTTGGAACCTTTAAAGTTAGTTAAGAATAACTATGTTTTCCTTAAGTAAAGGAAAAGGCTAAGTTTAACAAAGATTAACCTAAGCAAATTCACAACACCTCTAACACCGAAAGTAAACTAGGAAAGAGATTCCGAAAGACGGTTCCGGAAATATGGTTCCGGAGATTGAAACTTAATAAACAATTACAATATGAGATTCTACCTTATAGCATATAGAATCTAAATGAATCAGAGTACAAATAAATAAGTATAAGAAAGTTATACTTTCCTTATATTACAAAATGCAGCGGAATAAAAACAAGTAGTAGAACTACTAGTAACAACATATAAGTCTTTTAACCCAAAGAGAAGGGTATCCAACAACCTTGGATAAAGGTCCCTTGATTTATACTTTCAAGCAAGTCTGTCTTACCCACAATAGGGTAAGCCCTCGATATGAAAATCGGAGTCTCTGTCTTGCTATCCCCGCAAGCCCTCAACTTCAAGGTAGTTGGAAACCTCTGTCTTCCTCAGCAAGAAAGCCCTCGAACTTTAAGGTAGTCTGCAACCTCTGTCTTCCTATCCCCGTAAGCCCTCGAATTTAATCACCAACATTCGGAGTCGCATGAAGCTTTGAGAGTTAATAAGATCCTCTCTCTCTAGAAATCACTTCAAGAAAATTTTTCAGCCTTTCAACACTTTCATTAGCTATCTACAATCTACCTTGAGCTCTTTCAAATGAGCTCTTATTTATAGGTAAGGTCGGCTCCTTCTCCAATGGTCATATTTTCCTTAAAGATCGGAGGGACCTGTACACGTGTCACTTAGACAACGGTTAGTTTATAAAAAAACAGACGACATCGTTTTATAACAAAACAAGTATAATAGAATGTACGACATCATTTTAACTCTAACATAAAAGTTCGGAATGAAAACTTCAGAGTGATGGTTCGGAGTGTAATGAACAATAGTAAAGAGTTGAAAATTTTTACAAAGTGTAAGCAATATAAAATTTCGGAGTCTAACAAAGATATTTTTCGGAATCTAAATTAATTCAGGGTGTATAAAACAAAGATACTCAAATTCTGTTTAATAGGTGAATTCGGAATGAGAATTCAGAATAGGAATTCGTCATCAGAAATCGTAATGGGAATTCATCATCAGGATTCGTAATGAGAATTCGTCATCAGAAATCCTAATGAGAATTCATCATCAAGATTCGAAATTAGAATACGTCATCAGAAATCGTAATGAGAATTCATCATCAAGATTCGTAATGAGAATTCATCATCAGGATTCGTAATGAGAATTCGTCATCAGAAATCGTAATGAGAATTCATCATCAAGATTCGTAATGAGAATTCTTTATTAGAATTCGTTATGGGAATTTGTAATGATATTTCTTCATTAGAATTCGTAATGAGAATTCTTCATTAGAATTCGTAATGGGAATTCGGAATGATATTTCTTCATTAGAATTCGTAATGAGAATTCTTCTTCAGAATTCTTATCCTAAATCTGGAATAGAACTTAGTTAGAGTTCATATCCGGAATTCGGATTGAAACTTCCTTATAGTTCTTATCCAGAATCCGAATCCTAAAACATAATGCTTTATATCAAAGTTTCAATGATTCTGAGAAAATGAATCTGAATCTCATACTTAAGAAAAATATGGATAAAAATATGATAAGGATAATTTTTCTTATAAAAGCGATTTTCCTTATAAAAGTGATTTTTCTTATAAAAGAGATTTTTATTAAGAAAGAAATTTTCATAAAGATAAGGAGTTTGTGATTTTCAAAACAAGAAGGAATGGAAAAGTCATAAAGAAAACCTTATTGACTCAACAATCTCCCCCTTTTTGGAAATCACAAACATCCTTACGAAAAAAAATTCTAAGAAGAAAGAAACATATTAATGCTTATCTCCCTTGTTTTAAGGATATAGATGAATACGACTAACTACCCCTTAGGCTTTGAAACTCTAAGGATCATATTCATATTTCCAGAGTGATATTTCATAAGAAGGTCTTCTTTATAAAAAACTCCCCCTTAAACAAACTCTTACTAGAGTTCTTTTTCCTTGGGTATTTTTTCTTTCTCCCCCTTTGATAAACTCTTATTAGAGTTCCTCTTTTTCTTAAGGATATTTTCCTTCTCCCCCTTTGTGATTTTTAAAAAGAATTGGAGGGAATGGAAAAAAAATAACAAAGTACCTGAAAGATTAGAAATGACAACAATAGAAACGACAAGCACAACTTTCATTAATTTTGAAATCTCAGCAACAAAAAGATCAGATTAGGTTATTTCGGATCTTTTTCCTTTGACATGAGCCCCTTTAGAATAGTCTTGATCTTTTTTTAAGTCTTTATGATCTTCTTCAGCTTTCTTCTTAAGACCACTATTCTTACGGATTGAGCTTCAATTGTTTCTTCCTGGGCTTTGATCTTTTCTTCCTGAGCTTTGATCTTCTCTTCCTAAGCCTTCATCCTTTCTTCAAAATCGATCCGATGATCCCTTTCAAATTTCCAATTCTGAGAAACAGAATTCAACTTCCCATTCAGATCCCTGACTTCTTGGATCCAAATGTTCTTTTCTTCAGTCAGCTTTTCTTCAAAGGAAGAAGTCAGCTCGTTTATCTTCTTGTCCTCTGTCTCAAAGGCATCTTTAACATTTTCTTGAAACTCATCAAGCAACCTCATTTCTTCCACATTTTTCTTCGACCATCTTGTCATCCTCTTGCAAGAACTTTTATGAGCTTCGTAACCAACAAAGAATGTTTTGAACTGAACTTCAATCTCAATGCACTTATCCATAACCATAGATACGGAGTCAGTTTTCTGATTCAACGCATGTTGGAGCATCTGGCATCTTGAGTCAATACTAGAGAATGTCGGAATGGTTCCCACCAACTTCTTTAAGGACTGAACAACAAAGTCATGCCCCAACGAGGATGACTTCGAATCTGAAATCATGCTTGAGATTTTCCTTCCTCAATAAGCTCCAACTTCCTTTTAGATGAATCACCATATTCTTTTTTCTTTCTAGCCACTGATTTTGGAGTTTCAACAAGAAGTTGCTTTCCCTTGTCTTTCTTCGGAATTGATTCTTGATCAGGAGTTTTCTGCTCCCCAGTAGATACTTGAATGATCTCATCAACAACTTTCTGAACAACAACTTCCTCATCCTTATCCTTCTCTGGAGTTACAAACTAGGAGGATTCAGCCTCTGAAGTTCGGAGTGATAGATGTTCCGAAGGTGATCTTTTATAATCATCCACTTGTTTCAAAAGATCTCCTGTTTCACCACTACCTTCAGCAACCTCTTCTTGCTCTCCCACTTGCTGAATCTGCTCAATTTTCTCAACATGCTCAGCTGTAGTCACTTCCGGAAAATCAAGGTTTCTTCCTGGAGTCTCAGCTATAGATTCCAGGGAGAATGATCTCAGAACTAGGATGCTTCCGGATACTATTTCATTAAACTTTAACAATGCTTGGACTGCCTCGGCTTCTGTCATCTTTTTCTTGAGCTTCTTCTCCGTTGCTTGTTTTTCAAGCTCATCAGTAGTTCTCTCCTTTAACGCCTTAGCTTCCGCAGGGTCCAATCCGAACTGCGGATCCCCTTCTTTCCTTTTCTCTTTGTCTGCTCTCCACTTCGCAACAACCTCATCAGGATAGGTCTTCTTCTTCTTTGGTTTGGGAGGTGCGGTTTGAGATTCCTTAGACTTGGGATCATCGACTACAGCTGCAACTTCCTTCAACTTCCTTTTCTTCACTGGTTTGGATGATTCCGGTTCAGCAACCTTCAGAACCGTTTCTTCTTGACTAGGCAAATCAATGAACTCTCCAATCTCCTTGTTGAAATCCACATCCATCCTCTTAAGAGTGTCATCACTAACCAGCAAGATTTTACAAACCCTTGGCTTAGATCTGCAATCTTCCTTGAAAGATTCTAGGCACCGAACTATCAGCTTTGATAATATTTCTGGGTACATTACGATCTGAGCTCTGAGATTTCCTTTCTTTCGGTTCTCAATAGATATAAGAATGTGTCTCATGAGGTTAAAATTCCTTAGATTTATCAGAAAATCTAAGATATATATCTCACTATTCTTCAAGCTATCTTTATCGCCTTTTATTGGTACGATAAGTCCTTGCACCCATAACTCCAGAATCCGGAACTTTGTAGGAAAACTAGCAATCTTCGGAGCCTTGTCATCAGCCAGTCCGAGAGTTTCTAAGGCTTTTTCCTTGTTGAAGCTACCCTTTGAATCCGGCAACACATGCGAAATAAACTCGGCTTCTCCTTCATAAGATAGCCCTACCAAACTTGCTGCCTTGATAAAAGAAAGTTTATACGCCTTTCCATACGACTTGAAGGAAAACTTCTCCCTATTATCTTCCTGGAAGAAGGAAACAGTTTCATAGAACTCGACAAGTAACTCTGTAAAAACATCGTCTTGAGTCCTCGGTTTGGATAAAACAACATTTTCCCAGCCATTCAACTTAATGTTCTTTGAGATAAGAGAATCATAGTTGTTGAAGAAATCCAGATGGAGTAACCTTTCTCTGTAAACTAACCACTGAGAAATAGGCTTGGTTGAGGACATTTCTTGAGATGCTAACTCCGCAGACATTCAGATCTGTATTCCTCTGAGAAGTTCGGATCGGAGAAAAACTGAAGTTCAGAACGACCTTAAAATAGAGGGGCAGAGCTTCAGGATGCAAGAGCTTGAAAACGATGTGGGATGAGAATTTGAGTCCCCTTTATATAGACAACGAGATGACGGTTCATATTCCACGGTTGATCTAACGGTTTAGAATGAACTGAGATCAAATATAACGGTTGATAACTTGAATCCGATCTTTTTGAGGTTTTTATTAAAGTAAAGATTTAAGAAAACCGAAATCTGAAAACATAATACAAGAAAATTCCAGTAAGTAAAATAAGATTACGAAAGCTTGAGTAGGGAAATCATACCTTTCGGATTGGCTTAGGAGGATTATTCGTAATGGCAGATTTCGCAAAAAATTTTCTATGAAAAATAAACTTTGTACGAAAAACTCATTACGGAAAACTGAGTACGAAAGACAAACTTAAGAAAAAAAACAGTACGAAGAACTTAGTACGAAAACTACATTACGGAAAAATTCATTACGGAAAACTCAGTACGAAACATACATTACAGAAAAATTCATTAAGGAAAACTCAGTATGAAAAATACATTACGGAAAAATTTGGTATGAAAATTCCTTTATGAAACTTCCAGTACGAAATTTTCATTCCGGAAATTTTCAACATGAATACTCCCATTCCATAAGTGTTCTGTTTCGAAAATGTCCAATCTAGAAAATTGTAGTTCCGGAAATTTCATTCCGGAAATTTTCGTTCCGAAAAATTTGAAAACAAATTTTTAAAAACTTTGTTAAACAAACAATCAAATGAACTCCCCCTATGAAAAGGAGTTTATTACTGTAAGGAGACTTTTCAAACATAACGTTAATTAAGAGAGATTACCTTACGGTTATCATTCCTAACTTTTGTATAATATATTCAAATATATCAGAAGGCAAAGATTTTGTGAAAATATCAGCAAGTTGATCTTGCGT
Source organism: Viscum album (assembly GCA_963277665.1). Lineage (NCBI taxonomy): Eukaryota > Viridiplantae > Streptophyta > Magnoliopsida > Santalales > Viscaceae > Viscum > Viscum album. The sequence continues at coordinate 667,354,508 of OY728165.1, read as the reverse complement.
TCCGATAAACTGAAGAATAATATCTCCTTTCAAAAAATCTTTTGTTACCAGTCATGTGCCGGGAACATCCACTATCCATGTACCATGTATTTTTGCTGGTACTTTCTTTATTATCCTAAAATCAAGAAGAAAATTAGACTTTCGGAATCCAAACTTGTTTGGATCCGAGATTTCCAGACAATAAAATTTTAGGAACCCACATCTTCTTAGAAAAGTATGCTTTATGAAAACCTAGAGATTGGGTTTTATTTAAGGAACAACTTTTTGCCCAGTGACCTCCACATTGACATTTAGTACAAAATGGGGAACTTTGAGGAACAAAATAATTGTTACTGAAAACTGGTTTTGCATGGGTATAACCAAATCCGGATTTATTTCTTAATGGTCGTATTTTGGAATACATCTTATCAAAATTTTCCTTACCATGGGTAAAGTTTGATAAACACTTCTTTAAGGAAAAAATTTCGGACTTGATTTTTACAACCAAGTTTTTATCCTCAAAATCATTAGTTTTTAAACTAGAGCTAGGCTCGAAAACATTTTTCTTAGAAATTACTTTTTCTAATTCTTTAGAAATTTTGTTCTTCTCAGAACTCACTTCTTCAAGATTTTTTGAAATACTTTCAAAATCAGCATTTTTCTTATCAAGATCATTAGAAAGATCTGATATCTCTTTTGTAATAATAGAATTTCTAGAGTTTGCCTTATCAAGTTTCTTATTGAGTTTGGAATTCTCAATCTCAAGAAGTTCTGCGAACCTAGAGAATTCTTCATAAGTAGGTAAAGTATTTTCCTCATCAGAAGATGATTCTTCATCAGAAGAGTTATAATACTTACTATCATTAGAATTTAAAGAAACATTGGTCAGAGATTCAGCATTTCGTACCTTAGCCATAAGACAATGATTATCAATAGGTAATCTGGCTATAGGACCAAGATTCTTTTTTCCTGAAGATTCATAATCAGAAGATTCATCTGAAGAGTCACCACCACTGGCACTCCAGGTGTCATTAGCTTTCAGAACTTTCTTAGCTTTAGATTTATAATACTTCTTCATGTTCCTGTCTGAATGTATTTCTTTCCTTTCTTTCGTTTTGAGCATAGGGCAATCTGGTCTAATATGTCCAGCTCTTTTACATTCATAACAAGTAACTTCTCCATCTTTCTTATCTTTCTTATCCTTTTTCTTATACTTAGATTGAAATTTTCTCTGTCCAATTATCTTGTTCATCCTTCGAGCAAGATTGGCTAATTCATTTTCTGAGACTTCACTCTCACTAGATTCGGATTGGAAAATGACTTTCTTAGATTTGGATCTGGTAACTCTCTCAGGAGTCTTAGCTTTCATCTGATTTGAAGTTGTAGTAAAAGCAACTGTACCATTTCCATTCTTCTTCTTGATGTTGTCAGCATCTCTCTTCATTCTGGTTTCATGTTGTAGAAGAGATCCAAATAATTCATCAAGAGTAATTTGAGTGACCTTCCTGTTCTCATCTATAGTTGTTCTCTTGGATTCCCACTTATTGGGCATAATTTCAATTATCATGTCCACAAGAGCTTCATCATCTAAACCTTTCTCTCCCAGTGATTGTAGATTGTTGACAATGGTCATAAATCTTTGTTGAACTTTACAGATAGGTTCTCCATAAGGAAAATTTAAGCCATGATATTCAGCTCTAAGCATATCTCTTCTAGTCTCAATCACTTTAGAAGTCCCAAAGTGTGTAACTTCTAACTTCTTCCATATACAGTTAGCTGCTTCACAAAAAGAAATTTGGCTATATATATTTCTAGTCATTGAACATAGTAAAGTGTGGCGTACCTTATAGTTGAGTTGATATTCTTGCTTTTCCTGGTTAGTAAAAGATATGACTTCCTTGTCAGGAATATTATAATCACCAGTAAGCATAACAAAGTTGTCTACTCTGGTATTAATAACAAAAGTATTCATACGATCTCTCCAGTATTCATAGTCATTACCATCAAATATAGGTGGTCTTTTAGGATTCAGATTATGAATTGATCCATCATTAATTCCTGCCATACTAGAAAAATAACTTTGCACACAAACTTGTTAGTAGCAAGGAATCGTAATAACAGGGTTCGGAATGAGAAAAGTTCGGAATGGAAATTCGGAAAGAAAAAGTGAGCAAGAAAAACTTGTATGTGAGTAGAAGTATTTCAGAGACCCCCTCTGATACCAAATATACGATTGGTATAGATTAAGAGGTTTCCAACCTCTGATACCAATTGTAGGATCCAAATAGTAATGAGATTTTCAATATACAAGAGGGGGGGTGAATTGTATACTTTAAAAATTCCTCTGGAACCTTTAAAGTTAGTTAAGAATAACTATGTTTTCCTTAAGTAAAGGAAAAGGCTAAGTTTAAAAAAGATTAAACTAAGCAAATTCACAACACCTCTAACACCGAAAGTAAACTAGGAAAGAGATTCCGAAAGAAGGTTCCGAAAATATGGTTCCTGAGATTGAAACTTAATAAACAATTAAAATATGAGATTCTACCTTAAAGCGTATAGAATCTAAATGAATCAGAGTAAAAATAAGGAAGTATAAGAAAGTTATACTTTCCTTATATTACAAAATGCAGCGGAATAGAAACAAGTAGTAGAACTACTAGTAACAACATATAAGTCTTTTAACCCAAAGAGAAGGGTATCCAACAACCTTGGATAAAGGTCCCTTGATTTATACTTTCAAGCAAGTCTATCTTACCCACACCAGGGTAAGCCCTCGATACGAAGATCGGAGTCTCTATCTTGCCATCCCCGCAAGACCTCAAATTAAAGGTAGTTCGAAACCTCTGTCTTCCTCAGCAAGAAAGCCCTCGAACTTTAAGGTAGTCAGCAACCTCTGTCTTCCTATCCCCGGAAGCCCTCGAATGTAATCACCAACATTCGGAGTCGCACGAAGCTTTGAGAGTTAATAAGAGCCTCTCTCTCTAGAAATCACTTCAAGCAAATTTTTCAGCCTTTCAGCACTTTCATTAGCTATCTGCAATCTGCCTTGAGCTCTTTCAAATGAGCTCCTATTTATAGGTAAGGTCGGCTCCATCTCCAATGGTCATATTTTCCTTAAAGATCGGAGGGACCTGTACACGTGTCACTTAGACAACGGTTAGTTTATAACAAAACAGATGACACTGTTTTATAGCAAAACAAGTATAATAGAATGTACGACATCGTTTTAACTCTAAAATAAAAGTTCGGAATGAAAACATCAGAGTGAAGGTTCGGAGTGTAAAGAACAATAGTAAAGAGTTGACGATTTTTAGAAGTGTAAGCAATATAAAAGTTCGGAGTCTAACAAAGATATTTTTCGGAGTCTAAATTAATTCAGAGTGTATAAAATAAAGATACTCAAATTATGTTTAATAGGTGAATTCAGAATGAGAATTCAGAATAGGAATTCGTCATCAGAAAACGTAATGAGAATTCATCATCAAGATTTGTAATGAGAATTTGTCATCAGAAATCGTAATGAGAATTCATCATCAAGATTCGTAATGAGAATTCATCATCAGAAATCGTAATGAGAATTCATCATCAGGATTCGTAATGAGAATTCATCATCAGGATTCGTAATGAGAATTCGTCATCAGAAATCATAATGAGAATTCATCATCAAGATTCGTAATGAGAATTCTTCATTAGAATTCGTTATGGGAATTCAGAATGATATTTCTTCATTAGAATTCATAATGAGAATTCTTCATTAGAATTCGTAATGGGAATTCAGAATGAGATTTCTTCATTAGAATTCGTAATGAGAATTCTTCTTTAGAATTCTTATCCTAAATCTGGAATAGAACTTAGTTAGAGTTCATATCCGGAATTCGGAATGAAACTTCCTTATAGTTCTTATCCAGAATCCGAATCCTAAAACAGAATGCTTTATATCAAAGTTTCAATGATTCCGAGAAAATGAATCTGAATCTCATACTTAAGAAAAATATGGATAAAAATATGATAAGGATAATTTTTCTTATAAAAGCGATTTTCCTTATAAAAGAGAATTTTTCTTATAAAAGCAATTTTTCTTAAGAAAGCAATTTTCTTAAAGATAAGGTGTTTGTAATTTTCAAAACAAGAAGGAATGGAAAAGTCATAAAGAAAACCTTATGACTCAACAAATATATCAACTTCAAAGGTGGCCATTAATATATAACTATATTTTATATGATATATAATATGTTTATATTTTACTTATGCTTCTGTATTTTTCATTTATGTCATACCTTTATGGTTTCCATTATGGGTAAACGCGATATTTTTATTTTAGGAAGTGCGGACTACCGCCCCCTAAAAGTGATTTGAATCGTTAATGAAATATGTGGGATGTATAAAGGATGGATTAAATGGTATTATACATTATATTATACTATAATTATATTATACCTATATATAATTATATGTTCATTCCATTAAATACGAAATAGAAATGAAAGTAGCATTCATGCGTACGTACGACATACCGTCTCCATGAACGGTGCATTTCATTTATTACCTCTAAATGTTATGTAATATTATAAATGAATGTATACACTTTATATATATGATTTATATGATATCTACATCAATAATATAATTATGGATATAATTGATATTTTACCACATGAACAAAGTGTAATTATAAGAAGTTTATTTTTGACTCCAGTACCTAAGATCGAAAAAATGACCGTTATTAACTTAAATAATTACATAATGTTAATAACATGGTAATAAGTGATATAATAGTAATAATGAACATGAAAAAGTTTCTTAAGAAAGTATAAATAAATTCTAGCTTATTATTTAGTAGATTAAAGAACGATCGTGTCAAGTCGGACACGAGGTAAGGGAACTTCTTAACCCAATTTCTATTCTTTGGGTTAATCTCTTATTTTCAAATTATGTCATGATATTATTATGTACTATCTTGTATTTATACTTTCTTTATATGTAAATATATATAATACACATAATAGGTCTATTTTATTTAAAAAATCATCTTTATAAGGGATTTTCTTAATCCAATTTCTATTCCTTGGTTTAATCTCTTATTTTCAAATTATGTCATTATATTATTATGTCCTATCTTGTATTTATACTTTATTTATGTGTAAATATAGTGAATACACATAATAGATCTATTTTATTTAAAAAATTATCTTTGTAAGGGGACTTATTTACCCAATTTCTATTCATTGGGTTAATCTCCTACTTTTAAATTATTTCATGATATTATTATGTCCTATATTGTATTTATAAATTCATTATGTGTAATTATATTGAATATACATAATAGATCTATTTTATTTAAAAGAAATGATATTTGTATGGTAATTCGTCTCAATATCCATTCATTGAGGCATATTTTGTTTTATACACAAATTTCTTTTATACGGTGTATAAACCCCTTTGAATTTTACTTTTATTCAAAAGGAATCTTTTTATACGAATCGTTTTTACTAAATGAAAAAAGGAATATTTTTTTCTTACATATGTGGCGACAATGACTTCCCCACTGCCCTGACCATTATTTTAGTTTCGTATTCCTCTACAAGCCTCAATGTTTTTAAAAAAAAATGAAAAATAAATATCATATTTTAATTTTCTTTTATTTTGGTATTGAAAATGGTTTTGAAAGTGTTTTTATTATATCAATGTGTTGTATTGATATCTTGTGATTGAAATGTGTAAATTTTATGTTTCCTTTGTGCATATTTTATGTGATATGATTATGTTATGGTTTATGATATGTTTAAAACTGTTCATATGATGAATGCATTGGACTTAATAAGTGACGGGTGGAGACCGCTATAGCTTCTCGATGCATCGGTAGGTCTCATGAGACAAACTAGTGTCTTGGAACGAGGCATTGACAAAATCTTATTTGTGGTCTTTGTACGAGGCATTGGCTACGTGGTTATGATAGTCTGGCATTATGCATTCCATCATTATGAAAGTGGTTATTGATTTTTCATGTGATTATTCGACCAGTAGAATATCCATCTGAATAAGTCAATGACATTATTTCATTTTACTTTTTCGATATTATGTTAGAAAAGGATTTTGTTTTAGTTATACATTTCCTTAAATGTTTATGTTTATTTATGAATGTTTCCGCTATATTGTTATCCTTACTGAGCATATGAGATCACCCCTTTCAACGTTTTAATATTTTCTAGGATGTGAAGAAGTAATTTATGACTGACCTACAGGATTAGTCTAAAGGGGATAGAAGTGTGGACTATGGAGACTATGTTATTGTGATTTTTCACATTATGATGTAATGTATCATTTATGAATGTATCTGGTGTTTCCAAGGCTACTAAACTAATCAGTATTTTGAGACATGATATTTTGTGATCATGCCAATGTTACGCAATAATGCACCGACTCTGGGTAACTGGGGTCTGGGCGTTACTGTTGTTATCAGAGGGAGTTTAGTACTATCCTTGGAAGCCAGATTTAGATAAACTCTTATTAGAGAACATATCCCAAAGATATACTTTGAGTATTAGTATAGAATAACTTCCTAGAATTTTGGTATGATAGATATTTTTTTAGTTTTCTGAGAAATACATCCCAATCTGGATACGAGCAGGTAGAGCCGTCTCTTGCATAGATGTACGTAGGGGTAAAACCCAAAAACACCTCTTTGAGCTATACTCGAACGGGAACTAGTGCATGACAACTAGCATTGCTACACTCTTGGTTACGACACTCTCGGGGGATATGCTTAGGATAATTATCATTTTCTTTACAAACCATTATGAAGTTCTTATGAGTACATACTTTCCCAAAGAAAACATTTTTATGATTATGGATTATATCCATAAATAGTTCAATTTATGTTAAGTGTTTTACAAGTATGGAATTATTTATTTTAATTCATAAACTAATCTACTTTATGCCATTGTTTAGAAATGGCACCTAGTGGGAGGAATAGAAATCGTATCAATGCACGCACTCCGTGTAGTGAATGCCCTCCTGCTCAAGATAATTATTTTGGAGCTTGAGATACAATTAGTGCTGATCAACCTATTACCATACTGGGACAACTCACTCAGGTTATGAATAATAACCTTACTCGTATTGAGCACACTGATCCCCAACGTGGAGGATCAATGTTAGACTGATTCATGAGGAAACAACCACCTACATTTAATAGGGGTACAAATCCATTAGTAGCTGATCAATGGATAAAATATATAGAGAAAATATTCCACGCCTTGGGGAGTAGTGAAAGGGAGAAGGTTATCATGTCAGTTTATCGCCTCACTGGAGATGCCGATCAATGGTGGTCATTGATTCAATATACAAAGAAAGATGAAGAAGTATCATGTATGGAATGGAGAGAGTTCAATCATATTTTCTTAGAAAAATACTTTCTAAGTGACCATCGAGCAGATATGGAAAGGCAATTTCTGAGTCTGAGACAATAGGAGGATGAGAATATCGCAAAGTATAAGGCCAACTTTACAAGGTTAGCGAGGAATGCTGCAGATTATATACGTAACCCAAGATGTAAGATTGATCGTTTCTTAGATGGGTTAAAACCATTTCTCCGTCGGGCATTAGTATCACAATCCTTCTCATCGTTCGAAGATATTGTCCCGTGTGCTATCAAGACAGAAAAGGAATTCTCTAAGTCTTATGACAAAAAAGTAAAGCAAGAAAAGAATAGAACGGTGGAACAAGAGATAGATAAAGGAAAAAAGGGAAAGAAGGATTTTCCATTATGTGATAATTGTGGGAAGAATCATCCATGTAATTTCCTAAAAGGACTGAGAGTTTGTTATAAATGTGGAGAAAAAGGTCACCAGGCTCGTGATTGCAAGGGAATGAAACAGTATATCAATGTTGAATGCTATAATTGTAGGGAAATGGGTAATTATGCAAATTAATGTCCTAAGAGTTTGGTAAACTAACCTTAGAAAAGGCCAAGATATCATGAACAATATTAGGCTGTTACTACAGTTGAAGTGGAAAAATTAATGTATTGGTGCTTTTGGACTCAATGATTATATTCTGGTTATAAGAATAATGTGATATATATAATGATTGTACTGCAGTACTTGTTTTCATCATTAATGTTTTAATATGATGAAGGTAATCATATTTTTATTATATGACAATAAGAGAAACTTTACTTTGTTTTCGGAATCTGAGGTTACAATTGATTTTGGAATTTAGAGACCATTTAGAGAAAGTCTGGACGTAGGTATTTTCGATAACGATAAAGGTTTGAATGGATAAAGTTGAACCTTGGATAGTATTGTTTAAGGTTAAAACATTTCTGATGATTATTTTTTGAATATTATAATACTACAGTTTTAAGAAAAGGGAAACCTGCAGTTTGGGGGATAACTCATCGCGTCGGACAAAGCTGCAGGAATCGAACCCACAACCATAGTGGGATAGGCCTTTATTACCTACAACTACCCTACAGGAAGTCCCTGGTTATTACAAAATAGTTTTCCTAATCTAAATGGTATGTGTTAATATTTGGAACCTTATACAATTATGATAAATATAATATTTTTGATTCTATTACCTTTTAGAGTGAAAGATGGGTTTATGGTAAAAAAAATTAAAAAATGAATGTCTACATGAAAAGTATGTATATTCCCTTACGTTCTTAGTAAATCCCCTAAATAAATTCCTCAACTTAATAAAAGATAACTTGAAACAAAAACGTTGCCGGTTAACTTTTCCAACTAGGGATTCAATGAACGTTTAACCAATCACAAGTTTGTGATTTTCTTATCGTTAACTTTCTCCTAATCCAGTTTTCTACAACTCACCATCAGACCTTGATGGTTTGTTTTCCTTCCATATCAATATTTTCATTGAATCCTCATATGGGCTATCTCAGGTGACCTTTGTACTTATCTTTCTTTCTTTTAAAGTTATATTTTTATTAACCTTATTTCTTATGTGCGATTTCCACAAAGGGAATTTCTATTTTCAACCTTTTATTTTCAAATAAAAATTTCAAATTGCGAGGACGCTACTTATTGAAGGAGGGGATAATGTAACACCCTCAGCTTCCACGATACACTTCTCTTTCAATAATGCAATAGCTTGCATTGTACGCATGTTCGATATTCGAACACACCGCGACCAATCAAAATAGCCATTATGAATAGTAATACCCACTTTTTAAAATTATATATATTTTATATTTCAAAATGGAATTCATTTTTTGATTCGGAATATCAAAATTAGCCTATGTTGAATTTTTGGTATTTTTCTGAGAACATCCAATTTTTTATGAACAGTGAAAAATATTTAAAAAATTTTAATCAAAATAATTTATAGTGATAAATTATAATATTGAGTGGTTTTAAATTATAATAAGAATATATTTTTTCCATTTTATCCAATTGTGGTCATTATAATCAATTTCACTTTGAAATTGGACATAAATAATTGTCAATCTTTTGATATATATTGTTTCTTAAAAACACGGTAATTGTTGTGACAGCGGGAATTAATTATAAAATTAATTAATGCAACTTACATGTTTGAAATTTTTTAAAATAGACATCATTTTTTTATTCGGAATATCAATTATAGCTTAGGATGAAATTTTGGCATTGTTCTGAAAAACATCAATTTTTTATGAATAGTGAAACCACTAAGTGGTAGTTAAAAACTGATTTTTTGTTTAAATGAAACATTACCACTTCTGTGATTTGATTTTCAAAAATCTGACATACATGGTTTTCATTAGGAAGGAAAATGTGGTTCAATGGGATTAAAATAATTTTTGGTGAATAGTAACTTTTAAGATTAATTAATCACGATTAAAGGTAATTAGTGAAATTTAAGGTAAAAATGATATTATAAAAATATGAAAATACCTTTACACTTGTCCTACTTATATTTTATGAGTAATGTCCTGCCAATTAAATCCATGGGACAACTTGGGGACCCCATGGAGCAACATTGGTAGGAAAATGACATTAAAAACTTTTTATTTAATGTTAAAATAAAAATGTCATAAACATGAGTTGTTTTACTAAAATAATTTTTAAATGGGGTAATACAAGTAATATTTTTGACTATAAATATTAATTAGAAACTTAAAGATATTTCCTACATCATTAATTTTTTTTTATAATTTTTAGACATTAAATAAATTAAATTATCTATAACACCATGATGATGCAGCGATTACCTCATTAATTAACTATTTAAATAAAATGAAAAGATAATGTAAAATCTAAGACATAAATTTGTCAAAAACCTATTGGATGAGTATATTTCAAACCCTTATCACATTATCCTAGATATATATATGTGTGGGATATTTAAAATCGAAACTCATTATATAATAAAGTAACATTTCATGACTTTTCAGGAGTGCCCCTCCTCTCCACTTATAAAAGGCCCCCACCACTACCACCTTACTCACACCATCAACGACTTTTGGTTCGGCCATCCTCTGCAAAAATACTCTCTCAACTTCCCTCTATTACTCCTAGATGCCTCACTTTGGCATAATTCTTCCCAAGGAAGCATTGAGCTCAAATCAAAAAAGAGTTACCCGATTTTAAGGTAATGTCTTCTATTATGTTATTTTGTTTTATTTTTCTTCTACAACCAATTAAACTCTTTTTATTTATTTCTTTTGTAATAAAACCAGTATCCTTAATATACTAGTATGTTTTTATAAAATGTATTCGAGGTAAACTTACACACACCTAAATCTAATGGTTAAAGAACATACTATTTCTGTGGATGACGAATTTCTGCTTCACGAAACGCTGATTGTTCAACACTCATATAACACCTTCAAAGGTGGCCATTAAGATGTAACTATATTTATATATGATATATAATATTATTATGTTTTACTTAAGCTTATGTATATTTCATTTATGGAATACCTTTATGGTTTCCATTATTGGTAAACGTGATATTTTTATTTTAGGAAGTGCGGACTACCGCCCCCACAAAGTGATTCGAATCGTTAATTCCATATATGGGATGTATAAAGGATGGAGTAAATGGTATTATACATTATATAATAATGGAATTATATTATTCCTTTATATAATTATAACTTCATTCCATTAAATACAAAATATAAATGAGAGTATTGTTCATGCGTACGTACGGCTTACCGTATCCATGAACGGTGCATTTCATTTCTTACCTCTAAATGTTATGTAATATTATAATTGAATGTATATACTGGAAATATATGATTTATATGATATCTACATCATGAATATAATTATGTATATAATGGATATTTTACCACATGAACAAAGTGTAATTATAAGAAGTTTATTTTTGACTCATGTACCTAAGATCGACAAAATGACCGTTATTAACTTAAATAATTACATATTGTTCATAACATGGAAATAAGTGATATAAAAGTAATAATGAAGATGAAAAATGTTCTTAATCAATTAGAAATTAACTCTAGATTATTATTCAGGAGATTAAAGAATGATCGAGTCATGTTGGACACGAGTTAAGGGAACTTCTTAACCCAATTTCTATTCTGTGGGTTAATCTCTTATTTCCAAATTATGTCATGATATTATTATGTCATATCTTTTATATATACTTTCATTATGTGTTAATATATTTAATACACATAATAGATCTATTTTATTTAAAAAATTATCTTTGTAAGGGAACTTCTTTACCCAATTTCTATTTATTGGGTTAATCTCTTATTTTCAAATTATGTCTTGATATTATTATGTCATATCTTGTATTTATACTTTCTTTATGAGTAAATAATTAATACACATAATAGATCTAATTTATTTAAAAATTTATCTTCGTAAGGAGACTTCTTAACCCAATTTCTATTCTTTGGGTTAATTTCCTACTTTCAAATTATTTCATGATATTATTATGTCTTATATTGTATTTGTACTTTATTTGTGTGTACTTATAGTGAATATACATAATAGATCTATTTTATTTTAAAAGAATGATCATTGTATGGGACTTCGTCTCAATCTCCATTCATTGAGGCATATTATGTTTTATAAACAAATTTCTTTTGTATAGTGTCTAAACCCCTTTGAATTTTACTTTTATTCAAAATGAATATTTTTATGCGAAGTGTTTATACTAAATGACAAAAGGAATTTTTTTTTCTTACATATGAAGCAACAACGACTTCCCCACTACCGTGACCATTATTTGAGTTTTGGCTTCCTCTATAAGACTTAATTTTTTTAAAAAAAAATGAAACATAAATATCATGTTTTAATTTTCAATTATTTTGGTATTGAAAATGGTTTTGAAAGTGTTTTTATTATATCAATGTGTTGTATTGATATATTGTGATTGAAACATGGAAATGTTATGTTTCCCTTATACATATTTTTTGTAATATGATTATGTTATGATTTATGATATGTTTAAACCTGTTCATATGAGGAATGCATTGGACTTAATAAGTGACGGGTGGATCCTGCTATAGCTTCTCGATGCATCGGTAGGTCTCATGAGACAAACTAGTGTCTTGGAACGAGGCATTGACAAAATATTATTTGTGTTCTTTGTACGAGGCATTGGCTACGTGGTTATGATAGTCTGGAATTATGCATTCCATCATTATGAAAGTGGTTATTGATATTTCATGTGATTATTCGACCAGTATAATATCAATGTGAATAAGTAAATGGCATTATTTCATTTTACTTTTGCCAAATTATGTTGAAAAGGCTTTTGTTTTAGTTATACAATAGCTTAAATGATAATGTTTATTTATGAAAGCTTCCGCTATATTATTAACTTTACTAAGAATCTGAGCTCACCCCTTTCAATGTTTTAATATTTTCCAGGATGTGAAGAAGAAATTTATGACTGACCTATAGGGATAGTTTGAAGGGGATAGATGTGTGGACTATGAAGACTATGTTATTGTGATTTTTCACTTTATGATGTAATGTACCATTTATGAATGTATCTAGTGTTTCCAAGGCTACTAAACCAATCGGTCTTTTGAGACTTGGTCTTTTGTGATCATGCCAATGTTATACAATAATGCACTGACTCTGTGTAACTGGGGTTGGGGAGTTACAAAAACAACGGCCCATCATGTCCAAGAAAAAACAATATCCAAAAGGAAAGTATTACAAATATAGTTTTATGTAATAAAAATTTGAATTTTTATCATACCCATATTCAACATTATCAATCATTCACTCTATAATAATTTTATTGTCATCAACTATTATATCATTGTTAACGTATCTTCCAAAAGATCACATTTTGTATTTCGTAGAACAATGATATAATTTCTCCTCATATCCCTCCTTAATAACATAGTTGAGATATGTAAACATAATTCTATCATATTCATCGTCCTCTTTTGTTGATGAGAAGGATTCCTCTGCATTAGTGGGAGTGTGTGGATCATTATTCACATCCAATTATGGAAGAATATTTTTCCCCTAGTGAATCCCCAATTATTAATTTAACTATTTCTCTTGATATATTAATAAAATTATGAATTTTTTGGGATGTTTATTTTCCCCAAATGAATCCCCAAATATATAGTGAAAATTATTCACTATATGTCATTATATAATTTATTTTTATAAATCTTTTGTGAATGAAAAGTAATACAAAAATCTAAATATATGATATACTTTTTAAATATATTGGAACATGAATATAGGAATTCATCTTCAAGTTAATTTACTTGTTTATGCCTATCTTGGTTGGATTATACAAAAATATATTATGTCTCCTTTATCACCAACTTATCAGTTAGAAAGTCTCCCATTGTACATATAATTTTTTTTATCATTATTAACCTCATCCATAAATTCAGATAAAACATTATCATGTAAATGGCGAGGATCATAGATTAACTAATATTAATGGAAATAATATTGGGTTTTATTAATTGAGTTAAATTTTATAAAAAAGTTAGATAATTTTTAAAATTGTTCTCTTTAGTTACAAATATATTAACCTAATATCCTATTATAAATGCATGAAAATATCAAATTTCACATAACCTATTTATGTAAAACCCATAAAATATTAACAAACATATTTTAGGAATATTCAAAAGTGGAAAAACATAATAAATCAATAAAATATATTATATCACTACATATTCTATTATTCCCAAAAGTCATATATGTACAAAAAAATTGAATATAGAATTTCGTAAAATTGTTTTCATAATTTGAGTGGTCTCTCCATAAAACATCGAGTAAGAAACTTTTCATTCCTGATTTTATTGACTGTGGAAAAAATATTCTATATAATTGATTGAATCTATATTAATTAAAGACATCACATTAAGAAATAAATATATATATATAACACAAATGATGGTACACAATTAATTAGGATATTGATTTTACTCTTACTATACAAATATTGTTTGTAGGTAATCAGTATTATCTAAAAATTAAAACAATAAAAAAAATTATGGTGAAAGATAAAAAATATATCCTTCATTAAACACTAATTCACTATAAAAATATATCCAATAAAAATATGATTATCCATCTATCAAAAGTGTCTTAACAGAGACAATATAATAGAAAATTAAATCTCAATTTCCATCAAATTTCACTTAGATGGTGAAAGTAAAAAAGACATACAATTATTCCCATAATTTTATATTAACATTAATGAAATATTATTTTTTATTACATGTAATAAGTGTTATTTTAATTAGTCTATAAAACCATATATTCAGTGCAATTTATGATATATAGTCCACCCGAAACCTTGAATCTACCAACATTAACTAATTCCAATATAAGATGAAAACATGGGATAGTAAATAATTATGAAAAATATCATATAAATAAATATGAAATCAAGAATTCTCCTCCAAAAAATGTTAAAATTTTAAAACTGTTGATGATGTAAAATAGAAAACCTCTATAGAAAGAACAACACATTATATGACATAACAATAATATTATTCCCTACATTAGGATTAAATAAAAACGTGGCTAATAAGAATAGGGATGGAGGGAAAATGAACCCTTAAATAATTTCATTAGAATCATTTTATGTCCATAAAATAAAAAACACACAATTTAGTATGATTAATTGGATAGTCCTTGCATGTACAATCCATCATGTGAAAACTGGATATAATATATATTAAAATGAAGATCAACACATTCTATTTTCATATATAGAACTCTTCTAGTATATATAATTTTTCCAAATCTATCCCACTATTCAAAATCTATGATGAACCCCATAAAATAAATTAGAGAAAAAAATTGTACATAAATTATGACCAATGAAACTATATGAAATGCCAATATTAATAATTAAACAATTCATTAGCCTCTCTCATCCTAAAACTCTCACATTATTTATAACTATGTACCAACACAATCCTTTGTATATTATTTTCATCAAAAATATTACCTATATAAAAACTTTTTCATATCACATAGAATTAAAATTATAATATTTACACCATTATTATAAAAATATTTCCAACATTACCTTCTAAAAACCATTCACAACAATGGTTGCAATTATAGATTCAAATCATTCCATCAGAACTGTTATATGGATGATAAGGCCTCCAAAAATCCAAAAAATTGTCATTTTCTACCATTATATCTGAATCCAATTATGTCATCAAATGAAACCAATTTTTTTTTACATAATTATAAATAAATTAATATCTATAATTTTTTTATTTATATGTCACTATGTTGTTAAATGCATATATTAATAACTGGGTCTTGTTTCTTAATGAAAGGTTCTCCAAATAACATACTTATTATATGGAATTCCACACAAATTGGAAAATATAAATTTCATACCATCACCCCTGAGAATTTTATCATTCATCAGGAATTATACACATAAAAAACATGAATTGAAAAAATTTTATTTAATAATCCACCAATTCTCTCCATTAATTCATTACCTCTAAAATACACATATCATTATATATTTTATAAAATTAATTCAAATAACCTCATCCAGAGAATAATAATATCATTTGATAAATAGAATGAACAAATATTGTTATATTTATTCTGACATCACCTATCACTTTGTAGGTATTGTATGAAGAAATTCATTCCATACCAACAATAGATAAAAGTAACACCACATGTTAATCCTCATTTCCAAAAAAAATCCCAATTAGTATTTATATAATTCCACACATACATGCTGAAAATTTCTCATATTTGATAAAATACTTATCCTATGAATAAATATATTATTAAAGTTTGATTATTAGAATTTTGTGTAATAAATACAATTATTTTTTAGAATACAATAAAAACTAACCACAACCAAACATGAATTTTCTATCCCCATTAAGAATAAGCATTCACAAATTAAAAAAAATAAGGAATAAAATATTAAAAATATAAATTCAATTAAATATTTTTCAATAATTACCTTTAACCATTAGCAATTTACTTTTAAAAAGATTTAATATAACTCATCCCCAATCAACTGATGCAAACCCATAAAGTTGTGATTTTGAGAGGTAAAATATGAACAAAATAAATAAAAAGATATTGACTGGAATCTGGGTTTATCAATAAAAATAGATGATCAATTCAATTTACAAGAACATTTATTTTTATTTAATTGATTTTGTAGTAGAAAATTTATCAATCACCAGATGTGGGGAGTAATGAAATCCTTTCATGAAACCTAATGATGGGAGAACAAGTGATTTTAAATGAGAAGGAAATAAATTTGTATTATATATCTATTTTAATATGGGATGCTTATATTAACAACTATAAAAACAATTGATTATTAGAGGTTATCCAATGGGTCACTTTTTACATGTTTAACTTCTACTAGTTTCTTGGAGTGGATTATTATAATACATCCCCTCTTCCTCCTATAGGTGTTTTTTAAAGCCCATAAATCCATCATTGTGAGTAAAAACCCATCTATTGGGAAAATTTTTCTTTTCATGCCCATTTTTTCTATCATGCATCATATAAAATATACTCAATAAAATTACACATCATTCATCATGGAATAAATGAATTAAACAAAAATTCATGATATTGACAACATTTCAACCGTAATTTTCTCATCCTTCATATATATTTCCTTGATATCCCTAAAAAATTAATACTCCCAGTTTTCTGTTATAAAATACCTTTATTCCAAACACTAACAATAGATGCATTAGTGTTTCCATTGTCTATATAAAATTGACACCATTTTTTTAAATCACCCCTCTCTGTAATCTAACGTATTCATATGAATTTCATCAAATATGAGTAAACAATTTGAAAAAACTAAAACAACATATAAATCATTTAATATAATTAAGATGTGTAAAAATTAATCCTTGAAAACTTTTTTTCCAACATGGTTGTATAATGATTCCAAAATATTATTATAGTTTTGTTGTGTTCATCACCCCCCTCAGAGTTACCATTATATTATTGACTGATATTCAAGCATTATAAAATGTACATATACATTAGAAGATTTATTCTGAACTCCACCATACCATATTCCTCTAAAATATATCAACAACCAACTAATTATTGAACTAATTAAATATAAATTCTAAATCAGTTATTCTATTGTTCTAGAAAACACAATAGAAATGGTTAATTTTCCCTTATCAAAAATGCCATTTAATAACTCAGACTATTTCAAGACCAATAATATACAAAAATTTTATGGATTTTTTTGTATATTATCTACACTAAACTTGAAGTATCATACCTAGGAATAAAATAGATACATCAATAATACAACAATTATACAATCCTTATATGTATTTGAATTATTTAATAATTCAGAGAATATTTATCAATTCATAGAAAATTGCAAATAGAATTTCCCATGTACACTAACTCATTACAAACTCCACTATAAAAATTAACAATAATGTCCTTAAAAAGGAACAATATATAATTTAAAAACTTATCATCATTTATCCCCCATCAATGTAATAATCAACTGCAACCAATGCTACCACACATGTTTCGTAATAAATTACTAATAATAAACTCAACAAATGGGTTACCATAAGTAAGATAGTGAAATGGAAGTCATAAACATGGCTCATTTCAATAATATTTTATCAAAATAAAAATACATGATTAAAAAAAGGTAAAATTATACCCATGAAAACTCATCATATCTTTTTCTATTTTATCCAAATCATAACTATCAAACCATAGGGAATTTGGGTGTTACCTTCAAATATTGTCTCATAGCTCATCTTATAGTCAATTATTTACCAATATATATTACATGTATTAAGGAAAGTAGACAAATTTTTTAGATACTCATTAAATATTCACTTATCTCTGATTTTTTTAATACGTATTCATAGTTTAGAGATGTCATGTTTTTATTATAAAATTCCTGCATATTACAGAACAAATATTTATAATTTTTAGATAAAAACAATTGTAATATATTCAATATATCATTATGAGATGATTAAAAAATATATATATTTATGACTTCCTATTATAATATCTAGTGTCTCAAGGATGTTATGCCATGACCCGTCCCAGTGCGGCCCATGCATGAATACAACTAAACCCAACCAACAGAGTAAAATGGAATGTAAATTATTGAATGTTAACATAGCTAGAATACAATCCCAACAAAAACAAGAGTATGAAAACTAAAAAGTCCAACCTGTTAACACAAAGAAGTATTGTGACTTCTTCTCATTGTTATAGGAACACCTCACCTTGTAGGGAACCCAAGAAGCTGGGTCCTGTCTTGGATCACCCTAGACTCTGTCAAATGGTTTCTCGTCTGGAAAAGACATGAATAGTGTCGAAAAATACCATACAGGGGTGCATATAATAATACTCATTAGGGGACCCCAAAAACAACAAATAAATACCCAAATAAATGGTATAGTCATCTCTACACAATATATGTCTACTAAACATATAGAAAGTCTAACAAGGATTCAAATATACTCAAACCCCATACCTGTAGTTTAGGGACAAGTTACAGAACAACATACCCTCAGTTTGGATTTAGTTTGAAAATTCCAAGAAGAACCCATCCGGGATATCTAACTCCTTGAGTTTGATATCTCTGATGATGTTCATATAAGAAGTACTATCCCTCAGGAATAGTGATTAATGATAAATACATTCCTTCGGTAAGAAAACACTCATGGGTATGGAACGATCTTGATACACAAATTAGGATCATGGCTAGGGCCATGGTAGAAACCATGACTCCTCCAGATTCATCTGTTAGGTAGAGGATCGACAGTCAATGGGAATAATCACATCAATATCTACTCTACCTTGGGTCATGAATGGATAAAGGTTATCATTCAGGGAACCTTGGAGAAATACCATACTCTATCTCAGAAAGTCATGCTGAAGAGATCATACATCTGAAAAGTAAATGATACCATACATTTTGGATAATTTGAAAAAGGGGAACTAACCCATACGAAACATTTCTATGATATTGTAGAATTAAGAACTTGTCATGTACTAAAAAGTAAACAACATGTAGAATGGTCAAACGCAGTGTCCTATGACCCTTGGTACTTCCAGTGTACGACGACATGTGTCTTAAGGATTTTCATGTAGAAAAAGATATACATGGAATGTGACAGAGATACAGACCATCTTCCTCTATCTAGGGAGGACTCAATGTATGCTGGCCATGCACCCGTTTATGGCTTCAACCCATGTGTTACAACCCATTCTATTGGTGCATGGGGTAACCCATTCAGCTGGCTTGGTTGGGTCATGTGTTGTATATCACACCCATGTACTCTACCCCATGTCCATGTATCGTCTATGATACATGGGGAGTCCCGTGTAAGGACCCACATGTCATGTTCTTCGGAAAACACATAGTGTCATTTCATTGTGTGGCACATAACCCTAGCTACCATTAAGATGGTCCCACATGGTGTATTCTTCGGGATACATTTCGCGTTCTTTGGAAATTTCCAGAATTGTGATCCTCCACAGCCATAATGCAAGTGCAGTTCCGATCATTGATCTGGAAATCCGATTGCCTCGAAACTCAAGATCTGAGGATGCCCCACCATGAAATCAATGTTCTGGGATGTTTCAAATAGTTCGATTTTCCCCAAAAACATTATTCGAATGTCCTTGTGAAAATGGTCGAAGAATGATTTATCCCAAACCATGTTTATCCTTCTGCTGCCATCTTCGTCCCACCTTTGTTGATTCTTCATGATTTCATATCTCAAATTTGGGAAAAAAATTCATGAAACGGGTAGAAAAATATCCTTTTTTCATAACATCAAAATGAATGCGATGAACAGAGGGAAAAAAGAGGGGGATGAAATCCAAACCACAAAAGAGGAATGAACCTCTGTCGTCATTCATCATGGTGTTGATCTGCTACTGTTAGATGTATTAAACAGAATAAATCATAACATGGATTTTAACATCATAGATTAATCCCCAAAATCGTCCCAATAAAAAACCTCTTGCATGAACGCACGATCTGCGAATCATCCTATTCATGGGTTGATCCATTATTGTAATTTAATAAAATATTGGGGAATAAATAAATCAAAATAACAATCCCCTACCCAAATTTGGTTGAAGACTGATCATCATGTCACATTCATTGGAGAGGTTCATCAAATTCTAGAAGTGTCAATCGATTGGGTAGTTGTTGTTTGCCTATACGTTCTCCTCCAAATAATCAATGTAAAATCATTAATTTTTTGGGTTCTGTAGCTAACCCTACGAAGATTCCAAAATCATTAACTTATAGGGAAGTATTAGGTCGCTGCGCAAAAATAAATCAATTAAAATTAAATAAATTATAAATTTATTTTATTTGCATTAAAGCATCCAAAAGCTATCTCTTACAGCTTACCCACGCTAGCTGATATCATGCCCCTCCTATGGTATAGTCACTACTCTGAATGATACCATTCCCTGATATTTTTGAACCAAAAAACCATTTGATATTTATCCAACTTATTCAAGAATATCCCACCTGTGCGTTGGTTAAACGTTTAAATTAATTCAAACGTTTATTCTAGGAACTCCGGGCATTAGAAATGGATGTCGTCGAAAGGACTGGTATCAAAATAATTCCATATAATATTTAAAAATAATGCAAAAAAATAAAAGAAATTATATTCTCCCCACCTTGGGGCTTTGGATACGTAAAAAACCGAAAAAATAGATACTCAAAATGTTGTGGGTACTGGGCATGAATCTAAGTCACCCACTCCAATGTGCACTTTTGAAGATTCATTTCCTTCCACCGAATGCACACCAAGGGAATCAATAACTCCCCAAGGATTCTCTCATGCTGATCCTTCATATCCACTGTGTACTCAGTAATGCTCACTCCATACTCAATGTCCAACTCTCTCCAGTTGATGATATGTGATGGTTCATGCATGTACCTCGTTAGCTACGACGCGTGGAAGGCATCATTTACCCTATAAAATGGTGGCCGACTATAAGCAGTATCTAAAAAGGGCTTATGAACCATGGAGATAGCTTGCTGCCCCGACCAAATATCCATAACCCACACTGAGGTGGACCCTAAAGAAGACATGGTCCCCTTCGTCAAACTCCAGAGATCACTGTCATCAGTTATCATAAGACTTCTCCCAGCTCATTGTAGTATTCATCCGCTCCTCGATGATCTGAACTTTCTCAGTGGTAGATCAAACTACCTCTAGACCAATGAGTGCTGACTCTCTAGGGATGGCCCAGAAATGTGGTGATCGGTAGGGTCTGCTTTATAAATCCTAGAACGAGGCCATAGCAATGGTGGAGTAGTAGATATTATTATACGCGGTCTCTTCTAGTGGTAGGTTGTCTCCCAACTACAACAAAAGTCCACGATACATGACCATAACATATATTCCAGTACTTGAATGGTCTTTTCTATCTGACCATTTGTCTTGGGATGGACCGTTGTGCTCATGCATAGCTGAGTTCTGAAAGCCTCCTGCAATCCCTTCCACAACCATGATGGGAAGTTGGAGTCTCTCTCTGAGACTACTATCGATGGGACTCCATGAAGCTGAACTATATCCTGCATGTAGAAGCGTCCCAACCTCTCTACAGAACTCTGCTCTCTGATAGCCAGGAAGTGTGACGAAATTAGGTGTTAGTCAATGATCAACTAGATGGACGAGAGCCCATTGGATGTTCGTTCTAAGCCCATCATGAAGTCATCCAACATTCCATCCCACATCCACTATGTATCATCAAGGGGTGAGAAAATTCCGGTAGAACTTGGTGCTCTGCCTTCAAATACTAGCACGTAAGTAATTGAGAAACGAACTCTCATACTGCCTTCTTAATGCCTAACCATAAGAACTGTCATCAGAGACCCATATATATCTTCTCTACTCCAGGATGTACCACCTAGGATGATGTATGAAACTCCCTCAGTACATCCTCCTATAATGACTTTGGTATAATGGTTTATCCTCTACAAAGATCTACATGCTCCCCACCATGCTAATATCCACCAAGAGCATGTCTTGTGGTTAACTGATCACGTAAATCCTCATAATTGATGTCCCCAAGTTGTGCCTCCCTAACTAAATGTAAGAATGGGGGGTGACAAAAATTGAATTATGGTAAGTTGAATCCTCTCTATCGATGAATGATATCTGTAATGTGGCTGGGTGATTTATCACCTCGCTCAACAGCTGTGAGCTCAACATTCTTCTAAGTGCATCTGCCACATTTTTCCCCTTCACGTGATTATAGATTATCTCCAAATCATAAACATGTTAAACTCTATCCAACAACATTGTCTCAGATTCAAATCCTTATGCGAGAAGATGTACTGGAGGCTCTTGTGGTCAGAGTAGATAGTGAACTACTCACCTATAAGGTAGTTTCTCAAAACCTTCAACGAAAATACTACTTCTTCCATCTAATGATCATGGATTTCATAGTTCTTATCATGTGAGAAAAGATCGCGTGAACCATAAGTAATCACTACCTGTCTCTAAATCAGGATGCAGCCAAGCCTGGTCCCCGATGCGTGGCAAAAAACTACATACTCGACTACCTCCTTTTGTAATCTCATGATTAGGGCACTAGTCAACCTCTTCCTCACTTACTAGAAATCCGAATAGCACATCTCCATCCACATTAAGTGTTTCCCCTTCATGTTCAAGGCCTTCATCAGTATTGATATTCGGGGGAAATCAACAATTAATATCTAGTAATATTCTGCCAACCCAAGGAAGATTTTCACTTTAATCATGATCTGATGTGTCTAACATAATAACACTTCCTTTACTTTGTCTAGGTCCACAGCTACTCCATCTACCGAAATGACATGTCCCAGAAAGTGGACCTCAAGAATCTTGAACTGGTACATTTTGATCTTCCCATAAATTTGGTCCTCTCGGAGTACGTCAAGATCCTCCCGTAGGTTCCACGCATGCTCCACCTCTATTTCCATTCACAAAAAGATGTCATTGATGGAGACCACTACAAAATTGTCCAATTATGGATTAATGATCAATTTCATAAGTCCCGTGAACTCTATTGGGGCATTCGGTACACCGAAAGGCATCACCAAGTAGTCATAATGATCGTAGTGGCATCTAAAATCTATATTTGGTATATCCTTTTATTGTACTTGTATCTAGTGGTAACCTAACCTAAGGTTAACATTCTTGAACCACTGTTCCAATATCAGTTGGTTGAAGAGGTCATTAATCATTGTTAGTGGATAAATTTTTTTCTTCATCAACTAATTCGAGTGCCGGTAATCAATACACAACATAAAATTTTCATATTCCTTCATTGAAATCAAAAATGGGGCCACCCAGGATAAAACATAGGGTCTCATGAAACTATTTCTCTACAAATCCCCCAACTGTATGCCTAGATTGCATAGAATATTGAGAGACATCTGATATTGTTATGAGGAAATCAGTGTCATCCAGGGGTCTATGTCGAAGAAGTTGTCGATTTCATGGTGGGGTGGTAGTTCTAGAACATCATCAAAAAAGACGTCTTCATACTCCACCACTACTGCTGAGAGATAGAGGTTCATAACATATACTGCTCTGAGGGTAAGGCTAGACAACACATGAGTGATCAGGTGTATCCTCCTATGATTGGGACCATTCCATGCTTCCTGAGTCTCCCATTCATAGACAATGCAAAACTTCATCCCATTATTGTGGACACACCACACTATTCACCTAAAACTGTCAATATAGGCATGGATTGAGGATAACCAATCCCTTCTGAGAATAACATCGTAAGGCCTCGATGCTACCACCAAGTGGGTTCAACTGAAACAATATCCTCCAAGTATGATATCACACTGTCTGCAATGGTGTGTTATCTTTGAGTCTCTTATTGTAAGTGTCTCCAAGAGTAAGGGTAAAGTCAACGTCTCAACTAGAATCTATTGGTTTTACACAAGACATGTGGTGAAGAATGAATGAATAAAACACTTGTATATAAGTATGAAAACTAAGGATGAAAATAAGGTCATCATACCTCATAACATCCTTGGAGTTCTTGGGTTGTATGTCTTGAACGCATGCAGTTGTCCCCACCACTGTCCCCCAGCTCCTTGAGCATGGTGAAAAACTCATGGGGATGGTGGTGGGTGTAGATAGAAATGTCTTCTACCACCTTTAGCTCTCCCTACTCCTCTACGACATCCATCTCATGGAAGGCATGTCTTCTCTACTCTGTAGCTCTACTTCGGTGTTCCATCCACCGCATCCTTGTGAATAACTTGACGGGTTGGACAATCTCTAGAGATATTTCCCCTACTATCACACAAGTAGCATCGCCTCTCCCTATGTTGAAATGATCTAGCATGAGAGCCCTGGAATAACGAAACACTTTCATGGGTCCACCTGTGATGTCTCCCATGTCTGGATACTTATTACTGATATGGGCACCCTCCTACCAAGGTCTTCACAGCGGTTTGTCTACTGCTTACAGTCGTCTGGTGTCTCTACAATTCTATGATGCTCTCGATCACCATGGCCCGCCAGAGCACTCCAACATATATTGGAATGCAATGAGGTATGACAATAGCTCATATGTCCCTACATAGACCTCGCTCGATGGATCGATCTGGATTATAATGATCCCTGACCATATCCATCGAGTACATGGTAAGGTTGGTGAAACACAATGAATTGTCATCCACCGTTATACTACCCTACGAGAGCTGAAGAAGCCTCGGGATACGCACTTCTCTCCGTGTTACTTGTGACAAATCTTCCTTAAAGCGTTGCTCAAACTCCGTCCATAAAATAGTTTCATCATCATGAGTCTATGTGAACAAACTCCACCATTGTCCTGCCAAACCCTAATGAATTATGGCTCCTAGGATTACAATTTAGTCCATCGTTGTCCTCACGAGATGGAAAACTCTGGTCACCATGTCAAGACAGTCCCTAGCCGCCTGAGTTTCAGACTCGCCTCAGAACCTTAGGGGTCTCTGTCTCTTGAAATCATGGAGCACGCTCAGCCCGCGCCACTCGTCTTCCGGTACTAGAGGTACCACAGGATACTCCACTAGAGGTGGCATAGCAGGTGCACCCCTGGAGGTGCTACTGTGGGAACTGGTCCTTGTATCATATCCTATTCAATTGTGGGCTCATCCTCAATATCACACTGTTTTATCCTAGCGGTTGTGCACCACAAAGGCATACTGTTAGAAACAGGATGTACCATGGTCAATGAGTATATCTAGAGTGTGGAAAAAATTACATTGAAAACATAACCCATTCCTATATGAATCATGTAAAATCTATGATTTTTTTTTAACTAGTGTTTTCATGTTCGATGTCAAAAAGCAGGTTATCAGAGTCTTTGGGTATGGATACGTTGTCCACCCACAACAACACTAGAGTCTCTGACCTGAAATAGGAGCATGAAACACAGAACACATTTTCCCCTATCGAATCTAATAGAATCGTGGTTCTAATGTAAAATCGAACCTACACTGATACCACTCTGCCACGACCCATTCCAATGGGGCCCATGCCACGACTCCCCAATCCCGCCTCCAATATTCTAGGGTTTGAAGACTAGCATAGAGTCGGCACATTACTGGCCTGGGAGGCATTCCCTGAGTACATTTACAGACATGCACATCTACAAGCCCACAAATGTAGAAATGTAAAAAAATAAGGAATAAAATGCATGAATTAAACTAAATCCATCAAAAAATGTACGACAGAAAGTAATGTAATGATAGTAAACAAGGCCAGAATACAAACCCAACCAAAACAAGAGTTTGAAAACTACAATTTCCAACCTATAAACACCAAGAGTTATAGGGATTGATGATTGTAGACATAGGATTACATTGGCCTATAGGGAACTCAAAAAACCTTAGCCCGCTCCTAGTCCTCCATAGGCTCTATCAAAAGTTTGCTTGTCTGCACAATACATAGACAGTGCAGAAATATCCCTAGATGGGGTGAGTATAACAATAATCTATAGAGGAAATCCAAAACCACAAATTAATGAAAAGGTACAATCATCTCTACAAAATATATTTCTACTGGACATTTATCAAAAGTAAAAAAAAATTTATAATATACTCAAACCCCCGACCCGTAGTCTTGAGACAAGTTACACAACCACCTACCCCCGATAGGGATTTAATTTTAAAATTCCACAAAGCCATCATCTAGGAGAACTCACTCAACGAGTTTTATTACTGTCATGGCGTCTATCTGAGTAATACTGTCCATCGAGAAAAATCATGAGAGATAGATACACATATTTCGGGACAACACTCTACTTAGTGGGGAAAGATCATGATATGCATATGGGGATCACTATAGGGGCCTTGGAAATTATGGCGACATTTCTGGATTCACCATATAAATAGATTATTGGCTTCCTTTTGGAATAGTCACATCAATAACAAAATCAACCTAGGGTCAATAATTGATAGATGATCTTGCTTTGGGCCTCTAGGAGGGATACCTGCCTCTATCTCGGAATGTACTTCTGAAGGGATGATAGTCCTGAAAAAGGAAACTATGCTTACAATTCAAGGGAATGAGAAAAAGGGGAACTAACACAACTGAAACATGTCTATGATATGGTGGAAAAGAAGATAATGCCTTGTACTAAAAAGTAGGAGGCATGTACAATGGTTACACATCCTGTCCTCTGACCCTGGGTGCTTCCTGTGAACAATGACATGTGTCCCAATGTTTGTCATGTAGATGAAGATATATACGGTGTGTAAGGGAGTGAAACGATGTGTTCCACTATCCCAGGAGGACTTTGTGTATACTGGCCATGTGCCCGTACACGACTTCTACCCATGTGTTACAACTCGTGTAACTGGTGCATGGGGTAACCCATGTAGCCGTCATGGTATGGTCGTGTGGTGGAGTACATGACTGTGTACTCCACCATATGTCATTGTATCTTCTGAGGTACATGGAGAGTCCTGGTTAATGATCCACACACCATGTTCTTCAGAAAACATGTTGTGTCATCGCTTTGGGTGTCATGGAACCCTATCCAATGAAGAGTCGATCCCACATGACATGTTATTTGAGGTACATGTCGTGTTCATTGAAAATATCTAGAATCGTGAACCTCCCCCACCACACCTTGGTTAATGTTCCTATTGATCATTTATCCATATGATCACCTTGAAATGCATGATCCATGGTCACCACATCATTCAATCAATTTTTTTGAGGTTTTGGGTGTTCGATCGGCCCCAAAATCATGTTTCAGTTGTCTTCACGAAAAATGGTCAAAAAAAGATATCTCCTGAACCATTTCGATCCATCTGGGCACGGAACGATCTGTTGTTCCTAACCATGTGAAGAACGTGAAGAATGCATTGTAAAAATAGGGGGATGAAATCAAAACCACGAAAGAGGAATGAACCTATGTAGTCATTCATCATGGTGTTGATCCACTCCGGTTAGAAGGATTAAATAGTAGAATTATAAACATGGATTTTAACATCATGGATTAACCGACAAATTCATTTTAATAGATACCCTTCCATACGAACTCATGATAAGAGTTTCAGCCTATTCATTGGTTGATCCATGTTCATTATTTAATCGATGAATGGGGAAGAACTAAATCAAAATCACAAACCCCTAACTCGATCTCATTGATGAACTATAATAGTGTCATGTTCGTTGGCATGGTTTCTCTAATCTGAGGAGCATCAATCGACCATGTTATCCTCGTCCGCCAATGGGTTATCCTCCAAAAAATTCAATGTAAAATCCTCAATTTGAAGGGATATGTTAGTATCCCTATGAACATTCCATAAGATTGTATGTATAGGGAAGGATTAGGTCACTATGAAAAAAGGGAAAATTTTAAATAAAATAAATTATTAAATTATTTTGTTTCCATATAGTTGTTCCCAAACTAACTATCACAGCTGACCCACAATGGTGGATGTTAAGACCCACCTAATGTAAAGGTGCTGCTCTAAATGCAATGGTGCCCTCAGAGTTTTGATCCAGGTACCCATTTAAATGTTATTTCACTTATTTAATAAAACCGCTCTCACACACTGTTTAAAAGTTTAATTTAATTCATACATTTAATCTGAGCACTCTAGGACTCAGAAAAGCAATCCGTCAAAAGTTCTGGTCTCAAAATAATTCCATATAAAATTTAAAAATAATACATGTAAAATCTGATACATTACATATTATTTATTTATATTATGAATTATTATTTTCAAAAAACATCTTCTATACACCTCTCAAGGGTGCCTTATGACACACCATCAACACCAATCTAAAAAATTTATTTCATCCTAAAACCATTAAAATTTAAATCCCATATCATCCATTTCATAAAAAATAGGTCTCTAATAAATAATGAATACATGATACTTAATTCCAAAGAACTATTTTAAGTGAATATGATGTTCTCAACAAGTTTAAAACACTTTATGTATATTTAAAAATTATTAATAAGAGATTCTATCTTAATTCACATTAAATGATGAATATTTTATTATTACCTAGAAATTATTATTTTATATGGTGAAATTATTTTCCAATGTAATCTCTATAATTTTTTAATTATTATTTAATATATTTTACAATCCTTTTCCTAAACATTATTTCATAATTGTTTATTTTAATTAATATCACAATGTTAATGGTAATTCTTAACTGAACTTATTTTTTTGTTACATAATATCTCCTCATTGAATTATGATTTATAAATATTATTTCCTTTTTATGTTATGATATTATTATCACTCCCTTCCCCATATCTTATATGGGAAAACATTATCTAATCAAAAACACTATCTTTATTAGAATTTTTTCATCTTAAAAATCAATAATGGAAAAAATATTTCCACCTAACCAAAAATATATATTTCATCCATGTGGAGGATCACATACTTATTTTTAAATGAAAATATTATTTATTTTTAGTGAAAAATAAATTTATACTATCCTTTTAGAAATTGATCTTTAATTAAAACAATTTTCAATGTAGGCTTCAACAAAATTATTTTAATATTTCATTTTTTTTATATCGTGATCTTATGTCTTATATTATCTTATTTATTTATACGGGATATCAATTACTATATTTTCAGGGATCCATTATTGAATATTTTTTTCAAAAATAATTTGTTTCAAATATTCATATTTATCTTTATTAAATATATATTTTTAACATTATTTGAAGAATTGTGTTTTTACGATAATGTTAAAAAATGTTTTTTATATTCATTTTTTTTGGTTTTAAATGAGAAAAAATTATTTTTTTGTTAGGAAAATTCTTATCAAAATGTCTTAATTTCGATGTATTGAAATGGTTTTCATAATAAATATAATATTTTGTGAATTATAATAGAAAATTGTATCTTCCTTGTTTTATTCCATGTTTTTTAACTAGTGATCATAAAAAAATATTTTACATATAAAAACACATATTTAATGTCCCATATGATTCATTATAGATTTTGTATTCTTCCACCAGACACGTTATTTCATTATATTAACATTGTAATTTTGTTGGGGTTTTTTCATGAAAACTCGTCACCTTTTCGTAGATTAATTTACTTATGATTGAAAAATTAAGGATTTCATGTTTTTATGGGAAACATATATATGGGTTTTATTATATAATTAGTGGGACGATATATATATATATATATATCCCCAAAATGTATTGGAAAAGGTTTTATATCTCATGATATAATGATTTTTAGCATGTGAATTCTACATTTTTTTATAAATTGAAGAGTTTTAATTATGAATTGTTCAAAACGTATGGAGAGGGAATTATTATTTATAATGAATCATGTTTGAAAAAATATTTTTTCTCATTATTATGTTATGATATTTAAATTTTTGACTTATTAATAGAATGTTATATATTTATCTTCGTCGATATTGTTTTAATTTTAATTTTTTATGATTATGGAACTCTATTATCTTATATGAAAAGAATATGTCACATTTCAATTCATATGATTTGATATATGGATCTTTTTTTGACAAACTTTTCTTTACCCTTCCATGGAATGTATTTGAGCTTGTGAGATTATGTGGAAAACACGTACTAGTACATGTAATTTTAAATATGATATTTATACAATTAATTTATAACATCATGTGCATATTATATAATCCATCATGAAATGTAGATGGATTTTATCCCATCCTAATAGTTTGATATCTCCCCATTATCTTGATTTCATAAAATGGTTTATGCATATGATTATAACATATATAGAGTCTAGAAAGGGGTTACGTGTGACTATGTTATGTTGTGATGGTTACTAGTATTATAAAATGATTTTCTTATATAGGTTATACATAATGAAACTATATCCTCATTTCTATTCAATGATATTTTTCTAACATGTAATTCTTATGTGATGAAAATGATTTGAAATAGATGTATGTTTTTCTATGCTCACCTCAACTTGTATTCTAAACAGGTGAAGTTATTTTTTGGGATTACATTGTTATTTTTGGATTATGTGTGTAAAAAATAGTAAAACCCCTAGGGATTATTCT
Source organism: Viscum album (assembly GCA_963277665.1). Taxonomy (NCBI): domain Eukaryota; kingdom Viridiplantae; phylum Streptophyta; class Magnoliopsida; order Santalales; family Viscaceae; genus Viscum; species Viscum album. The sequence continues at coordinate 667,323,520 of OY728165.1, read as the reverse complement.
ACATATAAGATAATAATTTTTTTTAGGTAAAACAGATATTTTATTTTTTCATTGACATTATCTTCATGTTTAGATAAAAATATTTATGTAATCTCTAGAATAATACGAACTGAGGATAATTATCTTCATACATCTCATCGTGATTTCAATCAATCCACACTACATGCATGATTGAGATACCCAACATTACACCAAGTTTTACACACTCTGGGTATATTTTTATAATATCAACATCATCTTTATAAATCATTATGATTTATTTGAATATATTTATGGAAAGGATCCTACGTGGAATGGGATCCTATTAGCATTGGTCGAAATGTAGGATCTAAAAAGTTATGGAATAAAAAATATTTATGAGTTAATAATTCCATAATAATAGTATCTAATATATTTTTATACTAATTTAAGTATTCTAAAACACTATATTTATTGATTTATTTTATTGGTATATCAATTGAAATTGAGTTAATAGGTGATATTATAGTGAATGAAGTGATTGTCCTAATGAGAAACCATATTTCATGGGATCCGAGCTGTGTGTAATGGCCCAAGATTTTATCAATGTAATTTCCCTTATTATAATTATGTAAAGATTTTTAAAACACATACCTCACATAGAGAACCAAAAAAAATTCTACGAAATTATGATTGATATATCGGTCATCTAATAAACCAGTTATAATGCCTTATTTTATTGTGAGACAATAAATAGAAAAAAAATTTAAAAGTATTAGAAATTTATGATTTTCAAGATACAATATATTGATTGCACTCACAAATAAAGATATAGAAATAAAAAATTGAGTTAATAATTAAATACTCATTTTAAATGTAATAAAATATATTAACATGGTTGAAAATGTTAGAGAAATATGATTGAATGGAGTGAGCGGAATATGTTGGATTTAGTAAACCTTTATTAATTTTATAAATATGACCATTAGGGTCATTATCCCCTCCCTCCAAAGACACCCCTCATAGGATGTGAATGAAGAAAGGTAGATAATGACTCTTGAGTCCCTCCAGCAATAGTCCAAGGGTTGGAGACTATCACCAATTGTGTACAATTCAGAAATCATGGAAGGCATTACCATTTATTAGAAACAACATTGGAAGACATGAATAATCATACACACCGACCCCAAGTCATCGAATAAAATTAAATCCAAAAACCATCCCACCATGCATATATATAGCTGAACTATTACAATACAATAAATAATAAAAAGTATATACCCAAATGTATGGCCCTGGTGGCAACACAAAAACTATCCTAGGGCCCGAGCTAGAAATGCCATGACTATCAATGTAATCCTCTTAAAATCCTAAAAGAAATTTACAATACATAGTTTGGGAATACAACTATACTCATTAGGAAAGACAAATAGTCTCGTGAACATGTTAAAGAAGAATACTAAATACCCTATGAGAAAATAGAAGAACCAAATAGAACCTATCCTGGATTACTAATCATCCCAACCTCAACAAGGCATATTCAACACTTTATCTATGTCCATTAATATAAAATAAATTAAACAACGTCGATGATAGGGTACTATGCACCACATTCCCACTAGCAGTCCACTCTCTCCCTACGTCGTAGATCATAACGATCATGTTGGTCAGAGTAGATGACTCAGTAGGGGGGAGGGTTGAGTTGAGTATCTATAAAAATATTTGTTAAATAGGTTCATTAAAAATTACATTCCCTATGAAAATAATATCAATGTATGTTTTTAGCGAATTTATAAATGTTTTGAAGGTTCATTTAATTTATAAAAATATTTATTAGTTATTAGTTTTAAAAATATAAAAACTAGTCAAGCATTTGAAAATAATCTACTGATTCAAAAAGCATATATACTCTAGCTAAAATAACTATCAATGTTCAGTTTTTTGTAATGAGAGAAATGCCTATCATATTAAAAAACAAGACAAACAACACAGTGGATAATACAAGATGTTCACTCTCAAGCTGAGACTTAGTCCTCCCCACTTGCTGATAACCTTCCACCAAGCACTATATATCAATAAAATTATGATAAACACCCAGAATTGGGGTCCACAATAGCAAATAGGGTTTTCTAGGTCATACATGTCATCTACCATAATTATTCATGGGAAAAGTATCAAACATAACACACATGAAATCTTCTATAGATCTTTGTGGGATAAAAGTGTAAAAAAGGGATTGATTGTGAGGATATTTTAGTATCCTTCATTTCTGAATAGGTGATAGTGTGTGTGACACAAACATATAAAAACTTTACTAAAATAATAAACACTAGATCAATACAATGTTATTAAAGAAGAACAAGGTTTAGAAATCTTTGTGTGTTGTGAAGTAAAGATCTAGGATCATTGGATGTAGAAAAAATTGATATTTTAGTCCTCTTGCGGGACTTGGATCCAAAACAAAGTATTGAATTCTTTATAATCTATCATCCATGTGTGAAATGGTTCGACTCTTCTATGTGAGTATTTTTAGCGAGCTTATGTAGTTTGTAGATAACAAATATTTTTGTGAGATCATCATTATGGTTCCTTTCTTTACAAAATTTTGGCAATTCTCAAAGTATGAAAAATTTGTTTTTTCATTTTTTTAAGTCAGACTTTAAGGATGATCATGTAATCATTTTATACTTCACAGTCCACAAGGTAGAAAGATATCTAAATATGCATGTTACTCGAGCTGACTGTGGATAGTCCTACAAAAAAAATTAAAAAATGATACAACATTAATTTGTCTAAATATGAAACTTTGAAATAAATTTTGAATTAATAAAATTAAAATAGTTATCTATGACTATCAGTGAGACATAAGTATCAGTTTGTCCTCTTTTCTCTTTCATCTTCAGTCTGTCATCTTTGGTTTTTCATATTCAGTGTGTCTTCTTCAGTATGTGATCTTCGGTGAGTCGTCTTCATTGCGTCAATCATCGGTGTGTCATCCTTGGTGTGTCATCTCCAGACTATCATTTTCGGTGTGTCATCATCAGTTTTTCATCATCATTATGTGATTTTCAGTGTGTCATCTTTGTGTTTTCATCATCAGTGTGTCGAACATTGGTGTGTCGATCATTCTATCGGTGCGAGTGACTCTGAAAAGATTATGACGTGTCTGTCTTATACATAACAAAACTAGATTGTGTGACATCCACAAATAAATTTACCAATACACTTGATAACATATTTATTCTTATATAAATAGATTAATGAGTAATTGATTTACATATAGATATAAAATGGCAGGAAATTCAAGAATTTGCTGACTGATAGTATTTTTTATTATAAAATATACTATAGCATTGATTGTCCTACAATCTCCCCATTTTGAAAATAAAAAATTATTTCATTCATGTAAATATACGAAATAATAATAACTAGACATAGAATATACTTCACTGAATGTGATTGGTCAATAAAACTAAAGATTTCTAGTATGTGAGTTTTTAAAAAATATCCCCCCCTCAATAAATGTATTATGATGTGGACATGACAAGTGTCCTCTCCCATAATTTCACCCCTTATATTAATAATGTAATATTCTTCAATTAATAATGTATGCCTCTTCTTTCTCCCCATTTTGGGATTATCAAAAATAGAAAAACAGAATGTAAGAGGAGAAATCTCATAAAATAAATACACCATAAATATTTCCATTAACAAGAGTACATGCAAAATAAAAGAAAAAATCCCTAACAATGATACAATCCGTCACTAAGAATTTGGTTGTTGTGGGGATTTGCCTTTATATGAATGATCCGGAGTTGGATGTCATGTTTTTATAGTGCTAGAGGGAAGAATTTGTCTGAAGATAATACCAGGCAGGGCTACACCTATAGGGACATCGACTGCAATACTAGGCCATCTCTTTAACAACATGTGATTATGAGATTTATCTGTAATGAACGGTAGAATCTGGGAATTACCTAAGAGATAGTCATTGGTGTAGGGGGATGAGAGGGAGTACCAATGGTAGGAGCAGGTTATACCAAAATTTCTTCATCCTAGACATGAAATTAATGATTAAGGAGATTGATGAAATCATTAATTATTTCACCCCGTTATTTCATACCTTTCTCAAATACATCATTATCCTATATGAATTTATTTTGGAAAGGTGTAAAATCATTCAATTGAGTAACTTATATGTGGATTGATTTTGTGAATGGAGGTATTCTGGGATTTTATATAAGAAAAATGATTTTATTTATCAGATCATGCATGGTTTAAATCTTAGTATAAAGTACTGGTAATCATTCTCTCTAATTTCTATCTGAGCTGTACAGGCTTAATTTGTGCACTCCTTGACCATATTTTACACATGTTATATATTTCGGTGTCCCTTTTCAATAGTTTCATTGTCTGAAATACTCTATTGATTTTGGAGTTCCACACACATCACAACCATTAGAGACTCCCAATCAGCAACAAAACTTTTCCCACATCTATAATTGGATGGGAATGTTAACATTTTCAAGATCTTCATTCAAATTCGTTAGATCTACACTGAGGAGATGAGACACCATGTTCCTATGAACTTCCAGTACACCACAAAAGGATGTCTTGAAGTTATATTTTAGAGAATTTAATTAATTAAAAATCATTATTACTTCTAATCTCAGTTTGTTATTATTCATAATGATGGTTAATGTTGTGGTAATGAGATTTGGATGAATCTAATGGCTCATGATTCAAGCAATCTTTGATACATCTGCATCTAAAATACCTAATGACATGGAGGCTTCACATATAGATCCAGCTGAGACATTCGTTGATTCCCATATATCAACTTTAAATTGTTCCAAATTGGCCTCAGTTACATAGTCACTTGGAACTGTCTGTGCAACAGTCACTACTACTAGAGGAGCAACAACTGGTGGATCATGTGCAACTGGTTCTGCATTAGCATGGTATTGTGGAATAAGAGGAGGAGGCACCCTCCCTTTATCTAAGACATATTTCATCCCCAAAACAATGTATCCTAGATCATTATTCCGGTCTCAAGTATAGGTTCAATGTCTTTGATCAATAGTGTCAATATTAGTCATTTTTCCCTAAGGCTCAATAACTACTTCATCTTCATCAACATCTTCATCTGTCCCTCTATCCATAACAAAATTTATGGTTACTTGAACTAACTAAACTCCAGGTTCTGCATGTGCTCCAGACACTTCAAAATCTCCAGGGACATCCCCAATTTGAGGCACATGATCCTGAGAATCTTATTCATGAGAAACATCCATAACTACTTTCAATTCCAGAATTATTTATTTATTTTCAGAATTAGGATGTGGTGACTTGTCCTTACAGTCTGCATCTATATGATCAACATCCACTTGTTCAACATGATCAACACCATCACCCACTGCATGTATAGATTCCTCACTGGATCTGTCAACTCCTTGATGTCCCATTTTTAAAGAATCACTTCCATGATTATCATTTCCTCTTTCATCCTCAGATCATCATGATCATCAGACTTCTCATCTGATTTACTTACATAACCTTCAACACCAGTAATCTAGGTCTCTGATTCATCCTCATATCTTAACAACGATTCTATTGAGGGTAAGTCCAAATGTGGACTAGCAGGTCCCTATGACATTTCCATGGGGCGTTCAGTAATATAAGGATCACTCTTGTAAGAAAAATGAAATTCATCTTCCCTTGTAACTTCAGTATCATCTTCCTCATCAGAATAAATTGGTTCATATCCTACTTCGTGACCTAGATCAACATGATCCTTTGGTCTTCTAGGATGGTCAAATGGATTGAAATCCTCATACAACCATTTTTCATCACATATCCACGATTCCATTCAAGGGTTCTAGAAGATCATAATCCTTTAACAAATATATTTTTGATGATAAAAAACCACTACATGCAATCATCACTTCATCTCCATCTTCTACATAGAAAATAAAATTTAGCACGACAGAGATAATCATAGGATAATACAAACATGTTACCATCGTGTATGGATTTATCAAATTAGGGACATTCACCATTAAGTACCTAAATACATTAACTTTTTTTCCATGTTTAAAAAGATAGATCAAAAATACATCCTGATACATCAAAATATAGAAATCTTCCTTCTTTTGGAAAATATTATTTTGTATGTACATAAAATTAAATCTTACATCTCCTTCAAACTCACATTCAATAGTCCCCCTATATTCACCATTTATACTGAACTAATTCAGATCATCTTTATATGTGAACAAATCATTAGAGGGTGAAATATTACCGGGATAATCAATATAGACACATTAATGAAGAATCTCCAATCACTCATCCCTTTCTATGATGAAAAATTTATCTCTTTTCCCTTTACCAGTGACTTCATCGTTGTTGCTTTAGCTTCATCAGGGGACAACATCAAATGTTTATAAAACTCATGAACTATATCAGGATAATATTCCCTTTCATTATTAGAGAACTATCATATCCATCCTTGACATTCCATATCATTTAACAAGAACGATGTGCTGGATTGGAGCCACTCAGCAGATACTTCTTTTTCAGTTGTAAGCACTCAGCATTGGATGCTCGATATTGCAGTCCCACTGGACTCACCTTTATGGCCATTAGAATATGGATATTTTATTGGCTCTTTTATAGTGCACTTTTTCCATTACATTACAATTATTAGGATTAAAGAAGAGTCTATAGGATGAAGGTCGAGAGATAGAGTGACAAAGGGTAGAAGGATTTACGGTTTTGTGAAGGTGAAATTTTGGGAGGAATTGAACATAATATATCATTTAGGGACTGTAAATCGTAAATAATAATATTTATACGTGGAAAAAATAATACCAAAATAGTCTCATTTAACTAAAAACGCACATAATTCTAAAAAAAACTAAATACATCGTTGTCAATGAATCAGTTTACACGATCGGTTTCATAAGATCTGTTTTCCATGATCAGTTTAATAATATCAGTTACACTGGATCCGATTCACTAGATCATTTTCAAAATATTGGTTTCACATGATAAATTTCATGAGATCAGTTTCAAAAGAATTTTTTCATGAGATTAGTTTGTAGGATCGGTTTCATGAGATCGGATTCAGGGATCTATTTCTTGAGATCGATTTCAAGGATCAGATTCATTAGATAATTTTCAATGATAAGTTTTATGAGATATGTTTCAAGAAACATAGAGATTTATCAATCCTATTTCATGTCTTATGTTGTTCATTCATTCAGAGTTTATGGGTTTAGTGAATATATTAGCAAGAAGATGCTTAGTCCCAATAAACTATAGAGTTATATCCCCTTTTTGAAAATGATATCTTAAAAAGTGATGTCATACATCAATATTCTATGTTCTATATTGATAAATCAGATTCATAGAAATTTTAATATCACTTGTGTTGTAACATTTTATGGGGATATGTCAAAATTGAAATCCATAGTCTAATAATGTTTGTCTCATCTACAAAATTTATGCACAACAACTACCAATATCAATGTATTCTACTTCATCAGTTGATAATGCAACTGAATGTTTTTTACTACACCATGATATATGAGACATTCCCAAAAAGTGACATGTTCCACTGGTATTACATCTATCTAATTTACATCCACCAATGCCTGCATCTGAATAGTGAACTAAATCAAAACGTTGTCTTTTATGAAAGAATAATCCTAAATTAGATTTATACTTGAGGTAAATGAAAATTGTTTTAACACAATTTATATGTCAATCGTTTGGGTTTTCTTAAAATCTCACATATATACACACAATAAACACAATATCTATCCTACTAAAAGTTAGGAACAAAAAACTCCCAATCATTCCTCTGTATGCAGTCTGATCAACATATTTTTTATTTTAATCAAGATATAGCTTACATGTAGAACTCATATAGATTTCACAACACTTAATACTATCAAATCCATATCTTTTCCAAATATATTTAGAATACATAGTTTTATTTAAATTAATACCTTCTATATTTTGAATTATTTGATATCCATGAATATATTTATGTTCAACCATTAAAATCATTTGAAACTATCATTTAATTATTTTTAATAAATCATTACACAAATAATATTTTGGAGATATAATGATAATATAAAATACATATATATTTTTCTCTAAAAAATACTTTTGGATTTTTATTATAAATATAGTAGGGTCTGTGAGTCATATTTTAAAAACATTAGATATAATAAAATTACTCAACCTTTCATACAATGTTCATGTAACTTCTTTTTAACGTTATAAATCTTTCGATAATTTGAACACATGTTTTTGAAAATGAAGATTTATAAGACATGGGGGTTGTTTATAAAAAACAATATCAATTATATAACCATGTAAGAATACACTTTTTAAATCTATTTGATAAAAATTAATATCCATGTGTGGTGTATCGGTAAGTGAGATTCTAATTGCTTCATGTCTTTCTAGCGGTGGAATGCTATCTTAAAAATTAATTAACTCTTTATGATTAAATCCTTGAGAAACTTGTATAGATTTATTTATAACTATATTTCCAGTTCCATCTAACATATTTCTAAAAACCCATTTCATTCATATTTACAGATTACCCTTTAGTCTATCAACTATTTTCCAAGCATTTTTTATTAAAACTTATTTTTTTTCCTCCATGGAAATTACAAAAAATTTATCATTGATCGCATCATTGATATTTTTTGTTTCAAGTTGTGACGGGAATGCTTGATGTTCAACATGGTTTATCATGGAAACTCTCATATGTGTTCCTCAATATAAATTTACAACAACAACATCTATTGGATGATTCATAAGGGTCTTATTTAGTCTAGAAAAGGAAGGCATGATATTTTTTGTATGTCATGTTGATCTGGTTCATTACAGTTAGGATCTGGATAATTCATAGAACTGGATATTTTCACAAATTCCTTCTCAAGATGATTAGAGGTTTTATCATCGATGTCCATAGTGGAAATATCCTATAAAATATTTTCTAGTGAGGTCTTGGGATCATGTGGATATGCTTCATCCGAAATGATGTGTACAGATTCATCCACACATTGTTTTTCTCTATAAAGACACTATTGGCTTTACATGATGTTGAATATCCAGGAAATATTTCTTCATCACTTTTGGAGGAAAATTTATCTAAATTTTCTTTAGTGTTAAGAATATAATATTTTCCTCAAAACACTTTAAAATAATCTAATTTGGGTTTCCTATTATTCCACCACTCATTAAAAGTTTTCATAAGGATGTGTTTGATTAATTCTATGTTTATTATGTAACAAGATGTATTAACATATTATTCCCTAAATAAATGGGTAGATCATATTCATGGAGAATAGTTCAGTAATTTTTATTGTAATGATATATTTCTTATTTCTTCTACACCATTCTATTTTGGTGTCACAGGAGTAGAGATGTTATGATTACATACATTTTGTGAGAGAAATTCGTCAAAATCAATATTCTATAACTCACAGCAATGATCACTTATTATGGATTTAATCATATGTCCACTGAGATTTTCGATAGTCATGTCATACTTGGTAAAGTATGAACAAGATTAGATTATATGTGCTAGGAAAAAGGAACAAGTTTATCTAGATAAATCATCTACAGGAACATAAAAATAATGCTTCCCATTGAGACTCAATACTCTAGATGGTCTAAACATTTCCATATGAACCAAATCGAGAGGTTGATAAGTGGTCACTTATTTCATTGGATTCAAAGAGATTTTCTGTTTCAATCCTTTTTGACAAGGATTATAGACTTTTTTGATTGTAAAATCTAATTGAGTTATGTCTTTAACTAATACTTTTACAGTTAACTAATTTAGAGACTGTATATTTTAATTTCATATTCTTCTATGCTAGAGCCAAGATTCATTGTGAACGGCATTTATACAAGAGACATTCTGTAAAGCATCTGTGTTAAGATTTATATCATATACATTATCATTTCTAAAAGTAGTAAATACAATGTTAATTTTCTCATCAAAAACATGGTATAAATAATTTTTTAATTTAACATTATGTATTTCATCACACAATTCAGATATGTTGAGTAGGTTATAATTTTATCCATCATCATACAGAACATAGGAAATTAAAATTGAGTTAGGGTTACCAATCTGGCCTCGGAAAAATATTTTTCTTTTACCATTGTCACCATACATGACATTTACTCCATAAATCATGATTAGAATTATAAATCATGAAAAATACCCTGTAATATGTCTTGAACACCCATTGTCCAAGTACCAATTCTTTTTACAGGATCTATTTAGACAATTTACCTACAAAATAGTTCATCCATGAATCAACTTTGGTAACCAGATTTTCCTAGGTACACATACATTAGTGAAATAAGATTTAGAAACCCAGAACTATCTTATGGGTTTCCTATATGTAAAATATAGAGTGTTTGAAAAACAAAAAATGTTTGGTCGTAGATAATTAGATACAGTAAGAGAAATTGTGGAACTGGAACTTGTTGTACAATTAAGGATTTTGAAAAAGTATTATATTTTCTAGATCTAGTTACAAAATGTTATTTGGAGGAATTTCATTGACCATGTTAATATCGTTTCCTAGAATTATAATTAAAATATATTTGTTTACCATGAATATTATTAAGAAAATTTTTTCAATTAGTAACCTTTTCACAGACTTTCTACAATTCCACATTGGAAAATTTTAATTCATTATTCTCCATGAGAAGTTGAGCATTTTTGTCTTTTTCAGTTGTCAGTTCAGAGTTAACAGTCACAGTAAGAACAAGTTGTTTCTTCAATTCATTATACATATCTTTCAACTCATTACATATTTCTTATAACATGTTGCAATATTCTATTAATTCATCATATTTCATATTCTTTAACTCACATTAAAATTAACAAGAATTATTTATAAGAGTGTATATAGTTTCTTCAGTAATGTTTATCAAAAAATGCATATTAGTTGTATCATCATTGATATTTTGAGAAGAGGCAGATTCATTTGGGCAGTCCTCGGATGCACACCAGGTGGATTTTATAGCAATATAATACCTTCTATCCATATTTTAATTATTTTATTCTTAGTTCATATTTGGAAAGTCATCCTTCACATGTCCTTTATTTTTACATTCATAGAAACTTATCACTTATGATTTACCATTTCACATCAAATCCTTTTTACAATATCCCTGGTTATCGTAATTTCTTTTATAAATATGTTTTCTGAAAAAAAAATATATAAAATTTCATGAATCTTATAGCCATATGGGACATTTTATCATCACTTTCTGAAGCTACATCTTCACTGTTTGAGCTTTAAATAGCTTCTTGAACATTCTTCCTGTATTTTATTTTAGATGAAGTTGTCTAGATGGATATATATTTTCATTTTGTTCATATTCTTTGGCATTTACATTCAATTCTACTTCATACGTCATTAATTATCCAATAAATTCATTCATTAGAATCTTATCAATATCACATTATTATCTTATTGATAAAAGACGATCCACACCATATTTCACATATGAATCACATATTCCATATAATATTCACTTTGTCTGTTACTTATCATTCAATAAAAAATCATGGTATTCACAATATCATTGAACCTGAGATACATATCTCAAATAAACTCTCCAGGATTCATTCTATTTTTTTAATAATTAATTTTATAAGTATTTAATCACATTTCCTTAACATTATATGTTCCATCATGAGAATCATATAGAGTGTCCCAAATCTCAAGTGATGTTTTACAAGAAGAGATACGGTTAAACTATTTATCTATTAGTGCACAATATAGAGAACTCACTAAATTACAATTGTTTTTATTGGAGGTTTGGGTAGGTTCATCCCATGTGCTTCTAGCAGTTTCTTGAATTGTACATTTATATTCAACAGTAGTCCAGATTCCAAATCCTATTCTTTCTAGAATTATTTTCTTTTTAAGCATCCAGTAAGAATAGTTAGTTCTATTAATGAATGGTGATCTGTTGGTTGTATCCCCTTATAATAAATTTTCCATGATAAAAATTGTAAATGAATTTCAATAAGATAATAATATAGAAATAACAAAAAATTTACGATCATGGATGAACAACTATAATCATAGTAGACATGATTCGAAAATCTGACAATAACTTTTTGAAATCCTCTGATACCAAATGTTGGTCAAAGTAGATAACTCAAGAGGGGGGGGGATTGAGTATCTATAAAAATTACTTTTATAATTAGTTATTTAAAATAACATTCCCCTTTGAAAATAAAATCAAAGTCGAATTATTGAGAATTTATAATAGTCATGAAGGTTCATCTAATTTCTCAAAAGATTGATTAGTTCACAGCTTTACCAATCTAAATATTAGTCATATTTTGAAACTAATATACTAATTCAAAAAAGATAAAAATAATTTATAAACTAACTATAAAAGGCCAGTTTATCTAAATGTGAAAAATACATATCAGATTAAAAAACAAGAAAAACATCACAACAGATAAAACAAGATGTTCAGTCTCATGTTGAGACATAGTCTTCTCCAATTGGTTATCAACATCAACTATGTAGTTTATCTTAATTAACATTTGATCCACACCCTGTATCCAAGTTCATAAAAACACACAGGGTTTTCCAGGACACAGTGGACCTCTACCATAGCTATTTGTGGGATACAAGAGTAAAAAGAGATTGACTATGAGGATATTTTAGTATCCTTTAGTTATTATTAGGTTAAAATTTGTTTGACACAAACAGATACACACACTGTTAAAATAGTAAACACAATATAACAACAGAGTTTTTAAAGAATAACATGGTTTTGAAATCTAGGTGTGTTGTGTAGTAATGCTCTAAACTTAATGGATATAGAGAAAATGATATTTGAGTCATCTTCTGGAAGATTAATACCAAAGGGATTATCGTAGTCTTTGTATTCTATCATCAAGGTGTGAAATGTTTCTGCTATTTTGTTTGAGGATGTTCAAAGAGCTTCATCTGGATGCTGCTTGTAAAGTTTTTTGTGAGATCAATCGTCAATTTCCTCTCTTTACAAAATCTTGCATATTAACACAGTCTTCCATTTTTGTTAAAAAAAAAATTTTCGAGCCTGGGATTTGGTATGAGCTTTTAATCCTTTTATACTTTATGGTCCACTAGGCAAGAAGATCTCCCCATGTAAATGTATCTCGTACTATCTATGGATAGTTCAAATGACAACATTAAATAACGTCAGAAACATTAATTTTACTATATATGACCGAATGAAATAAATTTGAATTAATAAAATTGAAACAGTTATTTATGACTATTGGTGAGTCATATCACTTAGTCTGTCATCTTCATTCTGTCAACTTCGGTGTATCATCTTCATCCTGTCATATTTGGTGTGTCATCTTCAGTTTTTCAAATATTAGTGTCTCATCTTCAAGGTATCATCATTGGTATGACATTTTTGGTGGGTCATCTTCAGTTTTTCATCATCGGTTTGTCATCTTCGGGGTGTCATCTTAAGTCTATCATCATCAGTCTGTCATCACCGGTGTGTCGAACAATTGTGTGTCGAACATCGTTGTGTCCATCATCGGTGTGTCCAACATCGGTGTGTCGAACTTCCGTATGTCTAACATCGGTGTGTCATTCATCAGTGCGTCAAACATCATTTTTAGTGACTCTAAAAAGATGATGATGTGTTTTTCATACACAGAACATAACTAGATTAATTGACCTCCAATAATACATGTAAAAATAAAATTGTAAACATATTTATTAATATATATATGTTATTGAATAATTGATTTACTTAGAGATATTAAATGGAATTAAATAAATGAATTTTGTAGATTGATTGTATATGTGATTATGAAAACAATTATAGCATGGAGTGTCCAACTGCTCACATCCCTTTCGTATGCCACATCACATCCTTCCCGCACACACCTGTGCCTCACAACACATCCTTCCTGCACATGCCTAGTCTTCACAACACATCATTCCCACACAATCCATGGACTAACAAAAAATCACATAACATATCATCATGAAAACAAATAAGAAGGAACATTACTAATAATTATAAAAATACATGGGAAACAAACTACCTCTCCTGCAGATATCTAGGCTTTCACATCACCGTCAAAGACTCAAGGGAAACAAACCACCCTTTCCAAAAACACATTGTCCATCACAACCACCATTTAAATCACTAATAGACCACCAAACATCACACCTTGTGACATACCTACAAATCCTAGAATATAGATAGATGAAATTATCATGTACACATCCATATGTAATCCTCAACGGATGTTTGAAAAAACACCACCCGTTTGATGATGTAGGTGTTCGGAAGGTAGTGATCAACAGTGGTGTGGTGAGTATAGAAATCACTATAAAATAAAATTACACATATAGTACAAAACACTCCGGATATAACTATAGGTTTTTAAAAAAACTATATAACTCACAACACCATTTTCTTTTGATGCATCCTCTAAATACAGAACACAACACAACATGCCACAAATCCAATTTCACTTTTTCACCCATATCTATTTAACTATTTCCATGGTAACAGTCATTCAGGGAGTTAATAACATTATTAAATTAAAACAACTTCACATTACCTCTACATTAAACAACCAACCACTAGATACTGGGAGAAAATTTCAACATTTTATGAATGAAAAGACTCTCAACAATTACCATTAGAAAGTCCGGTTCCTTTCTTCAAACTCACCATCCCTAGTTAACTATACGAACTGAACCAACCATTTATGAACAACTGTTCCGCAACCACATCACCACATGTAACAAGTAGAAACAAATTTCCATATTTAATAAGTCATTTCTTATTTAATTACTCCTTTTTATTTAGAAGATATCTCAAAAACTATATGATCCTAATGAGTCAAATTATTTATTAAATATATGCAGTTAACCAATTTCTATATTAATTAAACAGAAAATGATCAAAATGTATTCCAAAAACCATTAGGCACATAAACAAGGACCCCAACTACCAAGAATTTTAGTGTGTATTTGTATCATAAAAGTAAAAATATTAACAATATCATTCACAAATAATGTTTATTTTTCACATTCCCCAACCCTTGTATATTTAGTTTTAAACTAATTTAATTAACATTAATATTTAAGAATCAATTATCTTCACATTTTAAAACATCACAATACTCATCACACGTGTTTCAGAATTATGAGTGATAAAAAAAATACTACCTAGAAGAATAGTCGATCATAACTTCTTGGCATCCCCAAAAATAAGGGCATGCATACAACATATAAGGCTCAAATGAATAATGATCCTATTTTGGCTACTAGTTCACATTAATTATATGGGATAAGTAATTTATTACTTATCACATCAACAAGAAGTTAACAAGATGAATGATATTTGGATTTATGAGGATCAAACATGAGTCATGAGATATGATATAATTTTAATTTTCCATTAAGGTCTGATCTAGAAAAAACCATGTTTTTTGACAATTTAAAACTCTATGGACTCGTAGGGAATTAATGATATAATTTATTGAATTCAAATTGGTCCCAAATACTTCTAAAATTTTCAATAAATGAAATTTATTTTAGAGAAATACATAAATAGGGAAAATATGGATGAACTGGAAACACTACTCACAAGGCACTACCAGTAAGACACCACCTGATGAGGCACTCCTTGATGAGTTGCCACTAGTGAGGCACATACAAACAAGGAACTGACAAATATCCACTACTAGATGAGGATACACCATATGAGGAACCTCTTGATGAGTGACTGAATGCGAGGCTCCAAAAGATGAAAAACCGCCCATGGCCGACTGCTAGACTAGGTACCACCAGATGAGGCACCACCAGATGAATGACTACCAGTGAGCCAGCCCAAGTGATGCATCATCAGGATAAAATCCATCCACCAAGGCACCTCCAATAAGGCACCTACTGGATGTGACACCAACCATGATCTATAGCTTGGGTGGGTTACCATTATTGAGACTCCTCTTGGGTGAGATATCATTGGCGAGACACCTCTAGTGTGATGCACCGTTGTGATGAGACACCATTCAAATACATGGAAAATTTTGAATATTTAAATGTGTTAAAATGGTTCACCATTAATTTAAATGACACATAAAACACAAAATTTCCCATAAAGTAAAGTTCTGTAGAGGTTGGTTTGTTACATGAGATACCACTCAATCAATTCTCATACTCGAGAATCAAAAACCAACACTGAAGAAAGAGAAGAAGTGTCCAAAAAAAACCATCCACTCAGATACCTCTCAAGGATCTCATCACAATGAAAAAACCACTATCAACTAAACACATAAAATTTCAGGGATAAACCACCATATGTTGTTCGAAATATGGAGTGGGAACCTCTCTACCATAGAACACCACCACTTACACCAACAAAAAATGATTTATAATTATTTTTTAGGACACATCACCCTAAACGACCACAAAAAACATTGAAAAACCACAGGTCACCTCCTCTCAAATAGGTAAACTACCAGATAACCTCTGCACAGCCACAACACAAGAACATGAAAATAATAAAATCACATCATCCCAAAAACCTGGTCCAAGGAATCACATACTCCATGTAAAGATATTTTTTGAATAAGGAGGCACTAAATCATCCACACGGAATTGATCGGGTCACAGTTAATGCATCATTATTATGAATTGGGCCTCCGAATTTAATCTGATGTGAATTTTTCACACATCACGCCACATATATCTCAATCCATGGAGAAATAGATGATTTCAATAAATAGGATTCAAATATCACATTACAAAAACATCATAGCATAGTAAACCATAAAAAACACTTGGTTTTTGGGCACACATCTACGCCTCTCACTCCCGTGTACTCTCCACTTAGACACCATGCCTCAAAAACATAAAAACCCATGGAACGATCAATCCATATGACACCTTCACATGGAAATCCTTGATCTCTACTAGATACTCCCCAAACATTTCATCATACATGATATATTACTCTCCCCTATCAAAGATATTGGATTCATCATGAATATACCAACAATTCTGAGAATTTAGAACGATGTTGTGTATAATCTCAATAAACTATCACTATTACAAACAATACGATACATTTACCACTAGTCCCAACACCTCAAAGTGTCCAACAAACCTTTGGGAATGTTTAACCCCAACCAGACCTCTACAACCCACATCTAGGGGAAACCTTCTGGAATACGTGGTTCCCATACTCAAACTATAAGGTAATCATCATTAGATCAACATAATATATTAATCATTCTTGGAAATCATTTATCCACTCATGAATGAGCTCATCATTCTATGTCTTTCTCTATACCACATTAGGAGCAGGAACAATGGTCTCCCCAACTTCTATCTGGAAGACTGGTGGAGAAAATAGTCATCTAATAAATGCATCAATGGGGATCATGACAATTGAAGAGTGATAGATATTATTTTATTTAAAATACACTAAGGGTATGTTTCATACCCAAGATCATCTGAAGTTTGTGAATCACACCGACAACATATCATCTTACGTCTGGATATTCAGTTTCGTTTTCCAATTTTTTTAGGGTGGAAAGAAGTACCATGGGTAAACTGAATGCACTAAGCTTGGTAAAATCATGTACATAATTGTGAGTTATAATATGTGTCATGATCTAAGACTTTGTACCATGGATATCCATGATACTACACCACTTCATCAATAATTCTCCTTGACAATTAGTCCACAGTTCACGACCCCTTGATTTCTATGAATTGGGAATATTTCATTCACTGATCCACTATCACACAGAAAACATCACAACCTCCCTGAGATTAGTGTAACCCTAGAATGAAATCAATTGATAAGTCTT
The DNA here is from genome assembly GCA_963277665.1 of Viscum album. Taxonomy (NCBI): domain Eukaryota; kingdom Viridiplantae; phylum Streptophyta; class Magnoliopsida; order Santalales; family Viscaceae; genus Viscum; species Viscum album. Next base: position 667,305,645 of record OY728165.1, on the reverse strand, counting down.
CCCATTTTCAATCAAGAACATACATGTCCTAAAATCCACAATGAACATGATGCTTAGCCATTTCTTGTTGTTAAACCAATAAATTTTCCACAAACTCCACCACTAAAAATTTCATCTCAGGCCACTAAAACTACATCCTCAAGCAACGATACATCTTGGAAACTCAAGGCCTTAACAAAAAAGGTGATAAATGAAAATCATGATGTACTCCATCATGTATAACCACAAGAACAAACTAATTTTCCCAAATCAACATCATGTTTGGACCATCATCTGACCATCCTTCTGACGAATTGCCATAGCCATCATGATTGCACATCTCCTCTTCAATCTGAGTCTCCCCACTATGACTCCTCAAACTGAAACAATATAGAATATTTCACAGCCATTTTAAAAAATATCCTTTACCAACATCCATTATTACATATATGTGAATGAGATAAAACTCCTCTATTTCCTTCCAAGAAATGACGGATTCTAGAACAAAATCCTTTTATGACATTCTTCACAAATCATCGCCACGAAATTATCATTTCATGAGGTATTTTAGATCTAAAAATACTAATTCTAATGAATCTATATCCTCCATTATTCCCATAAGTTCATATATTGATGATAAATGACATACCTCAAGCACTTATAAACTGTAAAGTCAAAAAGGTGCTTCCTAATGAGGTTATGTATTCAACTATTCCATGCAAACCAAGATAATGATAGCTCTAGATCATGGTTGGAATAGTTATGCTATGGGGACATAACTTCTGATATCCCTAAGGGATCAGTTCCCATTTCTGCATCAGCATGCATCACATGCTCAGATGGGAAGAGTAAAAAAACACCAAAAAAATTAATCATTCCTTAGGACACTAGGGAACATGGGCACTAACCAACTTCCTTTCTAGGAAACAAAGAATTTCCTAGCACTAATCACACATTGGAAATTCACGGTCCTTCTTTTTAATGTTATCTATAGGGTTGAAACATGATATAAATAAGAAAAAAACCATAGAAAATATCATATGAGACCAATAAAACTATAAACCATGTCATCAATATTGGGTGAAACCTAATAAAAATATGCTTTAAGCATCAAAAATCTACTTCCACACCATTCTGGGACACCCATGACTGAGGAAATTCACATATTGTGTCCAAATCAAAAACATAAACTAATTTCCATATAGTTAATAGAATTAGGGAACACGAAATATGGGTATGAAACATATGGTGTGCTCCTCTTAATTCATTTAGAATAACATATCATCAATGACTACAATGATGTACCAATCCAAGAAATCATAGAACATGGATTTCATAATCCCCATGAACATGGATGGTGTGTTCATAACACTAAATTATTTGAATACAATGTCAATGTTACAATACCTATATATAATTGCAGTTTTTGGGACATCTCTATCTTTCTCCCACAATTGGTTATATCCATGCCACATTGCAATATTTGGAAACCAATTATTTTATCTCAAAGGGTAAAAAAGATAACATATTATTAGAAGACGTTAATAGTTCTTGATTGTCACTAGGATCAAACTCTAGTTGTCTATACAAAACCTCAATACACCAACCCTTCTATGAGAAAAAAACACGAGCACCCTACACTGACACACTTGGTCAGATAATTCAATTTTCATCATATCATATATCTAAATCATTAACAACCTCGTCGTAGATGGTTCCACCTAATAAGGATCCATTGAAATCGATGAAGCAATAGGTTGTAAGTATATCACAATCTCAAAATCGCGGCAATATGGTAGTGTCCCAACACCTCAGGGAAAACATTTAGAAACTATCCAATGACCCTCAGAACATATAAAATACTAGAATCAATTGATTCAACTTAAAACTCATCTAACAAGGAATTAATGGGATCCACTTTCTAGCTGCCCATCTGAATACTATGCTCACTAATGATAACCACACTGTACTCATCCCCATCCAAAATCTTTTAACTAATTTATAAGTAATGGATAATATCATATAAAAAATACAACCAATCAATGTAGTTGGTTACATTATAGGGATGCATCATTGAAATGTATAGATCCCAATTGGGATGATGTTTTCCAATCATCAATCTACACGTATTTCACACTTCAAAAAGCTAGTCTAGCCACCTAATAGAATTCTAAACACCTAGGGAACATGAATCATATATATATCTAATCCAAGAGAATGGGCTAGAGATGGTGAATCCATTGATTAAGAATATTTTAAATCAAACAAAGAATGAACAAGTGTATTAATCAAACTGATCATACAAATTATGATCTATGGCCCCTAATGGTAATATTTCCTCCACTATGTGCAACCGACCATGCCCAAATACTCTTCCTTTATATTGATGAATATCTCCACATCTACACTCAGGTATTAGTTCATAAACATGAGTAACATCATAATGTCTTCCTCTACCTTCTCTATCTCTTATTAGTGGAACAAATTCTTAATTCCCTTGTAGTTGAAATGGAATCACTAGAAACTAAAACTGAGGATGGTGTTAAACCTATCAACCTCCAACAAACAGATCTTGGGGAACCATTTGGCATTGGCTTAAGAAATTGTCTTTATCCCCAAAACCAATGTATCTTCACCAAAGGCTCCTAGGAAAATCTTGGAAACCAATGGGCCCTGAATGCGAGAAAGGAAGCTATTGTGGATGAATACCTTCCAGTTTAAACCTCTATGGTCATAGCACCTAAATCCTTCCTCTAATAAATCTACCACTCAATTAACACTTTTAACTACCCTGTCACCATATGCATCATCATGAGTGTATCTAATTAATCACTTATTCCTTCTTCTAATCCTATAGATGTGTATGTAATGAAAAAAATGAGTAATCATATAATAGATAGATAGATGGAGGGCCTCCTAAAGATTTATCACATGAGAATCCTCATTTGGAAAAACATTTGGAAAAAATGTATATGGTCATTGAAAATGATTCCCAAATCACACACAGTCATACTCACCTTCATAAGGAAGAGTATTTGCTTCTCTTTTAATCCATCTTGGACATTTCAAGGTACTCTTCCTGGAACACCTTCTGGAATTCAACCAACAAAATCTCTACTTTTTTTCTATCCATGATATAGCCTCAACCACTAATACTCATCACCATACAACTGACTAACTGCTATAGGGACCTAGTACTTCTTCAAGGCTTGGATCAAATAGAAAGAGATCAAATGATCCTCCTATGTGCTCTCTGTCTCCACAACTAAATAACATCCCAAATATTTCTTAAAACAGTGATGCTTGAATGAACACAATGTCATCTTCCACAAATAATCCTCCTCATCCAAAACGACCATAGGGTGATAAAGAAGATCATCCTACTAAACCTGAACTACATAAGCCACACACAAATGATACCCATGAGACATGGATTAATGGAAAACAAGTTATTAAAAACCCTTGTAGTCTGTAATTTACATTAATAATTATTTTAACACATTTAATTAATTTCCTTTAATATTTTTACTTTAAAAAAACCTAATTCAAACAAAAACAATATCCATTTTTGTGCATGTATCATTCATAGTTCAACAAGAACTTCCATCTCACATGGCCATTCAACATGCTATGAGTTTATTCCCTAGATCACATTGGGAATAAAAACCCCATGTATTATCCAGTTTTCCTAGCATATTTCATAAACCTTGGTCAACATGAACAATTTCCCTACCAACCCATGAAATCATCACAATATCTATCTCCAAAATCCAAACTATATCTCACATATCTCCTTTGATAACACGTTTTCATGACCCCCTCCCTCCAAATATATGACTCTTTAGGATGATAATGAAAAATGTATTTAATCACCATTAATTACCACCTCCAGTGTGCACTCTGTTGGAGACTACCACTAATGGTGTACAAATCCCACATCAAGGGAGAAATCTCCCTTTACACGAAACAAGATTTAGAGATAAAACATATCATCCATTAACCCAAAAATATCATAACAAATAATTCCAAATACCATCCCACAATTCATTCATCAAACAGAACTATTACAATATAGTAATTTATACAATGTAAATTCCCAAATGTAAGGCTGAAGCAGCAACACAAAAACTATCCCAATGGTCATTCTAGTAACATCCAAAATGGTCCATGTAATCCTATTGGAATTTTGAAAGTAGTTTCATATTTGTAGGTTGAGCATACATGAATAATCTGTAAGAAAGGAAAAGTCTCTAATTCATAGGTGAACGAAGTATACCAATTCCCCTATGGGAAAACAAATGAGCCAAACAGTACATACCTAGGTATATTAACTATCAAGACCACACTAATGCACACTAACTATGTAATTTAGGTCATGTAATATAATATAAAGTAAATAAAATTGTTGATAGTGTACCCATCTCTAGTTTACCACTGATATTTATCTCGGTCCCAAAATCATATGTCATGGTTCTCCCATTCCATTCATATACCACATAACATCCCATCCACAAACACCTAATCCTCACTACACATCCCGCATGCACACACTTTGGCATCACAAATCATCTCTCCCACACACACCACGACATCAAAACACATCACATCACATATCATCCCAAAGACACCTTGGAAGGCACATCACAACTCAATATGATGACTACTGGGAAACAAACATCCTCTCCACAAAACACAAGGGATTACACATTTCTCTCGAATACACATGGGCCACAAACCACCTCACCTGCAACAACCTAGGTTATCATAACCACGATATATAGAAATAATATAACTTTTACAATCATAGCTTGTGGAATTCCTAACATTCCATGAATGTAGAATGGAAAAGCGTGGGCACCCATCCATCCATACTTCTCACAAAATTTCAGTAAAAACACCCTCTGTGTAATGATGTGGGTGTTCAGAATATAGGGCTCAACATGGGTTCGGTGCAAATATAAATTACGATAACATACAAATATATATATTACCAAACACTCCATCCCATCCTATGTGTTGACAATCAATAAAACTGACTAATAACATTTTTACCTTTTTCTAAATCCTCTAAATCTATAACACCACACAATATGAAAGATATTTCATTTCACATTTCCATCTAAATACTTTTACCCATATATATTTAGTTAACAAAACCAACCCAATCCAATATTGTTTTCAATCTATTGGTAATTTATTCTGTCACCACATAGGTAACTATCAGACATGACACAATCACATTACATGGTAATAATTATTTAGTGGATGAGGAACCCTGCAAAGTAACACAACTTCACATTACCACTACCATCAATACCCATCCTCTAGTTACAATTTTATGATTTCTACATGTTATCAATGAAAATAATATCATCAGTTACATATAAAAACATTTCATTCCATCTTCAAAATAAGTCACCATAGTTAATCATATCAACAAAACAAACCCCATGTCCGCAAATGTGCCCAAAACCACATCACAAAAGAAATGAAAAAAAATATTTCTAGATCTAATAAATAATCCCTTTTTAATTATTACTTATAATTAATGGTTTATTACCAAAAATATATGATCTTAGTTCATCCATTTGTTGGAATAATATACGTAGTTAACTAATTTATATAGTCATTTTACCAAACCAAAGAAACATGCATTCCACAAACCATCAGGTTAACATACAAGGACCCCCTACATATATGATATTTAGTGGGTATTTAACCCATATAAATCAAAATATTTACTATTTCAACACACAAATAGATCAGGATTCACATTCTCAATCCCCTGTATATTGATTTTAAAACCAATTCTCCTATTTTAACAAATCATTAATAAATGATTTTCTTGAGGGAAAACATATATATACCCATACACATGATGAATAATTTGGAATGATGAATGAAATACTACCATGAAGAAGAGATGTTCAGAGCATATTGGATGCACAAGAAATTGGGGATCTCGTACACAAGGTTACTCTCCACGGAATAATGAACGAATTTTAGCACACAATTCACACGACTCTTATGGGAAGAGTGATAGGTACATATTGTATCTAGAATGAATGAATGAGATGAAATATATCTCATATTTTGGAGGATAACATCTGATTCATGGGGTTAGATATAGTTTTAATTTCCCATTAATTTATTATCTGCCCAAGACATCATGTTTTGACCATTTAAAAGTATTCAAGATATTAGTGAATTAATCATATAATTTATGAACTATTTATTGATCCAAAATACTTTTGTGTGTGGAATTATACCCATTTTATATCAATGAAATATATAAAAATTGTAAAACTTGAAGAAATGGAAGCACTACTCATGAGGAACTGGTAGTGAGACATAGTCAGATGATAAACTGCAAGATGAGAAGCCACTAGGGAGGCCCCATAAGATTAGACACGTCTAATGAGCCACTGCATGATGAGGCATTTCCAGGAACACATCCTCTAGAGAAGCACAACTAGAAGAGGCACGTCCCACCATACACTTCCAGATGTGGCACTACTAGATGAGTCACCACCAAACATGGGGAACTAGTTAGCCACAACAAACTAGTAAGCACTAGGATGACACACTATGTGTGATCCACCACCAACGAGGCACCACTAGAATGATACACTACCAAGGAGCCACCCCAAGGGTTATATACCTTTAGTGAGATACTGCCAGGGTGAGATACCATTAGCAAGATGCCCACAACGTGACTGACCGTTTTGATGATATGCTATTGGAAAAAATGAAAAACTAATAATTATCCATTATTTTGAAATAAGTCACATTAACATCCTAGGTAAACACAAACACGAAATTTCTCACAAATTAATGAATTAGAGAGTACATTCTATTAAAATTAGGTATATTAATATGAACCTTAAATTAGTAACCTCACAAATTAATATTTTTTTCATGTTATTATTATAAATTTTTTTTAGATTATAATTAAATATTCAACGTGTAAAAAAATATGTTATAATTTTTATTTTTTTCCAAATAAATGAGGATTTATGTTTAATATTAAACTTCATGTATTGGGAAATTATTTTCAGAAAATGGAATCCATTTTTCAAAAATACACATTGATAAATGGTACTGAATAATTTTTGGTAAATTTTTTTAAATATTTGATTTTTATGAATAGTGAAATACAATAGTTTACGGTATTTGCTAAATACATCAATTATTATGTAATGGATAATTAATGGATAATTTAAGAACCAATACATAGAAATAACATGAACTATTTACTTTACATGGTCACAAGAATCGTCACTATTGAATGCAATGACCACAAATAATAGACAAATAAATAAAATATTCAAAAATCACCAATATCTTACACTATAAATACCACCTCTCACCAACCCTTATCCTCATGCCTTATATGCCTTTCACGTTTCTTATATTCTGACCAATTCTCCATTATAATTTCTTACCCACATGTTCGTCATTATAGTGTTAGAAAAAGACCATCTAAAGTGCCTTTAGGGACTTCTCAATGAGTCAATATACTGGAGGAATAATCCGCGATCATTATGTTTTAATTATTAATAAATTATTGTATTTAATTTTTTTTATCCTTAGCTCATCTAAAAAAAATTAATAAAAACTCCACTAACTAATATATACATTAATTTTATTAAGTTAATGTAATATCTATCAAAAAACCCATTCTCATATTCCTTTCATTTTATAAATCAATATATCAACTGTGATGTTTCAATTTACAACGATCGTGGATGATTTGTTTTCATTTTACATTACAACCTTCATGGATGCTCATAAAAACAGAATTATGGTAATATATTATTTTATTACAAATATTATAAGTTATATAATGTTATTTTAACAATTATGTAAACATGAAATCAAATAAAAAAATATAAGACTGTGATGGTGTTAAAAACCGCACAAATTTATTAAATAAATTTTATTAACCTTTTATCTATTGAATCATTCGCATAACATATAACCAAATGATATATAATATTTTATAAAATTATATAATTTTTTCAATAACAAGTTATTTCAATTATGAATATTTTTTCTAATTGTACATAAACCTTTATACTTTTATACAAGCGAACTTATGATGGAAAACCAAGAAAATAAACACCCTCATAACTATGAAATTGAATCTTATAAGTCATAAAAATGTCCATAAATGAACATGAAAAAAATATAATAAATCAAATACAAGTATAAAATTATCTGAATTAGGTAATTAATTAATCTAATTTTAATGTCTAGAATATTTTGAGAAAGTTCAGAAAATATTTAGACATAAGATTTGATATTTATAAACAATATTTTTATTCATTGGGTTAAACTCATATATCGTTGGTTATGTTATTCCAAAAATATGTTTGAAATTAACTTTAATGATTTTATACTATATTAAAATTTTTATTGTCTCTATTTAGTTTTTTTACACATAATAATTTTATTGATTTATCATCTCTCCATTTATATGAACATTTAAATGGATATATTAACTTAGTTTTTTTATTAGGATAAACCCATATGTCATTAGATATGTTATTCCAGGAATCTGTGTGGAAGAGAATCTTATTATTGTTTTAATTTTTTTTTCAAATTTTATTTTTTGGATTTACAATTTCCACACATAGTAATTTAATTTATTTTTCATTACTTGAATTATATGATCATTGTATGAGTCTTATTCATCATAAATTTCTTCTCTGTGGAGTATGTATAATGACCAATTTTATTTATTATCCTCATTCATTGATTATTTAATTAATCTTTGATATTTATTTTATCATATATATGATTATTTTCTTATTTATTACCATTTTTCATATGGTGTTTATTTTGAATTTTTTTAACTATGAAATTATTGAAGAATCGGTATCCCCTACTCAATAAGGATATTTTGATAATTCATATTGTTCTACAATAAAATATAATTATGAATAATTTATTAGAATTTATTTTATGGGTGGGGGAAAGATTTATATATCCCCTCGATGCGTTGACTTGTCTCTGGAGGCAAAATAATTAGGCACAAATCCTTCATGTTTGTATGTATGAAGAATAAGTCATCTTTTTACCCACTAAATAAATCCATATTTTGAATGGTCTTGAATACATTGGTTTATGTTCCAGAAACATGACGTCCAATGATTAATATGTTTCCTCATTTAATATTAAATAAATAATATCCATGATACTTTCAATATGATAGAATCTATAGAAGCATGTTTTATTCTATGTTTATTGGTTAAATGCAATGAATTTTTCAGTTGTTTTCCTTTATATATAAATTATGCCTTCATTAATTTTTGTCACTTATTATTGAATCATTATCCCTAAATACGATTTCTATACTACACATTTATTTTTTCATTCTCTAGGATATGAAGATTAAATCATTTAATGAGTTTCAAGGAAGAAATTTATTTTCCTTTGTTTGGTTATGTGATTAATTACCCATGTAATAAAAGAACCTTGTATGTATCATGTTCTTAAAGCCTACTGAAATGATTGATAAATAGTGATGTGATATCTTTTATATATACCATTTTAATATAATTACTACTCACTGTATACTATAGGGGATGGGGTTGTTTTAGTCGGTATCATAGAAGGTTTAGTATAATCCTTCAATACTAGATGTCAAGTAAACATGATAATTATAATATTTCATATTCGTTGAATTGTGCTAAAAAATCATGATCATTATAATATTACTTAGTGTGTGACATTATATAGTGAAGGGTGCTAATGAATGAAATGAAATCAATACCCACAGAAAATGAAGGGATTCCCCCATAGAGAAATTCAACAACATTTTTGTTGGAGCTGTGATGATCATGATTATATTACAATAGATTACATTGGTTTTGACAAATAACGACACTACACCTATTTTAGATCATTTTATGTGGTTGAATCCCCCATATTTCTATCAGACCACTAATATAGTTATTGTTAATTAGTCGATTGGGTTACATGAAAAGATAGTTAATGGATTGGGATATGATGAAAGGGAAAAGGTAGTGCAAGCTGTATATTTTATCAAGGGTGGTGTTGTTCAATGGTTTTCATTGATCTAGAATATAATGAAGAAATACAAAATAAAATACATTTAATAGAATGATTTGAAATCAATATAATTGAAAAAATATTTCCCATGAGAGTAATGAACTAAAAGTAATTCAAAATTACATAAAATAATGAAAATGATGGAAGAGAGTGTTTTAGAGTATGATGCTTCCTTAAAAAGTCTCCCTAGGTATTTAAGATTTTTCATATATGTTTTGAAAAACATGATTGTTCAATTTATTTTATTTATTAATCCATGTCTCGAAAGGGAATTGGATTTCCAAACATTATCATCATATGATCATATAATATTAAGCGCTATAAAAAAATAATATTTTTTCAAGATCTAAATTTTTTATTGGAATTAATAGAAGAAGAGGACTTCTGCTAACCATGTAAAAAGTTATGTTTGAAATAAAAATTTGAGAATGAATAAATTCAAATTATGTGAAAATTATGAATGTAATCATCCTACGAAATTCATAAAAGGTTTCTGAGTTTGTTCTAAATTCTTAAAAAAGGATAATCTAGATAATAAATGTAAGGAAGAGAAAAAAATAAATTATGTTCAATGCCTCCACTGTAATGAAATTGATCATTATTCAAATCAATTTCCCATGAGTCAATGGGAATCTACTATAGAATTTGACAAGGGGATATGGACTTGTTTTGATATCACCATAGCTGATGTATAAGTACCAAATGATTTAGTGGCGTCAACATTAATCTTATATTGAAGTTTATCAAATGATTTATTTTTTATTTAATCATCAATGTCTTTTAAATCCACAAATTTTTTGAATAATATTATACATTCCCTTTTTTATTTAATAAGTGATGTTTCAGTTAAAACTCTTATGTGGAGTCTCATTACAATCAAAATGTGGTTATGTATCCTCATTATGACACATTAACATTAATTACTTCCTATTATTTTCACCATATCTATGTTAAACATTGATATAATCCTAGACATATACTAAATTTCAAAATACGATGACCAAATATATTGTAAGTATAAGGGAATAATGATCTGTGAGAAATGTGTCGAATCCAAAATATTTTTACCACAAACATAATCATCATATTCATATCTAGATCTACCACAATTTTATCTACATAATAAATTTTTTTGCGAGGAATAGAAAATTAATATTTTTATAAGTAAATTAATCTTAAAATTAAGGATGTGACTATTTATAGGAATAAATTGATGTATTTCAAGATAAACTACCCAGACATCCCCCAAAGTGTGAAGTATAGTTTTCAATTTGTTTAATCCATTATTCAAAAAAAAATCAAAGACTCCACATATAATGGAAAATTTTGAATTAGTGGAGGTGAAGACACAAAAATAGTTGTTGAGTAATAAATAATCTATTCTCCCTAGTGTTTCCACACGGGGATACTATGTGTCTCTTTTTTAAGAAGAAATATGGATCCTTGAGGAAGTTCATCCAAAATAATGAAATAATTGTTATTATTATAAATAAAAGGTATCATATGAATCGTATTGATGATTTAATTGATCAAAATAACATAGTTAACTATTTTTTGTATATTGAACTTAATTCTAGGTATTTTCAATTTTGAACAAAGATGGAATATATTTTGAAGATAGCTTCTAAGACAATCTATTGACATTATGATTTTTTATAAAATCCATTTGAATTGAATAATGTACCCACTGATTTAATGGATCTAAATAATAGAGTATTAATGGAATAACTTGATGATTTTTTATTTTATAAATTTATAATTTTCAAGTGAATTCTAAATTTTATTAAGACGATGACAATAAAATTCGTACTATTCTTGAGACTGTCAAGAGGATTGAGTAATATGGAAATTTTATAAATTATGAATTATATATTTTGGAAAAACATTATTGGACATATTATCACTAAGGATGGAATATAAGTTGATCCAATAAATTCAATGGAAATCCAATAGTGGCCTATATCAATGAACATAACCATGGTATGTAGTTTCATTGTTTTAGCAGGTCACTGTCCCCATTTAATTTATTTTCTTCATAATTTTCAATGCCATTAACAATGCACACTTGTAAATGATCTATTATTTTATGGTCAAATGAATGTGTATAATTTTATGAATAATTAATTAGAATATAAGTCCATTCTACAATTTTGACTCTACCATTAGGAAATAATGGTTTTATGATATATAATAATGTATCAAAAAAAATACTATGTTGTATCATTATGTAAAATGAAAAATTTATTTCATATTACTCAAGGAAAGTGATGATCCAAGAACAAAATTTTCCAACCCATTATCTTAATTTTGAAATTGTAATCTTTTCTCAGAATATATGGAGACACTATCTCTGTGGTGAAATATGTGAGATATATATGGTTCTAAATAGTTTCAAATACAAACATACATAGAAAGAACTCAACACATGGAAATCAAAATTGCTCAAGTTAATTAAATATTATTATTTCACAATACATTACCACATATGAAATGAAAATAAAGTTGCATATTCCTTAGGTTGGAATTTTCTTGGACTTTTGAACCAAAAATGATTCAAAAATATAATAGGTTTTTGGATTTAGTAAAGAGGGATATAAGAATGGTTAAATAATGGTAAAAATAACCCCTTTTTCAAATGATTGATAAACCATCTTCATTGGATAACATAAAAAACACTCAACTGGATGATGATGAATTTCTATAGAAAAATAATGTCATTAAAGATGAAATTTTTTTAGTCATTGTGTATGATGATGGAATTCTGAATTTTGGAATGTTTCTATGTTTTCCATGAATACATATGATATAAGGGGAACTATTATACGATTCTCATATCTCAATTTTCCCAATACAACCTAGTAGTTCAAAGATGTGTATTGATCTAATGGAATATTTTTTGTGGGTTAATATAATGAGAGAAGATTCTAACTACATGCCAAGATTATATGTTCTTCGATATGTGAACCTCTATCTATTGAGTTAGATCAATATCCATATTTGACATAAAAATTCATTAATAGTCTATAAGAGACTATGGATACATAACTTCATTTGAGTAAAGCTTATCACCCTTAAACTGACAAACTATCTGAAAGGAATATTTAAACATTAGAATTCAAGTTGATATCATTATGGTAACACCGCGATATTTTATGAAAAATATTCTTTTAATTTCATTAATTTTTTGGGTTGTATGCTACACCAATATTACCTTACACTATACGCAACACTGAATTAGCTTGCAGTATACGCAACACTATTCTTGGATTGTGTTACACAAAATTTTGATAATAGTTATTCTAAGAAACATTGAGTATATATATATATATATTCAATTTATAAATGAAATATGTTTGGATTATGTTATACGAAACAACGAAGGATTCTTGCACAACACGCAACCCTGACTTTGCTTGCATTACACCTAATCGTGACCTTCCTCGATAGCGTGTGTTGTATGCAATACATGGTTTTACTAAACAAATGATATATTATTATAATATTATTATTAACTAGCCGTTATGAATAGTATTAAATAAATTTTGAATTTTATAACATTATTATTAATCTTCGCATTTTATATAACACGGTATAAGAACAAAATAATTTTTTCAGGTAAAATAAGTATTTTTCAAAAAATACTGTTTTGCCGCCTTTTGATGGCGCACCCACATTAAATATAGTTTTTGACATGTTTATAAGTTCAATTTGACAAAATAAAATTCTTTATTAGAATAAGGAAATAAATTTTTTTTTTGGATAAATTTTTCATATTATTCTGGTCAATTTCATATTTTGATGAATTGTAAAAACACGCTATATTTTTATTAAAAACAACTTTTTTCATCGCAATAATTTATATGGATAAATTATAATATTGAATGGTTATAAAGTATAAATATAATATATTTTTACCATTTAATATAATCTATGTCATTAGAATTGATTTTACATTAAATTCGTAGGTTAAATCAAATCAATGTTTTGCATTGTTTTAATGAAAAACACATTTTTTTTCGACAACAGGATTAATTTTAATTTAATTTCTGCAACTTTTTTGTATTGAATTTGGAAAAAATGGATTCCATATTTGGAATCAGTGGGTCCAAATTATGTTAATAAGATAATTTTTATTTTTGGGAATTATGAATAGTAACTACCGTAAATTTTATTTACCATAGTTAAAGGTAAATCGGGTAATTAAGGGTAAATATAATATTATAAAATTACCCTAACACATTCCAAAATTCTATTGGATGGATAAAAGTATACCCATATAACCTAAGGGTCATATTAGATTAATTTTATGGACTTTTGACCATGAAAATAATTTAATTATTATTAAAACCAAAGAAAGTGACAACATGTCACTCTCTTAAATCTTATAAGTATAATAATTTTAATTTAGGGGTAAACATCATCAAACTTCGTACATGAATAGTCTCCAGAAAGATAATAAAATTATCTACATCATGATTATTTATAAAGAATTTTTAAGGATTAAATAATGGTCATTAATGATACAGACATTATTTATTAAGTGGAAAATAAGTAATATAGTTTTTATTGAAATAATAATACCCATTGAAGGCCCACAAACCTGACCAAAACTTATTGGTAGTGTATATCTACACCTTAATCATCTAATTACCTAATAAATAACCGTTTGGAGCCCTATAAAAGTGATTATGATACTTATATTATTTTATTTTAACTGATGCCAAAGTTGTCACCTTCATAATTTAATAAATATAACAATTTAAATATTTTGATTTTAAGATTATAAATTCTATTAAAAATATTATTATGAAAGGTAATAGATTTATCTTAATCATAGGATTTTATTTTTAATTTTTATGCTACAAATTAGTATATTAAATAATTATACAAAAATGTTGATGTAATTATTTAATTAAGAGATAAACCAAATAAATGGTTTGAAAAATAATAATATAAATATTATATGAACATTATTGTTATTTTATTTTATTTAAATTCAAATAAATGAATAGTGTCAAAATTGACACTATTGTTATTTTATGAAAATAACATATTATAAAATTGTTTAAAAATGACAAAAATATTTAAAAATTATAAATTTAAATTCATATGGTATATAATGTTATAAAGTAACCAGTTATTTAAAATTCACAACAAATAGGTAATTATTTGTTCTAATTTAAAATGTATAATTTATTACCCCAAATAAACTTAAATAGATTAAATAAGGATAAATCAAAATGATAAGGTTTAAAATAAGATCCAAACATGTATAAATTTGATTGGTTGATGAGATTACAACCCTATCTCATCTAATCTTCTAATATTAGTCATTTTTTAGGTTTTTAAATGGGGTTATATTTATTATAAATTAATATTTTTAATAATTCCAAAGGTGCCCCTCTCCTCCCTTATAAAAGGGCACCTCCTCCCTCTCTTCCTCACACCACTTTGAGCCTTCAAGCGCGGCCAAACCCTACCAAATTCTCTTCTACACTTCCCTAGAAACATACTAGATGTCCTGGTCTTCTTCAAAGACCATTTTAGTGCCATAAGAGGAGGTCTCAATGAGGCGCTTCAAAGAAGAGGTAATGTTCGTTTCCAATTCATTCACCATTATTTCTTCTTCCACATATTCTTCATAGGTTTTATCATTATGAAGTAATAACATCAGTATCACTAATATACTGATATTTTATTATAAGTATGAAACAAACCTATTTCACCATCAATCCATCCTACGGAAAATGAAATCACCGCGCGTGCGTACGTACGGAATACCGTCTCCATGCCGTGGTGTAATCTATTTTCCACCACCACCTTACTTGGATGGGTATAATGGTGTAAATAATAACTATATATGATTATTGTAAAGTGATATTGATTCTGTAATAGTAAACATACACTCCAATAAAATTCCACGATCATGGGAACAATATCATCGCTCGTGCGTACTTACGGAATACCGTCTCCACGACATGATGAGATTTATTTTCAATTATTAACCATTCATTAATGATTATAATGTATATATAATAATTAATCATGAAATATATGACATAATAATGATACCATATTTATGTATATATATATGTATGTCATCCAATTAATTCCATTCAATTCAACTTGGAAACGAAAACAACGTTCATGCGTACGTACGGCCTACTGTCTCCATGAACGGTGTATTTATTTCCATTTATGGATCTATTATATATATATATATATTATGAATATATATTATATATAAATCATGTTTTATATTTTGGAATTAAGTAATCATGATCTAAGTAATCATATGAATAATTACAAGTCAAAACACGGACGACAAATGAAACGATTTTACCCAAAACGCTCTTTAACATGTAATTTACAAAAGAACGAGTAATATAAAGTCATAAGTGAACCATATATGATATCATAACAATTAATATTATTCTTTAATAAGTCAATGACATTATTTAAATCATTATACATGAGTTTCAGATATGTACAAAGCATATCGAACCTAAGGTTAGGGATAATGTTTCAAATCTCATTTTTATCCGAGATTGCTTATTCGTAAGTATTTACTGGGGTTATTTATATCATCCATGTACATGTTTTATAAAAGTGTTTTCATGTATGTTTAATGTCCTTTTTAACCATTTTTTACTTTTACCACATGATATGTATGGAATCTTATTATTACGAGGTACTTTTTGACTTTTCCGGCAAAAGTATGAGAAGAATGTTTTTTTTAACTTATACGGCATGAACAGATTTTTATGGTTTTATAAAGCCTTATTTTAATGAATCTTCATCCAAAATATTTCATAATTATTTAAAAAAAACCCTTTTCTTTTAAAAGTGCATGGCAGTTTGGGAAAAGAATGTGATTTTAAAGAAGAAAGGATATTTTCCTCAAGAATTCATTTCTAGTGTTTTATGAAAACTGTTTTCCATCTAAAATGAAATTATTTCATATGTGTATGTTTTAAGTATAACGTCTCTATGATTTACAGGTTTTCACTTTTATTATTATGAAATGATATCCATTTTTTTTATGGATTGTGTTATGATGGGATGATGTTTATGAAACCCATTTTATTCATTGGGTTATTATGAATGATGTATGTTTATTTTGTGGCACAAGTAAGAATGATTTCATTATGAGATGGGTGGGACCTATATCTCCCTCCAATGAATTGGGTAAAGATTTTATATCTCATGAGATAGACATGGATGGAACGGTAACTTAATCCGGTTCGGTGTTACAGGACTGAAATGAGGAGTGAACTCGATTCAGAATGAGACTTTGTCCACTAAGATGGTCTTGGCAGCAATGCCTTGGATACTGTGGAAATCATTCAATGTGCTTAATGGATGCAACAATTACATGTTTATTTTCCCATGCTGTTTTATCATGGTTTATGTTCCATTATGATCTATGCCTTATGTACTTCCATTTTTTATGTCGTTGCACATGATTTTAATGTTTAAACATTATGTTCATGTTATTAAGTTCAAATGTACATGGTATGATTTATTTTATCCATGCTTACCATTACTGAGTATTTGAGCTCACCCTTTTTTATGTTTTCTTTTCCCCAGGATATAAAGAAATGTTTTAGGTAAGAAATAAAATGGAAGATCATTATGAGATATGTTGAAGATCTCTCACCACGATTAGAAGATTATGTTCCCAGTTTCCAAAGACACTAAACTATTACGGCCCTTGTGTGTCTATTTTTGTTATGTATTAATTATTATGCTAAAGTAATGTAATTTCCATGTACGTCAAGTTTTGGGTCTCTACAGTTGGTATCATAGGAAAGGTTTAGTCACCCTTTGGAAACTTGGATGCGAAAACGTTAGTGATATCCCTAGAGATATTTCTAAGGTATGTCTAGGGATGTCCCTAAGGATAAGTATACCTATAGGATATAGTCCTAGAACTACGGTAACAATCATAGAATTTAACCTAATATGTTAGATATTAAGGATACTCCCCCTTTACTATGTTATTTTCCCTAGCATGAATTTTTCCTCTCACACTATTCTTTTTGGGTTTTAGAAAATGGTTGGAAACAAGATGATTCACGATAAAGGAGGATATAATGGACAATGGAATGATATTATTCATGAGCAAAAAAATGAAATGGGATTTGGATGTCCAAACATCATTATTATGCCGAATCAGCAATCTCATAATATGATCAATAAACTCAAATTTGGTAAGTTTCCTGACTCGGCTAATAAGAGAAATATGGAGTTTCATGATGATCATAGAGGAAAGAAAGTTAAATTTCACCTATGTAAATCATGTGGGAAGTGGCATCAAAGAGAAGGTTTCAAATGATATGGAAGATGCTTTGGGTGTATAAAAGAAGTACACAAAGCCACTAAGTGCAAAGGAAAAGGTTCAGTTAACACTAGGGATGAGGATAATGGTATTGCAACGACATCAACAATGGTTAAATGTTTTAAATGTGGAATGTAAGTGCATTATGAAAACTAGTTCCCTAAGGGAAAGTCTCATGAAGAGAATCAGTATGGTCGTATGGGTAGTATTTATGTTGATGATGATGAAGAGACTACAAATGAAATGTGAGTTGAAATAATTGTTGAAGCTCGATCAATGGATTAAGAAGGTAGTGGAATGATTACATGTTTATCAAGTGTAATGTTTTATAAGTAATCAAATGTTACTATGGAATAATGAGACATATATGGATTGTTACACTGTTTTCTTTCCTTATGTTTTGAAAGTGTATGATGAATTGTACCAGTAACCATGAAAGGTTATTCAGATATTTTTGGAAATTAGATGATATGCGCATAATGAATGGATAAGGAGAAAATTAAATGTTTGATAGTATTCATGAGCTCATGACTTCTATAAGAAAATATTTATATCATGGTTTGAGTATATAGAATTTTAAGGATTTTGGTATGTGGAAAGTGTTAACCGTTAACTGCATTCATGTTTTCACTAAAGTTCAATGGGTATTCATTTTTCAAGATAATACATGATTAAGGCCTTCATGGAGATCAACGATGGTATTAAATCTCTGGTAATCGTTTTCACTATATTATGAGAGTGGACTGCTGTATTATGGATAAGACTAATGATTAGAGCGGATTATGTTGGACATAAGTTATTATTGTTTAGGGATATCAGTTTTTTCGTTATTATTGATGGGATGTTATAGTAATGTAGTTTTAGAAAATGGAAAACCTGCAGGACGGGCGATAGCTCATCGTGTTGGACAAGGCTGTGGGAATCTAACCCACAACCGAAGTGCGACTGACCTTTATCGCCTACCACTGGCCTATAAGAAGTCCCTAGTTAGTAGAAACTAGTTTTATTTTATTAAGCGGTATGATATATAAAGTGTAAGTTCATTTTTGGAACCATATACGATTAATCTAACCATAATATGGACTTATAACTTTTGATAACCTTTTTTTTTGAAAGAGATGGAATGACCCATCATTCTATCACATGATCTGAAAACAGATCATGAATAACCAATTCAACTTCATTTCTTTAAGGTATGAAGTGGAAATTGTTCAAT
The DNA here is from genome assembly GCA_963277665.1 of Viscum album. NCBI lineage: Eukaryota > Viridiplantae > Streptophyta > Magnoliopsida > Santalales > Viscaceae > Viscum > Viscum album. The sequence continues at coordinate 667,286,032 of OY728165.1, read as the reverse complement.
TCACGAACAACGGTGAGATTATAACAAAATCATGTAATTATTTCTTTTAATTCATTAACTTTAGGGAAATAATCTTGAAAACCACAAATTTGTCCTAGTTCCCTTATATCCGATGAATCAGATGGTACCTTAGATCATCACAAATCTATAGCATTGTGATTTTTGTCTTTTTCATAAACATGTTCTCTACCACTCTCCATCAGAACTTGATGGTTAGATTTTTCTTCTATATCCATATTTTTACCTATGATATCTTACGTGGAAACCCAGTGATGAGTTAATTTGGACAATGGTTACATTTTATTGTTTATTTTTTAATGCCATGTTTTGGTATTCCTTTTTAGGTTGTGGGTTTCTATTAAACAATCTTTTGAGTAGTAAACCATTAATAACCCTGACGAATTTCAAGGGCGAAATACATTTTTAGGGGGGTAGAATGTAACAACCCAAGATTTTATGAAAAATATTCATTTAATTTCATTAATGTCTTCTGTTGTATGCTACACCAAGATTACCTTACGCTATACGCAACACCGTATTAGCTTGCAGTATACGCAACACTATTCCTGGATCGTGTTACACAGAATTTTGATAATAGTTATTCAACGAAACATTGAGTATATATATATATATATTCAATGTATAAATGAAATATGGTTGGATTCTGTTATATGAAACAACGAATGATTCTTGCACAACACGGAACACTGACATGGCTTGCATTGTACACAATCGCAACCTTCCTCGATAGCGTGTGTTGTACGCAATATAGGGTTTTACTAAACAAATGATATATTATTATAATATTATTATGAACTATCCATTATGAATAGTATTAAATAAATTTTGAATTTTATAACATTATTATTCATCTTACACATTTTCTAGAACATGGTATAAGAAAAAAATAATTTTTTCGGGTAAAATAAGTAATTTTCAAAAAATGCAGTTTTGTCGCCTTTTGATGGCGCACTCACATTAAATCTAGTTTTTGACATTTTTATAAGTTAAATATGACAAAATAAAATTATTCTTTGGAATCAAGATATAAAAATTTACTTTGGATAAATCTTTCATATTATTCTGGTAACTTTCATATTTTGATGAATAGTAAAAAACATTGTATATTTTAATTAAAAACAACATTTTTCATTGCAATAGTTTATATAGATAAATTATAATATTGAATTGTTTTAAAGTATAAATAGAATATATTTTTACCATTTAATATAATGTATGTCATTAGCATTGATTTTACATTAAATTCGTAGGTTAAATCAATTCAATCTTTTGCAATGTTTTAAAGAAAAACCTGTTTTCTTTCGACAACAGGATTAATTTTAATTTAATTAATGCAACTATTGTGTATTGAATTTGGAAAAATTGATTCCATATTTGGAATCAGTGGGTCCAAATTATTTTAATAAGCTACTTTTTATTTTTGGAAATTATGAATAGTAACTACGGTAAATTTTATTTACCATAGTTAAAGGTAAATCGTGTAATTAAGGGTATATATAATATTATAAAATTACCCTAACACATGCCCAAATTTTATTGGATGGCTAAAAGTAGACCCATATAACATATTTTTCATATTAGATTCATTTTATGGATTTTGACCATGAATATAATTTAATTATTATTAAAACCAAAGAAAGTGACATCATGTCACTCTCTTAAATATTATAAGTATAATAATTTTAATTTAGTGATAAACATCATAAAACCTAGAACATGAATAGTCTCCAGAAATCTAATAAAATTATCTACATCCTGATAATTTATTTATAATTTTTAGGAATTATATAATGGTCATTAATGGTGATACATTAATGATACAGAAATTATTTATTAAGTGGAAAATAAGTAATATAGTTTTTATTGAAATAATAACACCCATTAGAGGCCCACAAACCTGACTAAAACTTATTTATAGTGTATATATACACCGTAATCATCTAATTACCTAATATATAACAGTTTGGAGCCTTATAAAAGTGATTATCATACTTATATTATTTTATTTTAAATGATTCCAAAGTTGTCATCTTCATAATTTAATAAATATTAAAATTTAAATATTGTTATTTTAAGATTATAAATTCGAATAAAATGATTATTGTGAATGTTAATAGATTTATCTTAATCATAGGATTTTTTTTACTTTTTATGCAACGAACCACTATATTAAATAATTATACAAAAATGTTGTAGTAATTATTTTATTAAGAGATAAACCAAATAAATGGTTTTAAAAATAATAATATAAATATTATATGAACATTATTGATATTTTTTTATTTAAATTCAAATAAATGAATAGTGTCAAAATTGACACTATTGTTATTTTATAAAAATAACATATTATAAAATTGTTTAAAAATCACAAAAATATTTAAAAATTATAAATTTAAATTCATATGGTCAATAATGTTATAAAGTTACCATTTATTGAAAATTAACAACAAATAAGTAATTATTTGTTATAATTTAAAATTTAAAATTTATTAACCCAAATAAACGTAAATAGATTAAATAAGGATAAATAAAAATGATAAGGTTTAAATTAAGATCCAAACATGTATAAATTTGATTGGTTGATGAGATTACAACCCTATCTCATCTAATCTTCTAATATGAGTCATTCTTTTAGGTTTTTATGTGGGGATATGTTTATTACAAATTAATATTTTTATGAATTTCAAAGGTGCCCCTCTCCTCCCTTATAGAAGGGCACCTCCTCCCTCTCTTCCTCACACCACATTGAGCAATCAAGCTCAGAAAAATCCTACCAAATTCTCTTCTCAACTTCCCTAGAAACATACTAGATGTCCTGGTCTTCTTCAAAGTCCATTTTAGTGCCATAAGAGGAGGTCTCAAAGAGGCGCTTCAAAGAAGAGGTAATGTCTGTTACCGATTCTTTCACCTTTATTTATTCTTCCACATATTCTTCATAGGTTGTATCATTATGAAGTAATAACATAAGTATCACTAATATACTTCTATTTTATTATAAGTATGAAACAACCCTATTTCACTATCAATCCATTCTACAGAAAATGAAATCATTGCGCGTGCGTACGTACAGAATACCATCTCCACGCCGTGGTGTAATCTATTTTCCACCACCACCTTACTTGGATGGGTATAATGGTGTCAAAAATAACTATATATGATTATTGTAAATAGATATTGATTCTGTAATAGTATACATACACTCCAATAAAATTCCACGATCATGGGAACAATATCATCGCTCGTGCGTACTAACGGAATACCGTCTCCACGACGTGATGAGATTCATTCTCATTGATTAACCATTCATAAATGATTATAAAGTATATATAATAAGTAATAATGAAATATATGACATAATAATGACACTGTATTTATGTATATATATATGTATTTCATCCAATTAATTCCATTCAATTCAACTAGGAAATGAAAACAACGTTCATGCGTACGTACGGCCTACCTTCTCCATGAACGGTGTATTTCTTTCAATTTATGGATCTATTATATATATATATATATTATGAATATATATTATATATAAATCATGTTTTATATTCTGGAATTAAGTAATCATGATCTAAGTAATCATATGAATAATTAAAAGTCAAAACACGGATGACAAATGAAACGATTTTACCCAAAACGCTCTTTAACATGGAATTTACAAATGAACGGGGAATATAAAGTCATAAGTGAACCATATATGATATTATAACAATTAATATGATTCATTAATAAGTCAATGACATTACTTAAATCATTATACACGAGTTTCGGATACGTACAAAGCATATAAGACCTAAGTTAAGGTATAATGTTTCAAATCTCATTTTTATCCGAGATTTCTTATTCCTAAGTATTTACTGGGGTTATTTATATCATCCATGTACATGTTTTATAAAAGTGTTTTCATGTATGTTTAATGTCCGTTTTACCCATTTTTTACTTTTACCACATGGTATGTATGGAATCTTACTATTACGAGGTACTTTTTGACTTTTCCAAAAAAGTATGAGAAGAATGTTTTTTTAACTTATACGGCACGAACAGATTTTTACGGTTTTATAAAGCCTCATTTTAATGATGCTTATTCCAAAATATTTCATGATTATTTTCAAAAAAACCCTTCTCTTTTTAAAGTGCATGGAATTTTGTGAAAAGAATGTGATTTTAAAGAAGAATGGATATTTTCCTCAAGAATTCATTTCAAGTGTTTTATCAAAACTGTTTTCCATCTAAAATGAAATTATTTCATATGTGTATGTTTTAAGTATAATGTATCTATGATTTTAATGGTTTCACTTTTCTTATTATGAAATGATATCCATTTTTTTATATGGATTATGTTACGATGGGATGAATTTTATGAAACCTATTTTATTCGTTGTGTTATTATGAATGATGTATGCTTATTTTGTGGCACAAGTAAGAATGATTTAATTATGAGATGGGTGGGACCTATATCTCCCTCCAATGCATTGGGTAAAGATTTTATATCTCATGAGATAGAAATGGATGGAACGGTACGTTAATCTGGTTCAGTGTTATAGGACTGAAATGAGGAGTGAACTCGATTCAGAATGGGACTTTGTCCACTAAGATGGTCTTGGCAGCAATGCCTTGGATACTATGGAAATCATTACATGTGCTTAATGGATTCCACAGTTACATGTTTTATTCCCATGCTATTTTATCATGGTATAGTTTCCATTATGATCTATGCCTTATGTACTTCCATGTTTTATGTCATTGCACATGATTTTGATGTTTAAACACTATGTTCATGTTTTTAAGTTCAAATGTATTTGGTATGATTTATTTTATCCATGCTTACCATTACTGAGCATTTGAGCTCACCGGTTTTTATGTTTTCTTTTCCCGAGGATATAATGAAAGGTTTTAGGTAAGAAATAAAATGGAAGATCTTTATGGGATATGTTGAAGATCTTTCACCATGATTAGAAGATTACGTTCCCAGTTTCCAAAGACACTAAAATATTACGGTCCTTGTGTGTCTTTTTTTGTTATGTATTAAGTATTACGCTAAAGTAATGAAATTTCCATGTATGTCAAGCTTTGGGTCTCTAAAGATGGTATCATAGGAAAGGTTTAGTCACCCTTTGGAAAATTGGATGTGAAAACGTTAGTGAGATCCCTAGAGATATTTCTAAGGTATGTCAAGGGATGTCCCTAAGGATAAGTATACCTATAGCATGTAGTCCTAGAACTACGGTAACAATCATATAATTTAACCTAAGATGTTAGATATTGAGGATACTCCCCCTTTACTATGTTGTTTTTCCCTATCATGATTTTTGCCTCTCACACTATTCTTTTTGGGTTTTTAGAAAATGGCTAGAAACAAGATGATTCACGATAATGGAGGATATAATGGACAATGGAATGATATTCTTCATGAGCAACCAAATGAAATGGGATTTGGAAGTCCACACATCATTATTATGCCGAATCGGAAATCTCATAATATGATCAATAAACTCAAATTTGGTAAGTTTCCTAACTCAGCTAATAAGGGAAATATGGAGTTTCATGATGATCATAGAGGAATGAAAGTTCAATTTCCCCTACGTAAATCATGTGGGAAGAAGCATCAAGGAGAATGTTTCAACGGAAATTGAAGATGCTTTGTGTGAAGAAAAAAAGTACACAAAGCCAGTAAGTGCAAAGGAAAAGCTTCAGTTAACACTAGGGATGAGGATAATGGTATTGCTACGACATAAAAAATGGTTAAATGTTTTAAATGTGGAATGTACGAGCATTATGAAAACCAGTGCCCTAAGGGAAAGTCTCATGAATAGAATCAGTATGGTCGTACGGGTAGTATTTATGTTGATGATGATGAAGAGACTACAAATGAAATGTGAGTTGAAATAATTGTTGAAGCTCGATCAATGGTTTATGAAGGTAGTGGAATGAAAATCCATGTTTATAAAGTGTAATGTTTTATATGTAATCTCATGGTACTATGGAATAAAGAGACATCTAAGGATTGTTACACTGTTCTCCTTCCTTATGTTTTGAAAGTGTATGATGAATTGTACCAGTAACCATGAAAGGTTATTCAGATATTTTTGGAAAGTAGATGATATTCACATAATGAATGGATACGGAGAAAATTAAATGTTTGATAGTATTCATGAGCTCATGACTGCTATAAGGAAATATTTATATCATGGTTTGAGTATATAGAATTTTGAGGATTTTGGTATATGGAAAGTGTTAACTTTAAACTGCATTCATGTTTTCACTATGGTTCAATGTATATTCATTTTTCAAGATAATACATGATTAAGGACTTCATGGAGATAAACAATGGTATTAAATCTATTGTAATCATTTTCACTATATTATGAAAGTGGAATACAATATTATGGATAATCCTAAAGATTAGAATGGATTATGTTGTACATAAGTTAGTATTGTTTAGGGATAGCAGTTTTTTCGATATTATTGATGGGATGTTATAGTAATGTAGTTTTAAAAAAAGGACAACCTGCAGGATGGGCGACAGCCCATCGCGTCGGACAAGGCTGTTGGAATCTAACCCACAACCTAAGTGCGACTGACCTTTATCGCCTACCACTGGCCTACAGGAAGTCCCTGGTTAGTATAAACTAGTTTTATTTTATAAAGCGGTATGATATATGAAGTATAAGTTCATTTTCTGAACCATATACGATTAATCTAACCATAAGATGGACTTATAACTTTTGATAACCTTTTGTTTGAAAGAGATGGAATGACCCATCATTCTATCACATGATCTGCTAACACATCACGAATAACAAATTCATCATCATTTCTTTAAGGGATGAAGTGGAAATTTTTCAATTCACGAACAGCAGTGAGATCATACCAAAATCATGTAAGTATTTCTTTTAATTCATCAACTTTAGGGAAATAATATTGAAAACCAAAAATGTTTCCTAGTTCCCTTATATCTGATGAATCAGATGGTACCTTAGATCATCACAAATCTATAGCATTTTGATTTTTGGCTTTTTCATAGACATGTTCTCTACCAGTCTCCATCAGAACTTGATGGTTATATTTTTCTTCTATATTCATATTTTTACCTATGTTCTCTGATGTGGAAACCCAGTGATGAGTTAATTTGGATAATGGTTACATTTTATTCTTTAGTTTTTAAATCCATGTTTTGGTATTTCTTTTTACGTTGTGGGTTTCTATTAAACAATCTTTCGAGTAGTAAACCATTTATAACCCTGACGAATTTTGAGGGAAAAATACATTTTTAGGGGGGTAGAATGTAACACCATGAGATTTTATGAAAAATATTCCTTTAATTTCATTAATTTCTTGTGTTGTATGCAACACCAAGATTACCTTACGCTATACGCAACACCGTATTATCTTGCAGTATACGCTACACTATTCTTGGATCATGTTATACAGAATTTTGATAATAGTTATTATACGAAACATTGAGTATATATATATTAAATGTATAAATTAAATATGGTTGGATTCTGTTATACAAAACAACAATTGATTCTTTCACAACACCCAACACTGACATGGCTTGCATTACACACAATCGCGACCTTCCTCGATAGCGTGTGTTGTACGCAATACCAGGTTTTACTAAACAAATGATATATTATTATAATATTATTATGAACTATCCGTTATGAATAGTATTAAATAAATATTGAATTTTATAACATTATTATTCATCTTACACATTTTCTATAACATGGTATAAGAAAAAAATAATCTTTTTGGGAAAAATAAGTATTTTTCAAAAAATGCAGTTTTGCCGCCTTTTTATGGCGCACTCACATTAAATCTAGTTTTTGACATGTTTATAAGTTCAATTTGACAAAATAAAATTCTTCTTTGGAATAAATAAATAAAAATTTACTTTGGATAAAATTTTCAAATTATTCTGGTAACTTTCATATTTTGATGAATAGTAAAAAACACGATATATTTTAATTAAAAACAACTTTTTTCATCACATTAGTTTATATGGTTAAATTATAATATTGAATTGTTTTAAAGTATAAATAGAATATATTTTTACCTTTTAATATAATGTATGTCATTAGCATTGATTTTACATTAAATTCGTTGGTTAAATCTATTCAATCTTTTGCAATGTTTTAATGAAAACCCCGTTTTCATTCGACAACAGGATTAATTTTAATTTAATTTATGCAACTTTTGTGTATTGAATTTGGAAAAATGGATTCCATATTTGGAATCAGTGGGTCCAAATTATGTTAATAATCTACTTTTTATTTTTGGAAATTATGAATAGTAACTACGGTAAATTTTATTTACCATAGTTAAAGCTAAATCAGGTAATTAAGGGTAAATATAATATTATAAAATTAACCTAACACATGCCAAAATATTATTGGATTGCTAAATGTAGACCCATATAACCTATGTTTTGGATTAGATTCATTTTATGGATTTTGACCATGAAAATAATTTTATTATTATTAAAACCAAAGAAAGTGACAACATGTCACTCTCTTAAATCTTATAAGTATAATAATTTTAATTTAGTGATAAACACCATAAAACCTCGAACATGAATAGTATCCAGAAATATAATGAAATTATCTATATCATGATAATTTTTAGTGATAAACACCATAAAACCTCGAACATGAATAGTATCCAGAAATATAATGAAATTATCTATATCATGATAATTTATTTATAATTTTTAAGAATTATATAATGGTCATTAATGGTGATACATTAATGATATAGAAATTATTTATTAAGTGTAAAATAAGTAATATAGTTTTTATTGAAATAATAATACCCATTAGAGGCCCACAAACCTGACCAAAACTTATTGGTAGTGTATATCTACACCGTAATCATCCAATTACCTAATATATAACCGTTTGGAGCCTTATAAACGTGATTATGATACTTATATTATTTTATTTTCAATGATGCCAATGTTGTCACCTTCATAATTTAATAGATATTACAATTTAAATAATGTTATTTTAATATTATAAATTCGAGTAAAAGGATTATTGTGAATGTTAATATATTTATCTTAATCATGGTTTTTTTTTAAAATTTTATGCAACAAATCGCTATATTAAATAAATAAACATATATGTTGCAGTAATTATTTTATTAAGAGATAAACCAAATAAATGGTATTAAAAATAATAAAATAAATATTATATCAACTATTTAATGTGATACACTAATTTTATAGATACATATGACCTTTTATTAATCTATTAAAGCTTTTAGTTTGAACATATCTTCTGTATATATTTTATTTAAATTCATATAAATGAATAGTGTCAAAATTGACAGTATTGTTATTTTATAAAAATAACATATTATAAATTGTTTTTAAAACACAAAAATATTTAAAAATTATAAATTTAAATTCATATGGTCAATAATGTTATAAAGTAACCAATTATGGAAAATTCACAACAAATAAGTTATTATTTGTTATAATTTAAAATTTATAATTTCATTACCACAAATAAAATTAAATAGATTAAATAAGGATAAATCAAAATGATAAGGTTTAAAATAAGATCCAAACATGTCTAAATTTGATTAGATGAGGATATTAGAACCCTATATCATCTAATCTTCCAATATGAGTCATTTTTGAGGTTTTTATGTGGGGTTATATTTATTATAAATTAATATTCTTAAGAATTCCAAAGGTGCCCCTCTCCTCCCAAATAAAAGGGAACCTCCTCCCTCTCTTTCTCACACCACATTGAGCCTTCATGCTCGGCCAAAACCTGCCAAATTCTCTTCTCCACTTCCCTAGAAACATACTAGATGTCTTGGTCTTCTTCAAATATCAATTTTAGTGCCCTAATAGGATGTCTCAAAGAGGCGCTTCAAAGAAGATGTAATGTCTGTTACCGATTCTTTAAACTTTATTTCTTATTCCACTTCTTATTAGGTTGTTTCATTATGAAGTAATAACATAAGTATCACATATATACTGATATGTAATTATAAGTATGAAAAAACCCTATTTCTCCATCTATCCATCCTATGGAAAATGAAATCACCGCGCGTGCGTACGTATGGAATACCGTCTCCACGCCGTGGTGTAATTTATTTTCCACCACCATCATACTTGGATGGGTATAATGGTGTAAATAATAACTATATATGATTATTTTAAAGTGATATTGATTTTGTAATAGTTTACATAAACTCAAATAAAATTCCACGATCATGGGAACAATATCATCGCTCGTACGTACGTACGAAATACCGTCTCCACGACGCGATGAGATTCATTATAGATTATTAACCATTCATAAATGATTATAAGGTATATATAATAAGTAATAATGAAATATATGACATAATAATGATACTTTATTTATGTATATATATATATGTATGGCATCCAATTAATTTCATTCAATTCAACGAGGAAACGAAAACAACGTTCATGCGTACGTACGGCCTACCGTCTCTATGAACGGTGTATTTTATTCCATTTATCGATCTATTATATATATATATATATCATGAGTATATATTATATATAAATAATGTTTTATATTATTGAATTATGTAATCATGATCTAAGAAATCGTATGAATAATTATAAGTCAAAACACGGACGAAAAATGAAACGATTTTACCCAAAACGCTCTTTAACATGGAATTTACAAAAGAACGGGTAATATAAAGTCATAAGTGAACCATATATGATATCATAACAATGAATACGGTTATGTAATAAGTCAATGACATTATCTAAATCATTATACAGGAGTTTCAGATATGTACGAAGCATATCGGACCTAAGGTAAGGGATAATGTTGTAAATCTCATTTTTATCCGAGATTGCTTATTCGTAAGTATTTACTGGGGTTATTTCTATAATCAATGTCCATGTTTTATAAAAGTGTTTTCATGTATGTTTAAAGTCCTTTTTACTCGATTTTTACTTTTACCATATGGTATGTATGGAATATTACTATTACGAGGTACTTTTTGACTTTTTCGGCAAAAGTACGAGAAGAATGTTTTTTGAACTTATACGGCACAAACAGATTTTTACTGTTTTATAAAGACTTATTTTCATGAAGCTTCCTCCAAAATATTTCATTATTATTTTCAAAAAAACCCCTTTTCTTTTAAAAGTTCATGGCATTTTGTAAAAAAAAGTGATTTTAAAGAAGAAAGGATATTTTCCTCAAGAATTCATTTCAAGTGTTTTATCAAAACCATTTTCCATCTAAAATGAAATTATTTCATATGTGTATGTTTTAAGTATAATGTCTCTATGATTTAAATGGTTTCACTTTTCTTATATTGAAATTATATCTATTTCTTTTATATGGATTATGTTATGATGGGATGATGTTAATGAAACCCATTTCATTTGGTGGATTATTATGAATGATGTATGTTTATTTTGTGGCACAAGTAAGAATGATTTCATTATGAGATGAGTGGGACCTATTTCTCCCTCCAATTCATTGGGTAAAGATTTTATATCTTGTGAGATAGACATGGATGGAACGGTAAGTTAATCTGGTTCAGTGTTACAGGACTGAAATGAGGAGTGAACTCGATTCAGAATGGAACTTTGTCCACTAAGATGGTCTTGGCAGCAATTCCTTGGCTACTATGGAAATCATTACAGGTGTTTAATGGATGCCACCGTTACATGTTTTATTCCCATGCTATTTTATCATGGTTTATGTTCCATTATGATCTATGCCTTATGTACTTCCATGTTTTATGTCATTGCTCAATATTTTGATGTTTAAACATTATGTTCATGTTTTTAAGCTCAAATGTATATGGTATGATTTATTTTATCCATGCTTACCATTACTGAGCATCTGAGGTCACCCTTTATTATGTTTCATTTTCCCCAGGATATAAATAAAGGTTTTAGGTATGAAAAAAAGGGAAGATCTTTATGGAATTGTTGAAGATCTTTCACCACGATTAGAAGATTACGTCCAAGTTTCCAAACACACTAAACTATTACGGTCCTTGTGTGTCTGTTTTTGTTATGTATTAAGTATTCCGCTAAAGTAATTTAATGTCCATGTACGTCATGCTTTGGGTCTCTATAATTCTCACATGACATTCATGGTTTGTGGGATAATTATTTCACTTTGTATTATTATGTCTACAATAATAGTGTCCATTATTGTATTAAAATAGAACCATATAAAGCATTATATTGAAATATATGTCATACTCCAACTTATTTGGGTGATGTTGGTGAGAGTAAACTTATAGGCCCGAAACATATTGATGACAAAAAGATAAAGGAAATGGAAATTAAGGAACATATTAAACCACGTGAATTTAAGAAAATTTTCTAGTTTACAATCATTTAAAGGATTATGAATTTCATGTGGGAGATAATGTACTTCTGGAAGTATAACCTCAGACGGGTGTCATCAGGTTCTGTAGGAAAGGGATGGTGATACCCATGTATATCAGACAATTTCAAATTCATTAAAAAATAATAGTAGTATATTATGAATTTTCAATTCCACCAAGTCTCTAAAAAAGTCATGAAATGTTCCATATATCATTATTGAAGAATTACATTTTACCCCCATCACTAGTAATCAACAATGAAGAAATAGAACCAACTCATGATTTGTCTTTCCGTGAACTACCTATCACGATTCATGAAAAAGAAATTAAGTATTGTGAAATTGGATGACTCTACATGTAAAATATATTTTGAGAAACAAAAAAATTGAATTAGAAACATCAAACCCTAAGAATGTTATGATGAATAACCAACATCTTCAATTTATAAGAAAATATTAATAAAAATTTTCAGGAATGAAATTTATAAATGAGAAAAAAATATAACACCCAAATATTTTACGGTACATACATTCATAAAAAGGTCAATTTATTCAATAGATTTTAATACAATAAAAACTGATTATAAATGAACCATGATATACTATCTAATATTAATTTGACTATTATGAATTGTAATATGACCAATAGGAAGAGTAATGTGGACATTAGATTTATAACCAATCCAATTAAAGTATAAATAAAATTTAAGTATCTTAAATTTTAAAATATGTTATATTTATGTCACGGAAAATGTAAATAAATGTTTTAAAACTGATAAATTATGTGTGGGAGTTTTGGAAAAATATAAATGTTTAATTTCTAATTTTTTATTAATATAATAATTTTAAATGGATATTTTTTTAGAAAATATATTAAAGAATTTATATTTTTTGTCTTATGTTTATAAGACAATGTTATAATACCCTAATTAATTTTTTAATGTTTTATAAAATCAGTTATAATTTTAAAATTGTTTTTTTAAAGGTTGGTGTCGAAGCCTAATTTATTATTAAATCAAATCAATGACCTATTTTTAACTATGTAGAAGGAGTCCCATTACATATCACAAAGTCCTAGTGGGAATTTAGTCCATGACATGCCCCATAAGCCCAAATTTTTGGACAAATGCCCATTATGTGAATAGTACTGAAACAGTACCCGCCTGCTGTAGTACCACACAATACGCGCCGCTGCTATAGTACCCTACCGTCGGTACAGTACTTGTTGTTTCTATTGTGCCTCCATTGCAAAAAAAAGTTTCCAAAAAACCATTTGTCATTGTTTTCAAGTAAAATCAGATTAGTTTATACACACAAACATAATCTATCTTTTGAACGGTATAGATGTTAGTGGTTCTTTTTCCATATTCATGACGTCTTATGATTATTCATTTTCATCATTTAGTATTAAATTACAATTTTTCTATTAGATTTTCAATATGATAGAATCTGTGAGTGCATTTTTCATTCTTATATTATTGGTTAAATAGAATGTATAATTTCATTATTTTACATTTTATATCGATTATTCCATATTTACTATGATCACTTATTATCAATCCATGTAACCCTTCTAGGTCATTTGATCTCACCCTTTATTTTTTCCCTTACTCAACTTATGATGATGAAATATTTGAATAAGTGTTATGGAATATATTAAATATATTTATTATGATCTATATTTAATAACCATTGTAATATGGAAAACATTTATGTACCTAGCTCTTCAAGGCTAATAAACTGATCGATCTGTGGTTCTGTTATCTATTGTATATATTCCATTGTAATACAATGACTACCAAATCTGGTCTACATTGTTTTGGGTTGTTAAAATTATGTTTCATAGATATCTAGACATCATCAAGGATATGATTGATACATTTAGGAGTATAGTCAACAGCTGAATGTTTTGAAATACATACAATCAGGTAATTTAACATTTGGATCTTGAATGGAATGATTTATAATTTATCTCACATGGTAGATTATATGTTATACCATTTCATTGTAGATACAAATAGAATTTTTATGACTCTTTAAAGAACATCAATCATTCATGAATTACAAAAACTAGTCAAATGTGTCCGTTCAAATTTCTACAAAGATCATTAGTAATGAGTTTTTAATGATAAGAATTCTATGATGGGAATAAGATCAGGGATTTAATCATAGGACTTATTGTTGATGCTCTATATATTAATTATAGTCGTTGATGATTAAAAAAGTGCAGATATAAAATATGAATGGATTTATGGATACATTTCATTTCCGTAAATGCCTAATTATGGGGAATATGGATAATTTAAGAATAAGAGTATTGTTAAGAGAATATAAAGTGTAATAAAAAATGTTTTATTTATCATCCAAGACCCTCATTGTTATCTGAATATTTTGGATGTGGTTCATATGTATTACACTAATGTGTGAATCCATGGAATATGTGCTCTTCATGCCTAATGTGTAACACCATGAAATTGTTTGATTCATTTATCATTAATTAAATATATATTATTTGTTATCTTTATTCACATGAAACAACAATTTTAACTACAATATGTTATAGTATTTAATTATTATTAGTTAGTATCAGATTTATGATGTCGTTACTTAATCGGCAGAATTTAATTAGTAAATATAAATAATATTTAATTATTTTTCATAATTTTAAAAAATGGATTAATTATATGTCCCAACCCATCCCATAGGGCCTGTATCATTACTACACCAAGAATGCCTTCCCTAGGCCATGGGCTGGTGACTTTAATCGGAAAAGAATATCCCAAAAAGGGAAGGCATGGTATTTAAACCTACACACACTCAAATAGGGAGAACTGCACAAAGCTATCCACGAATGAGAAAATAGTAATACAAACACCACCATGTACAACCACTTAGTGTAAAGTGTGTAAAATTTATTTAAAGGGTCTAGGATACAGGAGCTACAGAAAGGAATGTTCATGAAAGAGGTATATGCTTCAAAGGATGTCAACAAAGGATCCAACCTGAAGGGCCTGTACATGTCTACATCAGATGTCACTGTAGCACACCACGTCTATCGATCTTCATCTAAGCTTCATCTAGTCCGGGAAGCCAAAAGACTCGATCAAAGCTATCAGTCATCTGCACAAGTCACAACAGGTGCGAGTGACCCCATGTAGGTGAGTGTATAAATATTTTCAGTAGGGACCCCAAGTCCCCTGAAGGTCTCTCAGAAATACATGAAGGAAAATACCATAATGGAAATACCATAGAGGTATTACAATCATGAATGATCCCAAACACATAGCACAGAGTAAAATACACCTCACACAAGGGATCAAACATATAGAATAGAAATAAATATGATTATTCATAAGCTAGATCATCATATTCTGTTGAGAGGATCGACTGAATATCTGATATGGGTTAATCCTCTAATAATCCAAAAAGGGTCGCTCTACTGCTGATATATGATAGGTCTCTCTATAACTAGTCTTGGATGGGTTGAGTTTTTGCTAATCAAGAGAGGGCCACTTTTATGCAAATCCATGTAGGGTCACACCATTTTCGATCCACATAGGGTTCCTCTGTTAATGATCCATAGAGGTTCATGCCATTTAAAATCCAAGGAGGGTCTCTCTCTTTCCAATCCATGGAGGGTCACGTAATTGCCAATCCACTGAGGTTGCTCTGTTGCCGATCTACGATGGGACATTCATCACAAAACGTCCAACCTCTATATTTCTTCATTTTGTACGTATGATTTATGAATTTTCTTCTCCAAAATCCATCAGTCATATTTCAACCACAAATATTATTCTCATAGAAGTATCCTAATGATCTATCTTATATTAAGTGATCCAAAGGATCCAATGGCACGTCGATCAAATTCCCCATCTGTATGTTATAAGATTTTTCAAAAAAAGGGGCCACTGAGATTAATGTATGATTAAAAATGGAAATACTCGTAATGCTCCCAAAACAAAATTAAATTGTCTCAAAAAAATTATTTGTTGCAAGGGACCTTACGTTGCAGACGAATCATCAATCTGAGGCCCAATCAGCATGTTATAATCGTTTTAGTGAATTGTGCCCAGTCGGGTCCTCGGTTTGGTCTGATCAGGCTAGACCGACCCAAACCATAAATGTAATAGGGGGTCTAATATATGTCTGGCAATGGATCGGGAAAGCTAGCGCATTGCTCCCTTGGGTCGGGCCCAATTGTGGGTCCAGCCCGGCGGGGTGGGGCCAGCCCGGCGGGGCGGTGCCAGCCCGCAGGCTAACCCGATCCACCACAGGAAGACCGGTCTGCCCATCCAGGACATGATAGAAATCCATGTCCATCCTCCTACTCGGAATACAGTTGATGTGGTGTAGTCTTCTCCTCGATTTCAAAAGACCGCGACAGCACTACGCAGCTGGCCAGGATGGCCGACCAGACTCCTGTACATGGTCAATGGGCCCCGTGGGCCATATCACCCGAACAGCCAAGGCATGCCGCTCCTCCATGCAACGTAGATATGTTTCGTGCCTCCTAACCCCCATCCACCTGCATCTGTCACTGCAGGCCACCGCCTGCAACCTTCGGTACCTTTGATGGGATACCAGAGTCACTATGGTGGTCCATTTCTAGAACCTCTTGCATCTACGGAATCGTTAGGCCGTCACCTTCATCGTAGAGGACTAAAACTCTATTTTCCACCGACTAAAGAAATCATCAATGATGAACACACAAATAATAACTATGACAGAGGTACCAGGACTTGTACATGTATGCACGATCCCTCCGAGTTAGATTTTATCAATAGGGGAAAAACAAGAATCATGAAAACAGTTTTATTAAAACCCCAAATCTTATACCCTCATTGTATCCTCCTTCAAATAATTGGATTGAGGATCAAATCATTAGTCAGTTGATCTGAATTCATTTTTTATTTGGAAGGTAATGAAATAATTATCAAATTCATAAAAAATATAAACCCCTACCTAGATTTTTTGGATCCATTGATAACATAGAACGTGATTCACGTCATCTTCGATCCAAGGTCATTGGTGTTCATCACCGCTTCCCAACATCGTGATCAGATCCACCAATATTTGTCGCTTCATTCTTCATTGTTGAGGGATTTCACTGGTGGGGTTTCATATATTTCCCCACATTTTTTTTCTAAATATCCAACATGTTGGTATAATAAATGAAATAAAAAGTGTGGAAACATTTGACCCATTAATGATTATCGTTAAATGATCCATATTTAATGAGGCAAATATAACAAGCAATTAAAATAATGAGGTGTGGTTTCAAATGAGCCATTATTCACACTCCATTAATGATCCTTATTCTTACCTCATCACTAAACAACATCTTCATTGTCCTATAATCAATGGTGTGAAAATAAATAAATATTGTTTTTAAAATTATAAAATTATATTTGTCAAATAATCCAAAAATTATCTTTTCTTCTCGGCCCTTGTTGGCCAACATTAATTCATTTCTAGGTGAATCCCAGTATTCAAAATTCAATGTTGACCATTTATTTTATATCTAAGAATTTATTCAAAAGATTTAAAAACATGCCCACCTGCTTACTGAATGTACCTTTAAAAAGTAAAACATACAATTTCAGGCTCTCTGAGCCTTAGAATCAAGTGTTGCCAGATCATGTGGTCTCTCAATAATTTCATATAATATGAAATTACACAGAACATTCATGACATTAAAATCTCCCCACCTAAGGTATTTACATCCCCAAAATCTAAAACAAGACTAAACAAATAGATGGGGGTATTGAGTACGATTCTAAGCCTCGTGACCCTTTATTCTATCTTGGGAATTTCCATGCTAACACAGAACTCACACTAGAGGAATCAACCTCCCACATAATACCCACTGATGTCAATCTTGTATCACCATTAGGATCTCCACAAAAGTCACCCCATCGTCAATTTCCATATCTCCCCTATCGATAATGTTTGATGAATCTTGTAGGAACCTTCTCAGTTGTAACATGTGGAATACATAATGCTCACATTTCATCTATGGCATAAGTTCTAGGTGGTACTCCACCTCTCCCACTCTTCTTGGGATCTAAAAATATCAGATTAACTTGGAGAATACTTGCTACCCAACTATATATCTGCAATCCTCATTAGGGTGAGACACGAAGGAATACAAGATATCACTCATAAACAAACAAGGGTCTCTATATCCTATAGTCATAAGAAATATGCCTACTCTATTCAGTCCTCATCCTCTACTGGATGATCTAAAACATCTTGGTGGTATCATGTTCTAACTCCAGTCCCATGGGTTCTGACTCCCCTGGGACTTTCCAGCATAAGGGTGATATGTAATTTTGTCCATAAAAGGACTTAATTGGTGCCATACTAATGATAGAGTGATATATTTTGTTGTATAAAACCCCATTAGTGGAAGGTGGTCCTCCCGTTTGCAACCAAAATTTAGGACACTATGACGAAGCATGTCCTCCAAGGTCATTATGGTCAGCAATGTCTGATCTATTGTCTGAGGGTGAAACATTTTTCTCACCCTCAGCTGGGACCCGAAGTCCTGATAAAACCCCTTCCACAACCAGGATGTAAAGAATGCATCACGGTCTGAGATGATCCTCAAAGGCACCCCATGAAGCCTTACTATCTTCTGGATGTAGAGGTGTCTCATTACATCTTCCTGTCCTTGCTACTGGTTGGAAATTATGTGAGCTGGCTTAGTGAGTCTATCATGGATCACCCATATAAATTCATGACCCCTTGATGTACGTGGTAACCCCATAAAAAAGTCAATAGATATACCATCCCATTTTTACTCCATCACCTCAAGTGGATGGGCTAATCATTCTGGAACCTGATGCCCTGCATTCACTTTCTGAAAAGTGAGGCATAAAGAAACAAACTATGCCACTGGTTTGTTCATCCCTGGACCCTAGTACTAGCATCAGAGGTCCTATAAAATCTTATACACTCTTGTATTTATTATCAATTTGAATGTATGGAACTCCCTCAACACCTCCTCCTGCAATGCCATTGAAAATATTGTGCACCCTCGGAAATGTATGAAATGCTCCCAACCTATCAATAATTCATCATGAATCCATTTGAGTATAACGGAACACGTCAGGACTCATAGTCAACATCAACCAGTTCTACCTACCAATATCGTTGGAAGAGTTTTGGAGTAACAGTCATGAATAAAGGGTAGAAGCTTCACCATCATCTATGAATGATACCAGCATCCCGACCAACTGTTATATCTCCTCCCTCAGTAGCAGCAAATCAGTTCTCTATTGAGTGTATCTTCCACCATGTTCCCATTTCCATGATTATTGAAAATCTCAATGTCATAGTCATGGAGGAACACTATCCATCATATTTGTTGGAGTTTCAGGTACTACTAGGGGTAGATATACTTGAGACTATTATGGTCAGACTAAACGGAAAAATGTTTACCCATCATGTAGTGCCACCAAATGATTATGGAAATGAACAATAATGCTAACAACATGTTGTGGGGTTTATAGTTCCTCTCATACATCCACAACAGGTGTGAGCTGTAAGAAATAACTTCTCACTCTTACTTCCAGACACAACCCACTCGGGTCCCCGATTCGTTGCAGTAATCTACATACACAATGCACTCCTCTAGTAGTGTCACGATGGGGGGACTAGTACGTCTCCACATTTTCTCCTAGAAACTATAATGAAATTTCTCTATCCATAATAATGGATGTACAATATATTTTCAATAATGAAAATGGAGTTTTTACTTTGGAAATTTTGGGTAGGAACCTCTTTTAGTAACTATCCAACCCCATGATGCTCTGCTCCTCTATCATGCTCTAGGATGGCTCCCAAAGATGAATTGCCACAATCATTGTTGGATCCACTGAAACTCTAGCCTCTGAGGTTATGTGTCCCAAAATTTTTATGTCTAGAATAATACATTGAAACTTCAAGAGCATGCCATAAATTTGGTACTCTCAGATTGTATCCATGACAATCCATATGCATATAGTGTGCACCTCGTATGATGCCATGTACACCAATATTTCATCAATAATAACCACAAAAAACCGATCAAGGTAAGGCTTGAAGATCATGTTCATAAATTAGGATGAGCATTGTAGGGTCATTATTCTGGATAAAAGGAATCACTTGGAAGTCATAGTGGCTATATCAGGACATAATGGTTGTCTTTGGTACATCCTCATCCTGTACCTGAAGCTATTGATTACGTGATTAGATTTCTATCTTCAATAACTAACTCTCTCCCTTATCCTGGTCGAAGAGGTCATCAATCCTTGGAAGTGGATACATTTTACCCATGGTCATCTGGTTCAATTAACGGAATTCCATGAACATCAGCAAAATCACTTTTTCCTTCTTGGAAAAAAGCACTAGTGCTGCCCAAGGAGAAATTTTGATTATTACAAACCCTTTCACTCGAAATTTCTATAACTCTAATATTTTCTATTGAAACTCCATGGGAGACATCAGATATGATGTTGTAGATATCAGTGTAGTCCAGGGGTATTAGACGATGTAGATGTCTACCACACTGTAAGGAGATATTCTTAGGGAATCCAATGAAAAAACAACCTCTTACTCAGACACCACTATAAGAAAACAAGTACTCCTCTCATCCACTTCACTGAGGGTGAGTCCATCCAACAAGTGGGTGATTTGTAGAACCCTCCATAGAAAAAGTATGTATTGTGTGGCAAGGTATTCCTTCTCATTGGTCAAGGTAAACCTTGTCCAATCTATTTGGACACACGACACTGTACACCTAAAATAGTCAATCTGATCCTGGAATGTGGATAAATCATTCACTCCCAAGATCACATATAAGGCCTCAATGATTCTAATATGAGATCCAAGGTGAATCTATCACCTCATAGTGTATGCTCACATGATCAGATCCAATTTCTGATAATCAAATCTCCACTTGTAGTGGTATCTATCCATAAGGATCGATCCAACAGCTCCACTAGAATCTTCGAGATCTGAATGAAAGTCATGGAATGGAAGGAGTGACTAGCACCTATGTCAATAAAAACATCATATATGGTAGACAAGACAAAGATCATACCTCATATCATCTTTTTATCACTATGGTAACACGCCTCTGATACATGAAGCTATTCAATCCCCTATCCATCTGAACCCATAAGCCAGGTTGGACCACCTGGGGGTGGAGGCAGTAACACATCAAACCATCTCCCACCACCTACAGCTCGACTTAATCCCCTACCACGTCCACCACCTTATAGACCTCAGTGATCGAACTTCTACTGCTAGGTCGGTGGTTGCTCGACAATCTGTTAATCATCAGTATTGCAGGGTGGGTAGTTAAAATCCATGTGACCCTATCAGCCACTTGAATAGAATCGTACGATTTTCTAAAAATCCCATCTTCCTTGACAGATACACACCTTAGACCCTATATCGTATGTTTGTCTTCGAGAAGGACTTGTCCATTTGATCCACTAAATCATATTCCTAATGCATGATGTAGATATTTCAACTACATGTCATCCTATGGTGGATCTAATTTTTGTTTCCTTCTCAGCAAGGAAAACCTCAACAAATTGCTATCTCTATAGCATTCTAGCCTACATCGAGATGTTGAGTGAAATCAACGATGCCTTGATCTACCATAAGATTCCCTACTCAATGGACCAGGACCTGATGAAAGGGTCTCCTACCATGACAATGGAGTGGAAGGAGTGGTTAGTAAACCATGCAGACTAATTGGTCACATTCAATCATCCCTTATATTAGTACAAACCTCCTAAACAGAGATATAATGTACTATAATTAGTGCGAACTTTTCCCTAAAGAGGATCTCAATGTCCAATATGGAAGGGGCCACCTCCCAATATGTATGGAGTAAAAATCTCTTCCATCTCCATGTTGATCCCTAAAAAAGGATAGCGTCTAGGATCACCGTCTTTTCTACTGGTGTCTTTACAAAGATAAAAACTCATTGCATAGCCTCCATCCAGTCCTCAATAGCCTGTGGATCTTTCTCACCACAAAACCCCATAGGATTATATCTCTGAAACTCACGCAACACTCCCAGTCGGCGTGTGTTGTCCTCTAGTGGGCCTACTAGAATTTTTCACTCTACAGGTTGTGGTGTTGTAGGTACACCACCTGTAGGTGCTAGCGTCGTATGTGGTCCCTATACTGACACCTCATCACTCAGTGGTCAATTTTTGTGATCATTCATTGTAATATTCGGAGGATATTTTTTTGGAGGAATCATGTATGAAAATTGAATGGCCACGGTTAATAAGTTATATCAGGTGAGAAGTCTCAAAAAAGATAAAGAGAAATACATATCCAAAAGACACACAACTATTTTTTTCATGTACTGAGTTAGAAAAAAGAACTCAAGGACTAGGTCTATGGATCTGTCCACTGCCGGATAAAAACTAGAGTCCCTAATATGAAATCCAAATTCAATATAGTAGGACACTATTTATCCATTGATAATTTGCAAATCTTTGTTATTATGGTATAATAAACCGCCCTTTGATTCCACTTTGTCAAAACCCATCCCACAAGGCCAATGGTGTGACTACCCGAAGCCTACCATGGATAGTCCCTAGGCTGGTGACAAGCACAGAAAAGCCATATCCCAATATAGAAAGGAATTTCCAATAAACCTGTACAGACACCAACATGGAGAACTTCACAAACTAACCATGAAGGATGGAAACAAAATTCCAAAACCACAAATAACCACCCCAAAGAGTAATGTGTGTAATTTGATAGTAATGGGCCAACATAAAATCCCAAATCAAACGAATGCACATAAAAGAGGAACAAGATCCAAATATTGTCCACCAGGGATCCTACCTAAAGGGTAGGTACAACCTTCTGTTGGATGTCACTACTACACAACCCATATATTGATCTACCACCGAGAACCGTTTAGTCCGGGATCCCGAAAGTCTCTGTCAAATTTTTTTGTTGTCGGCACAAGTCACAAAAGGTGTCATTGATGCCCTTGATGGGGGAGTATAACAATTCATAGTAGGGAACTCGTGACCGCAGAAGGTCTCCCAGTAATCTATAAATGAAAAACTAAAAAATAAAATAACATAGAGGTAATACCCCCACGCAAGATATCACAATGAATAAATTAATAGACTGATCACACCAGGTATACAACATAAATAGGAGAAATAATGATTATTAGTCCTATGCTAGATCATCATATTTTGCTGAATGCCTCGACTGCTAATCTGAGAAGGGTTGCTCCGAGGAATTTCCACAAATGGTCGTTGTATTGTTGATCCTCTATGGGTTGCTCTATGGCTGCTCAACAAAGGGTCATGCTACTACTAATCATCAAAGAGTCTCTCTCATACAGATCCACATACGGTCAAGAAATTTCTGATCCATGGACGGTCGCTCTCTTTCTGATTCACAGTGGGTCTTTCCATTACTGATCCATGGAGGGTTTATCTCTTCCCAATCTATTATGTGTCACCCCATTGATGATCCAAGGAGGGTCTCTATCTTGCCAATAAACAGAGGGTCGTTCCATTTCCTCTCTGTAGAGAGTCACTCTCTTGTCAATCCACATAGGTTTGTTCTTCAACCTCACAACTGGCCACTAGATTTATGCACCTTGAAAGTATGACTTCCAAAAAAATTTATCCTCAAATCATCGGTCGTATTACGACCACCATGATGTCTCACATATAAGTAACCCAATGATCCGGTCATTCGCAAGGGATCCAAGTGAACATACGACACATTGATCAGAAAATTCGTCGGTAAGTTATAGGCTTTTTAGTAAAAATATATATGTTCGATTCGAGACAGATCTAACTCGGTCGTCCTCCATCAGTTGTCAAAAATGATGTGAAGTTTCTCAAAAGGACCATATCATTTAAAGGGTCCTCACTCTATAAATTGTGCATAAATCAGATGCTCGATCTAAATGTTATAATCATTTCCTAGAAACGGGGTCGGTCGGTTCCGGGTCTGGTCTGATAAAATTGGACCGGCCCAACCCAACCCTGTCAGGGGGTTCCGGAAGGGGTTCGCCCTAGCTGGCCCATTGGGACCACGGGTCTAACCATAGAGGATAGGTCGGCCCCGGCGGCGGATCTGACCGGATGGTGCAAGTCCAACCTGCTGAGCTGCTGTTCTGGCCCAGTGGCCGACAGAGTCGGCCTGTCCAGGACTAGGGAGTTATCCCCGTTTGGCCTCCCACTCACACTACGGTTGATGTGGGGCAGTCACCTTGCCATGGTCAAGCGACTGCCACTATGATATACGGTCGCATGGCCTCTTGCACACAGTCGATGGACCGCATATGCCAGCTCACCCAAGAGGCCCGGGTGGGCCACTCCTCCATGTGGCGCTGACGGATGACATACCTCCTTTCCCATGTGGCGTGATGCTTCCCTCATCCTGTGGCAACCTCTATAGGCCGATGCTGGTGCCCCGGACGTACCATCAACGAGCCACCAATGTCGCTCTAGTGGTCCATTTCTCAAACTACTTTCACCTATAGAATTTTTCGGTCGTCACAATAACTAGGGCAACCTAAAACGCACATTACCTCCATATAGAGAAATAATTCAGAAAAACACACACAATGAAAAACTATATTAGACAGACATGGCCTGGTTCATGTCACCACGATCACATCGCATTATGGTCTTAACATGGGGAAATCACAACAATCATCACAATTCTTGATTAAATCCCCAATTCAAATATCTATAATAGAACCTCTGGCAACAATGAACAGATCATGAATCAACCTATTAGTCAGTTGATCTGTTTTCATTTTTTATTTCATGAATGAGGAAATTTTTTTCAAATTCAATGAATTCTTAAACCCCTTCCTGAATTCAATGGATCTTCTAATGATGAAGGATGTAATTCTCATCATCATCAATATGTGGTATTTGGAATTCATCACTGCTTACCAACCTCAAGATATGATCCTCTGACATTCATCATTTTGTTCATTGTTCATTATTCGATAGGGAATCTACTGGTGGTTCATCATATATTTCCCCATGATTGTTAATTCTCAAACACCAACACGTTGAATTATTAAAATAAATAAAAAGCACAGTGACATTGTGACCATTAGTGATGTTCAATAAATAAGCCAAATTTAATGAGAAAATTTTAATGATCCATTACTTTAATAGTGTCTTGGGTTCAAACATGACATTATTGGCCCTCCATTAATGTGCCATGTTGCTGCACCACAGCGTCATCAGCTACCACTCGATTTTGAGAAATGAATTGAATGAATTATTTAAAATTGTTTTATTATTTCTGTCGTTATGTCTTAAATTTAACATTACGTTCGGCCCATGTTATATGATGATAAGTCATTTCTAGGTGAATCCCAAAATTTTGAGTTTAATAGTGCCCTCATATTTTTGTTATTATCTTCAGCTCAAAAATTATTAAAAACCACCCGCATGTTTACTGAACATACCATTAAAAAACACATTTCTGTTCTAAGATATTCGGGCTCATAATCACATGTCGTCCGAGCATGTGGTCTCAGTATATTTTCATATAATAAAAATATTACTAGTAATTTTTAGGATATTATATTATATATAAAAAATATTTTACCGTTAAAAGATTAGATTTTCTGGAAAACTGTTTTATGCACACATTGTCTCATTATCATAATAAATTACAAAAATCGATAATAATGATGGATTATATATTTATTTTTGATCTAATATAATCAATAAAATATATTATCATTAACATTATAAATATTATTTATAACTTGATTTGAATGAAGTCAAATGGTTTTAAAGAACAAAATTTCATCAATATAGTATTTATTCCATTTTGTTAATGAATAAGAAAAGAAATTCTTAAAATTTTATAAATATCATTTGAAAAATATTTATAGTATTTTTCAAGTAATAATTTAATAATATTATTTGAATTATGTTCTTGTAGTTATGATGAAATGAATAATTTTTTTTTGTAATGCTAAATGTAAGGATTTTTATAACAATTATTTCATTGTTTTTAAATAAAGTAATTTTTAAGTCAATTATTCTCTTTTATATTATTTTAAAGTAACATAAGATCTAATTTATTTATCATAGTATAAATAATTATATTGGAATAAAGATTATATTTTATTTTGGTTTAATTTCATTTTTAGTATTCTCAACACATTTATCCAAATAATTATTTGTGATATATAAAGTTATTTTAAAATAAATTACTATAAAAAATAATAACTGAAACATGAGAATTTTATTTCATATTTAAAAATATAATATTTAATATATTGTAACATATATATATTATTTTTTTCATTATAAATAGTTACCAAGTAAATTTTGTTCAAGTCAGAAGGCTAACACAATTAAAATTTTGATAAAACATTGTTGCACTTCGTTAAAATATATTTTTATACATAACATTCCATTATACTCTTTGACGTATATTTTAAGTAAAATTGAGTTTTTGTAAGTTAAATAATTAATTTTTAATGATTACACTGAATTTGGGGACCCAGTCAAGTCATTTCTAATGATATGCTTATACATAGAAAAATTAAAAATTATTACTATTTAAATCCCTTTAATGGTATGGTTGGTATAGATAACAATAAATTTATTATATTGATATTATATCTTATTAAAGGAGTAATTAATTATTTTTAAAAAACACAAAAGATGACTGTAATGTTTTATTTTCTTTGAATACTTGGATATATAGACAATAACATCATATGTTAACTATATCATATCCCAATATGTTTTTCATGACTACAACCCTTCATGGATATTTCTTATATAATTATATTGATTTTAAAATGTGTAAAAGAATCATTTGAAAGGGTGATCTTAGATTTTTAGTAAGCATAAGGAAGAGAAATATCATAATTACATGAGAATGATTGTATGGAAGAAGAGAATAGCATTTGAAATCAACACTATGTATATAATTGATTATAAACGTGAATCATGGTATAAATCAATGAAATTTGACAGACATGAATCCAAAAATGTATCAAATTGAATGATCTGTGAGAATATAGAATTAGAATAACACATATATTTATTGAATAAACATAATCAAAAAAATTATTTTTTCATGGAAACCCACTCATACATTCATAATATGTTATTATTGGGATAACTACCAATGTACCTAATTCAGAATTGCTATACACAACCGTGTACCATATTTAAATATCGTAATAACCTCACATATACTATTTTTAGGTTTTGGATAAACTCTTGTGTTCCCTTATTCAGTATTGGGATAAACTCATGTGTATTATTTGATATCATTGAATATTAATCATTACCTACTAAATTGGATGGAGATACATGTCTCAACAATCATATAATCCATAAATTATTGTTCTAATATACAATAAATCATTCATGATATCATAACCTATGAAAATGAAATAAAATCGTAAACAAACACTCAAAGCATAACACAAGGGAAAGAAACGGGTATCCTAATCATTTTTAATCATAAACATAAATCATACAGATAAATAATAAGAAATATACAATTGGATAATATGTCACTTAATATTATATAACATCAATGTATTAGTTCTTTTATGGAAAATGATTTTGAATGATCACATGGATTACTTTTTGATGAAAATATTCCATCTATTTTGAAATCTATTTTTTAAAATATTATAATCTAAAAATTTAAAAATATTAAATAAAAAACATTTTTATAAAATCGGAAATAAAAAATGTGTTATTTAATTATATTAGTGGTATAAATGGGTAAAATAATATTCATTCTGATAAAATTAAAACAAATATTCGTTTCTCATTTTTTGTAAAAGTAAAAATCGATTTGTTTGAAATAATAAAAGAAGGTTCCTTTATAAAATACATTAAAATTGGAAAAAATGGGAAGAAACTAATTCAAACCATAATTATATAATATTAAAAATAGTTTTCAGTTACTTATTATAAAACAGGTGCATGTACGAAAAATTTTATTCGACCAAAGAGGGAAATAATGTTAGTTTTCATTAAAATGTTATTTTTGAATCATAAGTATGCATGGTGAAATAAATTAATAGAATAAAATAATTTTATAGAAATAAAATAGTTTAATTAAATACATAATTATATTTAGTTTTATATCAAATGATTTGATCATCAAAAACACAATCATAAACATTCAAAATAAGAAATGGTTTTGTAGTATAAAACTATTACCACATTGCGACTTTTGAATAGTAACCCCTAAAAAATAATTAATATTATTTATATAAATTTATATCCAAAAAAATTTCATAATTATAATCTAAAAATACATTCATGGGATGTATATACAACACACAAAAATAATAAGTGGTGAATTTGGCTTCTATCACACAAAAATAAAAGTGAGAAAAAAATCTCATTCCGAGAGTCTTAAAATTCATCATATACATTTTAACCTAATATGTAATAAATATTGAGATGTTATAAATATATTAAATTACCATATATATATATATATATATATTACAATATATGATTTACTTTTTATATGTTATTACCTATTTGTAAAAAAATCATTGTTAAAATTACATTTCAGTTAATAACTCCTCCTTTATACAAGTTTATTTTGTTTTGTAATTCTTGATTATTTTATAATTAAAATAGTTAAATAACCTTCATATCCTTAAATAGGATATTAATTTCATATATATTCATTATATGTTTATTTCAAAAAATCTACAAAATTTTGGGTTAAAAAAAGATTTACATCGTTCATGGAGATCGTAGGTTATACATATGTATAAATGCTTCATCCATATTATTAGTGGATGGAAAGGTAAAAAAATATACCTTTTATAATAATTTTTTATAATATATATCATATATATTTATTTACTTTATCCTCAGTAGTATCTATTTCAATATAAAAAGAAAACTGTATCATGTTGCATTGTGGAAGAGGTAGAAAACATTTATACATGAGCGATGTTATATATTTCCAATGGATGGTAGTGTAAGAATTTATATTTAATATTATATTTAAAAATCCTTAATTATTTCAACAATACCTTATAATTGTGTAAAATACATCATTATATCCTTCAGAGTGATTCAATGATGGAAAAAAATTAAATCGGTTCATGTGCAACAGTCTGTCATATAGACGATCGATATTTAGTATCCCATTAGATTGAAGGGGAGATGTATATCAGTTATTAAAATAAATAATAAAATATAATAAAAAAATATATAATAATGTTGTTATTAATTAACATTTCATAAAAAAAATTTGTTCGAAGAATAAAAATATACACTATTAGGAATGATATGCATTTTTCAGAAAACCACATTAGATTTTCCCCAAAATACTACTTAAGAGGGATTCTTAATTACTATATGACCTATTGAATGTGTGGAGGAATTTAAGGATGTTGAATCGATATTATGATAGATATGATTCTTATTTTAGTATCAAACTATGGTGTATATACTCAACATATAAGAGGGGGTGAATTGTATACATAAAAAACGATAATGAAATTTTGTTTACACAAAATTCACCACACCTCTAAGATATAGAAATTCTCATGATTCTAGAAAAGTGATTCCGGAAATTAAACATAACAAAATATTACATCCAGAATGATTCTACCATAAAGAGAATAGAATCGTATTTAATCAGAGTAAATATTTTAACCCAAAGCGAAGGGTATCCCACAACCTTGGATAAAGGTCCCTTGATTTATACACTAATGAAAGACTGCCTGACCCAAACCCAGGTAAGTCCCCAATCCGATGATTTTTATCCATCTTGATATCCCCACAAGACCTCTATTTATAGGGAAATCACCACCTCTGACTTCAAAACCCAGAGTCTATGATTATAAAGAAATCACACCTCTACACAATGCAATTCTGCAAGACGCATTATTTGAACAAGCCGTTCAAAAATTCTGCACGAAGCCTAAGAGTTTATAAGAGACTCCCTCTCTACAACTCACATCAATAGCATGTAGGTTATAGAGTCATATAACTGCCTCTAGCTCTTTCAAACGAGCTCCTACTTATAGGAACGGATTCAACTGTCGGCTCCATCCTCCCATGGTCATATTTTTTCATGAATTTCAAAGGGACCTATACACTTGTCACTCAATCAATGGATAGTCAGTAACTGAATTCATGAAATTTAATTATAAGGGAAAAAAAGTGTAAAAAAATATTTTTACAAAACTGAAATCAAATATTCGGAATGTAATCAAATAAATGTTAAGAGTCTAACCAAAAACACATTCGGTGTCTATAATACAAGGATATTCAGATTCTGTTTTCTAATGAATTAGAAGCCTGGTTTATATGGAATTACAGAGTCTGAATTTCAAGGAAATTAGGAAATTGGATTCAAAATAATTCATATTCTAAATTTAGGGAGTTCTAAGTCTGAATTCTAAGAGTTCAGAGTCTGAATTCAGAGAACTCGGAGTCAGAACTCATAAGAGTTTAGAGTCTGAATCTAGAGAATTGAGAGTGAGAACTCAAAATAGTTCAGGTTCTGAATTCAAGGAACATAGAGTCGTAACTCAGAATAGTTTGTACTCTGAATTCAGATAACTCAGAGTCATAACTCATAAGATTTATGAGTCTGAATTCATTCAACTCGGAGTTAGAACTCAGAAGAGTTCAGATTCTAAATTCAGAGAACTCAGAACCTGAATTCGGATCCTGGAAATAGAATTCTCTATTATCTATGTATTATATGATTATTAGTTTTTAGATATGAAACCTAATTTTACACTAATAAAATATAATTAAAAATTAAAAACATGGTTAGGATAAATTTCCTTGGGGGAGAAAAATTTTCCTTATGAACGTAAAACACAGTGTAAAATGAAATTTTACTTCAAATAAGGTGTTTGTGATTTTCAAAACCTGAGTAATGGTAATGTTATAAGGAATCATTATGGACTCTACAATATCTCTAAACATTAAGGAATGTAAAATTGATAATTAAAATTTATTAACTCAATAATATCACCCTTTTTTTAAAGCACAAACATCCATACGAAATAGAAAATAAGGACATTGATTTTTTTCTTCTAATCATTGAAAATAAAATGTATCTCCCTTATCATATGGGCCATGATGAATATGAATAACTCACTCATAGGCTTTAGAACACTATGGATCATATTCTCGAATTCTGGAAGGAGATTTTTCATTATCATGAGTATGTAAATCAATGTAATGAAAACCCCCCTTAGATAAACACCCCCTTAATTAGGGATATTTCTTCTTTTCTTAGTATTATTTTTCCTTTCTCCCCATTTTTGATTTACAAAAAGATATTTTAGTGAATAGGAATGACATTATGATACCTGAAAGATTAGTAAAAAACATATTAAAGACATGAAATAAAAAAATTATTATGATTACAATGAATATGTTCAAGGAAGAAAAATACAACAAAAGATTTGATTTAAGAAATATAATCCTTCCGTTTCCTTGGGAATCAGTTTCATCACTATTTTCATCTGCTTCATGAGCTCCTTATGATATTAATTTCCTCTCTTAAGAAGATGATCATGATCCTCATCTTTATTCTATAATCCCTTGATTCTTTCTACTTGAGACTTAAGAGCCTCTGCCTAAGCTATCAGGACCAATTCCTCCTTGAAAAGATTTTCTTCTATCTCAATCTGATGATCTCTTTCTCTCTTCCTTCTTTGGGAAATCGAATACATCTTTCTATTTAGATCCTTTACTTCTTGAATCCATGAATTTTTTCCCAATGTTAACTTTTGTTCAAAACTGGTTGTAATATCCTTGATCCTACCAGCTTTAATATCAAAATCATCAATTACACCATCTTGTAACTCATCAATTTTTCTCAAATAATCAACTGTCTTCTTTGAACAGCCAAAAAATTTCGTACAGGACCTTTTTTGGGCATAATAGTTAATGAAGAAATTTTTTAAATCAGCCTCATGCTTTACACACTTATCCATCCCTATGGAAACTAAATCCGATTTTTAATTTATTGTGTGTTGAACCATCTAGCACTTAGAGTCTATGATTGGTAAAATTAGAATGGTGCAAACCAGCTTCATGAATGACTAGACAATGAAATCATACCCAAGGGATGACGATTCTGAACATGAGACTTTTCATGGTAAGGGATATTTCTCTAGTTCAGTAAGTTTCATCTTTGAAGACCCCCCAATTTACTTTTTCAATAAAATGACTTTATTAGGTGTATCAACAACCACCTATTTTCCCTACTCAGTTTTCGGAATATCTTCCTCATCCAAAGATTCATGTTCACTATTAGATTAATGAACAATTATATATTAATCTATCTTCTCTTTCCTAGCTCCTGCCTCAGCATCTTTAGGATGAATGTAGTCTTCATTAGAACATTTTTCCACATAGATCTTATTCAATTCATATTCCCCCTTTGTATCCTTTACATTATCATATTTCATACGTGTGTCCAACTTTTTGGAATCAGCATATGAATTTTGGAATGACAACTTCATGGAAGGACATTATTTATCAGGAAAATTTTACATTATTTATGTGATCTTCAGTGTCACCACTGCTTTCTTCTTCATCCACTTCTTCCACATCTTTTTATACTTCAACACCTTTTATTGTTGTTTTTTTTCATCGTCATGAATTTATTCCCCAGGGATTTATGTAAGGGTTCTACCAAGAACAATTATGGTACTGTGATTTTTTTGGATGAATTTTCAGTATCCCACAGAAGGTATGGATCAATTTCAGTTTCAGACATCTTCTTCTATTGTTTCTTTCTTTATCTTGCTTCTCATGCTCATCAGTTTTATTATCTTTCAAATCATTTCCTTCTATAGGATCCAATACAAACTGTGTCTCTCCTTCCTTCCATCTTTTATTATCTTCTATACACATTGCTAAAACCTCTTCTGGATAGGTTCTTTGTTTCACAGGTTTTGGAGGTGCAGATTGGGCTTACATAATTTATGGGTTTTTTCATCATTTTATACTTCATTCAACTTCCTCTTCATTCCTCCCATTCTCGATGGTTCAGAAACTTATTGATTTTTTGGAATAGATTTATCTACCTCCTCTGGTTGTTCATAAAATCCTCTGGAGTCTTTAGAAAATCCATTGTTCATCCTCTTCAAAGTATCATCACTGACTACCATAACATTGCAATTTCTAAGCTTCGAACTGCAAGGAATTTTGAAAGAATCTAGACACCTAGCAATAAACATAGAATAAATGGATGGATATATGATAATATAAGCCTATATATTTCCATTCTTGATATTCTCGATCATAATCAGAATATTCTTAACCAAATTAACATTCCTCATATTCACCAGAAAATCGATGATGTACATATAACTCTTATTCAATGTGTCTTTGTCACCTTTTCTTGGAATGATAAATCTGTGATCCCATAATTCAAGGATCCAATTATTTCTAGAGTGGTGAGTAATATTTTTATTCATGAAATCAGTAAGCCCGAGACACACCATCGCTTTCACCTTTACAAAGCTCCCCTTGAAATCTGGAAACTTGTGGGAACAAAATTCATCTTCTTCTTCAAATGGAACTCCAATCATAATAAATGCCTTTGTAAATGAAAGAGCATAGGCCATTCAATAGAATATGAAGGAAAACATCTCTCTGCCTTATTCCATATAGAAACAAAATGATTCATAAAATTAAACATGATAATCCAGACATACCAAATCATGATCCCCTGGATTTGATATGCAAACACACTCTCATCCATTCAATTTGATGTTCTTCGAAATAATTGAATCATAATTTGAGAAGAAATTAAGACGCACCAGACATTCTCTATATTCATGACACTATGGAATTGTCTTTATATTAGAAATATCTTTCGGAGAGGATTCTTACACAGACCTTCAGAATTGAGAAACCTTTGAAAATTCGAAATGAGCTCTTGTAGAAGGGAAGAACATCATTACACAACATCATGAGGTTGATGTGGGATAACCATCAGGGTGTCCTTTATATAGGCTTTATAAGTGATGATTCATCTTCCAACCTAAGTGAAATGGCTAAATATCCTTCTGATCTAATATGAAGGTTGATAAGATGGTCATAATGAAATTTTGGCAGGAT
This sequence comes from Viscum album, assembly GCA_963277665.1. Classification (NCBI taxonomy): domain Eukaryota; kingdom Viridiplantae; phylum Streptophyta; class Magnoliopsida; order Santalales; family Viscaceae; genus Viscum; species Viscum album. The sequence goes on along the minus strand of OY728165.1, from coordinate 667,251,513 downwards.
CTGATCTTTTGTGGTTTTTAATGAAAATCATTCGGATTTAAAGAAACTAGAATCCGAAATAAATTTAAAACAAGATGAAAAATACCAGCAAGTAAATGATGATTACAAAAACATAAGAAAGGAATCAAACCTTTCATATTGCTCGGAATATTATTCATAATGGGTAAAATTATTCTTGAATACCAATAGATTCTGAAAAAATTTCATTACGAAAAAATTGGAAAAACTGACTATGAATTTTTAAAAAAATCTTCATTAAAAAAATTTAGAAAATCATTATTATGAAAACATAGAAATTCTTGATTACGAAAATTTAGAAAATGTTAATTATGAAATTTTTCGAAAAACATCATAATGAAAATTTTTAGAAAATCGTCATTACGAAATTTTATGAAAAATCATACTACAAAAATTTTCATTACGAATGATTTGAAAAATCAGACTATGAAAATTTTCAATATAAATGATTTGAAAAAATTCTAACTACAAAAATTTTCACTAAAAATGATTTGAAAATATATCACTATAAAAATTTCCCTTATGACATTTTTTTAATTTAACTAACAAGAAAATGTTCTACCCCTATGAAAAGAAGTTTATTACTGTAAGGAGGTTGGTTTCAATAAAATTTTAACAAGGAAGATTACCTTATCATGCCTAATGTCTATTTAATATATTCAGATCTATCAGAGGATAATGATTTTGTGAAAATATCATCATGTTGATCTTGTGTGCTGATAAATTGAAGAATGATATCCCCTTTTTGTGTGTGATCACTATGAAATTTATGCCTAATGACTATTTGTTTTTCACAAGAGTGATGTGCATGGTATTTACTTAAGGAGATGGAAATAGTATTATCACAGAAATTTTTTGTTTTGGTAAAACTTATACCATAGTCTGTGAGTGTGTGTTCAATTCACAACACATCAGCACCACAACATCCAACTACTCCATATTCAGATTCAGCAGTGGAATGATTGCGCAAAGGCAAGGACTTTCATTGTTCCTATGGTCTTATATGTTTAGTTTATAAACATTCTCTTTACTATTGGCATAAGGAATAAACATTTCCTTGAAATTTTGTACTAATTAAATTTCATTCCTAAAATTCACAAAGTAACCATCATCACGTAAATGACTTATGATAATGAGGTTGTGCTTAATACATATAACAAATAGAACATTTGAAATCAATTTTTACCCAAGAAAAATGATATTACCTATTCCAATAATTTCTACATTAGCATTGTCTATGAAAGTTAATTTTCCTCCTTTTGTCTTGATAATATTTTCAAAGTAGATTTTGTTACCAGTCATATGCTGGGAACATCCATTATCCATGTACTAAGTATAGCAGTTGGTAATTTCTTTCTTTTCATGAAAATAATAATGTTAGACTTTCGGAATCCAAACATTCATGGATCAAGATTTATTAGACAATATTATTTTGGGTATCCACATTTGTTTAGAAAAATAAGCTTTATAAAACCCAGGATATTGAACATTATTCAAAAAAAAAATTCCTTCCAGTGCCCACCACATTGACAATTAGTATAAAAAGAGGCTCTAGATGGAATAAAATATTTTTTTTTGAAAAAAGGTTTTCTGTGAGTTTAACCTGCTCTAGTATTATTTCCTTGAGGTTTGATTTGAGAATACATCTTTTCAAAAATTTATATACCAGAATTCAATTCTACAAGATGTTTCATAATGGAATATATTTTGGACATTAGTCTTATGACTGAATTCATATACTAAGGAATTATTTCTTTATAGTTATATTTTTCCTCAAAAAAAATTATTTTTAAAATAGAATTCATAATATCATTAGAATGTTTTTCTATTAAGAATTTACTTCCTTATAGTCTTTAGAATGTTTTTCTAGAAGCACATATTTATCTTCAAGATCCCTTGATAGGCCTAAAATCTCTTTAGTAAGAACTAATTCCCTAGTATTTACATTTTCAAATTTCATAGAAATTTAAAAAAAATCGTCTAACAACATGGAAAATTTGGATACTTCTTCATAAGAAGGTATTTCTTCATTATCTGAAGATGATGTATCTTCATTATTTATAATATCTTCAAAATATTAATTCTTATCAAGAGATAAATTTGTTAAATCCATGGAAAAGTGTAGCTTGGCCATAAGACATGTATTTGGTAAACAAGTAGTAGAAATAAATCTAATATTTTTCTGTTATGATGATTCACATTTAGAAGATTCACTTCCTGAAGAGTCTCCACAGCTAGAACTCCAAATATAGTTGTCTTTAAGACTTTTCTTGTGCTTCATATGATAAAACTTCTTCTTGTATCATTCATAAATCCTTTCCTTTTTTTCTTCTTTTTCAATAGAGGTAAATCTGGTATGATATGACCTATTATTCTACATTCATAACAAAGAACATCCTGATATTTATTCTCTTTTTAGTCTCTCTTCCTGAACTTGTTCTGATTGTTATTTTGAGCTACTATCTAGTTCATTCTCCAAGAAAGATTAGATAATTCATTCTCAATCATTTCTCTATCACTATATCATTACATAATAGTTACTTTATTTGACTTTGATCTAGTTACTCTTTCTGGAGTCTTGGATCTCAAATGTTTCGATGTAGTTATAAAAGAAACACCTCCATTCCCATTCTTATATTATCACCATCTCTCTTCATTATTGTCTCATGTTGAAGTAGAGTTCCAAACTGCTCATCTAGGTAAATATGGGTGACTTTCCTGTTCTATTCCATTGTTTTCCTCTCAAACTCCCACTCATTTGGAATGATATCTATGATATTATCTACAAGGGACTCATCGTCCAAACCTCTTTCTCCCATAGGGTATTAGATATTTACGATAGTCATAAACCTTTGATGAACATTGCTTATAAGTTCTCCATAAGATATGTTATTGCCATGGTATTCAGCTCTCAACGTAGCTCTTCTTCCCTCTATAATATTAGAAGTACCAAAATTTGTAACTTGATGTTTTTTCTAGATATTGGTTGTTACTTCACATGAAGATATTTTACTGTATCTTTTCCTAGTAATGAATCATAACATTGTATTTATGACTCTGAATCTCGCTTGATATTATTATTTTTCATGATTAGTAAAAGTTCTCAATTAAATATCATGAATCTTATAGTCTCATGTCAGCATCAGGTAGTTTTCAACTCCAGTGTTAATAACGAAACTCTTCATCCTATCTCTCTAGTACTCATAAACATTTCCATCAAAAATAGGAGGTCTGGTAAGATTATGATTGTTGATAAAACCAAAATTTAAACCTGTCATCATAAGGTTATTGTTTCCACACAAACTTGTTAGTAATAAATTATTGTAAACAAAATAAAATATCCTAAGAAAGGAAAATAGACCTAGATAATCTATAATAAAAATATGAATCTATAATTTATGAGTCTGGAAATCTGATTCCAAAAAAAATCATGAATAAGATCTCTCTTCTGAATATATTCGTGAGATTAATCCAGATTTTACCCAAACTTTGAAGCCAATTCTTAGATTGTTTCAGGGTACAAGGTCACACTTTGATATCGATTTTTATATTGGAATGGATTATGATAATATCGTCTGATAAAAAATATTATATCGATAGTATGATAGATATGATAATGATTGTAATATAAAAAAATGGTGTAGATTCACAATATAGAACAGGGGTGAATTGAATACAGAAAAAACCTTAAGGAAATTTTGTATATACAAATTTCAAAACACCTCTAATATCTACTAATTTTTTAGATTCCAGAAAAGTTATTACAAAAATGAAACAAAACAAAATTTTATAGCCATACAGATTATACATTAAAGAAAATAGAATCCTATTTAATCAGAGTAGATGTTTAAGGAAGTATAAGATAGTTATACTTTCCTCAACAACCAAAAGTACAGCGGAAAAAAAATTGTAACACTACAAGTGACACGAAATAAATATTTTAATCGAAAGAGAAGTGTATCCAACAAACAAGGATAAAGGTCCCATGATTTATACTTTCAAGAAAGTATGTATTACCCAAAACCAATTAAGCCCTTGATCCAAAGATTGGTATATGTCTTTTTATCTCTGCAATCCCTCGATTTGGAAGGAAATCTGCACCTCTAACTTCACAAACTGAAGTCTCTAATATTAATGAAATCATTCCTCTAAACAAAGAAATTTTGCACGAAGCAATGTTTTAACATGCTGTTCAAACTTTCTTCACGAAGAATAAGGGTTTATAAGAGCCTCTCTCACTAGAAATCACTTCAACAACATGTTAGTTCTAGAGTCATGGAACCATCTCGAGCTCTTTCAAATAAGCATCTATTTGTAGGCATGACTTCAATGGTCGGCTCCCTCCTCCAACGACCATATTTTTCCTTGAATTTAGGAGGGACCATACGTGTGTCACTCAAACAACGGTTAGTTAGTAACTGAATCCATGAAATTCTTTTAGAATAGAAAAAATGTGTAAGAAAAAATATGGTTACCTACCCAAAATCAAATTTTTATAATTTAAGCAACTAAATGATCGAAGTCTAACAAAAAACACATTCGTTGTCTATAATAGAATGATATTCGGATTCTGTTTTCAAATGAATTCGGAACATGTATTATATAGAATTATGGAGTCTGAATTTCAAGGAAATTTGGAATCTGGATTCACAAGAATTCAGAGTCTGAATTCAGAGAGTTCGGAGTCTGAATTCAATGAACTCGGAGTCAGAACTCATAAGAGTTTGGAGTCTAAATGCAGATAACTTGGAATTAGAACTCCAAAGCGTTTGGAGTATGAATTTATAGAACTCGGAGTTAGAACTCATACGAGTTTGGAGTATGAATTCGGAGAACTCGTAGTCAAGAACTCAAAAGAGTTCGGAGTCTGAAATCAGTGAAATCAGAGTCAGAACTCAGAAGAGTTCAAAGTTTGAATCCAGAGAACTTGAAACATATATTTGGATCCTGAAAACAGAATGTTCTAATATCAAAGTATTATATAATTCTATGGGTTTAGATATGAAACCTAATTTTACACTTAGAAAAGATAATTAACCAAGAAAATCATGGTAAGTATAAATTTCTATGGGGAAGGAATATTTTCCTTATGAAAGTAAAATAGTGTAAAATGAAATTTTCCTTGAGATAAAGTGTTTTTGATTTTCAAAACATGAGGAATGGTAAAGTCATAAGAAAACCATATTGATTCACTAATATCCCTAATCATGAAGGAATTGAAATGTCAGATGTAAACCATATTAACTCAACAATCTCCCCCTTTTGGAAAGCAAACACACCCTTAAGAAAAAGAATATAAGGACTTAGAAACTATTTTCTTTAACAATGAAAATAAGACTTATCTCCCTTAAAATATGGGCCATGATGAATACGAATAACTCCCTATTATGATTTGGAACACTAAGGATCATATTCTAGATTTCAGGAATGAGATTTTTCATTATCATGAGTATGGAAATCACTGTAATGAAAAACCCCCCTTAGATAAACTCCCACTTACATTGGGATATTTCATCATTTCATAATTTTTTTTTTCCTTTCTCCCCCATTGTGATTTTCAAAAGTAGATTTGACGGAATGGGATGGAAGGTATGATGCCTAAAATATTAGTAAAAAAATTATTAAAGAAAAGAAATCAATAATTTCATTATGATTAGAATCAATTTGTTCATGGAAGAAAAATATAGCAATAGATTGGATTTAAGAAAAAAAATCCTTCCTTTTCCATGGACATCAGCTTCTTCACTATTGTATCCAGCTTCATGAGCTCCTTATGATCACCTTTTTCTCTCTTAAGAAGATGATATTGATCCTCATCATTCTTCTATAAAGCCTTAATTCATTCTTCTTGAGACATAAGTGCCTCTGCCTAATCCATCATGACCAATTCATTCTTGACAATCTTTTCTTCTACTCAATCCTATGATCACTTTCTCCCTTCTTTATTTGTGAAACTGAATACAACATCCAATTACAATCCATTACTTCCTGAATCCTAGAATTTTGTTCCCATGTTAACTTTTGTTCAAAACTGTTTGTAGGACCCTTGATCCTACCATCATCAATATCAAAATCCTCCTTTAAACCATCTTGGAACTCACCAATTTATATCAAATCATCAACTATCTTCTTTGAACTGCCAACCATTTTCTTACCGTACCATTTTTGGGCATCATAGTTAATGAATTTTCTTTTGAAATCAACCTCAACATTTACACACATATCCATCACCATGGATACTAAATCCAATTTACGATTAAGTGTGTGATGAAGCATCTGGAACATATAGTATATACATGGGATAATTTTAATGGTGGAAAATATCTTCTTCAATGATTGGACAACGAAATCATGCCCAAGCGATGATGATTATAAATCTAAGACATTTGGGGTAAGGGATATTTCTCTATCATAGCAAGTCTCCTCTTTGAAGACCCCCCAACTTCATTTTTCATTAAAATGACATTAGTAGGTGTATCAACTACCACTTGTATTCCATTATCAGTTCTTGGAATGACTTCCTCATCCGAATATTCATGATCACTATTAGATTGCAGGACAATTCTATCTTCATCTATCATCTCCTTCTCAATTCCTGCCTCAGCTTATTCAGGACAAATGTAGTCATGATTAGAACATTCTTCATCAGAGAGTTTATTCACATCATCTTCCCCCTTTTTATCCTTTCCATTCTCATCTTTCCTAGGTGTGGATATATTTGTGGATTCAGCTTCTGATGTTTGGATCGACAATTTCATTGAAGGTCTTCCTTTCTCATGAAATCAATTAACTTTCTTTATGAGATCTTCAGTGTCCCCAGTGCATTTTTCTTCTTCCACATCTTACACATATTTTTCTACTTCAACGCCATTTCTTGTAATTTTTTTCGGAGTACTGAATTTCATCCCTGAGTATTCAGGTAAGGGTTCTACCAAGAATTATTTTGGTACTAGGATTTGTTCGGGTACTTTTTCAGTACCCCTTAGAAGGGATTGAACAATTTCAGTCTTAGACATCATCTTCTTTTGTTTCTTTTCATTAGCTGGATTATCAAGCTCATTAGTTGTCTTCTCATTCAATGAAATTGCTTTTATAGTATCCATGCCAAACTGTGGCTCTCCTTCCTTCATATTTTTATTATCTTCCACCCACATTGCTACAACCTCATCAGCATAGGCTTCTTGTTTCTCAGGTTTTGGAGGTACGGATTGGGCTTCATTGTAGAAACCTGACCCTTTAATACATTACTATTACATCATTTCAACGATAAACAACATAATTGTATTACACATAGAGGATCAAAAGATATAGTGTCTTAGGGAAACTAAGACCATAAAAAACAATTACATCCTCAAGCAAAAACATTTATTTCATTTCTTATTCCCTAGCTTATTATTGGCACATGAACACTCCTTAATACATGTAGCCACCTGAGGATATAAATCCAAAGGGGTGAGCTATAATCCCATTAATTGGATAGATAAGAAAAATATAGCATGGTGTGGGCATAATCATAACATAGGCAAAAGATCCTGAACATGAGAGGAGAAAAAATAAAAGACTTGAACTGTGGCAATGCATAAAAATGAAACATCATGTCTTAGGGGTTAACTACCACCCATACTTGTGAACTAGGATAGCATATTTTTCACACTTCAATTAACATTTACTCATGATATTCATCACATTACCCAATGCATTGGAGCACTGTATAATTCCGAGCACACCCGTCACATTCAAACATTCATATTGCGCTATACAATTCTGGGTGCACCAGTCACATCTAACATTATCATTAACATGCATGCCACATAAAACATATATCAATAATGAACATAATTAACCCATGTTAAGGAATATGTTTCATCTCATAACAATACATTAAAAACTTTTGGGTTCCTAATAGAAATAGGGAACAACATACTTGATACAAGAACCATCAACCATGAATGAGAGGTAAAAGAAGAATTCTTAAAAGAAGTGTTCTTTTGGAAAACATTTGTATTTAGGTAAAAATAATTAGAAAACATCTATATCCTAGAAATGGAAATAAAATGATGAAAAAATGATATTTAAGGAGTGACCATATCAGAAATGGAGTGAAAGAGGTATAACCCGAAGGATGAAAGTTGGGTTCGACAATTTCCCCTTACCATGTATCTGAATGCTTCATTCTCTTTAATTTCATGTATAATGACATTATATTAATTATTTAGAAATTACCAAACCTAATTTACATTAATATGGTTCATTATGGATTCATTATGTCATTTTATCTTCCTTTGTATGACTTATAATGTTCAAAAACATTGTTCGGGGATGTTCGTTTTTATGGTTTTTCTTAGGTGGTTCACTTTTAATCATAAATTGATGTTTGGGTAGAACATGGGAAAACATCCTGAAATGATATCACATGTCACTAATGATATTAAAAGAGTTTTAATGATCTTATAATTCATTATATTATATCCATGTGGATGAATCATTAGATATGAATTAAATGATGGTTATTTGGGTCAATTTGGGTTGTTTTTCGATCACAACGAACTTGTTTTAACTTATCACTTTGTAATATGGCCATATATTATTTACAAAACATTAAATAGAACATAATACATATAGAATATTCTGTTTCATTCATAAAAATAGCTTCATGACCATATCTGAAGGTAGAAATGGATGAAGAAATAACGCCGTTCTTGAAGGTGATAAATTAACACCTCCCGAACAATGTTCTCTTTAATATAATAAAAAGGAAGAGGGAAAGATGGTTTGATGATATAATATCCCATTACAATCATAAAATTACATTATATTTATAATACTGGAGTTAAAATACCATTTTGATGAATATAGGTGGGGAGAGAACAAGAAATGAAATTGAACGTAAATGAAATTAAAGGAGATGAGGGGGAGAAATTACCTCTGGAATCCTTCTCTAGAGAACCACATTAAGGGCCTAATCATGGAATTTTGATGAGACCAGAAGCCCTTGGACGTGAGGTAGGGGATAGGGATGGTGTTTTGTCAGAGTTTAGAGATTGCTTGGAGCATGAGAGGTGTGAGGAAATGAGGGTGTGAAGGGTGGATTTTATAGTGGACGGGAGAGGGGTTTCCTTAATATAAAATTCCTCAGTTTATTAATTTCCCCTAATACAAGGAATAGTGACTCATGAATGACCAAGGATTGTAATTTTTTCATGTGATCCCAATCAAAGTGAGCTTAAATCATCCGAGCATCATCAATGACTCAATTAATCCATTATTTAGCATTTATTATAAATTATCATATTACACTATTCATAAAAAATTCAAGTATCTCAGAAAAATAACACAAATTTACCGCAAACATTTTTCAACTTTTAGAATCCAAAATATGAATTCCATCTTTCAAAAAAAACATTTTAAATATTATTAATTTAATATTTAATTAAAATCATAATTTACATAAAAACAGTTTTGAAGATTAAAACTGATTTTATAGTGCTCTCAGAAATTACGTACTGTTTTATAAAATTATCTAAAAACTATAAGAAATTTATTCAATAATTTATGATTACATTTAAGAGAAATAAATAAATTTATTAAATATTTTTATTTATTTATGACTTACAAAACACTAAAACATTCACTAAGGTCAAACTGTCACTTTCAAAGATGTATAAATTTAATTTAATTATTTATAGGTAATGTTACTCTCAAGTTGGATGATTTTCTATTTATAAGGGTAATATTACTATTCATTAGGTTATGTAACTATTATTAATGGTAGGTCACTATTCACCAAAAATTATTTTTGTTTCATTAGACTCCAAAAATCATCTTGAACACAATCATGTGTGTCAGATTTTTGAAATTCCAAACACTGAAGTGACAAAATTATGTTTAAAGGTCACTTATCACTTAATAGTTTGTTATGTTGTGGTTTCATGTTATTTGATGACATAATTACAAGAAGTGAATTTCTATTAAAAAAATTTGGGTCGTTACATTCTTCCACCCTTAAGATATTATTCCCCTGAAATTTCACTTTACACCAACAGGTGAGGGTACTTCTCCTTCATTGCCTCTTCTGGTTCCCAAGTTGCTTCCTCAAACTTATGGTTCCTCCACAAAACATTTACAAGACTGGTTTTCATGTTGCATATAACCTTGTCTCTCCAATTTAGAATCTTTACTGGTTGCTCCTCATATGATAAATCATCTTCCAGCTAAACCACCTCTGAGTTTAGTACATGTGAGGGGTCTGGTATGTACATCCTCAGTAGTGATACCTGAAACACATCATGAACTTGAGTCATATTTGTTGGAATTGAAAGACGATAGGCCACAGCTCCTATGTGGTCAAGGATCTCAAAGGGGCCAATATACCTTGGGCATAGCTTCCCTTTCGTCCCAAATCGCATTACTCTCTTACATGGAGATATTCAAAGGAAGATTTTATCTCTAACATCAATCTCCAAGTCCCATCCATAGCTGTTAGCATAGCTCTTTGGCCGACTATGAGCTGGTTTGATGTGTTTTTGGATGACTTGAACGTTTTTTGTCATATCTTGTACAAGTTCTGGTATATGTAGATTTCTTTCACCAACTTCATCCCATCAGGTTAGAGTTCTGCATCTCATTCGATACAAAGCGTTATATGGAGCCATCTAAATACTCGAGTGGAAGATATTGTTGTATCAAAACTCAACCAATGGGAGATGTTGATCGCAACCACCTCTAAATTCAAGAGAGTATGATCATAACATATCTTCAAAAGTCTGAATAGTATTTTCAGATTGGCTATCAGTTTGGGGGTGATAGGCCATGCTGAAGTTTAATTCAGCACTCAAAGCATGTTGAAGGCTCCTACATAATTTAGACATGAACCATGCATCATGATCAGATACAATTGAGAGAGGAAAACCATGCAGTCTCACCACATCCTTCATATATATCTTTTTACGTTTTTCATGCGATAGATCTTCCTGAATAGATATAAAATGGGAAGTCTTGGTGATTCGGTCAACCACAACCCATATCACATTATTTCCCTTTGATGACTTTGGGAGAACCGTGACAAAGTCCATAGTAACATTTTCCCATTTCCACATTGTTATAGGAAATGTCTTCATTATTCCATTGGACTTTTGTCACTCGGATTTGACTTATTGACATACCAAGCACCTCGATATATATTCTGCAATCTCCTTCTTCACATTATCCCACCAGAAGTGTTCTCAGATTTCACGATACATCTTGGTACTACCTGGATGGATAGAGAATGTTTAGCTATGTGCACTATCCAATAGCTTCTTATTTATCTCGAGTGATTACAGCACACCAAACCGCATTCCAAATTGAATCACACCATCATCGTCGATATGGAATTCTGGAAGCTTCTCTTCCATTACTACATTCATCTTCTTTTGTATCTCCTCATCATCCCATTGTGATTCCTTAATCAAATCTTGGATGGATGGTTGCACTATTATTTGGGAAAGGTAGGATGTATCCACTACCCTTATCATTTCAAAATCCATCCATTGCATATCTAATAATATAGGGTCGTTCTCAATACGTAACATGGATAGAGTAGCAGGTTATTTTCTGTATAGATCATCAGCTACCTTGTTTACCTTTCTAGGATTATATTGAATAGATCAATATTAATCCTTGATTATATCTAACCATATCCTTTGACGGATGTTGAGCTACTTTTGTGTGAATATATACATTATTCTCTTTTGGTTGGTGTATATGTCACACTTCTCGCCATGAAGGTAATGCCGATAGATTTTAAAGTCAACAAAACGTCATCCAGCTCTAGATCATGTGTCGGGTAGTTCTGCTCATGGATCTTCTACTGTTGTGAGGCGTAGGCTATCACATTATCATCTTTTATGAGTACAAAACCCAAGCGTTTCATTGAAGAATATCTATATATCAGAAAACATTCTCCACTTTTCAGTAGTGTGGGTACATGTGCAGTGATCAGCCTTCTCTTTAGCTCCTTGAGGCATCCCTCACATTTTTCAATCCATACATACTTTACCCCTTTCCTTATAATCACAGTTAGCGGTCTTGACCAACATGAGATGTTTCTAAAAAAAAGTCAGTAGTACACATCAAATCGAAGAATACTATGGATGTTTGTGACACTAGAGGGCCTAGGCCACTCCACAATCACCTATGTCTTTGATGGATCCACAAAAATTCCCTCACATGTGATTACATGTCCAATGAATGTGACTTGATAAATCCAATATTCACACTCGCTGAACTTGGCGTAAAACTTCTCCTTTATCAATATCGCCAACACACAACTTATATCTTCTTCATGTTCCTCCTTGATAATAGAGTAGATGAGAATATCATTGATAAAAACTAACATAAATATTTGGAGGTAATGTCTAAGGACACTATTCATTAAATCCATGAAGATTTCAGGGGAATTAGTAAGTCTGAAGGGAATAACAAAAATCTTTTAGTGCCCATACCTTGTACGGAATGCAATCTTCTAAATATATTCCTTCTTCACCTTTACCTGATGATATCCAGAACGATGATCCACCTTTCAGAAGTATTGGGATCTTCTTAACTGGTCGAACAAGTCATCAATCCTTGGGAGAGGATACTTTTTCTTTATGGTGATCTTGTTGAGTTCTCGATAATCGATACACAACCACATTATTCCATTATTTTTGTTCACAAACAGCACTATCGCACCCCAAGTTGATGCACTAGGTCATATGAACCCTTTGTCCAGATGCTCTTGTAGTTTCTTCATTAAATCCTCCAGTTCGATAGAGGCCAACCTATAGGGACCTTTCGAGATAGGATTAGCTCCAGGTATTAGTTCAATTGATAACTCTACCTCACAATACGGGGGAATTCCGAGTAACTCATCAAGAAATACGTCGATGTATTCCCTCCCGATGGGTATTTCGTCAATTTTGGCACTTTCCGTCATCTTATCCATTTCGGAGAGGTATGCTTATTCATAGGGAATCAACACCCACACCATTAAATTATTTTTCAATGTAGATTCATGATCTTCCTTTCATTTGTAGGGGAGCATGGGATGATTCGGAGTATGAAAATATATTTTCTTTTCATGATAGTTGATATGTGCTCTATATAATGATATCCAATCCATTCCCATTATAGAGTCAAATTGCATCAAGTGATGTATTATAAGTCTTTCTGGAAGAATATCCCCACATAAGCCAATAGGAGAAGAGTCAAACACTTGGGTTGCAAGGAATTCACCACTTGGAGTTTTACATATATGTCTACTTCAAGGTTTTGGGGCATTGATTCTATAGTTCTAGCAAACTTGCATGATTTAAAGGAATGCGTAGACCTAGAATTAAATATGAATTTTTCCATTATTGAGTGAATAGGAAGTGTACCTTTTATGAATTCATTATCATGCTCCCCCTATATAGTAGTGATGGTGTAGGAATTCCCTTTTTACTTTGGCTTCGGTGGTTGCTGACGCTGATTACCCTCAAGAGCTCAAGGTTTAGTGCACTGGTTTGCATAGCGCCCTAGCTCCCTACTGTTGTAGCATTGAACCATGAGTGGTTCTCTCCCTTCATCGGCTACATTCTCCTTCCTTTTTATGTCATTCTGAATCTCTGGATAATGAAGTCCTTATTTCCAACACTTAAAGCATTTCTTGGTCCCTTTGAGGCTGATCCCAGGGTGCAACATCCAACATTATTTCTATGTGGGTCATTGATTTTTATTCCCACCTTTTCCATTAGATCCACCAGCTTGAAACTCCATTCTTCTTTTCATATCCCCATAGCCGTGGGGAATTATCCAAACTCCTTCTCCACTTTGCGATAACATCAAAAAACTTCTTCATAACTCCCAAAGTCTCGAATTGCATGAGCCTTTCGAAGGTATGATTTTAATCCAATAAAGTGTATATCAATTTTTCTATCATTGTTAATTACAAAACTTGAAGCGTACCTTGAAAGCCTCGTGAAATTACCTTCATAGGTTCTGAGATATTCTCCTTATTTTTTCATGAGATCTATGAAATCTCTCTCCATCATTGTGCAGAGATTTCATGGGAAATACTTATTAAGAAACATTATCTTAAAGAGTTTCCAATACATCTCTTCAATTTCCCCCCTCGGCATGGTGTTCTTAATCAAAGCCCACCAGTGATTGGCATATACATCTAGATGATAATTGGATAGATACACCTTCTTTGTCTCAGAATAGTGAAGCCCAAAAAAGATCTTCTCCGTTGAGTTGACACACTATTTCGCAACTAGTGGATAAGAAGATCCACAAAATGTTGGAGGCAGTTGCCACATAAAACACTCGATATCCAGTTCTTCTATATTTGCTGAAGGAGGGTGTTCCCCATTATTATGTTTATTACTCATAACCAGGGATAATTGGGTAATCATCACCTTGATGTTCTGAACTCCACCACACAAATCATTGGGGATGTCATTCGGGTAATCATTTCATTGACCCTCTCATGAGTTGTTAGACTAATTTCACCTGGTTCCCACCATTTTCTAAAATAGAAAAGGTTAGAAAAAAACATAAGTAAACAAGCCATGAATAAATTATTCATTTAGACACTTCATACAAAAAACATTACATATGGTATCCCTAGGTAAATATTCTTGTGTTCATATTTTTACTTAGTCTCATGTTATAGGTTTCCTCTATGGTTCACTAATCCTAATTCCCTAATTAACTAAACCTTTCCTTTGATACCAAATATAGAGAATCGGCCTTTTCTTAAATTAATATTACAAAATTTCAAAGATAAAAACATAATAGTATTACACATTGAGGAATCCAAAGGTTTAGTGTCTTGGGAAAACTAGGACCATACAAAACAATTACATCATCAAGCATAAAGATTTATTTAATTTTTCTTCTCTAGCTTCTTATTGGCACTTGTCATATCCTAAGTACATGACCCAACTGAGGATATACATTAAAATCGGTGAGATAGAAGCCCAGTAAGAGGAAAGATAAGAAAAATATATCATGGGGTGAGAATAATCATAACATAGGTAAAAGATCATGAACATGAGGGGAGCATAAATAAAATACTTGAAATGTGGCAATGCATAAAAAAGACACATCATGACATAGTTGTTAACTACCACACACATTAGTGAACCAAGATATAATATTTTTCATAACTAATTTCTCATTTACTCGTGAGATTCATTACTTTAACCAATGCATTGGAGAACGGTATAATTACGAGCGCACCCGTCACATTCAAACATTCATATTGCGCTATATAATACTGGGCACACCCGTCAAATCATAACGTTATCATTAACCTGGATGCCACATAGAACATATATCAATAATGAGAATAACTAAGTCACGTTATGGAATTGGTTTCATGTCATAAGAATACATTCATAATCTTTGGGTTCCCAAAATAAATAGGGAACAACATACATGATACAAGAACCATAAACCATGAATGAGAGGTAAAAGTAGAGTTCTTAAATGAAGAGTTCTTTTGGAAAACATTTGGAATGACATAAAAATAATTATAAAACATTTATATACCAGAAAAGGAAATAAAATTTTGAAAAAATGATCTTTAAGTAGTGACCATATC
The DNA here is from genome assembly GCA_963277665.1 of Viscum album. NCBI lineage: Eukaryota > Viridiplantae > Streptophyta > Magnoliopsida > Santalales > Viscaceae > Viscum > Viscum album. The sequence continues at coordinate 667,235,888 of OY728165.1, read as the reverse complement.
AGAAATTCAATGAAAGAGGTAAAACCTGAAGGATGAAAGTTGGGTTCGAGAATTTCCCCTTATCTTGTACCTGAATTATTCATTCTCATTAATGTCCTATATAATGACATTATATTCATTAATTGGAAATTAAAGAACCTTTTATACATTAATAGGGTTCATTATGGTTTCATTACATCATTTTATGTTCCATTGGATGACTTATATAGTTTAAAAACATTGCTCGGGGATGTTTGTTTTTATGGTTTTTCTTAGGTGGGTCACTTGTATTCATAAATTGAAGTTTGGGTAGAACATGGGTACACATCCATAAATGATATCACAAGTAACTAATGATATTACAGGATTTTTAATGATCTTATAATGAATTATATTTTTTATATGTGGTTGAATCATTATATATCAATTAAATGATGGTTATTTGGGTCAATTTTGGCGGTTTTTCGATCACAACGAACTTGTTTTAACTTATCACTTAGTAATATGGCCGTATATTATTTCCAGAAAATTAAATAGGAAAAATACATATAAAATATTATGGTTCAACCATAAAAATCGTTTCATTACAAGATATGAAGGTAGAAATGGAAGAAGAAAGCATGTCGTTCTTGAAGGTGATAAATTAACACCTCACGAACAACGTTCTCTTTAATAAAATAAAAAGGAAGAGGGAAAGGTGGTTGGATAATATAATATCCCATTAGAGTGATCAAATTACATTATATTTATAATAATTGAGTTAAAATACCATTTTTATGAAGATAGGTTGGTAGAGATCATGAAATTAACTTGAACATGAAATGAAATTAAAGGAGAAGAGGGAGAGAAATTACCTCTTGAATCCTTCCCTTGAGAACCACCTTAAGGGCCTAAAAGTTGTGTTTTGATGAGACCAGAAGATCTGGGACGTGGGGGATGGGGTATGGAAGGTGTTTGGCCAAAGTTTAGGGAAGGATAGGAGTTTGAGATGTGTGAGGAAATGAGGGTGTGAAGGGTGGCTTTTATAATGGAGTGGAGAGGGGTTTCTTTAATATAATATTCATTAGTTTATTAATTTCCCCTAAGACAAGGAATATTGAGTCTGTAATAACAAAGAATGGTAATTTTATCTTGTGATCCCAAAACAAGTGGGCCTACATAATCATATCATCATCGATGACTCAATTAATTTATTATGTAGCATTTATTGTAAATTATCAGATTCTACTATTCATAAAAAATTCTAGTATCTCAGAAAAATCCCAAAAATATACCCCAACCATTTTTTGACATGAATAATCCAAAAATTAATTCCATTTCACAAAAATTATTTTCTAAATATTATTAATTTAATAATTAATTATAATCATTATTTACTTAAAAAACAGTTTTTAAGATTAAAACTGATTTTAATGTGCCTTAAAAAATTACGTAGGGTCTTATAGAAATCACTAAAAACTATAATAAAATTATTCAATAATTTATGAATACATTTTAGGGAAATTACTCTTTTGTTGGATAATTTATTATTCATAAGGGTAATATTAATATTCATAAGGGTATGTTACTATCCATAAGGGTATGTCATTATTCAAAAAAAAAAATTTGTTTCATTAGACTCCAAAAAATCATATTGAACAGAACCGTGTATGTCAGATTTTCGAAATTACAAACACAAAAGTGAAAAATTTATGTTTAAAGGTCACTTATCACTTTGTAGATCCTTATGGTGTGTTTTCATGTTGTTTGATGAAATAATTATAAGAAGCTTATTTCCATTAAAAAATCATTGGGTCTTTACATTCCTTAGTTTTGGGGGTTTTCCATCATTTTCTACTTTCTTCTACTTCCTCTTCTTTCCTCCATTTCTCAATGGTTCATCCACATCTTTATTTTTCAGAATATCTTCAGCTACCTCCAATGATAGGTCATAAAAATCTCCAGAGTCTTTAGAAAATCCAATGTTCATCCTCTTCAAAGCATCATCACTAACTAGTATAACTTTTCACTTTCTATGCTTCGAACTGCAAGGAATTTTGAATGATTATAGACACCTAACAATCTACATAGAATGAATGGATGGGTATATGATAATATAAGCCATCCGATTTCCATTCTTGATATTCTCGATCGTAATTAGAATATTCTAAACCAAATTAACATTACTCAGGTTCACCAGAAAATCAAGGATGTACATATAAATATTCTTCAATGTGTCCTTATCACCTTTTCTCGGAATGATAAATCCTTGATCCCATAATTCAAGGATCCAATTATTTGTAGAGAGGTGAGAAATATTCAGAGTCATGAAATAAATAAGATCAAGGAACTCCATCACTTTCACCTTTACAAAGCTTCCATTGACATCTGGAAACTACTGGGAATAGAATTCGTCTTCTCCTTTAAATGGTACTCCAATCATACTAGCTTCCTTTGTATACGAAAGAGCATAGGTCCTTCTATAGAAAATGAAGAAAAAATTCTCTCTTCCTTATACCTTAAAGAACCAAAATAATTCATAAAATTCAAAAATAAAACCAGGATACACCAAATCATGATCCCCTTGATTTAATATGAAAGAACTCTCTCATCCATTCAATTTGATGTTCATCGAAATAATTGAATCGTAATTAGCGAAGAAATTCAGATGCACAAACCATTATCTATATACCTAAAACTCCGGAATTCGCTTGACATTAGAAATATCTTTTGGAGAGGATTCTTCAAAAGACATTTAGAATTGAGAACCCATTGGAAATCCATAATGAGCATAATTTGAAGGGCAGAACTTCAGTACGTGAGATCATAAGGTTGATGTGGGACAACCATCGTGGGGTCCTTTATCTAGGCGTTAGAAGCGATGATTCATCTTGTAAACTCAATCCAATGGATGAAAATCCTTATGATCTGATCTGAAGGTTGATACGATGGCCACAAGGAAATCATGGTAGGATCCGATCATTTAAGGTTTTTAATGAAAAATATTCGGATTTAAGTAAACTAGAATCCAATTTTTTTTTAAAACCAAATAAAAAATACCAGCAAGTAAATGATGATTAAAAAACATAACAAAGAAATTATACCTTTTATATTGCTAGTAAAACTATTTGTAATGGGGAAAATTCTTCTGGAAGAACATTATATTCTGAATAATTTTCATTACGATACAATTTGCAAAACTGACTATGCAATTTAAGAAAATATTCCTTATAAAAATTTAGAAAATATTCATTATGAAAACATAGAAAATCTTCGTTACGAATATTTAGAAAATTTTTGTTATGAAATTTTTTGAAATACTTTTTAAAGAAATTTTTTACAAAATCATCATTACGAAAAATTTGGAAAATTATGACTACGAAAATTTTCATTATGAATGATTTGAAAAATAAAACTTTGAAAATTTTCATTATGAAAGATTTAAAAAAAAACTAACTACAAAAATTATCATTTTGAATGATTTGAATAAATCTCACTACGAAAATTTTCATTATGACATTTTTTTTAATTTAACTAACAAGAAAATGTTCTCACCAATGAAAAGGGTGTTATTGCTGTAAGGAGATTGGATTCAATAGAAAGTTAACATGAAATATTAACTTATATTTATCATTCCTATCATCTATTTAATATATTCAAATCTATCGTAGGGTAGTGAATTTATGAAAAAATCGGAATGTTGATCTTGTGTTCAGATAAATTGAAGAATTATATCCCTTTTTTGTGTGTGATCACTAAGAAAGTGATGCATAATGTCTATTTGTTTTGCACGAGAGTGATGTGCATGGTTTTTACATAAGTTTATGGAAATAGTATTATAACACAACATTTTTGTTTTTTTAAAACATATACCATAGTCTGTGAGTGTGTGAGGAATCCGCAACACTTGAGCACAACAACATCTAAATGATACATATTCAGCTTCAGCAGTGTAATGATTTCACTAAGGCAAGGTATGTCATTGTTCCTATGGTCTTCTATGTTTAGTTTATAAACATTCTCATTACTATTGGCAGAATGAATAAACTCTTAGTTGAAATTGTGTACTAAGCACTTTTCATTCCTAAATTCACAAGGTAACCTTCATCACATAATTGACTTATGCAAATGACGTTGTGCTTAATACCTTTAACAAAAAAACATTTTAAATCATTATTTTTCCAGGAAAAATGATGTTACCTATACCAATAATTTCTCCCTTTTCATTATCGATGAATGTGACTTCTCCTCTATTCATCTTGATAATCATTTAAATGTAGTTTTTGTTACCAGTCATATGCTTGGAACATCCAATATCCATGTACTAATTTTTGGAGTTTCTAATTTATTTATTTTCCTAAAATAAGAATGTTAGAATTTTGGAATCCAAACATTCATGGATCCATAATTTTTAGACAATAATATTTTGGGTATCAACATTTGTTTAGAAATACAATATTTATAAAACCCAAGCGATAGAACATTATTCAAAGAAAAAATTTTCTTCCAATTCCCACCACATTGACATTTAGTACAAAAGAGGCTCTGGATGAAATAAATTAATTGTTTTTGAAAACATGTTTTCTATGAGTATAAACTACTATAGTAGTATTTCATTGAGGTTTTATTTGAGAATGCATCTTGTCAAAATATTCTTTACCATAAGTAAATTTTGCAAGATGTTTCTCAAGCGAATATATTTCGGACATTAGTCTTATGACTAAATTTCTATCCTCAGAAATTATTTCCGTATAGTTAGATTTTTCCGCAAAAGCAATTTTTTTAAAAATAGAATTTATAAGATCTTTATGAATTTTTTCTTTTTCATAATTTACTTCCTTAAGGACATTATAATTTTTTTCTATAATAACATCATTATCATCAAGATCTCTAGAGTGTTATAAAATCTATTTTGTAAGAAAACTTCACCTAGTATTTTCCTTGTCTAATTTCATAGAAATTTTACAATTTTTTTCTTCTAAAAACATGGAAAATTTAGATACTTCTTCATAACTTGTTATTTCTTCATTATATGAAGATTATGTATATTCCTCATAAGTAATATCTTCAAAATAGTAATTAAAATCAAGAGATAAATTTGTTAAAACCTCGGCAGAGCATACCTTGTCCATAAGATATGTATTTAAGAAAGAAGTAGTAGCAATAAATCCAATATTTTTCTATTCTAGTGATTCATATTTAGAATACTCACTTCTCGAAGAATCTCCACATATTGAACTCCAAGTATCTTTGGCTTTAAGACTTTTATTGTGCTTTGAACGATTGAACTTCTTCTTGTTTCTTTCTGAAATCCTTTCCTTCTTTTCCTTATTTTTCAAAAGAGGGTAATCAGGTCTGATATGACCTGTTCTTCTACATTCATCAAAAGATAAATCCCCATCACTCTTCTCTTTGTAGAATATCTACTTGAACATATTATAGTAGTTCTTTTGAGATACTATCTTGTTCATTCTCTGTGCATGATTAACTAATTCATTCGCAATCATTTCTCTATAACTAGATTCTTACTCAATAGTAACATTCATTGAGATTGATCTATTTACTCATTCTAGAGTCTTGGTATTCATATGTTTCGATGTAGTTGTAAAATAAACTCCTCCATTCCAAATCTTCTTTTTAACATTATCATCATCTTTTTCCATTCTTGTATCATGTTGAAGTAGAGTTCCAAACAGCTCATCTATGTAAATCTGTGTGACTTTCCTGTTCTCATCAATTGTTTTCCTCATGGACTCCCACTAATTTGGGATGGTGTATATGATATTATCTACAAGGGTCTCATCATCCAAAAAAGTTTCTCCCATAGACTGTAAGATATTCACGATAGTCAAAAACATTTTGCTGAACTTTGCATATAGGTTCTCCATAAGTAGTGTTAATGCCCTGGTATTTAGCTCTCAACATATCTCTTATTGTCTCTATAACACTTGAAGTGCCAAAATATGTAACTTCACGTTTTATCCAGATACTGTTTGCTGCTTCACATGATGATATTTGACTATAGATTTTCCTAGCCATGGATCATAGTAATGTATTTCCGACTCTGAAATTTGATTGATATTATGATTTTTCATGATTAGTAAAAGTTTTCAACTATTTATCAAGAATCTTATAGTCTCCTATAAGAATCAGGTAGTTATCAACTCCAGGGTTAATAATGAAACTCTTCATCTTATCTCTCCAATACTCATTATCATTTCCATAAAAAATAGGTGTTTTGGTAGGATTAATGATGTCAATCGAACCAACATTTAAACCTATCATATTAAGTAAATTCTTTCCACAAAAATTTGTTAGTAATAAATTTTTGTAATACAAATTAAATATCCTAAAAAAGGAAATAGAACTAGAGTATATCTAATAAAAATATGAATCCAAACATTATGAGTCTGAAAATATGATTCCAAAGAAAACAAAGAGGAGTATTTATCTTCTGAATATAATCATGAGATTATTTCAGATTTAAACATAACATTGAAGACAATTGTTAGATTGGTTCAGGGAACAGGTTCACGCTCTGATACCGATTTTTGGATTGGTATGTATTATTATAATATCCTAAGATAAAAATTATTAGATCAATAGTATGATATATATTATATTTGTTTGTAATATCAAACTATTCTGTAGATACTCAATATAAAAGAGGGGGTAAATTCTATACATAAAAAACCTTAAGGAAATTTAATATATACAAAATTTAGTACACATCTAAGATCTACTAATTTTCATGATTCAATAAAAGTGATTTCAGAAATCAAACACAACAAAATTTTACATCCACAAATATTATACCATAAAAAAATAGAATCCAATTTTATCAGAGTACAAGTATAAGGAAGTATAAGAAAGATATACTATCCTCAACAACAAAAATTACAGTGGAAAAAAATTGAAACACTAAAAGTTACAAGTAGTAACTATTTTAACCACCTGAGAAGTGTATCCAACATCCTTGGAAGAAGTTCCCTTGATTTATACTTTCAAGAAAGTATATCTTACCCAAACCCAAGTAAGACCTTAATCCGATGATCGATATATGTCTTTATATCCCAGCAATACCTCGATTTGTATGGAAATCGGATCCTCAGACTTCACAACCTGAAGTCTCTGATTTTAAGGAAATCAAACCTCTAAACAAATCAATTCTGCATGAAGAAGTGATTGAACGAGACGTTCAAACTTTCTGCATAATGATTGAGCCTTTATAAGAGCCTCTCTCTCTAGAAATCACTTCAACAACATGTTTCTTCTAGAGTCATAGAATAGTCTCAAGAACATTAAAATAAACTTCTATTTATAGGAAAATCTTATCCGATCAGCTCCCTCCTCCAACAGTCATATTTTTCCTTGAATTTAGGAGGGACTTGTACACGTGTCACTCAAACAACAATTAGTTAGTAACTGAATCCATGCCATTTTTTTATACGAGAAAAAAACTGTAATAAAAAATATAGTTACCTATCCAAAATAAAATATTCAAAATGTACGAAAATAAATGGTCTGGGTGTAACGAAAAACAAATTCAATGTTTATAATAAAAGGATATTATGATTTAGTTTTCTAACTAATTTGGAACCTGAATTATATAGAATTCTGGAGTCTGAATTTCATGGAAATTAGGAATCTGGATTCACAAGAATTCATAGTCTGAATTCAGGGAGTTCAGAGTCTGAATTTAAAGAACTCGGAGTCAGACTCATAAGTGTTTGGTGTCTCATTTCAGAGAACTCGGAGTCAAAACTCAAAAGGGTTAAGAGTCTGAATTCAGAAATCTCATAGTGAGAACTCCGAAGATTTCGTTGTATAAATTCATATAACACAGATTCAGAACTCATAAGAGTTCGGAGTCTGAATTCAGAGCACTCGGAGTCAGAACTCAGAAGAGTTTGGAGTCTGAATTCCGAGAACTCGAAAGCTAAATTCGGATCCTGAAAACCGAATGGTCTATTATCTATGTATTATATGATTCTGAAGTTTTAGATATGAAACATAATTTTACACATAGACAAAATAATGAACAATTAAAAACATTGTAAGGATAAATTTCCATGGGGAAGGAAAATGTTCCTTATGAAAATAAAACACAAGGTGAAATGAAATATTCCTTGAGATAAGCTGTTTGTGATTTTCAAAACATGTGGAATGGTAAATTCATAAGGAAAACTTATTTAATCAATAGTCTCCCCAAACATGAAGAAATGTAAAAGTCATAAGTAAACCTTATTGACTCAACAAAGGAATCTAATTTTTTTAGCAGTTGGATGAATGAAATAGAATTTCATATCTAAAGTAAAAAGGATAGTGGGATCCCTTTTATATGTTAGAGAGGGAACACACCTTGATTTTTTTAAAACTAAAAGTTATTCCATGATATTTTACATTCCAAAATGATATAAAATTCTACATAATCAATAATTACATGATAAAAACAAAAAAATTTCCCACAATATATAAATGTTATATGTTTTTGGTCTTTTTTATTATTATCATTTTAATTTTACCCACGATATCCAGTTTTATCCTTAACTGAAATAATTAAATTTTATTATTATTAATATTCATTATGTACACTAAATAAGTTCATAATATTATATAATAATAACTTTTTTGAATCCAAATATGGTATTAATTTGAAAATTTTTAATCCATATTAGTGGTGTAATTTATTTTAATATTTTAAATGGGAGAAAAGATAAAAAGGTGGTTACCCAAAGAAAAAAAAATAAGAATGGAATGATTAAATGTCAAAATTAAATTTTAATTTTAATGTGGTCCCATGAAATGGATAAATTAAAATATATATGAAATAAAAATACATTAACACACAATTTTTTAAAAAAGGGAAACATCTTACATTTATAATAATAATAAAAATTGTTTAATAAAACATAGTACAATTCACTAATCAATGAAAACTACGATTTTTAGAATAATCACAAAAAAATTATAAGATAATTTTTATATTTTTTTGTATAACAAAATAATTTAATCTATTCAAAAAAAAATTCTAAATTTGAAAAATATTATGATTAATTTTTTGTCACAGGAAATAAATGAGTATAATTTTTTGATAGAAATGTATTTTTGAAACATATAAATACATTACCATAAATTGAACATTTATTTGTAGATATTTTTTGTTATTTAAAAGCATTATATTTAAATTTTAAAATTAGTTTCTTCCTATTAATAAATACAAATTTATCTGATAGTTTAAAATGATTATCTATAAATAATATAAAACATATATTATGGTTTTTTTAATCTTGTCATTACAGGTATCAAACTGTATTTATGACATTTAATTTTTTTCAAAAAATATATTTCCTAATATATAAGGCTGTTAAATTATACCACCCTTAAAATAAATATCAGCAAAATGTTTTTGTGACTTTGATACAAAAAAACTAAGGAAACTTTGGAATCATCGTATTCTTAGGTTTCCATGTAGCTTCCTAATGCTTTTGATTATTCCACAAAACATTTACTAATTGAAGGGTTTTATTTAATAGAAAATTCATTCTACAATCCAGAATATCCACAATGATGTTATTTCTACGAAAAACCTGCTCCATTCATTTGAACTCTTTGATTATTACATGTGATAGATCAATTAGGTACTTCCATTGGAGAGATATAAATATTATACAATTCACTTGATATAGATTCAGTAAAAGCACAAATCAATAAGAAATCACCCAAATAAAATCATGATTAGAAAAAATATACCTAGGGATTATATATATTTTATGTTTAAATATCATAATATTCATCAAAGTATAAATTCACCAAAACACATTCCCATTGAATTTTAATTCCCAGTTATGCTCCTGAATATCAGTATAACTTTTTCTCTATTTTATTCTACCCTTATATGTCACATAATTTCTCTAGCCTTCTATGTAATTTCATCAACCTTCTTGGTTCCCAATATCATTCTTCATTCAACTTAATGACATCACATTTTAGTGTTACACATCTTTCCATATATGCATTCATAAGGATCCATATGAATTCTTTAGTAAAATATATTATTTTATTAAAAATAATCTAGATGATGGTATTTATGCCAACCATATTATAAATTCCTAAAAAAGATACTTTCATATTCTTTATTGTTTTAATTGTTATATTATATTTACTATATATATAATGATGTTATGTTTTACTAAAGAAATACACTATTGGTAAACCCAATCAAATAACACACCTGAACATCAAGGTAATACTCATATCCTAATCAGACACAATATAATATGGTACTCCATGAAATCATACAACATATGTACTGTATATACCAAAAAATAATAATCTAGAAAAAATTATTTTATAGTAATGAATCATTCTGACTTTGTAAGGATCATTATTACAACCCATATAACATTATTTCCTTTATATGTTTTTTGAATTTTGATGAAAAATTCCATGGTGATTTTTTTCACATTTCTATTTTATAAGGGGTAATGGTTATACCATCCGTTAGGGAATTTCTATTTCTTCGTTAACATTATGATATACCAATCATCGAGATACACACTCTCACATACTTCCCTTTTGGAAATCCAATAATAAATATTATATTATATATTGATACATTATTCTACATATACATAGATTAAAAAAATTAAGAACTATGATCATCCTCAAATTTTTTTCATATCTGGTATGATCAAAAAATATACATTGTTCATGAAACACACCATTCAATCATAATCACTATTAGATTGAGGGGATATTTTTTTTCCATTGTCTAAAAATTTAAATATTCCTTAAATAAAGAATTTAATATTTCTTTGTATGAATAGTTGAAATTTTAAAGAGGCCAAGATTTTTATACATAGATATTAAATATTTTTAAATTAATTTTCTTCAAATTACACAAACAAACTTCAATGGACTGTAAAAGTTTAGTTACTTTTAAAACAGGGATTGAAAACATATTAATTTAGAAAATTCATTTAATGTAACCAATAAATATCATACCATTTAGTATTATTTAAAAAACAAAATTAAATTCATTCTTTATATCATGGGGAAATGAAATATAATAAATGGTGCGATCATATTATTAGTAAAGGTAAAAATTCTAGAATCATAAGAATTAGATTTACCTAATGGTATGATAACATAATAATAACACTTGAATACTATGCCTTGTATGTCAAAGATCATAATCTTGATTCATTTAGTAAAAATTGGAAGTAAGAATACATGAAAGATAGGATAATAAAAGAACATGGTCCATGATGGAATGAAATTTGGATAAGAAATATATTTTTATAAACACATAACCACATATTATATTATGTTTCGGCTACCCACTAAGATATCTATATCATGATAGAGTTGGGATGACAACCCATGAATCTACATCGGGCTTCAACTAAACACCTGTGTACCCTATTTTTCCGGTGTGGGATAACCACCCAGGAACAGTCATTTTCAGGCATGTTCCAACCACCCATGTACCCTCTAATATCAAATAATAGTTCGCAATACCCAATTCGTTGGATAATGATATAGGTCCCACCAATCACATAAATAAAATAATATGTATGAGTTCCACAATATCATAAAACATTCATCATATATTAACCCATGGAATTAAATGGATTTCATAAAAATTTAGTAATATGATAAAATGTTGAAATCATACAGTTTTCATAATAATTTATAATTTCATCATAGGTTATCCTGGGAAAAAATCGGGCATCATAATAATTTTATCATCTTTATCTCATGGAATATAAAAGGTTTTCATAAACATCATGCAATGATAAAAATATATCATTGAGTGGATTAAAAATTATAGAATCCATGGATCATATCCATTGTATGGAATATGTATCATCAAAAAGTTTCTTCTTATATGTAAATTGATTTTGATCGATCCTGTTAATGAATTACTTAGTAAAATATCACTTCCACTTTCAAAAAAACAAATTTTAAAAAAAATCACAAACAAATTTAATTCAATATATCCTTGGATATATATAGGAAAAAATTAAAACCAAATAATGATCAGGATAGTGGATTGTTTGATTCTTACCATTAAATTTAAAATAAATATTTAATTCAAAATTTCATTAAAATGAAAACTAATGATTTTAAGAAAATGATACAAATATTCTCTTAAAAAAATACAATGTAATAAATGTGTAAAAATTTATCTAGAAAAATAATATTACAATAATATAATTTTTAAGACATATTTAGAAAACAAAAATTAATAAGAAGATATCTAGATGAAGAGATAAATCAAGTCATGATTACCTAAAATATTTTTTTCCAAAATATTAAATAAAAAAGAAAGAAACAAATGGTAATCATAAATGAATATATCATGAATATATCTAGGATGTAAAATTTTATTTTATTCATGAGAGATTTATAAGAATAATTTATCATTAGAAAAATAATCATAAACAATATTGATAAAAGATGATATTGTAAAATAATATCATTACAACATTGGAAGATTTCAATTGAAATCACTATAAAGGGATAAAATAAAATGGAACATCAAATATAATGATAAAAAACTAAATCATTATATTATATTTAAAATAGTATTTATATACCCTTCATGAAAAAGTGTATGTGTATAACATAACATTATTGTCATATTGAAATATTAGCTCAAAATCCATAACTGATTTGTTAATTTTTCAACATTAAACCACATCAAATATATATCATAAAATGAGTATGTAAAACCAAAATAATTTTGATAAGAGTCATAAAAAATCATTTAATTTATATACATCACAAAAATAAATAGGGGATAAATAAGGAATGTGTTTCGCATATGTAAAGAGTGAAACAGAATTCCATTACCTTAAGACTCAACATCCTTCATATACATTCAAAACTCCTATATAATAAATATATGTTTATTATAAATTTTTTACTGTACAATAATTATATATATATCATACCATATATGATTTACTTATGGTATTTTATTACATATTTATTTACAAATCATTGTTAACATCACATTTGGGTAAAAACTACTCTATATTTCATATATGTATTGATTTTATATTTTCAGTCATATTGTTTTGATCCTTGAAGCATCATATAAATAATAATTATAAAAATACAATTATAATATATAAAAATAAAAATATATAATAATATTTATAAAGTAATTATATTTTAATAAATTAATTATGTTATTATTATGGTGACGGTATGTCATACGTAGGCATGGGTAACATTTTCATTTTTCAACAATCATTAAGAAAAGTAGGTGAGTATTATATCATATTTAAATAATTATATAAAAATAAAAAATTCAATGTCATTTATTTAAATATACTTATAGATATAATCTATATTATTTTGTCATTAGAATATAGAGTCATGTTGTTTCATGATGGCGATTGTTCACATGTACACAAACATTATTATCATTATTCAGTGAGTGAAAATGTAAGAAATTAAAGGATATATTATATTTTCATAATGACAAATATTTTATTTATATAATAATTATTTCATGTATATCATATATATTTATTAACATTTTCCTCATTATCATCCATGTAAAGTGTTAGTGAAAACGCATCAAATCATTTTGGGACGAGGAAGTTCACCATACACACGAGAGACATCATCGTATCCCTTATGAAATGGATAATAAAAAATATATAATTTTGATATAATTACTATATAGGTATAAATATGTTTTAAATATAATATTTTTACATTATATACATCATCACACACAAACCAATGAGGTGGTGATTGGAAAATAAATGACATCAATTCGTAAGGCTATAGTGAACAATACTAATGAATGATTATTTCATAACCCATTCGATATATGTGGAGAATGTTTTATGTCATTTCCATAAGAAAAAAATGTAAATAATTATTTAACGTACTTATATTATTATATCATCATATTATAATAGTTATTGAAGGTGTTGGAGGAATAAATAAAACGAAAATTCTCATTGAAGAATGTTACCTCTTATTCGGGTGACCTCCTTAATAATACAGAAAAATCCATTGAAGGGAGAATTTATGTCCAAAATAAGGCCTATCGTATCATAGGATTGAAGTTTATATGGGATATATGATGTCATTTTCTGAACATAATGGGTTTGAATGTGAATAATATAAGATAATGGGTGGCAATTTATATGTTCGGTGAGCAGCACACTTGTAAAAATGTTTATAAGAAAAAGGTGTGACTTAATTTTTATCAAGAAAAAAGAAAAATAATTGACAGTTATATATAAATAGAAATTATCTAGTAGGAAAATGTCCATAAAATATATTCTAAAATAGTTTTTATATCATTTTAACGCATGTAATTATATTTTTACCCCTAATAAACCCATTAATACATTACTAATGGTAAATAATTTTTATTATTTTTAATATTCATTTTGGTAAAAAAATTTGTTGAAATTAGAATATAATTATTATTATTGTTATTATAAATATTTAATTACTTTTTTAAAATTAATATAAACTATGTCGGAGATTTTAATTTAATATTATTCCCCAAACATTACCAGAAAGGGGGTTTTAAAAGAGAAAATGATCAAACATTTACAATGTTTTATAGATAATATCGAATATATTTTGTTTCAAATGATATTAAATGAATTAATATATATATATAGTGGAACTAATTTATCTTTTAAAAAATTTTAAAACATTACATATCATTATAAGTATTTAAAACATAAAATTACTTTTCAATAAAAATTTAGTATTTTACTATTCTTCAAAAAATTTAGTATTTTAAAAAACGTATCAAAAATGCATCGTAATATAATTTTGAAATTATTATTTTAGAAATGAAGATTATTTTTTCATATATAATATTTAATACTAGAAAAAATAAAATGTAAACGATGTGAAAAAGATGAATTCGAGAAGTTTTTTTTCAAGAAAAAATATGTTTTTATATGAACTAAATGTAAAATAATATTAATTAGTTGAATTAAAATTTAAATTTACAATTATTCAATATATAAATTTTTGTTAACATATTTCTCATTAGTTATTATTTAAATTATTTAATGTAGAATAATATTTCTCACTTAAATTTTATTTTGAGAAAACCCTTTTATTTAAACAAAAAATAAACGTATACTAAAAACCTATATAATGATGATCCAAAACTAAATAATTTTATTTAATATATATAAATAATATTTATGTTAATTTAAAAACATATTTTTAATTTAAATTACATGATATATTGGAAATAAATGACAGTATTAAAATATCCTTTTTTAATTATTTACTAAAAACAAAATTTTCTGAAGAAAAAAACCCAAAAGTTCACCATAAGTTAATTTAGATATGTTAGTTTTACATAATAATTCCAATATAAAAAAATTAATCTCTAAATGATCTATATATTTATTAAAATATTTTATTCATAAAATGTAACAAATTACGTTTTTGAAGAAAAATAATCTTTAAGAATATAATTACATTACAAAACATGGATTTCTTATTTACGACAAAATTTTAAATAAATTTATATTATGTGGGAAATATATATCTATATTTCAAAAAAAATATTTAATACTATTTATATAACCATATTTAATTTCTGTGTTATAATTGTCTTATTTATAATAATATTGTTACACAGTATGTAGAAACTCATTGTTGTGTGTCATCCATGTTTTCAAAAAAACCTTCATTTGATCTAATAAAGGTTATACAAGTTGTTTTGTATAATTAAATCTACCAAAAAATTTAAAATAATGTGAAAAAAAATCATAAAATTTAATGATATAACATTCCACCACCCTTAAAAGGATTTTTACCCTCGAAAGTCATCTAATTAATCAAATGTTCCTAATATGAAAATTAATTCATAGGAACCCACATCATACAAATGAATAATAAAAATTACATTAAAATGGAAAGTATGAAACATAAATATTACCTAAATTTACTGATAACAATGTTTCTACGTAGGATAACATAGGATTAAAGTGAATATTTGAAATATAAAAAGAAATAAATAATTCTATACTTTGATTGTTATTATTTATCACAAGAATGTGAATGATCAATGGAATATTACGTGCCACAAAATCAAAAATCATTTGTAATTGAAAAGACCATTGGTATTATAAAAATAAAGCTATTATGATATAATTTTGTTACAATATAATTTTCATTGTGTTTAATATTTAATTTACTCTATTAAAATCTAATAAAATATACTTTCTTGATACTTTTTGTATTTAATAAACACTATTTCATAAAGTTCATTGTTCTCTTTAAAATTCATCACTAACTCCAAGAAATGAATATCAAAAAAGGAAATTATTATTTCCTAATAAATAGAATTCACTTTAGTGGATCATAAGATCTATAATTGAATGATAATTCATTCCACTAATCTCTAGTTACAATCAATAAAAAATGGTTAGCAAAAGTTCTGCATAAATTTTCATATTGGAAAATAATTCATTAATCTATAAAACAACATAAAAACTCAAATTAAACCATTCCATAAATGGTAAACCTCATTACCCATGAATAATTAAAAATTATAAATAATTTGACTAAATTTATCAAAATCAACTTAACATCAATCACTAAAATATCACAATGAATCCTTCAATTTTAACATATAAACCATGTGAATGACTTCATCACGTATTCCCTTAAAACATATATATAAAATGAATTTCTATAAAACCATAGTAAAACATTAATTCTTACATTTTTCTTGAATAAAACGACTTATTATTGAATATATTCCTTAAATAAAATATTCTTATAAACTCCATAAAGGGTAATATAAACTACATCATCCAAAAATCAACAGTTATTTCCAAGGTAATCAATAATATCAAATTTAATTTATAAAAAAAACATTTATTTATCCCAACATAATTATCGAAATATTAGGAATACAGTAACTGAAAAACTGCCTTTTGCAGCGGGGTATTTGTGAAGGGAATTAATCACGTTGCAAATGGTCCATCCTAGTGGTTATTTATGATGGGCGGTTCATCCCATCACAAATAACAAGTTATTTACGATGGGATTTGGGGTTATACAGAAAAAGGTAATGAACTCTTTGGAACACATCCCTCACCAAAGCAATAGAAGTTTATTTGCAGGAGGGGGGTCCCCGTCACAAATAGTGTGTCGATCAAAAGGTATTTGTAATGGGTCGCCTCCCAAATACCGGTGGCGGTAAATGTGTTTTACAACAGAATCCTGTCCAGTCGCAAAAGCTGTATCATCATGTAACTCTTTTGGATGGGGTCCATCGCAAATAACATTTTGACTGCCGCCCATAATTAATGTGGTCGAAGGTATTTGCGACGGGTCCTGTAACAAATAAAATCGTTACAACTAATCTAACCTATATATACCCCCTCATCTATTTTTTGTTCCCTTCCTCTCATTTACCACTTCCTCTCTCACTTAACTAAAATTTTAGAGTAAAAATTTATCTCAGTTAATTTTTTCATACGGAGAAGTTGTGAAGGTATTTACATCTATAGGACAATAAGTTTAAAGGTATTAATATTTTATTTAATTATGTATTTGTTTAATTTTTAATGTTAATTTTAATTATTGTTGATTAGTTTTAAATAAATTCGATTTGAATTGTTATGTTATCTATATTTTAGAAATAAATAGTTATAATTAGTAGTATGTGATGGTAATTAGAACCAATTAGAAGTAATTGATGATAATTAGTACTAATTCGGTAATTATTGCGAATTAGTAGTAATTGGACATGGTGAGCAATAAATAGTAATAACTAGTACTAAAGAGTAGTAATTAGTAATAAATAGTAATAATTAGGAATAAATAAGATTAAATAGAAATAATAAGTATTAAATATGAATAATTAGTAATAAATAAAAATAATTAGTAACAAATAAGAATAATTAGTAATATATAGGAATAAATAGGATTACCAACGAATAAATAAGAAAAATTAAGAATAATTAGTAATAAAGAGTAATAAATAGGGATAATTAGTAATAATTAGGAATAACAAAAAATACATAAGAATAATTAGTAATAAATACGAATAAATATTGAAAATTAGTAATAAATAGGAATAATTAGGAATAATTAGTCATAAATAGTCTTAAATAGTAATATATAGTAATAATTAGGAATATATAGAGATAATTATGATTAAATATGAATAAATAGGAATAAAGAAGAATAAATAGAAATAAATATTAATTAATATTAATAATTATTAATAATTTGTAATAATTTGTAATATATAGTAATAAATAGTAATACATAGAAATAAATAGTAATAAATAGGAATAAATATGAATAAAATAAATAGTAATAATTTTTAATAACTAGTAATAATTGTTACTAATTAGTAATAATTACTAATAATTATTAATAATTAGTTATAATTTGTAATAATTAGAAATTGTTAGTTATAATTAGTAATAATTTTTAACAATTAGTAATAATTAGTAATAATTAGTAATATTTATTAATAATTAGTATTAATTTGGAATAATCATTAATAATTTAGAATAATTAATAATAATGAAAATAATAATTGGGAATAATTAGGTATAAAAATGATTAAACATGAATAAATAGTAATAAATAAGAATAAATAGGAACAAAGAGGAATAAATAGCTGTAAATAGTAATAAATAATTGTTGCGAGAAAATCCCTCAAGGTAACTTTGCAGTATTTTTCGGTTGATTGTGTTTGTTGACAAAACAGGTTTTCATGGATATTTGTCGAGTTCCCAAGAAATTGATGACAATCCTTGTTGGAAAATAATGATGACAAAGGAAAGGACAATCTAGAGGTGGTACAAAAGTGCAGTACAAGGTGGCGTCGTTTCCCAGTGTTTGCCAAATTTTTGGGGTCCAAAATTTGGAGTTTGGTGAGCATCGCGAAAAGATGATTTCCGTGAAGAGCATAATTTAATATGGCAATGGCATGAATTTCGTGAAGATAGGATGCATGGTTTGGAAATCGCGAAGACCAGAAGAATGGAGGCGGTGAAGCTTCGCGATTATGTCAAACTTCGCGAACGGCAGAGGCTGAAGCGCATCGCGGCGGTGAAGGGCTTTGCGAGGGCGCTTCGCGGCGAAGGCGCGAAGGAATGTTGGGCTTAGCGAGGGAGCTTCGCAGTGAAGTCACAAAGGTATGTTGATGGTGATTCTTCACGATTACGTCAAGCTCCGCGAACGGAAAATTGCCATGGTGCTTCGCTCTTTGGACAGAATTCCGGCAGAAACTTTAGAGCATCGCGATTTGAGACGACGTGGCATTGACTTCGCGCGGAAGGGACGAGTGTTAGTGGAATCACCTATAAATAGAGGCCAACCACTTCGAGCGAAGCAGAGAGAATTTTCAGAGAAAATCCATTGCTCTCGGTTCGCGGAGGTGGTTAGCGAAGGCAGTGTGCTTCGTGAAAGAGGAGCTTCGCGGCGGCTATTGTAGCTCTGCGAAAGTTGTGTGCTCCGCGTTGGGTCAGTGAGCTTCGCGAGAGAAGTTTCTTTGCAACGCGTTGAGCATCGCAGGAGTTTTTCGTGAGAGAGCTTCACGAGAGAGCATCGCAAAAAGGCAGGAGCTTCGCGAAGGCTTGTTGAGCTTTGCGAAATTGTGAGCCTAGTGAAGTTGAGTGCTATGCGGAGGTCTTTCCAATGGTAGTTTGCCCAGTATTCAGAGGCAATGAGGTATTCATCTACGGATGAAAGTTGAACTTCAACAGAGAATCTATATAAAGAGATAGATGAATTCCTTAATGGAAATGAAGAGACCTACAGGTTTATAAACTGTGAGTGAATCCCTTCCAAGAGCAGTGAGTTTAGGAAGAGGAAGAAGGTGATCCTCTCCACCGGCAGTGAGCAAGAGAGAGGGAAACATGGAGTGACCCTTGGGAAAGCAGTGATCTGACCCTAATCCTTGTATAGGCAGTGTGCCTGGGCATAGAAGTGATCTAGATCGAACACTGTAATCCACAGCTAGTGAAGTCTAGTGGAATTGGTACGACCGACAACTTGTCGGTGTATGCTCATTGTACTTAGCCCTTTGCGGTGAACAAAGAAAAAATCATTGCGTCTGCCTGCTAATTTTCCTGCATTTCATTTAAAGCATCATCATCAGATAAAGGAGAAAGTAAGTGATCATAACATACACACAAGTGCAAACAAAGTGACCCTTGTGACAAAGAAGTAAAGATCCAACGACGAAGGATGAACTTTGAAAAAGAATATCCATAACCTGATTCACCCCCCCCCCTCTTAGGGTATATAGGCCCCTATTGGTCCTAACAATTGGTATCAGAGGGATAGGTTTCTTTTATCAGATTTGTTTTATCTGACTTGGTGTAGTCGATCTGTGTGTCTGCTCTTATCTCGGTGAGCCATGGTAAAGGGAAAAGCATCCAAGAAAAAGAAGAAGTCAGGTGGTATTCCTCAGTGTGGAAGTATGTATGGAAAAATTGTGATTCAATTAAAATAATCAAATAGTTTACTAAAGGATGTTCTGGATGAATATGACAGGGAAAAGATTGATTCATTCAATCATGATGTTGGAATGAGTGAAGTACATGAGCATCAGAGTGATGCTGAAAAATAAGAAGAAATTGAAGGAAGAATAGATATGCGAGGTGAGTTGGAGGATTCTCTTGGGGAGATAGATGTTTGGAGAGCAAAAACAATGAAATCCAACAAAGTTGTTCACGATGCCAAACTCTATATGCAGCAGCAGGAAGAAGAGAAGTCTGAGATGAGGGAAGAAATTGAGAAACTCATGTTATCAACACGGGAGAACTCATGAACAGTTATTGAGTATAAGATTA
This sequence comes from Viscum album, assembly GCA_963277665.1. Taxonomy (NCBI): domain Eukaryota; kingdom Viridiplantae; phylum Streptophyta; class Magnoliopsida; order Santalales; family Viscaceae; genus Viscum; species Viscum album. The sequence continues at coordinate 667,215,090 of OY728165.1, read as the reverse complement.
AGATTGAAGAACAGAAAAGGGGGATCGATGGCTTGAATAGAAAAGTGAATGATCAAGTCAAGTGCATTGAAGATCCTGATATTCCAATTGACGTTTGAAACACCGAAGAAGGCAAATCTAAAGATATCCGGATCAAAGTATTAGAGATTGAGGTCAACAAGCTAAGAGGCTTTAATCAAAGGCTTATTGACATAGTTACTGACCTAATAGAGAAGAATGATTCTCATGAAAATGAACTACAAAAGATGGCTAAAATTAAAGGAAAACAAAAGGCTTATTATTATGAATAGAATCAAAAGTCAGATGAAGTACAGAATCTGAAAGCCAGAAATGATGATCTAGCAGCACAGTTGTCTGAAGAAGTTTAGAAGAATCGAAGCCTACCACAAGAGAATGAATATGTCTCTAAATTTGTTTCTGAGGAAAAATTAAAAGTAGTGAAGCAAAGTGCAATGGTGGAAAATCTCACACAGGAACTAGAAGATGAGGTGAGTAGCGGTAAGCTTCTCAAGAAATCACTATATGTCCAACTTGAATCAAGGGAGACGAAGATTAAAAAGTTGGAAGAGGTCCTAGAATTAGTAAAGAAGGATGTGGAGATATCCAATTCAAAAGGAATGCCAAAAATGAGGGATGCCTTACACGTGCTATTTGATCATCCTTTGACAAGTGATGATAAAATGAAGAATAGATATGCTATTTTTGAAGAGAAACAACATAATATTTTCTCGGCTCAATGACCAACAAATTTTGGAAATGCTGGTATTGGATTCGATGAATCCTCTACTATGCATGACAGAAAGAGAGCCGTGAATAGATCTAGAAATGGAAAAGATCCTTCAGGTGCTGGAGATAGGCCTAAAAGGACAATTACAAAATGAAGTGATGACATCTTCTATTTCTGTGGGATTTATGGCCACACATCAAGCTTCTGTTTAGAGGCTCATGAATACATATCAGGCTATGAAAATAGAAACTTTGCTGAATCCCAGAATAAGAAGAAGAGTCCGGAGAAATCAAAGAGTACATTCTCTCAAAGGAAAGCATTTTTAAAATGCTATTACTGTGGAAGAATGGGACACACCAAGAATATGTGTCAGGAATCTCAGGAGATCGATGCCAAAAGAAGAAAACAAGTTGCATCCACATCTCAGTAGAGAAGTGATGAAATGAGATATGCCTTTAATAGAAAATGTTTCATATGTTCTGGTCATGGGCATTTGGCCAGACAGTGCATCAAGAAGAATGCGGGGAAGGAAGAAGACCCGAGAATGAGATTACCAACTCCAGTGATAAATAATGAGAAATTATACACTGGGAGACAAATTGGTAAGGTGAAAAATAGTCTTAGAGCCTCAGGGTAATCATATGGAGCTGAAAGAAAGGTGTATCAGTCACCTCCTCTGTCGTACTCGCAACCACTCTCAAGGAGATAATGTGAACAAATCGGGAAGATTAAGGGGAGATCTACTCCAGCTGTGATGAACAAGAATGAACGTTCAATGGAGGATTCACCACCAGCGAAAAAGAGTGTGCTGACTCAGACATCAGATAAAAGAAAGATGAATAAAGAATTTGTTGAAAAATTTGCATGTCGTGTTCCACAGCGAAAAGTGGAGGAAGGTGCAAGATCCTTGCAATGGTGGAAGAAGCAGGGGAAGATGGAATGTAGATAGGTTCCTACCCAGAGAAGGAGTCAAGGGAAATGGAATTCCAGTGGAACATCAAAGACAGAAATGTGTACTAGTGGGTTTAAATCCCAAGTGGTTAAAAAGGCTATGTCTGTCGAATCTACATATCAGAGAAAGGCTCCGAATATGGGTAAAGAATGATTAGTCATATGGCCTGAGCAGTTTAAGTTGCCAAGATAACTAGAATAAGCATGGAAAGAGTGTGAAGCTCTACAAGAAAGAATTAATGGGTTGACCCATCAGGATCAACCACAATCCTCATCTTGAGGATTCAGGAAGGGAAACCCCTCTCCCTATGTATATAAAAATGCTATTAAATGATGATTCATGTGTTTCAGGTTCTAGGGAGATACGATCCAAGGGGAAGTGGAATCTAAGGATGCAAAGTAGATATGTGATATTCTCTATAGTTTCAATTGATTAAAATCAGTTACCAGAGTTGAAGAAGAAAGGGAGAAATAGAGCACAATATAATGTGATTGTGTTGTTAACTTTGTCTATTGTTTCCTACACTGAGTTCCAACTCAGTAGGCTTAGAGATTAGGTTAGTGGCTCGATACTGAGTGCCAGATTAGTAAAAATGGAGCACGTAGAGATGAATGGTTATGGGTCTCTACCGTTGGACCTAACATATAGAAGTGTTGTGTAACACAGGGGGAGCATTCTAAATCCAAATCAGATTCAATATCCATCAATGAAATAATTGGATGACTCAGCTCAGGTGTTTCCTATTGAGTGAAGAGAAAAAAAACCACAGGGAGAAACAACAATAACAATGCATTTCATGCTTATCTATTTGACTGACAATATGGTATCATCTGACTGTTTTCAGGATACTAAGAAGCTGCAAGAGAAAATCAAAGGCCTCTCAACAAAAATCTGAGAAAAGTAGCTGAAAGAAATGAAGCCAGTGAAAAATGAGTCATTGAACAACTTCCTAATGAAAGTGTTGAGGAAGAAAGCAACACAGGGAGAGTAGAAGTGACTGATGCTGATTCAGAATAAGATAATGATGATGAACAAGAAAGTGTCAAGTATGTGTCTACAAGGAAGCCAAAGAGTTGAGATGAAATTGACATGCAGAATATCATTGGTGATTAGTTAGCTCTAGCTCAGACAAGGAGAATGGAATCACTGCAGCAAACATCTTTTGTATCTCAGTTTGAGCTGAAATGCTTTGCTGATGCAGCTAAAGATGAAAACTGGGATCATACCATGAATAATGAGATAGATCAAGCTTGAGAAGAATCAGACGTGGGAGATTGTTTCGAGGCTAGCAGACAAGAATTTCATCAGGACTAAATGGGTCAATCGCAATAATATGAATGAAGATGGCATAGTGATTCGGAACAAAGAAAGACTAGTGTGCAAGGGGTACTCCCAGATCGAGGGAATAGATGTCGATGAGACATTTGCACCAGTTGCAAGCCTGGAGATAATCAGATTTTTTTTTGCCATAGTAGTGCAACGAAAGTTCAAAGTGTTCCAGATGGATGTCAAATCTTCATTCTTGAATGGTGTTATGGAAGAGGAGGTTTATATTGAGTAGGAAGATGGTTTTCTCATTCATTAGGATGAGAAAAAAGTTTTCAGGCTGAAGAAGGCGTCGTATGGGATGAAACAAGCACCAAGGGCATGGTACTCAAGGATTGATCAGTACATGAAGAAGCATGGTTTTCAGCGTGGAGGAGTTGATTAAAATCTCTATTTCAGTAATGACAGTAATAAAAGGATGGTGGTGTTGGTTTATGTCGATGACATAATATTTGGTGGATCAGATGAAGCTCAGTGCAGATAGTTTTCCGAATTCATGAAAAATGATTTTGAAATGTCAATGATTGGAGAGCTGACATATACTGATAAATCTCAGACAGTGTTATTGGGCTATACTGATGCAGACTGGTCCGGTTCAGTGGATGATAGGAAATCAACGTCAGGTGGTGCTTTCTATCTTGGTGGATTGTGTATTTCTTGGCTAAGAAAGAAGCAAGATTTCATTTCATAGAGCACCGCAGAAGCTGAGTATATTGCGGCCACTCAAGCATGCACACAGTTATTGTGGATGAAGCAGCTACTTGATGATATGAGAATTTAAGTGAAGTCTCCGTTCAGAATCTAGTGCGACAACTCAAGTTCTATAAATCTTAGCAAAACTCTCGTCCATCATTAAAGGAAAAAAGAACATTGATATTAAGTATCATTTTATCAAGGAGAAGGTTGAGAAGGGAATCGTGAAGTTGGAGTATGTGCCTACAGAGCTACAGGTTGCAGAAATTCTGACAAAGGCCTTACCCAAGGAAGCTTTTGAGAGACATCGACTGGATCTGAGAGTTCAGTCGATTCCCCGCACTTGAAATAGTGTGGATGTGGGACCTCCCCCCCTCTCCCATAGGTATGGTGTGTTTTTCCCTAATGTGCTGATGTGTTCTCAACTCTATTACAGACTGCGAAGGAGTGACCTTTGGGTTCGTTGACAAAGGGGGAGAAAATAGTGTTAGTTAAAGAGGGAGAAAATATTGCTTGGGAGACAGTGTGGCTATTTGATAAATCATGACTGATACTGGTAGAAGCTGACAGGTGGATCAGCCAGATAGGGGGAGCAATGAGAAAGGGGGAGATTTTTAAATCTGACGATGCTAGAAGTGATCACTCAAAGCATAGATATCACGACAGCTAAGGATCGTGATAAAAGAAGAATAATGATTTCGGAATGGTGTGAGATGGTGTCCAGCTATCACCAATTAGTATCAGTGTGGTTCATCAATTGGTATCAATTTATGAATTGGTATCTGCTTGGAATCGACAATTGGTGTTTGACATGAAGTGATTCATTGATAAAATTTTCATACTACTATTTTTTCTCACACCAAGCATTGTTCGTGTTGGATTAGAGTACGTGTTAAGTGAATCCTTGGACACTATCAGAATCGCAAGAGGAAAATGGTGGTAGCGTCTGGAAGAAGACTCAGTGAGGTATCAAAGTGTATAAAATCATCCTGAGCAGAGTTGTGAAGAGTTGTCAACAAACCCAATGGGGGAGATTGTTGGGCAAAAATCCCTCAAGGTAACATTGAAGTATTTTTGGGTTGATTGTGTTTGATGACAAATCAGGTTTTCATAGATATTTGTCGAGTTCCCAAGAATTTGTTGACAGTCCTTGTTCCCAAAGAATGATGACAAAGTAAAGGACAATCTGGAGGCAGTACAATCTGGAGGCAGTACGAAAAGAGGATTTCCGTGAAGAGCATAATTTAATATGGAAAAGGCATGAATTTCACAAAGATAGGATGCATGGTTTGGAAATCGCGAAGACCAGAAGAATGGAGGCAGTGATGCTTCACGATTATGTCAAACTTTGTGAACGGCAGAGGCTGAAGCGCATCACGGCGGTGAAGGGATTTGCGAGGGAGCTTCGCGGTGAAGACACGAAGGAATATTGGGCTTCACGAGGGAGATTCGCGGCGAAGTCGTAAAGGAATGTTGACGGTGATTCTTCGCGATTACGTCAAGCTCCGCGAACGGAAAATTGTCGTGGTGCTTCGCGATTTGGACAGAATAACGGGAGAAACATTGGAGCTTCGCGATTTGAGATGACGTGGCATTGACTTCACGCGGAAGGGACGAGGGTTGGTGGAATCGCCTATAAATAGAGGCCGACCCCTTTGAGCGAAGCAGAGATAATTTTAAGAGAAAATCCATTGCTCTCGGTTTGCGGAGGTGGGTCGCGAAGGCAGTGTGCTTCGTGAAAGAGGAGCTTCGCGGCGGCTATTGTAGCTCCGCGAAAGTTGTGTGCTCCACGTTGGCTCAGTGAGATTCACGAGAGAAGTTGCTTTGCAACGAGTTGAGCTTTGCAGGAGTTCTTCGTGAGAGAGCTTCGTGAGAGAGCTTCGCGAAAAGGCAGGAGCTTCACGAAGGCTTGATGAGCTTCGCGAAATTGGGAGCCTAGCGAAGTTGAGTGCTTTGCGGAGGTCATTCCAAAGGTAGTTTGCCCAGTGTTCAGAGGCAAAGAGGTATTCATCTATGGATGAAAGTTGAACTTCAACAGAGCATCTACATAAAGAAAAAGAGGCATTCCTTAATGGAAATGAAGATACCTACAGGTCTATAAACTGTGAGTGAATCCCTTCCAAGAGCAGTGAGCTTAAGAAGAGGATGAATGTGATCCTCTCTTCCAGCAGTGAGTCAGGGAGAGAGAAACAGGGAGTGACCCTTTGGAAAGCAGTGAGCTGACCCTAAACCTTGTATAGGCAGTGAGCCTGGGCGTAGAAGTGATCTAGCCCGAACATTGTAATCCACAGCTAGTGAAGTCTAGTGGAATTGGTACGACCGGCAACTTGTCGGCGTATGCTCTTTGGACGTAGCCCTTTGCGGTGAACCAAGTAAAAATCCATGCTTCTTCCTGCTAATTTGCCTACATTGCATTTAAAGCATCATCATCAGATAAAGGAGACAGTAAGTGATCATAACATACACACAAGTGCAAACAAAGTGACCCTTATAACAAAGTGGTGAAGATCCTGTGGGGCAGGATGAACTTTGAAAAAGAATATCCATACCCTGATTCACCACCCCTCTCAGGGTATATAGGCCCCTATTGGTCCTAACAATAACAATAAATAAGAATAAATAGGAATAAATAGCCCTAAATAGCCATAAATAGCCATAAAGTTCCATAAATATCCATAAATAGGATTAAATACGAATAAATAGTAATATATAGAAATAAATAGGAATAAATACGAATAAATATGAATAAATATGAATAAATAGGAATAACTAGAAATAACCAGGAATAACTACCAATTACTAGGAACAAATAGCAACGACTAAGAATAAGTTGCAATAAATAATAATAAATATGAATATATATGAATATATATGAATCAATAAAAATTAATAAGAATTTATAGTAATAAATATGAATAAATAAGAAAAAACAGTAAAATTAATAATTGTAATAACTTCGCATAATTTCTAGTGGATAGATGACACTCTTTTTTGTCCTTGACTATTCTCTTTTCAACTTTCACTGACTCAAAACATTATGAAAATTATGATTCTATGTATGCACGAGTTTGAATATGCATTCGTAGGACAACATTTTTCATAATGTTTTCAGGTTGTGATAGTTGCAAAAAGATGATTCATCAACAAAAAGGGGTCTCTTTTGTCCGACGGCTCGATTACATGCATGTTTATCAAAAAGAAATCACATTGAAGAACCAAATTGGAGGTATTCTTATAAATATTCATGTGCATGAGAATGAATATGTGTACCAACGAGAAGATTCTTCATTGTGATATCAGTTAGAGAAATTTACTGGTAAATTAGATGTGAGACAGAATAGAAGCTGTCAATCAACTAAAAATTTTTTCGCCCAAACATTGTATTTCTGACGGGACATTTTACGACAGGAGCTCATAGAAAATAATATAAATATAAATTTTTATTAATACTATTTGTGAGAGGCCCATCAATAATAGTATTTTTTATGGGCCTGTCACCAAAGGTTTTTATATAATATATTTATATAATAAAAGCCTTCGTTGCGACATGGCAATTTCCCATCGCAAATTGTATTTGTGACAGGACATCGCAAAACGTTTATTTATATATATAATGTATATAATCGGAGTATTATTTTCTAAGGAGACCGTTCCTGTCACAAATATTTTATTTTCGACAGGCCCATCAAAAAACATAATATTTTGACACCATTTTCTGCCACGAGATATTTGTGACAAGGCCCCATCAAGAATGCCATTTTGCAACAGTATCTCGTAGCAAATAACCCGTTGCACAAACTCTAATTCCAGTAGTGATATATTTATGTTGATATTTCAAATAGTCTTGGTTTTTGTTTTAATTTCACATTTCAATTTAATATTTATTCTTTATCATCATCCCCTTTCTTGATATTCTTTAAAATCCACAACCTAAAACTTATACTAATAAATCATTACATATTTCATAATTTATATACCATAATTCTAGAATCAAAAAACATAAATTATTTAATCCTTACATATCAATTATTGACATAGAATAGGAAACTCCTTGGTTTATATGTTACTTCTTGGGTCAATTCATTATGTGGGGTAATACCCATATTCCCAATAAATGAGTCACTGAAATCCTTCACAATTTACCACTATATGACCCTCTTTTTCACACAGATAACATCTTACTATCCATTGTAAATATTCCTCTATGTTATTATTCCCAATGTCTTGACACGTGGTAGGTAATATATTCATTGCATTATGTTCATTACCACATGAACAATAAAAATTTTCCATATTTCACTACTTTTATGTGTTTTTAATATCACCAATTATAAAATTATTAGTCATATATCGTTATATAACATTAGGCATAATCAAAATATCTTTATATATAGTAATCATCTAATTTTGTTTCTCATATTCAAATAACTTTTCAATAAATTCAATGTTAAAAGTATTCATTATGGTTCCATCCGATGACTAAAATAAAAAAACTTTGTGTTAGAAACAATGTTCATAGATGGGAAACAAATAATTATGAAACAATCACATAGAGGATGTATAAATCATGACATGTTCAATTTTATCTATGACACCATATGTTTAACATAGGTCCATCACTATCATAATTTATTTAAATCATTCATGATGGTTCATAAATTTGTTAATAAAAAACCATAGAATATCCCCTAAGAGTGTCAAACTAGGTGTGTATATTGTCTATTTTTCATATACCAGGAGATGATAGAGTCCATATAGATGTTCCATTTTTTGGATATATTTCCCCAATGTACCTCATTAAAAGATCCACGTCATATTTTATTATTATTAAAGGGATTTAGTTAATTGGATAACAATTTACCGATCTTTTACCAATGTTCCATGAAATTTTCATAAAAATTGTCTCTTTCTTATACATATCCTTATATAGAACCCAAGAAATACATTTAGAAATATCTCTAAAGATCTCACTAAATTTTACTAATCCTTGTTTCCAAATGATAACTACACATTTCCTCTGATAAATACTATAGTGACCCGATATTTTCATACATAGATATTACATATTTTTAGATGAACAATAATTACATTACCAAATAATCACTCCTAAGTAAATAATAGTTTATTACCATCAAACTAGGTAATGATTTATTCTAATTTTATAAAAAAAAATCAATATATCCAATAATAATCATCAAATTTAGTTATCATAAAGAATATCCCATAATTAGAACCATTCTTTAAAACCTATAGAAAAGGTCCATAATAAAGTGTTAGATTAGATGCTCTGTAAGTGAAAAAATATATTGTAAGAATAAAATGAACATAAGGCTTCAAAAACATGAATACAACATTTGAAAACCATACTCTTCATATAAATGATCATAATCATGAGTAACAGAATAAATATTGGATGTTCATAAGTCATGAATCATAAGGGAATACATGAAAATTATCAATGAGGTCATAAAATATTATAAGATATATATATCGCATAAATATAATCATTTAAATTATTACATCATGGAAATGAAGGACCCCAGGACATCGTGAGATGGGAGGGGTGAATCGGGGTGAATTTATTTTCTTTTAATGTAATAGATCTTGTTCCGACGTTGGTAGGAACTTGTTGAACGTGTATGATGAAAAATATTAGAAAGAAAACATTCATATGAACAGAGAAGACAAGGCACTTTTTAATTTGTTCACCACTTAGGGCTACGTCCAAGGAGCATACGTTGACAGGTTTTCAGTCATACCTAATTCCGCTAAACTCCACAAGATGTGGATTACAAAGGTTCAGTAACAATCACTCTGTCCCAGACTCACTGCCTTTACAAATGTTTTGGGATAGCTCACTACGTCCCTTGGGTCACTCCCATTGACTCCCCAGGCTCACAGCCCTTGATGAATTCATACTCAGTTTATAGACATGAAGGTCTCCTCATCATTGTATAAGAATGAACCCTCATTTTTATGTATATTCTCTTTTGAAGTCCAACTTTCACTCGTAGAACAATCTCACTTTGCACCAATTGAATCAGGAAATCTTCCAGCTTTCGTGCAGCTCCAAAAATACCGGCATACTTCAACCTCACCTGGCGCACTTCTCAAAGACCGTTGTAAAAGTTTCAAACACGGTGTGCAAGTCACTTTCACGACACAAATTCGGCGAGCAGGTGACACCATCCCACTTATGCGACACTTTCTTCTTGAACTCCAAACTTCTGCGACTCTTCACCTTTAACTGTCAAACCACCATGGGCGCGCAGCCAACAACCGGCGCGCATCCTCTACATGCGCGACCCAACAACCACTTTCTCGACTCAACCAATTATGTGACGAGAGCTCAAAAAATCTCTTATACTTTAACTTTGTTACAAATGAGGAGGGGTGGTCCACTATTTATATGAATGATGGACACCATGCGGGGTGGCGCGCAAGCCTCCTCTCAGCACACAGGTTCTCGCGCGTAGCTCCATCCTCACTAGCCTCTGCCGCGCAACTCCCTTGCATGGCCCAACAAAAACTTGTGTGACTCTCTTTACTTTGCAATATTTTGTACATATTATTACAAAAAAATCCATCACACAACTTTCCAACCTTCCTAGGTACCAGCGCACAAGTCCTTTCACGGTGGGCAGGTCGCTTGCTCGACCAGCCCAACACTTGCGCGACCCTTATCCCTTTTCCTTTTTCCCATGTTCTGATCTTTAAAAACATATGGCACACAAGTTTCCTCTTATTCAAGTACATGGCACACAAGTCTCATTTCCAATACTGTTGTCTGCTTGAACTATATGATCACTTTGCTGGTACGCATTCTGAATTCCCACTGAGGATTGTCAAAAAACCTGAACCATACACTAATTCATGAATAGAAGACCATGGATCCAACAATATCCCCATTTGGGGTTGTTCACAATCATAAAATAAATTCAATAGATCCCCATCAATGTGCAATCCAAAAATGAAAGAATCAACTCAACCAACACTCTATGTTTACATGAGCAATGCTCGATGTAGAAATCAAGAGTGGAAGCATGAATTGGGTTCCAGTGTTTTGGAATTCTCAAGGACTCCCAAGAATAATTACAAGATTGATGTATTCCTTTCCATCCTTGTCATCATATAACTGACACTTAGTTCACATCCTTATCATCCTTTCATATCATGTCACGGGAACATTACAAGCCAGAACATGCCTGAATTTATTTCCTTCTCCCAAATTGATAATAAACCCAAAGACCGGTAATTTGTTCATTGTTCATCTCAATCCATACTCAGCCTAGATAGTATCTTTCACACAAACCTTCATCACATCCATAAATAGATAAAAAATAGTTATCATAAACGCGAAGAGGGGAATTTCGTAACCTCTTTATGCACTAGGAGGTGGCTAAACACCGATGTTCATCCGATGCATTTCAAACAAAGAATCTAATAGTGGCATGGTCAGAATATCCGCCGCTTTCTCATTAGTTCCCATGTGATCTATTCTAATCACTCCTTGCTCAACTATTTCTTTGATAAAGTGATACATGATTTCAATTTGTTTTATACGAGAATGTTGAACACGATTCTTCATCAGATAAATTGCACTATTGTTATCACAGTAAATGAACACTGGTTTCTTTACCTCATCGCCAATATATGTTAGTTACTATTTCATCCATATGAGTTGAGTATATGCCTTAGTGGCAGAGATATCCTTAGCTTCACTAGTAGTAAGAGAAGTACATTCTTTTTTTCTTGCTCAACCAGCAAACACATTTATTCCCAATATAGAAAGCACCAACACTAGTGGATTTTCTATCCACAACGTCGCCAGCACATTCAGCATCAGAAAATGATGATAAATCACTATCTCTTCCCACAACAAAGTATAAACCACAATTGTGAGTACCTTGAATATACCTCATGATCCTTTTTAATGATTTCATATGTACCTCCTTTGGATTATTCTGAAAGCGGGCTGCAAGACACGTGGAAAAGACAATATCTGGTCATGTCGATGTCAGGTACAGTAGGCTCCCAATGATCCTCCTTTATAAAATGGGATCTATAGATTCCCCATCTTCTTACCTTCCAAGTTTAGATCCAACTGCAATCAGAGTTCAAATTTTTTTGAGTCAGGCATATTAAACTTCTTCAGGAGCTCTCTTTCACACATTTCCTATGAAATGAAAGTTTATTCTTTATTTTGAATTACCTGTAGCCCCATTAAATATTTGAGGTACCCAATCATAGACATTTCAAATTATGATTTCATTGATTGGAAATTTCGTCAACTGATTTTTGCCTGCTACCACCAAATATGATATCATCAATGTAGACAAGAAAAATGAATTGATCTTTTTGAGAATTCATCAAATAGATATTTTGATCTAATCCTCCTCTTTTGAATTCCAACTTCCTGAGATACAAATCCAGCCGCGAGCACCATGCACGTGGTTCCTGCTTCAAACCAAATAGTTCATTCTTCGGTTTGCAGACCATTGTTTCATCAGTACCTAGAACAAAACCCACTGGTTGTTCAATGTAGACTTATTCTTCGAGTACACCATTCAAGAATGTTGTCTTTACATCCATTTGATATAATTTATATCCTCTTTGGATTTCCACGGCAAGGAAAATACTAATTTATTCTAGTATAGCCACTGAAATAAAGGTTTCATCAACATCAATGCCTTAAATCTAGGAATATATTTTACATTCCAGTTGTGACTTGTTTTTTTGACACTTTCAGGCTCATCAAAATTATTTTTGAAGATCCATTTGGTTCCAATAAAATTGTGACCTTCAGTTCTCTGGACAAGATCCCATGTCTGATTCTTTTCAATCTGATCTAATTCTTCATTCATGGATTTCACCAAATATTGATCCTTTGTAGATTCTTCGAATGAGGATGGCTCCACAACTGATAGAAATACAGATTGCGTGTTATTCCTTGTCGTTTTGTTTGGGTGGGTGCACCCATATCCCCAATTATGATGGATGGATCAATCTCAGCTCATCGATTTCTCCTGCGAGGTTTAGTTGCATTCTCTTGAGCAACAGTTTCTTCTTCACATTCATCTTCTAAGTCCACATCATGATGTTACTTCTATGTGTTTTGTACAACTGCTTCTATTTCGGTGTGTGTATTTTCTCCACGTTCACTTCCTTCCTCACTTTTTGTCACATCATCATATGACGTCCTTGAAGAATTTTTGGTTGCTCTTCAATTATATTAACATCACTACTTTACAAAATCATTCATAAACACTTGTTGAAACATTTGTAGGCTTTACTGTTCATTGAGTATCCAAGGAAAATTCCTTCATCTGCATTGTCTCCATACATCCCTTGATCTAATTCATTGTTCCTAATGATGTATTTACTTCTAAAGACTTGAAATTATATTAAAGAGGGATTTCTTCCATGCCATTATTCATATGGTGTCTTTATCTCACCCATATAAATTCATGTTCAATTATGAAAATACAGTGCATATTGAACAACCTCTTTCCAGTAATGACATGGAAAATGAATCTCAATCCGCATAGTTTGTGCCATGTGGTTCACCAGTCGATTCCTATGTTCAGCAACTCATTTTGTTGTGGAGTTCTCACAGTAGCAACCTCATTCTGTATCCCATGCTTCTACAGATAATTTATAAATTCAGTGGACGTGTATTTTCCTCCATTGTCAGATCGCAACACTTTGATTGTTTGTCTGGTATAATTTTCGGTGATTCGCCGATATGTTTTCATGCAGTCAAAAACTGGTCGTTTCCTGTGAATGACCATCACACATTACATTATATTGCAATAATCTATTAAAAGGAAAAAAGTAGCTTTCTCCATGAGTTCCTGCAACATTTATCGTCCCACATACATTAGTATGAATCAGATAAAAAAGGTGAGATTCCCTTTTCTTCTTTGGCCTATATGAACAGCAAACCAACTTCCAAAGAATGCAAGCATCACAAGACTTTTCACGATCATTGTTCAGGTTGGGAATGTCAATGACAGTCTTCAATTTTGATATTTCCTCGATGTCTTGGTGATTGATGTGTCCTAGTCTCTGATGCCAAAAATTGTTTTCTTCTTCAACAGTCATGTAACAGAAATTTTTTTCACTATTAACCTTATACAAGTTGCCTTCTGTTCTTCATCCCTTCATAAGTGAATTTGTTGTCTTTCCTTTGGTAGTGAATCCTTTCTGATTAAATGTAACTATAAGACCTGGGTCACAAAGTTTACTCATGCTGAGTAGATTATGACTTAGGCCATCTATGTAAAGGACTTCAGTTTTCTTTAGTTCTCTTTTAGATAATTCGGTAATTCCACTCCCATTGATTTTCAGAGCTCCATCATTACCAAATATTATTGTACCATAATACTTCACATTGATATCCGTTAATAGGATGGAATTACTTGTAATATTAGATGAACAACTGCTATCCAGAATCTAGGTACTGTTGTTCTTTGTAGCTTTGAGGGACACCTCTGCAAGGTTGTATTTTTCAATCTTCTTCTTTTCCTTCCATGAGATGTTGTATTGAGTATAGAGTACTTATGGCCTTTCAATTAACTATTCCGTGTACCCAGGTTCTTCATAGTCGAAATCTTCTTTGAGAGGAGAAAACCTGTTTGAAAGAGAAACATTGTCTTGCTGACGTGACTTGACTTTTATTTATCTTTTGTATGAGGTGTCCATTTCCCTTCTCTCCCTGCAATTAGAAGCCTTGTGACCAATATTAGAACAACGAAAACAATATCCATATAAATTATTTCTTCTATAAGAATTAGGATTTGAATTTTTCCTCTTTTCTTGAAATCGTATATCTTATCCATTCAGATATCTTCTTGCCTCTTTGCAATAATACATGGTATGGCACAAATAGCCTTAGAACTGACACTTCATGAGAGTAAATATATTCTCACTTTAATTTATCCTCATAACTTCTTCCATGGGAGAATATTTAGACTGCCTATTATTCTTGAATTTTGAAGGATAATTTTCAGTTCTCTTTTAGTTTGGATTGAGGATTCCCTTTTCAGCACTTTAGGAAATATTTCATCATGTTCAAATTTCATCTTATCTTTATTTTGGATCATTTCTATTCAAGCCATTGATGTCTCAGCTTAATAGTCAATTCCACTCATTCCCATGCAAGCGGGACTTTGATCACTCATGATTTTTCTAACCCTATATGAATCACACATGGATCTTTCCAGTAATTCCGCCTCTGAGAATCTTCTAAACTATATTTTCTTCCTTGATTATTTTAGAAATGATTCAGTATCATGTTTACTCCTATGAGTAACAACATCCTCCTCAAGACCCTCAACAGTCTTGGATTTTTATTCTAGTCTGGTGGTGAGGTCATTGATGGCCATTGCCTGCACTTCAGTTCTCAACATCAGATCCACTACATCATCATTGATTTCAATTATTTTAGAATGTACATTGAAAAATTCTTCTAGTCGTTCAATTTCAGCTTCAAGTTGATCAATGTATTTAGTTGGTTCCTCTACAATTGATTTCCACTTATTTCAACTCTTACATTTAGTCTTAAGCTTACTAACTGTATCCTTATGTTTCATCTTGGGGTCTGCACAAGTTTTGAACTGTTTTTCTCCGGAAATATCTCCTGACTTTTCAAAATTGGCCATCATGGAAGCATGGTTCCTAGTATTGAATTCTTGTTGTTCTTAATCACATAATTCATTATCATCGTCTTCTTATTCACAGAAAAAACTCTTCTATTACATTTTCTTTCCAGATATGAAGTCTCTATTTTTAAAAAACCTTCTCAGAGGCTTCTGGAAGATTTCAACTTCACTATCTTCATCATTGATCATTCTTATGCACTGAGAGGCAATGTACCCAACTTTTCCGCAACAGAAACATGAAAGTGGTAACATTCCTTTGAATTTCCCTTTTCCCTGCTGTAACTTCTTTGAAATTAGAGAAATAATTTTTTTTCTTCTTCATCTTCTCCACTACTGTATTTTTAAATTTTTAGTTTATCCATG
This sequence comes from Viscum album, assembly GCA_963277665.1. NCBI lineage: Eukaryota > Viridiplantae > Streptophyta > Magnoliopsida > Santalales > Viscaceae > Viscum > Viscum album. The sequence goes on along the minus strand of OY728165.1, from coordinate 667,199,366 downwards.
GCCTTAAATGCCATTTACATGGTCACACGAGTCATATCATCTTTTGGTTTTATTCTCAATTCATATGCTACCAAGCTGATTAGAAGGTCATCCAGAGAATGTTTAAAATGATCTACTTCCTCAAGGGTTGATACCTTTTCATTGTACAAGGGTGGAATTATTCTCTGTATTTTCCTCGCAATATCAACGTCTTTGATTTCTTCTCCTATGCACCGACTTGCTCCAACTACTCCAGTGATTCGATTAAAGAAGGTGTCTTCATTCGAATCAGGATGCATCTTCAAATCATCGAACCTATTGTGCCGTACATGTAGTTTAAACTCCTTCACTTTTCTATCCCATTCATAAATATTCTTGATTTTATCCCACATGGATTTTTCATAGGGGAAATTCATCACCTTTAGGTTGATCTGATCAGAAAGGGTTGTGGTGAGTGAATTTTGTGAATTATCATCTGCATCAAGAATTTTCATATCTGTTTCAGTTATAGCCAAGCCAGTTGGATCTGTTACTTGTATTCAGTGCACAGTAGAAAATAGAACTACCATTATAAGAGATATTATATGATATCTCATTTTGTTATTCTAGATCTAGAAATTACTTCCATCGAAGTAACGGACTCCCCTGACATTGATTTCATTCTCCAAGATGACAAAGGAATGATTCAACACCAACAACCTGGCTCTGATACCACTTGAAGGACTCCGGGACACCATGTCATGGGAGGAGTAAATCAGGGTGACAAATTTTTCTTTTAATGTCACAGATCTTGTTCCCACGTTGGTAGGATCATGTTGAACATGTATGATGAAAAAGATCAGAATGCAAACATTCACATGCATATAGAATACACAACACTTTTTAATTGGTTTACCACTAAGGGCTACGCCCAAGGAGAATATTCCAACAGGTTGTCGGTCATACATAATTACACTAAACATCACAAGATGTAGATTACAAAGGTTTTGAAATTGTCACTCGGTCCCAGGCTCACTGTCTTTACAATTGTTTAGGGATATCTCACTGCATCCCTCGGGTCACTCCTGTTGACTCCCCCGGGCTCACAACCCTTGGTAAAGTCACAATCAGTTTATAGACATGAGGGTATACTCATCATTGCAGAAGAATGCATCCTCTTTTATATGTTGATTCTCTTTTTATGTCCAACATTCAGTCGTAGACCAATATCACTTTGCACCAATGTTATCGGGCAATCTTCTAGCTTTCGTGCACCTCCAAAAAGATCAGCGTACTTCAACCTCACCTGGCGCGCTTCTCAAAGCCCGGTGCACAAGTTTCAAACACGGCGCGGAAGTCACTTGTGCGGAAAAAATATGGGGCATAGGTGACACCGACCCACTTGCGCGACACTGCCTTCTCCAACTCCAAACTTGCGTGACAATTCACCTTTAAATCTCAAACCACCATGGGTGTGCATCCAACAACTGGCGCACAACCTCTACTTGCACGACCCAACAACCACTTGCGAGACTCAATAACTTTCATGATGAGAAATCAAAAAAATATCTAAGAGATAAACTTCATTAAAAATGAGGTGGGGTGGTCCACTATTTATAGGAAAAATGGACACCCTGTGTGGTGGCGTGAAAGCCTCCTCTCGGCACACAGGTTCCAGCGCGCAGCTCCATCCGCCCTAGCCTCAGTCGCATAACTCACTTGTGTGACCCAACCAATACTTGTGAGAATCTCTTTACATTTCCATATTTTGTAGATATGATCGTGAAAAAAATCTGGCGCACCACTTTCCAAACCTCCTAGGTACCGGCGCACATGTCCTTTCACAGCGCGTAGGCTACTTGCACGACTAGCCCAACAATTGAGCGACCCTTTTCCCTTTTCCATTTTTCCATGTTCTAACCTTGAAAAACATAAGGTGCACATGATTACTCTTATTCAAGTACACAACGAGCAAGTCTCTTTCCCAAAAACACTTTTCTCCATTTTTTGATTATAAGGCCCAAAAATTTCACAAACTGTATTTTTGATGGGCCTGTCGCCAAGGGTTTTATATAATACTTGTATATAATAGAAGGCTTAGATGTGACTGGGTAGTTTCCCATCTCATATTGTATTTGCGTTTGGCCATCGTATAAGGTCTATTTATATATATAATTTATATAATTTGAAGATTATTTTCGAAGGGGATCATTCATGTCATAAATAATTTAGTTTCAATGGGCCCATCACAAAAAATAATTTTTGTGACACCATTTTCCACAACGGGATATTTGCGACATGGCCCCTTATGTAAAGACCTTTTGCAACGGAATCTTGTCACAAAAATCCCATTTAAAAAACTCTAATTCAAGTTGTGATATATTGATTGTGATATTTCAAATAGTATTTCTTTTTCCTTTAATTTCATATTTCAATTTAATCTTAATTTTATCTCATCAACCTTTTTCCTCATATTCTTTAAAATCCATAACCTAAAACTGATACTAATAAATCATTAAATATTTCCTAGTTTTCAATCCATACTTATAGAATCAATATACATAAATTATTTAATCCTTACTGATCAATTATTGACATAGAATAGGCCATTCCTTGGTTTATATGTTACTTCTTGGGTCAATTCATTATGTGGGGTAATACTCATGTTCCCCATACATAAGGCACTGAAATCCTTCACAATTTATCACTCTATGACCCACTATTCCACTTAGATAACATCTTACTCTCCATTGGAAATATTTTTCTATGTTATACTTCCCAACATCATGACATGTGGGAGGTAAAATATTGATTCCATTACGTTCATTACAACATGAATAGTAAAAAATATCCATATTTCACTTCTTTTATGTGTTTTTAATATCACTAATTATAAATTTTTTAATCATATATCATTATATAGTATTAGGAATATTCAAAATATATTTATATATTGTAATCATCAAATTTATATTCTCATAATCACCTAATTTTCCATTAAATTCAATGTTAATAGTATTCATTATGTTCCCATCCATTGACTAAAATAAAAAAACATTGTGTTAGAAAAAAATTTCATAGATGGGAAACAAATAATTATGAATGAATTACATAAAGGATGTATAAATCATGACACATTCAATTTTATCTATGACACCATATGTTTAACCTAGGTCTATCATTGTCATCGTTTATTTAAATCATTCCTGATGGTTCATTAATTGTTTATAAAAATCCATATAATATCCCCTAAGACTGTCAAACTAGGTGTTTATATTGTCTATTTTTCATGCACCAGGAGATGATAGAGTCCATATAAATGTTCCATTTATGGACATATTTCCCCAATGTACCTCATTAATAGATCCACATCATATATTATTATAATTAAAAGGATTTAGTTAAGTGGATAACAATTTCCCTATCCTTTACCAATGTTACATGGAATTTTCTTAAAAATTGTCTCTTTTTTATACTAATCCTTATATACATCCCTAGAAATACATTTAGAAATCTCCCTAATGATCTCACTAAATTTTACCAATCCTTGTTTCCAAATGATATCTACACATTTCTTCTGATAAAAACTATTGTGACCCGGTATTTTCATGCATATATATTACATATATTTAGATGAATAGTCATTACATTACCCAAAATCACTCCTATGTAAATAATAGTTTATAGCCTTTGAACTAGGTAATAATTTATTCAAATTTTATAAAATATTTTCAATATATCCAATAATAATCATCAACATTAGTTATCAAATAGAATATTCCATAATTACAACCATTCGTTAAAACCTATAGAAAAGATACATAATAAAGAGTTAGATTAGAAGCTCCGTAAGGGAGAAAAGATATTAAGAATAACATGATCATAAGGCTTCAAAAACATGAAAACAACATTTGAAAACCAGAATCTTCATATCAATGATCATAATCATGAGTGACGGAATAAATATTGGATGTTCATAAGTCATGAATCATAAGGGAATACATGAAAATGATCAATAAGGTCATAAAAGATTCTAAGATATATATATCACATAAATATAATCATTTAAATTATTATATCATGAAAATGAAGGACCCAGAGACACCCTGATAGGGGAGGGGTGAATCAGGGTGAAAAAATTTTCTTTTAATGTGATAGATCTTGATACCACGTTGGTAGGAACTTTTTGAACCTCTATGATGAAAAATATCAGAAAGAAAACATTCACATGCACATAGAAGACACAAATCTTTTCACTTGGTTCACCACTAAGGGCTACGTCCAAGGAGCATATGCCAATAGGTTGTTGGACATACCTAATTCCACTAAACATCACAAGATGTGGATTTCAATGGTTCAGGAACAGTCACTCTGACCCAGGCTCATTGCCATTACAATTGTTCAGGGATAGCTCACTGCATCCCTTGGGTAACTCCCGTTGACTCCCCCAGGCTCACAACCCTTGGTGAAGTCACACTCGGTTTAAAGACATTGAGGTCCCCTCATCATTACAGAAGAATGCATCCTCATTTCTATGTAGATTCCAGGTTGAAGTGAAACTTTCACTCGTAGACCAATCTCACTTTGCACCAAAGGTATCGGGAAATCTTCCAGCTTTCGTGCAGCTCCAAAAATTACAGCGTACTTCAACCTCACCTGGCGTGATTCTCAAATCTCGATGCACACGTTTCAAACACGGCGTGCATGTCACTTATGCTGCATAAATTCAGTGTGAAGGTGACACAAACCCACTTGCATGACACTTCCTTCTTCAAATCCAAACATACGTGCCTCCTCACCTTTATCTCTCAAACCACCTTGGGCACGCAGCCAACAACCGGCGCACAACCTCTACTTGCGCGACCCAACAACCACCTGATCAAATCAACCACTTGCATGATGGGAGATCAAAAAATCTCTATGTCTTGATCTTTGTTACAAATGAGGAGGGGTGGTCCACTATTTATAGGCAAGATGGACACCATGTGTGGTGGCCCGCAGGCCTCCCCTCGGCGCGCATGTTCTGGCGCGCAGCTCCATCTTCCCTAGATCGTGTCGCGCAACTCTGTTGCACTCCCCAACCAATACATACGTGAATGTATTTCCTTTGAAATATTTTGTATATCTAATCACAAAAAAAAATCAGGGGCGCAACTTTCCAAACCTCCTATGTACCGGCGTGCAGGTACTTTCACGGCACGCAAGTCACTTGCGCGACCAGCCCAACACTTGCGCGACCATTATCCCTTTTCCATTTTTTCATGTTCTGATCTTGAAAAACAAATGGTGCGCAAGTTTCCTCTTCTTCAAGTTCATGGCGCGCAAGCCTCTTTTCCAAAAACACTTTTATCCATTTGTCGATTTTTAGGCCTAAAAATTTTCCAAACACTGGGAAATGACACCACCTTCAATATTGTTTTCTGTTTGAACTGCATGATCACATTGCTGGTACAAATTCTGAACATCCACTAAGGATTGTCAAAAAACACAAAACATCCTCCAATTCATGAATAGAATAAAATTTTTCCAACAATATCCCACTTTGGGTTTGTTGGAAATTAGAAAATAAATGCAATAGATCCAAATCCATGTGCAAACCAAAAATGCAAGAATCAAATCAACCAACACTCCATGTCTACGTGATCAATGCTCGATGTAGAATACAATAAAGGGAGCTTGAATTGGGTTCCAATGTTTTTTAATTCTCAATGACTCCCAAGAAGCATTACAAGACCGATGTATTCCTTCCCATCCCTGTCATCCTATCACTGACACTGAATTCACATCCTTCTCATATTTTCACATCGTGTCACGAGATCATTACATGCCAGAACTTTCCTGAATTTATTCCTTTATCCCCCATTGACAATAAACCCAAATACCCGTAATTGTTTTATTGTTCATCTCAAACCATACTCCCCCTGGATAGTATCTCCCCCACAAACCTGCATCACATCCATAAACAGATAAAAAACGGTTATCATAAATGGGGAGAGGGGAATTTCTTATCCTCCTTATACACTAGGAGGTGGCTGAACACAGAGGATCAATCAATTGTTTTCAAACAATGTCACTGACAGTGGCATGGTTAGAATATCCTCCACTTGCTCATTAGTTCCCACATGCTCCATTCTAATCACTCCTTGCTCAACATTTTCTTTGATAAATTGATAACTGATTTCAATATGTTTTGTTTGAGAATGTAGAAGATGATTCTTCATAAGATCAATTGTGATCTTGTTATCACAGTACATGGCCATTGGTTTCTTTACCTCATCACCAATATATTCTTGTTGTTGTTTCATCCATATCAGTTGAGTACATGCCTTCATGGCAGAGATATCCTCAGCTTCAGTAGTACTAAGAGAAGTAATTTATTGTATCTTGCTCAACCATCAAACACATTTATTACAAATATAGAAAGCACCAACACAAGTGGATTTTTTATCCACAACGTCGCCATCACAGCCATCATCAGAAAATGCTGACAAATCACTGTATATTCTTACAGCAAAGTATAACCCACAAGTGTTAGTTCCTTGAATATACCTCATGATCCTTTTTACATCCTTCATATGTTCCTCCTTTGGATTACTCTGAAAGCGAGATGAAAGACACATAGCAAAGACAATATCTGGTTTTGTCAATGTCAGGTACAATAGGCTCCCAATGATCCTCCTGTATAAAGTGGGATATACAGATGCCCCATCTTCATGCTTTCCTAGATTAGTTCCAACTGCAATTAGAGTTGACATTTGTATGGATTATTTCATATTAAACTTCTTCATCCGCTCTCTTGCATACATTTCCTGAGTAATGAAAGTGTATTCCTTCTTTTAATCACCTGCAGCCCTAGGAAATATGTGAGCTCCCCAATCATGTACATTTCAAATGTTGATTTAATGTGATTGGCATATTCGTCCACTGATTTCTACATGCTGCAACCAAATATTATATCATCAACGTAGACTAGAACCATGAATTGATCTTTTGGAGAATTATTCACATAGTGATAGTGATATACTCCTCTTTTTAATTCTATCTTCATGAGATATGAATCCAGCCGTGAGTACCACGCCTGTGGTGCCTACTTCAAACCATATAGAGAGTTATTCAGTTTGTAAACCATTGTTTCATCAGTACCTAGAACAAAACCCACTGGTTGTTCAATGTAGAATTCTTATTCGAGTACACCATTCAGGAATGATGTCTTGTCATCCATTTTATATACTTTATATCCACTTTTGAGTGACATGGAAAGGAAAATCGTGATTGATTCCAGTTTAGCCACTGGACCAAAGTTTTCTTCAACATCAATGCCTTCAATCTGGGAGTATCCTTTACATACCAATCGTGCCTTGTTTTTGATAACACATCCATTTTCATCAAACATATTTTTGAAGATCCATTTGGTTCCAATCACATTTTGACCTTCGGGTCCTTGCACAAGAGCCCATGTATGATTCCTGTCAATTTGATCTAATTCTTCATTCATGGATTTCACCCAAGATTCATCCTTTGCAGCTTCTTCGAATGAGGATGGCTACACAACTGACATAAATGATGATTGCGTGTTATTCCTTATAATTCTTGTTTTGGTGGGTGGACTCCTGTCCCCAATTATGTTGGATGGATCAATCTCAGCACTTCTATTTCTCCTGTAAGGTTCAGTTGCATTCTCTTCAGCCATAGTTTCTTCTTCAGATTCTTCTTCGGAGTCAGAATCATGATGTGACTACTTGTATTTTGTTCAACTTCCTCTATTTCTGTATTTTTATTTTCTCCACATTCACTTTCTTCCTCACATTCAATCACATCAGCATATGATGTCCTTGAAGCATTTGTGGTTTTCTCTTCCATTATATTAACATCACTGGTTTTAAAAATCCTTCCTAAATGATTATTGAAATATTTGTAGGCTTAATTGTTCATTGAGTAACCGAGGAAAATTCCTTCATCTACATTGTCCCCATACTTCACTAGATTTTCTTTTTTTCCTGGTGAAGCATTTACATCCAAATAAAGAAATTATTTTAAAGAGGGCTTTATTCCATGAAATAATTCATATGGTGTCGTAGTATCACCCATATAATGTCCTGTTTGATTCTGAATATACACTGCAGCTTGAACAGCCTCTTTCCTGTAATTCTGTGGAATACAACTCTCCATTAGCATAGTCCATGCCTTATTGTTCACCTGTTGTTTCCTACTTTCAACAAATCCATTTTGTTGTGGAGTTCTCATAATGTCGACCATATGATGTATCCCATGATTCTGCAGATAATTTTAAAATTCAATGGTCATGTATTCTCCTCCATTTTCAGATCGCAACACTTTGATTGTTCGTCGGGTATCATTCTTGGCAATTTGTCGATATGTTTTGATACAGTCAAGGGATGGTCATTTCCTATGATTGACCATCCCACATGCCGTTCTACTATAATCATCTATGAAAAGGACAGAGTACATTTCTCCATGAGTTCCAGTATCATTTATCAGCCCACATACATCTGTATGAATCAGATCACGAAGGTGAGATGTCCTTTTCTTCTTTGGCTAATATGAACTGCAGACCATCTTCCCACGAATACATGCATCACAAGACTATTCACGCTCACGCATCAGGTTGGGAATATCCATGACAATCCTCAATTTTGAAATTTTATCCATGTCTTGTTGATTGATATATCCTAGTCTATAATGCCACAAATTGTTTTCTTCTTCAACAGTCATGTAACAGACATTTTCTTCACTATCAACCTGATAAAAGTTGCCTTCTGTTCTGCATCCCTTCATAAGTGAATTTCCTATACTTAATTTGATTTTGAATCCTTTCTGATTAAAAGTTACTATAAGTCTCAAGGCATAGAGTTGACTCACACTGAGTAGATTATAATGTAGGCTATATATGTAAAGGACTTCAGTATTATTTAGATCTCCATTAGCTAATTTGTTACTTCCACTCCCTTTGATTTTCAGAGCTCCATCATTACCAAATCGTAATTTACCATAAACCTTCCTTTTCATATCTCTTAATAGGTCGGCATTACGTGTCATATGAGATGACCAAACAATATCAAGAATCCAGGTACTATAGTTCTTTATAGATTTGAGGGCCACCTCTACAAGGTTGGATTACTAAATCTTTATTCTATCCTTCCATGAGAAATTGGATTTACTATAGAGTACTGATGGCCTTTCAATTATCTCTTTCACATACCCAGGTTCTTCATAGTTGAAATCTTCTTCGAGAGGAGAAAACTTGTTTGAAAGAGAAACACAGTCTTAGTGATGTGACATGACTTGACTTGATCTTCAGTATGAGGTGTCCATGTCCCTTATCTGCCTTCAATTAGAAGCCTTATGACCAAAGTAAGAACAACAAAAACAATATCCATAGAAATCGTTTCTTCTACAAGAATTAGGATATGAATTTGTTCTCCTTTTTTGAAATCCTATATCTTCTCCATTCAGATAGCTTATTGCCTCCTCGTAATAAGACATGGTATGGCCCAGATAGCCACATAACTGACACTTCATGAGAGGAAATTTCTTTTCACTTGAATTTTTCCTCATACCTTATTCCATGGGAAAATAGTTATACTGCCAATCATTACTGAATGATTGAAGATAATTTTTAGTTCTTCTTTTTGTTTGGACTGAGGGTTCCTTTTTTACAACTTTAGGAAATGTTTCCACATTTTCAACTTTCATCTTATCTTTCTTTTGAATCTTTTCACTTCATGATGTTGATGTCTCATCTTCATAGCCAATTCCACTCTTTCCCATGTAAGCAGGTCTTTGATCACTCAAGATTTTTCTAACCCCATCTGAACCACACCGGGATCTTGCCAGTAATTCCGTCTCTAAGAATCACCCAAACTGTATTTTCTTCCTTGATTCTTTTGGAATTGATTTGGTATCATGTTTAATCCTATGACTAACAAATTCCTCTTCAAGACCCTCAGCAATCATGGATTTTTCTTCTAATCTGGAGGTGAGGTCATTGATGAACTTTTCCTTCTCTTCAATTCTCAACTTCAGATCCACTACATCATCATTTCATTAAATTATTTTAGACTATACCTTCACAAATTCTTCTAGTTGTTCAATTTCAGTTTCAAGTTGTTCAACATATTCATTAGATTACACTACAATTTATTTCCCCTTATTGTTACTCTTACATTTAGTCTTATGCATAATAACACATCCTTAAGTTGCATCTCGGGATCTGCACATATTTTCAACTGTTTTTCTCCACCAGTATCTTCTGACATTTCAATAATGTCCATCAAGGAAGCATGGTTCCCATTTTTGAATTTTGGTTCTTCATCAGAACAGAATTTATAATCATATTCTTCCACTTCACAGTCAAAACTCTTCCGTTGAATTTTCTTTCCAGATTTAAAGTCTTTCTTTTTGAAAAACATTATTCGATGCTTCTCGAAGCTTTCATATTCACTATATTAATCAATGATCTTTGTTAGGAACTGAGAGGCAATGTTCCCAAATACTCTGCAATGAAAACATGCAAGTGGTAACATTCCATTGAATCTCCATTTTCCCTTCTAGAACTTCTTTGCAATGAGAGAATGAATTTCTTTTTCTTCGTCATATTCACCAGTACTATCTTTTGAATGTTTTAGTTTATCTATTGACTTAAATTCCATTTCATTTCTCACAAATGCCTTATAATCTTCTGGATTGATTCTCATTTCATATGTGACTAAACTGCTTAGAAGGTCATCCAAATAAAGATTTGAAAGATCTCTTTTCTCAAGGGCGGATACCATTGCATTGTACTGGGGTGGAAGTATTCTCAATATTTTCTTCGCAATATCAATGTATTTGATTGCTTCTCCTAAGCCCCTAATTTCTCCAACTACTACAGTGATTCGATTAAAGGAGTCTGCATTCTAATCAGAATGCTTCGTCAAATCATTGAAACCTATTGTGCAGCACTTGTAGTTTCTCCTCCTTCACTTTTCTATCTCCTTCATAAATATTCTTGAGTTTATTCCACATGGATTTTGCTGAGGTGAAATTCATCACCTTTATGTATATCTGATCAGAAAGGGATTCGGTGAGTGAATTTTATTCTTAAGTTTCTATATCATGAATTTTCCTGTCTGTTTCAGTCATAACCAGGTCTTTTGGATCAGTGACTTGAATTAATTGCACAGTAGAAAAAAGAACATCCATTCCAAGAGATCGTAGGTGAGAACTCAGTTTGTTCTTCCAGATCTAGAAATTACTTCCATCAAGGTGAGGCACTCCCCAAACATTGATTACATTATCTATAACGACAATGGACAGATTCAACACCAGCAACCTGGCTCTGATACCACATGAAGGACCACGGGACACCCTGACAAGGGAGGGGTGAATCATGGTTACAAATTTTTCTTCTAATGTTATTGATATTGTTCCCACGTTGGTAGGACCTTGTTGAACATGTATGATGAAAAATATCAGAAAGTAAACATTCACATGCACATAGAAGACACATCACTTTTTAATTGGTTCACCACTAAGGGCTACATCCAAGGAGCATACGCCAACAGGTTGTCAGTCATACCTAATTGCACTAAACTTTACAAGATATGGATTACAAAGGTCTGGGAACTATCACTCTTCCCTAGGATAACTGCCTTTATAATTGTTCAGGGATAGCTCACTGTGTCTCTCGGGTCACTCCCATTTACTCCCCTAGTACATAGCCCTCGGTGAAGTAAAACTCAGTTTATAGACATGAAGGTCTCCTCATCTTTATTGGAGAATGCATCCTCTTTTGTATGTAGATGCTCTATTGAAATCCAACTTTCACTCATAGACCAATATCACATTGCCCCAAATTTATCGGGCTATCTTCTAGCTTTCGTGAAACTCCAAAAATATCAGCGTACTTCCACCTCACCTGGGGTGCTTCTCAAAGCCCGATGCAGAAGATTCAAACACAGCATGCAAGTCACTTTCATAGGAAAAATACGGCATGTAGGTGACTCCAACCAACATGCACAACACTTCCTTCATCAACTCCAATCATGAACGACTCTTCACCTCTAACTCTCAAACCATCTTGGGAGCGCAGCCAACAACCGGCGCGCAACCTCTACTTGCGTGACCCAACAACAACTTTCTCGACTCAACCACTTGCATGAAGAGAGATCAAAAAATCTCTAAGTCTTGAAAATCGTTACAAATGAGGAGGGGTGGTCAACTATTTATAGGCATGATGGGCACCATGCGCGGTGGCGCGCAAGCCTCCACTTAGCACGCACGTTCCGGCACGTACCTCCTTCCACACTAGCATCTTCCACAGAAGTCCTTTGCATGACCCAACGAATACATGCATGACTCTCTTTCCTTTGCCATATTTTGTAGATCTGGTCATGAAAGAAATCTTGCGCGCAACTTTCCAAACCTCCTAGGTACCAGGGCACAGGTCCTTTCACGGTGCGCATGTCACTTGTGCGACCAGCCCAACACTTGCGCGACCATTATCCCTTTTACATTTTTCCATGTTCTGATATTGAAAAATAGATTTTGCGCATGTTTCCTCTTCTTCATGTACATGGCGCGTAAGTCTCTTTTCCAAAAACACATTTCTCCATTTGCCGAGTTTTAGGCCCAAAATTTTTCCAAACACTGGGAAACGACACCAACTTCAATACTGTTTCCTGCTTGATCATTATGATCACTATGCTGGTAAACATTCTTAACATCCACTGAGGATTGTCAATAAACAAAATCCATAGTCCAATTCATTGATAGAAGACCATGCTTCAAACAGAAATCACCCTAATAAATGTTTGTAATGATTGGATTTGTATGAACACCCATGTAACTTATTTAGGATTGGGCTAACCACCCAGGTACCCTCTTTTTCTTGCATGGGATATCCACCATTATACCTTATTTTTCAGTCATGGGATAAAAAAATATGTACCCTAGTAGATCATATAAAATTTTTCATTACCTAGTGAATTATAGGAAGATATAAATTCTAAAAATTACATAATTAAAATAATATAAATGTGTGAAACAACATCATAAAACATTCATCATATCACAACCCATGAAATTAAATGAGTTTAATAAACATTTAATCATATCATAACCTATTTAAATTATAAGGGTTTCATAATAATTTCATTATTTCATCATAGTAAAACCCATGAAAAATATGTTGGTTTCAAATAGAATATATCATGGTATAATATGTAGATAAGAAATGGGTTCCATAAACATCATTTCATCATAAAAATAAACCATTCATATAATGAATAAAAATATTATCCATATATCATACCCTAGTAAAAAATAATTAAACTCAAAAAATATCATATTATATGGAATATGATTTTGATCAATCAATTAAAACAATTCTAGTTGATAACCTCAACTTCACGTTTAAAAAACACATTTTTAGTCATTAATCATATTTAAAATTAATATATATTTTTTTATAAAAAAACTTGAAAACATATAAAGTTGTCTTAAAATAAAATAATGTTCATGATAATTGAATTTTTCCATCATGATGTACTTCTTAAAATAAATATTTTTTTCAATTTTGTTTTGTAAGATAAACATGAGTATTGTTTGGGAAATGACATGAATATTATTTTCAAATTATATTTCCATAAATAATAAAACATTGTAAAAAAATTTAGTTCCAATAAATGGAAAATAATATAACATTATTAGAAAACATGATTTTGGAAGAAAACCGATTTTCTATGGAATAATAAAATAAATATATATTCTAATAAAAATAATTACATAGTTATTTTATGAACCACTAAATGGGAAAATGGTAAAATTAAAGAAATATATAATAATTAACCCTATATTAAAAAAATTGAGTATTTTATTTTGAGATATATCATAATATATTATCATCAAAATCATAAATCAAATTAATCTCGATAAACAATTTGATTGTAACAAAAAATCATTACCACTTTGATAACATTGAATTGTATGAACTATGAAGTAATAGAATAAAATTGATCAGAAAATATCCTGAGTATAAATAAATTCCTGATATTACATATCAAAGGGGCCTTATATACCCCGTTTTAATGAATATATGTAATTGACATAACTTACTTCTCAAAGAAGGAATATTAACACAAAACTTTCTTACCGGTTTGATATCTTTTGAACTACAAACCCCATACAAGATAGAAAATAAAATTTATATGTAAAACCAACTAATTTTAATGATAATAATCATTTTATAGATCATTTATTTCATCAAATCTACCTAAAATATATAGGTGGTGAAAATGGATTTTTCTTCACAAAAGTAAAAATTTAGAAAAAATGCAATTACATTAAGTATTTCCGTCTTTCATATATGTTCAAAAATAATATACATTATATATAATTTTAGTATACATATGTAATGAAATAATTATTATATATATCATACCATATATTATTTAATTATTTTCTTTTTATTACCAATTTATTTATATATTTTTGATACAATCATATATAATGTAATAACTGCTTTATTTTTCCTATATGTTTTGATTTGTTATTTTATATCATAATTTTTAATCATGGTTAGATCATCAATAGAAAAATTATAATTAAATAATTATCATAATTATAAAAAGGTATACCTTTAATGACAATCATTAAATATGGTTTTTATAAATTATTTTCTCTATGAAAATTGAGGCGGTATGTTGAACTTACACATGAGTAAAGTGTCTATTTTCCCACAGACATTACAGAAAAGAAGTAAATAATATATTTTAATTGAATAGTTATCCTAATATAATATATAACATAATATTTATCTAAATATACTTTTACATGTTATCCTTGTGTTTTGGTGATGAAATTCTAGAGTCGCATTGTTTCGTGATGATGGTAGTCAACACATACATTAAAAAAGTTATCATCTTTCAGTGAGTTAAATTGTAGGAAATAAATTGATATATTATATTCTCATATTTATTAATATTTAATTTATATAAGAATTAATTCATTTGTTTCATATATATTTATTAAATTATCTATTTTTTATCCATGTAAAGAATTTGTGAAAATGATTCACATTGATTCATGCGGTGGTTGTCCTTCGTATACCCAAGCAATTTTATAGTATAACATACATAATAGAAATAAAAAAATTTATATATTACTTAAAGACTATATAGGGTTGATTATTTGAACATATCTTATATATATATTTGATACATCATCATACCCAACCATGAGAGGTGGTAAAGGAAAAAAGAATTACAACAGTTTATGTGGAGGTAGTCCAATGTACAAATGAAGGATGGTCTTAAAAACATTTTGATGTAAGTGGAGATGAAGTTAGATTAATAAATTAAAATAAAAAAAAATCAAATTACATGCAATATATATTTTTCATGATAATATCTTAGTAAAATAACAATTAAATATGGTTGAGGAAGAAATAAAATAAAACCACACATTGATGAATGATACCTCCTATTTGGGTATCCTCCATAGGTTTTCACCAAAATCCATCCTAGGATTTATGTATATCCAAAAATAAATTTAAAAAAATATGGGGGATTTACTAAGATATATCGGAAGGACATTTCAAATTAAAATGGTTTTTATGGAGTTAATTATAGTGAATAATTAGTTTCATTTTATAAGTGAAGTGACTGACACACATTAATATTATGAAATGAAAAAGGTGTATCCATGAATTTCTAATTCAATAATGATTAAAAATAGAGTCTTAAATATTATTAAATATTTTGGTGTCTAAATGAGTCCTTAAAATCAATTTTATATAATTTATTGTTTATTTTAAAACATATCTTTTTAGTTAACATTATAGTAAACCAATTCTTACCTTCACCAAAATAAATAGTTTTTAAAAATTTCGACATTAAATTTGGTAAAAAACTAATTTTGAATTATTAAATAATATAAATATTAATTATTTAATAGAAATATTCCATATTAATATATTCTTTTCAAATAAATAATGATTTTTAATTTTAAATTATTCCTATAATGCTGATAAGAAAGATGTGTTTTTATGAGTATATGATCAAAAATTTACCAACATTTTATATAAATATCAATATAAAATTTTTCAAATGGAATAAATATTCTTATTATGTATATAATTTAACAAATTCCACATTAAAACCAATTTAATGTATATTTTATCCTCATCAACCATTTAAATGAAACATAATTGTTCAATTAAAATTCCAATTTTTTTAACAATTAATCAAACAATTAATCCTAAAAATAATAATAATAAATTTTAACTAATATATTTTATTAATAATGATTAAAATAATTCATTTTAATAATTCATTTTTCTTTAAAATTAGAATAAATGAAATTTAGAAACAACCATCACATGTAATGAAAAAACACGTTTTCGAGATAGGTATGTTTTCAAGCATAAGATGATATCATATTAAATCCGAGTATAATTATAAAAAATTTAAGAATAAAAATAAAAAATTATTTATATATAATAATAATCTCATTTAAAAAATTCTCATTACTTATTAAATTAATTAATAAAATTGTAGAAACATTTTGAACGTTATACCAGTTATTCTGGAAAAAACGTGGTTTTTAATCCCAAAAACATTCATATAATAAAATCCTTTATAATGTTAATTAAAATTTAATTATGTTGGTTAAATATAAATAAATAACACCTATGTTATAGTAATACATAATTGGTAATTTAAATTTCATTATATATTGAAACAAAATGGTGATTTTTCCAATGTCGTTATTTTTCACTATTCATAAAAAGACATATATTATCCAAGGCAATCCAAAATATCTCTATATTTTAATTATGATTAAATTATTTTATAAATTAAGATCATTTTATCAAATAATTTTTATAAAATATCTATAAATTCATTATATTATTTAATTCATAATAATAAATGGAAATTATTTTAAAAAAACATATTCTTAATGAATATAATTTCTTTTATAAAAATTTAATGATTATTTACAACGATGTTAGAAATACATTTTTAAAAATTAGTAAATTTGTATATATATTCCATAAAGTAGTTAATACTTTTAATACTCAGTTATTTAATGTCTAGATTATAACGGTCATATTTATAATTATATTATTTCAATGTTCGGTCAAACTCGGTGTTGTGTTGCATGTAAACTATATAAGAAATGAATTGTTACATGTAATTATAGATAATATCAGTTTTGTTCATAACACAAGCTATATAAAATTTTAAATTAATTTGAAAAAATTATTTCATGAAATATCAGGATCATACAAATCTCATTTGAGAAAGATATTATTTTCCCCTTCTATTATTATTTCCATATACATTCTTTTCAAATCCATAACGATTTCATCTTTTGTGATCCTCATCATATATACGATCATACCATTATTTTGATTCAATGAATCAGTCACCTTATTATCCTTCAAATGGATATTATTTCTATAAAAGTAATAGTATCTTGGTCAAATTATTGTTTAAATAATTGGAAATTATGTGGAAATTTTTTTCAAAAATACATGGGAACTTTATGAGTCCGCAGTTTCTGACGGCGTGCGATTTTGAATAACAGAGTGCCCGGAATGATCCATCGAAGTTTTGTTAAGTATAAATTAACACACTTAAACATTTTTACTGAAAAATAAGAGTAACTCTTAATCGGTTACTCGGATCAAAAATCTGAGGGCACCATTGTGCTAAGCAAGGCGGGTTTACACTAAGAGCGACTTATGTTTAGTCAGCGCATGCCTCCTGTGAGAAATCAAAAAAATGGAAATACAGTATATAATATAGTTAAATAAATTATTTTATTTTTATAGTCCTTATAACTCACAAACAGTAGCATGGATTAAAAATTTGAGACCACTTCTATTCTCGTTCGATCTTTCTTTATTTCAGCATATACTAACATAGGCCTGAACGGGCCACCAGAAAAAGTTATTTTTTGGCCTCAAATAAAATAAATAAGTGACAATTATTTTATTATAAATTCATAACTCCTAAAGGGTAACTCGGATTGAAAATTCGAGAGTACCGTTAGGTTATTTGGGCCGTGTTTCACTTAGGTAGAGACTAACCTCGACCGACAGGAGTCGAGGGTGACTGATAGTATTTTTCTGATAATTTTTTCAGATACGTTCAGTTAAAATACGAGAAAGATTTTATTTTTTTGAACCGGTGCTCGGAATTTAAATCTGAGGGCACCGTTGAACTCAAAGTGCCGGTATTCGCTTAAGGAGACATTCACCGCAATTGTGTTTTATCGAGTTTGGAAGTTAATTTTGGGGGTTTCAAAATAAATTAAATAAATATATGTCCAAAATATTTTTATTTGAATGGTGTTTTAATCATTCAAGGGGATGTTGGAGGTGCTGATCCCCCGTGCATAACCTCCTCTGAAAGGATATTATGTGGTGGGGCCTGAATGAGCTCAAACCCCATTAACCACATTTAACCCCTAAGGATCCCCATTAATGGGGGAAACTCTTCACTTCCCCCAAAAGTTTTGGAGCCTCTTCACCTTCCCTCTCCAAATTTATTGAGCTAACAACACCTTTTAAATACGTTATGTAACTTAATGAATGTCAATCATTTTGAATTCAGTAAGATAAAATTATATTAAGATGTATTATTTTATGATTTTGGGGGTTCACTTAATCTTGTTGTGGAGTCTTGGAAGGACTGATAAAATATCCTCCCAATGAAGAACGACATCTTTTCTAAATAAAGAATGCTCGTCTCCAATGGGGAATGACGACGTCGTCTTCACCCACTCCAATCGGGGAAATAAAGGGAAGATGCTGCCTGCGAAGAACGTTTCCAATGACAATGTCATCTCCTCCTGACGTCAATGGACAACACCGCCTTCCCCATACATTGCCGACTGAAAACCGATTACAAGTTATGGGTTTTGAATTCTTGGAACCGTTCTATGTTATTGAAATTATGGTTTGGAAACCAAATGATAACACAATAACATGGGGAAATTTGGACCACACAAACACGACCAACTGTTTCCATTTTTGATCTTATTTATGGATGATCATTGGAGCAGATAACAGTGATCGACGTCGGGCCGGCAGCGAGTAGACCAGCAGTGCAAGACCACTGGGTCACTGGAAAGGTGCAGCATAGTCGTGCCATGCGGAGGAAAGATGACCCACAGCGGAGGGGTGCGGTGCCCTCGCACCGCACCGGTGGAGCAGGACCATGGCCTTAGGTCGTGGCGGACAGGGGAGTGGAGCTGGCTAAGCCGGCCTCTAGGTAGACAGGGGATAGCTGCTGGATGAGCCCGTCCCCCCTTTACGTGGCAAGCTAGCCATCTGGGTGCCACACGGCCAGATGAGCTTGGTGCCACACGGCCATCCGGGCCGAGCCACACGGCCTGCCGGGCGCCGCACGGCCAGCCGGGCTGGCGACCCACAGATAGCCGAGTTGATTCACACGCCCTTCCAGGTGTCACACGGCCGTCCGGGACAACTGCCACACTACCATGGGCCCGGCGGCCCTCTGGTCGGGCCTTGCCTTCAGGCCAGGCCGCGCCTTCAGTCCAGGCCACCCTTTGGGTTGGGCCGACTACTCGGGTCAGGCCACATCCATGAACCGGGTCATACCCCGATATGGAGTGGGTCGGTCTGGGTCGGTCCGACAGGGTAAGAACGGACCCGGACCTACTAGGGCCATTTACACCTTTTAGCCCGAATCATGGGATATAAGTGTCCGAAGGACATACCCACTACGGCAATGGAATAATTAGAGCGATAAGATTATTTTATCATACTCCACTTGTGGATCGTATGTAGTTGGAACATTCAGGTTGATTTGAGCCAAAAAACCAATCAGGACCCCTGGAAAGGAAATGCCAATATCTCTCAGACCGGGTGTCCGATTGACGCACATTCTTTCATGTTGTGCTCCTTAATAGGAGACGGAACAAAGAGATACATCAACTCAGGACTTCATGATTGTTGATGTATCGACACTTTGCTCAAGGAGCAGACCATACCGGAATCGAGTTTGTTGTATGGGGGAACCCTAGAGTTCGCTGGGACGATATTGTACCAGGATCCTCTATGGGTTCGATAGTGATAACTTCTGTACCGAAATCCTTTGTGGGTTCGGCAGTGATGAATTTTGTACCTGAAACCTCCGTGGGTTCGACAGTTCTGACTTCTGTTCCTGGATCATGTGGGGGTCCTAAATAATAGTTAGTCATGTATCATGTGTGGGTCTGACAGCTTAGCTAGTCTTGTATCTTGTGTGGTTCTGACCACTCAGATGTAGATAGAATAGCATGTCCTATAAGGCCCCAGCCTTAAACCTTGCTTAATATTGAATTAAATGAATAATTCAAATTGAGGATCTTTTAATGGTTTAGAGTTTTACAGAATTGGGACATAACTATTACATCTCAAAAGATTACAAAGTAGACACTTATACTATGTTTCCATAAAATAAATAATCTTAAAAAGAAACAAGTCTAGTTCCATGATTTAGATAGCATGAATATCCCTTGATCCCATCCATGACCCTATTCCACATTATGTCCTGTGAAAAACAATTCAAAATAAACATGGGGTGAGCATAAAAAGCTTAGTAAGGGATACACAAAGAATGAAAACTGTTAGTTTTTCAAAACAACAAGTAAACCATGTATACTTTATCAAAGTAATACTTTTCACCTTTATGAAGTAGTAAAAAAACTCTTCACTGAATAAAAGATCATTACTTATCATTTTTAACTAAAAGATTACCATAAAACCCATATAAAGAACACATAACATATAAAGGTAACTTGTGACATAAACATACTTAAATGGAATAACCATACGGTCTCCTTCAACACATACTTAATGGAATAGCCATACAGACGACTTCCATACCCAATGCATTGATGGATATAATGTAACCACCGGTCCTGTTATTCACGGCACCACCCGTCATATGGTTTATCACGTAACCACCCGTCAAATGTCCATGTACCATTATAAAATCATAAGACATAAAACAAATATAATGGAAAGAAAACATTTCCACACTTCGATCACAATATATCAATTAAATATATTGACATAACAAATCCATTATAAAAACCATTTTCAATACCAAAATACATAAAAGAGTATATGGTATTTATTTCATTTTTAAAAACATTACATCTTGTTGAGGATGCAAAAGACCAAATAATACTCGCGGCGGCAGAAAAGGTCGGTGTCACCGCGTACGTTAAAAGAAAGATTCATTTTTGTTTTTTAGTAAAACAATTTTTAGAAAAAGATTCCTTTTTATTAAATGTAAAAGTCAAAGGAGTTTAAACACCGTATAAAAGATAGTTGTGTATAAAATGAAATATGCCTCAATGAAAGGAGATTGAGACGAAGTCCCTTACAAAGTCGGTATCCTTAGATTAAGGGTAAATCAATTACATGATTATGCGTGAAAAATATGAATAAACAAAATATAAGTGGATATTAGATGTAAAACAATCAGATGTCATTCACACATAATCTTGGAAATAAAAAACCAATTACATAGATATTTAACTCAATGAAATGAGATTGAATTATGATTTCCGATACAAGTTTGTCTGAATGACATAAGAATTTATCAATGATATGATTATGTGTAGAAATAGTATATCTGCACAAAGGTTTGTGGAAACTACAACATAGAGATTCGACACATAATATTGGCATAATAAAATCAATATGTAGAGGTTTGACCCAATGAATTGAATGTTGGCTAAGAATTTCCCTTATAGAAATTCGACAGCTTAACGACGTCACTTCAAAATTCAGAAAATGAGTTGATGAGAGATAAAAAGGGTATCTCATCACTTGGATGTAAAATTTACATAAATAAGGATATATAAGAACATATACCAACATAATATTATGTTAATTAAAAGACATAACAAAAGTAGTCTTTTAAAAAGTGGTGGGTGAAAGGTTCCCTTACCGACTTGGGTAACTTTTGAAACATACACCCCATTGAAGAAGGGTCATACAATGAATATGTAAATACCCATAAATGAAATTATATTACAAAAATAGTGTAATAATGGAAATTAAATACACCAATCAAAGGAAATTGTGGCAAATTTAGCATAAATTTCACAGGACTAAAAGTGAGATGAACAATCCCGTACAAAAACTCGGCAGCCTAACGGCGCCACATAAAACATCCAAAAATGGATTGATGAAATAAAATAGATTCTCTCATCATATTACAATAAAATGTACAGAAATAGGAATATAAAAGAACATCCCCCATCATAACAAATATGATCTTAAAAGAAGTTACATAAAGGAGAGTACTTAAAAAAGAAATAGAGAGGTTAGATCTTTTACGAAAATTCAGCTGCCTAACGGCACCACTCAAAACTTACAAAATGGATTTATGAGCGAAAATAGGGTATCTCATAATATGAACATAAATTGTATAGTAGGAGTAATAAAAAATAACATCCCAATCATAATAAAATGAGCTTAAAAGGAATGACATAAAAGAGTGTACTTAAATAAAAAGAGAGGAGTAGGATCCCTCACCTCATGTTTGACTTGTCTTGTTCGTTTCATTATATTCATGAATAATAAAATTTGGTCAATTTATAATTTCATAAGGACCTATTTTAAAGATTATTATTTATTTTATATCACATATTATAATGTTATATTAATTGGTCAATAATGATAGTTTATATCAGACGTTTTTGTCGATGTTTGATACATGAGTCAAAAATGAACTTGTTTGAAAATGATTGTCCATGTAGTTTTAAGAAAATCATCTCCAGAATAGTATTAATGATATAAATATCATATATATCCAGAAAATATTAATTTTATACTACTCCATAACATTTAGAGATAAAATAAACGAAATGCACCGTTCATGGAGACGGTAGGTCGTACGTACACAAGAACACTAATTTCATTTATTTGTCATATTAATGGAATTAAAAATAATTTAAATATATATATATATATATATTAAAATTAAATTATAATATATATGTTATATAGGTCACATATTTTCATCAATTTCAATCTTTATACATTCAATGTATTGCATGAACGAGTGACATTACTTGAGGGGGCGGTAGTCCACACTTCCTCGTATTAAATTATCGCATTTGCACAACATGAAAAGTATAAAGACATGTTTTAAAAATAAAATTACGAAGAATAAAAAAAATACCATATATATCATATATAAAATATAGTTACATCATAATGGACACCATTAAAGGTGTTAAAAGAAGATTGAACAATCATCGTTTCGTGAGGCAGAAATTCGTCAACAACAAAAACAGTATGTTCATTAACCATTAGATGAAGGTGTGTGTAAGTGTAGCTATAATCCTTCACATAAAAAAATTCTAGTATATTTAATATACTGTTTTTGTTAAAATATAAAGTAATTAAAAGAGTTTAGAGGGTTGGATAAGCAAAATAAAACAAAAGAACACAAGTGAAGACATTACCTTAAAATCGAGTAACTCTTCTTGATTTGAGCTCAAAGGCTTACGTGTGAAGGATTATTCCCAAAGTTGAGGCTTCAATTATGAATATAGGGATGTGGAGAGATTAAATGGGTAGGGGTTGGCAGATCCAATGTCTTTAGAGGTGTGGGTAAGGTGGTAGAGGTGGGGGCCTTTTATAAGAGAAAAGGAGGGACACTCTTGGAAGGTTAAGAAAAGATACATTATTATATAATTATTTTCATATAAAAAAGGTCCCACAATTATAAATATATAGCATATGGTGATAAGGGTTAGAAATCCACCCATACAATAGGTTTTTGACAAGTTTAGGTCTTAGATATTACATTATTGTTTCATTTTATTTTAATCGTTAAATAATGTGGTAATCGCTGAATCATCATGGTGTCATTAATAATTTAATTTATTTAATGTCTAAAAATTATTAAATAAATATAATGATGTTGGAAATGTTTTTATATTTCTAATTAATATCTATAGTCAAAAATATTACTTGTATAACCCCATCTAAAAGTTATTTTAGTAAAATAATAGATGTTTGTGACATTTTGATTTTAACATTAAATAAAAAGGTATTAATGTCGTTTTACTACCAAAGAGGAGCCATGGGGTCCCCAAGTTGACACATGGATTTTCATGGTCGTCCATGACACATCCAATATGGGTAGGACATGTGTCTAGGTCATTTCATATCATTAAAACATTATTTTTACCTTTAACTACACTAATTACCTCTAATCGCGATTAATAAACATAAAAAGTACTATTTGCCAAAAAATTATTTTAATCCAATTTAAACACATTTTACGTCTTAATGATAACCATGTATGTCAGTTTTTTGAAATTCAAATCACAGAAGTTGTAATGATTCATTTAAACGAAAAATTAGTTTCTTTAACTACAACTTAGTGGTTTCACTATTCATCAAAAATTGATGTTTTTCAAAAAATTAACAAAAATTCACCCTAATCTATATTTGATATTACGAATTCAAAAATGACTTCAATTTTAAAAAATTCAAAACATATATGTTTCATTAATTAATTTAATAATTAATTCCCACTGTCAGAGCAAATATCATGTTTTTATGAAACAATAAGTTTCAAAAGATTGAAACTATTTGAAGTCTAATTTCAAGATGAAATTAATTCCAACGACCAATATTGGATTAAATGGAGAAAATATATTATAAGTTCACCTTAAAACCAATTCAAAAGATAATCTAATCATATAATTAAATTATATTAAAAATAGGTTTTGAATTAAATGACAACATTTTTCACTATTCATTAAAAAATGAACTTTATCGGAAAAATACCAAAAATTTACACAAAGTAAATTTTGATGTCCCAATTCTAAAGAAGATTTTTATTGTTTGAAATACAACACATATAATTGCCATGAAGTTGATTTAAAAGAGGTTCTTCATCAAAAGGCGGTTAATCGTCCTTTTAATGAATATTAGAATGTTTATGTTTAAAATTGGATTCATTCGCATTTTTAATCCTCTAACATGTATTGTAAAAAGTAAAAATATTTTACAAACATATATAATCATTTTGTAGTTATTTAGGTTCATTCCTGCCATTAAAATGGCTAAGTGTTAACTACAATTTAAAATAATATTATTTTATTATTAGAGTGCAACTTAAGATTCTCAAGAAACTCATTGTTGCGTTTTGGGTACGCCATCGAGCATAGCGTCCCATTTAAATTTATATTAATATTTTATTCACAAATATGGATAAATGTGAAAATGTCATATTTTTTATTTACCTGGGGTGTTACATCCTTCCCCCCATTTGGGAATTACTTCCTCGCAATTTTAAAATTGGGCTTGGAAACTTCATTGTAAATCCCACATCGGAAGAAGATTCGGTAAAACAATCACTTTAAAATAAAGAAAGAGAAGTACAAAGGTCACCCGAGTTAACCCATACTAGGATTCCATGTAGGAAAACATGGATATGGAGGAAAAAACAAAGGGTCATGTTCAGAGAGAGAGTGATAGTAAACATCTCTATGAGAAAGTTAACCATAAGAAAATCACAAACTTATGATGGGTTAAACGGTATTCGATTCCCCAGTAGGAAAATTTAAAAGATAAAGTTTTTGTTTTATGTTACTCTTCATTGAGGAATTTATTTTTGAGCTTAACTAAATCATAATTAAACATTCTTACTTGTCATGTAGTCTTTCATCTTTTACTAGATTCCTTAATCAAACTCATATTTTCTCCAAAAGACGAGTATTTAGGAAGACTTGTTCGCATTAAGAGTATTATAATCCACTTCGTGAGAGTCACCTAATACACAAAAGAGAACTATATAATTCCCATGTCTTTAGACTTTAACCAAAACCAAAACCAAAAAGGTTAGTACAAGATCAGATAATCTAGAAAAGGAGAACCCTTTATAAAAAGAAAATCTATTCTTAATCTCCAAAATTTGTCCAAAAAAACCAAAAGTTCAACGAAGACCATTCGATAAACAATTTGTCCATAAAATTCATCAATGTAAAAAAACTAATATTGAAACCCAAATTTTTGAAGGATTTAATCACATAGTCTTCCAAGGTACAAAATAACGGTTATCTCCAAATAACACCAATTGCTCTTAAAGTCTCATATTGAAAAGTAATTAACCTAATCACATATCCTCCATGATAGGATAATAATTTCTATAGATAACCCAAAATCAACTTACTCTTAATTAATAAAATCATAAAACTAAAAATAATTCGTCAAACTAACCAGGGACTTCATGTAGTCAAGTGGTGGGTGATAAATACCAATCACACTTTGGTTATGGGTTCGATTCCCACAGCTTTGTCTGACGCGACGGGTTTTCACACGGTCTGTGTGTTGTCCTTTTTATAAAACTCCAAAAATAATCCTAACATGTTTTAACCTCAATAGTTTCGTTATACCTCTCATTTTCATCCAAATTCATTATGATCTCAACATCTTATTTCTTGAAGTCTTATTTCACCACAATAAGATAAAATAAAACGATTCCCAAAATGAATAACAATATACCTTGATCATGGCATCCACTCGGTTTCATCGTAATCTTGTTCAAATAGGTAGAAGTCCCATGAATTACAACAATGATTTAGAGATCCTTCAAAATAATTTTCTTCCTCCATCAAAATATACCATTTACAACATGGGTCATATGGGTGTTCACAGAAAAACAGTTTTGGAAAATAATCATGTATGACATATAATTCCAAAACATCTACTAAAACATGATTTCTATAATATAGTCGGACAGGATTTTTGTTGAATATTTCTATTATTGTTACTTTTAAAAAATCATAAGTATGTACCGAGAGACTATATTTTAAAAGAAAATATAAATAGGCTGGACAAGTGTCTCTTTCCTCAGCACCATTTTTAAAATCGTAATATGCTGCAAATTCTTGTGATAAGGTAAAATATTTGAAAATACCTTGATAATATTTTCCTTTCTTGAAAATATGAGAATATTGTGAAAATAGTATTTGTCTAAATAAAACCAATGATCCATGGTGATAACGATGTATAGTGGAGGTGTTTGATATCTCAAACAACTGCTTTCAAGTGTGTTGTATGCTAGAAAAAGTTTCACAATCATCCGAACATGATTTCGCAATAATTATTGCAAGCATGTCATCAGGAAGAGATAGGAATGTCGTTTGAGATCCTTCTCCTTCCATTCGTAACTGACTTTAAATACCCTAAAAAATTATAAAACAAGGATTTAAATGAATTAATAGATATAGGGACAAACCATGTGTCTAACAAAAACTTCTAATCCCTAAAGTTGTCTAAACTGACCTTTGATACCAACTATATGGCCCCAGACTTAAACCTTACTTAATATTGAATTAAATGAATAATTCACATTGAGGATCTTTTCATGGTTTAGAGTTTTAGAGAATTAGGACATAAATATTATGTCTCAAAAGATTACAAAGTAGACACTACTACTAAGATTCCATAAAATAAAAACTCTTAAAAAGAAACATGTATAGTTCCATGTTTTAGATATCATGACTTTTCCTTGATACCATCCTTAACCCTATTCCACATTAAGTCCTGTGAAAATCATTTCAAAAAAACTTGGGGTGAGCATAAAAAGATCAGTAAGGGATACACAAATAATGAAAGTTGTTAGTTTTTAAAAACAACAAGTAAACCATGTATACTTTATCAAAGTAATACTTCTCACCTTTATAAGGTAGTAAAAAAACTCTTCACTGAATAAAAGATCATTATGTACCCTTTTGTAACCAAAAGATTACCAAAAAAACCATATAAAGAACACATAACATATAAAGGTAACTTGGGACATAAACATAATTAAATGGAATAACCATACAATCGACTTCCACACATACTTAATGGAATAGCCATACGGCCGACTTCCATACCCAATGCATTGGAGGTTATAACGTAACCACCCATCCTGGTATTCATGTCACCACCCGTCATATGGTTTTTCACATAACCACTCATCAAATGTCCAAGTACCATTATAAAATCACAAGACATGAAACAAATATAATGGAAAGAAAATATTTCTACACATCGATCACAATATATCACTTAAATATATTGACATAACAAATCCATTATAAAAACCATTTTCAATACCAAAATACATAAAAGAGTATATGGTATTAATTTCATTTTAAAAAACATTACGGCTTGTTGGGGAATCCAAGGACCAAATAATACTCACAGTGGCGGAAAATGTCGTTGTCACCGTGTACGTTAAATGAAACATTCCTTTTTGTTTTTTAGTAAAATGATTCGTAGAAAAAGATTCCTTTTGTATAAAAATAAAAGTCAAAGGGTTTTATACACCATATAAAATATAGTTGTGTATAAAATGAAATATGCCTCAATGAAAGGAGATTGAGACGAAGTCCCTTATAAAGTAGGTATCCTTAGATTAAGGATTAATCAATTACATGATTATGTGTGAAAAATATTATTACACAAAATATAAGTGGAAATTAAGTGTAAAACAATCAGAGGTCATTCAAACATAATCTTGGAAAAACAAAAACAATGACATAGATATTTAAATCAATGAAATGAGATTGAGTTATGATTTCAGATACAAGTTCCTCTAAATGACATAAGAGATTAACAATGAGATGATTATGTGTAGAAATAGTATATCCAAACAAACGTTTGTAGAAAATACAAAATAGATATTCCACACATAATCATGGAATAATAAAATCAAGAAGTATAGGTTTAACCCAAATAATTAAAAGTGGGTTAAGATGTTCCCTTACAGAAATTCGACAGCCTAACGGCGGCACTTCAAAATTCAGAAAATCAGTTGATGAGAGATAAAAAGGGTATCTCATCACTTGGAAATAAAATTTACATAAATAAGGATATATAATAACATATCCCACATTAATAGTATGTGAATTAAAAGATATAACAAAAGAAGTCTTTTAAAAAGAGGAGGGTGAAAGGTTCCCTTACCAACTTGGGAAACATTTGAAACGTACACCCCATTGAAGAATGGTCATACAATGAATATGTAAATACCCATAAATGAAATTATATTACACAAATAGTATAATAATGGTAATTTAATACTCTACTCAAAGGAAATGGTGGAAAATGTATCATAAATCACACGGGACTAAAAGTGAGATTAACAATCCCTTACGAAAACTCGGCAGCCTAACAACGCCACATAAAACTTCCAAAAATGGATTGATGAGATCAAATAGAGTATCTCATCATATTAATATAAAATTTAAATAAAGAGGAATATAAAATAACATCCCCCATCATAACAAATTGGAGCTTAAATGATGTGACATAATGGAGAGTACTTAAAAAAGTAAGAGAGAGGTTAGATCTCTTACGAAAATTCGACAGCCTAACGGCGCCACTCAAAAAATTCAAAATGGATTTATGAGAGAAAATAGAGTCTCTCATCATATAAACATAAATAGTATAGTTTGAGTAATATAATATAACCTCCCAATCATAATAAATATGAGCATAAAAGGAATTACATAAAAGCGTGTATTTAAAGAGAAAGAGAGGAGTAGGATCCCATACATCAAGTTTGACTTGTCTTGTTCGTTTCTTTATATTCCTAAATAATAAACTTTGGCCAAATTATTATTGCTTAAGGACCTATTTTAAAGATTATTATTCAGTTTATATCACATATTATAATGTTATAATAATTGGACAATAATGTGAGTTCATATCAGACATTTTTGGCGATGTTTGGTACATGAGTTAAAAATGAACTTGTTTGAAAATGATTGTCCATGTAGTTATAAGTAATCATCTACAGAATAGTATTAATGATTTAAATATCATATATATCCAGCACATTTTCATTTTATACTACTCCATATCATTTGGTGATAAAAAACGAAATGCACCATTCATGGAGACGGTAGGCAGTACGTATGCATGAACGCTACTTTCATTTCTTTATCATATTAATGTAATTAAAAATAATAGAGAGATATATATATATATATATGTATATATTATAATTTCAGTATAATATATATGTTATATAGGTCACATATGTTCATTAATTTCATTTTTTATACATTCGATGTATTGTAAGAACGACTCACATCACTTGAGGGGGCGGTAGTCCACACTTCCTCGTATGAAATTATCACATTTTCACAACCTGAAAAGCATAAATAAATGTTTTAAATATAAAATTCAGAAGCATATAGACAACCTAAATACAATATATATCATATATAAAATACAGTGACATCATAATAGGCACCATTAAAGGTGTTAAAAGAAGATTGAACAATCATCGTTTCGTGAGGCAGAAATTCACCAACCACAGAAACAACAAGTTCTTTAACCATTATACGAAGGTGTGTGTAAGTGTACCTCGAATACATCACATAAAAACGTATTACTATTTTTATGATACTGTTTTTGTTAAAAAATTAAGGAATAAAAAGAGTTTAGAGGGTTGGAGAAGCAAAATAAAACAAAAGAACACAAGTGAAGCCATTACCTTAAAATCGGGTAACTCTTCTTGATTTGAGGTCAAAGGATTCCTTGGGAAGGATTCTGCCCAATGTTGAGGCTTAAATGATGAATATAGGGATGTGGAGAGATGAAATGGGAAGGGTTTGGCCGAGCCAAAGGCTTGAGAGGTATGGGTATGGTGGTAGAGGTGGGGCCTTTTATAAGAGAAAAGGAGGGGCACTCTTGGAAAGTTAAGAAAAGATACTTTATTATAAAATTACTTTTGGATAAAAAGGTCCCACAATTATAAATATAGAGGATAAGGTGATAAGGGTTATAAATCCACCAATACAATTTTTTTTGACAAGTTTAGGGATTATATTTGACATTATTGTTTCATTTTATTTAAATCGTAAAATAATGAGGTAATTGCTGCATCATCATGGTGTCATACATAATTTAATTTATTTAATATCTAAAAATTATAAAAAAAATTGTCATGATGTGAGAAAAAAATTTATCTTTCTAATTAATATTTATAGTCCAAAATATGAATTTGATAACCCCATCTAATTTTTTTTAGTAAAACAACACATGTTTGTGACATTTTAATTATAACTTTAAATAAAAAGGTATTAATGTCATTTTCCTACCAATGTGGCTCCATGGGGTCCCCATGTTGATCCATGGATTGTATTGGTCTTCCATGACACATCCAATAAGGGTAGGACATGTGTATATGTCATTTCATATCAGTAAAACATTATTTTTACCTTAAACTACACTAATTACCTCTAATCGCGATTAATAAACTTAAAAGTTACTATTCACCAAAAAAAATTTAATCCCATTGAACCACATTTTACTTCTTAATGAAAACCATGTATATCAGATTTTTGAAATTCAAATCACAGATGTGGTAAAGATTCATTTAAAAGAAAAAATCAGTTTCTTTAACTACAACTTAGTGGTTTCACTATTCCTCAAAAATTGAAGTTTTTCAGAAAATTACCAAAAATTCACCCTAAGCTATATTTGATATTCCGAAATTCATAAATGATTTCCATTTTACAAAATTAAAAACATACAAGTTTCATTAATTAATTTAATAATTAATTCCCGCTGTCAGATCAAATAGTGTGTTTTTATGAAACAATAATTATCAAAAGATTGACACTAGTTTAAGTCCAATTTCAATATGAAATTAATTAAAACAACCACTATTGGATTAAATGGTGAAAATATATTCTAACTTCACTTTAAAACCAATTAAAAAGATAACTTAATCATATAAATAAATTATATTAAAAAGTGGTTTTGAATTAAAATACAACATTTTTTACTATTCATTAAAAAATGAACATTATCAGAAAAATACAAAAAATTTACACAAAGTAAATTTTGTTGTCCCGATTCTAGAGAAGAATTTTATTTTGTCAAATATAACAATAAAATTTTCAAAAAGTAAATTTAAAAGAGGTTCGTCATCAAAAGGCAGTTAATCAACCTTTTAATGAATATTAGAATGTTTACGCTTAAAATTGGATTCATTCGCATTTTTAATCCTCTAACATATATTGTAAAAAGTAAAAATATTTGAAAAACATATATAATCATTTTTTAGTTAGTTTTGTTCAATCCCGCCATTACAACGGCTAGGCTTTAACTACAATTTAAAATAATATTTTTTATTATTAGAGTGAAACATAAGATTCCCAAGAAACTCGTTGTTTCATATTGGGTACACCATCGAGCACAGAGTCTCCTTTAATGTTATATTAATATTTTATTCACAAATATGGATAAATGTGAAAATTTCATATTCATTATTTACTTGGGGTGTTACATGTCCGGTATCCTATGTGGGTCTGACAGCTTAGCTGGTTCTGTATCATGTGTGGGTCGGACCTCATAGATGAATAAGTGACTACATATGATCATCTGTATCACTCTACAAAATATGTATACCTGTGTGAGCTAAGTCTTGAAATTCAACCATTATCATTAAGGTGATTGCCTTTACTTATTTTGTGGATAGGGTTGTGCTTCGGCTTGAGGGTTGGAGTCGGACTGTGACTGATAACTTAGGTATATGCATAGGCATATACCTACGTAGGGTTGGTTGATAATTTATAATTGTATCTTTAATTTTTGGATTATCCTTCGTGGATTCTGGGAGACATTCGGGGGTCTCGGGGTCCCATACTGAGTATTGTAATACTCACCCCTGCACGAGCTTCACCCACACCTTGTTGTATTCTGTGCAGACAACAAACAACATTGATCGAGTCTGAGGGTGATGGATGGGAGGCTGCTTGGAGATGGACTAGACAGTATGTAGCTCATGGACGAGGTGTTTGAGTTTTGTACCTACACTTTAGGTTGGATTTCCCATTGGATGATCCAGGAGTTGTTTTCCCTTTTTACATGTACTTGTTCTTGTTGTTCAGTTGGGTTTGTATGCTGACCCATTTACTTTCAGCACTACCTTTATATTCAGTTTTACAAAGTGCTTTTCTTCCAGTTGTGTACTCTGATTGTGTGTGATTTCATTTTATAATGATAATTCCTTCACAGCCTAGGTATTTACGCCTTTGGTGCAAGTTGCCAGCCCCTAGCCTATGGAAGGCATGTGTGGGGTAGTCCCGAAATGGGTTTTGATGACGGTCCATGACAAATTGGTATCAGAGGAGTCGTTTCTTCTACAGAACATAGGACTCTGATCATTCTTACTATGAATAAATAGTGATAAGAGTATTTAGTGTGGTTTTCAATTCATGGAGTCTAGTGTTGGTGTGGAGGTCGACGTATCCATACACAAGGACCTTGAATTCTGATTTCTGAATCACTGAACAAAAACACTGATTGTGAGTGTGTTTTCAAGAGTCTTCTTTTTTAACTCTTTGATTCAGCTTAAAAAGTATAACTTATTATCTCCGGCAAACATGTTCCTTAATAAGATGTCGCTGTGTAGACAGCTAGCTAGGGTTTTTTGAGAGAGTACACAATGGCATCCCACCGAGCTACCAGGCTCTGGTTTAGTGCCATTTAATCTATTTTGGCACCATCGGGTGGTGTACAAGCAGCCCCACCACCCATAGGGTAGCATATACCCCCATCCGCACTGGCGGACGGTGCACACCGACTAAGCACGTTGCATGAGTTCTAGTAGCATAGGCATTGAAGGTTTCGAGGCGAGACAGATTCCCAAGTAGCAAAGTAATGGATGGAGTTTATTAGTGGGGGTTTCCACCTAGTAGAGCAGATTTTGACATTTGCTACTAATTTTTTCCAGTGAGTGACCATGAGGATGGTCCTCATAGTGATGAGGTTTCAGTACTTGAACCATTTTTTTGAGATGGTACCATCAGGCTATGTGCCAACTATATCATTGCTCGTTGGTAAGTAGACTATACTGGCAGTACCTATATAGGACACATGTATGCTTAATTCCTTACATGAGTTTCAGAACCATATATCCCTCATTTTTTGAGGCAAGCCCGATCCACAGGCAGATCTGGACTAGCTTGAGGAGGTGGATGAGAGTTTTCTAGAGCTTATACAGCTTCGGCTGGACGACGTGTCGGTAACTGAGTATTATTCGAGGCATACTGATATTTCATGGTACTCGATGAATATGATATGATCAGTGGTTTAGAGCTCGGACCTTTTAGTGATGTATGTTTAATGATATCCAAGATAGCACTTATTCTTCTATGCAATCCTACTTATGTTAGGGTGGTAGAGAGAACCATTGAGGTTAATTTTCACTGGATTAGCAGATACTTCCAGTGAATGTTTTCAGTTGGAGAGCATGAATATAGTGCCATTCTTAGAGCCTTGACTGTGTAGAATGTTTCGAGATGAGGAAGTGTTAAGGATAGATGAATCTGCAGGGTAGTAGAGGAGGAAGTAGAGGTATGAGAGAAGTATAAGGTGGTGTACATTTCTACATGTTACAACCACCCACCTTGTAGTCCCTGTCAGGCTTAGGGACCTAGAGTGCATGGGAAGATAGTAGCTGCATGTGGTCATGGAGTGTGACCCAAGAGATCTAGGAATGATTCGATGTATGATCTATGTCTAATAATATCTATTGTATCGATAGACATAGATACAAACCATTCCTTCCTCCCACGAATATTGTCTCAGGCCTAGAGTTTCTGCTTAAGACTTTTACTTGACCCTCACATCTTGATATAGATTTGGGAGGATAATCGATTTCACACATATGCTCATAGTGTCATCTGACACTTGAGGCAAGAGTTTCAGTTTGAACCTCTTCGTGGCAGCGTCACGACCTTATGTCATTAGTTTTGGTATGGACTGGGCAACCATAGTTCATACACAGATTGACTGTATTAGGGAAAAAGGTTGTGGTTTTTATACAATGATGGGATGGGGTTTTCCTTAGACTATGAAAAAGGAAACCCAGGTAGCACATGTTAAACTCATGCAGAGGAGGTTGCATCCGATCACTCTTGAATCGGCCAGCCTTACCCTCACTGAGTTATGAACATTGAGTTTTCAGTTCAAAATAGTAGTGTTTGAACATGGGGACATCTTTTCCAAAGATGTTTCCATTATAACCCCCCCCCCCCAAATTGGGAGGGATGTCTTTTTATATGGAGTTGCAATTGATATAGTGAACATTAAAGAGGTACATTCTTGGGATCCACCCAAGAGTGTGACGTAGGAACAGAGTTTCCTAGGTTTGGTTGGATACTTTCAGAGATTCGTTTCAGACTTCTCCAGGGATGGAGCAGCATATCTACAGTTTCATATAGTCACTACTCCACATCTTCATCAAGTCAGTGAGGCATAGCATGGGGACGCTAACTACGAGACACGACTTGCCTAGCTATCCACATGGCAGACACCTGATAGATTTTCGGAAGGCGGGAGCATGTCATCCTTTTCATAGGACGTACATGGTACCAATTGCACTTCTGGAGGAAGTGTTAATGAAGTTCCACGCATCTCATCCATCGGTACATCCAGGAGTGGTGAAGATGTATTACGACCACCGATGATAGCACTAGTGGCAAGGTATGAAGAAGGAAGTAGCAGTGTTTGTATATCAATGTCTCATTTGTCAGCAAGTGAAAGCAGGGCACTTGGTTCCAGAAGGCTTGGTTCATCACATAGAGGTCCTAGAGTTGAAGTGGGATAGGATATTCATGGATTTCATTATGGGACTTCCATGTACATTTAGAGGACCCGACTCTATTTGGGTAATAGTTGACCGACACACCAAGTCGGCCAACTTCATACTGACCAGAGATGGTACGAGCTACCATGGAGAAGGTGCAGGTCATCCAAGAGTAGACGAAGACTGTACAGAGCAAAAAAAAGTTGTTTGCTGATAGGATACAAAGTCCTATGGAGTTTGAGGATGGTGACCACGTCTTTCTACTAGTCTCAACTCGACGAGCTCTACCAAGATTTGGCTAAGGCGGAAATTTATCTATGAGATTCATCGGACCTTTCCAGGTCCTCAAAAGAGTTGGCGAGGTATCTTACCACTTAGCTCTTCCACCTCAGTTGCACTGGTTCCATGATGTCTTCCTCGTATCACAATTGAGGAGATACTTACACAACCCTACCCACATTTTTGGCCATGGCGAGATGGACGTTGATGACGGGGAAACATTCATGAAGGTTCTAGTAGAGATAGAGGATCAATAGTAGTTGGTCCTATGTGGATGATCGATACCTATTGTGCGCGTTTTTTGGTAGCATGGAATCTTCCAGGAGAGCACATGAGAGCGGTAGGATCAGATGCATGCTCAGTACCCCCATTTGTTCCCTTATTGTGAGTTGTAACTTATTAGGACGTAAAGCCCTGAGGTGGAGAGAATATAAAGACATTGAAATTCATTGGAATTTTTTTCTTAAATACATTGGAATTTTATGAG
The DNA here is from genome assembly GCA_963277665.1 of Viscum album. Lineage (NCBI taxonomy): Eukaryota > Viridiplantae > Streptophyta > Magnoliopsida > Santalales > Viscaceae > Viscum > Viscum album. The sequence goes on along the minus strand of OY728165.1, from coordinate 667,162,991 downwards.
ACTGTAGTTTCTTGAACGTGCATGATTTTGAAGCCTGGAGTGCCTGGAATAATCCGTCGAAGTTTTATTAAGCATAAATTAACACCTTTATGAAGTTTTTCTGAAAAAGTGGAATAATTCATAAACAGTTACACAGATCAAAAATCCAAGGGAACTATTTCACTCAGGATGGCGGGTTTACCCTATGCATGAATTATGTTAAGTCGGTGCATGCCAGTTATGAGAAATCCCAAAAATGAAATAACCGTAAATAAAATAATTAAATAAATTATTTTATTTTTCAAATCCTTATAACATAAAAATGGTAGCTCAGATTAAAAATCTGACACCATCATGGAACTCATGGGGGCATTCTTTATTTTATGCAGATACTAACATTTTCCGACGCAGACCACCAGAAAAAGTTAGTTTTTGGCTGCAAATAAAATAATTAATTAACAGTTATTTTATTGTAAAATTAAAAAAATCTAATCGGTAACTCAGATTGAAAATTTGAGAATACCAATGGGTTTTTTGGGGAGTGTTTCACTTAGGTAGAGCCTATCCTTGACTGGATTAAGTCGAGGGTGACTGATAATATTCTTCCAATATTTTTATCGGGTACGTTCAGCAAACGTACGAGCGAGACATTATATATTTTGAAACGGTGCTTGGAATTGAAATATGAGGGCCCTATTGAACTCACAATGCTGGTGTTCTCTTTAACGGACCTTAACGCAGTTGTGTTTTATCGAGGTTGGAGGTTAATTTTTGGTGTTTCTAAATAAATTAAATAAAAATATGTCTAGAATATTTTTATTTGAGTGGTGGTCTAATCCTTGAAGTGGAGGATGGACGTGGGGTCCACTCGCGCATAACCTCCCTTGGGAGGACATTATGTGGTGGGGCCTACACGAGCTCAACCCCCCTTAAACCCCCATTAACCCCTTGATTTCCCCATTAATGAGGGAAACTCTTCACTCCCCCATAATGTTTTGGCGCCTCTTCACCTTCAATCTCAAAATTTATTGAGACAAAAACACCATTTAATTATGTGATGTAACTTAATGAATTTGAATCATTTTAAAATAATTAAGATAAAATTATATTAAGATGTGTAATTTTATTATTTTGGGGGTTGGCTTAATCTTGTGGCGGAGTCATGGAAGGATTGAGAAAATATCCTCCCAATGAAGAACGACATCTTCTCTCAATGAAGAACGCCCGTCCCCACCAAGGAATGATGACGTCGTCTTCTCCCTCTCCAACCGGGGAAAGAAAGGGAATAATCTTCCCACAAAGAACGTCGCCAACGATGACATCATATCCTCCCAAAGTCAATGGAACGACGCCTCCTTCCCGTGACTCTGTGGAGTGAATACTAATAACAAGGTAGTGGTTTCGAATTCATGTACCTGTTCTACGTTGTTGAAATTATGGTTTGACAACCAAATGATATCACTGTAACATGGGGAAATTCTGACCGCACCAACCCAGCAGACTCTTTCCCTTTTTTCTATTGTTTGTGGTAGACAATGGGAGTGGACAACGGCAGTCGGCGTCGGGCCGGCCATGAGGAGACAGACAGGGCACGACCTCAAGGTCACCGGAATGGCGCTGCACCGTCGTGGCGCGCGGAGGAAAGCCTGGCTGCGGCCAAGCTAGGCCGCGGTGGAGGGGCGCGACACTGTCGCAGAGAACTAGTGGAGCAGGACCATGACCTTAGACCGTGGTGGACATGGGAGAGCGACCGGCTGAGCCATCCACCTTTGGGAACAAGGCGGGACCCTATGGGTCCCACAGTTACAAGGGCCAGGCTCCCCGCGGCCAGCCAAGCTGAGTCACATGCCCAGCTGAGTGATGCACAGCCAGCCGGGCTTGGTGCCAGCCAGCCACGGGCCAGGCCACCCTTAGGCTGGGTCGTGCCTTTGTGTCGGGCTCTGCCTTCAGGCCAGGCAACTCCTTCGGGTTGGGACAACCACTCATGTCAGGCCGTATCCACGAACCGGGTCAGAGCCTATTTTAGACCGGGATGGGTTGGGTCGGTTCAAATGGGTCGGACCGAACCCGAACCCGAACCCGCTACGAACATTTACACCTTTTAGCCCCCATCTTTGGCTATGGGTGTCTGAAAGATGAACTGACAATGAAAATTTAATACTTGGAGTAAGACAATTCTTTTGGCATACTACACTTGAGGTTCAGACACAGTTGGAGTACAGTCAGGTTGGTTTGAGCCTAAAAACCAACCAGGCCCCTGGAACGAAAATGCCAATAACTCTCAGACCAGGTGTCTGATTGATGCATCGTCTATCGCGTTGGGTTCCTTATGATGATATGGAACTACATGATACATCAACTCAAGACTTCATGATAGTTTATGTATCGACACATTGCTCGAGGAGAGGAGCCTATCGGAATTGAGCATGCTATGTGCAGGATCTCTAAGGCTGGCTGCGACGATACTGTACTAGGATCCTTCGTGGGTTTGACAATTATGAATTCAATACCAGAATCCTCCATGGGTTCGATAGTGATGACTTCTTTACTATAATCCTCCATGGGTTTGACAGTTCTGACTTCTATTCCAGGATCCTATGGGGTATCGACAGAATAGATGGACCTGTATCTTATGTGGGTCCGACAGCTCAGCTGGTCTTGTATCCTGTATGGATCTAATAGCTCAGATGTAAAAAAATAGCTAGTCATGTATCCTGTGTGGGTCAGATAGAAATCCTGGTCATGTATCCTGTGTGGGTCCGACAGCTTAGATGAATCAGTGTCTACATCTGATCATCTCTATCCCTCTACAAAAGATGTATACCTATGTGAGTTGAGTCTTGACATTCAACCATTATCATCGTGGTGATTTCCTTTACTTATTTTGCGGACATGGTTGTTCTTGGGCTAGAGAGTTGGAGTCGAACTGTGACTAGTAACTTAGGAATATGCATTGGCATGTACCTATATAGGGTTGGTTGATACTTCGTAATTGTATCTTCATTATTTGTTTTATCCTTAGTAGATTCTGGGAGACCTTCGAGGGTCACGGAGTCCCTTACTGAGTATTGTTATACTCACCCCTACAAGGGCTTCACCCGTACCTTGTTGTGTTCTGTGCAGAAAACAGACAGCAGTGATCGAGGCTGATGGCGATGGACGAGAGGCTGTTTGGAGATGGACTAAATGGGATGTACTTCAGGGATGAGTTGTTCGAGTTCTCTACCTACCCTTCAGGTAGGATTCCCCGGAGGATGATCCAGGAGCTGTTTTCCCTTTCTACTTGTATTTATTGTTGTTGTTCATTTGGGTTTGTATACTGGCCCATTTACTTTCAGCACTACCATTTATTCGGTTTTACATAGTGTTTTTCTTCCAACTATTTACTCTGATTGTCTATTATTTCTTTTTATAAAGGCAATTCCTTCCAAGCTTATAGATTTACCCCTTTGGTGTTAGTAGTCATCCCCTGGCCTATGGAAGGTGAGCTTGGGGTAGTCACAACATGGGTTCTGAGGATGGGTCGTGATGGATTGAGTATTAGTAAATAACCATCCATGAAGACATGACTATTGTTAGGGAATACACTGATGTGTTTCCCAAGGAATTTTCTTGTTTTCCTCCTAGATAAGTGGTTTAATTTTCAATCGATATGATATCTAGGATATTTTCTATATACAAGACTCCATATAGGATGGGTGTTGGGGAACATGAGGAGTTAAAGAAACAACTATATGTGAATCTTGATAAGGTGTTTATATTCTCAATTGCTTCACCATGGGGTGCATCAGTCCACTTCTTCAAGAAGAAGTCTCGGTCGATGTTCCAGTGCATCAATTATCACGAGGCCAAAAAAATCATGATAAATAAAAATTATACTCTCCCTTGGATTGATTACATGTTTGATCTGATATGTATAAAAAAATACTTTTAAATGGTGGATATTCAATGGGGATATTATTATGTAAGGGTGTAGATAGAAGATAACCCAGATGCCTCTTTTTATACAAGGTATAGGAACTATTAGTTCATGTGATTCCATTTAAACTCTTAAATCCCCGAACAATATTCCTAGACTTGATGTATTTTGTAATTAGATATTACATTGAAAAAAAAGTTACATTTATATATGATATTTTAATGTAATCCAAAACCAAGAAGAATCATGATGAACATATGGGAACTATGATAAGGACCTTATAAAATATGAAGATATTTGAAATGTGCAGCAAGAGTGAGTTCTAGTTGATGGAAGTCCCATTAATATGTCATATCATCAAAATAAATGGAATATATATTGATCATTCAAGAAAAAATAAATAGAATATTGGATGAGGCCAACATCTATGTATGATATCCCTAGCTTCATTGGGATAGCTGGATATTATCAATGATTTGTTAAAAATTTCTCAAGGTTTTCAAACCCTCTAACCAAGCTAACTTTTTAGGGAGTAACGAATTCTTGGAAGGATGAATGTGAAGAAATATTGAAGGTGATGAAAATTTAGCTTATCACTTCCCATACACTGACATTAACCACTAGTCGCGAATTTTTGTTTAATTTGATGTGATTCTTCGAAGAAGGGAATTGGTTGTGTGACATTGAAAAATGAAAAAGTGAAATTTTATGCCTTATGTCAATTACAAATTCATGAGAAAAAAATATCCCACACATGATATTTTGTTTGATTTTGTGATATTTTTGATGAAAATATATGGTTATTATCTATGTGGGTTGTAGAATGAGGTATATACTGATCATAAGAGCATAAAATATATATTCACATGAAAAGAGATTAATGTATTCTAATTAAGATTGTTATATATAATTAGGTATTATGACCACTCAATCAACATCCATCATGGATTTGTAAATATTGTGGTGGATTCTCTACGTAGAAAGGACCCCACAATTCTATCATTGATGAGAATTGAAAAGGGCATAATCTTCAAGTATATGAAAAGCATGGACATGTGAATCCTCAAAACAGAACATCATCATCCCTTTTAAAAATTATTTCTCAACCATACCTTTTGGAAAGGTTAAAGGATTCTCAATGAAATAATGTTGGAATTTAGATGAGATTTGAATCTATAAGGAAGGGGAAATATTCTCAGTCCAATGTTAATTAAGATATAATTCTATGATTTGGATCAAGATTATGTTTTTGATAAAATCATGAGATAAAGAAGGAACTATATGATGATTCACATAGTTTTACTTTCCCTATTCACTGATGAAACACATAAATATATTGAGATATCTGAGATCCCTATTATAGGGACAACATGAAGAATGATGTAGTTGAATATACATCAATCTTCATGGTACGCCAGCAATTGAATGATTAAATAGTTATGTCTAATTGGATGATGAAACCAATACTCATAAAAACATGGTAATTTAAAAACATCACCATGGACATTAGAACTATACATATGAAAAAACCAAAGGAATCAATGTTATATATGTTCTTTTGGATCATTATTTAAGGACTACACATTTCATTATGATTTGGGAGGATTTCACAATAGATATTCTATAACAAATATACATTATAGAAGTGGTAGTGGTTCATGGAGTACTACAATCAATTTTATCTGATAAAGATCCCAGATTCACCTCCTTATTCTACAAAGGTCTCCATTATGCTCTAAACATTGAGCTAAATTTCAGTATGGGCCTCATCCTCAAATTGATGTTCGAACTGATTAAACTATTTTAACACTAGAATACATGATTCAAGGAGGTTATATAGAACTCAAAGGAACATTAGTCCAAAATCGTCATTTGATTGAGTTATCATACAACAATAGTTTCAAATCGATCATCCAAATTGCTCCTTATAAAGACCTTTATGGGAAGATGTAAAAACATTATCATGTTGAGTTTATATAAGGGAATGAAAAATTATAGGTCCTAAAATGGTTGAGGAAATTGTGGATAAATTCAGTACAATTGAAGATCACATCATGACAGAATGGAGTAAAAAAAGTGCTTTATTAGAAATCATTGAAGAGACATAGAGTTTTATGTTGGAGACATGGTATTCCTCTTCATATCTCTGAGGATGAAAAAATGATAAATTAGAAGAAGGGAATGATTAGTCAAAGGTACATTGGTTCTTTTGGGATATTTGATTGCATCAGAGTAGTGCCATATTGAATGAAACACCAACCAGAGCTATCTCAAGTACATGATTTTTTCGATGTAGTACATACCAAACCCCTAACATGTAATCAATCCATCAGCATTACCATTGGTGAATTATCATTCTAATAAAATATAACAAGTAAATATCAAATATCATATAGAAAAATTTATAATATATAAAAAAATTCGCCAAATCAAATTGTTTTGGGGAAACCACATGTTTTTAAAGGAAATGTGGGAACTGTAGGAGGAGATGAATCAATTTATATCCTCCCATGTTTCAGTTTGCGGAAAGAAAATTTCAAAGGAAACATTTTTTCTAATTGGGGGTTATATTGTAATGACCTGAACTGTTATGAATAAATTCCCCTTGTTGACTCTATTTATTGTCTTATAGTTAGAGGAAAATCATAAAATCATTATTTTTATTATAAAATGTTTTATTTAAATTACAGGTAAGTATCATTACCATGGATAATGTATCCATTGAATAGTGATCAGATGACTAGTATAAATATTGGTTTTTTATAAATCCAATTGAAATAGAAAAAGGATATGGTGTCCTCAACTAGTAGGATTATACCCTTTAAATCCAATTTATCAGAGATTCTATGGGGGAAATAATTTATGGTCTTTTACCTAGGCCAATCCCAAGTTATGATCCACCGACTTAAGCATGAGTGAAATTGTTTACGGGAGAAGTTCAAACTTAACGAGTTCATGGCCAAAACAATTTTCATCAAATAGCCCCCTGAAATCCCCACCATAATGCACCTTACTTTTAGGGAATATTCATTGTATTAATGATATATGTATCATGAACGTAGAAATATTAATATGTTCATTATTTTTTACAGAGTAATGAATATATTTTCATCTTATTATTTTTACTTTGTAAATGGTTTTTATTTATATGAAATTAAGCACTAATTATATTTCTGGTTAATATTAAAATTGAATTAATGAATTTTTAAATTAATGGATTAATCGAAAAAATATTACTCTAATATATTATTATTATTAAATTACATTTTTAAAATACAATTGCCCCTATAATTTTTATGTTGTCAAATGTAATTTTTATTAGGGTTTGAAAACAATTATATTAAAAAACTATCATTTTAAATAAATGTTAATCATTATATAAAAAATAAATGTACACGTATTAATATAATTATATTTATAAAATTAAAATTATTTTTTTTATCCTAATTTCAGAATTATCGAATAGTGAATTTTTCATAATTATTTGAGAGAACTAATTTTTTTGGGTAGTAATTAAATACCATATAAATATACCTTTTTTATTACATCATAATGACCCAAATGTTATGTAATAAGTAATATAAAAGGGATACAAGAACAAATGTATTCTTTATCATTAAAATAATTTATTTTTTATTTTATTTTATTTATTTTAAAAAACTTTTATGAATCCCTCCAGACATATATCATATTTTATGAATTTAAAATATTTTAATTATGAGTTTGACTCACCTCCACATCACAAAGGGTAATATTTTAATAATTTTTTCTCTCTTCATCCATATATAATAAAACCCACTCTAATTTCTCAAAAACCATGTACTAAAAAACATGGTATGGTTTTCGGTTTGAGATATATTATTACGTAAATCCCAAAACCAAAATAATAATAAAATCACCCTCTTTTACAATATACACCCACCCAATATCCCATTTATATTCACCAATAATCCTTATATAATGAAAAAAATATTCCCTCCAAATCCTAGATTATTACCATGGATATGCCAAGCATTTAAGAATCCCCTCCCAAGCCATTGGTTTCACACATTCATGTATCAGATCCACAAAATCCTCCACTATTTTCAAATTCATGTACCATATTTGAGATTAGATATTTTAAATTCAATTTTTTATATGTGAATTATTTTATAATAATTCAATTACAATAAAATTACTTTTATTAAAATTAGGGCTCATTTATCCATCTTCATTTCAACCAATACCTAAGATATTACTATTCCAAAATTCAGTAAGAGATCTTCCACTCACCTATTTAATAAGGATCTCCATTTATTTTAGGTCGTTCTATTTCTATTTTATTTTTGTGGTAAATTTTCCTACATGTCCCTTTTATATTAAATTTTATTTATAAATGTTGATATCCCCTTTAACGGTAATTTTGACATCATGTGAACCCATATTTAAACTCATTACTATACCAAAATTCTATAATAGATCCTCCCCATATCATCCTTATTCAGTATTATTTATAATCATATTAATTCCATTTACATTTCTTATTTTTTGTACATGTAGTTCGATGTCCCTCTTACAAGACATTTTATTTCGAAATGATAACATACATCTTTCACTCTCATCGACCATTTTTTTAAATTTTTATGTAATGTCATTATGCTGCATGAATTTTTTGGTTACATTCCATTCCCAAAAATATATGTCATTAACACCATATCCATTTACCTATTAATAGTATTTAAATTTATTCCCATATACTTATTTAATTGATACTTTTTTGAATATATTCCAAATTCCTTGTTCATGAAATAAATTCATATGTTTAATAAATCCATGTTGTATGATATATGTGGCACACTTAAACATGATAATGAAATGATTATGAAGGGTGCACTGATATAGTGATATATGGAATTGGGTGATGTTTAGTATCATGGTACATAATTTTGGGACATGATTGTACCGCATTCCATTACGATACACATTCCACCATGACGTCTTTTTGGAGGTTTCCTCGACCTAATATTAGGATTCATTGCATTATATTGTTACAACATTTCTTATGTTATGATTATCATTCAATATCATACCATATTATTAACATTTCTTTTTTTTCTTCATAGATATACCAATCATAAATTTTGAATCACTTATTACATTTTTATTCCCTCATTTGGAATTATAGATCACCCCTTTATAATGTTTTCCCCCAGGATATCCCTTGATTTTTCATGTTTGAAAGAGTATCGTGAGCATGTTAAATATGTTTTCATTAAACATTTTGTATTACTTGTTTTATATTTTTATGTAATGTACCTATTCCCAAAATAAACTATAGTTAATAATCATATAGGTATTGTTAAGTGTATTATTATGTAATAAATCATGTGTTAATTCTAAATAATGATAATAGTTGTTATATGAAATATCATCTATGTTGAGTTTCTCCTAACTAAACAAGATAATCACCCAATTTTAAAATGGAATTAGGATACATATGATGAATTTTATGTCAACTGTATATTAATATTTATCATCCCATTAATATATAATCATAGGATTCGTTATAATATAAAATCAAAACATCCCTTTCTTGGTATTTAATCTGGTCTTCATGAAGATTAGTCAAATACATGGCTAAGATAACATCAAATCCAACTATAGGACGAACAAAAACACTTATAGTGTCACGAAACACCTTCACCAATAGGGGGAAGGGTAAGCAGATTTCCAGGCCCTTCTTTCATTACGTTTATGGAGAAATAATGACCCCTGAAACCTGCCTTCAATAGGTCCCGGAGTTCCAACCAGCACCAAGAGCATGCAATCACACACTAAATGGGAGGAATTACCCTTTTTGTTTTAATAGGATAGAGAGATAAGATAGTGAATCACACAACCCCAAAACTATAAGAAAAATAAATCCCACAACCATTCCCAATGCATGTTACCAAAGTAAAATCCACAATGAAAAAGGAGACTACAAAGCAAAGTACCAAAAGAAAGAACAACAACAACTGCAATGATCTGTCACAAGGTTTGAGCTAGTACGGTCGAACATGATCCCCGATGCCCTCCTGAAAACCTGAAAACAGTTTTATATATGTAGGGCGAGTATACAAATATACCCAGTAGGGATAACCAAAAAATCTCATGCACAAGTGGGGAGGCATACTAATTCCCTGTGAGAAAAGTGATAACCAAGCACCTAGCAGGGATACTAACCACCCAAGTCTCACCAAGGAACACTCCCTAAATAATGAATGTCAAGTAATGTATAGAAATATCACATCGATATTGGGGTACCCCACGCCACTTTCCCACTGGTTATTGAAGACATCCTACGCATCAGACCAATCGTGCCATTCCCACCGCAGTCCCACTGCAATACCCTGCCCGCACACACCTGGGCCACCACCTCAACGTAGTCCCACTTCCAATCCCCGCCCGCACACACCTAGTCCATAACCACTATCCCGCCTAGAGACACCTTATAAGGCCCCAGCCTTAAACCTTACTTAATCTTGAGTTATTACAAGATTACACATTGAGGATCTTTTCGGGTTTAGGGTTTTAGATAATTAGATCATAAAACTTGCATTACATTCCACATATAAGCAAAGTGGTTACATAAAGATAGTATTATTATTTCCCATCAATGGAAACATAATTAAAATAAAACATGGATTCTTTCTTTACACTTCCTTGACACTATCATCATATCAAGTACCTTTCCCTTGACCTGTGAAAAACATTTCAAAAAACATGGGATGAGCATAAAAAGCTATGTAAGGGATATAAAAAATATAGAAAGGAAACATGGGTACATATATACATAAGAATGAAATCATACGTTACCCATAAAACATAAGCACTTTAACATAACTCATCAAATCATGAATAAATCATAGAAATCATAAGACATAAAGGTAACTTGAGGCATTTATAACATTCTTACGTAGGGAGTAACCCTCTTGGTTACGTTTGGAATACCCATCACAATATATTCCTTAAATCTCTTCGGTTAAATATTAACCTTTCACTCCTTCGCGTTACCCAATGCATTGGAGAGCTATATCGGGCTCACCCTCCCTTAGTTTATCACGGAACAACCCGTCTTCATAATAATGCCCAAGAACCTCAACATAATCGTATCACATAAAACATGCATAAAGGAAACATAACATTTCCACCTTTCAATCACAAGATATTAATAAAACACATTGATATAAAAACATTGTGAAAACTATTTTCAATACCAAAATAAAAGAAAAGTAAAACATGGTATTTATTTTTCTTTTAAAAAAAGGTATGGATTGTAGAGGAAGCCGGAACTCAAATAATGGTCCCGGCGGCGGAGAAGTCATTGTCGCCGCATACGTATGACAAAAACATTCCCTTTTTTCATTTAGTAGAACGCTTCTAATAAAAAATATTCCTTTTGGATAAACGAAAATGTCAAAGGGGTTTATACACTGTATAAAAAAAGGTTGTGTATAAAACAAAATATGCCTCAATGAAAGGAGATTAAGACGAAGTCCCATACCTCGGGTCTAACTTGACTCGATCGTTCATTAATGTCCTACATAATAAACTTGTGTTAATTTCTACTTTCTTAAGAACCTTTTTCATGTTCATTATTCCTCTTATATCACTTATTTCCATGTCATGAACACTATGTAATTATTTAGGTTAATAATGGTCGTTTTAACGATCACTGGTACTTGAGTCAAAAATAATCCCTTTATAATTACAAGTTGTTCATGTATCCTTTATATCCAGAATTATAATCATGATGTATATATCATTTATATCTAGTATATACATGCATTTATAATATTACATAATCATTTAGAGGTAAGAAATGAAATGCACCGTTCATGGAGACGGTAAGCCGTACGTACGCATGAACACTACTTTCATTTTCATTTCATATTTTATAGAATGGAATCATAATGATATAAAGGTATATTATAATTCCAGTATAATATCATATATAATATCATAGTTCCATCCTTTATAAGTCCCACATATGGTATTTAACGAATCAAATCACTTTGAGGGGGCGGTAGTCCGCACTTCCTTAAATGAAGATATCACGTTTACCCACAATGGAAACTATAAAGGTATGCAAAAAATGAAAAATACATAAGCTTAAGGAAAACATAAACATATTATATATCATATATAAATATAGTTACATCTTAATGGCCACCTTTGAAGGTGTTAAAATAATGTTGAACAATCATCGTTTCGGGAGGCATAAATTCACCATCCACGGAAACAGTATGCCCTTTAACCATTCAATGTATGTGTGTTTAAGGGTATCTTGAATACTTCTTATAAAATCATCCTAGTATATTGAAGATACTGGATTTGTTACAAAAGAAATGAATAAAATGAGTTTAGGGGGTTGGAGAAGCAAAATAAAACAAAAGGACTCAAGTAAAGACATTACCTTAAAATCGGGTAACTCCCTTTGGTTTGAGCTCAAAGGCTTCCTTCGGAATACTTCTGCCCAATGTGAGGCTTCAAGTAGTAATAGAGGGAAGTGTAGAGACAAAATGGGTAGGAGTTGGCCGATCCAAAGGCTTTGTGATTGTGGGTAAGGAGGTAGAGGTGGGGGCCTTTAAAAGAGGAGAGGAGGGCCACTCTTGGAAAGTAAAGAAATGATACTTTATTTGAAAATTATTTTCAGATTCAAAAGGTCCCACACTGATATAATTCTAGGTTAAGGTGATAAGGGTTCTAAATACACCCATCCAATAGGTTTTTGACACGTGTAGGTATTATATTTTACATAATCTTTCCATTTTATTTAAATCCTTTATTAATGAGGTAATCACTGCATCATCATGATGTCATAAATAATTTAAAAAATTTCATGTCTAAAAATTATAAAAAACTATCATGATGTAGGAAATCTTTTTAGCTTTCTAATGAATATTTATAGTCCAAATGATCATTTATGTAGACAAAATTAAAAATACTTTACTTAGGTGATACATTCTTTGTCACATTTAACATTTTTTAAAAATAAAAAGATAAAAAGTCACTTTCTCACCAAAGTGATTCCATGGGGCCCCCTAGTTTGTCACAAGGCATCCAATGGTCAGCCATGAGACAAACAGCAGCCTTATGACAAATTTTGTGGTCTTTTTGTATTATTATGATATCATTTTATTATCCTTAACTACCCGATTACTCATTAATCAAGATAATTAAAGATAATTACCGTCATTACTATTCATAATGTACAAACATAAAAGATTTTTAATTACATAATTTGGACCTTATGATTCCAAATATTTAATCCATTTTACCAAATTTCAAATACATAAATTGCAATAATTGTATTTAAAAATAATTCTTGTTGTCAAAACAAATAGCGGGTTTTTTTTGAAACAATATCTATGAAAAGTTTGGCATTAGTTTATGACCAATTCCAAAGTGAAATTAATCCTAATGACCACCATTGGATTAAATGGTAAAACTATATTCATAATACACTTTAATACATCTTAAAAGGATAATCTAACCATATAATTAAATTAAATTAAAAAGTTGTTTTGATGAAAAAAATCAGTATTTTTCACTATTCATTAAACAATTAACATTGTCAGAAAAATACCAAAAATATATCCAATGTAAATTTCAATGTCCCAATCCTAATGAATATGTTTATTTTGACAAATATAGATTATAAAATTGTAAAAAGTTTGATTTAAAAAATGATGTCCCCACAATTTATTTACTTATCGAATAAATGGGGGTACTTATCCCTCATTGCATTTTCAGATTCCCATGTTGCCTCTTCCATCATGTCATTTTCCACCAAAACATTTCCTGATTAATCACCTTATTTAGTAACACATGCACCCTATGGTCATGAATCTGGACCGGTTGTTTGTTATAAGATAGGTTCGCCTCTAGCTGAACTACCTTTGGACTCAAAACATGATATGGATCTGGCATATAATTTCTCAACATCGAAACGTGAAAAACATTGTGTACCTGAGTTAAACTTGGAGGTAAAACCACCTGGTATGCAACTGATCCAACTCTCTCCAGAATTTCATATGGTCCAATGAACCTTGGACTCAGATTTTCTTTTCTTACAAAATCACATCACACTTTTCCATGGTGAGACTTTGAGAAAAACATGATCACCTACCTCAAAAGTTAGATCCTTCATCCTGTTGTCTGCATAACTCTTCTGCCTACTCTGAGTTGTTCTCATGTGTTTTTGAATAATCTGAGCTTTTTCTGCCATCTCTTCTTCCAATTCTGGTCCCATCAACTTCCTTTTACCCACTTCATCCCAGAAAGCTGGTGTTCGACACCGCTTCCCATATAATGCCTCAAATGGTGCCATCTGTATACTGGAATGAAAACTGTTATTATATGAAAATTCAACCAAAGAAAGATGTTTGCCCCAACATCCCTGATAATCCATCGAACAAGCTCGTAGCATATCCTCCAAGGTCTGAATTGTTCTTTCGGACTGCCCATCTGATTGAGGATGAAATGTTTTACTAAAATTTAATTCAGTACCCAACGACTTCTGAAGGCCCTTCCAAAATTTAGAAATAAACCTGAGATCACGATAAGATACAATGGATATGGGAACTCCATGTAACCTGACTATTTCTTTAAGATACAAATGAGAAAGTTTATCTACAGAAAATGTATTTTGTATAGCAAGAAAATGAGCAGATTTAGTCAAGCGATCAACAATAACCCAGATTGCATTATTACCTCGAGATGTCTTCGGTAATCTCACAACAAAGTCCATGGATATATTCTCCCATTTCCACTCTGGCACTGGTAAAGGCTGAAGCATCCCTTTCGGTAACTACCGCTCTTCTTTAACCTGTTGACATGTCAAACACTTCACAGTAAAATCAACAATATCTCTTTCTATTCCATCCCACCAGTAATACTCCCGCAGATCTCTGTACATCTTAGTACTGCCAGGAAGAACTGAAAATAGGGAACTATGAGCTTCACATAACAACTCTCTCTTAAACTGTGAATCACAAGTCACACACAATATCTTCCAAAATCTCAAAACACAATCATTATCAAAGTTGAATTCAGGCAACTTACCTTTCTGAACCGGCTCTACCTTTTTCTGTAACTCACTATCTTGCTTCTGTGCTTTCTTGATTCTATCTGATAGAGATGATCTCACTGATACCTGAAACAAAATAGAAGAACTTCCTTCACCAACAAATTCTATGCCAAAGTTCATCAAATCCTTAACCAAAGGATCACGTTCCAAATGCAACATTGCTAATGAAGCATTAATTTTTCGACTCAAAGCATCAACCACTTTATTTGCTTTTCCCGGATTGTAATGAATTGTACAATCATAATCCTTGATTAATTCCAGCGATCTCCTCTGTCTCATGTTTAACTCTTTTTGAGTGAATATATATTTTAACTTTTGTGATCAGAATATATTTCAAACTTTACTCCATACAAATGATGCCTCCAAATTTTTAAAGGGAAAACAACAGAAGCTAATTCCAAATCATGTGTAGGGTAATTTACCTCATGAGTTTTCAACTGTCGTGAAGCATAAGAAATTACCTGATCATTCTTCATTAGGACGCAACCAAGTCCTTTCAATGAAGTATCACTGTAGATAACAAACTCACCATTCCTGGAAGGTAGTGCCAAAACTAGAGCATTCACCAACATTCTTTTAAACTCCTTAAAACAATCATCACATTCTTTTGTCCAGATAAACTTAACACCCTTCCGAGTTAACTTAGTCATTGGATTAGAAAACCGTGAAAAATTTCTAACAAACCTTCGGTAATAGCCTGCTAAACCAAGGAAGCTACGAATCTCAGTTACATTTATGGGTCTTGGCCAGTCTTCCATAACTTTTGTTTTTATAGGATCAACAGTTATCCCATATTTAGAAACAATGTGACCAAGGAAATAAATTTGTTGCAACCAAAACTCACACATGCTGAATTTTTCATAGAGATTCTTTTCTTTTAAGGTTTTCAAGATAACCCTTAAATGTATTTCATGCTCCTCTTTACTTTTAGAAAACACCAAAATATCATCAATGAAAACCACCACAAACTTATCCAAGAACTCATGGAAAATTCTATTCATTAAGTCCATGAATACGATAGGTGAATTGGTTAGAACAAAAGGCATTACTACAAATTCATAATGGCCATATCTTGTACAGAACGCGGTCTTCAGAACATCTTCTTCCTTTACCTTCAGCTGATATTACCCCGATCTCAAGACAATCTTTGAAAGATACTGAGCTCCCTGGAGATGATCAAACAAATCATCGATATGAGGCAAATGATATTTGTTCTTAACAGTGATTTAATTCAAGGTTCTATAATAAATGAAAAGTCTCATTGAACCATCATTATTTTTAACAAATAAAATAAGAGCACCCCATGGTGATGTGCTAGGTCGAATGAAACCTTTCTCTAACAAATCTTGTAATTGCTCCTTCAAATCTAAAAGTTCAATTTGAGCCATTAGATAAGGGGGTGTTGAAATTGGATTAGCATTAGGAATTAAGTCAATTGTAAATTCAACTTCCCGATCTGGTATTATTCCAGGAAACTCATCAGGAAAAACATCAAGATACTCATTTACCACTGACACATCATTAATCTGAATAGTTCCTTTGTTTTCAACGATGTGTGCAAGGTAACATTCATTTCCATCTTTTACAAGTTTCTTGGCCTCTTGATAAGTTATCAATAGTAAGGGTTCATTATTGTACACAAACTGAAAGTCTTTTTGAAAAAAAAACTTCATTAGATCCTAAGTCAATTTTAGCATGGTAAATAGAGAGCCAATCCATACCCAGGATAACATCAAACTCTACTAGAGGTAGAAAAATATGGTTTGCAAGTAGGTTCTTTCCATAGATAAGGATATGAAGATTCTTATAAATTCTTTTTGCCCCAACATTTCTCCCAGGTGTTTTTAACAAAAGTTCAGGAGTCATTTCTTGAGATGGTATTCCCATTTTACTAGAAAATGTATTATAGATGAAAGAATGTGTACACCCCGAATCAAACAACACAATGGCATAATCTGAAGAAACAAACAAAGTACCTGATACAACTTCATTTGATGTCCCGACATCTGCTGAAGTAGTTACAAAAGATTACACCACCCCTTTCTGCTTGTAGTCTAACTGCTTCCCATCACTCGAGCTCTTTGTCGGACACTCATTTGCATAGTGACCCATCTCATTGCAGTTAAAATATTTCACTAACTGTATATCAAATTTGTTTTTACCTTCATCTTGATCTTTTTTAGTGCAATCACGAGACTTATGTCCCATCTTACCACATCGGTAGCACTTTCCATAATTCAGAAGACATTCCCCATCATGCCTTTTTCCACATTTATCACAAAATATAAACATAGATTTCTTACCATCAGACTTTTTTGAAGAATTCTTTCCATTCTCCTGCAACCTCGGTCTCTTCTTTTGTTGGTTGTTATAGTATACTTGATCATCGGCAAACTACATTTCCACATTCTCAACACATCGAACAAGCTTTTCATAATTTTTGAACGCACAAGAAGCTAATTTCCTTCAATATTTTGGCTATAACCCTGTGTAAAAACGATTGATTTTACTATCAAGGTCTCGGATAAAATTTGGAGCATACCTTGCCAATCGAGTGAACCTTTCTTCATAGGCGGCCACTGATTCTTCCTCTTGCCTCAATTCCAAGAATTTCTTTTCCATCCTAAGTCAAACAGCCTTAGGAAAATACTTCTCAAGAAACATACCTTTGAATTCATCCCAATCGAGAGCATCAATCTCATCAGCGTCCCTGATATTTTTAACCATTGACCACCACTGATCTGCTTCACCCTCCAAACGGTAAATAACAAGACTAACCTTTTTATTTTCTAAACACCCCATGACATCGAAAATATTCTACAGTGCTTTAATCCACCCTTAAGCTAGCATAGAGTTAGATGATCCTCTGAATGATGTGGGATGTTGTCTCATTAAATGTTCCACCACTGACATGTTCCTCTGCGGTTGATCTGGCTGATCTCGTGC
Organism: Viscum album; assembly: GCA_963277665.1. NCBI lineage: Eukaryota > Viridiplantae > Streptophyta > Magnoliopsida > Santalales > Viscaceae > Viscum > Viscum album. Next base: position 667,145,034 of record OY728165.1, on the reverse strand, counting down.
ATGGATACCACCACCATTTATCGCTTGAGTCAACTGAACCATTACTGCAACAAACTATTCAGTTCCAATTCCGATCATCATAGGATGCTGATTCAGAAGGTTATTTCCTTCTGCATGCCTTCCTAGCACTGCTTCCCTATTTCCTCTGTGGAAAACCATTCGGAACAAACATGTCTTAGATGAAGCAACTTAGTAATCTTCAAATACTATATCACTTCAATTTTACCATTAAAAAAATATTTTTGGAAAATCATTTAATAGAATTCTAACTCCTAAAGTTATCTAAACCGACCATTGATACAAACTGTAAGGCCCCAACCTTAAACCTTACTTAATCTTGAGTTATTTAAAGATTACACATTGAGGATCATTTCGGGTTTCAGGTTTTAGAGAATTAGATCATAAAACATGCATTACATTCCACATATAAACAAAGTGGTTACATAAAGATAGTATTCTTCTTTCCCATCTATGGAAACATATTTAAAATAAAACATGGATTCTTTCATGACACTTCCTTGACACTATCATCATATCTTGTACCTTTCCCTTGACCTATGAAAAACATTTCAAAAAACATGGGATGGGCATAAAAAACTCAGTAAGGGATATAAAAAATATGGAAAGGAAACATGGGTACATATATACCTAATAATGAAATCATACTTTACCCATAAAACATAAGCACATTAACATACCTCATCAAATCATGAATAAATCATAGAAATCATAAGACATAAAGGTAACTTGAGGCATTCATAACATTCTTACGTAGGGAGTAACCCTCTTGGTTACGTTTGAAATACCCATCACATTATATTCCCGAAATCTCTTTGGAGAAACCTTAATGTTTCACTCCTTCACGTTACCCAATGCATTGGAGAGCTCTATCGGGCTCACCCGCCCTTAGTTTATCACGGAACCACCCGTCTTCATAATAATTCCCAAGAACCTCAACATAATCGTATCACATAAAACATGTATAAAGGAAACATAACATTTCCACCTTTAAATCACAAGATATCAATACAACACATTGATATAAAAACATTGTGAAAACCATTTTCAATACCAAAATAAAAGAAAAGTAAAACATGGTATTTATTTTTCTTTGTAAAAAAAAGTATGGCTTGTAGAGAAGCCGAAAATCAAATAATGGTCACGGCGGCGGCGAAGTCGTTGTCGCCGCATACGTACAACAAAAACATTCCCTTTTGTCGTTTAGTAAAACGCTTCTTATAAAAAATATTCCTTTTGGATAAACGTAAAAGTCAAAGGGGTTTATACACCGTATAAAAGAAGGATGTGTATAAAACAAAATATGCCTCAATGAATGTTGATTGAGACGAAGTCCCATACCTTGGGTCTGACATCACTCGATCATTCTTTAATGTCCTGAATAATAAATTTGAGATAATTTCTACTTTCTTAAGAACCTTTTTCAAGTTCATTATTCCGTTTATATCACTTATTTCCATGTCATGAACACTATGTAATTATTTAAGTTAATAATGGTCGTTTTAACGATCACTAGTAATTGAGTCAAAAATAAACCATTTATAATTACAAGTTGTTAATGTATCCATTATATCCAGAATTATAATCATGATGTATATATCATATATATCCAGTATATACATGCATTTATAATATTACATAATAATATAGAGGTATGAAATGAAATGCACCATTCATGGAGACGGTAAGCCGTACGTACGCATGAACGCTAATTTCATTTCTATTTCGTATTTTATAGAATGGAATCATAATGATATAAAGGTATATTATAATTCCAGTATAATATCATATATAATATCATAGTTCCATCCTTTATACGTCCCACATATGGTATTTAACGAATCAAATCACTTTGAGGAGGCGGTAGTCTGCACTTCCTTAAATGAAGATATCGCGTTTATCCAAAATGGAAACCATAAAGGTATGCCCAAAATGAAAAATACAGAAGCTTAAGGAAAACATAAACATATTATATATCATATATAAATATAGTTACATATTAATGGCCACCTTTTAAGGTGTTAAAAGAATGTTGAACAATCATCATTTTGGGAGGCATAAATTCACCATCCATGGAAACAATTTGTCCTTTAACCATTAGATGTAGGTGTGTGTAAGTGTAGCTCGAATACTTCTTATAAAAACATCATAGTATATTTAAGATACTGTAGTTGTTAGAAATGAAATGAATAAATAGAGTTTAAGGGGTTGGAGAAGCAAAATAAAACAAAAGAACTCAAATGAAGACATTACCTTAAAATCGGGTAACCCCCTTTTGTTTGAGCTCAAAGGATTCCTTGGAAAGACTTATTCCCAATGTGAGGCTTCAAGGAGTAATATAGGGAAGTTTAGAGACAAAATGGGCAGGGGTTGGCTGATTAAAAGGCTTTGTGAGTGTGGGTACGGAGGTAGAGGTGGTGGCCTTTTATAAGAGGAGAGGAGGGGCACTCTTGGAAAGTAAAGAAATGTTACTTTATTTGAAAATTATTTTCGGATTAAAAAGGTCCCACATTGATATAATTCTAGGATAAGGTGATAAGGGTTCGAAATCCAGCCATGCAATAGGTTTTGGACATGTTTAGGTCTTAGATTTTACATTATCGTTCCATTTTATTTAAATCCTTTATTAATGAGGTAATCGCTGCATCATCGTGATGTCATAAAAAATTTAATAAATTTATTGTCTAAAAATTATATAAAAAATTTCTAGATGTAGGAAATCTTTTTAGCTTTATAATGAATATTTATACTCTAAATGATCATTTAGGTTGACAAAATTAAAAATACTTTACTTATGTGTTACATTCTTTGTCACATTTAACCTTCTTTAAAAATAAAAAGATAAAAAGTCACTTTCTCACCAATGTGATTCCATGGGGCCCCCAAGATTGGAACAAGGCATCCCATGGTCGGCCATGAGACAATCAGTATCCTTAGGACACATGTTGTGGTCTATTTGTATTATTATGATATCATTTTATTATCCTTAACTACCCGATTACTCATGAATCAAGATAATTAAAGATAATTATCGTCGTTACTATTCATAATGTCCAAAAATAATAGTCTTAATTACATATTTTGTACCTTCTAATTACAAATATGTAATCCATTTTACCAAAATCCAAACACGCAAATTGCAATAATTGATTTAAAAATAATTCACGTTGTCAAAACAAATAGCGGTTTTTTTTGAAACAATATCTATGAAAAGTTTGGCATTAGTTTATGACCAATTCCAAAGTGAAATTAATCCTAATGACCACCATTGGATTAAATGGTAAAAATATATTCAAATTACTCTTTAAGACAAATTAAAAGGATTGTCTAACGTTATAATTAAATTAAATGTAAAAGTAGTTTTGATGTAAAAAGGAGTATTATTCACTATTAATTAAAAATTGATCATTGTCAGAAATATACCAAATATATATCCAATGTAAATTTCAATATCCCAATCACAATGAATATGTTTATTTTGACAAATATAGATTATAAAATTTTCAAAAGTTTTATTTAAAAGGGGTTTCCATCAAAAGGCAGTAAAACAATCTTTTATGAATATTAGTGTATTCCATGCATAAGATTGTATTTATTTTAATTTTAAACCTCTAAAACACTATATTAATCATTAATAGACATAGATAAAAATATTTTTTATTCATTTCTTACTTGGGATGTTACACACCTGGGCCACAACCACCACACACAACCACACCTACAATCACCTGGTTCAGAATAACTACGGCCACACCAAAAGACACATGGGCCTTATCATGAAGACACTTGGAAAACAACCTGCGCGTAAACACCTGGGCCAACCATCACAACCACCCCTCCCGAAGATTCTAGGGCTAATAATGTACTTCAGGCCATCACAGCCTACCCGAAGATACATGGGCTATCCGGGAAAGGGAGCAGAAAGGGGCTAATAACCATCCACTAATATATGTGTTGGGAGAAACTCCCTCCCCCAAGAAATGGGGGTGTTCGGCACTAAGTCCTCAAATTGGGTGGGGTGCGAATAAGAAACACATAATGTACAAGTATATGTATAGGTAACAAGCACTCAACCAATCTAGGTTTTTCTTCAGCCATCCTAAAGAACACTATCCTTACTAGTCATTCCTAAGAGATGATAATAGCACCCATGTCCAAGTCACAACTCACACCAAAATGAATCCCCATTTGTTCCATCCATGTTTTCATGTTCAGTAATAATGTTTAAATAAAATTCTTCACCTACGTGGCCAATTAGTAATCATAAGAACAAGCCAAGGAAAGAGTACACCCACAAGGAATTTAAACATTCACACTCCGTTCTCTTATAAAAACACATCAAGCAAGACCCCTCAAAGTATTGGAACCTAAGAAGCTCAATGTGAGATACAGTCCCAATTTCCCAGAACAATGAATATGAAGGTTTCACAATAGAAGAGGATCCCACCCCAATTTGTGATACAAATAGAGTAACCACACAACCTCAGATTCACTACCAGCCAAAGTATAATAGTAGGGGATCCCATCCCCACCTGAATCACCCCAGCAACCAAACCCCCATCCGAGAAAACCATGAGGTCACACACAATCATCCCCTGAAGGAAGAACAACCAATAAAACCAACACAAATCAGGAACATGCAGGTATTTTCCAGATTTAAATGATTTAACAAACTCCATGATTTCAATTCTACTGGGCTTAAACTGGTGTTATCATATAAAAGGTTTTAATCCCAGTGCGCCTAATTTATTTAGCAGAATATACGTAATTAACCGATTTTCGTTACATAGAAAAAGTTTCACAACAAAAATACAAGCCATTTAAACATCACAATGGGTAAGGGTTTATTATTGCACCGAGAAATACCACCAATAGACATGATTTTAAGTAGTCATATGCCCACACAATTCAGAAATTACTAATCATGGAAGAGGATAGAAACAGAGCAGCATCATCAATCACACCCCTCCCCATCGTTCTTTATAATCAGATTATTATATTCATTAATGTTTGGATAATCCAATTCTATAGAATCAGTAACGTACCCACCCCGCACGATACATAGAAAAGAGAGACGCTGGTGAAACCCCTACTTGGTTGATCAATGATTGAAGCTCCAACTCTGTGTCAGGAACAGGGGATGCACGTCCTGTAGGGGAGGAAAATCTATGGACTCCAAGATGGGAAAAAGGCTCTAGAGGCACACCACAAACCATGGAAAGAAGGGATCGAAGCACGCTAGGATGAAATAGGAAAATCAACCGAGAAAAAATGGATAACTCTAGTGGGAGATATAAGGAGGAGATCTGGAAATGGAATTTTGAACTCCGGGAAAAACAGATCAAGGTTTCCTATGTGGGTTGGCAGTTACTCACGATGGTATTATGTGGTTATTTAATATCCCCACCATTGTGAATATTCCCCATGGTTTTTAGGTATTAATTATTCTATTTAATAAGTGTTAGATAATTAATTTAATGCGGGAGTGGAAAGGTTGGGAACTGGAAAAGAACGAAGAGGACACGGTGTCCCTGTCACGGTGTCAACCTCACGGTGCCACCGTGACTGGCGCCACCATAATCGTGCCTCCATGACCGACGCCACTATCATTGTGCCACAGTCATGGTTCCATGATTAACGATTCCCCTATCACGGTTCCACCATTACCAGTACCCCCATCATGGTGCCACTGTGACTGGTGCCTCCATGACCAATGCCACCGTCACGGTGCTTCAATCATGGTGCCACCTTGACAGGTGCCACTGTCATGGTGGAGCCGTGTTTATGGTAAATTAATGGCCACTGGGGTTCCGGTCCATTACATTATATACCTCTCAAACTATTCTCCCCCTTTAAAATTAAAACCATACCCGAAGGAAAGAGAGGGTCCGAACAACCACCTCCAAAGATACCTCTCTGGATTGAACCTCATCGTTATCAAAAAACACCTCCCTCTCAAGAACGAAGCAACATAACTGGTTCAAACTACCCGGTCATATGGGTTGGGGAGTCTCTTCCCCCATGTGAAGATAATATCCGATTTTTATGGAACTGACTCACCCACACAGGTTTAATCACACCCACCTTAATGAATCTTGATTAGGGGTCGGGTTATCCCCTCCCCATAGTGAGTAATTTTCACACACATTCAGAGAAAAAGAAAAACCACACATTTCATAGCCAACAAGGTAAATTGATCCATCACAACAAGTATCGACAAAACAACACAATACTCAAAAAAACTCTGGGTACTGGGCATGCATCTGTGTTTTCCTCTCCCAGGTACTCTCCACAAGCCCACTATGTCTCCAAAACACACGAACCCAGGGAATGGTTCTCCCATGAATCACCGTCTCCTCACGACCCTCAATCATCACTGGTCTTTCCACAATTCTCATGTCATCCTCGATGTCTATCTCTCCCCAGCCGAGGACGTGTGAATTGTCATGAAGATACTGACGGAGCTAGGACACATGGATGACGTCATGTATCCTCAGTAGAGGCGGTGGTAACGCTAGATGATAATCTACTTCACCGACCCACCGCAACATTTTGAAGGGTCCTATGAATCTGGGAGAAAGATTACTCCCCATACCAAACCTCTGTTGTCCAGGCCGATGGGAGACCTTCAAGAACACGTGGTCCAAAACCTCAAACTCCAAGGGACTTCTCATGCTATCAGCATATGAATTTATCCGGTCCTGAGCCGCCTTCATCCTATCTCGTATAATTTGAACCTTCTCTATCATGCTCTGCAACACCTTCGGGAAAAGAACACATGCTTCCCTGACCTCTGTCCAGCACACGGGTGAGGGACACAGACTTCCATACAAGGCTTCGAACGGATCCATACTAATGGTAGAGTGATAGATATTATTGTAGGTAAACTCTATCAGAGGCATGTGTCGCACCCACGATCCGCCTGAGTCTAGAACACATGCCCGCAGCATATCCTCCAAGGTCTGGAAGGTGCGCACTGTATGTCCATCTGTCTAGGGATGAAAATCAGTTCTAAGACATAGCTGGGTTCCAAAAGAATGCTGAAATCCTCTCTAGAATAGTGAGGTAAACCATGCATCCCTATCCGAGACTATGGTCCTCATAACTCAATGCAACCACACCACCTCATCCACATACATTCATGATAAATAATCTACTACACTCTACTCCTTGATCTCCATAAAGTGAGTCAATTTTGTCATCCGGTCCACTACCACCCATATGGAATCTTAGCCTCTAGCACCTTCGGTAATCACATGATGAAATCCATCGAGATGTCATTCTAATTCCACTCGAGGACATCTAAAGGATTCAATAACCTTCCTTGAACACAGTGTTTAGCCTTCATCTACTAACACGCCATGCAATTGGCCACAAATATTGCCACTTCCCTCATTACTCTAGGCCACAAAAAATGTCTCCTCAGACCCTGGTACATCTTGGAAACTCCTAGGTGTACCACTAGGGGTGAGCTACAGAACTCACCAAGAAACCCATACCGCATCACTTCCAGAACAAACAACATCCAACGAAAATGCATCTGATTCTGATCATCCTCTGTCCACCCTTCCAGAGCATCGTCTTGGCTAACCCGGTCGCACATCACATCACCTTTCGAGTCTCCCAACTGAGACTCCTCCACATATCGCAATAGGGAAGAATCTATTTTCATTTGATACAGGAATCCTCTACCACTATCCATCCAGCTTCCAAGTGCAAGGCAGCCATGTCCCCCATACCATTCCAAGCATCTGCTGACTCTCAGACCGAATCCTTCTGCGAACTTCTGCTCAAGGCATCGGCCACTACATTCCCTTTTCCTACAGTGTATGAAAACTCAAAGACGTAATCCTGGAGGAACTCCACCCACCTTCACTGTCGTATGTTTAGGTGCCGCTGGGAGAAGATATTCCTTAGGCTATTGTGATCCGTGAAGGCCATAAAGCGGTCTACGAGGAGGTAATGCTGCCACAATCTACAGATCGTGGGTGGAATAATTATGATCATGAGGGAATAACTGACTTGAACCATAAGTGATAACCCCTTGTCACTTCATCAACACACATCCAAGTCCATTCCCTGAAGCATCACAGAACACCTCATGCACTGCCCCATCATCTGGTAGTCTCAGCACTAGGGCACTGAACAACATCTCCTTCAGAGAGATGAAGGCTGCCTCACACTGCTCACTCCACGTGAAAGCCTGGTCCTTTATGGTAAGGGCCATCAAAGGTTTGTAAAATCTAGAGAAGATGGGTATGAACCTCCGGTAGTAACCTACCAGCCTTAGGAAACTATGAACCTCTTCCCAGTTCTTAGGTTCTTCCCAAGAAACAACTACCTCAACCTTTGATTGGTCCACCGCTATCCCCTTATCGAACACTACGTGTGCAAGGAAGTGCACTTCTCACATCCAAAACATGCACCTGGACAACTTCCCATAGAGCTGGTGCTGTCGGAGGACCTCCAACTATGAAAGGCACGATGGAGGGGGTAACAGCATACTAGAAGGAGGGTTAGCGCACCTCCTCTAAACTTCTCTCCTGAGACTCCTCCTCTGGAAAAAGGTCCGGAGAAAAAATTAGGTCCTTTAACTTGATTACAAGATCCCTTACACACATAATCCCCAGCTAGATGGAGAGTACCTCCTTCCCCTTCTCTGCCTTCATCGTAGAAGAGATGAATTCTGCCCGGAACACCTTCTCAAAATCATCTTATTCCACCTCAGCCTCTCTCCTCTCCCCCAGGTAGAGAATCCACAACTGACGCGTTGCTCCCCGCATCTGGCTGATGGCCAGAGGAATATGGTACTCGGTCGGAGCCCATATCAAGCTGAAGGATATAACCAGCTTCTCTAGCTAGCCCTTCGTCTTCGTGTCAGAGGTGCTTCCCTCGTACTTCTCTATGGTCTGTCACTGGAAGGCTCAAAGCATCTTCTGCCACTGGTCATTCTCCTTATCTCGATCATCCCTCCACTGATCAGCCAAGTCAACCTCTTGGGCCTCGATCACTAGTAAAACTCATGGTCATCTCTTGGGTGCCATAGCTGCAAGGTAAACAAAGAATTCCTAAGCACAAGTAGTGCATAATATTGTTCTTAAAACTTCTTAGTCGTCTTATTTATTTCAAATTCCCAAAACTCCTCAGAAACATGAGAACAAAAGTCATTATGATGCAAGCACCATTCCTAGGGTCTCTACCCTAGAGTTAGGGTGGCCTCACATGGTTGTTCGGTAGGTCTAGAGTCCATGCATCAGATCATGGGGGCCCCTAAAATCCCATGTCCTAGCCGGTCCTCGCTGGAGTAATTCACACAACAAGGTCACCCAACATTGTTTCCCTACCATCTCATGCAATCCTCACTATTCCTAACTCCAGACTTCATCTTATCTCTCAACAATCCCCTGTGATACCATTCTATCACGACCCACCTTAACCAAAAGGAGGGAAGTGTCAGCAGATTTCCAGGCCCTTCCTTCATTAAGATTAAGGAGAGATAATGACCCCCAAAACCTACCTTCAATTGGTCCCAGAGTGGCGACCAGCACCAAGGGAATGATATCACACACTAAATGGAAGTCATTACCCATTTTCATTTAATAGGATAGGGAGATGTGATAGTGAATCCCACAACACCAAAATTGTAAATAAAAGCAAAGTCGAGAACCATTCCCAATGTATGTTACAAAAGTAATATCCACAATGAAAAAGGATACTATGAAGAAAAGTACCAAAAGAAAGAACAACAAAAACTGCAATGATATGTCACAAGGTCTGAGCTAGTACGGTCTAGCACGATCCCCGAAGTCCTCCTTGAAACATGAATGCAGTTTTATATACGTAGGGTGACTATACAAGTATACCCATAAGGGAAAACACAAGACTCTCATGCACAAGTGGGGAGGAATACTAATTCTCTGTGAGAAAAGAGATAACCAAGCACCTAGAAGGGAAACTAACCACCCAATAGTCACCAAGGTACACTCCCCAAATAACACATGTCAAGTAATATATAGTAATAGCACATCGATGTTTGGGTACCCCACGGAACTTTCCAACTAGTTATTAAAGACATCTTATGCATTGGACCAATCCCGCCATTCTCATCACAGTCCCACTACCATACCCCACCTGCACACACCTGGGCAAAAACCTCACCATAGTCCCACTTCCAAACCCCGCCCGCACACACCTGGGACATATCCACTATCCCTCCCGCATACACCTGGGCCACAACCACCACCAACAACCAAACCCGTAAACACCTGGGTCAGAACAACTACGGCCACACCCGAAGACACATGGGAATCATCCTGGAGACACTTGGGAAAGAACCTACCCATAAACACCTTGGCCAACCATCACAACCACCCCGCCTGATGATTATAGGGTAATTAATGGGCCTCCAACCACCACAGCCTGCCCGTAGATACTTGGGCTATGTGGGAAAGGGAGCAGAAATGAGCTAATAAACAGCCAATAATAGAAGTGTTTGGAAAAACACCCTCCCCCATGAAATCGGGGTGTTCGGCACTAAGTTCTCAACTTGGGTGGGTTGAGAATAAGAAACACAAAAACTAAAAGTATATGTATAGATAACAAGCACTCACCCAATCTATGTTTTCCTTCATCCAGCCTAATGAACACTATCCTTACTAGTCATTCATAAGATAAGAGAACAACACCCATGCCCATGTCACAACTCACACCAAACCAAATCCCCATTTTTCCATCCTTGTTTTCATTTTCTGTAATAATGTTAAAATAAGTTTCTGCACCTACTTGTGAAACTAGTAAGCATAATCACAATCCAAGGAACGAGTACACCAAAAATAAATTTAAACATCCACACCCAGTTCTCTTGTAAAAACACGTCAAGCGAGACCCCTCCAAGTATTGGAACCAAATAAGCTCAAAGTAAGATACAGTCCCAAGTTCCCATAACTATGAATAAGAAGGATTCACAACAGAAGAGGATCCCACCCCAATTCGTGACACGAATTGAGTAACCAAAAAAACACAGATTCACAACCGGACAAAGTATAATAGCAGGGGATCCCATCCCCACCCAAATCACCCCCGCAACCAAACCCCTATCTGAGAAAACCATGTGGTCCCCTGCAATCGGCCTGTGATGGAAGAACAAACGATACCACCAACACAATGTAGGCCCAAGAAGTTATTTTTCATATTTATAACACTTAACACACTCCATGATTTCAATTCCGTTGGGCGTAAACCAGGGTTATCATAGAAAAGGAGTTAATAATGGTACTTCCAATTTATTTATCCCAATATACGTAATTAACAAATTTCATTTACACAAATAAATGTTCACAACCAAAATAACAGCCAGTTAAACATCACAGGGTGTAAGGGTTTATTAGTGAACATATAAAGACCACCTACATACATGATTTTCAATAGTCATAATCCCGCTCAATTCAGAAATCAACAATAATGAAAGAGGATAGAAACAGAGCAACATCATTGATCACACCCATCCCCTTCATTCATTAGAATCAGTTTATTATCTTCATTAAAGTTTGGTTCAACCAATTATACATAATCATTAGAATACCCACACCACATGATACACATAAAGGAGAGATGATGGTGAAACACCAACATGGTTAATCAACGATCGAAGCTCCAACTCCGCGTCAGAAACAGGGGATGCATGGCCTATAGTGGAGGAAAATATGTGGACTCCATGATGGGAAGAAGCCTCCATAGGCACACCACAAACCTTGGAAAGAAGTACTCCATGTTCACCTGAATGAAAAGAAAATTCAACCGAGACGAAATAAAGAACTCTTGAGGGAGATATAAGGAGGAGATCCGGATATGGACTTTTAAACGCTGGAAAAAACAGATCGGGGATTCCTACGTGGGTGGGCTTTTACACACGATGGTATTAAGTGGTTATTTAATATCCCTCCCATCGGGGAAATTCCTCGATATTTTTAGGAATTAATTGTGGGATTTAATAAGGGTAAGAGAATTAATTTACTACGGGAGCAGAATGGTTGGGAATTGGAAAAGAACAAAGAGGACACTGTGTCACCGTCACGGTGTCACCCTCACGGTGCCACCGTCACGGTGTGACCATCATGATGTCTCCGTGACCAGCACTGCCGTCACAATGCGTTCGTCATGGTGCCACTGTGACTGGTGCCACCATCATGGTGGAGCCGTGTTTTTGGTAAAGTAATGTCCAGGGGAGTTCCGGGCCATTACATATAGGAAGGACATTCACATAACATTCAATTAGTGAAGAAGAATATATTAGTGATGTGATCATTTTACCATTATGGGTTTTCATTAATAATTTAATATCTAATCATTAATATGGTATCATTATACGCTTTCAAACTTCATTATATAGAAAAAATTGATTTTATCAACAATAAAATAAGGCATTAGTAGTTATAGAGTGTATGATATGTTTACATTTTACCACTTCATTATCGTTCACCTCATCATAATTAGTTATTTCATATCATTTTCCACTGCCTCTTAGACTAAGGGGTTGTTAAAATTGATCATTGTCATTATCCTTAAATTTCATAATTGTTTAGCATATTTTCCATACTCCTTTCATTTGAAACACTTGATTGTGGTTGGTGAATTCTATTGAGATTTCTTTTTATTAACATAATTGGATTAATTATTACCCATACATCTTTATTCAGAAAATTGATGGGAATTCGTTCAATGTATAAATAATTTTTTGTCCGCATAATAAAATTTTATCCATTTTTTCTTCTACCTATGGTTTGTATTTTTTCATTTATATTACATCGCTCAATTATTATAAAAACTCCGATATTTTTGTTTAACCACATTGTCCATTTCTACATTGATGATCATCTAATGATGTCCTTATAGATAATAATATTTTTTATGGGTAACATCCCCCCAATATGTGGTTGCATACCATTTAATAATTAATCAACCTTATTTTCAAGTCTGATGATAACACCAAATGTGTATATTTGATTTCCTATAAAATATTACTCATTGGAATAAAAAAATAATCATCCATATAAATTTGATAACTGAATTAAATTTTTATTTTATAATGAAAAATATGAGGATGGTAATTTTTGAAATAAAATATATTAAACAAGTTCCACACCATGGAGTCAGTTTCTTCTCTTTTCCTTGTATTCTTAAGAAAGGTACACCATTTATATAATATACCTTCCAATTGATACACATCCAAAATTACATTATAATACTCCAAACACAATATAAGGTAAAATATATTTTCAATCATACTGATTCATATATCTAATTCTAGTGGATTCTTTGAAACTATAATATATTTTAGATGATTAACCATGAAGCACTCAATATAATGGTGTTCTGTCATTTTATCATTGTAAAGATCGCCAGGAATCATCTATTAAGAATAATGTATGAGGATATAAATGATAATTGTTTTTTCTCCCCTAATATTTGGTTTCTCATGAAAAAAAATCATTTCATTATCTATTTCATTCAACTTGATTATGATTCCATCAAATTAAAGTAATGGACTAAACAAAAAATCATAGTGTGACCAGAAATTATCATTGGGGGGAAACACATAACAAAGGGAAATCACATATTGTATTCCTAAATTAGGACACCTTATTATAAATATATGACACCATGGGTTTATCATTGGATATTCATGGTATTCATCCATTCAAATGCTCAATGATGGTTTATAATTTTTCTTCAAATTAAAAAAAAACATATCCACCATTAGAGTCAAACTAGTTGTGCAGAAATGCTTATTATCGTGCTCCAAGAACAGATCAGTTCATAATTCCATGAATAATTTTCATATTTATTACCCCTTAGAACATATGTGATATATGTAATTTCATGAAAACCAATGACTCTATCATTTACCAAAATTCTACATAATATTTATATACATTTACTTATCCATAGAAATATCTATTGGTTTATCACATGAGTTTTCTCATCCTATTTCAATGGTTATCTAATCATACCTATAATAAAAAATATAATGACCAATTTATTCTCAGATATATATATAATCTTAGTATATGGATGTTCAATTTATTTTACAAAAACAAACATGAAGAATATAATGGTATTGTGTCTTATAAAACATGAATACATAAATAGAAGATTCATAATTGAACTAAATCAACTCCCACAAAGTTCATCATTATATGAACCCTTCATAGAAAGAAAAAATATAATACATTTCATTATAACTAGAGGAATAAAAATATAAAAATTTGTGAGTTGAGATGCTCAGTAAGGGTATAATAGGTAGATATCGATATTACATGAAAAAATAGATTTAAAATATTAGAAAAAAAAATTTAAAATCATACCATAAATATCATTGATAAAAAAACATGGTCCAAGGTATAAATCATTGTAAATATCCCTATTTTTATCTAGACGTAAATAAAATGAAAATAAAAAATTTCTATTTATTGGATTTGACAACTTTTAAAACCATGAATAGTAATATAATTATAATAGTTGGAACACTAAAATGTAATGTTTTGTTACTTGGGTGAATGCCTAATAAAATTCATTGGTATATCAGGGTGTTTTGGGTGCACCAAATATAGAAAATCATGGGTTTGTAAGGCTGCTTAGAGAACATAGTTTTTCAAAAACCATGAGGCCCTTATTATTAAATCATGAAGCTTATTGCAGGTGGATAGAGCCTGTATAGATGGGTTATGCATGATTTACTAAATCATGAACCTAGAATGCATGATTAGCCTAATTGGATATTACATAAACTCTATTCAATGAATGGGTTTAACATACTTTGGCTACTCATGTTGGATAATCCATGAAGGATGCTTCAGGTGCCTAGTAGAGGGATCACAGCTGGTGCACAACTTCAAAAACAGTTTGTCCCAAACCATGTGGGATAATTTGTTTCAAAAATATAATTAAATTAAATTATATTTGATTAAAAAACATAATTATCCCTCTCCCCTCACCTCATTCACAATACAACCCCCTTCTAGAATACCAAGGTGTGAGACACCCCCAATCATATCCTCTCTGATCAACAAAATACAGAGGGTTTTCTTGTCATTTCATCATTGAATTATCAAGGTAAGGTTATCGGCCATCTATTTTCATCTATTCTATCTGTGTTTCCTAGACAATATTGACTGGAGAGTTTCAGTAAAACCCTAGGAAATGTTTTAATAGGATTTATTTGTTTCTTTTCATGTTGGCACATATGGTGCCTCTCCCGCGACCCCGTATTGAGGGTTTTTATGTTCATCACTGAAGGTCATGTGTTTCTGATTGATTTAGTTCACCTACAACATCAATGGTAATGTTTTCTTACAACTGTGATGTTTCTTTAGATTATTTGGCGAATTTAGGTGGTTTTGAGTCCCTTGTATAATTTTTAGGTATTTTGGTGTCTCCTCAAAGTCTTGTGCACACATGAACAGGTGAATGTGTGTGTTTGTGTGTTCCCCATTGTACTTGTCGCATCATGAAGAGCACAATGAGTACATTGTTTTAAATGTTATATATATATATAGGAATCTATGTGTGTGAAAGAGTTTTAGAAATTATTTCCATCTATAATGTCATTATGTGTTGAGTGTTCAGGAGGGTCTTTATTCTATGGTAGGTACCGTTCTATAGCCCTTTTATTTAATAATCTCATTAATTAATTACATAACTAACATTTACAATATTTTATCACATGTATTAATGTCTTCATATTAAATTCATCTTCATTTTGAATTGATTTTGATTCTGAAATGAAGTATTTAATGTAATAAATGATTGTTTGATAATAAATGTCATGATCTTATAATAAAACCCCTCCAATAGAGGTGATCTATCCTCAAGATAAAAATTAGTGATTGGATAACATGTATTATCTTCTAAATTAAGTGTCCTTATTCGCAACTATGTTTCAATTAACCTTATTCACACCATAGTTGTTTTGTTCTATTGGAATTGGAATTTCCCATGTAGATTTTTTAGTTTTTTCAATGAATTTTTCAATCATCATTGACCCTTGGAATTTATAAATGGAATTTTCATTGTTCAAATGAGTTCTTGAATCAGTGATGGTAAAATAAATTGATTAGGATGGATTTAATAAGATATTGTAATCCTTTAGATTAAATTACCAAGTCACCTTCAATTATAGTTGTATCATTTAAACCAATCTTCAATGTTTAGGATAATTGAGTAAGATGAAATTGTATAGGATGTCTCACTAAATGAAAATTTTTCATTTTAAAGGTTTAAAACTGGATAAAATATGTTGATTTTAAATTCCTAAGATGTTTTACCTTATCTTTTAGGTTTTAAAATAATTTCCTTGTGTACTGGATTAAGAATATGGTAAGGCTGTTGAAATTAAATAGAGGTACTACCTTATGCATTATATTATAGTTATGAAATTAGTTGTAAATGAAATGGGATAATGATATTCATGAGAGGATAATTCCTCATGAATTAAATGTATTATGAATGATTTCTGCATATAGGTAGATGGGCTAGGGATTGAATATGAGAGCTCCCTTATGAACGATTCCATTCAGTATGTATTAGTCCTTACAACAAGTTGAGCCAAGGGAGTGTTGGATTTTTTATGAGGGGAGACCATGGGATCATCCCGACTACAAATAGTGGATATACTATGAGAGCTCCCTTTATGATAAATTTCATTTGTTACTTCCTAGTATTTCCAGCATCTAGAACTGGGTGATAGACCATGATATCTCACCTTGTGATGGATTACGGTGGGAAAATATTGGTCCTGCTAGTATGTGAATGCCAGGATGAATTTATTTTGATCATTATACTAATAATATTGTTATTTAAATGAAAATTAATGTATTAAAGGTAATTTTATAATAATTTAAATTTTTCTATTGGGGAATTGGTTAAAATCAAGTATCTAGTGTTTGTTTTTAAAAAGGTACATGTGTTTTTCTTGGAGTTTACATGGAATGGTAGGATGACTGTTCTCCCTATGCATTCTCATCATTATCAATGACTTAAAAGATCTGCTCTTGTGCATGAGACTTTTATTCGGTATGACCTAGTGATTGGGTTGGTGCTTCAATGTTTGAAAGGGTATCAGTCGTTGTAGTTAAAACCCTTATATTTTAATTTCCATTATATATCCCATGATCTTACAAACAATTACTATTGTTTGGGTGTCATTGTTCCTTTTAGGACATTATATTTCTATGTGGAACCCTTGTTCATATGGGGGTTCATTATGTTTTGGTCATTTTCTGTGGAAATGGGCATCAATAAATTCTCATTGTATGCTATGTAGACATGGATCTATAATGAATATAAACTTTTTATGTCACATTACCTTTTATTTTTTTCAATTATGTACGACTGGGTATGTCATCTATAGGGTTATTGGTTGTGTGAGGAAATAAAACTCTTGAATAAATAATTTGTACAGGCCATCCAATACATGATTACTTAAGGCTGATAAGACAATGATTAATATTTAAGATGTTCCATTTTATAATTTATCCTCATGTTGGAATGCATTGATATATACGTTACCTTAGAGTACAAAATGAAATAAAGAACCTAATGAGTTTGGTTAAATTGATGGGTTTTGTTCCATTGAGTGCAGTCTTGGGTTATCTCTATATTAGAGTGTCCTATGATGTAATTAATTATGTTTTACCCAATACTAAGGAGGAATTTTGAGATACACAACTATTATGACACAATGGTCTTATTAGTTTTGGTATCAATTCGGTCTTGGCCTTCTTCTTACACATTGGTGTTGTGACCATGGATTGGAGGAGAATCACACATTAGTTTAAGGCATGTTTGGCCTACCGCAATTGTGAGCAGCTATTTTAACGTCAACATAATCATCTAGGAAACTCCAATGGTGGGTAACGCCATGTCGATTCAGGTTAAAGTTTCCATCCATTTCTAAGGATCAGAACCAAGAAAGACCACTTGGAAATGGTTGGTATTCTTAAAATCCCTTGGGGCTATTTGGATTTTTAAATATCATTTCATTATTTTAAGCATGATTTTTATGAGTTTAGAAATTTTTATAACACTAGAAAAACATCATTTGTCTCAGATAATCATCAGTGGTTAAATCATTACAGATTATGGAATGCCTCTGTAGGTAAAGTCTTTTGAATGGTTGGAATGCTGGTCTAGTAGGTGAATCTGATCTCCATCAAAGAGGGAATATTGTTATGGTTATACTATTATTTCTTATAGTAATTGGGAATGCTTGACTAAGATCCATTTGAATCCTCTTAGTGTAATATTCCTTGAATGTTGAGCATGCCCCCTATTGATTTTACTCCTGAACACATGATAAATTCCTCCCATTCTCATTAACTTACATGGATCATGCTCTCCCCTTTCCTTTGATATGTGACCCCAAGATATCAGATTAAGTAATAGTGTCTTTGGGTAAACCCAATAATAATTATTTTACATAGATTAGAAGAATAGTTAATGTTTTCAAATATTACGTTGGTAATTTCCAAGCCACAAAAGATTAAAAGATCCAATTTGTTATCAAGGTAAGGATAATATTATGTTACAATAAACTGGGAGGCCATTGGTAGTTTCAGAGGATTGTTTAATTATTTGTGGAAAATTTTCATTGAAAATTTTATTAATAATCCTAGGGGAATGACTAAATATAAGAAACAATCCTGTATTTTGGGCGAAATATTAAGTGAGTGGTTTTTACAAAATGAAATCCCTGTCAAAATACTACATGATTGGGTTGATCTAGAATATATGTACATATAAGTAAAAACCCTAACAACCAAATATTTATATAAACTCAATCAAGAACTATTGCATAAAAATGGTTCTTGTAATACACCTAGTTTTAAACTCTTATGGGATCTAATTGGTTAATCACTATCTATTTAGGAACCATTATAATGTATATAGAGAAAATTAAATTGTTATTAAAGAATAAAATATTAATGAATGATGTTTTTATATATAAACTATAATTACCATCATAATATTACTGCAATGAAATTTTTTTCTCACTAAAGATTTCTTATTTTATTAGAATGGATTGAAATGTGTTGAATTGCGTAAATGTGGAGACAAATAGTAGATCCACTAATGATTTTTAAATGGGATATAGAATTAAAAATATCACAAGGATGATGAATCAACTATCTATTTCTATTAATAATTACTTGAATAATGTTTTGAAATAAAATTAACCTCTAAGGGAAAAACATTACATTGAATCATTATTTCATGAAACAACCATGTTCTTTTAGTGGGTATACTAGCCCATTAATTAAGAGAACCATTGATAACCTCAATTGAAAATATCTTTTCTTTAATCCATTTTTTTGTTCTCCATAATGTCAACCTCGATATATATGGATTATAAGGAGAATAATATTATTGGTGAAAAATATTTAAAAACAAGAATCCAATAAAGGATATTTGTGTAATAGAGTGGGAAGTGGTTATGGGAATATTTTACAAAAAATATTTTCCTTGTTAGATGTGATAAAAAATAAATAGTAAATTCTTATTTCTGAAGAAGAAAGTAAATGAATCAGTGGAAGGTTATGAAATGAAATTTACAAGGCTTCATTAACATACCTCAGTAATTGTTATGGAATTTATTAGACAAGTTTATAGATTTTTTGATGGAATGACACAACATCTATAGATGAATTTATAAAATAAATATTATAAAAACTATGTAAAAAAGTGTGGAGTTCCACAGAGGCTGAATTAATGTTTATAGAGATTTAGTAGTAACCCTGGTTGAATTAAAAGAAGAGTGAAATGATGATAAACTCAAGAATGAATTTTGATCTTGGAAGAATATGATAGGGAGTGAAAAGTTCCATATATAACAAATGTTTGAAGAAGAATACAAGGAACTATTTTATTATCAATGGAAATAGATAACAGTGTGGAATAGATGGAAATATTTCTCAAAACTATCATGGTGATGTTACGCCAACACTTCTCAATAATAATGATAATTGCATGTTAGTGCTTTCCTATACTGAATTTTAACTCTTCATGTGAGGATAGCATGGAAACTATTCAAATAAATTTCCCAATAAACAAAATTATGTGGTAAACCAAAAAAAATAGCATAGGTCAAGGTTTTAAGGTTCATCATTTTCAATCTTGGAAGTTGATGTAGAGTCCCTAAATGATGTAGTGTTTGGTATGCTCATTGTTCTCCCAAAGATAGGAAGTACATTATTTTATTGTGGTTCTAAACATTCTTTTAGTTCATATATGTTTTATAATATTATAGAATACATCATTGAAATTATACAAGTAGATTTATCAGTCAAGACACCTTTAGATATTATTCAATCATCTAGTGTTTATAAAATCCCTATTATTTAATTTTAAGAGTACGAACTCCTCCAAAATCTTTTTTTCATTCACATGGTGTAATTGATCACTATTTTGGGATATAAGGGTTATAAATTTATAATGATAATATCAACTATAAGAGGTAAAAAATTTAAGTTTCCTTGAATGGAAAATCTCCAGTTATTTTCAAAGGAGATATATCCAATTCTACGATCTTCCAAGATGCAGCCCCAATAGACTTATTTATATAGATGATTTGTGTAGATTGAGAAGAAAATTAATTTATAAGGAGAGAAAATGTACCCATAATTATGTAATATATTGATTTATTTCATGAATAGATATATAGACTATCCAAATAAATTGAGTTAGAGTTCTTCATTATACTCATAACTAGATCCAAATCAATATCTAAGACACTATATGGAATGTAGAATGTATATTTAGTGGAATTAATGAAAAAAAATTCAAGATCATTTCAATATGGTAATTATATGAACAAGTGAGTCTCTATGGGGAACACATGTTCCCTTTTTTAAATAATGAGGATGGTTCAATGTTGTTATACATTAAATATAATTGACTTAGTGGGATCACATTGAGGAAAAATTACCATCGCTGAAGGATTAATGATTTATTTGACCCACATTATGGGTCACAATAAATATACACAATTGACCATCGATATAGGAATCATCAATGGTTGAAATTGAAGAGATTCCAAATAATTCTTTCCAAATAAGAAATGGTCATTGTGAGTTGTTTCTATTCTATTTGGATTTCCTAATACGACCTTATATTTAATGATTTGATAAATATTTTCTTTAAATGATATTCTGACATACTCCAAAAGTCAAAATGGATCATAATGACCCTTTATGGTTTATATTAAAAACAATTAGGAAGGAAAATATTTTCTTAAAATTTTAAATTTTTTACAAGAAGTTTAATTATTCTGGAACAATAAAACTAAATATTGAATTTCAATTGACCCTACCATGAGAAATGATATATAAGAGTGGCCTCATCCTACAATAGTAACTAATATTAGTATTTTCTTTAGTATAGCATGATATTATAGGAAGTATGTGAAAAAAAATTCATGATTTTCAGATCAACTAAACATGTTAACATAAAAACGATAAATGTTCATTTGGACAACTGTTTGTGAAGAAAGAATATAAGAAATGATTAATATATTAGTTATTCCATGTGTGGTAAGACTATACTATGTTTGAGAAGGATTTCTTATTTATAGTAATGCATATATTAATGGGATAGGGTGTGTCCTCATAAAAATGAAAAGGTGGTCACTTATTCATATCGATAGTTAAATTTTTAGAATAATAATTATCCTACACAAGAACTAGAGTTAGTTGTAGCCATTTTTGGTCTGAATATATGGAGGAACTATCATTTTTGGTAGAAATGTGATATATACCTAGACCACAAGAGTATTAAGTGAATATTCAAGAAAAAAATTTAAACCGTATCCAAAGACGATGGTTAGTGATTCTTATATTTTATGACTGTTAAATTAATTGTCACCATGAAAGATCAAAAAAAACATTGATTCAATAAGTAGAAATTACTCAATTTTTTTTAAATGGTGTGGATTAACGTATAACCAATTATCAAAGAAAATATTTGGTTAGACATTGAAATGATAAGTGATGTTACATCATCAATATTATCCCATGTTATTTCTAAAAAAAATTATAGAAAAAGATCAATAGTGATCAAAAAGAATATGATTTTATACAAAATAAGATATAGGTTCTGATGAATGGTGAGTTTATTGAGGTAAATATACATCAGGAAGATATAAAAAAATTATACAAGACTATGTTTCCCATATATCACGAAGATAAAAATTATATGATTTATTTATTTCACATCTCTATATTATCTATACGTTAGCTAAGAACTAGAAACTATACTGACATTCGTGGTGATTATCATTGCGATAATATGGGATGCCAGATTGTTGAATACATTTAAAGGATTTTGGTGTGTCAACAAGTGAAGGTGGAGCAAAAAAATCTTAATGTGGTATCACGGCCCCAACCCATGAAAACATTGGAGTGGGAAAATACAATTATGGAATTATTGAATAATATCCCACAAAAATACAAATGAATCAATAAGATATTATTTATAGTTCAACTTCACACAAAGACATCCCATTTCATCTCTATTAAGGAATATTTATCTCTTAAACATCTTGTCAATATATACATAAAATGAAGTGGTGAGGTTGCATGGGATACACCTTAAAATATTTCTAATCATTATTCATGGTTCACATCTAATTTTTTATTAGTCTTCAACATGATCTAAATACTAAATCTAATATCAACTTGTTTGATCACCTCTAATATGACGGACAATATAAAGTTATAATTATGATTTTTTTAAAAATTCTATGAATATGCACAATATAATTTAAATGTGGTTGTTATAAACACCTCCAATAATTTGAATTCTCATACAATAATGTCTTTATATTTCGTATTCCAATGGAACAATTTGAACCCAAATATAAGAATTTTTATGAAATCATTCTTTTTGGGATAATGTTTGTGAGAGAATGTTACATTGGCATGATATTGAGGAAGAGATGTGAAAATTGGTTCATGTCATCTAGAAACATATAACTGATTATAAAATTCACTATAAAAACGATGCTAACTATATTGCTAACTTGGACAATGATTTTGGGGAACATTAAATTTTTATATAATAATGGAAGAGATTCATATAGAATGAAAATTAAGGGAATCATATCCATACATACATTTTCCCAATTAAAATATTTTATCTTATTGGTGAATTAGGCAATCAGCTGGCCTATTTACCCAGTCTCGCTCATGTTCAAGATTTATTTCATATATCTATGTTATGTAAGTAAATACTAAATCCCACATTATTACATAATCTGATGGTGGTACAATGATATCATGAAATATCTCATGATCATGTTTTGATAAAGATCGGGGACCGTAAAGACACAATTTTACCCAAAAAGGAAACTCACCATGTCAAATTGTTGTTGAGGAAACAATGAAACAATATTACCCTCACATATTTAAAAATGATAATATGAGTTGATATTTTGGGGATTAAATTTCATCAAGGTAGGAAGAATGTAACAAAATATTCTTTTTAAATTAAATTTGTATCCTGACAGAATTTTTATTATATAATATTATATATTTAAAAAAATATAGGAACCCAAATACAATTTGTCATCAATAAATATCATTAAATTATCCATTGATGAATCTAATGAAACTGGTGAAAATTAGAATTTGAAAAAAAAAATTAATTTAGAAGGTGTAAAATGGGAAGATGTTGATTTCCTCAATCTACTCAAATCATTGACCCCATAGATAAAAATATCTAAGTGAAACAAAATATTAGTAAAAAAATCAATATACTAGAACATTAAAATATAACATTATGAGTAAATATATTGAATATTGAGTGAAATAATTAAGTGGTGTTTATAGGGAGAAATATGTCCATGTGATTAATAATATGATCATTGTAATGCAAAACCATTGTTCTATTTGACTGTTGGGAACTTTTCCCTATGGTAAAAATAATTCCATTATAATTATTTATTATAATTAGTAATGAAAAAGTATAATTGATTTTTAAAGGAGAAATGATGGACTCAACAAGTAGAGTCATGTCATTTAATGACCATATTTTAGAACTTGGGATGGAGGTAACATCACTGGGGTTCTCAATTGACCAATCCAAAGTCGATCATTAACATATGAGGTTTAATAAAATTTCTAGTATCATAAGTTAATGTTAGTGGGGATTATCACATGGTCAATTTTAGATGGGTCACCATATGATACTTCCAACATCAAACACTTTACCCTTAGGGAGTAAAAACGTGATATAAGGGGTTACATGTATAGGAAATTATAACATAATGTTTAATTTCGATTATATATATATAATTTAATTGCATTTATCCCAATTTGATAATATTTTCCTGATTAAATATATGATTAATTGATCACTAAATGTAAATAAAACATATTTTGGTATTATAAATTATATAAAATTTTATAATAAACATTGGTATTTGATAAAATTTATATTTTTAATAGAGCATTCGTAAAAATATAAATTAAATTTAAATGATAAATTAATTTTTAAACATCATCACATATTTTTATTAGTGTGAAAATTGTGACTATGCCTTAAAACTGTTATTTTTTAATTAATTAGGAATTTAAAATTTAAAAGTTAAAATTATAATATTTGTAGAATTATATTGATAAAACAAATATTATATCTTAAATCACCACATTGAATTTTGTTGGGGTGAATTTTTTATAATTTTTTAATATAAATAATTTTTAATTGAATAATAAAAATACAGTTTGTCTTTTCAGTATGTTTTATGACAACATATTTAAGTAATAATGATGTAATAATTGTGTAACTATAATAATAGAAAGAAAAATATTTCATTTTATTAATATTTTGTATTTTCATATTTATTAAATAATTTAAAAATGCATAACTTACAATCCAAAGTCGTAAATTTAAATTTTTATTTTAAAAACAATATTTTTCCGGAAATCAAAATTTCAATGGTCTAAGAAGTACTAAAGAATGGTTTAAGTTTATAAAGAATAAAAATATCAGAAAATGTGACTCAAATTTCAAAAAACGTGATAAAGAATATGGATAATACAATGGTTTCTCATTTTAAAAAACATATATTTCAAAGACATATATATGGAAACTATTAAACTATTCCTCTTCTTTGGATACAAATACCCACACATTTCATCTTTCCTCTTCACTAAAAATCCATAATCTCTTATGAAATACTCCTATTCATCCCATAATGTACTTTCAATGTGTCATTAATACCACAATGTTTCAATCATCATGATATAGGAGTAACTCTTAAAATATTCATAGAGGTAGCCAGTTTTTTTCAAAACTAGTTTTTAAATCATCATCAAGACAGAAGAAGGTTGTTTAAAATCAATTATAATGACATATTAATACCATCAATAAGTATATGGAGGATACCAATACTTATCATCATTGTGGAAAATATATTCATCTGGCAATTTTTTTGTGAAAGAATTTCCCAAGGCAGTATTGTTTGATCCACTCTCACAAGTGTTTACAAGTTGTAGTGTCCCTCCCAATATGTCACACAACAGTTCTCCAAGATAGTTTCTATATCACCTCAATCATGCCTCCTCTATTTTTATAGGATTTCAACTAATATAATGTACCTAGGGTATGTCCATGGGATGACTATTTTCTCATTTATCAAAGTTGCGAAGAAAAATATAAATGATAATTTAAGAAGAATAAAAAGAAGATATCATATGAGAGAACTAGTAACCCAATGTAGATGAAATTTGAATAAGAAAAAACATAAGTGAAAAAAAATTAAATGGACCATGTAATAATAAAAACCAAAAACAAGAAAAGAAAACTATAATAGATTAAAAAATTATGATCATGATGCCATGTGACTATTCAAAAAGGTGTATATGGGAAACATGGGATACAATCATATACCCCATGAAAAACATAGTAAATTAGAGCCCATCACTTCTATAATAAGTTGGTCATTCATATAATCAGTCCACTTCATTGCAATGTATCATAGAATAGTAAATCAATTATTGAAATTCATCAACATCCTTTTATCTACACCTATATCATGAAATCTACATGGGTAACAAAGGAGACCCAAATAGGGTGTGAGATACAGTCCCAATAATCCACCAACAACGGTTTCTAGATCAAACTAGTTTGTACAATATAAATGAGAAACATTCATTATATAAATTAATTTAATTATTTAAATAAATAAATCAACATGATGGTTTGGGTAGCACTCAGATACCTAGTCGAAACTACCTACATCACTCTTAGCCAGGAGTGTAAACCAAGGAAACTTGTAAAAGTAATGATGTATGGTTAATGGTCATCAAAAATTACATTACACGTGTGAACCGACCCCGTTAATTTTATTTATATCGGTGGTCCCATGCATATAGTATCCTACAAATATTTTAATAATTTAATAAGAGGCTTCACATATGAATCAGGAATTGAAATCCATCGAATACAGTGCAGAATCTAGATCCAATTCAAGGAAATCCATATAGAATCATGAGGGTTGGTGATGGAGCCTATGGTATTACTAACACCACAGAGTCTAGCCGAAGTTACCCATAAAGGAATCATTCATATTACTTAAGTCATGGTAAACACTGATTCGATACTAGGAATCTCACATTAGGGACTGAGTATATCCTAATTCAAGGAGTTTCCATCCTTCTAATGAATCCATCCATGGTTTCTCCCCTAGGGAACTCGTTTCACATATGAGTATAAGTAAATATGTACAGAGATATCATCCATGGAAATACATGGGTCACTCAAGGAGAATCATGTAGATCCAATCCAAGAACATCAATTCCATCCTAATCTCACTTATTTTGAGACTCATGATCACCCTCATCCCAAAGTACATCAAACATAGAAACCATTATCACATATCAAAAAGGCATATCTTATAAAATGAGTTAATAATCCTAATCAATCATCTTTAAATAAAACCCATAATTCCTGATATAAGGTACTAATATTAGGAATATGATCTAGTATTTAACTAATAATCACTATGAAAAGCAAAATAGTTATAAAAAATAATGTACAAATCATGAGAACAATTCATGGTCATAAGGAATATAAAATAAGGCAAAAAGAAATCATGATGCATATACATAAGCATAAAAAATGGAATAATGAAATAATCATAATGATCATGGGCCTAACATGTGGCATATTATTTATCTTAAATCCAAATCTATTCATCATTTCTAATCCTTTATTAAAAATAAAGTACACCAATAGTGGTGTTTAACCATTTTTGATAAAGGGAAATGGCATATACGAGGAAAACACATCCATTTGGATTGCTTAGGTAAAATATATCACACATAGTGGTGACTATTCACACACAATGGTTATTCCATAATTGAAACACATTTAATTTAATTTATTAATCATATTTGAGTCAACATTGGAAGGTTTATATGAATAGAACCTTGGATCACCCATTATAAAGCAACAAAATAAGACAGAAATATCTAGACCACCTAACTTGGGTAGTCTTACTCGAAAAATCTGTTGTTGAGGATTTAATCAATCACGAATAAGTGAAATCATAGAAATGATGCAACACCTTGAAAATAGTGCAAAATATATCACAAATAAATATTGAAATATACAATAGAATCAAGGACGATGAAATTAAAGAGGAGTGTTGTGCTAAAGTCGATCATTCCATTTCATCCATTAGTGAGTGATTTTAATAACAAATGGAAGATATATCAAAAACCCTAAGTTTTTGGATGAGGGGGATTCATTCATGTTGAATGAGGATATACCCACCATAAAATAAGTGGTGTGATGGAGGGTTATATTTTTAGGTTCATTGAGGTGAAAATCGAATTTTTTTCCCACACATACATTGGGGAATAACTTTGCTACAAGGTTGGAAAAACATTGTACCAAACATATGAATGAAATATATCCATGCGGTATAAAACATCACACAATTGTATTATTGGATTAACAGCATAGCAGAAAAACCATGCAACCCCAATCATCCCACTGCCTCCTACCCATTTTTTAGAGGAAATGTGTGGGATGGGTAGCATGATTTCATCAACGTGTGTGTCCTAGTCTACCTTATCGATCATTAGGTCTCAATCTTATGAATCTACCATGGTTCCCGTGGAGATAAACTTCAATATATTAGGAAACACTACTAGGGTAATAAAAATTAAATAAATTAGAAAACTAATGGTCCATACCCTATAAAAATTTGGTTTGTTACAACCACCACCCTCCTTATGAAAACACATCCCTTGTTCTCCTTACAATAGTGGCCAAACATCATTTGATAAATTTCCCTGCCACAATGCATGTACATCATCCTCAACCTCATAGGTATCATCTTATAAACATCCTTTATTTCATAGAATTTAGACAAAATGAACTGACCTGCCTCATAGAACCTTCGTGCTATGGTCAACAATACATATTGGATTCCCCTTGAAAGATACATATGACTCTCAGTCAATATACTTTTTATAAAATGAATTGGATGGGTCATCATGATATCGATGAAGTTGTAATACATGGAATGTATTGTTTGTGGAATAGTACCTATAAGGTAACTTCAACTGATAGTCTATCGGTTTCACTCCCTACACTATCTTGAATCGTCTAACATATGGAGGTAGAAACTATCCCTATCTCTAAACTCATCTATGACACATTCTAGGAGATAAAAAATGATTGAACTGATGTACCACCCCAAGAATTAGTGACTTTAAATGAATATATATAAAATACATTTCCAAGGATTGATCTATATCAATTTTCTTCTGATTCATTTAGCCTTTTTATAAATTCCCCAGAAATATATCATGACCTCACGGTGCAATCTCTCCAACCCATAAACCAGCAGATGGATGAATGGAATGACCTACAGTAAATGGAATCTTATAGAGCCATCTTAATTGTTTCTTGAAAACAATTATTTTAGGAAAAATCAATAGATAAGGTCATCCAGATCAGTAGACTGTTTTCAACACAGTCTAGCCTATTGATGATCACCTGGACTACATCATGAAAAAGAGGGAATCTCAGAAAATCTATCATAAAACGCATGGTGACTTCACTCCATTTACTCTCAAGAATTTATCGAGTTTTTATAATCCATAAGGTTGTTGGATCTCTTCCTTCATCTGCTATTAAGTGAAAAACTAAGTGATGAAACCAACAATCTACCCCTTAATTTTTATCCACCAATACAGGTGAGGAATGTACCAGTATATCTTGGTTATACCGGTATTAAATTCCCAAACAAAGGCATGATATATTTTCATCAACTCTGTTCATGTATGATTTTGAACCCAAGACAACCCATGTAATATTATGGTTCCTCTCTTATCAAGGATTCAACCTAAATGTTTTTTCTCACAACAGACCCCTTACCCCGGGATAAGTCCTTCATAATATTATTGTTGTCTCATCTTCACCTGCTCCATAAGAGAGGATCCCACAAATAAATATTATAATATTGTCTTCCCATTCTATTCATGAACATATCCTTGTATCTCAGAAAACATAGCCCCCATTTTCCACTCACTATTTGCAACCAAGATGGCATGGGTCCATGTTTTCAATATGAAGGTTTCATCCAAGGAATTACCCTTTTTGGGTGTATAATAATGCTATAATTAGAAATACTATAGGTATTCATCCCATATAAATTTTTTTAGATTTAGGCCTCGAACTATTGAGATGTATTTGAAACTTTTATGGTCCCTATAAAAAATGAATCACTCAATTAATATGTAATGAATCAAACAACATAGATCATGAACCATGGATTTTGTATCAGGGAATTTTTTGTGTAATTCTTCTCATGATGCCTCAGATAGATGAAATAATATACCAAAACAAGATCTCCATGCATTAATGCATCCCCCATCCTTATGCTAAAGTAATTATAGTACATGGTATATCTTCTTTCTAGATGAGTAATAATCAAGATTGGTGTGGAAGTATGTATTTCATATAGATCTTAAAACATTTTTTAATATGATTAAAACTAGATGAATTTCCTACCCTTATTAGTCCGTCCCATAAGTGGAGCTGCAAAGAATGATAAATCAAGGATGAATGTCATATAATACCCAACTGCCCCTAGAATTTCTATATGTAAAACACAATCTTGCGTTGTTCATAAGAAACAAAAATGATCAACTTAAAAGGGTTTGTAGATATTTCTTCCTATGATTTTATATGATGCAATAATTGAAACATACATATCTAAAGGTGTCATTTTATGATCATTTCTTATAGCTAGAGATCATTTAGTTTATTAATCATGATATCAAGATGGTTTATCTGGTGTTGTATGGTGTAAGAATACAATAATATTTCATCTAAAAATTCTACATCAAAGGAATCAAAATACTGGTGGAAAAACATGATTCAATTGAGCCATTATGATTATCGGCGCATTTATCAGACTGAATGGAATGAATAAATACTTGTATAATTTGTACATACTCTTAAATTTTTTATGTGGTATTTTTGATGTCCACCCTTGATCCTGAGGGTTTACCAACCTCCATCCACTCTTGGATAAGAATTTTCCTCTTTATAAATTGTTAAAGAGGTCATATATATAGTTCATGAACATATGTTAGTTCAATCAGAACCCATCCCTGCACAACCTTAGTTTATTGTCATCCTTCTTGGAGAAATATAATGGTGAATTCCAATGTGATGTGTTGGGTTGATGAAACCCTATATGTATAGATCTTAAAGATACTTTTGTTGTTCCTATAGCTTTGTAGGATCAATCCTATAGGGAGTAATGGACACTATTTTCACACCTGTAACTAGTTCAATGTTACAATCAACCTCTATCTTGGTAGGTATGTGGGTGAAATCATCTTGGGAGATGAACGAGAAACAATCAACCACATCCAGGAAATCTACAAACTATATCCCATTTTCTCTCAATAAGAGTATATTTATATGAAATGTTACCTGACCTATCTCACTAATCATGGGTCTAGATCATCTTTCCATGATATCCCAATCTCCCTAGTGGATATAGTTTATTCCCTTATGAAATGTGAAATATACTCTGTAGAGATAGAAGTACAACTGGTCATAATAAGTCGGGATCCAATGCCTACTAAGAATGATATCCAATTCAGTGTTATCTATGATAAAGATACTCTACAGAAAATATTACCCACCTATCTCAAAGAAAAATAATTCTACTGGCACATTCCATTTATTGCACTCATAAACATTTTCCAATTTTTATTATTCCACTATATTTCTCTATCTATAATCCCATACTTCTTATAATTGTGATAGATAATAAATTAGTTGATGCACATATATCAAAGAATGATGAAACTATTGTAGAGGATAACAAAATATTACCTATAATGATAGATGGTCTTAGATTAATCTCATTAGCTATAATCTACACTATATTGATATGGCCCAAATGGAGGCCCTTATCTGCTACCTAACTAGCTTAATAAGGTCTACTCTGCTAATTTAGAACCTATAAAACATGACTACCTCAGCCATAGACACCAACACATCGGCTTGATTGGGTGTTGGAAAACTAAAATGTATAATTATGTGGAGTACCAAATCCTATACCTAATCGATGTGTTGCTTCATATCTTCGATCAAAGTAATCTTTAGAAAAACATCTAACGAATCACTTAAGGTAACTCCTCCAACCGCAATCTCTATACATGATCAGGTTCCTTATGCACTAAGGATTTTTATTGTCTATCCTCCTACACAGGTGACTCCTAGCATGGATTTTAGTGTGTGTCACACGGTTGCAACCATCACAATGTGAACCCTTGAAACAACTCATCCTACTACTAGAGGAACCATTTCCTTACCTCGAAACTAAACTACCCTAGATCACATTAGCATCCTCTCTGAGATTTCATTATATAATGTGGGCCCATTTTCCCTTTATATATAACAATAGTCAACATGATGATGTTCTTTTTGATCAAACATTGTATAATATAATATCCTTAAAACATTTCACAACAGTCATCTCAGAACCATTTAGAGAAGGAGAAGAACATTATAGATTGGTGTAGCCTGAAAAATACCCATCCATGGACATAGATCCCCGATGAATATGAATGAACATTCTATCATAGTATACTCTTAGTTTCTAAATAAATAATTTATTATAGAATGTTGTTCTTAAATATTCATAGGCCATACACTGATGAAAATATTCTTAAATTCATAAAAATATCCAACATGAATTTTTGTGTGTATAGGAATGCTCATGGAGGAGATGGTTCCAATCATCATTATGTCATTTAGTATTCCAATGATGAATAAAATGTGTTCCCAACTACAATATTAGGTGAAATGGTTATTTCTTATTCTAGTATACTATCTTTTTTTTTGTATCTTTTGGTAACACATTCTTAAATATTTTCAATGTTTGTTGACATTTTGTGATTGTGTTCCGGTCATATGTCATTCATATTGGATAGTTATATGATTTTGTGAAAGATTTATGAACAAGACCCAAGTTACCATAATGTAGAGTGATGATAGAAAATAATTATATGTTGTGTGACTTCTAGGTTCATGATTGTTATATCTTCTACTTTGTAATTTTTATGGATTGGAATATAAGAATTGAATCATTGATTTACTATTGTCACCATTGTGTTTAATATCTATCTATGGATGGAATAAATAATTTTTTTAGTGTGAGTAGGATTCCATGTGTAGTAGAGAGGGGAATTTTTTCATTTTGAGAGGTTGATATCATGTTGTATTTCATAATTATTCCAATATCACATTGATCCTTGTTTCATTAGTGCACTTTCTACAGAGGTTTGTGCACACTGTTAGGACATTATATATTAATATTAACATTTCCATCAATAGTTTTAGGATGATTATAACATAGGCTAACTACGTGGTATGATTACCATATATATTCCTTCTTATTACATGGAAATAGTTTGGTTAGTATAACTTAATATTGAGCTTCCATATATCAATGATAATAGATTCATTCATCCTAATTTGTCACAAAGGTATTCTGTTTCCCTCTTTTCTATGAAGGAAAATTGGTTCCATGAAAATTGTATTTATTATTTGTAGTTAAATAATTTCACATTCAAGAATAAATATCTCTTTCACATGATATATGATCTATTTGATCATTATAGAGGGTTTGGTTCAATTTCAAATATTTACTATTGGTTAGTGCACTACTAGTTGAGAGTTTGAAGAGAAGATAAAACATAGATAGTGTTTTAATGTTGGTATGTGAATTTAATTATTGTGTTTATTCTATTTGGTTTCACTAAATTTATAGTTCTATTTATAGAATTTATTAATTATACCATTGTTTAGTAATTGTATAATTTTTTTGGTATTCATAGATGATATTTTTGTAACACAATTTTAGAGGTGGAGGACAAGCACCATTAATATATCATCATCATAATAATTTAGGAACATCATATATATGAAAATATTTTTAAATGTGGGTTTTTTATTCAATAATTAATGTTTATATGTAATTTTATATCTATGAGAGGCATCTCAGTGGATCCTAAAATTGTATTGGTTGATATTTCATAGGTGATACCTAGAAATTTGTTTTAGATCTGATGGTTCTTGGGGTTTGTGGGTTATTAATGGATTGTTTTTGGGAAATCTCTATGCATACATATATATGAAAATATTTAACTCCTATGGTAAGAAATTTTGACTAGAATGAATTATTTAAGGGATATTTTGAGAAACTAATGTTGGGATTTCCTTCATCTAATGTTTTAAATCATTGAAACTACAATCTAGTCATGTTGTTTTCTATGATTATTTTGGCATATGTTTTTGGTGTGTAATGATATATGGTAGATAGGTTGTATCCTGCTCCTATCACCATATCATCCCTCATGGGTTGAACTACCCTAACTACAACCTCATGATGTTAGTAGTTAATCATTCACTCAAAGGGTGTTGTTACTACATATTTGGGGATTGATTTACTATATATTCTAATCATAAGATCATAGGGTATATTTTCACTCAAAGGGACCTGAACATGTGACATAGATATTGGGTGGAGTATCTCTATAATTTTTATTTTTATGATTCCTAAACTCCCAAATAATGTAATGTGGTTGCGGATTTGTTGTGAAAGAAGTTACTAACACAAGTAATAAAGGAATCATTGGAAAAGTTATATGTAATGGTTTTTTTTCAAATTTGAGAAATGATATTAAATAATCTAGTATAAAGATATGGTTATATTCATTGTAGGATGAATCATAATTTTTTTATTTTGTTTGGATAATGTAGATATTTGACCATAAGTGCAATAGATTTATTAAAATACTTTATGGTGTGGAGACATTGAATGAGTAGTATCAGTCTCCCATGGGAACATTATGTTTTCAAAATATGATGGTTGTTCCTTTTTATCTATGGAAGGAGTTGATTTATAGTTGGAACGGTTTTTTTGGTTGATAAACCCATGTAATACAAATATGTCATATGATTTGGGACATCAGTTTGGTGGATATTGATTATATAGTCTATCTTATATTTATTATCATGGTGTCTTACATTTAATACAATTATGTAGGATCTCAATAGACCTGTTAGATTGTTCCATTGATTTCGCATTACTATTATGAAATGGGATGATATTTACAATGAACTACTCACAGGTTTTCCAAGGACTCCTATTGAGAATTATGTGAGTTGGGTGATATTTTATCCACTAATGAAATCAACTTATTTTCACCGAATAAAGAGGACAATGAATGTAAAATTTCATGGGGCCTTGTATGTTTGGGAGATTATGAGACATCATGGGGATCTCAATGTAGTTTTTTTTATAGGGAACTATGTTTCAAATGTTGGTTTTGGATAGTTTTTTAGGATATATTGGGTTCCCCATGGATATTGATGATGGCATATCATCCACGTATTTATGGATTGATGGGGAGATATCAAGGTTCTTGAGGATATTTTTCAGGCTTGTTTGCTTGAATCAATGGTTTTTAGGAAAATAAATTTATTTTACACGATGTTTACAATAAAAATAGTTATAAATACTTCACCAAGATTTTACCACATAAGGATTTGTATGTGTATCCATGTAGATATCCCTTTTTGTTGTCATATTGAGGAGATATTTATGTAGTTGGGATGAATAGAGCTCAAGAAATGAATAAAAGGTGATGTTATTCAAAAATATATTTTCAAGTATAATATTTATAAAAAATATTATGACAATTTCATAGATAGCTAGTAATGTTATAGGTTGGTGATTGGGAATTTTTTAGATTTTACCATGAATTGGGAAACCAAATATGGGAAAAGTAGGTTGAGTTGTCATTGATGATTTTTGGGAACGTTGATATCGTTGGATGACTTGGGTATGTGGAATATCTATTGTAGTTATTGCCTATATTTCTATCCATCAATGATGTGTTTCATATTTTCAATATGATGTGGTGTTTATTGGATCCTCACCATGTGATTGAACAGACTGATGTTGATCATGGTATCATTACCACTATAATTGATAAACTAGTTCAGATCCTACATCTATAAGAGAATTATTTGTATTGTAAAATTATTCCTTTGGTTTATGAACATTGGAATGAATGGAATTTCCATTAGTAGTGATTGTAGTAATTTTTTATGATGATTTAGTGTCATTAAATTTATCTATTCAACGGTCATGAGGACATTCAAGGGAAAATCAAATTATGTTGGGGAGAATGTAACAGGTCGTTACCATCCTTTTGGTATGCCTTGAATCATTTTTTTACATTCTATTTTTTTTTCATTATGGGATTCTATGGGATAGCGAACCATTTCTAGTTTAAAATAATAAATTTATGAGGACATATGTTTGTATGAATTAATAGAGTTTGGGTATAAATGTGTAAATTTATTTAGAGGGATCTCCATTGATTAAACGTTCCTCATGAATTCAATTTGGTATTTTTTTATGGAAAGTTGTTATTCAAACTTCCATATAGACATATTAATGTCTTGAATATGGTTCAATACATGAACATCTTATAGGTAATATGTCATGAATCTTTTTCAAAGCACGAAATTATATAAGACATGCAAACATTAAAAATCGTGAATGGGTAAATCATGATTTAATTTAGATTAACATGATTCATTTTTAACTAAAATGAAAATCGTTAAATTAATGACATGAAAGGGGGCCATAACATGAATTCATAGGGTTTAGTAGTTTAAATCATACATCACACATAAACCTTTTTAAATATATGGTACAAAAAAATCCCATTAATGATTTAGGGAAAATATTGGAGATTTTATATGATATACCTCCTTCCGGATCACAACATTCAAAATTTGACTCCTATGGAATTTATATTTCATATCCTAGGAAAGTGTTATTCTATCATTTTCAGTGGAATTAGTTAAACAAATGATGTAGAATATGTTGTTTATTAAGATTATAATTGGCTAGTGTTTTCCATTATTCCTTTATATTTTTTTCATTCCTTGTATTTCAAAGGTTAATCTATTGAATTCTAATCATTGTTGTGTAAGGAGGATGTATTTCCATCATTATTGAGGTAGTGGAATCTATAAAATTGGTTCTAATTCTGAAAATTGTATATATTCTTTTCAATTCCAATATTTTTGTTTAATGAAAATGAATTTATTACATTTTAAAGGATTTTTTTGAATTTACACTCATTTTTAATGATATTTCGATTTAAAAAAATATTTTGTTGGATATGAAAAAGTATTATTCAATAAAATCATATATTTTGAAAAGTTTTTGATAAACATTACACATTGGGAATCTTGGGTGATTCTGGAAATGGACATTTAATGTTGGTCTTTGTAACACCAATAGAGGTTTTTTTATGTCAATTGACTATAGCAGCACTCAATATCGGTTGTAAAAACCATATTCTTAGTTTAGTATTATTTTATGCCTAATATATAATAACCTAAACTATATCCCAAATTGTGTGGTTTTTCATTATACTGATTTCATCTTATGGACGATTATTTCAGAGAAATTTTCACACTTGCTTATCTTATGGTGATTCCAGGGTTCATTTTTACTATGATTACTTGATTTTCTATTATATTTTACAAATTCATGAATTTTTTTTATTATGGTATGAATTTACAGAATATTATGAAATTTTTAAAAAATGGTGTTATTTATGAAAATTCAAAAAACCATGATTTATTTTAAAGAAATAATTTGTGAACTATTGATATTAGAACATATATAGATTCATTGGTTGTATTGTTTTTGTTTATGTTCACACACAATTCATTTTCTATTAAGAAGATGTTGAAATAGTTTTGTAGAATTCGGGTAATGGGAAGAGAATCATGTGGCATATCGTGTTCTCTTGCCATTCGCTTCCTCCTTAGTGTGATAGTTTGTGGGGAAATACGGTCACATAAAAATAATTTATTATCCAACTAGTTATCATTCATGATTACCTAATTATCATAACGAGTATGTCTCATGGTTATGTATTCATTTACTATATCTTGTAATATCAATTTTCATTTGTTATACATCAGACGTGTGTTGATTTTAGGTATTTATCAATGTAGAGAGCCATTAGGGTATCCAATCTAGTGACAAATATTGATTCATTTCATAATAACTTTTTCCATCATTTTCAAAAATAAAATAAAAATCATATCACATCGCTTCATTAAGGCGGTACTACACTCATACACATGGGTGATGTTACCATTTTCCAATGGATTGGAAGGTAAGAAGAATGATGTGATATTATAATTATAAAAGTTAAATAATATAAAAAATATCCTAAAATTATGTTAAAATCACCATTATATCCTTCTATGGGAGTGTGTAATGGGAAGTGACTTACATCACTTCATCGGGTCGTAGTCATCCATAAAAAAGAGTGACAGTTACATTTCACATTTTAATGAAGAGTGTATGGACATACGTTATGATCTTTAGATTATTACATCACATTATAAATTAAATACATATGTTTTCATATCATCATATTTGATGCTGATTTATATGAGGAAGAATAAATTAAATAAAACATCTCTTCTAAAAATGATACATTTTTTTGGAAAAACAAATTATTTTTTACAAAAACACTTAATTGGTGTTTTTTATAATAATAATATGGACTTTAAGATATAGGGAGAGAATTATGGAAGACATGTGGGTAGCTATTCTCCATAAAAATTGACTGATGTGTGTAGTGGAGTGGATAATGGGTACACAAATAAAAGTTGATAAGAAGGCATACATGTATTTTTTTCAAAGGAAAATTGTATGAAAACATTTTATATTTATAAAATTATATAGAATGGATAATTTCCTAATAAAATATAAGATAACATAAATATATGGACATTAAATTAGAATTATACTTGTTTTTATGTCATTTTATCCGTTATCATTTTATTTTATCCAATGAAAAAATCCAATTTGATATTAATTAAAAAAAATTAATTTAATTTATTATAACATAATTGAACTAATCATACTTCTAAAATCATATTAAAAAATAATTAAACCTATAAATTTTTAAATAATTTTTTTTTTAAATGAAATCTGAATTTTCAGTATTCAACAAAAAATAAATATTTTAATGAAATTATAATAATTATTTCAATACTGATTTAGATATGTCTTGTTCAAAAATGAAGTTCATTTTTTCAAGTAAATTATATTTAATATAAAAAATATTATTTTAATTATTTGTTCGCAATGATTCATTGAAAATTAGATCATGAGAAAAATTTATTTTAAAAACCTAAAAAGAAACTCTAAAAAAATATGTACTTATATATCATTATGATTTTTTAACATAAAACTACTATAATAAATTTTAAATTTTTTTTCTACATTTAGAAGGTTCACGTCAATTTTTTATTGGTAAAAATGTCTAAAAATTATATATAATTTATTAAAAAAGAATAAAAAATCATTTAATGTTTCTTTTTAATATACAACAATGTAATATGATTTAATCACATAAATTGGATACCTTCTTAAATAAGAGTCATAATATTTTTTTCTGATATAAAAATTAATTTATTCA
Organism: Viscum album; assembly: GCA_963277665.1. Taxonomy (NCBI): domain Eukaryota; kingdom Viridiplantae; phylum Streptophyta; class Magnoliopsida; order Santalales; family Viscaceae; genus Viscum; species Viscum album. Next base: position 667,105,894 of record OY728165.1, on the reverse strand, counting down.
TCCTTTTTAAATTTATCTTGATAAAATTTGTTTAAAAATAAAATCATTATTTATAGTATTTTTAAAATAACCCCTTTATTTCTATTCATATAATTATTTTTTCCTGGTAAAAATTTATGCTTTCATGATTAAGGATACAATTATTTTAAAGTGGAATAACATGGATAGAAGGATTAATATTTATAAAAAACTACCCTAAATGTGATTTTTTGACTTTATTTCAACCATATTGCAACATATCATCTAGTTTTTCTTTCTGTCCTACTCAATATATGATTAATAAATATATTATAATTATTTCTTGTTAGAAATTACAAGTTTGTAATTTTCTTCACTTATAAAAGGGAGACTCCTATCAACCCTTTGTAAAAATATTTGAGCTATATAGAATAGGGAAAACCTAAAATAATAGAATAATATATTCTATAAAATTATCTAATATCATATTTTCCATAAAAATTCATTCTATTTAAGACAAAATTTGTAAGATAATGGATTTTTTTCAATGAAGAGGTAAGACATTTTATATAGTTATTTAAATTTTATTTGCTATTCTACATCATGTAAATTAATTTTACAAATAATAAATTAATGAATTTTTTTTTTAATATTATAAAATGTTATGATAATGATTTAATATCCAATAACCTTTTACTATCCATCCACTGATAAAAAAACATCGTTCATGTGTACATGTGGACTGTCACATCCATATTGTGATGCATTTTTTTCTTCAACTATATAATGATATGGTAAAAATAGTATATTTAATTAATATAAATGATATATATGATTTTATTATATTTCTATAATAGAATATTAGTATTCAATTTTATTTCCTTCCATCAATTGAATTATGGAAACATCACTCCAATATATATTTGAAATCACATCTCTATGATGTTATTTTATTAAGTTATTATAAAAAATGGACATGAATTGTCCTACAAATTTGAATAATGAATAAATATTTTTCATGAATATAATATTGGATATGATTTAAACATTATAACATTACAGGTATTGTTATTTATAAATGAAAACATGCATGGATGACCAAGCACTTATAACACAAAAACATTGACTTCTACAATGAATTTATAAAAAATGGGTGATCAGGAGTTATACAGAATTTATATATTTCATTATATATATTTTTTTATTATTAATAGATCTATAATAAATATATCATTTAATACTATATTATTGAATTTATTGGAAACAAAACATGGCTTAAGGTAATGGGGATATTTAATAATTTAATTTCTTTTATCGAATTTATATATTATTTTTTATGGAAACTATATATAAATAATCTATGTACTTTCATATATAATATCTATTCATAAAATTATATGTATAAGTAAAATTTTACTCTCATTTTTACCTTTAATAATTGAGAAATTTTTATCAAAATGAAAACTTATTAATTATTTGGTTTTGAGCTTTTTCATCCGTGTTTTTGTTTATTTAGAAAGGATTAAAAAGAAATAATTATAATAAAAATTTATCTTAAAATTCTTCATTAGATCATTTTTAAAAGTGAAAAAACAATATTCTCTGTCAATTTTTTTAATTTTTTCCCATTATCATGGTTGCACAGTGATTCAAAGCATCGATTATAAGGAGCAATGGCTATTTTTAACAAAAAATGATTACACTAATATTTTTCTAATATTTAGTGTAAAATATAATTTTAATGTAAAAATATTTTTTTATCAAAACATATTATAGTTAGTTGTTATAATAATTTTTTTATATGAAATCATCATTTACTATTAAAATGGTTTACATGGAATAAGATCTAATGGAACCATTATATTAATTTCATTAGATGGTTTATTATTGTGATTATTGAAAGTTGAAAAAACCCCTTTATATTCCATGATATATTATATAATTATGTTATGAATGTTTTATAATATTTTGGAATACATAATAAATTATTGTTATTATATAATGGGTGAAAGCATGATTAAATATCCCTCTATTTCATTAGGTAATGTAAGAACCCTGTAATTCATTGAGGTATGGATCCTTAAATTTTTAGTCTAAGTAGTTACAATTGACCTCATGTAGATGAATAATGAGATAATAATGTCTTTGAGGGTGTATAGGTCCTTTTAGTGCCCGAAACCCGTATTTTTATAGAAAATAGTCTTTGCGCATGTTTCAGAAACTATGTGGATTCAGTTCTTTCAAACAGAGCCACCTCGCACTGTTGGCGCACAATCATGTGACCTAAACATGTGGCATAACTGTGGAAACACAAATTTTTTCAAATTACCTATATATGGCTTGCACAGAGCTTAATCAAACTGTGTTCCCAAACCTTTTCGGTAGAGTCGTTTGGCATTGTTTCACAAATTGTGCAGAAAAACCTGGATCAAGGTTATTTTCAGTGTAATTGTACAACTTTTCCCTTAATGATTTATCAATCCTCCTCCTCCCTCCAGAATCGGAGAACTAATGGGATTAACCCCTTAAACTCACATTTTGGCAATTGTTTATTACCAAAGATAGGGATCAAGAGTTCTCCTTCATCCATAATACAAATGATCATCTGTTGGTCATGTTCAATTCACAATGGTATGTACTCGAGTCCAATTTCACTACTCCTATTTTTTCTCTCTCGACCTAGGTATCTTCATGTGAGATTGTTTCCCTCTTTATATTCCCACGATGAATATAATGCACGACCAAATGCATTATTAGGTTCAATGGTTATTTATTCATCTATTAGACTATCTTTTTTGGATAGTAGGGAAAAACATTCATATATATTTTCAATGATTGTAGACCTTTTGGGCTTGTTTGTAAATCCTATTTCATTCATGTTTGATATTTATATGATTTTGGGGAAGAGTTATGAAAATGATTGAATGTTTCCATCATGTCGAGAGATGATAGAAAAAATGAGATAGAGTGGGACTTCATTGGTTATGATCATTATATCTTCGACATAGTTATTTTAATGGAATTTAAGAAAATAATTAATGCACAGATATACTGTTGTCACCATTGAGTTTGGTATCTCTATATGGATGTAAGAAATCATTTTTTTTAATGTGAGTAGGATACCAAGTCTAGGTGTGTAGGGCCTTTTTTATTCGGTAAGGGTGATCTCATGTTAGTTTTCATAATTAGTCCTATATCACTTTGATCCATTTCTGATGAGTCCACATTATACAGTGTTATGTGCATACACTAAGGAATTTCTATATTAATATTAAAGTTTATATCCACAATGATAGGTCTATTTTACCATAGGCTATCTACATTGTATGATTCCCAAATATATTAGTTCTTATTACATTGTAGTATTTGAGTCAGTATAACTTAATATTGAGCATTCATATATCATTGATATTAGATTCATTCTTCTTATAATGTCACAAACATATTCTATTTCTCTCATTTCAAATAAGTAAAATAGGATCCATGGACATTATATTTATTATTTGTAGTAAAATAAAGTCACATTCAAGAATAAATATCTCATCGACACAATATATGATCTATTTGATAATCATTGAGGGTCTTATTCATTTTCAATGATTTACCTTTGGTTAGTGCACCATGAGTTGAGAGTCTGGGTAGAGTATAAACCTATGATAGTGTTTAAACGAAGGAATGGGAATTTAATGATTGTGTTTATGCCATTCTGTCTCACTAACTCTATTGTTCTATATTTGGAATTCAATAATTATACCATTCTTCAATTATTGGACATTATTTTTTGTCATCATGGATGCTATTTTTTAACACCATGTAAGAGGACGAGAACATAGTCCATTATGATATCATCCACATAATAATTTCTGAACACCATCTATACGAAAATATTTTTAATTTTGGGTTTTGTATTCAATAAATAATTTTTCAATGTAATTATATATATAATAATGGATTCTCAGTGGATCCTAAAATGGTATTTGTAGATATGTCATATGAGATACCTAAAAATTTGTTTGAGATCTGATACATCTGGGGGTATTCTTGTTATTACTAGAATTTTTTGGGACTTCTCTATGCTTACATATCTATGAAAATATTTAATTTTTAAGGTTATAAATTTTGATCCGAATGAATTATTTAAGAGTTATTTTAAAGAAATACGGTTGTTATTTCATTCATCTATTCTTTTGAATCATTGAACCATGGATCTGGTAATGTTGTTTTCTATGAATGTTTTTGAATAGGTTTTTGGAGTGTATTGATATATAATAGATAGTTTATAGCCTGCACCTTTCACCATTTCATCCCTCAAGGGATGATCTTACCCAACCAAAACATAAAGATGTTAGTAGTTATGCATCCAGTCATTAGGTGGAGTTACTACCTATTTGGGGAGTGAATTACTATATATTCTAATCATATGATCATATGGTATATTTTCACTCAAAGGGATATGAACATGTGACATAGATATTGGGTGGAGTACCTCTATAATTTTTATTTTGATATTTCATAAACTCCCAGATAATTTAATGTTTTTTCGTATTCTGTGATAAAGAAGCTACAAACAATAGTAATAAAGGAATCATTATATGAGTGATCTTTAATTGGTTTGTTTTCTAATTTTATAAAGTAAATGAATTTATAATGTGTAATGATATGTTTAGATTCAATATAGGTTGGATATTAATTTTCTTTGTGAGTGTGGATCATGTAAATATATGGCCATAGGTGAAATAGATTTATTAAAATCCATTATGGTGGAGAGACATCGAGTGAGTAGTCTCAGTCTTCCAGGGGGACTTTATGATTTCAAAATTTGTTGGTTGTTCGTTTTTCTCTATGGAATAAGTTTATTTATAGTGGGATCATTTCTTGTTGGTAGATAAACCCATGTAATACAAATATGTCCCATGATTTGAGACATCATTATTTGTGGATATTGACTATATTTTCGATTATGTATTTTTTATCACGGTGTCTTACATTTAAGACAATTTTATAGGATCTCCATAGACCTATTATTTTGTTTCATTTATTACCCATTCCTGTGATGAAATGGGATTATATTTACATTGATGTATTCACTTGTTTTCAATGGACTCGTTGAGGGATGTATTTGAGTTGGGTTATTTATGATCGACTCATGAAACCAACTATTTTCATCCCTATCATGATGTTGATGAATTTAAAATTTCATGGGGCTATGTATGTTTGAGAGAATATGAGACATCACGGGGATATCAATGATATTTTTTTATAGGGAACTATGTTTTACATGTTGGTTTTGAATAGTTTTTTAAGAGATTAGGGGTTCCCAATGGATATTGAGGATGGCATATCATCCACATATTAATGGATTGATGGGGGGGATATCTAGGTTCATGAGGATAATTTTCGTGCTTGCGTACTTTAATCAATAGTTCTTTTGAAAATAATTTTTTTTACATGAGTTTTACAATTACAATAGATTTCAATAATTCACCAAAAATTCACCACTTAAGGATTTTATGGGTATCCATCTAGATATCTATTTTTATGGTCATATTTGGAGGATATTTATGTGTATGGGAGTAATCTAGTTCAAGAAATGAATAAATGGTGCAGTTTGTCTAAAATGGATTTTCATGTATCATTTTTAACAAAAATATTATTCCAACTATCGTAGTTAGTGAGAAATGTTAGAGGTTGCTGACTAGGAAATTTCTAATGTCACGACCCGACCCTACCTGGGATCGAGCCGCAACTACCCAAACCCCACCTCCATAGGCCAGGGGTAGGAGACCAGCGCTGAAGGAAAAACAACACAGGGAGGCCTTTGCCTGAGTACCTACAAACACACGCAACCCACTCAATGAAGAAGTGTAGAATAAAAGAAAATAGAAGTAATGTAAAGTTAAAATGCTATATATAAACCAAAAAAGGGCATTTACCTCTAACAGTACAAAGACAGTGATGAAGGTAAACTGAAAAATAAAAGGGGAAAACACGCGCCCAACCAGAAAGGGTGCCACAACCCGGTAACAGGTAAACAAAAGAAAAACTGCCGAAAGGGTGCCACACCTGGAACCCGACTCCGACCACTGTACGTAGTCTAAGCTCCCGATCTCCGAAGATCTTCTGAAGTCACGACAAACATGTCTGTCATCTGCAAGGGAACACCATGTTCGGGCAAAGCCCAATCACAAGTGACTATAAAAATACTAAGAAGGATACCCCGAAGGCTCGAGGGAGAAACGAAGGAGGTACCTAAGGGTGAGAAGTAGATCAAACAGGGGAAAGTAAAGGATTACAACCAAGAGTACAGTAAAGCGAACAACAAGGAGTGTGGTAGAGTAACAGTAGAGAGTCCACCTCAACCCAACAAGAGAAAGGAGGTAGAGTCGTCTAGACACAAGGAGATGGAAACGGTGATAATATGATTTTGTCGTCGAGTATTTGATACCTATAGGAAGAGATTAGACTCATCCAACCATGAGAAGCTAGACACGGAAGGCACGTGGCATTCCTCGTGTGTCTTTACCTCTCCTGGAAGGAGAGTAGCCAAAACCATAGTATTGAGTACTTGAACAAGGTATATACATATCGATATTATCAATCAACAATCCAGAACAATATCGTAAGGGGATCTCCGTTATGTAGCTCAATCCAAGAAAGTGAGTAGCCAACAATCCCAGAAGTAAACACCATCGATACCCAGCGTCCCGCACGTCTGCCCCAAACTGCAAATCAGGGGCTCAAATCACCACACCTTAACACTATCCGCTTTGGGTGGCACTGACTCACCCACACGGTTTTAGGGCGCATCACAAGGAAGTGTCTCGGTGGGGGAAATCCCCCCTTGTACTTGAGATTTCTGGGGGAACATCAAACCAGACCTCGTCACTTCCCCTTAGTCGAGAGGTCGTTTCAAAGTCGACAAGCGACCCCCCTACCCGACCCCGCTAGAGGGTAGTCCCTGGATTTCGACGGGTTCCCTCTTGAGGGAGACCCAAAAGAAGTCGACGGCTACCCCACTACCAAGTCCTATATAAGAGTAATCCACTGGAGGGAGACCTGGATAAAGTCATCGATGAGTCCCAATGCCCAGTCTCGTAAAAGGGTACTACACTGGAGGGAGGCTCGGAACTGTCATTGAGGACCACTTCCCAGCACAGCTGGAGGTAAACCCAGCATCGGGGACCACTTCCTAGCCCAGCTGGAGGTAAACCTAGCATCATGTACCACTTCCCTGCCCCATTAGAGGTAAACCTAGAACTGCTCTGGCTATCCCTGCTGGATGGTACTGCTCAGTGAACACTGATGTACTGGCCATCGCTTCCGGATGGTACAACTGGCCATCCCTGCTGGATGGTACCTCACTGACCATCCCTTCTAGATGGTAAAACACTGGCCATCTCTATTGGATGGTACAACCTCCTAGCCAGACCTACTGGGAACAACCTCCTGGGTAAAGGAGCGGTGCCCACGTAATGTGTTGGTCACACTAAATCCACAAGTACTCTTCTAGGTAACACGAAGAAACTCTGCTGGTAAAACCATCAATAACAGAACCAGGGGAAGACCACTCAACCCTGCTGGTCGAAACCATCGTGAATAGGACCAGGGGAGAGACCCCCTCAACCCTGCTGGTCAAACAAATGAGAACAGAACAAGGGGAAAACTCAACTGTGATGGTAAAAAAACAAGAACTGGGCTAGGGGAAACATAACCCTGATGGTAAAATAAATGACAACATAGAAAGGGGGAAACTCAACCCTCCTGGTCAAACAAACGTGAACAAATCCAGCCGGAAACTGAACCTTGCTGGTCAAACAAACGAGAACAGAGGGACCATCTACCTCATGATGGGTCAAGGGTACGCAATGCGGAACACAACATTCACATGGGGACCACACAACGTGTGGCCCCAAGTCAACTCCAACCAAGCACACAAACATTCTCAGGTCCAAACAATCACATATACCTCCCAGCATTCCCGTATACTACTAGAGTATACCATGTTTCTATCCCAAAGGATATCATGCACATGGAACCCAACATCAATGCGAAGGGCGTAAATGCAACAACTCCAACTTGCCACCTCATCGGCCCAGGCACAACCAACTACATCACTTCAAACATTCATTTCACTCTCCCAAAAGTAAAATCGATCACATGGCAAGGGTTCCCTACAAACACTGTAGGAAGAACCACCACTGTTACACCCTTCATGCTTCCATATCTAAATGAGGTCTCAAATTAGGAGCCTCACATCCAAATTGATTGCACCGCCGTAATCCTCGTGGAAAAACTTGCGAGATCGACCACTTACTCGCCTCCAACAGATATCTGACGTAAAAGTTGTTTGACAGAACTTTACTCCCAAACGACGTCCCGTGGTCCCGAGCCCCGGCCCCAAAAACATTCGGGCACATCGCTCCATTGAGATCCCCCCGGAAAACACTTCAAATTGACTTCTCACATGAGTGCAACAGATATCCGGGGAAAAAGATGCATTTCGTCGTCCCGCACATGAGCAGTGCTTCATAAGACAAGCATCCTGGTCCAGAAGCACAACGAATGGATCATGCCGTTGTGATCCTCTCGAAAAGTACACAATATGGACTATTCAATGCCCAAAACGAATGCCCGATGATAATGCTAGAAATCACCACCAACTCACAAAATGGACCTCATGGGGCCCGCACCATCCTACAGAATTAATGTGGTCGGATTGAGCTATTGGAATGCCCTCAGAAAAACACCCAGGAACGACTACTCGCACACCCCGAAAAGACGTCCGATGAATATGTTGCAATGCGCTACACGCAGCAAGAAGTACAAGACAAGGGGCCCATGCCTCAACTCTAGTTTCAATGCCTGAAAAGACACTGGAAAACTCTGTCTCATTGCTAGGGTTGTAACGCCACTTACAGCACTCGATTCGGATATCGGATGTGTCCGGGATGCCCAAAACAACACCCCCGGAAGGATGCCAATTCACTTACTGGTGTGTCGCGGCTCCAAGGCCCCCATGTCTTGGGAATTTAAAATTCCTTAGGCCATCTCAATAATACCTCCTTGATCCAATTATTGTGTCGCCGCAGATTGAATGTGAATCCGACACTCGGATAAGGAGTTACGCAATCTCAAGTGTCATCAGACACAAGTGGGTGTGGACTGGACCGGTCCGAGCGGTCCACACCCCCTGGACCGACCCAAGCCGGCCGACACGAGGCTCCGTCGGATAAGCTTCCGCAGCCCCCGCTTCACCCACACGGACTACGGTCCTCCAAACCGACCGACAATGAGGTCGATCTCTATTCCACGTGGAGACCCGCATTTGGCGAGTCTCTGTCTCTCGAGCGGGGTTGCGCGCCACGACCCCGACTTTCGCGTCAACATGCCGGCTATGCCGGCCCGTCCTACCGAGCCGCCCTCCTGAGGCGCCCCGTGCTGACCTATGCATGGAGCCACCACTCGGACGCCCTACTTCCCAGCCTGCCGCCTGGAGCACAACCGCGTAGAGGAGTCGTCGTCACAGTCGTCGGCTCTGATCTGCCGCTAGCTGCCATCCCGGTTCACCAAAAACCTACAGGACCACCCTAAAACATCTGGAAAAAGACGAAAACGGCCGTGAAACTTCCCAGTGCCACCCCGGATGCTACGATACTTGGATTTTTGATCAGAAAAAAGTGTTTGAAAGCTTGGATCTGGCTCTATTTAAAATTTTCCTTCACTCGACAAACTGATAGAAATTTGACGCAAGAAAAAGAATTCAAGGGAGATGCAGATATTAAAAAAACACAAACTCCTACCTGCAGGGGAGTTGCCCGGAGCTTCGCCGCATGTGTCACTACCGCACCTACCGCTCGATGCTACCTTGATCGAGGAGGGTGGAGGAGGAGGAGAGGAGGTTTCTCCAGGGGAAGCCATGGGAGGGAAGGAGGAGAATGGGGAAGAGATGGGTTATATAAAAAAAATTAATTAAAACATTTAATTAATTTAAACCCCCAAAATGACCCGCATCTGAAACCTCCGGCAGAGTCATGATTAAGCTTCCCCTAGGGTAAGCACCACCTCCCGAGAACAACTGTGGTCTCGAAATTTTAATCTGAGGCTCCGTTCGAATGTTTATGATTTTACGTCTGAAGTTGTAAATTAGGAAAATGACTTTGGTGGCATTTTTCAGAGAAGGCATGCGCTCTCGAAAGTTACACCCCATCAAGATTAAACTGCATGCTCAAGACCAAACTGTGCCCCTGGTTTTACAATCTCATCACCCATTTAAGAGATACTTGAGTTAATCCATTAAACGAATAAATTAATCATTTTAATTATCTGTTTAACGTTCCATTAACAGGCGAGGGGTCCCAACGACTCGTGATGACATGTTTTATGTCGTTTCTAGGGAAATACCCCATTTTCAAACGCATCGGTGCACTCAGATTTACGATATAAAGCACCATTTAGGAGTTATACCATTTATTTGGCATTCCTAGTTGGAATGTACTGAAAATTTAATTCCGGCCACATCGGGGCTCGAAATCTCACACCGTCTCAAGGTGCCACTCTGGATTATCATCAAGAATATTCAAAAGTCTATTATAGAAAAAAAGGTTCCTACATTTATCTTTTTATAGAAATTTGGAAATCATCGATGGGAAAAGTAGGTTATGTTGCCACATATGTTTTTAGGGCCCATTGTTATCGTTGGATGACACCAAAAACTGGAATATATATTGCAGTTATTTCCTCAATTTCCGTCCATCCATGATGTGTTTTATTTTGACAACATAAAGAGGTGTTTTTTAGATCATTAAATTGTGATTTAAGGTACTGATATTGATAATGGTATCATTATAACTATGGTTGAGAAACTAGTTCTGATCATGCATCTATAAGAGAATGATCTAAATTATAAAATGATTACATTGTTCAGTGAACTTCGGAATTGATGGGATTTCCCTGGGACTAGAGAGTATGAATTTCTTATGAGGTCATAATGGCCTGCACTTTTTTGGAATATGTTCATGATGACATTCAAGAGAAAAACTATTTATTGTGGGATGAATGTAACACATCGTTTCCATTCTTATTGTATTCATTGAATAATTTTTTTTATTTCTTTTTTTTTGGTTTAATTATGGGATTATCTGGGATAGAGAACCATTTGCAGGGTAAAATGAAAAAATTTATTAGGATTTATTATTTTATGAATTAATTGAGTATGGATATAAATGTGTAAATTGATTTAGAGGTATCTCCTTATATTCAATGTTTGTCAAGAATTAATTTAGTTATTTTTTAAGGAATTTTGGAATGAAAAATAACTTGTGGAAATATTCATGTCTTCAATAGGGTTCATGACATGAACATTTTATAGGTAATATGTCATGATTATTTTTCAGAGCATGAAATTTTATAAGACATGAAAACATAGCACATTGTGAATGGTCCAATCATGATTTAATTTAATCATACAATATTCATTTTTTAACTAACAGGAATTTTATAAAATTAATGACATGAAAGTGGTTCAGAGTATAAATTCAGTATGGTTAGTAGTTAAAATCAGATTTCACACATAACACTTTTTTTCATATATGATTCGAAGAAGTCCCTCTAATTCGTTAGGGGTATTTTTGGATATTTTATATGACATCCCACCTTTCGTATCACTCCATTCAAAAATTAACTCCTACGAAATATATTATTCATATCCCGGTAAAGTGGTATTCTAATTTTGTCAATGTAATTAGTTAAATAAGTGTTTTAGGATGTTTTTTTATTCAGATTATAATTGGTTGGCGTTTTCAATTGATCCTTCAATTTTTTTTCATTCATAGTCATTCAAAGGAAATTATATTGGATTCAAATAATTATTGTCGAAGTAGGATAGGATTCCATCATTATTGAGGTGGTTTTATCTATAAATAGGTTCTAATTTAGTAATTTTTATATATTGTTTTCAATTCCATTTGTTTTGTTGAATAGAAATTAATTTTTTACATTTTAATGTATTTTTTTGAATGTATTCACATTTTTAATGGTATTTCCATATAAAAATAGATTTTATATGATATGAAAATATTTTATTTAATAAAATAATATATTTTGAAATGTATTTGATAAACATTACACATTGGGAACCTAGGGTGATTCAAGAAATTGACAGGATACATTGGTTTGGGTGACACCATTAGATGTGTTTTGATATTGACTGACTATAGGAGGAATCAATATTGGTGTTAAACACCATATTCCTACTTTAGGAATCACTTATGTCTAGTATATATTCACCTATGATATATCCCAAATGGTTGGATTTTTAATTAATACCTATTTTATCTCATTATGGATTATTTTAGGGAAATTTTCTCACATTCTTATCGGATGGTGAATCGAGGGTTCCTTTTTTTCCTATAATTACAAGTTTTTCTATTATATTTTACAAATTCATTAATTTTTCTATTATGATATGAATTTATAGAATATTATGTCATGTTTAAAAAAATATATCATATATGGAAATTTAATTAACAATGGATTTATTTTAACGCCATAAATTGTGAATTGATGATATTAGAACATATATGGATTCATTGGTTGTATTTTGTTGGGTTCTATTCTCACACCATACATTTTCAAGTAAGATGCTATAAAAATTGTTTTTTAGGATTTGTGTAAGGGGAATGAAATCATTTGGCATATCAGGTTCTCCTTCTATTCGCTTCCTTCATAGTGGGATAGTTGGTGGTGGCATATGGTGCAATCAATACTAATTTAGTATCCAAATCATTATCATTCATTTTTACCTATTTAGCATAACTGGTATGTCTCATGGATATGTATTCATTTAATATATCATTTAATTTCACATTTCATTAGTTATACATGATACGTGTGGTGACTTTTGGTATTTTACCAATTTGAGAACAATAATGGATTCCAATCTAGTTGACAAAGGTTGAATCATTTCATAAACACTTTTTCCACCATTTTCAAAAATAAATTTAAAATCATATAACATCGCTTCATTGAGGCATTAGTACACACGTACAAAAGGGTGATGATATCATTTTACAAAGGATTAGAAGGAAAGAAGATGGATGTGATACTATAATTATAAAATTATATCTATGTCATATATATCATAAAATTATGTAAAAATTTCATTTATATCCTTCAATGAGAGGTTGTAATGGGAAATGACATACATCAGTTCATTGGGCCGTAGTCATCCATATACAAGAGCAACAATTACATTTCAAATTTGAATGAAGAGTATATGGATATAGGTTATGATATTTAAATAATTACATCAAATTATATATTAAATAAAATTGTTGTCATAGCATCTTATTTGATGATGATTTATAAATGAAAGAATAAATTAATCAAAATAACTCTTTTAAAAAAGATACAACTTTTTGTAAAGCCGCCTTATTTTTTACAAAAACACTTTATTTTTGTTTTTTATAATAAAAATATGCCATTTAATATATGGGAGTGAATTTTGGAAGAGATGTGGGTAGGTATATTTCATTATAATTATTCGGATGTGTGTAGTGGAAGGATATAGGGTACCCTTATATATGTGAAGAAGAAGACATACGAGTATTTTTTTCAAAGTAAAACGACATGACAACATTCTATATATGAAAAATTATATAGAATGGATCATTACCTAATAAAATATAAGATAACATAAATATATGGACATAAAATGAGAATTCGACATATTATTATGTCATTTAATCTCCTATCATTTTAGTTTATCCAATGTAAAAATTCATTTTGATATTAATTATAAAGAAATTATTTTAATTTATAACATAATTTGACTAATCATACTTCTAAAATATTATTAAAAATTAAAGTAACATATAAATTCATTAAATTAATTCAATTTTTTTAAATGAAAATAGGTTTTAACTATTCAAATATAAATAAATATTTTCATGATATTACAAAAATTATCTCTATAATGATTTTGAGATGTCTTGTTCAAAAATAAAGTTTATTTTTTAAATTAAATTGCATTTAATTTTAAAAATAATATTTCTATTATTGGTTCCAAAATATTCATTGAAAATTAGTTAATGAGGAAAATTTATTTTTAAAGCCTAAAAAGACACCCCAAAAAATTATCTTTTTATATATCAATATGATTTTTAACATAAATCCTCTATAATTAGTTTTCAATTTTTTTATTCCAATTGATACATCGAAATTTAGATTCCTCATTATTATTGTATGTGGTAAATTTTCATTTCTTAAAAATTGGTGTTCCCTGTAATATAAGATATCGATGGAATTAAATTTATTTGAGAAAATATTTTTCATAAAATCTAATGGTGCTACATTTGGAAGGTTCCATATTATTTTTTACTGTTAAAAATGTCTAAAAACTATATATAATTCATTAAAAAATAACAAAAAACCATTTCATGAGTATTTTTTTACTGTACATCCATGTAATATGATTTTAAAAGATAAATTGTTTATTTTCCTAAATAAATTCATAAATTTTCTATTCATATAAAAAAATTAATTTATTCATCCTTTTTATATTTAATTCGATAAAAATTATTTTAAATATAGAGTCGTAATTTTCAATTTTTTTAAAATTACTCATTTATTTCTATTCATGTAATTATTTTTTCTTGGTAAACATTTATGCTTTCTCGATTAAGGATACATTTTTTTAACATGGTAAAACATGGATATAAGGATTAAAATTTCTAAAAAACATCCCTAAATCTGATTGGTTTAGTGTATTTCAACCAAATCAAAACATATCTTCTATATTTTTTCATGGTTCTCCAATACATGATTAATAAATATATTATAATTATTTCTTATCAGTAATTATATGTGGTTAATTATACTCACTTATAAAAGGTAACTTCCTCTCCACCCCTTGTATGATTTTTTTGAGCTATATAGATCACAAAATACCTGAACTAATAAAATTATATATTCAGTAAAAATATCCAATATCATATTTTCCTTAAAAATGCTTTCCATTTAGGGAAAACTGTGTAAGATAATGGAGTTTTCTCAATGAATATATATAACATTTTACAGAGTTATAACAATTTTATTTCCTCTTCTACATCATGTAATTTTTTTTAAAAATTATATAATAATGAATAAATTCTATTAAATATTATTAATGTTATTATAATGATGTAATGACCTATATCCTCTTTCTATCCTTCAACTGATAAAAAAAATTATTCCTGAATACATGTATACAATCACCTCCATAGTGTGATGTGTTTTCCTTCATCAACTCTTTAAAGTGATTGTAATTATATTATATTTAATTAATATATATGATATATAAAATTTTATTATATTTCTATTATGGTAGGTTATTATTAAATTTCATTTCGTTCCATCAATTGAATTATGGAATCATCACTCCAATGTATATATGAAATAACGTCTACATGATGTGATATAATTCATTTATCATCACTAATGGACATGAATTCTAATATAAATATATATAATGAATAAATATTTTTCACGCATATAATATTGAATCTTATTTAACCATGATAACTTTACTATTAAGGGTATTTATAAATGAAAAAAATGCATTAATGTCCTAGAACTTATCACCTAACACATTGATTTCAAAAATGAATTTCTAACAAATGGGTGATCATGAGTTATATGGATTTAATAAGTTTCATTATATATACTATTTTTGTTTAATAAAATATCTATAAAAATATAACTTTTTTATAATATATTTCTGAATGTTTATGAAGAAAAACATGGAATGATGTAATGGGTATATTTTACTATCTAATTTCTTTTATCAAATTTATATACTAATTATTTTGATGGAAAAAATATTATATATATAGCCGATATATTTTCATCTATAAAATGTATTAATAAAATTTTATGTATATGTATAATTTTACACTCTTTGGTACATTTAATAATGGATAATTTTTTTATCCAAAGCAAACCTTATTACTTCGTTGGTTTTGAACCTTTTCTTCCTTTTTTTAATTTATTTAGATGGGTTTAAAAAGAATAATTTTAATGAAAATTTATCTTAAAATACTTTTGTAGATGTTTTTCAATGTTTAAAAAACTATATTCTCTTTCAACATATATTTTTTGAATGTTTTTCCCACAATAATGGTTGCACAATGATTCAAAGAATCCATTAAATTTTTTAATGGATATTTTTAACAAAAAATATTACCATAATATTTTTCTAATTATTAGTTTTAATTATTTTTTCAAAGTAAAAAGAGTATCTTTATAATAACATATTCAAGTTGACCATTATATGAATTTTTCATCTATGAAAACATTATTAACTATTAATTTTTTGTACATGAGATATGAGCATACAGAACCATCATTTTAATTTCATTAGATGATTTTTGATTGTGATTATTGAATGTTGACCAAACCACTTTATATTCAAAGATATTCAATATAATTATGTGATGAATGTTTATAACATTTTGGATTACATAATAATTTAATATAATTATATAATGTGTAAGAACAAAATTAAATACCCTTCTATTTCATTAGGTAATATAAAAACCCAATTATTCACTGATGTATGAATCTATTAATTTTAGTCTAAATAGTTACATTGGACCTAATGTGGATGACTAATGAGTTAGTAATGGTTTTGAGGTTTTACAAGTATTTTTTGGATCCAAAAAACCATATTTTTAGAGAAAAATGTCTCTCCACAATGTTTGGAAACTATGGGGATTGAGTTTTTTCAGATAGAGCCACCTCGCACAGTTGGTGCACATCCTTGTGCCCAATCCTTTTTGGAAGGGCCATATTTCACTGTTTCACAATCCAGGCAGAAAAATCAGGCACATGCTAATTTTCGGGGTAATTGTCCAATTGTTCCACTAATGATTTATCAATCCTACTCCTTCTTCCAGAATCAGAGAACCAGTGGGATTAACCCATTTTCTTCTAATTTTGGATATTTTTGCTTGCCAAAGATATGGACATTGAGAAATACTAAATCCATCATCCCAATGATCCTCCGTTTGTTATGGGGGATGCGCAATGGTATGTACTCAAGTCCTCCATTAATACTTCTATTTTTTTTCTCGACCTAGGTATCCCCATGCGAGAATTTCTTCTTCATTTTTAAATATTCTCTGATCGGATGAAAATCAAGGTCTGATACATGAGGATAAGGATTGTACAACCTTATGTTCGGTGGTCTATAACTCTCCCCTAATGTTCGTTGATTTTACAATAATTGTGTGGGACCAACCAATTTCATCGGAAGTCATTTCTTAATTTTACATGTAGTGATTATACATGTTATATTTGTTTGGTTATGATATTTCGAAATATGTGATTATTGGTTCTCATTTACCCCCACATCTCAATATTCCCCCTCTATAAGTTTATGCCATATTTGGGTTTTAAATGTTTTGGCACGTTTAATGCACCATATGCGTGTGCCTTCAATAAAAATTCATAAAGGTGACCCATTCTCAAAAAATGGGTTTCTGTTAATGATAATTTCAGTATGAAATGTACCAAGTATGGTCACCAGATGACCAACTTAACTTAAGTGCTTCCAAATGTATATTAAATGTGAAATATCAAATGGAATGTGTTCTAAGTATATAAATTTCCCTTAACAAATGTGATTTAATAAGGATTACATGTCCATATAACCCCATTATTTGTTAATGGAAGGTAAAAAAAATTTCATCTTTAATTTAATATTCATTAATGGTTAATTAAGACTTAATTAAATAGTTGCAACACAAAATGGACTATCCACACTAATCAAAGACAACATATGGACCAATAAATAAATGGTTGAAACCATAATTCCCCTTTTCTCTCTAATGGAAGGAAATTCATAAATATAATGATTTATTACATGATTAAAATATCAAATAGGAATGGATATACTCAAGATCACCTTGGATTCTGGGAGAATATAAACTTGGGTCTCAAGAACCCAATTCCTATTCAATGATGTGGTCTAATTTGGTTGATACCCACCTTGAATTTAGTTCTATCCTATTCCATGGATGCCCAATATATTACCATAGGGCCCTTTATATTATTTCGTAATACCTAGGATAAACTCCTTGGATCCAACATTGTCTGGTAGGTTCCATGGTGAAAGCCCATAGGGCCCTATATTTTCTAATATTAGTTTTACCATGGTGAAAAACAATGTAATAGGTACGAACCATATTATGGAATACACTGGATTATGATCCTTGTTTTACAATCTTTCCCCTTAGCTAGACTCAAATACTATTGAGATAGCATTCCATGAGATTTATGATTCCTTTGTTATATACATGGAAAAACCACACTGGATATCATTTTCAGGTTTCCTTGTCATGTCTAGAGAACTTTACTAATTATATTATCACAAGGTCATGTCAGTTATGGATATTCCTCAAGTAACCTATTAACATGAAATGGTGATTTGTTAATTGATGACCTATATACATGTTCAGACACTAGCTGATGGATGAAGCTCGTAAAAGGGTATTTAGTTATATTTTTCAGCTTGCTTTACTTTATATATGCTTGATTTCACACTTCTATATTCCATTTCAATAGTCAGATGTTATAGAAACCATTTTTGGTGGCCCACTGAGATTTATCTCAAACCCTCTCTAGGAATCGTTTTGTACTCGGAGAAGATTACATGGTTTCAGGGATTGAAAAAGGGAAGAATTCAACATCCAACACATGATTTCATGCTGATAGGATGATGCATGATTTATATTACCTAGTGGGATATCAGGATTCTTGGAGTAGCCTTTGTTTTTATTTACACTATGAAACATATTATACCTATTTTCGGGTACCAATGATTCCAATTTTCAAGTGACATGTCCTTACATCGTCATTTTTTCAGTTTATATGGTTACTGTTATTTTCATTTTTTTATTGCATAAGATTTCATCAACTAATTATTAATATTGTTTAAATTTCTTCTACTATTTACTATTCAATTATATTTCCTCTATTGTGATGTACTCCACTTATGAGGGAATAATTTTCCCACAGTCACACATTTATCCCTCACTGCTAGTCAGCAACCTCTGGCATTTAGAGAGATACGCTTGAGGCCACGTGGCCCACTGCGCTCAACGTACCCATTAAGTGGAATCTGGGTCTGGGATGTCACAATGTTGTATCATAGGTTTCTTCTTTTATTTATTTACTATTTGTATATAATATATAAAAAAACTAAAATTCTTGGGATTTGGTCATAATTCATTCTTGGGAATTGCAAACCCACATTTATTGTAAAAACCATGTTTCAAAAATTATATTTGTTTTTTTTCTTATTATAGTTGATATTATTTCTCCATTGGGTGATTCACATGCAACGTGATGTGGTTTTTTATTACAATGTTTGAGGTTTTTCACTCATCATTTCTCGATGATATGATGGCATGGAGCATTGTTACATATATAATTATAGGCAACTAGAATTCACATGTCATACAAATTGTCAAGCCATATAGTTGAATGTAACTTCATTACATTAGTTGATATGATTGTGATTGTGGAGTAATGTTGTGATAGTATACTTTTATGTGTATTAATTTGGATTTTATTGAGTGTTTGTCTATATCAATTCCTGATGATTTTGGGCCCTCATGGGTTGGGAAGAGTATTTTATCGAATCAAGCCATTATATTATAATGAACTGTGTGTCATTTCTGGGGATAGGTTTATGGGAAGTAATTCATTGGAAATGGATATCCATTATAAAATGAATCATGGAATCTAAAATTAATTGGTAGCACATACTTATTTTGCATTATCATCTTTATGAAAGGTAAAGAATTCAACCAATAAATTAACTGAAATATGACATGTAACTTATACTTGATCACTTACTAATAACTGGCCATCTTAGCAGATTTTTTGGGTAGTATTCCTTGGGTAGTGAGTTTTAAAACATTTATCATCCATTAATGATGTTATCTCATTGTTTATATGAGTGTTCTGAGGTGTGTTAGTGGCATTTATTAACTGATGTTGTCATGCCACCCTCGCATCGTTCTCCAAGAAGGTGGTGATGATCATACTCAAGACATTGTTGGACCTGAGTGGAAAATCTTACTTCCATGAGTGACACTTGAGGGACATTATATTTACCTGATCAAATAATTGAGGATCAATTCAATGATAGTATACAACATATGATTCAGTCCAAACAATGTGTTACATAGGTTGAACCTATGTTGGATGATCTGACCTCTCAGTTCCAACAACAGCATCCTCCCAATTTTTCATTGGATGGAAGTTCTCATGCTACTGAGCCTTGGATAGAGGCCATGTTGTCTACCTTTGTGCATCTAGAAACGCTTCCAATTTAGATACTAAATCCTGATACTTACATTCATCAGTGTTAGGCCACCCTTTTTTGGGATATCGTTAACAAGACAAGTGGTCATCATGGCATGTTATGGGACGACTTGCTGGCATCCTATTATGATTACTTCTTTCCCCATGCAATGTAATATGAATGATAAGGATAATTCATGAATCCTTAGCAGGGTACTATTTCAGTTATGGAATATTCAGAATGTTTCACTGATTTATAGTGCTTTTCACAACTTTTATCCCGTGATGTGCTTTCCCATATCACTAAACGTAACATGAGGGATGTCACAAGTACCATGGTTAATGGATTAGTTCCATGTTAGTCCAATAGTTTTTATAGTAGATGAAAATTTTCCCTTCATGTTTTTCATCAGGATAGTGGAAGCCATAAAATCAAGTTTTATAGCTCGGTGGTGTGTCCCTAGTGTGGAAGACTGAGGCAAAAGAAGCCCAAATCTGACAGAGACCCTATAGCGTGTCATGATTGTAGTTTTATGGGTTATCATTAGAATTTTTGCATGACTTTTGCACCAGATTTGAGTGGAAACAGATCAACTTCTCATCTAGCTTCAGTAACGAGTTATTTTGCACAGTGTCAGGAAGAAAGTTGAAGTTGCATAGGCAGTTTGGCCGAAGAGGAGGTCGTGGCCAAAATAGTCCAAACCCTAATCACCAACAGTTCCAGCATATCAGTTATGATCATAGTAGTATGTCTGTTGAACATTGCAATGTAATAGGTCAGTTGAATGCTTTGTAGCTGATTCTTATGGATTAGGTTGTGGGATAATGTACAATACTAGGTAATAATCTAGTAGCCTCCACTATTGTATCTTCCGTGTTTGATATAAGTGCTTTAATTTTTTTCATTTATGTATCTTTATTGTTAAATACCATAATATATATATAGTATCATTATTGTGTAATGAACCTAGATACACAATTGGTAATAAGGATGGAGGGCATACACCAGTGCATGGACTGCTCACATGAGTTTCGCAGTTACCCTTCCTTGTTGAATCACATTGTTCTCAAGATGACATGTCTTTATTTAATTCTTATAAAGGACATGTTAGTCCACTATCACACTTTTATAGATTGCAATCATTGTATTGTAACTTTTACATCACTAGAAGGAAGAATTTAAATTTTCAAATTATAGTAAAATTCCTGGGCTGGGAGAGCATAACCGAAGCATCAGGGGGTTGGGGGAGTGACTGCCCAGATTAAAAATATTTGCATGGAGAATCATGGTTTTCAACAAATTAAATTCCCTATAGTAGTTTATCATTTTAAAGATGACTTTCCAATTGAATTTTAAAGATTACCTCCTATGATAAGGTTGATTTTATAATAGATCTTGTTCCAGGAGCAGCTCCACTGTCCATTCCTCTATACAGGATGGAACCTATTGAGCTTCAAGAGAACAAGAAATATATAGAGGAACTAGATACCAAAGGATTTAAATGGCTTAGTACATCCTCTTGGGCTTCCCCCATACTTTTCATAAAGAATGATTATGGATCCTTTGGTATATGTGTGGATTAAATAATATTAAACCATCTTATAGTCAAGAACTTATACCCAATTCCTAGAATAGATGATATATTTGAACAGATCTATGGAGAAAAGGTAATATTTATGATTAAACAGAGATCGGGATATCACATGTCTTGATTTAATCAATTAGACATGCCTAGTACATCATTCCATAGTAGTTATGGTCTATATGTGTATCTTAATATGCCATTAGGTCTTATGAACACTCCATTCATTTCCATGGCATTGATGAATAGGGTTTTCCACGCCTATTTGGACCATTTTATCTTCCCCTTTATATATGAAATCATTTTTTATTCTTGAACTCATAACGTACATTATAAATATATTGATATTGTTCTAAGTACACTGAGAGAGAATTGTAATTATGTCAATCATGAAAAGTCAGACTCTTGGATCAACAAGGTCCACTTCTAGAGTCATAAATTTTATAATATAGTGTATTTATTATCTCTGAAATGGTTAGTGTTGTAGTTTGCTTGGTGTTTCCCAAAAACATTTTTTTATCAACAGATTTTTTGTGATCGATGGATATTTCAGGTGTTTCATACATGACTTTTCTCATCAGTATTCACATATAAATGGTCTTAAAAATAACAGTGAGTAGTTTACATAGTCAGAATCATGTGATAAATCCTTTCAAGATCTGAATGTGAGGATTATATTCACACATATTCTAATTCTTTCAGAACATTTAATTGGTTATATCAACTTATGCAATACATCATGGATTGTCCTAGGAGAATTTCTGATGTAGTAAAAAAATTCTTTGCACAAGAATCACTGTAATTGAGGCCTCACAATAGAAATTACCCAACACATGACCTTGAGCTATAAGAAGTTGTACATACCTTTCATTGTAAAAGACACTATCTTTTGGGTGAGCACATTGTGGTGTATACAGATCAAAATAATCATTAAGTATATATTTTCACATCATGAAATGAACCTCAAATAGTGGATATGGGTATAATATCAACATCCCATTGATTTTGAGAATTCTTATACACGTAAAAAATTAATTGACGTTGTTGATGCACTATTTCAAAAAACTAAAATTCAAGATGTACAAGAAGATAGTGATTGATGGAAGTTAATGGACCTCCTTTTGGAACGTCACCTTAAGATTCATCATATTCACGAGATGTCATACCTCTCAGCCTTAACACTTACCTCTTTCCAACTTGGGAATGTGAAGTGTAAGACGTTTTCATATCCTGGTGGTTTGGATCACCGTGACATTATATCAGAAGATAACCCACATCTGGATTGGTCTATGGATAGAAATTGCATCCTAAGTCTACGTGGACATAGCTGGGTTCTGGTAGATATAACAGTGGAGTGGATGAATGAGTCTCATGCTTATAAGTGGGAAATTTATCTTGTAATCTCAACTATGTATCAAGATATACGATTCTAGTATTTTTGTCCTGGAATTAAACATTATATTGCAAGATACATCAAATGGTGTTCCACCTGTCAGAAGTAGAAGGCTGAGCAACAGAGACCTGCATGATTGTTACAGCTGCTTCATGTCCTAGAATGTAAATAGGAATATGTTGCTATGGATTTCATAGTCGGGTTACCTAGGTTGACAAGGGGTAGCAATGCTATCTTGGTAGTCATTGTCCGTCTAACTAAATCATCACACTTCATTTATTTTTGAGTGACGTTCTTAGTTGATGAATTGGGAAGACTATTTATCCTTGTGATCATACGTCTAGATGGGGTACCATTTACTATCATTTTAGATCAAGACAAACATTTCAAATCATAGTTTTGGGAGGGTCTATTGAAATATATGGGGACTCAAGTGCTTCAAATTACTTCTTTTCACCATCAGAACGATTGAAATCTGAATAGAAAATACAAGTTATAGAGGATAGTGGGAGTTGAGAAATCCCCACAGGGTTTTCATTTTATTTGGGAGACTTTATAATAGGTTCAAATGATCAAGAAGCATATGACTACTTCTCTATATAGACAAAAATATTATTCTTATCGACGTCTATGACCAGTTGTGCTCGAGGTTGAGGATCGTTTTTTTCATTGGCTATCTCATAATCTAGGGCATATAGGGTTACGTTAGTATGTAATTATGTCTCTTAGTTATGTGTAGACATTTGAAGTTCTACATAGTCGGGCACATAGCCTATCAGTTGTTACTACATAAAAGGTGCAATTACAGGCACAAAGTCATCCAGGTTGACCCATCAAGTACTATTGTTCATGAGGAATATGTGTTATATGTCGATGTTACCATTGATGAATATCTAGTACGCATCCTTTACTGAAGAATGAAGTCTATCCAAGTAATGTTTTTCCCACTCATATGAGTGATATGTTATCATGGATGCGTACATGAAGATATTTGGGAGAGGTAAACAAATTTATGTTCATGGTGGATAGAGTTTTTCTCAGTCCCTATTTCATTACCCATGGAAGCATAACACAAGGTGAGTTCTTTTAAGGGGGGTGAATCTAATAACATGGTTTTTCAATCTGATATGGAGCCTTTTTATTTTCAGCCAAAATATTTTCTATGGACCTAATGTGGATGCCTAATGAGTTATTAAATGTTATGCGGGTTTTTATGGCTTTTTTAGAGCCCATAATCCATATTTTTTTTGGAGAAAATAGACATTACACAGGGATTAGTTAAAACTGTGTAGAATTCCCCATTGTTTGTAAAACATTGTGGATTGACTTTTTTTGGATAGAGCCACCTCTCAAGGTTGGTGTACCGATGTGCATCCTATCCATGAGAATTCCCCTTTTTCCATGTAAATGTGCATGGTTTTCACACAATGTGATCTATATGTATGGTGAAACTGTTCGGGCGTAGCCTTCTCACATGATTTTCAAACGGTTTGACAAACCATGTAGTCAATCAATGTGTAAGAAAATTTTCTATGTAATTTTTTAGTTTTCCCCTTAATGATCTATTAATCCATCACCTTCCTCACAAATCCAAGAACCACTGAGATTGGCCCCTTTTCTATCATTTTGTATCATTTTGGATCATTTTGATCTCCAATTCTTGAAATTTAGATTTCTATTTCGTCTAGATTACAATCGAGCTTCCATTTGTCATATTGGTTGTGCAATGGTATGTTCTAGTGTCTTCTTTAGCAGCACCTCATCTATTTTTCTGTCGACTTAAGTATCACCATGTGAACATTTTTCTCTCATTCTAAGATCTAATTTGATATAAGGAAAATGAAGGGTCGATACTTGTGCATAATGATCATATAATACTAGGGTTGGTGGTCTATAACTCATCCCAATTTTTTGTTGATTTTTGAAAATTATAATGGGGGACACCGATTTCATCAGAATCCATTTATTAAATATAAATTCCATGATTATACATATAAGAATCATATGATTATTATGATTCAATATTTGTGATTAGTTTTTTGTGGTTACACCCGATACTCATTTTGTCACATGTCTAAGGTTATAACATATTTGGGATTTTAGTGTTTAAGCTCGTTTAAGTAACCGTTCAGGTGTACCTTCACTTGACCTCCCTAAAGGTGAGACCTTATCTAATAAATGTGTCGTTGTTAATTGTAATTTCATAGTGGCGTATACCATATATGTACACCACATGACCCACCTATGTTTAGTGATTTCAAAGTACTATAATATGTGTAATGTTAAATGGAAAGTGTACAATGTTTATAAATTATCCTTATCCTATGAGAATGAATAAATCTGACATGTAAGTAGAACCCAATTATATGTTAATGGAAGGTAGTAAAGTGCACTTCTTTAATTGAATATTCCATAGTTGTTAATCAAGACTTGATTATATGGTTTCAACGCAACATGGACTATCCAGAATAATTGAAGACAAGTCATGGACCAATAAATAAATATTTCTAACTCTACATGACATATCCGGAGTAATGGTAGGAAATAATTGAACCAAATGAAATAATACATTATTAAAATATCAAATAGGAATGTCACGACCCGTCCTCGGGGCCCGTGCCGTGACTACCCCAAGCCCGCCTTCCATAGGCCAGGGGCTGGAGACTAGCACCAAGGCGTAAATCCCAACAAAAAGGGAAGGCATTGCCTTTGAAAAGTAAACAAGCACCACAGAGCAAGCAAGCGGAAAAGTAAACACTAAGTAAAACTGTACAAGTTGTGCTGAAAGTAAAAAGGGGCCGGAAATACAAGCCCAACTGTAAAGTACAACTGAAAGGAAAAACAGCAACTGAAAAGGGAAAACTGCAGCGTCGAGCCGTCCTCCGGAAGTCCCACCTGAAAGGTGGGTACAGATAGCCTCCACTGCTCCTCGGGTCCACCTAACCGCTCCGAGTACGTCCCGCCCAGTGGTCCACCTCCAGGTACTGTCCTGCTCTGCACGCCTCCTCCACGATCAGCGCTGTCCGTCGTCTGCAACCAACACCACGAAGTGCGGGCATAGCCCGTGCAGTGGTGAGTATAAGCTACTCAGTAGGGACCCCGAGACCCCCGAAGGTCTCCCGAAATCCACAAAGGATAATCCACAAAGGAAAGATACAATCACGAAGTAACATCTGACACGGCTTAGGTATATGCCCATACATATACCTAAGTCTTCAATTCCCATTCGGCTCCAACGTCCGAGCCCAAGCACAACCCAGTCAACACAGGAAAGCAAAACGTATACCCACTCAGGATAGAACAACACAATCCACAAGGAGAGTAACAGTAAATCCACACAGGATAGCCCAACACAATCCACAAAGGAGAGAAACACAAGATTCAGCTCACACAGGTATACATCTTCGGATGACGATAAAGATGATCATTGAACCATCTAAGTCGTCGGACCCACGGAGGATCGATAGGTACTAACCTTGCAGTGACCCACACAGGATCGGGCCCACGCAGGACCTGTAGGAGTTGGCTCACACTGAACCGCTGAGAGATGACCCACACAGGATCAGACCCACACAGGATCGGGCCCACACAGGACCGGGCCCACGCAGGACCTGTAGGCGCTGGCTCACACAGAACCGCTGAGTGCTGACCCACGCAGGCTCGGACCCACATAGGATCGGGCCCACACAGGACCTGTAGCACTGATCCACGTAGGATCGCTGAGTGCAGTAGTCGTCGCAGTCCGCTGAGGTTCTCTGCACAGTCATCGCCGCAGTCCACTGAGGATCTCTTCACGGTCGTCATCGGAGTCCACGGAGGATCTCTGCACAGTCGTCGCCGCAGTCCACTGAGGATCTCTTCACGGTCGTCGTTGTCGAAGTAGCAGTCACAGCCAGCACTAGGGTTCCCGCACACAGCAAGCTCGTTCGGGAGGGTCCGCCCCACGAGCCGAGAGGCTGATACATCAACTGACACGAAGTCCGAACATGATGTATCCAAAAGTTCCGTATCGTCAACAGGAACTCAACGTCGCAGACGGCGCGTCAATCGGACGCCCGGTCTGAGAGATATTGGCATTTTCGTCCCAGGGGCCCGATTGGTTTTTAAGGAAAAAACAACCCGACCGCACTCCACCTGCATCCAAACCTCGGGCGGAGTATGCCAAAAGATCCGTCTCACTTAGAGGAATTCGACAAAGCTGACGGCACGTCAATCGGACGTCTGTAGCTTAAGATATGAGCGTTTCCGCTCCGAGGGCCCAGTTGGTCTCGTGTACGAACCAACCCGGCCGAACTCATAGTATTCCGAAACCTTGAGTGCGATATACTGAAACCACCGTCTCGATCCAAGGATCGTGTTGCCGCTGACGGCGGGTCGTTTGGAGGCACGAAGCTCAAGATACGGGCGTTTGAACGAAAACGTCCGAAGATGGGGGGTACGGCCCCGGGCCGACCCGGCCCGACCCCCCCTGGGTCGACGCGAACCGGGTCGACCCGACCCGGGTCCGACCCGGCTGGCCCGGCCCGGCCCGTCTCGGGCCGGTCCGGCTCGGCCGGCTCGGCTTGCCCGAGCGGCGCGGGTGGAAGCCGCGGGCGCTGACCCGCGGCTTGAGGAAGAACCGCGGCCCGCGTGCGGGCTGCGCTGGCGAACCGCGGACGCGCTGAGCCGCGTCCGCCTGGACGAACCGGACCCGCGCGCTGCGGGTCCGTTGGCCGCCGCCTCCGCGGCTTCAGCCGCGGCGGATTTCTTCCGGCGGCGCGCCGGGGCGCCGCCGCCTCCGGCCGCCGGCGCCGTCACGCCGGTGACCCGCGCCGCCGGCAACTTCCGCGGGCCGCCGCCGTCGCTCCGGTGGCCCGTTTTCCTTCCCGTCTGCGCCGTTGCTCCTCCCGGGATCCGTTCTTTACTGCGGGACCGTCAAACGTCCGCTGCGGCACGTTCCGTCGTCGACCGTCAAATCCGCACAAAACGAAGAACGGCGGAGGGTCGTCGGGCCGTGTTCGTTTGGCCCGCACCCTCCGCGTTAGAATTAAACAACCGGAAGAATTTGTTCAACACATGAACCAACAATTTTAATTTTGATAAAAAAAAATAAAATTGTTTCCTTGAATCCGGTTCTTTAATTTTTAAATAAACAAATACTGAAATTAATTTTAAAAGGGGTAATTCCCATAATGAAATCCCTACCATGATGATCGTCGTGCGCGGGCGTTCTTCGCGGAAGAGATCGTCGCGGAAGAGATCAATCGTCGCGTCGTCGCGGGGAGGCGTCGCTTCGTCGCGGAAACCGGCGTTGAGTCGGCGAACTCAACGAACCAAGAACAACAGATTTAAATTATAATTAATTAAATCTGTGTTTAAAACCAAAAAGAAAAGAACCTTGAGCGGAAATCCGAAAGCACTCACCTCGAATGGTCGGTGATCGGAGATCGGAGATCGGGGATCGGAAGAACGTCTCGGACGAAGGCGTCGTCGATTTCTGGGTTCGGCATTCTTCGCCTTCTTCGCGTTCTTTGCGTTCTTCACGAGGGAGCTGAAGAAACAGGGATCCTCTCAAATCTTTTCAAAGGATTTTTAGGTTGGTCTTTTTTAATTAATATGCCAACACACGAAACCGGTTAAGAAACGATTGAATTAATTCGTTGAATTAATTCAACGAAAGAAACAGGCCATTTAATTCACAAAAGAAACAGCCCATTTAATTTACGAAAGAAACAGCCCATTTAATGGTCTGTTAAGAATTTAGAAAACGTGTCAGTTGACTTTCATTAAGACGGGTTTTCACGGGTGCGTTTCTTAGCGGAAAGAAACGGCGGGGCTCGTGCGGGCCCCACCTCACAAATATCCTACCAAGGGGGTAGGATATTTCTGGATAGCATCCTATCCAGTTCAACTCAGTTCAAGCCGCCTTTAAGTGGCTTCAAGTGGCTTCCATGTGGTTGAAGTGAAATAAAATAATGTTGTCGCAAAATTATTTTATTTCTTACCTTTAAGCCCGAAAATTAAAAACTACACCCGAGCAAACGCAACTCCGGAAGAGGCGTTTCTAAGCGAATACCGGCGCTGCGATTTCATCGGTGCCCTCAGAATTCAATTCTGGGCACTGGTTCAAAAGATAGAAAAACCCGCTTGTCCGTTCACTGAACGTACCCGAGCCAAACTTCGGAAAATGATTCCGGGCACACCGGGCCTCGGAATCAGGTGCCGTCAGAAACTGCGCTCTTGTAAAAAAATTTCAAAGAAAATTAAGAAAAAAATTTCCTTGAAATTTACGGGTCTTTACATTACTCCCACCTTAGGACTTTACGTCCCTGTAAAGATACATCAAAAACTAGGGAAACAAATGTGGGTACTGAGCACGCATCTGAGCCTCCCGCTCCCAAGTGCTCTCCTGCAGGTTCTCGTGCTGCCATCTGATGCGCACAAGAGGAATCGATCGCCCACGTAGGACCCGCTCCTGTTGATCCTCTATCTCTACTGGGACCTCCGCAAAAGTCTCTCCATCATCCACGTCTAGCTCCCCATAGTCAATGATGTGCATCGGGTCGTGCACGTATCTCCTCAGCTGGGATACGTGGAAGATGTCGTGCACCCGGTGCAACTGAGGTGGCAGAGCCAGGCGATAAGGCACCTCGCCAATCCTGCTGAGGACCTGGAAAGGCCCGATGAAGCGTGGAGACAACTTGCCGCCTTGGCCAAATTTCCGCAAAACACGTCGAGGTGAGACACGCAAGAAGACGTGGTCGCCATCCTCGAACTCTAGTGGCCTCCGCCTCCTGTCAGCATATGACTTATGCCGGCTCTGTGCTGTCCTCATCCGCTCCTGGATGACCTGGACCTTCTCTGTCGTGGCCCGGACCATCTCTGGTCCCACAAGTGCTAACTCTCCAGGGTCTGTCCAGCACAAAGGAGATCTGCAAGGCCTGCCGTACAACGCCTCGTAGGGTGCCATCCCGATGGTGGAGTGGTAGTTGTTGTTGTACGCGAACTCCACCAAGGGTAGGTGGTCCTCCCAGCTGCGACCAAAGTCGAGGACACATGCGCGGAGCATGTCCTCGAGAGTCTGAATGGTCCTCTCCGTCTGACCTTCCGTCTGAGGGTGAAAGGCGGTGCTCAGACGTAGTCACGTCCCGAACGCCTCCTGCAACCCCTTCCAAAGCTGGGAAGTAAAACGAGCATCCCGATCGGAGACGATAGTCGATGGCACACCGTGAAGTCGTACAATCTCCTGAACGTAGAGACGCCCCAAGCTCTCCACCGTGCCCTGCTCTCGGATGGGTAAGAAGTGTGCCGACTTGGTGAGTCGGTCAACAATCACCCAAATGGAATCATGACCTCTGGAAGTGCGTGGAAGTCCAGTCACAAAGTCCATAGATATCCCGTCCCACTTCCA
The DNA here is from genome assembly GCA_963277665.1 of Viscum album. Classification (NCBI taxonomy): domain Eukaryota; kingdom Viridiplantae; phylum Streptophyta; class Magnoliopsida; order Santalales; family Viscaceae; genus Viscum; species Viscum album. Next base: position 667,075,224 of record OY728165.1, on the reverse strand, counting down.
CTCCGGGACCTCCAAGGGCTGTACCAAACCTGCTGGTACCTGATGCTCTGCCTTCACCTGCTGGCAGGTGAGGCACCGTGAAACGAACTCTGCCACAACCTTCTTCATGCCCGGCCACCAGTGCTGTCGTCTGAGATCCTGGTACATCTTCGCCACTCCAGGATGTACCGCCAAAGGAGAAGTGTGAAACTCTCTCAGCACCTCCTCTCGTAAGGCGACTGGTACCAAGGTACGTCCTCTGAAAAGGACATCGTGCTCTGCTCCAAGGGAGAAACCATCAGGTGCCTGTCCCGAGGATATCTGTGCACGCCGCGTCTCACAGTCAACGTCCCCATGTTGTGCCTCTCTGACCCGCTGAAGAAGTGGAGGAGAGGCTGTGAGAGACTGAAGGAAGGCTGCTCCGTCTCTATCCAAGAAAGATATCTGCAAAGCGGCTAGCTGCTCTGTCGCCTCCTCAAGTAGCTGGATGCCCGTCCTCCTGCTGAGGGCATCAGCCACCACGTTCCCCTTCCCAGGAGTATAGACTATCTCAAAGTCATAGTCCTGGAGGAACTCGAGCCATCGCCGCTGTCTCAGGTTCAGGTCCTTCTGAGAGAAGATGTACCTGAGACTCTGGTGGTCAGAAAAGACTGTGAAGCGCTCGCCCATCAGATAGTGTCGCCATGTCTTCAGGGCGAAGACCACTGCTGCCAACTCCATGTCATGGGTAGCGTAGTTCTGCTCATGCGGCCTCAACTGACGTGATCCGTAGGCAATCACGGCCCGCTCCTGCATCAGGACACACCCGAGTCCGGTCCCTGATGCATCGCAGTAGACTACATATCCAACTCCCTCCTCAGGCAACCTCAAGATAGGTGCGCTGGTCAACCTCTGCCTCAGCTCATGGAAGCTCTGCTGACATCTATCTGACCACACGAAGGGTTTCCCCTTCTTCGTCAACACTGAGAGTGGGGCCACAACTCTGGAGAAGTCCGGCACAAATCTCCGATAGTATCCGGCTAGGCCCATGAAACTCTGCACCTCTGTCACGCTCTTGGGTGGCTCCCAAGCTAGCACTGCCTCGATCTTCGCGGGATCCACTGCAACTCCCGCCTCAGAAATGACGTGCCCCAAGAAGTGGACCTCACGTAACCAGAACTGACACTTCGAGATCTTTCCATAAAGCTGGTGCTCTCGGAGTGTGTCTAGTACAACACGCAGGTGGTAGGCGTGATCCTCCTCCGTCGTCGAGTACACCAAAATGTCGTCGATGAAGACCACGACAAATCGATGGAGGTATGGCTGGAAGATCCTGTTCATGAGGCTCATAAACACTGCTGGAGCGATGGTCACGCCGAAAGGATTAACCAAGAACTCGAAGTGGCCACACCGACACCTGAAGGCCATCTTCTGCACATCCTCGTCTCGAACTCTAAGCTGATGATAGCCTGACCTGAGATCTATCTTCGAGAACCACCGTGCTCCCTTGAGCTGGTCGAAGAGATCATCAATCCTGGGTAGCGGATACTTGTTCCTCAATGTCACCTGATTCAGGTGACGATAATCGACACACAGTCGCAAGCTCCCGTCCGCCTTCTTGGTGAACAGAATCGGGGAAGCCCAGGGCGAAACACTGGGTCGGATGAACCCCTTGCCATGCAAGTCCTCCAACTGTACCAGCAGCTCTCGAAGCTCAGTGGGGGCCATCCGATATGCTGGAGTGGATATCGGGGTTGTCCCGGGGTACAGGTCAATATAAAAGTCTACCTCTCTGTAAGGAGGTAGTCCTGGAACGTCGCCGGGAAAGACGTCTGCGTACTGATCCACCACTGCAGGAAAACTGGGACTCCGCACGTCAACTGCTCCCAGGATGAGGCTAGCGAACTGATGAGTGATGGGCTGACCTCTCCTCTGCGTGAGTCCATCCTGTGCTGCTAAGGCTCCCTTCTCGCCGGTGAAGGTGAACCTGCTCCCGTCGGTGCGCACACATCGCACCTTGCGCCTAATGCAGTCAATCTGAGCATGGACCGTAGATAACCAATCCATGCCCAAGATGACGTCGTAAGGACTCGACGCTACTACAAGAAGATCCCAGCCGAAGCTCTCGCCTCCTAGAGTAAGCTCACACTGCCGGCACCAGTGCGTAATCGTCGAGTCTGCTCCCGTAGGAGTCTCTAGCCGTAAGGATCGAGCCAACGGCTCTGTCGGAATCTCCGAGCTCCGAACAAGGGCAGTGGCTATGAAAGAGTGACTCGCTCCTGTGTCTATCAGAACTACAGAAAGGGTGGAATAGACACAGATCGTACCTCGAATCATCTCTGGCGCACCGTGGTCGTAGGCCTCCGCTGCCTGGAGCTGAGCCTGTCTCTGCCCGCCAGCTCCCTGTGGTCGGGGAGGGCCTCCTGGTGGTGGTGGTGGCAGAGCCTCAAAGCGTCGCCCACCACCTGCTGCTCGGCCAGCTCCTCTGCCTCGTCCGCCTCCTCCCCGCGGACCGCCACGGTCGACCCTCTGCCTCTGCCTGGGTGGCCCCTCCACCGTCTGCTGCCCCTCGGTACGACGGGTCGGGCAGTCACGAGCCATGTGGCCCTGCCCGCCGCACTCGTAGCACTATCTGCCTCTCGGAAGGCTGGCTCCGGGCCGGGTGCCCTGCACTGCTAAGCCAGTGTCCCGAGGTCGCCTGCCGGAAGGTCTGGTCCGCCTGGAACCCTGAGTCATCCGCCGACTACCAGCTACCGAAGACTCCGCTATCTGCCGCCCTGCGGTAGGTCTCGCTGTGAACTCAGCCAGGAAGCTCTCGATCAGGAGGGCTCGCTCCAGTACTCCTGCCTGGGTCGGGATGCTGAGGGAGATCAGCGATGCCCTGATCTCGTGTCTCAAACCCTGCTCGAAGGTCCGGGCCCGGAAGAAGGGGTCTCGTACCATGTCTGTCGAGTACCGAGAAAGGTCGGTGAACCTCGCCGCGTACTGAGCGACTGTCAAGCTGCCCTGTCGCAGCTGAAGAAGCTCCTGGATGCGCACCACTCGGAGGGTGGCCGGCACGAACTCTGAGCGGAAGAGGCTCTCGAAGTCCGTCTAGATGAGGGTGGCCTCATCGTGTATCTGGAGCATCAGGCTCCACCAGCGTCCAGCTGCTGCGTGCAGTAGGATCTCCGCGAGGATCACCATGAGGTCTGCTGGCGTCCTCACTAGCCTGAAAACTCGGACGACCGCCTCCAGCCAGTCATCGGCTGCCTGGGGGTCCGGCTCCCCATGGAACCTGGGTGGTCGCTGGCGCTGGAACTCGTGCAGAGCTCCAAGGCGTCGTGCGTCGTCAGCTGCCAGTGCTGGAAGCATCGGGGGCTCGGCGGGTAAAGGTACCGCCGGTGCCACTGCTGTCAACGGGCCCTGTACCGAGGCCTCGTCGCTCGGCGGGCTGTCGTCGCGCCCTACTCTGGGAACCCTAGCTGGCGGCTGTCGTCGTGCCATCCTGAAAAGGAAACAAGTTTGCCACGGTCAGAACAGTATACCTGGTGAGCTGACACAAGTAATCACAAAGAAAACTTGAAACACACATGCAATCAATGTTTTCGTGCATTAAGTCGGAAATCCGAAGTCAGGGTCCTGGTGTATGGATACGTCGGCCGCCGGACCAACACTGGACTCCCTGGACTGATAACCACACTCAATACACTAAACATTATTGCTTCACATAGAAGAACGATCAGAGTCTGCGGTAGAACCGACCCCTCTGATACCAATTTGTCACGACCCGTCCTCGGGGCCCGTGTCGTGACTACCCCATGCCCGCCTTCCATAGGCCAGGGGCTGGCGACTAGAACCAAGTCATAAATCCCAAAAAAAGGGAAGGCATTGCCTTTGAAAAGTAAACAAGCACCATAGAGCAAGCAAGCGGAAAAGAAAACACTAAGTAAAACTGTACAAGCTGTGCTGAAAGTAAAAAGGGGCCGGAAATACAAGCCCAATTGTAAAGTACAACTGAATGGAAAAACAACAACTGAAAACGGAAAACTGCAGTGTCGAGCCGTCCTCCGGAAGTCCCACCTGAAGGGTGGGTACAGATAGCCTCCACTGCTCCTCGGGTCCACCTAACCGCTCCGAGTATGTCCCGCCCAGTGGTCCACCTCCAGGTACTGTCCTGCTCCGCACGCCTCCTCCACGATCAGCGCTGTCCGTCGTCTGCAACCAACACCACGAAGTGCGGGCATAGCCCGTGCAGGGGTGAGTATAAGCTACTCAGTAGGGACCCCGAGACCCCCGAAGGTCTCCCGAAATCCACAAAGGATAATCCACAAAGGAAAGATACAATCACGAAGTAACATCTGACACGGATTAGGTATATGCCCATACATATACCTAAGTCTTCAATTCCCATTCGGCTCCAACGTCCGAGCCCAAGCACAACCCAGTCCACACAGGAAAACAAAACGTATACCCACTCAGGATAGAACAACACAATCCAAAAGGAGAGTAACAGTAAATCCACACAGGATAGCCCAACACAATCCACAAAGGAGAGAAACACAAGATTCAGCTCACACAGGTATACATCTTCGGATGACGATAAAGATGATCATTGAACCATCTAAGTCGTCGGACCTACGGAGGATCGATAGGTACTAACCTTGCAGTGACCCACACAGGATCGGGCCCATGCAGGACCTGTAGGAGTTGGCTCACACTGAACCGCTGAGAGATGACCCACACAGGATCGGACCCACACAGGATCGGGCCCACACAGGACCGGGCGCACGCAGGACCTGTAGGCGCTGGCTCACACAAAACCGCTGAGTGCTGACCCACGCAGGATCGGACCCACACAGGATCGGGCCCACACAGGACCTGTAGCACTGATCCACGTAGGATCCCTGAGTGCAGTAGTCGTCGCAGTCCGTTGAGGTTCTTTGCACAGTCGTCACCGCAGTCCACTGAGGATCTCTGCACGGTCGTCGTCGGAGTCCACGGAGGATCTCTGCACAACCATCGCCGCAGTCCACTGAGGATCTCTGCACGGTCGTCGTTGTCGAAGTAGTAGTCGCAGCCAGCACTAGGGTTCCCGCACACAGCAAGCTCGTTCGGGAGGATCCGCCCCACGAGCCGAGAGGCTGATACATCAACTGACACGAAGTCCGAAGTTGATGTATCCAAAAGTTCCGTATCGTCAACAGGAACTCAACGTCGCAGACGGCGCGTCAATCGGACGCCCGGTCTGAGAGATATTGGCATTTTCGTCCTAGGGGCCCGGTTGGTTTTTAAGGCAAAACCAACCGGACCGCACTCCACCTGCGTCCAAACCTCAGGCGGAGTATGCCAAAAGATCCGTCTCACTTAGAGGAATTCGACAAAGCTGACGGCACGTCAATCGGACGTCCGTAGCTCAAGATATGAGCGTTTCCGCTCCGAGGGCCCGGTTGGTCTCCTGTACGAACCAACCCGGTCGAACTCAAAGTATTCTGAAACCTTGAGTGCGATATACCGAAACCACTGTCTCGATCCAAGGATCGTGTTGCCGCTGATGGCGGGTCGTTTGGAGGCACGAAGCTCAAGATACGGGCGTTTGAACGAAAACGTCCGAAGATGGGGGGTACAGCCCCGGGCCGACCCGGACCGACCCCCCCTGGGTCGGCCCGAACCGGGTCGACCCGACCCGGGTCCGACCCGGCAGGCCCGGCCCGGCTCGGCCCGGCCCGGTCCGGCTCGGCCGGCTAGGCTTGGCCGAGCGGCGCGGGTGGAAGCCGCGGGCGCTGACCCGTGGCTTGAGGAAGAACCGCGGCCCGCGTGCGGGCCGCGCTGGCGAACCGCGGACGCGCTGAGCCACGTCCGCCTGGACGAACCGGACCCGCGCGCCGCGGGTCCAATGGCCGTCGCCTCCGCGGCTTCAGCTGCGGCGGATTTCGTTCGGCGGCGCGCCGGGGCGCCGCCGCCTCCGGCCGCCGGCGTCGCTCCGGTGGCCCGTTTTCCTTCCCGTCTGCGCCGTTGCTCCTCCCGGGATCCGTTCTTTACTGCGGGACCGTCAAACGTTCGTTGCGGCACGTTCTGTCGTCGACCGTCAAATCCGCACAAAACGAAGAACGGCGGAGGGTCGTCGGGCCGTGTTCGTTTGGCCCGCACCCTCCACGTTAGAATTAAACAACCGGAAGAATTTGTTCAACACATGAACCAACAATTTTAATTTTGATAAAAAAAATAAAATTGTTTCCTTGAATCCGGTTCTTTAATTTTTAAAGAAACAAAGACGGAAATTAATTTTAAAAGGGGTAATTCCCATAATGAAATCCCTACCTTGATGATCGTCGTGCGCGAGCGTTCTTCGCGGAAGAGATCGTCGTGGAAGAGATCGATCGTCGCGTCGTCGCGGGGAGGCGTCGCGTCGTCGCGGAAACCGGCGTTGAGTCGGCGAACTCAACGAACCAAGAACAACAGATTTTAATTATAATTAATTAAATCTGTGTTTAAAACCAAAAAGAAAAGAACCTTGAGCGGAAATCCGAAAGCACTCACCTCCAATGGTCGGTGATCGGAGATCGGAGATCGGGGATCGGAAGAACGTCTCGGACGAAGGCGTCGTCGATTTCTGGGTTCGGCGTTCTTCACCTTCTTCGCGTTCTTCGCGTTCTTCGCGAGGGAGCTGAAGAAACAGGGATCCTCTCAAATCATTTCAAAGGATTTTTAGGTTGGTCTTATTTTATTAATATGCCAACACACGAAACCGGTTAAGAAACGATTGAATTAATTCGTTGAATTAATTCAACGAAAGAAACAGGCCATTTAATTCACGAAAGAAACAGCCCATTTAATGGTCTATTAAGAATTTAGAAAACGCGTCAGTTGACTTTCATTAAGACGGGTTTTCACGGGTGTGTTTCTTAGCGGAAAGAATCGGCGGGGCTCGTGCGGGCCCCACCTCACAAATATCCTACCAAGGGGGTAGGATATTTCTGGATAGCATCCTATCCAGTTCAACTCAGTTCAAGCCGCCTTTAAGTGGCTTCAAGTGGCTTCCATGTGGCTTAAGTGAAATAAAATATAGTTGTCGTAAAATTATTTTATTTCTTACCTTTAAGCCCGAAAATTAAAAACCACACCCGAGAAAACGCAACTCCGGAAGAGGCATTTCTAAGCGAATACCGGCGCTGCGATTTCATCGGTGCCCTCAGAATTCGATTTCGGGCACCGGTTCAAAAGTTATAAAAACCCGCTCGTCCGTTCACTGAACGTACCCGAGCCAAACATCGGAAAATGATTCCGGGCACACCGGGCCTCGGAATCAGGTGCCGTCAGAAACTTCTCTCTTGTAAAAAAATTCCAAAGAAAATTAAGAAAAAAATTTTCTTGAAATTTACGGGTCTTTACAAGGAATGGAATGACTCAGGCTTTCCTTGGATTCTGAGAGGAGAATACATTGGGTCTCGGGAACCCCATTCCAATTAAAGGATGTGGTTTTCTTAGGATCATACACAAATAGTGTCATGTTCATTTCTATTCCTCAGATTCCTGTTATACTACATTAGGGTTCTCTACATTTTTACAAGATACCTTAGATACACTCCTTGGAAACAACATTGGAGAGTTGTTCCATGGTGAATTCCCATAGGGCCCTATCATTTCATCACCCCATTTTATCATAGTCGATCACATGTGAATCTGTAGGTGCCTTATTTTGAAATTATTTGGATTACACTCCATGAACTTACCGACATGATATCATTTTAAAGATTCTATTTTACATCTTCAGAACATCATTAATTATACTATCACGAGTTGAATTTGGTGATGTTTACACCTCATGATACCTATAATCATTAAATAGTGATTACTTAATTAATGAAATGGTTGCATATTTCAACCCTGGCCTAGGGAAAGAGCAGGTACATGGGTATTTAGTTTTATTTAACTATTTTATTTACTTTATATGTGCATACTTGAACACTGCTATATTCCATTACATGGGAATGGTGTTATAGACAGGATTGGTGGTCACCCACTAAGATTTATCTCACACCCTCTCCAAGAACTGTTCGGTACCTAAAGTGGATTTTATGGTTGATGAGATTGAAAAAGGGAAGCATACAGCTTCCAATACTTGATTGTGTGCTGATAGGATTTATCATGATATAAAATATATGACTATGATCTTGGGATTCTTGGAGTAGAAGTTATTTTATTTTCCATTGTGGAACATGTTATTCATTATATATTGTATCCATGTTTTCAGTTTTCTAGTTACTTGTCATTACATCATAATTTTTTTAGTTGATATATTTAATGTTATTCAGATTTGTCTATTACATCAATTTTCTTCTACTCTTTATTTATATTATTTATATTGTTTCCGCTATTTACTTTTCCTTTATATTATTTTTATTATGCTACACTATTCTAATGAGGAAATGGTCTTCCCAAAGACACACCCTAGGCCCTCACTACTAATCCATATCCTCTTGCATTCATAGATATGTACTTGAGGCCATGTGGAGCACTGAGCTCGGGGAACCCATTAAGTGGCATTCGGGACCACGGCGACATAGGTAATGTTGGTGGAGAGAAGAATGTTTTATGATATGGTGAGGTTATGAATATACAGAGGGAAAACAGATTAAAATATCCTAATTGGAGATAGAGTAAATGAGAGATAAGTTACTCATAAGAGTATTTTTTTTTTAAAAAGTATCTTATTCCATTCATAATGATTGATTCCTACGACAATTTTATGATTACGTTTTTGATTGAGACACATGATTCATATGAAATGTTCAAAAAATTATGATATAATATCATGGGAATTATTTTTTTATAATGATTCATCACTCTTAAGATTCAAATACATTGAAATGAGAATGGTTTATTGCATTATTAATTTTTATGATCATTGAAATATTTTGAATAAACAATGTATATCATGATCAGGATCCCATAATCTTATGACTATCATATACTAACATGTGATCATCAATTGAAATCTCCAATTTTTTTGTTAACTTATAATCTAATACTACTTATTTTTATTTTCTGACATAGGTTATGAAGAAATGTTATTTTTTTAGGATGTCAAAGAAGGGTACTATTTGAGATGATCATTGTGGGAGAATCCCATGATCAATCATAAAATATATTTTTTATCTTTTTAGTCTCCAAATACAATAAACCATTACTGTTCTTGGGAATGTGTTATAATTATATATATATTTTTTAACAATCTAAATGTTTTTTATATTAATTTTTATTGTGTAATTATAATGAAAATTAGTATCAATGTAAAGTTTAGTTTTTTTTTGAGATTTGGATTAATGAATTTTTGGTAAAACACGATGGATACATATAAGCATATGATATTATCAAATAGATTTTTTAAGATAGTGATTTTGTGATTTTCATAAATATACATATTTTGATGTATATAACACGTGGAAGTATTTTTGTAATTGAATCATATAGGTGTAATAACGGTAAAAAGAGTTTGTTTAGTATTTCTCATTAATGTTTCTATTACACAATGAATAAGAACTTACTACGTACTAGGTTTGATACATTTGAAGGATATTCTATTGCTAATTGAATTTTATTCATCATCCATTATGAAATATTTGGATATATATTAGTATGTATTTTCTATGATAAATCTAGGGTTTCCAAGATAGAAAAGAATGTATTATTCTTTAGAAATCTAATTAATAGATTTTCAACATATAATGATTTCATAATATAATTATTAATAATGAAACAATTCCATTTTTTAAATAAATAGTTGGATCCATGACTAATCATGTTCGTACTAAAATTAATAGATCCTTCAATTAAATTGTATTTTACTAGATATGGAATGAAAAATCGTTTTGTGGTTCATACGATGTTTTCTCAAGAAATGATTTACACAAAGCATCCATATGGTAAATGAATAGAACAATATAATGTTGAGTCTTTCATAAAGAAAATGTCCGCCATAAAATATTATCCCACTAATAGATTAATTTCGTAATAGTGGATTACTATCATAACAGGACATGAATTTTTTATGTAACTATATTTAAATAAATTAAAATGATAACATTCATTACACACATCACTAATTTTAATAAAACCACGAAAACCAATTCATATATTATTAGTAAATCATTATTTTTTTTAATTCATCCAATAAATTTTATATTAAGATGGATATTTTTTATTTTTCTAAAAGGATTGATTTTCTTGTGAATAGTCAAAAAATAATTTTTTTTTTCTAAAATCCTTCATTTAATTTAATTGAATAATACAAAAAATGATAAAAATTTAATAATACTTTTTCATAATACCCCTTTAGTTAGATATTTTATAATTAATTAAATTATAATAATCATTATACATGGCTTTGGTATATGTTCATTTTTTGTCCTGTGAAAAAAAATTAAATTTGGTTTCATTGAAATATTCATTTTTATGTTTAATTAATTTGTTCATATTATATAATTTTTTTGTAAAATTGATTCCATATTTAGAGTCTGGATAATCATATTTGGTAAATATGTACCCATTATATCAGGACAATATGAATAATAAAGTTGATGGATATTTATCACCATCTTGAGGGTAAAATAGGTAAAACTGAGTTACATGATGAGATAATTCCTGAAATTTTATATAACAATTTCCATTACACTGTTGAATCAATTGAGTTTTTTTGTGTCAATAAAATTATAAAATAGATATATACTTTGTTCTATTTTTCTTTCATATCGACTTTAATGTTACATTATGTAATGACTTGAAACAAAATGTGCACTCTTGAATTTAATGTCTAAAATAATTTCGAAGGGTGAAAAAAAAAAGTTATGTTCAGTTTAAAAATATCATATGAAATGTGAATTTATTTATTTTATCATGTAAATATATATAAATTTTTAAATGATTTCATAGTATCTTTAAATGATTAAGAAACATGGAAACCATATTTTTTCAATTAATTGATAAAGTAAATGATTGATTTTAAAAATAGTTAATGTGAAATAATTTGAATATTTTTTCGGTATTTAATGAATTATATTGATGAATATATCATATTTTTAATGTTTTAAATGATTTAGATATAATTAAATCACCATACTGGTGTCTTAAAATTAAATGAAAATGAATTGTGACAAATTAGAATTATTGATATTTAAAGAAAATTGATTTATATGGAAAAATTTCAAAATTATAAAAATATTCATAGAGGAAAATAGGAAATTATATTTTCTAAAATGTCATCTCAAATTAATTAATGATCTAATTATAACATTATATGTAAAATTATAACCCTTTATTATTGAAAAATTATTACGATAGTTGAGGATAAAATTGGGAAATCATGGGGTTAATCAATAGGATAATGGTTAAAAATATATCTAAATATATTAAAATTATATTACATGATTTTATAAAGTCAATTTACAACTTAAATTATAATTTATTCATGTTTTGAAACATTTTCCATGATTTATAAAAATATTTTATTATTATATTTCTTGAATTTCCAGAATTCCCCATCCCCTTACTAGTGAAATAAATCCCAATGACTATTTTGATTACATATTATTGATTGAACGAACATGACCAAACCCTAAAAAATTATATTTTAAATTTTGAGAAGCATTAATTTTAAGAGGATTAGTTATTATAATACCGTTCTTACATGCCTAAATTATGGACCTAAATTAATTATACTATTGACGAGGTAAGAAACATTAATAACAATTTCATGATTATATCATCTGTTGATTCCCATTAATGTCTTGTAACCATTAAAAAATAATAAATATTACTAAATTTACATATTGAGATGTAATTATGAATATTTCAAAAAATTAACCTCTTTTCTAACCTATAAAAATGAAAACATCACTTCCGCATATGTATAACTTACAGTATCCACATAGTGGTGTAATATATTTTTCTTCAATACATTACATGGATTTTTATAAAGATTAAAATAATGAATATATATGATATATATGTATTTTTTATAATTATATAATTCAAATATCATATATATCTTATTTCCTTACATACTTTTTGGAATACAATAATGCGGTTGGTGAAAACATGTGGACTACTTCCTCCACAATGTGATGAGACACATTTATCATTTCCACATTACATGGATTGTAATAATGATAAATGTAAAGAATATATATTATTATTAATATATAATAACATTTATATAAATGTGATTTATTGTTAAAATTTCTTTTATTCCTTCATTTAAAAAATGACAACATTTTTCATGTGGATGTATGACCTACCAACCCCTGGAATAATGAATTTCATATTTATATCACCATATTTTTTAAATAATTCAAGAAATATATATATATGTGTATTATATTTATGATATTTATATCTTTATTATAATTCAATAAATGATGTGACAATTATATATTTACAATGACAAGAACCACTGAACAAAAATTATCATGGAAAACTAAATAATTAACACTCAAAATAATGATACTATAAAATGATTATTAAAAAATAGTTGATATGATGTTATAAATGGATTATATAATGATATTATCTATATTTATATGGATTTTTTATTTGTGTATAATAAATATTTGTTTACTATAATGGGGGTTAAAATCACTTATGAGGAACACTAAACTTGTGGAAAGGGATTTCGTCTCAATTTCTGCTCCATTGAGACATATTTTGTATTATGCGTATGATTAATTGTATTTATTGTATATATTTAATTAATTATTTGTTATACATGAATTTATATTTATTAATTATGATTCATTTTTTTAATTCAGGTTTTATCATTTAAGGGTAAAAATTTTAATGTTACCATAGAGATAAATATTATCATTAAAACCTAATGTTTTTTTGGTATTCAATATTTTTATTGAAATAATATTATAATATATTTTTAATAAACTCTATATAATTTCATATCCCCTAGATACTTTATGGTTTTTTATATTTTCTCTAAACTAATTCCCCCTTTGGATATTGAATCAAGAAAAAAAAATTTAATGAAATCCTAATATTATTGTTTTAACTTAGTATTTTCTCATTTATATCTATATTTATCAAAATTATTTTAATAAATTAAAATTTATTTAATAAAATTAATCATTATCGCCATTTTATATTTAATTCAATTTTTATATGTTTTGATAAAAATTATTTTAACATTTTTTATGTAGTTATTTTTTATTTTCTTTAAAGATTTTTGAAAGGAATATTTCATTTAAACATATATGAAATTAATTGATTAGACTTTCAATAAAAATTTTGTTCAATTTAAATTATTATTTAATTATTAAATAGATTTATTAATAAATATCCTTCAAGAATGATAATTTTAATTTTTTTCTTCCATTTTACTTTACTCTCCAAAAGTAAAGAATTTTTTTCAAACCATTTATTTCTTATTACATGGTGATCATTCATCTATTGATTAATTTTTTGGCCATTAACCTTAAATTGAAAAATTAAAATTGAAAAAATCATTTTTCTTTTACATTAAATTTCTCCTCAATATAAATATTATTTGATATATGGGTATATTTATTACATAATCATATAGAATTATTTCTAATGTTTTTTTTCAATTGAATCAATTGGATAGACTAGGCATATTATTAATTTCAAAATTCTTTACTTAATATAATTATTTATTTATAATGATATGTTTTTATAAATAAATTTTATTATTAAATATATGAGTAATGTATTAGGCATTTATTTTGTGTCTAATATGGTTATAGTTAGCCCCTCATTTCATTAAATGGTCTCAGGAGAGAAAAGAGTTGCACAAACAAATTAAATGGATTTTTATATTAATTTACATCTATAATATTATATTCAGAAAAGGTTGTGGACATAAATATATCATGATGTATGAGATCATAGCATCCAATATTATGAATTTCAATCATTGATAATATTATGGATATCATCCTCAATATTAATACATCGATTTTATCCATGAAATAATTTAATGCTACTGTTACTAATTAAATTTGATGTATTTAAAATATTTAATTGGTTATATTTATTTTACATAGTCAATCATGATGGCTTGTCTTGTATGCAACACTTAAATAAAAAATTATCATACCATTCATTTGCATAACTTTACTAATGTTATGAACCATGTTATTTTCAATAATATCAATGAATTTAAAATTTTTCTTATGATGTGTATTTTATATTTACAATGTAATATAGGAATCATGTATATATCTATTTCTTAAAGATTAATAAAATAATTTATCCTTTATTATGTTATCCTTTGTATATTATATAATTTTAACAATGTAGACACTAGATCTGGGTTATCGGAGGTGGGGATTCTATAATTGGTAGCAAAGATAGTTTTTTACATTCAATTAGAATAAGATGTTAAATTAACATAGCTATAATTATTCTTATGATAATACATTATTGTACTGGAGAACAATTATCATTAGATGGATGCATATTTTGTGGATCAATATTCATTATGATTGTGATATAACATAGTGTGTAAAATAATTTAATAATGGATCCTAATGGAAGAAAAGTAATCAATAATTTTGGTCAATGTTAGTATTTTCATTCCAAGAAATCAGATTCTAAATTTATTGTAAATGAGTAGATCATTTTCATATTATACCAATGTACTTAGTTTATAAATAATTACCATGATAGAATGGAGAAACTTGTGGATCCATAGCATGATTAGTTTATATTGGTTAATTATATGTGATATAAGAATCTATATTTTAATGAAATTAGTAATCATTTGTAATATGGGAAATATATTATGTCCCATTAAATGATGTCCTTAGAATTTTTTTTAATTATACTGGAAATGTTATTATTGAAATCTATTATTTTAAGGATATATTGCTAAATGGTGGTTATTGATCTAGAACACAAATACATATAATAACATATTAACCATTGCCTAGATATAAGTTTATTTTATTGTCACTGAGAATAAAATTTCGAAACAAAAATTATATGACGTAGTGCAGAAGGTTCTCTCATTAATGAATAAGGATGAAGAGACTATAGTAGAGTATGATGATAAATATAATAGATTATACAAGAATTATTCATACTACAGATGTAATTAATAAATCATAATTGACCTTTTTTCGTATTCCATGTTTCTAAAGGGTACTAGTTTCTATACATTTTTCATAAAAATATGATATAGTATCACGTTCCATTATGATAGATTAATAATTTTAAAAATTGTATACATTAATGATAAATAAATGAAAAAATAGGTGATATGAACACTAATAATTAGAGAACACATCAATGAATAGAAATGGGATCAAATAAATTTACATATTGAAAAAAAATTTAAAAGAAAACTACTATAAATTTTTTGAAGGACTTGGTAGTTTTTTATAATTGTTGATATAGGGGTCATCTTTATAAAGACTATAATGAAAATAAGAAACCATTGATATATTGTGCTTCAAAAGTAAAAAGGGGGAATTACTTTAACAATTTCCACAAGCATCACGAGAACATACCATATAATTCTCTAGGGTAAAAGGCTTAATATATGGATTTACATCATCATATTCACATACAATAGGTATCAAAAAATAATTAGAAATTCCATATGCCTCCAGCTGTGTTGTTTGTAATAAGGAAGTTCCTAAAACCCCCAAAAGTACTTAGAACATAAGGATAGATGATATTAAAATGACAATACCCCCAATGTTCATGAATATCACGTTCCATATCATCATTTGGAATAATAAAATCTCGTTGTGACATCCTGGAAAACTGGAATGACCTACCAAAAATTTTAGGATAAAAAATGGAGATAAGAGGGGGATGAGATAGGTGTCTATGGTCACTGAATGTCATTTTACACACTCCCCATGTGACCCACATGACATTTTTAGTCCTCATCTTTATATCTGGTTTATCTCACAACAACACTTTGGCTTGTCAGCCTCGCCACATAAAAGTCATTGGGTATTTCAAGATATCTCCAATACCCTCTAAGCATGAACAATTATTTTTTTCAATGGAATTTTTGCGCCTCCCCAAAGTTCCCAATATTGTTACTATGATTTATCACCAAAATATATAGAAAATATCCTCTACAAGACACATTGAAACTAGTATGATAGCGAACCAATTTCAAATGAAATAATGTGGTTTGAAAGAGCAGAGGAGTGAAATATTTGTTGTCACTTAAAGGAATACAATGTACCCATAGAACCTATTATGCAGTCTCACATGTCCCCTAGACAAACCATCCTTGTCCCCAGAGGCACTGAGAAAAGTCAACTGAGGTATTGTAAACACCATTCGACAGGCACATGGATCTTATAAAGGCTCCTCGGCTTGTAACTGTAACAACATCAATCTCTTTTGAAACAAATTCAGGATAAAAAAAGTCACCATTAGTTTTCTATAATCCTATACTGGAAGAATTGACTAAAAAGACTCATGATCAATAAAAATTATGCAACATACTTGGAGTGGTCCATTCTAGAAACTCTCAATGTCGAGTGGTGAAAACCCTTTCCTAGAACACATCTTGGACTTGTTCTAGATATGCCACATCATGCCCTGAACAACCAGGTTTTCAATGACTATAAATCCTCCACCACAACATGAAAAACAGACATCTATCATGAAGGTCATACTCAGAGTCACTAGATTTTTAGAATCAAGAAAATTATAATATTATCTATAGAATATTTCTTATAAAAACCAATCATGTGACCATCAAATTTTCATTAGATAATACACCGAAGGAAAAGTGGATAAATAATGCTCCACAAATATTGTGATTTACGTGATCATTCAGTGCTCACATAGAGGACTTCTTGAATGAATTTCGTATAACATACATCATTTCATCCAGATCATAGGATACTCAATGAAACTAGTACTGAATAAACGTAAGTCCTTTGTAGTTCAAGAGATAATAAATAGATTAAAATTTAAGGAAAAAAGATAATGAAATTCTTTATAGTCAACGTGTTATCCACATGAGTCACCCAAATATATGAGTCAACACCATGACATGTCACCTAGATCATGGGACACTCCTCCAGCATACCATTTAGGACACATGGAATACTCCACGAATGTCAGAACGAATCACATAATTCAAACTGTAGACACTACTTTGGTCTCAAGAAACCCTCTTTGAGGGTCACCCCTGACATGTGATACCCTTTGGAAAAATCTCCTGACTCATATAATGTTGTTATCTCATTTCATTTGATACTCATGAAAGCATATATATTTGACAACCAAACTCCCATACCACCATCTTGGTCTTTCAACCATGACTTTCGACATCATTAAGACACAACACCTAATTCATATAATGGTTTTTTTCATGATAGCCATGTCTCATAAAAGTATCAGGACATAAATACAAATCTCTCACGATTCCCCCAGGGCAGGAAAACTAGGATCTCATGACACCCCCGAGGCAGGAATGCTGGGACTCATTATGCCATCCTTACATTTTAGCCAGGTATGACTATGTCTCCAAGTGGTGTAAACCAAATAAGTGACATTCCTAGGACAATGACAAAATGGATCTCACAACACACTCCAAATGGGTTAATCCAGTTCACGACATGCCTCCCAGGACATGCCAATTGGGATATACGATTCCCTCTAGATGATAAGACCATATCAATAGGGAATTATAAGACTTGATGAAATTGTCTACCCACTATTTGTAATACCAAAGTATTGGGCATCCTAAGTGTATTACCCTCGAAATAAAGAAAACAATAAGGACATTGATTCCATCCCTATCCAGGATTCACTAGCTACCTCTCCCTACAGATCGATAACTATATTGATCATCCATGGAAATATAAGATTCTAATTCCACTTTTAAATGAAATTACATTGATTACATGATATCCCTTGTTTAAGAAAATGAGCATGGAACATGAGTGATTAGTGTATTGGAATAATCCTATCCTCATCACTATAAACCCCATAATGGTATAGGTAATCCTTAGTGTGTATTCCCCGACATAAATAAAACTATGATGACTCTGATTGTTTCCATAACTAGGATACATAAGACTCCTTCCTAAAGTATGAGAACAAAAAAACACCCCTTCTGGAATAATTTCCTCCATGAATTTGATGTCTCAACTAGATAAAGTCAATTATTTTCAAGAGATAATCACCATTTATCATCCATCAATGGACTGAGAAACCCATCAAGCTCTAATGAATCTGATTCATACCATAACCAGGTTATATAAGATGTCTTTCCAATACTTGAGTCCCACAGTAAATCATCTCAATGTAGTCCCTATAGGAAATCCCTATATCACTAGAAATGAAAAGATCATTTTCAATACCTTGTTTCTCACAACGATCACAGATCATGTGATCTTAGGGATTGAATATAATAATATCATTTACACTATGATACAATATTATGACACGAGAAACCAAGATAAATATGACGACTCTGATTCATGATATACAAGGGTTATATAGGAAACCCATTAGGGTTCAAGCTCGAATATTTGAGTCTTAGTGCGCAATCATATTTCCTCACTAGATAACATTAAACTTCAAGGGAAGAACCAACTATGTGGCTTTTGATTTCTGTAATAATCTAGATATGTAGGATTCCTCATAATGGATCTATCCCCTCCTAAAAATATTAACTATTTCCTTATATGGAATCATTCTATCATGAATTTTTTTATACAACTTCAATATTTATGAAACATCTTGTTTGTAAAAAATGATGAAGAACCTCTAATATATATATAGAGGGGTTCACTAAAGATGTCCCAATGTTTTTCATATGAATCATAATTAACCTATATTTGTTTAGTTAGGGAATATAGTCTTGTATCAGGATTTGTAATAGATTCAAGAACCACTCTTAAATCAATAATAGATTCTTAGAGTAGAAAATAAATCCCCCAAAATTGTGTGATTATCCTGACCTCCAATCCTCTCGACCAATGTGACTTCCCATGAGTCGATGGTCAATAAAACCAGGATGAGTACCATCATTGTTTTATTAAGGTACATCTCATTTATGGATGAGGGAACCATTCTGAGTTTCTAGGGAAGATGAAATAGATGATAAAAGCAATGTGTGTGATTGAATGAGTTCTTATAATACAACTCAATCAAACCATAGAGGTGAGAACCCATTCCAAGTTTCTATAGAATTCCGATGAAACAAAAATGGTGAAACCAGATGTGAATCTCTCAAATAAAATATGATTGGGTTATAATACATCAATCCATGTTTCTTGATACTCATATAAAAACCACATTCATATTCCCTACATGAATTTTTGAGGAAATATTTTAAATAATATATAAAAACAAATCTATAAGACCAGCATAAATTGGGATTATTATACATCACACAATGACATACTAGGGGAAATGTATTCATCATCTAGTGTCCCTTATAAGAAGATAAATTTGTCTCACATTATTTACAGATCCAAAAGAATCATCCAAATAATATGGTTCTTGAATAACAATGACATGGTATAATCCTGACCATTGATGTTTCTCATTATAATCTCAAAGCACAAAAATCAAAGAATCAACATCACCTAACAATTTCTTATCCTCAGACAGTATCCCTAATCACAAAAACCAGTAAAATTGGGTTCTTATCCCTAGATCATATCAATTGGCACCATAAATATTTGAAAAAGGCGTACCATTAAGCCTAATATTTTTCCCATTAGTTTTAGGTGTGACCGAGGACGGAACATGGAAATCGTCATCACAAATATTGTCCCACCTTTACCCATCAATCACCTACTTGGGGTTCCATTTGACATGCAGCCACATATGACACTCAATCAAGGGATTCAAGGAAGACTCATTGAAATAAGAATATATTGGATATTCAGTATATGGCTCAAATTCTCTCTTCCATTTTACGATTACTATCGGAATACTCTTTAAATAACTAGTAATCAGGCTCATATCCTTCCTAGCTCAGGATAAGTATAGGGGTCATATTATTACAACAGGCAAGGGGGAATCATTTCCCCCCAGATAAATCCCATCAGAATACATCATTTTTATAAAGAGGATATAAGTTGGAACATATCCCTTCTTCAATCAATGATATATGTCAAATGATAATAAATATTGAGAATGTGTAGGCATATATCCTTTCACACACATTGATAAAATGACAATATATTTCAACAATTGTTTAAGAGATCCCCTTTATATTCTAACACTATTATAGATAAAGGGACTTTCACATACTTCAATCCATACAACCAAGACAACTCATCAATCTAATTATAGCGACCAAGTAGTTATACAATAGCACAGAAACATTCTTGATCTAGACCAAGAGGATTATCATAATATTTTGACGAAGGGAGAGGCATTGTGTCGATCACATACTCTTTTTGTAACTAGGGTCCAATGGTGAGATTGGAACATTCCTCGGGATATGGGCACATGCCCATAATAACAGTTTGGTGGCATATTGCAAATGCTCGTGATCAGGCTCATACCCCTATTTGGGCAAATGATCACCATGTGTGAGAGGCACAAGCCTCAGGACAAACTCATATCCATATAAAAGTAGTATAGAGACATAATCCAAATTCCCACTATCATTACAAGTAAATATATGAGGGGGTCGTATTACTTCTCCATTCTGGGGGTATGTCGACATATTTCGATCGGGAGTGTATTCAGCCCATGAACATATATCTGTTCCAAATGGGGATCACCAGTTAAGTGTGGAATATGGTTCAAGGAAGGAAAATTTTTCCGCCATGATAGACTATAGGAATATTCTAAAGGATCAAGATTGAGCTCATTCTCCTATTTTGATAGAGGCTATCCAAATGAGAAAGGAGCATGCCTCATGGAAAGATCAAATCTTTGTTGACAATGAGACAATTTATTGGCATATTCCAATAGCTTATAAATAGTGGGATCATACTCCCACTGCACCAGGAAGATATATAAATGTTTTGGAAACTATCACAAAGTAGTATCAAACCCCATCACAATCAAAAAAGGAATGATTTAATATTCTATCCACAATGTAGAGCATGACCCATTCTTCTAATCTTCTCAATTCCAGTACCCTAGGAGTTGTATAAGACACATTCTAAACACCATAAGTGTATTTAAACTCATATATTGATGAATAAGAATAAGGACTATCATTACCATGATATTCCTCCTCATGGTATCGTGGATATGTATCATTGGCATTCTACTCTTGAAATCCATAGTGGTTAACCTCCCCACATGGATATCTCCCATGGGAATGGAAATCCTTCAATTATCTAGAAACCTTCATATAGGGAGGTGAATCAAACCCTAATACCATTGTACAAAGAGGTGCTCGAAACACTGGGGTCAACCATATATGGTTCCCATAAACTTCCAGCAACACTCCACTCTTGTAAAAGGGTACCATCAGATCCATCTACATTTTTTGACCATATAGAGGTGAGTAATTTTGATTACGAAGAGTTTATCATTGTAATAAAGAGATAGTTATCAATAAAAATGTCCACATAATTTTTTGGTCCCTCACGACTTCCATATATGATATCCTAGTTGAACTAGAAAAGGAATCCATTCATTAACTACCCAAAAATATTTGGGTTACTCATTAATGACAGAAGGATGAATATCTACCTTAAATGGGATACACGTGTCATCCTCAGTCAATCATGATATTCTATTTTTAGCTTAACGTAGATTCTATCTCCATGGCCAATTATCCAAAACAGGAAAATCACAACGTAAATTTGAAACATTCTTATATATATTGAATCATGACGCCTCGTCACCTGATCCGTAATGCCATGTTAGGATTATATATTTGAGGATGGGAATAGTATATATCATTTCTCTTTTACACACCCCTGGAATAGAAGATACCATTAGATATTTAATCATTCAATTTTATAGCCTTTGGTGAAATAAGGGGACCAGGTTATGCTCAGGCTAGTTGGTCACTGCACCAGAATTCCCCAGCTTTAATGGTCCTAGACACCATGGAAAAGGGGAGAGGATAGCCAAAATGTCTCAAAACGGCCCCTTAAAGAGAATAAGAGGAAATTACAAATAAATAAATCAAAAATTTTTCATTTAGATATCTTCCTATAAGGAATAATTCTCATAACGTGCTTCCACCACACCCAGATCTAATGTGATCATAGCTACACCACATCACCCAGACTAGATTATTAGCTACCATAATGGTCGTTTAAAAGAGGATTCAGCCTCATGGGAAATGAGAATATCTACCACCACCTCCTCCCCTTGGGACATCAACCCATAAGATGATTTAACACATACTCGTGATAAATGTATGTGAACAACATCCTGCCGGGGTAGGGGAATTTATATCTCAATCATTATCATGAAGTCTATTATGCCATGATTTCACCCTAGAGTCATAAACAATGATTATAGATCACCCCACCCCAATAGACATGGGGAAATAATATCTTCATCTTTATCATGGGAATCATCAAGTCCACAACTGGAGCCATTCGATCCTCAACATCACGAAAAATTGGTTAAAATGGCCTCCCCTAATGACCCAATCCCTAAAGAGCTAGGGAAATATTTTTCATCATCTTCACAAATGATGGAATTAGTGTTCTCCATGTTGGGAGGAAGAAACCAAAATTTGGAATGCCACCTATTCCTCCCACTAAATTATATAACTTTGTTGTTAGGGTCTGACTCTACCATACTTACTCAAAACACCCTCAGAGTCACTATTCATATGAAGAGATGGGAGGAGTGTACAGAAAAGGAAATCAAACCTCATCGAGGTCATAAGCCCAAATGGTTAAAAAAGGCCAAGTGATTTAATAATGAACATGATGAATGTTGTAAAAACTTATTTTGTTGCAATGAAATAAATGGGACAACCAATATTTCTTGATATTCCTCAATTAGTTTCCTCTCTATAAAAATGATAGAAATTGATCATAACAAAAATAAAGAGGACCGCAATGTTGAACATGTACCTTAGGATTTGGGATATTAGGATGCAGTAAATGTGTTTTTCTTCACCTTGAACCGAAGAAGGGTTAAAAAATTGGAACTTCTTGAACAACAAGATGCCTCCTCCTTGGTTGAAAAGTACCAAGAAAAATAAAAAGAGGTGAATATATCTCAATTTACATCCATATATGAATATTTTTCAAAATATGTGAGTGAAAATGTGCTAATTGGATACTCATTGAGGAGTTAATCAGGGGAAATATTTTTTTATTGATAGCATCTCCATCCAGAGATGAATATTCTCCCCTCCAATGAAGATCTTACAGTATGAGTGGTTTCATAGAATCAGATTGGATAAGGATATGGACTTCCAGTCTACATAAATGAAGAATCAAAAAATGATAATTACATCGTTCTTTTGAGGCGACAGCCTCTCCCCTATATAGTAATCATTCAGTCAGTGGATGAATCATTGATCAATGACAGATGATAGTTGAGACCACCTCATCTTCCCCCACATACTCCATATGGATGAATGTTTGCATAAATAGTAACTCCCTAGTTTTACATACCTCAATTGAATATCTGATTACACGAATGGAATCCATGGAAGGGTGACACACACCTGTGCATCCTAAAAGATATCCATATCATGAAGTGGTAAGTGATACTCCACCTTCACCTACCATTAGAAACCCCACATGTTCTACCTTATATTGTTATGGAGACCCTGAAAATCATCTCACAAATTGTGTATCCCAATTTGGGATGATGAAGTGACCTTTTGGTCAATATATGGAAACCATGATGAGGTGTTTCATAGAACCTATAACAGGGCCAACCATTTTTTAATATAGCAGACTTCTAGAGGGATCTACTATATGATGGGAAAACCTTTTTCAATAGTTCATTTATTAGTTTAGTTCTTCACTAAATAAAATGATGAACATCAACATAACAAATTGTAAGAAGTTTGATAATGAGATGGTGTATGATTTCATAGAAACATGGAACTTTATATCATATTCACACATCACCCCTCTCATACAAAAAACCTTTTGAACTTTGTTCATAAAATATTAAGAATAAGGTCCATACACTCCTAATCACAATAAAGTATCAAGGTTTGTTTTGAGGGTTTTCTGAAACATCACACCATCTTAATGAGTAAATTCAAGGAAGCTTATGCATGTATCGACTCATTCCAATAACACATTTGAAGAATCCAAGAAATGTAGAAGCTATAGATGTTTCTCTTAATAAAATAGTGGTGCCCATCCAAGCACTTAGGCAAGCCCTGAACCTCTAGTCACCTCATAGAAAACTATATCAACCATATAATCACCCTCGTATAGATGTTTATAGAATTCAGGGACACCCAGTATTGGATTAATGGAATAACCTCATACACCTCTTCCAAAATGAACAAGTTGTGGGTTATATCCTAGGAACAATGGATAATAACATTCTCATGTTTGGCAACCAGGGAGGCGTTAGGAAGTAAGATTCACTGTCTGTCTTATATTCTTCACATTACATAGAAATTTAGGTCATAATATCAAGAATTTCATCATCTTCAAAGAAGTCCTTCATAGAATGTTCAACTCCGTATATGATATGCTAGACATTTCTCCTGATCATGTTTCTTACATAACCATCAGATGTTGAGACGAAGAGGATGGTAGGTTGAATGTTCTATATAGTAAAAAACTAATGTTTGAAAAATGGATGAATTGTAAAATAGTTTATCAAGCTTAACTATATTAATGAACAATTGTGTAAACTCATGATAGATCCACCACCCAAAAAGAAGGAATCCTATTTGATTCCCATGGGAGGGCATGACAATTAGAAACCAGAAGAGATAAAGGAGTAAGAAACATATTATTTATTAAATCAAGCCCTAACTATTACATATTTCTTCCCTATAACATCTGTAGCACTATCACCGCATCCCGAATTACAATCCTCCTCATGTAAAGGGCTTATAATCAGTTCTATCAATGCGATACACTTTTTAAATCCCTTCATCATTATTGAGTATGCCATATAATATTGTTTCCTTCTATATAATTGTGGAACATGTGGCTTCTTTAAACAAATTTGAGGCTACAGGTGGAAACACAGGTATAGTTGGACTCAATATTCTAGTAATATTACCATGTAGGATATATATATAGATGAGAGTCATGATCAAGCACCCCATTTTTCCCAAAAATGGAAAAGAGGTCCAACAAAGCCCTCCACCATTCGCCTGCATCCAATTATCGTGCATTAATCTTTGTGGGGGTTTAATCCGATCAACCTGGGTAATGGGGAAGGATAGAATATCCTCACCACTAGAGGAATATTCCCCCTCAACCTCCACACAGACACTAGGCCTATCTACCGTAGATGCTTCATACCTTGAATTATATACACATGAGTTTTCCCATGTTTGGAAGGGCATACCTCTAGCCAAAATGTACAATGTTCTGAAAAATCTAGTTGTAATCCCATCCATACTCTCAATCTTATATGAGAATCATCATTATATAGAACTCAGGGAGAACATGTTGAATCCATTTGAAGGCTACATGAATCTGAGAAATAATATGTGTCCACTAAGGTATATAGAGTGGAGATCACATCCTTAGTTTTTCATTTGTTCATCTCATTAACTAATAAAGAATAGAAAGATGCCATACAAGGGTATACCAGCACCTTATAACTTTCAGGAAGACTCAAAAATGTGAATGTCTAAAGGGTTCCTATTAATGAAGGATCTATGATCGATCTCATCTCAGTTCTCCCTCTTCAACATATGTGGTATAGAGAAGGAGACTTATCACTAAAAATGATGGACATTCAGGGATATGATAAACCTAAGAAAATACCTCTTATGATGATCAAGATCAAGGCCCAATTTGAAAACTCACATCTGAGGGTGAGTTCATGGTTATCCCGCATGGCAATATATATAATTTCATACATGGAAGGCCCATTATCCAAATCCATTTGGAGTTACCATCAAAATTACGTCAGTGTATATATTACACCATTATTTAAAAAGTTCAACATACTACATGGAAACATCACACCCTTAGAGACATGAGGAGCCACATATGTCGAAGAATATTTTTAAAAAAATTGTGGTAAGCCAGCAATGGCGGATGATGATATAAATATTATAGCACCCTGTGGCTTAGGGGCCAGTCTTATGAAACCCTAGAGTATGCTAGATGGTGATTATGTGATCCCCATCACCATGGTCGATGTATAATATTGAATCCCAGAGGTCCAATACTCTTCTATACTTAGCCACAACAACCATCTTCATCACTTATTTGCAATGTCTCAGACAACAAGGGAAGATGATGCCTCTCCTAACAGAATCCAACACCCTGATATTGATATAGATTCTCATAAAATACCATCTACAATGGAATATGTCTCTAGAGACTCAGAAATTTATTAGTGTGATCTTAGGAATGCTTCTCAAACAATTGTGGAATGTTTCATCACAACCATATATGAGATCAGGGAGATAAATCCTTGAACAAAAGAAGAAATGTGGCCAACTATGATTAGGGATTCTGTGCCACTCAATGAGCAAGATATGTACATTGTATTTATATAGAATCTTCAAAATTTGTATACATGTAACTATACACAAATTCCCAGACTGAATCCAATTGTGTTTATGCACAATCATAGAAATTCCAATGATTATCATGACTATAATAAGGTATCCAAGAAAATTCACCCCCACCTGGAAATTTTTTTTCGTGTATGTTGACAAATATATCAAATATAACTTCATTATAGAAGTAAAATATCAAATGTGGATTGACAACATTGTCCCCTTCAATTAGAATAATGGGTATATTAGGGTCTATATTAAATTTAGTGACCATAAATGACATTGATCATATGAAAAATTCTCATTTCCAATCATATAACTATTAATATATGAAACTACTATGTCTATGACCGTTACATTTTGGTTGGCTACTTAGGGTATAATAAAATCATTATTTTCCATGTGGATAAAAACACAAATACTTTTATAGAGCCTTAAGATATATTATAATATCAATTAATCCACTTTTAATTAAATAATGTTGGCGCCACATACCTACATGCCATAAATTACTTCTTTAGGACATTATTAAGAAGGATAGTCGAGTATTATGTTTATTACATTTTCATAAAATACTGACATTTATGTAATGACTTCACAGATCTCCAAACAATATTTTAAAAGATGCAACAACATAGTCTAAAGATTTATCCATTAAAGTTATTTTTTTTTGTAAGATCAAGAAAATTTCTTGGCTTTGTGGTATTCCACAACATCATTGAGTGTGAAATAGAGAAAAAGATTGTTATTCTAGAAATGAAACCCCCCAAAGATATAAATTAATAGGGGAAACTCCAACACCTCCATACCTACATTCTGAAATTCATATCCATCCTTGTTGGAAATGCTCTCCCATTCACCAGGATAATGATGAATGGAGTCAACTACCATTTGGATGATGATTCCAAAAACTCCTTCAAAAGAATCAAGCAATAATTGCTACACCCACCAGTTCTCATTCATCCAGCCGAATATAGGTCACTAATCGTATAATTTCCAACCATGGAATGCTCATTGAGCACCCTATTCGTGCATAAAATGATGCATGAAGAGATAATAGTGTCTTCAACCTTAGTCGTACCATGATAGGTAGCAAGAATTGATATTCTAATGTCACAATGAAATTCCATGCACATAGTTTGGTAGTACAAGGGATGATGAATTACATGATGCACCAAAAATTCCACTTGGACTCTCTTATTGAACCACTCAAGTACATCCTTGGTAACCCCATTTTGAATGGACAC
This sequence comes from Viscum album, assembly GCA_963277665.1. Lineage (NCBI taxonomy): Eukaryota > Viridiplantae > Streptophyta > Magnoliopsida > Santalales > Viscaceae > Viscum > Viscum album. The sequence continues at coordinate 667,047,417 of OY728165.1, read as the reverse complement.
ATGGCCTGATGGACGGTCATTCTATAGCAATATGACATTTGGTTTATATGATATATGTTTAAAAAAGTACAATACAATTTAGATTTCCTACAAGCACATCCTCCCCTAGGAAATACATTATAAGAAAATGAGTCCCCATATGAGGAAATATTTTATACCCATGACACTCCCCGGTCAACAGATATGTACATTGATGGCGCCTCATTGAGTCCTGTTGGCATAAGAATAGAAATCCATCACTCAATAGGGTTGGTCTTGGGATTTTTTTTCTCTCCAGACATAGAAGTTTTCCATTACTCTTTATCACTATCTGAAAGCTTCACAAATAATGATTCCATGTACGAAGCCCTCATCACTAGATTGGAACTAGCTTTATAGATGTGCATAGCCTACTTGAATATAAAAGTGGACTCAGATCTTGTGATAAATCATGTCAATGGTGACTATTACATTTAAAATGAAAAGCCATCCCCTCTCACTGGATACTTCTAGGGACTAATGAAATAATTTCCCTTTGAGACCACAATTCTCTATGTTCAATTATCATAGAATACTCATATCGAAGCACTTTCTAACAACACCACTATAAAGACCCATACATTTTTAATTGAAATTCCCCATTATCTAATTAAATGTCTTATTTTGTAAAATGGTTACATAAAATTTAGAATTTCATGGTTTTATGGATTTGGATTTTAAAAAATAGTAATTAATTTTTACCATTGCTAATATAATGATTAAAAATTTATCACCTAATTTTTATAAATATAGGGCTTTAATAAATACAATTTAAACAGAAAAAACATGTGAATGCCTCATCCAGTTGAATTTTTCCATAAGAAGCCAATTTTATAGAGCTCAGAAAAGAGGTTATATCGCTTGGATTTTCTCATGAATTAGACCAATCCAATATTCAACATGTTTATCTTTAAATGAATTACATAGGGAGAAGTTGAAGTTAATATAAATTACCAACCAATAAATGTTATCCAAGCCACCGAAAGAGTCTTTCAACATCGCTCACTTTACATGTATTTATTATGCGTGTGTTTTAAGGGGTTATGTAACAAGACACATTAACCATGATTGTGTGCATTAATTTTTATAGAAAAATGAATATACACTCATTTTATTATTAATACATTGTCAATGTTTTTTTAAAAGCACAAATAGTATTTTATTATATAATATTTAAGTGTGAAATCCATTTTTATGAATAATGGATTTTTTAATTAAATAATATTTTATTAAAATAATATTACTAAATTAATTTTTATTACATATAAATGATTGTATAATTTTTTTATGTATACAATTGTAATTTTTATTATGGTTAGAATATTGTTTTTATAAAAACCCATGAATTTTCAAAAAATGTATTTTTTATTTTAAATGTGAAAATTCACATATTTAGAAAATTATTTTTATAAAATGATTATTATTTTTGGAATCAGGACATTGAAATTGTTCAATAGTGAATTTTTTCTAAATTTCCAAAATAGTCACATTTTTGGGTAAAAATTAAGTACCGTTTAAATATATAATGTGATTTATGACATCATAATGACCCAATAGTTATTTAATAAAATTACATAAAATGTATTTTCAGACAATATATACTTTACGTATAAAATAATTTAATTTTATATTTATTTGATTATATTTTTGATTCCATAGTGGACCCTCCAAGACTTATAAATCATTTTAACAATAAAAATTACTTCCTTGAGAGTGTGATTCATCTCCCAGAATAAATCCTAAAATGTTAAGAAGTTTGGCCTTTCGAATTATAAAATAATGCTTTTCACATTATTTTTTCTAAAACCGTGGGATTTTTTTTTGTTATTTTAAGGTGAGGTTTCCAAAACCGAAATAATAAATAATTCCCTCTGTTTTCCAATTTAAACCCACAGAAGGTTCCAAATCATCATCACTAAAAATATTTTTAGATCGACAAAAATATGAACTCATCTCTATATAATCCATTAAATGAGCCCTAATCAACCATGACGCCTCTCTCAAGCCTCTCTCAAGCCTTTGGACCACTCTTCCAAGTAAGAGATTTAATCCATTCTTATTTTGGACCAAATTTCCTTATGTTGTTTTTCCATTTTATTTTCAAATAAAAATGTTGGGGTATCTTTTATCACATCCACAATACATATGTCCTTATTTTTTAATTATGACATGCTCTTTATCTCTTATTAATTTCTCCAATGTACACCAGTTACAATGATGAAATTCAGTAACGGGTATCTCTTTATTCATTTACATTCACGAAATTATTATATATTATGCATCTAAATACAATTAAATATGTGGGGACTTGTATAGAAATGACCCCCTTACTTTCCATTTCAAGTACATATTATAAGATACCAATTTATTTCTCATCAACCATTTTTATGAATTCATGTTTCACACCAATATGCTATAGAAATTGCACCACAATTTTCCAAGCCAATGTCATTGTGTATTGAATAAAAAACTAATTTCTATATCAAGTTTATTAATATTTATGAACATTTAAATATTTATTACATAATTTCAAGTATTAATTGTACATTTATTTATCATAGAAGAAATAATGATGTTTAGTGAATCCATGTTATATGATCTATGTGGAACATTTATGCATGAAATAAACTGATTAAGCCTAGTTCCCTCTGATCTAATTCAAGTGTAATGTGAGTTAACTCAAGATACATATGCAATGATCCATGTCCCATGAATATATCAAGTTAAATGATGATACCACATTCCAACGTTATAATAATCATTCATTGTCATACCTTTATGTTCATGTTTCTCTTTTTATTCGGTGATATTCCTATTTCCTAACTTGTAATGTATTCTTCATGTTAAGCATTTTTTACTCCCTTATTGGAATTCAGAGCTCACACTTTTCTTATATATGTACTATGGTTATCACATGTGAAGCTAAGTACAAAAGAATGTGTGTGGTCATGTAAATGAAATTTTCAATAATGATGTGTGTTTAATGTTTTATGTTGTTGTGTAATGTTCGTAATCCCCAAAGACACTATACCTATCAATCAACTATGTTTTATCAAGTGATGATTTTTTGATATACATTATGTTTATTTGTGAAATAATGAGAAACTTTTTTATATTTGTCATCAAAGGATTGGTTTAGTTATTTTTGGAATTATGAATTGAAAACCCTAGTGAAATACTTATAGATAAAAAATGTATAAAAAAAACATGCCTAATTTTTTTTGAGTATTGAGTAAGTGGTTTATCATGAAAATTTATCCCTATCTTGATACAGGGAGGTAGAGGTGGTTCTGCCACAGATGTATCTAGGGGTAAAACCTGAAATCTCCGCGTTGAAAAGAGTCAAATGAGAATGGGTACACAACAAGAGTCCTTGATTCACTTTTGGTTATGACAATCCAAGGAGATATGATTTTCTAAATTTATAATATTAGTACAAACCACTATTAAGGGTAAAAATGTCCCTATGAATATATGATGGGAATTATATCATGGATAACATTGATTGAAGACTATATCTATTGAATCTAATCAAGATCTAAGATTCACCTATATGTTCTGGAAGAGTCTTCAACATTATATAAATACTGAGCTAAACATTACTATGACTTATCATACTTAAACGGATCCCCAATATGAGTGGAAAATCCAAACACATGAGTAAATATTGGGAGAATTCTCAATGGTATTCAATGATGATTAGATCAACATATTCCTCTAGTTGAGTTCTTATACTATAATAGTTTACAATCAAGAATCCAAATGGCTACTTAGGAAGCCCTATATATGAAGATGTGTAGAACTCCAGAATGATTGGATGATGTTTGGGAGAGAAAACTCATATGTCTAGAAATGGTTTGAGTAATGGTGGAGAAGGTTAAGAACATTAATCTACACATTAATGCTTATCATAGTCGGTAAAAGATCTATGTAGATAATTGTTGACGATACATGTAGTTTGATGTCATAGACATAGTATTCCAACTCATATCACCATGGAAGAGGGTTGTGATATTTTGGATGAGGGTAAATCTTAGTCCAAGGTACATTGGCCCTTTTGAGATCCTTGATCTCATTAGAGAAGTGTCCTATAGACTAGGACTCCGACCGAACCTATCTCAAGTACATGATGTATTCTTTGTATCATTGTTGAGGAAGTACATACCTGACCCATTGCATGTACTTAATCCACAGGTGGTACCATTTGAGAATGACCTCTTCTATGAATATAATTCTGTGATGATCATAAATCGTAGTGAAAAATTTCTAGAAAACAAGACAATTCCCCTCGTGAAGGTGTTGTGGTGAAAGCCAATGTTTGAAGAGGTAATATGGGAATCATAATAAGTGATGAAGAAAAGCTACCCACATCTATTTTAATGTTGGAAAAGGAAATTTCAATGTTGAAATATCTTAAGGGGGAAGTTATAATCACCCAAATTTTATTAAAGAATATTCCTCTTGATATAATTAAATCAATTATTCTTTAAAATGATTATATAAAATATGCACTTCCTATGTTTTATTTTTTGGATTTTAAAATACATTTAGGAATAGTTGTTGTTGAAAATATAGCTGATGAATAGTGATCAAATGATTATTATAAATATAGATCTTTAAAAAATACAATTTACATAGACAAAGGATGCGATAGCCTCATCCAGTAGAATTCCTCCTTAAAAATATCATTTCGCAAAGATCAGAAAAGAGGTTGAATCAATGGGCTTTTGTCATAATGAATCTAAAGTTGATATTCAACAAGTTAATCTTGAAATGAATCGCCAACAGTATATGTGGAAGTTAATAGAGATTACCTTAGGATTAATTTTATCAACGCCACACGTAGCGTCTATGACCATCACAAATCTTTCCCTTAAGCCTTATGCAAGTGTTTTAAGGGGTTATGTAAAAATACCCTAGATCTTTGATCATGTGAACTATTTTTTTTGTATAGAATAATGAATATAAATTCATTATATTATTTTTACAATGTGAACAATTTTTTTTTTAAAAAATAATACTATTTGTTTAGTTATTATTCAATTACGACAAATATTTTGATTAATTAATAGATTTCTAATTTAAAAAACATTTTACTAAAATTTTATTATTAAATTACATTTTATTAAATATAAATTATGGTATAATTTTTTATGAATTCAATTGAAAATTTTATTATGTTTTGAAAGTTGTTTTTGTCAAGATAAGTGGATTTTCAATAAATGTAGTTTTTTAAATTAAAAGTGAACATTAAAATATTGATAATTTTTTTATAAAAAATGTATATTATTTTTTTAATTTGGATGTTAAAATTGTCTAATGGTATATTTATCATAATGTTCTGATACAGTCACATTTTTTATTAAAAATCTAATGCAATTAAAATATATACTTTGTTTTATGACAAAATAATGAACCAATAGTGAGGTAATAAAATACTATTAATTGGGTTTTCAAAAATTATATTTGTTTCCTTTAAAATATTCTTATTTTAGATTTTTTGATAAATTTTTGGTGGATTAGTGGACGATTTAAGACTTATAAAAGAATTTTACTATCAAAATGTTTTCCTTGATAGTGTGACTCACATCCACATAAGATTTCACAATATTTTATGAAATTCATACTTTGCACATTTAAAATATTTTTTAAAAATACAATTTTTAAAAAATAATGGTAAAAAACATGGGTTAGATTTTGTTTTTTTTTGTATATTGGGTGGTGTCCAGAACATAAATAATAATGAACTCTATCTCTTTTAATATATAAACCCACCCTAACTCCCTCATACTATTCACTCAAAACATTTAGAGCTCAACCAAACACTTCATAAATCACTCTAGAATCCACCCAAGGTTCACCAAGCTCCCCAGAAGCATCTCTCAAGCCTCCCCAAAGACATTGGGTCACATATCCATGTAATGGATTTCTTCCTTTCTAATTTTTGTCCAAATTTCTTTTGGTTGTCGTACAATTTTATATTTAATTAAAAAATGTAGGGATTGATTTTTCGCCTCCCCAAAACATCCATTATTATTATTAAATGATTATATACTACATTATTGATTATTAATGACTTCCATGTACAACTTGTACAATACAAAAATTCTTTAAGGGATTTCCCATTTGAAATTTACATTCAAACTATTTTTTTATTATGCATATAAATTCCCATACATATGATTGGAAATGTATGTATATGATCCCCTTTATTTCCATCTAACGTACATATGACCACATACCTATTTCTCTCCCTTCTACCGTTTTTATGAATTCTTATGTCAAGACGTTATGCCACGGAAGTTACACCATGATTTTCCAATCAGAAGTCATTGTGTGTTGAATACCATGGACATTTCTCTATCCGGGGTACTCACCTTTATGAAAATTTGCATAATCATAATAGTAATTATTGTAAGAATTCCACATTCATTTACTGTATAATAAATGATTCTGTTTATGAATCAATGTTATATGTTCTATGTTTCACACATATGCATAAAACTAAATGAATATGAAGGGTGCACCCTGATATCACTGTAATACATTGGGTAATGATTAATATAAATATATGTAAAGTTAAATGAGGGTTTATCCATGTTAATTCTACTGTAATTATGGTTTACTCATTCTCTATGTGTAATGAACCCTTTCTCATGCTTATATAATGCAAAATGTTGATTCAACATTTCAATGTTATGATAATTAGGATATGTCAGGCCTTTATGTTCATGTTTATCTTATGTTCCATAGAAAATACTATTTCCTAATATGTAATTTATTATTAATTTTATAAATTTATACACTTTTACTATGGTTTATAGCTCACCATTTTTCTTATTCATGTCCTTAGGTTATCCTAAGCAATTTGAAGTACGAAGGAATGTGTGTGGTCATGTAAAAACATTTTCAATAAAGATGTGTATTTCAGGTTTTATGTTGTTATTTAATATTTCAATGACCCAAATACACTATAATAATTGATCATATTTTTTTAAGGGATTATTTTATTTAAAAAATTATTTTTAAGAGTGAAATTAAGGGAAGGGTTGTTCTTTCCACCGCCCACGCTAACCCTGATCAAGAGGGAGAAAACTTATGTATCACACATCAATGAATAGTCTCATAGATCATCATATTTGATTTGTAAGAGATAAATATTGAAGACACAAAACATAGGATAGTTAAAAACAATGACCACATTGTATTGATTAAGTCTATAATTGTTTCAATTCAAGATGAGACTCTAATAACAGATCATACCGGAAGGGAACAAATTCGACACCGGGAAACAATCATAACTTGGTAGGAAATTCCAATGGGATAATGATTCTAAAAAAACATGGCATTGATGGAATTATTCTTAGGTTCATCATAGAATGAGAGATTCTCACCAACATCTAGGAATTACATGTATTCTCTGGTGGTTCCCATCAATATAGAACACGATTATCCAACCAGATCAGGAGGATGGGGTACTACTACATAAAAATTATACATGACTGCATTGAATTCATGAGGAAATGTCATTCATTTAATATTCATGAAAACTTCATCCAGCATCCCCTATAATTTCTACATATGAATAAATATTCTAGGTCAATCATCGTATCAAGAATGTACAACAGGGGGCCATATCCCCTAGCCACAACTATGTAGTTCATGTATATCCTCACTAGGATCAAATTATATTCCCAATGTGATACGAAAATACCACTAAAATATGTTGGGATGAATAATATAATCATATTTAAGAATTAATAAATCATCACAAGGTTTCGAGTCCCTCACACAATATTGATAGACAACGACACCAACGTTTTTTCAACAGAGTTAAATTATCTTTACCAGGAGAGTAACTTTGAGTCTAATAAATCATCATGATATCATGAAGTGGTAAATTGATTGATATAGGTCATAAATAAGATTCTATAAAATATACTCGATGAGATGTTGAACATGGATATGAAGTCTTAGAGAAAACTGCTCTTTTCTTTATGGGCCTAACATACAACTATGAGTTCTACATCACACGAAACACCATAATCAATGGTGTACAAGATCGATAATATGCTAACCATAGAGGTATAACATTTATTTCTTTGAATATCATTTTTTGGAAATATGAGATGGTGAACAATATCAAATGTAGCTCGATGAGTTGGAACGACTAGATGAGAAAAGGTTGTGCACATTGCAGAATCTGGAAATTCACTATAGAACTGTTTTTGGATCATAAAACCCTATTGATAATGGGAAATAATCCCCTATAACTAAATCCCCAGTGGGAATGAATGTATATCATACATGATGTCTATCAGAATGGAGCCTACTCATTGGACATAACAGATGGGGGAATGTCACACCCCAAACCAATGAAATATTTATCAAAAATTACTTTTCATAGCTGTTTCCATGAGGAAAACCACATCGGTGTATGTACCATAATTCTTCATAAGTGATTGATGTTAAATTGTACATGTTTTTTGGACCACATGACATAATTTTGTACGTAGTTCATCATTTCTATAAGACATTTAACCACATTTTGACATAATGACAACATGATGCTTGATTCCTATCATCTTTAGATATGTAGTGGTGCCAGAACATCTATTGTTGGGTCTAGCTAATGGAATTTTTTATTTTCATGTCGGTTGATCCTGTGTCCTAACCACATGTCATTAAACTTCAAGGACCCATAAGTTCCACCATCATGATGGGTGGCCCAATGTCCTCAACACACAATGGTATAAGGAATTGGAATCTCCAAAAAAACAAGTCGTATCCTTATTGAATGGATTTAGCACTTGATGTAAGATGTTAAACTATGTGGTTATCAAAAACATCATGTGGTTTGATTCTCATTTTCATGAGATTTGTAGTGACCCCCAGTCTTTAGCATTGGAACCAACTGCAATATCACCATTAATTAATGTTTTTTCTATAATCCTCACCAAATGTGGTTAAATATCAATAAATATTTCGAACTTCATGTGGTTTTATTCTCATTCCCCTGAGAAAAGTAGTGATTAATAGAATTCGACACTTAGGCCCAACCTTAATGTTCCCATCAATTCGTGACCGCTCCCCTTTGATTTCATCATATGATGTTAAACATCACAGAAGATTTAGAACAACATTTTGCATGATTCATGTAATTATATGATACATATAGATACCTATATCTTCAATCTCAATCCTAGCTATAACTGTCAATAGAAATCAAACCCACCTCTACATATGGGATAAAACAATATAGAGCATTTTCTATTCAAGAAATATATGTGGATTGATTATAGACCACATAAAAAATTTAGTGATGTCAATGCCTCCATCCATATGCCCATCTGCAAACATTCCCACTATTTACATTTGTCTTCAATGGTCCTTGCCACAAGAAGCTAAACTGCGCAGCTTTCCAGAACTATGTGTCTCTTGAACCTCATCCTCACGATAATTTTTGTCACAACCAATACTCCATCATTGGTCCCAGACATGAGATCCCCACACATTCACATCATTTCCATCATTTTTAATCCATGAAGTAATATTGCATAGAACTACATCCTTACCAGATGATGTTAGAAAACAAGGAAGTATATCCTTACTACATGACGTTAAACTGTGTGGAAGTCTGTCTATAAGGCCCCAGCCTTAATCCTTACTTAATCTTGAGTTATTACAAGATTACACATTGATGACATTTTCAGGTTTAGTGTTTTAGAGAATTAGATCATAAAACGTGCATTACATTCCACATTTAAACAAAGTGGTTACATAAAATATAGTATTCATTTTTTTCTATCAACGGAAAAATATTTAAAAATTAAGCATTGATTATTTCATGACACTACCTTCACACTATCATCATATCAAGTACCTTTCCCATGAACTGTGAAAAACATTTCAAAAAAAAACCTTGGGATGAGAATAAAAAGCTCAGTAAGGTTTATAAAAAAAATATGGAAAGGAAAAATGAGTTCATATATACATAAGAATGATATCATACATTACCCATAAAACATAGGCATATCAAATCATGTATAAATCATAGAAATCATAAGAAATAAAGGTAACTTGAGGCATTCTTAACATTCTTACGTATGGAGTAACCATCTTGGTTACATCTGGAATACCCACCACAGTATATTCCCAAAATATCTTTAGAGAAAACTTAATGTTTAACTCCATAGTGTTACCCAATGAATTGGAGAGCTATATTGGGCTCACCCTCCCTTAGATTATCATGGAACCTCCCGTCTTCATAACAATTCCCAAGAACCATAACATAATCGTACCACATAATACATGCGTAAAGGATACATAACATTTCCACATTTCAATCACAAGATATCTATAAAACACATTGATATAAAAAAACATATGAAAACCATTTTCAATACCAAAATAAAAGAAAAGTAAAAAATGGTATTTATTTTTCATTTTAAAAGATGTTATGGCTTGTAGAGGAAGCCGAATCTCAAATAATGGTCACGACGGCAGAGAAGTCATTGTCGCCGCATACGTATGACAAAAACATTACCTTTTGTCATTTTCTAAAATTCTTGGTATAAAAAAGATTACTTTTGGATAAACATAAAAGTCATAGGGGTTTATACACCGTATAAAATAAGGTTGTGTATAAAATAAAATATTCCTCAATGAACGGAGATTGAGACGAAGTCCCTTACAAAGACGGTACCATTGGTTTTAGGATAAATCAATTACATAATTATGTGTGAAAAACAAATACAAAAAATATAAGTGGATATTAAGTGTAAAATAATCATAGGTTATTCACACATATTCATAGAATGACATATTCAAGGAGTACATGTTTATCCAAAAGAATCAAATTTGGGTTAAGAAGTTCCCTTGCAAAAATTTGATAGCCTAACGGCATCACTACAATATTTAGAAAATGAGTTGATGAGAGATTAAAAGGGTATCTCATCACATGGAAACAAAATTTAAATCAATAAGGATATATAAGATCATATCCGAACATAATAGTATGTGAATTAAAATAAATAACAAAAGATGTCTTTTAAAAAGAGGAGGGTGAAAGGTTCCCATACCGACATGGGTATCCTTCAAAACATACACCCCGTGAAAGAAGGAAAATACAACATTGATGTAAATACTCATAAATGAAAGTAAATTACACAATGATTAAAATAATGGGAATTTCATACACCACTCAATGGAAATGGTGTAAAATGCAGCATAAATCTCACAGGACTAAAAGTGAGATGAAAAATCCCTTACGAAAACTCGGCAGCCTAACAACGCCACTTAAAACTTCCAAAGATGGATTGATGAGATCAAATAGGGTCTCTCATCATATTACAATAAAATTTACAGCAAGAGGAATATAAAAGACCATCCCCCATCATAACAAAGAGGAGCTTAAAAGAAGTGACATAAAAGAGAGTACTTAAAAAGAAAGAGAGAGGTTAGATCTCATACGAAAGTTCGGCAGCCTAACGACACCACTCAAAACATCCAAAATGGATTGATGAGATAAAATAGGGTATATCATCATATGAACATATAAAGTACATTAGGAGTAATATAAAAGAACATCCCAATCATAAGTAAGATGAGCTTAAAAGGAATGACATAAAAGAGTGTACTTAAAAAGAAAGAGAGGAGTAGGATCCCTTACCTCGGGTCCGACATGACTCGATCGTTCTTTAATCACCTGAATAATAAACTTGAGTTAATTTATACATCCTTAAGAACCTTTTACAATTTCATTATTCCATTTATATCACTTATTACTGTGTCATGAACACTATGTTATTATTTATGTTAATAATGGTCGTTTTAACGATCATTGGTACTTGAGTCAAAAAAAATAAACTGTTTATAATTACAAGTTGTTCATGTGGTACAATATCCATTATATACAAAATTGTATTCATGATTTAGATATAATATATATCCAGTGTATTCATTAATTTATAATATTACATAACATTTAGAATTAAGAAATGAAATGCACCATTGATGGAGACGGTAAGCCGTACGTACGCATGAACACTACTTCCATTTCTATTTCATATTTAATGGAATTAAAACATAATGATACATAATAGTATTTTAATTCAAGTATGGTATCATATATAATATCATTATGTATATCCTTTATACGTACCACATATGGTATTAACGAATCAAATCACTTTGAGGGTGCGGTAGTCCGCACTTCCAAAAATGAAGATATCACGTATACCCATAATGGAGGACATAAAGGTATGAAATAAATGAAAAATAAAGAAGATTAAGGAAAACATAAACATATTATATATAATATATAAATGTAGTTCCATCATAATGGCCACCATGAAAGGTGATAAGAGAAGATTGAACAATCATCGTTTCATGTGGCAGTAATTCGCCATCCACAGAAACCGTATGTTCTTTAACCATTAGACGAAGGTGTGTGTAAGTTTAGCTTGAATACATAATATAAAAACATCCTTGTATATTTATGATATTTTTGTTGTTACAAAAGAAAGGAATAAAAAAAATTAGGGGTGGAGAGGAAAAATAAAACCAAAGGACTCAAGTGAAGACATTACCTTAAAATCAGGTAACTCCCATTGGTTTGAGATAGAAGGATTCCTTGGGAAGACTTATGCCCAAAGTGAGGCTTCAAGTAGTTATAGAGGGATCTAGAGAGAAAAAATGGCCATGGTTTGGCCTATCCAAATGCTTTGGAAGTGTGGGTACGGAGGGAGAGGTGGGGGCCTTTTATAAAAGGAGAGGAGGGGCACTGTTGGAATGTAAAGAAATGTTACTTTATTTTAGAATATGTTTCGGATTTTAATGGTCCCACATTGATGTGTTTCTAGTATAAGGTGATAAGGCTTATAAATACACCCATAAAATTGGTTTTGGACATGTGTAGGTCTTAGATTTTACATTATCTTTCCATTTTATTTAAATCGTTAAATAATGAGGTCATCGCTGCATCATCATGATGTCATAAATAATTTAATTTATTTAAAGTCAAAAAATTATAAAAAAACTACTATTATCTGGAAATCTTTTTAGATTTCCAATGAATATTTAGAGTAAAAAATCTGACTTGTATAACCCCATGTAAAAATTGTTTTAGATAAACAACTCATGTTTGTGTCATTTTAATTTTAACATTAAATAAAAAGGTATTTATGTCATTTTCCAACTAAAGTGGCTCCATGGGGTCCCCAAGATGACCCATGGATTTTATTGGTCGGCCATGACTCATCCAATGAGTGTATGATATGTGTATAGGTCATTTAATTTTATTAAAACATTATTCATACCTTAAACTACACTAATTACCTCTAATCGTGATTAAAAAATTAATAAGTTACTATTCACCAAAAAATTATTTTAATTCCATTGAACCAAATTTTACATCTTAATGACAACCATGTATGTCGGATTTTTGAAATTAAAAACACAAAGATGGAAAATTTTCATTTAAATGGAAAATCAGTTTTTATAAGTACCACTTAGTGGTTTCACTATTAATCAAAAATTGATGTTTTTCATAAAATTACCAAATATTCACCCTAAGCTATATTTGATATTCCAAATTAAAAAATGATGTTTATTTTTCAATATTAATAACATATAAGTTGCATTAATTAATTTAATAACTAATTCCCGCTGTCAAAACAAATAGCGTGTTTTTATGAAACAAAATGTATCAAAAGATTGACACTAGTTTAAGTCCGATGTCAAAGTGAAATTAATTCCAACGACCACTATTGGATTAAATGGTTAAAATATATTCTAATTTCACTTTAAAACCAATTCAAAAGATAATACAACCATATAAATAAATTAGATTAAAAAGAGGATTTGAATTAAAACACAACATTTGTCACTATTCATTAAAAATTGAACTTTTTTGGAAAAATACCAAAAATTTAGACAATGTAAATTTTGATGTCCCGATTCCAAAGTAGAATTTTATTTTGTCAAATATAACACATAAACTTTTCAAAAAGTGGATTTAAAAGAGGTTCGCCATAAAAAGGCGGTTAATCGACCTTTTAAAGAATATTAGAATGTTTACGCTTAAAATTGGATTCATTCTCATTTTTAATCCTCTATCATTTATTGTAAAAAGTAAAAATATTTGACAAACATATATAATCATTTTTTAGTTAGTTCTATTCATTCCCTCCATCACAACAGCTAGGCGTTAACTACCATTTGAAATAATATTATTTTATTATTAGAGTACAATGTTTGATTCCCAAAAAAATTGTTGTTCCGTGTTGGGTACGCCATCGAGCATAGCGTCCCCTTTAGAGTTATATTAATATTTTATTTACAAATATGGATAAATGTGAAAATTTCATACTCTATATTTACCTGGGGTGTTACATCCTTCCCCCATTTTGGGAATTGTGTCCTCGCAATTTTAAAATTGGGCTTGGAAACTTCATTGAAAATCCCACATCGGAACAAGAGTCAGTAAAACAATCACATTAAAATAAAGACAGCTAAGTACAAAGGTCAGCCGATTTATCCCATACTAGGATTCCAAGTATGAAAATATTGACATGGAGGAAAAAAACAAATGGTCATGTTCTGATGGAGAGTGATAGTAAACATGTCTAGGATAAAGTTAACCATAAGAAAACACAAACTTGTGATGGGTTAAACGGTATTCGATTCCCCAGTTGGAAAAGTTAATAGACAACATTTTTTTAAGTTACATTTTATTGAGGAATTTATTCATAAGGAATCATAATAACTTATCAAGTTCACATTCAACTTTTATTAGATTTCTTAGACAAAGTCATATTTTCTCCAAAAGACGAGTATTTAGGAAGACTTTTTCACATTAAGAGTACTATAATCAACTTATAGAGAATCACCTAATCCACAAAATAGAACTATATACATCCCATGTATTTAGACATTAACCAAAACCAAAAACAAAAAGGTTAGTACAAGATCAGATAATCTAGAAAAGCATAACCGTTTATAAAAAAAATCTATTCTTAATCTCCAAAATTTGTCCAACAAAACCCAAAGTTCAACGAAGACCATTCGATAAAAAATGTGTCCATAAAATTCATCAAAGTAAACCATACATGGATTGAAACCCAAATATTTAAAAGATTTAGTCACATAGTCTTCCAAGTTAAATCGTAACATTTATCTCCAATCAACATCAGTTGCTCTTAATGTCTCGTATTGAAAAGTAATTAACATAATCACATATCCACCATGATAGGTTAATAAATTTCCATAGATAACCCAAAATAAACTTACTCTTAATTCATAAAATAATCTAACTAAAAAGAATAAGTCAAACTAACCAGGGACTTCACGTAGTCCAATGGTAGGCGATAAATACCAGTCGCACATTTTTTGTGGGTTCGATTCCTGCAGCTTTGTCCGACGTGATGGGTTGTCACACGGTCTGCGTGTTGTCCTTTTTATAAAACTCCAAAAATAACCCTAACATGTTTTAACCTAAATAGTTTTTTATACCTATCATTTTCATCCAAATTCGTTACGATATCAACATCTTAATTCTTGAAGTCTTATTTCACCACCATTAGATAAAATAAAACGATTCCCAAAATGAATATCATCATACCTTGATCATAGTGTCCACTCAATTTCATCATGATCTTGTTCACGTAGGTAGAAGTCCCATTCATTACAAAAATGATTTATAGATCCTTCAAAATCATTTGCTTCCTCCATCCAAATACACCTTGTACAACATGGGTCATATGGGTGTTCACAGAAAAACAGTTTTGGAAAATAATCATGTATGACATATAAATCAAAAACATATGATAAAACATGATTTATATAAAATAGTCATACATAATTTGAGTTGAAACTTTCTATTATTGGTCCTTTTCAAATACCCTACGTATGTGCTGAGAGACTATATTTTAAAAGAAAATATAAATTGGTTGCGCAAGGGTATCCTTCCTCAGCACCATTTTTAAAATCATAATATGCTTCAAATTCTTGTGATAAGGTAAAATATTTGAAAATACCTTGATAATATTTACCATTCTTGAAAATATGATAATATTGTGAAAATAGTATTTGTCCAAAAACAACCCATGATCCATGATGATAACGAGGTATAGTGGAGGTGTTTGATATCTCAAACAACTGCATGCAAGTGAGTTGTATGCTAGAAAAAGTTTCACAATCATCCGAACATGACTTTGAAATAATTATTGCAAGCATGTCATCAGGAATAGATAGGAAGGTCGTTTGAGATCCTTCTCCTTCCATTCGTAACCAACTTTACTTGACCTGAAAAAAGTTATAAAACAAGGATTTAACTAAAATAATAGATATAGGGACTAATCATGTGTCTAACAATAACTCATAATCCCTAAAGTTGTCTAAACCGGCCTCTGATACCAACTGTAAGGCCCCAGCCTTAAAACATACTTAATCTTGAGTTATTACAAGATTACACATTGAGGACCTTTTCATGTTTATAGTTTTAGAGAATTAGATCATAAAACTTGCATTACATTCCACATTTAAACAAAGTGGTTACGTAGAAGATAGAATTCATTTTTTTCCATCAACGGAAACAAATTTAAAAATAAATCATGTATTCTTTCTTGACACATCCTTGACACTATCATCATATCAAGTACCTTTCCCTTGACCTGTGAAAATCATTTCAAAAAAAAACATGGGATGAGCATTAAAATCTCAGTAAGGGTTATAAAAAAAATATGGAAAGGAAACATGAGTTCATATATACATAAGAATGAAATCATACTTTACACATAAAACATAGGCATATCAAATCATGAATAAATCATAGAAATCATAAGAAATAAAGGTAAATTGAGGCATTCATAACATTCTTACATAGGGAGTAACCCTCTTGTTACGTTTGGAATACCCACCACAGTATATTCCCTAAATCTCTTCGGAGACACCTTAACTTTTCACTCCTTCGCATTACCTAATTCATTGGAGAGCTATATCGGGCTCACCCACCATTAGTTTATCACGGAACCACCCGTATTAATAAAAATTCCCTCGAACCATAACATAATCGTACCACATAATACATGTGTAAAGGAAACATAACATTTCCACATTTCAATCACAAGATTTAAATAAAACACATTGATATAAAAAAGCATATGAAAACCATTTTCAATACCAAAATAAATGAAAAGTAAAACATGGCATTTTTTTCTTTTAAAAAGAAGTTATGGCTTATAGAGGAATGTGAAACTCAAATAATGGTCACAGTGGTGGAGAAATCGTTGTCGCCGCATACGTATGACAAAAACATTACCTTTTGTCATTTTGTAAAACAATTCGTATAAAAAATATTCCTTTTGGATAAATGTAAAGGTAAAAGGGGTTTATATACCGTATAAAAGAAGGTTGTGTATAAAATAAAATATGCCTCAATGAAAGGGGATTGAGACGAAGTCCCTTACAAAGACGGTATCCATTGTTTAAGGATAAATAAATTACATAATTATGTGTGACAAACGAATACACCAAATATAAGTGGATATTATATGTAAAATAATCAGAGGTTATTCACACATATTCATAAAATGACATATTCAGGGTGTACAAGTTTATCCCAAAGAATAAAATTTGGGTTAAGAAGTTCCCTTGCAAAAATTTAACAGCCTAACGGCATCACTACAAAATTCAAAAAATGAGTTGATGAGAGATAAAAAGGGTATCTCATCACATGGAAATTAAATTTAAATCAATAATGATATAGAATAACATATCCCAACAAAATAGTATGTGAATTAAAAGACATAACAAAAGAAGTCTTTTAAAAAGAGGAGGGTGAAAGGTTCCCTTACCGACATGGGTATCCGTCGAAACATACACCCCGTGAAAGAAGGACAATACAAAATTGATGTAAATACTCATAAATTAATGTATATTACAAAATGATTAAAATAATGGGCATTTAATTTACCACTCAATGTAAATGGTGGAAAATGTAGCAAAAATCTCACAGGACTAAAAGTGAGATGAAAAATCTCTTACGAAAACTCGGCAGCCTAACAGCGCCACTTAAAACTTCCAAAGATGGATTGATGAAATCAAATAGGGTCTCTCATAATATTACAATAAAATTTACATCAATAGGAATTTAAAATAACATCCCCCATCATAACAAAGAGTAGCATAAAATAAGTGACATAAAGGAGAGTACTTAAAATGAACGAGAGAGGTTAGATCTCTTATGAAAATTCTGCAGCCTAACGGTGCCACTCAAAACATCCAAAATGGATTGATGAGAGAAAATACTGTATCTCATCATATGAACATAATAAGTTCATTATTAGTGACATAAAAGAACATACCAATAATAAGTAATATGATCTTAAAAGGAATGACATAAAAGAGTGTACTTAAAAAGAAAGAGAGGAGTAGGATCCCTTACCTCGGGTCTGACTTGACTCGATCATTATTTAATCTCCTGAATAATAAACATGAGTTAATTTATACTTCCTTAATAACCTTTTTCAAGTTCATTATTCCTTTTATATCACTTATTACCATGTCATGAACACTATGTTATTATTTAAGTTAATAATGGTCGTTTTAACGATCATTGGTATTTAAGTCAAAAAAAAATTAACTCTTTATAATTAGAAGTTGTTCATGTGGTAAAATATACATTATATAGAGAATTGTATTCATGATTTGGATATAATATATATCATATATATCCAGTATATTCATGCATTTATAATATTAAATAACATTTAGAGTTAAGAAATGAAATGCACCGTTCATGGAGACGTTAAGCCGTACGCACGCATGAACGCTACTTCCATTTCTATGTCATATTTAATGGAATTAAAACATAATTATACATAATATTATATTAATTCCAGTATGGTATCATATATAATATCATTAAGTATATCCTTTATACGTACCACATATGGTATTAACGAATCAAATAACTTTGAGGGGGCGGTAGTCCGCACTTCCTAAAATGAAGATTTCGTGTATACCCATAATCGAAGCCATAAAGGTATGAAATAAATGAAAAATAAATAATCTTACGGAGAAAATATACATATTATATAACATATATAAATGTAGTGACATCATAATGGCCACCATGAAAGGTGTTAAGAGAAGATTGAACAGTCATCGTTTCGTGAGGCAGTAATTCGCCATCCACAGAAACAGTATGTTCTTTAACCATTAGATGAAGTTTTGTGTAAGTTTAGCTCGAATCCTTAATATAACAACATCCTAGTATATTGAAGATACTGTTGTTGTTACAATATAAATGAATTAAAAGAGTTTAGGGGGGGGGGTGGAGAAGCAAAATAATACAAAAAGACTCAAGTGACGAAATTACCTTAAAATCGGGTATCTCCCTTTGGTTTGAGCTCAAAGGCTTCCTTGGGAAGACTACTGCCCAATGTGAGGCTTCAAGGAGTTATAGAGGGATGTGGAGAGACAAAATGGGCAGGGTTTGGCCGATCCAAAGGCTTTGTAAGTGTGGGTAAGGAGGTAGAGGTGGGGGCCTTTTATAAGAGGAGAGGAGGGGCACTCTTGGAATGTAAAGAAATTTAACATTATTTTAGAAATTGTTTCGGATTTTAATGGTACCACATTGATTTGTTTCTAGTATAAGGTGATAAGGGTTATAAATACACCCATACAATAGGTTTTGGACATGTGTAGGTCTTAGATTATACATTATCTTTCCATTTTATTTAAACCGTTAAATAATGAGGTCATCACTGCATCATCATGATGTCATCAATAATTTAATTTATTTAATGCCTAAAAATTATAAAAAAACTACTATGATGTAGAAAATCTTTTTATATTTCCAATTAATATTTATATTCAAAAATATGACTTCTATAACCCCATGTAATTTTTTTTTTAGATAAACAACTCATGTTTGTGTCATTTTAATTTTAACATTAAATAAAAATGTATTTATGTCATTTTCCAACCAATGTGGCTCCATGGGGTCCCCAAGTTGACCCATGGATTGTCTCGGTCGGCCATGACTCATCCAATGAGGGTAGGACTTGTTCATCAGTCATTTCATTTTATTAAAACATTATTCTTACCTTAAACTACACTAATTACCTCTAATCGCGATTAAAAACATAATAAGTTATCATTCACCGAAAAATTATTTTAATCCCATTAAACCACATTTTACTTCTTAATGACAACCATGTATGTCAGATTTTTTAAATTCAATACACAAACATGGAAAAATTTCATTTAAACGAAGAATCAGTTTTTATAAGTTTCACTTAGTTGTTTCACTATTCATCAAAAATTTATGTTTTTTAGAATATTACCAAACATTCACCCTAAGCTATATTTGATATTCCAAAATCAAAAATGATGTTTATTTTAAAAAATTCAAAACATATAAGTTGCATTAATTTATTTAATAATTAATTCCCGTTGTCAAAATAAATAGCTTGTTTTTATGAAACAAAATGTATCAAAAGATTGACACTATTTTAAGTCCGAATTCAAAGTGAAATTAATTCCAACGACCAATATTGGATTAAATGGTAAAAATATATTATAATTTAAATTTAAAATCAATTCAAAAGATAACCTAATCATATAAATAAATTATATTAAAAAGTGGTTTTCAATTAAAATACAACATTTTTCACTATTCATTAAAAATTGAACTTTTTCAGAAAAATACCAAAAATTTACACAAAGTAAATTTTGATGTCCCGATTCTAAAGAAGAATTTTATTTTGTCAAATATAACACATAAAATTTTCAAAAAGTGGATTTAAAAGAGGTTCTCCATCAAAAGGCGGTTAATCGACCTTTTAAAGAATATTAGAATGTTTACGCTTAAAATTGGATTCATTTGCATTTTTAATCCTCTAAGATTTATTGTAAAAAGTAAAAATATTTGACAAACATATATAATCATTTTATAGTTAGTTCTAATCATTCCCGCCATCACAATAGCTAGGCGTTAACTACCATTTAAAATAATATTATTTTATTATTAGAGTACAATGTAAGATTCCCAAAAAACATGTTGTTGCGTGTTGGGTACGCCATCGAGCATAGCGTCCTCTTTAGAGTTATATTAATATTTTATTCACAAATATGGATAAATGTGAAAATGTCATACTCTTTATTTACTTGGGGTGTTACACTGTCTTTTCCAAATAAAATAAAAACACATTAAAGTTCACACTTACCAAATGACATTAAAATATATGGAAGTGTAACCTACCACATGATAATAAACTACATAGTAGTACATCCTTATAACATTACGTTACAAAACATGGATTTAAGTCCTTACCACATAATGTTTAATTGCATAGAAGTGTATCCATAAAACATGACGTTAAACTGCAAGGATTTACATAATTATCTAATAAAATTAAACTACATGGAATTATTTCCTTACAACATGATGTTAATCTACATAAATGTATGTCCTTACCAAATGATTTTTAACTATATGGACGTACATACATACCATATGTCGTTAATATATATGAAAGTACATCCTTAAAACATGATTATAAACTTAAAAAACATTCCACTACCACATGCCATTAAACTGAAAAGAAAAATGTCCCTACTACATAAAAATAAACATTGAAAACTATCTCACAATTTTCATCCATCATCATAGGGCTGTGATAGACATACCTTGGTCAACCATAGTATGGGGTTTTCCAATATCGTTCATGTGCACTCAAAATCAATATAATAGACATCATGTCTTAGGAAACACATGATTACAATACATTTCATGGCCCGGGAAAGGATATCCTCCTTCAATGACCATTTCCTTGACTATGCATAAATTCACATTGCTCCTGCAAGTGCAGATATGATAATATACAAAATTCATCACTATGAAAAATGATAATCAAATCCTAATGACCCCTAACATCATTATTGAATCACTCAAAAACCTAGAATGTTTGAAATAGTCCTAGTATGAATATGTCAGGCCTATAATCATAACGTGAAAACTATATCTATGATTTAAATTATTTTAATTACATACTCTAGAAGATGTTTGAGTATTCATGAACATGTATATCCTAATTAAAATCATCTGTACTATCCACCATATTAGGTACATTTCAGTCATGATATTAAAATACATGAATTCTGAACAATGTTTTATGACTTAAAAATCTAGCACATAATTGTCTAAATTGATTGACCATAAAATTATAATGAACCAAACTGAAATCCTATCAGGTTTAAACCTACAAAGTGATTCTTTAGAAAATGTCATGTCTCCACCCACTAGGCTCTTCATCCTCATAGTATAGGAATAAAGTAGTGTGAAATCATAAAAATAAAAAATGTAACTCACCGAGCCCAGTTACCCAGAGTGGGTGCATTATTACATAACATTGCAATGATCACAAGGGATCATGATTCTGAAAGATCGATAGGTTTAGTAGCCTTGAACGTACTAGATAAATTCATATGTTTTACATTATATTATAAAATGACAAACAACAAAAAACATTATCTCCATTGACCACATTAATCTTCTAGACAATCCCTAGAAGTCAGTCATAATATATTTCTTCGCATTCTGGATAAAATAAAACATTGAAAGGGTTGTGCTCAGATGCTTAGTAAGGATAACAATATAGTGGAAACATTCAGGAATAAGCGTAAAAATTTAAGGAAATGTATAAGACTAAAACACAAGAATTTTAAAGTAAAAATTATTCATAATATGGTAAAGGTAAATCAAGTAAATCTATTTACTTATTCACATTGATATTCTACAAGTCGAATAATCACATGTAGTTTCAATAGACAATTTCATAATGTTGAAATGCATAATTCCAGACTTCATAACCACATATTCAAGGACTTCTTCCAATAATACCAATAATATTTTTTAAATTCTATGTTACAAGATGCTTGTTTGTCTCATGAGACCTATCGATTCATCGAGGAGCAATATTGGGCTCCACCCATTACTTTCTAATTCCAACGCATTTCACATAATAAAACTATTAAACATTACATAAACATTCGTATTAATATAAAATATGAAATGTCAATATTTTATCCACAAACCATGAATGGTGTAAAAATTACACATCCACAATCAAACATATGACAAAAAATTTCATAAAATATGGATGATTTGTATCATAATAAATCATCTTCAAACATGTTTAATATTCATCAAAGGATGTTGAAATAGATGAAATCAAATATTTTTGTACAAAAATATCCCTTTCTATTTTAAAATAATTTAAAATTCATATAATGATAAAAAAACAATTATTTTGAAAATATTTATATATGATTTTAAGGGAAGCTTCCATGATGTTATAATTATGGAAAATAGCTTCTCCCACCATCTATGTTAAAAAAATACATTCTAAACATTATTTTGACGAGAAGTTCATAATGTACATTGCTTGGAAAATGATGGAATGATTACTTTGAAAACATATGTGGTTAAATATCGATATAAATGACTATAACCCATTTCCAAGAATTTTTTAAATTTGTTTTGAATTTTATTTTTATGAAATGATGGATGTGGATGATAAAGTGGCCCCAGTAGATACTTACATATTAACAACCTCGGATACGTAATGGGATTGTAGAATTAACCCTTACATTGTACTTTTAATTAGCCAATTGTATGTTAACATTCTGTATAATAGTTAAATAATTGTTATTAAATTATAAAAAAAATATATACATAAATATGATATCATATATGATACTATAATATTTATTTGTTAATACTAATTCTTTGTTAATAATATTTTAGTAATGTCATCGTTATGGGTGTTAACTGATTCATTTTACTATATATGATTGGTTATGTAAGATATGTTTTTTTGAATATAATGTATTTGATTCACATTAAAATTTATATTTTGTTGATAAAAATTATTTTTAATCATAAAATGTATATTATTCTTGATTGATTACGTTGGGGAATGAATCTCATCGCATTCGTGGAGACAGTAATCCATAAGTACGCAATAGCGACAATATCAATATATTGATTGTGTAATCGTATGTAATTGAATGGTATATCATTTATACAGAATCACTAACATGTTATATTTATTATTTAAATTAGTTATACTCATTATTAAACCCATCCAAATAATGATGTGTTTGAATAACAAGTAACACCACGACGTGGAGACGGTAATCCATACGTACACATATATGGTGACTTTGTCATTTATAGGATAGATAGAATAAGGAATATGGTGGTACCATATTTATAATAACATAAAATTATTTAGAATATATTGAATTTATTATTTTCTTATGAAAAAAATAAAGAAATAGGATGTGGAAGAAGAAGAAAAACATGAAAGAGGGTTGTGAAGTTATTACATCTTTTTCGGTTGTTTCCTTTTCAGTTGATCAAAATGGCTCCTTAATATGAATTTAAGACCAAATGAATCCCCGTTGGGTGATTGAAGGTTAGTTGAGATGATATTTTTAATGGTTTTGGCCGATCCAAATGGCTTTGGAGGTGTGAAATTAAGAGAAGAGGAAGTGACCTTTTATAAGAGATGTGAGGGTCACATTAGGATAATCATGAAATAATATTATATAATAAAATAATTTTATATTTTTAATGGCTTAGAAATGATTTATTTCGAGGCAATGGTGGGGATGGGTCGAAAAACTCACAACCAATAAGTTTTAGAGAGGTTTTGGTTACTATATTACCCTTATATTTTATATTTACCTCTTAGTTAAATAGTTTGACATTTACCACGTCTCTTTGTATTTTTTCATTATATGGTTAATAAACATACAATAAACTACCAAGAGAACTGCATGTGGTTAATTATTAATATATATAATGTTCTCTATGACCATTGGCTGATCCTTAGAGATTTAGGAATATTATACCAATTAATAATATAGTATTTGTCTGAAAAATGCACTTATGTCTATTATGACACTATTTAGTATTTGATTTTTTGAAATCCATAAAAAAAATTTCACTTCAAATAAAATTTATTCAATCAACTAAAAGATTTCATATTAGTCTATAAAATTAATGTAATTCATTATAGGTCTCAATTTAAATTTATTTGGATATTCATAATATCAATTAGTATAATATTTCATTATAAAGGTAATTCATTCATCATTATTATGTCATAAATAAATAAACATATTTAATTTATAAAAATTATAAATATATTACCATAATTAATGATATATTTTTATATTTATAATTAATATTTAGAGTATATTTTTTATTTTTTTTAATCCTATATTAAAAATGGTTTAGTTATTAATCATTAAAATTACCTTTTAACCCTTCTTTAAATAAAATAATAATAAATGTACTAATCTAATCAAAGTGTTCCAAAGGGGATAATAACATATTCCTAAGGTTTTTTGGTCTAATTACATGTATTCAATAGAATTAGAAATTTCTAGGGTAATTATGATATAATTTTTACCATTAAATACACAATTTTTTTTTAACCCTGGTACATAAAAGTTAAAAGCTACTACTCAACACAAATATTTTTCATCTTATTGAACCAAATTTTATATACTGATGTAAACCATTTCACTTGTATTTCTGAAATTAATCTCAGAGAATTGGAAAAATTATGTTTTATGAAAATTTTCAAATTCTCCTAGAATGTGGGTAAAAGAAGAAAAAACGTTCAGTAAAATATTACATATCAAAAAATCTCATAAAATGACATCAATGAATTATATTGAACATATATGAGTTTTATGAATCTCTTTGGATGAAAAATAAATTAAAATAACATTATTAATTTCTAAAATAAAAAGTCAGTTGTAAAAAATAACACAATGTTTTTCATTATTCATCAAAAGTTGATAGTTTATAGAAAAATACCAAAAATTCACCCAATGATAATTTCAATATTCATAATTTAAAAATGAATTCCATTTTTAAAATTAAAATTCATAAAATTTCAAAAAGTTGGTATTACTATTCATAATAGATTGTTTGATTGGTCTTGGTGTGTTAATACTCCATGTTGTGTACAACACAAGCTACAAATTTTTTTAAAGGTAAACGTACCATGGAAACTTGTGGTTTTAAATTATCCCATCAAATTAAATTCACTATCAAAATTTCAATAATATTACCACATAAAAATATTCGGGTGGTTCATCACCATATGTTTCATGGTTTCCCATTTTTCATCTTCCATCTTATCGTTTCTACATAAGAGTTTTAACAGATGAGTCTCCTTGTTTCTCAACACATGTTCTCTGCTATCAAGAATCTTGATAATCTATTCACAATAAGACAGATAATGTTCTAATTCCATTTCAACATAGCTTTGTACATGTATTGGGTGAGGCATATATTTTCTCAATTGTGACACGTGAAAAACGTCATGAACATGGGATAGACTTGGAGGTGCTTCCAAATGATAATCCAAAACTCCCATTAATTCAATAATTTCAAAATGTATGATGTACATGGGACACAATTTACCCTTCTTACCAAATCGTATAACACCCTTCAATAGAGATAATTTTATAAAAACATAATCTCCTAATTTAAATTCCAAATCATTCCTCCTATTATCGGCATATCAGTTTTTGCTACATTGAAATTCATTGATGTGGTTTGGATAATCTTCAAATTTTTCATTGTTTCCTCAAAATGTTATGTGCCTACATGTTTTATTTCACCAACACCATCCCAAATTATTGGTTTGTGAAAACACATTCTATATAACCCTTCATATGGTGCCATCTGAATACTTGAATGGAATCTATTATTATAGGAAAATTCTACCATAGGTAAATATTGGTCCCACATACCTTGAAGGTCAAGTGATAAAGATGTCAACATGTCTTCTAAGGATTGAATAGTATGTTCTGATTTTACATTAGTTTTATGGTGGTAGGAAATTCTCAAACGAAGTTTAGTATCCAAGGCCTTCTAAAGGCTTTTCCAAAATCTTTATGTAAAATGGGGACGATGATCAGAAAAAACCGATAGGTGTACACCATAGAGTGTTATAACATTATTAATATATATACTTTCATGATTTTCAAGTGGTAAATGATCTCTTATATCAAGAAAATATGATGACATTTTATTACAATCAACAATGACCCATATTTTATCATTCCCTCGAGGCATCGTTAGTAGCCCCATGGAAAATTCCATCATAATATTATCCCATTTATACTTAGGTATGGGAAAAGGTTTCATGACTCTTCTAAAATTTTTCCTTCTAGATTTCACATGTTAACAAACCATACATCTAGACCCAAAATCAGCAATCTCTCTCTTCATGTTATCCCATTAAAATTGTTCCTTCAAATCACTATACATATTGGTGCCCCCAATCTGTACAGATAAATTGGAGATATGATCAACATCCAACACATAACATTTTAAATCAGGTATGTCGAGAACACTAAGTCTCATTCCACATTCCATAATTACTTATTTATATACGAATACATTCAATCTCTTGTCATTTACAACGTTAATATTTTTTTTGAAACCCCTCATCATTAGTCTAAAATCTTTTTATACCATCTAGTGAAGATAGTTTGGAAACCATTTCAAATATTAGTGATGTTTCTCCTTCCACAGTTATTCCTATATCCATATTTACTAAATCCATAAAAATAAAATTTCTTTCAACTCTCATCTTGTTCTAAAATCCTTGATCCTTTCTTCTAAAAGCATCTGCCACCATATTTGTATTCCTTGAGTGGTATTGTATTGTTCATTAATAATCTTTCAGTAGTTCACAACATATGTTTTTCAACATGTTGAGTTATTTTTGTGATAAAATATACATGAAACTATTGAGATCAATATAAATCTCACATTATTCACCATAGAGATGTTGTCTCTATATATTTAGAGTAAATGTTATAGATGATAACTCAAGATCATGAGTGACATAGTTGTTAACTGTAATTTTTAGCTGTCATAATGCATAGGAAATAACTATATCATTTTTAATAAGGACACAACCATTACCTTTCATTGAAAAATCAGTATAAATTACAAACCCATCAATCCCTTATGGTAGAGTAATGATAGGTTCGTTGATTAATTGTCTCTCCAGTTCATCAAAAAATTCATCATACTCTTTTTTCACAACAAATTTTATCCCTTTACGTGTTAGGTTGGTTAATGGTTTAACAAATTGTGAAAAATTATGGACGAAACATTTATAATAACATACTAAAACAATAAAACTTCTTAGATCAGTTATACTCATCAGTGCCAGAAATTAATTAATAACCATGGTATTTGAAGGATCAATAGAGATTCAATCCTTAGAGACAATATGGCCAAGGAAAAAAAATATCTTGAAGCCAGAATTCACACTTTCTAAAAATCAAATATAATTTATTTATTCGTATGGTGTTTAGAATAATTTTAAAGTGATTTTCATGATCATTGTATAATTTTGAGTATTCAAAGAAATTATACATAAATAGAACAAAAAATTAATCATGATAGTCCTTGAAAACTATATTCATTATATCAATTAATACCAAGGGTGCATTATTCAATCCCAATGAAATTAGTATGAACTCGTAAAGCATGTACCTGGTTCGAAATGATATTTTTGGAATGTCTTCATTCTTCACACAAAATTGTTGATATCTTGATTAAAGGAAAATATTAGAAAAATATTTTTCTCCATTATGTTGGTTCAATTAATCATCATTTCAATGTAGGGGTAATAGGTATTTATTGTCATAGAATTGATCTCCCTGTACAATACACAACCTCAGATATTTGTTTATATTCTTCACAAAAATGACTGATATCCCCATGAAGAAACACTAGGGAAAATAAATCTCTTATAAGTCAATTCCTCTTGTTTTTTCTTTTGTTCCTCTAACCCCATTGTGGACATTCTGAAGGGGTCTTTGGTCTGTTCCTTACACCAGAAATTAAATCATTGGAAAACTCAATTTCTCATTCAGGAGGATGACCTGGTAAATCCTCCGGAAACTCATCCACATATTAATGCACAATAGGTGCGTCCTCTATTCGATCATTATTTTCTTCTCCCATAATTATTACATTATTTTTCCCCCAATAAATTAATTTAGTTGAGGTACTGGGGTGGATCTAGATAAAAATCATGTGGTGACATTTCTGCTCTTAAGATAAGGTACTTTTAATCATCATCGAAAATTTTAACCTCTTTCTTGTTACAATAAATTTTTACATAATGGTCTAAAATCAAATACATTCCTACTATTATATAATAATAAATAATGGTTATGACAATGAGAACAATAAAAAATAACATTTATATGCTATAATGGGAACTAATTCACAAAACACTACTGTGGTGATACATCCATTAGGAGTTTTGACTGACAACTACCTTGTTACGTAAAACTGAAAATATAAAATTTTCAATGAAAACATGGAATATATGAAACAATGCGATGAACTGTAATCAAAAAAATCATTGGCGAAACTTGAGGAAACCATTAAATTACCTGCTACCACATCTTTCGGAGCTTCATCCTCAGAAGTTTTTATCGCATAAGCTTTTCGTTCCCCACATGGAATTTTCTATGGTATGTTCCCTCAGTGCATAGGAAATTCATTTGCATATTGTCCGTTTTCCGTAAAATTGTATCATTCCACATTGATAGACACTTTCTTTCTGATGAAATCAGGATATTTTTGGATTTTTTTCGCCACAGTTGTAATATACTCCCATTCCCTCTAGGCATGTACCGGTGTGCTTGTTCCCACATTTACCACATGATGTTTATTCAAACATTCCATTTTCCCCTTATTGGGATTTATAGAGTGATCAACAGACCCCTTCCTCTCTTGCATTTCTTTGAATTTATAAGACTAAAAGAATTCCTTTTCTATCTTAATAGCGCATGAGACAATATCATCATCCGATGAGAAGAATTGTGAGACTAATTTTCGACAAAGAAATCATTTTGACCCATCAAAGAATTGATCAATCTTAAACATTTTTGTACATATATAATCATTTGAATGACTTGATAGCCTTGTAAAACTAGCCTCATACTCTGTGACATTCTCCTCCACCTTTTACCTCAGACTCAGAAATTTTATTTCAATATCTGCTCGATTATCATGAGAAAAGTAATTTTCTTTGAAAATCTATTAAAACTCCCTCTATTACATGTTCGATTATTTTTTATCTTCCATTTTGTTTTTGATTAATGACCACCCTGGATCTACATCTTTTGTGAGGTGATAAAATGCCATGTAAACATTTTATCTTTTGCTACTCCCCAAAGCATGATATTTTTTCTCTAAGGAACTTATCGATTTCTCCTCTACTAATATATTTTTTTATCCAATTTAATGTTGGTGGTTGATTCCTCATGAAGTGGTCTAATTTTGATCTTCTATGTTTTGGATCAGGGTGCTCCATACCGGTAAGGTTATTATTCATAACCCGAGTGAGTTGTCTCAATATGGTGATATGCTAATCATAACCAGATGCATCACAATCTACACTATAATTTTCATGATTATGAGTTCAATAACTCTGTGGATTATGTTCGCCGATACAGTTTCCATTCCTTACACTAGGCACCATTTGTAAACAATGGCATAGACTAAATTATTTTATGAATTGGAATAAATAATTTCAGACAAGTAAATAAGCTTAATATAAATTGACAAATTTATGGATATAAATAATAGCCATTATAAAATGATTTCTTTAAGGAGT
The DNA here is from genome assembly GCA_963277665.1 of Viscum album. Lineage (NCBI taxonomy): Eukaryota > Viridiplantae > Streptophyta > Magnoliopsida > Santalales > Viscaceae > Viscum > Viscum album. The sequence continues at coordinate 667,016,650 of OY728165.1, read as the reverse complement.
TATATAATCATAAATCCATAATAATGGTTTGTAAATAAAATTTGAATTATCATAAACATATCCCTCGGGAGTTTCGTAACCAATAGGGGAAGCAAGGCCTATTTTCGTGTACCAGGATACCTCGGTTCAATCCTGAAAAGAATTGTCGGAGTTTTCACTCCTAGTTACATCTATTCCAGAGTTGGCACTACCTACTCGTATACAAAAAATGATGTATTTCTATTAAAATACACAAAATATATACATTACCAAAATTCTACGAAGTTCTTCTATACCAATCATCAAAGTCCAACCTAGGGTAATGGTTTCAAATCAGAGTTTATCTAAATCTAGTGTCTGTGGTTTGTACTAAACATCCTCTGATACCAACTATAACATTCCAACAACAATTACCTAGAGTCAGAGCATTATTACATAACATAGGCATGATCACACAGGATCAAAATCCTAAATTACTGATCAGTTTATTATCCATGTAAGTAGTAAAAACATTTATATGTTTTACATTAAATTATAAAAAGAAAAAGAAAAACAAAGGTGTCTCCATTTACCACATTAATCTCTTATACTATCCCTGCAGGTCAGTCATAATTTAAGGAAATGTAAAAGGATAAAACACAAGCCTTTCAAACATAATCATCATCATAATATGGAAATGTTAAATCAAATATTTCTGTCTCCTAATTTAAATGGATATTTCACTAGCCAAATAATCACAGGTAATATCAATTGCCATTTTCATAATGTTGCAATGAATAATGGCCGACTTCATAACCACATAGTCAATGCCTTGTTCCAGGACATCAAATAAGATTTTGTTAATGCCTTGTGCGAAGACAATAGTTTTTCTCATGAGTCTAACCGATGCAACGAGGTGATAGAGCAGGCTCCACCTGTCACATACTAAGTCTAATGAATTCCTCATATGAAAAGGTTTAAACATAAAATAAACATTCGTATTAAAACTAGAATATGAAATGTCAATACTTTATCCATAAAAAATGAATGGTGTTAAAATAACACATCAATATTCAATCATATCAAAAAATCATTAATACAATATGGAAGATTTTAATTATAATAAATAAACTTCAAATAAGGTTAAAATTATTCAATGGATGTTGAAATAGATGAAATCAAATCATTTTGTAGAGAAATGTATCTTTTTATTTTGAAATCATTTAAAAGTCAAAAAATTATAAAATAAAATAATTAATTTAAAAATTTTCATATAAGACTATTTCAGAAGCTTCGATGATGTTATAATATTGGAAAATAGCCAAAAATGACATATTAGTTAATAAAAATACATTCTTAACATAATTTTATCGAGAAGGTCAATATGTAACTTGTTTGGAAAAAAAGCGAAAAGATTCCATTCAAAACATTTGTGGTCAAATAAGGGTATAAACGACTTTAAACCATAGTATAGAAAATAGTAAAAATGTTTTGAATCAATTTTTTAAAAAATAATGGTTGTCGATGATAAAGAGGTCACAGTGGATACTTCTTGTATTAATAGCCTCCAATAAGTAAAGGGATTGTTGAATTCACCCTTACCATGTACTTTCCTTTAGTCGATGGTATGTTAAAATCTTTTATAATACTTAAAACACTGTTATTAAATTACAGATGAAATATTTTAATAAATATGATATCATATATGATCCTATAATATTTCATATTTGGAAATATTTCTTTGATAATAATATTTCAGTAGTATCATCATTTTGTCTGTCAAAAAATTAGTTTTACACTATATTCTAGGTTAAATAAGTCATGTTTGTTATGTATAGGAAGTATTTTATTCATATATTGAATGATATTATGTTCATATATATTATTTTGATTCTTAAAATGAAAATTATTTTTAAATGGTTATGATGGGTAATGAATCTAATCATGTTTGTGGAGACGGTAATCCGTACGTACGCACAAACGGAGATATCATAATATTGATGGTGAAATAATATGTAATTGGATTATTTATCTTATATAAATTATAATTAAAATGTAATATTTATTATTTACATTAGTTATAAACATTATTGTACCCATCCAAAAAATGATGTGTTTGAATAACCGACCACACCACAACGTTGAGACAGTAAGCAGTACATACACATGTATGGGGATAATGTCATTTATAGGATGGGTAAAATAATAGATATGTTTGTACAACATTCATAATAACATAAAAGTATGTAGAAGGTACTAAAGTTATTATTTTGGAATGGAATAAATCAATAAATAGGATGTGTAAGAAGAAAAGAACATGATAGAGGGTGGTGAGATTATTATCTCTTCTTTAGGTGATTCCTTTTGAGTTGACCAAATGGAAACCATATGTTGGTGTTCTGAACAAGGTATGGACTCTAGGTTGATAGGAGGAAATTTGAGAGGATATTTATTTAGGGTTTGGTTGATCGAAATGGCTTTGGAGGTGTGAAATTACGAGAAGGGGAGATACATTTTTATAAGAGAGTTGAGGGCCACTTTACGAAAAACTTGAATTATTATTTTATAATAGAATCATTTTCAGATTTTTATGGCTCCAAAATTATCAATTTAATTACTATGGTTGGTATGGGTCAAAAAATTCTCAACCAATATGTTTTAGACAGTTATGGTCACCATTTTAACCGTATATTTTAGATTTATCTATTAGTTATATCGTTTGAAATTCTCCATGTCTCTTTATATTTTTATATTATACAATTACTAAAATTACTATAAACAGCAAAGAAAACCCAAACTAGTTAATTATTAATATATAACCTTATATATGTCCATTTTTGATCAATTGATATTTAGGAATATTATATCAATTAATATTTTAGTGTTTGTTTAAAAAACCCAATTCTGCAAATTTTGACACTATATAGTGTATGTTTTTTTTGATATCCATAAAAACATTATCCCTCAAAATATAATTTATTTAATCAACCCTAAAATGTCATATTAACATATAAAATTTTCGGAATTTGTCAAATGTCTCAATATACATTTATTTGGATTTGTATAATATCAATTAGTTTAATATTTCATTGTTAATGTATTTACTACATCATCATTATGTCAAAAATAAATTAAATTATATAATGTATAAAATTTCTAAATAAAATACTTCTATGTTGGAAATATTTTTATCTATCTAATTAATATTTATAGTCGAATTTATATTGCATGTATCTCTATAGTAAAAAGGGTATGGTTTTTAAACATTGAATTTATCTCCTTTAAATCTTCTTTAATAAAATAATATCAAATGTCCTAATATAATCCATGTGGACCAAATGGGATAATATCTTATTATTAAGGTTTTTCGTTAGAATTACACATACCCAATAGAATTAAGAAACGAGTAATGGTAATTATGATATCATTTTTCCCTTCATTACCCTAATCACTTTTATCCTTGGTCAATACAAGTCAAAAGATTATATTCACAAAAAATAATATTCATCTTATTGAACCACATTTTACATAACGATATCAACCATGTATCTCAGATTTCTGAAAGTCAACTCACAGAAGTGGTAATATTACTTTTAATGAAAATTGATAAATGCTCCTAAAAGGTTGGTAAAAGACGAGAAAAAGTTCAATAAAATTTTATATATCTAAAGATATTATAAAATAACTCCAATTAATTAAATTAATCATATATAGGTATTATGTATCTATTTTAACCTAAAATAAATTAAAATAAAATATCTAATTCCTTAAATAAATATTCGGTTTCAAACAGTAATGCATTGTTTTTCATTATTCATAAAAAATTTAATGTTTTTAGAAAAATACAAATAATTTACCCTAAGATAATTTCGAAATTCCAAATTCAAAAATGATGTCCATTTTGAAAAATTCTATTTATAAAATTTAAAAATGTGGGTATTAAAATTCATAACGGCTACTTCGATTGGTCGTTGTTTGTTTAAACTCCATGTTGTGTACAATGCAAGCTACAACATTATTCAACGGAAAACGTACTGCGGAATCGTGGAGTGTTACATTATGCCATCCTTTATAAAATATCATCCTATAAATTTATAGAATATTTATGCCTAAAACCACTCGTGTGGTTCTTAATCATAATATCCTTGGGTTCCCACATTTCTTCTTCCATCATATGGTTTCTCCATTGAACATTTTCCAGAACTGTCTTCTGGTTTCTCAACAAATGTTCTCTATTATCAGTAATCATGACATGCTCTCCACAATAAGACAGATCAAGTTACAATTAAATTTCTACATTGATCAGTACATCCGTTGGGTTAGGAAAATATTTTCTCAAATGTGATACGTGGAACACATCATGATTTTTGTAGATACTAGTATGCATTGCCAAACAGTAAGCCACAACTCCAATTATTTCTATAATTTCAAAAGGTCTGATGTACATGGGACTTAATATAACCTGCTTATAAAATTGTATAACACCCTTCTCGGGATATTCCTTTACGAAAACATGATCTCCCACATAGAATTCAAAATCCTTCCTCTTATTATTGGAATATCACTTTTATCATACATTGATCTTCATTGATGTGTGATTGGGTAATCTCCTCCTTTTTCATTGTTTCCTCAAAATGTTCAGGTCCTTTGAGTTTTTTTCACCAACATCATCCCAACAAGTTGGTGTGCTACCTCTCTTGCATTATATTGCTTCATATGGTACCATCTGAAAACTGAAATCGAAGAAATTTTTATATGAAAATTATAAAAGAGATAAATATTGATCCCACATTCCATGAATGTCAGGTGGGTAAGCTCTCAACAAGTATACTAATGTTTTAATAGTCTGTTCTGATTTTCCATCAGTTTGAGGGTGGTAAGAAGTGCTCAACCGATGTTCAGTATCCAAGGCCATCTGAATACTTTTCAAAAAAATTGATGTAAAAGGGGGATCATGATCAGAAACAATCGATCAAGGTGCACAATGTAGTCTTACATCTTCATTTATATACAGTCTTTCTAGGCATTAATGTGGTAAATCATCTCTTCTAGAAATAAATTGTGCTGACTAGTTAAGACGATCAACAATAACCCATATTGCATCATTCCTTCTAGGAGACTTCTGTAGCCCCATAAAATATTCCATCGTAGTAATATCCAACATCCACTCATGTATGGGAAGAGGTTTCATGACTCCTCTAGACTGTTTCCATCTAGCTTCCACTTGTTGAAAAACCATACATCTTGACACAAAATGAGCAATATCCCACTCTAAGTTATCCCACAAAAAATGTTCCTTCAAATCACTATACATCTTGGTGATCCCATGGTGTATAGAGAAATTGGAGCTATGAGCATCATCCAACAATTACCTTTTTAATGCAGGTATATCGGGAACAAAAATTCTCTTCCCAAATTTCAAAATTCAATCTTTATATATGAAGTCACTCAATCTCTCATCATTTACAACTTTAATCATCTTTCAAAACTCCTCATAATTAGTCTGAGAACTTTATATTCATTCTAGAAAATATATTTTGGTAATGATTTGAAAAATTATAGATGTTTCATGTTCGATTTCTATTTCCATATCCATCTTTACTAGATCCTTGAATAAAGAATAGCTTTCAACTCTCATCTGTTTCAATACTCCATGATACATTCTACAGAAACCATCCTCCACCTTATTTACCTTTCTTGGGTGGTAGTGTATTGTGCAATAATAATCTTTGAGTAGTTAAATCCATCTCCATTGCCTCATGTTGAGTTCTTTTTGTGATAAAATACACATCATACTCCTTTAAATAGTATAAATCTCAAATTCATCGCCATACATATAGTGTCTCTATATCATAAGTGCAATGATTATAGTTTCTAGCTGAATATCATGAGTGAGATATTTTTTCAAATGAATTTTAACTATCTTGACACATAGTGAATAACATTATCATTATGCATAAAGACACAACCATGTCTTTTCTATGAAACATCACTATAAATAACAAACCCATACTTCCCACATGGTATAGTCGTGATATAAGCACAGATTAATTTTTTCTTCTGTTCTTCGAAACATTATTCAAAATCTTTTGTCCAAACAAATTCATCCCCTTTAAGTGTGATCTTGGTAATTGAGTTAGACACCGAGAGAAACTATGGATGAGATGTCGATAATAACCTTCTAATGAAATAAAATAGCATAGCTTAGTTATACTAATCAGTGCTGGAAATTCATGGATATCCTAGGTCCTTTAAGGGTCAAAATGGATTCCATCATTAGAGATAATATGGCCATGAAAGGAAATATCGTGATTCTAGAATTTACACATTCTAAACATCCCATATATTTCATTTCGTATGAGGGTTCTCAGAATAGTACGCAAGTGATTTTCATGATCTTTGTAGAATTTTTAGTATACCAAGTTATCTTCAACAAATACTATCACAAAGTCATCATTATATTCCATGAAAACATTATTCATTATATCTATGAAGATGGACTGTGAATTGGTCAAACCAAAAGGAATTACTATAAAATCATAAATCCCTTACCTGGTTTAAATGGTTGTTTTAGTATGACTTCTTTTTTTACACAAAAATGATGATATATATATCGATGGAAAATCATTGAAAATGTATTAGCTCCCTGAAGTTGGTCGAACAAATCAACAATGTGAGGTAGGGAATACTTATACATTATTTTTATAATATTTATCTCCCAATATTAGATGCAGAATATCATATATTTGTCTTTGTTCTAATCATAAAGGACATGGGCTCCCCATGGAGAAACACAAGTTCGAATAAATACCATATTACTCAATTCCTTGAGTAATTTCGTTAGTTCCACTAACTCAAAAGTGGCCTTTATAAAAGGGGTATTCAATATGGGAATTGAACTAGGAATTAAATCAATGGAAAACACAATTTATAGTCCTGGAGTATGTCTTGGTATATCATCTGGAAACACATCAACATATTCTACCACAATAGTAATGTCCTCTATTCTAACATTACATTCCTCACCCATAATTATTTCATTCTCTTCATATCGAATAATTTCATTTAGAAGAGCTGTTGGGGGTGGACATAGATAAGAATCAAGTGGTGACATTTCTACTCTAAATATTTGGTACTTATTATCATCATCAAAAATTGTAACCTCCTTCTTCTTACAATAAATTTTCACATCATGGTCCAAAATTCAAACCATTTAGATGATTTTATCAAATTAAATCATGGGTATGATAATGAAATCAGTAGATAAAGAAAATCTATAATACCATATGGGAATTGATTCAGAAAACATTGGTGCAATGATAGTTCACATTAGAGTTTTGACTAACTACTTGCCTATAAAGTCAAATATAAAATATCTAATTTTCATAGAAAACTAGGAAGATATGAAACAATGAGATAATCCAGAATCAAATTAAGCATTTGATAAACTTGAGGAAACCGTTAAATTAACTTCTAACACATCTTTTATAGCTTCAACCTCAGCATTAGTGATCACATAAGCTTGGCTTGTCTCCCTTGTCCTTTTTGAGGTATGTTCCCTAGTCACATAGGATTTTAATTAGCATAATGTCCCTTTTCTCTACAATATTAGCATTCACCTTTGTTAACCTCTTTCTTTCCCTCGCAATCATGAGCATGGTGTCATTTTTCACCATATTTGTAATAGACTACCACTCAATTCAGGTATGTACTGGGATGTTTCTTCCCACATTCACCGAAGGATGGATTTTCAACAATTCCCTTCATCCACGTTTTTTTATTTAAAGAGTGATCAATACATCTTTTCATCTCTTTCTTTTCATTGTAGTCATAAGAAATAGAGAATTGTTTTTCTATATTAATAGCACATGAGACAATATCTTCATACAATGAGATGGATTGTGAATCTAATGATTGATGGAGAAATGGATTTAACCCATCCATGAATCTATCAATCATACTCTTCGGGTTAGGTATATTATCGTGTTTATGCCTATATATCCTTGTAATGTTATGCTCAAACGTTTTGGAATTCTCATCCTCCATTCCCCACAGTCTCTGAAATTTTCATTCTATATCTGCTCAATGGTGACAATGAAAGTATTTTTCAATGAAAATATCATTAATCTCTTCCCATTACGTGTTCGATACTTTTACTTCTTCCTTTATATTTTTTATTAAGGAAAACCATTGATCAATATCTCCAATGAGGCGATAAAATTCCATTATAAACTTTTCCCTTTCACTACACCGAAAAGAAAAAATTATATTCTCTCAGGAACATATTCATTGCTCTACTACTAATGGATTTGTACTCCAATTGAATTTTGGTTGTTGTTTCCTTAGGAAATAGTCTAATGTTGATCCTCCGCATTGTGGATAAGGGTTCTCCATATGGGTACTGTATTTATTCATTACTTGAGTGAGTTTTCCTAGTTAGGTGATAAGATGATCAACACCAGTTTCATCACCTGATCCACTACAATTACCTATCATATGAGGGAAATACCTATATTGATTATGTGTGTTGATATAGTTTCCATTTCTTCCAATTGGTTCCATTTCCAAACAATGATATAAGAGAGATTATTTATTGATTCCCAATACACAATTTCAAACATGAAAATCACTTAACATAATTTGAAAAATTTATGGATATAATCCATAATAATTTTTTTTATTTGAGGAGGTATATAATCATAAATACATCATAATGGTATGTAATGAAAATGTGAGTTATCCTAAGCATATACACCAGGAGTGTCGTAAACTAAACTAGAGCAATACCCATTGTCATGTACCACGATACCCCGTGTAATGAAAGAAACATCATGTCGTAGTTTTCACTATTAGGTACAACTATGACTGAGCCGCTGCTTCCTACTCATATCCAGACAGTGAATTATTTCTTGGAAAATACAAAAAATATCTACATAATTAGAATTCTAGAAATTCCTTATATACCAATCCTTAATGTCTATCATAGGGTAAGGTTCTTTAATCAGAGTTTACCTAAATCTAGTTTCAAAGTTTTATACTAAACATCCTCTAATACCAAATGTAACACCGTCACCCCAACTTCCCAGATTCGGTGCATTATTATATTACATTGGTATGGTCACAAGGGATAAAAATCCTGAAATACCAAGTAGTTTAGTATCCATGGAAGTACTAGATACATTCATAAGTTTTACATTAAATTATAAAATGAAAAAAAAAATTGTCTCAATTGGCCACATTATTCTCTTAAAATATCACTACAGTTCATTCATAATATACTTTTTCACATTAGGGGAAAAAATAGAAAGGGTTGAGCTTAGATGCTCAGTAAGGATAACAATGTTGTGGAAACATTCTCCAATAAGTAAAATCATATAAAGAAATGTAAGAAAGGTTAAAACATAGACCTTATAAACTAAAACCTCACATAATATGGAAAATGCTTCAAATAATTTCATTTATATATTCACATGGATATTCTACAAGTCGAATATACACATGTAATATGAATAGCCAATGTTATTATGTATAAATGCATTTTTCAATACTTCAAAACAACATATTCAAAGCCTTGTGTCAAGAATAAAATGATGATTTTTTCAAGGCCTTGTTCCAAGAAACTAGATTGTCTCACAATACCTACTAATGCATCGAGAAGCAACAGTGAGCTCCACAAATCACTTAATAAATCCAATGCATTCCTCATATGAAAAGGATTTAACATAACATAAACACTTGTATTAAAACAATCATAAAAAATGTCAATATATTATCCCTAAAGCATGAACGGTGTAAAAATAACACATCCATAGTCAAACATATCATAAAACCTTCAATACAATATGGATGATTTGTATCACAATAAATCAACTTCAAACAAGCTTGAAATTCATCATAGGATGTTGACATAGAAGAAATTAAAACATTTTTTTGAGAAATATATATTCTTATTTTTAAATAATTTTAAAGTCATTTAAATATAAAATGAAACATTAAAATTAAGTGATAAAAAGAAATTATAACCTTAATTTTTTGGAAAAGATCATAAAGTACCTTGTTTTGAAAATGACGAAAAGATTCCTTCTAAAACATATATGGTCAAGTAATGGTATAAACGACATTATCCCATTGAATAGTAAATAGTAAAATAATTATATTACATTTTTTTCAAAAACACGGATGTGGATGATTACTTACATATTAACAACTTCAGATATGTAAAGAGATTGTAGAATTCACCCTTACGTTGTACATATCCTTTGTCGAAAATATTTTAAACTCATGTGTAATAGTTAAACCATTGTTATTAAATTATAAAATAACAATTTACAAATATATTCTATCAAATATGATCCTTTAATATTTATTTTTAAAAGTATTTCTTTGTTAATAATACTTTAGATGTATCATTATTTTAGGTGTTAAGTGATTCCTTTTCCTCGATATGTGTGGTTACATAAGCCATATTTTATATGGATATAATGAATTTGATTAATATAAAGAATTATATTACGTTTATAAACATTATATTTATACATAAAATGAAAATTATTCTTGAATGATTACGATGGGGAAATAATATCATCTCATTCGTGGAGAAGGCAATCTGTACGTACGCACGTGCAACAATATCAATTATTTGATGGTGAAATCATATGTAATTGGATGATATATCATGTATTGTGAATAATTAAGATTTTATATTTATTATTGACATTTATTATACTCATTATTATACCCATCAAAATAATTATGCGCTTGAAAAACAAACTACCCCACGACATGAAGAAGGTAAGTCGTACATAAGCACGTATGGTGACTTTGTCATTTATTTGATGGTTAGAATAATGAATATTTTTATACCATATTTCTAATAACATCACATTATGTAGAAGGTATTGATCATAAGGGCTTCATAGGTTGTAATTATGATCAATGTAAGGCATCTATGTTGAAAGGATGATATTTAATATTATATTTTCTTAGGGGTTGTCTGAGCCAAAAAGCATGAGAGGTGTGAAATTAAGATAAGGGGAAGTACCCTTTTATAAGAGTGGTGACGGTCACATTAAGAAATGCTTTAAATATTATTTTATAACAAAATCATTTTATGTTCATAATTGTTCTAAAATTATATATTTTGAGGATGAGGTAGGTATGGGTCAAAAACCACCCATCCAATAGGTTTTATACAGGTTTAGGTCACCATATCAACCTTATCTTTTATATATAATTCCTAGTTATTTTTTTTGACATTTACCATGTCTCATTGTATTTTTATATTAATTTTTTAATAAACATACTATAAACATCCAATATAACCCAAAGTGGTTTATTATTAATTTATATAACCTTATCTAAGCCTTTTTTTCTGATCCCATGATTTTGTTGAAATATTATATCAATTAATAATAATGTATTTTTTTCAAAAACTCAATTTTGTCAATTTTTAAATTATTTACTATCTAATTTTTTTGAAAGCCAAAAAAACATTATCACATCAAATAAAATTTGTTTAATATACCTTAAAATGTAATATTAACCTATAAAATTCGTGTAATTCATAATAATTCACAATTTAAATTTATTTGGATATTTATAATATCAAATAATTTGAAATTTCATTATTAAGGAAATTACTGCTTCATCATGTGTCATAAATAAATTAACATTTTTAATGATTAAAAATTATAAATAAAATACAATTATGTTTGAAATTGTTTTATCTTTCAAATGAATATTTAGAGTCGGATTTATATTGTGTTTATCTATATATTTAAAATGTGTTAGTTATAAAATATATAATTTAACTCTTCTAACTCTTCATTAAATAAAATATTAATAAATGTCATAATTAAATCCAATTGGACCAAAGGGGATCATATCAAATTCCTATGGTTTTTTTGGTTGAATTACATTTATCCAATAGAATTAGAACTCTTGTTCGGATAATTATGATATCATTTTTACCCTTAATTACCCTATTAACTTTTATGCGAGTTAAATAAAAGTCATAAGTTACTATTCAAAAAAAATTATTTTCATCGTATTAAACCATATTTTACTTACTGACGTCAACTGTGTTTCATGGATTTTTAAAATTCAACTCACAGAGGCAGTAAAATTTTGTTTAATTCAAATTTGCAAATTCTCCTTGAAGGTGGGTAAAATAGGGTAAAAATTTCAATAATATTTTATATATCTAATAATATTATATGATGACTTCAATTAAATACATTTAACATATTTATTTATGTGTATATATTTTTTATGAAAATAAATTAAAATAATAAAACTAGTTTTTTAAATAAAAAAGTCAGTTTTAAATAATAACACAGTGTTTATCATTATTCATCAAAATTTGAATGCTTTCAGAAAAAGAACAAAAAAATTACCCTAATCTAATTTCAATATTCTGAATTCAAAAATGAAGACCATTTTTAAAGACAAAATTTATAATTTTTCAAAAAGAGTTTATTACTATTCATATTAGCTAGTTTGATTGTTCGTGGTGTTATAAAACTCCATGTTATGTACAACGCAAGCTACGACATTATTTATTGGGAATGATAATGTGGAAGTGTTGGGTGTTATAATAATCTTGTGAGGTTTTCCTTATAGCCCTTCTGAAATCCATTCTATGATTATTAGAAACAGTGGTCTGAGAAAAAGTAATAGAAATGATTGTCACATATCCTCACCACAAAATTATGTTCGCTGGGATGTGACATGGGTTTTAGGGTACTCAAACTCTCCTATTATTTTACACACTCCAATGGCCAGACATCATGAGTAGGGGTGTGTCGAATCACCACAACCATCCATGGAAATTGGAAATGATATCCAACTTGATGGACCATTTTCTTTACTATTCATACATGCCCATGGTTCCAGTATATGCACATATGTTCATCAACCAAATGTGTCACTCGGAAAAAGGATATTCCAATTCTCGTGAGCCCTAATATCATCACAGAAGCACTCAACACCCTAGTGTGTTTGAACTGAACCATGTCATAATTTCACAAATCATTATCCTTAGTCAGTCACTCGGAAACATCATTTACGATCCTCTTACCAAACTATCAAATTTGATTCAATATCCTCATCATTATGCCACTATGATTCATACCCATTCTCAAGGATGGAATACGAAATTTTATTTTCTAACCATTGATGTCCATCACTTCATGATTTGAAACTAGATGATGTATGGATATAGCTTCTCATTAAGTGATAAATTATCAAGGGATTCCAAAATCCTTCTAGATATATTTTTCACATATTCATCTTCATTATATTGTTGTTTGAGTCTTTAAAAATCATTCATATACCTTAGAAATAAGTGAATATCATAATTTTTGTGGCATTCTTCCATTGTATAAGGGCCCTGACCCACCAAATGAAGGCTTCTTATACCTTCCAAAATGGAGCTTCAATACAAGTGATAAATAAAAAAACCACTGTGGATCCTTCCATTATAGGATCTCATTGGAAATACCTGACATTTCTGAACCATATCATATCCATGGAATCAATCATTTAGGTTGTGATTTACACCATCCATACTCCAATATTATAGGAAATACTTGTATCCATAGTATTAAAACTCCTAGAATATTTCTCAATAAATAATCTACATCCCTCGGAAAATATACCCACCTTCAGGGACCCCTTTTCTTGTATATGCATGCATGCCTATAGCTCCAGCATATGTGCCTATGGTCATCAACAGAATGAGTCCCTCTAAAAAAATGATTTCTGATCCTTGTGAGCATTAGTAACCCCGTAGTGAAAACCCATCATATCTATGTGTTTTAAATCATTTTCTTCTTTTCTATACAATATCATGTGAGGATACATAAGTACCATGCTAAAAGACGCAAAACTAATGTAATAGATGGTCTGAGTTAAAAGACCTAAAAATAACGAAATATAATGTCTGAGCTAAAATCTATTAAACTAAATAAATATAAGTTCCATGAAAAAATACCAAAAACTAAAGAAAAATATGTTTGAACCTAATAAACCAATAATCTAAAAGATACTTAAGGTATGTTAAAAAATACCCTTAACTAATTAATGCCACATGTTTCGTTTGATGTAGCATGAAAAGTCCACCTATATGTCCATGAACACCAAGATATTATCTCCATGACTATCATATTAGGAAAGATAAAATCAATATCTACCCCCCATATATTGGTTATTTCATAGAATACCAAATAACACTTGGTAGACCAAACGTCACCTGACGCACTAGTTTGCGAAATCACAAAATACTCTCAAGGGATTTAGTTTTCCTCAGAACCAAGTCCTTTCCCCATTGACATGTCCCTTGAGGGGTGGGGGGGTCTTTGTTGATTCACACCAGATAAACATTAGTAATATTAAACTGGAATATAAACCATAACATTGGTATTATTTTCCACATAAAAGCAATGGAATTAGAGGGTGTATGAGACCTATGGAGTGGATAATCCTCTAAATAGATCACAATCGTGTGACCATTTCATTATCACAAGAAGTATCTATGTATTAATCATAAAACTCGGCAAATCATGTTGATAACTCTTTTACAAACCATCCTTCACTCATGAAGGCTCCTCAAACAACTGAATGAGTTCCCTGATACCATATGATTTTTCATTAGAAAGTACCGGAAACACCACATGAAATTTGTAGAATATAAGGATGGATGATATTAAAAGGAAGAGACCCACAGTTTTCATAAAGCTGACGTTCCATATAGTCATTTGGAAAAATATGATCCCTTAGTTAAATCCCTAAAAACATTCAAGAACTCTCATCCTTATTTGAATGAAACATTGGAGATAAAATGGGGAAAAGATATGTGTTTTCACTCACTGAACGTAATCTATCATGCTCTTCTATTGATCTACCAGACACTATAATTCCTCTATGTCATGTCTTTTACATATTGTGATATCCATTTTTTTCAAACTCTCCACATAGAAGTCCTTGGGTATGTTTAGGTAACTCTATGGTGCTTTAAATAATAACTAATGGATTTTTCCATAGAATGATCAGGCCCCACCATCTGACCATTATTGGTCATGTGATGCATCACCAAAAAAATAGAAAACCTATCCTTAAAAACACACATGAAAGGCATATGATGCCCCCATCAAACCTGCAACGTGGTCTTGTGAGACCCATTGACCAACCATCCTTGTCCCATGAGACTCTATGTAATGTCACCTAATGTCTTTGAATACCTTTTGAAAGGAACTTTGATATTTCAAAGGCTCTTCAGTTCTTCAACGTGGGAACATCAAATAACTTTGACCCATCACCATCATAAAAAGTCCCCATTATTTGGACATAATCCAATAATTGATGCATTGACGAAAGTGGCTTGTGATTAGTGAAAATATGAATACCCACATGGATCGGTCTATGGAATATTCTCACAAAGAAACATGATGCCAAACCCCATCAATGATTATTGGATATAATTGTGCATGATAGGCCACATAAATAAATGAAAAACCTGGGTGTCGATACCTATAAATCCCTCACACCATCATGAAAAAATATAAGTTTATCAGTATCAACACTAATTTCTATCATTGAAAATGGATGTGTTCATAGCAGCAATTCCTGGAATCACTACTGATATTAATATGGGTTCATTATCAGATGTCGAGCTAAGATAATAGGATGTTGATGCTAAGGGAATTAGTGATTTAGGGGGAGCCCTACCCAATGATATTTATACAATAGTAAAAACATGAAAAACATCACATGATATGTGGAAATAGCTATTGAATATATATTATTTAGATTTAATGTTCAGAGAAGAAAATATACAAGTATTGTTGGACAAGTATGTGGATCTGAGAATGAGCCTGAATGAGTCTGTTGATGCATTCATTGATAGGGTAATTTTTGTAGTGGAGGACATGCGAGGTTATGGAAAATATAATGAAGACAAAAATATTTTTAATCACATCTTGAGTGAACTTATACACTATTAAATCCAAAAGATTCAGTTTTGGACGATAAATCCCCAAAAGAGATGATATTTGATAACATGCACAACAAACTAGGTGCATATGAAACGAGAAATGATGATAACAATGCAGTGAAAATGGGGAAATCCAATTATGATGCATTCAAGGCCATGAAGAAGCTCACTATTGATGATTTTCTACAAGAACAAGAGATATACAAGGTTATGTCATTCAATTCATTGAATCGTCAAATAGGAAAAGGAATGTTCAATAGGAAACATACACATTCTTGATTTAGATGTGGAAATGTTGATCACCTTTTATCAAGGTTCCCCAAAAATATTCTTGAAGATTTGGAGGATGAAATAAAAATTCCAAAAAAGAAGACTTCCACATATTTGAAATGTAATAAATAATATAGGATAAATTTCTCTTAGAAAAAGAATAATATCCCACAAGAATGTGGTGGTTTAAACGAGTCTATGGTTGAAGAGGTTGAAGAGATAGAAAACTAAATAGATCGAGGAGATAATGATATGGTGGCAGTTGGCAATAGATCTCAAAAATAGGAAGAAACTGAAGCTAAGGAAGAAGATGAAGATATTAAAGGAATAGTTTACATGGAAGAAGAATTATAAGTCACTCTTGAGGAGAATGTTGTTTGGAGTGAGAAAATTAGAAATACAACAAGGTGGTACATCAAGCCAAAGACAACATGAAATATCAAGATGAAGAGATGTCTGAGATGATAAAAAAATTGAAAACCATAAGTCTTCAAGGCCACATAGCTCAAAAAAGGGTGATGAGTATAAACTCAAGGATGATAAATAGAAAAGGGATATTTATGGATTTAATAACACAAGGAAATATCAAATCAAGTGTATTGAAGAACATTATGGTGAAGTTATCAGTTTGATAAAAAATGTTAAGGATAAAAAAACTCTTGAATCCAGCTAGAAAATCTGAAATGTTGATCACTCAGAAAATTGAGTCCCTAAAAGTGTGGCATAGTGTTTTCATTATAAAGGAAGCATCAATTCTATTCATATGATAATATTGATGTGGGACTTGATCAAAAAAAGGTATTAATATTGAATTCAGACCGCAATCATCCATTCTGAGATTGATGGTTGATTTTGGCACAAAGTAGAATAATAATTTTTAGAGATCACAAGGGGAATCTAGCATTGCAGATGTGACACAAAAAAATTCCCCTTATATCATGTGTTTTTGTTGTGGAAGGATGTGACATTCATAGTATGTGTGTTCTATAGGAATGATATATCGAAGAACACAATAATAGACGTGGAATAAAAAAAATATATTGGTTCTCTAGAAAATATTATAGTGGTCACTATTTTTCTAGTGTAGAGGATTATGGAACATTGATAGATACTATACATTGACCATATGTGGGAATGTTCCAATGTAAAATAAAAATGTTCTCAAGCAAAAGAATAATGAACCTACTGGTGTATTGAAAATTAAAAATAGATTTCTATATTTTCAGGATGATTTCAGCTCATTAGACTATGAGAATTATCAGAAGTATAAATATATAACATGTGTGAATTCAAAAAAATGATATATGAAGAAAAAGTATGAGAAAGAAGTGGTGGAAGAAATTTCTCTTAAAGAATCAGGACATTTTGGTGTGTGGATCCTTGACAGTGGTTTTACATCTCACATGACATGTAATAAGGATCCTGATAATTTCATTCAATATATATATGAATGAGTTTCCATGTTTTGAAATTATGAAGTCCTAAAGATATTTATCTTATGAAAGATATGGCTTGGGGGAAAAAGAGATGACACATTTTAATGTCTTATTAGTAGAGTACCTCATCAAAATTTTTATCAGTGTCAATCAACAATGTAAATATTGACAATATATGAGGTTTTACTAAGAATATTTTTATTTTAAAAAGAAGACACATGGATGTGGTTATATAAGAAAATAGAAAGTAGGGAAACCTCTACCTAGTAAGTGTAGATGATGATATGTGTTTTCGTTCAAGATAGGAACAAAACAAGTTGTGGCATAAATGACTCGGTCATCATTGCCAACATTACCTATAAGATTTGGTAATGTGTAATGTAGAGAGAGACCTTCCTATGCTATCACGTGACTGTACCCACACGTGCGATTCATGATAACAAGGGAAGCTCATCAGAATGACATATTAGGCAACAAAAAAGTACTCAAAAAGAGTTCTTGGATTGGTGCATGCTAATGTATGTGGGAAAATCACACCAAGGGTAACTGATGAAAAGAGGTACTATGTTATTTTAAATGTTGAATATAGAAAAACGGCATGGTTATTTGTAATTTTCCAAAGTATTAGGTATTCTGCAGCTCAAAACAGCAACGTAGGGAGTGTGAAAAGATTATTGGATAGAAAATTCAGAAGTTTCATTCTAATTATGGAAGGGAATTAAAAAATCTTCAGGTGAAAGACTATCTAGAGAAACATGTGATAAGGATTAAAGATTCATCAGTATGAACCCCCTATTACAATATAGTGGTTTAATGGAGAAATTAGATCGTCAATAACATGGTAAGAAAGATGATTATAGAAAATGTCCTACGAGAGAAATTCTGGAAGGAAGTATTATTGACATCTGTCTATATTTCTAACAGGGAAGTGTTGTTTCTGAAGGAATGAAAGTATTTGTATAAAATGTGGTATAGGATTAAGCCAACCATATTGTACTTCTAAATCATTGGAAGTACATGTTTTATACTAAACCAAGAAAAAACATGAAATTTGAGTCACTTGGAGACGAGGGAATATTCTTGGGATACATAGAAAAAAGCAAAGCATACAAATTCTTTAAAAAGGACGGGAAAAGTAATTGAGAGAAATGATGTCACTATAGTGGATAATGAAGAGAGAATTGAAAAAACTTGTGAACAATTTCCTGATGAATGTGATGAAGAGGAAAGCAATGCAGGGAGAGAAGAAGTGGCATGATGCTGATTCAAAAGAAGATACTAATGATGAGAATGATGAAGTAAAATTCTTATCTGTATAGAATTCAAGGTGTCGATATGAAATTGATAGATAGAATAATGTTGGTGATCAGTCTGTTATGGTTCAGACAATAAGAATGAAATCACTATAGCAGGAATCATTCCAATCACAGGTAGAGCCAAAATTCTTAGCTGAAGTATTAGAAGATGAAAACCGGCTTCAAGAGATTGTTTTGAGTCCAGTAGATATGAAGGACATCCTGACTAAATTAGTCTATCACAACAAGATGAATGAATATGGAACAATGATACAAAACAAATCACCACTATTGAGTAAGGGATACTATAACACCCCATGATTCCATGGTATGTTTCCCTTTGAATAATGAAATATAATGCATTGTACAAATCTTCGCAATTGTAACACACTACGACTAATAAAACTAGACATTATGTATAGTAAAATAATTTTTTTTGAAATTTTATAAATTTTATTTTTCAAAATGTACTTCATTTTTTAATTTTTAATTTCAAAATTATCTTACTGTGGATTTTTGGTATTTTTATGAAAAAATTCAATTTTCGATGAATAGTTTAAATCACTGCGTTATTGGTAGAAACATAAATTTTATTTAAAAAATTATTTAATTTATTTAAATATATTTTATGTTAAAATAGATACATAATACCTATATATTTTCAATGTAATTAATCAGATTCATTTTATAATATGTTTAGATATATAAATATTTTACTGAAGTTTTTACCTTCTTTTTCCAACAAAGTAGAAGCATTTGAAAATTTGAATAAAACATAATTTTACCACTTCTCTGAGTTGAATTCCTAATATCCATGAGACACAGTTAATATCATTATGTAAAATGGGGTTCAATAATATGAAAATAATTTTTGGTGAATATTAAATTTTACCTTTATTTACCATGGTTAAAAGTAAACAGGGTAATGAAGGGAAAAAATGATATCATAATTACCCTAACACATGTTCTAATTCTATTGGATAAGTATAATACGACCATCAAAAACCATAGGAATAATATATGATCCCTTTTGGTATACTTGGATTTGACTAGGACAATTATTATTATTTTATTTAAATAAGAGTTAGAAGAGTTAAATTCTATGTTTAATAACTAAACCATTTTTAATATAGGGATACACACAATATAAATTCTCATATAAATTTTACTTATATAGATTAACCTATTTCCTACATTATTTTATATTATTTATAATATTTATATATTATTTATTTTAATTTTTTTAGGAGACTATGATGGTGAAATATTTACCTTATTAATGAAATATTAATATAATAAATATTATAAACTTCCAAAAATATATAAATTGAGTCTTATGATAAATTAAACAAATTTTATAGGTTAATAAAGAATGTTATGGTTGGTTAAATAAATTTTATTCTAATTTTTAATGTTTTAATGTCTTTCAAAAAATTCTATTACTAAATATTGTGAAAATTGACATAAATGAGTTATTAAAACAATTTCTATATTATTAATTGATATAATATTCAAAAAAATATATTGATCTGCCAAAGGACATAGATAAAGATATATATATTAATAATGATCCACTTGGGGTTCACTTTTCTTGTAATAGTATGTTTATTATCCATGTAATATAATAATACAAAGAGACATGGAAAATGGAAAACTATTTACCTATGAGTTAATTATAAATGATAATGTTAATATGGTGGCCATAACTGGCCAAAAACGATTTTTTTGAATGTTTTTAGACCCATACCCACCAATTACTTGAAATAAATCATTTTTGAGCCATTAGAAACCACATATTATTTTATTATAAAATAATATTTTTGGATTTTACTAATGTAACCCTCACCTCTCTTATAAAAAGGGTAATTCCCCTTCTCATAATTTCACACCTACAAAACCATTATTCCCTGCCAAACACAGCCCTAAAAACCTACAAACGTTTCTCCCTTCATCCAAGAGGCATTAATTTGGTTTTAAATCCATCCTAATGATCCACTCTAATATAATAAAATGGAAGGCCCTGATGAAGAGGTAAATATTTCATCAACCCTTTCATGTTCTTTTCTTCTTCCACTTCCCCTTTCATTGTTGGGTCATTTCTAAAATAATAAATCCAGTATCTTATGTATACATTAATGTAATTATAAAAATGGTACAACCATATTCATTATTTGACCCATTATATTATCTCCAAACGTGCGTACGTATGACATATCATCTCCATGTCGTGGTATTGTTTGTTATTCAAACATATCATTCTTTGGATGGGTATAATAATGATTATAACTAATGTAAATAATAAATTTGACATGTTATTATTTCATTATATAAGATATACCATCCAATTACATAATATTTCACCATCAATATAATGATATTTTCGCACTTTCGTACATACAGATTACTATCTCCCCGAATGCGATGAGATTAATTCCTCAATCTTAATCATTCTAGAAATATTTTCATTTTATGATAATAAATAATCATTATGTACATGATATAATTCTTTATATGAATCTTATACATCCTATCCATAACAAACATGAATTACATAACTGTGAATATAATTGAAAATGAATTATTTGACACCAAAAAATATGATACTAGTAAAATATTATTAAAAAAGTAATATAATAAAATCAAAAATGATATCATATTTATGTATATGATTTGTTTATAATTTAAAAACAATGTTTTAAATATTATTATGGATGTTAACCTACCATCAACTAATGAAAAGTACAAGGTACAGGTAAATTTCAAAATCTCTTTATTATCTGAGTTATTATTTACGTAAGTATCTACTGGGACCTCTTTATCATCCATATCAGTGATTTCATAAAAATTAATTTGAAAACATTTTCACAATTTTCTAGACTATGGTTTAATGTCATTTATTCCCATATCTGACCATATATATTTTTATAGGAATCTTTTTTTTTCGTTTTCCAAAACAAGTACTTTATGACCATTTCGACAAAAATAAAGTAAGATTGTTCACTTAAATTATATGGCTTGTGAGGAAATTTTCTTCCATTATAAAATCATCAAAACATCACTTACAAGAATATAAGAAAATTTTCAAAATAAATTAATACTTTTTAATTATGTCACTCTTAAATTGTTTCAAAATAGAAAGGTGTATTTCTTTAAAATAGTTTCTATTTCATATTTTTCAACATCTTTTGATGGATTTTAAACATGATTGAAGTTGATTTATTACGATAAAAATCATCCCAATTGTATTGATGGTTTTGTTATATGTTTGACTATGGATGTGTTATATTTATACCATTCATGGTTTCTGTCTAATGAATTGACATTTCATATTCTAGTTTTAAATGACTGATTATTTTTTGTTTCAACCTTTTTCATATGAGAAATGTATTGGACATTGTATGGGATGAGAGGAGCCCACTATAACTCCTAGGTGCATCAGTAGGTCTCATGATACAATTAGATGTGGAATTAGTCTAGGTCATTCCTAATTTTATATATGGTTTTTTCTGAGGCCTAAATCATTTTAGACGTCTTTTCTGAGGCCTTGACAGGATGTTTCATAATGTCCAGCATTATAAATCCCTTCATTATGTAAATAATAATGACATTTCATATGGTTATTCGACTATTAGAGTACCCTTGATTATGTTTTATAATGGAATTATTTATATAGCTCATATTCCCACCATATGTTTTTCATGTTTATTATTTGTGAAGGCATGAATTTATTAATTGTTTTACTTTCCTAATGTTTTTTTTATCTTCCATTGTATTTCATACCCTTACTGAGTGTTTGAGCTCAACCCTTTCTTATGTTTCATTTCCACATGAAATGAAGAAGTTAGTTATGAGTAAATTTTTGTCATAATCTTAGAGGCATGGTTCATTCTAATGGAATAAATTACTGTAGTATTTTTTTTTTCAAGTTGTAATGTTGAACTTACGTTAGTATATTGGTAGCAATAATAATAAAATAATCAGAATTTCTAGACATTATTCCTTGTATCAATTCATTTTTATGTAGAAAATCACCACATTTTGGTAAATGGGGTCTAGGAATTATAGTTGGTAATAGGGAACGTTAAGTACAATCCATAGAATATAGATTTAGATAAAATCTGATTAGAGAAAATTACCCTAAGATAGACTCTGTGGATTGGTATAGTAGAAATTTCAGGAATTTTGTTAATGTAGAAATTTTGTGTTTTTCCAAGAAATACATCCATGTCCAGATATGAGGAGGTAGTGGAATCTCTAGAACATATTTACCTTGATGTGATATCTCCAACATAGAGTTTTGGGCTTGACCTGGGGTATCTGGGTATAGTACAATAGGCCTTTCTTCAATCTTGGATACGATACTCCCCGGGGATATTCTTTGGATAAATTCAAAATACAATTACAAACAATTATTAAAGATTTATGAGTATATACCTCCTTATAGAAAACATTTTTTTATAACTATGTATTATATACATAAATTGATCAATTTATTTTATGTGGTTTACATGTTTGTAATGATGTATTATGATTCATAAACTAATATAGTGTATGCCACTATTTAGAAATGAATCATAGTCGAAGGAATGGAAACCATATAAACCCATGTAATCAATATAGAGATTTCCCTCCAACTCAAGATAATTATAGTGGAGCTGGTGAAGCAACTAGTTTTGATCAACTTATCACTATACTCAGACAACTCACTCCGGTTATGAATAATAACCATACACGTATAGAGCACCCTGATCCACACCATAGAGAATAAATGTTATACAACTTCATAATGCAACAGCCACCAACATTCAATGGGAGTACTAATCCATTAGTATCTTAGCAATAGATAAATTCTTTAGAGAAAATATTTCATGCTATGGGGAGTGTAGAAATGAAAAAAAAAATTCATGGGATTTTAAGAACTCAAGGGAGAAGCCGATCAATGGTGGTTATTAATACAAAAAAAACAATGATGAAGAAGTATATACAATGTAATTGAAGGAGTTTAATGTTATTTTCTTAGAAAAATACAATCATCATGACCATCGAGTGGATTTGGAAAGGCAATTTCGGAGTATGAGACAAATGCTGGAGGATAATGTCGCGAAGTATGAATCTAACTTTACAAAGTTAGAAAATAATGATGCAGATTATATATGTTACCCAATAAGAAATATTGATCATTTCATTTATGGGTTGAAACCATTTCCACATCAGGAATTAGTTTGTCAACCATTATCCTTATATGACGATATTTTCTAATGTTCCATGAAGACAGAAAAATAAATTCTCTATGTATTACTACTTTAATACAAAGCAATAGAATAATAGATCTGCTGAACACTCTGGGAATGGAAATAAGGAAATAGGGAAAAAAGGAAAGAGTTGAATTTCCGCACTATGATAATTGTGGAAGGATGCACCTTGGTGACAATCTAAAATGAAAAGGAGTATGCTACAAATGTGAACAAAAAGTCCATCAAGATAGTGATTGTAAGGGTAAGAATAAATATACCAATGTTTAGTTTAACAATTTTAGAGATATTAGACATCATTCAAATGAATATCCTAAGTGTCTGAGAATCTTACCTCATAAAAGGCCAAGATATCAAATTCATGATTATGTTATCGCAAATTCTGAGGTTGAAGCTCTGAAAGACATGGTGGGAAGTAATTTAATATTTTCCTCAAGTTTATCCAATGCTTTATTTTATTCTGGATCATCACATTATTTCATTTCTTCCATGTTTTCTAGGAAAATTTTATATTTTCCATTTTAGTTAACAAAGGAGTTTTCAATCAACACATCTAAGGGAAGTAACATTGCAACAATGTTTTGTGGATCTGTTCCAATTAGGGCATATAAATTTTCATTATATGTGGATTACATTATCAAACCCATGATTCAATTTGATATATTCCTTGGAATGGATTGGATTTTTGACCATGATTTTAAAATTTATTTTAAGAAGAATGAAGATATAATTTTCGAGCCTAATTAAGAGTACCTTATCTATTGGGAAAAAACATCACCACCAGATTCTTTTCGAGATTCACCCACAGAAGTTCAACTAAATTCAATTATTGTGGAGGAAGAGAATGAAATAATTATGGATGTTTAGAATGTGTGAATTTGGGATTGAAGAGAATTTTTTCTTGGATATATTGTCTCTATAGATGGAATCAATTATGTTCCTTCAAAGACCAAGGTAATCCAATAATGGCCAAAACAGATGAGTTTAACTGAGGTATAGAATTTTATTTATTTATTAGGTTATTATTGACATTTCATATATAAATTTTTCCATTGTGTTAACCAATTAACCAAGCTCACATGTAAAAGGGTAAAATATGATTAGTCAAAAGTGTGTGAAGAATGTTTTGAAGAACTGAAGAAAATATTTGTTAACGCTCCTATCTCGACTAAACCATCATGGAAAGATGTGTTAGTTATTAATAGTGATAATTCAAAGAATGTAAATGGATGTGACCTTATGCATAGTGATAAAGTAATTGCATATGCATCACGGTAGCTAAAAATTCATGAGAAAAACTATCCCACTCATGATCTTGAGTTAGTAGCTGTAATCTTTTCTCTGAAGATATAGAGACACTATTTCTATGGATAAAATGTGAAATTTAAACTGATCACAGGAGATTGAGGTATTTTTTCTAACAAAAATAACTAAACATGAGGAAATGTTGATGGTTAGAACTACTCCAGTATTATGATTTCACAACACACTACCACCCGGGGAAGGGAAATAAGGTGGCAGATGCTTTGAGCAGTAATAATCTTGGTGTTTTAAAAAAGATGATTGTTTAAAGGGATACTATTTTCATTGATGTAGTAAATATGGATATGAAAATAACCATGGAAGGTGAAACATCGATACTTTTTCAAATTGATTCCAAACAATCTTAACTAGAAAGGATAAAACATTCTCAAACAAATGTTGAGGAGTTTTAAAAGAATATTAAAGCTATAATTGATGGGATATTGAATGACATCATATATTATGCTGGAGTTTTAAAATTTGGATAGATACATTGTGTTCCCGATATACCTTATATAAAAATAGAATTTTGGATGATTCTTATTACTCCAATTCTCTATACACCTTGGGAGAACCAATATGTATTGTTATTTCAAGTAAAATTTTTTGTGGGACAACATGAAAAGGATGTTTGGTGATTTTTTGTCATGGTTTATGGTATCCCAATAAGTTAATGTTGGAAGAAAACATCCTAGAGGAGTCATGCAAACTCTTCCCATACATGAGTTGTATTGGGATGATATTACGATGGAATGTTTCATGGGGATACCAAAGACTCAAATAAGGAATGCTTCAATATGGGTCATTGTTAATGGTCTTACCAAGTTAGCACTTTTTCTTGCTATAAGAGAAGATGTACCACTTGAACATTTAGCAATACTTTATATTAATAAAGTTTTAATTCTTCATGGAGTACCCCTAGCGATTGTTTCGGATCATCATCCTCATTTGTCATCATGATTAATGAAAATTATTTAGAAAGACCTGGATAATGAAATTCGTTTGAGCACTCCCTACCTCCCTCAAACTGATAGACAATCAGAATAGACTATTCTAACCTTAGAAGACATGTCGAGATCTTTCTTACATTACTATCAGGGTTTCTGGGATCAATATTTACATCTGTTATAAAGTTCCTATAACAATAGCATCCATTCAAATATTCAGATGGATCCAAATGAAGTGTTATATGGAAGAATATGTCGCACACCAACTTTTTGGAATGATGTTGGTGAAAGAAAACTTATAGGCCCATAATATATTGATGAAATGATGGAAAATGTGAAGGTTATACAAACCCACATCAAATCAGCTCAATGTAGGAAAAAGGGATATACCGATAACTGAAGGATGAATTTGGAATTTCAGGAAGGAGGTCATGATATCCTAAAGGTATATCCATGTAAGGGAGTTATATTATTCATTATAATAGTAAATTATGTCCTAGGTACATTAGACCTTTCTAAATTCTAGAACGAATTGGGGATCTAGCTTACCATTTGGAAATGCCGCCATGTCTCTCCAATGTTCATGATGTGTTCCACATATCACTATTGAGAAAATACATGTCTGACCCAAGGCATTTACTCACCTATGAGGAAATTGAGCTGGAACCAGATATGTCTGAATGTGAAGAGCCTTTCATGATTCTTGATACTGAAGAATAGGTGTTGTGAAACTAGATGACTAGTCTAGAAAAAGTTATATGGAGAAATTATAAGATGGAAGAGGCAATATGGGATCTAGAGGAACATCTGATGAAGAAACACCCAAATTTTTTTGTCCAAAAGTACTCTATAAATTTCTTGGACGAAATTATTTTAAGGAGGGATGATTTTAACACCCCAATCTTCCACAATACGTTTACCTTTGAATATTGCAATTGCATGCATTGTACGCAACATTGAGATTCTAACACACATCGACCAATCAAACTAGTTGTTTTGAATATTAATAAACAATTTTTGAAATACTATAAATTTTATTTTTCAAAATGGACTTCATTTTTGAATTCAAAATATTGAAATTATCCTAGAGTGAATTTTTGGCAATTTTCTGAAAACATCCATTTTTGATGAATACTGAAAAACACTACCTTATTGGATAAAACAGATTTTATATTTAAATAATTAATTATTTTTTTAAAATATATATTATCAAAAAATAGATTAATAATACCTATATAAGTTCAATGTAATTAATTGGAGTCATTTTATAATAATTTTTTATATATAAAAATTTTATTGGGCTTTTTACAGTCTTTTACCCACCACGTAGAAGAATCTGTAAATTTGCATGAAACATAATTTTAACACATCTGTGAGTTGAATTTAAAAAATCCATGAGACATGGTTATTATCAATAACTAAAATTCCGTTCAATAAGATTAAAATTATTATTGGCGAATAGTATTTTTTCCCCTTTATTTACCACTGTTAAAAGTAAATGGGGTAATTTAGAATAAAATGATATCATAATTACCCTAACACGTGTCATAATTCTATTGGATAATTATAATTCGACCCAAAACATCCTTAGGAATAAAATATTAACAAATTTGGTCCACATGGATTACATTAGAACATTTCATATTATTTTATTTAAAGAATATTTAAAAGAGTTATATTCAATGTTTAATAACTAAATCTTTTTTAATATAGGGATACACACAATATAAATTAATATATAAATATTAATTATGAAGATAAACATATTTTCTATATAATTATATTTATTTATAATTTTTATTCAATAAATATTTTTATTAAATTATTAGACATTGATGATGCAGTTATTAACTTAATAACGAAATATTAAAATAATTGATATTATTAATATCCAAAAAAATGTAAATTTTGACTTATCATAAATTAGACTAATTTTTAAGGTTAATATGAAATTTTAGTGTAGATTAAATAAATTTTATTTGATGTAATAATGTTTTAATGGCGTTCAAAAAAATGAAATACTTAATAGTTTTAAAATTGACATAATTGAGTTTTTAAAACAAATACTATATTATTAATTTATAAAATATTTATTAAAATCTATGGCTCAAAAAAAGGACATATAAAAGGATATATGTATTGATAATGAACCATTTGGGGTTCTCTTGGATTGTTATAGTATGTTTTTGAACCATATAATATAAAAATACAAAGAGATATGGTAAATGCTAAACTATTTAACTAATAGTAAAATCTAAAAGATAAGGTTAATATGGTGAGCTAAACCATTCCAAAAACTATTGGTTGATAAGTTTTCAACCCATCCCCACAATATATTTGAAATAAATCATTTTGGAATCATTATAAACAGAAATTTATTTTATTATAAAATAATATTTCAAGCATTTCCTAAAGTGACCCTCACCTATATTATAAAAGAGTACAACCCCTTCTCATAATTTCACACTTCCAAAGCCATTTTTCATGAAAAACCCCTAACCAAATATCCTTCCAATATTCCTCCCTTTATCAGAAAGGCATTAATTTGTTCATAAATCTTTCCCAATGAACGCTTTGGTCAAATCAATAAGAAAAACCAACAGAAGAGGTAACTATTTCATTACATCTTTCATGTTTTTTTCATCATCCATTTCATCTATCTTTGATGATTCCATTCTAAAATAATAAATCATGTATATTCTATATACTATTATGTTATTATAAAAATGGTACATCAATATTCATTATAATATCGATCTTATGAAAGACAAAGTAACCATACATGTGTACGTACGGCTTATTGTCTCAATGTCGTTGTGTAATTTGTTATTCAAACACATTAATATTTGGATGAGTATAATAATGAGTATAAGAAATGTAAATAATCAATATAACCTGTTAATTAATTTTTATATATTACAAAACATCCAATTAATTATGATTTCACCAACAATATAATGATATTGTCGCATGTTCATATGTACGGATTTCACTCTCCACGAACGCGATGAGATTCATTTCCCATCGTAATTATTCAAGAATAATTTTAATTTTATGATTACAAATAATGTTAATGAACATAATATAATTATTTATATGAATCAAATACTTCTTATCCATAATAAAATGACTTCTGTAATGAAGAAAATAAAGGAAAACGAATCGGTTGACACCTAAAATGATGAAACTACTAAAATATTATTAACGAAGAAAAATTATAAGATCATATATGATATCATATTTATGTATATGACTCTGGTATAATTTAAAAAAAAATTTCTAACTGTTATATATGAGGTTAAAATACTATCTACTACTTAAATGTACCAATTAAGGGTTAATTTCACAATCTATTTATTATCCATTCTTCTATTTATATAAGTATCTACTGGGACATCATTATCATCCAAATCAGTGTTTTCTTAAAAATGTATTTCAATTTTTTTTTACTAATTACAGGACTATGGGGTAAAGTCATTTATACCCTTATTTGACCAAATATATTTTTAAATGAATCGTTCCATAGTTTTCCAAGAAATGTACTTTATGACCTTTTTGACAAAATTAGGGTAAGAATGTTTTTTTACTTATACTGCGGGTGCGGTTATTTTCTGTCATCCTAAGCATATAAGAATAATTTCAAAATAATTTTTTTTCTTTTATAATTATGTGACTATAAAATGGTTTTAAAAAATAATGAGGTATTCCTTTCAAATATAATTCATTTAATCTAAGTCAACATCCATTAATAGATTTTATACTTTTTTGAAGTTGATTTATTAGGATACAAATCATCCATATTGTATTTATGGTTTTGTGATATGTTTGACTATGGATGTGTTATTTTTATTCCATTCATGGTTTATGGTTAATGTATAGACATTTCGTATGCTTGTTTTGATACCAATGTTTATGTTATGTTTCAACCTTTTCTTATGAGAAATGTATTAGACATAGTATGTGATGCGTGAAGCCCACCATATCTCCTCGGTGCATTAGAAGGTCACATGAGACAATTAATCGTTGAATTGGCCAAGGGCTTTCCCAATTTGATATTTTTCTGGCTGAGGCCTAAATCTTTTTTAGACATCTTGGACGAGGCCTTGACAAGATGTTTCAGAGTGTCTGGCATTATACATTCCCTCATTATGAAAATAATAATAATGGTTCATGTGGTTATTTGACTCATAGAAGAGCCTTGACATTATTTTATTATAGAATTTTTTACATTGATAATATTCATGACATAATGTTTTCATGTTTGTTATTTTTAAAGGCATGTGTTTTTTAATTATAAACCTTGCCTAATGTTTATGTTATCTTCTGTTGTATTGATTACTCTTACTGGGCATTTGAGATCATCCCTTTTATATGTTTCATTTTACCATGTTATAATGAATTTAGTTATGAGTGACTTGCATACATAATCATGGAGGATTTGATCTTTCAGATGTAATAAATTAGTGTTGTAATTCTTTTCAAGTTGTAATGTTGAACTTATGTATGTATATTGTTTCCAATAATACTAAATTGTTTGGTCTTTTGGGACATGATTCCTTGTATCATGCCAATGTTATGTAATAAAGCACCGACTATAGGTAATTGGGGTCAGGGAATTAGATATACTCCCACATATTGGTTATTGATGTTGATGAGACATTCGTCACTATAGAATGATTGAAACACATAGATTATTCTTGGCCATTACAGTGCAAGAGAATTTTATGGTTTTCCAAATAGACGTCAAATCTGAGTTCTTGAATGGTGCTCTGGAGGATGAATTGTATATCTAGAATCCATTTGGTTTTCATATTAATGAAGATGATAACATGGTTTTTTGGATAAAGAAGAAGTTATACGGGCGCTGACAAGCATCGTCAGTATGGTACCCCTTGCTTGATCAATATTTGAAGAATAATGGTTTCTAGCGTGTTGGAGTCGATTATAATCTCTATGTCAACAATAACAGTAATCAATTGATTATGGTACTGGTTTATGTTCATGAAATAATATTTGCCAGATCAGATGAAGTTTAGTAAAGGCATTTTTCCGAATTCATAAAAATATAGTTTGAAATGTAAATGATTGGAGAGATGATATTTTTCATTGGTCTATAATGTTTCACAATGAAGTAATAAAACAGTCAATTCTAAATTAAAATGTAACATGGAGTTTATGAGAATATTTTTAATGGAATATTTCATGGAGATAAAGACTCTAGATGTAACTTGGATGAAATTATAGAATGATGATAATGGAGAGGAAATTGATATCACTGAATTCAGGCAGATTATTAGGTGTCAACTATACCAGACAGTGACAAGAAATGATATTTATTTCCACATACAATGCAGCGTGATACCAATGAAATCCAAATAATATCCACATGCTTGCAGTGAAATGGATAATTATTTAAAACCAATGAAATATGGATTTCAGTTTGATGTATAACAAAAAATATCAGTAAGAGTTTTTGGGATGTACAGATGCAGATAGGGCCAGTTCAATGTATTATAGGAAATCAATGTCAGGAGGTTATTTATATTATGGTGAATTGTGTATTTATTTTTTATGAAATAAACATGATTTTATTTAATTGAGAATTGAAAAATCTGATTATATTTTGGCCACTCAAACATACAAACAATTATTGTGGATGAAGTAGTAGCTTGATGATTTGGGAGTTGAAGTGAAGTCTCTGATAGAAATTATGGGTGATAAATCATGTTCTATAAATCCTAAAAAACATCCCATCAATCACCAAAGTCCAAATAAAATTGAGATAACACATCATGTTTTCAAGTAGAATATTTATCAGGGAATTGTGAAGTTGGAGTACGTGCCTACTAAATTGCAGGTTGCAGACATTCTGACAAAATCTTTATCCAAAGAAGCATTTGATAGGCATCGACTGGCTCAAAGAATTCAGTCAACTCCCCACACATGGAAGACTGTGGATGTAGAAACCCTTCCACTACATGAGGTATGCTGTTTTTTCAATACTATTTTGATATGTGTTCTCTACTCTGTTGAAGACCCCAAAAGAGTGACCGTTTGGTTTGATGAAAAATGGGGAGAAGTAGTGAATGTGACTCATAAAGAAGAAATGTTGTGAGAGAACATGTCATAGTCAATGTCATGGGGAGAAGCTGACAGGAGGAGAAATGTGATAGGGGGAGAGCAATGAGATAGGGGTGTTTTTATGTGTGATGATGCTAGATGTTATCTATCCATGAATAGACATCCCTACAGATAATGATAGTGATAAAAACATAAAGGTGATGTTGGAGTTGTGTTAGAAGGATTCCAACAATCATTAATTGGTGTCAACAAGGTATCAACGAATTTTTTCATCAATGAAGTGGTTAATTAATGATCTATTCATGCTACTATAGTCTATCACGCTGAGAATTGATCATGTTGGCTTAGTATATGTGGATAATGAATATTTTGTCGCTATCTGAATCGTAATAGGTGAATGATTTAAGATGATGTATTGTACATAAGTGAGGCATTAATGTGAAGAAAATATTTATGGGATCAGTTATCAAAAAACCAAGAGTGATATTGTTTGAAAACAATCTCATAAGGTAACATTGCATAATTTTCTACTTGTTTTTGTTTATTTACAATTCTTGTTATCCTGATTAATTTTCGAGTTCTAGATATTTTATTTAAAATAAATTTTGACCAATAACCATGAAAATTAAATTGTGGATCTTGAGGCAGTACAAACGAACAAATACTAGGTTTCACTGTTTTCCATTGTTTTCAGAATCGTTGGGATCCAATATTTGATGTTTTTAAAAGTCATAGATAAAGTTTATTTTCTTTTAGATCTTACCAAAATATAGTAATGGATTTATTTTTGTAAATATTATATTTTCTAGATGTGTTTCACGAAGATGTTAAATACTATGACGATGATCATTAGAATTACTGAAAAAAAATATTTTCGAAAGTGGTTTTTCATGATGGCCATATAAAAATATAAAAAAGGCATGAATTTGGCGAAGACTGGGATTTCACAAACTACGGTTCAAGAGGACACGAATATCTATTATAGTGATCGATGCAATTATGACAAAACATTATGAAACATGATTTTCTAGACTGACATAAAAAAATATGTCAAATACATGAATTTCATGAAGTCTAGGATTTCATGAAGTGTGTTTCTCAAATATGTGATGGTTTTTTAGGGTGATATTCACAATTATGTCATATCTTTGTTAATGTTAATTTTGATGAATTCCATATAAAAATATTTTCAAGAAATGAATTTTGCGAAAAATGGGAGTTCTTGAAGGGTTATTCGCACTAAGATAAATGTCTCTGATGGTGATCTACACGATACCGAGAAATCTTTATGAAAGTTGTTTTTCATGAATCCCATATGAAAATATACTTAAAGAAAGTGTTTTTCCATGAAATGGGGTCCATGAAGGGTGGATCGTGAAGGCATGAATGTTTCTAACTCTGGAATCCATTAAATGAGAGTGCCATGAAGGTAATGGTGGTTCATCATGAAGTGGTGATGACGTGGCCTGATGGTTCAGTATAAATCACTATAAAGAGGCTTCTACCCCCTTAATAAGAAGGTGATCTACAGATTACGTAAATCTTAACACTATGAATTCTTTAATACATTCACATAGGTGTTATGTGAAGATATTTGTGAAGTCTAATATCTAACTGAATGTTATGAGAATTGCGAAATATAATTAATTCATGATAAAAAATTTATTTATAGGGAAAATAAAGCTCATCGCATAAGCAACAAAATTTAACCGAATATTATGTGTTTCTTGGAAGTAAATTTATTTCACGAAGATAGTTTGATCATCGGGTAGTGTCTTCGTGAAAAGCTCTTTGAAGTATCTTTGTGAAATATGGTTTATTCCAAATGTAGTCAGAATCTAAAAGAGTTCTCAATATGCATTGTCCAGTGAATCTGTGGAAATGGGGTATTCATCAATGTATGATATTTGGACTTCAATAGAGAATATACATTCAATAAAGGATTCAATAATTAGTGATATTAAAGTGACAAACAATTATATTAACTGTGATTTGAACTTATAATGTTTTTTTGAGCTCACTATAGTTGAGAGCAACAAGTCCGCAAAATTTTGAGTGGTTTTAACCCAAGAGGGAATGTGAATAAACTTTGATCCTATAAACATCAGTGCATATATAGTGGATTCGATACATCGACACAACGTTTGTGTATGATTATTGGTCGTAGCCTAGTGAGGGTGAACAATGTATAAAAAATTTCTTCTGCATGATTTAATTTTTATTCATACTCTACACTGGGAAGGAGAGAGAACATAGTTTTTTCCAATGATGAAACAAGATAAAAGGGGCAATTGTTTTAATTTTTCATACCCCAAATCACCCCCTCTCAAGTTATCTAGCTCAGTCAACCGAAAAAAATTACTTTTTTGCTAAAAATTGGGGTTATTCTTAACCTATTCTTATCAAAAATATCTGATTAATGTAAAAAATATTTTCTAGAATATATTATTAAAATATTAAATAAATATGACTCATTAATTTGAAATAATTTTTTTATTAAGATAAATCAACTTTTTTGGCATAAAAAATTATTCTATAAAAACATTCCCATTATATTCAATTGGTTATTATATTAATTTATAATCAATTTGTATCTAATGAATTCATTTTAAATTTTTTAATAACATATATTTTCATAATTTATTTTACACTATTCATAACAAATCATTTAAAATCTATGTTATGTCTTATTATATTAAATAGTTATTATTTTAATAATGAATTATTGTTCGGTAAATCTTGTTCATGGGTGTATTTTGAGATATCCATGAACATCAATATTGCATGAGATTAAAGATAAATCATAGATTTATTTTATTTAAAATATTAAATATGGTTCGATGTCTCATTATATTATATTCCCTTACAAACGTGGTGTTTCATTTTACACATGTTATAAAATGAAATGTTGATATATTAAAATTCAGGGTTGTTACCGTTTACCACTATTATAGAAGATTTATCTCATTATTAAATTACTTAGAGAAAATTATGGATTTTTTGAGATTTAATAGAATAACCATATCAATTGAATATGTTCAGGATCTAAGGATAACCTTTATGTTTAGAATAATGTTTTAAAAGGCTCTAGATATAGATTTGAGTTTAATAATTTATATCATCCTTATACTAATTATCAGCTTGATAGAACCATTAATCCTCTAGAATTAATATTGATATATTTATATATAGATTTAATATGTGTTTAGGATCTAGATCATTTTATTGTATAATTGTATTTCAAAAAATGATTTTAATTGAGCATTCAGATGGATCCTTTTGAATCCATCAATGGAAGGAAGTTTATAACTCTGACATATTCGGATAATGTTAAAGAAACAGATTTACTGAGTATGAAAAAAGAATAAGAAGTGCCAAAGAAGGTCAGATCAATTTAGTTTCACATATGGGTAGAACAAAGGTGATAAAAAAATATATGAAAAAAAAATTGTGGGACCTAGAATTTGAATTCGGTGAAAAAGAATTGTTTTGAATATCTCATTTGATGAAGGTTATGAGATTTTCAAGGATGTAAAATTTAATCCATACATATATCATCCACATAGAAATTATTGAATCTATCTCCTTGGTAGCAAATCACACAGTGTTTCTACATAAAAATTTTCATATTCATGATGTGTTCCATGTATATCAACTGAGAATGTATACACATAATGCTTTACATGTACTGAAATAAGAAGTCATGTTGATGGAGAAAGGCTTGTATTTTATGGAAATACATGTGGAAAATCTAGATCATATAAATAAATATCTATGAATATTGAGAACATATTTGTTAAAATTATTGTGGTGAAATCATAAAATTGCAGAATATAGATGGTAACCAAAGGATGTGATGAGGAATAAATATACTATATCACCCCCAGTTTCAAGAATGTTGACATAATTTTCTGATTTGGATGCACATAAAGTGTTTTGGCGATGGTTGGGATGGTTTGTAAGAAGTTTTAAATATATTTTGGTCTTTTATATAGGTGACTGGTTCGGGCACAATTTTTGTAAACTAGGAAACACCTTGTCGATAATCATGCACAACGAGAAATGCGATAAAGGTAAGGTACGCAGGTGGTGTACGACTTTTCCAAAATGTGCAGCCTCCTAAGAGAAATTGTGTAACTTCAGATAGTGTGATTTGAAATATTTGGTGAATTGTTCAGAAACTGTGAGATCCAACCTAGAGAGGTTTTTACTTGATATAGAATCTGGAGAACGATTAGTACTCCATTTAACTAATCATGTGAATAATCGTGCATGGTTTAAAACCTGGATCCAAAAAATGTGGATGTAGGTCAGTTTAATTTTTTAACCCCACATTATTGACACAAACCACCCCTAACTCTGTATTTCTTCCACTATAAGGCTAATGATGCTTCTATCATCAATTCGAAGTTAATCTTAAAGATTTTGTTTATTCTTTATTGTTATATTCTTGTATTATGTTATCCTTTTATTTTGTTCTTGATGGTTTCCCATAGATCTACTATTCCCTCTATCTCTCATTTTCCTATATCAATGTCTAATAGGGATATATATAAGGTCTTTTATGCCAAATATGATAATATTTGACTTTTTATTACTATGGGAAGAGATATAATGTGGGTTTCTGGAGGTTAGACCCCTTTTGTGGATGTTTTCATGTCATTTAACATTTTCTCTTAATCATATGATGTAGGTTGTGTCACTATCAACTCCTTTAATTGGAACATAAATCATTATTTTCAAATTGGTTAGATTTTTTTTATTTTATTCTAAAATTGGAGTGATATTCATGGTAGAAACCTTCATTAGTGGTCAAGTATGATATTTTGTGAAATTGTTGAATTATTGTGCAATTTGATTTAATAAATGTATTTATAATTTTTGTTTTACAATAGTTTCTTGATTTATTTATTGAAAAATGTTTTCAATATATTTATTGTTTTATTACAATATATTTTTATTAAAATTTATTAGAATGGGAATGGTTTTTGAAATATAGTATTGACATGGTTTTTGAACATACATTATTGTGTGTGTTTTTATTACATTATAAGTACTGGTTGAAATATGAAATAGTTCATCGTTCCAATGGTGTAACGACACATTAGATTTAATTACCTTGTAAAGATTTGGTAGACCACTAAGAAACAGATCATAAGTATCAAATTGTCATAACGAAGCATGCATGTGTGGATGTGTGATTTTGTGTATTGGAATTTGATATTCCAAAAGAAAATATGAAATGATTTTGAAGAACTTGTTTGATTACTTTCCAGGGAGCATGATATTGTTTTTTGAAAACATCCTTTATATTGAACATTATTTTATCCTGGTAGTATTTTTTTGGAAATTTTTTTATATAATCAATTTTAAATTAATGTTTTAACTTATTCTATTATAGTGTTGTGGTAAGATATGTAATTTGGGGACGGCCTACAAATTTTCATCACTCAGCCCTTATTTAGAGATATTGTGCTTTTGTAGATGTAGTTTTTCCATACATGGACCGTTTTTATGCATCACACTTCTCAATTGGTTCTTTTAGAACCATGGGATGTTTTTTAGAGTGGATATTAGCACACAGTGGAGCCATCGAGTTGTGGAATTCATTGTGTTTTTTAGGTTTTTTAGACTTCCATTGAGTACATTGATTTTATAAAAATATATTGTGGTACATTTTCCTAGAAAAATATTTTTTACCCAAGGTTTTGTTGAGTGTTCCTTCATTGATATCATGCATCATGTAGTGGGTTATTTGGTTAAGGAATATTGGGTTGGTTGTTTTATCTTGAAAATGAAAATCATCCCCCAACTATTAATGAATCCGTTTGAATTTATTTCCAACCACTTCCATATTTGGGATTCCAATTAAGGCCATGTAATGTCTTACTTTTTCACAAGACAATTATAAGAAGTGGAATTTTATAAACGGTATCATTCTTGGTCACTTGAAATATTTTTTTTGTAACATGTGGTATCAGTATTTTTCGATTCATTTATATTTTTGTAACAAGTTGATTAATCTTGTTCTTTCCTAATATATTTTTGTAACATGTGGTGTTAGTATTGGTTGGTCTTTGAAATATCATTAGTTTTCTATATTGGATTTGAAAAGTCATTCGGTTTATTTCAATTTAATGGGTCTGTAGAAAAGAGTAGGGTAGTCATATCTTGAAATGAAGAGAATAATAATATTTAGCTTACCATTTTTCACTGAACATCATGTTACTAGGGAGTTGGGAACATATGTGTATTTGTTACATTTATTGGAACTGTAATATCATTGTAATTGGTTTATCCAATGATACAAGCATGACATGAATTATCGAAATGAATTCCAACTAGTATTGTGTATTTTATTCTGTGTATGTTT
Source organism: Viscum album (assembly GCA_963277665.1). Classification (NCBI taxonomy): domain Eukaryota; kingdom Viridiplantae; phylum Streptophyta; class Magnoliopsida; order Santalales; family Viscaceae; genus Viscum; species Viscum album. Next base: position 666,977,745 of record OY728165.1, on the reverse strand, counting down.
TGGTAATAGTTAATTATTTTTTGAAATTATTTAAATTGTTTTCAAATGTGACATTTTGAAAAGATAATGATTTTGATATTTTCAAAATATGACGATCATCCAAAGAAAATGATAATTTTAAAATGTGATTGAATGTTGAATAATTTTATTTTTAAAAGAATTATTGTTATAAAATGAAGAGGTATTATTTGATAATATATGCTTTCAGTTGATAGAGAGTGAGACTTATGGTGATTTTTGTGTTTATAGAAAAAGGAACCCATTAGATGTCATATGAATATGTTGGAATAATACATTGAGAATGTGGTGGCACCTGAGCCACAGTTGAACCAATATTTGGATCGAATCAACATTAATTCTTTTTGAACAATTGATTTGGGACTGCAAGAAGATAATCTTATTATGATATCATTCACTACTAGAAATCCAAGTGGATGATGTATGTTTTTCTTCAAAAGAGGATGTAGGAACTCTAGATCTATGTGAAATTTGAATTGGTTCACATATTCCCAATGTGGTGGAACACACTTGAATCAGACCACATTAGAAAAAAAAACCTTCCTCCATGACCCAAGAGCAAGACATGATGTTTTCAATGTGATTTTATTAACCAATTAATGAATGATTTTATTAAAAAACCAATTTAATTCCACCACTATAGTCAGATGGGCCATATTCACTTCTATTATTGCAGTTCTGCATGGATGTATGCTTGAAACACTTCTCAAATGTCACAAACATCGTATACTTTTACAAAACAAGGGCAGTATAATTAATATCTCTAGAAGAATTGAGTTTTTAATGGTGATTATTGGAATACCATGACTCAAATGATGTGCATTATTAAAAAGAAAACAAATATCAAAGTGTGAAAAGAATTAAATTATATGGATCTGAACATGTTATTTATAAACGATCAGTCTAGTCAATCTTTGGTGACAGAAATGATTAGAACACCTCCAAATTTTGAGACATATTTTTTTCAAATGAATTTAACTATATGGTATTTGTTATTTCACATGAAACAGAATATATATATATATATATATATATATATATAAAACTAATTCAATCATTCCTTTCACACATAATACAAACTTGGCATGTGCTACAGGAAATACCAACCTGGCTTGCCCTATAATCAACACTAACAAGGCATACGATGCGTACAACACAAAGTTTCAACTAAAACTATTTTTTATTGTTTTATATATTTTAATAATATAATTATAAATTATCCATTAAACATAGTATTAAATACATTTCAAATATATTCAATATATATTAATAAATCATATTTATAAATAAACAATATATTTTTGGTAAGGTCTAGTTATATTAAAAATTTTATTTTATTGAATTAATCAATTTTATTAATAAAAGTCATTATAGACACTTATATAAATTTAATAATATAAAATTAAATTAATCTTTTACATCAGAACATAGAAATAATCCTATGTGAAATTTTGGGTATTTATTTTGGAAACGTCATTTTTTAATAAAGAGTGAAAAATAAATATTTTTATTCTAAAAATGCATTTTTGTGTTATTATTTATTAATGATAAAATAAATTTTAAATATGTTTTAAGGTAGGAATAGAAAAATATTTCATATAATAATAAATTAAAATAAACTATAATAAATATCACTTTGAAATTGAATATACAATATTAGCAATCATTTGAACTTTTTCCTATATTAAAACCTCATTATAGAATTCACTCTACTGGTGTAGAACTAATATTATATTTATCTCTTATGTGATTGGAATTTAAATAAATAATAAATTCACCATTTTATTTATTCTAATGATTAGATTATAATGATTATAAGTTAATTTGGAACCAAAATGATTAATAAAAGTCATTACAATTAATCATATCTCATAAGGCAAAATTAAGCATAATAAGGGACTAAACTGTAAAATTATTAGACCAAATGACCTAGCCACTTTCCAAAAAAACATTTTAAATCAACCGTTCTTCCATAAACCTTCCATTATTGCATTTGGTTGGTTTGGTAAAACATTTTAAAGTAATAAAATGTTGACACCCGATTTGTTTCTAAAATTTCTATGCTGGTCATTTTCCTTCCCAATAAATGTCCACCACCATTACCCATTCCTAACACCTCTCAAGACTCAAATTTTTTTCCAATAACTGCCCAAATGTCCACCCAAAAATACTCCCATATACTTTTAATCCTATATTTTTTATGAAACCCTCTTATGTAATACTTTTGGCCCAAACCAAAAGGAGTTACATGATTAAGAGGAATATTGTACACGTATAGAGTGAGTGAAGACACATTGTTAAGCGGTTTTATCTCACTAATAATATACAAGAGATACAATTTGTGTGCTACATTATTTTATTTTTGTGTGTATCTACATCCCATGACATTATTCATTGTAACCTATAATTCAGTATATGTGTATTCACATATCCATTTTATGATCCTTCTTTCATGGGGTTTGAGTTCATAATGTTACCAAACTAATAAATCATTTTGTCTCAATTTTGCTTCTACAAGACTCATGTTTTTCAATTCACATAAATGATAATTTTGAGATGTATATAAATCCATTATACATTTGGTAAAATTAATCTACATCTATTCATGAAATATTAAGCATCATGTAATTTACATTTCTTATATGTAGAGTATGATCCCTAGTTTCAATGTTATAATAGTTTATTGAGACACTCTCCGTGCTTTTCGATAATTTTTATGATTATTTTCCCTTTTATGAAATCTTATCATCCATATTAAAAGAAAATGCATATGTTTTTTATCCTTTGTTATTTTATGATATACTAATTTATTGGTACTATTTTCTATTCATTGTTATAAAAGATAGTTTAGAATGTGTATTTAGTAAAGACCAACTTTACCCTCCCTTCGATCAGAAATCTATATTTTCAAAAAAGGTTTTCCAAGAATATTACACCATTATATGATAATATATAATTTAAAATTTTATCCTTTTTCCTTTTACAAATATCACCAAGGGAATCTTCTGGTTACTTTCCAAACAAGATAGTTTTCTACCCTTTTTACCGTGAAAAAAGGAATATTCTTTTGACCTCTTACAATATGTTCAGATTTACCAACTGTAATTTATTCGGAGATCCCTTTTCCATTATTAACATGTTTAATCATTATAAAATGTTTTCAAAAGTAATTATCATGGAAAAAAAAATCAAAATTTTTTCAAACATATATTATATGTTTTCATAGATAAAAATATTCATGATATTTTTACTTCTTAATAAATGTTTTCAAATTTCTATCAGAAAATTGATTTAAACAATTTTCAATTATCATTTATTAGTATTCCCAAAAAATATTTTTTAAAACGTTTTTAATATTATTTGTATGTTTTCAAATAATTTTCAATGAAATGGTTTTCAATCTAATTTCACACATTCATTAAAAAAATTCTTGTATTTTCAAAGAAAAGTGGTTTTCAAATGTTTTGAAGTATATTTTAGGAGTTTTCAAGGAAAAATTATTTAAAATGACATCATGTATCCTTTATATTATTTCATGTGATTTCATATGAATTTTATTTTCAAAAGGTCTTATGTATTAAAAACCCTTTTTCATAAAAGAATGTATATTTTCCTTATAAATTGGTTTTAAAGGATATATCAAAATTATATTCCATCTAAGATCACGCCAATTTATTTTACACATACCTTCTAAGAAATTATCTAAATTATCCATTCATATCTATAATATGAATGAGTTATTCTTAATGTCATGGTATTTATGAAAACCATTTCTTCTTTACAGCTAATATTTTTGGGAATCTTCTTTCTCATCCAGGGGTTATATTCAATAGAACCCCACTTTTTTCACTGGTTTTGATTATGATGAAATTATAATGAAACCTATCTCTTTCCATAGGTTGTTATATGTTAACATGTTTATGAAACCAATTTTTTCAGGGGTTTTGATTTGTTTATTTATGATCTTGTGGAACATGTACATATGACTTCATTTTGTGGTGGTTGAGACCTATATCTTCATCCAATTCATTGGGTAATGATTTATATCTCAAGAGATAATGATGGAAATCAAGTCGATGAGCTTGATCCATGACATGAATATGGAAAAACCATATCCCTTAAAAAGAAAGGACATCCGCTGGGGATGGTGGTTTGGCCAACCCATTAGATATTCTCACCATGATAATGGAAGATGATTGAACCCAATCCATTATGGGAATATAGGGAAACCTGATACCTTAAAAGGAAATAACATCGACTGGGGATGGTGGTGTGTCCCGCATAGTGGGTGAAGTTCCTGTGAAGTTACCTAAGAAATTATACCAATTTATCTTGACTTAGATGGAATGATATCACAAGTATATATATTTAACAATTCCATTTCTTATTTATATGCTTTTCTTTCAGGGAATATGCACTTTATTACATAATTATAAATATCTCATGAGAAAACAATATTTATTCCACAATCTTTAATATTACAAATTTGAGATTATTTTTTCATGATCACATTATCATACCCTATGCTATTTTTTATGCTTAGATGTATGTATATTTTAACTTTACTGAGAATCTGAGCCCACTTATTTCTTATTTTTTGGTTTATCTAGGTTATAATGAATGGGTCCAGGTTGAATTACTATATATGGATATCCTTATGGGATATGTTGAAGATCATTAAACTGAATAAAATATTTTTTTATCTATGAATCCAATGCCACTGAACTTTTATGGTCCCCTATCATGTGTTTTTTAATGATCTGAATACTCCTTTAAAAAGTATGTAATATATATGAGTGTTATGGGTGGGTTTCTATAGTTTGTATCAATGGAAAGGTTTAGTAAACCTTTGAGAATAGGATGATAAAATTTTAGTGAGTTCCCTAGGTTTATTTCTAACGATCTGATTTGGGATTTCTATATGGATAACTATAAGTATGAGTTATTGTTTATGAAATTTTCTTTATATTTTGTTAAAGGATAGTGTGAGTGGTTTCCTAGAAATGCATACCTATATCGATACGACAAGTGGATGTGGCCCTAGAACATATTTACCAACGGTTATCAACTCTTACATGAATTTCCGATAAAAAAATTGGCAATCTTGTACATGACAACAAGCCTTACTACATTCCTAGTTTTACACCCTCAATGGATCTGCATTGGGAATGCACAAAATCATCACAATCTGTCATTAAAGAATTAATTAGAAGTTTAATTTGAATACACTAGGATACACATAAGGGGTCATGGATTAACAAATTATTCATTATTTAGGCATTTTATATGTAACTCTTCCTAATTATGTGGTCTTCATTGTAATATTTATTTCTTACTCTATTATTTTGGTTATGTCAATGGTAAGTACCCAAGGAACCATGTTAATATTGATTACAATGGAAAGTGAAAGGAATTCCCTCCTCATGGGCTTATTATTAGGGTTGATGGAATACATATCCTCATTTCCATTCTCTCATAGATTTCTAAATAAATTGATCATGTTTTATATAAAAATGAGAAATGGAGGGAGAAAAGTTCTATTCAGTCCATCATGAGGCATCATCCACCTTCTTTCAGCAGGTCATATGATCCACATGTTTTTTACCAAGGATCTAAACCATTGAAAAAAAAATTCTGTTATCAAGTGTTCAGATAATGATAAATTCATTCGGTATATTTATTAGTCAGTAGGTGAAGAACAAAATTATTGGAATCTAATCAAGAAAACGTGGAATAAAGAAGAAATTGAATCCATGGATTATGGCATGTTCAAAAACATATTCCTAAATATGTAATTTTTTTCATGTCCTTCATAAAAATATGGAAAAGGACTTCATTGAGTTGAAGAAAAATGATGGTTAATATGTCGGTACCTATAAAAATATTTTCACCAGACTTGTGAGATATGATTATATAATTATCATACAATCAGAAAGTAAGGTTGATAGGTTCTTTAGTGGTTTAAATCCAAGTCTCAGAAGGGTATTTCCCATATGAGAAATTAGTATCTATGAATAAATTGTGCGTTGTGCAATAATCATTGCAATGAAAGTAAAAGTTATGCATCAATCACATGGTTTAAACAAGAAGATAAATTTGGTGTTCAATGGACAATCCAAAAATCATGGAGATATGAAGATGATGCTTCCTTGGGGATGTATATGTATAAAAAATCATGGTGTTAATTTTCTTAATTGGAATAATAAATTGTTTTATTGTGGAATGTACATGTTGAAAGGAGATGAAGACAAAGAAATATGATTTCATATAAAGGAGATATTTTGAATAAGGGATGTTATTCCAAAATTAATGTCTGACGCCAAGATAATGATGTTTCAATAATGATATACTAGATATCAACAATGAAATTGTTCAATAAAAGTAGTTTTAGAACTGATTATTGAGAATGAGTTATATGTCATCAAGGATAAATTTTAAAACATCTTGGATTTATGGGATGTATCCAGTAATAAATTGAATAAGGATGAATTCCTATTTTTCAAAAGAATTTATAGAAATTCATGTTATTACATTGTTTCTATATAATATTTGAAGAGGTTATTCACTTTATTTGAATGTGAAAACCATGTGATATGTCGGGATGTACAAGGGAATCAAGGTTAAGATAATTACATGAACATAATTCTAGTGACTTGAATTTATATTTTTTGGAGTGGTTATGAGGTTAACTATTTATGGAAATTTTAAGTTAATATTCATATTATGAAAGTACGACTAATGTGTTATCATCAATATATGGATTTATTTATATTGTATTGCCTATTCAAATTACCTTTTTTGGATGGTAACTAAAGAAAAATCATTTGGAAAATTATATAATTCATGATCAGTTATTACTTTAGCAATGAAGGAAAAACATTTTTTTAATAGAAGGGTGTGAAGTAGATCAACAAACAGTAAAGTGTGATTTTATCTAGAAACCATGAAAGTATATTTTTCATGAAAACTCTTTAACTTTTCTTAAAACCAAAAATGTTTTCCTCTATCTATATTTTCAATGAATTAGAATGTCGCTTAATCCATTACTGATTTATTGATTTATGGTTGGTAACACTCTCTTACCCTTGTTCTCTATCACTCTACATGAAAAAATTATGTTATTCTTTTTGATTTATATCCACGTTCTCACATTCCACCAATGATATGTCTTATGGAAACAAATTTATATGTTTGGATAACAATTATGGTTCAAAATTTCCCTTTTTAAGGGACGTTTTAGAACTTATTTTTACGAAGTGGGATTCTATGAATGAAACATTAACGTATTTAATCATTGATAAGAATGATTAATTTTGAGGGATAAATTATTTTTAGGTTGTATAATGTAACACCATCGGATTTTGATATTTTTTTTTTGAAATAACTCAAAATTATATTATTTTTCATTTCACATAAACCCAAAAAAAGTTATATATATATATATATAGTAAACACGAAGTCATAAATTCCTCTCACATTCAATACTAAATTGGCATTCAATACATGTAAAACCAACTTTTATTGCGCTACAAGAAAAATTGACCTTGTGTTCAATGCATGCAACATTGTGTATCTAAGAGACTATTCTTTATATTGTTTTAATTAATAAAATAAGATAATTATATTATATTCATTAAACATTGAAATAAATGTTAAATATTTTTTGTTTTTGTTTATAAATAAAACATTTTGATAACAGAAGATAATATTTTTGTCAAAGTGCCTTCATGTTAAATATTTAGTTTTCTTGTATGAATTGTTTTGAATAATAAATGTAATTTAAGAAAAATTTAGGAATTTAATTGGTTAAAATAAAAATCATATTAAATTTAGAACATAAAAATTATCCTTGGGTGAAGTAATCTTACTTTAATTGGATATTTTTATTAATAGTGAAAAATACTACTTTTTAGTTAAATTTAGCCTTTTCCGAATTACTTATTAATGTAAAGTGATATTATAAATATTTTTTTGGTTACAACATATAAATATATAAAATATTAAAACAATTTATTTCATTATAATACATTCTATTTTGAATCTAAATATAAAATTTTATCAATCTTTTGATCTTTTCCAACATTAAAACCATGTTATTTCATCCCCTATATGGGATTAGCAATAATATTAATTTAGTGGATTATATGAATGAAATTCCAAAAAAATAAAAAATACACCACTATATTCACTCTAATGTATAGTGTTTAATAATACAATTTTGGTTTTATACAATAATTATTAGTATATGGGATTAAAATTAACCATAGACATTATGAAAAAATTATAATTTATTAGGTTCTACAAATAATAATTAAGGGCCATATGATATATCCTCTTTCCCAACACCCATTGGCTATCCACAGATCAACCAACGACCTTAAATTTATTAGTTTCTGTTGTTTTTAAGAATTTTTTGTGAAATAACTTGTGAAAACATTATTATTTTTTAAATTCCATTTGTGTCCTTATCCACTCCTAAAAACTACCACCACCATTACCCATTACTAACACTTATCAAGCCTCTTATGATTATCCAAGACCTACTAAAATTTCCAAAAAATAGTCCTCTCTTTGGCTTTGATGACTCCCTTGGTAAAAAACTGCTCTCCTGGAAAAAAAATTCCACAAACCCAAAGGATTTACCCAATTTAGAGGAATCTTGTAAAAAACAGAATGAGTCTAGACACAAGGTAATTGGATTTCATCACATTATTAATTTCAATGAGATACAAGAAATGATCACCGTTATTTTCTTTTGAATGGTTTATGTAATTCCAATGATTTTATTCTATTTATCCTCTAATTATATTTATGATTATCATGTTTTTATTTAACGATCCTTCTTTCATGGGTTTCATGTTCCAAAGGTTACCAAATCGATTAAACAGTTTTTTCTCAATTTTTATTCTGTTAGACTCAAGTTAATATACACCTAAACAATTATATTGAGGTGAATATACATCCATTTTAAATATGGTAACAATAATAAACATCTTGTAATTAAATTTAATTCATCATGTAATTTACATTTCATAAAAAGAGAGTATCATTGCAAGTCACCATGTTATAAGAGTGAATTGAGAAACTCTCATCCCTTATTGAGATTATTTTTGTTTATTAAACCTTTAATGAAATATTATTCTAAACATACCAGTGAAATTTATTAGTTTACTTATCTTATATTATATCAATATATACTCATTTATTGGTACCATTTTCTACTCATTGGTCCATATAATAGTTAAGAAAGTGTTTTTTAGAAAGCCCAATATTACACTATATTCTGTAAAAAATCAATGTTTTCAAAAAAGGGTTTCAACTAATATTATACAATTATTATATAACATCTAAAATACCATTGTACTCATTTTTACTAATATCATCAAGAGAATCTTCTTTACTTTTTCTGAGAAATTCATTTCTCTACCCATTTTCTATGTAAAAGGAATGGTCCTTTGACTTCGTGCGACATATACGGATTTACCTGCTCTCATTTATTTGAAGATACTTTTTAAATTATTAAAAATAGTAATATTTAATAAATAATAATTATAATTAAATTTTCATGTAATTTTTTAAAAAATTGTGTCAGAAATCATTCATATGGTTTCATAGAAAAATGGTTTCAAAATGTTTTTCAATTCTTAATTACATGTATTCAAAGTGCATTCACAAAAATGGTATTAAAATATTTTCTTGCTTATTTTATAAGTTTTAATGAATTTTTTAAATTATTTCTTGTTTATTTATTAGTTTTAAAATAATTTTCAAAGAAATGGGTTTCAAAACATGTTCATGCTTTCTTCAAATATTTTCTAGTGTTTCCATGGAAAATGTTTTCAGAATAATTTGAATCATATATTAAATGTTTTCATGGAAATGCATTTTCAAAATTATTTAATGTATCTTTTATATGTTTTCATGGTATTTTCTATGAAAATTAATTTCAAATATTTTATGTATTAAAATTACTTTTTCAAACAAGAAAGAATATTTTCCTAAAGAAACGTTTTTAAAGGATATATCAAAAACAAATTCCATAAAAGATGACATATATTGATGTTACTCATACCTTCTATGGAATAATATAAATGTTTGATTAATATAATTTCAATCAATCAGTTATTATTAATTCCAGATTCTTTTTAAAACCCTTTTCTCCATTCTGGGTAACATGGTTATGAAACCAATATCTCATTCACATGTTATATGGTATTGAAACATGAAAATTTTCATGAGCTATGTTTATGATTAAATGATTATGAAACATATCTCTTTACATAGAATTTTATATTTTTACATGTTTATGATACCCATTTCAATTCATAAGATATGATATGATCATTTTTGATACTGTGGAACATGTATGTGTGATTTCATTATGTGATGAGTAGGACCTATATCTCCCTCCAATGTATTTGGTAAATATTTACATCTTTTGATATAATAATTGGAGTCAAGTTGAAAGGATTTATCCATTATGGTAATATGGTGAAACTCAATCCCTTAAAATGAATGGGATTCCATTGGGGAAGATGGTTTGTCCCGTCTAATTGGTGTAGTCACCATAATGATAGAATATGGGTAAACATGATCCAATACAATAATATGGGGAATCCCGATCCCTTAAATGGAATGAAATTTTATCATGGATGGTGGAGTATCTCGCCTTGTGGGTGCATTTCCCATGAAGTGTACTAATAAGTTATAGAAATTTGATGTGAATTTCATGGAATAATATCACATGATTATAAATACCACAATTCCATGTCATATTTATATGCTACGCTTTCATGGACAATAATATTTATTTCATTATAAATCATGTCCCATGACCTACCAATCATAATTCCATGATCGTTGATATGTTGGGTATGATCATCTATTTTCAGGATCACATTCTCATAACCTTATGCTCATTTTTATGCTTGCATGTCTCCCTTGTTTACCCTTATTGAACATCTTTGCTCACCCATTTCTTATGATTTCCATTCAATTGGTTAGAAGAATTTTTTTTAGTTATATGTACTATAGGTTCAGATATTTATGAGATAATTTGAAGATCATTCACCTAGATAGATGATTTTGTGTGTTGGCTTCCAAATACACTAAACCATTACTGTACTATGGCATCTATTTTGGGAATATACTCAATATTCATCTAAAAATGATTTAATATCCATGTATGTTATGCCTAGGACACTGTAATGATTCATTTTGATTATACCCTTCTGAAATAAATATTTTATTTGGGTTCTTCCAACGACTTTATTACCTACTATATTGTTGATTTGATGAGTTTAAAAGTTGAGACGATTCCTTATATGATAAAACATCAAACTCTTCTTGGTCATTCATAATATATTTCATTGTGTGTAGAGAATTTTCTATAACTATTTTTGGATATATGTTGAGATTTGGATTTATTTGGGCTTAATATGGATGGCTATGTCATAATGTTTGGTATGGATTTGTTAAAAACATTTATGTCTCATATCTATTGTTATACGAGAATAGTAAATTTTACAACTGAAGATGGAGAAAAGAATCTCTTTCAAGGAGATCAGCTTGTAAAGGAAGGTGAAATGGGATTTTTGGATCAAGATTAATGATGATCTTGGTGGATCAGTTTATGGAAAATTTATTATATCTTATACTAATGACATAACGGGAAATTTTTATTTGTATTCATCTGGGGACCAGCCCTATTGCCCGTAAATTATATTAAATGGAACAAATATTATTAAGGGTGATGAAAGGGATGTTTTATAAGCTGGAAAGAAAAGGTTTTATTTGGAAGAACATGTATCTATGGGAATCTCCAGTCTTGTTTGTCATTAAAGGTGGATGAACTCATTAGTTGTGTGTGTATTATCATACGAATAACCAATTAAATATAATGAACAAGTTTACACTTCCATGAATTGATGACTAGTTTGATCAAATCATAGGATCTCAATGGTTCTGAAAAATTTACAAGCAATTAGGACATCACTAATTGCTCATGCAAAAGTAGGATATTCCAAAAATTAGCTGTCAGAAGTGTATATGGTCCTTATGAATATTTCGCTATACCTTTTGGTCTTATAAATGCACTCATTGTATTTATGGAATATATGGATTATTGTTTGGTGGTGTTTTGGGAGAACACATTTGTATATTCAAGGATAATGGATGATCATGAAAAAAATCTGGAAAAAATATTAGGAATCATGGAGGACAATTTCCTAAATGAAAACATATAATAATGTGATTATTGGGTACATTTGGAATATTTACTTCTTAAGGTAATTTTTGAAAAAAGGTTTTTTTTTGATGTTCCATGAAATATAGAGTCTATTATCTCATGGAAACCACCAAAGAATGAATATGAGATATGAAATTTTATTGGGATTGTTAGTTAATATCGATTCATTGTTCCTTATTTTTTATGACTATATTTACCTATAACAACATTGATAAATATTAATGTTCCTTTCCACTGGAGTTTATAATTCTAGATTCCTTTTTCAAGAGCGTAATGTTCCCCTTACATCATTATCTGACATGATTTTTCCCAAAACGTGTCATGGGTACATGGTGTGTTATGATGCTTCGAAATCTCGGTTGGGATGTTTTCTCATTAAAGGGGATCATGCTGTTGTTATGGATCAAGATAGTAAAGAGTGAATGATAAAATTTCCCAACATCTGTATTGATGTTAACTATTGTTGTTCATGCTATGAAGAAATGGAATCATTAACACTAGGGTGATAAATTAACTATGTTTATGGATCATAAGAGATTTAAGCATATTTTCATACATCATGATTAAAATATGAGACAAATAATATTGAGTGAGTATCTCCAAATGATTGAGTCTATAGTATGTATACACAATGAGTAGTTAATTAATTGGAAGATTAATTAATTATAAAATCATATGATCAATTGGAAAAATAATCTTTATATGAGTGGTTATTGACCCAAGTTTTATCCTACATGCACATAGAATGTGAATACTGGTGTAATGTTGTGGCATTATTTGCTGTTTCATTTTTCCTTGATTTATTAAATATTTTTAAATAGGAACAGACATCTAATACAATTTTTGTGGATATTTTTTCAAAACTCAATAGTGGGGAGTCTATTATGTGATGGAATCTATATGGGAGTATAATTTTGAAGTTCAGAAATCAGATGGTCATACCTATGGATTTTTTGGAACAAGTTATACATGATTTCCACAATTTGAGATGGGTTGTTCATCATGGAATACTAAATATTTATAAGGTATTGGAAGCACAATTTCTGTATGTAAATATAAAAAGTAATGTGTTTGAGTTCATTTTGGATATTGTGGATCATCTCACAAATTCAACACATTTCATCCTAATTTTTGAATCTCAATTATTACAGGTATTGTCAAAAATCTATATCTAAGAATTGGTAATGTGGCATGGAATACTAATTTCAATAGTGTCATAAAGTGTTTTTAGGTTTACATATAATTTTTAAAAATCTATATAAGAATATCCCTTAGTACTCATTTCACAATGAGCACATCATATCATCCACAGATGGAAGGAAAATACGATTAGACAATTGTTATTTTGGATGACATGTTGTAAGCATGTGTAATTAATTTTGGTGTCTCATGGGAAGATCACATACTGTTAGTAGAGTTATCATATAAAACAATTATCACACCATGATATATTAATATTTTTTTGAAGAATTGATTGGTTGTCGTTTTCATTCTCCACTTTTATTGGTTTAAATATGGGAGGATTCAGTATTTGGGCAGAGTTTTTTTCCATGAGTCAATGGATAATAATCATTTGATAAAACAATAGATGGAGATGGCTCAGATTCACCATAAATAATATTTAGATCATCATCGATGATCATTTTCATTCTCTGAGAGTGATCATTTGTTCTTGAGGATCTCTCAATGTCATGGACATGGACATTTTGGGAACCAGGGAAATTTATCTCCTCGATACAAAGGCCATTTAGAGATACTTGAATAGGTTTTTGAGATGGAATTTCAGTTGTAATTACCACCATTGTTTAGATTATTGAATAACATGTTTCAAATTTCTTAGTTGAAAAAGTATCATCCTAATCCTAACGATGTTATTAGTAGGTATCATGCTATCATAGAGAAGTATTTGTTTTTGGATCACAGGCCAATATAAATTTTTGATAGGCTATATAAAGTATTGTGTGAAAAAAATCATCAATCTAGTGGGGGTTTTATGAAAAAATGGTTAGATTCATGAAGATACATACGAATGGGAGATGTAAATGAAAGATAACAGGAAATAAATCTTTTGGTTCAGTTATTTTTTTCTATATTCTGTAGATGGAAATGCCAATGTTGGGGTGAATGTAGCACCTCCCCCCCCCCCAATTTCATGTAAGTAACCTTTATTTAATTCTTTTTATATATATAATGTATTTGGGTGATGTTATTGAGGTACTAGGTGATTTTGGGAATGTTTTGGGGGTATTTATAATAGTTCAAAGTGGGTACACAGTTTTGGAAAACTATGAAACACTTTCAAAAAACCATGTACAAATTGGCAAGGGCTAACATGAAGTTACAACGGAAACACATAGTTTGTCCAAATCATGTGAAATCCAAGTAGAAATCATGAAACCTAATATATTTGGCACTGAATAGATGACCCATGGTTTGTAAATTGTGTGATTCAACCATATGAGTATCCTTCATGAGGTAGAATCCAGTGCATGATTAATATACAGTTTTCCTAACTATGTGACGAACCTTGATCAGTTTAAAAACTAGATCCAAATTTTTTTTTCGAGGTTGATTTAATTTTTTATCCCAACATTCATTACCCAAAATATCCTAAGATCATTATTTCTTCAACTATAATGATAAAGAGGCTTCTACCATCCATCCAAAGGGGATCCGAAGGCTTCTCTTGGTTCCTTGAAGATGGATTCTTCCGGTATGTCATCAATCTTTGATGTTCTTGATGTTTTTCCTTAGATCTAATTCATCCTCTATCTTGATTTCATAAATCGATGTTCATTTTGGATACATATAATTTATTTTATTCCATATATAATTATATCTGTATTTTTCTAGTTGAAGAGATTTAATGTGGGTTTTTTAGGATTTATCTTTTTTTGTGGTTGTTTTCATGTCATTTTTCATTTTCACCTATTATTTTGAGGTATTTCGATTCAATCATAACTTCTATATTTTTAACATAAAGGATTTGATTATTATTGATTATGTTGATTGATTTTTATTAATAAATTTCTATTAAATGGATTGTATAGACTATCATTATTGAAGATTTGTGGTTTTGTAAGAAATTGTGGAATTGTTGTGCAATGTTCTTTAAAAAATTATTTTAAAATAGTTTCTAGGGTGATTTATGAAAAATTGTTCAAAAAAATATTTTCCTTTAACGGTTAGGTCATTAAGATGACTTGGTATTGGAATGGTTTGGAATGATTGTATATGAATCGTTTTTGGGCATACTGGGGGTGTGTGTGCATATCTCATTATGAGGATTGATTGAAATATGACTTTATGCTCAGTGCCAAAGGTGTAATGGAAAATTGAATTTAATAACCTTTGCTGACATTTTTGATAAAATATAAACTTCTCATGAGTATTGAACTATCATAACAATGAATACATGTGTGCATGTTACATTTTTTTAATTTGAAAGAGACATTCCAAAAAAAATATGAAATGTTTCAAACAAGTTGGTTGGTTTCATTCCTTTATATATGATATGTTTTTCTAAAAATTCCAATTTTATGGAACATTTTTATATATTGATGTAAAAAAAATTTGAAATTATTATATATAAACTGTTTTTTATAAATGTTTTGTCTGGTTCAATCCTGGTGGCGTGAGAAGGGAAGCCATTTGGGGAAAGCCAACCGACCATAATTACTAAAATATTCCATAACACATTGATGATTTTATATTTTTTTATCAGTACATGGGAAAAGGAAATGTATCACACTTCTCTTTTGGTGCTTAAGGATAAGAGATTATTTTTGTGGAGTTGATCATGGAGCATGATGGATCCTTGGAGTTTGGGTTGTCATTTATTTTTGTTGGTTTTCTAGTCGTCTGTTATGTACTTTGTTATTGTAGTATTTTGAGTTTGTAATTAGTTTTAGTAATATTTTTTATATCAACTATTTCATTTATTTTTCATTCATTAATCTCATGCATCTTGTAGTTGGATTATTGGTTACGACTTGTTTGTTAGGTAGATTAATTTTAAAAGGAAAAATTATCCCCCAACTGTTAGTGAATACCTTGGTATTTATATCTAGCCTTTCACATATTGGGGATATCACTTAAGGCTATGTATCATCCTCCTACCTTCTCAATCCAATGAGAAGAATATGGATGTTACATGTCTCAGTTGTTCTAATCATATTGATGGAAATTTGAGGTTAAAATTTATATACGGTTGGTAAAATGTAAAATCTAATGATTTTATAATAAATTTATCTTTATATAAATTTCATTGATTGAATAATTTATATTAAAATTTTAGTATTAAAAACCATAGAAACAAAAAAAAATATTATGCGATATTTATTTCATTTTTATAATTCATTATATCATTATTACGATATGATTATTTTTTAAAAATGTTTTCCAAAGTATTGTGTTTTTAGTGAATTTGTAATATAATACTAATTTATATTAATTGTTCATCCAAAATTAAAATAAGACACATTTAGTAAGATATTATATACATAAAGATATATTAATCATCATTACACACTATCATTTGAATATGATCATTTTTAAAAAATATCATATATATCTAAAAAAATTGTTCTTCATTGCATTTTTTTCTTTTTCATAAAATCATTCTTGACAGTTTTTTGAATTGAATTTAATATAATTGGTTATTTATTTTGAATTAATATTTTAAAATTTTAAATATAGGTCCATTTTATTTTCATACATTATTAATATTATCATTGGTGGATAATTTTCACCTCGATATGGGTTGAATGGGTAAAACCCGAATAAAAAATTAGTATAAGGCATTACATATATTCTAACATATTATATTTTCCTATTTTATTAATGTAATAATACCATTTCAATCCATTAATTGAATATTTGACTACATGGATCAATTTTTCATTGATATGGATATTTTTTTTTAAATTTAAAAAATAATAAGTACCAAATGTCACACTGCTAACATTAATGTCCACAATATTTTTACATAAGGATATACAAAATATTATCTTTAGTTATTAATGTACAATTATAATATGTATTAGTTTATTTATCATTTTTATTTATTTTAAATTTTAGGTGATATAATAAATATCCTAAATCCTCATGCAATTATAAGACAATATTTATTTAATATATTGATAAAAATAATAATTGATTTTAAAAATATTTAATTTAATATAATTTAATAAATAATTATACCCCTAGAGATTATTTTTTGAATATATCATATTCTGGATGTTATAGAAGATTATATTTTAATTTACTCTTTATCTTATTTTCTTTAATGTAAAATTTAATGTATAGTGCAAAAAATTACATTAATGATATTTTATGAAAATATTAATTTTTAAAATTATTTACAATTATTCAAAATAATAAAATCGGATATTGAGGATAACAAGTATTCTAAAATCCCATCCTTTTTCGATTTATTAATGAATCATCAACTCAGATGTAAAATTATATCCAAACAATATTTAATATGTTATTGCCACAATTAAGGTATAAATGGCTTAACCAATGGGTTAATTTAAATGATATGGTTTGAAATGATATCTAAACCTTTCAAATTTGGAATTTGTTAATATATTAATACCACAAAATATTTATCAACAAATATCATCTATTTGAGAGTTATTTTTTAAGAGTTAGATGAACATTATATTATAATATTTCCCGAATTTCTTAAAGTGTCTCTCCCCTTACATATAAGTGGACACCACATATATAGTTTCAATACAAAATCTAGAAAAAACTACGTTGATGAAAACCTAAAAATTATATTTTAAACTAATTTTATCACAATATATAGTTTCTGATCTTCTCAAAAGTCCATTCACATGTTATTTCTGAAGGGATCTATATGAAGATTATCATATAAGAAACAATCAAATTTACCAACTATTTCATTTTATTGATTTTATATATCTTATTAATGTGTTTTAACATTTCTGAAATAATAAATCCAATATAATAAATATATTGATATGTAATTATTTTTAATGTAATAAAACATTTTCTATCTTTTTACATCCTATGAAAAGTGAAATCATTGCTCGTGTGTTTGTAAGACATACCATTTAAACATAGAAGTGTTTTTGGTTTTCATTGCAACATTACTTGTTTGGTTTTAATGAAGGATCAAATGAATATATATTATAATTCTAAAATAATTATTCAATTCTAATTATTATAAACTATATCTCAATTCTTACCTTCCAAATATTTAGAAGATGATAATGTCACTTGGGCGTACTTGTGGACTACCACATCTATAAAGGGATATTAATTTTTTTACTTATTATTTACATGGAAAATATTATGGATAAATTTAAATGATTAATATGATTTATATGATATAATTATTATTTCATAAATGTGAAATATTATTGTCCTTTATTTTTTCCATCCATTAAAAAGTGAAAATATTATTAATCTGTATATATGGCCAAAAGACTCAATGAATGATTTAATTCATTTTTCGATCACTAGCTATTATAGATAAACAAATATATATATATATATATTTAATATATATGTGTTATATATAACATTATTAACATTTTCTATATTAGAGGACCACATTAAAATAAAAATGAATGAACCTACTGAAATAAAATTATTTTAAAAAACGAATCAATTAACAACCAAAAAATTGATAATAATAAAATATTGACAACCAATTTGTGAAAAAATGTTGAATATGGATAATATATCATATTATATATATTTATATTAATATGATATTTATTTATAATACATTTATATAATTTATACTAGATTTCATAATGATTTTTTTGAATTCAAATCATGAGGTGATTGATTTAACCTCTATTTCAACACCACAGAGACAAATTTGGTATCAATCACATATTTTAATTTATGAACTATATATATTTCCCTATTCCTGGGTTTAAAATTTATATATATTTATTCATAAATGTTATTATTTAAATTCATTCACGGACATTCAAGGAATTACAATTTAAATGTTACCAAAGCAGTATATATTTATTTTATAGTCACATTTTTTGGGATTGAAATTATTTTCATTAAAGTAATATTATAATATATCATTCATAAACTCCATAAATTTTTATATCCTATATATATTGAAGGATTTATTCATTTTTTTCTTCAATAATATCCACAAAATATAACATTAATAGAAAAATGTAATATTTGTATTCAAAGATGATGTTATTTATATTTGGATTAGGTGTATTTTTTTAATGTCCATTTTTCAACATTATTATAAATGATTCATTTTTAATTAATCTATTGAATAATAATACATTTGATTTTATTTATAATTTTTTAAATTGTTTGAATGGAATCGTTATAATGTTTTACAAATTTCGTATTTTCAATTTTCATTACAAATTGTTAAAATAAATTTATATTATTAACATAAACAGTGTTACTAGATTTTCCCACCACCATAAAAATTTCAAAATCTATAATATATTCTATATGTGGGAAATAGTTTTACAAATAAAACTATTTTAAGAAATTTTTTTAATTATTCTCTTCCAATAACATTTGTTCTAAAAAAGGGGTGATATTATTTTGAAAAATATATTTATGATTAATTGATACAAATTTCACATATATTGATTAGATCGGTGGTCTATGAAATTATCCTTGGAGAATAACATTACAATGATAATTTCCCATTTTACATGATATTGTTCTTAAATATCCATAATATTTGAACAAAAAATATGATTTTTTACTAAGTAATCTACAATTTCTAAATGTATTTATTTACTATTAAAAAAAATTATTAACTTGGGATATTATAAAAATTTTTATTCCGTACTCAATAAGGATTTTTTAGGATAAATAATAATTTTTTTAATTCAATTAATCAAACCATATAGTGGAATTTTATTGATATGTTGTAATTGGAGGGGTCTAGTTATTAAAATCCCCATGATGCATCTATAAGAATAATGAGAAACAAATATATTCTGAACTTATTAAATGGTTTTTTAGTGTATACTTTAATGTATTATATTTTTTTGTATTATTTTTAAATATTTTATGTCATTTATTCGCGACCAACCGCTGAGACGACATATGATTGTAAGGCCTAGTGTGACCAAAAAAAATATTTGAAATATTTGAAATATATTAAATAGTGTGTGCTAGTGGTTTCCCTAAAATAGTGTAATAACATCTAAATGAGATCCAAATATTGAAATTTGAGTGAACCATTGCATTTATTATAGCGACATTACCAGAGTCTCGGCCTAACATTGGGCGGTGTGGGTTGATAGTGAAATATAATTTTTGAGCATTTTAAAGGACAAAATAAATTAAGCATTTAATTTTTTATTTTAACATTTTGTAGAGATGAAACATCATTTATTTTAATTATAAGTTTAAATTGGTATCCAGGTTTTGACTCATAACCCTAGACCTTTTTTGAGGCTCTAGAGAGAACCCATATAATTATCTCAATGAAAAATGACCATGGGTTTGTGATCAGAGACCAACAGGCGCATTCATGACAAATATCGCCAATAGTGTTGATGCAGTGATATGAAATCATTAGATATGGACCCATCCCCATGGATGGGAGTTTTTTTCAATTATTTTTTACCACGTTCATAAAATTAACAATGAATAAGGATCTTCCCCAAAACATGTTGACTCACTGTATGATTATTCATGCATGAGGGTTTTATTGAGGGGATTATGGGATGATTATAATATTTTTTATATTTATAAACTTTACAGAATGGATCAAGGTTATAATGAACAATGACTGATGTTTTTTCCTTGTGTTGTACCATATTTTTTTTATCCGGTAAATTTTTTGTGTTAATTGTGTTCTTTGTAGTTTATGAATAAATAATCATTTCACATTAGTTTCACAACAACACAATCCAAAATTTATGATCCATAAATTTTATGAATCTATAGAGATGCGATGATGGTTGAAGCATTAGATCAAATGACGGTGTGCTCCGATTTACCATTCTTTCTTAGAAACAATGAACAATGAGGATCTGGTTTTAAGAGTTGATTCAAGGATCGAATCATACTGATTTGGTGATGGCGGGAATAGAAGATCCACAAACATTAGATTTCTGAACAAGGGTGGATGTAAATTATGGCTGGAGTAGCGTAGGTGACAAAAAAGTGAAAAAATGGTTTGAGGATAATTTCATAGAACACATAGTGTTGTACATACTACACAATTTGTGGCCCCCACTTAGTAGTGTCTATGGGTTTGGGAGTTAGTGTAGTGGCACATGTCTGTGACCCCTATCACATAGTGTGTGGGGACCTCCCAATGAATCAATGTTAATCTTATGAACTACCTGGGCATGGGTTGGGGTACATGACTAGCCAAAATATCATATACCCTACCACATGGTTAGACCAAGACCATGTGCAAGGGTTACCCATTGTACCGGTACATGGGAAGGAGAACATGGGTTGACCCCATGTAATGGAACACAACCAAAGTACATTGGTGGACCCCAGATAGTATGAAATCGAATGTGAGACTTTCTACACATCAGGTATTCCTCTTATATATGACATGTTCTTGTGAAACTTGACATTGAACATGGGTAGTACTCAGGGTCATGGGACAAGGCGTGTGGCACTTCGACACACTGTGTAACCATCCATATATTGTTTTAATCTCTTGGCCACCATATCTCTACAAAAATTCATTACTTATCGTTCCCTTTCTCATTCATCTGACAGTCATTTGGTATCATTTCACTTTCACAAGAGTATGATCCCATCAGTGGGGATTTCTCGATAGATTAGTTGGAATCCCCTTCAAGAGGCCCCAATTAGGATCATCTATTCCTTTCTAGATGAGTCACAGTATCACAACATGTCCCTGAAATGATCCTCATTTATGTATCGTGATCTTCCCCACTCATGGAGTGATTTCACCCAATGCTAGTGTATTGTATCTCTCTTCAGATCGATTAGTGTGTTTCCCTCATGAAGTTTCAAACGAACATTACATCTCGGGTAGTCAACATCAGTGTTATCTTAATCAGGAATGTGTGAACCCAGATGAGCTTCTTTATTGAATCTTTGGACTGAATCTACAGTGTTGGTATACAATAGTTGTGATGCAACTCTAAAATAAGGTTTGGGGTTTCATTATATCTGGATATGTCCTTGTTATATGTGTTGTAGAAAAATACTGTGTAGATCTGAAAATATATTCCTTTTATTATTATTTTGTGGTTTCGGGGTGTCTTACTGAGTATTGTTATTGTCACCCATGCATTGGATTTGCTCACACGTGTCGAGTATTATGTATAAAAGAAACGTTTTGATGGAGTCCATGGTGGACTAGGACCATATCTATGTGCATTCAAATAGGACATGGTGTTCTTATGTCTTTGAGTAGAAGTACTTGTACCATTTATTTACAAGTTGGAAATTGTGGTTTTCTGACTCTTTCTGTTGTAGAGCTTGTATTTTGGACATGTTTACATTACTAAACAATACATTCATGTCATAGTCTTTTTTTGGATTCACTGTAATGCATGAATTTTGTTCCTTAGTGGGTTTTACATATTAGCATTTTTGCTGGGATACATGTGTGTATGTACATGTACATATTCAAAGCCTCACAAGATAGTGATATGCCTACTTAGTGTTTGTTACCAGCCCCTAGTCTATTGGATTCTGCCAATTCTAAACAAGTAGAATGGCTCGATAACTAGCAATGTTCAATGTCCCAAGTCATTTGAACATTTTGGTTGAGAACTAGCTTAAGACCGCACGAAATGTTCTGATAACACGGGCCATTCTACATGAAATGTTTTAATGACCATCACCCTATTGAGGATCACAAGTTGAGTGTGCTTCATGATTTTTTAGATACAGAGACCCCTGAGGTTAGGAGGAATTTCTAACACCCATGTAGAAGAATACTAGTTTGAGGTAGTGACACTTGTTTTCCATATAATGAGGATTCCAATAGTCCAGATTGTGATTGTGGAGACAGTCCATCATCAAGGTTCGACAGGGTGATGGTGTAGTTTGGCCATGGAAACTCACGATGAGGTGACTCTTTCATGGATGGAGTTCGATTGTAACTTTATATTAGTGTTATATCTATTTACATAAACATCAGTGCATATAAAGGAGCTTTTCAAATCCCATAGGGAAGCATGATAGTGCCTAACTATTCATCGAGGTTTGACTACCTCTCGAGGTACTCAATAAATATATTTAGGGACTAGTATATCAACAATCATCCATTTTATAAATTTATACATTGGTACATCCATGCATGCTTTATAACTCTATGCATTTAAACTTATGCCAGAGTGCTCAAGTAATCATTGGTGGTCGAGAGATTCTGGGTAAAGCAGATGTAGCCAGTGATATTCACCAGTAGGAAAAGAGGTGCAGAGACCTCAATAGTGGGGAGATGATACAAAAACATTAGGCTCTAGACATAGGAGACATTATTGGAAGTACAAGGACATTGGATATGCTTTTTTGGGATCTTTTTTTGGTTTTATTCAGCCTAGTTAGTGGTGATTCAACACATAAAGAAACAAGAGACATCTTGCAAGAGATTTACCAATCCTTCAAGCAGATTATAGGGGAATTATGGATGACCCATAAAGGTAGATGCAACAAGTGTAGAAGGAAGATCCTCAAGGTGGAGGTCTTGTAAGAGGAGTAGTGAGAGCATCAGGATTTGTTAGTCATTTCAAGGTACTACCAACAGCACCCCCAGGATGTCCACAATAGGCTCATGGAGCTAGTGGATGGGGGTCAGGATATCATCATGTGGTTAAGAATTTCATCCTATATAATTCTATATATTATCCAAGGTATGATCAATGTCTTATCAACATTAGCTTCTATACTTATAGACACTAGTTCCAGTCATTATTTTCACATCACTTACCTTGTTTGAGACCATGAGATTCTGATATAACCATTGACTCAACCCTTATAATTAGATACACCAATGAGAGTAGACTCTATCATCGCGCACGTATTCCAATAGAGTGAACTAAACCCTAGAGGAAAGGGTTTTTTTTAGAACCTACTAGTAGAGGCATTGAGTCCTTATGAGTTCATTCTAGGTATAGATTGGATATCTTCAGTCCATGTCTAGATTGATTGTTTTAGGTGTAAAGTGTGGTGTGTCTAGAAGGATGGGATGTGGTTTTACATTTTTAGGGAAATACATAGGATGGGCTCATGCATATGATGTTTCAGCCGAAAACTTAGGAGTTTTCTAGCCTTATCCTCATAGTAGTAGATGTTATGAGCTTTCAGTTCCCAGTATAAGTGGTAGAGTATGAGGGAATATTTCCAAAAGATGTTCCATGATTACCTCCTCATTGGGAGATCAAATTCTACATCAAATTTCACACTAAAATGATAGTAGTGTCCTCTATAACATATTAGATGGATCTTGTAGTGCTTTGTGGGTGAGGGTGAAGTTGGTGGACTTTCATAAGAAGGGTTCCATGAGTCCTAGTGTTTCACGATTGGTGACCCAATTTTGTTGTCCTAGAAGTTAGACGGGATAAATAGTAGTGTGTGGTTTTCCAAAACATGAAAAATGTGACCATAAATAAAAAGTATCCACTACCAAGGATCGATGAACTATATAATTATTTGAGTTGGGAATGATGGTTCTTGAAGGATGAACATTGACCAGGCTATCACCAGCTATGAGCACAGGGTGATGTTATACCAAAGACGAAATTCAGATTCTATTAAGGTCATTATAAGTACTTGGTAATTTCTATTGGCAAGGTGAAAACCCAATTAGTGTTCATGGGACTCCTGAAACAGATCATTTAGCCTCACTTAGACTGGTTCATTATAGTCTTCATCGATGATATCATTGTGTAATTAGCATCAAAGTAGAAGCATATGAGATATATAAAGATGGTTCTAAATGAACTCATAGAGGACAAGATTTATGGGAAAATATCATAGTGCTAGTTCTACATTCAGGTAGTCCACATTCTCTGACATGTTTTTTAGCAGATGGAGTTGTGTTGGTGCCATCCATGGTGGACATATGGATAGCATGGGAGGCACATAAGATCATTATGGATGTACGGAGCATCCTTGAGATGATATGTTATTATAAATGATTAATAAATAATTTTGTGAGGATATAGACACCTATGAATGATTTTACCTAAAAGGGGAAGCATTTCATATGGACATAGATGTTATAATAGGATTTTTAATTAGTGAGGAAGAGTTTGAGGAGTGCTACAATCTGGAGATTTCCAGAGGAGGTTGTTGAGTACAAAGTATTTTTCAATTCATCAAGGACTGGACTCGGTTGTTTCCTAATGTAGAGGAAAGTGGTGAATGCCTATGGTTCATGCCAATTAAGACCACATGAGTAGAACTATGTGACCCATGATCTAGAGTTCACAGTGGTATTCTTCATGCTAAATATGTGGTGACACTACCATATGGGAGAGCATTTTATCCTCTACTCTGACCATAATAGTATAATGTATATCATCTATCAGAAGGATCTAAACTTGACAAATATGAGATGTATAGAGTTCCTACAAGAATATGAATTTTTCATTGATTATACTCCTAGGAAGTAGAATGTGGTGGTAAATTCTATCAACGAGTGATCTAGATCACAGTTCTCAAACGAGGCATCAAAGTAGTTTGCCTCATTAAAATTATCCTTCCGGGATGGATATGGTGCAGCATAACACTAGTCGATGGTTGTCACCCCTCCACTATTATAGATACTCAATGAGGAATAGCTTGGGGATACTGAATACAAGTACCGACTTGCTCAGATGTTCCTAGGTCATTCAATAATGTATATCCACAAGGAGGGGATCACTTATTCCTTTTCAGAGGATTCAAAATTGTACCAGTGTTGTTATAGGTGGAGATTCAGATAGAGTTTCATACATCCCCTTCGGCCATACACCACTGTAGGGAGAATATGTACTAGGACCTCCAATGACAGTTATGGTGGTTTGGGTAAAAGAAGGAAGTGGCCAAAATTGTTGTGTGATTCCTCAGGTAGTAGGAGGGGATGGCTGGGAACCATGTTCCAGTGGGATTGAATCGACCCCTTACGGTGTTAGAATGGATGTGGGATGTCATATCGATGGGTTTGGTGATGGTTTTATCACATAATTATAGTGTAAATGATTCTGTATAGCTTATCCTTTCCCGACTCAAAAATTATTCCCACTTACTACCAATTCGAGATAAATGTTCAGTGGAGAGTTTGTGACACCTATACATTCAAGAGATTGTTCGACTATTGGGAGTCGCATTTAAGATTGTTTCCGATCATGATTATCATTTCACATACTTTTTGTGGATGAGATTATATTAGGCATTTGGAACTTAGTTATTCATGGAAGGACATTTAATCCCCCCAAAAGGCCATATAGAGAAGACCAATATAGTCATGGATGACATTCTATGGGATTTCATGTTGGACATCAGTCATTGTTGGGAGGATCACCTAACTCTGGTGTACATCTTGTAAAATAATATATACCAATCCACAATTGTTAGGGTACTATTTGAGGCTCATAATGGGTGACACTCAAGGTCAATAATTTGTTGGACTGGCCCATGAGATTCAGTACTCAAGGGTCCAGAATTAGTGTGAACTAATACCAAGAAGGTGAAGATCATTTTGGACATGATGAAGACTACCCCGATCAATAAAAAATTATGATTCTAATAAAAATTGGGGACATTTGGTGTTCAGGGAAGGAAAACATACCATCTTTAAGGATTCACCTCATTGATTTTTACAATTATTTGGCAGCCGAAGCATGTTTTCTCTATGTTTTATCATCCCTTTTCCAATATTTTGAAGAGTTGTTGATGGGGAATGTATCTTAGCACCACCCCTGTAGAAACTTATATAAATTTAATAGTATAAAATTAAATTAATCTTTTACATCATTACATTGAAATAATCCTATGTGTAATTTTGTGTATTTTTTTTGGGAAACGACATTTTTTAATGAAAAGTGAAAAATGAAGCTTTTTATTCTAAAAATTCATTTTTGTGTTATTATTTATTAATGATAAAATATATTTTAAATATGTTTTAAGGTAGGAATAGAAAAATATTTCATATATTAATAAATCAAAATAAACTATAATAAATATCACTTTGAAATTGAATATACAATATTAGCAATCATTTGAACTTTTTCCTACATTAAATCCTCATTATAGAATTCACTCTACTGGTGTAGAACTAATATTATATTTATCTCTTATGTGATTGGAATTTAAAAAAATAATAAATTCACCATTGTATTTATTCTAATGATTATATTATAAATATTCTAAGTTAATTTGGAACCAAAATGAATAATTAAAGTTATTACAATTAATCATATCTGATAAGGAAAAATTAATCATAATAAGGGACTAAACTGTAAAATTATTGGACCAAATGACCTAGCAACCTTCCAAACAAAAATTTTCAATCAACCGTTCTTCCATAAACCTTCCATTATTGAATTTGGTTGGATTGGTAAGACATTTTTAAGTAATAAAATGTTGAAACCAGATTTGTTTCTATAATTTCCATGCTGGTCATTTTCCTTCCCAATTAAAGTCCACCACCATTACCCATTCCTAACACCTCTCAAGACTCAAATGTTTTTCCAATAACTACCCAAATTTCCACCCAAAAATACTCACATATACTTTTAATCCTAAATTTTTCCTGAAACCCTCTTATGTAATACTTTTGGCCCAAACCAAAAGGAGTTACACGATTAAGAGGAAGATTGTACACGTACAGAGTGAGTGAAGACACATTGTTAGGGGGTTTTATCTCACTAATAATAGACATGAGATACAAGTTGTGTGTTACATTATTTTATTTTTGTGTGTATCTACATCCCATGATATTATTATTTGTATCCTATAATTCAGTTTATGTGTATTCACATATCCCTTTTATGATCCTTCTTTCATGGATTTTGAGTTCATAATGTTACCAAACTGATAAATCATTTTGTCTCAATTTTGCTTCTCCGAGACTCATGTTTTTCAATTCACATAAACTATATTTTTGAGATGTATATAAATCCATTATACATTTGGTAAAATTAATCTACATCTATTAATGAAATATTAAGCATCATGTAATTTACATTTCTTATATTTAGAGTATGATCCCTAGTTTCAATGTTATAAGAGTTCATTGAGACAGTTTCCCCGCTTTTCGATAATTTTTATGATTATTTTTCCTTTTATGAAATCTTATCATCCATATCACAAGAAAATTCATCAGTTTTTTTATCCTTTGTTATTTTATGATATACTAATTTATTGGTACCATTTTCTACTCATTGTTATATAAGATATTTTAGAATGTGTTTTTAGTAAAGACCAACATTACCCTCCCTTCGATCAGAAATATATATTTTCAAAAAAGGGTTTCCAAGAATATTTCACCATTATATGATAATATATATTGTAAAATTTTAACCTTTTTCCTTTTACAAATATCACCAATGGAATCTTCTGGTTACATTATAAACAAGATAGTTTTCTACCCTTTTTACTGTGAAAAAGGAATATTCTTTTGACCTCTGACAATATGTTCATATTTACCAACTGTAATTTATTCAGAGCTCCCTTTTCCATTATTAACATGTTTAATCATTATAAAATGTTTTAAAAGTAAATATCATGGGAAAAAAATTCAAAATTTTTTCAAACATATTTTATATGTTTTCATGGATAAAAATTTTAAAGATATTTTTAGTTCATAATTACATGTTTTCAAATTTCTTTCAAAAAATTGATTTAAAATATTTTCAATTATCATTTATAAGTATTCCCAAAAAAATATTTTTTAAAACGTTTTCAATATTATTTATAAGTTTACAAATTATTTTCAATGAAATGGTTTTCAATCCAATTTCACACATTCATTAAAAATTTTATTGTATTTTCAAATAAAAGTGGTTTTCAAAATGTTTTGAAGTATATTTTAGGAGTTTTCAATGAAAAAGGATTTAAAATTGAAATCATGTATCCTTTATATTATTTCATGTGATTTCATATGAATTTTATTTTCAAAAGGTCTTATGTATTAAAAACCCCTTTTCATAAAAGAAAGTATATTTTCCTCATAAATCGTTTTTAAGGATATATCAAAATAATATTCCTTCTAAGATCACACCAATTTATTTTTCTCATACCTTCTAAGAAATTATCTAAAGTATCCATTCATATCCATAAAATGAATGAGTTATTCTTAATGTCATGGTATTTATGAAAACCATTTCTTCTTTACAGCTAATATTTTTGGGAAACTTGTTTCTCATTCAGGGGTTATATTCATTAGAAACCGACTTTTTTCACTTGTTTTGATTATGATGAAATTATAATGAAACCTACCACTTTCCATAGGTTGTTATATGTTAACCTATTTATGAAACCAATTTTTTCAGGGGTTTTGATTTGTTTATTTATGATCTTGTGGAACATGTACATATGA
This sequence comes from Viscum album, assembly GCA_963277665.1. Classification (NCBI taxonomy): domain Eukaryota; kingdom Viridiplantae; phylum Streptophyta; class Magnoliopsida; order Santalales; family Viscaceae; genus Viscum; species Viscum album. The sequence goes on along the minus strand of OY728165.1, from coordinate 666,947,968 downwards.
TTTCATTATGTGATGGTTGAGACCTATATCTTCATCCAATTCATTGGGTAATGATTTATATCTCAAGAGATAATGATGGAAATCAAGTCGTTGAGCATGATCCATGACATGAACATGGAAAAACCCTATCCCTTAAAAAGAAAGGGCGTCCGTTGGGGATGGTGGTATGGCTAACCCATTAGATTTTCTCACCATGATAATGTAAGATGAGTGAACCCAATCCATTATGGGAATATAGGGAAACCAGATACCTTAAAAGGAAATAACATTGACTAGGGATGGTGGTGTGTACCACATAGTGGGTGAAGTTCCCATGATGTTACCTAAGAAATTCTACCAATTTATCTTGACTTAGATGGAATGATATCACAAGTATATATATTTAACAATTCCATTTCATATTTCTATTATTTTCTTTCTGGGAATATGCACTTTATTACATAATTATACATGTCTCATGAGAAAACAATATTTATTCCACGATCTTTGATATTAGAAAATTTGATATTATTTTTTCATGATCACATTATCATACCCTATGCTCTTGTTTATGCTTAGATGTATGTATATTTTACCTTTACTGAGAATCTGAGCCCACTTATTTCTTTTTTTTATCTAGGTTGTGAAGAAAGGTTTCAGGTTGAATTACTATATATGGATATCATTATGGGATATGTTGATGATCATTAAACTGATTAAAATATTTTTTTTATCTATGATTCTAATGCCACTAAACTTTTATGGTCCCCTATCATGTGTTTTTTTAATGATCTGAATATTACATTAAAAAGTATGAAATATCTATGAGTGTTATAAGTGGGTTTCTATAGTTTGTATCAAGAGAAGGATTAGTAAACCTTTGAAAAATAGGATGAGAAAATTTTAGTGAGTTCCCTAGGTTTATTTCTAACGATCTGATTTGGGATTTCTATATGGATAAGTATAAGTATGAGTTATTGTTTATGAAATTGTCTTGATATTTTGTTAAAGGATAGTGTGAGTGGTTTCCTAGAAATACATCTCTATATCGATACTACAAGTGGATGTGGCCCTAGAACATATTTACCAAGGGTTATCAACTCTGACATGAGTTTCCGATCAAAACATGGGTAATCTGGTACATGACAACAAGCCTTACTACATTCCTAGTTTTACACCCTCAATGGATCTACATTGGGAATGCACAAAATCCTCACAATCCGTCATTAGAGAATTAATTATAAGTTTAATTTGAATAAACTAGGATAAATATAAGGTGTCATGGATTAAGAAATTATTCATTATTTAGACATTTTATAAGTAACTCTTCCTAATTATGTGGTCGTCATTAAAATATTTATTTCTTACTTTATGAATTTGGTTATGTCAATGGTCAGTACCCAAGGAACCATGTTAATATTGATTACGATGAAAAGTGAAAGGAATTCCTTCCTCATGGTCTTATTGTTTAGGGTTATGGAATACATATCCTCATTTCCATACTCTCATAGATTTCTCAATAAATTAATCATGTTTTGTATAAAAATGAGAAATGGAGGGAGAAAAGTTCTATTCAGTTCATCATGAGGCATCATCCACCTTCTTTCAGCAGGTCATATGATCCACATGTTTTTACCCAGGATCTAAACCGTTGAAAAACAAATTCTATTATCAAGTGTTCAGATAATGATAAATTCATTCTGTATATTTATCAGCCAGTAGGTGAAGAATAGCAGTATTGGAATCTAATCAAGAAAACGTGGAATCAAGATGAAATTGAGTTTATGGATACTGACATGTTCAAAAACATATTCCTCAATAAGTAATTTTTTTCATGTCCTTCATAAAAATATGGAAACGGACTTCATTGAGTTGAAGGAAAATGATGGTTAATATGTCAGTACCTATTAAAATATTTTTCATCAGACATGTGAGATATGATTATATAATTATCATACAATCAGAAAGTAAGGTTGATAGGTTCTTTAGTGGTTTAAATCCAAGTCTCGGAAGGGAGTTTCCCATATGAGAAATTAGTATCTATGAATAAATTGTACGTTGTGCAATCATCATTGCAATGAAAGTAAAAGTTATGAATCAATCATATGGTTTAAACAAGAAGATAAATTTGGTGTTCAAAGGACAATCCAAAAATCATGGAGATATGAAGATGATGATTCCTTGGGGATGTATATGTAGAAAAAATCATGGTGGTAATTTTCTTAATTGGAATAATAAATTTTTTTAGTGTGGAATGTACATGTTGAATGGAGATGAAGACAATGAAATCTGATTTCATATAAAGTTGATATTTTGAATAAGGGATGTTAATCCAAAATTAATGTCCGATTCCAAGATAATGATGTTTCAATAATGATATACTATATATCAACAATAAAATTGTTCAATAAAAATAGTATTAGAACAGATTATTGAGAATGAGTTATATGTCATCAAGGATAAATTTTAAAACATCTTGGATTTATGGGATGTATCCAGTAATAAATTGAATAAGGATGAATTCCTATTTTTCAAAAGAATTTATAGATATTCATGTTATTACATTTTTTCTACATTGTATTTTAAGAGGTTATTCACTTTATTTGAATGTGACAACCATGTGATACGTTGGGATGTACAAGGGAATCAATGTTAAGATAATTACATGAACATCATTCTAGTGACTTGAATTTATATATTTTGGAGGGGTTATGAGGTTAAATGTTTGTGTAAATTTTAAGTTAATCTTCATATTATGACAGTACGACTAATGAGTTATCATCCATATATGGATTTATTTTTAATGTATAGCCTATTCAAATTACCTTTTCTGGATTGTAACTCAAGAAAAATCATTTGGAAAATTATAGAACTCATGATCAGTTTTTACTTTGGGATTGATGAAAAGACCTTTTTTTAATAGATGGATGTGATGTAGATCAACAAACATTAAAGTGTGATTTTATCTAGAAACCATGAATGTATATTTTTTCATGAAAACTCTTTTAATTTTCTTAAAACCAAAAATGTTTTCCTATATCTATATTTTCAATGAATTATAATGTCGCTTAATCCATTACTGATTTATCGATTTATGGTTGTTAACTTTCTCTTATCCTTGTTCTCTATCACTCTACAAGAAAAAATTATGTTATTCTTTTTCATTTATATCCACGTTCTCACAATCCACCTATGATATGTCTTATGGAAACAAATTTATATTTTTGGATAACAATTATGGATCAAAATTTCCCATTGTAAGGGATGTTTTAGAACTCATTTTTACGAAGTGGGATTCTTTGAATGAAACATTAACGTATTAAATCATTGATATGAATGATGAATTTTGAGGGAGAAATTCTTTTTAGGTTGTATAATATAACACCATCAGATTTTGATAATTATTTTTTTGAAATAACTCAACATTATAGTATTTTTCATTTCACATAAACCCAAAAAAAGTTCTATATATATATATAGTAAACACTAAGTCATAAATTCCTCTCACATTCAATACTAAATTGGCTTTCAATACATGTAAAACCAACTTGTCTTGGGAAACAAGAAAAATTGACCTTGTGTACGATGCATGAAACATTGTGCATCTAAGAGACTTTTATTTTTATTGTTTTTATTAATAAAATAAGAAAATTATATTATATTCATTAAACATAGAAATAAATATTAAATATTTTTTGTTTTTGTTTATAAATAAAACATTTTGATAACAGAAGATACTATTTTTTTCGAAGTGCCTTCATGTTAAATATTTAGTTTTATTGTATGAATCATTTAAAATAATAAATGTAATATAAGAAAAATTTAGGAATTTAATTGTTTAAAATAAAAATCATATTAAATTTAGAACATAAAAATAATCCTTGGGTGAAGAAATCATACTTTAATTGGAATTTTTTTTAATAGTGAAAAATACTACTTTTTAGTTAAATTTAGCCCTTTCCGAATTACTTATTAATGTAAAATGATATTATTAATATGTTTTTGGTTAAAACATATAAATATAAAAAAAATATTATAACAATTTATTTCATTATAATATATTCTATTTTGAATCTAGATATAAAATTTTATCAATATTTCGATCTTTTCCAACATTAAAACCATGTTATTTCATCCCCTATATGGGATTAAAAATAATATTAATATAGCGGATTATATGAATTAAATTCCAAAAAAATCCAAAATACACCACAGTATTCACTCAAATGTATAGTGTTTAATAATACCATTTTGGTTTTTTACAATAATTATTAGTATATGGGATTAAAATTAACCATAGCAGTTATGGAAAAATTATAATTAATTAGGTTCTAAAAAATATAATTAAGGGCCCATATGATATATCCTCATTCCCAACACCCATTTTCTATCCACAGATCAGCCAAAAAACTTACATTTTTTAGTTTTTTTGTTTTTAAGACTTTTTTGTGCAATAACCTGTGAAAACATTATTTTATTAAATTCCATTTGTGTCCTAATCCACTCCTAAAAAAGGCCACCACCATTACCCATTACTAACACCTATCAAACCTCTTATGATTATCCAAGACCTACTCAAATTTCCGCAAAATAGTCCTCTCTTTGGCTTTGATGACTCCATTGGTAAAAAACTGCTCTCCTTGAAAAAAAAATCCACAAACCCAAAGGATTTATCCAATTTAGAGGAATCTTGTAAAAACAGATTGAGTCTAGACACAAGGTAATATGATTTCATCTCATTATTAATTTCAATGAGATACATGATATGATCACCAATATTTTATTTTGAATGGTTTTTTAATTCCAATGATTTTATTTTATTTATCCTCAAATTATATTTATGATTCTCATGTTTCTATTTAATGATCCTAATTTCATGGGTTTCAAGTTCCAAAGGTTAAAAAATCTATTAAACGGTTTTTTCTCAATTTTTATTCTTTTAGACTCATGTTTTTATGCACCTAAACAGTTATATTGAGGTGAATATACATCCATTTTAAATATGGTAACACTAATAAAAATATTTAAATGACATTTAATGCATCATGTAATTTACATTTCATAAAAAGAGAGTATCATTGCAAGTCACCATGATATAGAAGTGAATTGAGATACTCTCACACCTTATTGAGATTATTATTTTTTGTTAAACCTTTAATGAAATATTATTTTAAACATACAATCGAAATTTATTATTTTACTTATATTATATTATATCAATATATACTCATTTATTGGTACCATTTTCTACTCATTGGTCCATATAATAGTTAAGAAAGTGTTTTCCGGAAATCCCAACATTACACTATATTTTGTAAAAAATCAATGTTTTCAAAAAATAGTTTCAACAAATATTATACAATTATTCTATAACATCTAAAATACCATTGTACTCATTTTTACTAATATCATCAAGATAATGTCCTTTACTTTTTCTGAAAAATTCATTTCTCTACCCATTTTCTATGTAAAAAGAATGGACTTTTGACTTCGTGCGACATGTACCGATTTATATACTCTCATTTATTTGAAGATACTTTTTAAAATATTAAAAAGGATAATATTTAATAAATAAAAACTATAAGTAAATTTCAATGTAATTTTTTTTTCAAAATTTTTTCAAAAATCATTTATATGGTTTCATAGAAAAATGGATTCAAAATGTTTTTCAATTCTTAATTACATGTATTCAATGTGCATTCACAAAAATGGTATTAAAATATTTTATTGCTTATTTTATAAGTTTTAATGAATTTTTTAAATTATTTCATGATTATTTATTAGTTTTCAAATAATGTTCAAAGAAATGGGTTTCAAAAGATGTTCACACTTTATTCAAATATTTTCTAGTGTTTTCATGGAAAATGTTTTTAAAATAATTTGAATCATCTATTAAATGTTTTCATGGAAATAAGTTTTCAAAATTATTTAATGTATATTTTATATGTTTTCATGGTAGTTTCTATTAAAATTAATTTCAAATGGTTTATTTATTAAAATTCCTTTTTCAAACAAGAAAGAATATTTTCCTAAAGAAACATTTTGAAAGGATATATCAAAAACAAATACCATAAAAGATGACATATATTGATGTTACTCATACCTTCTATGAAATAACATAAATGTTCGATTAATATAATTTCAATGAATCAGTTATTATTAATTACAGATTCTTTTTTAAACCCTTTTCTCCTTTAGGGGTAACATGTTTATGATACAAATTTCTCATTCACAAGTTATATGGTATAGAAACATGAAAATTTTCATCAGCTACGATTATGATGAAATTATTATGAGACATATCTCGTTACGTAGAATTTTATATTTTTACATGTTTATGATACCCATTTCCGTTTATAGGATATGATATGATCATTTTTGATACTGTGGAACATGTATGTGTGATTTCATTATGTGATGAGTGGGACCTATATCTCCCTCCAATGTATTTGGTAAAGATTTATGTCTTTTGATATAATAATGGGAGTCATGTTGAAAGGATTTATCCATTATGGGAATATGGTGAAACTCAATCCCTTAAAATGAATGGGCTTCTATTGGGGATGATGGTTTGTCCCATCTAATTGGTGTCATCATCATAATGATAGAAGATGGGTAAACATGATCCAATACAATAAGATGGGGAATCCTGATCCCTTACATGGAATGAAAATTGATTAGGGATGGTGGAGTACCTCGCCTTGTGGGTGCATTTCCCATGAATTGTACTAATAAGTTATAGAAATTTGATGTGAATTTCATGGAATAATATCACATGATTATATATACCACAATTCCATGTCATATTTTTATACTACGCTTTCATGGCCTATGATATTTATTTCATTATGAATCATGTCTCATGACCTACCAATCATAATTCCATGATCGTTGATATGTGGGGTATGATATTCTATTTTCATTATCACATTCTCATAACCTTATTCTCATTTTTATGCTTTCATGTCTCCCTTGTTTACCCTTATTGAACATATTTTCTCACCCATTTCTTATTATTTCCATTCACTTTGTTAGAATATTTTTTTTAGTTATATGCACTATAGGTTCAGATATTTATGAGATAATTTTAAGATCATTCACCTAGATAGATGATTTTGTGTGTTGGCTTCCAAATACACTAAACCATTACTGTCCTCTGGCATCTATTTTGGGAATATACTCAATATTCATCAAAAAATGATGTAATATCCATGTATATTATTCCTAGGACACTATAATGATGCATTTGGATTATACCCTTATGAAATAAATATTTGATTTGGGTTCTTCCAACGACTTTATTACCTACTATATTTTTGATTTGCTGAGTTTAAAAGTTGAGACGATTCCTTCTGTGATAAAACATCAAACTCTTCTTGGTCATTCATAATATATTTCATTGTGTGTAGAGAATTTTCTATAATTATTTTTGGATATATGTTGGAATTGGATTTATTTGCGCTTCATATGGAAGGCTATGTCATAATGTTGGGTATGGATTTGTTAACAACATTTAAGTCTCATATCTGTTGTTATACGTGAATAGTAATTTTTACAACTGAAGATGGAGACAAGCATCTCTTTCAAGGAGATCAGCATGTAAATGAAGGTGAAATGGGATTTTTGGATAAATATTATTGATGATCTTGTTCTAATTAGAAGTTTTAAAATTGTAATTGTTGGATGAGATTGATAAAAATAGTTTTCCAATATTGGTGGATCAGTTTATGGAAAATTTATTATATCTTATAATAATGACATAAGAGGAATTTTTTATTTGTATTCTTCTTGGGACCAGCCCTATTGCAAGTAAATTATATTAAATGGAACAAAAATTATTATGCATGATGAAAGGGATGTTTTATAAGCTGAAAAGAAAAGGTTTCATTTGTAAGAACATGTATCTATGGGAAGCTCCAGTCTTGTTTGTCATAAAAGGTGGACGAACTCATTAGTTGTGTGTGTATTATCATACGAATAACCAATTAAATATAATGAATATGTTTCCACTTACATGAATTGATGACTTGTTTGATCAAATCATAGGATCTCAGTGGTTCTGAAAAATTTACATGCAATTAGGATATCACTAATTGCTCATGAAAAAGACGGATATTCCAAAAATTAGTTGTCTGAAGTGTATAAGGTCCTTTTGAATATATCGCTATACCTTTTGGTCTTATAAATTTACTTTTTGTATTCATGGAATTTATTTATTGGATATTCCAGGAATATATGGATTATTATTTGGTGGTGTTTTTGGAGAACACATTTTTATATTCAATGATAATGGATGATCATGAAAAAAACCTGGAAAAAATATTAGGAATCATTGAGGACCATTTACAAAATGGAAACATATAATAATGTAATTATTGGGTACATTAGGAAAATTTACCTCTTCAAGTAATTTTTGAAAAAGGTGTTTTTGATGTTCCATAAAATATAGAGTCTATTATCTCATGAAAACAACCAAAGAATGAATTTGAGATATGCAATTTTATTGGGATTGTTAGTTAATATTGATTCATTGTTCCTTATTTTTTATGACTAAATTTACCTATAACAACATTGATAAATATTAATGTTCCTTTCCAAGGGAGTTTTTAATTCTATAAGCCTTTTTCAAGAGCGTAATGTTCCCCTTACATCATTATCTGACATGATTTTTCCAAAAACATGTCATGGGTACATGGTGTATTATGATGCTTCAAAATCTAGTTTGGGATGTTTTCTCATTAAATGGGATCATGCTGTTGTTATGGGTCAATATAGTAATGAGTGAATGATAAAATTTCCCAATATATGTTTTGATGTTAACTATTGTTGTTCATGCATTGAAGAGATGGAATCATTAACACTAGGGTGATAAATTTACTGTGTTTATGGATCATAAGAGATTTAAGCATATTTTCATACAACATGATTAAAATATGATACAAATAAGATTGAGGGAGTATCTCCAAATGATTGAGTTTATAGGATGTATACACAATGAATATTTAATTAATTGGAAGATTAATTAATTATAAAATCATATGATCAATTGGAAAAATATTCTCTATATGAGTGGTTGTTGACACAAGTTTTAGCCTACATGCACATAGAATGTGAAGACTGGTGTAATGGTGTGGCATTATTTACTGTTTCATTTTTCCTTGATTTAATAAATATTTTTAAATAGGAACAGACATCTAATACAATGTTTGTGGAAATTTTGTCAAAACTCAATAGTGGGGAGTCCATTATGGGATGGAATCTTTATGGTAGTATAATTTTGAAGTTCAGAAATCAGATTGCCATACCTATGGATTATTATGAAAATGTTATACAAGATTTCCAAAATTTAAGATGGGTTGTTCATCTTGGAATACAAAATATTTATAAGGTATTGGAAGCACAATTTCTGTAGGTAAATATAAAATGTAATGTGATTGAGTTCATTTTGGATATTGTGGATCATCTCACAAATTCAACACATTTCATCCTAATTTTTGAATCTCAATTATTATAGGTATTGTCAAAAATCTATATCTAAGAAGTGGTAAAGTGGCGTGGAATACTAATTTCAATAGTGTCAAAAAGTGTTTTTAGGTTTACATATAAATTTTAAAAATCTATATTGAAATCCCTTAGTACTCATTTCACAATGAGCACATCATATCATCCACAGATGGAAGGAAAATATGAGTAAACGATAGTTATTTTGGATGACATGTTGTAAGCATGTGTAATTAATTTTGGTGTCTCATGGGAAGATCACATACTATTAGTAGAGTTATCGTATAAAACATTTATCACACCTTTATATATTAATATTCTTTTGAATAATTGATTTGTTGTCATTTTCATTCTCTACTTTTATTGGTTTTATTAAGGGGGGATCCAGTAGTTGGGCATAGTTTTTTTCCCTGAGTCAATGGATAATAATCATTTGATCAAACAATAGATGGAGATGGCTCAGATTCACCATAAATAATATTTAGATCAACATCGATGATCATTTTCATTCTATGAGAGTGATCATTTGTTCTTGAGGATCTCTCTATGTCATGGACATGGACATTTTGGGAACTGGGAAAATTTATCTCCTCGATACAAAGGTCATTTAGAGATACTTGAATAGGTTTTTGAGATGGAATTTCAGTTGTAATTACCACCATTGTTTATATTAGTTAATAACATGTTTCACATTTCTCAGTCGAAAAAGTATCATCCTAATCCTAATGATGTTATTAAATAGGGATCATGTTATCATAGAGAAGTATTTGTTGTTGGATCACATGCCAATATAAATTTTTGAGAGGCCATATAAAGTATTGTGTAAAAAAATCATCAATCTAGTGTGGGTTTTATGAAAAAATGGTTATATTCATGAAGATACATACAAATGGGAGATGTAAATGAAAGATAATAGGAAATAACTCTTTTTGGTCAGTTATTGTTTTCTACATTCTGTAGATAGAAATGACAATGTTGGGGTGAATGTAGCGCCTCCCCCCCAATTTCATGTAAGTAACCTTTATTTAATTATTTTTATATATATAATGTATTTGGGTGATGTTATTGATGATTTAGGTGATTTTTGGAATGTTTTGGGGGTATTTATAATAGTTCACAGTGGGTACATAGTTTGGGAAAACCGTGAAACACTTTCAAAAAACCATGTACAAATTTGCGAGGGCTAATGTGAAGTTGCAACGGAAACACATAGTTTGTCAAAATCAGGTGAAATCCTTGGAGAAATCATGAAACCTAATATAGGGGGCACTGAATAGATGACCCATGGTTTTTAAATTGTGTGATTCAACCATATTAGGATCCTTTATGAGGTAGAATCCAATGCACGATTAATATACAGTTTTCCTAACTATGTGACTAACCATGATCAGTTTAAAAACTAGATCCAAAAAATGTTTTTTGAGGTTTATTTAATGTTTTATCACAAAATTAATTACCCAAAATATCCTGATCTCATTATTTCTTCAACTATAATGATAAAGAGGCTTCTACCGTCCATCCAAAGGGGATCTCAAGGCTTCTCTTGGTTCCTTGAAGATTGATTCTTCCGGTATGACATCAATCTTTGATGTTCTTGATGTTTTTCCCTAGATCTAATTCATCCTCTCTCTTGTTTTCATAAATCGATGTTCATTTTGGATACATATAATCTATTTTATTCCATATATAATTATATCTGTATTTTTCTATTTGAAGAGATTTAATGTGGGTTTTTGAGGATTTATCCATTTTTGTGGTTGTTTTCATGTCATTTTTCATTTTCACCTATTATTTCGAGGTATGTCGATTCAATCATAACATCTCTATTTTTAACATCAAGGATTAGATTATAATTGATTATGTTGATTGATTTTTATTAATAAATTTCTATGAAATGGATGGTATATACCATCTTTATTGATGATTTGTGGTTTTGTAAGAAATTATGGAATTTTTGGGCAATGTTCTTTAAAAAATGATTTTAAAATTGTTTCTTGGGTGATTTATGAAAAATGGTTAATTTTTTTTCCTAGAACGGTTAGGTCATTAAGATGACTTGGTATTGGAATGGTTTGGCATGATTTTATATGAATGGTTTTTGGGCATACTGGGGGGGTGTGTGTGCATATCTCATTATGAGGATTGATTGAAATATGACCTTATGCTCAGTGCCAAAGGTGTAATGGAATATTGAATTTAATAACCTTGTGTTGACTTTTTTGGTAAAAGATTAACTTCTCATGAGTATTGAACTATCATAACAAAGAATACATGTGTGGATGTTTCGTTTTTTTTAATTTGAATGAGACATTCCAAAAAAAATATGAAATGTTTCAAACAAGTTGTTTGGTTTCATTCCTTTGTATATGATATGTTTTTCTAAAAAAATCCAATTATATGGAACATTTTTCTATATTTATTTAAAAAAAATTAGAAATTATTGTATATAAACTATTTTTTATAAATGATTTGTTTGGTTAAATCCTTGTGGAGTGAGTAGGCAAGCCATTTGGGGAAAGCCAACCGACCATAATTACTAAATTATTCCATAACACATTGATGATTTTATATTTTTTTATTAGTACATGTGAAAAGGTAATGTATCACACTTCTCTTTTGGTGCTTAAGGATAATAGATTAGTTTTGTGGAGTTGATCATGGAGCATGATAGATCCTTGGAGTTTGAGTTGTCATTTATTTTTGTTGGTTTTCTAGTATTCTGTTATGTACTTTGTTATTGTAGTATTTTGATTTTGTACTTAGTTATAGTTATGTTTTTTATATCTACTATTTCATCTATTTTTCATTCATTAATCTCATGCATCTTGTAGTTGGATTATTGGTTATGACTTGTTTGGTTGATAGATTAATTCTAAAAGGAAAAATTATCCCCCAACTGTTAGTGAATACCTTCGTATTTATATCTAGCCTTTCACATATTGGGGATATCACTTAAGTCTATGTATCATCCTCATACCTTCTAAATCCAATGAGAAGAATATGGATGTTACATGGGTCAGTTGTTCTAATCATATTGATGGAAATTTGAGGATAAAATATATATACGGTTGGTAAAATGTAAAATCTAATGATTTTATTATAAATTTATCATTATATAAATTTCATTGATTGAATAATTTATATTAAAATTTTAGTATTAAAAACCATAGAAACAAAAAAAATATTATCTGATATTTATTTCATTTTTATAATTCATTATATCATTATTACGATATGATTATTTTTTAAAAATGTTTTCCAAAGTATTGTGTTTTTAGTGAATTCGTAATATAATACTAATTTATATTAATTGTTCATCCAAAATTAAAATAACACACATTTAGTAAGATATTATATACAAAAATACATATTAATCATCAGTACACACTATTTTTTGAATATGATCATTTTTTACCAAAATCACATATTTCTAAAAAAATTGTTCTTCATTGCATTTTTTGCTTTTTCATAAAATCATTCCTGACAGTTTTTTGAATTGAATTTCATAAAATTGGTTATTTATTTTGAATTAATATTTTAAAATTTTAAATATAGGTCCATTTTATTTTCATACATTAGGAATATTATCATTGGTGGATAATTTTCACCTTGATATAGATTGAATGGGTAAAACCTGAATAAAAAATTAGTATAAGGCATTACATATTTTCTAACACATTATATTTTCCTATTTTATTAATGTAATAATACCATTTCAGTACATTATTTGAATATTTGACTACATGGTAAAAAATTTCATTGATATGGATATTTTATTTAAATTTAAAAAATAATAAGTACCAAATGTCACACTGCTAACATTAATGTCCACAATATTTTTACATAAGGATATACAAAATAATATCTTTAGTTTTAAATGTACAATTATAATATGTATTTGGTTATTTATCATTTTTATTTATTTTAACGTTTAGGTGATATAATAATTATCCTAAATCCTCATGCAATTATAACACAATATTTATTTAATATATTGATAAATATAATAATTGATTTTAAAAAATATTTAATTTAATATAATTTGATAAATAATTATATCCCTAGAGCTTATTTTTTGAATATATCATATTCTGGATGTTATAGAGGATTATATTTTAATTTAACCTTTATCTTGTTTTCTTTAATGTAAAATTTAATGTATAGTGAGAAAAATTACATTAATGATATTTTATGAAAATATTAATTTTTAAAATTATTTACAATTATTTAAAATAATAAAATCGGATAATGAGGATAACAAGTATTCTAAAATCCCATCCTTTTTCCATTTATTAACGAATCATCAACTAAGATGTAAAATTATATCCAAACAATATTTAATATTTTATTGCCACAATTAAGGTAGGAATTGATTAACCAAGGGGTTAATATAAATGATATGATTTGAAATGATATCTAAACCTTTCAAATTTGGATTTTTTAATATATTAATACCACAAAATATTTATCAACAAATATCATCTATTTGAGAATTATTTTATATGAGTTAGATGAACATTATATTATAATATTTCCCGAATTTCTTGAAGTGTCTCTCCCCTTACATATAAGTGGACACCACATATATAGTTTCAATACAAATTCTAGATAAAACTATGTTGATGAAAACCTAAAAATTATATTTTAAACTAATATTATCACAATATATTGTTTCTGATCTTCTTAAAAGTCATTTCACATGTTATTTTTGAAGGGATCTAAATGAAGTTTATCATATAAGAAAAAATCATATTTACCAACTATTTCATTTTATTGATTTTCTATATCTTATTAATGTGTTTTAACATTTCTGAAATAATAAATCAAATATAATAAATATATTGATATGTAATTATTTTTAATGTAATAAAACATTTTCTAACTTTTTACATCCTATGAAATGTGAAATCATTGATCATGTGTTTGTAAGACATACCATCTAAACATAGAAGTGTTTTTGGTTTTCATTGCAACATTACTTTTTTGGTTTTAATGAAGGATCAAATGAATATATATTATAATTATCAAATAATTATTCGCTTCTAATTATTATAACTTATATCTCAATTCTTACCTTCCAATTATTTAGAAGATGATAATGTCACTCGGGCGTACATGTGGACTACCACATCTATAAAGGGATATTAATTGTGTTTACTTATTATTTACATGGATAATAGTATGGATAAATTTAAATGATTTATATGATTTATATGATATAATGATTATTTCAAAAATGTGAAATATTATTGTCCTTTATTTTTTCCATCCATTAAAAAGTGAAAACATTATTAATCTGTATATATGGCCAAAAGACTCAATGAATGATTTAATTCATTTTTCAATCACTAACTATTATAGATAAATATATATATATATATATTTATTTATTTAATATATATATGTTATATATAACATTATTAACATTTTCTATATTAGGGGACCACATTCAAATAAAAATGACTGAAACTACTGAAATAAAATTCTTTGAAAAAACGAATCAATTAACAACCAAAAAATTGATAATAATAAAATATTAACAACCAATTTGTGAAAAAATGATGAATATGGATAATATATCATATTATAGATATTTATATTAATATAATATTTATTTATAATACATCTATATTTATTATACTAGATTTCATAATGTTTTTTTTTGAATTCAAATCATTTGGTGAGTGATTTAACCTCTATTTCAACACCACTGAGAAAAATTTGGTATCAATCGCATATTTTAATTTATGAACAATATATATTTCCCCATTGCTAGGTTTAAAATTTATATATATTTATTCATAAATTTTATTATTTAAATTCATTCATGGACATTCGAGGAATTACAATTTAAATGTTACTAAAGCAGTACATATTTATTTTATAGTCACATTTTTTGGGATTGAAATTATTTTCATTAAAGTAATATTATAATATATCATTCATAAACTCCATAAATTTTTATATCCTATATATATTGATGGATTTTTTCATTTTTTTCTTCAATAATATCCACCAAATATAACATTAATAGAAAAATGTAATATTTATATTCAAAGATGATGTAATTTATATTTGGATTAGGTGTATTTTTTTCATGTCCATTTTTCAACATTATTATAAATGATCCATTTTTAATTAATATATTGAATAATAATACAATTTATTTTATCTATAATTTTTTAAATTATTTGAATGGAATCGTTGTAATGTTTTAAAAATTTCCTATTTTCATTTTTCATTACAAATTGTTTAAAGAAATTTATATTATTTACATAAACAGTGTTACTAGATTTTCCCACCACCATAAAAATTTCAAAATCTATAATATATTCTATATGTTGGAAATAGTTTTACAAATAAAACTATTTTAGGAAATTTTTTTAATTATTCTCTTCCAATAACATTTCTTCTAAAAAAGGGTTGATATTATTTTGAAAAATATTTTTATGATTAATAGATAGAAATTACACATATATTGATTAGATTGGTGGTATATGAAATTATCCATGGAGAATAACATTACAATGATAATTTCCCATTTAACATGATATTGTTCTTAAATATCCATAATATTTGAACAAAAAATATTATTTTTTACTAAGTAATCTACAATTTCTAAATATATTTCTTTACTATTAAAGAAACTTTATTAACTCGGGATATTAAAATATTTTTTATTCCGTACTCAATAAGGATTTTTTAGGATAAATAATACTTTTTTTAATTCAATTGATCAAAAAATATAAGTGAAATTTTATTGATATGTTAGAATTGGAGGGGTCTAGTTATTAAAATCCCAATGAAGAATCTATGAGAAAAATGGGAAAAAAATATAGTCTGAACTTATTAAATGGATTTTTAGTCTATACTTTAATGTATTATATTTTTTGTTATTATTTTTAAATATTATATGTAATTTATTCCCGACCAACCGCTAAGTCGACATATGATTCTAAGGCCTACTGTGACCAGAAAAAATATTTGAAATATTTGAAATATATTAAATAGTGTATGCTAGTGGTTTTCCTAAAATAGTGTAATAACATCTAAATGAGTTCCAAAAATAGAAATTTGAGTGAACCATTGCATTTATTGTAGCGACATTACCATAGTCTCGGCCTAACATTGGGCAGTGTGGGTCGATAGTGAAATTTAATTTTTGAGCGTTTTAAAGGATAAAATAAATTAAGCATTTATTTTTTTATTTTATCATTTTGTAGAGATGCAACATCATTTATTTTAATTATAAGATTAAGTTGGTATACTGGTTTTGGCTCATAACCCTAGACCTTTTTTAGGCTCTAGAGAGAACCTAGATAATTATCTCAATGAAAAATGACCATGGGTTCGTGATCAGAGACCAACGGGCGCATTCATGACAAATATCACCAATGGTGTGGATGTAGTGATATGAAATCATTAGAGATTGACCCATCCCCATGGATGGGAGTTTTTTTTCAATAATTTTTTAACACGTTCATAAAATTTACAATGAATAAGGATCGTCCCGAAAACATGTTGACTCACTATATGATTATTCATGCATGAGGGTATTATTGTGGGAATTATGGGATGATTATACTATTTTTTATATTTATCAACTTTACAGAATGGATCAAGGTCATAATGAACAATGACTGATGTTTTTTCCTTGGGTTGTTCCATATTTTTTTTATCCGGTAAATTTTTTGTATTAATTGTGTTCTTTTTAGTTTACGAAAAAATAATCATTGCACCTTAGTTTCACATCAAAAAAATCCAAAATTTATGATCCATAAATTTTATGAATCTATGGAGATTCGATGATGGTTGAAGCATTAGATCAAATGACGGTGTGCTCCGATTTCCCATTCTTTCTTAGAAATAATGAACAATGAGGATCTAGTTTTATGAGTTGATTAAAGGATCGAATCATACCGATTTGGTGATGGCGGGAATAGACAATCCACAAACATTAGATTTCTGAACAAGTATGGATGTAAATTATGGTTGGAGTAGCGTAGGTGACAAAAAAGTGAAAAAATGGTTTGCAGAGAATTTCATAGAACACTTTGTGTTGTACATACTACACAATTTGTGGCCCCCCAATAAGTAGTGTCTATGGGTTTGGGAGGTAGTATAGTGGCACATGTCTGTGACCCCTATCACATGGTGTGTGGGGACCTCCCAATGATTCAATGTTAATCTTATGAACTACCTGGGCATGGGTTGGGGTACATGACTTGCCAAAATATCATATACCCTACCACATAGTCAGACCAAGACCATGTGCAAGGGTTACCCATTGTACCGGTACATGGGAAGGAGAACATGGGTTGACCCCATGTAATGGTACACATCCAAAGTACAATGGTGGACCCCCGATAGTATGAAATGGAATGTGAGACTTTCTACACATCAGGTATACCTCTTCTATATGACATGTTCTTGTGAAACATGACATTGAACATGGGTAGTACTGAGGGTCATGATAAAAGGCGTGTGGCACTTCAACAGACTGTGTAACCATCCATATATTGATTTAATCTCTTGGCCACCATATCTCAAAAAAGTTTCATTACTTATGCTTCCCTTTCTCATTCACCTGACAGTCAGTTGGTATCATTTCCCTTTCACAAGAGTATGATCCCATTAGTGGGGATTTCTCGATAGATTTGTTGGAATCCCCTTCAAGATGCCCCAAGTAGGATCATCTATTCATTTCTAGATGAGTCATAGTATCACACCATGTCCCTGAAATGATCCTCATCTATGTATCGTGATCTTCTCCACTCCTGGAGTGATTTCACCCAATGCTAGTGTATTGTATCTCTCTTCAGATCGATTAGTGTGTTTCCCTCATGAAGTTTCAAACGAACAATACATCTCGGGTAGGCAACATCAGTGTTATCTTACTCAGGAATGTGTGAACCAATATGAGATTCTTTATTGAATCTTTTGACTGAATCTATAGTGTTGGTATACAATAGTTGTGACACAACTCTAAAATACGGTTTGGGGTTTCATTATATCTGGATATGTCTTTGTTATATGTGTTGTAGACAAATACTGTGTAGATCTGAAAATATATTCCTTTTATTATTATTTTTGTGGTTTCGGTGTGTCTTACTGAGTATTGTTATTGTCACCCATGCATTGGAGTTTCTCACACGTGTTGAGAATTATGTAGACAAGAAACATTTGATGGAGTCCATGGTGGACTAGGACCATATCTATGTGCATTCAAATAGGACATGGTGTTATTATGTCTTTGAGTAGAAGTACTTGTACCATTTATTTACAAGTTGGAAATTGTGGTTTTCTGACTCTTTCTGCTGTAGAGCTTGTATTTTGGACATGTTTACATTACTAAACAATACATTCATTTCATAGTCTTTTTTTGGGTTCACTGTAATGCATGAATTTTGTTCCCTAGTGGGTTTTACATATTACAATTTTTTTTCTGGGATACATGTGTGTATGTATAGGTACATATTCAAAGCCTCACAAGATAGTAATATTCCTACTTAGTGTTTGTTACTAGCCCCTGGTCTGTTGGATTCTGCCAATTCTAAACAAGAAGAATGGCTTGATTACTAGCGATGTTCAATGTCCCAAGTCATCTGAACATTTTGGTTGAGAACTAGCTTAAGACCGCACGAAATGTCCTGATAACACATGCCATTCTACATGAAATGTTTTAATGACCATCACCCTATCGAGAAGCACAAGTTGAGTGTGCTTCATGATTTTTTAGATACAGAGACCCCTGAGGTTAGGAGGAATTCCTAACCCCCATGTAGAAGATGACTAGTTTGAGGTAGTGACAACCGTTTTCCATATAATGAGGATGCCAATAGTCCAGATTGTGATTGTGGAGGCAATCCATCATCAAGGTTCGACAGGGTGATGGTGTAGTTTGGCCATGGAAACTCACGATGAGGTGACGCTTCCATGGATGGAGTTTTAGTGTAACTTTATATTAGTGTTATCTCTGTTTACATAAACATAGGTGCATATACAGGATATTTTCAGATCCCATAGGGAATCATGATAGTGCCTAACTATTCATTGAGGTTCGACTACCTCTCGAGGTACTCAATAAATATATTTAGGGACTAGTACATCAACAATCATCCATTTTATAAATTTCTACATTGGTATATCCATGCAAGCTTTATACCTCTATGAATTTAAACTTATGCCAGAGTGCTTGAGTAAGCATTGGTGGTTGAGAGATTCTGGGTGAAGCAGATGTAGCCAGTGATATTCACCAGTAGGCAAAGAGGTGCAGAGACCTCAAAAGTGGGGAGCTGATGCAAAAACATTTGAGCTCTATACATAGGAGACATTATAGGATGCACATGGACATTGGATATGCTTTTTTGGGAGATTTTGCTGGTTCTAGTCATCCTAGTTAGAGATGATTCAACACATAAGGAAACAAGAGAAATCTTGCAAGAGATTTACCAATCCTTCAAGAAACTGATACGGGAATGATGGATGACCCATAAAGGTAGATGCAACAAGTGTAGAAGGAAGATCCTCCAGGTGGAGGTCTTGGAAGAGGAGTAGTGAGAGCATCAGGATTTTATCGACATTTCAAGGTACTACCAACAGAACCCCCAGGATGTCCACAACAGGCTCATGGAGCTAGTGGATTGGGGTCAGGATATCATCATGTGGTCATGAATTTCATCCTATATAATTCAAGATATTACCCAAGGTATGATCAATGTCTTATCTACCTTAGCTTCTATACTTATAGACACTAGTTCCAGTCTTTATTTTCGCATCACTTACCTTGTTTGAGACCTTGAGATTCTGATATAACCATTGACTCAACCCATATAATTAGATACACCTATGAGAGGAGACTCTATAATCACACACGTATTCCAATAGAGGGAACTGAACCATGTAGGAAAGGGTTTTTTAGAACCTATTAGTAGAGGAATTGAGGCCTTATGAGTTCATTCTCGGTATAGATTGGATATCTTCAGCCCATGGCTAGATTTATTGTTTTAGGTGTAAAGTGTGGTGTGTCTAGAAGGATGGGATGGGGTTTTCCATTTTTAGGGAAATGCATAGGATGGGCTCATGCATATGAAGTTTCAGCCGAACACTCAGGAGTATTCTACCCTTATCCTCATAGCAGTAGATGTTATGAGCTTTCAGTTCCCAGAATAAGTGGTAGAGTATGAGGGAATATTTCCAAAAGATGTACCATGATTACCTCATCATTGGGAGATCCAATTATACATCTAATTACACACTAAGATGACATTAGTGTCCTCGCTAACATATTAGATGGATCTTGCAGTGTATTGCGGGATAAGGGTGAAGTTTGTGGACTTGCATAAGAAGGGTTTCATGAGTCCTAGTGTTTCACGATTGGTGGCCCAGTTAGGTTGGCCCAGAAGTTAGATGGGATAAATAGTAGTGTGTGGTTTTCCAAAACATGAAGAATGTGACCATAAATAATAAGTATCCACTACCAAGGATCGGTGAACTATATAATTATTTGATTTGGGAATGATGGTTCTTGAAGTTTGATCTTTGACCAGGCTATCACCAGCTATGAGCACAGGGTGATGTTATACGAAATACGACTTTCAGATTCTATTAAGGTCATTATAAGTACTTGGTAATTCCTGTTGGCAAGGTGAAAACCCAAGTAGTGTTCATGGGACTCCTGAAATGGATCATTTAGCCTCACACAGACTGGTTCATGGTAGTCTTCATCGATGATATCAATGTGTAATCAGCATCAAAGTAGAAGCATGTTAAGTATATAAAGATGGTTCTAAATGAACTCATAGAGGACATGATTTATGGGAAAATCTCATAGTGATAGTTCTACATTCAGGTAGTCCACATTCTCAGACATGTTTATTAGCAGATGGAGTTGTGTTGGAGCCATCCAAGGTGGAAATAGTGATAGCATGGGAGCCACATAAGATCATTATGGAGGTACGGAGCATCCTTGAGATGATAGTTTATTATAAAGGATTAATAAATAATTTTGTGAGGATATCAACACATATGAATGATTTTACCTAAAAGTGGAATCCTTTCATATGGACATAGATGTTCTAATAAGATTTTTATTTGGTGAGGAAGAGTTTGAGGAGTACTAAAATATGGATATTTTCAGAGGTGGTTGTTAAGTATGAATTATTTTTCAATTCATCAAGGACTGGACTCGGTTGTATCCTAATGCAGAGGAAAGTGGTGAATGCCTATGGTTCATTCCAATTAAGACGACATGAGTAGAACTATTTGACCCATTATCTAGAGTTCACAGTGGTATTCTTCATGCTAAATATGTGGTGACACTACCATATGGGAGAGAATTTTATCTTCTACTCTGACCATAATAGTATAATGTATATCTTCTATCAGAAGGATCTAAACATGAAAAATATGAGATGGATAGAGTTCCTACAAGAATATGAATTTTTCATTGATTATACTCCTAGTAAGTAGAATGTGGTGGTATATTCTATCAATGAGTGATCTATATCACAGTTGCCGAATGAGGCGTCAAAGTAGTTTGCCTCATTAAAATTATCCTTCCAGGATGGATATGGTGTAACATAACACTAGTCGATGGTTGTAACCCCTCCACTATTATAGATACTCATTGAGGGATAGCTTGGGGATACTGACTACAAGTCCCAACTTGCTCAGATGTTCCTAGGTCATTCTCTAATGTATATCCACAAGGTGGGGATCACTTCTTCCTTTTCAGAGGATTCACAATTGTACCAGTGTTGTTCTAGGTGGAGATTCAGATAGAGTTTCATACATCCTCTTCGGCCATACACCCTAGTAGGGAGAATATGTACTAGGACCTCCAATGACAGTTTTGGTGGTCTGGGTAGAAGAAGGCAATGGCTGAGTTTGTTTTGTGATTCATCAGGTAGTAGGAGGGGATGGCTGGGAACCATGTTCCAGTGGGATTGAATCGACCCCTTCCGGTGTTAGAATGGATGTGGGATGTGATATCGATGGGTTTGGTGATGGTTTTATCACATAATTATATTGGAAATGATTCCATATAGTTGATCCTTGCCCAAATCAACAATTATGCCCACTTACTACCAATTCGATATAAATGTTCAGTGGAGAGTTTGTGACACCTATACATTCAAGAGATTGTTCGACTACATAGAGTCCCATTTAAGATAGTTTCCGATCATGATTATCATTTCAAATAATTTTTGTGGATGGGATTATATTAGGAATTTGGAACTTAGTTATTCATGGAACGACAATTAATCCCCCCAAAAGGCCATATAGACAGACCAACATAGTCATGGATGACATTCTATGGGATTTCTTGTCGGACATCAGTCATTGTTGGGAGGATCACCTAACTCTGGTGTACATCTTGTAAAACAATATCTACCAATCCACAATTGTTAGGGTACTATTTGAGGCTCATAATGGGTGACAGTCAAGGTCAATACTCTGTTGGACTGGCCCATGAGATTCATTACTCAAGGGTCCAGAAGTAGTGTGAACAACTACCAAGAAGGTGAAGATCATATTGGACATGATGGAGACTACCCAGATCAATGATAAATTATTATTCTAAGAAAAATTGGGGACATTTGGAGTTCAGGGAAAGAGAACATACCATCTTTAAGGACTCACCTCATTGATTTTTACAATTATTTGGCAGCAGAAGCAAGTTTTCTCTATGTTTTATCATCCCTTTTCCAATATTTTGAAGAGTTGTTGATGGGGAATGTATCTTAGCTCCACCCCTGTAGTTTCACTGGTTACATGACATCATCCATTTGGTTAGTACAAAGGTGATAAAAGAATATATGATAAAAAAATTGTGGGACTTAGAATTTGATGTCGGTGAAAAAGAATTGTTTTGAATATCTCATTTGATAACGGTTATGAGATTTTCAATGATGTAAAATTTAATCAATACATATATCATCCACATAGAAATTATTGAATATATCTCGTTGGTAGAAAATCACACAGTGTTTATACATAAAAATTATCATATTCATGATGTGTTCCATGTATATCAAATAAGAATGTATACACATAATTCGTTACATGTACTGAAATAAGAAGTCATGTTGATAGAGCAAGGCTTGTATTTTATGGAAATACATGTGGAAAATCTAGATCATATAAATAAATATATATGAATCTTGAGAACTTATTTTTTAAAATTATTTTGGTGAAATCATAAAATTGCATAATATAGATGGTAACCAAAGTATGTGATGAGGAATAAATATACTATATCACCACCAGTTTCAAGATTGTTGACCTAATTTTATGATTTGGATGCACATAAAGTTTTTTGGTGATGTTTGGGAAGGTTTGTAAGAAGTATTAAATATATTTTGGTCTCTTATATAGGTGACTGGTTGGGGAACAATTTGTGTAAACTAGGAAACACTTTGTCGATAATCATGCACAATGAGAAATGCGATAAAGGAAAGGTACGCTGGTGGTGCATGACTTTTCCAAAATTTGCATCCTCCTAAGAGAAATTGTGTAACTTTAGATAGTGTGATTTGGAATATTTTTTGAATTGTTCATAAACTGTGAGATCCAACCTAGAGAGGTTTTTACTTGATATAGAATCTGGAGAATGATTAGTACTCCATTTAACTAATCATGTGAATAATCGTGCATGGTTTAAAACCTGGATCCAAAAAATGTGGATATAGGTCAGTTTAATTTTTTAACCCCACATTATTGACAAAAACCACCCCTAACTTAGTATTTCTTCCACTATAAGGCTAATTATGCTTCTATCATCAATTCGAAGTTAATCTAAAAGATTTTGTTTATGATTTGTTGTTATTTTCTTGTATTATGTTATCCTTTTATTTTGTTCTTGATGGTTTCCCATAGATCTACTACTCCCTCTATCTCTCATTTTCCTATATCAATGTCTACTAGGGATAGATATACGGTCTATTATGCTAAATATGATAATATTTGTCTTTTTATTACAAAGGGAAGAGATATAATGTGGGTTTCTGGAGGTTATACCCCTTTTTGTGGATGTTATCATGTCATTTAACATTTTCTTATAATCATATGATGTAGGTTGTGTCCCTATCAACTCATTTAATTGGAACATAAATCATTATTTTCAAATTGGTTAGATTTTTTTTATTTTATTCTAAAATTGGAGTGATATTCATGGTAGAAACCTTTTTTAGTGTTCAAGTATGATTTTTTGTGAAATTGTTGAATTTTTGTGAAATGTGTTTTAATAAATGAATTTATAATTTTTGTTTTACAATAGTGTCTTGGTTGATTTATTGAAAAACGATTTCAATATATTTATTATTTTATTACAATGTATTTTTATTAAAATTTATTAGAATGGGAATGGTTTTTGAAATATAGTATTGACATGGTTTTTTAACATACATTATTGTGTGTGTTTTTATTACATTATAAGTACTGGTTGAAATATGAAATAGTTCATCGTTCCAATGGTGTAACGACACATTAGATTTAATTACCTTGTAAAGATTTGGTAGACCACTAAGAAATAGATCATAAGTATCAAATTGTCATAACGAAGCATGCATGTGTGGATGTGTGATTTTGAGTATTGTAATTAGATATTCCAAAAGAATATATGAAATGATTTTGAAGATCTTGTTTGATTAATTTCCATGGAACATGGAATTTTTTTTGAAAACATCTTTTATATTGAACATTATTTTATTCTGATAGTATTTTTTTGGAAAATTTTTTATATAATCAATTTTAAATTAATGTCTTAACTTATTCTATTGTAGTGGTGTGGTAAGATAAGTCATTTGGGGAAGGCCTACAAATTTTCATCACTCAACCCTTCTTTAGAGATATTGTGCTTTTTTAGATGTAGTTTTTCCATACATGGATCGTGTTTATGCATCATACTTCTCAATTTGTTCTTTGAGAAAAAAAGGATGTTTTGTAGAGTGGATATTAGCGCACAATGGAGCCATTGAGTTGTGGTCTTCAATGTGTTTTTTAGGTTTTATAGACTATCATTGAGTACTTTGATATTATAAAAATATATTGTGGTTCATTGTCCTAGATACATATTTTTTACCCATGGTTTCGTTGAGTTTTCCTTCATTGATATCATGCATCATGTAGTGGGTTATTTGATTAAGGAATGTTGGGTTGGTTGTTTTATATTCAAAATGAAAATCATCCCCCAACTATTAATGAATCTGTTTAAATTTATTTCCAAACACTTCCATCTTGGGGATTCCAATTAAGGCCATGTAATGTCCTACTTTTCCACAAAACAATTATATGAAGTGGAATGTTATAAATTGTATCATTCTTGGTAACTTCAAATATTTTTTTGTAACATGTGGTATCAATATTTTATGATTCATTTATATTTTTGTAACAAGTGGATTAATATTGTTCCTTCCTAATATATTTTTGTAACATGTGGTGGTAGTATTGGTTGGTCTTTGACATAGCATTAGTTGTCTGTATTGGATTTGAAAATTCATTCAGTTTATTTCAATTTAATGGGACTGTAGAAAATATTAGGGTGGTCATATCTTGAAATGAAGTGAATAATAATATGTAGCTTACCATTTTTCACTGAACATCATGTTACAAGGGAGTTGGGAACATAGGTGTATTTGTTACATTTATTGGAACTGCAATCTCATTGTAATGGGTTTATCTAATGATACAAGCATTCCATGCATTATAGAAATGAATTCCAACTAGTATTGTGTATTTTATTCTGTGTATGTTTTTGTACTAGTTAATGATTTTTTGAAATTATTTAAATTGTTTTCAAATGTGTCATTTTGAAAAGATGATGATTTTGATATTTTCAAAATATGACGATCAACCAAAGAAAATGATAATTTTAAAATGTTATTGATTGTTGAATAATTTTATTTTTAAATGAAGTATTGTTATAGTATGAAGTGGTATTATTTGATATTATATGATTTCAGTTGATAGAGAGTGAGACTTATGGTTATTATTGTGTTTATAGAAAAAGGAACCCATTAGATGTCATATGAATAGGTTGGAATAATACATTGTGAATGTCGTGGCACCTGAGCCACAGTTGAACCAATATTTAGATCGAATCAACATTCATTATTTTCAAACAATTGATTTGGGACTGCAAGAATATAATCATTTTAAGATATCTTTCACTACTAGAAATCGAAGTGGAGGATGTATGTTTGAATTCAAAAGAGGATATAGGAACTCTAGAGCTATGTGAAATTTGAATTGGTTCACATATTCCCAATGTGGTGGAACACACATGAATCAGACCACATTAGAAAAAAAAACCTTCCTCCATGACCCAAGAGCAAGACATGATGTTTTCAATGTGATTTTATTAACCAAATAATGAATGATTTTATTAAAATACCAATTGAATTCCACAAATACTTTCATATGGGACATATTCACTTCTATTATTGCATTTCTGCATGGATAGATGCTTGAAAAACTTCTCAAATGTCGCAAACATCGTATACTTTTACAAAACAAGGGCAGTATAATTAATATCCCTAGAAGAATTGAGTTTTTAATGGTGATTATTGGAATACCATGACTCAAATGAAGTGAATTATTGAGAAGAAAAAATATATCAAAGTGTGGAAATAATTAAATTATATGGATCTGATCATGATATTTATAAACGATCGGTCAAGTCCATCTTTGGTGAGAGCAATGATTAGAACACCTCGAAATTTTGAGACATATTTTTTTCAAATGAATTTAACTATATGGTATTTGTTATTTCACATGAAATAGAATATATATATATATATATATTAAAAAACTAATTCAATCATTACTTTCACACATAATACAAACTTGGCATGTGCTACATGCAATAGCAACCTGGCTTGCCCTACAATCAACACTGACAAGGCATACGATGCGTACAACACAACGTTTCAACTAAAAATATATTTTATTTTATTATATATTTTAATAATATAAGTATAAATTATACATTAAACATAGTATTTAATAAATTTCAAATATATTCAATATTTATTAATAAATAATATTTATAATTAAAGAATATTTTTTTTGTATGGTCTCGTTATATTAAAAATTTTATTTTCTTGAATTAATCAATTTTATTAATAAAAGTCATTATAGACACTTATATAAATTGAATAATATTAAATTAAATTAATCTTTTACATTAGATCATCGAAATAATCCTATGTGTAATTTTGGATAATTTTTTTGGAAACGTCATTTTTTAATGAAGAGTGAAAAATAAAGCTTTTTATTCTAAAAATGTATTTTTGTGTTATTATTTATTAATGATAAAATATATTTTAAATATGTTTTAGGGTTGGAATAGAAAATATTTTATATATTAATAAATTATAATAAACTATAATAAATATAACTTTGACATTGAATATACAATATAAGCAATCATTTGAACTTTTTCCTATATTAAAACCTCATTATAGAATTCACTCTACTGGTGTAGAACTAATATTATATTTATCTCTTATGGGATTGGAATTTAAATAAATAATAAATTCACCATTGTATTTATTCTAATGATTAGATTATAAAGATTCTATGTTAATTTGGAACCAAAATGATTAATAAAAGTCATTACAATTAATCATATCTCATAAGGAAAAATTAAGCATAATAAGGGGCTAAACTGTAAAATTATTGGACCAAATTACCTAGCCACTTTCCAAAAAAAACATTTTCAATCAAACGTTATTCAATAAACCTTCCATTATTGCATTTTGTTGGTTTGGTAAGACATTTTTAAGTAATAAAATGTTGACACCAGATTTGTTTCTAAAATATCCATGCTGGTCATTTTCCTTCCCAATAAAAGTCCACCACCATTACCCATTCCTAACACCTATCAAGACTCAAGTGTTTTGCCAATAACTGCCCAAATATCCACCCAAAAATACTCCCATATAATTTTAATCCAAATTTTTTTCTGAAACCCTTTATGTAATAATTTTGGACCAAACCAAAAGGAGTTACATGATTAAGAGGATGATTGTACACGTACAGAGTGAGTGAAGACACATTGTTAGGGGATTTTATCTCACTAATAATATACATGAGATACAAGTTGTGTGCTAAATTATTTTATTTTTGTGTGTATCTACATCCCATGACATTACTCTTTGTATCCTATAATTCAGTTTATGTGTATTCATATATCCATTTTATGATCCTTATTTCATGGGGTTTGAGTTCATAATGTTACCTTACTGATAAATCATTTTGTCTCAATTTTGCTTCTCCGAGACTCGTGTTTTTCAATTCACATAAACTATATTTTTGAGATGTATATAAATACATTATCCATTTGGTAAAATTAATCTACATCTATTCATGAAATATTAAGCATCATGCAATTTACATTTCTTATATGTAGAGTATGATCCCTAGTTTCAATGTTATAAGAGTTTATTGAGACACTCTCCCCGCTTTTCGATAATTTTTATGATTATTTTTTCTTTTATGAAATCTTATCATCCATATCACAAGAAAATTTATCAGTTATTTTATCCTTTTTTATTTTATGATATACTAATTTATTGGTACCTGTTTCTACTAATTGTTATATAAGATAGTTTAGAATGTGCTTTTAGTAAAGACCAACTTTACCCTACCTTCAATCAAAATTATATATTTTAAAAAAAGGGTTTCCAAGAATATTACACCATTATATGATAATATATAATGTAAAATTTTAACCTTTTTCCTTTTACAAATATCACCATGGTAATCTTCTGGATACTTTCCAAACAAGATAATTTTCTACCCTTTTTACCGTGAAAAGGAATATTCTTTTGACCTCTTACAATATGTTCGGATTTACCAACTGTAATTTATTCAGAGCTCCCATTTCCATTATTAACATTTTTAATAATTATAGAATGTTTTTAAAAGTAATTATCATGGATAAGAAATTTCAAAAAAAATTCAAACATATTTTATATGTTTTCATAGATAAAAACATTCAAGATATTTTTACTTCTTAATTACATGTTTTCAAATTGCTGTCAAAAAATTGATTTAAAAAATTTTCAATTATCATTTATTAGTATTCCCAAAAAAAAAATTTAAACGTTTTAAATATTATTTAAAAGTTTTCAAATTATTTTCAATGAAATGGTTTTCAATCCATTTTCACACATTCATTAAAAATTTTCTTGTATTTTCAAAGAAAAGTGGCCTTAAAATGTTTTGATGTATATTTTAGGAGTTTTCAAGGAGAAAGGATTTATAAATGACATCATGTATCCTTTATATTATTTCATGTGATTTAATATGAATTTTATTTTCAAATGGTCTTATGTATTAAAAACCCCTTTTCAAAAAAGAATGTATATTTTCCTCATAAATCGTTTTTGAAGGATATATCAAAATTATATTCCATCTAAGATCATGCCAATTTATTTTACTCATACCTTCTAAGAAATTATCTAATGTATCCATTAATATCCATAATATGAATGAGTTATTATTAATGTCATGGTAATTATGAAAACCATTTCTTCTTTACTGCTAATATTTTTGGGAAACTTGTTTCTCATTCAAGGGTTATATTCATTAAAAACCCACTTTTTTCACTGGTTATGATTATGATGAAATTATAATGAATCCTACCTCTTTCCATAGTTTGTTATATGTTAACATGATTATAAAACCAATTTTTTCAGGGGTTTTGATTTGTTTATTTATGATCCTGTGGAGTATGTACATATGATTTCATTATGTGATGGTTGAGACCTATATATTCATCCAATTCATTGGGTAATGATTTATATCTCAAGAGATAATGATGGAAATCAAGTCGATGAGCTTGATCCATGACATGAATATGGAAAAAACCCCATCCCTTAAAAAGAAAGGACGTACGATGGGGATGGTGGGTTGGCCAACCCATTAGATTTTCTCACCATGATAATGGAAGATGAGTGAACCCGATCCATTATGGGAATATAGGGAAACCCGATACCTTAAAAGGAAATAACATTGACTGGGGATGGTGGTGTGTCCCGCATAGTGGGTGAAGTTCCCATGAAGATACCTAAGAAATTCTACCAATTTATCTTGACTTAGGTGGAATGATATCACAAGTATATATATTTAACAATTCCATTTCTTATTTCTATGCTTTTCTTTCAGGGAATATGCACTTTATTACATATTTATACAAGTCTCATGAGAAATCAATATTTATTCCACGATCATTGATATTACAAATTTGATATAATTTTTTCATGATCACATTATCATACCCTATGCTCTTGTTTATGCTTAAATGTATGAATATTTTACCTTTACTGAGAATCGGAGCCCACTTATTTCTTATTTTTTGTTTTATCTAGGTTATGAAGAAATGTTTCAGGTTGAATTACTATATATGGATATCATTATGGGATATGTTGAAGATCATTAAACTAATTAAAATATTTTTTTATCTATGATTCCAATGCCACTGAACATTTATGGTCCCCTATCATGTGTTTTTTAATGATCTGAATATTACTTTAAAAAGTTTGTAATATATATGAGTGTTATGGGTGGGTTTCAATATTTTGCATCAATGGAATGGTTTAGAAAACCATTGAAAAATAGGATGATAAAATTTTAGTGAGTTTCCTAGGTTTATTTCTAATGATCTGATTTGGGATTTCTTTATGGATAAGTATAAGTATGAGTTATTGTTTATGAAATTGTCTTGATACTTTGTTAAAGGATAGTGTGAGTGGTTTCCTATAAATACATCACTATATCGATACTACAAGTGGATGTGGCCCTAGAACATATTTACCAAGGGTTATCAACTCTGACATGAGTTCCCGATCAAAACATGGGTAATTGGGTACATTGCAACAAGCCTTACTACATTCCTAGTTTTACACCCTCAATGGATCTGCATTGGGAATGCACAAAATCATCACAATCCGTCATTAAATAATTAATTAGAAGTTTAATTTAAATAAACTAGGATACACATAAGGGGTCATGGATTAAGAAATTATTCATTATTTAGACATTTTATATGTAACTCTTCCTAATTATGTGGTCATCATTATAATATTTATTTCTTACTCTATGATTTTGGTTATGTCAATGGTCAGTACCCAAGGAACCATGTTAATATTGATTATGATGTAAAGTGAAAGGAATTCCCTCCTCATGGTCTTATTGTTAGGGGTGATGGAATACATATCCTCATTTCCATACTCTCATAGATTTCTCAATAAATTAATCACGTTTTGTATAAAAATGAGAAATGGAGGGAGAAAAGTTCTATTCAGTCCATCATGAGGCATCATCTACCTTCTTTTAGTAGGTCATATGATCCACATGTTTTTTACCCAGGATCTAAACCATTGAAAAAAAAATTCCTTTATCAAGTGTTCAGATAATGATAAATTCATTCGGTATATTTATCAGTCAGTAGGTGAAGAATAGCAGTATTGGAATCTAATCATGAAAACATGGAATCAAGATGAAATTGAATCCATGGATTGTGACAAGTTCAAAAACATATTCCTCGATAAGTAATTTTTTTCATGTCCTTCATAAAAATATGGAAAAGGAATTCATTGAGTTTAAGAAAAATGATGGTTAATATGTCGGTAAATATAAAAATATTTTCACCAGACATGTGAGATATGATTATATAATTATCATACAATCAGAAAGTAAGGTTGATAAGTTCATTAGTGGTTTAAATCCAATTCTCAGAAGGGGGTTTCCCATATGAGAAATTAGTATCTATGAATAAATTGTGCGTTTTTCAATCATCATTGCAATGAAAGTAAAAGTTATGCATCAATCACATGGTTTAAACAAGAAGTTAAATTTGGTGTTCAAAGGAAAATCCAAAAATCATGGAGATATGAAGATTATGCTTCCTTGGGGATGTATATGTAGAAAAAATCATGGTGGTAATTTTCTTAATTGGAATAATAAGTTTTTTTAGTGTGGAATGTACATGTTTAAAGGAGATGAAGACAAAGAAATATGATTTCATATAAAGGTGATATTTTGAATAAGGGATGTTAATCCAAAATTAATGTCCGACGCCAAGATAACTATGTTTCAATAATGATATACAAGATATCAACAATGAAATTGTTCAATAAAAAAAGTATTAGAACTGATTATTGAGAATGAGTTATATGTCATCAAGGATAAATTTTAAAACATCTTGGATTTATGGGATGTATCCAGTAATAAATTGAACAAGGATGAATTCATATTTTTAAAAAGAATTTATAGAAATTCATGTTATTACATTGTTTCTACATAATATTTGAAGAGGTTATTCACTTTATTTGAATGTGTCAACCATGTGATACGTTGGTATGTACAAGGGAATCAATGTTAAGATAGTGACATGAACATCATTCTAGTAACTTGAATTTATATATTTTGGAGGGGTTATGAGGTTAACTGTTTATGGAAATTTTAAGTTAATCATCATATTATGACAGTATGATTAATGTGTTATGATCCATATATGGATTTATTTATATTGTATAGCCTATTAAAATTACCTTTTCTGGATGGTAACTAAAGAAAAATCATTTGGAAAATTATAGAACTCATGATCAGTTATTACTTTAGGAATAAAGAAAAACCCATTTTTTAATAGAAGGATGTGAAGTAGATCAACAAACAGTAAAGTGTGGTTTTATCTAGAAACTGTGAAAGTATATTTTTTCATGAAAAATATTTAACTTTTCTTAAAACCAAAAATGTTTTCCTATATCTATATTTTCAATGAATTAGAATGTCACTTAATCCATTACTAATTTATTGATTTATGGTTGTTAACTTTCTCTTATCCTTGTTCTCTATCACTCTACATGAAAAAATTATGTTATCATTTTTCATTTATATCCACATTCTCACATTCCACCTTTGTGAAGTCTTATGGAAACACATTTATATGTTTGGATAACAGTTATGGTTCAAAATTTCCCTTTGTAAGGGACGTTTTAGAGCTCATTTTTACGAAGTGGGATTCAATGAATGAAACATTAACGTATTAAATCATTGATATGATGATGAATTTTGAGGGAGAAATTCTTTTTAGGATGTATAATGTAACACCATCGGATTTTGATAATTATTTTTTTGAAATTACTCAACATTATAGTATTTTTAATTTCACATAAACCCAAAAAAAGTTATACATATATATATAGTAAGCACAAATTCATAAATTCCTCTCACATTAAATACTAAATTGGCTTTCAATAAATGTAAAACCAACTTGTCTTGCACTACAAGAAAAATTGACCTTGTGTACAATGCATGCAACACTGTGTATCTAAGAGACTTTTATTTTTATTGTTTTAATTAATAAAATAAGATAATTATATTATATTCATTAAACATAGATATATATATAAAATATTTTTTTTGTTTATATATAAAACATTTTGATAACAGAAGATAATATTTTTTTCAAAGTGCCTTCATGTTAAATATTTATTTTTCTTGTATGAATCGTTTTAAATAATAAATGTAATATAAGAAAAATTTAGGAATTTAATTGGTTAAAATAAAAATCATATTAAATTTAGAACATAAAAATTATCCTTGGGTGAAGTAATCTTACTTTATTTGGAATTTTTTTATTAATAGTGAAAAATACTACTTTTTAGTTAAATTTAGCCTTTTCCGAATTACTTATTAATGTAAAATGATATTATAAATATGTTTTTGGTTACAACATATAAATATAAAAAATATTAAAACAATTTATTTCATTATAATATATTCTATTTTGAATCTAAATATAAAATTTTATCAATCTTTTGATCATTTCCAACATTAAAACCATGTTATTTCATCCCCTGTATGGGATTAGCAATAATATTAATTTAGCGGATTATATGAATGAAATTCCAAAAAAAATCCAAAATACACCACTATATTCACTCTAATGTATAGTGTTTAATAAAACCATTTTGGTTTTTTACAATAATTATTAGTATATGGGATTAAAATTAACCATAGTTGTTATGGAAAAATTATAATTAATTAGGTTCTAAAACATATAATTAAGGGCCCATATGATATATCCTCTTTCCCAACACCCATTGGCTATCCATAGATCAGCCAAAAACCTTACATTTTTTAGTTTTTGTTTTTTTAAAGATTTTTTTGTGCAATAACCTATGAAAAAATTATGTTTTTTAAATTCCATTTGTGTCCTTATCCACTCCTAAAAAAGGCCACCACCATTACCCAATACTAACACCTATAAAGCCTCTTATGATTATCCAAGACCTACTCAAATTTCCGAAAAACAATCATCTCTTTGGCTTTAATGACTCCCTTGGTAAAAAACTGCTCTCCTGGAAAAAAAATTCCACAAACCCAAAGGATTTACCCAATTTAAAAGAATCTTGTAAAAAACAGATTATGTCTAGACACAAGGTAATAGGATTTCATCTCATTATTAATTTCAACGATATACATGATATGATCACCATTATTTTCTTTTGAATGGTTAATGTAATTCCAATGATTTTATTCTATTTATCCTCTAATTATATTTATGATTATTATGTTTCTATTTAACGATCCTTCTTTCATGGGTTTCAAGTTCTAAAGGATACCAAATCGATTAAATAGTTTTTCTCAATTTTTATTCTTTGAGACTCATGTTTTTATCCACCTAAACAGTTATGTTGAGGTGAATATACATCCATTTTAAATATGTTATCAATAATAATCATCTTGTAATGACATTTAATACATCATTTAATTTACATTTCATAAAAAGAGAGTATCATTTGAAGTCACTATGTTATAAGAGTGAATTGAGATAGTCTCATCCCTTATTGATATTATTTTTGTTTATTAAACATTTAATGAAATATAATTTTAAACATACCCTTAAAATTTATTAGTTTACTTATATTATATTATATCTATATATACTCATTTATTGGTACCATTTTCTACTCATTGGTCCATATAATAGTTAATAAAGTGTTTTTCGGAAAGCCCAATATTACACTATATTCTGTAAAAAATAAATGTTTTTAAAAAAGGGTTTCAACGAATATTATACAATTATTAAATAACATCTAAAATACCATTGTACTCATTTTTACTAATATCATCAAGAGAATATTCTTTACTTTTTCTAAAAAAATCATTTCTCTACCCATTTTATGTGTAAAAGGAATGGTCTTTTGACTTCATGCGACATGTACAGATTTACCTTCTCTCATTTATTTGAAGATAATTTTTAAATTATTAAAAAGGATAATATTTAATAAATAAAAATTATAAGTAAATTTCAATGTAATATTTTTTTTCAAAATGGTTTCATAAATCACTCATATAGTTTCATAGAAAAATGGTTTCAAAATGTCTTTCAATTCTAAATTACATGTAATCAAAGTGAATTCACAAAAATGGTATTAAAATATTTTCTTGCTTATTTTATAAGTTTTAATAAAATTTTAAATTATTTCATGATTATTTATTAGTTTTCAAATATTTTTTAATGAAATGGGTTTCAAAACATGTTCACACTTTCTTCAAATATGTTCTAGTGTTTTCGTGGAAAATGTTTTTAAAATAATTGGAATCATCTATTAAATGTTTTCATGGAAATACGTTTTCGAAATTATTTAATGTATGTATTATATGTTTTCATGGTATTTTCTATGAAAATTAATTTCAAATGGTTTATGTATTAAAATTCCTCAAACAAGAAAGAATATTTTCTTAAAGAAACGTTTTTAAAGGATATATCAAAAACAAATTCCATAAAAGATGACATATATTGATGTTACTCATACCTTCTATGAAATAATATAAATGTTTGATTAATATAATTTCAATGAATCAGTTATTATTAATTCCAGATTCTTTTTCAAACCCTTTTCTCCTTTATGGGTAACATGTTTATGAAACCAATTTCTCATTCACATGTTATACGGTATTGAAACATGAAAATTTTCATGAGCTATGATTTTGATGAAATGATTATGAGACATATCTCTTTACATAGAATTTTATATTTTTACATGTTTATGATACCCATTTCAGTTCATAGGATATGATATGATCATTTTTTATACTGTAGAACATGTATGTGTGATTTTATTATGTGATGAGTGGAACCTATATCTCCCTCCAATGTGTTTGGTAAAGATTTACATCTTTTGATATAATAATGGGAGTCAAGTTGAAAGGATTTATCCATTATGGGAATATGGTGAAACTCAATCCCTTAAAATGAATGGGCTTCCATTGTGGATGATGGTTTTTCCCATCTAATTGGTGTAGTCACCATAATGATAGAAGATGGGTAAACATGATCCAATATAATAAGATGGTGAATCCTGATCCCTTACATGGAATGAAATTTTATTAGGGATGGTGGAGTACCTCTCCTTGTGGGTGAATTTACCATGAAGTGTACTAATAAGTTATAGAAATTTGATGTTAATTTCATGGAATAATATCACATGATTATATATACCATAATTCCATGTCATATTTCCATGCTACGGTTTCATGGCCTATGATATTTATTTCATTATGAATCATGTCCCATGACCTACCAATCATAATTCCATGATGGATGATATGTTGGGTATGATCTTCTATTTTCATGATCACATTCTCATAACCTTATGATCATTTTTATGCTTTAATGTCTCCCTTGTTTCCCCTTATTGAACATCTTTTCTTACCCATTTCTTATGATTTCCATTCACTTGGTTAGAAGAATTTTTTTAGTTATATGTACTATAGGTTCATATATTTATTAGATAATTTGAAAATCATTCACCTAGATAGATGCTTTTGTGTGTTGGATTCCAAAGACACTAAACCATTACTGTCCTCTGGCATTTATTTTGGGAATATACTCAATATTCATCTAAAAATGATGTAATATCCATGTATGATATGCCTAGGACACTATAATTATTCATTTAGATTATAACCTTATGAAATAAATATTTGTTTTGGGTTCTTCCAACGACTTTATTACCTACTATATTGTTGATTTGCTGAGTCTAAAAGTTGAGACGATTCCTTCTGTGATAAAACATAAAACTCTTCTTGGTCATTCATAATATATTTCATTGTGTGTAGAGAATTTTCTATAACTATTTTTGGATATATATGTTGGAATTGTATTTATTTGGGCTTAATATGGATGTCTATGTCATAATGTCGGGTATGGATTTGTTAACAACATTTAAGTCTCATATCTATTGTTATACATGAATAGTAAATTTTACAACTAAAGATGGAGACAAGATTCTCATTCAAGGAGATCAGCATATAAAAGAAGGTAAAATGGGATTTTTGGATCGAGATTATTCATGATCTTGTACTAATTAGAAGTTTTAAAATTGTAATTGTTGGATGAGATTGAGAAAAATAGTTTTCCAATATTGGTGGTTCAGTTTATGGAAAATTTATTATATCTTATACCAATGACATAAGAGGAATTTTTTATTTTTATTCTTCTGGGGACCATCCCTATTGCCCGTAAATTATATTAAATGGATCAAATATTATTAAGGGTGATGAAAGGGATGTTTTATAAGCTGGAAAGAAAAGGTTTCATTTGGAAGAACATGTATCTATGGGAAGCTCCAGTCTTGTTTGTCATAAAAGGTGGATGAACTCATTAGTTGTGTGTGTATTATCATACGAATAACCAATTAATGATAATGAACATGTTTCCACTTCCATTAATTGATGACTTGTTTGATCAAATAATAGGATCTCAGTGGTTCTGAAAAATTTACATGCAATTAGGATATCACTAATTGCTCATAAAAAAGTAGGATATTCCAAAAATTAGCTGTCAGAAGTGTATATGGTCCTTATGAATATTTTTCTATACCTTTTGGTCTTATAAATTCACTAGTTATATTTATGGAATTTATTTATTGGATATTCCAGGAATATATGGATTATTGTTTGGTGGTGTTTTTGGAGAACACATTTGTATATTCAAGGATAATGGATGATCATGAAAAAAAACCTGGAAAAATATTAGGAATAATGGAGGACCATTGCCTAAATTAAAAAATATAATAATGTAATTATTGGGTACATTAGGAACATTTACTTCTTCAAGTAATTTTTGAATAAGGTGTTTTTGATGTTCCATGAAATATAGAGTCTATTATCCCATGGAAAAAACCAAAGAATGAATTTGAGATATGCAATTTTATTTGGATTGTTAGTTAATATAGATTCATTGTTCCTTATTTTTTATGACTATATTTACCTATAACAACATTAATAAATATTAATGTTCCTTTCCAATTGAGTTTTTAATTCTTGAAGCCTTTTTCAAGAGCGTAATGTTCCTCTTACATCATTATCTGACATGATTTTTCCCAAAACATGTCATGGGTACATGGTGTATTATTATGCTTTGAAATCTTGGTTGGGATGTTTTCTCATTAAAGGGGATCATGCTGTTGTTATGGATCAAGACAGTAAAGAGTGAATGATAAAATTTCCCAACATATGTTTTGATGTTAACTATTGTTGTTCATGCTTTGAAGATATGGAATCATTAACACTAGGGTGATAAATTTACTTTGTTTATGGATCATATGAGATTTAAGCATATTTTCATACAACATGATTCAAATATGAGACAAATATTATTATGGGAGTATCTCCAAATGATTGAGTTTATAGGATGTATACACAATGAATAGTTAATTAATTGGAAGATTAATTAATTATAAAATCATATGATCAATTGGAAAAATATTCTTTATATGAGTGGTTGTTGACACAAGTTCTATCCTACATGCACATATAATGTGAAGAGAGGTGTAATGTTGTGGCATTATTTACTGTTTCATTTTTCCTTGATTTATTAAATATTTTTAAATAGGAACAGACATCTAATACAATGTTTGTGGAAATTTTGTCAAAACTCAATAGTGGGGAGTCCATTATGGGATGGAATCTATATGGGAGTAAAATTTTGATGTTCAGAAATTAGATGGTCATACCTATGGATTATTATGAACAAGTTATACATGATTTCCACAATTTGAGATGGGTTGTTCATCTTGGAATAATAAATATTTATAAGGTATTGGAAGCACAATTTCTGTATGTAAATATAAAAAGTAATGTGTTTGAGTTCATTTTGGATATTGTGGCTCATCTCACAAATTCAACACATTTCATCCTAATTTTTGAATATCAATTATTACAGGTATTGTCAAAAATCTATATCTATGAATTGGTAATGTGGCATGGAATACTAATTTCAATAGTGTCATAAAGTGTTTTTAGGTTTACATATAATTTTTAAAAATCTATATAAGAATATCCCTTAGTACTCATTTCACAATGAGCACATCATATCATCCACAGATGGAAGGAAAATACGAGTAGACAATTGTTATTTTGGATGACATGTTGTAAGCATGTGTAATTAATTTTGGTGTCTCATGGGAAGATCACATACTGTTAGTAGAGTTATCATATAAAACAATTATCACACCATGATATATTTATATTTTTTTGAAGAATTGATTGGTTGTCGTTTTCATTCTCCACTTTTATTGGTTTAATTATGGGAGGATTCAGTAGTTGGGCAGAGTTTTTTTCCATGAGTCAATGGATAATAATCATTTGATAAAACAATAGATGGAGATGGCTCAGATTCACCATAAATAATATTTAGATCATCATCGATGATCATTTTCATTCTCTGAGAATGATCATTTGTTCTTGAGGATCTCTCAATGTCATGGACATGGACATTTTGGGAACCAGGGAAATTTATCTCCTCGATACAAAGGTCATTTAGAGATACTTGAATAGGTTGTTGAGATGGAATTTCAGTTGTAATTACCACCATTGTTTAGATTATTGAATAACATGTTTCAAATTTCTCAGTTGAAAAAGTATCATCCTAATCCTAACGATGTTATTAGTAGGTATCATGCTATCATAGAGAAGTATTTGTTTTTGAATCACATGCCAATATAAATTTTTGATAGGCTATATAAAGTATTGTGTGAAAAAAATCATCAATCTAGTGTGGGTTTTATGAAAAAATGGTTAGATTCATGAAGATACATACGAATGGGAGATGTAAATGAAAGATAACAGGAAATAAATCTTTTGGTTCAGTTATTGTTTTCTATATTCTGTAGATGGAAATGCCAATGTTGCGGTGAATATAGCACCTCCCCCCCCCAATTTCATGTAAGTAACCTTTATTTAATTCTTTTTATATATATAATGTATTTTGGTGATGTTATTGAGGTATTAGGTGATTTTGGGAATGTTTTGGGGGTATTTATAATAGTTCAAAGTGGGTACACAGTTTGGGAAAACTATGAAACACTTTCAAAAAACCATGTACAAATTGGCAAGGGCTAACATGAAGTTACAACGGAAACACATAGTTTGTCCAAATCATGTTAAATCCATGTAGAAATCATGAAACCTAATATAGTGGGCACTGAATAGATTACCCATGGTTTTTTAAACTATGTGATTCAACCATATGAGTATCCTTCATGAGGTAGAATCCAGTGCACGATTAATATACAGTTTTCCTAACTATGTGACGAACCTTGATCAGTTTAAAAACTAGATCCAATTTTTTTTTTCGAGCTTGATTTAATTTTTTATCCCAACATTAATTACCCAAAATATCCTCAGCTCATTATTTCTTCAACTATAAAGATAAAGAGGCTTCTACCATCCATCCAAAGGGGATCCGAAGGCTTCTCTTGGTTCCTTGAAGATGGATTCTTCCGGTATGTCATCATTCTTTGATGTTCTTGATGTTTTTCCTTAGATCTAATTCATCCTCTATCTTGATTTCATAAATCGATGTTCATTTTGGATACATATAATTTATTTTATTCCATATATAATTATATCTGTATTTTTCTAGTTGAAGAGATTTAATGTGGGTTTTTTAGGATTTATCTTTTTTTGTGGTTGTTTTCATGTTATTTTTCATTTTCACCTATTATTTTGAGGTATTTCGATTCAATAATAACTTATCTATATTTAACATCATGGATTGGATTATTATTGATTATGTTGATTGATTTTTATTAATAAATTTCTCTGAAATGGATGGTATAGACCATCTTTATTAAAGATTTGTGGTTTTGTAAGAAATTGTGGGATTGTTGTGCAACGTTCATTAAGAAATGATTTTAAAATAGTTTCTTGGGTGATTTATGAAATATGGTTAAATTTTTTTTTTCTTAGAACTGTTAGGTCATTAAGATTACTTGGTATTGGAATGGTTTGGCATGATTGTATATGAATGGTTTTTGGGCATACTGGGGGTGTGTGTGCATATGTCATTATAAGGATTGATTGAAATATGACCTTATGCTCAGTGCCAAAGGTGTAATGGAATATTGAATTTAATAACCTTGTGTTGAATTTTTTGATAAATGATAAACTTCTCATGAGTATTGAACTATCATAACAATTAATACATGTGTGTATGTTTATTTTTTTTAATTTGAAAGAGACATTCCAAAAAATATATGAAATGTTTCAAAGAAGTTGTTTGGTTTCATTCCTTTGTATATGATATGTTTTTCTAAAAAAGCCAATTTTATGGAACATTTTTATATATTTATTTAAAAAAAATTATAAATTATTGTATATAAACTATTTTTTATAAATGTTTTGTCTGGTTCAATCCTTGTGGCGTGAGTAGGGAAGCCATTTGGGGAAAGCCAACCGACCATAATTACTAAAATATTCCATAACACATTGATGATGTTATAATTTTTTATCAGTACATGGGAAAAGGTAATGTATCACACTTATATTTTGGTTCTTAAGGATAATAGATTA
The DNA here is from genome assembly GCA_963277665.1 of Viscum album. NCBI lineage: Eukaryota > Viridiplantae > Streptophyta > Magnoliopsida > Santalales > Viscaceae > Viscum > Viscum album. The sequence goes on along the minus strand of OY728165.1, from coordinate 666,905,611 downwards.
GTTTTGTGGAGTTGATCATGGAGCATGATGGATCCTTGGAGTTTGGGTTGTCATTTATTTTTGTTGGTTTTTTAGTCTTGTGTTATGTACATTGTTATTGTAGTATTTTGATTTTGTAATTAGTTTTAGTTATGTTTTTTATATCAAATATTTCATTTATTTTTCATTCATTAATCCCATGCATCTTGTAGTTGGATTATTGGTTATGACTTGTTTGGTAGGTAGATTAATTTTAAAAGGAAAAATTATCCCCCAACTGTTAGTGAATACATTGGTATTTATATCTGGCCTTTCACATATTGGGGACATCCCTTAAGGCTATGTATCATCCTCCTACCTTCTCAATCCAATGAGAAGAATATGGATGTTACATGTCTTAGTTGTTCTAATCATATTGATGGAAATATGTGGTTAAAATTTATATACGGTTGGTAAAATGTAAAATCTAATGATTTTATGATAAATTTATCTTTATATAAATTTCATTGATTGAATAATTTATATTAAAATTTTAGTATTATAATCCATAGAAACAAAAAAAATATTATGCGATATTTATTTCATTTTTATATTTCATTATATCATTATTATGATATGATTATTTTTTTAAAATGTTTTCCAAAGTATTGTGTTTTTAGTGAATTCGTAATATAATACTAATTTATATTAATTGTTCATCCAAAATTAAAATAAGACACATTTAGTAAGATATTATATACATAAATACATATTAATCATCATTACAGACTATTTTTTGAATATGATCATTTTTTACAAAAATCACATATTTCTAAAAAAAATTGTTCTTCATTGCATTTTTTGCTTTTTCATAAATTCATTCCAGACAGTTTTTTGAATTGAATTTCATAAAATTGGTTATTTATTTTGAATTAATATTTTAAAATTTTAAATATAGGTCCATTTTATTTTCATACATTATGAATATTATCATTGGTGGATAATTTTCAGCTCGATATGGGTTGAATGGGTAAAACCCAAATAAAACATTAGTATAAGACATTACATATTTTCTAACGCATTACATTTTCCTATTTTATTAATGTAATAATACCATTTAAATCCATTAATTGAATATTTGACTACATGGAACAATTTTTCATTGATATGGATAATTTTTTTAAATTTAAAAAATAATAAGTACCAAATGTCAAATTGCTAACATTAATGTCCACAATATTTTTACATAAGGATATACAAAATATTATCTTCAGTTATAAATGTACAATTACAATATGTATTAGTTTTGTTATCATTTTTATTTATTTTAAATTTTAGGTGATATAATAATTATCCTAAATCATCATGCAATTATAACACAATATTTATTTAATATATTGATAAATATAAAAATTGATTTAAAAATTATTTAATTTAATATAATTTGATAAATAATTATATCCCTAGAGCTTATTTTTTGAATATATCATATTCTGGATGTTATAGAGGATTATATTTTAATTTACTCTTTATCTTGTTTTCTTTAATGTAAAATTTAATGTATAGTGCAAAAAATTACATTAATGATATTTTATGAAAATATTAATTTTTAAAATTCTTTAAAATTATTTAAAATAATAAAATCGGATAATGTGGATAACACGTATTCTAAAATCCCATCCTTTTTCCATATATTAATGAATCATCAACTCAGATGTAAAATTATATCCAAACAATATTTAATATGTTATTGCCACAATTAAGGTAGAAATTGCTTAACCAAGGGGTTAATATAAATCATATGGATTGAAATGATATCTAAAACTTTCAAATTTGGATTTTTTAATATATTAATACCACAAAATATTTATCAAAAAATATCATCTATTTGAGAATTATTTTATATGAGTTAGATGAACATTATATTATAATATTTCCCGAATTTCTTGAAGTGTCTCTCCCCTTACATATAAGTGGACACCAGATATATAGTTTCAATACAAATTCTAGATAAAACTATGTTGATGAAAACCCAAAAATTATATTTTAAACTAATATTATCACAATATATTATTTCTGATCTTCATAAAATTCCATTCACATGTTATTTCTGAAGGGATCTAAATGAAGTTTATCATATAAGAAACAATCATATTTACCAACTATTTCATTTCATTGATTTTCTATATCTTATTAATGTGTTTTAACATTTCTAAAATAAAAAATCCAATATAATAACTATATTGATATGTAATTATTTTTAATGTAATAAAACATTTTCTATCTTTTTACATCCTATGAAAAATGAAATCATTGGTCGTGTGTTTGTAAGGCATACCATCTAAACATAGAAGTGTTTTTGGTTTTCATTAAAACATGGAAAATAGTATGGATAAATTTAAATGATTAATGTGATTTATATGATATAATGATTATTTCAGAAATGTGAAATATTATTGTCCTTTATTTTTTCTATCCATTAAAAAGTGAAAATATTATTAATCTGTATATATGGCCAAAAGACTCAATGAATGATTTAATTCATTTTTCAATCACTAACTATTATAGATAAGCAAATATATATATATATATATAATATATATGTTATATATAACATTATTAACATTTTCTATATTAGGGGACCACATTCAAATAAAAATTACAGAAACTACTACAATAAAATTCTTTGAAAAAAAGAATAAATTAATAACCAAATATTTGATAGTAATAAAATATTGAAAACCAATATGTGAAAAAATGTTGAATATGGATAATATTTTATATTAAATATATTTATATTAATATGATATTTATTTATAATACATCTATATTTATTATACTAGATTTCATAATTTTTTTTCTGAATTCAAATCATGAGGTGAGTGATTTAACCTCTATATCAACACCAATGAGACAAATTTGGTATCAATCACATATTTTAATTTATGAACTATATATATTACCCCATTTCTGGGTTTAAAATTTATATATATTTATTCATAAATGTTATTATTTATATTCATTCACGGACATTCAATGAATTACAATTTAAATGTTACCAAAGCAGTACATATTTATTTTATAGTCACATTTTTTGGGATTGAAATTATTTTCATTAAAGTAATATTATAATATATCATTCATAAACTCCATAAATGTTTATATCCTATATATATTGAAGGATTTTTTCATTTTTTTCTTCAATAATATCCACCAAATATAACATGAATAGAAAAATGTAATATTTATATTCAAAGATGATGTTATTTATATTTGGATTAGGTGTATTTTTTTCATGTCCTTTTTTCAACATTATTATAAATGATTCATTTTTAATTAATCTATTGAATAATAATACATTTTATTTTATCTATAATTTTTTAAATTATTTGAATGGAATCATTATAATGTTTTAAAAATTTCCTATTTTCAATTTTCATTACAAATTGTTAAAAGAAATTTATATTATTAACATAAACAGTGTCACTAGATTTTCCCACCACCATAAAAATTTCAAAATATATAATATATTCTATATGTTTGAAATAGTTTTACAAATAAAACTATTTTAAGAAATTTTTTTAATTATTCTCTTCCAATAACATTTGATCTAAAAAAGTGGTGATATTATATTGAAAAATTTATTTATGATTAATAGATAGAAATTTCACATATATTGATTAGATTGGTGGTCTATGAAATTATACTTGGAGAATATGATTACAATGATAATTTCTCATTTAACATGATATTTTTCTTAAATATCCATAATATTTGAACAAAAAATATTATTTTTTACTATGTAATCTACTATTTCTAAATATATTTATTTCATATTAAAGAAAATTTATTAACTCGGGTTATTAAAATATTTTTTATTCTGTACTCAATAAGGATATTTTAGGATAAATAATACTTTTTTTAATTCAACTGATCAAACATTATTAGTGCAATTTTATTGATATGTTGTAATTGGAGGGGTCTAGTTATTAAAATCCCCATGATGAATCTATGAGAATAATGAGAAACAAATATAGTCTGAACTTATTAAATAGTTTATTATTGTATAATTTAATGTATTATATTTTTTTGTAATATTTTTAAATATTATATGTAATTTATTCATGCCCAACCGCTGAGACGACATATGATTCTAAGGCCTAGTGTGACCAAAAAAAATATTTGAAATATATTAAATATATTAAATAGTGTGTTCTAGTGGTTTTCCTAAAATAGTGTAATAACATCTAAATGAGTTCCAAATATAGAAATTTGAGTGAACCATTGCATTTATTGTAGCAACCTGACCATAGTCTCGGCCTAACAATGGGCGGTGTGGGTTGATAGTGAAATTTAATTTTTGAGCGTTTTAAAGGATAAAATAAATTAAGCATTTATTTTTTTATTTTATCATTTTGTAGAGATGCAACATCATTTATTGTAATTATAAGTTTAAGTTGGTATCCAGGTTTTGGCTCATAACCCTATACCTTTTTTGAGGCTCTAGAGAGAACCCAGATAAATATCTTAATGAAAAATGACCATGGGTTTGTGATCAGAGACCAACGAGAGCATTCATGACAAATATCTCCAATGGTGTTGATGTAGTGATATGAAATCATTAGAGATTTACCCATCCCCATGGATGGGAGTTTTTTTTCAATTATTTTTTACCACGTTCATAAAATTTACAATGAATAAGGATCTTCCCCAAAATATGTTGACTCACAGTATGATTATTCATACATGAGGGTTTTATTGTGGGAATTATGGGATGATTATACTATTTTTTATATTTATCAACTTTACAGAATAGATCAAGGTCATAGTGAACAACAACTGATGTTTTTTCTTTTGGTTGTTCCATATTTTTTTTATCCGGTAAAATTTTTGAGTTAATTGTGTTCTTTTTAGTTTACGAAAAAATAATCATTGCACCTTAGTTTCACATGAAAACAATCCAAAATTTATGATCCATAAATTTTATGAATCTATGGAGATGAGATGATGGTTTAAGCATTAGATCAAATGACGGTGTTCTCCAATTTCTCATTCTTTCTTAGAAACAATGAACAATGACAATCTGGTTTTATGAGTTGATTCAAGGAATGAATCATACCGATTTGGTGATGACAGGAATAGACGATCCACAAACATTAGATTTCTGAACAAGGATAGATGTAAATTATGGTTGGAGTAGCGTAGGTGACAACAAAGTGAAAAAATGGTTTGAGGAGAATTTCATAGAACACTTTGTGATGTACATACTACACAGTTTGTGGCCCCCACTAAGTAGTGTCTATGGGTTTGGGAGGTAGTATAGTGGAACATGTCTGTGACCCCTATCACATGGTGTCTGGGGACCACCCAATGAATCAATGTTAATCTTATGATCTACCTGGGCATGGGTTGGGGTACATGACTTGACAAAATATCATATAACCTACCACATGGTCAGACCAAGACCATGCGCAAGGGTTACCCATTGTACCGGTACATGGCAAGGATAACATGGGTTGACCCCATGTAATGGAACACAGCCAAAGTACATTGGTGGACCCCAGATAGTATGAAATGGAATGTGAGACTTTCTACCCATCAGGTATACCTCTTATATATGACATGTTCTTGTGAAACTTGACATTGAACATGGGTAGTAATCAGGGTCTTGGGACAAGGAATGTGGCACTTCAACACACCGTGTAACCATCCATATATTGATTTAATCTCTTGGCCACCATATCTCAAAAAAGTTTCATGAATTATGGTTACCTTTCTCATTCACCTGACAGTCAGTTGGTATCATTTCCCATTCACAAGAGTATGATCCCATCAGTGGGGATTTCTCGATATATTAGTTGGAATCCCCTTCAAGTGGCCCCAAGTAGGATCATCTATTCCTTTCTATATGAGTCATAATATCACACCATGTCCCCGAAATGATCCTCATCTATGTATCGTGATCTTCCCCACTCATGGAGTGATTTCACCCAATGATAGTGTATTGTGTCTCTCTTCAGATCGATTAGTGTGTTTACCTCATGAAGATTCAAACTAACAATACATCTCGGGTAGGCAACGTCAGTGTTATCTTACTCAGGAATGTGTGAACCCAGATGAGCTTCTTTATTGAATCTTTTGACTGAATCTACAGTGTTGGTATACAATAGTTGTGACGCAACTCTAAAATATGGTTTGGGGTTTCATTATATCTGGATATGTCCTTGTTATATGTGTTGTATACAAATATTGTGTAGATCTAAAAATATATTCCTTTTATTATTATTTTGTGGTTTCGGGGTGTCTTACTGAGTATTGTTATTGTCACCCATGCATTGGATTTTCTCACACGTGTCGTGTATTATGTAGAAAACAAACATTTTGATGGATTCCATGGTGGACTAGGACCATATCTATATGCATTCAAATAGGAAATGGTGTTCCTATATCTTTGAGTAGAAGTAGATGTACCATTTATTTACAAGTTGGAAATTGTGGTTTTCTGAATCATTCTGCTATAGAGCTTGTATTTTGGACATGTTTACATTACTAAAAAATACATTCAGGTCATAGTCTTTTTTTGTGTTCATTGTAATTCATGAATTTTGTTCCTTAGTGGGTTTTACATATTAGCATTTTTTGCTGGGATACATGTGTGTATGTACAGGTACATATTCAAAGCCTCACAAGATAGTGATATTCCTACTTAGTGTTAGTTACCAGCCCCAGGTCTGTTGGATTCTGCCAATTCTAAACAAGTATAATGGCTCTATTACTAGACATGTTCAATGTACCAAGTCATCTAAACATGTTGGTTGAGAACTAGCTTAAGACCCCACAAAATGTTCTGATAACACGGGCCATTCTACATGAAATGTTTTATTGACCATCACCCTATCGAGGAGCACAAGTTGAGTGTGCTTCATGATTTTTTAGATACGGAGTCCCCTGAGGTTAGGAGGAATTCCTAACCCCCATTTAGAAGAAGATTAGTTTGAGGTAGTGACAACCATTTTCCATATCATGAGGATGCCAATAGTCCAGATTGCGATTGTGGAGACAATCCATCATCAAGGATCGAAAGGGTGATGTTATAGTTTGGCCATGGAAACTCACGATGAGGTGACTCTTTCATTGATGGAGTTCGAGTGTAACTTTATATTAGTGTTATCTATGTTTACATAAACATTGGTGCATATAAAGGAGCTTTTCAGATCCCATAGGGAAGCATGATAATGCCTAACTATTAATCGAGGTTTGACTACCTCTCAAGGTACTCAATAAATATATTTAGGGACTAGTACATCATCAATCATCCATTTTATAAATTTCTACAATGGTATATCCATGCAAGATTTATACCACTATGCATTTAAACATATTCCAGAGTGTCAAGTAAGAATTGGTGGTCGAGAGATTCTGGGTGAAGCAGATGTAGCCAGTGATATTCACCAGTAGGCAAAGAGGTGCAGAGACCTCAACAGTGGGGAGATGATGCAAAAACATTGGGTTGTAGACATAGGAGACATTATAGGATGTACATAGACATTGGATATACGTTTTTGGGAGCTTTTGCTGGTTCTAGTCAGCCTAATTAGAGGTGATTCAACACATAAGGAAACAAGAGACATCTTGCAAGAGATTTACCAATCCTTCAAGCAGCTGATAGGGGAATGATGGATGACCCATAAAGGTAGATGCAACAAGTGTAGAAGAAAGATCCTCCAGGTGGAGGTCTTGGAAGAGGAGTAGTGAGAGAATTTGGATTTGTTTGACATTTCAAGGTACTACCAACAGCACCCCCATGATGTCCACAATAGGCTCATGGAGCTAGTGGTTTGGGGTCAGGATATCATCATGTGGTCAAGAATTTCATCCTATATAATTCTAGATATTATCCAAGGAATGATCAATGTCTTATCTACCTTAGATTCTATACATATAAACACTAGTTCCGGTCTTTATTTTCGCATCACTTACCTTGTTTGAGACCTTGAGATTCTGATATAACCCTTGAATCAACCCTTATAATTAGATACACATATGAGAGGATACTTTATCATCACACACGTATTCCAATAGATTGAGCTGATCCATGGAGGAAAGGTTTTTTTTAGAACCTACTAGTAGAGGGATTGAGGCCTTATGATTTCATTCTAGGTATAGAGTGGATATCTTCAGTCCTTGGCTAGATTTATTGTTTTAGGTGTAATGTGTGGTGTGTCTAGAATGATGGGATGGGGATTTCCATTTTTAGGGAAATGAATAGGATGGGCTCATGCATATAAAGTTTCAGCCAAACACTCAGGAGTTTGCTTGCCTTATCATCATAGGAGTAGATGTTTTGAGCTTTCAGTTCCCAGTATAAGTGGTAGAGTATGAGGGAATATTTCCAAAAGATGTTCCATGATTACCACCTCATTAGGAGATCAAATTCTACATCGAATTACACACTAAGATGATAGTAGTGTCCTCGCTAACATATTAGATGGATCATGCAGTGCTTTGTGGGATGAGGGTGAAGTTGGTGGACTTGCATAAGAAGGGTTCCATGAGTCCTAGTGTTTCACGATTGGTGGCCCAGTTTTGTTGGCCCAGAAGTTAGATGGGATAAATAGTAGTCTGTGGTTTGCCAAAACATGAAAAATGTGACCATAAATAATAAGTATCCACTACCAAGGATCGATGAACTATATAATTATTTGAGTTGGGAATGATGTTTCTTGAAGGTTGAACATTGACCAGGCTATCACCAGCTATGAGTACATGGTGATGTTATACCAAAGACGACTTTCAGATTCTATTAAGGTCATTATAAGTACTTGGTAATTCTTGTTGGAATGGTGAAAACCCAAGTAGTGTTCATGGGACTCCTGAAACGGATCATTTAGCCCCACATAGACTGGTTCATGGTAGACTTCATCGATGATATCATAGTCTAATCAGCATCAATGTAGAATCATGTGAGATATATAAACATTGTTCTAAATGAACTCATCGAGGACAGGATTTATGGGAAAATCTCATAGTTCTAGTTCTACATTCAGGTAGTCCACATTCTCGGACATGTTTATTAGCAGATGGAGTTGTGTTGGAGCCATCCAAGGTGGCCATAGTGATAGCATGGGAGCCACATAAGATCATTATGGAGGTACGGAGCATCCTTGAGATGATAGGTTATAATAAAGGATTAATAAATAATTTTGTGAGGATATCGACACCTATGAATGATTTTACCTAAAAGGGGAAGCCTTTAGTATGGACATAGATGTTCTAATAGGATTTTTATTTGGTGGGGAAAAGTTTGAGGAGTGCTAAAATCTGGAGATTTCCAGAGGAGGTTGTTGAGTACGATGTATTTTTCAATTCATCAAGGACTACACTCGGTTGTTTCCTAATGCAGAGGAAAGTGGTGAATGCCTATGGTTCATGCCAATTAAGACCACATGAGTAGAACTATGTGACCCATGATCTAGAGTTCACAGTGGTATTCTCCATGCTAAATATGTGGTGACACTACCATATGGGAGAGCATTTTATCATCTACTCTGACCACAATATTATAATGTATATCTTCTATCAGAAAGATCTAATCATGAAAAATATGAGATGGATAGAGTTCCTACAAGAATACGAATTTTTCATTGATTATACTCATAGGATGTAGAATGTGGTGGTGAATTCTATCAACGAGTGATCTAGATCACAGTTGTCAAACGAGGCATCAAAGTAGTTTGCCTCATTAAAATTATCCTTCCGGGATAGATATGGTGCAGCATGACACTAGTCGATGGTTGTCACCTCTCCACTATTATTGATACTCATTGAGGCATAGCTTGGGGATACTGACTACAAGTCCCAACTTACTCAGATGTTCCTAGGTCATTCACTAATGTATATCAACAAGGTGGGGATCAGTTCTTCCTTTTCAGAGGATTCACAATTGTACTAGTCTTGTTCTAGGTGGAGATTAAGATAGAGTTTCATAAATCCCCTTCGTCCATACACCCTGGTAGGGAGAATATGTACTAGGACCTCTAATGACAGTTTTGGTGGTCTGGGTAGAAGAAGGCAGTGGCCGAGTTTGTTGTGTGATTCCTCAGGTAGTAGGAGGGGATGGCTGGGAACCATGTTCCAGTGGGATTGAATCGTCCCCTTACGGTGATAGAATGGATGTGGTATGTGATATCGATGGGTTTGGTGGTGGTTTTATCACATAATTATTGTGGAAATGATTCTATATATTTGATCCTTGCCGGATGCAACAATTATTCCCACTTACTACCAATTCGAGATAAATGTTTAGTGGAGAGTTTGTGACACCTATACATTCAAGAGATTGTTCGACTACATGGAGACCCATTTAAGATAGTTTCTGATCATGATTATCAGTTCACATAATTTTTGTGGATGAGATTATATTAGGAATTTGGAACATAGATATTCATGGAACAACATTTAATCCCCTCAAAAGGCCATATAGTGTACACCAATATAGTCATGGATGACATTCTATGGGATTTCATGTTGGACATCAGTCATTGTTGGGAGGATCACCTAACTCTGGTGTACATCTTGTACAATAATATCTACCAATCCACAATTGTTAGGGTACTATTTGAGGATCATAATGGGTGACACTCAAGGTCAATACTCTGTTGGACTGCCCCATGAGATTGAGTACTCAAGGGTCCAGAATTAGTGTGAACTACTACCAAGAAGGTGGAGATCATATTGGACATGATGAAGACTACCCAGATCAATAAAAAATTATTATTCTAATAAAAATTGGGGACATTTGGAGTTCAGGGCAGGAGAACATACCATCTTTAAGGACTCACCTCATTGATTTTTACAATTATTTGGCAGCAAAAGCAAGTTTTCTCTATGTTTTATCATCCCTTTTCTAATATTATGAAGAGTTGTTGATGGGGAATGTATCTTAGCTCCACCCCTATAGTTTCACTGGTTACATGACATCATCCATTTATTGCCACTAAGGAGTTACTTGCATGATCCAATTCATGTCATCGACTAGGAAGACATATACAATTTTGATGGGGAAACCTTTTCTGAGTACCCAGTGGAGATCAAGGATCAATAGGAGAGGATCCTCTATGGGTTACTGATTCCCTTTGTTTGTTTATAGTGGCATCACGAGAATCTATAGTAGAGAAAAGGGTAGGGGGAGGCTCATATTCATATGCAGTACCCACTTCTTAGTTTGTATCCTTTTTTTGGCTTTTTAGGGACGTAAATCCCTAATGTGGGGGGAATTTAATGCTTTGTATTTTTTAATGTCATATTTCTAAATATTATATGGAATTAATAAGAGATCAGTTGTTGAGACATCCTGTGATTTTGAGGATGAGTATTCTTAGAATAATTTTTTGAAATATAATAAATATATTAAATTTCTTCTGAAAACATTTTTCCCGATGTATTGTAATTTCTTATAAATATTATCCTTGATTAGAAATCTGAGTGCACTGTTACATTTAGATTCATGACTTTACCACAAGAAAGGAATCGCATAGGCTGACACTGTAAGATTTTGAAGGATATTATTGGATGTTCTAAATGATAAAATAAGGCAATATTTTATTTTATTATTTTATAATTTCTCACAGATTCAGTGATATTTCTTTTAATTAAATTTTTTAGGGATCTAGGGTTTGGATCATCACTATGGAACATCAAGGAGGATCTGGAGAGAACGTAGAGAATTATCTCTTTGGTATGTCACAATGATTCTTAGATTAGTGATTGATGGTCACTATTCTTGATGAATCTCACCAATGGCGAAGATGTAGAGATCAATCCTTGTCAATGAATGATCCATCCATATGGTAGGGTGCGTTATTTCAATTCATTTTCCACATTATTATAATTGACAATGAATGTGGATCAAACGACCAACACGTTGAGCCACGATTCCACCAATCTTATGGTTGGGTTTGATTTTAGGAATTTGTAGATTATTATACTATTTTTTAAATAGATCATTTTAATAGAATGGATCTATAAAATAATTAAAAATAACTAAGGTTAATTTTTTGTGTTGTTCAATGTTCTTTACTTCCAATATAATGTTTCACATTCTTCGTGTTCTTCACATTCATCATGGTTTACAAAAAACTATTAGTGCACCTTCATTTCATGATGAAACAATTTGAAATTGATGACATGGAATCAGAACAGCTCAACAGAGGTGAGATAATTGTTATGGAAATGGGTAAAATGACGGTGGATTCCCATTTATTGTTCTTCATCAAAAATGAAGAATAATGATGACCTTGTTTTCGGAGTTGATTACTGGCACAGATCTTACCGATTTGGTGAATGTGGGACCATACAACCCCATACATTGAGTTTCCCAACCAGGTGTGACTAGAAACAACCGACAGCGTATCATACGAGATGATGTAGTGTGAACTAGGTATTCTAGAGATTTATATAGAACACAGATTGTAGTATGGACTACACGGTGTGTGTCCCCCACTAATTGGCGACTAGGGTTTCAGGTGTCAATAAAGTGTCAGTAATCTTGTGACCCATATCACACGGTGTGCGGGTCCCACAGTAAGACTCATCATGTATATAGTAAGATATATGGACATGGGATATAGTACACATATTTTCTACATGGTGTGTACCCTACAACATGGCGATACCTAGACTGGGTGGATGAGTTACACATTGTACTATTATATGAGCAAGAGAACATGAGTTAAGAATATGTATCAACACTTGGTTAGATGACATAGATGGTCCCTGGAATGTAGGACACAACATGTGATATCTATGTACACCTCTTTTATATGACATGTTTTGATGACACATTTCATTGAACATGGTCAGTACCTGGTGTCATGGGACAGGGCGTGTAACCCTTCCACATGTTGTGAACCACTTTGTACATAGATTGATTCTATTATCAAACTTATCACAGACATTGTGTGTTAGGTATGGTTACCTAGTTCATTACCCCGAAGGATTGTTGGTATCATTTCTTAATCCCAAGTGTCTGATCCATTTTGTGGGAATTTCTGGATATAATAGTTAGAATCTATTATGAGAGGCCCAAAGTAGGATCATTTATCCCTTCTTTTGTCCTAAGTAATGTCTTGGTTTTAGCATAATCAATCCTAATAGATTTTGACTCTCTACATTGCAGGTGAATCTAGATGAGTTGGGGTATCACCCCATGATCCTGGCAATGATCCTCATTAGTGTATTATTATCTTCCCCACTCATGGAGTGAGTACCCCAAGAGAGAGATTATTGTATCTCTCTTCATATCGTTAAATTTATCTCTAACAGAATGATTCTCTATAAACCAAACTTCTAATGTGAACATCATCAATTCTATCAGACTCAGGAGTGTGTGCTCCAAGATGAGTCACTTTATGGAATCTTCAGATTGAATCTCTACACTGGTATGTGGAAGTTGTGACTTACCAATAGACTATGGTTCGTGGTTTGATTATATCTATATATGTAATTTTTATATGTGTTGTAGATCTATAATATGTATTGTTGAGTATATTTTACTTAGTCTATTTTTTTTCTGGATGTTATTCTAAGTGTGGTTATACTCACCCTAGCACATGTTATTCCCACACATGTTGTGTCTTTATCATATGAGCATACTTTTGATGGATTCCATGGTTTACTAGGAATAGACACAACTATGTGGGTTCAGAAGGGTCGAGATGTTCTAATGGCATTTAGGTGCAATCCTTGTACCTTTTTTTACAGGTTGTACTTTGTAGTTATCAAACTAATTCTTATTGTGAATTTTAATTTTGGATTAGTTTACATTAGAATATTTTAATTTCCTGCCATAATTTTATCATTGGTTTTAGTTTTATTGATGCTTTAATATTTCCCAAGTGGATTTTATTTTTCATTATTACGGTCATGGAGATTTTTTCCTGCTTACAGGTACTTAGTCCATGCCTCCATTGGTAGTGATATGACTACTCTGTGCTAGTCAACCACCCTTGGCCTATTAGATGTTGTCAGGGGAGACACATCATGTAACATCTCAAGTAAATAAACATTATGGCATTCTTCACATTTATCCATATTTGTGAATAAAATATTTATATAACATTAAAGGGGACTCTATGCTCGATGGCATACCCAACACGCAACAACAAGTTTCATGGGAATCATACGTTGCACTCTAATAATAAAATAATATTATTTTAAATGGTAGTTAACGCCTAGCTGTTGTGATGGAGGGAATGAATAGAACTAACTACAAAATGATTATATATTTTTTTCAAATATTTTTACTATTTACAATAAATGTTAGAGGATTAAAAATGTGAACGAATCCAATTTTAAGCGTAAACTTTCTAATATTCTTCAAAAGGTCGATTAACCGCCTTTTGATGGAGAACCTCTTTAAAATAAACTTTTTGATAATACTATGTGTTATATATGACAAAATAAAATTCTTCTTTAGAATCGGGACATCAAAATTTACTTTCTGTAAATTTTTGGCACTTTTCTGATAAAGTACATTTTTTAATGAATAGTGAAAAATGCAGTATTTTAATTCAAAACCTCTTTTTAATCAAATTTATTTATATTATTATATTATATTTTAAATTGGGTTTAAAGTGAAATTAGAAAATATTTTTACCATTAAATCCAATGGTGGTCATTGGAATTAATTTCACTTTGAAATTTGACTTAAACTAGTGTCAATCTTTTAATAGATATTGTTTCTTAAAAACACGCTATTTGTTTTGACAGTGGGAATTAATTATTAAATTAATTATTGCAACTTATATGTTTTGAATTTTGTAAAATAGACATAATTTTTGAATTTGGAATATCAAATATAGCCTAGATTGAGTTTTTGGTAATTTTCTGAAAAACTTCCATTTTTGATGAATAGTGAAACCACTAAGTGGTACTTATAAAAACCGATTTTCCGTTTAAATGAAAATTTTCAACCTTTGTGTTTTGAATTTCAAAATTCCGACATACATGGTTGTCATTAAGAAGTAAAATGTGGTTCAATGGGATTAAAATAAGTTTTTGGTGAATAGTAACTTATTATGTTTTTAATCGCGATTAGAGGTAATTAGTGTAGTTTAAGGTAAAAATAATGTTTTAATAATATGAAATGACCTATAAAAATGTCCTACACTCATTGGATGAGTCATGTACGACAAAGAAAATCCATGGGTCAACTTGGGGACCCCATGGAGACACTTTGGTTGGAAAATGACATAAATACCTTTTTATTTAATGTTAAAATTAAAATGACACAAACATGAGTTGTTTTACTAAAAAAATTTTAAAATGGGGTTATACAAGTCAGATATTTGACTATAAATAGTCATATTAAAGATAAAAAGATTCCATACATCATTGTGTTTTTTATATAATTTATAGACATTAAATTAATTAAATTATTTATGACATCCTGATGATGCAACGATGACTTCATTATTTAACGATTTAAATAAAATGGAATGATAATTTAAAATCTAAAACCTACACATGTACAAAACCTATTGTATGGGTTGATCTATAACCCTTATCACCTTATCCTTGAAACACATCAATTTGGGACAATTTAAATCCGAAACTCATTCAAAAATAAAGTAACATTTCTTTACTTTCCATGAGTGCCGCTCCTCTCCTCTTATAAAAGGCCCCCACCTCTACCTCCTTACCCACACTTCAAAAGCCTTTGGAATAGTCAACCCCTACCCATTATTTATCTCCACATCCCTCTATTACTCTTTGAATCCTCACATTGGGCAGAAGTCTTCCCAAGGAAGCCTTTGAGCTCAAACCAAAGGGAGTTACCCGATTTTAAGGTAATGTCTTCACTTGTGTTATTTTGTTTTATTTTGTTTCTCCAACCCCCTAAATATTTTTATTCATTTATTTTGTAACAAATCCAGTATCTTAAATATACTATGATTTTTTTATAAGAAGCATTCGAGCTACACCTACCTACATCTAATGATTAAAGAACATACTATTTCTGCGGATGGCAAATTTTTGCCTCCCGAATCGATGATTGTTCAACACTCATATAACACCTTAAAAGATGGAAATTAAGATGTCACTATATTTATATATGATATATAACATTTTTATGTTTTACTTAAGCTTCTGTATCTTTCTTTTTTGGCATACCTTTATGGTTTCCATTGTGGGTAAACATGATAATTTCATTTTAGGAAGTGCGGACTACCGCCCCCTCAAAGTGATTTGATTCGTTAATGCCATATGTGGGATGTATAATGGATGGATTTAAAGTTATTATATATGATTTATGTTACATATAAATGATGAATATAATTCTGTAATTAAAATATACATACCTCTCATTTGGTTTTAATTTCATTAATATGACATAGAAATGAAAGTAGCTTTTAATGCGTACGTACGACTTACCGTCTCCATGAACGGTGCATTTTATTTCTTAACTATAAATGATTATGTAATATTATAAATATATATATATTCTGGATATATATGATATATATGAAATCCAATTCATTAATATAATTCTAGATATAATGAACCATTGACCACATGAACAACATGTAATTGTAAGAAGTGCACTTTCGACTTATGAACCAAATATCAACAAAACAGACATTATTAACTTAAATGATTACATAATGTTTATAGCATGGAAATAAGTGATATAAAAGGAATAATGAACTGATAAAAGGTTCTTAATAAAGTGTAAATTAACTCAAGTTTATTATTCAGGATGTTAAAGAATGATCGAGTCAAGTCAGACCTGAGGTAAGGGATCCTACTCCTCGCTTTCTTTTTAAGTACACTCTTTTAAGTCATTCCTTTTAATCTCATCTTTATTGTGATTGGGATGATATTTTATATTACTCTTACTTTAATTTTAATGTTTATATGATGAGAGATACTATTCTCTCTCATCAATCCATTTTGGATGTTTTGAGTGGCGCCGTTAGGCTGCCGAATTTTCGTAATAGATCTAACCTCTCTCTTTCTTTTAAAGTACTCTTCGTTATGTCACATCTTTTAAGATCCTATTTGTTATGATGGGGGATTTTATTGTATAGTCCTCTTGTTTTACATTTTATTGTAATATTATGAGAGACCCTATTTGATCTCATCAATCCATTTTTGGATGTTTTAAGTGGCGTCGTTAGGCTACCGAGTTTTCGTAAGGGGTTTTTCATCTCACTTTTATTCCCATGAGATTTATGCTACATTTGCCACAATTTCCTTTGAGTGGTGTATGTACTGACCATTATTTTACTCATTGTGTAATATACATTCATTTATGAGTATTTACATCAATGTTGTATTGTCCTTCTTTCACGGGGTGTATGTTTCGAAAGATACCCAAGTCGGTATGAGATCCTTTCAC
The DNA here is from genome assembly GCA_963277665.1 of Viscum album. Classification (NCBI taxonomy): domain Eukaryota; kingdom Viridiplantae; phylum Streptophyta; class Magnoliopsida; order Santalales; family Viscaceae; genus Viscum; species Viscum album. Next base: position 666,888,252 of record OY728165.1, on the reverse strand, counting down.
CCTCCTCTTTTTAAAAGACTTATTTTTTTATGTGTTTTAATTCACATACTATTATGTTGTGATTGTTCTTCTATATCCTTACTGATGTAAATTTTATGTCCATGTTATGAGATACCCTTTTTATCTCTCATCAACTCTTTTTCTAAATTTTGATGTGACGCCGTTTGGCTGTCGAATTTTTGCAATGGAACTTCTTAATCAAATTTTGATTCTCCGTGATAAAATTGTACTCATTTAATATGTCATACTATGAATATTTGTGAATGTCCTCTGATTGTTTTACACTTAATATCCACTTATATTTGGTGTATTCTTTTGTCACAATTAATTATGTAATTGATTTATCCTTAATCCAAGGATACCGTCTTTGAATGGGACTTCATATCAATCTCCTTTCATTGAGGCAAATTTTGTTTTATACAAAAACTTCTTTTATAAGGTGTATAAAACCATTTGAATTTAACATTTAATCAAATGGAATATTTATTATACGAAGCGTTTAATAAACGAAAAAAGGGAATGTTTTTGTCGTACGTTTGCGGCGACAACGACTTCTTTGCCGCCGTGACCATTATTTGAGTTTTGGCTTCCTCTACAAGCCATACCATTTAAAAAAAAAAAGAAAAAATAAATACCGTGTTTTACATTTCATTATTTTGGTATTTAAAATGGTTTTCATAATGTTTTTATATCAATGTGTTGTATTGATATCTTGTGATTTAAAGGTGGAAATGTTATGTTTTCTTTATACATGTTTTATGTCATACGATTATGTTGTGGTTCTTGGGAATTGTTATGAAGATGGGTGGTTTCGTGATAAATTAAGGGCGGGTGAGCCCGATATTGCTCTCCAATGCATTGGGTAACGCGAAGGATTGAAACATTAAGGTTTCTACGAAGATATTTAGGGGATATACTGTGATGGGTATTCCAAACGTAACCAAGTGGGTTACTCCCTACGTAAGAATGTTATGAATGCCTCAAGTTACCATTATGTGTTAGGATTTATATCTTTTATTAATGATTTGATGAGGTATGTTAAAGTGCTTATGTTTTATGAGTAAAGTATGATTTCATTAATTCTTATGTATACATGTGCTCATGTTTCCTTTCCATATTTTTATATCCCTTACTGAGATTTTTATGCTCATCCCAAGTTTTTGAAATTTTTTTCACAGGTCAAGGGAAGGGTACATGATATGATGATAGTTTCAAGGAAGTTTCAAGAATGAATCCATGTTTTATTTTAAATATGCTTCCATTGATGGTAAAAATGAATACTATCTTTAATGTAACCACTTTGTTTAAATGTGGAGTGTAATGCTAGTTTTATGATATAATTCTCTAAAAATATAAACATGAAAAGATAATCAATGTGTAATCTTATAATAACTCATGATTAAGTAAGGTTTAAGGCTGGGGCCTTATAGTTGGTATCAAATGTCGGTTTAGATAACTTTAGAGGTTAGTGTATTCTTTAAGCATAAGTGACATTACCATAATGGTTAGAATTTCAGAAAGAGTCCTACTTTTAGATAAAGTGAATGAGTAAGTATATCTTAGTGTTTATATTCTTCAGTAGTACATGATGGTTTTGTTGATATACTCACACTGACCTTTTTGGTTTTAGTAAATGGCTGGATCTAGCAAGCACCAAAGTAACAATGGATGTGAATGAAACTATGACAGTTTTTTGAGCAAGCAACTGAATGATATGGGAGATGCAATGAGAACTCTTGTGTTTATCCACAACCAACTATCTGGAGTCATGATTGACCACCTAAACCTTGGTGATTTCTCTAAGGAATCATATATGCGAGAAACAAATCCATACGGAACTACAGGTAAAAATCATAATGGTAAGTGTCAAAGATGTGGAAAGAAACACCTAGGAAAATTGTTCAAAGGGACAGAAATATTCTATAGATTCTTAAATGAAGGTCATAAATCAAAAACCTTCCATGGAAAAAGGAAGCATCTAGTTGACTCGAGGAAAGGGAAAGAAGTTCTTTCTGAGGTATCAATTTAATGTTTTAAATGTGATGTGAATGGTCATTATGAAAACACATTTCCTTTGAAGATGTTTCGTGAATGGGATCACCAAGATCGTACAAATATTCTTTTACCAATAACTAATGCCATTCTGATTGATGATGAAGAAATTGACAATGACTAATAAAAGGTATGGATTATTTCATAACTTTTGTTTTCCTATTTTCGAATCTTAGGATATGATTCATGATTTTGTTTGTAGGAAAGAAGTATTTCAAAATATGTTGGAAAGGAATGGTTAATGGATCATGATGAATGTTGAATGAGTAAGAAATCAACATATAAGGGCTTCAAGAGTTATGGTGAAATTCTTAAGAGTATTAAGTATCTTTTGATGATGGGGTTACATTAGAAGTCATTTTATATTATGTGTAACCTTGATGTATAATATATGAAAATTTTATTCAAGGAATAGTTATCTGTTCTTTTGTGGACATAGCTATAAAGAACCATTTGGGATTATTTGATCATTACATTTGAGGTAATTATGGGTTACTATATGTTATGATGGAATTGAAAGGCATGAGTTAAAATTGAGGTTAAATTATGTTATGGTTATTTTTGATGATTTTATCTTTTTTTGGGGAATTATTTGAGAATTATATAGTTTTGGAAAAAGGAAAACACGCAGACCGTGTGACAACCTGTCGTGCCAGACAAAGATGTGGGAATCGAACCCACAACCAAAGTGAAACTGGTATTTATCGCCTACCACTGGACTACGTGAAGTCCCTAGTTAGTATGACTTGATATTTTTAGTTAGGTGAATTTATGAATTAAGAGTAAGTTGATTTTGGGTTATTTATGAAAATGATTAACCTATCATGGAGGATATGTGATTAGGTTAATTACTTTTCAATACGAGAGATTAGGAGCAACTGATGTTGTTTGGAGATAAATGTTACGATTTAACTTGGAAGACTATGTGACTAAATCCTTCAAATATTTGGGATTAAATCTTAGTTTGGTTTACTTTGAAGAATTTTATTGACAAATTGTTTATCGAATGGTCCTCGTTGAACTCTGGGTTTTGTTTGACAAATTTTGGAGATTAAGAATATATTTTCTTTTTATAAAGGGTTACCCTTTTCTGGATTATCTGATCTTTTAATAACCTTTTTGGTTTTGGTTTTGGTTATGGTATAATGATATGGTAAGTATAAAGTTCTCTATTGTGGATTAGATGATTCTCTAGAAGTTGATTATAGTACTCTTAATGTGAACAAGTCTTCCTAAATACTCGTCTTTTGGGGAAAGTATGAGTCTGTGTATGAAATCTAGTAAAAGTTGAAAGTCAACATGACAAGTAAGTATGTTTCCATAAGATCAAAAATAAATTCATCAATAAAGAGTAACTTAAAACAAAAGTGTTGTCTGTTAAATTTTCCTACTGGGGAATCGAATACCGTTTAACCCATCACATGCTTGTGATTTTCTTATCGTAAAATTTCTCCTAGACATGTTTACTATCACTCTCCATCAGAACATGACCCTTTGTTTTTTTCCTCCATGTCCATATTTTCATACATGGAATCCTAGTATGGGTTAACTCGGGTGACCTTTGTACTTATCTTTATTTATTTTAAATTGATTGTTTTACTAACTCTTTTTCCGATGTGGGATTTTAAATGATGTTTGCAAGCCCTATTTTAAAATTGTGAGGACGCAATTCCCAAAATGGGGGAAGGATGTAACACCCCAGGTAAATAAAGTGTATGAAATTTTCACATTTATCCATATTTGTGAATAAAATATTAATACAACTTTAAAGGGGATTCTATGCTCGATGGCGTACCCAACACGTAACAACAAGTTTCTTGGGAATCTTACGTTGCACTCTAATAATAAAATAATATTATTTTAAATGGCAGTTAATGCCTAGTTGTTGTGATAGAGGGAATGAATAGAACTAACTACAAAATTATTATATATGTTTGTCAAATATTTTTACTTTTCACAATAAATGTAAGAGGATTAAAAATGTGAATGAATCCAATTTTAAGCGTAATCATTCTAACATTCTTCAAAAGGTCGATTAACCGCCTTTTGATGGAGAACCTCTTTAAAATCCACTTTTTGATAATTTTATGTGTTATATTTGACAAAATAAAATTCTTCTTTAGAATAGGGACATCAAAATTTACTTTGTGTAAATTTTTGGTATTTTTCCGATAATGTACATTTTTTAATGAGTAGTGAAAAATGTTGTATTTTAATTCAAAACCTCTTTTTAATATAATTTATTTATATGATTATATTATCATTAAAATTGGTTTTAAAGTGAAATTAGAATATATTTTTACCATTAAATCCAATGGTGGTCATTGGAATTAATTTCACTTTGAAATTGGACTTAAACTAGTGTCAATCTTTTAATAGATATTGTTTCTTAAAAACACGCTATTTGTTTTGACAGTGGGAATTAATTATTAAATTAATTTATGCAACTTATATGTTTTGAATTTTTTATAATAGACATCATTTTTTAATTTGGAATATCAAATATAGCCTAGGGTGAGTTTTTGGTAATTTTCTGAAAAAACATCAATTTTTGATGAATAGTGAAACCACTAAGAGGTACTTATAAAAACTGATTTTCCATTTAAATGAAATTTTTCCACCTTTGGGTTTTGAATTTCAAAAATCTGACATACATGGTTGTCATTAAGAAGTAAAATGTGGTTCAATGGGATTAAAATAATTTTTTGGTGAATAGTAACTCATTAAGTTTTTATTCGCGATTAGAGGTAATTAGTGTAGTTTAAGGTAAAAAAAATGTTTTAAATATTTCTATATATAATATTCAATATAATATTAAAAATTTATATTTATATTAGTTCATTGTTAGTAGTAATTGTTGTAATTATTTTTCTCCTTAGTGCGGTTAATACAAGTCAAACCGTATCAAAATTATGTGGTAATGAGTTAAAATATTTTTAAAACTATAATTTATAATCTTATATAAGTAATCTGTAATCATTTATATGTTATGGAATAAAAAAATTATTTTTATAAATAAATTAAAATTTTGGAAAATATGCATGTCTTATGTGAGGATAAGTTATATTTTATTCAAATTATACACTATCTCTTGGTCATTGAATTTAATGAAATTGTTAATAGGTAACATCATGATTTGGATTGATAAATATTTACAATCACCATTCCGTTTTTATTAAGAATAAAAAGAGTTAAACAATCGTTTTTATTTGATTTGAATTAAAATTTATTTTTATGCTTGTATAATATATTTTCAGAAAACTGATGTTCATACATTTATTATTCATATATTAAAATTAATTTCATCGTAATTTTAGAATTTACTTGGATAAAATTTATACCATTTTTTAAATTATACTATTGAATTTTTTATATAATTTCGATGTCATTTTTGGTGGAATATTTATGTCATGTTGGTAAAAAGTTATCTTATCATGGTTAATGTTAATAAGGGTTCATTGTTTTTTTGATAGTTTAAAGGTTGTAAATTTAACCAAATATTGTCTAAATATTTTTGTATGAGTGTATTTCATCCTTATAAAAAATTATCTTAATCTTTTTCATACACTTGTTCAACATTGAATAATTGTGATATATATTATAATTTAATCTATTATGTAATTCAAATTCAATCCTCACTGTCACTTATAATATTTAATAACTTCTACTCACTTATTCACAATTTTTCATCATTATATTTTATAAAATACCAACTATAAAAAATATATATTCATTCCTGACATCCTATATCATCTATACTTCCTAAAATACCATAATTTCAATTAATAGTTTGTATTCCAAATGAGTTTTCATAATGAAGTGGGATAACAAATACCTATGTATTTTAAATTATATGTCTTCTTCATCCTCCTATTAATATATGGTATATATCGTCCCACAAAAAATATCACATAATGTTGAGTTTTATTCAATAATACACATTCTTGTATTTTTATGATATTTTCTGATTTGTATTTAAATATAATTAGAACATAATTCATTCAAAACAAAACAAAAAATTTTAAAAACAGTCATATATAATCAATATCAATTTTCCCTCAATATTATAATTTTAAAATTAAATATTTTTTATCTTCATGACTTTGATTTTAACCTATTATTTTTTCATACCCAACCATAAACCCTTTGAAATATATTTAAACATGTGGATAGAAAACAGAATGCTCTGTAAAGCACATATAATAGAATAAATAAATCTTCACATGAGTTCATGAAAAATTATTAAAAATATTATTTCTAAATAAACATTGGCTTCCAAATAAAACATTCCATACAAATGAAATTAAATTCTATGCTAAAATATATTCATAAATCATTTCATAAGAAATATATAAAGAAAAATAAAAAAATCATTATTTTAAATCTTGAAATCTCATAAAATAATTTCATAATGTTATAGTTTTACCGTTAAAAGTATCATATACTTTCCATTAAACATGTGATAATATTCATACCATGTGAAATCAAAATAGTTTTTTAAAATATCAATGATAAATAGATCAAAAAGTATGTTATTAAAGATAACATATATATTTCACTCTTACAACAACTATTAAAATTGGATTATCCATATTTTCGATAATATACCAAATTAATTTTATGGAAATCATGAACCCACATATCATTGTATTATAACAAAACCACCCATCATTGGTTAACACCATAACCTTCCATCCTTGGTTTGAAAAGCAACAATCCATAATCATAAATAATTTATAAGAACCGTAAAATAATTATAAAACATGGAATCCTTTATTTTCATCATTATACTCATAAAAATATATTTCTCCCTAATATAAAAACTATTCTATATATTGAAGTATTCATTTCATTTTAAAACCATTTTTAAAATAATAATAACATAGGGAAATATTTTTTTTCTTTTTATATATAATGGAATAATGAAATGAAAGATACAATTAAAATAACTATTACCAGGACGGGAATGTTATGTTTCACCTTATATGTTAAAATATGAAATTATTTATGAATTTTGTAATGGAAGTTAAATGATTTTTAAAAGGATTCAATTTTGATAATAATTAAAATAAATTAAATGGACACAACAAAATATCATTTAGAACTATTTTATTTCCATATAAAATATTTATAACATAATTTTTGAAAATATGGACTTGGATGAAAAATGGTTTTAATGGAAACATTAAAATGTGATTTTATTTAAAAAATTCTCCTATGTAAAACCATTAAAATATTACTTTTTTAAAGACATTTCAATGAAACAAAAATACATTGAAACTGAAAATTAATACAAATTTAATCCCTTATAATAAATTTATTGATACATTTATTAGTACATAGAAATGGAATATAATTATTTAGAAAATAAATCATAATATAATTGAACAATGAGGTTTTAATGTAATGTGTTCCGTTCTTTGTTCTCGACAGTTAATGTGTGTTCTTTATCATCCATAATGATAATATCATGTTAATAATTTAATATCATTAGAATATTTTTAAATTTTATTATTCATTTAAATGCACTTATTATTCTGTTATATACAATAAATTATAATTTAACTTTTCATTTGGTGATTTCATGATATTTGGATCATATATCTCAAATGACATTGGTAGGTTGATTATCTTAAAATAGGTCATTCTAAAATAATATATAGAAAAATTATATTAAAATCATTACAATTTTAATACATAAATTATAAATATAAAACCAATCGTTATTGTTACTTGTGAAAAATGAACAAGGTTTTAATCATTGAGATAGTAGACTGTATAAAGACATGACTAAAAGTTTCATTTGTAAGCGATTTTCATAGAAAGTTGTTATGTATCATTTTAACTTTCCAAAATAATCATAATTTAATAATTAAAAATTTACTTATATATATATACATACATATATCATCCATCTGATGTGGTGATGAAAAATATATCACATATCATTGTGCAGGTGGTAGTCCACCGTACGCCAAAATGAGCGTATCATTTTTCAGTGAGTGAAAGGGTAATAAATTAAATGATGTTTTATATATTTATATGAATAAATATATTATTATGATATATAGAAACATTAAATCTAAAATGACAACAATACATTACAGTTGATAATGAAAAATGATCCACGTCAGTTCGTGAGGTGGTAGTTCACACGTTGACATGAATGATTGTTTTCCCCATTTTATGGAAGATGATATGGATATAGGTTATTATATTAACATAAAAAAATATCAACATATGATAGATACTATTTTTATTATATAATTATCGATTAAGATTGTTTGACATAATTAAAAAATAATCAAAATTATAATGAATTGTTTTGACCTATACATCTTTATCAGACAACCTATAATGATTAACACCAAATGATTTCCATGGTTCGTTTCACAACCAATAAAATCTTACATTGATGTGGGGAGGTATGTGTGGAATGGTATTGGGAATATATTATCTGAATAATTTTTTTATAGAAAATAATAGTTAATAAAATGTTCTGTTTTAGAAGATAGAATGATTTGCATTTTTTTAATAACCCAATCGTTTCAATAATAAAGATTTAATATCTATAATGGTTATAAAAAATTGAAAAATAAATTATTGGAAAGAATATAAAATTATGTAACCCCTAAAATAGAAAAAACTCATATTTTAAATAAGCTATTCCTTAACCACTATGGATTTACACTTTTACCATATTATTTTTCACATATAACAACTAGTTTTTTAAATCTTTTTGTGTTAAAATATATAATATAAAAATGAAATTTTTGAAAAAAATGGACCATGGTTTATTTTTTAATCCATTTAAAAATCTTTTTTTTGAATATTGGATTTTAATAAACATTTAATTATTAAATAAAATATTATTTATTGAAAAATTCCATTAACAACTGTTTTGACTCTATTCATTTAATTTGACTACAAAAAATTCAAAAAAAATATGGATTTAGAATATATTGTTACAAATATGTCTATAAAGAAAAAATTATGTAAAGATAATTTTAAAAATAACTCATTCAATAGATATTATGTTTAATATTTTGAAAATCATTTCATTTAAATTCTAGTAAAATAAATAATTACAATATTTCATGGGTGAGAGAGAGCGCTCTTGAATATCGGGTGATGCTTAAACCCTAGCTGCAATAGAGACCTCAGCGGCCCCTCCTCCCCCGAGGGAGGGGCCTCAGCAACTCGGCGTCGGGTATCAGGGTTACTGGTTTGCTGATCGTCACTCTAGATTACCCTAAGAGGCAGGTCCTCCTTTTTCTCCCAAACATCAGGGTCACTCCGAAGTTTCCTAGCCTCTGCAATGGTCAGCCTGTGGTTCCGGTCTCCTTTCAAGAGTTTACTAAAGCATCATCACTTTCCTCCACGGCCCTAATTGCAATGCATGTGTGGCGGTAGGCTTCGATGGTGGTATTTGACAAATTTTTTAATGGGAAATGGGGTCTAAATCATCGGGTATTTGGAGACCTCTAGGGACCACATAACTTCCTCCTTTATTTGGCTGATTAAGATGATATGGCATGGGCTTGGTCCAATTTAGAAGATCCATTCGAGGTTCTCGATTTCATCTTCTTCATTGGTCTTTTTATTTTCACATGAACTGTGATTCTTCTACATCAGTGATTTTATTTAGCTCCATGGATTTCCATTACATTTCCAAAATCCAACACTCTTATGATCAATTTGGAATTCTATTGGTCATTTCCTATGTCTTGATCAGCGGACGACTACCTTGAAAAATCCAAGAGTTGCACGGTTTTGTGTTGAAATGGAACTACCTCGGCCTCCTCTTGAGATAGTGTGGGTTGACATTGAGTGGGAATACAGGTATGCTCAAACCATCTACTATGAATCGTGGATCAACTTATGCTCTTTTTGTCGCAAATTGTGGTATGATTTTTCTATTTGTCATAAGAAAGAATTGCGAGAGTGTCTTTTTGAGCCTGATGTTTCAAATGTTATGCATGTGGCCTCGGTTACGAATAAGAAGTTTGATACGTAGGGATCTCTATCAGTTATGCATGATGCTCATGATTCTCTTGCTGGGGTTGATCAACATCATCATGTTCAGAAGTCTCTAGGTCATTTCAATGAAGGGATAAAACAGGCTGACCCTCCCTCTATGACAGTCCCTTCTGGATAGGGTAATAAAGGTTCATTGGGAGCTATGAAGAACGATTCTCTAGAGAAGTCAAGGCCTTCTGTTGTAGCAGTTTATGATCGGTTAAGGAATGATCTCTATCTTATCTCTTCGTCTGGTGAACCATGGTCATTGGTGCAGGTGTATGATGGTGTTGAGGTGCAGAGTAATCACTCTATTGATGATGATGACACGTGTAAATATCATCACTTAATGGGTCGTGGACATGGTATATCAGGAGGTGCAGAGGATTCTAATTCATTTATATTAAATTCTGGATCATATTTTTTCTCTATCAATCAATTTGTAGTTGTGGAAGGAGCAGAAGAACTTCAAGCAGGTGCAGGAGATGCCGAAGGTGCTCTGTCCGACCCACTACAGATAGATTTTGGGTCAGGTAGGATAGTGGGAAATTTGATGGTGGATGAGTCCACCAACATGGAATCAGATCAACTGATTCCTGTGGAAGTTTTAGTGGATGAGTAAGTAAAATCATAAGGGAGAAAAATGAAAAATCAGTGATTGGCCCCAATTGACATCAATAAGAAATATTTGATGGCTGCAACATTAAAGGATGGAGGAAATGACTGCTCCAAGGGATCAATGGAAACTCCTGGAAACTGGGGAAATGTCTCCAGTAGGGGTAATGAAAATTATGGGGATGTTCGTCAAGTCACTTATAGTGACATTTTTCGAGGGGAAAAGAAAGTAACCTCTGACGGTGAGGGTGACAATATGCATGGGAAAAATGGGAATGTATGCATGGGGGCACCAACATCTTAAACTAAAAAGAATCCAAGGAGATACTACTCCAACATGCCGAAGACTGTATCTACTAGGTCCTCTGACAAAAAAAGGGAAAGAAATAAATGTAAAGAAGGGGCAGAGTAAGTCGATGACCAGGAACTCTTTATATAAAAAAGCTTTACATCTTATGGAGAAATATCTTAATGTGCTCATTCACTATGCCTCATATTTTGATTGGGAGTTGGTGGATCCAGACGTCTCGGAGGATGGTGATGCTGGAGATTTTGACATCTTATGATTAGCTATGTTGTTGGGGGTAATTTCATTTTATTAGCTTTGTACATTGTACTACATCTTTTTCTTTAATAAATTTTTCCGGGACTGAGCATTCGGCATGGGCCCGTACCTTTCAGGTAATTAAATATTTATGTTGTCATAGTTGAGTAAGATCTTAATGTATTATTTCAGCACAAAAAAACATTATCTTAAACATCATAATAAAAAAATTTATCCCTAAAATGAGTATTTATTACCAAACATAGTTTTCTTATTTCCATTTCACAATGTATTATATATTTTAAAAGTAAGAATGTCTTTTTTTCATTTTTAATTAATAAAATTACATTATAGGTCATTATCATTTCATGTGGCTAAAAAATGATAATTTTCTATGATATAGATGGGATATGATGGAAATAATTTTATATAATTTAAATTTGACATGTTTTTATGTAATTATAACCTTTATATATTTATTAATAACCCCAGTAAACTTATTTTACCCTTACATGCGGTAATAGATTTTATGGGGTTTTATTCTACATTATCACCAATAATTATGGAATAAAAATTACCAAATAATAAATATTTTAATTATTAATATTTAATCCATTTCCATTATATTTAACAATACTAATTTTCATAATTTAATCTAAAATAAAACTCATAGATGTAGCAAAAAAGATCTTTTTCATATAATGTATTTCCCAATCATAATATGGTATTATAATAATATTATGACCTATAATCATCACAATATGAATGTAAAATACTATTTGGAGATAATTAAACAATAAATTTCATTTAAATATTTTCTCATTATATAATATTTCTATTAAATAAAATTTACAAAAACATAATACACATTATGAAATAATTAAGAAAAATGTATGTTAACCCCCAAAAAAACTTATACAAAAAATTGGTGAAATGCTAATTGAAATATTTTAAATTGGACTAAATATTAATTATATATATATATATATATTGAAATAACATTCAAATCATAATATCTCTTTTAAATTAAATTAATTTTTATAAAATAAAATGTAGTTTTACAAAAATCGATATTTTTCAATATTCACTAAAAATTAATATTTTTAGAAAATTCCAGAATTGGAAACTAAGTTAATTTTGATATTTTTATTTAAAAATGAACATTTTTCAGAAAATTATTTTTTAAGATTATATAGAAATTATTTAATTTTTTTTACTAAAATAGTTAAAAACATTTATAAAGAAAACCGGTTTTTGGATGAAAAAATGCCTTCATTATAAATTCAGTTATTCATTACTAGGAATTTATTAACAAATTTATATTTATTAAGATATTTACATACATTTATTTAATTATATAATTCAATTAATAATATCAAATTTATCATATAGGTTTAATAGTCATATATTTCATTGTTTGTTTAAGCTCAGTGATGTGTGTCATATATAATTTCCAATATATTTTTTTATTTTAATATATTGTGGTGTTATACTTTCCCATAATTTAAAAAAATTTGGTCACCCAATTATAACTTTATCTTAGTAATCAATTAATTATAAATTTTAAAATATCTTTCTTGAAATCCACAATCCAAAAGTTGTTATTAAAACATCCACTAAAAAGACAATGAGGATTGTTTGAATATATTTTGAAATAACATAGAACTACTGTTCCAATTGCGAAAAAAATAAATTTAAGTGAATAAATTTACATGGAAGAAAATAAAAATTAAAAAATAATGATAGATAGCGATTGAAATCCTTGATCATAGTTAAGAACATGATCATGTGGATGTTAAACACCAAAAAATGAAAAACCAAAGTGGATTGAAAAAGGAAATAATCTCATTATAAATGACAATAATGAGATAAATTATTTATTTTTAAGAAAAATTAACTATATTTTACTAAATTCAAATCATCTAGAATAATAATATAATAATAAGAAAATACATGACAACTGATTCAGTCAATTTCTAACAAAATATCATCTTTCTCACTAAACAATGAATATTCAATAAAAATTAATTATTTAAGATTAAAGAACATTACCCACATATATCTTATCACATAATTCAAAAATAATTAATGAATCTATTACTACTATGTTTATAATTTAACCAAAACCTTTATCACAAGTTATGATATTTTACAAAATGAATAAACCATTATATGATGAAATACAACATTAATCACCATTGTCTAACTATAATACCCATTATTTAGCTTATTGATAAAATAAAAAACATTGCATAAAACAAAAAATATTCCTAAATATGATTAATTCCCTAAAATCCAATGGGGTTTTCACATTTTCTTCTGATATTTATTTAACCATTATTTATAATGAACACCAATATCATTAAAAAATCATACAAAAAAAGCATAGCTAGTATTCCCAAAATATACATGATAAAATATTCAATTAAATAAACAACTTGATTCACTATTAAAACATTTTAAAATAAATTTTTCTTCATAAATAATATTCAACCATTATTCCTCAAATAAAATCAATAAAATATTTAGTCCACTATAATCTTATAAGGATCCAAAAATCGTGAATTTTTTTTGAAATAAAATTAATTATCTATTGTTTAAATCACATTTCAATCCTTTGATTATCTTTTTGATATATTTATAACAAACATTCGCATTATATTTGAAACCGTTTTAGTAAAAAACATATTTCATACTAACTAGGACATCACAAATTCCATTGGAAGGAATTTCACCCTTACCACCCTTCAATTATGGGTTTATGCCCTACATCATTTTCAGATCTAATGTGTTATCGATCAGCCTATGGTTTTCCTATTTCAAAAAAAATTTAATTATAATATTTTTCATAAAAAATATTAACATGCTCAAAAATATCCTTATTCATCAATGATCATATAAACCCTAAATGTTATAAATACCTTCAAACTTATATCCACAAAATAAAAAGACATTTTTTCCTAAACTAAAATTATCAAATGATAACCCTAGGGACATGTAAAAAATAATCATTAATATAGAATAAACTAATTTATCCCAATTTATTATCATAATATAAAACATAAACCCAATACTAATTCATCTAAACATATGATCATCTATAAGTTATAGCTCTTGAATACATACTTTTAGACATTAAAATAACTCTATGTTCTTCATAATTAATTAACTATGTTTTCTATATTATTAATTGACACATAATTCATATAATAAAATATTTCAATCATGTATTATGATTGAAAAATATTCAAAAAAATAGCCATGTCATATTTTATACCTTTCATATGTCATTTTTATTTTTCTCATCTTCATCAATAATAGAATTTTAAATTTATAGACGTTTATTTGTACAATATTTTTTATCCCATTCTAGAGAATTACAAATAGAAAATTATTTTCATAATTCACATGCTCTAAATATTAAAATAATTAAATTTAATCCATTATAATAACATTAATTAAATTTAGGGTATTAACTAACCTCTTCCTTTTTCATTTGAAATTTATAATTAATCCCCTTATTTACCACAAAAAAATATTTTCCTATTCAAAAAATAATTTTTATGGGTTCATCTTATGTCATTCATTACAAATATATCATTGAATCTTTTTCACTTCTTTATCTTTATCCCCATAACTTCTACCGAACACATTTTTTTTTCACTTTTTGGTGTGTTTGGTAACTCACCAAGGTCCATGTTTTAAATAAAAATCCATGATAACTTGTCAAGAATAACAACAATAGTTATTAATACATCTATAATTTCATTAAGTTACTAATTAATACAACCAACTCAATTTCCATCTAATCCATTATTAATTTTTTTCCTGCTAGATCTAACCATTTTAAAAAACCAAATTTTTTTGTGAGTATGGTACTAAAATCACAATAAACCATCTTATGATGAAGATAAATTTTGTTATAACCTAAACAGTGGTATATTAAAACATTATATTGAACAAAAATAATCATAATTATCACTAACATACTATACATTGTGGTTATAGAGTATTTTTATATAATTCTAAGTAACATCATAACCTCTGATGTTATCTAATCCAACCTCTTGTTCCAAATATAATGAAACTACATCAACCATATCATAATAAAGTGTTTTAGTCAAGAAATAAATTTCATTGTTTTAGGTTCTTTTATAGTTTGTATTTTTATGTAATTAAAATAAAAATGATAAATATAAAAAACAATCAATTATCATTGTGGACAATTCTAATCCTTTTCCATTTTTCATTCAATAAAATACTTTTAAAATAAGTAGGTTTTATTTCCATGAAAATACATTACAATAATTAAAATGGATTCTAAATTAGTGCAACATATCTATAAACCCCGTGAAAAACATTTAAAAATGTGTGATGATCACAAACATCCCATAAAGGTTCATAAAAAAGAAATATAGTCATTAGACCAAGAAAAATATAAATATTTTCCTATTTGAAATAAACATTGGGCTCTAAATAATCATTTACTAGCCTAATAAATAACTTTATATTTACAAATATTTTCATTAAGCATTTCATAATAATTTTAAAAGTCAATATAAATCTCAAATAGTTTTTATTTCAATCATGAAATCTCATAATTTTTTTCACAATGTTATTATTTTCACCCATAACTAGAAAATAATTTCTTTTTATTATATGATCATTATATTACCGTAAAAATCATATAATTACTATAAAATAATTTATAATTAATAGATAAATATTATCTATAACTTGTGAAAATATTTCCATGTCACACTTTTAATCACACGTACAAATGGAAGAAACATAATGTTGACTTCCACTCGTAATGAATTGGAGGGATATCATAGACCCAAAGACCATTGATTTATAATAGAACTACCTATCCGTTATTAATAATTTATCCACCCAAACTTGGTTTATAATTGAACCACCCATCACAAAAAAAATCAAAAAAATGAAAAAAATATTTATAAAATAGGGAATATTTATTTTTCTTCATTATACTCCAAGAAATATTTTTTCAAACCATAAAAAAAGTGTTCCTGATATTGAAATACCATTAAATTTTAAAAATTATATTTAAAATGCATAGAATAATTAAAAATAGGTTTATATTTGAATACAAAATGTACATTTATAAATAGATCCAGAACCAGATAATGGTTATGAAGGTGGGAAAATTCATTACCACTGAATACATTAGAATAGAATATTTATTTTGTATTTTGTAATAAACTAAAAAAATTATATAAATTAATTCAACTTTGAAAACCATTAAAATAAAACCAAGGATTCATAAAAATTTCAAATATAAATCATTCATGTCAATATATAAAAAATAGATAAAATAAATTTTAAAAATATGGACATGGAATAAAATTATTCTAAGCGAAACATTAAAATATGATCTTTAAAAAAATTACCATTCATAAAAAGTGAATATATTGCTTTTTTTGAAAATTATAATGAATAAAAAACCTGGTATAAATCAAATTTAAACCCCATTTATTAATACATTGTGAATTTAATGGAAAATATTGAATTTCATGGATTTGTAAAAGGAATATTTTAAATACAAAACATTAATGACTTTGAAATGTGGGTTTTAAAATTAAAGTGTCCATCAAATTGTGATCATCATGTCATGTGAAATCTATATATTCATGATTAATGAACATATATTAATTATTTAATTTCACGAATAAAATTCATGTTTATTATTCCTTGTATTTCAATTATTTATATGTTTTATACGATTACTTAATCATTTATGTTCGCATCGGGTGCGTGGATAATATTTGATTTATATGTGAAAAATGATTTCAGTATGTTGACTATGTGAACAGTGTAAAATATTTAATTATATCATACATAATTATAAATTTTTTATAATTTTAATACATATATTACACTTTAAAACCCAATAATGAGAAATTGTTATGAAAATTGATCTATGTGACAATCATTGAGGTATAAGTTTGTATGTTGGAAGGCGTTGTGTTATAAATTTTCAATGACCATCTAATAATGTTGGTCAATATATTTTATCCTACCAAATTTGTCAAAATATCATTTTTTTCATTTTTTACATTAAATATACATATATATCTCATCAATGTGATTTGGTAATAAAAAATGAAATACAACACTTAATGGAGGTGGTCGTATACATGTAATCCGGAACAATACTATAATATTTAACCGAGTTAAATTGTATTAATGTTATAGATATGTTTTCTGTAAGGTCCTATATTCATGTTGACTAAACCATTGTATTTTTCCATGGATTGTGGTGCTCAATGGAGGCTTAGATGTGTTGTAGAAGGGTTTGGCTTCAAATGTATGGAAGTAGTAAGAATTCGCATTGTGTCGAGTTACACGATATAATAGGTTGGTTCATTTATTGTGTTGGGATTGATCAAGATGTGTATATTTTTTCAGATAAATAATAAGAGGTGGATAATTTTTTGGCATAAACATAACCCCATTGATTACATGACATGAAATGGGATTGAACATTATCTGAATCCCTTATTCAGCACATCTTTAATGGGTGAAACTAATCTAGTTTTTAAAAAACCCTACATCTTAACCACTTCCATCTCTCATTCTATGTTACTTTTATCTCCCTCTATTGGTTATTTAATTTTAATTCAATAATTATAAATCCATGGGATTCCTTGTATGACCTATGGTGATCCATGGTGAGTTATTCCTCCGTTTCTTGTCATATTTTCTCGTTTGATAAAATTTTCATTATGTTATTCTAATATTGTAATGGAGAATTATCTCCCATATTTTTAATGGGTATTTTATGGTATATTATTTATGAAAATGTGGATTTTCATCCTCTAATGGATTAATTTTAAGCCGGATAGTTGATCAGAGGTCTAGAATGTGGTTTGTTCTCTTCTGGAGAATGTTGACAACTTTTATGTTTGGGTATTCATTCCTTCTCCAATTATTTATTCGAAATCATAAATTCATCATTCTTTATTCCATTTTATGGTAATTAAATTTTACTAATAATTAGTTAAATAGATTATAAAATTGGATAGAGATTACGTGTTGATGATGTTGTTTCTTTATTCTATGATCATGGTTTGCCTATAATTTAGATAGATAGTTTGATATAATTGTTGTATAATTTTCTATGATATTTTTATGATTGAAGTATCATTTTGAAATTGGTAATGAATTTAAACATTGAATTAAATTGATAATTACTTTTCTTATGATATTAAAGAGGAGGATATTTTTAAATATGGTGGTTGATGTAATTTGATGATAATTTAATAGATTTATGTAAGTAGGTGTAATTGAATTTGTTATTTCATGATATGATGAAATTGGTTAATAAACCTGAATTATGATTATACTTATGGACAATAATAATTTCTACTGTAACTGAAAATTTATGTTTTCTTGGAAGTATGTTTAAATTAAATGTTTAATTAATTTGGAATCTTGTTATAGAAAATTTCTTTAGGTTTAATATTGTTGGAACCTGTAAATAATGAATTGGTTAATTCATGATGGAATAAGAATCAGTTTTGTGATAATGATAATTTAATAAGTCTTTATTTTCGTGTTTTTATTATTATTCTTCTTTCTTTTATTTGGATTCATGAGGGAATTTTTTTATTTGGTTGTTAAATGCCTTACATGGGGGGCCCAATTTCCCAACTGATTGCTTGTTTATTCTAGATATGTTTCTGATTTGATCTGGATAAAAGCCTTATGATATTAACCTAACATGGATGACCATAGGATGGATGAAATGTGTTGAGGAGGTCCATATGTGATATGATGCTGGAATGGCTAATCCTGGGAAGACAGATCAAATAAATATGGGCAAGGTGGCCCCAATGTTATCGTGGAATTCATCACCCATAATGGTGACATGAATTAGTATATTCATGTGTGTTTTAGGGATGTAATCAAAGGAAATGTGTAACACCCCACAATTTTGAATTTTTTTTCAAATTAATTTAATCTTTTCGATATTTCTAATTTAACACAACACTAAATATAAATTTTTTTATCTGAATGAACAATCATTGGATTTGATTACACACAACACCAAGTAAAAATTACACATTATGAAATACATGGATTAGATTATGGTGCATTAAACACTATTTTTGGTTTTTATTACACACAATATTGTGTCCCTTCAATAGTTTTCATTGAACACAAATCCTAATTTTACTAGACTACAATATACTATTAATAATATTATTAAAATATATCTATAGTTCGATTCTATCCACTGGAATGGATGTTACGAATTTGAATAACTAAATTGTGAAAATATTATTTACACATGAATATAAAATGATTCATTTGGGTATAAATTGTTATATGGGAATATAATAACTATTTTAAAATATAAAAATTTCTTTTCTAAGAGATTATTTTCTATCGACAATAACAACTTTATCTCAATAAATTAAACAAAATAATTTGAAATAATGATTTTATTAAAATTTATATATAATATATTCAATAAAAATATTTTCATACTTATCCAATTTATTTGATATTTATAAGATATGAATAAATCAATTTTATGAATAAAAATATGTATTTTTCTAAAAGGAAATTTAACCACCTTTTAATAGAGAACCCATTTAAAATATAATTATGAAACTTTAAGAGTTTTTATTTGAAAAAAATTAATTTTCTAAATATTAATATCAAAATTTAATTTGTGTTAATTTTGAGAATTATTCTAGGAAGCATAATTTTTTATGAATAGTGAAAAGCACTGTATTTTAATTCAAAATATCTATTTAATCTAACATTGCTATATTTTTAATATATATTTTTATTTATATTCAATATATAATTAGATTAATTTTATTTCAATTTATCTAATTAATGTCATTGGAGTAAATTTAAATTAAAAATTATATATAAAAATATTGCAATTTATTGATCATTTTTAATTATAAACCATCTTTGTCATCCCATCTGTTGGATTATTTTTAAATTAATTTCTAAAACATCCTTTATTGAAATTTTGAAAATTATGCTTCATATTTTTATTAATCATAATTTATAATTTTCTAATAATGTAAAATTAGTTTTTTTACCAAAAATATTAGTGAATGTGATTAACATTATTAAAAATAATTAAGAGAAAAACTAGTTTAATGAATGACAAATCGTTAATCATAAAGCCCAAAATTACCTCAAAATAGGTCCAAAATCCATTTTATATTCATATTTATACCCTCTCCTCCGTTGTCTAAAAATAATATTATTATTTGATCCATAGAATGTCAGATCATAGATTTCATGGAGGTATGTAATTATTTCAATTTTTGTTTAAATCACCTATTCTAGTAAATGAGGTATTTTCGGAAAGTTTGAGGGGCCTTGGGGTTGTTTCAAGGGTTTTGGATATAATGGTATGGGAAACTAATCCAACATATTTTAGGTGCATGGTTGGAAAATGGTTATGTAAACTATGCGGCATTCTCAAGATTGTCGTGAAACCTTGGACAATAACATATCACAGGATGGGTGCATGGTTTGTTAACCATGTGGGTTTTCACAGGTAACCATGTGAAAAAATTTCCCAAAGACAATTCCTTGCGCAAGGTTTACAAAACATTGTGGTTAAACCCTCCACCATTTAAAGTAGTAAAATTAACAAAACCTTTAGGTCGTGATTTTCATACCTAGTCTGATTTTCCACTGCTTCCTCCTCCCTCTATCCATAGTGATAAATGAAAAACCTCATACACACCCATGGGTGGTTCTCTCTCGATTATCGGTCATGTGGAGTGTTGATGATGCTGAATCTAAGATCATGGTGAGTTAAATCATCTCCATTCATCCCTTTTTTGTATTAGGGATTGTATATTGGGTGATCCTTTATGAAGCCCTAAAACTCACATATTCTGGTGGTATCTAGGTTAATGCATCAAGTAATTATTGAATCCAGAAATTATGCCATGATTTAGAGGATATTCATAATCATAATTGATTTTATGTTCTACATGGTATACCCTATTGTCATTATGAGGATTTGGGCATATAAAATTTTGTTCAGGATTTCCCTTGTTGTGTTCTTAGACCCGTTAGTGATATTTGGTGAAATGGGTGTCCAAATGTCAAATTGAACCCATAATTATCCCTATAGGATTAATGGAAGATCACTTGACCCATTTTGGGCCACCCATGTGGTGAATAAACCTTCTTAAACATGGTAAATAGAAATGTT
Organism: Viscum album; assembly: GCA_963277665.1. Classification (NCBI taxonomy): domain Eukaryota; kingdom Viridiplantae; phylum Streptophyta; class Magnoliopsida; order Santalales; family Viscaceae; genus Viscum; species Viscum album. Next base: position 666,866,800 of record OY728165.1, on the reverse strand, counting down.
GAGTTTGGGATTGACTTGTGAAAAAATAGAACACTTGATGAATGTGTTGAATTGTTGAATTTGTTAAATGAGTTACATATGGTAATGGATAAATTAGTTAATTATATATTCTAAATAAATTGGGATTCGGATAAATTACAATGTTATGTAAATAGAAATGTGTTAATTGGTTATGGAATAAAATTTATTTCCATGATGAATGTTGGTAACTATGAATGTTATCTGCATTGGTTTGTGATTTGGTGTTTATGTAAAATGGATGAATAACCATGTGAACATGTCTTTATGGAAGGATAAAGGATTGATCCTCCTCCCATTTTTGTGGTAGGACTGTTCCAAAAACCCCTCCAAGAAATTCATGGGTTAGGGAGACGTATAGAACATCTTTTTCCCTAATGGTTTCATTCGATTAGAATACCATGATGGGGGTCTATGGTAGGTTAAGATGTTTTTATCCATAGTAAGATAGAGATATGACTTATTCCATTATTATAAAAGATATTTTCCATACCACTAATGTAAATTTTGTTAATATATATCAAATAGAACACGTGATATCAATGAACAACGTAGAAAATATGATGTAAATAATAAAATTAGAGTCATGCTATAAAAGGTTGATATAATGATTTTTAACCAGTAGAAACTAAATTATCTTTAAATTACATTCAATTTTATTAGTGTTTTCATGAACTATAAATTTATATTGGAGAAAATGTAGGCACTATTGGTGCTATCCTACTGAGTAGTACTCACACTGTTCTTGGGACATCATTGGGTACCCAAGAAGATTTCATGGTTTTAGTTCTGGAAAATTGAAAGGGCCCATTGTTAGAGATTTTAGTCAAGCTAGGGGTATCCAAATATGAGGTTCTAGACCTGTAGTCAAGATCTTATTAGTGATTTTACAGTTTTTCTTTATTTCAGGTTTTGTTTACATGGAATTGTTAGAATTTCATGACATATTTACTTTTATATATGGATTATATCAAGATTTGGGAGGTAGTTGTTTATTCATGTTTATTGGATATTGCCGGAGTCTTTCACTATTAAATTTTTTTATTTTGTATTACTCTATTTAAGAGAGTATAGTCACCCCATGGGGATTATTTATACCCACACTATTATTCAGCAACCTTCGGCATATGGGGAGGCGTGCATGAGGTCATGTAGAGACCCAACCCAGGCACCATTTTTTGGTTTCTTAGATGAGGATGTTACAATGTGGTATTAGGAAAAATTATTTCAATGACATAAAATTTATGGATGATAGTCATTAGGTTAATAAAATTTTGATCCTTGAGAATGAGATCGTTTTTGGGAGTATATAACCCATGTACGAGGGATTATATATGTTACCTTGGATGTGGAATTGTTTTTATTAATGTTCTTTGTTACATTGGATTATATTTCATCATTGTGTGATGCACTTATTGTGTTATGTGACAGTGTTATGATATTTCTTAGTGCCCAAAATGTTACAAGGAAGTGCATTCATGGAACATTTCGGCACCTATGTACACCGGATATCTTCATCATTATGGGAACACTCACGTGATGAGTGTTTGGTACCTAAAGGGGGAAAAATGCATTGGACATTATTGATGAACATGAAGAAAATTTCGTCTGCTATAATAATGATATTGGGTAAATAGATAAAATATTATAATAATGGTGAATGAATGGTTCATAATTAATGGTTGCATGTAAATTAAAATCTTGTTCATGACAAGATGTTAAATGATATGTTATCAAAGGGAAAATATTTTCATTGTATTTGAGAATATTGTTTGGAAATGGTTTCAAATGTAAAATTGTAAGCGTAATTAGTTTTACCCATGGTAGCCATGGACCTCGATAGTGATAGTCAAGGGTAGTGTTTTAGAGTGAAAATGACAATTGGGATAGACTATGTAATGGGTTTTTTATAGCTAGTTTAGTGAATTATTTTTTATCAGAAATGAAATTTTTGTGTTATGTGTTACGAGATGTGTGATTCACATTTTAGTAAAATGATACTAAAAATTCATGTGCATGTTCAATAATAATAAGATGTCACCAAGAGTGATACACTATTCTTATAAAATGGAAAAAAATATATTCAAGGAAATATGTGAGAACATTATTTCCATGAGAACGTTTCTTATTTTATGTAGATGATGGAAAGGGACCTTGGGTAGGTTGTGATGAGTATTTTCGAGATGTCTAGGGAGTTTCAATTGCAACTCCCTCAAACATTTACTATAGAGGATGGACTCAAGGATACAGAATTCTAGAAAGAATCTACTATGATTATTTTGGATGACTCTGTGATTCTTAGTGAAAAGAGGTTCAATCTAGAAACTTATATGATATGAGGACATGAAAAACATTGGTTGAATGTTCTGGATCAAACCCATGAAGATAATATCATCGATTGATTGATTTTTAGGATAAGGTTCAAGAACTCTTATATCATGAAATCTTGAGTAGGATATTTTTTTTGTATTTATGAGGTTGATAGATGGGTCCATGAATGTTTGGTAATATTCTAGTTGTATTACTGACTTGTACTATTTTTTCAGTTTGTTGGGGGATCAGATGACCATGTAGAGTCATTCACAATATGGGATCAGGTATGAGGTCATGTAATAGGTGATTATATTCCACATGAAGGTGTCTCCTAAAGTGGTATATAAATCCCTTATATCAGAAAGAAATCTTAAGGAGGCTTCTAGTATCAAACATACGATTATGATTGGGTTAAAAAATGGTGTGACATCTAATAGAAGAAAGAACCACATTGAGATTTTTCATTGGCGTGTTGGTGTATAGGGTAGCGAGATAATGGAAAGAGTCTCATAGTTTAGCGATCAATTTTACTACTTTCTGTGTGATGGGTTGGGAAATGTATGTAGTAAGAGTAACATACCCCCAATTGAGTGTCGATCAAAAGGCATATTGGGACATGTGAAAAGACTCAATTGGATCCCACAATAGTCAGGATAAGATAGAGGGTTTTGGCCTATGCACAATACAAAAAGGGATCAGTTAACCAATACTAGGTCGGTAGTTTGATCTCAACTATCCACAACGGATGAGGTGGTAGATGTGGTACTCATGAAAAAAATCATCCATATCAGCCAGAAATTGAAGCATCCGGAACTCAGGCTGAGGCCTTGTGTAGAGGGACATGTCGTGATTATAAAGTCAAGTCTAAACAATGAGGTAATGATGTTGGAACCTCAACTGTTCTTGGTTTGGTTCTTGTTTCTTCCATGATCTATAGTTTTTATTTTATTATTGGTGTGTTATATTATTTTCTTTATAAAAAATAAGTATTTGGGTTGGGTCTAACATTTGTGAATTCGAGTGGAATTATGTTAATCAATACACTGTTAAGGTTTAGAACAGAGGATATCAGATAATTTAATGGTTTTTCCATTGAGGTCCATCGGAAAAAATATCTTTTGGTCTTTGTCTATTCTTGAGAATTAATTTTTTTATATTATTTAGGTAGTTTATTATGTGGTGTTATAGTAGTACAAATGATGATAGTTACAATATTAGGGTAATTTATACATCTCTATAGGGGGACACCAATGCCCTTTGTAGAGAATGTGATGTTTGAGCGGACAGTGGGGGCCTGTTTTTCAACTGTTTGGTGAACTCATAGACCAAGTGGCTTGTCTCATGTTTGATAATGGGTGTGTGGAGAAAATGATATTTTTTCATGTGTTGTATCTATTTCAAGACGTGTTTCCTATATATTTTTCAATGATTCCACCCAATAGGTACTTTGACATCATTATATAGATGTTTTCATGGATAGAGATTGTTTCCATTCCACCATATAGAATGGATCTGCAGAACATAAGGAAATAAAGACCAAATTAGAGGATAAAGTGAAAAAAGCATTCATATGTCATATAATGTCACCATGGGGATTTCAAATTTACTTTTCAATGAATGATGATAGATTGTTATGGTTTTGTGTGGATTATAGAATGATGAAACAGAAGGATGTCATGAATCAATATCTTATTCCATGAATTTGTGTTCTCTTTTGACCAGTTGGGAGGTGCTTTGGTGTTTTCAACGATTGATATGATATTAGTGTGTAATCAGTTTAGGGTGAGAACATATTATTTAACATGGGTAGAGATTATGAGAATGTGTGGTTGGTATGATTTTGTGGTAATTTCATTTATTCTGAATAATGAACTATCTATGATCAAGGACACGATGAACAGAATAATTCACTGATATCTCGATCAATTCATAGCTATCTTCCTTGATGACTTATTGGTGTACTATAGAACTCATGATGATTATTCCAAACATCTAGAAATAATCATGAGTACAATAATAGAAATATGTCTGTATGGAAATAGATCCAAATTCAATTTTTGTATCAATAATGGGAAATACATGGGTCACATTATTTCTAATGTATGTGTTTTAGTGGATTCCAAGAAATTGTTCACACTATTGTCTTGGGAGTAGCCTATGAATGTTATTGACGTTCATATTTTTTTTGGATTGTTAGGTTATTACTGAAGGATCATTAAATACTTATACGATTTTTCATAACACATTCAAGCTTATAAAATAAGGGAGTTATGATTGAGTTATATAGGGAATGCAAGAATACATTCCAATAGTTAAAGAAGTAGTTGATGACCACACTGATCCTGATCCTACACAAGATAGGTGAGGGATAACCTTTGTTTCTGTGATGTGTCTGATGTAGGACATAGATCAAGGTTGATACAAGATGATGGGGTGATAGTGTATTGTTCAAGAGAGTTTAGGCCTCATGAATTAAATTACACTAATCACAATCATGAGTTGTCCATTGTGGTATATAACTTAATGTGTTGGGTGCATTAAATTCTAGGAAAGCAGATTGTAGTTTTTACCAACCATTATAGACATAATTATATCATAACACAGTGTGATTTCAAAGTTAGTCATTGAATGTGGGTTGAATATATGTTTTATTTTTACATTTAGTATCTTTACACACCATGAATGTGGAATATTGTTGGAGATTCTATGAGTCAGAAGACCCAAAATCAAGTGGTTTAGGAATATAGATCTTCGTAGATAATGATGGAGTTGTTTTCCATGATATTCATAGTGGTGTATGATGGGAAATTCTGGTTGAATATTACATCAATATTAGACGAGCATGTGTATTTTTTTTGAGGTCAAGAGGTTTCATCTTGAGGATCTAGATTGTTAGGATATAAAAGAAAGTATTAAAGGTAGTGGGTCACCTTTTTGTTAGACTAATGGTGAGGATGGGTGGATCATGTCTATGGCCATATTCTGGTGCCAAATAGTATGCAGAGAGAGTTGATTCTAGAGTCACTCACATCAATGTGGGAAGTGCATCCGGTTTGAATAATATGAATCAATATCATCTTCGATAGTTTTGGTTGTCGGGAATGAAGAAATAGGTTGTGGTTTTTGTGTCACGGCTCCTTACCTAAAATTTGGTGAAGGAGGATCACTAGTGCACATATGGACTGTTACAACCATTTCTCAATGTATAATGGATATAGGATGATGTAATGTTGGATTTTCTGTTGGGAATCTCAAGGACTCCATTGAAGAGTGATGTTGTATGGGTAGTTGTTGATTAGATGACTAATGTGGGTCATTTATTAATGATCGATGAGACGTTCACTATTTGTCAATTGGATAAGTCATATATTTAGGAGATAGTGATATTTCATAGTGTATGAAGGTATATTGGTTTGGGATGGGGTTTGAGTTTTACATTGTGCTTATGGAAAGGATTACAGAAGGAACTTGGTTTCCATCAGTTTTTTTGTATGTATTTTCAGTAGAAGACATATGGGCTGTCTGAGTGTGTGATTAAGGTACTATAATAAATATTTAGAGAATATGTCTTGGAATTTAGTATTTTATGGGAAATGAGAAAAACTCTTATTGATTTTTCCTACAGAAATTGTTTTTAGGACACAATTCAAATAGAACCATTGTTGGTGCTCTATGGGAATCCATGTAGAATATCAAAATATTGACTAGGATTAGGTATATCATGGAATTTGGGACTGAGTCTCACATAGGAGGCAATAAAAAAGGTTCATTTGATTCATAAGTGCATAGAAATGGTTCAAAGTTGGAATAAGTTATTTTCATATCAGTTCCATAGCCCTCTTGATTATATAGTGGTTGATAGTGTGTTTCTTTTGGTGTTTCTATATATAGGTCACCATATAATTCATATATAGGTCATGTTGGCACCCTGGTACATGGTTTCGTTTCAGATTGTGGTGAGTATCAGGTCAGTGGTATACCAATTGGATCTTCCACAATGATATTGTGGTGTGCATGATTTTTTCATTTCCCACATTTTTTTCAATATCACCCAGATCCATCCTATATGATTAAGGCATCAGATGTAGACCATGAGACATATGCATCCATTGAGGAGTATCTGGTTCATATTATGGATCATAGTTAGAATGCCTTGTAGGGAAATCAGGTTCCTATAGTCTTTGTTCTGTGGTGGTATGGGAATTTTTTGGAAGAAACTTGTGAGTGTGAATCGAATATGCTATCCAAATGGTTCGGCCAATTTTCATCAGAAACAAAAAAAGTCTTGGAAATGTGGCTTGAGGTTGAAATATTACAAGGTTGGGAGGATGTAAGATATTGGACATCATGGATGTATTCACTTATTTAAAATTATTTTTAAAAATAGTTTATTTTTAATTATGTGTTTACAAATTGTTTGTGAGGCCTCAAGGGTGTTCTCTGGGTTAGGGACATGAATGGATGTGAAATCGGATGAACCTTTAAAAGGTTCAAGGTTTTTGAATAGTTATGTAAATTGTGTTGTCTTCATAGGAAAAATGTAAAACCTTGGATATTGGAATATTTAATGGTTGTCACATGTTTTGTAAAATATGGTGGTCTCCCTAGGTCACCAGGTTACACAATTTTCTATGGACAGTAACTTGCACATGGTTTGAAAAATCATGCAGGAAAACCATTACTCTATTAAAAGATGAAAATTTTACAAAACTGACACATCAGAATATTATAGAGTTATTTGATTATCCTCTACATCAGTCTCCTTCTAACTATAGTGATGAATTAAAATCCAAAAACCTTCAAAAGGGTGGTTATATATTAATTAGAGAGTGTTGGTATCATCATTGTTTGCAAATCCATTATCAAGGTGAGTCTAATCCTTTCCTTTCACCTCTTTTCTTCATTAGGGATTGTATCTTGGGAAATATTATTTTGAATCCCTAAAACTCCCGTTTTTTGGTGGGATCTATGTTAAATCTTCAAGGGGTTCTTGAATCCTGGTCTTAGGCATCAATTAAGTGTGTGTTCTTTATCAGATTTGAGATAGATGGTCTATATGTTATATCCCATAGTTTTTTTCCGGATTTTTTGCATATAAACATGTTCTCTTTATTTCCAGTGTTTTTTTCATTATATCATTAGTGATATTTGGTTGAATTGGTCTCCAAATGAAAAAACTACCCCCTCACGATACTCGTTTAATGTGTGGAGGATGACTTGTTTGATTAACAGCCACCCATTGGGTACACTGACATTCCTGAACATGGTTAATGCAAATTTTGAGTGCGATATTAACTTATAAATAAATAGATACCTTAGTGAACATGTGGATTGGTTGAATATATTAAATTGGTTATTTATCAGAATTTATGAATTTCTTAATGAGTTAGGAATAAGATATGGGAATTTGGATTAATGGAAATGTTGTGTAAATTTAAATGTGTCAATGGGTTATGGAATAATATTTATTTCCATGATTAAATTTTTGAACTATGACTGTTATTTGGGATGGACTATGATATGTTAAATGTGGTAAATAGATGAATAAGAATTTTCACGTGGATGGGTGTTGGGATAAAATATTGAGGATCTACCCATGGGTTGGGTAAGACTAATGTTATAACCCTACTGTATAATGCATGTGTTTGGGAGTGATATTGATGCTCTATATGTATAATGGTTGTATTCGATGATAATACCTAGATAGAGGATACAAGGTTAGTTATGATGTGTTTGTCCCTAGTGATATGTAGACATGAATTATTCTATTATTCTTATAGATTATGGACTAGACCCTATTGAAAACATTTTAAATGGAAATCATATAGAACATAAGATGATAGTGAACAAATTAGAGAAGATTAAGTAATAAATGAAATGAGAGTCATGCTATAAATCGATTAATTGTAGACTATTAACCAGTAGATCGTAAATTGTCTTTCATTTAATTCTCATTTTTTTACTATTTTTATGCACTATCTATTTAGACTGGATATTGTTTGACACAATTGGTGGTGGCCTACTGAGTTGTACACACACTCTTCTTAGGTCACTTTTGGGTACCCAATATGATTTCTGGTTGTAGGTCTGAATAATAGTAAGGGATCAATACTTGGGAGTTGAGTTGGGATTGGGATTTCCATAGATGATGTTCCAAACATGGAATCAAACCCATTTTATAGATTCCATATTTATTAGTGATTTTGTGTTTTGTTCAATTGGAATTGTTTTCATGTAATGACAGATTTACTCCTGGCTATGGTTTGTACCACGATATGGGAGATGTTTATTTATGAATGTTTATTTTTTATTTAATATTTTTTATAAAATCCTATTGTTTTTGTCTTACTCTGCTTATGAGTTTATTGAATCCCCACATTTCATAAATAGACCCTCATTACAATTCATAAATCTATGGTGTACATGGAGGAGCACTGGAGGTCAGGTAGTAACTCGGCCCAGGGGATCATTTAGTTGATTGTGGGGTGGGGAAGTTACACATGAAAAGGGTATAACATGGGTGGAATCCCATTTCAAAAAATTTACAATAATTACACTAATCCTATACAATAAACAAGGACTCACCACACACACTTACTCACAACACTAAATCCCATTAAATATCCAAAAATATACACAAATAATCACCCAACATCCCACTCTTAATTATGGAATCCACCCATTGGGCATAAATTTTCACACCCCGACTATGAAATTTATTTTATATTATTTTTATTATCTATTTGAATATTGGGTTTTAAGATTGGGTCGTTCTTGTAGCATTAATTTTTGACTTTTTATAAAAAAAATTGTGATTTTGGGCTTGATAGAAGGTGTCATGTGGTTGGCGCATTCTTAGGTGAAACTATGTTCCCATTCCTATAAAAATGTGAAACATATATCCATTTTAAATAGTGGTGAATTCACGGTGGTTCATAGTTTGTTATACTATGTGGAATAACTATGTGACATGCTCATATTGGATTGTGAGGGGCACACATTGGGCTCTTTGTTTGGAAACCATTGCGTCCAAACCTGTATATTTTCTGAGCTCAATAAACGTGTAAAATTAAAATATTGACCCTCCACTTTTTGTAACTCCAATTAGGTATTTACTCCCCCATTTGACCTAGCCCCACCATTGGTAACCCCAAGCTTCCCTCATTGTGCCCTACCTTTAATATGGAAGCATTTTGATGGATCTAAAAAGTGTTTTCAGGTTTTTTGTTCAAATTCATCCTTCATTCACTTTTCTCTCTTAATTTCGTGGATTCAATTAGATGGGATTCACATCAGAAGAATCCTAAGAGTTAAGGTAGTTCTGTGGGATGTTTTATATTTATGATAGGGTGTGCAGATTATCTCTCGGTCTTGGTTCTTCCTTCCACTGATTGTTTTTTTGCATTCACACATTTCTGAGGTAGGTGTTTCCATCTATTTTCATTCAAGATCATTTTTTGGTTACATGATCATTCAATTAATTCTTTAAAATTGTTATATTTATTCATTTGAAATGTTATCATATATCTATTTTTGGTTTTAATGATGTTAAATTGGTATCAAATTGTTTTTGAAGGGCCTCATTAAATATGATTGTATTTATATGCATATAATGTGTTTTATAAAATTTCAATTTATTATATAATATAGAGTTTTGTGATTTGGGTGGTGTTTTCCATTGATTTTATTATGGAATCATGGTTGTATTGCGTATTCAGGGTTGTAGATGAGAATTGGGGACCCTTGTGTTTTGACGCTTATGTGTGTCTTGCGGTGTTTGGTGGTGAAATTAGTGGGGTTTCTTTAAGAATGGTTCTATCAATATAATATTGTTTTCAATTTATGATGAAGTACATGTGTGTTGTAATATGGATTTCAGAAATAATTTGTTTTCGTTTTACATTAATATCATTATTTTAATCTATAAATATGGTAAAAAAATGATGAAAATAGGAATTTGGTTTTTAAAACGATTTTGAGGTAAAAAATTGTTTAATTTTTTTTTCAAAGTAAATGAAATTTTAAACATAATATTATTTTTTTATGATTCACAAATTTGTTCTAAAAATTTATAATGTTGTATGAAACACTATTTAAAATTGGTTTGGTGTTTGTGTTGATTTTAACGAAACGTTGTCTATGGAAATGGTTAGGTTCCATTTTCTCTTTTCATGTTGTGTTAAAAGTGGTTCTTTGAATCAAGAAAGTGTTGTGTAATGGGTTTAAAAATGGAATTTGTGCTCTTAATATGATTAAATTTAATTTAAAATGAGATTTTTAATGATTGGGTTTGTTTCATTTTTGGGGTATTATTTGTTGAAGAATTGGTATAATGGGTCACAATTCACATTAAAACATTCTTGGAATTTAATTATTGTTATGGTCCTGGTTGGAACATTATGTTGTCTTGAAATGATGGATTTCAGGTGACATGATGTGAAGGCACGATTAGCACCATGTGAGTTTTTCGAAATTGGTTTTGGAACCCATGTAATGTATGAGCCTCGTGGTCATTTGTGTATTTTTTGAAAAATGGATTGAAAACATGGCTAGCATGAAAACACTGTCAATATTTTTCTGATTATTTGGAAAGTGATTTTTATTATGTGAAATTGAAGTTTCCATATGAGCTTTAATTATTGAATAAACATGTCAGTAAAAGATATGAAATTTATGTATGTTTGTGATAACAAGGATTATATCTAAACACCACGAGACCTTGGGATGTGCCACTATAGTGACTCAAGGTCATGAACATTGTTTGTATTGATTCCGCTGGACCTTTCGACGTATTCATTGCTAGTGGATATCACATGAGAACACTATGGATTATGTTATCTATACCATGTATTTCTATGTATTATTATTGTCCTGGGATTCCAAGTTGTCATTTAGAGGCTTGAGTTAGGGTTTCATGTTGACCCCTATTAAATTTTTTTACCCTTTGACTTGATGGGGCTGGGTAGGACATTCCACGAGATTGGCTAGATTAGATTCTCCATTTGTTTATTGTATGTGGGTCTGAACCATGTTCTGGAAGGTGAGTTTGAACAGATTACATCCATGGATTACCTCTTGAGATGTTTAGTAAATTCCCATTATTTATATCATCATGTGATAATTATTTTTTTCATCTTATTTAGATTTTAGCCCTACTAATTTTTCTTAGTTGGTTGGGTTTCCATCACATTTTGATTATCGCTTTTTAATTACATTGTATTTATTTAACATGGGTTTAGTTTTGAATTTGTTTCTGGGAAGTACAACTAATTTTGAAACCGAAATTTCTATGTGTGGTTTGAAAAATGAAATTTGGGAAACATGGGTTAGGTTTCTTAAATGAGTTAAAATATTGGTTTTTAAATTTATATCAAGTCATTTTTTTATTGTTTCATGATTTTAATTGCATGTAATATATAGTGATTATCAACTATGATATTTAAGATCACACCCTTCACGGGACACTTGGAGTCGCCAAACTCGATCAATTTATCATGTTCACGTTTTTGGTTCGAATTTTCCTTTGGATAGGATTGAACATGTATTTAGTGGTGACCAATAGGTCACATGGAGATCCTGTTAGTGTGGTTCAATCTTATATTTGTATTTTGTTTCTATTTATTTATAATTTATAGTTTCTAGAAGAATTTTGTATTTATTAACATTGTATTATTGATAATTATGATACATGTTCAGTTTATTTATTTTATCCATTTTTGTTTGGTAAAAATCATTCCCACTATGTTTACATTGATTCTCAGTACTATTTTATAGCCCTTGGGGATCAATAATTCTCTTCGTGACATGTATGAGACCGGGTCTGGTTTCGGGTTGGAGGAAAACCAAACATGTCTCATGAAAATATTTTATCAAAGTAGTTTCTTCTTATTTGGTGTGTCTTGTATATCAGAGATTAGGATTTTCGGGACCTGGGATGTAGGTATGTAAACTATATCATTAACTATTTCTCATTCCAATCCCCATGATTCCATGGGTATTCTAGAAGTTTAGAATTTTTTTTTGTTATTTCCAGGGTGGTAAATGATAATAGAGTCATTCCAGTCCTATGTTTTGATCTTACATGGAATAGTGACCCATCTCGCATCAGAGTACATGGTAAATAGTCCCCATAGTTGTCAATTATTACATGGGGCATGGCCAACTAGCAATTTCATTGGGTTAATAATGACCAATAGTATCTCTTTACAATATTTTAGTGTGAGTTTTTTTATATTAATTTAATTTTATGAGTTGTCTTTTTATATGAGAATGGATTTTGTAATGTTTGAGAATATGTGAAGGAAATGTGAAATGAGAATTTTGTTAATGCATCAGTCTGATGATAAAGTGACATGTGTGACAATTGGTATTTCTTATGAATGTTCACATATGTATGGGTATGTTTGGAATTATCTAGTTGGAATGTGAACATGGATAAGAAGATATGGGATGGACACATTTGTAATCATTCATAAGATTCCATGGGTGAGTATTTGAAATCAATGGTTTAGATTGGTTTTTCCAAAAAAACTAAAGGGAACGATTTTTGTAATTGGTTTTCTTTAAAATATATGTATTTTTTGTAATAAAATTCTTTAAAAGTTTGGAATGTGTCCTTGGAATAAAGATTGTTTGGAAACAAATGTTAAATGTAGGATTCTAAAAAGGTTATTTTATTTTTGATTGCGATGTTTGGATTATGTATTGGTTTTTTTAACCTATAATGGTCTTCTGGAATATTTATGGGTTGATGATTAGTTTTCTGATTTTTGGTTTGGATATTATTCATAATATTCCACACAGAAATATCTAAAATTATTCTAGTGGGTCTCATTAAGAGTTTGGTTATTCTCAGTTGTTGCCAAAATTTTGGTGTGATTGAGTTCTGTTAGAGGTAATGGTAAAGATTGACGAAGTCGAGTGTTTATTCAGATCATTGGTAACTCCTAATGATGTGAGAATGTCTATTGTTCTGTGTTTGTTTGAGGGTCTAAATTTGGATCTATTGAAGGTTATTTCTCCATCATCGATGCAAATTAGTATGATGTGAGATATGATCAATAACACTATCATCATATGGTAAATACATGTATATGTGAAGGTAAATACAATTTATGGGAACAATAGTATTCAGAATGAAAAATTTCAGACTGGGTGGAATCCAATCATGGTTTGTGATTGAAATCTAACCAAGGAATCTATTTGGTTCAAACCAAATTGGGCTGTCTAAAAAATACGTAATATCCTTCATCAATGTCCTTTATTTATTTTCTTTCTCCACCACCTCAATTATTATTATTACATTATTATATAATAAACACAGTATCCAAAATATAATAATATTTTTTAATTCTAATACTTCAACATTCACTTAAACAGACTTCCATCTAATGAGTAATGAACATTCTGTTCATGTGTATGGAAAACAACAGCCTCACGAAATGATGTTCGTTTTTCTTTCACTACATATCACCATTGGATATTATTATGGACATGGTTTTTCTATATTTTATAAATGATATTGATTATTTATTTATGATTCTTAATTTTTATATATAACGTACTTTCATTCATTCATTTTTGTGTAAATATGATAACATTGTTTGTGGGCGTGTGGACTATTGCATTCTCAAAGCGATGTGATTCATTCACACTTTACATGGAATGAATTTGGATCAATTTATTGAAATTATATGATATTAAATACATAATAATAATTATATAATTATATAAATATATATACATATATTTCATTTACTTTAATTCTATCAATATGACAAAAAAATTAAAACACCGTTAATGTGTACGTACAACCTACCATCTCCATCAACGGTGTATTCCATTTCTAATTTATATATTTTATAAATTACTATAAAAACATATATAATAAATATATAGAATATTTATATCTTGTTTTAAATTATTTGATTAAGGAATTCAACATCTGAGTAAAATTATCAACAATAACAATCCAAAACATATATGAAAAACCCAGAAGATATTACCCAAAACATAACATTAACATGTTGTTGTTAATAAAAATTTAATATGAAGTTATATCTAAATCATATATGTTATTACATATAATAATATGTTACATTGGTAGGTTTATATTAATATTATATTTATTATACCATATATTTTAATGTGTATAATGAAATTCATGACTTAATTTAAGGGATTTCCCCTCTAACATTAATTTTTTGGAAGAGAAAAAATACATGTTCACATATTATTTATAATATAAGGTGTCTATAATTTTCATGAATGTAACTTATGATTCTTATACATAAATTTATGGGTATTTACATATCCATTTTATGATATTTCTTTTATGGGTTTTGTGTTTCAAAAGCTACTAAATCAGTAATGTAATTTTTTCTCAATTCTGCTTCTTTGGGACACAAGTCATGTTATGAACCTATATTTTTCTATCAGGTATATATAATGATTTTAAAAGTTATATCATGAATATAATTTCTATAATTATATTTTATTCTATATATAATGTTTTTATTTTCATTCTATTATTATTTAATGTTAACAAGGATGAAAATTTTAATTGCTTCAATCTCATTGTTTATTGGTATTATTTATGATTATGATTCCATTGATGAAATATTATGATCCATATCTAGATTGAAATAATTAAATATCATAAAATATGGTTATTCATGTTTTAAATATGCAATGGTTCCATTTTTTATCATTTTTTAGTTATGATAATTAAGAAAATTCTTTTATGAAAAGAAGAAATTATTTCTCCATTCAGTCCAAAATCTATGTTCATTCAAAACCTCATCTTCTAAAAAAACAATTTTTTATACAATTATCCTATGAAGATTAAAGGAAACATTTTAGAATTTTTAACTCATTATAAAACACTTTTAAAAATAATCTTTTTTCACTATCTGATTGTATGATCCCAACCTTTTCAGGACTTGTCTTAGGTGTGATTTTATGTTATTTTATCTCTTATATAAGTACCTTTTATGAGATTTATGACTTGGGGTGAGTTAGGTTGGAGTCTACGAATATTTGGGAGAAACGTGGGTTATGCACTGTTGGTGTATAGTTTCTATAAACTGTGTGGCTGTCTAGGAGAAACTTTTTGCACAATGGTTTTGTTATACATTATCTTCAACATGGGTAAAGCATGGTTTTTGGATGCTCTGTTATGAATGAATGCAATGTCCCTATTGATGTAGTGTCTAAAAAATGATTGTCTCTTAGATGGTCTAACTGGTCAACTAAACCATGCACTAGCTAGTAGTGAGATCTAAAAATTGTGTATCTCACTCGTTTTAACTTTTAATAACATCTATTTTTTCTTATGCGGCCTTATCGTTGGATTTTACATTACCAAGTGTAAAATAATGTTCTCCCATTCTCCTAATGGAAATATAAGTCTATAAGACCTTAGTTCATTGAGATTGAATACCCTAATCGAGGATCCAATAATCTTCCAGTTAGTGAATTTTTCTCAATAAATTTTCAATTCTTTCTCTTGTCTTTCCTTAATTATTTGTTTGTAGTTATCCTATATTATCTATGATCTAAAACTATTTGTTGATATCTAGATATAGGATTGGATATATAGATCTATATTTATTATATCTTGATACCATTATCTTGATTTAGGTATATTGATTCTGATCTCATATCTATGTAGTTGTTTCAATGGGATATTTTGAATTTCTGGGGAGAAAACATCTATCAATGAATCGAGGTAGGTGGCCTAATTATTATTTCCATAATGTTTTATTTTATATGTTTATGAAATCCTTTAATATTCCATGCATGATTTAGAAATTTATTTTCCTAAATTTGGTTTATTAGATTGATCAATTTAATTATCAAATATTTTTTGAAATAGGTGATTAATTGGGGAATAAATATTGGGAATAAGTTTCTACCATATTAGATAATTAATTTGGTGTAATTTATTACAGTATGATGGTTTTGTTGTATAGATAAGTATTTACGAGATTATTTATGAAATATTGAAATGGCTATGTTGAGATAATTAATATTTGATTATTTTTGTACCATTGATAATAAGATATCTATAATTAATTGTGGAATTTATTATAGTAAATTTATATTAGAATGAGATAATTAAATCTGTAAAATTAAATATGACATTTATATTGTAATATTGATTAATTAACTGATTGATTGATTAATGGTTTAAATATCTTAGTTAATTACAATGTACACAAATGGACTGGATGTGTTTATCGTATTGTTAAATTTGTAATGGGATTCCGGCGGATAAATAATTGGAAAATTAATTATGTGATAAATAATGGGAACATATTCATTCTAAATTGGTAAGTAAAAAATGGTAAAATGGTAATCATAATTCAGAGTAAATAAAATGATAACATGGTCATTTAAATCTGATAATTATACATGGTAACCAGGTAATTTAATTATGAGTAAAGAGAATGGGAACATTATCTCTTTATTCAGTTGTAATCATGGTAACGTGGAAAATATACTTATGTTTGTCATATTGGTATCTCTAGAAATGTTTCATATAAATGTGAAATTTAATAATGCAAATAATGGAACATTGATTTATATCCTCACATGAGAATATTCAAAAACCATAATGATTCGAATCATGTACTGAACTATCATAGCAGCATTGAATACATCGAGAATTTTAAATAAGTAAGTATTAAGATATGATATTATATAGGTAACATTTTGGGCTATAGCATGAGATGAATCTTATATTGGGGTACGAGTCTCTTTTGGAACCCTAGAGTTATTTTAGTTTGATAATAATAAATGGTAATTTAGTAAATTGTTATTTATGAATTATTCTTATTTCAAATAGAACTACATAAAATATATTTTTATTTTACATGTTTTATACACTGTTGGATATGGCCTACTGACTTTTTCGCACAACCAATTCAGGCTACTTAACCAATTATTGAATATATAATATTGTTGTAGGATAAAATAAGTCAAAAGTCCATAGGAAGGATAAATGATTTTGGGTTGGATCTTGGATGAGGGGATCAGACATGATTTGAAACCTACATGGAGATTTAAAGTGTCTATGCTCCTCGGCATCCTCTGGTATATGAGGATGCGTTCTTTTGGTCATGTGGAGAACCAGATCGAGGAACTATATCGTGAAACACAGTTCAGTATGATACTATGTGGTAATTGAGGACCATTATTATTTGTTCTTCATTGGTATTTCTATTTTGGAAAATGTATTCTATAGACTAGGAAGAGTCAGGGATTGGTATTAAGATCTCTTGTGGGAGTTGTAGAACCAGGTACGTAGGAAAACACAAGTACTCATGGTGGAATTTTTTTAACTGTTGTATTACCATAGAGTTGAATATTATTCCACCTAGGGTGATGCACTTGTGGTGTGATGTGATTATTTTTTCATAGAATATTTTTGTAATGATTTATGGCCCAAAATCATATTATAGTCATGTTAGCATACATCATTATAGGCAATATGGGTTATTGTGTCTTTCATTATTCTAGGAATGAATATGATTTTTTTTATTTATGTTGTCAAATATGAAATGTTTACAATGTTGGTGAGATTAAAATGAAAATATGGTACGTAAAATTTATTGAAAAGGTTGATAAAAATGCTGTGAAATTAGAATAACTGGTTTTCATAATGAGAAACTAGATAATGATAGTTTGTTAAACCATTGTTAACCAAAACCTAGGAGTATGATGGTTAAGGGTAGTGATAGTATCACAATTTGACAATGAGAAAATATTTATTTTAAATGGAATTTTGTGGAATTTTTTATATTAATATGCTTATATAAATGTAATAAGGTTTATTATGAGACATTAGATGTGTGTTTATAATTTTATAGACTGTACCTCCATGACGCATGTTGAGGGGGTGACCAATGGGTGCACCTAGAATTGATTATCTAGTTTGGGAACATTACGAACTGATCATACCAGCATATGATGAAGGGGGGATGTTTTGAGAGAACATTGATAGTTTCATGAAATTCATGGAAAGTGACCGAGGGAGAGGTTTAGAAGTATTTTTGAGTTGTCAAGGGTGTTTTGGATACATAACCCATGGAATTTTAATGGAGGTGGTGGACCCAAGAGAGATGAATTCTGGGTTGATTATGTTGAGACAATACCTGACAACTTGGACACTCATGTGGAAAATAGAGTCATGTTGTCCTAATATATGCTAAAAGGATCAATGAAGCACTTGTGTGACATTTTACCATTAAATGGGTAGACTATTGGTATGTCATTAAAGGACCTCATGGATATGTTCTTGAAACACTTTTATCTAGATACACTAAGGATAGAGAAATATGTTGAGTTAATGAATCTAAAATAATGGGTGGTGGATCAAGCTCTAATAGTTGAAGGGAACCTGATTAAGGCTTCAATTGATGGACATTAATTAGTTAAACGATGATCAAAAGGTGTGACTTTTGAGATTAGGAAACATTGTTATGACAAAATTAGCCAAGGAAGTGAGGCAGCAGAGTACGCAGAAAGGAAGCTCGGTTGGAAACGAACTTACTTGGGAGATCTGTAACTCGTGTGGTAGGTGGGACACCACCATCGGCATTTTTAACGACCACTAGTAGCATTTTTATCATTAGGAAAGATGGGACATCTATAAAAATTATTTAGGTCGCAACGATAGACAGGTACTGAAGGAGCAGTCGGGTAGAGTGAAATAATCAGAATATGATTTCTACTATATATCGGGCTGCAAGATGGAGTTCTAAAGGATGAGGTGGAATTTTTTTGGGTGTGGTGATTCTGAGTAGAAGTACCCGCATCATGAGGGTGGTGCTACTATGGGGTGTCAGAGAACATCGCAGGGAAGAGGGGAAACATAGTTACATGCATTACAACCTACACTTGTGGATAGAGAGGCTAGACCATTAACGTCAAGAGGTATTATACTAGTAGATTCTACATTATCTAATGCCTTGTTTTATATTGTATCCTATAATTCATTTATATCTACAAAATTTGTTGAATGTTTGAGCCAGAGAGTGGAGTTTGAGAGTGGGGTAATGACTATAGATACACCATTTGTAGTATAGTCTAGAGAAATTTTTCTATGTAAGGAATTTTCACTAGAGATCAGGGAATATCTTGTTATTTGGTATTTATATGTTTTTTATATGACATGTTTTGACATTATTATTGGGAATGACTGGCTAGTTAGCTACTGATACAACATTTATTGTTACTGTAAGAGAGTGACTGTTTTGTCTTTTAAGGGTGACATATATATTCATCATGGATCACGGAATATCTAGGCATGCTGAGAAAATCCAATTACTCTGAAAATGGGCGAGCTCACATCCCACACTGCCAATGTATTGTTGGATTATGGCAGTGTTTGGAAACATGACCTTCCACTAGTAGTGTTTATATTTTAGGATGTATTTCCTGATGACTTCTCAGGGATACCACTTGAGATAGATGTAGAATTAACTATAGAGCACATGCTGATATCTATTCAATTATCTATTCAACCATAATGAATACACCAAATGAGATTTATGATCTTAAGAATATGTTATAGGATTTTGGGGTAATAGATTTTTCTATCTAATAATGTTGTCTTGGGGATCACCTATTTTTTTGAATGTAAGGCTAATAGGATATTTCATTTATTATTAGATTACTGGAAGATGAAAACACAATTGTGAAGAACAGATATCCTATTCCACATAACGATGACCTATTTGACCAATTAAAGGGATATTTTGTTTTCTAAAAGATGGATTTTAGATTAGGGTGTCATCAGATTAGATTATAGACTTCTTATATAAAAATTCCTACATTCAGAAGTACGTATATTTTTAATGAGTTTTTTGTAATGACATTTGGGTTCAAAAAAAAACCAAGAGTGATTATAGCTTTGATGAGCATGGTCTTTCATCCATACCTAGAACAATTTGTGGTGGTGTGTGTGGCTGACATATTGGTTCTCTCTAAGACTCATAACGATAATTATCAAGATCTTAAAATAATCTTGCTCACACTGAGGGAGAAACAGTTATATGCCAATCTTTCTATGTGTCAGTTTGGTACTGACCAAGTACACTTCATGGGGGAACTACAATATTCATGTCTTAGAGTTTGATGTAGGGATTTATGTTCTGTATGTGTATCAGCAGTTGATCCCTTATGAATGGAACTACAATATTCATGTCTTAGAGTTTGATGTAGGGATTTATGTTCTTATGTTTTGGAGAAACTATCTTTTGGTAGAAAATCATACACTCTATATATATCACAAAGGCTTGAAGTATATATTTTCACTATGTGATTTGAATCTTCAGAAGTGAATATGGGTTGAATATATATTGTTTTCTATTTTGAACTAGAATATTTTACATAGAATGGAAATATTGTCATTATTTCAATAAGTAGGAAGACATAGACTCAGATGGTTCATTAGTCATGTGCATAGTGAAGATGATGACCTTGGAGGATGAAATGCATGTAGTGGTTCAAGAGTGTCAGAAGGAGATGAATCTAATTTCAGTTATTGTGGATTATGTTATATTGAAAAGGATTAGGGATAGGGATTTTGAGGATCCACATTTATTATCCATTAGGTAATGTATTGAAGGTGGGTAGACATCATCACACAGGTTTATTGATGCTGATGAGATCATCTATGTAATGAATCAAGTAGTGGTACATGTGATCATGTGATGGGGGATCTTGCAGGAACATAATTACTCAAACTATGTGGTGAATCTAGGTGTAACCCAAATGTTCCATTACCAACTATGACTGTTTTAGTGGCTACGGTTGAAAAAAGAGATGGTTGGGTTTGTGACAAGATGCCTCAACAGTTAGTACGTGAAGTTGAAGAATCAACGACCTTGAGGTTTAATACAACAATTGACTTTCATAAAATTGAAATAGCATATTGGGACAATGTATTTTCTTGTGTGTCTCTTAAAGACGCATTGGATGAATAAAAATATTTGGTTCATTATTGCTCGACGATAGTGGTAGTGCATTTATTTCCTATACGGGAAACAATTAGAGGTAATCCGTTGGTAGAACGGTTCGATCATGAGATAAATTATCTACATGGACTGCCATGAAAAATATTTTCAGATTGTGATTCATGACTTACATTACACTTTCTTATGGGATTTCATAATGAATTTTTCCCATAGGTATTATTGAGTAATATTTTCCACCCACAAATAGATGGGCAGTAAGAGAGTACTATATAGGTGTTGGATGATATGCTAAGGTCATGTGTGCTTGAATGCAGTGGATCATGGGAAATGAAATTGGATATAGTAATGTTTATCTATTAAAATAGTTATTAGGAAACTATACCTATGGAACCATATAAGGATCATTATGGTAGGCCATGTAGATCAATGCGATGCTAGATGGAGGATTGTGATTCTGATTTGTTGGGATCGAGTCTCATTCATGAGACATCATAGCATGTACAATTTATCCATAAATGTTTAGTAATGGTTTATAGTAGATAGAATTTTTATCCTTGTAGATGGAGATGACCGCTAGATTTTGTAGAGGGTGATCATTTATTCCTTATACAATTTCCTAGGTTGGGTCACTATAGGATATAATGGTATGGAAAGTTGGCACTCAAGATTGATGGACCTTTTGAGATAGTGGAGAGAATCAGGCCAGTGGGGTACCAATTATCTCATCCATAGATATGGAATACTATTTAAGTTGATTTCCATGTATCAAAACTTCAAAGGATTCTCCCTAACCCCTCTATTGTGATGGATGAGGATTAGGTTGACGTTGAGATAGATGTGTCCTATTATGGGGATGTGATATGTGTTTTGGATCACTGTGAGAATCTGTTATAGGAAAACTTTGTATAGATAGTTCGTGTGTTATCGAAACACGGAGGAGTACAATTGGGAACATGGGAAATTTAATGAGATATGAGGGATCAATGTACTGGTCCATTTTAATTGGAATTATATAATGTCTTGGAAGTGTTTCTCTAGAATGAGTTGTTATCGGGTGGATATAATGTAAAATCTCAACCATTACGGAAGTTATATCGGGTGCAATTTTAGGTAATTGTTTTTAAAATAATCACCATTGATGAAAGTTATTACATGGGTTGTGTTGGGATGGAGTCTATGAATTTTTTCAATAGAAGTTCGTTTTTCATAGTTGGCAGACAGTTTTTACAAACTGTGGGGCAATATTGGAGAAACTATGCGCTCTTTGGTCTTTTGAGGTAGTAGATTCAGAATGGTTAACAAGAAGTTTTGTTGGTCATAAATTGAAACCATGAAAGGACCCCCTTGATGTAGTTTCAACATCATGGTTAGTACATAACTTTTCTAATTGTTCTACTAAATAGTGTGTTGGATAGTTAGGAGATCTGAAAATAGTGTATCTCAGTCATTTTTAAATTTTAATGACTTGTATCTTCTCCTCTGTGACTGTAACTCAGTGTTTTACATTCCTAAGGGAAAAAATATGGTTTTCCCATTAACCCCAAGATATTCATTGTCCATAAAACCTTTGTTATTCAAGATTGAAATCTCAAATAGAAGATCAAATCTTCTTTTGGTAAGATGATTTTTTCTGATGCTTTTTAATTCATTCTCCTCTCATTACTTAATCAGTTGATGGAAGATTCCTTTATTTCCAATGATCACAACCTATGTGGTGAGATCATGATAGAGGATTGGATATATTGGTGTATTTTTACTATATATTGATATCAGTATCTTTATTTATGTATTCAGATCGGGAACTCATATCTATATCCTTTTTCTACTCTGATATTGTAAATTTTCAATGCGAAAACATCAATCATTGAATCGAGGTAGGTGTTATAAATATAATTATCATAGTAATGGATTTGAAATGTATATTACAAATTTTATAATTTCTATAATTCTTTAGCAATTTATTTTATTGAATTGGGTTTATTAATATGATAAATTGATTTTTCAAATATTTTTTGAAATAAGTGACTTATTGGGGAATTAATCATGAGACTAAGGGGATACCCAATCAGATAATTAATTTGTTGTAATTTAAGATATGTTGTATGGGTTTTAATAAAGATAATTAATTGAGAGATTAATTATAATATATTGAAGTGGCTGTGTTGTGATAATTAATTTTGAATTGATTATTTCCCTTTGACGATAAGTTCAAGATAATTAATTGTGGTATTAATTATGGAATGTTTATATTACCATAAGAGTATTAATTATATAAATTTATATATGAAATATAAATTATGATATTGATTAATTAATTATATGATCAAATCGCGTTGTAAATTGGGTAGTTAACTAACAGAATGGATGGGTTTAACTAATACTTGAATTAGTAATGATATTAAGGTGGATAATTAATTGTTAAATTAATTATGTTATAAATAATGGTATCATGTACATACTAAATTTAGAAGTGAAAATTGTAAAATGGTCATCATAATTATTAATAAATATAATTGGATCATGGTCATTCTAAATTGAGATGTATACATGGTAACATGGTCATTAAACTTATGAGTAAATAGAATTGGTACATGGTCATTATATTAAAGTGTATCGATGGAAACATGGTCAGCCTACATTAATTTATGATCTTGTTAACTTTGGAAATGTGTCTCATAAATGTATAATTAATGAATGGAAATAATGGAACGCTGAGTAATGGCCTCACAGAAAAATTTTCATATTATGGCATGAGTCGTATCAGGTACTGAGATATCATAGAACTATTGAATAATTCTATCTATAGATAGAAGTAGGTATTATGATATGATATTTCATTGGAAAATCATTGGGCTCTAGCATGATACCAAGGTATTATTGGGGTACAAGTCACCTTCAGAAATCTATAGTAAATGTAGTTAGATACGAATAATTGATAATATAGTAACTGGTTATTTATTCAATGTACTTATTTCTTATAGAACAACATAAAATATCTTTTTTACTGGACTAGTTTTAGACTCCATTTTTGGTGGCTTACTGATATGTACTCTCACACTATCTAGGCATCTTGAACGGTGCAAGAATATATTATATTGTTGCATAATAGGATATGGGAAAAGGCCCTTGGATGGATTGATGCTTTGGGTTAGAGAATGGAGGAATGGATCATACATGGTTTAGAACCCGGATTAAGAGTCTAAGTGTCCTTATTTTCAATTGTAGTATATACCCATAACACTGATATTTGCCTATAATGATTTCCCATTAGTTGAGTATTGTATTCCGATTTAGTTATTTTGTCACATGAGTATTGTTAGTGTTATATATGTTTCCAAATTTGTTTATTTATTTTTGATAGTGTTTGACTCTGATAAATGAGGGTATATTCTCTCCATTACAGACTTGGTAGACTCCCACTTATAGTGGGTATCCACTAGCATACTAGGAGGCACACATGAGTTCATGCATTGAACCAGGTCAGGGCACCATCGCGTGGCACGTGGGATGGTATATTAAATTTCCCTGGGTAATTTTCTTAAATATTATTGTGAAAAATGAACATTCAACATGCATGAAATAACCCATTATCATTACCCTATTTTCATTGATGTTTACATTGTATGTTTACAATGTTAATATTTGAAATGAAATTTTTTCCTTAATATTCAGAAAATATTATTATTTTTAAATGTATTTCTTATAGAAGTGTGTTTTAATAATTATATTATGGTTATAATGTATTTTAAATATTTTCCAAATATTAATTTATCGGTTTTCAGAATCTTTTTTTAAGTATAGGATTTCAATAATATTAACTCTTCTTTTATAAATTTTCAAAAATATTTTCAATGAAAAAGGTTTTCAATATTTTTTCATGATTCATTATATGATATCAAGGTTATTTTCAAGGAATATTGTATTAAAAATTTTATCTGTTTTATAATGTTTTTTTCAAAGAATATTGTGTATTTTTCTTATGAAATGTTTTAAATGGGTTTTCATTATTCCTTATATCTTATCAAATTGGTTTCAAAGAAATGGATTTTAAAAAATTTACATGTTTTATGAAGTGATTTTAGATGAAAATTTATGTTCCATGTTATCTTTAAATATCCAATTTCATCTAGGATGACATACTTGTTAATATTATATGCTTTACAATGGATATGATCAAAGGATACCATTCAAATTATTTCTTTAAATGGTCTATTTTTTATTGATTTTTTATAAACACGTTTCATTTCAATGGGATGCACCATAATAAATTTTTATGAAACTATCTTCCATTAATAGGTTATTCTAGGTTGAAATGATTATTAAACTTATCTATTTTCCATAGGTTATGATATTCTTAACTATTGATTTTAATGATTTCATTTCCTCTGTTATGTTATGATATTTATGAAATCACTTTCATTTTATGGGTTATTTAAGATTATATAGTTATGGAACAAGTATGTATAACATAATTATTATAAGGGAGGTTCCTATATCTCACTTAATTTATTTGGTAAATGATTTGTATTTCATGAGATAATAATGGGAAAAAAGTCATCGATATTCATCTACCAGTTAATCATGTGTGTCTAAATCCACTATGGGAAATGGGTGTGTCATGATCCACTATGAATAATTGGTGTTTCCCAATCCACTATAGGAAATAAGTGTGTATTTACAAACTATTTTGATGGTATTGGATATTAACCATGACACATGAAATGATTTTCTACATGTATGATGGTGTCATGCTTACATGAAATAAGTTTATGGTTCATTATTGATTTATGATGATTTACCACCTTATGATTAATGTCTCATGAACATCAAATATTTATCCCATGATTCATGATTATGAACATTTATATACAGGGTATGATCTTCTAATATCATCATCACATTCTAATACCCTTATGGTCGTGTTTATTCATATATATCAACATTTTTTACCTTAACAATGAATATGATCTCACCACACTTTAATGTTTACATTCCTTATGTTGTTATGAAATTTATTAAGTAGAATTACTAAAGTGGAAGATATTTTTGGGAATATTAAATATATTTCACCATGTTTGAATATTTAGTTCTATTTTTCCAAATACACTAAAATATTACACTCCTCAGGCTTGTATTTTTTTTAATGTGATGAAAATTAATCTAAAATGATGTAATATCCATTTATGTTTATCCTAAGTTTCAATATTTTGTATCAATGGTTATTTTATTCATCCATTGAAAACATTAATGAGAAAAACATATTGAGATTCCTAGATATATTGATATGTATGTGTCTATGGATGTGTGTAGGGATGTTCCTAATGATTAGTCTAAGGGTGAGTTTATGTTTACGAAAATTTCATATAATTTTGTTAAAGGATATAGTGAGTAGATGCATAAAAATACATCCGTGAATAGATTCCAGAAGATTATGGGGATCTGTAACATATATAAATATGGGATACAACATTGAAAACATCATATTGACCTATACTCAATCGGGAACTACTGCACGAATATGGGCCTTATTGTACACATTGTTTGAAACACCTGTGGGATATACTTTTAGAATTCACAAACTCTTTAAAAACCATAATGCAGGATTTATATAGAACCCTAATATGAAAAATCTTGGATAAACCTTACGATTAATATATTTAATAAGTAGAATTTATTATTTATACATCTTATATGTAATTTTTCTAGATTACAAGGTTTTCTGCTATGATAATTGCTCCTCACCATATGATTTATAATTTTGGTTAATATTGGGATCTACATCTAACAAGATTAAAATTTAAAGTTCAATATGGTTAATGTATGGGTATTATGACAACTGATTTACAATGTGGAAATCTCATGATGAGAATCAGGATGGTCTATGATTATTGGATATATATTGAAATATAAAGAAAATTCAAATTACATTTGAAAGGTACTAAATGTTCATCTATAATTTTTTAAATTAAATGATATAAGAATAATTATATTGAGATATAGGGACATTAATTCATGATTAATATTTCATATTTTGGGAAAGTGCTATTAATGGATAATTTGATGAAGCATAAGTAATAGTTTACAAACAAAGTTGGATTATTGAATTGTATATGGTTAGGAGTTCATGATTTATGTTTTATGAATCATGAAGTACTTGTTTCCCATTATGGATTTGAAAAAACAATATTAGAATGATTTTTATGAACTATAAAATGGATTTAATTGAATGGTAATATTTTGATTATGGTATGGTAACCTTTAATATGACCCTGATGTTTAGAATTTTTTTTTAGTTTGGATAAAGAGATGAATGGTATGTATAATGTAAATAAGAAAGTATTGATTACCCTAGAAATGATTATCGATTTGTTGAAAATTGATCTATATAATTATGGATGATTTTTACATTTTTTGGTTTAATATGTATATCGATTAAT
Source organism: Viscum album (assembly GCA_963277665.1). NCBI lineage: Eukaryota > Viridiplantae > Streptophyta > Magnoliopsida > Santalales > Viscaceae > Viscum > Viscum album. Next base: position 666,839,049 of record OY728165.1, on the reverse strand, counting down.
ATTTGTGATAAAGGAGCAAGTGTGTTTTCCTAAAATATTTATGGTAATTCAGGATATTATCATGATTCAATAGAATATTAGATGAGTGTATTCTAATGCTTGGAATGATAAAACCAAGAACTACATTTTGGTATTTGGGGTGTTAAATGTTATTCTAATTTTTACACCATATTTATAATATTTTTGATTTTTATCTTTTATAAGGGTTTTTAGAATAACCATTTATGGAGATTTTAATGTTAAATTCAGATGAAGTTTGTGAGAGTAATGCAAAATATCACTGCATGATGATTTATACATATTGGATAACATGTTCTAAACATTTTTTTGAATTATAAATTCAACTTCATTCCCTAGAGTAAGATTTAATGTGGGAATTTATGAATGCAGGACCAAAGGGTGATATTGTGCACATATAAGGGAATGAAAAAAATATCTTTATATTCTTGTGAAATTGCAACGATGTACAAAATGATGTTGAAAACCAAAAAATAATCCTTGTGTCTTAATTCCCAATAAATAAAATGGTCCCTTAGATCATCACATATTTCTGGATTTCTGATCGTTAATTTTATATAACCCTTTTCCTTTATCACTCTCAATTAGTAATTGATAGTTATATTCCTCTTCTATTTACATGTTTTCACATCCCACCTATGTTATCCTAGGTGGAAACCTAGTTATTTGTTACTTTTGGTAATCGTTATGTTTCGAACATTCTCTTTTTAAAGTATGATTTTGAATTCATATTCATGATGTTTGTTTATATGAACAGAACATTCATCTATTAGACCATTGTTACGCTAGAAATTTTTTTGGTTGAATTTAATTATAACTTGTATTAGAATTTAAAACCACAATATTTTTTGAAATATATTTTTTTCAAATAAATCTTATATATTTTAAATTCATAATTTTACACAATACTAAATATATCATTCATCATATAAATGAACATGTTTTTTATTGAATTATATGCAAAACCAAATCATGCATACACTACAAAAAAAGACTTATATTATCGTTATGTATATGTAACAGTACATTTATCTTCTATTACACAAAATAAAAACTCCCTTTCATATATTTTGTTATATAGAAGGCCTAGTTTTACCGATCTATAATATTTTATTGCTATTGTTATTAAAATATGATTATCATTAAAATGTATCCATTATAATGGGAGATAAAAATAATATAAAATAAAAAGAAAAAATATTATTTACAATAATATATATCATTAATCTGTTGGATACCAATTACTATAAGCGGATTTAAAAATTATTCAAAATTAATGAAATTACTTTTCTAGGAACACTATTTTTCTATGTAAAAACAAACATTTATCTCAAAAAATTTGATAATATTTTAATTAACATTTTCAAAAAAAATTATATAATATACAATCAGTAAATACTTTTTACTTTCATATAATTGATTTTATAAGAATATGATAATAATAAATCCATTTTTATGAATAAAAATATGTATTTTACTAAAAAGAAATTTTATCGCCTATTAATTGAAGACTCATTGTAAATATGATTTTTAAACCATTAAAATTTTTATTTGAAACAATAAATATCCATTTTTGATTAAGGATATAAAAATTTAATTTTGGGTTAATTTTATTTTAATTTTATAAGAATATTAATTTTTTTTGAATACTGAATATCACTGAATTTTAATTCAAAACTACTTGTTTATATAATAAATTTATATAGTGTAATTATGTTTTCATATAGTTTTAAAGTATAATTAGATATAATTTATGTAAAATAATCAAATTTATTTCATTTTAATAAATTTCAATTAAAATTTGATATATCAACTTAACAAACATTTAAAAAAATAATTAAAACATTCTTTTTTGTTCCATCAATGAGGATAATTTTAAAACAATTTTTCCTCATCAATGAATGGAATTTAGAAAATGGATTTAATATTTAGTGTTAAAATAATTATAATTTCTAATAACTTAATCTCATATTTTTTCGAAAAATATTACTGAATTTGATTAAAATTATTTACACTGATTAAGAGAAAAATTAGCTTTACAATGTATTAGACCATAATCATAATGACCAAAAAGACCAATATATTTTTCGAAAATCCATTTTATGTTCATATTTAAACTCTATATACACTTTTAAATAATTTTTAATATTATTTGAGCCACTTGATATGGAAATTTTTTTTGTGTAATTCCACATTCAAAACATTTCAAGAATGTCACTCCTCTTCAATTATAAAAATGAAATCACACCTCCCACTTAATCACACACCTCAAGAACTTCTGGTCACACAAAATATTCTCAAATAAGCGTAAAATATCCCTTTATTCATCTTATATTCCTCCCTTTATAAATAAATCCATCTGAGGAAGCCCTTTGGTGAAAACCAAAAGGACATCCCCAAAGAAGAGGTAAGATACTTCCTCAAGATGAATTGTTTTATATTAATTCTACATTACCGAAATTATAGTTATTCAATGATTATATTATAATTAAAGTTTCATAAAAATAAAAATAAATTTTTATTTTAATATTTTAACCTAAACCTACACACACATCAGTATAATGGGTTACAAAATTAATGTTTAAGTGTAAGATGAACTACCACCATAATTAATTATGTTAATAATTTTTCCTCTACCACCACTCATGGTCAATAATAATGATAAAATATATATTTTTATAAGATTTTTATGATATTTATAATGACTTCATTATTATATAATTATTAAATAAAACATAAATTTATGATATCCATTTTATGTAAATATGATAACTTCGTTTGTGGACGTGTGCACAACGGCCTCCTCCAAGTGAAGTGATTCTTTCACACATTATATGGAATGTATTAATTATTGGATTAGTGAATTTATAAGAAATATATGAAATAATAATATTTATTGAATTATAGTATATAAGTATATATATATATTTCATTTAATTTCATTCTTTCCATATTAGAACAAAACGGAAACAACATCCATGCGTACTTATGGCCTACCGTCTCCATGATAAATTTAATCCATTTAATAAAAATATATTTCATATATTTTTATAAATAAATTCAAAATGAATATATATTATATTTATATTATGTTTTAAATTTTGGAAATAATAAAATCCTAGTATATTATAAAGAATAATGAATAACAATCCGAAACATATACAAAAAAACAAAGTGGATATTAACCAAAATGTAACATTAACATGTTGTTGTTAATAAATAGGTGATATAAATTTATTAAAAAATATTTTATGGTATTAAATAAAATATTACTTTTATTTATTAGATGTATAATAATCATATATTTAATATATAGTATATTTTAGTTTTTACAAAGAAATTCATGTATTAAGAATAGGTTTTTCACATCTCACTTTTATTTTTCATTATGACCAAATACATGTTCACCAACTATTTATTATATGTGCTGAGTATAAATACCATGCATATCTAATATTATTGTTATATGTAATTTTATGTGTATTTATATATCTGTTTTATAATTTTTCTTTTAGTTAGATTATGTTTCAAAAGTTACTAAATCAAAAAAAAAAAAAATTGTCTCAATTTCGTTTCTTGGCGACACAAGCCATATTATGAACCTATATATTTTAATGAGGTGTATATACTACCTTTAAAATGTTATATATTTAATATATTTATTTTTGTGTGATCTTAATCTTAGTTCAATTTTGTTATTTCAATTGTATTATGATTAAAATTTTATAAAGTGGTAACAATTTATTACTACAACCTCATCATTTATCATGACTATTAATTATTATGCTTCCTATGATGAATCATTTTATCCATATTTGAATAAATATCCTAAAATATCATAATAACTTTTTATTAATGTTTTATAAATGTAATTGAACCAATTTTTTTCCACACTTTGAAACTTATGATAATTTATAATTGTTTTTATATAAAAACAACTTTATTTATCCATTCAATCAGAAATATTTTTTCTTTCTAGATTATGTTTTCGAAAAATCTTTTCCAAATGTTTTAATATTATCCAATGATTTTTATATAATAAATTTTCCCATTTATTAGCTTATTTTTAAAAAAATTTAACTAATATTCCTGTTATATTCCTAACAAATATCTATTCATAACTTTTAGGTTGCAAAAGTAATATTCAACATTTACAAACAAACCTGTATTCATGACCATAATTTCATTGATTTTTACATTTAATGTTTACATATTGTTTATTAGAAAATTATTTCCGAAAATTCATGATATATTTTTATTTTAAAAGTTTTCAAAAAATTTATTTATGTTTAAAAATTATTTTAAATGAATTTAAAATTTATTTTACATATTTACAAATGTTTTTTTTATAGAGAATGATTTTATTGATCAAAAAGTTTATTTTAGATTTTTTAAAAATTTTATAAATTAAAATGGGTTTCATATTGTTTTAAATATTATTTAAATGTTTTCTGTGATATTTTAATAGAAAATAATATTCAAAATGTATTATTTTTTAAATGTGCTTATTAAATAGTAATATATATTTTAATCAAAAAATGTTATCAATTATTTTTCATGATTCATTTTAAGTTTTCAATGTGTTTTCAAAGAAAATGATTTTGAAAATAATATAATATTTAAAATATTATTTTTAATTAATATTTGTGTACTAAGTGATATTTCAATGTCCTTCTTTATCTATAATTACGTACTTGGTTATAATTTATGTGTTATTAGGGATATGATCCAATGATACCATTCATATTATTTCTCTAAATGGTTTATGTTTTTATGGATTGATGTTAATGAAACTCATTTATATTAAATGAGTTATACAATCATAAATTGATATGATAGATACTGTTTTTCAAGGGTTATTAATTGAATAAATGATCATGAAGAGTATAATTTCCAAAGGTTATGATATGATTAAATTTTTATGATAGATAATTTAGTTCATAGGTTATGTAATGATGGTTATGAAAACCATATTTTTTATAGTTCCTGATAAAAAAATTGTTTTTGACACACGTTTGTGGGACTTAATTATGAGATGGGTGGGAGATATATATCCCTACAATACATTGGAATGAATTTTTTATCTCATGTATAATAATGGGAAATAATTCACTAGGTAAAGTTGGTGTGACCTGATAAACTATGGTCAAACGGTGTGTCCTCATTGGCTATGGGAAACAGGTGTGTCCAAATACAAAATGTAGATGGTCATGGTAGTTAACCTCAACACATGAGATGTTTTTCTACATATATGATGTTTCCACACTTATATGAAAAGATATTATGGTTCAAGACTAATTTATGATGATTTATCACCCTTAGGATTTATGTATTATAAAATTACAATATTTATTTGATGATTCATGATTATTATCTTTGATATATAGTGTTTGATCATTAAATGTCATGATCACATTCTAATTCACTTATTCGATTTTTTATGTGTAAATATATCTTTTATTTGTCATTAAATTGAATCTATGATCACCCCATTATTATTGATCCTTTACCTATGTTTTGAATAATAGTTTTACGATGAAGTACTAATGGGGAAGTTATTTTTGGATACACTATAGATAATTTACAAAATTGGAATATTTTGTTCCATGTTTCCAATTACATGAAACTATTATATTCCTTGCGAAATTTTTTTTCTATTATAAATATTCATCTCCAATGATTTAATATCTATGTGTGGTTATCCTGGGCCACTATATAATTTATTGGGTTAATGATGGGATTACCTATTAATGATTTGTTTAGAGATTTTATTCTCGAATATTAATATTTTTAATTGATGATAGATATGTTTATCATTTTATCTTAATTCTTTTTCCCAAAAGTAGAGGTATTTGAATGTTCTTTGTTTTATGTTGCCTCATATTGGTATCTTAGGATGGATTTCCTGGAGTCATTTGATATGGAATGATGATAATAATTAATAAATAATTCTTAACCCAATGGTTTGTTAAATAATTGAATGAAAATTATTAAAAGAGTTTAATCTTTATAAACCATCGAATTAGTTAGGATTATTCCTTGAATCTACAGACAATAATCTTATGATTAATTTTCATTATTTCAATTTAATGTAATGTGGAAAATTTTTAGTTTGTGATTAATATATAATTATTTAATTAATGAATGAAATTATCAAAATAAAATATGTAATTAATGTAGCTAGTTCATATATGCTTATGTTCATATAGGATATGTTGTCATAGCATTGTTGGTGGGGATTCCACATGATGTTAGATGCATTTGATTATATGATAAGGTTATACACATGATGTTGTTTTGTGATATATTATATCAATCATATTCTACTCTATTTCGTTATGTGAAATCATTAACTAATCATTCATTATCCTTTTGGTGGAAGTGGAAATTGAACTGATAATTATTTAACAAGATCAATAAATTTGATATTGATTTCATGTGGATGATGTCATTTATTTGTACTATTATAATAGTTTGAATATTTTTTCATTATAGATTGATATCTATATTTCATTCTTGGATAACTTGTGGTTATTCTTGGATAATCATGTTGAAATTGGAAAAGAAATAAAATATTTAATTAAACTTATAATTCATTGGTTTAAGATATTAAATAATAATCATTTTTTAAATTTGTTGGTTGATTAAATTTGATGATACTCATATTGAAGAAAGAATGCATTTTTAATAGAATTTGATATTCCATGAGATAATTAAATTGGTCAATAAACTTGATGCATCATAATTATTGTTGAGAATATTAAAAATCCTGGTAAATGAAAATGATTGGATGCTTGTTGGATTATTTAAATTCATTGTTTATTTATTTTTGTTGATTGTTATAACATGATGGCCAATGTTTCCATTAGTTGGAATCTAAAAATAATAAATTTGTTAAATCAAATTTGAATATAAAAAAACTATGTGATAAATATAATTTGTTATGACCAGAGTTTCACATTTGATTGACATGATATATTTCCTTATTTTAGATCCTCGATATCTAATTTTCATGAGAATGTCAGATGCATTATTTTGATGGTCCAATTTCACAATTCATTATATATTTTTTCCTACTGGGTTTTATGACTTCATTTTCATATGAACGTTATTTTATGACACATATATAGTTAAGACTAGGATGGTTGACATTTTGCTGGGAGGCCAAATGTGATGTGAGCCTGATATGTCTAGGCCTTATAAAGATGATGTGATATATGTGTGTTGGGGTCTATAGGATGTAACAGTTAACGTTTTTTATGGAAAGATTTGTTTCTATATGCATGATGTTATTGGGGTTAGTAATAGTGTTGATGGAATTATTTATTGATAGTTTTACCCAATGATGTGATGATAATATCTAGTATCATCACTTAAGAATCTATTTAGTGGTTGGTTTATGAGTTTCTTATTATATATTCATTACTTCTCCCACTGGTTGAGGCAAATGGATGTGCTTGGTTTTATGTATCCTCTTGGTGGTATCATAGTATGGTTCTCCTAGAGTACCTTGAAATGGAATGATATTAATAATGAATAAAAAAAATACATAACACATTGGGTTGTTTGATTATGAAAGGAAATTTTTAAATGATTTTAATCATGATCAACAATGGGCTTAGTTTTGGTTATGACTAAGAGGAATAGACTTTACATTGATGATTACACTAATGTAATGAAATGTAATATAATGAAGAATAATGTTAATGGTCAATTAATGCGAAATGAATGAATTAATGATTGAAATTCTCTCTTGAAAAGTGTTATTAATGTTTCTATTTCTTAAATACTTGTGTGCTTATATAATATTTGGTCTTAGCATAGGAAGAAGGGATCCTGAGAGAAATTAGCTATAGTAGATTATAATACTAGTTTATACCCATAGTGTGGTTATGAGATATATTATATAATGTATATTCTGTTATTTCATAAAGTACTCCAACTATGTCGGTTTGGGAAACTTAATCCCAGTGGGCTTGAGAAGGGTATTTTCAACATCATTGTTTTGGGAGGAAGGATGGTTGTCCACCCACTCTAGCCCTGGTCTCTTCTCTTAGAATTTACTTATGTTGGTAGTAATGGTTGATAGTTTTCTCATATGTGTGTGTAGATGTATATTATGGATTTCGGTTACATAAAAACATGTATTCTTGATGTAGTATCCATAGGATTATTAAAGGCATGATGAGAATGTGTTGTGTTGGCATGTGGTACTTAATCATTGTATGGGAAGTAATGGCATGAGGTATAATACTCGATGAATGAAATATGTTTTATAGGTTATGGTGGATCATGAAAAATACATGGTTACTATATGTGTGTGAGATATTGGATAATGAGGTTTTTTGATTCATGAGGAGTATTTTGGGACTCATTGACCATGGGTTTTTATGATAGATTATTTTTGGAGAGATATGGCTCAGGACGTGCAATGTAGGGGAAGATTGGAATACTAGTTGGGTCGCAATAGTGTGATATCCATGATGTTTTATTAATATATAATATGATATATTTTATGTGATACATGGTGATGATAACCATGGTTAGGATAGGAAATTAGTATACCTATTTAGGAGAAAAGTTTGATTCAATTCTTTTATTATTTGTCAATATGTTTTCTTTATATTTTAAATGTGAGGCTTTAGGGAGGATCTGACTGAGTATACTTCAATGCTCACCCAATTTATATAAAAATTTTATATAGGTAATATAATAATGGGTTTTTATCATGATGGATATTACTAGTTCGTATTTTTTCTATAGATTTTTTGACTTTACGGTTACAATAATATTTACCATTTTTGTACATGTAGATTCCCGTTAAGTTCTTATAGTACTATATGAAATTGCATGTTTGAACATGAGATTTATTTAGGTGTGTGTCTGTGTGTGAATGGGTTGCATTTTTTATCCTTATTTTATGTCTCTTCTTCATGTTTCTCTTATAGGGTAATACATCCCATATAAATGTTTACTATACCCTTTGTGATAGTATCTAACAAGGGGCCTACTAGTGGTGGGACACAAGTAGTCACCATCTCCACCTCATTGTTATATATTTGCGGGGAGAGGACATGATATTATATTTTAATAATGATAATTGTGTCATGATTATCATATATGTATATACAAATATATTAAATCTATCATGAAACATAAGTAGCGATTATGGAAAGAGACATTCATTGGTTTGCAATGAAGTTGTCTACAAATTGACAAGGTTGTTCGATTCATTACCCTTTTGATGGAAGATGTGATGGATATAGGTTATAATATAAAAATAATAACATGTTTGTATATAGTATATTGATTTTCTATAATTTCATCATGTTTAATGAATATTCGATGAATTTAGAAAATGATACAAAATAAAAATGCAATGTTAAGAACTACATATCTTCACCGAACAACATATAATGGTTTATTGAAAAATATTTTAGTATGTTCCTGTTAAGGTGAAAATTCCCCTAGGATGAGGGTTGGTATGTAAAGAATACATTTGGTTAGGTATTTATTTAAATAAAAGTATTTTTAATTTCAAATAAAATAATAAAGGAGATTCCCTTTTATAAGTTAGAATGAGTGGAATTTTTTTAAAATATCCGAAACAATCCAATAATGGAGAGTCACTATTAAAAAAAGTGAATTTAAAATTTAAAAATAATGTAGTTAATTAATTATAATTAGGAGAGTCATATACACACAAGAAACTTGTTTATATCATGCAATTCCTTAACCACTAAGGATACTGACATTTACCATTTCCGTTTTCACCTATTGTAACATGTTCTTTTCACAATATGTGTCACGATTTTCATTATAAAAAGATAATTTTAACATAACTATAACCTAGTATATATAATCAACAATATCTTAGTATCTGGTATAAATATATTTATTTTCGAAATTATAAACAATTTAGTAAAAATTTACATATTAAAAATAACACTAAAGTCAATTAGTGACACTATCCCTTTGATATGACTTTAAAAACATCAATAAAAAGATTTATATTAAATATATTACCTTAAAACCTGTAAATTTTTTAATTATTATGTAAAAAATTAATGCAAAAACTAAATCATCCAATTTCTATAACTTTTAGTTTTTTAAAACTAATTTATTTTATTTTTCATTTTGTAAATATTAATAGTTCATCATTATGTAACGTATTAAGGTAATTTTCACATCACAAAAAATTATTACTAAATTACCATTATAAATAATATATATATATAATTAATATTTATAAATTAACTGGGTTTCTATTGTCTTTTCCAAAATTTATTATATATATTAAAATAAATCGAGGATTCATTTTATCTTTTTCATTACATAAATTATTATATAGTTTGTAATAATTTAATATATATCCAAAATGATAAATTTTAGGTAAAAAAATTATATATGACCTAAATTATCCCATAAAATATAACATTGAAAAGTTTTCAATTTATTACAACCCTAATATCTTTAGTTTAAGTCTCCATTAACATGTTTTATGCTTAATAGTTATAATAAATATTTACTAATTTTAATATTAATTATCACGAATAAAAATTAGTTGACCATATAAAATGATAATAATCATAATGATTCTAAATAATAAATCATTATTAATATATAATGATTATATTTTTTTATTTTTGTTATAATATAAAATCTCTATGTGATTAAAAAGAAGTTTTTTCTAGATATATATTTTTCAAGAATAATATGATTGTTTATTAATATGATTACTAGTAATCATCATTATATGAATATATATAAATATATTTATATATATGATATATTAATTAAATTTAAATTATTTTTCATTTTGGGTTAATTTTATTAATTAAATTGTCAAAACACTATTCACATTGTACAACTTTCTGTAAAAATGTGTTTTTAGAAAAAAAATAACCATATACATAAATCCTATATAAAAATTTATATTATTTTATATAATTTTTTAAATATATCCGAATATTACTTATATTATTTTAAATAAGATTCAATTTATTATTTTAATTTTTAATTACATAAATTTCTGAAATGAAAAAATATTTTGAAAAAAATCAATATTTTTAACTATTCAATAAAAAATCCATATTTTCCAAAAAAAATAAAAACATTTTTATATACCTTAATTTCAATATTAATATTTCAAAATTTTTGTTAATTTCACTAAAAATTTATAAAATATTAATGAACGATTTATAATATTTTATCACAAATTGAAATAAATTTTTTTTGTAGAAAATGTATTTTTCAATGAATAACTTATCATCTGTAAAAAATGATTTATTAATTCCAAATATTTTATCAATACATAGATATTTTAAAGGAAATTTAAAATTCATTTAAAAATTTAGTTATTAATTTTTAAAATATATAATATAATTGTTAGGTTATAACATTTATATATTTCATAGGCTGTATAAGTTGAGTGGTTCATGTTATACATGTTTTTGAATATTATGTTATTCTATTAAAACATATTTGTCTAACATAATCCCCCAATATTAAAAAAATACAATCCTTTTTTTATATATTATCTCAATAATCAATGGTTTTACAAATGAAATTATCTCATGAACTACCACATTGAAAAATGGGTTGAAAACATAAACCAGAAAAATTGTAGAGTGGAGTACAAATGTCAATTTGAATAAAACATAACTAGGTTTCCATGATGGAATGAATTAGTTGTATGTGGAAATATTAACATGGAATAAAATATTAATGCAATAATATTAATGGAATGTAATAGTTATCATTGATCAAAATAATGTCAGTGACAATTAGAATGTTAAAAACCATGAAATAATAATCCAATGATGTGTGAAAAAGACTATGATCTCATTCAAATTAATAATAATATGATGGGATTTTTATTTTCATGATCATTATCCTAGACATGAAAATTTTCATACCATCTATAATAATTAAACAAGGACAATATACTAACATCACAAGTATAATTTCAACTTTAAAAAAATTTCTTCTACAATCTCATAAATAACTCCAATCGATTAGTATTCAAGATAATTTTTTCCATTTTCCAAAAGAACTATAAACTTATTTTTAAATATCATATAATTTAAAAATAAGATAAAACCTATTCCTATTGTATTTATACATTACCTAAAAAAAATTAGATTTAGGTAATATATTTCTAAAAATAATAAGACCCTTATATAATGAAATTCAACATTAATATCATATTCTTCAACAGTAACCCAAATGATAATCCTATATTAATAAATATAACACTATACATAATATTTTTAGTATTCCAACTATTATTATGTCCAATAAATCAAATTCATTTCATCCCTTATTCTTTTGTGATTGATTTAAAATTTATATATAAATAAAACCAATTATTTTTTATGTATTGTGGAAGAAAATGCATATGGACTAGTCACATATTCTATATGATTAAATAATAATTTCATAAATAACATTAATCACTATAATAAAATTTTAATTTCATATATTCATTCATAATATAATTCAACATTAATTCCTCAAATAAAATCCAATATTTTTTTAATTCCATTATTAGAAAAGGTTCCCAAAATCATTAATCTGTTATAAAGAAAATTAATCACCAAATCATTTTTCAATCACATGGTTATCTATTAAATATAATGTTCATTAAATTAAAATTAATCTTTATATTTCAATCCATTTATATAAAAATGATATCTTAATAACAATCATAACTCATAGGCCAAAGGTAAAAGGTGCACTCATCTCACCCAACAATTTTGGATTCAAGATGCACTGATATTTCTGGATGTGATGGGTTGTCAACTTTACGATAGGTTATCATTTTTCTAAGAAAATATAATTTATATAATGTAACCAAAAATTTTATTATCATCCCCAAATTACCCTCAATCATAAAATATCATATAATAGCTTATAGTTATTAAAACCTTTAAGCATATGTTCCCATAATTAATATATCAATATACATCCATTAACATTGACTCCAATTAAAGATTATGTTGAATATATCTTCAAAATAAATAAAGACTCAAAAAATTTCTCCCAAATTTCACCCTTCACATAAAACAATAAAATTGTACAAGTTTTGTTTAAATTGTGATCATGTCACAACCCGTCCAGAGGGGCCGATGTTGTTACTAATCCTAGACCACATCAAATAGTCTAGAGGATGCTCACTAGAACCGAGTGGGAATAGCCCATTAATTAGAGGCATTTTCCAATGTACCTATATGCACACACACTAATACATGTCGCAATTGTTGAAAAGTAAAAACACTTAGAAAAGAAATGCACACATACCACTATATCCCAACATATAGTGTTTGACTGGAATGTAAATTGCAGTGAAGTAAAATCAGGATAGAATACATTCCCACAAAAAATAGTAGGAAAAACAAAACATGTAACCTATAAATAGAGAAACTGGTATGTTTTTTATAGTCGTTAGAGCACACCTTGGTATGTATGAACTCACCAAGCACCATCTTGTCCTGGTCTACCTAGAACTTTGTAACAATGTTGAACGTCTGCACAAGATATTAAATGTGTTGGAAAATCCCATGTATGATTGTGTAAACAATACTAAGTAGGAAACCCTAAAAAGATAAATTAATACCATAGAGGAAACACCTCAAATAAGATACCACACAAGAAATACCGTAAAGGGAAAACACCACTAGGAAGATATAGCCAACTCAACAATGTTATATGCCAATATAACATATAAAAAGAACATATATGTATACTCATAGAGGATTTCAAGACTCAATTTCTCATCCACTACCTGCTAAGCGGTTCCACATACAACATGCTTGTCCTGCGAGGTCCCACTCCATGAGATATCTGATAAAATCATGTTGATTAGGTATATCAAAAGTATCAAAGAGAAAAATAAGGTATTGAAAAATTATATTGTTTCTAGGATATATATAATCTCAATAATACATTGATTTTTGATTACACATAGATTTTCGTGGACACACAGAGTATCGGTGACACACGGAGTGTCAGTGAAACACGAAGTACCGGTGATAAATGGAGTCTCAGTGAAAAAATTATTGTAAATGAAACACAGATTTTTAGTGAAACATCGAATGTCATTCACACATGTAGTGATGGTAATAAAAGAAATTTTAGAAACACATGGATTTTCAGTAACACTCGAAGTGTTGGTAACACATGGAGTGTCGATAAGTCATTCGTCCCCCATGTCACCTAGTACCAAGTCACGACAATCCTCCAGATTCTGCTCTTAGTGTAGTTGTACTTGGTGAACCTACTCTACAAGAAATTAGGAAGTATTCCATATTCCAAAACAACAAAGTTATAGTATCACAATTGAATGACATATTTCAATGGTCCCAATGATGAAAATGTATCATCAAACAAACATAAAAATTGAAAGTAATGTATTTTTTTAGAAAAAATTATCAAACCAAGGTTTGACCTGGCCTGACCCACTGGTGGACCCAACCTGATCCGGGATCCCAAAATTGGTCAAGAAAACTAGACTTGTCCCAATGCAATCTGGTCTGGTTTGCTAGGATCAGCATGTTGGGCCTACTGGGCTGTCGGTGCGGCCCAGCCACTATAGTGGCTGACTACATGCAGGCCGATTTCCTCAAATATACCTATCCCACCCTAGCCATGCCCCATGGCCCTGATGGGGTTCCATGACTGCATGGCTCCCCTTGTGTCACCCAATTAAGGAGGGGTCCTGCGTTCAACATGGTTGATTATCACATCCCCAGTCCCCATATCAGTCTCCTCCAACCATGGTACTGCCACAGTTCACATTAATACCTCCAATAGAGTACACCACCAGTACATTAAACCTTCAACATGTGGCCACCTGTGTATCGGTGAATCCTTCTGGGGGGCACTATTTCTCCTCTGGTACTTATTTTTTGACATAGAATCATGTTTGTGATCATTGGATCGCGTTCATCAACATCCTAGGCTTGAATGAACGTCATAATTAATCCAAAAAAAAAACAATAAAATGGTGATATATCATGACTACCTTCGATCCATCCATCCATCATCATCATCATCACAACTCTGGTAGGCTGTCTTGACATTGGGTCCTCAATTTCAGATAACTGTTCCATGAAATAGAGGCGAAAATATCTTCTGCTAAAAAATATTGAAGAATGCTTATAACAAAAAGAATGTAAAGAACATTGGGGAATAAAAGCACATGAAACATACCATGGATCAAATCTCGTTCATTTTTCATTTCAACCTCCTCAAATTCTATAACAATTTTCATAAATTCATAAAAAAATGTTTAATCAAATAATCCCTTGGAATAATCCAAACAATTACACCCAACTTCCAAGAATGAGCGATCTGTGGGTCAATTTTTTTGTCGGTTGATCCATGCTCAGCATTGATTTCCAGAATAGGTAAAATAATAATAAAAACAAACAAACCGAAGAAAGATTCATTTCTATAGGTAATGTTGAATATATATTTCATTGCTTTCATGGGTAATGTTCCTTCAAATCCGAGGTTTATAGTTTATGATTTTCTAATTTTTCAGTGTTCATTTGAGAGAGCTCCATTTCCTTGGCTCAAGTGATTTCCTAGGTTATGTCAGTACCCTAGAATCCTAACAATAGGCAATATTAAATGAAACCCAACATTCCATGAACAATAATTTCTTATTAAATTATTTTAATGATGTTTATGTCCAAAAAACTATTTTTCACAACCAGCCACTGTCGGCCAATCTTGATCCTTGCCTATGGAAAACACCCCATTAAAAATTAATTATTTTATTAGATTTCCAATCTAAGTTACCATTAATATATTATTAGGATTTTAAATATAAAACAATATTATTTAATAATTATATTTATGATTCTGCCCTTTTTAGGTTTTCCCACAATAGATCCGTAATAACTATAGTTAAGTCGTGTCTATAGTAAAGAAACTGCTCTGATCTTAATGGTTTCCTTGTATTATTGATCTATGAATATAATTATAAGTTAATTCAATTTTTATGAAAATTTATTTTGGTGTTCTATAAAAACATAAAAAATTTCAAAATATTATTCCAAGCACACCGGGCCTCCTAATAGAGCATCTTCTCAGCACCAACTCACAGGGCTTTTCCAAATAATTTATAAAAAATATAATTTGAAAAATATGATCCATTATATTCTCTCCACCATTGGGATTTATATACTCGAAAGTGAAAACTATTTGATACTAAAAAAATTCGGTGTACTGTGAACAAATCTGAGCCTTCCGCTACCATGTTCTCCCATGGATATTCGTGTGCCTCCATCGAACATAAAATGGAGGAATCAACCACTCTTGAAGGATCCCCTTCTATTAACTCTTGACCTCCTCCATGATCTCATGAAAATTATCCCCAGTTAATTAAATGTGATTGATCATTCACGTATCTCCTCAACTGAGACACCTGGAAAACATCTTGTACGTGTTCCACCTACGGGGGTAGAGTCAAGAAGTATTCCACCATGGTAACACTATGTAGAATAAAGAAATGGACATTGAACCTTTGTGATAGCATATCATCCCTTCCAAATATATTTATCCAAAAACATGAAGAGACCCTAAGGAATAAATTTTATCCCACATCAAACTCGAATGACCTTCATTATCTGTCATCATATGATTTTTATGGATTTGTGCGTTCTTGTAGGATGAGTCTAATTGTAGGGTTTTATTATAAGGGTTTCTTTAATTAAGGGTTTGTTATAATAATGTGACCATTCTTATGAAATTGACCAAGAATGGAATGAAAAATTGTCAAGGATCGTTCCATTGGATATTCCATGTGCTTTTCTTCCCTTATGTTTTTCATGATATTCATTTACATAGCGTTCTACATGGTTTATGAAAGAATGATTTTTGAACCTCTTTTTTGTGATGAAATAATTTTAAATAAAGGATATAATGTCTTGATGAACTACTTGAGGTTCGATGATGACGGTAATGGATGAATTGAAGGGAGTTGGGAGATATCTCTATTTTATATGTTTTACATCAGGATGAATTGTGACACTGATCTGAGATCATGAAGATGATGAAAGTTACCTGATGATTGAAAATGTTCCACTATTTTGAAAAATAGAGCACCAAGGAAGATCTTGTGGCTTGGAGTAGCAGAACACAGTGGCAGCCACATGCAGGAGGCATCAGTCTCCGGAGACACATTACAAAAGAAACCGTCATGTGGACTACAGCTCAGCCACTGTTGGAGGATACCACGCCTGTTGGGGCTGTGGGAGCTGGAGGGGGAAACCATATTGCGTGGATACAAAATGGGGATCATGGACACGATGTTCAAACACATTGAATGGGGTGGTACAATATTTACCAGGAGACATGGATGGATCCATGTGGTTGGGGTGGACTGTGTGGACAAGGGGGGATGACCAAGGAGGGCCCTATCTAGTGAAGGAAACAAGAAGTCTTGTAGCTGGTTGGAGGTGGGTAGTCGAGCCACTCCAGTGGCCCTTCATGCTACATCTAGATAGCCCAGAAGACTGGACTTGTCTATACCTTACTGGGTCTGATCATCCAATCTATGTTAGGTCAACCGACGGGTTGGGCCGAGTTTGGCGACTCGGGTCGGATCATGACCAGTACCGAGTCAGAGATTTTTATAAAAATAGTTTTACCCTTCAGAATTTGTGTTGTTTTTTCATTAAGAAGTTAAATGTTGTTCAATGGGATTAAAATAATTTTTTTGGGTGAATAGTAACTTTTATGTTTTTAATCGCGATTTGAGGTAATTAGTGCAATTTAAGGAAAAAATGATATTATAATAAAATGAAAATTCCTAGAAATATGTCCTACCATTATTGGATGTGTCGTGTCCACCCAAGACATCCCATGGGTCAACTTGGGGACCCCATGGAGCCACTTTGGAAGGAAAATGTCATTAATAACTTTTTATTTAATGTTAAAGTAAAAATAACACTAATATGAGTTATTTTACTAAAACAATTTTTAAATGGGGTTATACAAGTCATATTTTTTACTATAAAAATTAATTAGAAAGCTAAAAAAATTTCATACCTCATAGTTTTTTTTATATTTTTATACATTATATAAATTTAATTATTTATGACATCATGATGATGCAGCGATTACCTCATTATTTAACAATTTAAATAAAATAAAAAGATAATGTAAAATCTAAGACCTAAACATGTCAAAAACCTATTTCATGGGTATATTTCGAACCCTTTTAACCTTATAATCGATTTATATCAATGTAGAACATTTTAAATCCGATACTCATTTTAAAATAAAGTAACATTTCATTACATTTCAAGAGTGCCCCTCCTCTCCTCTTATAAAAGGCCACCACCTCTACCACCCTACCGACACATCCAAATACTTTGACTCGGCCAACCCCTGTCCATTTTGTCTCTCCACATCCCTCTATTACTCCTTGAAGCCTTTAATTGTGCAGATGTCTTCCCAAGGAAGCCTTTGAGCTCAAATCAAAAAGAGTTACCCGTTTTAAAGGTATTGTTTTCTCTTGTGTTCTTATGTTTTATTATTCTTCTCCAACCCTCTAAACTCTTTTTATTACTTTCCATTGTAGCGACACCAGTATCTTAAATATACTAGTATGTTTTTAAAATAAGTATTTGAGCTACACTTACACACACCTACATCTAATGGTTAAAGAACGTACTGTTTCTGTGGATGGCGAATTTCTGCCTCATGAAACGATGATTGATCAACATTATTCTAACACCATAAAAGGTGGCCATGAAGATGTCAATATATTTATATATGATATATAATATGTTTATGATTTACTTAAGTTCTGTATTAT
Source organism: Viscum album (assembly GCA_963277665.1). Taxonomy (NCBI): domain Eukaryota; kingdom Viridiplantae; phylum Streptophyta; class Magnoliopsida; order Santalales; family Viscaceae; genus Viscum; species Viscum album. The sequence goes on along the minus strand of OY728165.1, from coordinate 666,820,199 downwards.
TCATTTATGTCATACCTTTATGGTTTCCATTATGGGTAAACGCGATATCTTCATTTTAGGAAGTGCGGACTACCGCCCCCTCAAAGTGATTTGATTATTTAATACCATATCTGGTACATATAAAGGATATATTGAATGATATTATATATAATACCATTCTGGAATTATAATACTATCATGTATAATTATTTTTTAATTCCATTAAATATGAAATAGAAATGAAAGTAGCGTTCATGCGTACGTATGGCTTACCATCTCCATCAACGGTGCATTTCATTTATTACCTCTAAATTTTAATGTAATATTATAAACCCATGAATATATTGGATATATATGATATATATGATATATACCTCATTTGTATAAATCTGGATATAATGGATAGATGAACAACTTGTAATTATAAACAGCATACTTTTAACTCAAGTACCAATGATCGTTAATATTACCGTTATTAACTTATATAATTACATAGGGTTAATGAGATGGTAATAAGTTATATAAAAGGAATAATGAAATTAAAAAATGTTCTTAAACAAGTAGAAACAAACTCAAGTTTAGTATTCAGGAGGTTAAAGAACGATCAAGTCAAGTCGGACCCAATGTATGTGACTTTGTCTCAATCTCCATTCATTGAGGCATATTATGTTTTATACATAACTTTCTTTTATAAAGTGTATAAACACCTTTTACATATTTTTTATCCAAAAGGAATATTTTTTATACGAAGCGTTTTACTAAAATACAAAAGGGAATGTTTTTTTCCTACGTATGCGGCGACACCGACTTCTCTGTCGCTGTGACCATTATTTATGATTCGGCTTCCTCTACAAGCCATACCTTTTTTTTAAAGAAAAATAAATACTATGTTTTATTTTTTTTTAATTTTGGTATTGAAAATGGTTTTCATAATTTATTTATATCAATGTGTTGTAATGATATCTTGTGATTGAAATTTGGTAGTGTTATGTTTCCTTTGTGCATGTTTTATTTGATACGATTATGTTATGGTTCTTGGGCATTATTATAAAGATGGGTGGTTCCATGATAAACTAATGGTGGGTGAGCCCGATATAGCTCTCCAATTTATTGGGTAACGCGAAGGAGTTAAACATTATGGTTTCTCTGAAGAGATTTAGGGAATATACTATGATGGGTATTCTAAACGTAACCAAGAGGGTTACTCCCTACGTAATAATGTTATGAATGCCTCAAGTTACCTTTATGTCTTATGATTTCTATGATTTATTCATGAATTGATTAGGTATGTTAAAGTGATTATTTTTTATGAGTAGAGTGTGATTTCATTGATTCTTGTGTATACATATACTAATGTTTCCTTTCCATATTTTTATATCCCTCACTAAGGTTTTTATGCTCATCCCAAGTATTTGAATTGTTTTTCACAGGTCAAGGGAAGGGTACATGATATGATGATAGTGTCAAGGAATTGTCAATAAAGATTCCATGTTTTAGTTTAAATATGTTTTTGTTGATGTGAAAAATGAATACTATCTTTTATGTATCCAGTTTTTTTAAAAGTGGAATGTAATGAATGTTTTATGATATAATTCTCTAAGACTCTAAACCTAAAAAGATCCTCAATGTGTAATCTTGTAATAACTCAATATAAAGTACGTTTTAAGGCTGGGGTCTTATAAAAACATCCATAATAAATGTAGTTTGCACCTACAATAATAATTTTAATAAATAATTGTTAATAAAATAGAAATAAAATGTAAGATCCATGATTTTTGTAACGTATGTTTTTTTATTTTTAAGTTTAATTCACATATTTATTTTTTAATTTAGTTATTCCCACGTCTTTTATAATGGATCATGGGTGTTCTGGGTGTACATGGTAAAAAAATATGAGGAAAATGAGTTCTCTAGGCTTGTTACACTGTTTGACAACGGTTAATACAAACTGTGTGGATCATCCTATGTAACTGTACAACCATGAGAAAATTATTACACTTGGTTGGTGCATGATTAAAATAACCATTCAAATTTCACAAGTAATCGTGTGACCCAACTCTCCCCATATTGTAGCATGTGTGCAGTTTTCACATGGTTTGAGAAACGGTGTGGGTTAACTGTATGGCCCAGTAATGTTGGAATAATTATAAAATCATCCCTTAAGGGATTTTTTACACCAACTCAACACTTTCCTTCTCTTCTCATCCTTCAACCCTAGTTATGATCAAGAACTCTCATGTACTTTTAAGGGTTATTCTCCATCATCTCTATGTAGTATCATTTTTCCTCTATTAGAGATCGAAGATCTGGGTATTTATAATCTCCTCATCACGTCCATTTCTTGGTTAGGTTTTTTATATTTCTCTCCCCTCATTTAATATTTCTAAAACCCGTATTTTCTATTGAAATCTCGGTAAAAGATTTAAGGGGTGGTTTAATATGGATCAAATACCCCTTTTTTAGTGCGTTTACCAATAGATTTTTGGTATGTGGTGTACACGTTATATCCTGTAGTTTGTTATAGATTTGTGCATGTGTGTTAATATATTTCTATCGTCTTGTTGTGACTTTTTTTAACTTGAGTATGATTTGGAAAATTAGGTGTCTAAATGATTATGGTAACCCCTCACGGTCTATTCCAGATGTGTCGATGATGAATAAAATTTCTTATGATTACCCATGGGGTGCACCAAACTAAACAGACCTTGGAATTGGTAAAGTGTGAAACTGGTATTCTATAATGTAGATCAATTTTTGAACATGTTAATATGTTTAGATCAATTGTAAATTGAATGTTGATAGTTATTATTAGGTTGTTAATGGCTTAAGGAGTTATTTGGAATGACAGAGTAAGGGGTATAATGGTTTCTAGAAGTTGTTTTCCAATGGGTTATTAGTAATGATGATTTTACAAAAAGAATTAGTATATATAAAATGATGAAACTGTTAAATTGGAAATGTCTTGAAAATTTAAGAACATGTGAATGGATTTGCATAAGGTAGTTGGTAAATATAAGGAATAAGGGAATACATGGGAATTATGTGGTACACCCAATTTGATGAATGTGATAAAGTGGTCTTATTAAGTAATATAAGAATTGTACATGAAATAAAAATGTGGGAAAATTCATGTGAAATGATAAATGGGATAAAAAAGCTAATGTTTGGGAATTGATGAATAATGACTAATGATTGAATGTTGTTAATATACATGATGGTTTATGGATCATGAATGGGAATTGGGATTTACAGTAATGTAATGTAAATGGAAAATGTGTTATTGTTTGTGGAATAGAATTAAATTTCATGATTATGGATATAAAATACAATTTAATTTTCTTTTTCTGGTGATGGGGTACGTGAGGGGTGGGATTAAGGACTGAGGATCCTACTATGGTTCGAGTTTGGAGTGATGCTACAACCCATCCTGATATGCGTGGTGAATATATATATTTATATATATATTACCATGTGCACATGTCATGAGGTGTGGAATAAAAGACTAAGGATCCTCCCATGGTTCGAGCTGGACTGATTCATTATCTCCACCTCCAATGACTGGGTTTGGGAAACAGAAAGAGATATATTCCGCTAAATGTTTCAATCCACCAGGAAAGATCCATCGAGGTGAGCATATTGTGATGTTCTGATATGTTTTACCTAGTTATTTTGGGACGTATTTATTCCCTTATGAAAAATATAAAATTCCATGAACATTGTATGAATGATGTGAATAAATTAATTATACACGTATTTATTAATTATGAACTAGTAATGAAAGAGACATTATGAATTCGATCCTTGGTTAGTAATAGGTATGTAGAGATTTTTCATAAGTGGACCTTGAACATTATTTCCATTACCAGTTATTTATATATACGTGCATGTACAATATTTAGGACTATTTATTTTTAGACACCATTGTTGTTGTTTTATTGGGTTGTACTCACACCCTACCCGGGACAGCAATGGATACACAAGTATATTTCAAGATTTCAGGTCACAAAAATGAAAGGGCATTATACTTGGGAGTTGAGTTTGAAATAAGACATGCATTTATGAGGTTACAAACACGGATTTTGGGGAATTTTTTTGATTTTCATTTTTTTCTCATTTTATGTTTGGATTTCTTGTAATTGTATATTGAAATGGCATATTTAATATTCAATTTGGTTTGTACCTAGATGCAAAAAAGTTATTTATACACCATTTATTAGTTAATGTTATCTCATTGGTTTTATATTTTTACTATTGTGGATTACTCTGACTAAGAGGGTATAGTCTCCCCACATGACTCATAAACTCTTGCTAGTAGTTGGATGCCTCTAAAACATGATAAGGAACACTTGAGGTCATATGAATACCTGACATAGAGAACCATTTTAGTGGTAACAGATTAGGGTATATAACAAAGTGGTAACATAAGAGGTAATTTTTTATGAACTACTATTTTGTAATGGTATATAATTGGTTAATAAGGTGTCGTCTCTTAGTAATGATCGTGTTCCTATGATTAGACTACCAATGTTTGAGGGAAACTGAAGTCACTCACGATGGAAATTGTTGTTCATGATTTCTGTTGTTATATTTCAATGATATTTCACAATTGTTTGATGCACATGTTCTGTGATTTTACTGACTTATGATATTTCTATTGATCATAATGGAATGAGGTTGATAATTCATGCATCATATTTGGAAGCTTAGAATATAGGTGGAATGCATCATGTTATGCACACATTGGAGAGGTGTGCAGGTCAGAGAGAGTATAATGTATTTTACTTATAGAAAAAACATGATGGAAATGGTTCTAAATATGGGAAGTGAATGTGGATAAATGGAAATAATTAAATGGATATTTAACTAATAACTTTTATAAATTAATGTTTTTACCAGGATAAAATTTTGGGTTATATAAAATTGTAAAGGGTGAATAGAATTTGGAAGATAAATATTTTATTAAGTAAGGGAAAAAATTTTCATGAAATTTTCTTAATGAAATGATTAAATGAGTTAAAATTATGGTGAGAATATGGTTTGAGATGAGAAATGGTCTTAATAAAAATGATTCATGTGTAAAATATAAAATGGAATGAAGTTATGTTTGATGAGTGACTTGTGATTAAGAGATTTGGTTAGCCCCATGTTGACCATGACCCATGGTAAGAAGAGTTTAGGGTAGTGGTAGGGATAAGAACATATGTGTTATTATATTTAATATGGATTCAGATTGGGAATGTGAGGTAGTGGAATCTCTTGTAGTATTCATTACCAATTTTACATCCATTGAGATAATTGTTGATGAATATTTTTGGGGAATATTAAATTTAGTATGTAGGGGTTTTGATAAATTTGGTTGTGTATAATGTTTTAGTGTTTGATACTTTTGGTGTTCCACTTTGAGTCTTCAGATAGGTGGTGGCCTAGAGGTCTTAATGTAATGTTTGGTAATTTTAATGTAGTAATCTGTATTGTTTTTAATTGTGTGTGTTATACTATGGGGATAATAATGAGAGTCTTGGTTTTAGTTTCATTAGAGATGGGTGTTGCTATGGGTTTCATTCCCCATTTGGGTTTACGCCTTGTGAGTTGTATCGGAGACCATAGAGTGGTGGTTTTAGATCGTGGTGTTGATGTATGTGTATGATTACCTTTGGTCTGTAAAATAGATAAAATGGTTTCTTGGTGCACTAGGCACATTTTGTATTAGAAAGGGCATGAGATTACCTTTTTCAAACATTGATTCATTCGTAACTCTATGTCTGTGTGAATCAATTGTTTTTTCCTTCCTGACACCAATTTAAGGATCCCATATCACTCAACCATCATGTTTTCCTAAAAGAGAGGTCGGAAGGGTCCCCTACTGCCCATTAATTTTTGTCATATGGGTGGTGTATAAAATTGATAGTTGGATGTGGAAGGTGAAGTATAGTGTGGGATATCCTAGAGTAATAATTGGTAAGGTAGATTATAAGGTGATGTAACTAGAGTTGTGTTGATGAACTGAGAGTTTTAGGTAATTCAATGGTGACCTAAGGGAAGGATAGCCTGGTGATGTGGGTTATAATGAATAAAAGTCATGGTGAATGCTTCAAAGAGGAGATCAATGAATATGAGTAAATTTATGCTTCATTAAAATTAATTACATTGATGCCTGACCCGTTAGTTGGACGAAGGTTAAAGAATACCTCATCATAATTTATCAGGAAAAATGGACAAAGATGACTGAAGTACAATTAGATTAACTTATTGGATGATTACACCCAAGGTTATGGTGATCACCTAGATAGGCTTGTTTATATGAATAGTTTGGTTGTATTGTGATATGATTAAAATGACTATTGGATAATGTGGATGACAAATCAAGAGGCATGGTTATCTATGTAAGTGGGTGTTGGGATATTATAGGTAATGGTTATCTTTGAGGATTTAAATTTTTTATTGTAATAGTCGATGAAATGTGAGAAACCATGGGGTTTCATGTGGATCAATTGAGGTCATTCTATGATAAGTCACAATTTATAATTGGATAAGAATTTGACATTATTTATAATTCCAAAATAAGTAGAATTGTCATCCATGAAATAGATAGTTTTTAACTAGTTTAGTGGACCATCGTAATCAGTACATAACTGTTAGGGTTAAACAAAATGAAATAATGTAGTGTGATGGAATTAAAACCATAGGGAATTTTGTTTTATGGTTACATGATAAATGGTCATAGGGTGGTGGTGGGTCTCAATTCGTAATCACAAATGAGAAGTGGTGGTTAAATGCTTATGAGAGGTGTGAAACCTGGAAGACTGAAATCCTTGGAGGATCATGTTGTTCTATCATAGTATGATTCACATGATATAGAAATTTTATTTTGTGTTCTTCAGAAACTTCATAGCATACCTCAACTAGTGACGATCATGTCCAACATCTTGAAATAAACCCATGTCTGTTGAGAATCGGTTACATTAAACCTATCTACATGAATGTGTTTTGGTTGGATGAGGGGTCTCATGATTTTTACGGGCATGGGGTGGTATACCTAATGTGGGATAGTGGGATTCATTCCATCTATGGTTTCTGGTGAAGTCCATGAAATGGTCTGATTTTTGAAAAATGTCCTGATTTCTACCAATGGATGTTGGGAGTCAACACTGGTTGATGTTTAATCTCTTATTCATCAGAAGGTGGGAAAACCATCTCTATATTTTAGGTTCTATCTTTTTATTGGGTGTGATCCATGGTGATTTAAATCACATTGGGAGAGTAATGGTAATGAAACACCATAGGTGGGGAGTGAGGAGTCCTTACTCAATATGAGGAGGATAATACAGAGTTGAAGTAGTGGCATCATGATGCTAATATGAAACATGTAAGGAGAATGATGGGTCTCTCAAAAAGACTATGTGGTCCTTAACTAACTTTTTTTTTATCCAGTAATTTCTTTTGGGATCATGGTGGTTTTGAACGAAATTGTGACTCTATTTTTTAGTGAACTATAAGTACTCTGAGATGTAATGTTAGTATGTGTAAAGAGATACTGAGTTCTATAACTATAATATAAATAAAGAATAGGCTTGGGAAAGTGCCCTTATATTTTTTTATAATGATGAGATGTTTCAAGGAACCTTTTCTATGTGATGTAGTGTGATACGGATGGTGAATCTATGCATTCTAGTATGACTCGAAATGGAAAACTAAACTCGACTCTGATCAAGGGATGAATGTAGAGAGTGGTAAATAAAAATTTATGGATTCCTTCGAAGGATCATTGTATTTAAAATTTCATTATATAATTTAGTGAGAACATATCCTTATTCAGTTATTCTATGAATTGTAGGGAACTATTGTTGGGAATGGCGATTGAGACAATGGAGTCGATGATGGTTTCGAGGGTAGTGGTGACATGATGAAGGTATTCTCTTAGAAGCCATAGAAGGATCTCAATGATAATGTTAGGTATGATGTGAAATTAGATTTGAAGTTTTGTTGGACATTAATCAATATTTGCGGTTCTAATTATGTGATGACGGTGGTGAGAACCATAGAGGATTAATGGTTGGTTCACAATGTGATTGGAGTTTTGGGTTGGAGGGACAAGAGTGGTAACTGTTTGGGTGAGTTGTTCGGGTAGCGATCATTGTCACGGGTTTAATCGATCGAGTACCAATGATATTTTGTTGGGTGTTGATGTATAGTTGGGGAATAGAATATTCAAGAAAATATTTTTGGGAGGATCTTATTTTTTCTTCCAGGTAAAATATGGTTTTTTCATCATTAGAGTTTGGAAAATATAGGAAAAATGACCCCAACATATTTGGGTCATGAGTAGTGTAGAGGATCAGATTATTGGATGGATGATTGGATCTTCACAGAATGATATAATGTTGTGTTCTAAGTTTCAATGTGTTGTAATTTAGGACCTTTTTCCAATTTTTTCACTTTAATGATCGAGTTTTTGTTTTGTGGTTAAAGTTTATGTATCCTTGAAAAGTATCTGGTTCATGTTGGGGGATGTAGTGAGGATGTATTGCGGGTTGAGAATGTTTCATGGTTCACTTTTTTGTGCAAGAAATTTTAATTTTATTGAGAAACATTGAAAATGGGTATGGAAAGGTGGGCCTAGTGTCAAGACATCTTGTTACAAAATCTCATTGGTTCCCGGGAAGATCATCTTGATGATAAAGTGTTATAAGGTGGAGAAGTTATAACATCCTATATTTTTTAAGGTATGTTTTTCTTTATGGTTAAGTAAGGTATGCTTTTATTTATGTCTAAGTTTATGTAACTTATTTATCTAAAATAATTATTCCTCTAATTTTATATGAAGACTCGGGGGTGTTTTGGGGGATTGGGGCATGGACGAATTGGAAAAAATAGCACTTTGAGCATGATGCATGGTTTGCCAAAAAACTGTGCAATCAATGCGAAGCATAATATGTAAGTGTGCAGCCATGTGAAGAGGATTACACATGGTGGGTGCACAGTTACAATAGTTTGGTAGAATTCCCTGGTAACCATGAAATTCTGTTCACATGATATACCTCCTCTCCTCCACTTCAAACCATAGTTATGAACTTGAGATCATATGTGCATCCAACATTTATTTTCCATCATCCATATGTCATTTGGAGTTTCATATGTTGCAGATCGAAGATCCATGTCATTCTAATATCCTCTATTCTTGCTTGTATTGGTTTGGGTTTTCATCTTTTATCCACTACTTTAGAATCAATTAAACAATTATTTTTTGAGGAAATCTAGTTTAAATCATTAATTTGTTTTTGATTCCGGATCTATGACCTCATTTGGGAGTTTTTTTCCAAATGATTTGAGTTATGTGGTATATTGTAATATCCTACCTTTTGGAATACATTATTTCATGTGAGTTGATATCTTTCCTTCCTCTTGTTGTGCATTTTTTACCATGAGAACGATTAAGTAAATTGATTGTATAAATGATTACGGTAACCCCTCTTAATCCCCATAGGATGCATCAAGAATGAATTGAATGTCTTTTGGTCACCCATATGGTACGTTGACCATATATGACCAAGTAATTACTAATATAAAGTGATAAATTATTGTGTGATAACAAATATCACTTTTGGAACATGTTAATGTGTTTAGTATAATGGTAAATATTATTTTGCTAGATATTCTGAGGATGGTAATGGCTTAAGTGGTTATGTGGAATGACTTAGTAATGTACTAATTGGGTTAAAGGAGATGGTGTCAAAATGGTTTTGAGATATGTTGAGTTTCCCAAAATATTTTTTATATATAAACTGATGATAGTGTTAAATTTGAAATGGCATGTGAGTTGAGAAACTTGTGAATGGAGTTTCTTAAGAAAATTGATAAATAAGTAAAATGCAGGAATAAATGGGATTACAAGGAACACATAATCGGTTGAATGTGATAATGTGGTTGTGTTAACAGATATATGAGTTTCAATTGAAATTAAAAAGTAAGAAAATGAATTTTAAATGATAAATTGTATAAAAATGAAAAATGTATGGTAATTAATGAAAAATGACTAATGAGTGAGAAGCACTAAATATACATGATGGGTTAATGCATGAGGATGGTCATTGCGCTAAAAAGTTATGAAATTAAAATGAAAATGTTTTAATGGAGGTGGAATAGTAATAACATCCACGTTGATGGTTATAGAATAAAATTTTTATTTTTATTGTTTGTGTTTCTTTGAGATATGGTATGTGTGGGGCTGGATTAAGGATTGAGGTTCCTCACGTGGGTTGGGTTTGGACTGATGCTTTAACCCACCTTGATATGTGTTGTGAATATATATATATAGGAATGTGCACAAGTATTGAGGAGTGAGAAATAGGACTAACGATCCTCCAACAGGTAGAGTGGGACTGATACTCTTTCTCCACCCAAAATACACAAGTTGGGGAAGGGGGAAATGCTATATTTCCCAAACTGTTTCATTCCACCATAACTTTGGCATCAATGTTATCATATTGAATTATTATGAAATGTTATCCTTAGTTAGTTAGGGAATTATTTATTCCATTATGAAAATTGAAAAATTCAATGAACATTGTGAGAATAATGATAATTAATAACTTTTTCACTACATTATTGATGATGCAATATTAATAAAAGATACATAATTAATTGGATCGTTGGTTAGCAATAACTATGTATAGATTTTTTACTAGTGGACCTCAAATATATTTCCATTAATTGTAATTTTTTATACCTTCATGCACAATCTATTAGACTAGATATTTGTAGACACTATTGTTGGTGGCATGCTGAGTTATACTAACACCCTCTTTAGGCCACCATTGGATACCCGAGTAGATTTCATTCTTGCGGGGTAGTATAAGGGAAAGGTCCATAATCTAGGGAGTTGAGTTGGAAAATTCACATGCATGGATGAGTTTCCAGACTTGGATTTAGTACTATGTTTTAGATTTCCATTATTATTCATATTTTGGGTTTTGTTCACTTGGAAATGTAGCATGACATGGAATATTTACTATTGGTTGTGGTTTGTACTCAGTTTTGAAACGGTTATTTTTTTCATGGATTATTTCTCATTATCTCCATTTTTTATATGTTTAATGTTGTGTAATAATATTACTAAGATGGTATAGTCTCCCCACATGAATCTTAGAACATTTCCAGTAGTCGGCGACCTCTAGCATACGGGGAGCCGTGCTTGAGGTCATGTGACGACCTGGCATAGGGCACCCGTTTAGTGGATCCTGGGTTGAGGACGTTACATAAAATGTTATAAATATGTAATATATGGTATGATATATCATAATAAGGATATATAAAAAAATTATATTAGAAAATTATTATATAGAGGTTCAAATTTTTTTCTGCAATATATTATTTGTTGCAAGATTTTTATTTTACAATATAATTTATTTTTGGAATTATTTACAGTGTAATTATATTGACAAGAAAACATATAGATCATAAAATTTAAACACCCTATAATTTTATGCATGCTATTTATTCATATAATTGTTTTATATTATTTCCATTAGAAACCATTGGTTCTAAAAATTATATAGATTTTGTTTTAAAAAAAGATGACATTATTTTATCATTTGTCATCAAACATATAATTCAATGTCTATGTTCATCAAAAACCTTTTGTCGATTTATTTCCTATACAATATTTTTTTCCTATGATTTAAATGAATCTTCGTAATGAAATATTTTCAATATTAGTTTTTTTAATTTGTTTGGTAATTTTTGAAAATAATATTTCCTTTTTACATTTAAGTGTGAACATAATTTCATATTGATAATGTTGATCAATTATTTGAATATCTATTTAAAATTTTCAAATTTTCTATTAAAGTAATATATTTATCATAATATTGTGTCAATTTTTAAATACTAATTTTTTGTTTTAAAAAATTAATTTTTTTATCCTAATGAAATATTGTAGTGATGTTTTAATGGATTTTCACATATCTGATATCATTCTTAGGGTTAATTGGGGTTTATTGAGGATATAATCCCATTATACCATCATTATTATATATATGTATGTTGAATGATTATGGTGATGAGATGAATATGAAAAAAATTATTCCATGGATTATTCTAGGATGATATCATGAGTTCTCTATATTCTTATGATGTACATATAAAAGTATTTTGATTTTGTTAAGACTAGGCCTAGAATTATACATACCTCAAATGCAATGGGTTCTAATTAAGGTGTTGTGAAACTCCTAGAACATGGAGGGGTTATGAAAATAGTAAAATATGGTAGTGTTAACAAACTCCAATAATATGATACACATAAATATATATAGGATACTATTAATAGAACATTGGAATTATCCTACTAGGGTAATTACATGATTAATGTATGATTCAAAAAATATTATTATGAAAATTCATATCATTGAGAAAAAACTAATATTACATGTTCAAGTACTAAAAATATGTTATCATTCCTCATGATTAATATATCATGTGTCCTCACTACTATAAATAATGTCATATGAAAAGCTATATTTTATACCGTGCCTCATATTTATGATATATGAAAGATACAATATGAACATTTATATATTAAATCATAATATCATACACTTATTATTTTTATATTCTTACATATGATCATTTGTTGATATATATCATTTTCACCCATACTCACCATCTATGCTCGCCCTTTCTTATGTTTTTTCCAGAAAATAATGATTTATTGTATCTTGGGTATACCAATTAAGGGTACTGTGTGAGATGAATTATTTGGATATATTTAAGATCATTACAAAAAAATAAGTTTAGATTTTAGTCTTTAAATTCACCAAACCATTACAATTATGGGGTGTTAATAGTTATGTTCTGTATTGAATATTAATCTAAAATGATGTAATATTAATGGTATTTATTATTGGGTCACCTCACAATGAAATTCATGGTCTATCACTAATGTGTGTATACGTGATATCTCCATTGGATCTATCAACCCATTCATCCTTACCAGACTACTATCAACTCTTTAAAACATGGGGAATCAATGGTGTCTTATAATACATCATAAGAAAATGGACCACATTATAAAGGGTGTCTTGATAGTCCATATGCCTCATATGGTAATATTTAACTGGATAAAAAATCAATACATAGTCATAAAACCCTAGTTCATTTCAATGTGATTTATTTACATGAAATGGTATAAGAACTAATTTTTTGAGGTAGGTATTGTGCATGTAAGAGGAGCTATTTATGTTCCATTTTTTTTGTTTATGTGATGTATCCAAATGTAGTTATATATATCTATTTATTCTGAATTATATTGGAAAATTATATGATGGATTGTACCATGTATAATCAATTCGTTTATATGCCTTTGAAAAATATATATATATTCATTATTACCACATTATATTAGAAATATAAAAACCTAACATGAAAAATATTTCTTTCATCCTTGAATTAAATTTAACGGTCCCATTAATATATCAATGGGAAAGGGAAAAAGTAATGTGTGTTCAAAAATTATAAGTATGTGAAATAGTACAATGGAAGTAGTCATGTTTAATAATTTATAAAAACATGGTAGAGTAAATAATCAATATATATATATATATATGAAATTAAATTAAAAATAGTAGACTCAAAAATATTTACATGTAATATAATTTAATTACATTGACATTATAATATAAAATTATGATGAAGGAAATTTATAACTTCATAAATATATGGTCTTAAGTTCATGTACATAGCTATAACATAATTAATATTAGAGTGATGGCCTTGGACACCGAAAATGAATTATATGGTTGGGTATACATGAATTTCCTAATAATACACAATTACATTAAAAATTCTCTTATGGATAAATCCAATTTTTTTATGAGACATATAAATTCATTGATTTGATATATATAACTAGACCCCAATCATCACATTCACTTCATTTAAACTCCTTTTGTAATGAAGGATTAAAAAATAATTCTCAAAATTTCTTACAAATAAAAATTACCTCTATTATATCACAAATATAAAATATTTCCCTAATAAATTAAAATAAATTATTACTAATATTCTATAAATATATTCTATATAATGAAATTACATTATATTTAAAAAACCCAATGTTGGGGAAATGATTTTTTTTAAAATCCATAATACATAAAATAAAAACATGGTGGATTAAATAATGTTTAATGAAGTGATGGATTGTTATTTTTAATGTTATTAAGTCAATATTAAAGACCACAAACAATAAAATTTTATAGAATAAATAGAAACCATAAACGTATCATAGAAATTACCATTGAAAATATAAAGGTTTCATATCAATATAAAAAACACATAATCATAATCAATCTAGAGAAAAAAAGGTCGGTATCATTAGATCTTATCTCTAGTGATGAATCTGAAAAACCAAGGTTATTGACATTGAGGAAAAATAATTTTAAGATAAATATATAAAATATAATTTAAAAATTTTAAATATATACACCTTTGGAATCATAAAAATCATAAATTTTAAAAATAAAAACAATCATTGAAAATTAAAATGGAAACCTTTAAAGGATTATTCTTAATAATGAACAATTTTGATGGTGGGAATATTTTTCCATTTGGTAGATATTAAAAATTATTGTTCCTTTAACAGTATATGTAAAAATTCCAAATTACCTCATTGGAAAAATAAAAAATAATTTTACATATAAAATTTTTAAAATAAAGATATATTTTTTAAAATAAAATAAAATAATAAATTGATCTTAAAATGAATAATATTGAATAAAATATAATGCACATTGAAATTCACGAAAATATTCACAGACCAAACTGGAAATATAGTATACATTTCCTGAAAAATTATTCCAGATCATTTCAAATACCATAGATATGAATAATTGGATAAAAACAAGAAAAACTCATAAATAATCGAAATATATAAAATTATACGGTGTTTAAGGATAGCATGTTATAAAACTATATGAAAAAATTAAACATCCCAAATATAGAATAAAAATGATTTTATGAAATAAATCATTACTTATTTTGTATCACTTGAATAAATTTGTCTAAAAAGAGTTGAAACGGATTAAAAACCTCACATACCATAAATAATGTGTAATTGATTATATAAATTATCTAATGGGATATATAAACACCATTTATAATAAATTAGTTGTGTAATGAAAAACATGTCTTTATTAAGGGGAAGGAGATAAACTTACCCTTACCTCAAGGAAATCATTATTTTTTTGAACTCTAATTATAATTTATAATAAAATATTTATTATATATATATATAATATTTTCATATTTATCATATCAAATATAATGAATTTAGAATATTATATCTAACATTTATCCAAAATTCATTATTAAAATCATCATCGTTAGTGTTAAATTTTATTTATATATATATATATATTGGTTTAAGTGTATCAACACATCAATACCGGTCATGATTTCATCATATAAAACATATTTTTTCTGAAATAAATTTTATATTTATACACTAAATACAATTTTATAACAATACAAATGTGTGATTCATTAAAAATGAATCACACCCCTTCATGTAGGTGGTAGTATGCACATAATCCTAAATGATGTTATCATTTTCATATAGATAAAATTGTAAAAATTTATTTAATAAAGTATAATATAGAAATATTAATTATTTCATTACTATATTATATATTAATTTAATCCATCTTATTAAAAATCCATGTGAATCTTTTTATAAAAATTAAATACATTGCATAATGAGGTTAGTAGTCGAAATGTATAGAAAATCAAAGTGTTTTTTTATATTGGAAATAAAAAGTGAATAATATGGGTTTTGTTAAAAAAATATAGAGATTTTTGTATATTTTAAATACTTATTGTTTTATTTATCAATGAATTGGATAAATTAATGGATTTAGTAGGATAAATAAACTGAAATAATTGGGTTATTTGTTATATCTCTTCTTTTGGAATCCTCCTTTGGTGTACATAGTAACCATTAATAGGACGATCTTAGAGTATTAATGTTAGATCTATAACGTAGATATCGATTCTAGAATGGTATTTGGGTATTAATTGTATCTACTAAAAGGATAATAAAGTGTGAGGAAAAAAAGATATTTGCTTCCCTTTTATATGTGAGTTGGGTGACAATATTATGGATACATGAAATATTAAGATTAAATACATGTCCATATCATTACATACGGAACAGAAGCTACATATAATTTAATATAATGTAATTAAATTTGAAATTAATTCAAGAAATAATTCTGGGTAAAAATTAAGTTAAATTTTTAACCTTATCTTTTGGGAATAACCCCTTAATTAATCCCATTTACCTTAATTACAGAAACTAATTATTCAATGTATAAGGTAAATAAAAGTAATATTAAAATTTAAAAATTGAATATTTATTGATAAATAATTATAGGTTCAATATTATCCCATCAATTTGATATATTTTATAAATATTTTTAAATTCCAAAAATTTAAGAAAAATTTATTAATTCAATATAGATTAAGGTAGTTTTTTATAAAATTCACTAAATTTTACATTAAAAAATAAATATAAAAATGAAATATGAATAAAATTATATGAAAAAAATGAATAATTTATTATTATCAATTTAATTAAATTAAATTAATAATTCTTCTAAAACATATTAATTTTATTTTTTGTAATATAAATTATTAGATTTTCTTACTACTTTTCCAAAGCATAGTGTTAGGATTTTATAAGCACATTTAAAAATTATTGAATCAATAAAAATTTGAAATTCATAAAAATCATTAAACTTATTTAATAATATATACTATGTCATTTTATAATCATTCATAATTTACTTCAATATTGAAAAATTTAATTTAGATATTAAAAGAATAATTCTGAAAATATATTTTTACATAATGTTATGTAAATTTTGTTACTAATGAAATCTTGAACCAAAATCCAATGTATAATTTTAAATGATTATTCTAGAGATAGTCTACTCATAAAATGACATAAATTATTGATTTTTTGTTTTTTTAAAATACCATCTAATAGTTTTATCCTAATTTGACCCATTTTTCCTTTTAAATTAATATCTAATGTTTATTATGATTACAATGATTTATGAAAAATAAATTAAATGACATATTTAGGAAATTTGAACAACATGATTCATAATATTATTCTAATTATTAATAATTATATTTATATAATATTCATAAATTATTTTTCATATTTTTCACACAAGTAAAACAAACTATTTTTTTGAAAAAATATCATTTAAATCCTAAAAAAAATTCAACACTAAAATATTGAATTATTTTGACTACTAGAAAAATATTTATGTTATTATTATTGGAGTGATACTTATATTAATTAAAATTAATTTTTAAATAGAATATTAATTATTATCTTTTAGAAAATAAAATATTGTTTTCATTAAATTATTAATTATTAATACTGAACAAAAAATAAATAATTTTAGAAAAATTAAAAAAAACCCATCAAAAGATAATATTTTCTTGATGGTTTCTAAAAATGTGTTCATTTTGTAAAAGAAAATATCTATAAATAATATAAACTAAATATGATATCCCAATTATTAAATTCAAAATTTTAATTTCCTGATGAAAAATACTAAAAAATGTATAAAAGGAATTTATTATTATCCATTTCATAATAATTGTATTCAGATTAATGTTATAATTAAAAATTTTGTTAATTGACTTTATTAAGGAAAGAAATTTTTATTAATACATTATAATTTAGTTATTCAAATTCATTTCCATTATCCCTGTGCATAATTTTTTAGAATTATATTTACATTTTAGTAATTAAATTTTTTTAGGATCATTGTTCCATGTGGTATGAGCTATAAAACATAAGGTAATTTTAAAGGAAATTATAAAATAATGAATTGTGTAGTTACATTATGACCTCCAAAAAGTAATTGAATCTTCTGAATTTTAATTCCTCTTTAATAATAATAGCATTCCATAATAATAAAATTGATGTTAGAATTTATCATGAGAATGAATTTATTGGTTATTAAAAAAATTAACAATCCCAGATTTTATTTTATGTCATTTTTAAATTAAAAAATATAATAGCTTATGTTGCACACAACACCGTGTTTAGAACCACAATTTACTATTTAAAATGTGAATGTTATAACCCAAAAACTAAATTAGTGGGAATTAATATTATTAACAAAATTATGAAATTTATATTATTAAATTTATCCATATGATTTTTATTGGAATAAGATAAGAAAAATCAAAATTTTCTCATACACGACGATATTTTTCTAAAGGCATATTTTCCTCCAATTAATGGAACACCAATTTTAAAATTACATTTTGAAATTTTTTTAAATTATTTAAAATAAAATATATATAATTTTTAAAATAGTAATGTCAATCTAATCTTGGGATTAAATTTTTTTCTTTTTCTGAAAATAAACATTTTTCAATTAGTAATGAAAAATTCCATTTTTTTATAATACATTAAATTTAATTATATTTAAATAATATATATGACTTTAATTTGATATAACCTATGAAATAAAAAAAATTAGTTTTCACATAAATTAAAAAATTCTATATTTATATCATTGAATAATTAAATAAATGAAATATAAATAATAAATTAAATATAGGTATTTCTATGACATGTTAATGTTTATTTACAATTTAATAATCAATATAATTATTTAAAAAAGTATTTTCAAAAAAAATTCATTATATATTTATATTTACTTTTCCAATGATTATATAATAATTTTATGATACCTTAAATAATTTTTTAATGTGCCATAATATTAGATATAATTTTAAATTAATTATTTTTTTAATAAGTTACGAATTTTATTAAAAAGTATACTTCTCCTATTTAGATAATTATTTTGGAAAAATTGATTACATTTTTTAATTATTTACATTGATAAATGGTTTTGGAGAATTTTTGGTATTTTTCTAAAACGATTTATTTTTTTGTGAATGATGAAATATAATAATTTACGATATTTGACAAATACATGAATTTTTGTGTCATTTATGATGTATGGATGATTTAGGAACCATTATCTAGAAACATAATTCTTTTTATATTATTTATTCACAGTAATCAAAACTATTCATAGTCTTCAGCTAAAATAATTAACTAACGAAAATAAAATCAAAATAAATCCATTGCATCCTCTATAAATATCAACACTTCTACTCACACCATCTAAGGCATTTAGATTGCTAATTTTTTCATCAAAAATCTCTTAAACCACTATTATCTTCATTTTCGTCTTTCTAGTCCACCCAAAATACAATTTCTAATCACATAAGGAGGTTTTCAAGGTGATAACAGTCAAGAGATAAAACATTCTCTATCATTCAATTTCATTTCATTTCATATTCATACATCACATCTCATGTCCAACGTATCATGATAAATACAGTATAATATATATAATTAAACTTTATTATGTCAATGGTATAACCACCTTCAATTCTCTTCTCTTCCATTTTCTTCTAAAAATGAAAACATCATCGTGACGTATCAATTCACCTCCTTCGTGGACTGGGATTTTTCATTTTATAATACCACCTTCAATTATGTTTATAAAACCATTAAAATAGTAATATTTTTTAAAAATATTTATTAAAAATTATTTAGTGTAATGGAAATAGTATATATATATATAATATTACATAATTAAAAAAAATAGTGTATGATGATAAAAAAGATGCTAAAATAATCTAATTGAAAATAATTAACATTTTATGTAATGATTCATCCTCATTTCTAAAAATAATTTTATATAAGACCATTTAATATAATTATATTGAATTTATAACATATAAGTTCAATTCTAATAACTAATCCCATTTTACATGATCGTTAATACATGTACGCAAATGAACCAATCATGAAGACCATGGAAACGAACACTTCCAAATGGAAAAATCGAATCATATAACTCATAAAAAAATTAATTAAATACAGTTAATAAAATTATAATAAATAAAATAAATTCATAATATATTATAAATTAAATTATTTATTAGTATAATTCTATTTTACAAGACATTATGTTTAAGTTCAGACCAATTTCGTACATAAGGTAAGGGTTTTTTCATCTAAAATTGTTTTCTATGAGATGTGCCTTATTCATCACTTATTTCGTTCTATGTGGTGTATGTATTATTCGCTATGATTTTCATATAATAAATTCTTTAATCTTTATTATATTAACTGTTTCATTTTATTATTATTAATTTTATGGGTCATACGATTCGATTGATGACAAAGTGCTAAGGGATTCTCTCAGAATCCTTATTTTTCTTCACGTTACGATATATCTCTCTTCATACCAATATAATTATTATTTATTTTTATGTATTCCTCATAAAATAAATTTTTAAGTTCCAAAAATATATACCAAGATCAATTATTCTATCTCTAATGTATAAATACAATAATTCAAATTTTCATTTTCAATTCAACTTAATTAGAATGCCAAATTTAAAAAGACATCACAATTTCATTCCCATTTTCAAATACACTCCATAATATATTTTAAGACACCATTATTTTTATGAAATAAATTTTTTTATCATATAAATATATCTATTGTAATTTTTTTTTTCTGAAAATAATTATTCTATTTTATAATTTTAACGATTATTTAATATTTTCCCTTAAACCTCAAAGATATGGATCATTTAGAATGTTTCTTGAAACAGACTTTTTAAATGTTTTCATTTCAATTTGACATAATTTTTCATGAATCAGGAATGTATTTTTTTGAATCCATTATTTCTAAAATATTATTAATTTATAATTTGTATAAGACTTTTACACATTTATTTTACATTGATATTTATTTTATTAACTGGGAAAAGTTTGATAAAAATGTATCTTTTATTTAATACGAATATGTGATGACTAGGTTTATTATTGATTAATTAAATTCATTATTTGATATATAAGGAATTGTTTTTACAAAAGTAACATGGGTTGGAGACTATTTAATGAAAACCCTATGGGTTGGGCCATGTTAATGAAAGCATGATGGGTGGGGGTGATTATAGATTCCCCCTTGTTGCATCAGTAGTCTCATGAGTTGAAATAATTATGAAAAAGAACCATTAATGTGTGTTTACTTATATAATCAGATGGGTTCCTATACATAGACATAATTTTTTTATGGTAGTGGTTCATCTTCTAGATACATGACTCCAAATATTGAATCATTCCATTTATTCAATATATATTTATAATTATCCATGATATTTTCACTTTGAAAAATTATATGGATTAATTTTTATTCTAATATTATTGATTGGAATGGTTTTTAGTTACTTATCTTTTCATTTTTATTATACATATTGATTCAAATTATCAACTATCGTATCGAACCATTATATAGCATTTGAGCTCATCCTTTTATTTGTTTTCTTTCCTTGTGTTATGAAGATAAAAACTTTTAATAAGTCTCAATGAAGTAATTTTTATATTATTTTATATTCTATGTTTAATTAAAAATTTTATTAAGGTACAATGTATTTATATACTTCTTCACGACTATGAAATGGATCATTCCTTGGTGATATGATCATATGTATCTATTCCATTATTAAAAAAACCACCGACTTGAGGCTAATAGGGTTGAGACAGTTACAGTTGGTATCGGGAGAATTATAGAATAAATCATGGGAACTAAATTTATGAATTCCTAGATTAGTGAAAATTAAATACTATAGACATTGAGGATAACTAAATATAAACATCCCAAAAAACCATGTTTATGAAATTATCAACGCCTTAATTTTTCAATTAATGTAAAGGATTTCTATATTTTTTGGAATATAAATTATGTTTCATAATGATATGATGTAATCTAGTTTATAACATCATTTAGATATGGTTTTTGTTTTAATGACATGGAACCTAACAAATGTATGCCCTAACAGTAAAAACGATACAATCCCATATGGTATCATTCCAATATTTTGAAGGAAGTTATTCTCCAAAAACATATCATCACATTAAAATATAGTTTCATGTGTTAACGAGACAAAAAATTAATCTATAAATATTATGAATTCATAGGGATGTATGAGAAAAAGAGTAAATCTAGGGAAAATTTGGATGAAGGAATGAAGTGAAATAAGTATTTTATCACATGTGAAAATTGTGTAAATAAAGACCATGGTAATTTCTTTAAAAGGAATGGGAGTTTACTATAATTGTAAAGGTAAATGAAAATTTTATTATTATTTAAATTATTAAAAAAACATATACTTAATACACTGCATCAATGGTAAATATATGAGAATATAAAAAACAAAATAAATTCATAAATTAATTTTTTGTCTTATTGTTTTATGATAATTCTAGGTTACCTTCAATAAATTTTCAATGTGTCATAAAATCAACTCTAATTTTAAAAATATTTATATTTTTGAAAATTAATGATTTTAAATAAAAATTAAATTAATAATATTTATAAATATAAAATATATAGTTGAGTTCATATTTTATTTGTACAAATCTGAAAATGCTTTTGGTGAAATTTTGGGATTTTTTTAAAATAGTTGATTTTTCTTTTGAATATTGAAATACTGTAATTTATGATATTGGACAAAGAAATCAATTTTTGAGTCATGAATGAGGTATAGATGATTTACACACAATAATCTAGAACTATAATTTTATATTTAATATATTTAGTCTTTTCAATCAAAACAATTCATATTCTTGAGCCAAAATAACAATCTAATGAATACAATAATAAAAAACACCCCTATCATCCACTAAAAATACCACCCCTTCAAACCACTTCTCTTAAAACCTTATAACCATTATATTTCTAATATTATTCCAAAATCTTCCCCACATTCCTTCCTTAATGTTCTCACTATAAGACCATTTCCATGTCCCTTTAAGATGCTCTCTAGGTGACAACACTCAAGAGGTAAAACTTTCTCTCTCTCTCTATCTATTTGAATTTTTTATCCTTCTCTAACTTCCCCATAATATATTAACATGATATATCTAATATCAAATATATATATTAATGTTAATATTTTAATGTTATATCCAATTTAAATTCTCTCCTCTTTACCTTTTATTCTAAAAATTATGTCATCATTCGTGAGGTAATGATTCACCACCTTGATAAATTATGATATTTTATTTCCCAATACAACGATAAAGAAAAATAATAAAACCATTATAATGGTTCAAAATATTATAATTTTATATTAATACTTATTGGTGTTATTTAACCACTTTATATACATAAAAATATTTAATATAAAAAAACTATTGTGTGATGATCAATAAAACACCCAAATAATCTAATCTGTTATCATTAACCTTTTATATAATGAATCATCCTAATATATGGTAAAATTATATAAAATTACATTAAATATATTATTTGTTCATAAATAACATATAATTTCTATTATTTTTAAATATTTCCATTTTACATGGTCTTTTATACAAGTATACAAGTGAACCAGTCATGAAAACCGTGGAAACAAACACTCCAAAACAACAAAATTTCATCTTATAACTCATCTAAAAGGTAATAATGAGACATAATAAAATTATTATAAATAAAATACATGTTTAATAAGTTATAAATTAATGTATTAATGATTATAATTCAATTATACATGACATTTTTTGAATGTTCAGAATAGTTTTGGATATAAGGTATGTGTATTTAAATCTCACTATTATTTCTATGAGATATTATATATTCACCACTTATTAATTGTATTTAGTGTTTTATATTATACTAATTTGAATTATAAAAAAATTATTTAATTTATATTTATGGTATTAAATGTTTTATTTTATGGTTAATTATTTTATGGGGAATATGATTGGATTGATGACAAATTGGTAATGTATTCTCTCGAAACCCCCATTTCCACTTCATATTACAGTTCACACTATTCACCCAAATTTAATTATTACATAATATAAGTTACACCAAATATATTATTAATTTATGTTCCCAAAATTTGTTCCATTCTAAATTATTCTATATTTTATGGGGAAATACATTCTCTTAAGGTTTCCCTTACAATTCATCTTGACAAGCAAGCCTGATTTAATGGACCATCCAAATTTCCTACCAATTTTCAAGTACACACCATAATTTTTTTAGGACAAAATTATTTTTATTAAATAAATATTTTTATTAATAGAAATATCTTATTTTTTTATTTAAATAGTATTTTTATTTTATTATTTCAAAAACACTTATATTTTCCCTTAAACAACACAGAAATATATAATTTCAAAATTTTATTAAAACACTATTAATACATTTTTTAATATTAGTTGGAAAAAATTTATGAATAATATTTATTATCCACAATTTTAAATAAATTAAATCATAGGTATGATAATTATATAATATGTATACATTCATTACATTGAGAGTTTAACTTTAGAGTTATTTGATTAATTGGGGAAATATGGATAAATATATATCAATTATTTAATACACATATTTAATGATAAGAAATATTATTTATTAATAAAATCAGTTATTAGATATATGTAGAATGATTTGGATGGATATGACATTGGATGGGTATCAGATAATCTAATACCTATGGGTTCG
The DNA here is from genome assembly GCA_963277665.1 of Viscum album. NCBI lineage: Eukaryota > Viridiplantae > Streptophyta > Magnoliopsida > Santalales > Viscaceae > Viscum > Viscum album. The sequence continues at coordinate 666,795,594 of OY728165.1, read as the reverse complement.
GGACAGGTTAATTCAGGCCCTATAGGTAGGGCCAAGTTATTGATAACTCATCAATGAATCATTAGTATAATGAGACTAAAATAGTTGTAGAAAAACCCTTTGCATTTTCATCCAAGAAGAATCAGATTGGTTTCTATCCATAGACATAAATTTTATTGATTTTAGTGTTCCAGTTTCCAAATACATGACATCCAATAATTAAACATTCCATTCATTAAGTATTATGTTATGTATATCCATGGTATTTTCTCAATGAAAAAATATAGGGATTCAATTTAATAATTAGTTAATTGATTGTAATGTGTTTTCAGTTATTTATCTTATTATTATAATTACTTATTCATGTTATATTCTATTATACCTAACCCATACTGAGCATTAAATCTCACCATCTTATTTTTTTCCTTCCCTAGTTTTTGAAGATAATATTTTTGTAAAGATTCATGGTTGTTGTATATTTTCCCTTTATATGTTCAATGATTAATTATTCATGTAATAAGGGTAATATATAAGTATCAATTTCTTCATTACTTTTGAACTAATCAATATTTGGTGATGTGACCTCTTATATATTTGTTAATGTAATTAAATAACCACTGACTCTTAGATACATGGGTCGTGGTAGTTTCAACACAATTTAAAAAAACAATCTTGTATAACTCATACTAGAAAATGAAATTCCAAGAATATACATTGATTTATGATTTTTAATTTTTCAGTTTGTTTTGGATAGTTTTATCATCTGTTTTAGTGATTTTCAGAAATTGAGATAGAAAATATGATAATATTTTCTTACATGCCTGTAACCCATTATATATTATTGAATTCATGCATTTATGTAAAATATTCATGTTCATGATGAATATTTCATGTGAAAAATAATAAAATCATTTTTTAATTAACCAAATGAACAATAGAAAATTTTATTCATCATATATAAAATAGAAATATTTATTACATGATAAAACAATATCCAAATAATACACTTCATATGTGAATGATTAAATTTGTAACCCATTATCAAAAAGGTTTTATGATTTATTCTATATTTTTTAATATTTATCCTATTTGAAATATTTCGTCACATTCATAAAATTTTACCTAACGTAATCACATATTCAAAATTATATTTTTTCATATAAAATTATTTATAATGTTGATAACTAAAAAATACAATAAACTTACCCCGTGGTAAAAATGATATATGAAATAAATTTTATATTGTTCATTGAAAAAATCTTAAATAATACAACATTTTAATAAAAATGATTAGAGAGATTGAAAAATGTAAAAATATATGTTCAAATTAAAATTTTCAAAATTCCTTATATAACTAAATATTATTATAATAATACATTAATGATTTATCTTAATGCTTATTTTATAATACTATTTAAAATTAATAATACACCATATTTATATATTATCAAATTAACCATAATTACCCTGAATTAATATAAAAAATATATATATTAATCAATGAGGTAACTAGTTTTTTACCTATTTTCATAGAATGATCATCCAATATTCTTGTACATCGAGAAAATATTTACAATAAATGTAACATCGTGAAATCAGCATTCAAAAAAAACATTAATATAACACCTTTTACTAAATAAATATTCACAACTAATTCTCATGATCTCCGTAATTCTTAAATTACATTGTGATATCATCAATCAATTAAAAATGTAATAATTCGAGTCCACGATTTATTTTTTGATAATTGGTTTTATTAATTATGCATCTACTAATAGTTAAAGTACTAGACAGTAGTGTATTTTTTTCCCATTGAAATAATGAGAATAATAGTGATTTTGTCATAATTGATAATAAAATTTTGTTTCCATTATATATTTACCTAGGTTATGCATCCTACATTATTTACACAAATATTGTTAAATAATTTTTACTCTATGATCTTTATCACCAAACAATACATGAAACCACATTTTCCTTTTATTTCATGTTTTAATAAGTTCATTTAGGTTTATATTGTTAGCCACAACCCAATAACCTTGGTTATGAACAATTATGAGTTTGTTTATTCTTTATTCACCCGTGTTTGGATTCTTTATATGAATATTAACCATATCCTGAGTAATTTTCCAAAATATATCCATGATCTAATCAATTCATACACTAGAAGTATTTTAATTCTCTTTAGGTTGCCCTTAAATTAAAAATGATAATTTATATTCCTTACTCTTGTATTTATTTATAAATAATGAAACTCACATTGTTATCCAAAAATTAATCATGAATATTTGTATGTTGATTAAGAATTCATAACTTTTTTCAAAAAATCAATAAGGGGTTTTCATAATTCTCATGTTATATAAGATATTCTAAAATATATTACCAAAGGGTCTTTATAGTGACACAATCCTCTCATACATTTATATTACAAATTTTTATATTAATATCTAATACATTATATTAATACATTATTGAGGACTATAATATTTTTGTGTCATTAGAGACCAGTTACACAATCATCTAATTTGGTGACTGGTCTTCAATGACTCAAATAAATTTCATCCCCTATAGTATTCATCACATGGCGAATGTAAACATAAGAAAGGATTACATATGATAACTAATAAGGATAAAAAAGCGGTATATATAAGAATAACATAAATATAATGGAATGAGAACATGACAATAACATTTGATAACAATATTATTCAAATTTGAGATCATAATATTGAAACATGGAATAAATATTGGAAGTTCATAAGACATGAAACATATGGCAATCAAATAACATTATCCCTGAGTGAAAAAAAAATTCATAAGACATTTTTTATTGGAATTAAAATCAACTTATAACATTGTAAACATATATAAATATAGATAGGTTCACTCATTAAATTAAATTCATGAAATCAACCCCTCAAAACAATTTATGTACATGCTACCATGTTCACACATGACATTATGGTCATGAAATACATGTCCACACATAACACTATAAACATGCAATATGGTTCACATATAACATTATGAACATTTAATTACTTTCACACATAACATTTTAAACTTTTAATTAGTTTTACAGAAATAATAACTCAAGAGTAATCCAATGTTACCCTATGAATTTAAGGTATATCTTGGTCCAATATGTCATATAAAGAAAATCATGCATATATATTTCACAATATCATATATAATTCATCATTTAATATCCCATGAAATTAAGTAGGTTTTATAAACATTTCTCCATATCAGAACCTTTGAAAAAAATACATGTTTCATTATAATTTTATAATTTCACCATGGAAGAACCCATGGAAAAATAATCATGTTTCATAATAATTTTATCATTGTATAACACATGGAAGAGAAACTGGATTCATGAAACAATTATCACGATAAACCATTCATTGAAATAATATGAATTGAATACATGGTTCATATCTTTATAAAATCATGCATTTCTTCAACTGATATCATCCATGATAAAAAAAGATTCTCAATGATTAGTCGAGAAATTTATTAAAAAACGAAAAATTTCATTGATAATCACTTTTAAAAATGAAAAATTCATTAAAAATTTTGAAACTACTTTTCATTAATAATAACTATTATAAAATTTAAATGGATATGAAAATAAAATAATGATTATGATAGTGGAAAATTTATATCATTCCATACATGCTAAAATAAATATTCCACTCATATTTTCAGAAAAAACCAATTGAAAATTATAAGGAAAACAAAATGATGATTCCTCACAAAAATATTTTTAAATATTTAAATAGTGGAAAAAATTTCATAACAAATCATTTGAATAATTTTCAATTTTTTTAATTTTTTAGAAAACATGTTAATGTAAGGAAAAATGTTTTATAACCAATGATATAAATAATGATGATTTTCCTTAAAATATTTCTTTTAAAATCATGGGTACATTGAAAGTGGAACATGAATTTAAAACATTTATTATCATGACATTACCTAATGATAAGAAAATTATTGTGTCTCATTAGGGATGTATCATATGATTTAATACCCAAAAAAAATATCACAATGAATCCTTATAAATGATGATATTGTAATATAAAATATTTACCACATTGGTAAAATGTAATTACAACCCCAATTTAATAATAACATGAAATGAAACATAGAATAAAAACTAAGTGTCTTAATTATATATTAGATTAATTAGGTAGTATATACCCCACACGGATTAAGATAAGTACATAAAAAACTTATGTCCAATATAATGAAATTTGATATTATGATAAATCCCTTTCTATATTGCAATCTTTTGAAACAAAAAACCCATTAAAGAGAGAGACTCAATTAGATAGGTAAATCCCCAAAATCTTAAGGTATTTCAACATATAATACATTACTGGGAATTATATATACTACATAAAATATGTTTCTGGGGAATTTCGAATGTGTATCATAGAATAATTAATGTGATATGGAAATACCTCACCTTAAGTCTTGATTACCTTCATAAACATTATAACATCAACTTATTTGGCTATCCTATTGATTTTTTTCACCGAAATACATCATATGATGGATTTATGAGAAACAAATATTATAGGATGAGATGAGGGAATTTTATTTGTGATTTGGAAAGGCATTAAAAGGAATAAAATTGTATGAATATTTTAATAATGGAAGAGTGTTGATGGTATTATATAAGTGAGGTGAGTGGCAAACATTTAATTTTTCGAAAAGAAAAATATGTGATGAAATTTATCTCATTCCATATGGATAAAAAATATATTAATATCAATCCATATATAATATATTAATTATATATTTTTATATAATAAATTTTAGAGTTTTTTTAAGTCACTTTAACAATTATATATTTTGTGTGACCCCCTATAAAACCCATTTTTTGATTATCCACGGTAAATATGTTTTACTATTTTTACAACTTATTATGATAAAAAAGTATGTTGAAAATATTATATAATAAAAACTATGATTATTAAAAACATGGGATCCATTATTACAAATTCCATTCAAATAATGAATAAATTTTAATTTTAATTTAATCCCACATATTTAATGAAAAAAAGGTTTTGAAAGTGAATTTTTTAAATTGTTTAAAAGGTTTTATATGAATATCAGTATGAAAATGATTCCAATTACATAAAACGTATTAAAAGATATATAATTTTTATAGTTTTTTTTAAAACAATAAAATATATTTTAAATTTATAAATAATTTAATTCAAAATAAAAATTGAATTAAAAATCAGTATGTTCACTATTTATCAAAAAATTATTCCTTTCAGAAAATTACTAAAAATAAAAACAAAAAAAAATTTGAGATGATTATATGAAAAGTAAAATTTATTTTTTCAAATAAATTTTTTAAATTTTTAAAATTTTTGTTTAAAATTAATTTTTCAAAAAGCGATGAAATTATTTTTTATACAAATGCAGTTTTTTTAGCATAGAATAGGATTTATTCATATCTCATTTTTAAATTAGATGAATAGTAAACATTTTATTTAATACATAAAATATAAATAAAAATAAAATCATTATCCAAATACTATTTGGTAAACTTGTTTTTTAAAAACATATTTGTTCCCATTAAAAATAGTTTATTTTGAAAATTATTTCAGTTATTTTAAAAAGGATTTTATTTTAATTTATAATTATTTTTTCATAAAATAATTAATTACATATACATGTGTAAACAATATTTTAATAATTTCATAAATCTTATTTATAATTTCCATTCCAATGTCTTTTTGTTAACTGTTATAATAAATAACAATATTTTAATAGTATTTCATGTTTCGTTTAAACTCTATGTTCCATTTAACATAATTTGAACATGGTATTGTTAGTATTGAAATTTGAACATATTATTGCATTTAATGAATGATTAACTTGTTATTTTTTGTATTGAAAAATATATACAAGATTAATTTTATTTGAAAATTTATATATATCACAAAATCATTGGTTGTTACATTCTATGCCCCATAAAATGAATGTTCCCCTTGATATTTGTATGTTTTGTACAAACAATTGTTGATAAATTTATCTCATTACATCTTTAGTTTCCCAAATATATTACTCAAGATAGAGGTATTTCAACAAAATATTGACTTGGTTGGTGGTCCTGATTCTTAGAAGTTTCTCTCTTTGATATAGAATATCTATTGATTATTCTTAAAAAATTACATTACTTAGTATTAAACCTAAATGTTTAGTATATGTGACAGATATCATATACAATTCATTATGAAAAATATGTTTGCGACATCTTGATCCTATGACAGGTTCAGTGGATATTCCAATTTATAGGATACTTTCCTTATGTGAATAATAATTTCAAAGGGTGTGACATATCCTGGGAATAACATTCAATTGTATTGTAATAAAAATTTCATCCTTTGGTTGTTCATTGATAAATTCTCAATTTAACTATTACATGATGATTTTTTTATTATAGAATTACTAAAGGATCAATAAATCCATAATAGAATGATTTGACATTCCTTCGATCTCAATTTTACAAATGTTTGGTCTTGTTTATCCAATAAAACCCTATGTCTATCTAAATAATATTCTTAAATAGTTATCATTAATGATACTGGATGCCTAAGGAAATTTTAAATCCTTAAATTTATAAATATGGTCACTAAATTTAAATATGATCTTATCATTAACCCCCCATATAATATTATGTGTCACTTAATTTTGACATTAAAAACATATGAATACCTTCTAATTGTATTCTTTTGAAAACATGGTTATTACAATTAAAACATATTGAAAAACTAAATTCTTCCATATTACTTATTTAAAACATAGATGGTTTGATTTATTAATTAAAAATAAAAATGTAGTATATTTATTCAATTATAGAATAATAAAATTTATAAATAAATGATTTATTTGTTCAATATAGATTAGTACAATCATATTTACATTATCCGTATCAATCATATCATAATTCCTTCATCATTATCTCAACATTTGGAATATATTTAGGGTTATCCTTTATTAAATCAGTTGTTTTTCATTAAATATTACCATTCTGTTCAATAAAGTTTCTAGATATTCAGTATAATTCATCTTATTATTGGAAATATATAATGGAAAACATATACAGAACAATCATTTTACATTCCATGATTTCTATAACTTAATTATAAAATTATAAAAAATAAAAAAATAAATCATTCTGCATCCTTCTTAAATCATTATCTATGATTAATAATCCTCTTCCTTAATACATATTTCATACAATATGAAATATTAATCATGTCTTAACATTCATAAACATCAATTTAAATTTGCATCTCATGAGGAATATATAAAATAATATTAGAACTTATCATACCTTTCAAATTTCATTCGTGGTCTCTTCATCATTAGAATTATAACCATTACTCATACCACTTTTCTAATTATCTTCATGATATTTCTCCTAGTACATCGATTATCATAATTCCAATTACATGTCACATTTAAAACATTCAATTGTCAATTATACCTCAGAGAGATGATTATTATAATCCACAACATTAACTGACATTTTTATTTTTCATTTTCATTTAATATTCAAGTGACCTTATTTTTTACACTCAAAAACAAATAATCAGTCCTATATGTCATCAAATTGGGTGCCTCATCCCAAATTCAAAATATATAGAAAAATTAATCATCTTTACACTATGGTCTCCACCGTCTGAACTCACTAAAATATTATATTTTTCATATTTGGTGAGTCATATTGTTTGTTAATTTTATGGTTGTTAATTATATATATTGATACATAATTTTTAATAATCACAATATGCTTCACTCTATTCATCACCCCATTGGATTTCTCATCAACAAGTTATCTATTACATTAAAAATTATCATAGTTATATCTTGTTCAAACCAATGACTAAAACCAAAATCCTAGTGTGAGGAATAATAATCATATTTGGGCACCACATAATCTTGATAAATTACTTATATAATGTATAAATAAATACTCATTAGGAATAACATATATCATTTTTAGTTAGAATTTTTTTAAATATTTCATGATGTTTTATAATGATTTTGTAAATTTCTATGCAAATATGCCAAGTGTGTCAAATTAGGCATGAAACAAGACTCATTATCATTCATTAGGTGATGATTCAGTGCATCTCAATGTTCATTTTTTTGTTGTTTGTTAGCCAAACTAAGTTAAATACACTGATAGGGGGTGAATTAGGGTATGAAAGAAAAAAAACTACCGCTTTAGATATTGTTTAATCATTAAATAAAACACTCTTCTCTCCTTCCCCCATTGCAATGTATGAGCAGAAATGGAATCATGTATGAGATAGAAAAAAATTACATTGTTCACCCTCATTGGGATACGTCTAAGGGGAATACCATAGTGATGTGAAAATGTACCAAATCCAATAATTCTTACTACCAAAACACATTGTTTGGGCTATGGGACAACTTTTCCCAATATTACTACCTTAATAAACATTATGGACATCTCACTACATCTTACGGGTCACTATATAACACTCTTCCAATGGATCAATGCAAGTGAAATGGATTGCATTTTTCATATTATTTTTATCACTACTCTAAAAATGATTCACACTCAGTGTATAGACAGGTAGGTCCCTTCATTACCAATAATGAATATATCCTATATTGTAGTTAGATGCACTTTTGATCTCTCATATATATCCAGTTGATGAATATCACATTTATGTAGGATTACTTGAACGATCTTTTTTGACACATTCATGATTTTGACTACCTTTACGATGCAAACCATTTTCACAAATCTGAAATAGCCATCGTAAAGAAACTACCTTTCATGATGGTCTATTATTTTGTGAAGATCAAATTTCTATTATAGAGCTCACATCATTCAGTTGAATCTTATATTCTTCTTGTACATTTATTCATTCACAAATCACAAAATATTTTGTTAAAGTTTATCTAATTCATGAACATCTTTTCTTCATGAATGTTTTCACAAGAAATACCTTCATGAACAACATTCATGAATCTGGATCCAGAGAATATTCTTCATGTCTCACTATATTTTTGATGGGGGAATAGGGATATTTATAAGTGTTTCCTATAATTATAGAATCTTCAATGCATGTAATCCTCATTTCACAATGCTATTGCTTTTCTTTTAGGATTATCCATATCTTCATAAAAACCATTCGAATTTATCACATGAAACTCCTCTCATATTCATGGTGATTGCTGTCAAATCATTGAACATTATCGATTCTTGTTCATGATGACCCATTCCATTTTGAAACAACATTACAGAAACCCATTCTTCTCAAAACTCATTATTTTCCATTTTTATAAAATTAATTCAATTAAATCCATATTTTACAGTTATATCTAACCGCCAAATTTTGGACACCAACAAATTTTCAAACCATTGTAAATGGTGTCACATTGTGTACACAATTTCTTATACTACTACTAGGGTATTCATTCCTTTATATTGGTTAATTTTTAACATATCATGTCAAATATATATTTTTACATCCAAAACTATCCATTTAAACATTATTTCTAAAAAAACTAATTCAACCCAAAAACATTGCAATGTTACCTAGATGGGTTTTTCAAATAATATCCCCTTTGTATTTATTCACAACTCTTTTAATTTTTATACCTCTCTAATGTTTCGTCAATCTTTAACTAATATTTAATTTTTTAATTCATATATGGATCATTGATTTGATCAACACATACTCTATACCCACATGAGTAATTCTCAACATGAAAAACAAGAGTAGTAGGGAAATTTCACCAATAAATCACTTCATTCTAATAACTATGAACATATTTCATCATTAACAAATTTTTTGATAATATATATCATTTTATCGATTATATTTATCATATTTAAATTTACCCCCCCCCCCCACTATATCACTACAATGGTTCTTGTTCAAACGAAATGGAATGATTAAATATGTCTTAGATAATCTCTGATATCCATGAACTGTTTCCACATTTCCCTTAAATAGTATCATCTCATAGTAGCATTCCACAATTTTTCAACCACCTTCAACTATTAAAACGTTGAAAATCACCCTACGTCACTAGTCACACTATTAGCTTCTCCCTCTATCTTGATAAATATATTTCATACCCCTTAATGGCCATAATTTATCCCCCTTTTTAAATAAACCATAATGTCATCCCATTGTTGTCTCCAACATTTTAAAGAACAAAAATCAACTCATTTTGGAAAACACACCCTACCTCGGGAATAGGGGTCCCACCTTCACACATTTTCAACTGTGTGTATGTGTGAGTGTGTGGAGTGGGGGGGTCAACATAACTCTTAGAGATAGTCGATTTCCTTGAAACACTTCATTATGTAAGTACATATTCATAATTTCTACAACATGTAGTTTTTTAGACACATACTCCAACATCAAAATCCATTGCTCTAGATTCCCTTACTAAAATGATAGTTTATTTAAATGCACTTTATCCTTGAGGTATGGAATAGATTTTTCTATGATTTTTATAATTTGAATTACTAAAATGGGTTCTGATTAGAGACTGCACTTCAACTCCCATATCATCAAGAAACATATTTATCGACAATAATTGAGTGCATGCATGGGTGATGAAAATATATTATTATTTTTTGTTTTAAATTTAAATGAAGTCAAGTTTTCCTTCATAGAAAAGAAATACATAATCTACTACGAAAAAATGCACCACCTGATGTTTATTTTAAATCATCAGAGGATTTTCTTCAAATTGCATTTGTTTATCCCAATAACTCTTACTGAGATTTGTCATTGTACAACAAACTAAAATCCACCATGCCCATTATACACTAATGTATTCATTTAACTAAAAGAAAATGCATTTCTTTTTTATTTCATTTATTTTTTACTTCATCATCCCATGATATTTTTATCAAAGTTTCCACTATAATCATCATATCATTAAAAGTATACATTATAAATATTTTCAATTCCTAATTGGTATATTGGTATTGAGATATGAATGTGAAATTATTTCATTGTGGAACTTATAAGCCAAGGAAAAATTCTAACTCACCAATCATTGAAATTTATAATTCAATTTCTATAAATTCGATGAACTGAGTGCATTATTATTCATATAGTCCCACATATATTATTTATTCTTTATATAATAACACCATCATCATTTGATAAAAATAATTATTGAAATAAATATTACAGTTAACTCCACCACATTGAAAAATGATCTTCTTCAAATACTGGTATAGCCATGAATACCATGATCTTAGTTCATTTTTAAACCGAAATAGAAATATCTTCATCTAAAAAACATAGTTCATATCTTCATGAATTGGAAAAAAATAGGGTTCATCAATAGAAAATACTTCTTCTAGAACCCCATTATGATATATTAACTAAACGTCCATCTGGAAAAAATAGACCATTATTTGAACTAATACGACCAAGAATAATATGATTGTTTCTATGCTTGAAATAGGTAGAAATTTCTAATCAACATTTATACCCTCTATCTAGTATTATCCTTTTCGCACTCTTCATCCTATTTTGGAATAATTGTTCAATATTCATTCAACATGTCGCAAAAGACCCATTCAGTCCCAATGAAATTATTATCTGATGTCCATGAAATAATCTCTCTTTTCGGATTCATCTCAATTTGATTAGGATCTCCAGTCATAACATTTACCAAATTGTCATCCCCATGTACATCCTGCATACATTTTTTCTCTATAAATGATAATAATAATGATTTTCGTACAGTCTTCATCTTCCTTGTGTACACTAGCACTGTCTGATCACTAATAATGTTCTGCATATAAATCACAACACTTGTCTTTCATCATTGTGTAGATAATGGTTCTTAATCCTCATTTAATATATCTAAATATTCTTCTAAATTATCCTGATGAAATATAATATCCACTTATTTTTTATCTCATCAACACTATCCTCCTACGACTAATCATGTATTTTCTAAAGATTATTCTCATTATCTATTATAGTTACATCATTTCTATAAGCTAACGTTCCCAACCATTTTTTGAAGACTATATATTTCTTTATTTTCATTATGTATCCAATAAATATCCATTCATCTATATAAGATTCAATATTTATGTGTTTCTCATTATTGAGAATACATTATATACTTCGGGAGAATCAAAGGTACATTAATGTTGGTTACTTCCCATACAACAATTCATATGGAGTCGTCACTTATTTTGGACATAATAACACTCTATTTGATGTGAATACTAATTTCATCACTACTTATTTTCAAAAATTCATTGTAAGATCTTTCTTAATGAGGATTTTTCTATCCATATTGTTGATAATTTTATTTCTTCTCTCAACTTCTCTATTTTCATTGGATTTATTACTACTAAATCATGTTTCCATATCACTTCTCTATGAAGATAATACATAACTTGAATATTTTTGATCCCTGATCCATTATATTTTTGGGTCTTCTAGATTATTTGACCCCACATCATTTGAAATTCAATTTGATAAGTTGTTATTCAATTCAACACCTCAGATCTATGGGAGACGATTGAAATGAATTCTATTCTACTAAAATAATCAATGAAGAGAATGTATTATCTCATCCAATCAATATTACTTGGTGAAAAATTTATTGACACATCAATATGAAAAAAATCAATCACTTTTGTTTACCTTTTCTCTTTTGCCTTTAATATCTTTCAAATGATCTTCCATTATTGGAAATCATAACAGATATTGGTATTATCTCATGATAGCCTTGGGAGGTCTCAAGAAGCATCACATTTATCCAGATCATCAAATGATGTCTCTCTCTAATGACCAATACTTTAATGCCATAACTTTTTTTCTTCTTCCTTGGTAAAAAACGATATCTTATTCTTCATTTACATGTTATAGATTTCCATTTGAATTATATTCCTTCAAAACAAGCTCACCATATTTTTCCATAATAATACATAATTTCATTTAAAATATTATGTCATGTACTGAGTAACACAGTTAAATTAAATTTAGAAAGTTGTGACTAAGACCTTCAACAACCAATAAACTACATGTCTCTTGTCTTTTCCTCCATACATGGATTTTCCCGAAACAACAATTTTATGGCCTTCATCATTTCTGAATCCTATAATAACTTTATATTTCATATCAGATTCCAATCACTAGTTCCTTATTTCAGGACATATTGATCTTTTATCCAATATCAATGATCAAAATTACAATGTGATGTGATTCTTTAAAACAAATATATGCCACCACTACCTAATTATCTCTCTTATTTTTGATCATTGATTTTGACACTATACTCAGTATGGATTGATAATCATGATTTTACTCAGTGAAATATCTGCCAGATTCAAATTGCAACACTACAAACTGATTGTTCATTTTCATATCATTTTATGACACATTTAATTATTACTTATGACAACATTCACTCTGTTTTGGATCATTTATTTTCATTGTCGACAAGAAGTATCCTTCCATTTGACTAAATCTTCATCAAAGGATAAAGTGACCATCAAATGATGTTATGGAATATTGAGTGGTATATGGATTCCACTATGGGTCTGGTTCCCTTCAGTGCCTCTTTGATAGGGAATATACATTTTGTGAGTTTTATATATTTCCACATCAATAACATCTATTGTGGGGTACATTCATGTTTGGCAGTAATGCACTGATTGTTCCCCCTTGGGTTCTCTTAATCTTTTCAGTCCTTATTCATACTTTAATAATTATATAATATTAGAGTATGTTCTTGTGGTATGACTTCAACCATTATTGTTCTTTTTTCAATCAATCCTCATACCAACAATATCATTTGGATTTCAATGTTCCCTTTGTTCTAATGGATCTCTGCGATCCACTTGCATCTTGTCTATTTCATGAATGATATAATTTTCCAATGTCATTATGAGAGTCAAAATAATTTTATAATTCATAACACTTCAACATAGTATGATTAATACACCTTTAATTTCATCAATATTCTTGAATTTATCATTTCCAGTGTTAGTCAAAAATTTTATTTTTTTGTTCTGATATATTATTTTGATTTATTACTCAATAGAGGTTTTGATATTTTTGGTATTGAACCATTAAGTTATTATATTTATTAATTCATCTCAATATTTAATACTTCATATGTCTAAATATAATTCTCAGAATCACAGACCACTTTGTTTGATTTCTTCATTTTGGATCTCCAAACATCTATTTCCTCAAGAGAGGCTTCTAATTTAAAATGATGTTCAATTTTTCCTTCATATTATATTTCGTAAATGTCACATTATTCCCATGTTTCTGAATTCGTAACAACATACACCATATCATTTGATTCAAGATCTTTGTAGTCCTCTAACTCTTTCTACCTCAGATTCATCTGAATGGTTATCTTCTTTGAAAAGAAGACTCATCTTTTTGATGAAATTTTTCTTAACATTAATGTTTCCTTTCATATAGGTTGAATACTAACATATTATAATGTAAACATCATACTCTTAATCTTATAGTAACTTTATTGGGATCCTTGTTACAATATGCCCAAACTTTCATCAATAAATTATTCAAGCGGATGCTCCCGTTGGAACACTACTTTTCCTATATGAAGATTTGAGGATAGGAATGACATCACCAAATCTGTCTCTTATTCTTCCTGAACATATTTTTTGGTGAGCTTCTTCATGGCCATAAATTCAAATTCTTTAGATTTCCCATTTTCAACAAACTCATTTTTATTAATTTCTCATCATGTACGAAACAAGTGTATTATGCATGATATCCAATGTCATCACTTTTAGAACATTATCATACAATATAGAAACATTAAGATTGTACATAGGTTGAATTATCCTCTTGATGTAGTTAAAATCATTATATCATCAATAGTGTATCTGAAACATTTCATGTCCTCGATAATTACATTTACCCTGTCAAATAATGTATCAACATACTCATTGGGGATGAATTTTGAGATCCTCATACTTATTCCGTAGAACTTGTAACATATTTTCTCTGAATTTTGAGTGTCCTCCATAAGTATTAAAAACATTTTCCAACATATAATGTGATGAATTACATGAAATTAATTTCATATATATTTCACTTGATAAATACACCCTAAATAATTGATTCCTTTGGCATCCACATTCAATTCCCTTCATTAATGTTTTGATAATTCACCACTATAAATATTGGCCAAAATTTCATGCATCAATACGATAAATACATCCATTTATAATGTTCAGAAAAATTTATTCTTATTATTATTCTATGATTGAAAATTGTATCCATCAATGAATGAAATCCATTATGATTTAAATCCTCTATTTCATCTTCTGAAAGTGAGCCACGGACATTAAAACTTTTACTCTGAAACCATTTATTAGCCCAACTATGTTAACTACCATGAGAATGGGGGAATAATGGTATGATAGATAAAAAAAGGACCCCTTCAAATCATGTTTTGTTATTAAAAAAACACACTTCTCTTTATTTCTCTGGTAGAAAAGTATGAATAGAAATGAAATCATGAATGAGACACAACATTTTTACTTAGTTAACCCTAAATGGTCTGCATTTATGGGGCATGTTATAGTGATGTAATATTATTCAAAATCCAATTACAATAACTTCTAAAATACAAGGACCGTGATAGATAAATTATTCCTAGGATCACTACCTTTATAATGTTTAGGAGCACTACACTACATCCCATGGGTTGCTCACTTACACACTTCTAGTGGTTGGATATCAGTGGAAAGGATATCCTTTTCCTCAACCTTTTCTCACTATTCTGTTAAAGATTCAAAATCAATTTATGAACATTTATGTTATTTCATTACAAAAAATTAATATATTCTTATTTGTTTAAGGATTCAATTTTCAAGTCCCACTTTCATCAAGTTTATGAATGTCACATTACTATAGGTTTACTGGGAAATAAATTTCCAACACATTCATGATGCTCACTACCATTTCCAATCCCACTGGGTTTGCGATGCTCAAATAGCATTCATGGAGAAACTACCTTTAAAAATATCACTTTTTTCATGAAGCTCAACCAGACTTCACAATCCTCACAAATGATTTTCAGCTTCTAAAAAAATTGGGAACACAAAAACATTCACGACAGCCACTATTTTTTTTCTTCATTTGTTTCCTTCTCAAAATAAAATTCTTCTAATAATTTTTCAAAAGAATTACATCTATTAACCGCTGTCACAAATCTGGATCCAAAGAATCATTTTTAAGTCTCACAACATTTATGGAGGGGTAGTGGTAAATTTATTTTAATTTTCTCTGATTCCAGAAGATTCCATAAATATAATAACCTTACATGATGCTCTCCCATTTATTTTGTGATGCTCCCAATCATCATGATTCTCTATAGTAATTTTCTATTCAGGAAGTTTCTCTTGGTCATGCAGATTACCTTAATGTTTTCTCACATTCACGAATCTCATTCAAGATGACCCATACCATCGCGAAACATCCTTTTTGAAATCCATTATTTGTGAAACTATTGACTTTTAAATATTTTTACAAGGCCTTCATGGATATCAATAATTTTCTATGATAGATATTCTATAAATTGTTGAACAAAAAAATTGGTAAACCCTATGAAATAGAGTCACCTTATGTATGAAATTTTCTATACATCTTCTTTGGAATACATTCCATTATCGTGGAACTTTGTCCACATACCAGGTCATAAATATATATAGAACTCCAAATATTACCTCTGAAAACTAATTTTTCAAAAAACAAAATCAACCACAAAACACTATAATGTTTCCTTAAGGGATATTTCCGTAAATATTTATTACCCCTATGTACCTCTATTCAAGATCAACAACCATTTATAAAATCATGAAATTTATTTAATTTCATTGAATCTAGTAGATATATCATTTAAAAAATATCCATGATAGATTACTATCAATTTACTCATATGTAGACTAATCCTTAGAAAAATCCCAATAAATATCATAGAAATATCCCTAGAGATATCAATAATTTTTTCTCATCATATTTTCTCGAGGTTGACAAGACCATTCTTCTAATACCCACTATATCAACCCAATGTTCTCATATATAGATATTATATATTATTATATAAATATTCAATAAATTGCACAAAAAAATATAAGGATCATAACAATAGAGTGTCTTTGGATACTACATGTTAACCTAAGTAGGTTAAATACCCTGAGTTGGGGGTGAATCATGTTATGAAAGATAGAAAAAACTTCCAATTTTGATATTGATTCATTGTTATAAAAAACACTATTATCTCCCTTTATCATAGAAAATTCTTAATTGAAATCAAATCATCCATGTCACATATAAATTTTACTAGGTTTACCCTCAATGGGATATGTCCAATGAGTGTACAATAATAAAGTGTCAATGTACCAAATCATTTATAGATCACTACTAAATAAATTACAGGATATATCACATATATTCCTAGGATTAATTTTATTAAATGTTATGGTAATATCTCACTAATATACCATGTGTCAATCCCTAACACTATATTGATGGCTCAATGTTTGTGGAATGGATAACCTTCTTCTTCATCCATTGCACACTTCTATGGAATCGATTCACAATTAGTTTATGGTCATCTTGTTCCATTCATTATCAACAATGAATGTATCCTAAACTATTGGTAGATTATCATATGATTTTATACCTTTATACACATGATGAATACCATTTTACCTCATATTTACTGGTCAATCCCTTCTCAACACATTCACAATGCTCACTACCCTCACTAATCTCACACAAAATTGTATTTCATCCATCATTTGGATGACTTGAATTCAACTTTACCACATTGTCACATCACTTATGTTTTGTTAAAAATTTACATACAGTATCCCAAATTTTGGATTGTAATGGAACATAATCTTATGCACAAATCCTTGATTTCACATCATGAAAGTATTCTTACATTCAACTATAATTCTTTATGTGTACCTCTTATGCGATTCAAAGCCCTGATATTCTCTAATGGTTGAGCAACTAACATGATGGGGGTATCAACCTTGTTATTGACTCACCTAAAACAATGCAAAAAACCCTTCCATGGACTCCATTATGTGCGTATAAAATCCATTTCACCATGAAACTCTTAGTTTTCATGAAACATCCATTATGTTCCTAACATTACTATTTGATTTTTCATTTGGCATGTAAAATTCATTCATTTCAACTATTGATCATAACACATGTGTCATGAAGAACCCATCCTTCACGCCATTTAAAATATTACACACTCCTTTTTCCTTAGACATATTTTGTTTTAGCAATCCCAAATCATGATTTTATGCAAATGTTTTTATCAAGCTCACATTTTCATGAAACATTAAACTTTTAGATGAAATGAATTCTTTTTTAAAAAACACATTTTTCAATCATCTTGATTTTGTACCCCATAATATTTGAAAAAATGGGATTCAATGTCACCTTATATTCAAATATTTCTATACCGCCTTAGAGAATCCATTCCATTCAATACTACCAAACCCAACTATAATAATGTTGTAATTTTTTATCGATCAAATAATTCAATCATAAAGAACATATTTATCAGTGATTATTTAAGTGCTGATAATGGAATCCATTTATTTGCACTGATAAAATGCACCATTTTTCAGCGCTTCTAATTTACCAATAATAAAAGGTTACCTTTAATTAGTAGTTATTTTAGCAATGATAAAGGAAAGTAGGATCAATGCATTATTTATAGTACTAATAAAAGGTATCCTTTGTTAGGGATTCATTACACTGAAAAATCTTTCCATTCATATGCACATTTTTAGCCCTGATAATGGCCAAAATTAAAATGAAAAATTAAGAAATTACAATAAAATTTGAGTAAACTAAGAAAAATATGAAAAATAAGATTAATTAAATAATTTTTGATTAAAATGAATAAATATTATATTCATATATATTAATTATAAATATTAATAAATATTATATATTACATATAGATATATAAAATTAATAATTATAATATATAAAAAATGTTAATTAAAAAAAATAATGTCTAATTCATTTTTAATGTTTTGTGATTTTCAATTTAACCTACTTTAAATGTCCTCTATTACATTTTTTGAAAAATTATGTATACATATATATATATATAAATTCATTTGTATACACAAATGCATACAAAAATATATTACACAATATATAATAACACTTACACCTAGTATTTATAAAATATATTCTAATAGTTGTATATTTTAGAATGTAATATTTACATGATATATTTAATATATATTATGTTTATAATCAGTTTATTTTATTTGTTTAATTTTAATATGATATGTTATTTAATTTAAATGTTTTTTTTATTTTGAATTTTATCATTTATTATTATATATATATATATATATCTTGTTTTTTATTTTTTATGACAATTCATCCACATAAATATATATATATATATATGTTTTTAATAAAATATATTTAATTAATAAAACATATCCATTTTCTCAAGATTTTTTATGTGTACTCATTTTGAAAAATTTAATATCACCCATTTTTTAAAAGCATGCATTTCAGATTATATATCTATTGATAATGAAAAATATTTTATTGAAAATAATTATTTAAAAATAAATATATCTATAAATGTATATTTACTATAAAAATAATTAATATAAATAAATGATTAATATAAATAAATAAATATTATTCATAAAGATGTATATATAAAATTAAAAATAAATAATTAAATATATTTAAAAATGTATAAAATTATAATAATTTAATTTAAATAATTATAATTAACAAACATTTAACAGTTCTTTAGTAGTGCAGATAAATATTAATCCTTATCTTCACTAATAAAGTGCTTTTAAAAGACATATTTAACAGTGCTAAAACATTATTTCTGCTAAATATGAAAACTATCGGTTGTTTTTTTGCGCTGAAAATGATTGATATTCATCAGTGCTAAAGAAGTGCTGATAAATACTCTTATTATCAACGCTTATAAATTTAGCACTGATCAAAGGTATCTGTATCAACAATTTTCAGAAATCATTATTAAAATTGTACCCAATCTACATAAAAAAACATGGACCTTGACTTAGTCACTCTTGATTCTCATGCTCTCGTGAAACTCATCTATTGTCGGTGTGAATCCTCTACATTCCATCGGATTAATCAAGGCTATGATAAATTTTATGTTATTTCATACATTTAAACTATCATTGTTTGATTTTTTTTCTTTCTCATTTTGTGTTTTTGTATAGTTATAAAACATGACGGACCCTACATCTCTTCTCATCGCTACTGAATGGCGACGTGTGTGGTTCAATTTCTTTTTCTAAATTCATACGTATTTGATTGTCTATCAAAGTTTTCTCTAGAGATACACATATATAGTTTACTATACTATTGACATTAACATTTAGACCCCTCATCCCTCCTAAATTTTCTCTTTATTTGAATAATATAGGGTACCAAAATCTAGTTAATTTCTGAAATTTAATTAATTTATATATATATATATAATCATTTATATTTGAATGGATTAATTATGTGGGTTTTTCTATATTCAGGTATACCATGTTGTGTACCTCATTTATAGGTTATGTACATATATGTACCACGGTAAGTTCAAAAATCATTAAAACATGTTTTTGGTAATTTGGTTATTCTTGTAAATTGTTAAACTATGAAATGGGTAATTTAGATTTATGATTTTGATGAATAATATTTATATTTAATTTAAACGAAATATATAATTAATTATTCATGTTTCTAAAATTATTTTAGGGATTCAGGTTTATGAGTTTTGTATGGTTAATTAATTTTTAATTATTATTAAATTTTAACTATTCATGGAATATGATTAATGTTTCATCAAAGAATTTGATTTAGTTTTTGTGATACCTCTCTCCAATATTATATTTTACAACTTATAATATCATTTTGTGTCATAACATAGGATGTTCTTTGAGGTAATTGTTGATATACTTCAAGGAATGTGGTATAATTTTCAATGAAATATTGTTTCTATGGATCCTCTCTAATATTTCTTGGTAGTAATGCATAATAATAAATTTAGGATTCCATTTAATAGATTCTATTATTTTAAAAGCGTAAAAAAATTCTCGATCAATACTAAGAATAAGTTGATGAAATCATTATTTAAATGGATGAATAATTTTGGATGGTTCATATGGTGGATTACAAAAATATCCACAATTGGATGGTAAGGAATCCATGGGTAGACTGAAGTGGTGTCCAAATTAGATGAGATGAGATTCATTTCTTCATGACCATTAGGGTGAAGGTATTCCTATTTCTGTTTAATTGAGAATTCATTTTATGTTATTCCATTATAATAGGTTCCTAGGACACTTTATTCCATAGACTATTACATGTATACCATCTGTTGAAGATGAATTTGAATTCATCATTCAAACAATATTTCCTCCCATCATTGTGGTTCCAAAATACATTGGTGACATACCTCCCAAATAGTTATGGAAGGATATCTAGTTTGACGGAGACAAACAGTTTCCTCAACTCCATCATCAATAGATAAAAGATAATCATGCATCTAAGGATAAATTAAATAAAGATAATCAAGGTTATTTTTACTATATTATTGAATTAATAGATCTCAATTTATGAAATTAATAATGTTAATTAATGATGGATGAAATTTTTGGATTTTATACATTGAGTGTATTTCATTGTTTTTATTCAATTTAAAGGAAATGTTTGAGGACTCATGCAGACAATGTCTTCGGAACATGATGATGTTTCCAATCATAATATATAAAAACTGTTGATAACGATAATATGAAATTATTATAGGATTATAAAAATGTTGAAAAATACAATGAATGAAAATAAGGGAGATGAATCACAGTTTTGAATAAAATTATCTATGAAATATGATAGGGTATAAAATTTGAGGAAGGTTGGAATTAGCATGACCAACCTATTGATGCCAACAATCCATCATTCATCAGTTATCTTGGTGTATAAACAATGATCAATATGCTGATTGATTTTGACTCATCACGTTGTGTATAATATATAATGAAAGAAATCATATGGGACAATATAACAGTAACAATATAATATTTGTTCGTTATTTTATATAAAAAATATATTATGAAATGTTGATTTAGATTTCATTATACCTTGTAGACATTGTTATTTTTTTAACATTTCTGTAAGGTGTTTTTATTAATGATTGATATAAATTCCCATAAGGGATTCTAGATGATTTTGATGAAGTTATATCATTTGAATACTGATGGTAAAATAAATCCACAACCATTCTTTGTTAAGCTCACAATATATCGATTAAATCAAGGATTGATTTCAACAATAACTGAAATGATAAATCATTTCATGTTCATATCAATCGATAATAAATTATTTTAAAGTATATATTGTATCCATATTGATTAAAATTTTTATGTTATGAAACTTCAAAATATAAATGAAAATAAAGAGGGTGCATCAAAACTAGACTACCCTTATCTCAAAAGAAGGATGGGGTACGCTTCATTAGTGAAGAAATTTTTTGAATTTTAAATCAAAAACAAATGTTTAATTATGTTATATGAAACAACAACTGTTCTATTTTTTTATATGAAGAATGATGAATCAGAATCAGTAGCTACTTCCTTCCCAATTTTAGTGCTATGGTAGGAGGATAATGGAAATAAGGTCGGTATATTAGTTAATGAAAACAAAAAAGAAGTATGGGAATAATGTGTAATTATATTATAATTATAATGCATTATTATTTAAAAAAATATTATATAAATTAAATATGTTCATATTTTTAATATGGTTTAGACAGAAGAATCGAAAATGGGGACACCATTAGAAAATCGACATTCAGTATCTTTGAAGTGGAATGAACAATATGGTTTAATTGAGGATTAGGCTTTGGAATATCTTTTAAAACCTATTTCCAAAATATAATACCACATGAAGACACATATAATATAATGAGATGAATGGAAATAAATATAGACACCCTGAAAAATATTATTTTTTAATCTGGTTTGAGAGATCAATGTATTAGAAAAGATCAAAGTGAGCAGTGGAGAAAAGATCAACACATGGTCCAAATGAACCCACTAGATTTAAAGCTAGAGATTCCCCTCACACCATACCCATGGTAAAAAAAAATTCTCATTACTGTTTTCTACTATATATAAATCAAATAACTTCCTATAACTTTATATTACTAAATTTAGGCATGGTGTAGTTGTATGTGATTTTTACCTATCAACATCCAAATATCACCATGTTTCATGAGGTACAATGTATAATATATTAGGAGACCAGCTACACAATCATACCCTCCCATAAAATCACATGATTGTGGGGATTGAGGTATCTTATGAGCTGAATGCTGAGTTTCTTGTTGGACTTGATGATCCATATATTATAATAGTCCAAGCAGCTATTATTTAATTCATATAATGAACGTTTAATTTTATAAAGATACATATGGTAGGTATTAAACAAATTTTTTCAATTTATAAACATTTAATAGTTGATGATAAAAGTTTTAATGTAAGGTATGCGATAATAGATGGATAAATAGGAAAAAAAACAAAAGTCCCTATCAAAAAACTCTATAGAATTTATCAAGAAAAAAAATATTATGAGAGTACATTTTATACTCCAATTCTAGCAAAGCATTTATTAACATTACAATTTCATGCAGAGAAAACTTGTAAAAACCAAACAATTTCTTTTATTCACTATGAAGAGGAAATATTTAGAGATTTTATTATGGATGGAAATGGTCTTTTGAGTCTAAATGAGATTCTCAAGCCTGAATGGTTCGGTGTCTCGATTATGAATACACACATAAGGTATATTTTACTAAAACATCGGTCCAAATTGTTAGCAAAATATGATTATTAATGTCAATAACAATTCATATTTTTTATATGAATTTATATTACAACAATATAATGGACTGATCTCCCAATTAACAATTTGTAATTATTAATCCCATAATTATTTATACAGAAAAAATTACACTGGATAATGAAATAATATATTATAAATGAGATCATTTACTCCAACCATTTAATAAAAAAGTATCAAAAGACATAAACTTTCTTATTCCTACAATTATTGGGTAAAACAAAATGACATAATCACATCAAATATATTTTTAATTTTTATATTACTAAATTCTTCTTGTTTTTTAGGAAGCAATGGACACTGATAGCAATCATCATAGACACATCAGATATTTATTTTGTGGAATTTATGCATGTACTTCCTACCAATCAACCACATGTGAAGTGTATTTTGAATATTTAATAGACTAAAATAATCATTTTATTGTTTTTTTGAATTTTATGTTTGGTATATGTTTTATTAATAGTTTTTATGCGATAGGGAAGTCTTTAAATTCAGCACAATTCATGCCATGAGGCTAGTGTCTAAATAGCTAAAGCCTATGGATTACTACAAATGGAAAAAATTATGGTATATATAGAAATATTTAACTATCAAATCATTTCAAAAAAAATCTTATTTTTTTCACTATTTTTAGAGTTTCCAAACCAAGATAATGAATTTGATTATTGATATTATGATTGATAATTTATTAGAGAAATCATACAACATGAAAAAATTAGTATCGCCCATATAGTTAATTTTCATAGGTAATTACAATCTCATTAAATATATTTTATAATCATTTGATCATTTATATTTTCTATGTACTATCAATATTTCAGACAAAAGATTTATTCAACCAAAGAAATTGATTTGTTTAGAGATTAGTGGGATGTGTACTTTTTGTTATAATGAAATCCGATAACAAATTTACGTGATTACATGATATTTTTGTGCTATATTATGAGTTATGACCATCCTAAAAATTTGGGGTTTGAAGAAATAATGTTATAATGCTTATGAATTATTATTCATCTCATTCTCATTGAGAGGATTAATGGTTGAAATCAATTTTTTTGAATGTGTTGAGCTTTAAACAATAAAATTTTTTGTAAAATGAGTAGTTAGAGGTGGATACAATGGTGAAGTAAGAGGTGGAGGTGGAGGCAAAAGGGAGGCAATGTTTGAGTTGAAGACTTTCATGGAGGAGGAGGTAGAGGTGATGATCGAGGTAGAGACAGAGTCATAAGAGGATAAGAAGAGATGGCTTTAAAATAATAAAAAAGTAGGGAAATTAATCAGAATAAGGATTATACCATGATTTTATTTGATAAAAATTATTTACAAGATCAAAATAATAGGCCTCTTACGATGAGATCCATTGTGCGTCATTCCAGTTTACAATGAAATATTAGTAAAAAACATGTGGCGTACTCAAAACAAGGAATCCATATTCAGAGTGTTTTGGTACATTATGAAAATGATCCATATGTCATTTTTTTCATGTTATGATATGCCACACATCAATCTGATGCACAATGGGACCATTATGACTTGAATTGCATCTTTTTTATTCAAATGTGAAAATCATTTAAATAAATAAATAAACTAAAATACTCAAAACTGAAAAAACATTATTATTATTTTGATACATTATGAAAACAATGCATTATTCATTTGGGGAATGTATAATTATTCCACACCTCAATATGACACATAGTGTTACCGGTATGACTCCATGTGTGGCTTTTTTATTCCAAATCTGAACGTAGAGATAAATAAAAAAACTGAAATACTCAAAACCACGAAAACATATTCATATAATTTTGGTGCATTTGTAAAATGATCCATATGTCATTTGTGATCATTAGGGATAAGTTGAATCAAAATCCAATGAAAGGGGGGACTAGTATGACTCAAAGTGCATCTTTTTTATTCAAATGTCACATTCATTTTAAAAATAAAAAACAACTGACTTACTCAAGACTAATAAAATTTATTTCATATTTTTTTTTACTTTAGGAAAATATTCCATGAGTAATTATGGATGTGGATAATTTAGGTGAAACTCAATCTGATTCATAGTGTGACCTATAAGCCTCTATGTGCGTCTATTTTATTCCAAACTACCATTATTTTTAATAATAAAACACCTGACATAGTCAAAAATGAGATAACACATTCATATTATTATGGTAATTTTGTTAACTGATCTATATGTCAATTTTGATGTGTAGGGATCATCCTCATCTCAATATGATGCATCATGTGACCGGTATGACTCTAAGTGCAACTTTTTTATTCAAATGTGACATTAATTTAAAACAAAAAAAAAACTTACGAAAAACCAAGAAAAAACATTCCAAAAAATTTTATAGTTTATGAAAATTATCTCTAAGTCATTTTAGACATGTATAATTCAGCCACACCTTAATATGACGCAAGGTGTGACCGGTATGACTCCATGTATGTCTATTTATTAAAAAAAGACCTTAATGATAATAAAAAACAACTAACATACTCAAAACCAATTGAACACATTCATATTGTTTTGGTATGTTATAAAAATGATCCATACATTATTATAGACATGTTGGGATCAATCATACCACAATTCGACGCATGGTGTGACTGATATGACTCCATGTGCATCTTTTTTATTCAAAAGTGACATTAATTTTAATCAAACAAACAACTGACATACTCAAAACTAAGAATATTCATTATAATTTTTTTGATACATTAGGAAAATGATTCATGGGTCATTTGAGATCAGTAACATTCATCATCAACTAAATCGGATGAACATTGTGACTGGTATGACTCCAAGTACATCTTTTTTTATTAAAATTTTGATTAATATTAATAAAAAACTAACATACTAAAAATGATAAAATGAATTAAATTTGTTTTTATCTTTCAAAAAATGATCAATATATAACTTTTGGTGTGTAGGGTTCATCCACACATCAATCTGATGCATAGTGTGACTAGAATAACTTCATGTGTATCATTTTTATTCAAAAGTCACATTCATGTTAATAAAAAAAATGACATACTCTAAACTAGTAAATAACATTCTGATTATTTTAATACTTCATGAAAATTATCCATGAATCATTTGGGTTGTATATAATTTATTTTTACCTCAATTTTATGCATGGTGTGACCGATATGACTCCATATGATTCTTTTTTATTCAAAACAATCATTAATGTTGATAAAAAACAAATGAAATTATCATTACCAATAAAACACATTCATATTTTTTTGTTAATTTATAAAAATGATCCATACATACTTTGTGATATTTTGGTATCAGTCGCAACTCAATTTGATGCACGGTGTGACTGGTATGACTCCAAAAAAAATTTTATTCTAAAGTGACATTAATTTTAATAGAAATAACAACTAAAATACTCTATAATATTGTTTTATTTTCTTATATTTATCTAAGAAATTTTAATTCATTTTAATTATTTTTTATTACTTATTTTGGAGATTTTTGATATTTTTTCTACTGATCCACTGAGTTGCAACACATTGCACAGGTTTCTGGGGTTACAGTGTGCTGATGCATCACACTGCATTTTTTGCATTTATCATCCCTATTAACTACACTGATAAATCATCCCATTATTAGAACTATTTATGTGCTGATAATGGGCTCCATTATTAGTGTTAATAATATTTATCTATACCAATGCATTCAAAATAGAAGATAAATCATACTTTTTTTAATGATAAAAAATTATTGAAAATATCACTTTTATCAGCGCTTTTAAAGAGATAATTATTGTTCTATTTATCAGTTCTGAATTGAAATACTAATAAATCATGTCTTTTATTTGTTCATTGAAAAGGGATTATAAAAAGTACCTTTATTAGAACTTTTGTATGTAATAATAAATCTCCCTTTTAATAGTGTTTTTTTGGCACTGATAAATGTCACGAACTTTTAACCAATCTATGGTCATCAGTGCTTCTCTACCATGGATAAAATCTGATTCTATCTCGATTAAATGCAAGTTTCATAGTAGTAGTAACATTTGATATTTGTAAACATATATTGTCAGAAATATCTCTAAAATGTCAATAATTATGATGAAATCTTTCTTTTTTTGCAAACACAATCTATTCAAAAACAATATAATGTTACCTTGAGGTAGTTTTTTCCCAACAATAATTAAATATTCTAAAAAATTGGTGAAATATATTGCACATATCCTATAATGATCCCCATATTATATCACCTCAAAAACATACACTACCCAAAATCATTCTTTATAACCTCAGAAAATTGAACATCAAAAAGGGTGATCTCAGATTCCCCATACTGGTAATCAAAAGAGATATATAATCATATCAAGATCATAATGGTATGAGAACATAAGCATGAATTTTGTATACAATACCCTACAAAATAAATAATATAATATTGAAAAATGTCCTAAATATTTTAATATTTTAAAACATGAATGAATAATTATCTTAGAACATGATCTATGAGTTTATAAAATTTTCATAATAAAAAGATTAATCTCATAAACATCATCATAAAACTATATAAACATGTATAAATAATGATATGATCAAAATTTAAATTACTTATATGATATTAGGCCTCCTAATAAACTTAATGGCAATCAATGAGGTTCATACATAACATTATGGACCTAAAATAATTTTCCACACATAACAATGTAAACATGTAATTGGTTCCATACTTAACACTGTGAACATGTAATCTGGTTCGCAGATAATATTGTTAACATTTAATCGGTTTCTCATAGAAAATTATGAACAAGTAATCAGGATCATGTATAACATATTTAATTATATGTTTCCCATCATTACACAATGAAGTGGAGGGAGATATAGATCCCACATGTCACATAATGAAAATCATACATATGTATCTTAGAAGAACATGAATTATTCATCATATCATATCCTTTATAATAAAATGGGTTTCATAACCATTTCATTATATAAAAACCTATGGAAGTGTGATAGGATTCATAAGAATTTCATCATTTCATCATAGAAAAAGCCATTGAAAAGGAAGTGGGTTTCATAATAATTTTATCATGGTATAAACTTTGGAAGGGAAACGGGTTTCATAATCATATTATAGTGATGAACCATTTAGATAATACTAATAATGGTATCCTTTTCTATATCCCTATCGAAGAATAAGTTACATTAAATGGATTTAATCTTATATAGGAATATATCATGATAAAATAACGAATAAACAATAAGGAATCATAAATAATAAATATATGTTGTTTTTATTGAATAAATTAATATTGAAAATATATTCATGTAGAATGAACAATTTCAAATGGATAGTGTTAACTAAATTTTTATTGAATGAAAATATAATTTATGAAAGGTATAACTATACAATTAATTATATAGAATATACGTTATGAACACTGTATTAAATTTCTTGTAAACGTTTAAAACCATACAAAATTAATATTTTTCTTGAAAACATGTTTCACAAGTAACACAAATGTTTTAGCAAGCAGTTATATACCAAATAAATATATTAAAATCATACCATCATAAACATGATATTAAATTGGATGTAAGTATAACAAAATATACATTATTTATGATATGTATAATTGTGTTTTATAATTGTAATATAATTTTAATTCATAAATTAAGAACTCATTTTTAAGTAATGTCATTTTATGATAAAAAAATAAAGTTTCTTTTAAACTATTTATTATATAATTTTGTGCATTGAAATTATAAATAACATATAATTATTTTGAAAAATTTATTTAATGGAAATAAAATCGTTTTTAAATCATCATTTAAATTTTAGATTCTAGTAAAATTTTTGTTTTTTATCTATTTATTTATATTTAAGAGTGAATAATAAAAATTATTTTAAAACAATCATTTTTTTAAATCTAGATTTTTGGACAGCATAGTTTGTATTTAGTTTTATAACAATGTATTAAAATCCAATTTTATTTATTAATTATGTAATTAATTATATATTAATCATTATTATAAATATTTTTTTTAAAAACAATTTTTTTACTCTCAAAAATAATTTCTATATTTTTGTTGTTTGCAATGTGTTTTGATCATAATATAAAAATAACATGAAATTATAAATTATAATGAATTTTTTAGATTATAAATATTTTATATAAAATTTTGACATTCATATTATAGTTTTTTATAGGTATCTAGTGAGAGTAATGTTAGTTTTATGCATAAAATGAATGTTCAAAAAAATGGGTTTTCTTTGAATTTTTCACTCTATTTTTTAAATGATACTTTCACATATATAAATATTATATTATATATATATAATAAATATTTATAATTATAGTGTAACAATTTTTTATTGATTCCACTAAAATTTTTTAAATTATGAATAACAGAAACATTAAAAGTTTTTTTAATATAGTTAATTATAAAACGAGTTTACTATGTGAATAAACTATATTTTAAGGATATTATTTCCACATAATAATGTGTAATAATTAATTTTTGAATATTTTGTTTATATATTATCCTTACATCGAAATATTTTACATATGGAGAAAAATTACTCAAAAAATAACATTATATTATTTATATAATTTTATATAATTCAATATATCTCTTGCCCCTCACATATAAAATAGAACCTCCTCTTCCCCATTATTCTTGAATTTTGTGCATTATAAATCATCCAAAACCAACCAAAAACCTTCCTTGAATCCTTTCCATGATCATGGAAATCTAGGTACTCTCTTAAGAGAAATAATTCTGGGCCTATGGTTAAGAAAAAGGAGGTCTCGGAAGAATTAGAACAAAACAAAACAGAGATATTTCATTTTTATTTCATATAACACCTTTCTAAACATTTTTTATCAATTATAAAAAGAATAATATAGTATAATAAATATATTTAGATGTTATTATGATGAAATATGAACCATTGTACACATTATTTCCATTAAAAATAGAATTAAATTATACATCATGTGTAATTGTTGACTACAACCTCCATATAGTGATATGATTATTTTTAATCACAATTTTTCATGGTTAGCTATTATGATGGATTTAATGATTATATACGATATTTTTGACAGAATTATTCTTATGGTATTATAATATCATATCTTCTATATTTTCTTCCAATCTATTATTAAATGACCATTTCACCCTTGTGTGTGTGGACTACATCCTCCCCAAATCAATATGATTTTTTTTTAATTTCCACATCACATAAACGGTAATATGGTAAAATATGATGAATATATATTAATATAAGATATTATAATGATTCAATTATTTGTAATTATTTTATACCATTCTTTTGTATTTTCCTTCTAAAAGTGGAAACATCACTCATGTTTACATATAGATTACAGTCTCCTCAAAGTGATGTAATTCACTATTCCTCACAAAATTTTATAAATATATATAAATGTGAATAACATTATTACATATAAAATTCTTTACATTATATATATGTTTTAATAATGATCAATGTATAAGGAATAAGGCTCTTGATTGAAAAAAAGCATTAAAGTTGAAATTGGATTCACCCATTATAGTTATTTTAATAATGATTTTCATTTAAAAATGGATAATAAGAAGATATAATTCAATCATTTGTTTTATTTATTACTATATTTTTTTAATATATGTATAATAAATAAATAAAATTATACATGTTATTTGTATGCATAAAATGAAGGAAGATACATTAGGTAATGGTTTCACTTCTCAATTTTGTTTTTGGTAATATATATGTAATATTCAACACTTTTTCCATGGATATAATGTATAAACTACCATTTTAAATGATATATCTTGAATTTATTTATATTTATGTTATTAAATTTTTTATTTTTTATTTCATTTATTGGGGTTATTTTAACAGACCATCCTGGGTCAACCAGACCAGTCAACAAAGTCAGCACATCATTGAGTGGGGTAAAATAAAGATTACAAAAATAGTATCTTGTATAAGAGAAACAAGACATATGAATAATGTAAAAATGAAAAAATAGTACATACAATATTACCAAATATAATAATATATAATCAAAAACAATTTTAGACTAAAAGTATCCATGTGACCAGACTCCACCACGAAACTATCCCTAATAAAAACATCAACCACAATAGAATCTTGAATGATACATAATGTTCATAGCAAAACCTATATCTTAAAAATTGAATATATATTATCAATGGAAGAAATAGGTTGCGAATAAAAGATCCTAATAAGATACCAACAAGTGATATATAAATGTTCTAATAAAATGAATGAAAAGGTACAATCTTTAAAAAAAATTATAAATAAACATTTTAGAATCCTTTTTAAAAGGAATCATGATTTTTCAAATATTTAATGTCAAATTATCGAAATCGTGAAAGAAATAATGTAAACAGACCGATGTATAAATACACTTCTCATCCCATATCTATGAAATAAACTATCCTATAATAAACAACTAGAAACAAAAATTCACCAACCAACCGGGTTCTAGACTATGGAAAAATATTTACTAGACACTCAAAATCCAAATAAGGAATATAGTTAGATAGAAAAAAAATTCAATTCCTTTAATAAAACATTAACATATAATAGGTTAAATCATTGTGGTGTCACATACACTAGGGCAATTTGTGTCCCTATTTCAATGTTCCCAATATTCACAATGTACACTTTTTGTAAATTTCAGTTTTAAAAAACATTATCATATTTTTATAAAAAAATATAATGGTTATGCAAATCTGCTTCAAGGTTTGAAAATCAATTTTTCATTTCAAATAAATGAAATTCAATTTTCATGGAAAAAAACATGTTTTCAAACAGGAACTCATTCCATTTTTAATTACAACAATTCATATCCCACATCAAATATCAATAATTTAATATAAAAAAACAAATTAAGGAAATTAAAATAATTGAATAGATCCACCAAACTCAAGAACATAAAAAAGAAACCACATATTAAAATGGATAATCTATACCATATGATCTGACTTTAGAAGACAATTCATGACTAGAAACTGAAAAGGATTGATTAAACAAAAAAATTGATTACTAATTCCCAAAAAAATATCTCCCAACTAGAAACGAGTGATATACCTTGGGGAATTATTACATGTGTAGAAAAGGTGCCAAACCCCGATGATATACCATTG
This sequence comes from Viscum album, assembly GCA_963277665.1. Classification (NCBI taxonomy): domain Eukaryota; kingdom Viridiplantae; phylum Streptophyta; class Magnoliopsida; order Santalales; family Viscaceae; genus Viscum; species Viscum album. The sequence goes on along the minus strand of OY728165.1, from coordinate 666,762,463 downwards.
AACGAATAGATCTGGATGGAAAAAAGAAAAAAGAATCACTTAGAGTAAGAAGTCCAATTTAGATGAGAAGGATGAAAAATAAATTGAATCCTCGGATACCCGCACGACACCCTAGAAAAAATCATAATGAATTAATTGGTGTGTAATATTTTACACATCATGAATCCCTTTTATTTTATGTTGCGTGAAAAATGTGTTTGTTTTAAATTATAAACTGGATGTTCACATTACATGATTTTTAACACTTATATATTGTGTAACTTCCAATAATACAATAAATATGTTGAGGAAAAATATTAAAATCCTAAAAAACCATAACTTCACCATTACATGTATCTTCCTAATTTTGGATTGAAAATAATCACCCAACAAAAAGGGGAAATAAAAAATATAGATCAAAATATACCTGACCATAAGGTAACGTGTTGTTACAATCACCCAACATAAAATATTTCTATTTAAAGAATGATCTAAATATCCTAGATCCATAAAAAGTAAATACCAATGCTACCACATCAAAAACTCCAACACGCACGTCTTGTGCAAATCATATCTTCACTACCACACTTTCCTAGCCAATGGGGTTTTTAACAACATAGTTAATTGTCTTTGAGATCCATAATCTAAACTGAATTCTCAACCAAATATTTATTATTCTCCAGAACAACATCCTCCAATATAATTAATTGGAAATGTATGGTATATAACACCTCAACTAGGAAACCTAAAATACCCAATTTATATAATTCAATCACTAATACAAATTGATGTTTTTATAGTGGTGGGGATTTAACAGTTTTCTAACATTATCATAGAGGCCGTTTATAGTTCAATATCGGAGTAGATAAATGGATGGTCTTTATCAGCAATTTTTTTATAAGCCCGAATAAAGTGCCCACATCATCACTGGTATAGAATCACTCATAAGGGAGAGGACATTATCAGTGCAATATTAGAAGTACGGATAATGACCCCCCTTATAATAAGTATTTAATACAGATGATAAAGGGTGTATTTCTAAAAATAAATATATATTTCATTAAAAACTTAATTAATAATTAAATATATTTATAAATTTATATTAATATAAATATAAAACATATTTTATAAATAACTTTTAGAAAAATATAAATAAACATTGACACATAATATATATGTTATTATGTAAAATAGAATATAAAATAAATAAAAATTATTTTTAAATAATAATTATATTATTATTTATTATTAAAATTCATTCATTAACAATTTGAAAATAAAAAAGACATATTCAAAATAAAATTTCTAAAATATGTTCAACACATAACTCAAACGTAAAATAGCTATAACTATTGATTTGGGTTTTTTGGGCTCTACCACATTTCAAATCAATGCTTTCAACATAATAAACATCGTTTTTACTAGGGGACCACAATCAATATTTTTGGAGGTCAAAAGTGGCCCTGAAGACCTCCAAAATAGAGTTATTTTGGGTGTCCCAATTTTTTAACATTTGATGGAATTGTATCCACATCTAAGAGGAATATTTTTCTTATTTTATGTGGGGACTAAATTTTATTCCATGTCTTAAATTTATATTGATATTATGGTTTTTATTTTTTACCATTTTTAACAAATGTAGTTTTATGTATAATTAAATATATTTATATATTTGTTATATATATATATAATAAACAACATATATAAATTCATTTATCAACATATTTAAGTAAAATTATATTTTTATGTATATAAAAGTAAATAAAAATTATTCAATTTATTTAATGACAAATATGATCCATTTTTTACGCTATTAATAATTTAACAATAAGTATATATAATATTTATATATACATATTTGTGTGTATAAATAATCCTATATATATACATTTATATTCTTATATACATATATATATTTAGTTATATTATATTATATATAAATAAATATTATTTTATTATTTATATAAATAAATATATTTGTCAGTGTATATAAATATATCACTAATTTCAATATATATACAAATAAATAGAAAATTCCATACATATAAAACAAAACATGCAGGGCATAGTGGTAATGGTATTCCATCTCCTAAGGGATGTATAGGGATCAAATTTATGCATGCATAAGAATTTTGGGAATCCTTCTAGCTTTGAGGATGGGGTGCGTTGTGGTTAATGGGTAGTGGAAATAACTGAGAAAGGGCATTGTTTGTGATAATAAAGGTGGGGTGTCAGGGGAATGTGAAAATTTATTAATTTTCAATATTTTATTAACATTTAGTTTTTTAGCACTATTAAAATCCAAACATTAACATCTCTAAAAATAATTATTAATTGCATACTATAATAGTGCTAAAATAATAACTTTTAAAGTAACCCTTAACATCAATAAAACAGTGTTGTTAAAAGGTTCCTTTATTAGAGATTTTTTTGAAATGATAATGGGTGAATTTAATTTCCCTTTTTTATTGTTGTTTAGCCCCCTCCCCACAATATTAGTCTCACAATTAGTTGTCTTGAGTGCTATTAAAACAAATTAACTAGCATTGTTAAAGCCTTGATTTTTATTAGTGAATCCAGATGGTAACAACAACTGATAGGCCACCCTACCTAATTGCTCAATGAACTCAAAGGGTCCCACCACCCTCAGTGCCAACTAACATTGATTACCCTACAAATGACATCCCAATATAGGTGAAACTCTATGAACGACCAGATCACCATCCTCAAACTCCAATTCCTGATGATGATGGACCACATAAGATTTCGGATTAATCAATTCGATGATCAATCATCTCATGATCAACTGCACCACCTCGGTGGTATCCTGAACAACACTCTTCCAAACTAAATATTATTCACCCAACTCTTCCTAGCACTATGTATATTGACATGGAAACCCATAAAAATCCACAAAGTGAATGATTCTGATCAAATCTTGGAAACTATTGTTATTGGAAAATAGGAATAATGGAAAATGTATGTATGAAAATCCACCTAAATCTAAAACACCATATATGATCATATCCTCAAGAACCTGAATATCCTTCTATGTCTATATATCAATCTCTGGATGATAATTCATGTTCAATTAAAACTAGAAACTGACTGTCTCCTATATACCATTCCAGAATCATGATGTACACCTTGATTCATTGTCACAAAAAACACTATAGAGGTAATAACATGAAGCATCACAATATCTCAGACATACAAGACCATAAGTTGTTCCAAATTCACTAATTTCATTATTAAAATGAATCACAATAAGAATTTAAGGTAATTGTGATGGGGTATTTGCGAAAGACTCTTGTCCCAAAAAACATTTGATACTGATGTTTATTGAAAATACCCCATCATGGAAGGTGGCCTCACAAATATATTTAATTGTTAGTATTTTCTCGAAATAATATTTATTTGTGACTAAAAAAGGATTCATCTAAAAATATCTAGGTAAGGGTTTTATATAACTTGTTGTGATGATCTGTCATAAAAGGAGACCTGTTGAAAAAGGTTATTTGTGTCAAAGGGCTTCATCCGTCCAGAATAATAAATATTTCTATAAAAAATAAAAAAGATAATATTTAAAAGTATTTATAAAAATATAAAATAAAATTAATAATAAATTGTTAATATATATATATATATATATAATTTTTAAATAAAATATAAGAAATTTAAAAAATAAATATACCAAAAAATAATTTAAATTTTATAAATTATTGATATTAATTAACATTGTAAATATATAGAAAAATAATAATAACAACAAATATAAGAATAATTAAAAAATTTGTTATTAATTAAACTATTTTTGAAACAAAAAAATTAATATATTTACAAATATTTGAAAATAGTTACAAAAACTCAATCAAATTAAAACATACATTAAAGTAATACATTAGTTACAAAATAAAATGTTGATCATACAAAATTACATAAAAAGTCATTAATACATAGTAAATCATCAACTAGAATCTAGTGGGGGAGGATGACTCGAGTGAGTAAGGGGAAGATCAATCGATGGACTTGGCGGGGGAAACTCCATACCAATACCATGTGCATGTTTCCAGAGAGACTCAATCAGTTTCTCATCTCTAAGATGCTGCTGCACATGCCCCCCCTCCCCCGCCTTCTACATCTGATGTATCTTCTCATCCTAATCTCTCAACCTCTCCTCATATTGTTCAGTGAATGATGGAATCAATAATGACCCTCCACGTTCTCCCATTACACACACTAATTCCATTAAAAAGTATGATAATAACTCAATGGTGTAAGTCGACACCCAATAACGATCACTTTACCTATCTCGACTCCATGTAAAGTCACCGGTATCCAAGCACCCTCATCAAATCCTGAATCAGCTGTGAAATCATGTTCAGTCTCAGCATGACTCTATCATTAATGACAATTAGTACCCTCAAATATTTCATTTATATATAATTACTAAATATGATAAAAAATTTATTATTCATGACATTTAAGAAAATATGTAACCTCAATATGGCAATTTTTTCTCCAACAAATTATATTGTACATGGGTCAGTATAAATCTTCTTATAAACTTTATTCTTCATAAAAGATGTGTTATTAATATCCTATATAATATATGAAAAATTTTATAGTAAAAATGAAAAAAAATTAATAAATAATATCACATTCCATATGATATTGATGTATGTCAAATGAATAACTCTCAGCCCTATGGGTGACCACTTTCTTCATGAAACCTCTAGTGGATATCAAATTTTGTCCTCATAAAAGTATATCAAATCCAAAAAGAGCACAAATCATCCTATAACTGAGTTGATTTATACTCACTATGATGGTAGATGCATGACTAATCATGAATAGTATCACACGATTTATATATTGCTCGATTTATATTGTTCTGTAGAAAATGAAAATATCACTCAATTATACAGGTTTCCCATGCCTCTCTAATACGACCTCTATGTTTATCAGAAATATGAAAACATTTATTCTATAAAACAATTAAATACATTATTTAATTAATTAAATAAATTTTTAAATATTATTGAAATACATATAATCCATTGGGAAAACATCTTTTCACACATGGTGACGGGTACCAGGTCCCCTAACAGTGATGGTTCGGATAAATAATTTCTCCAAATTGCACCAGCCTACCAAATGTGTGATAAATTTTTTTCCATGAATCAACATCATAGGGATGATCTAAACATTCTATGATGAAAATATTTGATTTATTCTATGTCATCAACCATGTTATATTCCATGAAATAAATAAATATTGTAAAAAAGGTGTAATTGGATAATATCCCATCAATGTAATGGTAAATATGAACAGTCCATGGGGTGCCTCTTTATACCTCGATTCTCCACATGTTTTAAATTTAACAAAATATTCATAATAACCATAATATAAGATTTAGTCATTTTAAAATGCATGATTCTTCTAATAGAATATTCGGAAATTATGAATCAACCATTTTCATTTATAGAAACTTGTCGGTAATGTGTTTTTGTCATGCAACAATGACTTATCTAAAGATAAAATCTGATCAAAACAACTATATGATTTTACAAAATGTGATTTAATAGCCATAAATAATGGAACAACATCATGTTTTCTCATATGTCACCCTTATATATGTCCCCTCAATGGATTTCAAAAATTTTCAACTGAGAAGGATCTGATTTATGATTTAGAATTTCATTCTGATTATTTGTATTATGAATAGAAGAACTAGTTGCATCTTGAAATAAACATTGAAATGATGGATCTAGAACCCAAAAAAATATTTTCTATGAAATAATTTTCACCATATTGATACCAAAAATATATAATATTTCCAAAAATATAGACATAATTGATGATTTCACACATTATCAATTGTTTCGAATGTCCTATGATCACATTTTAGGCATGGACATTTAATTGTTGCATCAGAAGAAAAAACTCTGAATTCGACGATGAAAATGATATATATGTTTCAACACCTTCAATATAAACATGATTTGAACCATATCTATTTAGATTTTTTTGATTATTTATCCAATCACGATCAAGTAACACATAAATCTGTAGAATTTCTGAGTCCATAGTTTTATAAAAAACATCAAGAATAAGAATAATTATTACTAACCATTTGGACAAGTTTGAAATTATTGTTATATTTTACCTTCACAAAATATTCAATGGAATATGAGCAGAGTGTGGCAATGGGTTATCACTATATTATGGTGATCATATAGGTTGAGCGTAGATTATAAAAAAATATTAAAATTTTAATATAACAAACTATTTATTTTTTGAACATAATAGAATATTCCTCCAATGGTGTATTTTTTAATAAATCAAAGATCGTCATTGGGTCTGGGATGTGTGGTTTACCTGAGACGTCTCAATACATTTTTGTGCATCATGTATTTGGTTACCTTATAAGAGAGGGTAATTAATTTGATAATTTTATTATAATTTAATATAATAATTAAATTTATCATTAAAATGGTGTCACATAAGATAAATTGAACATCACCATTGGTTTCAGGAAGCATTTTTTACCATATGCATGACATTACATTTGTCAGTGTTGGGTGTTTAGTGACATTGCATGTGATAGTAATTTATTAAATATTTTTATTATAATTTATTGTAAAAAATATATATCTTTCAAAAATATTATCATATGATAATTTGGAGATCACCGTTGGTTATGGGATGTGGGGATTACCATAGGCACGACAAAAAATTTTGGTTCGAACATTGCACGCAAGGTTAATTCATTTAATATTTTTATTATAGTTTTTTATAAAAATTTAATATATCTTTTAAACTATGTATCATATGATAAATCAAAGATCACTACATGATCCTAGATTTGGAGTTCACCCTAAAAACTACATAACATTTATGAGTGTCAACTGTTTAGTGAAATTTCATGTGAGGGTAAAAAAATTATGAATTTTTAATACTAATTAATTTAATTAATACAACATTTATATGATTTACTGTATGATTATAATAGTTTTCATACAATTTTTATTTTTTTGTATTTTTATAAAAAAATTATTAATATTTTATAATTATCATGAAATTTTATAATTTATTAATAACAATGACTTATTAATTAATTAATATTATAAATTACTTAAATTAAAACTACATTTGTAATAAATAAAAAAATTAAGGAATTTATTAATAGACTTTAATTTCTTATATTTTTTATATAGTATTAAAAAATTGTCTTCATTATTATAAACTACCATTTTAATAAATATTATATATTAAAAAAATTTACAATTTTTCTATTCAACAAATTTTTATTCTTTTTTCATATAAAACATATATGTGTCTATGTGTGTGCATATATATATCAAAATCATTACACATTTTATTAAACCTTATATATTTATATATTAACATGATAATATAGATATATATTTATATATATATATATATTAAATAACTTATATGTTTTTATAACGTTTATATATGTACATTTTTAAGATATTATATACATATATAAAGATATCTTAATTATTATAAATACATCATTCATATTCTTATAATTTTTTAAAATCATATACATATCAAATTTATATATTTATGTATATATAATGTCACATGTTCATAGATTTATTAATTTATATATATATATATATATATATAATAACACATATTTACAGACACACACACACACACATAATGAGACATGTTTATAAAAGCACATATTTGTTTATATATACATATGTATACATAAATATTTATAAAATCACACATGTTTTTTTAAATATATATAAAAACATTCACACAATAATATATATGTATATATATAACCACATACATAAATAAAAAAATTAAATACTAGAAAAATCACTATAAATCAATTAAAATAAATTTTACGTACCATGTCAATATGAAAATATTAAATACAATTTTATCAATCTTAAATAACCGATTGTGCTTGATAAATATATACAATATTAAACCTACGTTTCCGAAAATGATAAAACTTAATAATAGGTATTAAACCAAAAAATAAGGAAATTGAAGTCAAAAGAACCTATACCACGGAGTGTCAAACCCCTATCTGCTAAAAATTAGAGGAAATAGATTCCATAGCACTAAATAAATATGAAAATATTGAATAATTTTTTTATCAATAATAAATAACATATCAGGAATGATAAATAGATAAACTATTAAAACTAGGTTTTCCAATATGGGAATCCTAATAAAAGCTATAGAATTTAGTAATAATGAAAATGAAGTCATATGAACTCATACCATGGATAGTTGTACCCAGATATGAAAAAAAAATTGGTGTAAACAATGGTTTACACCTTCCTGGAGGTGGAAGATAGGGTAGATGGTGTAGCTGTGCAGTGGATAGAAAGGACAGAAAGATGAAGAGGAGGATGAAGAAAGGGGCTTTTTTGGATTTTATTTAATGTTTTTGCAACAGATTATTAGTGATCGAATTAGTTCCATCACAAAAAAAATTTTCAGTCAAAAAAATTTAAGTGGAAATTGATTTCCGTTAGAAATAATATTGACCATATGACTATTTGTGACAGATACCAAACTCCATCACAAATTACCATCATGACTACTTTTGGTATTGGGCGGTTCGAATTCCCACCAAAACTATTTGTGACGGAATGTTTATTCCATCGTAATTAATTATTATTTTTTATGGAATATTATCATTGTCAAAAAAAACTATTAGGAATGGTACTATTATCAATGAGTAATTTTCCTATCAAAAATGGCTTGTCGCAAATAACCAAATTTCAATTCATGAAATTATCTGATTTAGTGAATCTATCAACAATTACCCAAATCGCATCCTTCCAATGATGATTATGTGGTAAAAAAATGAATAAATCCATGGAAATATTATCCCAATTCCATATCATAATGAAAAAAAGGCTACAAAAATCCTACAATTATCTATAGTTACTCCTTAACTCTTGGAAATGTTAGACAACATGATACAAAATCTACCACAAACCACCACATTATCATCCACTAATAGTGACATATCAAATCAAGCTACATATTTGTAACCCCATAATGAACATACCATCATGAATGATGTCCACTAACTATAATATATGGTCTCATGGAAAATTTAACAACCAATCTGCTACAGAAGATGAATTCTCCAATGGGAGACTGAGACAACTCACATGTGTTCTCCCAACTATTAAGGAATTATCATAAGCGTCAACACTCAGTGGCCTTAATCCTTCCAATAAAGAATTCCCTCATCAAAAAACAAGTCATCTTTTATCATATACAATAACATCAATCCCCAAACCTCCTCCACTCTAGATCTCATTTTATAAAAAAAACATCATAGGTCACATTTTAATGGATTTCATCTTGAATTGTGTCAGTAGTTCTCTTCTCTATGCATCATCCACCACATTTCTATTACCAAGGGTATTTACGATATCAAAATCAATGTTATAAATATACTCAACCTAGAATCTCTATCAAATGTTTAGATTGATTTAATGAAAAGATACATTAGGATTTTGTAACTAGAATATACAGTAAAACTCCATTAAAATAGACAGTGATGACATGTTTTTGATTTCAGGTATAATAGTTGGAAACACAGAATCATCGTTAAGGTTATTCATTTCATGATGGTGTAACTAGATTAATTCATAAGCCAATACATGTTTTCCCTACCTCAAGAAACATCCCAAAACCATACCAGAATTATTATATAAAACATTATAACCTGAACCTACATCCAGAAGAATCAAAACGTTATTAGTATTCAACATCAGTTAAAGATCCTCAAAATATCTTTGAAACCTATCATTCCAATCATAAATTAAACCCATTAATGTTATATATGTCATAGAATATCTAATCATGGAGAAACCTCAAACAAACTTTATATATTAACCTGCTAACCCCAAGAATCTCAATATCTCAACCACATTTTTGGGATGCTTCCACTACATAATTCCCTATGTCTTTTTAGGATCAACTAATATTCCAATCTGATATATAACATTCATCATAAAAATCAATTTCTGAATCCCAAACTCATCCTAGGAAAGCATTCTATGAAAATGATGTTCTCTCATGGATTGAAGAATGGAATCCAAATGTTCTTTTTTCTCCGACTATTACTTTAATTACACCATGATATCATCTACAAACAGAATGAAAAATGAGTCCTAGAAGGAATAAAATATTTTTTTCATCGAAGACTTTAATATTGTATGTGTGTTAGTGAGTCCTAATGTACTAAACAGAAACAATAAATGCCCATAACGACTCAAAAATTTTATATTGGGCATATCCTCTTCAGGGACTCTCAACTGGTTGTACCAAAAAAAATCATTCTTATAAAAATAATGAACCCATCTAAGATGATCAAATAGATCATCAATTCAAGGTAAATGATACTTGTTTATAATGGTAAGTCGATTCAAATTTTGATATTCAATATAATTTCTAACGATTACATTTTACTTATTAAAAAAATGACATGTGAATTCCATGATGATGTGCTAGAATAAATAAACCCTTCACCTCTAGTACCTCATAGAGGACTTAATGTTCTACCAAATCTATAGGTTCCATTATATGGGATTGTATCACGATGGGAATCATTTTAGGTGATATGAATACAGTAAAATAAACATCCCATTATGGGAAAAAACTAGAAAAATCATCTGAAATGACCTCAGTGTATGAAAACACATTAATATATTATTGACTTCCCTTAAATGGGTCAACTACATGATGAATTTTTGTAAAACTAAAATGACATTAAACTGAGATAAGGATCAATCTGTTCTTTCCTTCCCTATCGAGAGTCCCACTATACATAAAAACCCAAATTTACCCAATCAGTTGATAAGAAATATACATGATAGTGATAATAGTCTATAAGGACCATTATTATATTCATAAAATCAATGAAGATGATCATGTAAAATATTTCATGATCAAGCACTAGAATATCCAAAATGACCTCAGAGTAACTCATAACCAGCAAACATGTTGGACATTTGAAACCTCTTATGTAACACTTTACCGAAGCTGGGGAATGATCCAATAAGAATGAAAAAATTTATGAATGGAAACTGAACACGTCAACCAAAATTAAAAATATCAAATAATTTGTAGCACTTGTATCAAACAAAGATAGAATCATGTAATATGAAATGAACATCATACCTCATATAGTATTTGGCCATACATCAGATTCCTCAATAATACACTCTATAATATAAATCCATCTATATGTAGCCACCTGGATATCTCATTTTTCGTAAAATGAAATCCACCACCCATTGAATTATAAACATGAACCTGATACCCCTTGTTAAAAGTTGATCATGAATTACTACCCTGTTACATTTTATCAAAAAAATGATTTAGATGTCCAGATTGGCAATAAAGATGAAAATTAATAGGATCCTCTTTACACTATGTTCAGTTAGGACCATGTATCCCACATTGCTAGAAAATAACCTATTTTTCCTTGAATAATCCCCTGAAACGGGTCCAATAGAAAACATACAACTATTGCGCTCACATTTCTAACCAGAAAAAGCACCCTGGATAGCTACCACATCCACTATTTCTCCACCCAAACCATTCCTTCCAGCTATGTCTAGTATAGCCAATGCTTCTTTATCCATTTAAACTGAAAATTATGGATGGCACAAAAAGACAACAATTTATTCAACATCAAACATTATTAAGTCAATTAGGTTTCAAAATTACTTTTCCATTCCTTTATGTTTTTTAAATCACAAACACCCTATCATAAAGATAATTTTAATTTCCATAATAAGAAAAAATTTCCTTCCCCTAGGAAAATTTATCCTTCGCTTGTTTTCATTATTCATGATTTAGTTTCTATAAATATAAATATTTTTTTTCCTAAGTGTAAAATTCAGTTTCACATCTAAAAGCAAGGAATTCTATGAATACATTGATATAGTGTATTCTGTTTTTAGGATCTGAATTCAGACTCCAAATTTTATGGAATTCAGACACCGAATTCTCTGAAATATAGACTCTGAATTCTCTGAAATTCAAAATTCAGATTCACTGAAATTCAGACTATGGATTTGTTAAAATTTTGAATCTGAATTCTCAAAAAATCACACTCTGAATTCTATGAAATTTATACTCCAAATTCCTTATAATTCTGACACTAAATTCCTTAGAATTTAGGCTTTGAATTCCTTAGAATATAGGTTCTGAATTCTTCATTATTTAGACTCTATGGTCTACAGAATTATAATTCTGAATTTCTTGATAAACAGAATCTGTATATTCATGCAATATAGAAATCAGAATACTCTTAGAATCAGATATATATTTTCATCATACTCCTGAAAATTAGATTTGGTTATGAACCCATATTTTTATTACCTTTGTATTAGTGATGAATTGATGTCTTGTATTCTGTTTCTAACTAACCGTTTTTTGAGTGACACATATACATGTCCCTACTAGATTCAAGGAAAAATATGATCGTTGGAGGAGGGAGTCCACTATTGGAAAATTACATATAAATAATAGCTAATTTGAATTAGATCAATAGTGATTTTTACACTATTATAAAACTCTAGAGATTACATGCTGCTAATGTGACTTCTAGAGAGAGAGACTCATACTTTGTGTGTACTGAACATCTTGTTCAGATTTGATTCATGCCCTCTGATTGATAATGTGTGCAGTCAAGTGCTTTCGTGGATATGAAGATAGAGGTGTTGACTACATTAAAGTATGAGTACTTCCTTGATAAAGAAGATAGAGGTTCTGACAACCTTGATGTTTGAGGGATTGCTGGGATAATTAGATAGATTAAGATATTCTTATCGAGGGCTTACCCAGGTGTGGGTAAGATAAACATTCTTAAAAGTATAAATCAAGGTACCTTTATCGAAGGTTGTTGGATAACCTACTATTCGGTTTAAAATATTTCACATTTGTTACATGTGGTGTTTCAAGTTTGTTTTCTGCCGCATTTTGATTAATAAAAAAAGTATAACTATCTTATACATTCATAAACTTGTACATTGATTAGTAAGATTCTATACACATTAAGGTAGAATCCTTTCCCAATAAATCTTTCCTTATGTTTCATTTCTAGAACCATATTTCCAGAATCATGCAACTTTGTAGAACTAAGAGGTCTTGTGAATGTACCTTTTCTAACACTTTTAAACAATACAAAGCATTATATCAACATTAAAAGATCAAAAGTAATTTTTAAAAGATACAATTTACCCCCCCCCCCCCCCGCCTCTTGTATATTGAGCATCTACATCATTATTTCAATCATACAATTGGTATTAGAGGAGGTATATAAACTACTTATATTCAAATATATGATTTCTTGGTCAGTTTTTCATTGTTCGTAATAATTTTCTTAATTGGGTTTTTTTATCATTGGTTACAAACTTTTTTTACTCACATGCTTTTGTGGAATGATATTTTCATATAGATGGTAGGAATCAATGTTGGTTTAATTGATAATCATAATCATACTAGATCACCTATATTTGATGGAAATTACTATGAATATAGGAGAGATAATATGAAGACCTCTGTGATAAATACAGGTATTAAAAACTAAATTATGTTAACTGAAGACTATATGATTCTTAATATGGAACATATAACCATTAAAAATCCAGAAAAGTTGGAATAACTACTAAACATTATGGTATAAAATACATTGATTTGTTCGATAAATAGAAATATATATATATATCCAATTTTCATTATGTGAAGATGCAAATAGTATTTTTAAGAAGCTTGAAGTAACACACTTTGGACCTTCCAATGTAATTGAAATTATAAGATCTATTCATAGAGAATAATATCATGGATTTATATTCCCTTAGAGAGAACTAGTGTGCAATGTACAATTGAGGTTTATTACTATTATTATTTGCTCAAAGTCCATGGGTTTTAATGGTTTAGATGATGTGGAACTTCTTTAAAAGATTATAGATATCATGCCTAATGGGTGGGAATCCATGAGAACAACTATTTAAGGGAAAAGTAAAGTCCCACAAATTAATTTTGATGAGTTTTTTTAACTCTTCTAGATCTTGAAACCTGAATGGAGAGAGATGCTGAAAATATTAAGATGAAGAATGGAAATGGAAGTGTTTCTTTTACAACTACTTCAAATCATATTAAAGAAAATACTCCTGAGATAGTTACATGATCTAAATCGAAGAAGGTTACTATTTTATCTGAATCAAGAGAAAGTGACCATTTTGATAATTAACCAGCTAATCTTACTCAAAGGACAAACAAGATAGTTGGGAAGAAAGACATTTAGACTATATATGAGAAGAAATAAACAATGGAATAGAATGTCTCTGAAGTCACTTATTAATAATTCATGAGATCAGGTCACATAATGCAAGATTGTCCAATTATTAAGGGAATAGATAGAAAGGAAATTGTTTTGATGGGAATAGAAATAAATTCTACAATTTCAAGATTATGAATTTTCTGAAATCCAATGACACCTGTAGTGCCAGTGGTGGTGACTCTTCTGAAGAATCCTTAGATTATGAATCTTGTGGTGAGAAGAATCTTGGATTACGTTACGAGATAACTATTGAAAATCATTGTTTAATTGGAAAGGTACACAATAATGATTCTATAACCAATGTATCCTTGATCTCTAATTGTAGTGATAGTAAATACTATGAATCTTTAGATGAAAAATTATCTTCTGATAAAGATAATACTTTACCTACTTATGTAGAAGTTTCTTGGATTACTAGTCTCTTGGAAAATGAATATTATAAATTACTGAAAAATATTGATAAGGGAAATTCTAGAATGGCTATTATTACAAAGTAAATGTCATATATTTTTTAATAATCTTGATATAAATAATTATACATTTTAATTTCATTCAATATCCCTTGAGGAAGTCAATTCTGAGAAGGATAAAAATTCTTAGGATATAGAAAAATTAATTTCTATGAAAAATGTTTTCAAGTCTAACTCTAGTGTTACAATTAATGTATATAGGATAAAAACTTAGTTATTAAGCTTATGTCAGAAATATTTTCCTTGAGGGATTGTTTTTCAATCGATACCTTAGGTAAGGAAAACATTGATAAGTTGTATTCCGAAATTCGACCTCTAAGGGATAATTCTAGTTTTGGTTATACCAGTTCACTACCCATATTTAGTAAAAATTATATTATTCCTCAATGTTCTCCATTCTAGACCAAGTGTCAGTGTGGTGGGCATCGAGCAATAAGTTTTTCCTTAAACAAAATTTAGTATTTAGGTTTTCATAAAGATTATTTTTTCCAGAAAATGTGGATTCATAAAACTTTCTTTTATGATTTTTTCAAATCCTAGAATGTTTGTGTTTCGAAAGTCTAACACTCTTGTTTTTATGAATGTAATGATAGTACCAACAGAACTATATGGTATATGTATTGTGTATGTTCTCGGAACATGCCTGTTAACAAAAAAATATTTGAAAATATTATTATGATGGTGGGAGGAAGAGTAACAATCGAAGACAATGCTCCGGGAGAAATTATTTGTATAGGTAACATTGTTCTTCTTGGATAATCATTTATGTAAAATTTATTGTTTCTTGAGAGTCTTAAGAACAATCTCATTAGCATAAGTCAATTTTGTGATGAAGGTTACCCTGTGGATTTTAGGAATGACTAGTGTTTAGTACATAATTCCAAGGAACAGTTTATTTTTTTGCCAATAGGAAAGGGAATGTTTACACACTAAATATAGAAGACCATAGGAGCCAAGATCTACTTTGTCTTAGTGTAATGGAAGATAATACTAGGTTATTGGATAAATGGTTAGGACACTGTAACATTTGTAACCTATGAAAAATCTCTATGAAAATACTTGTTAAGGATATACTGAATAATTGATTTTATTCTTCAAAATTTTATGATCCTTGTAAATATGGAAATCAACATAAATCATGTTTTAAATGAATCGGTGAATTCTTATATACTAATGAGTTATAGTTAGTGCACCTAGAGATTTTTAGTCCAACAAAAACATGATGTATTGAAGGAAAATATTATATATTTTTCCTAGTTGATGATTACACTGTATTTATATGGGTTTACATTCTAGAAAAGTAATTTATAGCATTTTCTTATTTCAAATGTTTTATATCCCATGTTAAAAATGTGAAAAATCTTCCATATATAACTATCCATAGTGATCATGCAGGAAAATTTCAAAATTACGGTTTTGAAACTTTTTGTATTAGAAAAGGAATTACTCATAACTTCTCAACACCAAGAACTACTCAACAAAATAGTGTTGTTAGAAAAAGAAACATAATTCTTCAAGAGATAACAAGATCATTGTTGAGTGAATAATTTTTAGCCAAACCTTTTTGGGATAAAGCTGTAAATACCGCTTGATATACTATAATTCGGGTTTGGATTTCACCTTTTTGTAATAAAAAACGTTATAAGTAATGGAATGGGAGAAAACATAGACTTTCCTAATTACAGGTTTTTGGTTCCAAGGTATTCATTTTGAATACTAAAGATAATATACACAAATTTGCACCAAAAAAGGATGAATTAATTTTCATAGGATACTCGACAACTTCTAAGGCTTATAAAGTTTTTCATAAAAATACATGTATTGTTTAAGAAATAAGACATGTCAAATTCGATGAATCTGATCCTTTTGTTTTTAAACATCCTCAACCTATATCTTTAAATGTTTTTAAAAAAATTGATTATCAACCACTGATATATGTTTCTTATGATAAAGAAAATGTTTAAGAAAATGTTTTTGAAGCATTGACCCTAGATTACTTCCTACGATACATTGATGAACATGTTTTACAAAACCAAAATCGGTTGATTCTTTAAAATCATCCCAATGATAGTATCATTGGTGATGTAAATCAACCTGTAAAGACGTGAAGTTCCTTAAGAAATGAAGTATAAAATATTGCATTCATTTCCCAATTAGATCCAAAAATCATTGATAATGATTTAGGTGATGATGATTGGATAAATACTATGCATAATGAGATAAATGAATTCTAAAGGAATAATGTATGGAGCATGGTTGAAAGACCTACGAAAACATCTATTATAAAAGTAAAATTGGTCTTTAGAAACAAGTGTGATGAAAATTTATTCATATTAAGAAACAAATTTAGATTAGTGGATAAAGTCTATAATTACCAAGAAAGAATAAAATATAATGAAACCTATTATCCAGTATCCATACATAAATCAATTAGTATTCTACATTCCTTTACAACATTCCTCAACAGAAAATTTTTTAAATGGATGCTAAATGTGCTTTCCTTAATGGTTATGTTTAAGAGGATGTTTTTTCCGAACAACCTCATGGTTTTGAAAAAAACAACATAAAAATGTTTTCAAACATACCAAAGATTTGTATGGACTTAATCATGCTCCTATAGACAAGTATTATAAACATATAGTGTTTTTGCATCAAAACAATTATGTTAAGGGAAATAATGATCCAAACATTTTTATAATGAATGATAATAAAAATGTTTTGATTTTTCAAATTTCTGTTGGTGACAACATATTTCGTTCATCTCGACAATCTTTTACTAATTCCTTTGTATATATATTGAACAATGAGTTCGAAATGAGGATGATGGGTGAGTTAAAATTTTTCCTAGGATTTAAAATTTCTCAAAAAAATAGAAGGAATATATATATATGTCCACATAAGTATATTAATGATCTACTTAAAAAGTTTGGATATGACAACACAAACAGTATAAGTACTCCCATTGGTACCTCAAAATCAATTGATCATGATATAGCTGGGAAACCAGTAGATCAAATATCCTTTAGAGGTATGATAGGAAGTATACATTAATTGACAGATAGTCATCCAGACCTAATGTTTTCATTATGCTTATGTGTAAGATATCAATCCAATCCAAGGGAATCTCATTTAAAATTACTGAAAATGATATTTCCCTACTTAAAAGGAACCATAGATTTTGGACTCTTTTATACTTATGAAAATGATTTCGTTGTAAAAATAATTTTAGATGCTGATTTTTGTGGTTGTAGAATGGAAAGGAAAAGTACATTCGAAACATGTCATTTATAAGGAGATTAATTTGTTTCTCGGTCATGCAAAAAAGAAAACTCAGTAGCACTTTCCACTGCTGATGCTGAATATTTAGCGGCTGGAAGTTATTGTGCTCATGTTTTGTGTATTCAACACACATTCACAGACTATGGTATGCATTTTACCAAAATACAAATATTTTTTGATAATACTAGTGTGATTTACCAAATTAAAAACCCTTTACATCGATGTTGTTCAAAACACATAGATTTTAGGCCTCACATTCTTTTGGATCACAAAAAAAAATGAGATATCATTCTTCAATTTATTAGAACACAATATCTACTTGTTGATATTTTCACAAAATCATTACCATCTAATAGTTATGAATAAGTTAAACATAATATAGGAATGGTATGTATATGGTAATATTCCTCATTAACTCTTTGTTGAAACCTATCTCCTTAGAGTAACAAAATCCTTCTCAATGGGGATTACATTTTCATTGTTGTAAAATATTCGTAATCAAATTTTCATAATTTAAATTATTTTTAGTGATATAAAATTTTATTAATCACATTTTTTTCATAATTAAAACATTAATAATAAATATTTTCATAGTTAAAATAATCATAATAATAGTTTTTATAGTTAAGATTATTGTTATCTTATTTTCAAATTTTTTTTGTCTATGATTTTTCTTAGTCAAAATATTCCCAGTCAATGTTTTCATAATCATAATATTTGGATTCAAAAGTTATTTAAGAAAAATTTTCCTCCTTATTAATATTCTTCTTGGAAATATTAAAGGTGTAATTCCATTCTTATGTCTTAGTAATCATTTTTTCCTTGCATTTATTTATATTTTTTTTATCTCTTCGGATTCACATTTCATTAAATCCAAATGTTTTTTTAAATACTCAAAATATCATATCCTATTAAAATCATTTTTCAGTCGTCATCTCGACTGTTAGATCTTCAGAATATGTTTACAACCATTTGATCAATCATTGGGGGTGAATCGTTGCATCAATTTCGTATATACAGGCCATCATATGCTTGTCCCACATCAATCTCCTAGTTGTTCCATGCTGATGCTCGATCCTTCCTACATAAGCTCGTTCTAAATTTCACAGGTCTTCCTTACTTTTGAATGTCTACCGAAGACTCATATCAAAAAGAAATTTCAACTATTAAGGAAATTTCCATGTGGAATATCTACCAGGAATGGATAGTTGATATGACATTTTATGACAAATATGACTCTATTGTATCTAAGAATTTCTTGCACAATGTATGGGAGACTGTCTGTATTTTGAAACCAAAAGCTCAGGATCTGTTGTCTCTGGAGTTGATAATAGAGTTCTTTGAGATAGTAACTTTTTTCATAGACGAATTCAGAGACATTTTCTCATTCAAGTGTTATAGAAAGACATATTTCTTTCATAAACAAAGGATGCAAGCATGATTGGAATTCATTATTATGTGGTAGTTGATTTCTATACTCACATGATACATTATGTTCAAGGATGTTTTGATAAGGAAAAGGACATAGAATTACTTGGTATTTTAGAAGTAAATACTCAAAATATTATTCATATATCAATGATGTTACAGATTCTTAAACTATGGGTTCAAGGTTTTATAATTTCGTTAAAGGGTGATAAGGATACCCTAAAGAAGAGTGACATTTATATTTTGGATTTCTGAGTGAATTTCAGGATGATAAATTTGGTTAATAACATTCTTGTTACAATTTAGAAAATAAAAATTGGAAATTTGAAATCTGGAATTATTATGTGTCAAGATGTTCAGGAAAATATTATAGTTCGTTGACTAGAATCCTTAAAAATTACTTGATGTTCTATGTAGGGGAATTGTAATTTCATGTTGTTGAGTGATGATGGTTTATAAAGGGGGAATGGTGTTTTTTCTAAATAATCTGAAGAATTCTATAACTTTCCTAAAGATTATGTAGAAGCATTATGAAAGATATAAGAAGTGGTTGAGAAATCCAAAATGGGTGGAAAGAAGACAATGACCAATGAACTGGAAGAGAAAGATAAAACCCTAGGGGGTAAGAAAACCCAGTCCGCACCTCTAAATCAAAGAACCAAAAATCCAATCCTGATAAAGTAGTGGCTAAATGGAGAGAGGATAATAAAAACTGGAAGGAATGTGAGCGTATATTTATCCTGGACCCTACTGAGGAAAAATAATTTAAGGAAAAGACAATTGAGAATCTTGAAAAGATATAAAATTTAATGAATCAAATGAAGAAATTATCAGATGCTGAAGTCATTCAATCTCTTATCTAGGATACTGAAATAGCTTCTTAACAAATTCAGGTACCAGAGTATTTTTTAGTAGAACCATTACCAAAGACATTGGGAAAGAAGTTAGTGATTCCAGAATGATATCAAGAATAATAAATAGTTCCATAATATGAAGTGGATGAATGAGAAGAATAAAAAAGTGGTGATACCGAGGAAAAGAAAAATAATTTATATGATTTCCCTTAAAAGGAATGTCCTTTGTAGAAATTATCAATCTAAACTTCTAAATCCAAGTCATTAAAATATGCTACCATACAAAATATGATATGGGTGAGGAAGAGGTGAATATGTTTTCTGATGAGGAAAGTAGCAATAATGATTTCATACACCCAGAGGATGTTGATGCAAGAGCTGAGAAGATAGTAGTTGATGAAGAAAAAATAGTATAGCAATCGGAAAACAAACATGAATATCCTAATACAGAAGAAATCATTTTGAAGGATGATAAGGGAAAACAAGTGGTTTAGAATACACCTAGTAAAACTGTGGTGAATAAGAAAGAAGTTGGTTCTTCATCGAAGAGGATGGTTGTTGAAAAATAAAAAGAATCATCACCAACCAAAGTCTCGGATTCAGAATCATCCTCACATGGACATGACTTGGTTGTTTAGTCATTGAAAAATAATGTTTGAACTATTTTTTTATTTCCTAATATAGATTGTAGATGCCAGATGCTTCAACATACAATAATCAATAATTAGATTCTCTTTCCTTGGTGATGGATAAATGTTTTAGTCTCGAGGAAAAATTTCAAATATTTTCTCATTAGCTATGATTCTAATTAAAGATCATGAAGGAAGATGACAAGTTGGTCATGGAATACAATAAAAGAGATGAGAATCTTTGATTAACTTCTAGATAATTTCAAGGATCTTTCGACGCCAAATATGTGAAGATCAAGGATCTCATTAATAGTTTGGAGGAAATGTAAAGTCTTGAACAGACTTCATGGAAGCAAGAAATCAAGGATTGGTGGGGGAATCTAAATTCTATGTCCATGGATTGGAATAGAGAAAATGATCCCAGTATTGAGATAGAAGAGAATCTTGTTATTCTAGAAATATCTTGAAAGACTAGATAGAGAATCATAAGGCTCAGGAAGAAAAGATGAAATCCATACAGAAGAAAACTGGTGATCAGGATCAGCTTCTCAATCATATTGAAGATGATCACAAAGAGATCAATAAGATAAATACTAGTGTGAAGAAGATGATACCGAAGGAGAATGAAGGATAATGTTTTCCAAATCCGGTCTTTTGTTGTGTTTCCCTTACTATACAAATTATTCCAATCATAAGGAAATTCTTGTTGCACATCTTATTTTTGGTTGTTTAGTAATAATTTTTCAGGTACCAATTTTTTCCCATTCACATTATTCATTTATGAAAATCACAATGGGGGAGAAAGGAATGTCAAAAATAAATCTACGTAATGAATAAATTTCTCTATGTAAGAGGGTGTTCATCCAAGGGTCAGTTTTTTTCGTGAAGATTTTTGAGAAAATAAAAAATCTCATCCCCAAATTCTATAATACAATCCATATGGTTTCCAAAACCTAAGGAAGAGTTAGTCGTATTCAATTTGATCCATAATTAAAAAGAGATATGTATTTATTTTTATGTTTATCAAATTTCAATGTCCTTATATTCATTTTATTAAGGATGTTTGTGCTTTCCAAAATGGGGGATATTATTGAGTCAATAATGTTTCCTTATGATATTTCCAATTCATTATGTTTATAATATCAAAAATACTATATCCTAAGGAAAATTTTATATTCCTTAATAAGGATACTTTTCCTTCCCATGGAAAAATTATCCATACAATGTTCTTATTGGTCATGTTTTATTTTCTCAAAATCTAACTCTTTTAATTCATAACTGTAAAATATGGTTTCACATAAAAAAACAGAATTTTATAAATACTTAGATATAGAGTATTCTTCTTTCAGGATCTGAATTGAGTCTATGAATCCTCTAAAATTAAGACTCTAAA
This sequence comes from Viscum album, assembly GCA_963277665.1. Taxonomy (NCBI): domain Eukaryota; kingdom Viridiplantae; phylum Streptophyta; class Magnoliopsida; order Santalales; family Viscaceae; genus Viscum; species Viscum album. The sequence goes on along the minus strand of OY728165.1, from coordinate 666,740,056 downwards.
TTCACTGAAATTAAAACTTTGAATTCTATGAAATTTAGACTCCCAATTCCATGAAATTCAAACTCGGAATTCTCTGAAATTTAGTCTCCAAATTCTCTAAATTTTAGACTCCAAATTCCATAGAATTTGGACTCTGAATTCCTTCTAATTCATACTCCAAATTCCATAGAATTCATGTTCGGATTACATTAGAATTCAGACTTTGAATTTTGTAAAATTTAGACTCTGAAGTCTACAGAATTCTGATTCTGAATTCTATGATCAACAGAATACAAATATTCATGCAATATAGAATCCAAATGTTCTTAAACTCTGAACTATATTTTCAATCGAATCCAGAAAATTATATTTGGTGGAGCAACCATATTTTTCATACATTTGTTATAGTTAGGAAACAACTTGATGTATTATATCACCAGCTAATAGTTGTCTAAGTGACACATGTACAGGTTTCTCTAAGATTTAAAGAAAAATATGTTTGTTGGAGGAGGGATCCGACCATTGTAGAAGTACCGATAAATAAAATCTCATTTTAATGATTTCAATATGGATTGTAACACTGTTCAACAACTATATAGATTACATGATACGAATGTGATTTCTAGAGAGAGATACTCTCATGCTTTTTGCATACTGAACATCTTATTCCGATTGCTTCATGAGACTCTGATTGTTGTTGTGTACATTCAAGGGCTTCTGGGGATTAGAATATGGAGGTGTCGACTACCTTAAAGTACATGGACTTACTTGATATGTAATATGGCGGTAACGACTAGCTTGAAGTTTGAGAACTTGCGGGGATAACAAGACAGATTCCGATTTTATTATTGAGGGCCTACCATGGTGTGGGTTTGACAGTATTTTTTGAAAGTATAAATCAAGGTACATTTATACAAGGATGTTAAATACCCTAATCATTGGGATAAAATATTTCATACTTGTTACTTATGTTGTTTCATGTTGGATTTCTGCAGCATTTTGATTAATAAAGAATGTATAACTATCCTATACATTATTATACTTGTACTCTAATTTTTAAGATTTGTAAGCATTAATGTAGAATCTTTTCACTTGTAGCAATTTCCTATTATTCACCTCCAGAACAATATTTCCGGAATATAGATGTTTTTATAACTATGAGGCCTCTTATATTTACCTTATTTAACATTGTTATACAATATAATGTTTTATATCAACATAAAAAGTTGCAATTGAATTTTTAAAAGTTACAATTCACCCCTACTGTATATTGGGCATCTACATCATTATCTCTATCCTAAAAACATCATACCCATCCTGATCATTTTAGCCATTAGGTAATCATTGATGAAAATATCTGGTTCCATATGCATGAATTTATCAAAGTTGGTGGGGAACACAAAAATATTATGCACCCCTTAATAAAAAATTTGAACCTCTTAGTTATTTTTTACATGTAATGTCTAAAGATTAAACTAATGATTAAATATCTTCATGAATTAATTCCAATTAATACCTTATTGTAAAATATCATTCACTATTGAGTCTCTTCTTTTTATTAGTGGTCCTTCACGAATTTATGAAGAAAACCACCACTTAAAAAACATCAGCAGTTCTCAAAAAGTTGAATATATTCTCAATCCATTGAAGATAGTCTTCTAACTCTCGTGGTAATTTTTCACAATAGAATATTGGTGGATGCTTCTTGGTAAAAATCAATCTTTGATCCAATGACCCTTCCTAGTTCATAACACCCACTATCCCAAGATTCTTAATTGTATGGATCATTGATTTAACCAATTAAGGGTCCTCTAAAGGATTCATCAATGGAACCTACCACACAGCTTCCCCTCTTGTAATTGGACGACCTCTTTTCAGAGGCATTTTTTTAATAAACACAAGACAAAACCCAATCATCTAAATGAAAATTCACAAACCCTTAAACAAAAATAAGAATAAATAAAATATTTAAAATAATAATAATATAAAGAAGTTATGAATACCATCATAAAAAATGAAATAAAATATAATTGAATAGGTTAATATAAACAAACACCCCCTTATTTCATTCAAATGAACTTACACACCCCATGTTCTTAAACATTTTATATATGTTAATTTAAATAAAATTAGCTTATATTTTATTCAAATGATCCTAAATACATGGTCTAGGACTTATTAATGATTTTTTTACCAGCCTTGGAAACTTGTATTTAATCATGGGAGGGAGCTATCCAGACCCCTTTTCCACACCTACTTTCCCAATTTTGATGATCCAACTACTATAGACCTAAGATAAAGAATAAAACCAAACATTATTAACACACTTCAAGCTGAATAAACTCTTCTAATACTAAATTATAATAGACCAACCCGGGTCAGCTAAACTAGACATCCAAGTCATACTATCATTTGGGGGGGGGGGGTAAAACAATGATAAAAGAATGAGTCTCGTATATAAGAAAATAAAAACATACAACCAAAGTAATAAATCAGAATCAATGGGATATAAAATTAATCCAAATAGGCTAGACCATAAATAGTTACATGTTTAGAACATATGTATCCATGTGTCCAAATCTCCCCTCTAAACTATCAAAAAATGAACCAGAAAAGAAAAAGAGATTTTTTCATGAAATAGAATATTCTTCCCTTTACCATAATCCTACACAACAAGGTCTATATATTCCCATATATAGAAATATAGTGTGTGCAACATAGCATAGTTGGATACCACCAAGAGGCATATACAGTTTATAATAAGAATTATTCAGTGATCCAATATTTAAAACAAAAATAATATATATGAATTTTTATAAATAAAAAATTTGGAATCCATTTTATAATAATTCCTGATTTTTCAAATTACATGATATGTAATATTTGAACTTTGTATAACATCCTAGAAATCAATATAATCATCGAGTAGAAACCTATGAATCCAACAAATCCATGACTTCACCATTACAGGTATCCTACCAATCTAGGGTCAAAACTACTCAGCCATGGAAAAGGGGAAACAAAAAATAGATATAATAACATTCGTGACAAAAAGATAATATGGAGTTATGGTTTTAATTGAAATGTTTAAAAATCGATAAGGGTTTTATTATATAATATCTTTATTTCTTTTATTATTTACACATTCCATTGATGTTTTATTTTGGTATGTTGTATGTGATGGTGACCATGTGAACGTTATGTAAGGTTCCCACTTACACATAAAGTTTTCTTTATTAAAAAAAATGTATTGTGGATAATAAATTGTAATTCTATTTTTATAAGGAACCGACCATAAACATTACATAATCATGAACTAAATGAATATATCACATTAAGGATATTTTCATGTTTAGAGTGTTAGAGAATTAGTCATAAAAATTACATTATATCTCATAATATTCAACATAGACGCTTCTACTCAGTTTCTATTTTTTCACAAAATAAAATCACTGCAAAAAAAATATTCATGTTTAGTTCAATGTTTTAGACAGCAAGACTTTTCCTTGATCTCATAATTGAACATATTCATATTTATGCCCATTAAAAACATTTCAAAACCTAGTATGAGCATAAAAATTTCAGTAAGGGATACATAAAGAAATAAAACTGTTAGTTTTTCAAAACAAGAAATAAACCATGAATACTTTTTAACAAGTAATAATTTTCAACTTTATGAAGTATTAAGTACTTTTCACTAAATAAAATATCATTATTTGGCCATTTGTAAAAAAAACTTACCATAAATCCTATAAAAATAATAGATAATATATAAAGATAACTTGTAACATAAACATACTTAAATGTAATAAACATACCATCAAATTCCATGCATATTACTAAATGGAATAGCCATACAACCGACTTCCATACACAATGCATTGTAGGTTATAATGTAACCACCCATCCTGGTTTTCACAACACCAACCATAATATGGTTCATCACATTAACACCCATCAAATGTCCAAGTACCATCATTACTCATAAAAATACTGTAAATAAAAACATTTCACTAAATAAATTTCATTTTCAATCACAAGATGTAATTTCAAGATATTGAAATAATCAATCCATTTTCATAAACCATTTTAAAATAGATTTATGAATCAATGTATCCCATACCACTTAGAAATTTTTAAAGGAATTATCTTTTCTAAATATTAATTTCCATATATTTATATCATCAAAACCTTTTTTAAAACATGGACATTTAGAGTAATAAATCTTTAAAACATTTATAATGATATATTACTTAAAGAGTTTTTAACAAAATTAGAGACTCATAAATACAAATAATAGAGGAATTAAATTTAATAAAAACATTATAATACCATGAGAATAAATGGATTCATGATAAAAATATTCCAATGGACAGTATATACATCATATAAAAGTGAACTGTCATATAACAACAATGAAGTCTCAATGGAATATAAATTTAGATGAAACCCTTATAAACACAGTATGCATAAATTAAGGATATATAAATCACATAATTATGTGTGAAAAATATAAATAAACCCAATATAAGTGGATATTAAATGTAAAAAATCAGAGGATATTCCCACATATTCACAGGGAGACATATTCTAGATGTACAAGTTTATCCAAGTGAATTGATATAGGGTTAAGTACTTCCCTTGCAATAATTCTATAGCATAATAGTGTCTCTTTACAATTCAGAACATGAGTTGATGACATAAAAAGGGTATATCAACAAATAGACATAAATTTACATCAATAAGGATATAGAGAAACATATATCAACATAAGAAGATATAAATTAAAATTCATAATAAAAAGAATAGTTTTAAAAAGAGGAGGGTGAAAGGTTCCCTTGCAGATTCAGTAACATACAAAACAAATTCCACATGAAAGAAGGATCATACAATGAAGATGTAAATACTAAAAAATGAAAGTATATTACAAAAATTGTATAATCATATGATGTATATAAAAAACACAAAAATATAGTGTCATATATAGCATGAATCTCATAGGAATAAAAAGTGAGATAAAACCCTTTACCATGTTGTAATAAACTGATTCATATGACCAAAAGTTAATAACCACCAAATGAATCACATAATACCTTGAATATATTAAGAATAATGATTATATATATCAAATATTAGTACAAAATACACCACATGAAATGAATAACTAACGAAAAATTTAAATCTCATGGAATTAACAGTGAGATAAGAAATCTCTTACCTCATGTCCGACTTGACTCATTCCTTCTTTAATCTCATGAATAATAGAATAATGTTATTTATTAATTTCATATCAACCATTTTCATGTTTATTAATCATTTAATATCATGTTTTACCATGTTATAAACATTATGCAATCATTTAAGTAATTTAATGTTATTTTGTTGATATTTGGTGCTTGAGTAAAAAATGAGAAAATTATATTTGCAAGTTATTCATGTGGTCAATAGTCCATTATATCCATGATGATATTAATTATTTAGATATTATATATATCATATATATACATTATATATATATATATATAGCATTACATATAATATGAAGGTAAGAAATGAAATGGACCGTTCATGGAAACGGTAAGCCGTTTGTACACATAAACACTACTTCCATTTATACATCTTATTTTAATGGAATTAAAACATAATGATGCATAGTTATATTATAGGTCCAGAATAATATCATATATAATATCATTACATCAATCCTTTGCATGTACCGCATATGGCATGGACGTGTCATATCACTTTGAGGGGGCGGTAGTCCACACTTCCTCAAATGAAATTATCGCATTTACCGATAATGGAAACCATAAAGGTATGTTATAAATTTAAAATAAAGAAGAATGCAGAAAAAATAAAAATTATATATATCATATATATTTTATTTCTATATTAATGGCCCCCATGATAGGTTGTAGGAGATAGTTATAAAGTCATTTTTTCGTGAGGTGTTAGTTTTCCATCCCCAGAAACAGTATATTCTTCACCCATTAGATGGAGGTTTGTGTATGTGTAGTTAGATTCCTTCACATATAAATATTACTAGTATATTAGGGATATATTTTATTTCATAAAATAATCTAATAAACAGATTTTATGGTTTAGAGAAGTAAAATAAATGAAATTAATTTAAGAAAAACCATTACCTTTAATTTGGGTAACTCTATTTGGATTGAACCCAAAGTACTTCTTGAAGTGCCTTAATCCTATGTTAAGGATTTTAACTGGTATATATTGATCTTGAGAGATTATTTGGACCAGGGTTGGATGATACAAGAGGCTTGATAGTTTTAAGGAATTGGTTAGATGTGCTTTCCTTTTATAAGGGGGTAGAGGGGCTCACTAGAAAAGTTTGAAATAATTATATTATTATAAACATATATTCGGTTTCAAAAAGCCCAAAAATCATTAAATTTGAATGTAAAATGAGTCATGGTCGAAATAAATTTGACCAAAAATAATTTTATAGGTTTTGGATGTTATTTTAATCGTTATAATCTTATTTATTTAATTATTTTATTAATGAGGTAAACATTGCATCATTATTGTGTCATGAATAATTTACATTATATGATGTCTAAAAATTATAAAACAATTAACATGATGTAGAAAATAATTTTCTATTTCCAATGAATATTTAATGTCCAAAATATGACTTATGTAACCCCATTTAATAATTAATTTACTAAAATATATATGTTTATGTAATTTTTTCTATTACGTTATGTTAATTAAAAAAAATGGAATCGTCAATCATAAGTGGCTCCATGGGGTCCAAAAATCTACCCAAGGATTCACATGGTCGTCCATGACTCATAAAATAAGGTTATGAAATTGTTTAAGGTAATTTAGTAATATTATAATATTCGTTTTAATTTGAATTACCCTTTTTACCTTTAACCACGGTAAAAAAATGTCAAAAGTTACTATTCACCAAAAATTATTTTCATCTTATTGAACCAAATTTTAGTTACTAATAATTACCATGTATGTTGGGTTTTTGAAATTCAATTCACATAAGAAGTATAATTTTATTTAAATGAAATATCCTATTTTTGAACTACTTCTAAGTGGTTTAACTATTCATCTAATATTTATGTCTTTCAGAACAATACCAAAAATTCAGCCTAAGCTATATTTGATATTAAAATTTCAAAAATGATTTCTATTTTACAAAATAAAAAACATAGATGATTCATTAATTACTTTAAAATTAATTCCCGTTGTCAAAACAAATAGAGGGTTTTTAAGAAACAACAACTATCGAAAGATTGGGAATTTTTATGTCCAATTTCAATTTGAAATTAATTCCAAGGACAAAAATTTGATTAAATAGTAAAAATATAATTCAGTTACACTTTTAAAAAATTAAAAAGATAGTCTATCCATATAAATATATTATATTAAATGGATTTTTTGAATTAAAACACTATATTCTTTCACTAATCATTAAAAAAGGATTTTTATCAGAAAAATAGAAACAATTCATCCAAACTAAATATTTATATCCTATTTATTAAGGAGAATTTTATTTTTTTCAAATATAACATATAAATGTGACAATAACTAGACTTAAAACGGGTTCGCCATCAAAAGGCGCTAAATCACCGTTTTAAAAATAATAATGCTTAATATTAGATTCCTTCACATTTTAATCCTCTAGAATTTATTAAATGAATGTAAAAACATTAATCAAACATATATAATCATATTTTAGTTAGTTATATCCATTCCCACCAATGCACTTTCTATGAGATATCTACCATATAAAATAATAATATTATATTATTAGTGTGCATTGTAAGATTTGAAGGAAGTCTGTTGTTGTGTATCGGGTACGCCATCATACATAGCATCACCATTAAAGTAAAATTAATATTTAATCATAAAATATTATATAATTTAAAATTTTCATGTTCTTTATTTACCTGGGCTGTCACATCCTTCCCTCCTTTTGGAAATTGTGTGCTCTCAATTTTAAAATTTGGCTCTGAAACATCATTTAATGTCACACATCGCAAAAAGAGTCTATAAAATTTTCACTTTAAAAGAAACAAAAATAAATAAAAGGGTTACCCAAGATAACCCATAAATGGATTCCATGTAGGGAAAACACGGATGAGGAAGGAAAAAATTGTTTGGTTATGATGAAGATTGATAGAAAACATTATTCGGAAAAAGATAACCCCCAGAAAATCACAAACTTGTGATGGGTTAAATAGTCCATGATTCCCCAGTTAGAAAAGTTAAAAGACAATGTTTTTGTTTTATGATACTTATAATTGTATAATTTATTTATGAGCTTAACTAAAGACATAAGTAAATATTCTTAAATGTCTTGTATACTTTCATACATTACTAAATTTCTACCACAAACTCATCTTTTCTTGAAATGTTGAGTACTCGGACAGATGTAGTGTCAGGACCCGTCCTCGGGGCCCGTGCCGCGACTACCCCAAGCCCGCCTTCCATAGGCCAGGGGCTGGAAACTAGCACCAAGGCGTAAATCCAGGAAAAAAGGGAAGGCATTGCCTTTGTAAAGTAAACAATCACACAGAGTACAAGCGAAAGAAGTAAATACTAAGTAAAAACTGAGTACAAAAGTATGTGCGGAAAGTATAAAGGGGCCGGAAATACAAGCCCAACTGTAAAGTACAACTCGAAAGGGAAAAAAACAACTGAAAAGTAAAGCTGCTACGCCGGGCTGTCCACTGGAAATCCCACCTGAAGGGTGGGTACAGATAGCTCCTCCGCTCCTCGGGTCTCGTCGTCCGCTCTGAGTATGTCCCGCCCAGTGGTCCACCTCCGGGTACCGCCTCGTCGTCACGTCCACCTCTGGCTACCGTCTCATCGTGAGGTCCTCCTCCGGGAACCATCTCGTCGTATAGTCCACCTCCAGGTATCGTCCAGTCCTCGAACACTCGGCCTCTGTCTGCACTGCCCGTCGTCTGCAACCAACACAACGAGGTGCGGGCATAGCCCGTGCAGGGGTAAGTATAACGATACTCAGTAGGGACCCCGAGACCCTCAAGGTCAACTAAAACCAACAAGGATAACCACATATAAGATCTCAACAGATAACCTCTACTTAGTTATATGCCCATACATATACCTAAGTTATCAAGTAACCCATCTCAATCATGAGGCAAACACAAGGTCAAAAGTCTCAACTCAAACCAGGATTTTCATCATCGAAACCGTAACTGCTGAAGAGCTCCGTCTCTGGAGTGTACAGTGGTCCTATCACAACTCTGAGGTACTGCTCACTAACTTAAGACTGTTTTAGTACTCCACCTATCGAGTATTGCGGGCCAGCCGCTACAATCAAGCGCTCCCATGTGCCGCTACAACCAAGCGTACCACTGTCGTGGGTCTGCCGCTACAACCAAGCGCTCCCATGTGCCGCTAAAACCAAGCGCACCTCTGTCGTGGGTCTGCCGCTACAACCAAGCGCTCCCCTGTGCCGCTACAACCAAGTGCACCTCTATCGTGGGTCTTCCGCTACAAACAAGCGCTCCCCTGTGTCGCTACAACCAAGCGCACCTCTGTCGTGGGTATGCCGCTACAACCAAGCGCTCCCCTGTGCCGCTACAACCAAGTGAACCTCTGTCGTGGGTATGCCGCTACAACCAAGCGCTCCCCTGTGCCGCTACAACCAAACGCACCTCTTTCGTGGGTCTGCCGCTACAACCAAGCGCTCCCATGTGCCGCTACAACCAAGCACACCTCTGTCGTGCACCGAGTCGTTCGATCAGCAGTCGTCGGGTCTCAGTCAGCTACACGGTCTCCGTGCTCCGCCCGCTCGTCTCCGGGAGGGTCCGCTCCACGAGCTACTGGTCGATACTCCAAGATCACAAAGTCCCGCAAGGAAGTATCTCGAAAGACCATCTCGTCATTGGGGTCTCAACGCAACAAACGGCGCGTCAATCGGACGCCCGGTCTGTGAGTTATTAGCCTTTTCGTCCCAGGGGCCCGGTTGGTTTCGTCAGCGAACCAATCCGGCCGTAACTCAACTATACGCCGAACACTCACAGGGTATACTTATAGGGACCATTTTTCAACGTGATCACCAATGCCGCTGACGGTTCGTCAAATGGATGTCTGGTCTGAAAGATATCAGCTTTTCCGTTCCAGGGGTCCGGTTGGATTTCATTGCGTTCCAACCCGGCCACTATCCATCTGCATCCAAAACTCGGGCGGAGGATGCCAAAAGTTCCGTCTCATCAAGAGGAACTCAACGCAATAGACGGCACGTCAATCGGACGCCCGGTCTGAGAGTTATTGGATTTTTCATCCCAGGGGCCCAGTTGGTTTTTAAGGCAAAATCAACACGACCGTACTCCACTTGCATCCAAACCCCGGGCAGAGTGAGCCAAAAGATCCGTCTCATCAAGAGGAAACTAACAAAGCTGACGGCACGTCAATCAGACGTCCGTAGCTCAAGATATGAGCGTTTCCTCTCCGAGGGCCCGGTTGGTTTCGTGTACGAACCAACCCGGCCGAACCCAAAGTATTCCGAAACATTGACTGCGATAAACTGAAACGACCGACTCGCTCCAAGGATTGCGGTGCCGCTGACGACGAGTCGTTTGGAGGCCCGTAGCTCAAGATACGACCATTTGAACGAAGTCCATCCGAAGACGGGGGGGTCCGGGCCCGGGCCGACCCGGCCCGACCCCCCCTGGTTGGCCCGAACCGGGTCCGGTCCGACTTGGTTGGCCCGGCCCGGCCCGGCCAGGGCCGGTCCGGCTCGGCTCGGCCGAGCGGCCGAGCGGCCGACGCGGGGGAAAGCCGTCGCCCCGCGTGACACCCCCTCGGCACCCGCGGGGTGCCGCGTGACAACCCCGCGACACCCACGGCACCCGTGGGGTGTCGCGCTGGACACCCGCGGGATGCCGCCGGAGTCGCTCTGGTGGCCCGTTTGCCTTCCCGTCTGCGCCGTTGTTCCTCCCGGGTTCCGTTCTTTACTGCGGGATCATCAAACACCCGTTGCGGCACGTTCCGTCGTCGCCCGCCAAATCCGCAAAACACGAAGAAAGGCGGAGGGTTGTCGGGCCGTGTTCGTTTGACCCGCACCCTCCGCGTTAGATAAAAACAACGGGATAAATTTTTCAACACATGAACCGACAATTTTAATAAAATAAAATTGTTCATTTGAAACCGGCTCTTAGGTTTTTAAAGAACGTTCACGGGAATATAAAGAGGGGTATTCCAAAATTATAAAATCCCTACCTCGTTGATCGTCGCGCGCTGGCGTTCTTCGCGGAAAGGCTCGTCGCGGAAGAGGGGGATCGTCGCGTCGTCGCAGAAAGGCGTCGCGTCGTCGCGGAAGAGGATTCGTAGACGAAGGCGGAGGTTGTCCGAGGTGGAACAGTGTCTCCCTTACTTTGATGTGGAAAGAAGAACGAGGGATGGCGCGTCGTCGTTCTTCGGATGAAGGACGTGACGACGTTCTTCGTCGGAGACCGATTCGTTCTTCACGTTCTTCGTCATTGAAGAAGATGTTCTTCAAGCCTCCCAAATCATCCCAACGAGACAAGACTCAAAAAAAAATAAAATAAGCCCAAGTCTTATTTTATTAACACAAGATAAGAAATTGAATTTCAAAAGAAAAGAAACCATCAATTAATCTCAAAGAATTAATTGTAACAAATTAACAGCCCAATTAAATGGGGCGTTTCTTAACCAGAAAAACGCACGGTTGACTTCTTTTAATAGGGGGTGCGGGTGCGTTACTTAACAAGAAAAGAAACGGTGGGGCTCGTGTGGGCCCCACCTCACAAATATCCTACCAAGGGGGTAGGATATTTCTGGATAGCACCCTATCTAGTTCAACTCAGTTCAAGCCGCCTTTATGTGCCTTCAAGTGGCTTCCAAGCGGCTTAAGTGAAATAAAATAAAGTTGTCGCAAAATTATTTTATTTCTTAACTTTAAGCCCGAAAATTTAAATCCACACCCGGGCAAACGCAACTCCGGAAGAGGCGTTTCTAAGCGAATACCGGCGCTGTGATTTCATCGGTGCCCTCAGAATTCGATTCCGGGAACCGGTTCAAAAGTTAGAAAAACCCGCTCGTCTGTTCACTGAACGTACCCGAGCCAAACGTCGGAAAATGATTCCGGGCACACCGGGCCTCGGAATTAGGCGCCGTCAGAAACTGCGTTCTTGTAAAATTCCAAAGAAAATTAAGAAAAAAATTTCCTTGAAATTTACGGGTCTTTACATTACTCCCACCACAGGGCTTTACGTCCCCGTAAAGCTTCAACACAAACTAGGGATACAAAGGCGGTACTGAGCATGCATCTGAGCCTTCCACTCCATGTGCTCACCTGGACCTTCTCTATCGTGGCCCGGACCACCTCTGGTCCCACTAGAGCTGCTATGATTTCTTCCTTGCCGATAAGAGAAATCTGATCTCATCCCCTGGATGAACCACGTTCTTCGCCTAATACGGTCAATCCCGACATGGATGATACTAATCCATACCAAGGATGACGTCGTAAGGCCTCGACGCTACTACCAAGAGATCCAACCGTTACTCTCACCTCCAAGGGTTGAGTCACACTGTCGGCATCAGTGTGTGGTAACTGGGTCTCCTCCAGTAGATGTCTCACAAGTGAGGGTCAAGTCAACATTCAAAATTGGAACCTCTTAGTAACAACACAAGAGAGGACAGGGAATTAAATGCCACAAGAAAAGGTGTCTTTTATTACTGCAGCTCAAGTACAAAGACACAAAGCATCTACAAACATACATCAACAAAACTAGAAGCAACATGAACAAACGTCTCCAGGTCTGGAGCTAGTCCCGCTCATGTCCATCTGCTCCCAGAGCCCCATGATCGTAGGCCTCAACTGCCTGAAGATGAGCTCTCCCATGTCCTCCTGTCCCCTGCGGTCGGGGTGGACCGCCTGGTGGTGGTGGCGGCAGAGCCTCAAAGCGTCGCCCACCACCTGCTGCTCGGCCAGCTCCTCTGCCTCGTCCGCCTCCTCCCTGCGGACCGCCACGGTCGACCCTCTGCCTCTGCCTGGGTGGCCCCTCCACCGCCTGCTGCTCCTCGGTACGGCTGGTCGGGCAGTCACGAGCCATTTGGCCCTGACCGCCGCACGAGTAGCACTGCCTGCCTCTCGGAAGGCTGGCTTCACGCTGTGTGCCCCGCACTACTGAGCCAGTGTCCCGAGGTCGTCTGCCGGAACCCTGAGTCATCCATCGGCTACCTACTGCCGAAGACTCCGCCACCTGCCGCCCTGCGATAGGCCTCACTGTAGACTCAGCCAGAAAGCTCTCGATCAGAAGGGCTCGCTCTAGCACTTCTGACTGGGTCGGGATGCTGAGGGAGATCAGCGATGCCATGTTATCATGTCTCAATCTCTGCTCGAAGGTCCGGGCCCGGAAGAAGGGGTCCCGTACCATGTCTGTCGAGTAGCGAGAAAGGTCGGTGAACCTCGCCGTGTACTGGGCTACCGTCAAGCTGCCCTGCTGCAGCTGAAGAATCTCCTGAATGCGCACCGCACGGAGGGTGGCCGGGATGAACTCTGAGCGGAAGAGGCTCTCGATGTCCGTCCAGATGAGGTATGCCTCATCGTGCACCTGGAGAATCAAGCTCCACTATCTGCCTGTTGCCGCGTGCAGGAGACTCGCTGTGAGGATAACCATGAGGTCTGCTGGTGTCCTCACTAATCTAAAAACCCGAACAACTGCCTCCAGCCAGTCCTCGGCGGCCTGAGGGTCCGTCTCCACGCGGAACCTGGGCGGTCGTTGGCGCTGCAACTCATGCAGTGCACTAAGGCGACGTGCATCGTCAGCGGCTGGGGCTGGTAGCATCGGTGCCTCGACGGGTATAGGTACCGCCGGTGCCTCAACTGTCAAAGGGCCCTGTACCGAGTCCTCAACGCTCGGTGGGCTGTCATCACGCTCCACTCTCGGAATCCTAGCTGGCTGTCGTCGTGGGGCCATCCTGAAAGAAACAGGTGCGCCACGGTCAGGACAATATACCTGGTGAGCTAACACAAGTAATCACAAGGAAAACGTGAAACACACATGCAATCAATGTTTTCGTGAATTAAGTCGGAAATCAGAAGTCAGGGTCCTGGTGTACGGATACGTCGGCCGCCGCACCAACACTGGACTCCCTGGACTGATAACCACACCCAATACGCTAAACACTATTGCTTCACATAGAAAAGATCAGAGTTCGCGGTAGAACTGAACTCCTCTGATACCAATCTGTCACGACCCGTCCTCGGGGCCCGTGCCGTGACTACCCCAAGCCCGCCTTCCATAGTCCAGGGGCTGGCGACTAGCACCAAGGCGTAAATCCCGGTAAAAAGGTAAGGCATTGCCTTTGTAAAGTAAACAATCACACATAGTACAAGTGGAAGAAGTAAATACTAAGTAAAAACTGAGTACAAAAGTAAGTTCGGAAATTATAAAGGGGCCGGAAATACAAGCCCAACTCTAAAGTACAACTCGAAAGGGAAAACAACAACTGAAAAGTAAAGCTGCTACACCGGGCTGTCCACTAGAAATCCCACCTGAAGGGTGGGTACAGATAGTTCCTCTGCTTCTCGGGTCCCGTCGTCCGCTCCGAGTATGTCCCGCCCAGTGGTCCACCTCTGGGTACCGCCTCGTCGTCACGTCCACCTCTGGGTACCGTCTCGTCATGAGGTCCTCCTCCGGGAACCATCTCGTCGTATAGTCCACCTCCAGGTATCGTCCAGTCCTCGAACACTCGGCCTCTGTCTGCACTGCCCATCGTCTGCAACCAACACAACGAGGTGCGGCCATAGCCCGTGCAGGGGTAAGTATAACGATACTCAGTATGGACCCCGAGACCCTCAAGGTCTCACTAAAACCAACAAGGATAACCACATAGAAGATCTCAACAGATAACCTCTAATTAGGTATATGCCCATAAATATACCTATGTTATCAAGTAACCCATCTCTATCATGAGGCAAACACAAGGTCAAAAGTCTCAACTCATACCAGGATTTTCATCATCGAAACCATAACTGCTGAAGGGCTCCGTCTCTGGAGTGTACAGTGGTCCTATCAAAACTCCGAGGTACTTCTCACTAACTTAAGACTGCTGTAGTACTCCACCTATCGAGTATTGCGGGCCAATCGCTGCAATCAAGCGCTCCCATGTGCCGCTACAACCAAGCGTACCACTGTCGTGGGTTTGCCGCTACAACCAAGCGCTCCCATGTGCTGCTACAACCAAGCGCATCGCTGTCGTGGGTCTTCCGCTACAACCAAGCGCTCCCCTGTGCCGCTACAACCAAGCGCACCTCTGTCGTGGTTCTGCCGCTACAACCAAGCGCTCCCCTGTGCCGCTACAACCAAGCGCACCTCTGTCGTGGGTCTCCGCTACAACCAAGCGCTCCCCTGTGCCGCTACAACCAAGCGCACCTCTGTCGTGGGTCTGCCGCTACAACCAAGCGCTCCCCTGTGCCGCTACAACCAAACGCACCTCTTTCGTGGGTCTGCCGCTACAACCAAGCGCTCCCATGTGCCGCTACAACCAAGCGCACCTCTGTCGTGCACCGAGTCGTTCGATCAGCAGTCGTCGGGTCTCAGTCAGCTACACGGTCTCCGTGCTCCGCCCGCTCGTCTCCGGGAGGGTCCGCTCCACGAGCTACTGGTCGATACTCCAAGTATCACAAAGTCCCGCAAGGAAGTATCTCGAAGGACCACCTCGTCATTGGGGTCTCAACGCAACAGACGGCGCGTCAATCGGACGCCCGTTCTGTGAGTTATTAGCCTTTTCGTCCCAGGGGCCCGATTGGTTTCATGAGCGAACCAATCCGGCCATAACTCAACTATACCCCGAACACTCAAAGGGTATACTTATAGGGACCGTTTTTCAACGTGATCACCAATGCCGCTGACGGTTCGTCAAACGGATGTCTAGTATGAAAGATATCAGCTTTTCCGTTCCAGGGGTCCGGTTGGATTTCAGTGCATTCCAACCCGGCCACTATCCATCTACATCCAAAACTCGGGCGGTGGATGCCAAAAGATCCATCTCATCAAGAGGAACTCAACGCAATAGACGACGCGTGAATCGGACGCCCGGTCTGAGAGTTATTGGCTTTTTCGTCCCAGGGGCATGGTTGGTTTTTAAGGAAAAACCAACCCGACCGTACTCCACTTGCGTCCAAACCCTGGGAGGAGTGAGCCAAAAGATCCGTCTCATCAAGAGGAAACTAACAAAGCTGACGGTACATCAATCGGACGTCCGTAGCTCAAGATATGAGCGTTTCCGCTCCGAGGGCCCGGTTTGTTTCGTGTACGAACCAACCCGGCCGAACCCAAAGTATTTCGAAACTTTGAGTGCGATAATCCAAAACGACCGACTCGCTCCAAGGATTGTGTTGCCGCTGATGGCGAGTCGTTTGGAGGCCCGTAGCTCAAGATACAACCATTTGAACGAAGTCCGTCCGAAGACGGGGGGGTCTGGGCTCGGGCCGACCCCCCCTGGTTGGCCCGAACTGGGTCGGGTCGGACTCGGTTGGCCCGGCCCGGCCCGGCCAGGGCCGGTCCGGCTCGGCTCGGCCGAGCGGCCTAGCGGCCGACGCGGGGGAACGTCACCGCCCCGCGTGACACCCCCGCGGCACCCGCGGGGTGTCGGCCAGACACCCGCGGGGTGCCGCGTGACAACCCCGCGGCACCCGCGGGGTGTCGCCCTGGACACCCGCGGGGTGCCGCGTGACAACCCCACGGCACCCGCGGGGTGTCGCGCTGGACACCCACGGGGTGTCGCACTGGACACCCGCGGGGTGCCGCCGGAGTCGCTCTGGTGGCCCGTTTTCCTTCCCGTCTGCGCCGTTGTTCCTCCCGGGTTCCGTTCTTTACTGCGGGATCATCAAACACCCGTTGTGGCATGTTCCGTCGTCGCCCGCCAAATCCGCAAAACACGAAGAACGGCAGAGGGTTGCTGGGCCGTGTTCGTTTGACCCGCACCCTCCGCGTTAGATAAAAACAACGGGATAAATTGTTCAACA
The DNA here is from genome assembly GCA_963277665.1 of Viscum album. Lineage (NCBI taxonomy): Eukaryota > Viridiplantae > Streptophyta > Magnoliopsida > Santalales > Viscaceae > Viscum > Viscum album. The sequence goes on along the minus strand of OY728165.1, from coordinate 666,723,069 downwards.
CATGAACCGACAATTTTAATAAAATAAAATTGTTCATTTGAAACCGGCTCTTAAGTTTTTAAAGAACGTTCATGGGAATATAAATAGGGGTATTCCAAAATTATAAAATCCCTACCTCGTTGATCGTCGCGCGCGGGCGTTCTTCGCGGAAAGGCTCGTCGCGGAAGAGGGGGATCGTCGCGTCGTCGCGGAAAGGCGTCGCGTCGTCGCGGAAGAGGATTCGTAGATGAAGACGGAGGTTGTCCGAGGTGGAACGGCGTCTCCCTTCCTTTTATGTGGAAAGAAGAACGAGGGATGGCGCGTCGTCATTCTTCGGAAGAAGGACGTGATGACGTTCTTCGTCGGAGACCGATTCGTTCTTCACGTTCTTCGTCGTTGAAGAAGATGTTCTTCAAGCCTCCCAAATCCTCCCAACGAGACAAGACTAAAAAAAAAATAAGCCCAAGTCTTATTTTATTAACACAAGATAAGAAATTGATTTTCAAAAGAAAAGAAACGATCAATTAATCTCAAAGAATTAATTGTAACAAATTAACAGCCCAATTAAATGGGGCGTTTCTTAACCAGAAAAACGCATGGTTGACTTCTTTTAATAGGGGGGTGCGGGTGCGTTACTTAAGAAGAAAAGAAACGGTGGGGCTCGTGCGGGCCCCACCTCACAAATATCCTACCAAGGGGGTAAGATATTTCTGGATAGCACCCTATCCAGTTCAACTCAGTTCAAGCCGCCTTTAAGTGCCTTCAAGTGGCTTCCAAGCGGCTTAAGTGAAATAAAATAAAGTTGTCGCAAAATTATTTTATTTCTTAACTTTAAGCCCGAAAATTAAAAACCACACCCGAGCAAACGCAACTCCGGAAGAGGCATTTCTAAGCGAATACCGGCGCTGCGATTTCATCGGTGCCCTCATAATTCGATTCCGGGCACCGGTTCAAAAGTTAGAAAAACTCGCTCGTCCGTTCACTGAACGTACCCGATCCAAACTTCGGAAAATGATTCCGGGCACACCGGGCCTCGGAATCAGGCGCCGTCAGAAACTGCGTTTTTGTAAAATTCCAAAGAAAATTAAGAAAAAAATTTCCTTGAAATTTATGGGTCTTTACATGTAGTCACATTAAAATTTCTAGAATCTACATCAAGAGTATCACAAAATCCAAAAAGGTTGAACTGTATATTTCAATTATCTTTAGAAATAATATAAAACCCAAATGGTTATTACATGATCACATAATCCTCAAAACGAATAATCTTTTACAAAATTAAAATCTACCCTTAATCTCCAATGTTTGTCAAACAAAACCCAAATATCAACAAGGACCATTCAATAAAGAGTTGTCTATAAAATTATTCAAAATAACCCAAACTAAGATTGAAACCCAAAACACTGAAAGATTTAATCCCATATTATCCCATAGTAAATCATAAAATTTATCTCCAAATAACATCAACTACTCTTATAGTCTCATATTAATGTGTAATTAACCTAATTGAATATTCTCTATGATAGTTTAATCATTTCCATTAATAACCCTAATCACCACATGTCCATTAAAAACATAGATTCTTCCAAATTTAAATTTCAACAATTACTCCACAAAAGAATAGATAATTATTCCTTGAATAAAATGGTCATATATAAAACATCAAAGATACACATATTATAAAAAGTATTCCAATATAATTCCATCATCCAAAAAGCCATAATACATTTAATTATTTCTTCATCTTAAAATATACCATAACTTTTGGGTCCCTTATATGTTTACTTCTTACTAATTAAACATTTTTTATGATCAATTAACCATTATTAACAAACTTATTCTGAATTATTTCATTCCTACAAACAAAATCATGAATCATTTCTTAAGATTCAGTAATTTCATAAAAATATGTTAAGAAATAATCTATACCTTCTATTAGTCATTTTTAGTTTATTCATCCTAAATTTTAATGGCATTAGGTTCTAGTATACACATTCTTGTATGATCCTGGTGGTCCCATTCTCGAAACATATTTATAGGACATATCTTGGTATAGTGACCATACATACCACATTTAAAACATTCAATTGATCCCTCATGAATAACTTCTTTCCCTTTCCTAGAGTCAACTGGATCCTTCCTTTTTACATGGAATGTTCTTGATTTATAACCTTCATTCCCACTTCTATAGCATCTACATGTCCCTTTAAATAATTTTCCTACGTGTTTCATTCCACATAATTGACACATAATTTTTTGAACATACATACCATTATGATTATTACCTAATCATTCGTAGGGATTTGTCTATCTCATATATGATGCCTTATAAAAAAAACCAAGGATATGGTTGTCAATCAAGACTCTAGATAGTTGGTTGAGAAGAACCACTAGAGTCCTAATTGCAGCTTCCATATCATTCAGTTGCACTTTTAGAATACTGTCACAGTTTTCTTCACATCCACTGTTACTTTGGTTCCTGCTAAATACAACAATTTACTAAAGCCAAAAAGGTCAGTGTGATTATATAATCATATAATATCCTATGATGATGATAAATACTAATACATAATTATTCATGTTATTTTAATCTCATTAAAAATATCTATGACTCTTTCTAATATTTTAACAATTATGTTTATGCCACTTATGCTTCGATAACACCCTAACCACTAACGTTATCTCAACTGACCATTGATGCCAACTATAAAGACCTGACCATAAACATTACATAATCATGAATTAATTTATTAATTTACATTGATGAATTATTTAGGTATAAAGTTTTAGATAATTAGTCATAACAATTACATTTCATCTCAAAAATTTCTACGTAGACACTTCTACTTTGTTTCCATTTTTTCACAAAATAAAAACTCTTGAAACAAAAGAGTCATGCTCCATTCCATTTCGTAGACAATGATACTTTTCCGTGATCTCATCCTTGATACTATTTAACTTTATGTCCTGTGATAAACATTTCAAAACATGGTATGGTCATTAAAAGCTCAGTAAGGGATACACAATGATGGAAAACTGTTAGTTTTTCAAAACAACATGTAAACCTTGAATACTTCTTAATAAGTAATAATTTTCACCTTTATGAAATCGTGAATACACTTCACTGAATAAAATATCATTGCATACACTTTTGTAACCAAAATATTATAATTAAATCCTTATAAAGAAAACCTAACATATAAAGGTAACTTGGGACATAAACATAATAAAATGGAATAACCATACGATAGACTTCCTTACATATCATTAAATGGAATAGCCATATGAACAATTTCCATACCCAATGCATTGGATGTTATAACGTAACCACCCATCCTGGTTTATCACGGCACCATCCTTCATATGGTTTATCACGTAACCACCTGTCAAATGTATATGTACCATAATAACACATAAAATATTTCAAATATAAACATTTCACTAATTAAATTTCATTTTCAATTATAAGAAGTAATTTCATGATATTGAAATAATCAATCCATTTTCATAAACAATTTAAAATGATATTTTTGAATCAATGTGTACCATACCACATTGATGATTCTAAAGGAATTTTCATCTTAAAACATTAATTTCCATATTTATAGATCCTGCAAACCATTTTTAAAACATGGACATTTAGATAAATAAATCTCTAAAACATTTAAAATGATATTTTAGTTAAAGGGTTTTTAACAAAATGAGAGACTATGGAATTCAAAAAACTGAGGAATTACATTTAATAAAAACATTATAATATCATGGGAATAAAGGGATTCATGATATAATATTTCAAAGGACATAATATACATAATATAAAAGTAAATTGGAGCATAATAATAATGAAGTCTCAATAGAATATAAATTTAGACTAAATCCCTTATAATGATGGTATCCTTAAATTATTGATAAATAAATCAGATTATTTATTATAACAAATATAAATAAACCCAATAAAAGTGGATAATAAGTGTAAAAAAATATGAGGTTATTCACACATATTCATAGGAAAACATATTGAAGATGTACTAGTTTAACCTTGAGAATTTAAATTGGGTTAAGAAGTTCCCTTGCAAAAATTCGACAGCCTATCGACATCACATTAAAATTAAAAAAATGTGTTTATTAGATAAAAAGTTTATATCATAACTTGGACATTAAATTTACATCAATAAGGTTATATAGGAACATATATCAACATAATAAGATGTAAATTAAAAGACTTATCAAAAATAAGCCTTTTGAAGAGAGGAGGGTGAAAGGTTCCCATATCGATTTGGTAATTTAAAAAACATACGCCAAATGAAAGAGGGATCATACAATAAAAACATAAATTCTCAAAAATAAATTTATATTTCACTATGAGTAAAATCCTAGGAAGTACAAACGCCACAAAAAATGAAATAGTGGCAAATATAACATGAATCTCACTGGAATAAAAAGTGATTTGAAACCCTTTACAACATTGTAATCAACTGAGTCGTATGACAAAAAGTTAATATCCACCAAATGAATCACAGAATGCCATGAATATAATAATAATAATGATAATATATATCAAATTTAAATACACAATACATCACAGGCAATGATGAAGTGGAAAACCATGAAAATATCATTGAATTAAATATGAGATAAGAAATCCCTTACCTTATGTCTGATGTGACCCATTCGTTATTTAATCTCCTGAATAAAAAACTAAAGATAATTTATAATTTCATGAGAACCATTTTAAAGTTTATTTAACCTTTTATATAAATTTTTTCCATGTTATAATTATTCTGTAATCATTTATGTTAATAAAGGCCATTTTGTTGATATTTTGTACTTGTATCAACAATGAATACATTATATTTATAAGTTGTCCATGTGGTCAACACTAAATTATATACTAAATGATATTAATTATTTAGATAGCATATATATCATACATATCCAGTATATATATATTTATTTATTTATAACAGTACAAATCATTTGGAGGTAAGAAATGAAATGCACCGTTCTTGGAGATGGTAAGCCGTATGTACGCATAAACGCTATTTCATTTATATTTCTTATTTAAATGGAATTAAAACATAATAATACATAGTTATTTTAGAATTCTATTATATATCATATATTATATCATTGACTATATACTTTATACATCCCATGTAAGGAATGGACAGGTCACATCACTTTGAAAGGGTGGTAGTCTCTACATCCTAAAATGAAATTATCGTGTTCACCCATATTGGATACCATAATGGTATTATATAAATGAAAAATACATAATCCTAAATAAAAAATAACATAATATATATAATATATATAATCGGTTCCATATTAATGGCCAACATTATCAGCGGTAGGAGATAATCGAATCATCATCATTTTATGAGGCGTCAGTTTTCCATCCAGAGAAACAAGGTGTTCTTCACCCATTAGATAGAGGTGTGTGTAAGTGTAGTTCAAATCCATTATATAAAAACAAACGTGTATATTTAGGATAATGGAGTTGTTATAAATAAAGTAATAAAAAGAGTTTCTGGGTTGGAGAACTAAAATAAAATAAAACAATTTAAGAGAAAACATTTCCTTTAATTGGGGTAACTACCTTTGGATTGAACCAAAAATAATTATTGATGTGACTTATTCCTAAGTTAAGTAATATTGGTTGAAGATATGGATCTTGAGATAGTATAGTGTTTGGACAATCCAAAAGGCTTGATAGGTGTTCGAAATTGGTTTTAAGTGGTGTCCTTTTATAAGGCGGAGGAGGGGTTCTTTATACATGTTTGAAACAATTATTTTATTTTAAACATATATTCAGTTTCAAAAGGACAAAAAATAATTAAAGTCAATGATTAAATGACTCATGGTCGAAATAAATTTATTAAATATTAATTGGACTGGATTTTGATTTTATTTTAATCATTATAATCATATATATTTAAATCATTTATTAATGAGATAAACACTACATCATTATTGTGTCATAAATAATTTATATTATATGATGTATGAAATTTAAAAATATTTCCATGATATAGGAAATTTTTTTATCATTCTAATGAATACTTATTGTCGAAATTATATCTTATATAACCCCATGTAAAAAATTAATTTACAAAAATATATATTTTTTGTCATTTTATCCATTAAATTACGTTAACTAAATTAAAATATCATTATCACTCATATGTAGCTCCATGGGGTCCCAAAACCGTCCCAAAGATGCCCATGGTTGTCCATGACTCATCCAACAAGCTTAGGACAAGTTTAACGAAATTTTTTTAATATTATAATTTTTTTACCTCGAATTACCCTATTTACCTTTAACCATGATAAATAAAAGTCAAAAGTAAATATTACCCCAAAAATAATTTTAATCTTGTTAAACCATATTTTAATTACTAATATCAAGCTTCTATGTTGTATTTTTGAAATTAAATACACAGAAGAAGAATTTTTTTATTTAAATGTAAAAATCTGTTTTGAACTACTACTAAATGGTTTCACTATTCATTAAAAATTGATGTTTGTGAGAAAAATACCAATATTTCAGCCTATGTTATATTAGATATTATAAATTAAAAAATGATATATATTTTACCAATTTAAAAACATATAATTTTCATTAATTATTTTAAAATTAATTCCTTTTGTCAAAACAAATAACATGTTTTTAAGAAACAATAACTATCCAAAAATTGACAGTTGTTTATGTCCAATTTCAAAGTGAAATTAATTCAGATTACCAAAATTGGATAAAATGGTAAAAATATTATTTAATTACACTTTAGAAAATTTTAAATGGATAATCTATCCATATAAATAAGTTATATTAAAATTCTATTTTGAATCCATATACCACATTATTCGGTATTCATAAAAAATTATTTTTTATCCTAAAAAATAAGTAAAATTTACCCAAAGTAAATTTTGATTTCCGAATTCTAAATAAGAATTTTATTTTTTCAAATATGACATAAAAAAGTGAAAAAAATTATATTTAAACAGGGTTCACCATTAAAAGGCGGTAAATCGACCTTATACAAATAATTACACTTAAAATTAGATTTATTCAGATTTTATGCCTCTAACTTTAATTTGATTAAAGTAAAAAAAATATCAAACATATATAATCATATTATAGTTAGTTCTATCCATTCTCTCCAATACAATGACAATGCATTAACTAATATATAAAATAATAATATTATATTATTAGTGTGCATTGTAAGATTTCATAGAAACTCATTGTTGCGTATCAGGTACGGCATCAAACATAGCATCTCTGTTAAAGTAAAATTAATATTTAATCTAACAAAATTTATAAATACGAAAATTTCAAGTTATTTATTTACCAGGTATGTTACAATTTTATACGTGATTAATGTCTTTTTTAAACACATTTAATTTTTTAAAATATTTTCTATAAAGAATATTCCATTTTTATCTTTTCAACAATATACATTATAATTATGTTGTAGACTAATTAATTATTTCAATGATTATGAAAATAAAAAAAATTCTCTCATCGTAAAAGATAAATATTTTGAGAATTACATTACATTTTCCCATGGTCATTTTTAATGAAAATATTTTCCTTAATATTTTTTAAAATTTTTGATAAGTAGTTTCAAAATGAAAAGGGTATTTTCGTTAAGTTAATTTTACAGTAACATTTTAATTGTATATTTTCTATGAAAACATCTATTGATGTTATGTATGCTTCACCAAGTTTATGATCCAATTTTACCATAATTATTTATTATTGGGATAGTATATGATTATGATGATAATATAATAATGAAATATATTTCAATTTTCATTTTTTTGTAATGATGAATGGATATATATTTTCAGGATATTATGTTATATATATGAATTTATTATGATTATATGATGGGTGGCTCATTATATAAATTTTATGCATTGGGAAATGATTAATTTTTTATGATTGAAAAGGGTACATGATGGGTTTGTCCATGCCCAAAATAGGGTATATGGGAGTTTAACATAAACCTAAAAAACTATTTACTAGTGGTTATTTGATGACCCAATATGGTTAACAATTGGTTGATGTATAAAATTTTATTAATTGCATTATTTTTATCATGTATGAAACATTTCAATGATTATGATTAAGAAACACATTATGTCACTCTTTTTTTGAATTGATCTAATTCAAATGCTCTGTTGTCGTGGATAATTTTCATTGATTCCTATGAAATTATTGTATTATAAACCGAAAATATTATTCCAATCATTCATGATAATGAATAATGAATTAATTTTTAGGATTTTAAAATCTTAATATCAGGAAATTATACCATTTTTCTGTTATTCATAAAAATTATAATTGATTAATATCTCCTTTATTTAGCCTTATTTTTTTTATATGATCGCAATTTTTTATGTTTAATTTTAAAATGGATATAAAGAATAGTTTTATGTTTTATTCCTATATATAGGTTTTATTTTGATAAGAAAAAAGTGGGAGATGTTGTATTTGTTTTATGTACTAGTATTTTACGTATCAAGGTTTAAAAAGACACTAAACCATTAGAGTTATTTCTCGGATCATAATGATATATGATGAATATTGATCAAATGAGATTTAATATTTTATTATGAAATTCTTGGGTCACTATAGTTAGTATCATAATTTGGATTAATTATTTTTATAAACTAGAATGAGTTTACATTAGTGGGAACCCCTATAATAAGATTATGGATATTAATACATATTGTGTTATGATAAATAAAGGATATTGGTATTAAAACTAAATACATCCCTATAAAGATACTATAATGTGGATTTAGTTATGGAAGATGAGTACTTATGGGAAAAAAATTGAACGAGGAATAATTGTTTTAACTTGATCATAACAAATGAAATATTAGTGATCATACAAATGTACAACTAGATAGACACTCATTATAGATATTCAACGGTCAATTGAAGTCTATATTACAAATAATTAATATGGATTTGTATAAATGATGATCATAGATAACCAAAGATAATCTTATGGTGTCTTAGATTGGAAAAATTATCAGGATTTAGACATCCTATAAGTGAATTTCATGTTTATATTATTTCCCACTCTAATTATTGTTTCTAATTATATGAATTTTCATTTTATAAATTGGTTTTAACCAGAAAAAAACAATGTTATGATAGAATGTGATGAATGATTTGATTATTTTCCTCTTGAGAAACAAAAGGGAACAGTTTATTGAATGTGATTTATTTCAATTTTTCCTATCCAACTTCCTCATTTTATTATTAATAAGAAAAATATATAAAATATAATTAATAATCCAGATAAAGAGGATATAATATTCAAGAAGGCAATGGAAGAAAGAATATTCTTCTTCTTATGTGATGAGATTGTTGAAATAAGATCTTACATAAATTTATCAATGGAAGAGAAACTTGTTTTGGTTGTGTTAAATGGGAAATATTGAATGTAATATCCATGGAAAATGAATAGTTTAATGGATTGAATTATACTAAATACTACGATCCCCTTTTTAGTTATATGGGTTATGTGTGGGGATTTTAATAAATTTCTAGGTCAATTTCCTAATCTAAGATATTACTCCTAGAATAAAAATTATCTTAGGTTATAAAATTAATCTAAGCATAGTGATTGAAGTGATTTTTTATACAATTGATAAATAATTTTGTAGAGTGTTTTTCAATGATTTTTAAGATATAAGAAACTCTAAAAATCTAATTATTTTTTATACTAGTATTACAAAGAATATTTCAAGCATATATTGACTTGTAATTATATACTTGAAATTAGATTTAGTGGTATGGTAATATTTTTATAGACAACATGATTGAGGTATAAATAACTCAAAATATGTGACTATTATTTAGATTAATAAAATTGTTTGTATAATTAGTTTATTGATATTTACAATTTATATTTCATAGTATTGGTGACCATGAAATTTATTAGTGATTTGATGAAAAAGTGACAAATGTTATCATTGAATTTGATTATTGTTTTTTATTTATAAAATAAAATTGATAGTATGTTATTTTATTTATAATATAATTATATTGTTAATTTATGGGTTATTATATATTTTCATTGAGGTTATATAGTGATATTAGTTATTATCATGTTTTATAAGAATATATGATCATGTCATTAATGTATATGGTATGTTATATTTTGATAACTGTTATTTTGTTTTTGGATTAGAGGTAAATCTATTGTGATATATTTTTTAAAAAAATGTAGAATAAAATTTATGAAATCATTGTTGATTATCAAATTTCACTAGTTATGGAAATATTTCTGTTGGTATTTTTTGTTGTTTTTGTTGATATATTTGAGATAAAAAATTCAAAAAAAACGTTTATTGATATTACTAACCATATAATATACTAGATATTTTTTGTTTCGATAAATTTACATGGAAATAAGGTATACATTTCCATTATTTTTTTATCCTATTATATATTAGAAGGTAATCTTAGTGATCCATAACTATAAAATTAATACTTATCAATTATAATAGGCTGTTGAATGAAAATAGGTGGAAAAAATTTCAAACAACCAACAAATGGTTGTAATTTCATATGTATTTATAAATATATTCAATATATTTTCTAATATTTCATTGTAAATTAACTAATCAAATATTGAAAAAAGTACTGTAAAAATGTTAAAAAAATTATTTTAAAAAATATATCTGAATTAAATATGGACTTTTCACCAATCAATAATTAATGTTTTATTCATTGAACTTATCATGAGTATATAATATATCACTATCTATTATACTATTAACATTATCATTATATCCCTTATATATAATATCTATTATCGGTAATTTTACCTTTATCTTGGGACCATGTTTTGGGTTATTTTAGAAAACCATTATGTTTCCCACATCCCTTTTTTGATTTATTATTTTATAAACCATATATGTAGATTGGGTTTTAAAAATGGCCATTTAATATATATAACCCTTTATTATCCAGATTAAAATTTAGAGAAAAAAAATTATCTAATGGGGGAATATATAATTGGGGAAAATAGTTAAAACTAAAACTATGCTTTATTGTTTTTTAACATGAAAAATAGTGTTTTAAGAAAATAGTGAAATTATATAAAATTATAATTAAAATGATTCCATTTAAACATATTAGTAATGTTTTTTATATGAATAAGAATAAAAATACAATGTTATCTGTGTATAATTGCTTTTATAATTATAATTTATTAATTAGTTCATAATATATAAGTACTCAATTTTTAGTAACGTTATTTTTTACTTCAAAAATAAGTTTTCTTAGATTTTTTTATTTATTTTAATTGAAAATCAATATAATTAATTTTTAACATAATTATAAAATTTATTACTATAAATGAATAAATTTTTGGATATGATCTTGTCAATATTATGTTACTGTGATGTTTTATTATTTTAATGATAGTATTTATTTTTAATTGAATAGTAAAAAATTAATTTTTTATTAAAACATTCATTTTATCATTAAATAATGTCATATAAATTCCCATTATGTTATCTGTTTAATATAAATATAAAACAAAATTAATTTAATAATAAATAAACTAAACAATTAAATAGTAATAAGATGCATACATTGTTTTGGTAAAAGATCATTTTTTTGTCATATAACGCATTTTTCAAAAATTTATTTTTACATACTATATTTTTTTTATCATAATAAATTAAATAGTGACAAATTATTAATAATGATAATGAAATATTTAGATTCTACATATTCTATTATATATTTTTAAATTCAAATTACAACATTTTCTAGCAAATGAGTTAGTGTATTCTCTGTTTTATAAACAAAATTGATGTTTTATAAAAATGATTATTGATATCATCTCTTATACTTATTATGAAAATAATAATTTCAAATTAGAAAAATTAATTTTTTTAATATTGATATTTTATTTGGAGTAATCTTGGAAAAAAATTTATATGATTCAACATGAATTGTTTATATAAAGTATAATATATGTAGAAGAAATTTGATACAACTGTTATGGTTTTATATTCATTATAGGGGGTATACATCGATAAAATATAAATATTTCATCATAAAAAAATTAAATTTTATTTATCATAGATATTTAGACCCTATATAATCAAAAATCATAATTATTTTTAATTTTGAAACTCTATCATAAGAAAATGACATTATATTATTTAAATATTTTGAGTGATTATTTGTGTGTCTTCTCCATCAAATAAAAGAGATCCTCATATTAAACAATATTAAAAAATTTCAACCAAATATCTCATAATATACATTCCCTAATAAATTAATACCATCATTACCATCAACCTAGTTCCTCTGGCCTTCCCTAAATAATAGTCATACAAGGCATTATTTGTAATCCAAATTAGGTCTCTCCAAGTATATGTATAAATCATTGTAGGTATATTTCAAATTGTTCCCACCTTCTCTAAAACTAGTTTATAAACCATAGTATTATGATTTTAGTACAATAAATAAAATAAGGTGTTTTTAGAATTATTTTATAACCCTTCATTCTCTCTTTCTATCAAATGTTAAATGAAAGTATGGTTCAGGTGATTGTGTGCAAAACCACCTCCTCGTAGATATATTATTCATTTGACATCAACATAACTAATGGATTATTATTAAGAATAATTATTTTTATATAAAATATATTTATGAATTATTTATTCTATATAAATTATAAGTTCTTTTATAACTTCATACATTTATATTCATTTTGGAAGTATTACATCACCCGTTTTTCTATGTAGACAACCATGTCCCTAAAATAATGTGATTTATTTTTAATTTTCCCATTACATTAATTGTAATACAGTTATTTTTATTGTATTTATATATATATATATATATAATATTGATATTAAAAAGAATTAATTAACAGCTGAGAATGTGGGGTTGAATAAGTTATTCAAATTTTATATGTTTCAATAATATTCAAAACATATACCCTACAACATATTACAATTTATTTCTTTAGCATCATTTAGTAAATTCATATGTATGAAAAATATGGAAGGAATGCAAATCTCACAATATTTTAATAGATTGTCCTTCTTTTGAAAATCTACATCCTTTCCAAAACTACTAATGTGGGTCTATATAAATATAATATTATTAGGAAGTGAATACAATATGTGCCAACTATCGATAGTAACCTTTAATATCCCAATAGTAAAGATTATAATGACTCTAATTAGTTTACAATGTTTAATTATGAAACAACCGATATAAACAAAAAAATAAAGTATTTTTTGATAATTATCTATAATTTATCTATCTAAATATTCATCTTGATTTGTATGGATCCAATTTTCCCAATCCAATGAGTCTATATCCAATTATCTCAATACAATCCGTTTAGATCCTATTCGCTCAATAAGATGATACTGGATCAGATTCACTCAGTATGATGAGTTTGGATTTGATTCTATAAATTTGATGGTCTTGATATGATGAACACATTCTCAATATGAAAAAACTGATACTCCACTCAAATACTCAATATGATCTTATTTTGTCTAATTGATTCAATACAATTACTGAATACGATCTTCCCAATACGAAATTGCTTAATCTAGTAAACAAAAAATCACATGTCTTATCCTCTTCGTGAAATCTCTTCCAAACAATGACTCTTAAATGATTTATTCAGAACTCCTCGTTTTCCACATGTGTGAAAGTTAAATATGGATGAATGGAATAAGCATATATTTATAGGAGACCTAGAATCCAAAAGTGGGAAACATGAAAACCTTCATTGCTTCCTCAAATTGTAGACACTCAAAAAATCACTCAGATTTACAACATCAACATTGACATCTTCAAACCAGCGTAGATCTATCTATGATTAATGATAATATTAATTTCATGATTTAACTCCTCAACTCGTAATAAAAATTCTGTAACTTTATTCTTGAGTCTACATCATATTCACCTCAATACAATTTCCCTATATTTCTTAGTGAATCAAATTTTGGTATCTGTATCAGTGAATCCAAATTTTGTATTGTTCTCAATGAAACTAAATTTTGTATCATTATAAATGAATCTTAATTCTATATCCTTCTCAATTAATCTAAATAAATTCTCATTATGAGGGAATTCCCATTATGTTGTAATTACCATTACGATGTAATTACTATAATGATGGATATCCCCTTATAATGAAATCTCAATACTAAAACTTTTAAATTCATCAAACCTCTCCACAATTTCTTCAAAAGATTTGATCCTGAAATTGTTAATAATTTTTAAGAACATTTTGACCAGAAATGTAGAATATGAAATGATTTAGAATGTATGAAAACATTCTTCTTCTAACACCTATTTCATCTAAGTGCCTCTTAGACAAAAAACTGACTTCTTTAGTCAGCAACTTCATTCTTTCTCTAATTAAAACAAAGGAAAACTTCAAGAAAAAAAATTCTTCATATTATTCTATTGGATCCAATGATCTAAATTCAATGATGATGAATACAATACTGCAAATATGATTTTTTTTCATTATGATTGTTATGGGTATACTACCAGAATAACAAAAACATTCATTTAAGAAATTGTTTGTCATCAAAAAATAAAAATCATTGTTAACTAACCATAAAGGATATTCATTTATAATATGATAAATTTTATTTGTTCATGATTCATTATATACCTTTCATTTGTTCCATGCATGGAGAATTTCAAACAAAACTTTTTTATACATATAGATTACCATCTAAAAATGGGAAGTCATTCATTTTCTATCACAACATTAGATGATTTTTTTTAAAATTTAATATAAATTATATATATTATAATAATTACAAGATTAACATTATATAGATGATGGAACTATGATCAATGTATAAGGATCAAAACTACTGAGTCTACAAATAAATGGAAAATGAAGCAATTATCACTGGAAAAAATAATTCTAAAAAATAATTGTCAATAAATAGGTGATGGTATGATATAAATAATTAATATATGGTATAAATGAATATGTTTCATGAATATTTTTATACTAAATCATTATATATTATTGAGGATTTTATAAACAATAAAAATTAGGATTAAACATTAGTTAGGGAATTCTCGTCTCATTGTTTTTTTTTGTAAGAAAAATGCCACATGCAATACATGATTATCTCATATAGTGTATATACATACCTATTTATATTATATGTCATGAATTTATTTATATTATTATTATTTTATTTTTCATGTAATTTTATTTATTTCCTCATAGATATGATAAAAAATATACCAATACAATAATGTATTTCTATTACATTTTAATTTATATTATGATATTAATTTATTAAATTTATGACAATTATATAAAAATATACATATCTATAAATATATTTATTTATATTTTTTGTTGTTACATATAGATATTACATGTTCTTTTTTCATTTTCCTTACTTATTATTCTCTTGATGGTGATAATTTATTTTAGATAAACAGACATTATTTCTCCCTTCGGTCAGGAATCCTTTATATCATTGACCATATTTTACATAAATTTTTTTAAATAATTTTATTATTATTTATTAATAAATGATTAATTAATTTTTTAAAATAAAATTTAAAAATTAAATTTTCTATGCTTCGAACATTGAACATTTTACCAAATTTATATGTAGAAACGTAGTTTTATTGATTAAAAAAAATAATAAAATTAACCACTTTCATTCAAACACAATGATTTGGATATTATATTAATTTTTCAAATTTAATTATTAATGAAAATATTTTATTGAGTATTTTTTATATTTTTATATATGTTATTTATAAATGAATACTATTTTGGAAAATTAATATTTCTATGATCAGTTAAATTTATTTTCATCTATAAAAATATATATTGATATATCTTAGATTTCATTGGGGTTATGATCAACTTATAAAATTATTATTCAGTGTATAAAATGTTTATTATAATAATGTTGAACTACTTAAGAAATACTTTTTAATTACTATGTGATTAATTATAATTAAATGATAATTGTTTTAATGATATTATTCTATACATATGAATGGAAAATAATTACATGATCTCTGGTTTCATTAAAATTCTCGATACAATAAAGTAAATATTACTATTTTATGATATCAACGTGTACATGGGAGGTTATCTAATGACAAAAATATGATATGCAAGAGGTTATCGCAATCCAATAATATGTTTCATGTGAGATTATCAAAATCATAAAGGAGTTAAATGGTCAGTTAGAATAGTAATAATATTTTTTGAATGGCCTGGTTGGTTGTGTTGACAAATTTTTTTATAATTATAATTATCCCACACTTTACTCTCATCTTTTATGACATGAATTTAGGTCCATGTTATTCTCTCATAGGTAATGTACTTTTATTATTCTATAATTCTTGTCTTATACACAACCACAATTTATACCATGACTAATGATTATGATATAAAAATTTTTAAGTATTATTCTAATAAAATTCTCATGTTAACATACCCTCATGCTCAAGTCATGTGTAAAAGATAGTATTGAATGACATCTCCCTTAATTAACCTTACTGGGAAGATACGATCACCCATTATTATATTTCATTATCTCTACGATGTGATAAATGATTTTTCTGAGGATACATATTTCAAGGGATTTACTTATGATGAACATTGGGGGAGATGATTTATTTCATTGATGTATATGTTTTTTATGTATCTAGGTTTCCAAGAACTATCACGATTTATGTTTAATTTGGATATCATAATTATATGTAATTAATATTCATAAAATATAACAAATTATTTTTATATATAAATCAAAGGATTTATTACAGACACACATTCATATTATGGATGTGTCTACACAACTTACAAAACTAATTTTACATGATTAGATAGCCTTAACATATGCATTAATCCTCATTTTTTTCTTATGATACATGTTGATGCATCTTTGGTCTATCTATAACTAGGACCCACATATCAATTTAATACACTATTCATTCCTCATATAATGAATGTCAAATATTATTCATTATTAAAAGAATTTATAAACAAGATACTATAAATATTGAATTTAGAATATAGAATAATTTCCTAATCAATTAAATTAATTTCATGATTATCATCCTTCAACTGATACATTATATATGAATGGTATAATATTCTTTTGATATCAACATTGTGTATGTGATATGGTATAAATCAAAAATTCATAGTATATGAATGTGGAGTTGAAAATAATTTTCAATTAAATGATATAGTGTAATATGGAATGTCATCATGATAATGTTAATGACAATAGAACCATGAATCAGTAATGGATAAAAGGAGACTACAAGATGATCATATAATAAACCATGAAAAATAAATTATTTCCTAATTATTTAAACAGAAATTAATCATAATCAATTAAATTAAGTTAAATTATTGTTATTATATTATTCTATCTCTATTATATATTATGAAACATCAAATATTGTTATCATAGATTAAAATACCGTTTTAAATAATGCATGATGATTTAAATGAAAACATGGAATATAAAATTTTCATTTAGAATCATTAAAACTCAATAATTTATGTATTAATAAAATATTTAATTTATTTTAATGTTACTATAAAATACTATAATGGAATTGATATATTAATTATTTTCCATGATAATAAGAAAACCATTCCTTAAATAAATGTTAAAAACATGGTTTCTATTGATACTCTTGGTAATGAGTTAAAAAGTACCTTATCATAAATTGTTAAGATTAATCCACTAAAACATTTAAAATCAAAACCAAAAATATTTAAATATTAATTTAATCATATAAAATAATAATTCTAAAAAAATTTAAATAATCTTTTTTCATAAAATATATTTATCTACCATATGAGATATGTGAAAATTTTGTTATGAAAATATTAATGATTTTTAAATACAAAAGATTGAATAATATTGATTAAATCAGGTCTAAATCATATATAACATGAATATAAGAAAATGAGAATGTTTTATAAAGAAATTTAGGCTAAAATTATATCATTAATTATTTTATCCTTAATACTCATGATAAAAAATGAGAATGTGAAATCAATCCTTACTCTTCTTCTAGATATTCAATAAAACCCTTGTAAAGGATATCAAATGAATAAAAACCTTCAATAATATGAATAAATAGTAATTTATGATATAATAATTCAACGAGGAAGGTTGTAAACAATTTAAATAATATTTGATTTCTATTGTTAGAAATGTCTCATTTATGTGTAAATTTGATGAAATTTAAATAACCACTTGTCCAATGTTCTTCTTATATGCTCATAACATAAATTATATTAAATATTGTTTTATTATAGATATATAAACCTCTCATATTCATAATAATCATAGAATATATGATTAATATATAAAATTTACTCAACCATTTTTTGAAATCACATTTTTAACATCATCATTACTTTGATTAACCATTACATTTTTTATATCTATCGTTGGATAGTTTTTTTGGTCATTGAATCATTATCATTATTTTATAATTTATAGAATATTAATCATAATATATTAATCATGTTAATACATTAAATACATATTTATAATCTTTCATGAATGGTTGACATGAAAAAAATTCCATTGTTTTATGGATGTCGTAGTCCACATTTTTACTGGAATGACATTATGATTTTCCAACTGATGGAAGGTTATGAATATAAGTAATACATTTTATTATCAGAACTATAATTATGTGATGATTATAATATATATTCGTTAAAAATATCATGATAATGATCATTGTGATTTGGTGATTAAAAATTAAACACATCACTTCATGGAGGTGGTAATCCATAGGTATTCATGAATGATGTTTTCATTTCCCATGAGATGAAAAGGAAGATAAATAATGGGTTTTAAATCAACATAATTACATATTTTTTTGAATATATTTATGTTATTTTAATTAAAAATTTAGTAAATAATTTATGATTGTTTAAATAAAAATAATATCAAATAACTTAGTTAAAAGTTGTATGTATTTATTGGGAATCCTATGTTAGGTAACAAAATAATCCATCATTGGAAGCACTTATAGGAATTCAAGAAGATCTTGAATGTGGAAAAGGATTCATAGATGTTATTTGGTTGATATTGGATAAAAAATTTCTCAATATGATTGAAAAGTTGGGGAAATAAATTCTTTTCTATACATTGGTATTTTATGAAATATTTCTCCTTAAATAAATTTGATTTCATTGACATATCATTTTAGATGCATTATTGTGTATAAAAGAAACCATGACACATAATTGAAATATTTTTATATAATGTCACTACTATATATTATATATTGGGCAAGAAGGTATGAATATTGCTCAAGAAAATAAACAATTTATTTATATATGTATAAAATAAATTTACTGGTTCTCAATAGGCAACAAATAAAAATAATTTCATTTTATGGTAAATAGAGATGTTTTTCTTAAATAAAAATTTCATGCACATAATGTTTTTTATTTATATTAATTAGATTAACATTTATTGATGAACTAATTTTATTAAATTAAAAGATAAATAATATATTCAAATATTTTAATATTAATATAATTGTTTTTAGTAGGAATTGTATCAGAATAAATCTACTGTCATATTAAAATATACAATTTTTTCAAAAATGGTTTTACTAAATTATGTAAACAAATTGATTCATAATTTTTAGCTATATATGGGAATTGAATATTGAAAATTGAATTCCATTTGAAAAAAATCCACCTTAGTAATGGTAAAACATGGTTAAAACATTTAGATGAGGCTTCAAAATTTCAATAACTCATGCCTTTATCCTTTTAGATAAGTGGGGTTCCTCCATTATAATAAAAGTCATGAAGATTTAAAAACCTTATTCTATTTTTTCTAGATTATTATATTTATATTACATTATGAAAATGAAGAATATAAATAATAATTTTTTAAATTATTTAATATAATTTCTTTAAAGATAATAATAGTATAATATTGGTTCTAAATGAATATTTTAAAGAGGAAATTTTTTTACCATGAAAATTTATTTTATTTTTTTAGTGATTAATTAAGTATATTAAATAATAATGCATCACCAAAATATTATTTATTCATTTAAAAGTAAAATATAAATGATTTTAAAACTATTAAATATAATACAGTTTAGGTGAATTATTATGTTCCATAATTTCTATAGATAATTATAACATATTATGGGTTTTAAGTCATTCAAATTAATATTACATTATCATTTTGATTTACTAATTTTCAAATTATTTGAATAATGTTAAAATTATATTATGGACATTTTTAAATAATTGATATTCAATTAAATAATTAAAAATTATTAAAAACATTAAATATGATAAGTATGATGATATATTATTGAAATGTTAATCCATTGGGAATTAATGAACCATGTTATACCTTATATTTAATATTATATCCCATTATTATAAAATAGTTTAATTCATGGATACATTTAAGAATATTATTTTGTAAAGATATATATTATATTTAAATATTTTAATAAATTCCAAGTGTGTTCCTAACCTCTCTTGTATAAGGAAACACATTCTATATTTTCATCATAACACCAATATCTATATATGAAGACCAATCCCTATCTAATTCTATTATAAACATCACTCAAAATGATGTTGTGGTGTTTTTCATCTTAAATTACCACTATATGGGTCCTTGAGAATAGATTTAATGGAGGCCCATCAAAGAAGAGGCAATCATCCTACCCAAATATATTCAATTTATTTGTTCTTTTACCTCCTCTAAATATGTTGTATTCATCATAAAATAATATATTATGGTTCTTAAATAATTTTAGATTTGATTATGAATCTATAGCCTCTAATATTCTCCCTCTTTTCCATCAAATTATATGTGAATGTATCACCCGTGCATTGGTGTGGATTTCTGCCTCCAAATAGACATACCATTTATTTTGAATCACCATTTTTCATGGATGTTAATAATGAATATTTAAATTTTTAAACATTATATTTTTATATTAATTTAGCATCAATATTTATAATATCATATCTACTTTCTTTCTTTCCTATATTTTTGAAAATTATATTGTAGGTCGAATGTACATGTGGACTCACAACTCTATGAAAATAAGTGATGATTTTTTTCATTCCTCTTTAAATTAATGGAAATATGTACATATTTAATAAATATATATTATATATATTATATAATAATGAATCATTAAAGGTGATTTTTTATATTTCTTTCTATTTTTTCTATTTTTCAAAAAATAAAATTAACATTTGTGGTTATTTATGTTCCAAAATAATATTTATTTCCATCATAACTCATTAAATTTCTAGTTTCGGTCGTTAAGGGTGATTGAATGGCGTTTGGAGAGTTTTTAGTGGTGTCTGGAGGTGAAGAAGTGCAACTGAAGGTAATTCATGTCGTATAATGTTTACATGAAGTGAATATGTATTTCACGACCTATATAGCTACATGGTTCATGGATTGTACATGTATGAGTGGTATCCCATGAAAAGAGTACACATCTTGTTTGTTGGATTCATGAAATGTATCAAATAATAATTTAGGAACCATTTATTATAGTGAAATTTTCAATTTTAGAAAACTCATGGATTACCCACCTTGTAATGTTTACATGATTTAAAACCAGAGGGATTCCATGTTTTACATACTCTTATCCTATTATTATCAAAATTAGATCATGGGTTCTCTCCCCCTTATTCAAGATGGACCATAGGGGACAGGATGGGGATTTCTATCCCACTTCTCCTTACAACGATCAACATGTTTTTGTGGTTAATTTTTGATGATCCATCATGACTGCATTCCATTTTCCCAATTGTTTTCCCTTATTCATTTCTTAGTGATTCACTATGTTTTTTTGTCTATGAGGTGATTTGGGTTTCTTTTTGATATATCATTTTTGTAGTGTAGGTTTATCATCTATTTTCTAAATGATGTTGTAGTTAGTGGGGTTTTCTTATTCTCCCTATAGTACGAAGAATATCATAAAATAATAATTGAGGTAGGGAATCTCTAGATTATCTTTATTTTATATCAAATAAGAAGGGTGTACTCTTTATCATATATGGGTTATGTTCGTGAGTGATTAATTAATATATAAATTACCTATTAAATTCAAATTGAAGGGGAAAGGGGAATAATCTTCATAAATTTACATATGTGTTATGATTGGGGTATTGATTTGTTTCAAGATCTATTTGTTGTTTGTCTCCTTTTAATTATTATTTTTATTTATACTGGATTATTACATCAACCCATCAAATTTTTTTTAAGAGATACATTAAGTGTTTCCTATTCAATACCTGAAAGTATTTATTTTATATCTAAAGCAATAGTGATCAGATTGTTATTGTTTTTATTCATTTTAAAATATAATAAGATTAAATTCATTTAGTCTATTTATGTATAATCCAATTCAATTATTTCTATGGTGAAAATTTTTACCAAATTTATTGCTGGTTTTTCAATTGATATTATAGTTTTCAGATTAATGTCAATTCATCATTATGCAGATATATCAAGATAGATTTAACAGATTCATTGGATAATTATAAAATTGGTTACATAATTTAATTATCTTATCACAATTAGTTTATGTGGATGACTGAAAAAGATTTTTTGATACTCTAAACATTTAATGATGCTTTTAAAGTTGTTTCTCAATTATATAGTGAATAGTTTTGTAATCCTACAGTATGTATTTTTCTAAAATCTATAAAATTTTCAAAATCACAAGAAACCTAGTGAGATCAAAATCTAATAATTTTATATTGATTTAATCTGTTTACATAATGGGTTGAAAAAGTTATTTGGATGGTCAATAAATTCACCAAATATTGGGAATAAAGTTTACCAGTAGTAGTTTTCCAGAATGTAAATGATTCACATTTTAAAAATTTCAAGATATGATGAAGTCAGATTGATTTGATTCTTGAAAAATTGGAAATATATTGAAATTTAAGAAAAAATTAGGCTTGTGGTATTATGGATGAATTTGAGGATAAAGCGATAAATAAATCAGTGATTTCTAAAATTAAGTTGTTAACATTTTATGGATACAATATTCATACTTTACGTTGGTAAATTCAATATAAGGAATAAAACCAATGTTTTATAAATGTGTTGATGAGTTATCAAACATATGATGAACAATTTTTTTATGGATCAGAAACCCAACATTTAGTGATTGATAAACATATTGAATATCACCACTATGTTGTATTTTGGAATTAATGGTTATACCATACAATCAGGAAATTGAACTTATGGTTTATCAATGCTACGTTCAAGTTTTTTTACTAATAAGGATGAATATATGTATCATAATCCCTACATTACATTTACATCCCTTCATTATGTGTGGATACATAACCATATGATGGATGGAACTATATGCTACGCAAAGGAATCATATGTTGCATAGTTGAACAAGTATGTTTGATATTTTGTCGTTACATGAAGTAACCCGTGGATGTACTGGTCCATGACAGAGATTTATTTAAATATATTATCCATGATTTATGAAACCATATCCATAGAAGTATATATCAATATAAGGAAGTATTATGAATGATTCAATGGATCACATGCAACTGAATCAATAATTTTTATTTATATTGGATATTATGGATCTTTTTGATTTATTTGATTTCCAATATTCTTAATTTATTATGTGGGTATTATATAGGAACTATATTGACCATATATAAATGGTTTGGAATGAATTTAAATGGGTGTTTTAAATTGTTCAACACAAGTTTTATTTTAGAGATATTATTATATGAGTTGTTCAAAATATTTTGAATTAATTTATTATATAATTAGTCTAAGAGAATTAACAGGAAAAAGTGATGCATTATTCATGGGGATCATTATGATTATAAATAAATTTATTTATTTTTGGTATCCTAAAGAATAGGAATGTTGATACAACTACTAGATATTTATTCACTATATTTAACTCTATCTAGAATGAATATAATGTACACAATGATGAAAATAGGAAACATAAATACGGTGTTAAAAAGAATGTAGTGAAAATATTCACACTAAATGTAGAAACATTTGATGATAGAAATATTCATTGTACATGCATTTTCACTCAGGGTGATTGGATAAAGTAAACCCACATAAACAATGTCTAATCAATTTCTTTTTTTTATAAAAGTACAATCGTGCTTGAAATTGAAGATTATTTTTCTGATTCTGTTGTATTATATTGAATATCATATTCATCGTTGAGTTATTTCTTCAACTATAAGCTTAACCGATTCAAAAAAAACATAACTTCGTATAATTTATTTTTAAGTATTGTCATCTAAGAATTAGTCATGGTGGTGTTTTAGATTATCAGACTATGTTTTGGATATATCATTTACCTGTAAAAGAACTATAATTCCCTATAAATGCCTTGTGCCATTCCAACTACCTGTACTTAGTTGTAGATGGTCTTGTGATAAGAGGAAAAAATAGTGAAATTCACCAACCCTACGGAGTAATGTATTTTTAGAGTGTACTATGGGATTTCAGTGCCCTGACCCACTATATATCCTTGTGTTCTTTTGTGTATTTATTTTTATTGATCTCTCAACATGATCAATGAAGAAATGGATCACTTCTTTTGAAAAGGGACATTTTAATATTGTCATGTTTTTAAAAAGGAAACAATTCACCCCCACCAATGGTGACTACATTATAAATATCCTTACCTAACAATTATTATCAAATATAGTGCTCTACAAATTTTAGGTGGCTCAAACAAGCCCGAGTTAACGATTTAGAACAAGAGAATTATTAATGGAAATTTTCATAAATGGAATGTTGATGATCCATGAACCTTATTTTAATGGTGATAATTATGGATTATGGAAACATTTATTGATGATATATATGAATAATCAATATTTAAATGATTATATGACCATTTTTAAAACATATGAAAATCATGGAGAAAAGAAAATGTGGGATGCTCCTAGGAAAGCTTATTATGATATTAATTCAAAATCCCTGAATTCAGTTGTATGTTGTCTTGGTCTTGATGATTTTAATAATGTTTCTCAACGTGCTACAATATATGAGATGTGAAGGACTAATGATATTACGTAGGAAGAAACTAGAAATTTCAGACAACTAAGGTATAACACATAAAAACATATATTTGACACATTCTAGATGAATTAATGTGAGATAATCACTCAAGTGAAAGGATGACTAATAGAAGTTGTCATGGTTTTCACTTCGATGAGAAATCTAATTCTTTAACCCGATCAGATGTTAATGAAACATCGATTTTTACCGATTTTGTTGGTTGTAATTGTAGCATCTATTCAAACAATCACACTAGTAATTCAATTAAAGATGAAATAATTGATCACAACCATGATGGTGTACGAAGTAGAGTTCCAAGAAAATGTTGAAAATCATATTACTATCAAAATGGATAGAGTTTAACTCAATGATTCAATTTGATGAATTTTATGATTCTGACACTAGTAATTAAATTCAACTAATGTGATACCTCATCTTGTTAAAAATATAGAATGTTGTGTAATGGGAGAAATGAGAAATTGAAGTTGAATAAAGGGAAAGATGTCATATTCAACGACTGTAAAAACAATGGTCATTTCTGACCTGAATGTCCTTTACATAAAGATTAATGTAAATATGTATATAAACAAAAACGATATAAAGGACTTATGTCTAGTAGTAATGCATATAAATATTCCAATGATGAATATACTACAATCTAAAATGATAAGCATGATAAAATGTTAATCTATGTCTTAGGGCTCATGCTGAGGAGGTACAATCATCTTACTCTGAATGTTATAATTATGAAATTCTTTCTTATGATAAAAATACTAATATTTGTTTCCGGTTTCATGATAAAATTTAATATTTCATGAAAGATCATAAAAATGTTATAAAAATATTATGATTCAATTTCAATTGATATTGAATACTAGTCAAAATTCATTTCTAATTTATGGTCAAATTTTCCAAAAATATTTCTGATCTACATGAATCTAAATTTAATGAATTATTGGATGAATTTGATATTGTAAAAAAGTTATTCAAGTATACTTATCAAGGGATAGAATTAATTGAATCAAATTTTTCTTAAAAATAATATTCAAAAAGGAAAACTTGTTATTGTTATTAATAGTGAAAAGAAAAGATTATATAAATATTATTATGGCCATGGTTAAAATAACAAAATAAATTCCATTGTTAAATGTTTTTATTGTTGTATTAAAATACATTATTCTAATGATAATTATTTTAGAAAATCAAATTTTTTTGGTGTTAGGCATTTTCATTATTCAGAAGAATTATATAGCAGTAATTATAACATTTTTGATCAAAATGAACATATTTTGTTTCCAAAATTATTATATATTGACACTAATAGACCCAAAAGTATATGGGAACCAAAAGGAACCTGTATGTGAAACTTTTATGCAATGTTACACTAAACATCATCATTATATCATCAAGTGGATGCTTTAAAATTATGGGAATTTTTTTTATTAAAATTTCATATTCTATTAAATAGATGATTCATAAGAGCTAGAATGATTAATCTAGGACGTATTTTATTTTCAATTTTAATATTCAATTTCAATTCACTAAATGTTTTTACAGGGGGACAATATTTTTATTATTGTTTTCTATTTTAATCCACTATGTTT
This sequence comes from Viscum album, assembly GCA_963277665.1. Lineage (NCBI taxonomy): Eukaryota > Viridiplantae > Streptophyta > Magnoliopsida > Santalales > Viscaceae > Viscum > Viscum album. The sequence continues at coordinate 666,696,346 of OY728165.1, read as the reverse complement.
TATTATTATTCTAAAGCTAAAAAATTAAATCTTTTTGCACTATAATTTAATGAAATGAAATAATTTGTTGATTTATTTTATTAATAAATGACCTTCAATTGTTTTAATATGATTTTATATATCATGCTCGAAAGAATGTCTTTAATGATTAACTATTTAAATTAATTCCATGTTCTCAATTAATCTCTTTCTGTTTTTGATATATTTTTCTATTATTAATTTAAAATATATTGGTCAATCAGGACATACATAATATTTTTATTTAAATTATCATAAAATTATTTTAACTAAATTCATTGAAAAAACTATTCATTAAATTATATGAAAAATATATTAATTATATTCATTAAAAAATCATATTAATTAAATAATTTGAAAATCCATTATTATATGTTCTATTTTATTAATTTATTTATTTAAAATATTTTTTTAAAATACATGAAAATAATTTATTTAAATTCATTGAATATCTTATAAATTAATACTTGGCCTTAAGAGTAGTAATATTTAATATTTAACATGTGTTTAAATGTTTCATTATTATGAAATTAATTTAAAAGTTTAATAGAGTCATTATAAAACCCTTGTTAGTCAATAAATAATATTATATATATTTTCATGGCTATTTGATTATCTTTTTTCAACATTTTGTGGGAAGCATGAATTTTGCAGATGTATATATTATTGTATGTATTTAGAAAATATTTTGAAATAACTCATATTTTTAATATTTAAAATAATTATAATAATAATAAATAAAATTTTAAATACATAAAAAATATTACCCAGATTTTATAAACATAAAAAATATTTTTCAAATAATAAATTCTTAAATAAATATTTTTCTATTTTACAACATTAAAAAATTTATATTTTAAATAGTCTTAAAAAAATTATTTTCCAAATTGTAATTACATAATTATTTTTTCAAATTTAATTTCTATAAACAAATTAATGTTCAAATTTTATATATGTTATTTTGTTGTCAAATTCTAAATATTTTAAAAGGCGAAATAAAAATTATTTTTATAATTTTTTTTTTCTATTTATATATATTTATTTATATTTATTTTTACATATATCTAAAATTAAAATTTTTTATAAGAAATATTAAATATATTGTATTATTTATTTTTATTAAGATCACATTTTTTAGATCCTCACAAAAAAGGGAAGAAAATGTTTATAGTAAGTTAGTGTTTTTTAATTATCAAAAACATGGATATTTTGATGTTTCTATTTTCATATTTATTTTTATTTAGATTTGATAATTTAATTATCCCATCAATATTTCTTTTCTAAATAATTTTTAAGTGATTTATTATTAATACGTCAATGTTTATATTTTATATCTGATGAAATAATAATCAAATTGTTATGGTTTTAATAACATTTGAAAGACACAATATTATATTCATTTCATATGTTTATATTAAAAGTCAATTCAATTTTTTCTACAGTGTAAAAATATAGCGAGCCTATTTCAAGTAGGTCAAGTGATATTGTACTTAACAACTTAATGTCAATTTGAAATTACCTAAAATCATAAGCTATATTGAATATATTCATGAGAAAACTATAGCCTTTGATAAATAGTCGTATTATATAATCATTAGTAGTTTCAACGGATGTCTGAAGAAGATTTCACTCTAAAAATCACTAAGGTTTATAAGGCAATTTTTCATATGTACAGTGAATAGATTAGAAATCCCATAGTATTTATTTTTCTGCATGTTCTAAAATAGTCAGAATCACTCAAAACCTAGTGTTATGGATATACAATATGTTTATCTTTATTTGAACAGTTTACATTAAAGGTTGAAAAAGTGGCTTGGATGTTCAATAAATTTAACTTATATTGGGAATGTTGTTTCCCACAAGTAGTTTTATAGAATGTTATTGCTTCAAATTATTGAATATACCGGAGAAGTTAAAGATTAATTGATACGATTCTTGAACCATTTGAAAGATATTGAGATTTAATAAAAATAAGTCTCAGGGAATTAATGACGAATATTATGATAACGGGCTAAAAAAACTAGTTAATTCTGACATTATGTTGTTTACATTTTCCAAAAACATAGTTAACACACATCATTGGTAAGAATAACATTTGGAATGTACCCCACATTTGTGAATTTGATAGTATGGTTTATCAATTTTATGTTCGAGATTTTATACTGACAAGGATGAATCTATAGAAAATCATTACGATGTTACTTTTTTATCCCTAAATTACATGATGTCTGTGGTTTATATAAGTAACCACACATTTGTAGGAACACTATTCTACTCAATAGTACCATACATTTCATAGTTGAAGCCAATGATAGATATTTTATTACTTGATAGAAACCTACGTTTGAATTTTCAATGATAGAGTTTTATTTTAATATATTATCCATGATTTTTGAAACCATTTTGATGGAAGTATATATCGTTATAAGTCTATTTTAATATTGATTCAATGGATCACATGAAAAATATTAAATTATTCAAATTTTTTAGTTGTGTTATGAGTCTCGTTGAATTATTTGATTTCATATATTCATTATTTATTATGTGGATATTTTTTAGGAACTATTTCTACTATATTTAAAGAGATTTGAATGGATTTTAAGAGTTTTAAATATTTCAGTGCATCTATTATTTCTGAGATATTATTGGAGGATTCATTAAAATTATTTTGAATGAATTTATTAATGATTTATTTTACATGAATAAAGAGGCAACTTTGTTACACTAATATTTTTGAAATTTATAAAGGTAATTAACTATTTTTATTTTTGGTATCGTAATGAATAGGATTGATGTTACATATTCTTGATATTTATTTCCTATATATATCATTAAATGGAAATAAAAATATATAAAAAATTAAGAAAAGTAAATACGTGAATAATATGATAAAAAATGGTGTTTGATATATTCATACTAATGCTTGATGCTTTTGAAGAGGAAAATATTATTTATAAATTCATATTCTATCATGGTGTAAAGATGAAGGAATCCTTCACAAACATTGTGTAATTTATTTTCTGTTGTATAATGATGATGAAGTATGATAGACATTAAATATTATTTTGCTGCCAATATTGTGTTATATTGAAGATCATCTATATCTATCAGTTGCTACTACAACTATGAGCAAAACCTATTTCACAAAAACCTTCATCTCATCTATTTTATTTTCGAGTATTGGATACTCTGACTCAGTTCTCGTAGTGTTTTAGCTTCTCAGACTAAGTTATTGATATTGAAGTTCCTCTTAAAAGAACTAAAAATCCCAATAAAACCCATGAAAGGTGAAAATTTACTCTACCCAGATGTAGACGATCTTGTGATAATAGAACCAACTAGTGAAAATCACTAAGATCGTGTAATAGGGTTTTTGTAGAGTGTACTTGGGTATTTTGTTGCTAATAAAATTATACATCATTGTGTTGTTTTCCTTTTTTATTTACACTGCTTGCTCATCATTATTTGATAATGAAAGGATCACTTCATTTCAAGAGGTTCATTTTAATTTTTCCAAAATTTTTAAAATTACCCATTTCACCAATCTTATGTCTTCAATATAGACATCCCAACCTAAAATGATGTCCCACTAAGAACTGTGGCAATTTGGGGGATTGCTTGTTCTGAATGATATATGTATTTTTACTATTTTTTTATTGTTATTGTTGTGATTTCACCTTAAAATAGAAATTAGTTAACCACATATATTTCTAAAATTAAATGGATTCCCTAGGAATATGGATTACAGGATTGCACCTCTAAAATAACGTGAAATGTGATAAATTCCCCTTTTTATATCAATTAGATAGTCTATTAATGTTTTCTGATGTTTTTCCATTCGTGTGGGGTGGTGATGGGTGATTTTGATGTGATGTGGGGATGATGGGTGAGATATTGATTGTATTTTGGGTTTGCAAGGTTGGTTTTTAGAAGTTATTTTGTGGTGGTGAGATCGTTATTTCATGGTTTTGTTTTTCGTGTGGCGAGGTGGTTTTCATTTGGTTGTAATTTTGAGCGGTGAGGTGATAATTATTTTGTAGTGCTTTATTGGCGAATATGTGGTTGATTTTTGTTAATGCATTTGGGGTGGTAGGGTGGTGGTTATTTGTCTTGGCATTTTGGGTGACTATGTGATGATGTGATTGATTTTATGAACTTCCTATTATTTATAATCTTGTTATACAATATTCGTATGTAGTGATAGAGAAATTGATTAATATTGATTGAAATAGTTGTTGTTTGGTTTTTGTAAATTATATGGAAATGGATAATGAAGAATAAATGATGGGTTATGTAGATAAATTTGGATTATATTAAATAATTAATTGAATGGGATGGATAATGAATATGGTTGTCGGTGTGAGTTGTGACATGTGTCTTGTGTGGTGCTATATATTTTGGGGCATCATCAAAAGTGGCATTTTTTTAGTTTGATAATGTTATTTTATGAACCCATCAGTTGGTCTTATTTTTGGAAATATACATATATATCTATATTCCTTGTGATTTATTGACACACTCTACCTATATCAAAAACTAACTTATAACACCCAAATAGTCATGCATGGGGGGTTTCCCCCCAACATCCCAGAGATGGGGATGGATGACCGGTTACCCTCTCTTTCTCGATATCTCTTCTAAGAAAGTAGATATGCACAAAATGTGATGGAATGAGGTTTATTATTGAACTATTTGATTGACCTTGAATATATAGGTGATATGTGATGGAATATGTGTTTTTATGTGATATTTTATAACCTAGGTCTTATTAGGTAAGATGTGATGATCATGCTATTAGGTGCTAGTCCATGTGTTTTTAAGATATATGTGATATGTTTTTGTTGTGTGGAAGCATATAGTGGGGGACGTGCATGGTAGGAGGAGATAATGAGGTTGATTTACTTAATTTTGATGATACCCAACTACTCTAGTTATAGTTATGATGTGATGGTCCAGGTGTTTACAGGTGAGATTAAACGTGACCGTGTTATGGGGCAGTGGACCATGGTTCTACAAATGTGATGTGATGTTACTGTGTCTTGGGGATGTGGTGTATGTTATTAACATGTATGAGAGTGACATTATATATAAAATTGGGTTATGAGAGTAGCAAATTAGTGTGAATGTGGTCTAGGGTTCACTTTATCGATACACTTATATTAAAGTTATTTTTACATGGATTTTGTTATTTGGTTAGTGTGACTTGTGGTGTTTTGGACAGATAGTTGACCTGTTGGGGGGATGATGGTTCTATTATTTACTCAAAGGATTCATGGAATGATTCTTTCACATGTGGAAGAGAGACTTTGGTTTTCCTACTCAATACACTTGTATGCCAATCCTATATATATATAACTATTTTTCTATATTATAAGAGGACTATGTGGACCATGATATACATTACTATCATAGATATTTGGATACATTATGTTTTATTTTTTGATTTTTTTGGGTATTTACTTTTGGATACATTTATCAATATCATATTTATTTATACATGTATTATGGGATGGTTTTGGTTTATTTTTTATTATTTAATGGAGTTTTTTGATGATGATTCTTCATATCTCCCAATACTACATTAGTATAGAATGTAATTCCTACCATTTCATATTATTTTTATATCCTTGTTTCTTGTCACAAACCTATGGACTACTGTATTCAGGACTCGGGGGTTCCATTATCTCTATTCCATTACTATCATATCATTAGAGGGAGGGGTTTATGAAAGAGTGGTGTTAGAGGAGATGGTTGAGAGATAAGATGGTGTTTGGAGTTAGACATAGTGAGTTTTCTGTGGTAATGTATTGAGGTTGTTCAAGTCAACCACGGAACATGACATGTGCCTAGGAGACTAGTTTTTATACTTTATTTTAGGGCCCCTAGTGTTCCAATTCTTGGACTCTCAACATATTGACTGAAAAGTGATGAATAACTATTTTCTAGGTATATTATTTGGAGAGTTACATGCATCAGGATGATATTTGTTCATGTTTTATTTGGAATGTCTGGGAATTTTAAATTAAATAATTTTAATTTAAATAAATCTAAATAAAATACCATATTATCAGGATTACACAATTATTATTTGATTTTAAAAATGGATCATGTACATATTCTGTGTGTGGATCAAGAAGTATAGGTTTAGTACGATAATTTAGTTTATCACCATAGGGATGATCTGAAGTGTGGTATTGATGCTTTGAATAGGGGGTTTGGGGCTTCTCTTCATCATGATTTGGAAAACTAAGAGTGAAGTGATTCATATGTGGAGATGAAGAGCTAGCTATAGGATCTTGAGATCACTTCCACTTTGATCCGGAGCCTAATAAATTATTGTGTACCTATGATAGACTATAAAATGTGGCGAATGTCTCTTCATTGGTAGAAAACGTATCTGGTACAGTGGAAGGCATTAAATTATTCATGGGTAAATTTTTAGAAGGAGTTACGGGGAGAGTTCCATCAATCAAATATGATAGCAATGAAGAGGTAGAATATTCAATCTCTTTAGTCGGGGATTTGTTCGGTGCATGAGCTAGGAATAAATTTTAGAAACATTTAGTGTTTTTACTAATATTTTTTTAGATGAGGATTCTAGTGTGAGACATCTTAAGGAGGTTCTTCTACCTTCTATCCTATATGACGTTGCTCATTTTATGTATCCATCATATCTGTTGGTTCATCAAAAGGTGAAGGTTACTGATTATTAGCACTTCAGATGGGGTTTTTCATTAGAGGGTAACTGATATGGTTCCTTGAGGGGTAGGGTGGTCAATGGAAGGTCTCAGTCACTAGGACCTTCTTTGTATCGACTGGCAGGGAGTTAACCACATATTTTTTTCTTTTTGACATCTAGGGCTATGGATTCAAATGATATCCCAAGAGATAAAAGGATAATGTTTTTTATTTTCGGGTTTCATTTCCATCTCCAAAATCCATGTCTAGTTGTTCCTTATGCTCAGTTTTGTCGAGGTGGTAAGGTTCAATGCCAACATCAGTTGTAGTTTCAGTGATATCATTTTAGAGGAATAAGAATCAGGTTTATGCTCTACCAATGGGAGATGGAGCAGGTAGATTTCAATCTCAACATTTTGTTCATGTTCATGGAATTGTTATCTTAGTATTTTCATGGTGGTATTCATTAGTAAATTGGTAGAGGAGCTATGAATTTATTGTTCTACGTTGCAGATGCAGTAATACCAGTGGTACTATAGATTGTTGGAGGTAAAATAATTTTGTTTTTTACTCCAAATTGTTTCTTTTTTTATATCATTACACTACATTGTTAGAAAAACTCTATTATATGATTTGGTACTAGATGTATAATTTCATCGTCTCCCAAAGTGTTTACTAATCTAGCCAGAGGCTAGAATAGCTTGTTTGATGTGTGCCATTGGTGTAGAATAAAGATGTTGGAACATCAATCGCATTGGTATCTTTTATACCATTAGATATATCCATATGATGTTATCCTAACCGTTGACTGGTATAATTTAATGCTTGTTGTTTTCAACTACTTCCGGAATTGGATCATGTTCTCATATGTGGATGGCCAATGTGTGGTTTGCATTGTAGAACGGGTTTTCCAGATGGGTATTCATAAGGATCCCCATCCTTCTTTGATTTCTATTTTTTAGATATACTAGAAACTTGGATAGTTGTGTTCCCTAGTTTCATTGAGGAGGCAATAGATATTATTCCTGTGGTGGTTGTGATGTCAGCCCCTTGACATGATATTGAGTTTGGGGTATTCTTTCTACCTGGCGCTTAGTAATTTTGATGGATCCGTATTGGATTAATTATTCTTAGTAGTGGGACTTGAGAATTTATATACAAAATATATTGTGAAAGTGTTGAATTTGGACCACTATGTCTCCATGGGGTGATCTAGAGTTGTTCTCTGAGAAGCTATATGTTATTTTGTTGTTTTTCATAAACTATTACATGTAAAATAAATAAAAAGATTATAATTTTTACCCTATTTCGAGGATCTATGATCTTTTCTACCTAATGAGCTGGGAACTTTGGTATTCTAATATTGATCTATGGTCAAGATATTACTAATTGGGGTTAAAGAGGGAAATATCCTGAATTATGCCTTTAGATGAAAGTACCAAAACATAATGTTTGTAGTCATGTCATTCGGGGTTATGTATACCCCATCTATTTTCATGGTGATTATGGAGTCATAGTTATATGAGACCTTGGACTACATCATAATCCTATTCATGGATGTGATCTTGATCTAATCAATGTCAGTGTAAGAGCATTTCAAGCATCTGAGATTTATTTTTTAAGTCCTTCTACACACTACTGGAATTCATGGTAATTGTGACGGAGTATTTGAGGAGAGATACCGTCAAAAAAAGTCTTTAGCGACGGGGCCCCATTCCAAATATCCCGTTTTAGAAACCGCGGTTGCAAATAAAAGTATTTGCAATGGGGCCGTCGCAAACAAATTTATTTTCAAACTGAATGTCTGGCTACCAGCTTGGTGCATCACCTCCTACCTCCCTCGATTCTGTCATCCCACTGATGATCTCCTCTAAAATCCACCACCTAACCAGTGTAAACATAATTCATCCCAAACATGAGATGAAATGTACTCTAGTCAGTGGGCTCTACACGGCTCATCAAAATCTGTCACCCCTGCTTTCTTAATGGTTGTCCTTCTCAAATTGTGCAAAAGCAGGCGAAAATGGTCACCCATAGAAACATGTCATGTCGTGTGGATAGCATCGCACAGGCTATCATCGATAGGATTCTATAATCCCTACAAATAATTTATAATATCAAGATGTTAATAAAATAAATTTCAAAATAAATATTATTTATATACATACCAACCAATGCTGGAACATGTTGCGTTTCACATCAACGGGAATTTGTTCCCATGTAATCCGTGGTGAGAAAAAATAATTTCACAATATATAACTCCCCTGCCCAATAGGTACATACTGAAAACTGTGAAAAATGAATAAATAATCAAACAATTAGTATATATATATATATAAATTAATTAAATCTAACTAAAATATACAGGGTACCATACCTATGTGTGCGTGGATGGAAACAAAGATGTGTATGTCACTCAGGGATAGGGTCAAGAATCATCAGTCGCGCAAGACCGCGCCCCCTCCACGTTCTTCCTGAACCACCATTAGGCTGAGGGTCAGCTGATCCCACATCCCCATCATCCAAAGGTAGCTCAGCCTCATCCAACTCACGCAATAGATCAGAGCCCATCTGAAACAAAAAATGATTATTGTTAGAAGATAGATGAAAATAACTATTATATATAGATATGTATTAGTTATGATTATAATTAGTATTTAATTTTGTCAATGTTCATCTTCATCCTCCTCTCAATAGCGGTCAATGTAAATTTCGTCATCTTCCTCCTCAACATTATCAATATCCAAATGTGTTTTAGTTTTAACATTTCATGTCATTTAAAATTCATTTGTATCATCATTAACATATTCATCCCCATTGATCCTTAATTATGGGGTGTCATCATCGATATTTATGTATCTTTGTGAATCAGATGGATTTTGAGCCGTCTCTTGAAAAATTTCAATTGCTTCTACTTCAGCGGAACCACATTCAGTTTGAGTAAACTGATTTTCCCAAGATTTCATTTTTATTATGCTCCACAAATCGATCAAGTCTCTTGAAGTAGCACAATACTTTTCATAATAAATATTATGTTCTAGTTGATCTAGTAAAAATGGTTCATTTACTGCAAGAAGACTTTTATAATTAATATCAATGATTCCATGATTCGGATGACACACAATCCTCCCTCAGTATCCAACCACCGACATTTAAACATTGTTATGTAATTATTTCCTAGATAACACATCCCAATAATTTCATCCAAAATGACATAAAATTTACCTTCAGTTTCTCTGTGATGAGATCGTCTCAAGAAAACACCATTGTTCATTGTTTTTTGACTCCCCGTATGCATGTGTATGAAATCGAAAACCATTCACCACATATGCATTATAAGATTTAACAATTTTTGATGGTGGGTAACTCAATATACACAATCTCTTATCAATTTTATCATCATATTGAGACACTAGAAAATATTTAAAACAATTATAAATATAATAAATAATAAACTGATTTGATATTAAACCATTAATAATTTATGTTATAATTTTTTGAATCCATTGAGAAATTTATTTTGTCTACGTCCTTCAAGAGTAGCTGATGTAATTTGTGGATGATTTTTCATGATATGATTGTCATATAACTTACAAATAAAATAAGTTTAAATATTGTAAAATAAATTATAGAATAAGTTATATAATCACTCAAAGGACAAATAATGTCATTTCTTCACAGTTGAGCATAACGTAAGTATGAGTTTTGTGATGGTCATCATCTAAAAGCCATCGTTCGTGCACTCCACTGAAACCAAGATTCGGCTGATTAAAAATTGTTAATTTATTTTCAATTTCATCATTAAAATTCCCCTCGTTTCACCTCATACGATTCTATTTTGAGGGATATTTAGATTCAAAATAAAGAGGGAAGAAAAAAGAAATTATCATCTTGACAATAAGCTTCAGCAAATGAGCCTTCAACTGATGCTTTGTTACGTATTTTTTTAATCAATTTCTATATGAATCTCTCAAATGGGTACATCCATCAAAACATTACTAGACCTACACAATTAGCTTCATGTAGAAAATATAATATCAGATTTTCTATTGAGTCAAAGAAAGCAGGCGGAATTATTTTTTCCAATTTACATATAATTACAACAACATCTTCCGGCAGTTTGATTACCGCATCATAGTATATTTTCGCTGCACAAATGTCTCGAAAAAAAATTTTGTATGTCAGTTATCGAATACCAAATCATAGAATTCAACAAACCTCTGAATCTAGATTACATTAGTCTTTCTATTATAAGATGATAGTCATGACTTTTTTATACAGTAATATATCCATTCTTAACACATCTTCCCAAATTGGAAGCATAGCCATATGGAAGTCTCAAATCTATAATCCACTAAAAGAATATTAAGAGACTCTCTTTGGATAGTGTTTAAGCTACTTTTGGCTATATTAACCTCTGTGATATGACATTTTAAAATAATTGATGTTCTGGTCACCTGCAAATTTGGGAAAGATCTAATCGTGCCATTACAGTATCTTTGGTCTTACCTGGTGTTTGCAAAACTGTATGACATAAATTATCAAAACAAATGTTCTCAATATGCAGAACATCCAACCTATGGTGGACCGACAAATCAGACCAATATGGAAGATCCCAAAAAATTCTCTGTTTTATCCAATTATGTTCTTTCCTAAAGCCATATATTTATTGTTTGTTTAATGATGGTCCAAATGTGATGGGGGGTAATGAAAATACAAGTGATTTTATCTCTGTACCTAAGATCATCTTTGTTGGTTCATCCCTTTCAATAGTTCCTTTTCTGAAATGAGATTTTTTCCTCCGAAAAGGATGATCTGTTGGAAGAAATATACGGTGACAATAAAAATATAAAGGGTTTTTTCCATTGGCCAGTATAATGTCTTCTTTTTCATTCATAGAGTAAGTACATTATTTCAGACCATGTGTACTTCAACCAGATAACATGGAATATACTAGAAAGTCACCAATCATCCACATCAATGTAGCTTTTAATATGAAATTTTGTTTCATAGAAACATCATATGAATTAACACCATAACTCTGCAATGCATTTATATCATCAATCAATGGTTACAAATAAACATCAATATTCTTTTTTGGATGTTTTAGGATTAATAGATTCAAATAGATATAAGTCTCCTTCATCAACATCCATGGAGGCAAATTGTACAGAGTTATAAAAATAGGGAAACATGAATACCGACTACTATAAGAACCAAACGAACAAAAATCGTCAGTAGAAAGACCCAATACCATGTTTCGGGCTGCTATATAAAAAGATGGATGCATACGATCAAAATGATTCCATGAATCACCATCAGATGTATGATTCAGGATTTTATTAGTTGAAATCTTGGTTTTGTGCCATGACATCATTGACGCTGTGTTCTGAGACCTAAATAACCACTGCAACCTAGGTGTAAGGGGGAATATCTCAAATGTTTTACTTGAATCGATGTAGACATCCCAGGTTGAGCTTCTTTATACCTCTATTTTCCACATGTGGAACAAATATCAAATGACTCATTTTCTCCAGAATATAAGATGCAATCATTTGGACATGCATGAATCATCCGATAACTAAGGCCCAAATTACGAATCATCCTCTTGTTCTTATAGTAATTTGAAGGCAACACATTTCCATTAAGTAAAAGTGTTTTATCCAATGAAAATCTCTGATCAAAATACTATTTTGACATTGCATTATCGGATTTAATAGCAACAAATTTTGCAACTGCTTATAATTTTCTTATCTTGAAACCATGATATAATGCATCCTCATTAGACCACATCAACTCATAAAATTATGATGCTGCCAACTCATGAGTAAAATCAATGTCATCATGAGTTTCATTTTGTTGCACATATGGAAATGCAACATCATTTACTAAATTTTAAAAATTTTGATGGATCCGGAATAAAGTTATTGTGATCTTCTATGAAACTAAATTCACCGTGTTGATATGAAAAAACATAATCTGGTTCAAAACCAAACCGCAAGGGATGACCCCAACCTTGTCAACTGTCTCAAATGTTCTCAGAGCACATTTTTTACAAGGACATTTAATTGTGGCTACTGAAACATATTATTATTTTGATGATGTAAATGCTAAGAAAGCTTCAACACCCTCAATATATACATGATTTAAACCAAAACCATTGGGATTTATGCACTGATTTATGAAAGATCGATCATCTAATAATGAGTGATGTCGACTCCCTTGTTCTTTATTTTTCTATATAAAATATAAAATCATCATTTATTTTGAATAGTTTGAAGTTAAAAAAACACTATCCTGAAAAATAAGATAAATAATTACAAATACATAATAATTATCATTAATTAAGGAAGACACAATTTCCAGTGGATTGAAGGCTACTCTTTTGTCTGAAAACTCATTTAATTTCATCTTTCTGACACTATATCGATAATTATTGCTAATTATTACAAATTGTTACAATTTATTACTAATTGTTACTAATTTTTACAATTTATAACTATTTATTACAATTAATTATTATTTATTAAACATTTTTACTAATTATTACTATCTATTACTAATTTTGCAATACTTAGCAATACAAAAAAAAAAGGAAAACTGCTTGAATAATGAAAGGAAATTTGGTAATCATCGTTGTGGAGATGATTACTAATTTTCCCTTCATTGTCCAAGAAGATTTAGTTTACTAATTATTAGTAATAAAAAAATTATACTATCAATATTTATGAGAAAACAATAATAAGATTATTAAAATAATAAAAAAAATTTACTAATTATTACAAATTATTACAAATTATTACAAATTATTCCTAAATATTCCTATTTGTTCCTATTTATTCCGATCTATTCCTATTTTTTCCTATTTTTTCTTAATTATTCCTATTTATTCCTATTTATTCCTAATTATTCTTAATTTTGCCTAATTATTCTTAATTATTCCTAATTATTCCTAATTATTCCTAATTATTGCTAATTATTCTTATGTATTCCTAATTAATCATAATTATTGCTAATTTTTCATAATTATTTTTAATTATTACTAATTACTCCTATTTATTACTAATTATTCCTAATTATTCCCAATTATTCTTTATTATACCTAATTATTCCTAATTATACCTAATTATTACTAATTATATCTAATTATTACTATTTATTCCTAATTATTCCTATTTATTCCTAATTGTTTCTATTTAATCAATTATTCTTAATTATTCCTAATTATTCATAATTATTCCTATTTAGTCCTAATTATTGATAATTATTGCTAATTATTTCTAATTATTCTTAATTATTGATAATTATTAATAATTATTCCTAATTATACCTAATTATACCTAAATATTCCTAATTATACCTAATTATTACTAATTATACATAATGATTACTATTTATTCCTAATTATTACTATTTATTCCTAATTATTACGGTTTAATCCTAATTTTTACTATTTATTCCTAATTATTACTATTTATTCATATTTAATCCAATTAATTTCTATTTATTCCTAATTATTGCTAATTATTCCTAATTATTCCCAATTATGCCTAATTATTGCTAATTATTCCTAATTATTCCTAATTATTCCTAATTATTCCTAGTTATTCATAATTATTCCTAATTATACCTAATTATACCTAAATATTCTTAATTATACATAATTATATCTAATTATAACTAATTATACCTAATTATACCTAAATATACCTAATTATACATAATTATAACTAATTATTACTAATTATTACTAATTATACCTAATTATTCCTAATTATTCCTAATTATTCATAATTATTCCTAATTATTACTAATTATTCCTAATTATTCCTAATTATTCTTAATTATTCCCAAATATTAGAAATTATTCTTAATTATTCCTATTTATTCTTAATTATTAATAATTATTCCTAATTATTCCTAATTATTACTAATTATTACTAATTATTATAAATTATTACTAATTATTACTAATTGTTACTAATTATTGCTAATTATTACTAATTATTCCAAATTATTACTAATTGTTCCTAATTATTACTAACTATTCATAATTATTACTAATTATTCATATTTATTACTAATTATTACTAATTATTAATATTTACAAAAAGAGAATATTAATATTATTAAAATAATAGAAATTTTATTCCTATTTATTTCTATTTATTCATATTTAATCTTAATTATGCCTAATTTTTGCTAATTATGCATAATTATTGCTAATTATGCCTTATTATTGCTATTTATTCTTAATTATTTCTAATTATACCTAATTATACATAATTATTCCTAATTATACCTATTTAATCCTAATTATTAATATTTAATAATAATTATTACTAGTTAATCCTAATTATTACTATTTATACCTAATTATTCCTAATTATTCCAAATTATTACTATTTATACATAATTATACATAATTATTTCTAATTATTTCTAATTATTCCAAATTATTCTTATTTATTATTAATTATTCCTAATCATTCATAATTATTTTTAATTATTCATAATTATTACTAATTATTCCTAATTATTACTAATTATTTCTAATTATTACTATGTATTACTAATTATTACTAATTATTTCTAATTATTCCTAATTATTCCTAATTATTGCTAAATATTACTAATTATTCCTAATTATTACTAATTATTCCTAATTATTGATAATTATTCCTAATTATTGCTAATTATTACTAATTATTGCTAATTATTACTAATTATTACTAATTATTACTAATTATACCTAATTATTAGTAATTATACCTAATTATTACTAATTATACCTAATTATTCCTAATTATACATAATTATTACTTATTATACCTAATTATTAATAATTATACCTAATTAATATATAATTAATACTAATTATAGATAATTATTATCAATTATGCCTAATTATTACTAATTATAATAAGTTATACATAATTATTCTTTAATAATACTAATTATTCCTAATTAATACTAATTATTCCTAATTAATACTAATTATTCCTAATTAATACTAATTATTCTTAATTAGTATATTTATTCATAATTAATACTATTTATTCCTAATTAATACTATTTATTCATAATTAATACAATTTATTGCAAATTACTATTATTTACTCATAATTATTACTAATTATTCCTAATTAATACTAAATCTTCTTAATTAATACTAATTATTCCTAATTACTACTAATTATTCCTAATTAAGACTAATTATTCCTAATTAATAGTAATTATTCCTAATTACTACTAATTATTCCTAATTAATACTAATTATTCATAATTAATACTAATTATTCTTAATTATTATTAAATATTCCTAATTATTACTAATTATTTAAAATTATTCCTAATTATTCCAAATTAATACTAATTATTCCTAATTAATACTAATTATTCCTCATTAATACTAATTATTCCTAATTATTACTATTTATTCCTAATTACTTCTATTTATTCAAAATTAATACTAAATATTACTAATTAATACAAATTATTCCTAATTAATTCGAATTATTCCTAATTAATACTAATTATTCCTAATTAATACTAATTATTCCTAATTAATACTATTTATTCGTAATTAATGCTAATTATTCCTAAGTAATACTAATTATTCCTACATAATAGTAATTACTCCTAATTAATACTAATTATTCCTAATTACTACTAATTAATATTAATTATAACTAATTATTTATAATTATTACTAATAATATCATTTACTTATTAAAACTAAATATTTATAAAAATCAATTGAAATCTAATTAAATTAGAACTAATAAACAATAATTAAAATTATCATAAAAAATAAAATATAAATACCATAAACATTGATATTCTGAAGATATCGACGCCCTATGATTGCTCTCATCTAAAAAAATAACAATTTTTTTTGAAACTGAAGAATAATGAGATAGAGAAAGGAAGATTAGAATGATTTGGGAAAAACTGATGGGGGTATATATAGGTTATATTAGTTGCGACGAGGTTATTAGCGACGGGCTGCCCGTCGCAAATAGTACCTTCCAACAATCGGTGGTTAAAAGTTTATTTGCGATGGGACCCATCGCAAGTAGTAACTACCGATAATCTTTTTGCGACGGGACCACATCCCGTTGCAAAACCGTATTGACCGTCGCTGGGTATTTACGACGGGTCCTGTCGCAAATAAACCTGTGCAGTTTGGCGTGCATTCCGCATGGTTTGGCGTGCAAGCTAGGCCAAACTATTTTGACGGGATTTCGTCTCCCGTCGCAAATAGTTTGGCCCGACTTTCACGCCAAACCACACCAAACTATTTGCGACGGGAGGTGAAATCCCACAGAAAATACTTGGTTATTTGCGACAAGCTACTTTCTCTTTCACAAATAGTTTCTTGAACGGGTTATCTGGGACGGTAAGAGAGCCCGTCACAGATAACCCATTGCAAATACTAATTTTTCCCGTAGGGACACCCCCAACATTAGGAAATGTTTTCCAACTATTTTTTTTGAAAATTATTGGTGAATTACATAGGAAATGTGGTTTCTCACCAGGGTGAGGAATTACAATAAAAAAATAAAAGATTATTATTCATAAGAATTATAATAGAATGTGTAATAGGTCACAGTTTTCATCGTCTCATAGTCTATTATTGGAGGGTTGTTTCCAATTTATCTTCAGATTATGCCGTATTTTTTTATTTGACTAGGAAGGGACATCTTTTTTTGTACTGATTTGTGATAGCTATATTTTTTACATAATGTAGAAGTTGGTATGTGCTTTAGTTTCTTAAAGAGGTAGTTAAGTTTGATGTTTTTTTCGGACACATTCCATATGGGATAGGGATCCATATTGATGCAGCATAGGGATGTGGTCTCTTATGTGTCTAGGTAGATATGTCCCCATGATTGTAAAAATGCCACCCATGAATTGAAGTTATCATTGGTTGGGATGACACTACTGTTTTGGCAACGTTACCCCATTGGGGAGCACTATGTGGTCCGCATCGATCAAAAGAGTTTGAGGTATATCTTTTCATAACATGATCTGAATTTTTGGTTGTAGCAGTGGATTGTATTTATGTAGTATTATAATTTTTAGATCAACTAAACCAAGGAAATTGTGAATATTTTTTCATATACTGTGATCATAAGAATGGGGAAAGAATTTTTTTCAATGCTACGGGGATGCAGAGTGAGAAATGGAGGAGTTGGAATCCCTGAAGAAGGAGGCAAGGGTAGATTATGGAAGATTTTTATATTTCGATTATATTGAACGATTATATGATTTATAAACTGGAAGATTCTCAATGAGGAAACTCATAAGTAGAGGAGTTGTTCAATCATGTTATTTGAGGTGATACCCAAGAGGTATGGTTTATGTATGGTTAGATCAAGGTTTTCTTTTGTGGCATGTTGTATTATTCGGTAGTTATGTGTGAGGGAATCCATTATGAGTATCATACATAACCATTCGAAATACCCCCTTGAGTTTCCAATATGAAACACCGTTTTTGTATTTAGTTTTGGGGGCCCAAGATGAAACATAATGTGGTAGATTTTATGGTAAGTGTTTGGTTTTCCAGTAGGTTATGGCCAAGCATCATGTTCATGCTGGTTTTTGGTAGACTTTGGTTGTTTGAAATATTAAATGGGATGACATTTTAATGGACATCTAGACACATGATGACATATTGTGGGAGTTCATTTTAGAATTTTTTGGATATTGGGTATGACACCTACCATTGGTAGAGTTTGGAGACAATAATAGTTATCCCTCAACATTTAGCATGGATACGTTTGAGTATTTTTATTGGAGGCAGTGTTGTTCATTATTGTGTTTGATGGAGGTTTGGGAGGTAGTATTTCCTGGTCCCCATGTGATGTATATTACAAGAGAGATTGTATTATATAGAAAGTCCATTCCATTGGTTAGTGTTTTTTGGTGTCATGTTGACCTAGAATAGGGTACATTGGAGTGATAGATGTAAATGTGTGCCCAAAATCTAGAGTTTCTTGGAATTTTTTTCTATTATTCGTTGTGATATGATGTATGGATCCTTATAACTTTTTAGATTCATTATTTCAGTTGGTTCATGATACATGGTGAGTAATATTTTTCTGACATATTAAAATTTTATTACAATATTCTAAATCGCTACACATTATACTATGATGCGATTAAACTAATTCGAGAGAGTCAGTGTCACCCAAAGTGGATATTATCTTGACATGGATGATGAAATTCTATGATATTTATGTTCAAAGTAGTACTGTTTTTTGGTTAAAATGTTTTTTTGGTTATGGATATGTGTTGGTTTGATAGTTTTGGGGATGTGGTTGTGTGCTAATGAGGTTGTGTGGAAATTTTTTGGTCATTCGGTTTAGGTTGTTTACCTAGTTTATGTGTTTGATGTATGATGATATCCTTCAAAGGTATCTTGTGGGGTGGTTATTCAAACCCCTCTCATTCTAGTATTGGGTTTGGATTAATGAGGGTTTTAATCATATGAGTCTTCAATCTATATGGATTCCTTATAACATTTCAATTCCACTATGTTTTGAAAATCACAAAAACTCTATCTTAAGGAAAATTATATTTTCCATAGGAGTTATCTTATTAATGAAAATTTTCATTTTCGATGAAATGTTTTATCCTTAACTATGTTTTCATTGTTCATATAATATTCTCTCTAAATCTAACTCATTTTATTCTTATGTATAAAATTCATTTTCACATCTAAATCCTCGGAATCCTATAAATAATTTGTTATAGTGTATTATGTTTTCAGGAACCAAATTCTATGAAATTCATTAACCAAATTCTTTGAAATTCAAACATCTAATTCTCAAATATTTGGGTTTCATATTCTCCGAAACTCAGACTCCAATTTCAAAAAAAAAGTAGACTCTGAATTCCTGAGAATTCAAACTCAAAATTTCACAAAATTCAAATTTCGAATTCATGGGAATTCAGACTCCAAAATCTATAGAATTTAGATTTCGAATTCAGTAAGAAATTGAATATAAATATCCATGTCTTATAGACTTTGAATGTTAATTTGTTTGGACTATGAAAATTGTTTTTCCTATTCCATGAAAAATAAATTTTGTTTAACATCTTCATTTTTCTTACATATATTATGAAATGATTTTATACAATATTTTTCATCCTAATAGGTGTTTGAGTGAAACATGTACATTTCCCACTGAGATTCAAGGAAAAATATGACTGTCTGTGGAAGGAGCTTACTATTGGAGAAGTTCATATAAATAGAAGCTCATTGGAAAGATCCCAATAACTGTCCATCTCTCTAGAGAGTGCATGCTGCTGAAGTGATTTCTAGAGAGCGAGACTCTCATGCTTTGTGTGGTTCTGGTCATCTTGTTTAGATTCCTTTGAGGGACTCTGATTGTTCCATAGTACAGTCTACGACTTCCTGGGATATCAATACAGAGGATCAGACTAAATTAATGTTTGAGAATATCCATGTATATGAATACAGGGGTTCTGACTACCTTAAAGATCAATGGATTGTGGGTATTGCCTGAAAGATTTTGGTTATCATATCGAGGGCTTACACTAATGTGGGTAATATATACATTCTTGAAATCATTAATCAAGGGACTTTTATCCAAGGTTGTTTTATCCCCCCCCCCCATTGGATTAAATGATTTCATACATGTTACAAGTTTTGTTTCATGTTTATTTACATTGTATTTGGATAAAGTAAGAAATTATAACATTGTTATAATTTCTTGTAAATTATTATACTCGAATAAGTAAGACTCTATATGATTTAAGGATGAATATTTTTCTTGTAATCTTTTCTTAAGTTTCATTTCTGGAACCATGCTTCCAAAACCTATAAGGTTTGTTTATATAGAACTATATTTGGTCTTTTGAATTTACATTGTTTAACTTTGTTAAACATAATTTCCCTTACTGTAAATGAATTAATGTTTTTAAACATTTAATGCTACCCCCTCTTGTAGTTGAGCATCTATATAATTATTCCAATCTTATAATTGGTATCAGAGTAGGTATCTAGAATACTTATGATCACATATAAGCATTATTGTTCAGGTTTTTCTTTGTTTGAAATATTTTATTTGCATAGGATTTTTTTGTTAACAAAATATTAGTATTAAATAGTTTTTGTGGAATGATATTTTCTTTTCAAATTGGAGGAATGAATTATTTTTTTATTTAAAATAAAAATTCAACTAGGAAACCTATATTTTATGGGAATGATTATGAGTACTGGAGAGATTGTATGGATACTATTGTTAATAATAATTGATTGGAAATTTTTTTATGCCTACTGGAGATTAAAAGATTTGTGACGGGGAATTCAAATACTATACCAATCATGAAAAGTTAGAATATCAACTAAACTACAAGGTACACAATACGTTGTTGTGTTCCGTGTCTTGGAATATATGTATTCAGATTACTTCTTTGGATGATAAAAATTGTATCTAGATGAAATTTGATGTTAAACTTTTCTGTACTTCTAATGTAATAGAAATTAGTAGAACTATGCTTGGAGCAGAATATAATGCATATCAATTTCCTTATGGAGAACCCATTTTTAAGGTCAAAAAAAATATTTATGAAAATTGCTAATAGCCTATAACTTATGGGAGTGAAAGGCTTTGATGATGAAGCTCTTTTGGACAGGAATATATATATCATGCCTAATATGTGGGAATCAAGGAAACCATATATTGATTAGAATAGGAGTGAATCTCAAATTACTTTTGATGAGATTTTTTGAACACAACTTCATTATGAGATTAGAATGAAAAAAGATTGTGTTATAAATAATAAGATTTATGGAAATGGAAGCATAGCCTTTACAAATACTATAACAAAATCTCCTGAAAGGGTTACAAGATACATGTCATAGAATGTAACTATTATATCTGAATCTAGTGAAGGTGAACATTCTGAAAATAATCAAGCTAATATTTCATAAATAGTTAACATGATAGTTGTAAATAATGTCATCTAGTAATGATATAAGAAAAAAGAAATAATAGACAAAAAAATATTCGGATGACACTTGTTATGAATGCAAAATTGTAGGGAATATCATGAAATATTGTTGTATGATTATGAAAAAGGATAGAAGGGAAAATCATTTATAGAGGAATAGAAAGGATTATTATAAGGATATATCTAATATTGTTTTGGAATCCAATGACACATGGATTTTTATGGAGGAGACTCTTTAGATAAATCCCCAGAGTATTAATTTTCTAGTTAGAAGAATCCCGCTCTACTAGTAAGACTACACATTGAAAATAATTGTCTAATGTAAAAGGTACAAAATGAAAAATCTATTACAAATGTATCATTGAATAAAAATTATAGTTATGATAAATACTATGAATATTCATATGTTGAGTCATCCTTATCAGAAGATAATACATTACCTTCACATGAAGAAGTGTCTAATTTTTCTAAATTTCTTGAAAATGAAAACTATAGATGCAAGAAAAGTCATCATAAGGAATATTCTATATTTTTTTAACCATAGATATATCCAAAAATTATAAACTATAATAATTATAAATTTTATGATTTTTAATGTATTTCAAAAAGCCTTAAGGATTATAATTCTGAAATAGATAAAATATTGATGGATACTAAAAAGTAATTTATATGAAAAATATTTTAAGGACTAACTGTAGATCTAAAATTAATGATTTTGAGGATAAAAACGTGGTTACAAATCTAATGTTGGAAATATTTTCCCTTTAATATTGTTTTTCAAAATTTACGTCTAGTAAATAAATTTTTTTACAAGATGTATTCCCATTTTTATTCTCTAAGGAGTAGTTCAATATTAGTTTATTATCATTACAGGATTGTTTTTAGTTATAATAATTTCGTTCCTAAAAGTTCCCCATTAATCACTAAATGCAACTGTGGTAGAAATTGGTGTCAACAGGCATGATTTGATATTAAACTGTTTTGGGGATGTGTTATATGTAAATTTAAATAGATTTGAGTAAAAATATGAATTGTCCTCGGGAGTGAACCTATTTTAGTAGATTAAAATTATTAAATGATTAAATGATTATGAAACTTTTATCCTTTATAGGGTTTATGTTATACTGAAATAATGAATTTTTTAGGATCTTGTGGAAACATATATATGAATTTCATTATGTGACCGGTGGGACTAAAATAATATTACGCTCAAATGTATTTGTTAATTATAGATATTTCATGAGAAAATAAGGATTTTCCTATGGAGTGAACCTAGTTCTGAAAGGGACATTGTTTACTATAATTATCTTATAAGTAAACCATGACTATGGATATGATAAAATTGGGATTGAAACCAATCCATTATAGATGGTAAGAGAAGTATTCCTTGACGTAGTTAACGATTCTATATGCATCTGACTTTTTCAAATGTTATTATCTCATTTATCATGTTTCTTTATTCAATTATAATTCATGTCTTATGAACTACCATGATTTATTCAATTAATCATGATTATGATCTTTGATATATTAGGCATTGTTTTATAATTCTATGCTCATGCACTAAATCCATCATTCCAATGTTATGCTTTTGTGATCTTTAATATCTTCATTGTTTACAATTATTGGGAATCTAAGATCACCCTTTATTATGTTTCCTTCAACTAGGTTATAAGGAAGGTTTTTAGGTATGATATGTTTATGAAGTGTGATAGTGATGAATAACATGGTAGGAAATGATGAAGATATAATTTGAATAACTTTTTTATATCCATGTTTCCAAAGATACTAAACAATTATGATTATATAATATATCAAAATGATATTTATTGGCTATTCCTAAAATAAGATATAATTTTAACGTATGGATAGTTTTGAAATCTATATTTGGTGTCAGATGAACATTTAGATTCCATTGGAAACTAGAATTATATGAATATAGTGATAAATATTAGTATAATAATCTGTATTGAAGAAAATAATATGTAATTTTAATAAATGGTAGTAGTTTTCAATGGATCAATTTATGTCAACATACCAATAGGGGATGTGGTTTTGGTTCAGATTCACCTATAGTAATTATACCCCAAAAGTTTTAGTCAAGTTTATATTGATCATTATTCTGTTATACGGTAGGTTTTACCTTACATTTCACTATGTATGACACTCATATGGGATATTATTAGATTAAAGAAAATTTTAAATATAAACAATTATAATGGATTTGACTAAATAACAACCTTGAACGAACTTGGTTAAAATGGTGTTGTTACTGATTGTAAGGACTGTGTACTTATCAATACATCCTATAAATTATTTTCCATGATTATGCAGTTTCCCAATATGATTACTACTTCTCACACTATTATTTTTGATTTTAGTCATTGTTTGGAGCCCAATATAATCATGTTAATTCTTAATGTGATTGAATATAAAATGGTTTATCTCATGAGAAACAAAATTTTAAAGTATCTATTTTGGAAGATGTTATTATTAAGAATACAAAATATTTTAATATATGAATCATGATGATCATCCAAATGAGATTAGGAGGTAAGAACATAGTTTTGAGTCCATTATGTGGAAACATACACATACTTTTACTGGTCCTACTAATCCACTAGTTGTAGATAAATGAATCAGAAACAATAAAAAGAGACTTTCTATTCTATAGTTTTCAAAACATAAAAAATTTATTATTTCTAATTACCATTTTGATTGTGAAGTAGAGAAATAGTGGAAGCTTATTAAGAATATGATGCAATGGGATGAAATTGAATCCATGGAGTGGTATGTGTTTAAGAGTGTTTTTTATAATAAGTATATTACTATTATTCATTGAATGAAAATATAGAAGGAATTCCTTTATAAAAAGTTGAAGGATGATGAATACATTAGAAACAATGATCCAAATTTTACAAAGCTAGAAATTTATGCCACTAGTAATAACATCCATCCCGAATATAAAGTAGATCAATTATTCAATGGAATAAAACGAATTCTCTAAAGGGTGTTTTCTAATTGGCACTTCAGTAGCTACGTAAAAATTATTCAAAGAGTTATTAGGGAGAAATAGAGATTTGAGTTATCCATCAATCTCATGGTTTGGATAATAAAATAATTATTGAAATGAAATGAAATTATAAAAACCATTCATATAAGAATATGATCTTTCTTTTATATTTGATATGTTGAAGGATTCAATGAGGATATTTTCTCTAGGGAACTAGTATATATTTTACATATTAAAATTATGGTAATTAATAAATTTAAGGTAAAATTATTTAGAAGAAGATGTAATCCATTTATGGGAACCACGTATTGATCCACCCACACGAATGTGTTTCATGTTCCAGAAAATGGAAATTATAATATCTACTACATATATATTAAGGGTGATGTTAATGTTCGATGTTAAAAACCACTTAGGTCCACGTATAAATTGAAATCACACATGGACACTATTGTTGTTGTGTGGTATGATAACAATGTGGTGAAAAATGCACTCACAATGCACTCTATAACTACACATGTCTTATTTGATCTTGTACATATTGAATTTGTTATATGTGAATTATTTTCAAGGTCTATAACAATACCACCCTAATGATTAGATGTTGAATTAGTAGAGGAAACCACTAATTGTATGATGATCCCAACTCTAGTATGTGATTCTAATATCATAGAATTTTGACGGAATGTGTATCCTAAAAATATGATTATTCTCCCTCTAGTTGTATTTGAATTTTTTTTTCTTGTATTGGATATATTTAAACAAATTAAATATAAATAATTGATAATGGGATATCTAATTATATAATATTAATCATACTATGATCATCAATCAGTGTGATAATAATTATTAACTTAAAATTGAATTTAAAGTCGTTATAAGTGACTGGATTTCTGTCAAAATGGTGTGGTCATATCTTTTGGTTGGGGAGAAACTAAAAATAAAATATATCCCTATTTTACAAGAGTTTATTGATGTTTTTATAGAAGAGATTCATAATCATCTAAGGAATAATGATGTAGAGTTTTTAATAAGACTAAAACCTAGTGTTAAACCTAATTCAATGACTATTGATAGAATATTCTATATTAAGTCAAAGTAATTTAAGTAGAAAATTGATTGAATCATGATTAGGGATTAGTTTGTTCATGTTATGTCATTATGGATTATATCTATTATTATTTTTAAAATGAATCAAGGTTCAATATGATTTTTAATTGATTATTGTTAACTTAAGAAGAATATAATCAATAATTAGTATCCTCTACATCATATTGTTTATTTTTATTATCAATTATGTGTATTTTAATATTATTAAAATATTTATATTATCAAGGGACACTATAATATGTGGGTAAAAACTAAATTAATTCCCAATACATCCTACCATATAAGGTATGGACAATATTAATTTATAAATATTATATTAGGTCTTACTAATTCCCCTATTATCATTATAGATTTAATGAATTGATTCTATAGATTTCACCTTGATGTGTTATGTAATAATTATAGATAACATTCATATATATTCATATGTTATATAAGTGAATTAGTATCAAATTATAATTGTAATGAAGACCCTGCGTAAGGATAAGTTATATTAAAAATTTACCATGCATAAAATTTAGATACAAAATGTTTTTTTTGGGTCATATACTCTCATGATAGGTTATATTGGTGGATCTATAAAATACAGAGTTTTTTAAAAATTGGTCCAAACAAACCACATTGAATAAGATCCATAGTATTCATGGTTTGGAATGATATTATTGATGATTTGTTGATAATATCTCACTACTATCTAACCCACATAATAAAGTTCACTCATTAGAGAGTCATGTTACATTAGAAAGATGAATTTGAGAAAATTGTAAAGGAACTATTATTAAGGATAGTTAGTCCTACTTTTCTTATAGTAACCTGCAGTAGAGAAGATTTTTTGATCTATAGTGATTCATCAAAATAATGTATTGGTATTTTTCCTTGTCAAAAATTATATTGTTATAGTTTATAGATCGCGATAGTAAGATGTTCATGAGAAAAATTACTCAACTCATGATTTAGAGTTAACTATGTAATTTTTTTAATTAATGATATAAAGACATTATCATTGTAGAGGTATTTATGTTATACAAACCAATTATCAAGGCATAATGAATATATTGACTCATAAAAAACTAAATCTTTGAAAGAGAAGAGGGATATAATTAATTATAAATTATGAAAACTCCATATATTGACACCCAGTGAATGTAAACCAGGTTTTAGAATATCAAAGTTAAAATAATCATTATGGACTATCTATCAGAAGGATAAAAAAGATCAAATATTTCTATATTTTCATGTAATGGATATATAAATCTTAAATGGTTGGCCGAAATGATATTTTAATCAATTTAATTTACCAGCATCCATTTACATAATGAATAAAGAGGAATAAAAGGAAGATGTTGAACTAGAATTGAATGTGATAAATGATCTTGAGGAAAACCATTATTGGGATGAAATGATAATTTTTCAGAACTGTGAAAGTGTTCTATCTATAACTTTTTTAGTAAGGTGTTTATGGATGAATCTCATAGTTCATCATTATCTATTCATCAACTTGTTAGAAAAGTATATAGAGATCTAAATGAATATATAATATGGGAAAATACATAGATATATATTGATGAGTATGTTTCTTGGTTCTTTTATTTGTCATTAAGTTAAGGTTGTGAGATATAATTATAAGGGGATGTTATAACCATTTCCCATACATTAATTAATTATTAAGGTGACCAAAAGTGCTAATTTCTATTGTATTTGATAAAGGTATGTAGATTATAATGATATTCTATAGAATTCACCCACAAGATTTGGATTCATCATTGTGTTTCAGTGATACATATCATCCTTATCCAGATGGTCAATCTGATAGAACTATTCAAACCCTATTGGATATGATAAAAACTTCTTATATGAATTTTAATGGTATTTGGGATTAAATCTTTCGTATCATTATGTTTTCATACAATAATTTATTCTAGAAAGGTATTTAAAGGGTTCTTTATGAATTCATCTATATAAAGATACATAGGACATAAACATGTTGGGATCAATTTTGATAAATAATGTTATCTAGACATAAAATAAATATATAAACCCTAGAAAATGTAATCGACATTTATTGTCACATCAATTTAGATTTGTATTAATAGAAAATTTATGTAAATAATCATTAGTAAAGTTTGGAATTAAATGTTGTTGATAATTTATTCACTAGGATCTAACCAAGGAAAAAGGATATGAGAAACAAAAATAAAGAAAAGATGAACCCTGTATTTATTAGCCTCAACAATATTCTTGACTAAAAATGGATGTCAACTTATCGCATGGTTCATCAAATAAACAAATTTTAATATTGTGATGTGTTACATCTATCTATCATGGGGAAATACTTACATTAAACTTCATATGTACTTAATATATAGGTTTTACTATTGGAAAATGAACATTCATAAGCAGAAAAAACATTATAAATATTTTATTGTTTAGATAAAGTGTTATGGAACAATACTACTCAACTTGTTAATGTTATATAGATGAATTATAACTTTGAAGAAGAAATATTAGAACCTAATGATATTATTAAATAATTATATGATCAATTATTGTATAATATTGATAAAATATTGGCTGGGAAATTAATTTTATTGTGGGTATAATGTAATACTCCAAGATTTTATGATTTATTTATCTTCATAAAATTTGATTAATTTTTTAGCTTTTTTTTAGACAGAAAATCGGGATAAAATTAAACCCAATATACTATTCAAATTTAATCATTTCATGTGTTGGTTATCCAATATCCATTGTAATTGATGGTGTGGATATGGAAATATAAATTATTAAAAAAATTCTTCTGAATTATGGAAGAAATTAATTGGAAATAAATTTGTTAAAATTGATAATAAAATCATTTGAAGGTAAATAGAGATGTTTTTTAGAATACAATTTTAATGCACACAATGTGATTTTATTTAAATAAATTAAAATAATATATATATATATATGAAATAATTAAATATAATTAAAAGATATTATATTTAATAAAATGTATTAATATTCATCAAATTGTTTTTTATGGGTATGAAATTTTAATAAATCCAGTTTAATTTTGACGTATTCATTTTTCTAAAGATTGTATTTCTACATTTGGAACACTTATTGTAAAATTATTTTATATAAATTATAAGAATTTAATTTCAAAGAATGAATACAATATTGGAAACCACGAAGATAAAATTTTGTAAATAGGCCTATATTATTTTTACTCTTTATAATGAGTTACCTTTGTAAGTTTTTTTCACCAGAGTAATGGTGTAATTGTTAAAACATAGTTAAAACATTAGTACAAGGCATTAAAATTTTTATATCTCTTGAAATTATCCTATTGAGTGATTTCAGTAAAAAAAATTATCCATGTGTCGAATATATGCCCACTTGGTTCCATTTTTCCAAGATAATGACATTTATATTATTTTAAGAAATGGTTAAATAGAAATTATCACAATCATTACATTAATATCTCTAAATTTATATTATAAATATAAATATTATATGGTTTGTTATAAATGTTTATTTTAAATATTAAATAGATTTTTATCATTTTAATTTATTTATAAAACTTATTAATTTTATAATTACATTAATTTCTTAGGCAAAGCCAACTTTTTATTTATTTAATTAATAGTAAAGTTAAATAAAAGAATTGAAAATTATAAAAAGTTATAAATTTTTTTAGAATTATCACATCCCATGGATTTTGAAGATAATAACAAAATATAATGGATTTTTAAAAAAATAAATAATTATATTTATGCATTTAAATGTAATTTAAATGAATAGTCTCAAAATTTACATTAATTGTATTTAAAAAAACAATATTTTATTAAATTTTTTAAATAAAAAAATTCATAAAATTAGACAAGTATAATGATAAATGAACTATTATTTTATTCTATAGAAATTTATATTCCAATTATTACCTTTTATGTAAAATTAGTAACCATTATGATTAAACAATTTGTCACTACAATTAATGTTTAAATTGGTTATTCACTATGTTAAACAAAATGATAGAATATGAATTGAAATGAAAATCAATCTAAATTGAATTTTATGGTGATAATTAGATGAAATAATATTATTATTTGAATTAATTTCTATATTTAAATATTACATTTTAGAAATATATTAATTATATTTAAATATTTTATGAAATTCAATGTGCATCATCTTCTACCATTATAAAAGGACACCCCTTCTCTAATTTAGTTACAACTCCAGGAACGATATAGCTCAACAAAAAATGTTAAATATATCTTATATAATTCTTTATAAAATATATAATGGTTCTTTTCATCTTGTAATACTATTCCAAGGGTCCTTACTAAAATATATAATGTTGGCCTAACGACAAATATGGAATCATTCTACCCATAATCTTACATTTTATTTATTATTTTAAAAACACTAGATATTTTTCATAAATCATAAAATAATAAATTTAGTATCGTAAGTAAGAAAAAAAATTATATTTGTGGCAATAATTATTCACACTTATTTCCAAAAAATTGAATAGGAAATTATTGCTCGTGTGTATGTGTGGACCACCGCATAAATATAGTAATAAAACTCATTTCACATTTCCATCATTCAAGGATGGATATTATGATGGATTTGATATTTATAAAAAAATTTATAACATAATTGTGAATCAAAAATTAAAATATTATATCTAACTTCATACATTCTCATACATTGAATAATTAGAATGTCCCTTGTGTGTTCTTCTGGACGACCATGATATAAGAAGCGAGGAATTTGTTCTTACATTTCTAAATTACATAAATGGTTATTGGGATAGATTTAATGAATTTATATCATATATATAATTTGATATTATTTATACAACTTTTTAATATTAAATACCATTTTTCTATTCAATCCTTTGAAAATTGAAAATATTGTTCATGCCTACGTTCATCCTACCATATTCCTGAATGATGTAACTCATTTTTCTATCTATATCTATTATGAATTATTCATAATATTTATATAATGAATATATATTTTATTTACTGAATGATTAATGTTTTTTATATTATGCAACCATGATCAATATACATGTATTGAGACTGCCATACTTTAATTCATTTAAAAAAATGAAACAATTAACACAAAAAAATGTTGATTTTAATAAGAAATTATTAATAAATGATCGTTGATCTGCTATAAATGAATATTATATCATATTAGAAGTCTTAACATTAAATTGGTATATAATTATTATTAATGTAAATTCATTATATAGTTGGTTATATATATTTTTATGTAATTCGTACTCAAGTAAATAGATTTATATTACAATCTAACTTTTTATCGGGATTGTTTATTATTTGGCTTATGATGATGAAATTATAGGATATAACTATACATAAAATAGTAAATTTTCTTATCCAATGGTTACTTATAGATATTAATGGTTTTCCTTTGATTTTTTTCTATTTAAAAAGGCAATTGAAAAAAAAATACTGTTTTTACAGAAATACAACCATTATTTCTCTCCTTAGGGAATCATTCTTCTTATATTGTGTCAATGTATTATAAATATGTATTCAAGAATTTTTTTTATTCTATAATTAATTAATAATTCTATTTTTATACATTATTTAATTTTTACAAATTTTTTTAATGGAATCCTCTTTTCATTTATCAAGTGGTATACTTTGGACTTTTTATTATAAAGATTTAAGGAATCATTGTTTTAATATTCACTAAATAAACAAAATTTCAGGATATCATGACGAATAATTACATCAGTCATTATATTAACTATTTCACAAGAACCCCCACATTCCTATATTGTGTTATGGGTTGGTTGGTGTTTGTGGTGTGGTTTTATGATTGAGTCCCTGGGAATGAAATTTCATTCCATTTTATGGGTTGCAACTTCTGCCACTTTCATTATTGTACCAAAACTTTCATTAATGTTTCAAATATTTCACAAAGAATTTTTTTTCAATTATTTTTTGTAAAGATTATTATATTGAATATTTTCTTTCTGAATGAAATTTATATTTTACTCATGAAAAATTGTGCGGTTATTTTAAATGAGTTTTCATCTATAATAAAATCTTTTTTTGGTATATATTATTTACAAGAAATAAGATCCAATGCTACTATCCTTATTATTTCTCTATATGGTATATTATTATATTGAATAAATTTATATTAAACTCACATATATTTTAATGGTCTATGATATGATGAAGTTATTAAATTTTTATGAATCATGTTTCGTTTTCACATGTTATGTTCTGATGATATAATGAATTTTTATGTTCTTTTTCACACACATATGTATGATTTCCATTATGTGGTTAGTGGTATGATTATTATATGTCCCTCCAATTTTTAGGGTATATATGGATATCTTAAGGTATTATAAGTATCGGAATGGGGATCCAACCATGCTCAGCAAGTGACACTTTCAACTATGATATTCATGGGTGTGAATAATGACATCGGATATAATGAAATGGGTAGTGAACCCAATCCACTATGATAGTATTATAAGTCATTCTAGACCATGTAAATATTTCTATATAATTACTATTATCCCATAATATTATTCATTATTCCAATGATATTCAATCATAGGAAATCTTTTTATAATGATTCATTTATTATGAATTGGGATTATTTATTCCATGACTCAACATTATTATTTATGATACGATGTGTACATGTTTAAAATTTTAAGCCCATTTTATCACAACTAAATATTAATTTTAGTATTTTTATAGTTTCTGAAATATCTATTTATTACCATTATTGAGGTTATTAGATCACCCATTTTTATAATTCTTTTCCCTGAGTTATGAAGGATGTTTTTATATATGAGTTTTCTAAAATAGGTGCTAGTTCGGAATACCTTCAGGGTATAATATGTAGTTCCCTCATGAATAATTTATTTTTGTGTCCTTTGAAATATATATTGAAAATAAACCCATTTAATTTTCTCATTTTTCTTAACATTAACTATTAAATATTTATATAATAAGACACATTATTTATGTTTGAAATGTATGGGTCACTATATGGATTCCATTTATATGTGAAATGATCTTAAATAATTTAAATACATGAAATATTAAAATATAATATGTGTCTATCTCTTGAAAAATGGTTCCAATATTATATATATTTGAAAATAAGGTGGATTCAGGTGACTAAATTCCATGAAATAAGTCTGATAGATGAATAATATTTTTTTTAATATTAACCTTTTCTTTATTCTATTTGATTGCCTCATTTATCTTTAGCCATGATAAAACAAATTTCAAAACATAAGATCCATGAATGTGATTTTAAAAATTTATGGAGTAATATAAATATATAATTCATGGTAGTTTCTAAATTCTATCATATATTTATGTTATTACTGTATTTTTCCTAATTATATAAATGATAGTTTTGATTGAAATATAATTATTATAATTTTTGGGTCTATTAATAACATTTATATTTAATAGAAAAATTATAGTAATGAAATTTAAATATAAATATTTTAAAAAATAAATATAATTTATAATTATCCATTAAATTCAATGAACACAGTAATGCATCCAAAAAATATTACAATTTAAAAATATTATATCAATTACATTATCATTTTTACTATATAGAATGAGAATTTATATGATGTAATAAATGAACTATAGGTTATTATACCATCACTAAAAATTTAAAATGAGTTAGTATAGTAAAAATAATTTTCCATAATAAATATTTCTTTTTATAATTATTGATTAATTATTTCCTAATCTTATAAATCATATTATATATAATAAAATAATTTGTATATTAAATTTTATATATTCTTACTATAATGTCATAAATATTCTATTATCAAAGGAATATAGGAAAAACTACATATATTCTAATATATTATGTGTTAGTTAAAAATAAACCCATACAATTTATTAACGTAATGTTTTATAGTAATCATGAATAATTAAACCAAATATTTTTCCCTATTTGATAAAATTAACCTTTTATCTAGTGACTAGTTTTTATTATTTTTAGTATTCTTTATAAAAAAATAAAAATTGAAAAATTAAAATATTTATATGAATATATTCTATTTATGATATTCATTTTCAATATTATAATAGTAAAATATTATTATAAAAATATTATTATAATTGAATATTATATAAAAAATTTAGAAATAATAGCCATCAAAAAAATAAAATTTATTTTAAAAAAAATATATAGTATGTTTATAAAATATTACATAATTGGTTTAAAAATTATGAAGATATAATAATGCTACTTTTAATAGATTGTAAAATATTATATAGTTATTTATTGAAAATAAAATAAATAATAGTTTTGGCTATATTCATTATTTTTTAATATTCACTTAAAATTCATCATTTCGTAAAAATTTCGAAAAATCAATTAGATAATTTCTAAATGTTGATATAATAGATAAATTTTATTTTATTAAAATAAAATTTCTAAAATATTTAGTTTTTAATGGAATTTACCTATATATAAAATGCCTATATACATTTACATATGAAACATATTATTAATGAAAAAAATACAGTCTCTCTTAATTAGTTAAACATTAACGTTTTAGATAGAAATTATTAGTTATGTTAAGAGAAAATTATATTACGTATTCTTATTAATTTGGTTTTTCATATTTATACCCATCATCATTCATTTTATTAATTATTATAAGAAGGGTGGAGGAATATAAAAATAACCAAGGATGAATGGAGAGTCCTCCTGATGAGTGGAGCTACGGATGCCTGAAGTTGTTTTGGCCTAGTGCATTTCCTCTTAAATGGTTCTTCCATTCTCATGATTTTATATATTCATGTAATTTTAAAATTTGAAACCTCTATATTAAACTCATACCTTATGACATGGAGATAGTTAAACATCATAGAAGATATTTACATTTTATTTTTACTTGGTCTTCTAATTTTATATATCAATTAGATGGAATGTAGGTTTGAGCTTTCTTTTCTATGATGTGGAACACTTATATGAAATTATTTGGATGAATTTTATGAAATAATGAAAATATAATATCAATTATTACCATGTGATAGTTAATATAACAGTATTCGATGAGGGTTCTCATGTATTTTATGGGTAGGGTCAAGTAACCTATCATGGTTAGCCATATTCTTCTATAGATGTGTAGGCTCATATTTTTGGATTCTTATATTTTTATTGAATTTGTAGATGGAGTTTATAGGAGTTAGTTACCTCTAGTAATTAGGGAATTTAATGTGGTTTTTTCCATTGATTATTTAATATTTCCATTATATCGTTATGTATAGTTATTTATCATTTTAGTGATAGTGAATTAGACTATATCTCTCATTACATTCCATAAGGCACACAGATATCTATGAGATGTAAACATTTAGTAGGATGAATTATAAGATTGTGTATTCTCCGACCCAAGTGTGTCCCATTGGGAAATAACTATTATCATTTATAAAATGAATATGGGACCCATCGATTTTTTATTAACTAATGAATGTTGAAATATTTAATGATCAAGAATATATTCTCATTTCATTAAATTCATCAATTATTTGATTGGATAAAGGGAAATGTTTTTTTAATTGATAAAAATACATTAAATCGCCATCCTAGGTCTATAGAGAATTATGTACCCTATGACTTCTACTTAATGTATCTATTTTCATCACCCCCTCCTTTTAAAAATAACCCTCTTAGTATAGAAATGAATAAATATAGATAATGGCCCCTCGAGTCCCACCTATAGTAGGCCCTGGGTTGGTGAATAGCACCAAGGGTGTATAAATCTCACAATATTGGAGTAATTAAGCTATTAATAACAATTATTTGGGAGATATGATGGCTCATCCACAAAGTAACTTCAAAAC
Source organism: Viscum album (assembly GCA_963277665.1). Lineage (NCBI taxonomy): Eukaryota > Viridiplantae > Streptophyta > Magnoliopsida > Santalales > Viscaceae > Viscum > Viscum album. Next base: position 666,660,658 of record OY728165.1, on the reverse strand, counting down.
ATAATATATTGAAATCCAAAACCACCCATAATTTTTGTGTATAATAGAACTGGTAAAAATAATAAATTATCCAAAGTAAGAACCATAACGTAAATCTATGTAGTGATACAGAAACGATCAATAATCTCATCTAGTAAGGTTCTTTATGGTCCAAAAAACCTCTTAGAAACATAAAAATAACTGTGTATACCATTAATGGTCATACAATTATACATAGTAAGATATCCAATGTCTCTTATGCACATGTGAATGAAGCATACTTATGCTCCTATGGAAAAACAACAGAACTAAACAACACCTAAAAACACTATTAATCAAGCCCAACCTCACCAAGTAATGAAAGTAATATAATTTAATATTAATCTCATATAATATAGGGTACCCCCACCACTTTCAAATTGATTATACTCTCTCACACGCAAACGAAAAATGTCTTGGGCTCCGACCACTTCCAAATATACCACATAAAATCCCACCCACACACACCTAGGCCTCAAAAGACATCCCACACCACACAAACATGGGCATGACAACACATCCATCCCTTAAACACATGGGTCTCACAACACATCCCACTCACACACACCTGGGTGACCCAACACATCACTTCTCATCCCAAAGAAACATGGGAAAGCATATATCCACTCATCCTAAAGACATCTCAAACACCATGTCACAACTAATCCCTATGAAACATGGGAAACCACATCTCATCACATATTACCAGAAGAAACAAGGGTCATCATCTCCTAAAAGAGAGAGCAATGAAGGGTGGGTGTCAAGCCTTCCATCATCCCATTATGATATTGGGAAATACACCATCCTCTGTGACTATGATGGTGTTTGGTACATTGTTCTAAAATAGGGTGGGGTGCCTATAAAAAACAAAAGAGAATTAAAGTATATATAAATAATACCAAAAACTAAATCCCAACCATTGGGTACTCAAAAAAACTCTCAAAACTATCATCTTTTGCTGCTACCTCTAAATGCACAAAAACAAACATCAAGACATAAAACACATTCCACATTTCCAAAAAATTCATTTAACAATATCTAATCCATTAACCAATCCAACAAAAGACCTTCCAAACTTTTTTAAATAATTATTTATTCATTCCATCACATACCAGGGCAACTATATAACATAATAACAGTCTTGGTAAATTAATGAACTTCTATTTTTGACACATCATACCACGACCACTAGAAATGGGTGAAGTTTTATATATTTTATTAATGAAAAAACACCCATACCAAGGACTATGGTAAATATTCATTGTATTCATTCCAATCCACCGTACTAACCAAATCAATCCCCCAAATTAGAATCACATCAAGCAACATATTAATGCACAAGAAGTTTCACAACCATGTTGCATCATTATACCTTTACCATCACAACCCCAGAATAAATCCATCCACACAACCACTTCACCACACCAACAAAATAAAAACATATTTTTATATTTAATATGGGCATCTCTTATTTAATTCAATTTTTTAATTTAGGGGTTATCATAGAAACTCTCTGATCCTGGGTAATCCATTTAATAGTCGAATATATGTCGTTAACCAACTTCAATATATAACTACTAACCAATTTATAAACAATATGAAGGATATATTACATCCAATTTGAAATCAATAAACCCAAATTTATATGATTTTTAGTGGGTTTTAGGCACATACAAATCACAATATCAACCAAAAGAAACAAAAAAACATCAATACATGTGTCACATTACCCAGACCATTTATTTGGACTATTAATCCAATTTTATTATCATTATTAATATTTGACTGACTATATTTACAAGGAAATTTTATTTACACCCATCCTATAAGATTCTGAGAAAATCATGATGAAGAAAAACCAACTTGGAAGTAGAACAATCAATACATACTTATGGTGCCAAAAATAGGGGCACATACAGCAGGTGACTCTCAAAGGAATCTCAAACCAAAAAAAAGAAAAATATCTATAGAAGAATGATTTAGGGTTGTCTAGTATCAATATAAAGGAAGAAAGGGTTAAAATGGGAATCATATTTTTGTTTGAGGTACATCTTATCTGAGTCACATATTAGATACATATTTATTTTTTCATTAATGGTGGATCTGACCAAGACTATGTTGTTTTAACCATTTAATATCCCCTATGAATATTAGAAAAGTAATTATAGAATTTAAGGACACTAAATTGGAATCCAAGCCGTTCAAATATAGCATTAAACTCGTTTTATTTTAAAGAGAACATCCAAAGATAAAAACTGGATGAAATGGGAACACTGTTCACAAGACACTGCCAGATGAGAAACCGCTCGTGAGGCACATCCCATGAGGCACTACCTATGAGGCGCCTCCAGAGAGGCACCGCCAGTTCTGGAACCACCAAATGAGGCACCGTAGGATGAGTCACCAATAGATTAGGCACCATCAGGATGGACCACATTCATCCATCAATGAGACACTATCAGGAAAGGCACTGCAAGATGAGTCACCTCCTTGGCAAACTACCACCAGACACAAGGCATTCCTGGTTGAGGAACCATTAGCTGGACCACTACTAGGCGAGCTACTACCAGTGAGCGACATTTTGTGAGTGACCACAAAGGTGATACACCACTAGGGTGACACCACCCGGGTGATACACCTCCATGGTTACACCACCAAGGTGATATAGCCAGGGAGACACCATTGGAATTAGACACTGTTAGAAAACATGAAAAATTGAAATTTTGTGCAATGTGATGAAATGAGTCAACATCACTTCTCAAAAAACCCAAACTCCATACTTCTCTCAATGTAATGGACTAGAATGGTCATTCCTATTACATCATGTACCTATCATAATATTCTCTCCCTTGAGAATTCAAAACCAGCCTACAAGGAAAGAGAGGAATGGTCCAATCTACCATCCCTCATGATATCTCTCAGGGATCTCATCACACTTCAAACATGATACAAACAATACACATCAATGTTAAACCAATTTTTGTTTGTTTAAAAACTATAGTGGACGAATCTACACTAAAAAACACTACCATTAACATCTATAAATGGGCCATATCAGTATGGTTGTTGACATGCTAACCCAAATGACTACAAAAAACATTTTTACAACCCTAAAAACCCACACCTCCGAAAAAAACGAATCACGTATTCCCATCATCCATGTCAAGATACTATCCACTAGAGGTAGCATCGACTTGCCCTCATGTGGTTAATAACAACATAATTAATGAATATTGATTCAGAATCTGGTCATCACCTATCCATATGCTAGTAATTTTCACAAACCACACAACACACATCACAATCCAAGGGATAATCGCTCATCTAATAAAAAAAAGTTTCAAACATCCAATCATAATGATAAATTGGGATGGAAATAACTCAAAAAACTCTGGGCAGTGGAGAATGAACTGCGTATCTCATTTCCAACTACACTCTTCCTAGCCACCTTCCCTCCATAACACAGAAACTATAGAAGTTTTCCTTCAATACAACTCATTCAATTGAGGATCCTGGATATATACTAGCAAGACCACAAATGTTTTGTCATCCTCAAAATATAACTACCCCCAATCAATGATATGGGAGTCATCGTGAATATACCGACTATTCTAAGAGACATGGAAGATGTCACTGATCCATTCTAACAGTGGTGGAAATGCCAATGAGGATTCCACCTTGATAACTCAACCAAACACCTCAAATGGTCAAACAAACCCTGGATATCTCTTACTCCCTACTCCAATCATCCACTGCCCACATCAAGGGGAAACCTTCTATAAAATTTGAACCCCAACCCTTAAATCCAAGGGACTCATTCTTGCATTGGTTTATGAATTATGTCTATCTTGATCTTCTTTCATCCTCTCATAAATGAGCTGAACATTCTCATCCGTACTTCTAACCACATCAGGACCAATAACAATAATCACACCAAACATTGTCCAGCATAATAGATAATTAAATGTTCTCTCATACAAGGCCTTAAATGTTTTTAATTTAAGGGAAGATTTTTATCAATTATTATATGAATTCTCCACCATGGTAGGATTTTATACCTATGATCTACCAAAATCCAAGACACATTCATGCCGCATATCCTCAAATAAATGCATAGTTTATTCTGTCATCCCACGGGACTATGGTTCGAAATAAGTGCTAATGAATAACTAAGTTCAAACATCAATGATGAAATACGCTCATGGATAGTGAGCTAAAACATCTCTCTCCATCCGAGACAATGGACTTCATAACTCCATGAAACTACACCAACTCATCAATATAACCACCATCCAAGGAATACACTACACCCAACTCCTTCATTGAGATTTAATCCCATTTCCACTCAGGTACATCCAAAGGCTGCAAAAAACAACCAAGATCATGATTTTTATCCAAAAACTCCTAGAAAACCAATCAATATTCCATGAACACCACAACTTTTTGGTTCTTCCCTGTCCAAAAAAATCACATCTATAAGTCATTGTACATATTTATAACTCTCATGTGTACTACCAAAGGTAATTTTTGAAACTCAAAAAGTACTCGATTGAAAAATAAATTTGGAATAAAATACATCTCATTAAACAAAATATTATTCAAACTATCCTACAACTATCCCTCTGAAGCATCATCATGGCCAACAAGATATTCCATTACCTCAACCTCTGAGTCATGCCACTGAGACTCCCCCACCTACCGCATTAGAGAATATTGCACCATCATCTAAAATAGACATCCTCTACCACCAACCACCCTTTCATCTAAGTTCATGGATACCAACTCCTCCATCACACTCCAAGCATCTGTAGATTCCCAAACCACCTCCTTATATGACTTTATGCTCAATGTATCGACCAAAAAATTCCCACTAATTAAGATTTAAGAGATCAAAAAATCAATATCAAGAATAAAATCTATCGACCTTCACAATCATAAGTTCAGATCAGGTTGGGAATTGATATTACTAAATCTCTTGAGATCAGTGAACACCACAAAGCACTCCCCAATGAGGTAATGCATCAACATATTTAGTGAAATCACAACTGGTGAAAACTAATTATTGTGGTTGTCATAGTTACATTCAAGAGTACATAAATACCTTGACACAAAATATATCACCAATCATTGATACATAATCCCACATCCCAAACATATACAAGAATCATTACAAAATAGCTCAACCATTACCCTATCCTCAGGAAACCAGAGAATTTTAGAACTACAAAACATCCCCTTTAACAAAAAGAATGCTTCTGGGTACTGATCTCTCTACAAAAAATCATGGTACATCTTATTCCATTTAGTCAACAGTGATGAACCTTAAGAGAAGTCGTTTACAAAACATCGACAATAGCCAATGAGACCAAGGATTTTTCCAAACTATTCCACATTATTGGGTTCTTCCCATGAATCAACTACATAAACCATTATAGGGTCAACTTCTACACCATATTGAGTCTATACATGCCTTAGGAAATAAACCTCCCATGTCAAAAACATATTTTTTTTTAAAAACATTCATATGTTTATGGTGTTGAAGAACCTGAAAGATAGTTATTAGATGATTGGCATACTCTTCCAATGACATTGAGTATATTAAGATTCCATCGATGAATACAATGATGAAACAGTCCCGTAACTCACTAAAGAAGGAGTTCATAAGTCTCACGAACACATCTGGGTTATTTGTAACACCATGTGTCATGATTACATACTCAATGTTCCCATACCTACATTTGATGGTAGTATTTTTTTTCTCTCTCTCTCTCACCAACAACTACTGATATCAAGACCAAAAATTAGTCATAAAAACCATTGATCTCTATCAGAATGTTGAAACGATTTTATATCATTGAAAAGGTATAACAGTTCTTGACCTTCACCTGATTCATCCATAGTTAGTCTATACTAAACCACAATCTATAATCATCTTTCTATGCCTACAATAGTTGAGCACCCCACAGTGACACATTGTTCCAGATAAAACCCTTTTACATATGTTCATTTATCTATATCCCCAACTCCCATAACCCATAAGGTGTCATTTGATAAGGCATCCTTTAAACTGAAGAAGTGTCAAGAAGCACATATATACTGTACTCCATATCATGTCAAGGGGGTAGCGTCAAAACATCCTCATGGAAAACATCCATGAACATTCCAACAACACTAGGAAACTCCACCATCTCATCACCCACTGATTCCACTAATAACACATCCAACAAGTAAACTAGGGGATCCACAAGCTGACTGCCCACCTAAAAATCATTCCCAACAACAAAAACCACATCTTGGTCATCCACAAAAAAAACACGACTCTCCTCCAGATATAGTTGATAACAAAGAGCACATAATAAAACTATTTATTCGGAAGATGGAATTATATACCTTCATCTATATCAATAAAATATCCCCACATGACTAATCCAGTCCCATAAACATTCTACACCTCTAGCACACATAAAACAATATTATAAGGCCTGTGAGTGGCATCCTAAAAAACAGGGGTAGTGGAAGCCTCTCTATGTATAGTATCATATCATGCAATAGTGATGGTCAAATAAAGTAGTGTGATGTTCATGAATCAATGGCACAAACATGGGTACTAAAAAAACTGATCGTACCGCTAATGATCTCTAGACAATCTGAAACGACAACCTCTACTACGTATGAAATATTCAAATGATGACCAGAATCCATGTATGAAATCAAAACATAGATTTTCTAATACCGAGTAGTATAGAATTTCATTAAGATTCATTTTAACTCACTCAATTAAATTTTTCATTCAATATATTTTTCTCAAACAAATCCAGTTAAAACAATAACACAAGTCATTATGATGAATTTACCTTTCTTAGGTATCTACACTAAAAGATTGTCCATCTCACGTGGTCATTCAATAAGCTCAGAGTCCTTTCAATGGATCTTGGGGGCCCTAAAATCTCATGTCATATCCAGTCTCTCTAGCATATGTCACGCACTAAGTTGAACTGAAACTATTTTAATACCAACCCATGCAATCCTTACAATGCCTAACTCCAAAATATATCCTATCTCGCAACCATCAGCTTTAATACCCCTCTATCATGACCCCCTCCCTCCAATGATACCCCTTCTGGGCTAGCAATGATGAAAGAGATATTATGATCCCCATGTCCCACCTCTAATTGGGACTAGGATTGTGACTATCACCAAGGGTGTACAAATCTCACAAAATGAGAGGCATTATACTTTTTAAGAAACAAGATTGGGAGATATGATAGAGCATCCACAAAGAAACTACACGACGTAATATAAAGAAATCCAAAACCGTCCCACATGAATATTTAAAATATAGGTGGTACATATACAAAAAGTCTCCAAAGTAAAAACCCAAAAATAAAAATATACAATTTGGAAGAAAATGTAATGAATATAATCTAGTAAGGTCCATAGAGTTCTATAAAATCCTTACGTATAAATGAAAATATTTTTATATACCTAGGGTGAGTATACAAGTATACTCAGTATGAAACCCAAGGTCTCTCATGCACATGTGAAAGAAGAATACTAATGATCATGTGAGTAAATATCTGAACCAAAACACACCTAAATAGGTATAATAAACAATCCCATACTAAACAAGGATTTCTCAACCTGTAATTAGTGTCATGTAATATTACATAAATCACATTGATGATGGTGTACTATGAACCAATTTCCCAATGATTAGTTGGCCTCACACCACAACCGAAAATGCAATGGCACTCCCACCTCTTCCAAATATAACACATCACATCCTTCCCACAAACACCTAGGCCTCACAACATATCCCACTCAAAAACACATGGGCATCACAACACATCCCACACACACACAACTAGTCCTCACATCACATACCACTTTCATAGTCTTAGGACTCAGAACACATCCCATTTCATCTCGACGTCACATGGAAAAGAACATAACAACTCATACCGAATACATATTGTACATCGTATCACAGCTCATCATAAAGACACATGGGACACCACATCTCATCACATTATGCCGAATAATCTTGGGTAGTCATTACCTAGAAGAGGGAGTTGGGAATTTCATGTGGTTAGCCATCCATCCTCCCATTAGGGTGTTGGGAAAGACACTCTGCCATGTGACTATAGGAGTGTTCCCCACATAGTTCTTAGCTAGGGTAGGATGAATATAGAAAATACAAGGAAATATAAGTATATGTAAATAATACCAAACTCTTAGAATACACCTGTGGTTCATTAGACAAACAACCAACTCACAAAAAAATATCCTTTTTATGTTACCTCTAAATGCACAACACCACACACCCATCAATAAATCCCATCCCACGTTCCCTACCAATTCAATTAACCATTTACACTCTGTTAACAAATCTAAACAATGACACTATAGTCATTACTAAAAAAGTAATTTTTAATTACGTCACTTCCCTAGGTAACTATGAAACCTAATAATAGTAATGGTAAATTATATAACATCAAATTAATGGCCCATAATAAAATGAAATATTGATTTGGGGTGAATCTTTCAACATGTTATTAATAGTGAATAACCGATACTGATCACTACATTCCATATTCAAGGTATCCTTCCTAAACAACAATAGTAACAAAAATGAAACCACAACTCACAATGACATCAAGCAACATATTAAATCGAAACCAGTTTCACCCTCTATTGTATCTCACATCATCCCATTGTGCTTCCTTAATCCTCTCCTAGATGGATGGTTGAACAATAATTTGGGAATGATAGGATGTATCCCCTACCATTATGATTTCGAAATCCATTCTTTACATTTCCTTGAAGATATAGTCTTTCTCAATCAACAACATAGATATACTGGCAGATTCTTTTCTACTTAGAACATCATCTACCTTGTTCACCTTTCTAGGATGATAGGGAATAGATCAATCGTAATCCTTGATTAGCTATAACCATGTCCTTTGACGCATGTTGAGCTCCTTTTGTGTGAATATATACATTAGGCTCTTATGGTCGGTGTATCTGGCACAATTCTCACCATAAAGGTAGTGCCTCCAGATTATCAAAGCAAAAATCACAGCTTCCAGCTCTAAATCAAGTGTCGTGTAGTTCTGCTCATGGATCATCAATTGTCATGAGGCATAGGCTATCACATTATCATTTTTCAAGAGTACGCAACCCAAGCCTTTCTTTGAAGAATCACTATATATCACAAAACGTTTCCCACTTTTTTGTAGTGTGATTATAGGTGCAATGATCAGCCTTCTCTTTAGCTCCTTGAAGTTTCCCTCATATTCTTCTGTCCAGACATACTTTACCCCTTTACACGTTATCTTAGTTAGTGGGATTGAAAATCATGACATGTTTCTCAAAAAACATCTGTAGTACCCAGCTAATCCATGAAAACTAGTGATTTCTATGACACAAGGGATCCTGGGAAATTCCTCAATCTCATTTGTTTTTTAAGGATCCACAGAAATTACCTCACTTGGGATCACATGTCCAAATAATGTGAATTGATTCATCCAAAAGTCACACTTACTAAACTTGGCATTCAAATTCTCCATTCTTAATGTTTCCAACACAAGTCTTAGATATTCTTCATGTTCCTCTTTTCTCTTGGAGTAGATGATAATATCATTGGAAAAAACTTCAACAAATTTGTCGATGTTTTTTTCAAAAGACTATATTCATCAAATCCATAATGATTTCAGGGGAATTAGTAATTCCAAAGGGCATAACCAAAAACTTATAGTGCCCACACCTTGTATAGAAGGCAGTCTTTAGAATATCATCCTTCTTCACCTTTACCTGATGACATCCAGAATGAAGATCCACCTTTTAGATGTATTGAGCACCTCTTAACAGATCAAACAAGTCATCATTCCCATGGAGAGGATACTTTTTATTTATGGTGGTCTTGTTGATTTTTTGATAATCGATACTGAACCGCATTTTTTCATCCATCTTCTTCACAAAGAGCACTAGCGCACCCCAAGGTGATTCACTATGGCGTATGAAACCTTTGTCCAGATGCTCTTGCAGCTACTTCTTTAACTCCTCTAGTTCGATAGGAGCCATACTATAGGAACACTTTGAGATAGGAGTAGCACTGGGTATGAGTTCAATTTTGAACTCTACCTCATGTTCTGAGGGAATTCTGAGTAACTCTTTAGGAAATACATCAGTGTATTCCCCCATGATGGGAATTTCCTCAAAGTTGGCACATTCCTTCAACTCAACCATTTTGGTTAGGTATTCTTATTCATAGGGAATCAACACCCAAACCATTGAAGGATTTTTTAAAATTTATTCATGATATTCCTTGCATTTGTAGAGGATCATGCGATGGTTAATAATATGTAAATATATTCCCTTTTCCCGACAGTTGATATGTGATCTACATAACGAGAGCCAATCCATTCGAATTATATCGACAAATTCCACCAAGGGAATTATTTCAAGTTTTTTCGGAAGAATATTCCCACATATGGAAACAGGAGAATATTCAAACACTTGGGTTTCAATGATTTCACCACTTGGTGTTTTTTGAGATATCTTTACATCTATGTTTCGAGGCTTCAATACTATAGTTCTAGAAAACACGCAAGATATAAAGGAATGCGTAGAACCCGAATCAAATAAGAAATTTCCCATTCTTGAGTGAGTAGGAAGTGTACCTTGTATGACTTCATAATCAAGCTCCACCTCTGTAGTTGTGATGGAATAAGATTTCCCATGTTTCTTTGGATTTGGTGGCTGCTAATGCTGATTACCCTAAAAAATTATAGGTTTAGTGCACTAGTTTTCATAGTGCCCCGGCTCTCTAATGTTATAGCATTAAACCATTAGTGGTTTTCTCCTTTCATCGGATACATTCTACTTGCTTTCCTTTTCTTTTTGACACACTATACAATGATTACATTCTTTCTCGCACTTAAATCATTTCCCCGTACCTTTGAGGATGTTCCCATGGTGAAACATTCCATATTTTTGGCGTGTGGTTCGTTGAGTTTTCTTCCCAAATTTATCATTAGATCCACCAGCTTGAATCACCAACATTCATTTCATATCACCATAGTCGTTGGACCATTCCACAAACTCCATCTCCACTTTGAGAGCACACTAAAAAACGTATTCATAACTCCAAAAGTCTCAAATTACAAGATCCTTTCGAAGGTTTGGTTTTAATCCAATAAAGAATCTATCAATTTTTATATCATGGTCGATAAAACAACCTGAAGCATACCTTTCAAGCCTTGTGATATTAACTTTATAGGATATGAAATATTCTCCTTCTTTTTTCTTGAGCTCTATGAATTCTCTCTCCATCTTCGTGTGAAGTGTTCTTGGTATATACTTATTAAGAAACATTATCTTAATGTATTCCCATTCCATATCTTCAATTTCTTCACATGTATTGGTGTTCATAATTAAATAACACCATTGATAGGCTTCTCCATCTAGAAGATAAATGGATAAGGTCACCTTCTCCGTCTCAGATAAGTAAAAAACAGAAAAGATCTTCTCCATGGAGTTGACCCATTGTTTTGCAACTAGTGGCTTGGAGGGTCCACTAAACGTCGGTGGTTGTCGCCACATAAAACATTCGATAGCCAGTTTCTCCAACTTTGGTGAAGGAGGATGTGAACCATTATTATGGTTATTGTTAATAAACTGAGATAATTGGGTAATAATCACCATGAAGTTTTGAACTATACCTACCAATTCATTGGGGATGTCGTTTGGGCAATCGTTTCATTGGCCCTCGCATGAGTTGTTGGCCTAATTTCCCCTAGTTCTAACCATTTTCTAAAATATAAATTTTTAGAACAAAACATTAGTAATCAAGTCATGAATACAGAAAATATTCATTTGAACAATTTATACTAAAATCATATCATATGGGATCCCTATGTATATTTTCTTATGTGCATATTTGAAGATAGTCTCATGCTATAGGTTTTCTCGAGGGTTCACTAATCCTAATTCCCAAATTAACTTATCCTTTCCTCTAATAAAAACAATAGCAACCCAACCATTTCATACATTAATATTAAATCATATTAAAGATAAACAACAAAATAGTACTACACATAGAGGATCCAATGGTTTAGTATCTTTGGTATACTAGGACCATACATAACAAGTACAACATCAAGCATAAACATTTATTTAATTTCTTCTTCCATAGCTTCTTATTGGCACCTATCCTATTCTTAGTACATATAGCCACCTGAGGATATACTTTAAAAGTGGTGATCTAGAATCCCAGTAATATGATAGATAAAAACACTATAGCATGGGGTGATCATAATCATAACATGGGAAAAATATAATGAACATGAGAGGAATCATATATAAGACTTTATATGTGGCAATTTATAAAAATGAAACATCATGTCTTAGTGGTTAACTACTAAACATACTTTTGAACCAAGATAGAATCATGTTCACACATCATTTCACATTTACTCATGAGATTCATCAATTTACCCAATGCATTGGATCGCTGTATAATTCTTGGTGCACCTGTCACTCTGAAACATTTATATTGCGCTATATAATTCCGGGTGCACCTATAACATCATAAGATCATCATTATCATTCTTGACACATAGAATAAATATAAAAAATGAACATAAATAACCCATGGAAAGGAATGGGTTTCATCTCATAATAAAAAATTCATAAACATTGGGTTCCCAAAATAAAATGGTATTACCATACATGTTACCAGAACCGTCCACTTTGAGTGAGAAGTAAACAGTGTGTTATTAAAAGAAGGGTTCATTGTAAGAAAATTTGTTTGACATAAAAACCATGGATAAACATTTATATACCAGAAAATTTAAGACAATGATGATTAAATGATCTTTATGGAGTAACCATATCAAAAATGGAGTGAAAGAAGGAGAACCCGAAGGATGAAAGTTGGGTTCAAGAATTTCCCCATACATTGTATCTGAATCCTTCCTTCTCTTCAATGTGCCATATAATGACATTATATTCATTTATTAGAATTAAATAACCTTGTGTACATTAATATGGTTCATTATGGTTTCATTAAGTGATTTTATGTGCCTTTGGATGAGTTATAGAGTATAAAACATTATTCTGGAATGTTTGTTTTAATGGTTTTCTTGATTGGTTCAATTGTATTATTAAATTGATGATTGTGTATAACATTAGTAAACATCCAAAACTGATAATATAGGTTATTAATGATATTATAGGAGTTTTAATTATCTTATAATGAATTATAATATATCCATGTGGATGAATCATTAGATATGATTAAAATGATGATTGATTGGGTTTATTTGAGAGATTTTTCGATCATAATGAACTTGTTTTATTTTATCACTAGAAATATGGCCATATGTTTGTTCCAGACCATTAAATAGGAGATTATACAGATAACATGTTCGGTTTCTACAATAAAAATTGATTCATGATGATATCTGAAGGTAGAAATGGAAGATGGTAATTTTTCGTTCTTGAAGGTGATAAATTAATACCTCACGAACCACATTCTCCTTAATAAAATAAAAGGAAGAGGGAAAAGGGGTTGAATGATATAATATCCCATTTGAATCATAATATTCTAGTACATGTATAATACTAGAGTTAATATACCATTTTTATTCATATAGATGGGGAGAGATCACGATATGAACTTGAACATGAATGGAAATTAAAGGAGAAGAGGGAGAGAAATTACCTCTTAAATCCTCCTCTTGAGATTATTCTTAAAGAAGCCAGGCATGGTCTTTTGATGAGACCAATATCTCTTGAACATGGGAGTGGGGATAGGGAAGATTTTTTGGGTAGAGTTTAGAGAAGTATTAGATATTGAGTGGTGTGAGGAAATTAGGGTGTGAATGATGGTTTTTATAGGGGAGGGGAGAGGGGATTCCTTAATATAAAATTCACTAGTTCATTAATTTCCCCAATATTACAAGGAATAGTGATCCTTGAATGACCATTAATAGTAATTGTATCATGTAATCCAGGAGAAAGTGGTCTTACATCAGAAAAACATTACACATGACACTATAATTAGCTAATGTAGCTTATTTTTGAAAATTACGTTATTTTACTATTCATCACAAATACAAGTATTTGAGAAATATCCCAAAAGATTACCATAACCATTATTTGATTTGTAGAATCCAAAACTGATGTCCACTTTCCAAAAATAATTTTATAAATTTGATTAATCTAATATTAAATTAAAATCTTGGTTTATTACTAAAAAAGAGTTTTAAAACATTCATTTACTTATTCTAAAATATAGGTGCATCATACTTTCACTTGAAAATTATTTTCATACTATCATTTTAAAGATTACTATTAATTAGTGTATATCAATATTCATAAGGGTATTTTAATATTCATATGGGTAGGTTTCTATTCACCAAAAAATATTTTTGTTTTATTTGACTCCAAAAATCATCTTGAACACAACCGTGTATGTCATATTATTAAAATTCCAAACACAGAAGTGATAAAATAATGATTTAAGGTAAATTATCACTTAGTAGTTCATTATTTTTTTCATATGATTTTATGATATAATTATAAGAATGGAAATTTCATTGAAAAACTTTGGGTCATTAGAATCTAGTCATGGTTGTATTGTCAACCACGGAGTCCATGTTGTGGCCTAGAGTTTTAGGTAATTAGGAGATCATGAGATGAATTACCAGATGAAATTAGTAGTAGTTGTTCATTCAATGAAAACAATTAGGAATTAACTATTTGGGGAAAATTTCATAGTTTTGTCTAATAATATGAGTTTAAAATAAGGTTTATCTTTGTGTGACTTGAACATGAGGCAAAAGATATGGAAGGAGTATAACTAGATTTTCGATTGTTTGTAAATATATAGACCCAGAAATGGTAATTTTGTGGCCGATGAACTAAGTTATAAAATATATAGATAAGTGGATTGAAAATCTCATGACACTTGGTATTTTATGAACATGATGGTTGATATTCATTTTTATTTTGTGGCACATATTGAATATTCAGTTTTTTCATATGTATTGTTACAGATTTTGTAAATTTTCTAAAAGAATCTAATATATTTCATTTGATTTCATCACCATTAGGTGTATCCTAAATGGTGGGGAGAATCTGTGTAATTTGTAAATGGGTGATAAATCATATATTCGTTTTCATAGTTGGATCATAGTTCCATTGTCCTGAAATAAGATACTTATTTCAATGTATCCCCATCCGAAATGGGATATTCATCTAGCTGTTACAAAAATGTTAAATGAAATGAAATAACATTTCATGTGTGTATTATTAAAACACGGTATCATAGAGTTTATGATGAAATTAAAAACTTTTCAATAGGTAATGGGAAAACATCAAAATCTAGAAGGTACATTGTAGTCTACTGCTATACATATACAGAAGTGGGATAATATATTGATGTATTTTGTCATTGGACAATCAAAGATGTTATGAAAACATGATGATATATGGTTAGAAGAGGATTGACTTAATAATTTGGGAACCATTATCTCTATTAGAAAATACAACATGGTAGAGGAATTGAAATATATCAATGATGTTTTTAGTTTACATAGACTTCCATATTCGAATGTATCTAAAAGATACCCTACCTCATGTTTTGATTTTGGAAATCAATTCAATAGACTCTTGGAAGTCGACTGACATTATATACAACATATCATCCATAAATAGAAGTATAGTAAGAAAACGATATTTAGACATTTGAATATATTCATATATTATTTTTATGGAATTTTGTGGTTCATTGTAGGATCATATGTATTTGGTTTAATTATCATATTACAAGAGTTATCTGACCAAAATGCGGATGACACCATTTCAGTGTTTTGGTTGTTTTCCTTATCGATCTCCTACATTTTTGGTGGAAAAAAAGATATATATAAATTAATTAACTGTGTATTGTGCATGATACCATGGATAAAATTTAGATTATTCAATAATGACTAGCAGTGGGACAATGTAGAAAAACATCATATGCATATAATTTTCACTGACCATTATATTTTTATGATAGTGACAATGTATTCTTGAAAGTGTCTATAGGATTTGGTATTCTATACATGGGGAAAAATGTATTTTAACACAATAGTATGTGGGAAAATTCATGGTTATAGAATATATTAGAGTTATTATGCACTATTTAGCAATACCTCAGAGGATCAGTGTTGTTCTTAAAATCATTCATGTTTCTCAACTGAAAAAGTATCACTCGGATCCTCAACATGTGATGAACTACAATCATGTTACTCTGGATCCATATGCATATTCTATCCATGAAATGGTATATGTTCTATATTTGATGAAAAATACGATGATATGGAAATATTTATCCATGGTTTGAGTGCTATTAATTCATATTTAGGTTAAAGAGGAATCATGGGAATATGAATGGTTTATGTAAGAGAAATGTCTTGATTGATTCCATCTTCCTAAGGATGGAATGCCTAATGGTGGGAAGTATGTAGAACCCCATATTTGGGGTCCTCCATATTATGATGCACATTCTTTTATTCTATGATTCTTGTATTTCATTATTCTAAAGTGTTAATAATGAGTACAGTTACTAGAATATCAATGAGAAAAATATAAATTTTGTAAAATTTACATGATGTGAAGGTTTCAAAGATGGATGTAGTGAATAAATTGTAATAGGGTAAAAACAATTCAAGTATTTTTAAATATTCACATAATGAAATCAATTATTTTCATGTAATATGTATGTTGGGAAAATTAATACAATTAACATGCTATTTTCGACGAAATTGGTCTCACCATAAATTAAAAATGTGAAAGTGTTTTATACATCAGGTAAATATCAATCCCAACATTATTAGATATGGAAAATGGTTATTTAATTGTACAATACCCTATTATTCTCCATCTGACTCCTATGGAACCCGTAAGTAAATTTTAGTGATTTTTGACCTCCAAAATCCAGTAACATCGAATCAATTTGTGGATGTTTTTGGGGTCAAGGGATAGGGTTCCATTCTCCCTTATCGTGTTGGATCTCTTTTTCAGAATTGATTTGAACTATATATCAGTTTTTTACCCATATTTGTTGGTTTGGATTTGTCTTGATGAAATCATCTTGGCTTTTTATAATGGAATGAGTGTTAGAGTTGTAATTTACTGACTCATCATGGATCATTTTGTCTAATCATAACATTGTAGGTGGATTCTCTCCCAGTATACCATTATAGAACATATTGTATTGATCATTTAAAAATAATGTTTCTATTGTATTGGAAATATGTATTTTAATTGATTAGAAAACCCATTTTTATGTAATTTAAAAGGGTGGGGTTTGAAAGATGCAATTTTGTTAAATAAATATTTTCTTGGAAATTTTGTCATAAAAGTGAGGAGTGTGTTCATTTTAAAGTGGGAAATTTAATGGTTAGATGTACCAAGATCAAATAAAAATAATTTGGAATGGGTAATGGTAATAAGTACCACCATTAAATAATAATAATTTAGGATGTATCATGGTTGTAAGTACCACTGTCATCTGGATCACCAAATGATAGCTTGGTGATAGGATGACCCAACACACATGAGTATAGTGAGGTCCATGGTTTCCTGAAATGTGTTTTTGTGTGTGAATGATGGAATTTCTCTCATACCAGACGATGTAAATTTGTTTGGAAATAATATTAAAAAAAAGTTGTTCAACTTGAGGAATGACATCCATAACAGTGCATATTTGAAGATGAAGATGAATAGAGCACAAAACTATCCATATAATATCAATATTTTGAGATATTTATTTCAATAATGAAGAAGAAGTAATATAAGATAAAACTTGTGGACATCACCATCTCTGTACGGATTACATAATCAAATTTTTGAAAAAAGTGGAATACCAAATAATTAAATATTACAATTAGTGGGATGATTTATGGAAAATCCCACTCCTTGGATAGAATAAATTAATGTGTATGTTGCCTCAAAATTAATAATAGGCCCCATGGGATATGTTTTAGTGATAATGAATCAAAATTGACATATTTTGGGATACGGGTACGGTACTTATGATTTTGCCTCATCATTATAAGAAGTGTTGTACAACATCCTTATCATCTTTGGTCCGATCCTGAAAAATGTATTTAATAACATATGGATCAAAATTGACTCATCAATTGTCATACATGTTATTTGAAATGGGGTTGTTCACCTATAATGGCCCCTCAAAACAAGATGGATAGCGTGCATACATCATCTGACAGATCATAATCCTATAATCACCAATGCCTACCGTGAGGTGAATATTGTGGCTGATAGTCTTGCCAATAATGAAGTACGAAACTATGCTGCATTGATGGAGGAACTCCCTCGAGTTCTCATCCCATATCATGAAAAGATTGTAATGAATTCAATTATTTCATAATTTCTTAATTATTTTTTCATGTTTATATATTTTATTTATTTGTTATTTTGACCAATCCATCCTTGTTTTAAAAAAAAATTATTCTCCTCCAATGTTATACTAGATGTGATAACATGTTCTTATTTTATTGTTGTTTTATGGGAAGTTATTATGGAAATACAACTGGGTGATATACTCACCGTTATCTTGGATACGTTTTCTCATTTTTAAATATCATCTATTTAGATATGGCGAAGTGTCATGTTTTCCACTTCTCTAGTTGTGTTCATTGATGTCATAGTTTAGTTAATGAAGTTGGATCATTGGAGTTTCTTAATCTTATATTGGGACAATGTCACATTGGTGATGATATCATTATACATGAGTCCAATACATTCTATTTTATTTCCTTTTCATCCATACTCTGATGTTGTTCTGTATTGGTACTATTTTGACTTATTTTTTTTTAATTAGTTTACATCATTTAGTATATCTTGTATATTATTTATCACAAAAAAGGTTGTGTTTGTTATGTGAAAATCATCCACCCACATCCTATCATTCCTTGGAAATTTACATATATCCACTGGAACATTGGGGATGTCACCTAAGAATATTGAAACATTACCTCTTCTCAATCCAATGAGGAGTGGTAGGGTATTTTAGGTTGGAATATTTATCAGTATTATTTCATCTCATTATTTTATCAAGGTCACACTCAGTTCAATTCCATGATAAATAATTTATTCCCACATTTACTGTTGACTTTATTTAAAGTTAACTTTTTTCCTTAATTATCCCACCATTGTGCATCAAATTATTTTAAATTGTATTTTGGTCAAAAGATAAATGTTTGGGGTTTGTTCATCATGTTTGTGGATAATGGATTTCAAACCCATTTTATCCCACATTCATTACATGAAACTTCATTGTCCTGTGGATCGAGGAATCCCAAGTATATTATAATTGAGAACTTGTTATTCTACAAAACTGATCAATACTATGTTGAGGTTTGAAAACGAGGGTGTTATCATGGGGCAATTAAAATTGAGGACAATAGGAGATAGACCCGATTAGACTGAGGATCTCTTCTACCTATTTTGGAATGCAGCGGTGATTGTTTAGCTCAACGATAGTTTTTTCAAGAATATTGGAACCCGGTTCTCAGAAATAAATAACAGAACAGTTTTTAAATACTAATATCTTTTATTCAATAGAAGATAAATATTTATAGCTTATAAGACAACCCTAGGATTCACCTATGCTTTTTGGAAATTTGTAGGTGACATGGTGTTTAATCATGAACTTCACTATGTGTGGGACCCTTAGGTGGAGCTAGGGTTTCCCTGGAGAAGATAATGATCACGTGTTTTATGTTTTTTACCATGTCATGTTACCATCCCTTTGAGGATCAGCATGTAACCTGAGGTGTACATATGGTTACACGGTCATGTACAAGGGGTGGTACATGAGGTGTCCGGGAGTATATGACCACATACAAATAGAATACGTGGGATGTAAGAATAACTCTGAATGTTGTTTTCCATTTTTTACATGCTTTTTATATGGATATATATATGTTTTGTGATGATGTACCACACATGCATACCAGTGTATGTGAAAACACACCATATTCTGCCAATACACAATATGTACCAACTAGGAAGGCGTTTAGAGCCCTAAGTTTCATCAGGTGGGACAAGTATTGGTAGATTGTGTTCCCTTGGTCCATATCTTTGAGTATATAGTGAGTAATTATATCCAGATATCTGGATTACAATCCCCTTTGAAGGATGAGTAACAGATAGAGTTTTTGGTGTCCCTCCATGAGATTAGAGTGTGATCTTCTATCGTATATTCATACACAATATGTGGGGTTCATGGAATCGACGTGACCATCATGGATAGGGTGTTGACCCTCCGTCTATAATATCATTTCATTAGGGTTTTTAATATAATTTTTATAAAATCCACCACCTATAGGGTTGATCAATATTATGTATTTGGCCTCCCCTAGTGGTATATGGTCTGATTCCGTATTTGAGTATAAAGTCTATCATACACCAGCGATTTTTCTTGTGTAGGTCCCAATGATCATGAACTCACTGATGAGTGTCTATAATGATATCCTAGATCATGGAGTGGGTTCTATAGAATGAGAATTTCCTAGAATCATTGAGTATAATCTTGTGACTAGAATTTTGGTTGAGACCAACTAGAGTTGAATGGTCATTCTTGAGTATACATGGGTTTTTATTTTATGGCTATATCCTTTTCATGTGGTAGATATTACTAATTATATGAGTATAGTGTTTATGTTATATCCCACATGGTATTATTTTACTCACCCCTTCATTGGATATCTCTTAATTTCCCATGTCTTACATAGATTAAGAACCACCTAATGGTGTCCTAGGAAGACATGGAGTGGGTGCGGAATAGCTTGGGCTACAAAAACTAAGGTGTTTTCCTGGTGGTGAAATTTGATAGTAGTCTTCACCTTCTGAGTCTATGGGACACTCTATAGTTTCTTATTGGGATTGTATTTGTCCCTTTTATCGCTTTCAGTACATAATGTTTTTACTCTGATTGTGGGATTATAGACGTTTGGATTCATTTGTTTAAATGGTTTTATATTTCTGCATTGTTAGGGCTGAGATATGCGTACAAATGTGATTTTTAATTTTAAAAATAACTCCCATGTGTAGGATATTTCTAATCGGCACTGGGTTCCAACCCCTGGCCTATTAGAGGTGTCATGGGGTAGTCATAATTCGGTACCCATTGGGTCGGGTCATGACATATTAACTAAAATTGAATACTAATTTCAAAATTTTCACATGATCATTATTTATTTAATAATTAAAAGTTCTAAAAATCCATAATGTTATACGTGGGATTATATATTAGATTTATAATTTATATAATTTTTGAATCACCTTTGGAATACTAATTCCAAAGATAGTATCTTTGAGAAATTCATCATATACTTACAAGAATATGTAAATTTTAAAAAATGATATATTATTCAGTTTTTTATATTTCATATAAATAATTTTTAGATTGATATGAGATTATTTCAATTACATTATTGTATAAATTAAATTTTTTTAATTTTTTAAAAATATATTTGTGGTATAAGAGAATAATCTTGATCTGTTTTAAGGAAATCTAAATTTTATAGTACATTATATAAATTTTAATGGTGATCGACGTGAAAATAGATGATATAAGAATATCATATGATGTTATGTCAAATTGTATACTTTAGTTCCGTGATCATGATAATATAAAAAAAAAATTTTAAAATCCCTAACTATAATATTTTGGTTGATGTATGATAATGTTGAGAATCACAATTTAAAATAACTATATTGATACTATAGAGATGTTTTTTTTAAACATGTATTTTAAATATTAATCATATCATTATTTTGATAATACTTTCTAGGATGTAGAATGTGGATAATGGAAGTATATTTTTTAAGAATATATTCAAAAATTATATCATTATATATTTTAATATTTACATTGCCTTATAAAATATTAATTTAATTGATATTATATATGATTTACTAGGTTAATGTGTAGTTTTTTGGGAAAAAAATCCCAAAAATTGAATTTTTTTATATTAAAACTGTGGAATATGTTTCATAAAAAAACAAAGATAATGGCAGAGGGAATGTTTTTGAGATACAAAACCTAAAAAAATGTAACTTTCTATATGAATTTGGAAGGGTCCTGCTCAATAAAAGAAGTGAAATTTTTATTTTGAGTGTAATTAAAAGAAATTAATATATAAAATATATTTCTTCATATACAAATCATTAAAAGTTTATTATATATTCATCATTAATTCATTCATGTTTTTCACTGAATTCATATTCATTGATAGCTTTTTACATTAGAATTTTCAATCATTATATACTTTTGTTAATATCACCTATATATGAGTATCATTCAAGAACTCATCTATAATTTTTTACCAACACTATAAAAATTTTAAAATTATATTAGGGACATATTATTGATATGTGATTTTCAATTTATCTCCCAATTGTATTCTAGATTATTGAAGAATGTGTCTTCACATTTTGTGACCGTAGTCCTTGATTGGTAATCAATCCTTCATTGTCTATTTTAAGAATATTTTATTATAATGTAGTCTCTAATTATTGTTGAAAATTCTAAACAACAATAATTTTATTCTTATTCACAAGAACTATTATATCTTTGACACAATGATTTTTGTTAGTAGTAATTAAATTATTTTTAATTTTAAAAATTTAAATATCATCAAATTGAATTACTTTTATAAATAATAATTTCATATAATATATATGGATCAAGAAGATTTAATTTAATATATATATATATATATATATTATTGATTTTATATAAAACATGCAATTAATATATATGATGAAATCATAATATATTTCAGGTAAATGGTCATTAAACAATGTTTTCAATTTCAAATTTATTATCATCATGTAAAATAAATTCATAAAGTGTTTAGTGAATAGATATATGAATTTTTAAAATGTTCCATATTGAAATTTATAAAATATATATTTAAATATTTATTAACTATTAAAATATTAATAAACATGAATCTTTTAAGTTATATATATTATTATAATTAAGTTAACAATTAGAAAAACCTTCATAAAATTGAAAACCATATATTTAAATATATTTATTATTAGTACAATAGAAAAATTTAAATTCATATAAATAAATATAGTTTTTTCCAATTATTACACTAATGAATGGATTAATTATAATTATTTATAGAGACATTGATATAAAATTATAGGGAAACAGAAATCACTCTTTTGTAATTAAATATGGATTGTTGGAGTTATTTTCAAACATACCACTATTCATCATATTTTCTCTTAGTTTAGAAATATGGTTGATTTATATGTATCATGTTATATATAATAATGTGTAAAACATTAGGTTCATATTCATTTAATAATTTATAAGAAATAATATTATTTACAATTTTCATGGGAAATTGTGTATATGTAATTAATATTATAATTAATGTTTACCATATATGAACTTTGGAAATAATTAATTATTTAAGGAATAATGTTTTAAAATTATTGGAACATTTTTTTTTTATTATCATGAAATTTGTTATTTTATTTATTATAAGTAATAATATAAATTAATAATTAATGTAATGAAAATTAATTATGTTTATATAAATTATTGATGGTGAAACTATTTAAAACCCATAAAATTACCAAACTATTATATTCTTCTCAAAATGAGATACATATAAATCATTTATCACTTTATAAGGCACACAAAAAAATTATGGTCTTATAGATTTACATGTTTTACATAAGTATCATATGGGTTAAACAATCTATTTGGTACTTCTACTTGATGTAAACATTGATTAATATTTTTTTCGATTACTATAATAATTAGGTTCCCCAATAAATATTTTTAGGTTAATTAGTAGGATATATTTATTATATGGAATTTTCTCCCAAATGTTATTGAGTTATATATATCATAACTTTATTGATGATGGTTATAAATATCGATTTGAATAATGATTAAAAAATTATAAATCAATTCCTAGATAGAATATGGATTATAGTATTCAAATAATTATAATGTAAAATGAGGTGGAAGTTATCATATGAGTAAATTCAATAAATGTCCATATCAAACGAATTATTAACATTTTTATGATATATTTGATGATTTTGGTGCATATTAGATTGTTAAGGAATATAAATTATTAACTATATTTTTGAATTTAAAAAAAAATCATAAATGAAGTAATGTTATTAACTGGCATTAAGACACATCAATCATTAGTAAACCATAAGTGGTTATTTTTCTAATTGAGGAACCACATTTTAAACAATTTTGCAATATTAATTCTATGAAAGAAGAAATAATGTATATAGTGAACATAAGAATAATTTTGGTAATATTTTAATGTATATGATTTATTTCACAGAAACTATGTTACAGAATTAGTATGAATGTAATGGCGAAATACAGATATTGTATAACCTAAAAATGATCTATAATAGGAAAGTATGGATTGTGATGTCTGATTGTATACATGATCTATTTTAAGGAAAGATGATGGAAGGAGACATTAGTTTCTAAAATGTCCAAAATTTCAATCAATATATGAGCGACTTATATTCATTCTGTCTAGAATTATTAATATATCTAGCTACTAAAATGATTTTTAAATAGTTTCCTTTTATATATTTTCAATCCATTATTAAATGAATCATTAATTAGATAATATAAATAATACCATATATAATCAATGTGGTTATCATTTTTGATAATGAAATGAGGTTGTATAGCTAGAAATACATTATAATAGTGAAAATGGATAAGGGTGAATGTTTTTATATAAAATTATAATTTAGAACCACTAAAAATAATAATAAATCATATTTAATTGAAATGGAATTCTTGTGTCACTTGAGTGGGGAATTATTTCGGTTATAGAAAGGTTTGATTCTATATGAAAAATCACTCTATGTATTTACTTGAGATATGAAATCACCAGATCTTTTAAATCTGAATTTATCCACATGGATTATTTTGTGGTTTTGGTTATTGATATTTTAGATAAAAGAATCATTAAGGAAGAATACTAAGTTCTTATGAATTTGTTGCAACCCTGGTCTAATCACCATATTTGTAAATGCATCCTTGTGACAATATTCATTCCTCCTTATATACAATAGTATGCTAACTTATATAGTGTGACTAATATATATAATTGGGAAACTATATAATTAAATTTTAGATATATTAGAGTAAAATAAATTATATAATAATAAAAAATAGATATTATCCTACGGAATTAACCATGATGGAGGCCAATAGATAATAATATCACTTTTAATATGAAACATTTTAAAAATAATTAGTACATATATGTGAAAATAATCATCAACAAGATCCTGAAGATCAATAAAACGATATAGGACCCACCCCCTCCTATGGATCCCTGACCATAATGTTTGTGAATTTAATATGATACATGTGAATGGTGTGAGTAATATAAAATAGTAGGAAACATTTGATTACTCATAAGAATAAGTGTAATAGTCATCTAAAAGATTATATACATAATAATAATAAATGGTAAATAATAATTTCACACTTATTATATCATTGGGTGCTAATGATGGAGCCTTGAACATATTACATACATTCTAATACATAAAAAATATAGAGTGTAACATTGAGTAATAATGATTCCTAACCCACATCCTCTTAGGTTGGAGCTGGAGCACATTAGATCTCAATCCCCCCTAACATGAGTGTTTGGGGAAAGAATAGTTCCCAACCCACCTCACATTGACAGATTCAAAACCTTATAGATACAAAAATTTGTCCCATTTGGTATTTGGTACACATCAGCAATCTACCCTCCACATATGGGAAAGAGAACACATTAATTCCCAACCATAATTTCATTACCAAAGTTAACATACACTATTAATAAATCACAAATCATGTTTCAAATATATCATAATTAAACTAACACAAAACCATTGAATATACCCATCGAATCTATATAGGTAACCCACATATCCACAAATAGACACCCATTTTTACCAGTAATGCATGGACATATCACCCACACTCTATATCCGCTTCATAGGGTCAGGAAAGTGTTATCAATGACTGATATGAAAAGAATATTACAAACTAATTTTATAGATAGATATAATATTTCAAAAATATCAAGGTTTAATTCTATGTAATCTAATCAATTATGAAGTAAATCCAAATCTATGGGGTGACCCACATCGATATAGACCAATGATCTGACATTGATATCCAAAATGTTTTTATCACTCGAGTGCACAAACCCTAATGAATGACAATCAATACAACATTACATATAATTTATATCAATATATATACATTTTATCTCTTAACTAATGGTTTACACCTTTGTAATAATCTATTTTATTAAATATTAATCAACTAAAAATCTAAAATTAGCACCCTAAACTATGTATTTCGATTTTATTTTAATGAAACAATGAAATAATGGATGAACGAAACACAGTTGTATCATATAAACCTATAAATGACTAATAGTTACTCATGAAAAACTTTTTACTACAAAAGAACAATAAATGTGGGTAGAGGTTCTCAAAATGGTAATGGGATGCCTCTAATTTCTTTTAGTCATAAAATGGATGCAGAGTACTATAAAAGATCCATGGGAGTCAACGGTAAGTTACCAAATATATTATTTTTTAAACCCTTCCCAGTGAGTATTTTTCTACTCAAAAAGGATGTTCATTTTTCAACTAGATGTGTCTTGGTGTGACTCTACCCACCTTAGATTTTTAAATGAATAAACCTTGAAATTCATCAAATGACACCCCATGCATATGGGCATACCCATGAACAAAACGCATCACATCACATCCAACACAATAAATGAAATATTGTATATTTATTGGTCATTTTATGGGATTACTAGTGGTTTCATTTTCTATAAAATTATTTCACAGTTGTATTTTAAGGATTTCATAGATTGAAATGTCCCAAAATATTTCATGGTATTTTTCAAAAATATTCCTCAATTGATATTGAAGTGGTTATAAATTTTTTAAATAATTACATTTTTTAAATGTTTTTGTATTATTTATTAATGATATCATATATATTACATAATTAATAAAATATTTATTATTTATTATTTAATATTTAATATTTATTCACTTATTTATATATGTTTCCATTCATCAATTGATCACATAATGTTATATGGTTAAATTTTAACAACATACCTCTTTGTTATTCCACAGTAATATTACAAAGCTAATAATATCTTCATGAGGTGAGTATATAGTATTTAATATTATAAGGACTCAACATTAAACATTACATAATCTAGTTAATTAAACTATAATACACTTATTACATTACCAAATATCTTTTCAATTTAGATTATTAAATGATTATGTCATAAAACATACATGACAACAGGCAAGCATAAAAATTTGATACTACTAAAAGAGTATCCATTCCATCCATTATACCTATGTTTTTTAACAAAACATGAATTCATATCATGAAAAATCCTCACAATATTCATCTAGGATTATTATTTTTTATTAACCATCCTTAAATAATGTGAAAAAAATAAAACCATTGATTAGAACCAAAAGATCATTATAGAACATAAAAAATAGAGAAACAATTAGTCCATGAATAATTATAAACATATAAAATCATTTAAAAAAAGACACACTTTATGCCCATAAATTATCATATACATAATTTGTGAAACCAATAGGTTTCCATAAAACCTAGAAGAAAAAAATAAAACCATAAAGGTAACATGGGGAGTTTATTACATAATATTTTAACCCTAATAGATACCATATTATTTTTAACTCTTATTACTACCATAAAATTTTTCCATCATCGCTACCTTTTTGGGTAACGATCACAGTTACACATAAAGTAACCATGTGGTCAACCTCAAACCTAATGATACCCAATGCATTAGATGGACATATTGGTACCACCATAAATCATAAAAAATTTACAAGAAATAAAATATAATTATAAAATATAAATATATTCATCAAAAAAACATTCATTTTTATTTTTTTGAAAATTAAAATTTTAAGGATTTTATTTATTTAAAAGTCCCTTACCATGGGTTTCACATTCATAAATAATGTTCAAACCTCATGTATAATGGTTTATTGAGTGTAATTATTTTATTTCATAACTATAAAAATTTGAATACTACCTTATAAGACCATATTATTACAATTATCCACCCATTTATTAATAATATTTTATTTTTTCCATTCTTTAAGGTGTGTTATTTACATGGTTTCTATGGTCAGTTTATTATTGTTTTCCCTGTTGAATTTTGTAAAAACTCTAGATGTGGAATGAAATGAAATTAATCTGATAATGTCATGAACCGGAGCTAGTTTCCATCAAACCAGCACCAAAACCGGCTCATGCCAAGGTCCTAAGGGCGTTCCCGATCCCCACAGGCAGGCACAAGTGTCGGGGTATAATATAATGATAATTGGGAATGATTTACCTAATTTTATAAAGATTAAACTATAAACAAACTCAATAAAACAAATCTGAATTTTTCAACTAGACCCGTATTTTGAAAAATTTCCGAACTAAATTACAAAATTTAAAACTATGATTGAAGACCATTAAAAAGGTGAAAACCAAATAAGGACTTCCCATGACCCCTCATAGAACGGGGCACCACCCTTAAGCCATCCCCATAAGACTTCACCACAAAGGACATTCCAGAAACCCGATCCACTATAACTAAAAACAATTCCAAACCTACAACAATCAAAATAACCAAGTCTACTTACACCCAATGGTGTATGTAGGGTGTGATCCAAAGCCCAATATGATATCGCCACTAACAGATTCCATGTGATAACAATTTAATGATGAAAATCATGCATGTTTTCAAAAAAATGAGATTCTAGTTAAAATTTCTAAAATATGCAACATTAAATAAAAAAAGTATTGAGGTGGGCTAATTTAAAAATTAAAAACATTTAAAATATACACTGTAGCTACTGAATTTTCCAGCATCTCATACCGTATGCCTACGGTAAGCACAAAATATCCAGTGATCACAAGCAATGGGAAATAACCCCTAGGTACTAGCTAGCTGTGGGTCCCAAGTACCTCGTATCTCGATATGAGTAACCATCACAAATATCTATTTTCATGCACGATCCACTAGTAGGGAACATATCCATAACCAAGTGGTCCCTAATAATCATAATCATTGTTTATTTAGTGTTGTAAGTGTTAATTTTGCTATGTGAAACTAAGGACAAACCCCACGGATTCACTAGGATACTAGTACACGAGCACCCACCTAGATACCCAGGTTTTCCCTTTGTGCTCAAACAAGTTCAAAAATTCAATTAATATACTTTTCAGATGAAATTATCAATCCCATATCATAAAATCACAAAACATCCCACATTTATACTACACAAATAACAAAATTCAACTTTTCATTCAGATTGATTTTGAAATCAGACTGACACCGAAATACCCCATGACACTTTTCAGATTTCATTAACAATTCAAAAATTCTATTAAACATTTATATAAAACCATTAAAATATATTAAAACCCTCATAAAAGAACTCTCACTTGTTACATAATACCTTTTTAACCTTCAAAATAATTTTTTCATAAAACTTACACGAAACATCCCACAAACAAGTTTCGCTCCAACATCAAAATTTATTAAAAAAATTCAGAAATTTGCAAAACATTATAAAAATGTTTGACATCTTAAAACCTCACTTAACCATTAAAAACCAATTAATAGGTGAACACACATAGCAAACAGTACAAAATCACCTTTTTCCCACTTTGTTTGACCAACTAAAACATTTTCATTTTTCATAAAAAGAAACCAAGTGGTGTAAATATATCTTTCACACAAAACCCATTTCAAAACCACCATTTAATACCAAAAACCAAACCAATTCCTATCCAAAACAGAATTGGAATCCCTAATATGTTTATAAAACAACTTTCAGGTTTTATAAAATCAACTTGTGTAATACTACAAAAGATAAAAATGAAAACATGCATTTTCATAAAATGCTCTCAAGATGTATAACAATGTTTAACACATAAAAACTATTCAAAACCCCTCTTTTTCGGAAAAAATGACACTAATACATTAAAAACCCGAATTGGAAGTCCAAAAATTATTTTTTAAACCAATTACATATGTTGTAAAATACACCCAAATAATACCCCATGAGTAACACATTAAAACACCCAATTTCAAGTAAAAATGCAAATATAAAATTGAACTCTGAACTAAATCAATCATAAATAGATTTCAAACCACACCCAACATATTAGGAATATGAAAAATGAATAAATACATCATGCTAACTCATCAATAATTTTTTACACATGGAACCACCTACTGAAAGTGTCGAATCCCTCAAAACATGGTGCGAAACATCAACTGCACCACCGCGACATCACAAGGATGATAAATCCAGCCCTATACAACAATATTTAACCAAAAAGACACCAAATAAAACCATATGTTCGAAACCTTACTTTTTTACATTTTAGAACATAATGAAAGTGGGAGGAAACCCTAAGGAGAATGGAGAAATTGAAGAGAGAAACTCTTACTCAAAACAATTTTGAATAAAACGACCCAAAATCCACCAGAAGGTGAATTTGAGAACAATAAACCATTCAATTTAACTTCTAAAAATTATTATGAG
This sequence comes from Viscum album, assembly GCA_963277665.1. Taxonomy (NCBI): domain Eukaryota; kingdom Viridiplantae; phylum Streptophyta; class Magnoliopsida; order Santalales; family Viscaceae; genus Viscum; species Viscum album. The sequence continues at coordinate 666,629,911 of OY728165.1, read as the reverse complement.
ATCATGTAGGAACTAGAATTGGGGACAAAGAGTAATAATTGAGAGAGTTGTGATGGAAATAACTTACCTACTCAAAGCTGCCCGATTTTAGAAACCCTAAAAATATCAGCACTCAATCGTGATGCAAACGAGCATCAAAGAGGGGGGAAAGGAAATGGGAGCGCTCCTAGGCTTCTTAGAGTCTATAGGGAGGTTTAATCACCTAATAAATCAATATAATGAATATGATATTAAAAAATTAAAAATTAAAATTAAAACTCGAAAATGGGCTTTCAGTTTGGCCCAATTCTTTAATAAAAACCCAAATTCCCCATGATTATATATTTATAAAAACCCCAAATTTAAATTCTGGGGTTAATAGGTCAGGGGAGGCCAAGTAGGAATTTTAATGTATAAAAAATGTTGAAAAATGAATGAGTTATAAAAGAAACAAAATTTATTTTAAATCTGGAATTAGGCTCACTGTTTGGCCCAATTCATGAAAACTCACCCATTCATCCAAAAAATCTAGGGAAACTCAGAAAACAAAGGATGAATGGAAAATAAATTAAAAATTACTTTAAAATAAGCTATAAATGTGAAAATTCTCCCCGCCTTGATCAATTTCCACCATGTAAAGTCACAACAAGTTCAACGCAACAACCAATCCCAACTGAGAAACCAACTGGTACTGCCTTGCCAGGATTCTCCCCCAAAGGCCAAAACACCTCCTATGATAAATTAAGGATTAATCTCTCAACAAAAACATACACCAAATTCCTGATATGATAAATCACATACATACTTTATCTCAAAATAATACTCCTCAAACACTATCCGAACAAGACTCAAGCAATTCACCCAAACGAACAACAACTTTGAACCTTACATTATCTAAACCATTGGAACTCTCCAGTCCCAACATTTACTCAAGAAAGATGTTGGTAGTTAGATAGATCTGAACGATAATATATACACCAATCCAATACCATTGATAAATCTATGTTACTGGTATTGGGGGATACAAATACACACCCCACTATAAGAGACACCAAATATTTTTTTCCGATACAAAATCATGACACTAATAGGGGGAGGCCTGAACGGAATCCCAGGTACATAGGGTAGTATTCCATTCAAAATTTCTGAAGTAACCTGCATGAGAGTCATATTCATTATCCCTACCATAATAACCAACAATCTTAACCGACCAGCTTGGGCTGGCATAGAAAAAACAAAAAATTTCATGATTTGGGAAGGTCGCATGGTTAGTCCGCACAGTTTGTGAAACTATGAACTAACTGTACTGATCAATCATATTGGATGGATTCTTGGAATACAATCTCTCTTAATCATTCACAAACCACATGCTCAGCCTATCTAGACAAATTTCCAACCATTCTGTAAAGACTCAATGGAAACCAATGGGGGTGGGAATGACATTGGGCGATGGCATGGGTACAAGGCCCTCTACCTATTTCCACCAAACGTGAACAACATAAGAAAGATAATGATACTAGAGGTTTAAAATCTTCCTCTATTTCATATTTAGGATAAGACATTGTAAAAGGGTTCAATTGACCCTGTGATTTCCCCTGACAAGGCCCTCAAATGATTGAAGCATCTTCAGCCTCGCAGTTAGTCTTTGGAAACCCAATGAATGAGATTTCATCTTTCGGTGCCACCAAAATCTACTCTGCAATCCCAGATAAGTCTTCCAGACATAATAATTTCCAAAATCACTTTACCCTATCCCGATATTTTACAGAAACAAGGGAAATGACGAGGCACTCACATCACACCTTGTTTATTCGAGTGAGAAACTATACAAGTAAATAACACCTATAATCACCTTCCTCTAAAATGGTAGATTTTCATATTTTCCAAGGGAGACATTCTCCCAACATAAAGAGACTCTCAGAGGATTGCATGAGTTTAACCTTTAAAGTCAATTGAGTGCACGAAATCACAAGGTTTCACCGAACATGACCATTTCGATTGATATAAACAATGCATGAAGTGATAACTTATACAACATCCCCAAACAACACACAATTATAGAATGTGGCCACAATATCCTCTCATGATCGGATTTTCCACAGTAGTAGTTTATTGTGAACTCTTTCTTCGAAGATTCTACGATGGATAGAGAGCACCTCGTAGACACCATCCAGATACTCATCCATGCTAAAAACCCTGGACCACTTCCACCTTCGGAAAATAAGGATACATAAGATGCTAAGGTCTCTTTAAACCTTCCATGATCACTCTCCCACTACAAGAGGATACAGAAAACTATGAAAGGAAATGATGTAGACTCAATCTAAAAATCTGATGAAAAGGATTCCTTATATTGATCAACTAGAGGGTCTTTGAATGGAGAAACAATCCAGGTTGCACTTCAGTTGTTAACTATCCCTTAATGGGGAATACCTTAACAAATGATTAAACCTATGGACCCAACCAAGATGGTCCATTGGTCAAGATATACCATAAACTAGATACAATCACATGAAATGAAACACCGTAAATATTCCCAAACCATTTCTCAGCAGAGACCACTAACCGGTCCTTCAACACAACTTACCGACCAAACACAAACCCAAAACACAATAAAAACTGGAGGGGTTCTTGGGCTCAAAAAATCCCACAACATCAAATTTTCAAAAACCCATAATACAAACCATCCCAAACTATTCATCAAGACAACATGATTTTCTTTAAAACCATTTCTTGGAAAACAAACGGTTCAACGGTAAGCGTATCCAGGAATGGTACCCCATGGGCCTCACACATGCATGTTATTTTGCCACACCGGGCACCCTCCTCATATCAGTCCTAGCACTCAGCCAGTCATGCCATCAACCATCCATCATCCCATATAACCCTGTTCATGCAGTCACTCATGGAAATACCAAAGGATAATAAAAATATTATTTCCACTTTTCAAAACCAAAATGGTCTACCAACACATCATTCTTATCAAAACTGCTAACCAGGAGATCGAACCCAAATTACCGCATTAAAAAAACATTTTAGAAAGGCACAATAATTCCCCTGAAAACTCACTTTCATGTTATTTACATCAATTTCAAAACATCTCATCCAATTAAAACACCTTTCAATTGTTTAGAAAACTCTATTGGAAACAATTTTTCGAAACCAACTTCAATATAGTTTCTACATTCAAAAGAGGTGTAAGAACACAATTTTCCATTTCAAAATTATTTTGAATATTCAGTTCCACCATTTTATAAATCAAACCATTCCATATTTATTTTAAAATAATTTTACAAAAACATTACACTTCATAAAACCAAGTCACTTTAAAACTAATGTTCCAAGATTTAAAAACAAAAGAACACCAGACAATGCTAGAGGAAAATAGTTTCAGTGGGTGACATGGAAATATGGTTGGAAGCCACATTCAAATCACTTCACTATCACAGAGAGTTTTCTAGGGAATATCCCCATCTCCAAATGGCTTTCCAGGCCCTGTGAGCTCACTGAGACCATTAACCCATCTCTATTTTCATTTCCCCAACTCATCAATAAATCATGAAAACCAAAGGACTTTGAATGGTCTTGACTTCGCTTAGAGAGTTGAATCCCATCATGAGGTGTGGTGATTATCCACACTACTCATAACCAAAATTCTATGTCTCGTCAATACTAACTCTTGAATATCCTGACTGTTTCCCAATTAACATGATCCATAGAGAGTGAACCTTCACTGATACTGTTTTGTCACGAAATGGAGCAGGTCTCCATCAAAACAACACCAAACCCGTCTCATTCCAAGGCCTGAAATGTGTTCCTGATCCCCACTAGTTGGAACAAGTTCCTGGGTATCATATATTGATAATTTGGAACACATTACCTAATTTTATAAACATTAAACTACAATCAAACTCAATTAATCAAATCTGAATTTTTCAACTAAAACCGTCATTTAAAAAATTTTTAACATAATTATATAAGTTAAAACTATGTTTAAATACCATTAAAATTGTAAAAAACCAAATAAAGATATCCCATGACCCCTCATTGCATGCGGCACATCCCTCAAGCCATCTCCACAATACTTCACCACCATGGACCTACTGGAAACCCGAACCACTAGAACTAAAAACTATACCCAACCTGAATCAAAAGAAATAACCAACTATACTTACACCCAATGGTGTAAGTAGGGTGTGAACCAAATACCAATAGGATACCACCACTAACAGATTCCATGTGATAAACATTTAATAACGAAAAGCATGCTTGTTTTAAAAAACATGAGATGCTAGTTAAAATTCTTAAAAGATGCAACATTAAATAAAAACAGTTTGCAGGTGGGATAATTTAAAGAATAAAAGAATTTAAAATAAATACCATAGATACTAAATTTTCCAGCCTCGCATACCGTATGCCGATGGTAGGCACAAAATATCTAGTGAGAACAAGCAATGGAAAATAACACCTAGGCACTAGCTAGGTGTGGGTCCCAGGTACCTCGTATCTCGGTGAGAGTAACCATCACAAATATCCATTCTCGTCCATGATCCATTTGTAGGTAACATACTCATAACCTATTGGTCCCCTATAATAATCATCATAGATTATTTAGAGTTGAAAGTGTCAATCATTCTAAGTGAAACTTAGGCCAAACCCCATGGATTCAATAGCATACTAGTACACGTCCACCGACCTAGATACCCGGGTTTTCCCATTGTGCTCAAACAAAATCAACAAGTCAATGAATATACTTTTCAAATGAAAATATCATTTCCATATCATAAATTCACAAAACATCCCACATGTATACAACACAAGTAACAGAAGTCCACTTTTCATTCAGATTGATTTTGAAATCCAACTCACACCAAAATATCCCACAACACTTTTCACATTTCTTTATGACATCCACAAATCCATTTATCAATTATATAAAACCATTAAAATATATTAAAACTCTCATAAAACGCCACTCACTTCTTACATAATACCCTTTTTACCTACAAAATCATTTTATCATTAAACATACACGAAACAGCCCACAAACAAGTTCTGCTCCAACATCACAATTTGTTAAAACATTTCAGAAATTTATAAAACATTATAAAAATTGTTGACATCATAAAACCTCACATCACCATTAAAAACCCCTTAATAGGTGAACACACATTCCAAATAGTACAAATTAACCCTTTTCCAACTTTGTTTGACCAACTAATATATTTTCAATTTTCAAAAAAAGAACCCAAGTGGTGTTAATATATCTTGCACACAAAACCCATTTAGAAACCACCCTTTAAGACGAAAAACCAAACCAATTACTATCCAAAACAGATATGGAATCCCTAGAGACATTTATAAAACCACTTTCAAGTTTTATCAAATCACCTTGAATAATACTACAAAAGATACAAATGAAAACACACATTTTCATAAAATGCTCTCAAGAAGTATAACAATTTTTTACACATAAAACCTATTCAAAAACACTATTTTAGGCCAACATGATAGTAATACATTACCCAACCATAACTGTAAGTCCAAACAAGATTTAATAAACCAATTCCCTAAGTTATAAAATACACCCAAATAATTCCCCACAAGTAACACATTAAAACAACCAATTTCATGTTAAAATGAAAATATAAAATTGAGCACTTCACTAAATCAATCATAAAGAGCTTTAAAAACACACCCAACATATGAGGAATATTAAAAATGACTAAATACATCATTATAACTCATCATTAATTGTTTACACATGGAACCACCTACCAGATGTGTCGAATCACTCAAAACATGGTGCGAAACATCAACCGTACCACCGCTGCATCACAGGGATGATAAATCCAGCCCTAGACGACAGTATTTAACAAAAATGACACAAAATCAAAACATATGTTTGAAACCTAACTTCTAGAAATTTTAGAACCTAATGAAAGAAGGAGTAAACCCGAAGGAAAATGAACAAATTGAAGAGAGAAACACATACTCAATACAATCATGAATAAAATGACCCAAAATCAACTAGAATCAGAATTTGAGAACTTCCAACCATTAAAGGGATGTTTGAAAAATGATTATGAGATCATGTATGAACTAGAATGGGTGGAAAAGGGTAATAATTGAGAGATTTATTATGGAAATAACTTACCTCCTCAAATCTGCCAGAATTTAGAAACACTAAGAATTTCAGCACTCAATCGCGATGCAAACAAGGTCCAAATATGATGGAAAGGAAATGGGAGCATGCCTATGCTACATAGGGTTGAGAGGGAGGTGAAATCACCGGAAAAACCTTATAATGAAAACTTTATTAAAAAAATTATAGAAACAATTTAAAACAGGAAAATGGGCTCTCGGGTAGGACAATTCTTAATGAAAAACAAAAAACCCCCATGATTATGGATTTATAAAGGCACCAAATTTAAATGATGGTGTTAAATGGTCAGGGGAGGACTATTAGGAATTTTAATGGATAAAAAATTTTGAAAAATGAATGAGTTATAATGGAAACAAAATTTATTTTAAATCTGGAATTGGGCTCACAGTTTGGCTCAATTGATGAAAACTCACCCATTCCTCCAAAAAAGTAAGGGAAACCCCCAAAACAAAGGATGAATGGAAAATAAATTAAAACAACATTAAAATAATTATGTATGTGACAGAGTTAATAATTTTAAATGATATAATATATAATTTCTTATAATATTATGATGAAACATTAGATAAAACATTAATGAAAATATTTTAATTTATTTTTGCAGTTTTTATGACAATCATAAACTTATATAATTTTATTAAATATCATGTTTACATATTTGTTAAATAATATTATATAACATATAATATGAATAAAAAAATATTATTTTACATTAATAATGGTTTTAGGACTAGTCTCGAATGTGGTAATGAAAAATGAAAATGTATCGTACATGATGGTGCTAAATGAACATATCACGGACGATGTTTTAATTTTTAAAATAAAAGGGAGAGGACCCGGATTTTGATGATGAAATTTTCTATAAGCATGTAAAAATATTATTATATATAATATAATAGATTTTTCATGAAACATGGTTAATCTTATGTGAATAGAGAAGAAAAAATAAATGAAGTTAATAGAAAATAAAATCAAAATAAAGGAGGATTTTACCTCTTTAAATATTTTCCTTGAGAACCTCCGTATGGCACTTGGTTTTGGCCTTTTGGTGAGATGAGTAGGTATTGGTCATTGATAATATTATTGGGAATATAATTCATATTAAATTATACAATCTACAATACTTTGGTTTGTGAGAAGAAGATGTGGTGCGAGGTTGAGTTTATAGTGGATTATAGGAGTGTTTTTTATTATTTTATTCATTAGTTTGTTATTTTGGATCAATATTATGAGTGGATAGAATTTTAACACTATATATATTAGAATAATGAAGGATTTTTTGATATAATAGGATTATATCATCCATACATCATCTATGACTCAATATTTCATGTATTTGTTAAGTACAAAAAATTCCCTTATTTCACTATTCTCCCTAAATTCAAGAATTTTAGAAAAATCCCAAAAATTATGCAATATCCATTTCTAAACATCTAGAATTTAAAATGAACCTTATTTTATGAAAAATAATTTCTAAATATGAGTAATGTATGTTTTAATTAAAATCATCATTTATTAAAACATATACTGCTTTTAAAATTACAACTAATTTGACAAAACATTGAAGAAATAATTAATATTTCCTAAAATTTTCTATTAATCATATGACAGTAAAAACAATTTCTGATTCTATATTATGGAAATAAATTTTTCTTTTAAATCATATAAATAATTATAATATTATAAATAACTATTTGTGTTTTATAAAAAATACCAACACAAAATTTGTCATTTTTAAAAAATATATTTACTAATTATTTGATATAATTATATAATATTTTCATTTATATGATGGAAATTTTTTACACATTATTAGTTGAGTTTATTATTTAATTGGCTTGATCACTATTCTTAATGGACATGTTAATATTCTAATGGTCCAGTGACTATTACATTCGTCAAAATTTTCTAATTTATATAAATGCAACAAATTTCATTATAAAATTTTAATGAATTTATAAATTTAATTATAAAATGATAAAAAATTATTTAAAAGTTTCTAATTTGTTAAATTCTCCCCCTTTTAAAAATTTCATCTTCTTAATTTTTATTCATTTATTAATCGGGTGAGGATATATTTCCCTCATAGCATTTTCAGATTCCCATGTTTCTTCATCAATAATGTGGGTTCTTCACAAACCCTTAACCTTGTGAATTAACTTAGTCTACAATACATTGCCTCTAAAATCAATAATCTGAGTAGATTTTTCCTTATATGAATGGTTATCTTCCAACTAAAGTACTTATATCATTAAAACATGACATGAATATAGAATATATCATCTCAACTTCGAAACAGGAAAATTGTGGTCTTCCGAAGATAAACTGAGAGGAAAGGATTGTTGAGAGACATCTAGTTTACCTTTCATTATGGTTAAAACAATTTAATCGTCCAAATATATTTATTTATATTCTTACAAAAATTCATAATAGTTTTATATAGAGAACTTTTAAAGAAAAAATGATCACCTACTAAGAAAGAAAAGTATTTTCCCCAATTATCTATATAATTTTTTTGCCAACTCTATGTTATCCTCATGTGTTGCTAGATCATATTCACTTCCTCAGCCACCTCTAATACTAATTCTAGTAATATAAACTTTTTCCCCTAACTTCATTGAAAAATACTAATGTTCGACACCACATTCCATATAATGTCACAAATGGTTCAATATATATACTAGAATGAAATCTATTATTATAATAAAACATAATGAAATAATGATATTCCTTGAAAATTCATTGTTAATCCATTGAAATGTATCAATGAATTTTCTCCATGTTATGAATTTTTTTCATAATATGTCTATAAAATTGATAATAAAAGGCTATTCTGAAATTTAATATTGTTTCCAATGTCTTATGAAGGATTTCATAATTCTAGAAGTGAACCTCTGATCACGAACATAAATAATAAATAATGGAACTCAATGTAGCCAAAAAATATATTTTACATATAGCTGATAATGATGATCTAGTGAAAAATTAAATTTAATTGGGATAAAATGCACAGATTTAGTCATTTGATCAATAATAACACATTTCACATTGTTACCTCGAGAAGTGTTTTGTAGTCCCACAATGATGTCCATTAATATATTTCTCCATTTCTACTATAGCATTGTAAAATTATAAATCATACCCATTGGTAGTTTTCATTATTCTTTAATCTATTTATATGTAAAAAATTTCATTTTAATATAAAAATTATCTCTTTTTATTCCATCCAACAAGTAATACTCTAGAATGTCTCTGTACATACTAGTGATGCATGAATGAACTGAAAGTGGAGAACTATGCGCTTCACTTTATAATAAATTCTTTAGTTGGGAATCAGACGGAACACAAAATCTCTTTACAAATCCCAATACACATTCATTATTGACATTAAATATAGGAAATTTATCTTTCATAACCAATTATTCATTTTTCATTAAATCACAGTCTTCCTTATATGATTTCATAATTATATTTGAGAGTGAAAACTACTATAACGCATGATAAAATGTTGTGTAATTTCCAATAACAACAAATTCCAAGAACAAATTTATCAAATCAGTAATTATGCGGTTATGTTTTAATTGTATGACGGTAAACGTAGAATGATATTTTTTGACTCAATTCATCCAACCCATTGTTTTCTTTTCCGGGATGCTAACTGATCGTGAAATCATAATCCATTATCAGTACAAACAATATTTTATACCTCTTATTCAATCCTTCAAAGATAATATATACATAAAACTTTTACATTCATTATATATTTCACATTTATTTCTATATAAATGATGCCTCTTATTTTGTTAAGCTAAATCCACAATAATAATTCCAAATCATGTGTGGGATAATTTAAGTTATGATGTTTCCATTTTCTGGACGTAAAAATACCTAATCATTCAGAATTAGAACACAACCAAGCCAATTTAATGAAGTATCATTATAAATAAAAAAATCATTATATTTGAAAGGCAGAGCCAAATTTGGAGCATTCACCAATCTCAAAATCAATTCCTGAAAGGAAACATCACATTCTTCTATCCAAAAAATAAACCATTTTCTTGTTAACTAAGTTAGTGATCTAGATAAATGTGCTTTGTTTTTAACAAACTATTTGTCATATCCTGATAATTTAAGACAAATATAAATCTATATAACATTTGTAGGTACTATCTAATCATCATCAACTTTATATTATGAAAGAAAAAATCTTATGTTATTCTTATTTACAATGTACCCATGAAAATAAATCTTTGAGAGCATTTTGGACAATCCATAGATGTTTTTCATGATCCTCATATTTTTTTTAAAACACCATAATATCATCAATAAAAACATCAAAAATCATATCCAAATATTTTAGGATTATTATAACCATAATATCCAGAAATATAGAAGGATAAGTTTTCATTCAAAATGGGAAAATACAAAATCTTAATTCTCATATCTAGTATAGAAAGATTTTTTTGAAATGTTATCCTCTTTCACCATCAGCTTATGGAACTAGAATCTCAAGTCAATCTTGGATAAATACATCACTGCCATGATATGATCAAGAAAATCATCGATAAGATGCAATTGATACTTATTATTAATATTTATGTTTTTAAAAGATATATAATCAATGAAAACACTCATGGAACTATCTATCTTTTTGAAAAATAACATGAGCACCCCATGGTGAAATGATAAGATCAATGAAACCATTATCAAGAAACACTTTTAATTAATTTTGTTATGATGTCACATCAACTTGATAAATTTGTATAGTGGGATTAAAAATTGACTTATCATAAGGAAATAATTCAATGATAAATTCAATTTCACAATCTATTATTACATTAGGAAACTCATCAAAAAAAACATCTAGCTATTTATTTACTACTGGAACATAATTAATCTGAAAACATCCCTATATTAAACATATGTGACATATAAGTTTCAATTCCATCTTATAACAGTTTATAAGCTTCTTAATACTTTATCAATGGTATGGGTTCATTATTATATACAAACTAAATAGATTTCAGATAAAACATATTTGGATCTATAGTTTATCGTTCAATGGTAAACAGATATCCAATCAGTATCCAAAATAAAATAAAACACTATTACGGGTAAACAACATAATATTTAGGTAATATAATAAAATATATAAGAACATAAAGATCCTTACAATGTTGTTTTTCCTTAATATTTATTCTTATTTTTTACCATATGTTTTTATTTCATTTCATTAGGTGGAATTTCCAATATTATAGAACAATCATTAGAATTAATTAAATAATCAGACCTCTTATAAACCAAGAAATTATCATAATCAGTTTACAAAAACAACGTATCAGATTCCACTTCATTGGATCTCCTATCATCTTATTAATGTAGTAACAAAATATTTCACTACACCTTTCTACATATAGTCTAACTACATCCCATCATTCATAATTTTCTTTGGGTAGGTATTTCCATAATGACACATCTCACCTAATTTTAAAGGCTTTAATGTTTTCATATCATAATTAAAAATACCATCCCTATGATTTTTTTCATTGCAATATTGGTCCATATTTCCAAACATTCTACATAAAAATCACTTAAGATATTTTTAATAAATTCCCTACGATGCTTTTCACCTCACATCCAATAAACTAAAAACTGAAATTTTTACCCTCATATTTCGTTGATTCACTATTACCCATTGCATTCTATCTGGTCCTCTTTTTCTTCTTGTTGACAAAGTACGCATTATCTTTGAAAAACTCAATTTCTATCCTCCCAACACAACAAACTAGTTTATCATACATTAAAAATCACGGGAGGGAAAAACATCAGTATATTGGCATCAATCCTGTGTAAAAATGATTAATATTACCTTCAAGATTCCCGTTCATATTTAGATAATACCTTTCCAATATGGTGATTTTTTCATTATACAGGACCACTATATATTTCTCCTTTTGTTTCAATTCAATTAATATATTTTATATACTATGTTTAATAACCATGGGAAAAAATCAAGTAAAAGATTATTAAATTAATCCCATTCAAAGGCATCGATCTTCTCTCTACCACTAATATTCTTGATTATTGACCTCATCTATTTGGCTTCCCAATAACCATGGTAAATATAATGACTAACCTTTTGATTATCTAAACACCTAATGACATCGAATATATTTTCAATGGATTTAATCACCCTTAATCCACTACTAGGTCAGAATGTAATATCCCATGGTTTTCATGGGGTATAGTTCTCTCCTTTAGGGAATATGTTTTTGCATTCCTTTTTCTCTCAAACACTAGGTCAACATGTGTGCAGGTTGGGTTGTGTTTGGGAACGAAAAGGGAAATCAAGTTGAAATCTGGCTTCAGGATTGGTACACGTTGTGTAGCTGGCCTGCATAACATGTACTTCCATTACACACTTTCTACTACCCCATCATGACTTATACCTATTCAGAATCAGAAAAATTAAATTCAGAAGTACACACTTTGAACCTGAGGTACTTTCCATGTACATGCCAACTGGGGTTTTTAATAAAAGAGGTAGTAACCTCATTTTTTACGAACAGATCTGTTTCCATTGTTTTTGGAACCCAAAACACCTCTATTCTAGATTTTCAAATATCTATGCCATCCAGAATCTGATTCGAGTGTGGTTTGTCTCGTTTGAACTAAATCTGTATGTTATCAATTCATTTTTAGTCGTTCTTGATTCTTCCTAACAAAAATTGTTCCCTTATATCTTTTTCTTTGACTGTTATTTAAATATCATCTATACAAGGATGAACCAGTATGTGATATTAGATGATTTTTCTACTACCGAGATGAGGTAGGTGATTTATACTTCCATTCAGCTTTTGTAGTGATTTTCCGGTGTTTTTCCTTTTTTTCCAATCAGACATTATGGTTAGTCATCATTTTAATGAAATTTTCTTGCCATAGCTATAGTATGATCTAGTGAAGATACTAGTAGTTTCTATTTAGGTGCATTGACACCGTTTTCTAATTTACAGGTCACCCAGTTGGTTAACCACAAGGAATAATACATGTTTATGCAAGTTTAAACAACCCAAATGGTGTGTTATTATGCTTTCCTAGTTACGAGAATCCAGTAAATTTGTTAATATCATGAATATCCTATTTAATATATTTACATCCTCCTTGATAAAATAATATCATGTTATGCCTTCTCTATTTTGACACTTCATCTTTTTAATGGATAATATTGTTGGGTATAACAATATTAAATGACATATAGCATGTTAAAATTGTTTTTATGGGAGGGTGGACCCATATTTTTATATAAGTTGTTTTCATGAGTGTGTATACGCATGTATTGTGAATGTTCATGTGAGTGGGTATACTAACTTTGAATTAATGTTTAATTTGAATGCTTGAATGCTTGATGAATGGTTTTAAAGAAACCTTGGACTGCTCTTCATGGATCTAGAATGTGGTAGTGGACATCTTAAGTTCACTCTGCCCCTAGGATCTTGATTCCATGGGAATTCTTGGTCCTTGATACACCTTGGATCTGGAATTCCTGGGATCATGTAAGAATTTCCTTTTCCATGATCCTTGGACCCAAACCATTACATAACTGGGCTTTCACAAGGGATTCTCATGTGTCCTGATGGGATGCCTTGGACAATATCCATGGATCTGGTCCTATGTGGTCTGGTATTATTTCATGGATCCCTTGGTCTACTGACACCATTGATTTGGACGTTTCGGTCTACACATCAGAATATGGCATGGTGGTGGGATATTTGACATCACTATAAAGCATGGCTGTGGAAAACTTGAATTCATTATACATCATGTATGTGGGATACTAGAAAGATATAAATGTGTAGTGTGGTCGTGTTATTTTCTTGTTTACTTTGTTATAGATGCCATGTTAGGATCTGAATCTTTTACATGTATCCTTAAGGGATTGTTGTGTATAATTATTGTAATAGAGATATTCCATTTGAATTCACATCACATTACTTCTTGTTTAAACTTGCAACAACTTATTTAGAATTGATGATAGAACTGTATTGACATAGGAGGTTTCCTATTGGGATGTTAATCTCACACCATGTTTGGGCTTCCTCGGTGACCCAAATAGATTATATATTTGTAGGTGATGATAGATCCAAGTTGCCTAGTACATGCAGTTGACTATTTCTTTGAATTAAGGGATTATAGAACCAAGCTTATACTTGCGATGTTGGGATAACATTTTGGTATTTTGTACATTTTGGTTTAATTTTATTGTATTGTATTTCCATGTATTGTTCTAGCTGTTTTCTAGATACTTGTACCATATGCATCATTTTGTACATGAGACACTCCTGGTTATTGATATGTATTCCTCTCTTCTTTTAATTTTCAATTGACTTATTATTTATTTGCTTCCCATATTTTATGTATTTAAATTCAACTATGACACTCTGTTAATGGGAGAATAGTCTCCCCACTGACTCACATAGTCCCTCACTTCTAGTCGGAAACCTCTGGCCTTTGGGGATATGTGCTTGAGTCCTTGTTACCAACTCAACTCGGGACACTGTTTTAGGTTGCATCTGTGTCCAGAATGTTTCAAATTGTTATCAAATGGGGTTTTCTTCTAGTTTGAATTATTGTTGGGTAGTACTATACAAGGATAAGAAGGAAATGAAAAATGGAAATAAACTGTGCATGAGAGTAGCTACCTTACGTATAGGGAAAAGCCAAATTCTCTGTAGTGGAGTAATGATTTTTTGGATTTTTACAACAACAGTTGATTCATTTTCATAGTTTGGTGACACACTAGATTTTTTTATTACTATTGATGTAATTGTGGGTTCTATTTCATTTTCAACCTAATGATTTCTGGTTGATCCATTTCATGCATCATATATACACTTGTTAGAATCACATTCCATGAATAATTCTATGTCATCTAGGATGCATTAGATATTTCATATTTTTTTGATAGTTGATCTGATAGTTGTGCCTGCTATTGTGTTAGTTAGGTGTAGTATATAATGGTGGGATGTCATTTTTCAATCAATAAGATGTATGGGCCATTATAAAATGGTAAATGACACACCAATGGATTGTAAATCTAAAATGAACATGATATGCATGGTTTGAATGGGAGCTGTATTTTGGGTGCATGAGGTGTTATGGGTTCTCATGGATTTAGAAAATGCAAAACCCTTGTTGGAATTTCATGAATAACTGAATGTGGAATGGAAGTGAAAAAATTTAATGGAAAATATGAAATTGACCAAGCCCTCAATTTTCAGTGGGTTGGAGGAATAGTTCTAGTGTTTCGATGGATATCAATTATACAGTCATGACATAAGGTGCAGGTTGAGGGTTTGAATTGGATTCTATGAGTTCCATGCCTAACTGTATGTTTTAATCTTTGGGATTTGATGTTTTTCTTTCCAGAGGCATGAATTGGGAATTGTAGAGACATTCCACCATGACGACCTCCATTGGTACGCCATGATAGAGGTGATAACCATGAATTAGAGGCATTGGGCCACAAGCTACAGGTTGATCCACTTATAATACTACCTGCAGCACCCAAGGATGTTCTGTACATCGGTCTAGAATCATCGTTCTATGAGGGATTCATTTTCTATATGTTTTCGTTCTAGGGAGCATCGTAGCCAGCCATGACTATGGATGAGGTGACACGAGTTTTCCAACAATAACAACCTTCTACTTTTTCAGATGATGGAGGAACACATGCCGATGTTCTATGGCTAGAGTCCATATTAGAAATTTTTAAGCATCCAGGGACACCTCCAAAGATGAGGTTTAAGATCATGATTTATATGCTACATGGATGTAAAATTGCTGGTGTGGTGCTTTGAACCATGAAGAAGGCCTACAGAAGATGGTTTCTGACGAATTGTAACCCCTCTTTTATGACTAATTTTACCCCCCACAACTCTATGAGAAGAGAGTGTGATTTATTTCATGAGTCTAGAGTAGGGTTTGATGGCAGGTAAAGAATACTCGGAACTCTTTACATAGGAACAAAATTTTGCACCAAGATATCACACTGATTAAATTTTGGGGGAGTTACACTTCCATGAAGGTCTTAGAGATGCTATTAGATCTCAAGTCAACATCTTCATGTTTCTATTTATAACTCATATTATGAATTAGCTGCTGATTACAGAGTGGACCCTAAGGAATGCTGGTGGTATAGAATAGAAGAGTGTAGTTTTGTACCCTAGTGGGTCTATGCCTTTATAAAGGATACATCATTTTGAGGCTTCCCATTATGTTATTTATTGCTAGGAAGTGGTTTTAGGTGGCATGGAATATTTCTATTAGTGTGTTTGGAAAGTCCACCAGAAAAATCAGAGTGACCACGACCCAGTCTAGTGTCGATCTTGTATTAGGATGGGGCACATGAAGTGGTTTTGCATGACCACTCTAGAATTGTGTAGTAGGGGTCATATGTAACATATGTTTTAGGAGTAGGGTCTTTTACTCCATGTCAGAAAGAGAGTTGGAGCCTCAGAGGCTAGTCAATCTAGGGTAGTTGTGTTCATTGACATGTTAGCCTCACACTGTGTTCTTAGAGACAGTTGGGCTAATTATCATAGAGTAGCTAGGTAGGGCCACATGGTCGGGGTACATGCCAGACATATTCGGTGCAACAGACCCAACAAAATCAGGATCTCAGATGATCTACGGCGAGACATAAGATCTTAATATTGTATACTATTTCATCTACACTTTTTGATAATGGTGCCTATCACAGTTTTTTCTCTGCACGAGTGGTAAAAAGACGTGAGCTTGTGTGTTTTATTTCTGATGGTGTATTTATGTTAGAAAAGATTTTGGGAGTTCAAATATGTGATGTATCCCAGTGTATGTAGTTTCTTCTTCAGGTTGGTGTGTTCTAAATAATTTGGAATCATTATGTTGTTGAGATGACAATGTTTGACGTCATTTTCAGAATGGGTGTTCCCATGGCTTATCGATCGTATGTTGACATCTATAATCAGAGGGTGACATTCACATCACCATATGGTGCAATTTTTATATATAATGGTTAATGGGATGTCCATGAAAGAATATTGGGACTAGAGCATCCTGGGAAGGTTGGGATACTAGCCCAAATTTTTAGTTTTTTTATGGATGACTGGGGAGAGTTTCCTCCAGACATTCCTCTGTTGGTTTAGTGCTTCAGGGACAAATTTCATGATAAAATTTATAGTTTACCTCTTAGAGAGAGGACTAATTCTTCATTGATCTAGTTATAGTAGCTACGTTAGTATCAATTAGTCCTTATAATTCGGTTACTACATATTTATATGAGCTTGTGGGGCAGCTAGTGCATTTGGAGGTGATGGGCTTTATTAGACCCATAATGTCAATGTGGAGTTCATCATCCCTTTTTGTGATGAAAAGAGAATGGAACTATTAGGCTATGCATGGATTATCATAAAATGAACCAGCTGATGGTTAAAAACTAATAAGCATTTACACAGATAGATTACATGATTGGTCAGTTATTGGGAGCTTGAGTGTTCTCAAAGATCAACCTGAGGTTAAGATATCACGAGGTGCATGTTCAACCTGCCGACATAACATGTAAAACCATTCATACCAGGTATGTATTATACATGTATATGTTTATGCGATTCTTTCTAACAATAATGTGGAAATATTTCATGGATTTTATGAACCGAGTGTTTCATATTTACTTGGATGCTTTTGTGGTGGTTTTCGAGGAAAATATCTTAGAGTATTTTCACAATCAAAACGACCATGCCAACCATCATTAGATCATTTTTAATACACTGAGATCAGATCAATTATATTATAATCTCACAAAGTGCATCTTTTTTATATACTATATTACCATCCTAGGTCACATCATCTAAGATATAGGAGTGTTAGTAGAGATAGAGATATTGAGAGCTATTGTTTCCTAGGAACAACCTAATAATTCTTTTGAAATAAAGAGTTTCATGGGGCTATATAGATACTAGAATCATTTTTTCTGGACTTTTAATTCTTAGCAGCAACATTTATGGGACATAATAATAAGGGAGTGATGGTTGTGTGGTCATAATCCTGTGAGACGACCATTCAAGAGCTAAATGGGTGGTTGAAATCAGCACCAGTCCTGATACTACCATAGTAGGAAAAGAGTTACATGGTGTATTGTGATGTGTTAGTTGATGGGTTTGGGGTTGTGCTAATGTTTTTTTAGTTGTTTGGGTTGTACAATCTTGATTTAGCTGTAATTATTCACATGTTTCATTTTTAGAGTAATTATTTATTTGGAGGGAAATTTGTGTTGTTCAAAAACCAAAAATTATCAAGTATATCTTTCTATAGCGTGACCTGAAATTGAGATTGTGGAGGTTGGTGGTGTTCCTATAGTCCTATGATTTTGAGCATTCCCACACTCCAGGTATGTGAAATTTTGTTAATGATTTACTTACTAGGAGGACCCAGATAAAGGAACTGTAGGATTCCAGTTGAGAGTGGAAGGTTATGGCATTGTTCTCTGAGATGCATCTGGATGTGCACGATAGAATAGGAAAACATTCTATCATTTTTTGTTTTGACCTCTACCTTGCTGGACAAAGTAATTATGAAGTGGTTATTATATTCAAAATTCCTATTTCTATGGGATGGTGTGGTATGGGATGAACGTCCTCATTGTTGGACAATAAATGATGATTATATAACGCATATCCATGGATGTGTTTGTGTTTTATAGTAAATAAGTGAGGAATCGATTCTTGAGTTTCATGCATCTACTTGGGTTGTTCACTCTGGAGTCACAAAGATGTTCCATGGCTTGGGAAATTAGTATTGTTGTCTGATAATGAAGATATATGTATCTAGTTTTTTTATGAGGTGTTGAACCAGTCAGCAGGTGAAGAAGGAACAATAGTGACAAGCTGGGAATTTATAACAGTTTTCTATCCCATAGTAATAATACGATGATTTAGCGATGGATTTCGATTTGAGATTTTTGATATACCCTTGAGGAAATGATGTTGTGTATTTTTTTGTTAATAGTATTACAAATGTCACACATTTCATGAAAATCAAGGAAACCTTTTTGGTTGATGATCTTGGAAAGTTGTAAATCTTAGATGTGGCAGGACATCATGGGGTTTGGCGGACTATCATTTCCGATAGGGATTTCCACTTGACATCTCATTTTTGGAAGAGATTTCCTATGGATTTTGGTACTCATATGATTTTGGACACAACATACCACCATAAGATTGATTTTCAGCCAGATCACACGATACAAGTTCTAGAGGACATGCAACTAGAATGCGTCCTTGATTTTGGGGGATCCTGACAGAGAAACATTACCTTAGTAGAGTTCTCCTATAGTAAAAGTTATTAGCAGATGATAAAGTTGGCTCCGTACGTGGCATTACATGGTAGGACGTTTCATTCTCCCCTTTGATTATTTAGGGAAGGAGAGGAAGATTCACTGGGACCGTGACTTGTGCATGAGACATCATAGCTGGTCCAATTGATTCAATGATATATGGCTACTACACTGTCTTATCCGAAATCATATGTCGACCACCGTAGATGACCTCTAGACTTTGAGTTCAGGGATCATTATTTCTTATGAGTTTCACTGAGGTTGGGAAAAATTTGTATCAAGACATAGTGTAAAAATTCTCTGAGATATGTTAGGACATTTAAGATTCGAGAGAAAGTTGGGCTGATTTCCTATCAGTGTATGTTACATCAGATGTACAGATCCATGCAAGTTTTATTCCATGTATATATGTTTCACCACATACAATCATACCCATCTCGATTTTTTTTATCTTGAGGTTGTTGAGCTTCATGTTGCTATATCCTTTAATGATAATCTAATTCTTATAGTTTACAAAAGCTTGAAGGTTCATTGAGGTAGGTCAGTTCCTCTAGTATGTGTGTTATGGCATCAAAACCTTTTACTAGATGATATATTGGAGTGGGAGGCCAGTGTTCCTACTAAGTGGTCGGAGTTGTTTTTAGATGAACACTGAAAAATCTTCAGAGAGAAATTATCGGATGAATTGAAATTAGGGAAAATATTGTAAGATCCAGTTTTCTTAGTACATATATCACTTTTCATGTTAATGTTGTTGCTTTCCATTTTTTCATAGAACCTATGTCGTACTTTGGAGTGGTTGGGTATTTCTAGGAAATAAATGGTAAAAAATGACGAAATTTGGCTACACTCCAAGTGCACATCGTGTACATGGACTCCATGTCATGTACTTCTGTAATTGTTGTGTAATTTTCCTCCATGAAGTGTACCAAATATAGTTTATAAAAATAATATTGGGATGTACATAACCTAAAATTTATGTATACATCATGTACTTGACCAATGTTATTTTTTTATAATACAGTTTGTAGCCTCATTTATGATGAACATAGAAATATTCTTCATTTTTGGAACCCAAAACACTTCTAATATAGTTTTTCAAAAATCATTGTTGTCCGGAATCCAATTCGATCCTGGTTTGTCTTTTTGGAACCACATCAGTAAGTACATGATATATTTTTTGTCATTCATGATTCTTTAGAACAACTACTGCACTATTTGGATTTAGGCTCATATGCCCAAATATCATGTTTTGTATTAAATATCTATATTTCAGGAAATATAGTAGTAATCAGGACTTGATACTAGATGAAATATCTACTACCGAGGCAAGGTAGGTGGTCTATACATTCATTCAGCTTTTCATGTGCTTTCTGGGCATTCGGCCTTTTCTCCGCCCGTCACAATTTTTAGTGAGTTCTCTTTTTTGAGGGATTTTCTTGTTGTAATTATAGTATGAACTATAGAAGATGCATTTAGGTTCTGTATAGATGCGTTGACAGCCGTATCTAATTTCATGGTCATCCAAGGGTTTCAGCTTAAGGAAGAATACATAATTATGATTGTTTAAACCCCCACAAGGGGTGTATTATTGTGCTTTCTTTGTTATAAGAAACCCTTAAATTCATTTATAGCTTTAATATCCTCTTTTCAAGATGTATTTCCTTCTTTATCAATGAATTTGATGTTACTCATTTCCTATTTTGATACATTGGTATGTTAAATGGATATTAATTGTGGTTATACCTATATTAAATGACTAATCGAATTTTAAATTATTTATATGGGAGGGTAGTCCCGTGTTTTTGTTTTGATAAGTGTTTTGCATGTGTGGGTATATTCCAGGATTGTGAAGGTTAATGTGTCTGTGTATAATCATATGAAATGAATGATTAATTTTGATGATTTAATGGTTGATGAATGGTATGATAGATGCCTTGGACTTCTATCTATGGATCAGGAATGTGGTAGTGGATTCCATGGTTTGACTCTACCCCTTGGGTCATGATTCTGTGGGATTCCTCAGGCCCTACTACTCCATAGATCAAGATTGCTTGGTCGTGTGATGGAATTTCTATTTTTATGATCTTAGGACCCCAACCAGTGACTAACTATGTTTCCACTAGGTATTCCAATGAGATTTAATGGGATGCCTTGGTCATGCTCCTTGGACCCACCCATCTGTGGTCTACAATTATTACTTTGATTCCTTGGTCTTCTTAAACCTTGTATTCATCCCTTGTGGTCTAAACTTCACTATACGGTAAGGCCATGGGATTTTTGACTTCATTATATGTCATTGTTTTGGGACACATGAATTCATTATATAGTATTATTGTGAGATACATGATATAGACGGATGTGCAGCGTGGCTGTGTGATTTTCTATTAAACATTGTTATAGCTTCTTTGTTATGAGATGAATCTGTTCCATGTATACTTTATGGATGGTTGGATTTACTAAGTGAAGTAGACGTATTCCACGGGAATTCACTTCACTTTACAACTTTTTTATACATGCTATAACTTTTGTAGAATTGATATTATAATTTTAATGAAATGTGTGATTCCCTATAGGTATATTTATCTCACAACCTATTTGGGGATCCTCGAGGACCCAAACATATTATTTGGTTATAGGTGAAGATATGGTAAATAACCCTAGTAATGTTTGTTGACAATGGTTTTGGAGTAAGGTAGCATAGGAAAAAGCTACGTATTGCGATTCTGGGATAACTTTTTGGTTTTCTATTCTGTTTGAGATAAATTAATTATATTGTATTTACATGTAATATTTTTGATGTTTTCTATACACTTGTACCATAAGAATCATTTTGTACATGAGACACTTCTGGTTATTGATATGCATTCCAACCTAATTGAACTTTTAGTTGACTACATATTTACTCGCTTCCACTATTTTATATATTTGACTTCTGCTATGATACACTGGAAAAGATGGCATAGTACCCCCATTGACTCACCTAGTATATCACTACTAGTCGGTATCATCTATCCTTTGGGGAGATGATCTTGAGTCCTTGTGACCAAGTAGGTTCAGACACCTTTAGTGTGGCATCCATGTCCAAGATTTTACATAG
The DNA here is from genome assembly GCA_963277665.1 of Viscum album. Classification (NCBI taxonomy): domain Eukaryota; kingdom Viridiplantae; phylum Streptophyta; class Magnoliopsida; order Santalales; family Viscaceae; genus Viscum; species Viscum album. The sequence continues at coordinate 666,607,297 of OY728165.1, read as the reverse complement.
AAGATCAATTGAAAGCGGGGGGGGGGGTGTTGCCTCATAAAATGTTCCACTATTTTCATGTTCCTTTTTGGTAGATCTACATGTTTTCTTGAATGGATTACATTTTCATTTATAAAATGTGTCAAATAATCCATTATAATCATAATATTGTTAGTTCGGATTCCATACATTCTGGGTTGTATATTCTGAAAGATAACATCCTTTTGTTGCCTTCCTACTTCATCTTCCTTGTTTTTCTAATGATAACTATTTTGAACAGACATATGTTAGATGAATCAACATGATAATATTCAAATTATATATAATTTCAACAAAAAAATGATGTAAAAACAAATTATTGTATTCTATTAAAATCACCCTTACCCAAAAGTTATCTAAATTGTTCTTTGATACCAACTATTAGGGCCCAAACATTAACATTAACTAATCTTTTTAATTCAACTTATATAAAGTTACTGAATAACCAAATAACATTTCAATTTAAATTTTTAGATAATTAGGTCATAAAACATACCTGAAAACCCCCAATTATACAATTGGAATACCACTAAAACTGTATCCATTACATCCATAATATAATTTTTTTTAATTCAACCCAAATACATTTCATGAAAAATCACCAAAATATTCATCTTGGATTATTAGTTTCTGTTACCCATCCTTAATGATTGTAAAAAAAACTAAAACCATTGAAGACAATAAAAGAAGATAACTAAGGGACATAAAATAATGAGAAAAACCAATATTCCCTAATCTTATACAAAGACATGATATCATTTCCAAAAAGACATACTTCCCACCCATGAATAATCATATAATGAATTTTGGGAAAATTATAGATTTCTATAGAACACAGAATGCATAAATAAAATCATGATGGTGAATTGGGGAATTAAATACATAATATTTTAACCCTAATTGATACCATATTATTTTAAACCGTCGTGAAAACATTATAATGTAACACTCATGGATAGATTATGATGTAACCATTGTATTTACACTTTGAGTAAACAAATTTCCTACCTTCCTCATAAAAATAACCCAATTCATTAGAGGGAGATCCCGATAAAACCATTCATCATAATAAATTCACAGCAACCAAATCATTATTGTAAATGAAGAATACTTTTATCATAGAATCATTATTTATGAATTTTTTGTAAATATAAATTTAAAAGAATATTTTTAATGAAAATCCCTTTACCTTATGTTTGCCTTACATAAAACTTTTAAAAAACTCTTGTTTAATGGTATATCTAATTTTATCAATTTATTAAAGAACTATACTCATGTTTTTACTCTCTTATATGATCATATTATAACAAATTTCCACCCTTTTATTAATAATATTTTGTTATTTACATTGTTTCGAGTGCATTATTTTCATGGTTTCTATGGTCAATTTATAATGGATTTCAGTGTATAATTTACGAAAAATACTAGAAGTGGAAATAAATCTTATGAATATTTTATCATAATTTTATATTATACCTTATATCATTTTGTTTTATTATATGATGGAGAATAATTAGAAAAAAATTAATGAAAATGTTTTAATTTAATATTTTAGTTTTTAAGACCATCAAAAATTTATATCATTTTATTTAATATTATGTTTATAACTTGGTTGTAAAAAATTATATAAATTATAATATGTATAATAATGTCACGACTCGTCCTCGGGGCTCGTGCCGTGACTACCCCAAGCCCGCCTTCGATAGGCCAGGGGCTGGCGACTAGCACCAAGGCGTAAATCCCGGTAAAAAGGGAAGGCATTGCATTTGTAAAGTAAACAAGCACCACAGAGTAAGCAAGTGGAAAAGTAAACACTATGTAAAAACTGAGTTCAACTGAATGTGCGCAAAGAATGTGGTCCAGTATACAAAACCAAACTGAAAGTAAAGTAAAACTCGAAAAGGAAAACAACAACTGAAAAGTAAAAGCAGCTACGCCGAGTCGTCCTCTGGTAATCCCTTCTGAAGGGTGGGTACAGATCGCTCCACAGCTCCTCGGGTCCCACTGACCCTCCGAGCACGTCCTGCTCAGTGGTCCACCTCCAGGTACTGTCCTGCTCTGCAAGCCTCAACCACAATCAATGTCGTCCGTCGTCTGCAACCAACACAACGTAGTGCGGGCCAAGCCCGTGCAGGGGTGAGTATAAGCTACTCAGTAGGGACCCCGAGACCCCTGATGGTCTCCCAAAATCCACAAAGGATAAACCACAAAGGAAAGATACAATCACGAATTAACAACCGACACTGCTTATGTATATTCCCATACATATACCTGAGTCATAAATCCCAATGCGCTCTAACCTCCGAGCCCATGTACAACTCAGTCCACACAGGAAAGTATACGTATTCCACACAGGAATGAAAAATGTAATCCACACAGGATAGCACAACACAATCCACACAGGAAAGCAATCAGGATTCAGCTCACACAGGTTTACTTCTTCGAATGACGATAGAGATGATCACTGATCCATCTAAGTCATCGGACCCACAAAGGATCGATAGATACTAACTCCCGCATAGACCCATACAGGATCAGACCCACACAGGATCTGTAGGCGCTGGTTCACACAGGACCGCTGAGCGCTGACCCACACAGGATCGGACCCAGACAGGATCGGTAGCACAGATCCACACAGGATCACTGAGTGCTATAGTCTTCGTCATCGAATCCACTGAGAATCTCTGCACAGTCGTCGTCGCAGTCACAGTAGTAGTTGCAGCCAGCTCTAGGGTTCATGCACACAGCAAGCTTCTTCAGGAGGCTCCGCTCCATGAGCTGAGAATCCGATACATCAACTGTCACAAAGTCTAGAGTTGATGTATCCAAAAGTTCCGTATCGTCAACAGGAACTCAACGCAACAGACGGCGCGTCAATCGGACGCCCCGTCTGAGAGTTATTGGCTTTTTCGTTCCAGGGACCCGGTTGGTTTTTAAGGAAAAACCAACCCGACCATACTACACCTGCGTCCAAACCTCGGGCGGAGTATGCCAAAAGATCTGTATCACTAAGAGGAACTCAACAAAGCCGACGACACGTCTATCGGACGCCCGTAGCTCAAGATATGAGTGTTTCCGCTCCGAGGGCCCGGTTGGTTTCGTGTACGAACCAACCCGGCAGAACTCAAAGTATTCCAAAACCTTGAGTGCGATATACCGAAACGACCGTCTCGATCCAAGGATCGCATCTCCGCTGACGGCGCGTCGTTTGGAGGTCTGTAGCCCGAGTTATGGGAATTTGAACCCAAACAGTTCGGTATCAGGGGTTTCAGGCCCGGGCCGACCCGGCACGAGACCCCCCGGCTGGCCCGAACCCAGTCGACCCGCCCCAGACAAGGTCGGCCCGGCCCGACACGGCGCGACGCGGCGTGACCCGGCCCGGCTGGACGCAGCGCGCTGGGCACGCTGCCATCTCGGCCTTCAGGCGAGCTGTTGGAAAAACGGGGGGCGCCTGCCCCCCCCCCCCTTCTGAACCCCCCCCCCCATTTATGGGGGGCCGTTGACTGCTGGCCAGGGGAATTTATTTCCCCCGGTTTTCCACCATTCGGGCCGGCCCGAATTTCCCGGCCTGTTCCTTCTCAACAGGACCGGCAATGGCCGGTCCTCTTCCGGCTTCCGACACCGGCGGCCCGGCTGGCCGCCAGTCACCTTGTTCCACCGCGGCCCGGATCTGGCCGCGGCCTTTGTCGTCCGGCGCAGTGCGACGGTACCGCGCCCCTCCATCATGGCCCCGCTCCGGCTGTGGCGTCCTCGGTTTCCTTCGACGCGGCACGACGACGTCGTGTCCTTGAATTCCTTTCCACGGCGCGGCGTGACGACGCCACGCATATGTTCCGCATGAAACTGCATGGTGCGACGACACCATGCTCCCTCGTACCAACCACAAAGAAAACATTTATGAAATAAGGAGGAGGGTTGTCCGTGTTTGTGTGGACCATCCCCCTCGCGTTATTCGATAACAACTAGTCGAAAACCACGAAATTTGACATGCCAGAATCAAGAATGGAAAATAATTTAAAATAAAACCCCTACCATGGTTCAGGAACGATGTTCGTCAACGACTCGTGGAACACAAGTGTCATGGAGGTCGGGCGTCGCGGAAATCGAACGTCGATTCCGTTGACGTCGAGGTGCGTCCGAAGAGGTAACGTTGCTGGAGAAGCTTCGTAAGATGACGGAGAAAGCACGAGGAGAAAGCGGTGTCTCCTTTCGTTGACACGGGAAGAAGATCGAAAGAATCGGCGTCGTCGATCTTTGGAAACACACCGGCTGTGAAGAAGAGAAGAGACGAAACGTCTTTCTCTTCTTATGGTGACAACGTTCTTCATTGGAGCCTAAGAGTTCTTCATGTTCTTCATCAAGGTTGAAGAAGATGAAGAATGTTTCCCAAAACCTCTCAAGGTGGCAAGAGAAAACTAACCAAAAAAAAGAAGTCTAAGACTTATTTTATTTACACAACTTCACCTCTTTGAATTTCAAAAGTTTGAAATTAAATTACTCATCTTAATTAATAACTCAAGTTGTCAAAATTAAAAAGAAGAGGAGTTATTGGGAGTTTAAAGGGGAGTTGAAGAGGAAGGGTTCGTAGGGGCCCCACCACACTTAATCCTTTCAAGGGAGGTTAAGTGGATGTGGGTCCCACCCCTAACTCCCTTTGGAAGGACATAACCAACATAGTTTAAAATAAATTGTGTTCCACAATTTATTTAACTACATCCAACTTTCCCCAAAACTAACTCTCAACCCGCATAAAACGCAACCTCAGAAAAGGTCTCTTTAAGAAAAAATCGGCGCTACGAGTTCATCGGTGCCCTCAAAATTCGATTCCGGGCACCGATTCAAAAGTTAGAAAAACCCGCTCATTCGTTCACTAAATGTACCCGATCCAAACTTCGAAAATTGATTCTGGGCACATCGGGCCTCGGAATCAGATGTCGTCAAAACCTGCGCTCTTGTAAAATTCCAAAGAAAATTAAGAAAAAAATTTCCCTTGAATTTTTCGGGTCTTTACATTACTCCCATCTCAGGTATTTACATCCCCGTAATGATACATCAAAACTAGGGAAACAAATTAGGGTACTGAGCACGCATCTGAGCCTCCCTATCCAAAGTGCTCTCCTGGAGGTTCCCATGCTGCCATCTGATGCGCACTAGAGGAATCGACCATACACGTCGGACCCGCTCCTGTCGATCCTCGATCTCCACCGGGACCTCCGTAAAAGTCACCCCATCGTCAACGTCAAGCTCCCCATGGTCAATGATGTGCGTAGGGTCGTGCACGTATCTCCTCAGCTGAGATACGTGGAAGACGTCGTGCACCTGGTGCAACTGTGGTGGTAGATATATGCGATAAGCCAGCTCGCCAATCCTGCTGAGGAATTGGAAGGGTCCTATGAAGCGTGGAGATAACTTGCCGCCTCGGCCAAATCTCTGTATACCACGTTGAGGTGAGACCTGCAAGAAGACGTCGTGGCCATCCTCGAACACTAGTGGCCTCCGCCTCCTATCAGCGTATGACTTCTGCCGGCTCTGAGCAGTCCTCATCCGCTCCTAGATGACCTAGACCTTCTCATTCGTGGCCTGGACCATCTCTGGTCTCACAAGTACTGACTCCCCAGGGTCTGTCCAGCACAATGGAGATCTACAAGGTCGGCCGTACAACACCTCGTATGGTGCCATCCCGATGGTGGAGTGGTAGCTGTTGTTGTACGCAAAATCCACCAAGGGTAGGTGGTCCTCCCAGCTATGACCAAAGTCGAGGACACATGCGTGAAGCATGTCCTCTAGAATCTGAATGGTCCTCTCCGTCTGACCATCCGTCTGAGAGTGAAAGGCTGTGCTCAGACGTAGCTTCGTCCCGAACGCCTCCTGCAATCCCTTCCAAATCCGGGAAGTAAATTGAGCATCTCGATCGGAGAAAATAGATGATGGAACACCGTGAAGCCTCACACTCTCCTGAACGTAAAGGAGTCCCAAGCTCTCCAATGATCTCTGCTCTTTGATGGGTAAGATGTGAGCCGACTTGGTGAGTCGGTCGACAATCACCCAGATGGAGTCGTGACCTCTGGAAGTTCGTGGATGTCCAGTCACAAAGTCCATAGATATCTTGTCCCACTTCCACTTCGGGACCTCCAAGGGCTGTACCATGCCTTCTGGTACCTCGTGCTCAGCCTTCACCTGCTGACAGGTGAGGCATCGGGAAACGAACTCCGCCACAACCTTCTTCATGCCCGGACACCAGTGCTGTCGTCTGAGATCCTGGTACATCTTCGTCACTCCAGGATGTACTACCAAAAGAGAAGTGTGAAACTCTCTCAGTACCTCCTCTTGAAAAGAGACTGGTACCATGGTATGTCCTCTGTAAAGGATGTCGTGCTCTACTGCAATGGAGAAACCATCAGGTGCCTGTCCTGAGGATATCTGTGCATGTCGCGTCTCACAGTCAGCATCCCCACGCTGTGCCTGTCTAACCCGTTGTAGTAGTGGAGGTGTGACTGTGAGAGACTGAAGGAAGGCTGATCCATCTCTATCCACAAAGGATATCTACAAAGAGGCTAGCTACTCTGTCGCCTCCTCAAGTAGCTGAATGCCCGTCCTCCTGCTGAGGGCATCGGCTACTACGTTCCCCTTCCCAGGAGTATAGACTATCTCAAAGTCATAGTCCTGGAGTAACTCGATCCATCGCCACTGTCTCAGGTTCAAGTCCTTCTGAGAGAAGATGTACCTGAGACTCTGATGGTCAGAAAAGACTGTAAATCACTCGCCCATCAGATAGTGTCTCCATGTCTTCAGAGCGAAGACCACAACTGCTAACTCCATGTCATGGGTAGTGTAGTTCTACTCAAGCGGCCTCAACTGACATGATCGATAGGCGATCACTTCCCGATCCTACATCAGGACACATCCATGTCCGATCCCTGATGCATCGCAGTAGACTACGTACCCTACTCCCTCCTCAGGCAACCTCAAGATAGGAGCGCAGATCAATCTCTGTCTCAGCTACTGGAAGCCCTGCTGACATTTTTATGACCACACGAAGGCTTTCCCCTTCTTCGTCAACGCTGAGAGTTGTGTCGTAACTCTAGAGAAGTCTTGCTCGAATCTCCAATAGTATCTAGCTAGACCCAAGAAACTCTGCACCTCTGTCACGCTCCTGGGTGGCTCCCAAGCTAACACTGCCTCGATCTTCACAGGATCCACTGCAACTCCCGTCTCAGAGATGACGTGCCCCAAGAAGTGGACCTCATATATCTAGAACTGGCACTTCGAGAGCTTACCATAAAGATGGTGCTCTCAGAGTTTGTCTAGTACAACTCGTAAGTGGAAGGCGTGCTCCTCCTCAGTCGTCGAGTAGATCAAAATGTCTTCGATGAAGACCACGACAAATCGATCATGGTATGGCTGAAAGATCATGTTCATGAGGGACATGAACACTGCTGGAGCATTGGTTACGCCAAAAGGCATAACCAAGAACTCATAGTGGCCATACCGACATCTGAAGGTCGTTTTCTGCACGTCCTCATCTCTAACTCTAAGCTGATGATAGCCTACCCTGAGGTCTATCTTCGATAACCACCGTGCTCCCTTGAGCTGATCAAAGAGGTCATCAATCCTCAGTAGCGGATACTTGTTCCTCACTATCACCTAGTTCAGGTGACGATTGTCAACACAAAGTCGCAAGCTCCCATCCGCCTTCTTGGCGAACAAAATCAGGGAAGCCCATGGTGAAATACTGGGTCGAATGAACCCCTTGCCTTGCAAGTCCTCCAACTGTACCCGTGTCTCTCGATGCTCGGCGGGGGCCATAAGGTATGCTGGAGTCGATATCGGGGATGTCCTGGGGTACATGTCAATATAAAAGTCTACCTCTCTGCAAGGAGGTAACCCTGGAACGTCTTCGGGGAAAACGTCCGCAAACTGATCCACCACTACAGGAAAACCAGGACTCTGCACGTCGACTGCTCCTAGGATGAGGCTAGCCAACAGATGAGTGATGGGTTGTCCTCTCCTCTGCGGAAGTCCATCCTATGCTGCAATGGCTCCCTTCTCGCCTGTGAAGGTGAACTTGCTCCCGTCGGTTCTTACACATCACGCCTTGCGCCTAAAACAGTCAATCTGTGCATGTACCATAGATAACCAATCCATGCCCAAGATGACGTATTAAGGCCTCGACGCCGCTACAAGAAGATCCCAGCCGAAGCTCTCGCCTCCTAGAGTAAGATCACACTGCCGGTACAAGTGCGTAATCGTCAAGTCTGCTTCCGTAGGAGTCTCTAGCCGTAAGGATCGAGCCAACGGCTCTGTCGGAATCTCAGAGCTCCGAACAAGGGCAGCGACTATGAAAGAGTGACTCGCTCCTGTGTCTATAAGTACTGCATCAAGGGTGGAATAGACACGGATAGTACCTCAAATCATCTCTGGCACGCCATGGTCGTAGGCATCTACTGCCTGGAGCTGTGTCTGTCTTTGCCCGCCAGCTCCTTATGGTCGGGGTGGACCTCCTCGTGGTGGTGGTGGTAGAGTCTCAAAGCGTCTCCCACAACCTGCTACCTGGCCAGCTCCTCTACCTTGTCTGCCTCCTCCCTGCGGACCGCCAAGGTCGACCCTCTGCCTCTGCCTCGGTGGTCCCTCAACCGTCTACTGCTCCTCGGTACGGCGGGTCGGGAAATCACGAGCCATGTGGCCCTGCCCGCCGCATGAGTTGCATTGTCTGCCTCTCGAAAGACTGGATCTGCGCTGTGTGCCCCGCACTGCTGAGCCAGTATCCTGAGGTCTTCTTCCTGAGGGTCTGGTCTGCCTGGACCCAAGAGTCATCCGCCGACTGCCAGCTGCAGAAGACTCTGCCACGTGCCGCCCTGCGGTGGCTCTCGGCACTGGTGTAGAGTCAGCAAGAAAGATCTCGATCAAAAGGGCCCGCTCCAGTACTCCCGTCTGAGTCGGTATGCTGAGGGAGATCAGCGATGCCCTGATCGAAGGTCTGGTCCTGGAAGAATGGGTCTCGTACCATTCGGTCGAGTAGCGCGAGAGATAGGTAAATCATGCCGAGTACTAAACGATCGTCATGCTGCCCTGCCGCAGCTGATGAAGCTCCTCAATGTGCACCGCACGGAGGGTGGCTGGGACGAACTCCGAGTGGAAGAGGGTCTCAAAGTCCGTCCAAATTAGAGATGCATCATAGTGCACCTGGAGCATCAAGATCCATCATCGGCCCGCTGCTGCGTGCAGTAGGCTCGCAGCGAGGATCACCATGAGGTCTGTTAGTGTCCTCACTAGCCTGAAAACTCGTACGACTGCCTCCAGCCAGTCCTCAGCTGCCAGGGGGTCCGTCTCCCCACGAAACCTGGGCGGTCGCTATGGAGTGCGCTGAGGCGACGTGCATCTTCAGCGGCTAGTGCTGGAAGTATCGGTTGCACAATGGGTAGTGCTACCGCCGGTGCCACTGCTGACAAAGGGCCCTGAACCGAGGCATCTTCGCTCGGTGGGCTATCGTCATGCTCGACTCTCGGAACCCTAGCTTGATGCCGTCGTGGGGCCATCCTGAAAAGGAAACAGGTGCGCCACGGTCAGAACAATATACCTGGTGAGCTGATAAAAAGTAATCAGAAAGAAAACTTGAAACACACACGCAATCAATGTTTTCGTGCATTAGGTCGGAAATCAGAAGTCAGGGTCCCGGTGTACGGATACGTCAGCCGCCGCACCAACACTGGACTCCCTGGACTAATAACCACACTCAATACGCTAAAACTTATTGCTTCACAAAGAAAACATCAGAGTTCGCGGTAGAACCGAACTCCTCTGATACCAATTTGTCACGACCCGTCCTCAGGGCTCATGCTGTTACTACCCCAAGCCCGCCTTCCATAGGCCAGGGGTTGGCGACTAGCACCAAGGCGTAAATCCCAGTAAAAAGAAAAGGAATTGCCTTTGTAAAGTAAAAAAGCACCACATAGTAAGAAAGAGGAAAAGTAAAAACTGAGTTCAACTAAAAGTGCAGAAAGAAAGTGGGCCAGTATACAATCTCAAACTGAAAGTAAAGTACAACTCGAAAAGGAAAACAACAATTGAAAAGTAAAAGAAGCTACGCTGAGTTGTCCTCTAGAAATCCCACCTGAAGGGTGGGTACAGATAGCTCCACATCTCCTCAGGTCCTACCAACCACTCCGAGCACGTCCCGCTCTGTGGTCCACCTCCAGGTACCGTCCTGCTCTGCAAGCCTCAACCACGATCAACGATGTCTATCGTCTGCAACCAACAAAAGGTAGTGCGGGCATAGCCCGTGCATGGGTGAGTATAAGCTACTCAGTAGGGACCCCGAGACCCCCTAAGGTCTCCCAAAATCCACAAAGGATAAACCAAAAAGGAAAGATACAATCACGAAATAACAACCGACACTGCTTAGGTATATTCCCATACATATACCTGAGTCATCAATCCCAATGAGCTCCAACCTCTGAGCCCAAGTACAACTCAGTCCACACAAGAAAGTATACGTATTCCACAGAGGAAAGCAAAATGTAATCCACATAGGATAGTACAACACAATCCACACAGGAAAGCAATCAGGATTTAGCTCACACAGGAATACTTCTTCAAAAGATAATAGAGATGATCAATGATCCATATAATTCGTCAGACCCACAAAGGATCGATAGGTACTAACCCCCGCAAAGACCCACACAGGATCAGACCCACACAGGATCTGTAGGCGCTGGTTCACACAGGACCGCTGAGCGCTGACCCACATAGGATCAGACCCACACAGGATCGGTAGCACTGATCCACACAGGATCGCTGAGTGTTGTAGTCGTTGTCGTCGAATCCACTGAGGATATCTGCACAGTCGTCATCGCAGTCACAGTAGAAGTCGCAGCCAGCTCTAGGGTTCCCGCACATAGCAAGCTCATTCAGGAGGGTCCGCTCCACGAGCCGAGAAGCTGATACATCAACTGTCAAAAAGTCTAGAGTTGATGTATCCAAAAGTTCAGTATCATCAACAGGAACTCAACGCAACAGACGGCGCGTCAATCGGACGCCCGGTCTGAGAGTTATTGGCTTTTTCGTTCTAGGGGCCCGGTTGGGATTTAAGACAAAACCAACCCGACCGTACTCCACCTGCATCCAAACCTCGGGCAGAGTATGATAAAAGATCTGTCTCACTAAGAGGAACTCAACAAAGCCGACGGCACGTCAATCGGACGCCCGTAGCTCAAGATATGAGCGTTTCTGCTCCGAGGGCCCGGTTGGTTTCGTGTACGAACCAACCCGGCCGATCTCAAAGTATTCCTAAACCTTTTGTGCGATATACCGAAACGATCTTCTCGATCCAAGGATAGCATCGCCGCTGACGGCGCGTCGTTTGGAGGTCCGTAGCCCGAGTTATGGGCATTTGAACCCAAACAGTTCAGTATCGGGGGTTTCGGGCCTGGGCCGACCCGGCCCGAGACCCCACAGCTGGCCTGAACCGGGTCAAACCACCTCGGACAGGGTCAGCCCAGCCCGAAACGGCTGGGCGCGTCCCGGCCCGGCGTGGCCCGGCTGGAAGCAGGGCGCTGGGCGCGCTGCCAGCTCGGCCTTCGGCCGAGCTTTTGGAAAAACGGGGCGCACCTCACCACCCCCCCCCCCCCTTATGAAACCCATGCCCCCCCCCCTCATTTATGGGGGGCCGTTGACTGCTGTCCAGGGGAATTTATTTCCCCTGGTTTCCCTCCATTCCATCCGTCCTGACTTGGCCGACCGGTTCCTTCTCAATAGGAACGGAAAAGGCCGGCCCTCTTCCGGCTTCTGACACCGGTGGCCCGGCTGGCCGCCGGTCACCTTGTTCCACCGCGGCACGGAACCGGCCGCGGCCTTTGTCATCCGACGCGGTTCGACGACACCGCGCCTCTCTGCTGTGGCCCCGCTCCGGCCTCGGTGTCGATGGTTTCCTTCGACATAGCGTGACGGCTCCTCGTCCTTGAATTCATTTCCACGGCGCGGCGCGACGACGCCGCGCATATGTTCCGCATAAAACCGCGTGGTGAGACGACACCACGCTCCCTCGTACCGACCACAATGAAAACATCTATGAAATAAGGAGGAGGGTCGGCCGTGTTTGTGCGGACCGTCCCCCTCGGGTTATTCGATAACAATTAGTCAAAAACCACGAAATTCGACATTCCAGAATCAAGAATGGAAAATAATTTAAAATAAAACCCTTACCTTGGTTCAGGAACGATGTTCGTCAACGACCCATGGAAGACAAGCATCGCGGAGGACGGGCGTCGTGGAAATCGAACGTCGATTCCGTTGACGTCGAGGTGCATCCGAATAGGTAACGTCACTAGAGAAGCTTCGTAAGCTGACGGAGAAAGCCCGAGGAGGAAGCGGCGTCTCCTTTCGTTGACACAGGAAGAAGATCGAAAGAAGCGGCATCATCGATCTTCAGAAACACACCGGCTGCGAAGAAGATAAGAGACGACACATCTTTCTCTTCTTATGGTGATGGCGTTCTTCGTCGGAGCCTAAGATTTCTTCACGTTTTTCGTCAAGGTTGAAGAATATGAAGAATGTTTCCCAAAAACTCTCAAGGTGGCAAGAGAAAACTAACCAAAATAAAATTAGTCTAAGCCTTATTTTATTTACACAACATCACCTCTTTGAATTTCAAAAGATTGAAATTAAATAACTCATCTTAATTAATAACTCAAGTTGTCAAAATTAAAAAGAAGAGGAGTTATTGGGAGTTTAATGGGGAGTTGAAGAGTTAGGATTCATGTGGGCCCCACCACACTTAATCCTCTCAAGGGAGGTTAAGTGGATGAGGGTCCCACCCCTTACTCCCTTTGGAAGGACATAACCAACATGGTATAAAATAAATTGTGTTCCATAATTTATTTAACTAAATCCAACTTTCCCCAAAACTAACTCTCAACCCACATAAAACGCAACCTCAGAAAAGGTCTCTTTAAGCGAAAATCGGCGCTACGAGTTCATCAATGCCCTCATAATTCGATTCTGGGCACCGGTTCAAAAGTTCGAAAAACCCGCTCATTCATTCACTGAACGTACCCGATCCAAACATTGGAAATTGATTCCGGGCACACCGGGCCTCAGAATCAGGTGCCGTCAGAAATCGCGCTCTTGTAAAATTCCAAAGAAAATTAGGAAAAAAATTTCCCTTGAATTTTACGGGTCTTTACAAATAAAATATTATTTTACTATAATATTTATTTTATTTTTAAACATGTAGGCGGTAATGGAAAATGAAAGTGTATCATCCCTATTTCGAAAGAATACATTGGGGTGTGATGTCTTATGCATTTTCATGATGATAAAGTTAGCATTGTACCACGCATTCCATTTTTGCAAAGGTGGGAATCATTCATCACATTCATAGAAATTTATTCTCCTTGATTGAAATGGGATGATCAGATGTTGGTTGCTCCTTCTTTGGAATTCATCTCCTAGTCTAGGCCTCCATCATAGATTAAGACATGGTTCATGAAACTCATTAATGATGCCATCTCTTTATAGATACCATTTAATTATATACTTTTTGTATAAATATCACGATGTCTTTATAGGTAATAAACCTTTGATTATGGTCATTATCACGTTGATCCTAGTTTTGGCATGTCTCGACACTAGTACAATGGTCACTTATATCTTCCTCATAGGAGGGAATCATCTAGAGGCATCTCGTGCATAGATCCCAAGGTGTCACATGTTGACCATGAGGTATCTTATGGTAAGGGAATGTCTTTCAATTTTTTCCTCAAGCATATGATTTTTAACACGAGGTAAGCTATGAGGTTAACGTCTTGAAGATATGAAGTGGGACTGACCAAAATGTCATATGGTTGTAGATTAGTGAATAGTGTCCCTAGGAGGGAGCACCTAGAAGGTTTACTGGATGGATGGATCATAATTCCCAATAAGAGTCAACCTGGGTTGGTCCATCCCAAAATGTGAAGATGTCACCCCATAAAATGGTAAGTCCCTAACTGTGAGGCACCAGGATTTACCATTGCGATGGATGATCCTCAAATAGGTGTTTGATTTTATTAATATTTTTGTAAAATATTATGTAATCCCTTTACTAATATCATTTAAAATGTGCATAATTTGGTTGAAAAATATATGTATTAATATTAAATGTAATTTTAGAGAATTATTTGAATTAATCAAATCGAGTCTGTTTACTATTTTACAAATAACGCTCACCCTATTTATCCAAATTTCATTATTCTTTATTTGAATGTTTCCTTAATAAGATTACAAGATTTCCTTGGAAGGGACCTTTGACCAAGTCATCTTTTTGGAGGGTCAGATGGACAACAAAAGAAAGCCTATAGAATCTGTGATGAAACTGCACAATCCATGAATATTGGATTACTGGGATCAATCCTGAAGAAAAAATTCATTTATTACCCTCCAACATTAGGATAAAAATTCAAGGAGTCATGTATAAAAATTTCATGTCCCAAATCCAAAAACATGGGGGCCAAATAAACCATTTAATTCGATCCAATGATTCTGTCTAAGAATTGAGATCATTAATCAAAATTTGATAGTTCTTTTGATAAGGAAATCTATTTGAGCTATGATTTTTCAGTGTGAAATAAAATTTATAAGAGTCTGATGTTTTTGAAGAAATCATTCGGATTTGAGGGCATATTCTTATTTAAAAATCCATTCACACTTCAGCCATCAAATAATCGTGGATAGACGTTGAGAGTTTTACATTGTTTATAAAAACCTCGATAACATCACATCCATAACTCGAAATGCCACCAAATATTATGAGTCGATGGAAAAATATAATATCTAAAAGTTTTAAGAATAATATTTCTATATATTTGAATATTTGTTACATAAAACCGGTTATGAAAGTGCAGAAAATGTTTTAGAATAGAAACATCAAACTACCTTGGGCTATAAATACATTCCCCTCCTCTACACGCATGTGGATGGAATTGAAAATAAATAGAGGAGATTTTTTAATGACCAATTATCTTCCAATGTGTTGGAATTATCTTCCATACTCATGTTTATTCTTTAAAAACCATTAGTCTTTGATTAAAATCATTTAATATTATGTTGTTCTTTGTTTATAATTTTGTAAGTGTTTCTTTTTGTAATTTTATTTTATGTAATGTTTCTTATTCTACATATATTATTCTCAACCGCATTATACTAAATAATATTACTGGTTCTAAAATAATTGAATAACAGTTGAATCCCCTTCCCTTATTTTTCATTCTCATTCAATCTAATGTCATTATTTAATTCCCTTCACTGTTTGTGTGTTTGTGTTGGGTGCACACGTATTTTATTATCAATTTTATTATAGACATATTAATTCATCACCATAAAATTATAAACATATTTAATAAACATTCATATCTATTTGTAAATGATTCATTTACGTTATTCATAATTTGGGGATATTAAGTAATCTAGGGCCTTTAGTAAATGAATATTTTTTAAATTAATATTTTGTATTGTGAACATAATATGTCATTGATTAACGTCATGTTTTATATAGAATTTGGATTCAATGTATTATTGGAACCAAAAATGAACTACCATAAACAAATAATGGTAGTGATAAGAACCATATGTTGTGTTATGACTTGGATTAAATTGTTATCACTGTGGGATTATGATCCAAGTCATATTTTGGAGTTTGCTTTAATTTAATGCAATATAAAGAATGTCTTCTAGATATCATAAAAATAAATCCACAACAATGAACTCAACCCAATATTTATCAATTTGTTATATAAAAAAACTTCCAAAAGTTATTTTACAATCTCTTCAAACAAACCCCCTAATCAAAATACAACTAACTAAAAAAATCGACTATTAGAAATTATCATTGTCAAGGATTTGACACGAGAGCTGCTATAAACATTAGTAGAGATTAAGAACCTTGAACGAAAAACATGTGACAATCAGTTATGCTTTCAAATGGAAATCCTTCCTGGGATGGTTCAATTAATTAGTCGTTAGTTTCTGGTTATTTAAAAAAATACAAATAAAAAAATGTAAATAAACAACACATAGAAAAACTCACATACTCATAAAATCATAAAGGAAAAAAACAATGAAAATTTCATCATCAAGATTCTTTCAAAATCTCACTGAATTATTAGGAGCCTCCCAAAACATATTTTGAATATGATTGACTCTAAAATTAAGAGAACACATTTCAAACATAGGAGGAACATTTGGGATAATCAAATAATTCAACAACCTATAATTTTCCAATAAAATTGAATTTGATATGGCTAGTCCTTGAGGACAAATGCATAAAGAACATGCTACCCCTGATATGAATTTCCATCTACTTGGTATTCAATATCCAAACATAGAGGCTGACTTCAAACTCATATTGTTTTTTTCTTCAACATCTTCCTCATTTCATCAGGATATCTGGTGAGTATCTCCATCTTTATCATAATGTGGTCCAAGGGGTGTCCTCTACCATGAATCATCAAGTAGTTTCGGAGAAACAAATCAGATGTTCAACATTACCTTTATCGATAGTTGAAACTAAAAAGTCATTGCTCAAGTACCTCTTTCCGGGTTCCCTAAACTAATGGATTGACATGAAATATATTTTCTTAGAGAAATTCTTTCTTGTTTCTCAAACTATTTCTATCTAAATGAAAACTAGTTTTATACATCAATTCCCAAATGAATCAATCCATTAGTACTGGGAGTGGTTCAAAAAGATTTTGGAAACCTTCCCACACCACAAAATCCCTGACATACTATTGATCAGATACTTCTTTGAGGGTTTAATGTCTATGGAGGGAACTCTCATTGATACTGCATGTGACAGTGCATTTGTTGATAAAACTCATGTTCCTAAAAGAGATCTCATATGAAACATGGATGTAATCACATAATAATTTCATACTCGACCACATTCTCAATTCAAACAATGCTAATTCTAGTACTGTCATGGTGGTGGTATCTTCCAACAACCTTTTACATTTTTTACTCAACCTCAAAGGAACAATCCTCCTGATTTATTCAACTTTCCTAGTGATCCTTCTCAATTTAAAACAACTACAATCGCATTACCAATATCCAAAATCAAGGACATTCTTAATTAAGTACTAGCATCTTCTTCCATGAAACCATGATAATGTCTAGTGGATGATCATTCCTCCTTCACATGTTCCAGCCTCAAAAACATTGAAACAAAAATTTGTTAACTTGCATCCCACATGATCCAGAAAAAAAATAAATATCATCCCAACACCGATCTCAACTATTAAACAAACCCAAGTGTATTGTATGTTCAATTTCCCTTAGATTGGGGATGAAAATATACATGCCTGAAAATTTTCCCTCTAACCCCTATGAATGTCAACCTATAAAATGAAAATAAAAAAAACATGAAAAATAAATAGTAATCCATTCCCTCACCTCCTTCTATTCTACCTAGGAATCCAATTACTTTTTCTCAACATATTTCTAAACCAAAGAATTCATTTGAACCAGATCATGAAATACATGTCATATTTAGACGTGTTAAAGGAAAAATACCCCACCTATATGCAATAAAACAAATCCTTATATATGAAATGTTTCATAATTATTTGTGATCCCATAAGAGGAAACATATGACCATAAAAAATGTTTTCACCCAGTATTCTATTCCCATAATGTGAAAATATCAAGATAAAATTTTATTTTCCTTCCAAATTGGATGTTCCAACATTGATGATGCACTCATATACCTGGGAGCCAAAATTAATGTCATGACCAAATCCATATTATCCAACCTTGGTTTTGATCAATTACATAAAATTAGTGTTTTCATTAAATTTTCCAATCTATCATATTCGAGTCCTGAGGGTATAATCACAGATGTCCTTTTTCATGTGAATGACCTAATCATCCCTGTTGATTTCTATGTCCTTGACATGGATGGTGAGACTAAATCTTCTCAATCTCCACTAATTCTATGAATACCATTCCTAATGATATAGAAAACCAATATCTATGTCTATTTAGGCATCTTATCCATGGAATTTGGTGACCAAATGTTCTTTTTCAAAATTTTCCAAGCCATGTGATACGCATTTTAGGATCACTCTTTACTCTCAATACATGCTTCCATGAACCCTTATGAGATTAAATTGAACACCAATCCATCATTTTCATCATGTTATAGAGATAAAGTATCATTTAGAATATGAACCATTATTAATGAGGTCATTAATGATTATGTTGATGTGGGCCTCTCATTCATAGACTCTATCAATATATAGGATATTGAAAACATTCTTGAATTCCACATCAACTCTGATATATACTACCTCACCATGGACAATATTAATGGAAAATGAATCTGAAGACAATGAAATACATTCCTCCCTTCTTGAATTTTATAACCCACAAATTAATGATGACACTGAAATAATACCATTTCCTAAAAACCTAAAACATGCATTCCTTTTCCATGTTCATTGTTGTCCTATTATTATATCTTCTTCACTTAGTGAAATTGAGGAGTCCAAACATGTTCAGGTGTTAGATGAAAACAAATAGACCTTATCTTAGACCCTAGATGACATACCAGGAATCAACCACGGCATGTTCATGAATCACATCCATCTTGAGTAATCATCCAAACAAATTAGACACCAAAAAAAAGACTTAATCCACTCATACATGTGGTAGTTAGGGAAGGAATCACAAAGTTTCATCAATCTGATGTTATCTACCCAATATTTTATAGTCAATACGTTATTCCAATTGATGTTTTTACTATTAAAGGTGAGATTACTATTCTCACAAATCAATATAGGGAGGTATTCACAACTCGAGTGATTTAAAAATTGCTTGTGTGTATCGACAATAAGAAATTGAATGTGGAAACATGAAAAGATCACTAACCTCTTCGATTGTTGATTAAATTCAAGAACAATTATCTGGAATGTCATACTATAGCATTCATGGTGGATATACCGACTACTTCCAAATCCCAATCGCACTTCAGGACAAAGAAAAGACTACATTCATATGCCCCATTGGAACATATGCATATAAGAAAATGAATTTTGGCTTTTTTAATGCTCCTGCAATATTCTAGAGGTGTATGATGAGTGTCATTTATGAATTCATTGAACCCTTCAGGGATGGTTTCATTGATGAATTTACCATTTATGGTGTTTCATATGAATCATTTTTACAGTAACTCCATCTAGTCCTTCAAACGCTAGTCAAATGTATGTATGTGTTAAATTTTAAAAAATGTCACTTCATGGTTGAAAATGGGATTGTTCGTGGGAACATAGTTTCATAAGAGGGAATTCATGTTTATCCTTCCAAAATTGATGTGATACAATCAATTCACACCCCTATTAAATAGTTCTGTTCCATCCTTAGTCATGATGGTTTCTGTTGGAAATTCATCAAAAACAATAGTAGGATTTCATTTCCACTGACTTGGTTTCTCTAAAATGATGTCATGTTTCATTTCGATGAGGTTTAAAAAAGGGAATTCATTGAACTCATAGATTCTCTTAAATCATCCCCGATAATCCAGCCCCATGATTGGTCCTTACACATGGAGTTGATATGTGGTGATTCGGTTTGTGATGTTGGAGTTTTTCTTGGTTAATGAAGGGAAACAATTCCCCATTTCATTTATTATGACTCAAAAATGATGGATGTAACACAATATCACTACACTGTTAGAGGAATTCGACTCTAATTAGTGGTTTTTTTTCATATATAAATTCCAAACCTATCTCTTTTGTGCCAAAGTCATCATCTTCAAAGAAAATTCTGTTATGATGTTGATACTCAGAAAAGTGATTCCAACCCAACGGTAATAAGATGGATCCTAAATCCACAAGTTTTTGACCATGAAATCAATTATAGACCATGAAATGAAAACCCTATAGTTGATAACCAGTGTTTAATTTATAATTCTTCTCATTCAGAAAACATTGATTCATATTTCCCCACTAAACAACTTTCATCTCTTACTCCAAAAACAACATGGTATGCCCCAACTATAAATTTATATGATTCTAGAGTGGTTCATGAATTTTTTTTCATAAGAATAAAATATTAAGTTGAAAATTGACTCAAAAAAATATTTTTTGGAAGATAATAATCCTTTGAAAATTGCGGCAGGCATGGTAATTAAAAGATGTGATGATGAAAATGATCATTCATCCATTATCGAATTATATCAATAACTAACTTGTAGAAGAAACATTAGTTCAGAAAGGACCTCCTGAAAGGTACAAAAGTCTTTATTATTATGAACTTTAGTCTTCACGGACACACATGAGTTCAATCAATCATGTCCCACTTGCCAAAATTTTGGCACAATCTCTAAGACAAATAAAATTTCCCAAAAGAATTTAGTTTTCAAAAAAATATTTTATCATTGGGGCATCGATTTAATTGGATCATTCCGCCTTCTAATAAATTATAAGAAATTATTCGTATAGTTTATTATGTTTCTATGTGGTTCGAGACCAAAACAACTACAAAAGATGATTCACATAATGTTAGTGAGTTCTTGAAGACATAAATCATCCCCTGATACGGAACTCCATGTGCACTAGTAAGTGACTTTGGTACCCATTATTGTAATAGACCACTGAATGTCTTTTGAAAAATATGTTTTTGTTACATAAAACAAAAATAGAAAATCACCCCTGAAAATGGCATGGATTTACATTCAAATACCGAAGTGAAAATAGTGATTGAGAGAATTGTAAAAACCCACCAGGAAAGATTGGCCTTAAATACATGGTGAAGAACATTTGGTTTTCATAACATCCTATAAAACACCAATTGGAATGTATCCTTTTTGGGTAGTTGTTGGTAAATTGTGTCACTTACCATTCATTGTCTCTACCCTTCATCCTCTTCTATGGATGTGCTAGAGGTTCTCCTCTTGGAACTTTTGCATGGCATCGTTGTGGGGTTGAAATTCTCTATCTCAGCCATTTTAATGACTTTCACCATTTTCAAGAATTATTCCCATCCTTTTCCTTCTATTTCATGTTCATTATTTAGTGGAACAGTAATTCTCCCATGGTTGGGATCTATAGTCTGAGGATGCAGCTTCACGTTCTTTGTTTGCTGGGAGTGCATAGGGTGATTTGTTGCTGACATTTCATGAAGTTAGATGGTGGCGACATGCTTTTGATTCATCAACTCAATCGTTTGGTGATTTTCATGGCTCAAAGTGTGGTTTTGAGGTTTTTATGTTAGCGATATGGAATTTGGGGTGTCACATTCACTGAGGTACCCTGCATTGGTCTATTGGTGGAAGCATGGGGTCTCGGGTATCATCTTATGGCCACGTTTCTGGATGAATTTTCATAAATATAGGGTTTGTAGCTGGCCTTTTGGTGATGGGTTTTGCAATTTTATGTTTCATGTGCTTGGATATGTTTTATTTTTTTATGTTTATAATTCCTATGATTCTTTTTCATGTGGTGAATCTTCTGTGCAAATCAGGTTGATTGCGGTTGGGTGGTGCGTTCTTGTGTGTCGGTAGAGGTATAAGGTATTATAAATCCTTATCTTATTTAAGGGATTCTTTATATGGGGTTTATAGTTGATAGTTTTCATCAGATCATGGCAATATAGAATCAGACATTTGGTAGGGTCTGGCTTTTACCATCAGTACCATGCAAGTGCATCACTACCTAGGACAGCAAGCCGAGTAGCAATGAGAATGTGGAAGTTTGAATGATTTCTTTATTTCCGATTTTGATTTGATTTGGTTTGATAAATTTTGATCCTCTAGATAAAATTTTAATGGATTATGTCTTTTATGTAATGTTGGGAACCCCTTCATCCCTTAATATTGTTATATTAAATAATAAATATAATAATTTTTATTCAGTGATGGTGAAAAATATGGTGAAGAATGATTATTACTGCTGACTTAATTGGAGGAGCATCAACATGACTCCTATGAGAATTATAATCTATAAAAAAAATTCTATGGTAATCCATGAAAAACATCTAGAGAAAGGTATTCTGAGTAGCTGAAAAGATATTTCTCTTCAACTCTCGAATTCGGCTTCACCTAGGTAATATTAAATCTTATTGGGAAGGTCCTATTATAGTTTCTCAGGTTTTACCATTAAGTGTAGTGAAGGTCCATGACCCCTCGTCAAAAAGGAAATTTACGGTTAATGTTTATAATTTAAAGCATAAACTTTAGAGGATATGCATTCTGGAAATTACCTCCACTTCCATGAGTTCCACAACATCCACTGACCTGGCATCAGATGGGGATGACAACCCACCAAATCCAATCTAGGGGCATCTCTTTCCCTTTAACTCTCTATCTGTCTCTTCATATCTATCCCATATTCTTCTTCATTACCTATATTACATTTTTTTACCACATTCCTCATCACAAATTTTACATACACTTTTGTGTAGGTGTGTCTTTATATAAAATAATAAAAAACAAAAAAATTAATAAAAATCACTTAAAATAAGGAAAATAATAAATCATGAATACTCAACTTCTACTTTTCAAATTTTTTCTATCCATTTTTTGGAGTCAAAAAACATGATATCCTCTCAAAAATCTTGTGTTTATATAATATATTTAGATCATGAATATTGTGTGAAAACTAACAAATTTTGAATAATCAATTTATGATTTTTAAAATGATTTTCTCCAATTGTGAGGAACATTATTAACATTCATGATAAGGACACCCATGTACATATTTTCAAAATGTGTTTTTACCCCTATTTGTGAGTCTTGAGTTTTAGGAATTTAGAGCTGAATTTCCTACTATGGTGTTCTGTAAAATGATAGAGGCATTTTCTAAACCTCATGAGATTCAAAATATCCAAATAGCCCCTAGTTTTCTTACATTTTTCTACTTTTGACATCCCCACAATGCCAATGAAATCATTTTCATTTATATATAGATTAAAATCCAAATATCATATCACAACTAATATCTACAAGGATTTTTAGTGCATTATTTATTTGAATTTAAGATTGGTGAGAACGGATTTTACTTTGGGTGTCATTTTATTGTTTTTATACATGTTATCAGATGCTTGATGGAATGAATACATATTAGCGTGTAGGATAGGTTTTCATTTAGTGAGTTTTGGTTGTGTTTATATGCTTATGAAATATTGTTAAATTTTTTCTGGCATGTTTTCAAAAAAAAACAAAAAATATAACAAAACAATAATGGGTTGTTCTTGGGTGGGTCAAAATAAATCTTCGTCAACCTTTGATCTTGTTATAACCATTGAAATTATTTTCATAAGGAGTACAGTCATGGTTTGGGATACGAGTGTGAGATATTTTTCCTTTTTAAAATTCTATAAATGAAAATGAAATGAAATAAAGAACACTTATGTCATCCGGAGAAGTTTTGTGTCTTGTAAATATCTCATAATGTCATTGTCGTCAAATTTTCTTCCACTTTTTCCACTTCATTCACACAAATTTTCCCTTTTAAATATGTGATTTCATTTCTTTTCATGTATAATTTAAAAAAATTGGTTACTATTTTACCCATGTAGATATTTTACCCCTATTATCTTATTTTTTGGAAATCGTTTTCCTATCATCCCATTGCCACATGAAAAAAATAAAAAATACATCTTGATTCTTGTGAACTTTATGATAGTAAATATATGATGGGTGGTCTTTCAAACTCAATTATTTTGAGTTTTTTTCGGTGAAAGAGTGAACATTCATCGGTTAATTTTATCATCATGAGAGGTGTGAGTTTCGAGTGCCCACACTATCCATTTCAAAATTTGAACATAAAAAAAATTGTTTTTGGAACATTATATCTATAATAATATGTGGGTAAATTCAATATGAATGAGCGAAATTGTATAAACCTCCCCTATGTGGGGAAAACATAATTTTCATATTTATTGGTGAGTAAAAATGAATTTTTATGATTTTATTTTTATTTCTCATGAGGGAAGTCACAAGAATAATTTTAGTGTATTTGTGTATATTTATATTTTCATAACATATTATCAAAGATCTTAACTGAATTCATATTAAATGTTCATAATTTGTGTGAAAGACACATGTTTAAATATTAAATGAAAATTTTGAGTATTATTTGAATTAATCTGATCATGCCAGTTTAATATTTTACCAAAAACATTCCCCATAATTCACCATATTTCATGGTTCATACATTTTATGGTTCCTTACTACATTTATAACATTTAATTAGAATATACCATTGTCAAAATTTTCAATTTGTACGGTCATATAGACCACACAAGAAGGCCCCCAGAATTAGTGATGATTCTCGACCATCCATTAAGATTGAGTTACTAGGATCAATCTGAATGTTTAAATTCATTTATTCTCCTCCAACGTTCAGATGAAAATTAAATGATACATTTAAAAAAATCATGGAAAAAATACAAAAACATAGGGGCCAAATTAATCTCTTAATTTCATCCCATAATTCTATCCTGGAATTGAAATCATCACACAAAATTTAATATTTATCCAGATAGAGACAAGTATTTGATTCGGGATATCGGATTATTAAATAGTAGATAATGTCATCCACCTTTTCTAAAGTAATATTTCGGATTTAAAGTCATATTCGTATTCAAAAATCCATTTTCATTTTGGCCATTTAAAAAGCATGAATAGTAATAAAAAATGTAACATTGTTTATGAAAATTTCCATAACATTGGATCCTTAAATCCAAATGTCTCCAATGTTTGAGATACAACTTAAAAAATTCATATCTATAACTATAATTAAATATATTTCTCTATATGTTTATGTCTCCAATATCAAATTAAATATGCAAGTGGAAGGGTAGTTTTGGAATGCCAACAACCCACAACATTGGGCTTTAAATACATCCCCATGATCTTCCTTCAAGAGGTTTCAATTTTAGAGAATAGGAGGATAGGTTGGCATGGTAAGGGATATTCAAAATCCTGGGGATGACCTTATATAATAATGTTTTTAGTAGAGAATCAATTCATCAATTCATCTTTTCATTTACTTTTGTGTTGTTCATTGTTTATAATCGTGTAAGTTTTTGATTTGTAAATAATAGTAAAATAAACGTTTCTTATTCATCATATATTATTCACAACCACCTTCTATTAAATAATATTAATGGTCATAAGATAGTTTAAATACATTTGAATCCCCTTCCATTCTACTTCTTACTCATTCAATCTGATGTCAGTATTTAATTACCTTCATTGTCTGTGTGTGTGTGTTCAGTGAAAAATTCGTTTATTATCCATTAATTTTTATTCACATATTAATTACTCATCATAAAATTATAACCAGATTATTATCCACCCAAAATGATGAGTCAATATTTCATTCGGTTGATTCATATTTTGGGGATATTATGTAATTGGGGCCTACGCTAAATGAATAATCTTTAAATTAATATTGTGTATGTGGAACTTCATATGTCATTGATTAATGATATTTATTGTTTAGAATGTGTATTCCATGTATTATTGGAACCACATATACACTACCATAAACAATTAATGGTAATTATTAGAACACTATGTTATTTTACTGCTTGGATTAAAGCGTTTACACTTAGGAATTCTGATTATAGTCATCTTGTGAAGTGTGTATTAATTTAATTCCAAAATAAGAAAATCTCAAGGATATCATAAGATTAAACCACCAATAATGAACTCACCCCAATCCTTATAAATTTTTAAAGAAAAAAACTTCAATAAATTATTTCATAAGCTCTGAAAACAAAATCCCAAATAAAAATACATTCAACTAAAAACAAATCAACTATTAAAATGTATCATCATTAAGGATTTTACCTGAGTGATTATATACACATTAGAATATAATTTAAACCAAAACGGTCAATAATAATCAATCAACCATGCTTTTAGTGACTTATGAACCTTTCGTAGAAGGTAGTGGTTAAACCCCATGTAGTTTAGCAGATAGAGTGGTCTTCTGAGGTGGATTTTCCCTTTATAGGTGTATTTCTCTTCGATTGATTTTCTAGCATTGTGTTGGGATTATGTATTGGATCTACCTTGCTTCAAATGTTATTGGTGATGATGGATGGGACTTATGTGTAGGATCAATCCATGTGGATAACAATGATCTCATCAAAATTTGGCAGTCTAGGTAAAATCATGATGGCTGAAGGGCGGATTGGATGGAATGTGTGGAGGTTATTGAGGATGTTTTTCTTCAACCTTAGGGAGGTTTCCTACATATCCTTGTAAGCATGGAATAAAATTTAACAAAGTTTAGTTATGGGAAATTGGGATTAAACTAATGGTAAGGGCCCAGTCAAAATGGGACATGTGGTTGGGGATTACGGAAGGAAGTTGTATGTTGGACAACTTATAGATTTCACATGGAAGTGACCAAGATATGTAGATTAGATTTCATGATATTTTCTGACCTCTAATACCTTGTGATTCATGATCAATATTAAAAACACAATGAATTAGTAAACTTGATGCACATGACAAAAAAGATACGTAGAATAGAGAGGGACTGAGGATTACACATATGAGATTCCCTGTGAGGATGAATTTCTATCTGAGGCTGATATCATTCCATTTTATGAATAACCCATTCCATTTCATTCATACAATGAGTATCATTTCAAGGGTGAGTTGGGGATTACATTTAGAAATCGCCTGAGGTGTGCTTGGCGGAAAATCCCAAATAAACAGGGGTGTCAGATTGAGAGTGAGGGACGTGAGAGTTTCCTTGTTCCCATTACCTATCTGATCCTATGTGAAAGATGTTTCTCATTTGGAGTCATACATAGATACATATTGGTCTTTCTATATAGGGTGGTAATACAATTTAAAATCTTCTATTAAGGATATTGGTGCTAGGAAGTTTAACACCGTACAACTCGAATATGGGGTCACTCTTCACCCATTATACTTACATAACTATCACCCATCGACCTATAAGGATATGATGTGCAGGATTGGTCGACCTATTGTTCCTTGTTATCATAAATATACTAAAAAATCCATTACTATACCTTCATATAAAATAATTAGTTCAGGTACTGTAATAGAGAATACCTCACAAGGGACTATGAAATCACTACACACTGTCATAGAGGGTTTCCTGAAGGAAGATATCATGATGTAGGAGGTTCACTGAGAGGATATTTTCAGATCATGAGTGAATCATGGTGAACTGTGGATTGATGAACTATGGAGCTTAATGAGACATTGTGACCCCTCATTTGAATAATTTTATATGATTGATATGGAGTTCCTTTTGAAGGCTGAGTGCTCTGTGAAACCTAATGTACCCTGTAGTGTCTTCTTCCTCAGAAAAGGGTAGTTTCAATCAGGTGATGAATCTCTAATACATGTAGAGGTTCATAAGAACAATGAAAAATGGGAACCACTATGATCTAGTCCCATGGGTGATCCATTGTTGGAACCACGGCTTTTTTTGCTAATAACGGAGTTTTATTTTTGTTTATGGTCAAACTACTAATGAATGAATTGGTATTTTACTTGGAATGTGGTCATACGTCTGAGACTGAAAGAATTATTGAAGGTGGAGTAGTTTCCCATTGTTTTCCAAATTTTTGGGCCTCAAAACCGGGAGTTTTTTGTTGGAAAACAATGGGTTTTCTGATAAGAGTGAATGGTATTGTGAAATGATAATGATAATAAAAAATATAAGGGAACCACATACCTCGGAACATGGATCACGTACCATGATCCAATAATGGTTCGTGGAATAAATCTATGCACTGGGAGCAGTATGCGGAGTTGTGTGTGTTTCATTGTGAAGAGTAGTGCACAGAACTGCAAGGAGTTCGGAACAATAGTACATAGTAAAGCAAGGAGGTATGTGGAATTCTGAAGTAAGAAAAAAAATGGTTTTCAACAACGGTACGCAGTGAACTCATGATGTACATGGATTGAAGAAAGTTTCCATGATTTTTTAGGTTTGCAAAACAGGAGTGGTATGCGATGGATCCTAACAGTACATAGTTTTAGTATAGTTTACGATGAATATTATTCAATATTGAAAATTTTTGTAATTCAGATTACCAAAATTGGCGGATTTATGTGCCTATTTATGGAATAGTAATATTCTTTGTTAAGTGATGATATTAGAGGTTAAAATTTCGTGAATATATTCAGTGTTGTCTGAAGTGGTATGTATTTGGGAAAACAGTTCACATAGAGAGTCATCTAAGTAAGGAAACAGTATGCAGAAGAGTGTGTGGTACGCACAGGTATCTATAGATTAACGTGGTGGATCATTACAGTATGCAGAGTAGGACGAAACACAGAGGAGTGTCATAGTACGTTGGGAAGGGTAGTATATCGAGAAGGGTAGTTCATGGAGGAATTGGATGGTACGTTGAGGAGCCAGACTGTATGTGGAAATTACAGTGGTATACCGAAACCGCATCAGTACATAGACCATCCAAGGATCCCTAAAAATCGGACCATTCAGTTTGAAAAATTAATTACCATAACATATCAGTATATGAGTAAATACATTACATCTATTAGGGATTAGTAGACTTCAACAGATCTCCCATTTATAGCTCATGATGGATGATTTATTTCTAAACAATTGAAGTGAACAACATGTCATTAATCTAAGTGGCGATTAATCCAACATAGCAAGCAAGGGGGATTTGTCAGACGTGATCTACGAGATGTTGTGTGATATCCCTAAAACCATGTAGAGGAAATGTCCCTTGCACAATGTGACTATCCTAAACACTAGGAATCCAAAACATTTGAATTATAGAGGTCTTATAATTATCGATACATTGTC
The DNA here is from genome assembly GCA_963277665.1 of Viscum album. Lineage (NCBI taxonomy): Eukaryota > Viridiplantae > Streptophyta > Magnoliopsida > Santalales > Viscaceae > Viscum > Viscum album. The sequence goes on along the minus strand of OY728165.1, from coordinate 666,578,471 downwards.
GGTGAATTCTCCTTGGCTATATCCCTTCATGGAAAACTATGTAAAATTGATGTGTCATCTCTTTGAATGTGATTTTTTATTTGTTACAAATCATCTTCTTACAGGTTAAATAGGGTTTTACCAATATGGGAACAAGATCCATCAGTTTAAAAGAAAATTAGACACCCTAATTCACCCATCTACTCTCAGGGTGCTCTAGGGTCTTTAAAGTGATATCAGAGGGTAAAGGATACTGGTGTTGAATCTGTATTTTTATGTCATGGAGAATCTTGTCAACGTTATGAAGGGTCACCTCTTCGATGGATTCAGTTTTCAAATATGAAAAAATAGGATGAGATCTCATTTAATATATCACGGAATGGAAGTATTGTTTTCTACACCATTGGGAATACATGTCATTGATCCTACATGACTGTTGATGACAAATACAGATAGGAAATTGCTTGTTGTTGTTGAAAATGAAAAAAATTCACTCACTAAATCCCTTTCAGATTAGATGTATCTACAGGTTTTGAGATTCACCAAAACCAAGTCAATGTGGGATATAATAGAGAATACTTATGAAGGAGATATCAAAGTGAAGGAGGTAGAACTTCATGTTTTACACAACAGGATATTGGATATGAAGAAGCTCCCTAATGAGAATGCATACTCCCTTTTCTATTGAATTACTGAAGTTGTAGGAGTAATCTGAGGTTTAGGTGATGAAATAGAATACATTAAAATATTCCAAAAAATAATTATAAAACACCCCCCCCCCCCTTTATAATTCAATGGTGTCAGCCTTTAAAGAAAGGGATCACTCCAATCACTTAATGAATGATAATTTGAGAAATCTATCATCTTATGAAAAGAGAATTAAACCAGAAGAATCAACAACTCATGAGAAAAAAGAAATGGCATTAAAATCCTTGAAATATCTAAAAGTTTCATGACATATCAGTAATTTTAGATGATGAGGAAAAAACAAATATTTTTGTCATTTCTATGAATCTCATGAAGGGAACATCTAAATTTAATGGAAAGTTACGTCAAGATTGTTTTTGCAATGGAAAAATTGGGCACATTGCCTCTTAGTTCACATGAAAACTTGATGATGGAGAGAGCTATGTTAAAAACATGAAGAATCCTCAGAAAACATTTTTAAAAATGTGAATCTTAAATTTAGCAAGGAATGTATAGAAGAAATGTTTTTTCTATGAGGGAGAAGAGGATTATAATGAATTTTATGAGGATGATGAACCAAAATATAAGACCGAAATCCATGCCTCCATGATTGATAATATTGAAAAGTTAGAGCCATTGGAAGATAAATATGAAGATAATCTATTTAATACTAATTAAATTCCCATGTTGCATCTTAATGATGCTTTTGGTAAGAATGATAATAAATTTTGGAGATGTAATATGTGGTAGGAAATGGTGGAGGTATAATTAAAATATATTAATTAGTTGGAAGATGAAATTGACATATTGGAGGAAATTGTTACTTCTGAATCATCAATCCATGTATGCACTGATAATGTTATAGAACTTAAACGTATAATTGAAGAACAAGAAAAGGTGTTCGGTGACCTTACCTCAAGATTTGAGGAGATGTCCAAGACCATTGAAAGAATTGAAAATATGTTTTTACCCTGATATGTAAACTCAAAATTGAATTAATTGAAAAAGTAGAAAATAAAAAAATTCAATTTTGTTTTGTCTAAGTTGTTGAGCCGCTTGAGAGAGAAAAATGTGGTTCTGATTGAGTTGAAAAGTTCTTGAGAAATAAAAGTCCCACATTCAGGGAAATATTAAAATTGGTTCTGATGCTAAAACATGAAATGATATAAATAATGTGGACCAGACCAAAGGAAATATAAAAGTTGATCATGTTGAAAATCCACTAGAAGATCTGTAAAATAAATCTTTAAATCAAATTGAGAGAAGAATTAATGATTATCGTGATGTTTAATGAAATATAGGCAGTCAAACTATTTTCATGATAACGAAGGCATGAAGAGAAATTGATGTTATAATACATTTCTTTTCATGAAGTGTCAGTTTTGTGGCATTCATGGCCATACCATGCCATACTAAAAAAGGGCAATGAGCTATATAAACCAAGAAGAGTTTGGAGTTCAACAAAGGGGGACAAATTCATATCCAACATCATATTAAAGACATGATTTCTGTAGATATTTTTTTCACTGATCTATCTTTTCCCATAAATTGGTGTATTTCATGCAAAGGTTTGACAGGATAAATTATTTCAATGCTTGGAGACAAGAAAATAAAAATAAACTAGACATTATTTCAATTTTAAAAAGGTTTTATTTGTATGAAGAAGAATTTTAAAATGAATAACCCATGTACATGGATGAGATATTTGAATGTCCATCAACATCATACACTCAATCCAATATCTCAATGAATAAAAATAAGAAAATTAAAAATTCCAATTTTTCATAAATTTCCCTCAAAGATACAAATAGAAAAAGAAAATTGATTCTTGATTGTGGATGTTCATCTAACATGACAGTTAATACATAACTTTTAAATAATTTCACGAAAAAAGGATAATGAAACAGTGAGGTTTGGTAATGATGTTGCATTGATGATAAAAGTCAATGGAAGCAATGATCTAGCTAATGGATAACTAAAGAAAACTGAATTCTTTTATGTAGATGGTGTTTTCAAAATCTTCATAGTTTGATTATACTATATGTCTCATATCTAATTATAACATTCAATCAGAATGGATGTGTTATAAGAGGAAGGTTTGGGAATTCTCTCATGAAAGGATTTAGAATAGATGGAAACTGGTCTGCAGTTCCTACTGGCTAGAGAAGAAAAGAGCATTAAACCTCATTGACATCATCCATATGGATGTATGTGACTCGTTAAATGATGTTGGAACATATAGAGAAAGGTACTTTGTAATTTTCATTGATTATTACAGTATAATGGAATGTGTAATTTTTATACAAAGGAACCGACAACTGCTTGATTTCATGAAAACCTATCATCGAATCACTGAGAATTATAATTAAAGGAAGATCAATGCCTTGTGGTATGCCAGTGGAAGGGAATAAAAATCCTTTTAAATTACAAAAAATAGGTAATACAAGAAGAAATTTATATTCAAAATCGAACATGTCTATGTATGGATGTGAAAACACAACCTATGAATTTTTTTCATGGAAGGATGCCCTCTTTGAAATATTGAAATTTTTTCAGAATAAAATGTCTTATCTAAAACAAAGAAGGAAATGAAGGATAGTAATGAGACAACACTGATGAAGGAATATTTCATTGATACTCACTAAACATGAAATCCAACAAATTTTTAAATTATCACATGAGATGTATTATGGAAATCAGTAATGTAAAGATAATTAAAATGATAAACATGAATTCTTAAAGGAATAAACATGCTAATATAAAAGAATATGAGAAACGATGTGAACATGGAAGTAAAGTTAATATAGAGGTAAACGAAGGTGTGCAAAAATATTATGAGTCACATCATGATGTTGAATTTGAATAATAATAAGAAGACGAAGCCATCACTAGAGATAATTTGGTTGAACCACAATGGAGAAATCAAAGAGAAGTGATTGATTAGTTCAACATTATTAGGGATCATAATTCACCTACACAAACACGTATAATGAGGAATACTTCACATTCTTCATTTCTATTTGTTTTGGAACCATCCTCATTTTAAGAGGATGCTATGTTAATTCATGGGTAAATGCAATGAATGATGAGTTAGATCAAATTGACAAAAATATGACTTGGAATCTGGTAAAAATGAGTAAATGTCAAAATGTGATTGGTACAATGTGGATTTTCATGAAAAAAATTTATGATCATTGAAATGTGATCACAAATAAATAACTCTTGGTCTATAATGGATATTCAAAAAATGAAGGAATTGATGTTTAGAATACATTTTCTCCTATAGTGAGACTAGAGTCAATCATGTTGTTTTTTGCCTTGGTAATCCAAAGAGGTATCAATGTGTATAAAATGGATGTCAGGACATCATTCTTAAATTTAATATTAGAATAAATAGTCTACATTTAACCACTTGAAGGGTTTTTTCTTGGCTAAGCTGAACTGAATGTTTTCAAATTAAAGAAATCTCTCTATGGTTTGAAAAAACACATTTGGTTTGGAAATCATAGTTAGTCATTAATCTGAGAATGTATGAGTATAAAAGTGCAGAATTGATCACAATATCTATGATAAAAATTCACAAAATTATCATTTCATGGTATTAGAATACATGGAGGATAAACGTTTTTTAGAAGAAAGAATGCATCTACGGGTGAATGTTTTAGTCACATGAAATCAGAATTTTTAATGACCACGATTGGTGAAGTAACTTACATTTTAGGGTTTTAGGTGATTTAGAATAAGGATTAAACTTTCATTTTATCAGGAAAATAATGAATGATTGTGGATAATGAAATTCAATATTCTTGATTCCAAACCAATGTCACCCATAATTATGGTTGGACCAATACTCCAGAAGCATGAGGATGAGACTTATGTGTATCCAATAATGTATAGAAGAATCTTTGGAAGCCTACTGTATGTGACAGAGACACCACCAAATATTTTTTTTACATCATTCCTTGAAGATCTAATTTAGATTAATATATAGTAAGAACTTAAGGTGGTACTGAAAAACATTAAGAGATACATTCAAGGTGCACATAATTATGGGATATTCTTTTCTGTTACAAGATGTAGTTAACTGTCCACTTTTTCTGATGCTGACTAGGATGTAGATGTAGTGGAAAAAATTATAGTAGTCATGGTGCATTCTATATTGGGAATAAATATATGGGATGGGTAATAAAGATACATGAATGTACTTTTAATATTACTTCCGATTCTGAATATATATCTTCTACCAAGGCATGCACTCAATTACATTGGATGATACAGAAACTGACTGACATTGGTGATGAGGTGAAAAAATAAATGATGAATTACTGTGATAACAAGAGAACAATAGATAATATGAATAATCATGTTCCTAATTCTCTTATGAAACATATAGTGATCGTATAACACTCTAGAAAGGAAAATGATGAACAATGCATGATCAAAATGGACTATGTGGGAACTGATGAGAAAGTAGATGAAATTATGATCATGCCACTGTCATCGGTCATGTTTGAGAAACATCTGTTGAACCTCAGTGTTCAACCACCTCCCAATGGAAATGGTGGTCACAAAATTCTCGTATCTCTAACTATTTTAACTATGTTATTCTATTTGTGGAAGTATTCCAGGTTTATGGTGGAGAACGCTCTAGGGGGGAGATTGTTATGAACACTACAATGTTTAAATTAGTGATTTTTGGGTTTATTTATATGGGGGACAATGGATAAATTTAATGGAGAGTGATCTATTTTTTTTCTGTCTATATGATATATATAGATGGAAATATGGATATGGATCATTGTGAACTCAATTCATATCTTCTCTCATGTTTTCTACACTATGAACTTCTCACAGAGAGGGAAACGATACCAGGAACCATAAGCATGGGGAGGACCTCCAGACTATATGTCAATGAAGGTTGGACGACCACATATTTAGATGATAATGGGAATATGGGAAGGACCACCTTGTTGGATCTGAGAGAGGGAAGGAACTCCACTATGACAGGTGAATGCATGGAGGGCCTTCGTTCTGAGTCTCACTATCACGGACTGGCCCACAATGGCTATTGGATATGCCTGATGCTAAAAGTACCATCACGACATGCCTTAAAGGGAGCCATGTGCTCAATACCAACTACGTATTAAGGTGTCCCTACTCTATAGTGTCAGGTATCTGAGAGAGTACATCGGGGATGGAAAGATCCACAAGAGTCATAGAAGACAGTTCCACTAAATGGGAATCATCCTAATCATGGACTCAATGTTGGCATCTAGGTATTGGGACATGGGTCAGCATTGTAAGGGAACAATCAACCAAATCCTTGGCCTGGAAGACCAATCATTGGTGGTAGTTACATGATTCGGTGGTATCCCTCCTCGGTGAATCCCATATAGTAGTCTTTAATCTTGGTTACTTGAGAATCCACTACCTCATCGATGAATGGGGTCGATTTATAAGTTCTCATTGGGGAGTGTCTCTAGAAGAGGTTAATCATTGGAGTGGTGGGAATGGTATCCCTGCTTGGGACTTAGAAATGGCAGTGAAAGTGAGACACAGAAGCCTCCAGTTCCAGTTGGACCAGGTCCCTTGTGGGAAAGACTCCATCCACCTCGTATTGTCCTATAACAGTGTCCATCACCCTCCTCTTGATGATTTTAGAAGGGGAGACAGGGTGTTGGTGCCCTATAGTTGATTGTTTCTCAAACATCATGGAAGTGGTGTGGTATTGTGAGATTGTCACAACAATAGATCTATAGCTCCTATGTTGGTGGGGAATGGTTGAGAAACTCACTACATCTTGTATCCTGCAATGTAGGAAGATTAACCTATCAATGCCAGTTCATGGAAAGAAACTACGAATTCCCTACTGTTGTCCAATATTTCTTGGATGGATAGAGGGATACAAAATTATTTTGTCGCAGACTGGGATGCCCAATATTCAACTGCCCCAACTACTAATGAGTTCAACGCAGGGCACACAATATTTCCCAGCGGGACCTCATTTTACATAGCTAGAATTATTAACATGCTAATATGTTGAGTTGATGATTCAAACACTACTAGTCCACACATTGAGAAAAATAGATTCACATTGGGTTCACCATTTCTTTTTCTGTCACATTATTCTGGATGATCTACCTTAGGAAACTCTGTGATGTTGAAGACTAAATTATACCTCACATTCCCTCTTTCCAAAGGTGGGAGGCATTTGTCACTTCATCGACGATGTCTTATTTTTACTAAAACGAGATGATGAGATGTCGGTTCCTCCATCCATGGATCTATCCTTGGAATTCATCAACTAGTTATGGTCACCCTATTAGATTAAGTCATGGAATGTGAAAATCATTCACAACGTCATCCCATTGTGGACGGTTGTTAATTACACTGCTTCTGTCTTGGCATTCCAGGGGTTTTCATGGGGAAGAAACCTTCACATAGGGAAGTGAAAAATGTTGAGGATCATTATGGCATATCTAGATGCTAGAATATTGGGCAATTGTATCTTCCTCAAAGAATGGTATGTCATGAAGGTATCTCATGCATGAAACTTGATGCATCCAATATCGATCACGGGGTATATTATGCCCATGTAATGTCATATGACTTTATTACATATGCATATAATGTTTAATACGATTGAGGCTACAAGTCTAACATCTTGCAGAGATGGACTGAGACTAAAAAGAACAGTCGATGGAGGTGTGTCACACCTGTCGTTTTTAAATTATTTATTTTATTAGTTTTATGGGCATCGGGTAGTTCATGTCAAGGCCTGAAATTAAATTTTAGAGTTCTTATGTAATAATAGGTTTTATTGGCATTGACAGTGTTCATCGCACCACAATAATAGTCACACGACCTCGCCCGAGTCACCGCACGACTTGCTTGATGTTCGAGGTAGATAAATAGAATGTAATGAATAGAAAAATAAAAATAAAATAAAAATGACAAGTGTGATAAAATTTAAGGAACTATTATAATTATAATAATAATGCTTTAGTATAATATTGTTATTATTAAATTTGTCAAGAATATAAAAAATTAATTAGGTTGTTTTTAATATTTTAATAATTATTATTATCGTTAATATTTAATTATTTTTACGTCTTTTTATTTTATTTTATTTGGATTCTATATGTTCCATCGGGGAGAGGGTTATGTCCATGTTGGATTTGGTTTTTTTTCTGATAAATGAGTTTCTGTAGAATTAATTCATGCGATGCATGGACGAAACATAATTATGGGGTTGTAAGACATTGCCAGTGGTTCCAAGTGACGAGATTATTGTTCAAATAACCTAATAAAATTAATTAATAATAATAATGAAAATTAAATGTGTTGATGTATAAAAATAAAAATAAAACATGAGGTATTTTTTAATAATTTAATACACATTATTTATGTTAATAATAATATTATTATCATTTAAAAATATTATTATCAATAGTTTTAAATTATGTTTTTTAATGTTTTATTTTAGATTCTTTATTTATTTATTTAATTTTTTCCCGTCCCCTTGGGATAGGGTTGGAATTCGGGCACCTAAATTCTTTCCCTTCTACCATTTCCCCCCTTTCCCGTCGGACCCCTCCTACCCATCTTGTCTCCCTCCCCTTCCACCCACTTAGATCGCGATGCACCCCCTGCCCTCCATGCTCGCACTGTTCGCCATACCAATAGCCACCCGACCAACCTCCTTGCTCATTCCATCCACTGGAATAGACACCTCTTGACTGACCTCTATACCCGTGCATTCCAACAGAGCATCCACCTCTCGACAGACCTCCTTGCCCGTGACTGCTTCTAGACCAGCCGCCTCCCGACCGACCACCTCGCCCACAACGTCCACTGGAACAACCGTCTCCCACACCTCCAGTGATGACCCACACAACTCCATCCCCTTCTACCCTTGGTCATCCTCCATTCAAAAATGATCCTCTCACCCTCCTTCAGGTATCCAACACTTTGGATAAACACCCTTCCTTGTTATAGGGGTTTTCATTTTATTTAATCTGGTTCAGTTAGGGTTAATGGTTTAATTGGGCAGTTTTGGTTGAATTTTCCTTATTTTGGATTCACTTGAGGTTTATTGAGGTGTGTTTGATATGAAATTGTGGTTTTATTCCATTTATTGGAGGATTATGGGTTCATGGTATCTAGTTCCATGCCTTATCACCATTTTCGAATTTTATAATTCATATTCAAATTTTTTTTTCTGTTCTAAAATTTCGTTTCTTGGTGCGAATAAAAATTTCAAGGTGTTTTACATGTTCAAATGTTGTGAATAATATTTTAAATGATGGTGGGAGTCCATTGTGCAGGAATATTTGGTGTGTTGTTTTATAAATATTATTTATGCACTGATTGTTAGGTGTGAAGCATGTTTTAGTGTAATAATATTTGGAGTTAGTTATAAAGAGAGTATATTTTTATGTGAAACTGAGAAAGTTTAATTTAAACAAAGGTATCACCACATTTTTATGTTTTATAAATAATTCAAATGGTTTTTTACCAAAATTATGTGGTGCGTATGATGTATTCTAAATTGTATGAATTTTTAAAGGCAGGGTGAGGATTCATAATAAAAGTATTTTGTAATGTTTAAATGTGTTTTCTGATTTAATGTCCCTACAAAGTTTTCTATGAAATTTTAGGATGGTGCATAGTTAATTTCCAAGGACATTGATTGTTTTTCGATTTAAATGATGATTTTAAAATGTAAAATGAGTCACAATGGATGTGCATTCCTTGGTGTGCATTTATGAAACTGAACAAGAAAATTTATAAACAGCGGAAAACATAATGGGAAATGGTTACCTTGGAATTTGGGTTTTAATTATGCCTCACTAAATTGAAAAAATTTTGTTTTGGGTGAAAAATCTTCTTGGTTTTTTTGTGAAATAATTTAATAAATAGTTAAAAGATGTCTTGATTTATTTGGATTTTGTGAAATCCGTGTTTTATGAAAGTGTTGAGTATGTGTTTCGATTTAATGTTGTGTATTTATATAAAATGAGTTATTTTTTTGTGTTAACCCTCTTGGAATCACATGGTGGTGTTTTTAAGTATTGCAAGTGGTTCATTTAATTGTATAAGTGTTATGAAACTAGTTTTAAGGTGAATGTGTCAAGAGAATAATTCGAAATTGCTTTCCATTTCGAAATGAGGTATGTTTATTGTTTATGACTTTGTTGTGATACATAATAATTATTTATATGTTGTGAAAATTGATTAAAATATTCATTGAGTGTTTCCAAATGGGGATTTTGGAAATGAGAATATAACGACAAGGGTATTTTTAAAAGGTATTTTGGAGTTCTTGTGTCTTTGAAATTGTTTGGTTATAAACTTTGTGGCCTTTGAGTGTAATTTATTAGGTGTTTATGTGATATGTGAAAGTTATATGCTATGTGAATATGGATCTTGATTGACCACAAGTGAAACCCCAAGTATCTAGGTGGGTAGAATAGAACTCCAATGCTAGTGATCCTGTGTGGTTTGGCCCCAGTTTCACTTAGCATGTTTGATGATGAAAAAAATAAATAAACTATGATAACAATGATATTGGGGGAGCCACTAGGTTATGGGTATGCTCCATAATAGTGGATAATGTGGACGAGAACCGATATTTATCGGTTACTTTTTTCACTGAGATAAAAGGTTCTAGGGCCCCACTCGAGCTAGTTAAACATTAGTAGATATACCCTATGTGCTATACTACCCATGATGACGTACCCTCCATCGGCATACAGAGGACCACTTGAGTATGTGTGTGTTATTTATAAAATTTATTTTCCACTACAAAATAATTTTTATTAAATTGCTTTTCATAGTGTTGTTTTATAATGTAAATTTTTTTCCATAAAAACAATGCTTTTAAAAAATATTTTTTAAAATAATCTTGTTAAAATATCTATTTGGTGTTGTGGAATGGAATATTTTTATTGGGTGGCTTCCTATTGGGATTTTCACTCACATATTGTATACACATATGGGTGTATGTATACCGTGTTTCTGGTGTATTCCAGGTTGTGACATCATGCTGAACAATGGTGGTTTAGGATGTAGTAGGTATTTAAATTTAGGGTGGTGTTGATGTGGCCTATCTTGTTTCTGGGAGGTTTGAGTCAGTGTTTTAGTTTCCATTGCTGTACTTTATTATATTTAATTATTCGTGTTGTAGACATTTATGTTTTTTTTAGTTTATGGGCATGTTCGATTGATAGTTTTTCAGTTTCAGTTTATCTATCTTATTGATTGTTTTTATGTCACTCATTTCTGGTAATTTGTTCCCATGGACATATTTTGGTAACCGAGAACTTATACCAGCTCATGGGGATCAAGAATGCACCTCAGACCATGTCGTATACTGGGTTAGGCGCCAGGTCTGATGGAGACATAACCTGGTTCGTGACAAAATGTTTTCAAAGGATGATTTGCCTCTTGGGGCATGTCCCATTACGATAGATCAGGTAGACCAAATATCAGTGTCTCAAAACACGATGTTCTATCTACGAGAAAGGTTCATGGAAAACCCACCATATGGAGGGACTTGAGTTTCTATTGTATGTTGACGTTTTTCTGAGTTGTTTGTCCTTGTGATTCATTGTGTTTAGGGGAAATTCGAATGATGTAGTCCCAGCAGTCCCAGTGATTTCACAGGGTCTCTGGTAAGACATCTGGAGTTGTGGAAGATATCCATGAATACATACTATTGTAGTGGCGTGATTGGCGTATAGCCACCAACCATATGTTGTAGTCACCCATTAGAAATAGTCTTCTATTCCATCTTTCCTCATCCCTTTATTTTGAATTCGTGGAAATCTAGTATTAAGGTAAAAATATATATGATTCCGCATTTTAAATAATCGGTGGCCAGGTTGTGTGTTGTGTTTGTTGGTGTTGTCTCGGTTGCGGTGTGATTTTGTGCTACACTAATGGGAGAAGCATTGTTTTAGAGTCTTTATTACATGACTGCGATATAAGAGATGCTTTAACAATCATGGCTCCATCCATAGGCCTGAGAGTGAAGCTAGTGATTGGTCATGTACCTATAGAGTGTATGAGACCCCAATTTTATTTCAGCCATCAGTGATGAATATAAGAAGTGTTTTACTCATTTCCTGTAGCGGTTACATTCTATACCACCCATCTAGCTGTGTGAGGTTTCCAGTGTGTATGAGGAGGCACGATCGTCTTTTTACCTTAACTTCCTGGGTCTTCTGTCCCACCGGATGAAACCACTTTTAACTATCCTTATGGGGTTTGTTCGGGTGAATTAGTCTCAAATTTGAATGGTGATCATCTTGTGATGTGAAGATGTTGTTTTGTCTATTGCTATGGTTTTGACACACCGATATTTGGGCCCATTCCCCCCCCGTTTGGAGTGGTGTTTGGTCACTGTCGAAATTTTGTCAATGTTATGTATCTTCTATCAGTTTGTAAGGAAAAGTGACCACTATGAGTCGCATTGATATCCCTTTGTAGTAAGTCGATGCTAGAATATTTCTATAGTGTGGATTCTTCTCAGGATTCCCCATCTAATTCACCTTGTGGTAGTCTCTCAGTCTCATCACGGTTTCCCCAGTCTTGTTTAAGTTTTTAATGTTTTCTACCTTCGGTGTGAGACTTCCCTCCTGGGATCAGTCATCTGGGGGGTGTTCTAACTATTTGGGGAAGCTGATATATAGTGAAAGGTCTTTTACGAGATTATTTTGGTACACTTTTAAGTAACTTTCTATGAGCATGGTGTCTCATCCAATTTTCACATGTTTCTCATCGTAATTCTTTTTGAACCTTATGGGTGTTTCACTTTCTGCTTTTGGGGTTAAACCTATGTTGGGGTTTTTTGTGGATACAAAGAACAATGGTGTGGAGAATTTTCATACCCATCATTTTAAAAATAATAATTTTATTAATTTATAGGGAATCGAGTAGTTCGGGTAAAGATCCGACTAAAAAGTATTTAGTTCTTATTTAAAAACATGGGTTTTGGCCTTCACAATGTTTAACTCACCGCGGTCTTAGTCGCGCGACCTTGACTGAGTCACCGCATGACTTTAGCTAGCTCACCGCACAACCCAATTGATGTATAAGGAAGATAAATAGAAAGTAATGAATAGTTAAATTAAAATAAAATAAAAATTAAAAGTGTACTAAAATTTAAGTGATGATTTTAATTATAAAAATATTGCTTTACTATATTGTTATTATTATTAATATTGTTAAGAATATAAAAACAATAGTTATGTTGTTATTAATATTGTAATAATTTTTAATATTGTTAAGATTAAATTATGTAAGTATCTTTTTTTTATTTGCCTTGGAAATGCTCTGTTGAGGTGTATGCTATGTCTCGATTGGATTTTTGTTTTTGGTGAAAATTGAGTTTTTCAAGGCTTAACATTACACGACGTACAAGTGAAGTATAAGTGAAAATCCTTTCATTTCGCCAGAATCATTGTCTAACCTTCCCATTGATCAGTTAACCAAATAAACTGAATTAATAATAATGAAATAAAATTAATTTTTCTCATTAATACAAAATAAAATGAGAATGTTTTCTTAATAATTTAATAAACATTTTTTTAATGATAATAATATTATTATTTTTATTTGGGGTTATTATTATTATTATAATTATTATAATTATTTTTATTTTAGTTTTATTTTTATTTATTTTCTTTCTTTCGTTAATTTATTCCAATCCTCTTCAGTTATGGTTGGCCATCGCCCCCCCACCCTTCTTTCCCATCTCCCCATTTACCCACTTCCTATCAGATCCCTTCTACACATCTTGTTGCCCTCCCTCTTTCTTACCTCGATCTTGCTGCACCCCATGCCCTCCTCACCCACACCATATTCTTATCTAGCTACCTCTTGACTGACTTCCTAGACCATGCCGTCCATCAGAACATCCGTATCTAGATTTCCCTCCTCACCTACACCGTCCACCGGACCAACTGCCTATCGACGGGCCTCCTCACCCATGACATCCATTGTACCAGCCGCCTCCTGACCAGCCTCCTTGCCTGCAACTTCTACTTTACCAGATGCCTCCCACACCTTTTGCGATGACCTACAATGTGCCTCCCCCTTCTCCTCTTAGCAGACCTTTGTTCGATAGCAAACCACATTTTCCCTTTCCAGCGGAAAACACATTGGGTAGAACCCATTCCTTGTTCTATGAGTTTTCATTCTATAGAATGTTGTTTTAGTTTTGGATAATGGTTTAATTTGGAAGTTATGGGTGAATTTTCCTTGTTTTGGATACGTTCTAGGATTCATGAGGAGTAGTGGATATTCAATGGTGATTTCACACCATTTTTATAGGATTCCTGGTTCAAGTTAGCAGTTTCAATGCATTAACACCATTTGATAATTTTATTGTTCTTATTTAAAATTGTGTGGGTGTTCTACAATTTCATTTCATGGTGTGAATAATAATTTCAAGGTGTTTTACATGTAATAATGATGGGAATATGATTTAAAATAATGTTTTGTGATCTTTTTGTGTGAAAATTTTGTTTGTTGTGTTTTAAATATGTACTATGTGGTGGTTGTTTGGTGTGAATCATGTTTTCGTGTGATATTGTTGGCCGTTAGTTTTAAAGATATTTTCTTTTTATGTGAAAATGTGAAAGGTTTAAGTTGACCTTGGTTGGACTACTTGTTGATGTTTTATAAATTATTTAAATTTTTTATTATCTAAATTATTTGGTACATATAATGTTTTCAAAATGGTTTGAGTTTTTAAATGCTTGGATTGGATTTCTAATATAGGGATTTTCTTTTCCTATAATGTGTGATTTGATGTAATGTCCCTATAGAATTTTTTATACATTATTTTAATGATGTGATTGGTGTTTACATGGTCTTTTATGTGTGTGTAGATTTAAATGGAGATTTTACAAAGGAAAATGAGTCTCTTTGGGTGTGTTGGCCATGTTGTGAACTTTTGAAATTGAAATGTATATTTTTGATCAATGGAAAATATATTTTGATATGGATACCTTGGAGATTTTGTTTCAATGTAACATCACTAAATAGAATAAAGTGGTTTTTGGTGTAATGTCTTATTAGTTTTTCTTGAAATGATTTAATAAAAAGTTAAAATATGTATTGGTTTATTTTGATGGCGCAAAAGTAGTAATTTTTTAAAGAGTTTAGTATGCATTTGTTTTTAATGATCCGTGTTTATATAAAATGAGACATGTTTTTGGGGTAAACCTTATTTATTTCACTTGGTGATAATTTCTAATTAGTTCAAGAGGTTAATTTAATTGTGTAGGTGGTGCGAAACTAGTTTTAAGGTTACTGTTTTATGAAAGTAATTTGAAATGGCATTCCATTTGGAAATGATGTATGTCTATTATGTTATCCTTTATTTTTCTACTTACTAATTCATACTATGTTGTAAAAATTGCTTATTTTATTCTATCAGTGTTTCCAAATGTGGATTTTGAAATGATTATGTAACAAAAAGTTTATTTTGGAAATGTATTTATGTGTGTCTGTTTTTTTACATGATTTTCATATACCAATTGGGGACTTTGTGTGTAATGTGTTAAGTGGTTTTTGATATGTGAATGTGATATACAATGTGAATGTGGAAATATCTTGAGCTTAAGGGAAATCGCCAGTATATAGAAGGGAAAACTAGAACTAGTATGTTACAATTCTCATTAGGTTTAGACCCTATTTCACATATAATTATTGATGATGACAACACAATTTAAATATGATGATGATATTTGGGAACCACTCGGTTATGGGTAGGCTCCACACTCATGGCTCGTGTTAATGAGAATAAATATTGAATGGTTAATTTTTCACAACGATACATGGATATAGGGCCCCACTCAATCCACATGAACCTTAGGAGATTTACCCACAGTCCTCTACTACCCATTACATGGTGCCCTCCATTGGTATATCGAAGACCACTTTTCTATCTGTTTGTTCCTGGTAAAATTAATTTTCAGCTTTAAAATAATGTTTGTCAAATGGTTTTTTTAGTTTTGTCTTTTCCATTAGTTTTAAAATGTAAAATTTTTACCTAAAAAATAATGTGGATTAAATTAATAGTTTTAAATAACCTTGTTAAATTATCTCTTTGGTGTTGTGACTTGGAATATAATTAGTGCGTGAATTCGTACTGTTCATCTCGCTCATACCCTGCATCCACCCTTAGGTGTATCAATAACTTGTTTCTTCTGTATTCCATGTTGTGAAATCGTGCTCATCGAGGGTGGTTCTGGATTCAGTTGTTCATTTAATTATGGGTGGTGTTGATGTGTCCTCTCTTGTTTCTGGGAGTTTTGAGTCAGAGTTTTAGTTGTTGTAGTTGTATTTTCTTATTAGTTATTAGTTAGAGTTATAGATCGTTATGTTTTTTTGTTTAAGGGCCTATTTGATCTATAGTTCAGATAGCATCCCAGCATTTTATTACATTTATATTGCCTCATTTTATGATAAACAACATAATATTATTACAAATAGAGGACCCAAAGGTTTTGTGTTTTGGGAAAACTAGGACATTACCTAATAATTACAACATCATGCATAAAAAATTATTTACTTTCTTCTTCTCTATCTTCTTATTGGAACTTTTCATAAACTTAGTACATGTATCCACATAGGGATATACATAAAAGGGGATGATATAAAAGCCCATTAAGAGGATAGATAAGATGAATATAGCATGGAGTGATCATAATCTTGATATTGAAAAATATCATGAACATTAGAGGAGCATAAATAAGGGACTTGAAATGTGGCAATGCATAAAAAATGAAACATCATGTCTTATTGGTTAAATAAAACACATACTTGTGAACAATGCTAGAATATTTTTCGCACATCATTTCACATTTACTCATGAGATTCATCACTTTACCCAATGCATTGGAGCGCTGTATAATTCCTGGCGCAGATGTCACATTCAAACCTTCATATTGCGCTATATAATTTTGGGTGCACTCGTCACATCATAACATTATCATTATCATTCTTTCCAGGTGGAACATAACTAACCCATGGAAAGGAATTGTATACATCTCATAATAACACATTCATAAACAATGGTCTCCCAAAATAATGAGGGAATAACATACATTTTACAAGAACCGTCCACTTTTATAGAGAAGTAAAAGGTGTGATATTTAAAGAAGAGTTCTTTTGGAAAAAATTTGGTTCGACATAAAAACAACCGAAAAACATGTATATCATAGATAATGAAATAGAATGATGAAAAAATGATCTTTATGGAGTAACCATATAAAAAAAGAAGTGAAAGAGGGAGAACCCGAAGGATGAATGTTGGGTTCGAGAATTTCCCCTTACCTTGTATCTGAATGCTTACTTCTTATTTATTGTCCAGTATAATGACATTATATTAATTAATTATAAATCCAAAACCTTATGTTCATTAATATGGTTCATTATGGTTTCATTATGTTTTTTCTGTGCCTTTGGATGAGTTATAGGGTTTTAAAACATTGTTCGATAATGATTGTTTTTATGGTTTTGTTGAGTGGTTCATTTGTATTCCTTAATTGAAGTTTGGGTATAACTTGGGTAAACATCCAGAACTGATATTACTTGTTATTAATGATATTTCCAGATATTTATTGATCTTATAATGGATAATATTATATCCATGTGGATGAATAATTGGATAAAAATTAAATGATGATTTTTTAGTTAATTTGGGGTGTTTTTCGATCACAACGAACTTGTTTTAATTTATCACATAGTAATATGGCCATAAGTAATTTCCCGAACATTAAATAGGAAATAATAAATATAAAAAATTATGGTTCAACCATTAAAATAGTTTTATGAAAATATCTTAATGTTTAAATTGATGAAGAAATCATGTTGTTCTAGAAGTGATAAATTAACACCCCACGAACAACATTCTCTTTAATAAAATAAAAGGAAGATGGAAAGGGGTATTGATGATATAATATCCCATTATATCATATAATTTCAGTAGATGTATAATACTGGATTTAAAATAAATTTTTTATGAATATAGGTGTTGATAGATTAAGAAATCAACTTGAACATGAAAGGAAATTATAGGAGAAGAGGGAGATAAATTACCTCTAAAATCCTCCTCTTGAGAATGACCTATAGAAAGCTAGGGTTGGTCTTTTGATGAAACCAGAAGATCATGAACATGGTAGAGGGGTTAGGGAATATTTCTGGGTAGAGTTTAGATAAGTCTAGGAGCATGAGATGTGTGAGTAAACGAGGGTTTGAAGGGTGGTTTTTATATTGGAGGGGAGAGATGTTTCCTTAATATAAAATTCAATAGTTTATTAATTTCCCATAAGACAAGGAATATTGAATCTTAAATGAACAATAATAGTAATTTTTTCATGTGATCCCGAAACAAGTAGGCATACATCATCATAACATCACACATGACACTATATTTAGCTTATTTAGCTTATTTTTGTAAATTATGGTATTTCACTATTTATCAAAAATTCATGTATTTCAGAAAAATCCAAAAAAAATATCCCAACAATTATTCATTGTGTAGAAACCAAAAATGAAGTCTATTTTTCAAAAATAATTTTTTTAAATATTATTAATTTAATATTTAAAATATAATCATAATTTTCTTAAAAAAAAATTTATAATAATTAAAACTGATTTTATATTGCATTCAAAAATTAGGTAGGGTCTTATAAAAGTATCTTAAAACTATAATACATTGATTGGATAATTTTTGAAAACATTATAGAAAAATAAATTTTGTTTTAAATTATTTAATTAATTATATTTAATAATTTATGACTTACAAAATACAAAAACGTTTACTAAGGTCAAATTGTAACTTTCTAAGATGTCTAAATCTTATTTAATTATTCAAGGGTAAGGTTTCTCTTATGTTGGATGATTTAATATTAATAAGGGTCATATTACTATTCATATGAGTATAATTCTATTAATAATGGTATTTTACTATTCACCGAAAATTATTTTTGTTCTATTAGACTCCACAAATCATCTTGAACACAACCGTGTATGTCAGATTTTAAAAATTCCAAATATATAAGTGAAAAAATTATGATTAAATTTCACTTAGCACTTAGTAGATCATTATGTTGTGTATTCATGTTATTTTATGACATAAGAATAGAATTTCCATTGAAAATATTTGATTTGTTACATTCTTCCCCCTTATGGAATTTCCCCCTCGAAATTCAATTTACAGAAACAGGTGGGGGAACTTCTCCTTCATCACCTCCTCTAGTTCCAATGTAGCTTATTCAAACTTACATTTCCACCACATAACATTTACAAGGAAGGTTGTCCTGTTGCGTAGATCCTTATCTCTTCGATCCAGAATCTTCACAAGATTCTCCTCATTAGAGAGATCATATTCCAACCACACCACCTATGAGTTTAGTACATGTGAGGGGTACAGTATGCACATCCTCAGTAGTAATACATGAAACACATTATGAACTTCATCCATATTCGGTGGATGTGAAATACAATAGGCCACAGCTCCTATGCGGTCAAGGATCTCAATGGGGCCAATATACCTTGGGCTTAGCATTACTTTCTTCCCGAATCGCATGACCCTCTTCCATGGAGATATTCGAAAAAATACATTATCTCCAACTTCGAACTCCAAGTCCCTTTAATGGTTGTCAGTATTGCTATTTTTCCTACTTTGAGTAGCTTTGATGTGTTTCTAGATGACTTGAACCTTCTCTATCATCTCTTGATCAAGATCGGGACAAAATATCTTTCTATCTCCAACTTCATCACAACAGGTTGGAGTTCTACATCGCTTTCCAAATAGTGCTTCATTTGGAGCCATATGAATACTCGAGTGGAAGCTATTGTTATATGAGAACTCAACTAATGGGAGATGATGATCCCATCCACCTTTGAATTCTAGAGATAATTCTCTTAGCATATCATTAGGAGTCTGAATAGTCCTTTCAGATTGGACATCAGTTTGGGGGTGATAGGATGCGTTGAAATTTAATTCAGCACTCAAAGCATATTGAAGGCTCCTCCAAAATTTAGATGTGAACCTTGGATCACTGTCAGAGACAATAGAGAGTGAAACACCATGCAATCTCACCACATCCTTCACATATATCTTTGCAAGTTGTTCAAGCGAGAGACCTTCATGAATAGAAATAAAATGGGAAGTCTTGGAGAGTTCATCAAACACAAACCATGTCACATTATTTCCCTTTGAAGACTTTTAGAAAACTGTGACAAAGTCCATAGTAACATTTTCCCATTTACACATGGGTATAGGCAATGGTTTCATCATACCTTTGGACTTTTGTCACTCACCTTAAACTTGCTGACATACCAAGCACCTTCATATATATTCCGTAATATCCTACTTCATTTTATCATATCAGATGTGTTCTTAGAGATCACGGTACATCTTGGTACTACCATGATGGATCGAGAATGTTGTGCTGTGTGCATTCTCCAATAGATACTTCTTTATCCCAGGTGATGAAGTTACACAAAGCCGCGTTACAAACCAAATCATACCATCATCATCGATATGGAACTTCTACATCTTCCCTTCCAATACTACATTCACAGAATTTGGTATCTCTACATCATCCCTTTTTGCTTCATTAATATTCTCTTGGATGGATGGTTGGAAAATCATTTCGAAAAGGTACGATGTATCCCCTACCCTTATGATTTATAAATCCATTCATTGCATATCCATGAATATATGGTCTTTATAAATCCACAACATGGATATAGTACCATGTTCTTTTCTTTTTAGAGCATCATCTACCTTTTTCTCCTTTCCAGGATGATAGTAAATAGAGAGATCGTAATCCTTGATTAGCTTTAACCATCTCCTTTGATGCATGTTGAGATCCTTTTGTTTGAATATATACTTTAGGCTCTTATGGATGGTTTATATGTCACACTTCTCACAATAATGTTAGTGCCACTAGATTTTCAAGGAAAAAATCACGGCTGCCAGCTCTAGATCATGTGTCATGTAGTTCTTCTCATGGATCATCAACTGTTGTGGGGTGCAGGCTATCACATTATTATTTTTCATAAGAACGCAACTGAAGCCTTTATTTGAAGCATCACAGTATATCACAAAACCTTATCCACATTTCGGTAGTGTGAGTACAGGTGTAGTGAGAAGCATTCTATTTAGTTCCTTGAAGAATCCCTCACATTCATCCGTACATACATTCATTACCCATTTCCTTGTTAACTTATTTAGGGGGCTTGACCATAACGAGAAGTTTCTCACAAATGGTGGTCGTACCTAGATAATACAAGAAAACTACAGATTTCGGTGACACTAGAGGGCCTGGGTCATTCCTCAATTGCCTTTGTCTTTGGAGGATCCATAGAAATTACCTCACTTGTGATCACATGTCCCAAGAACATGATTTTCTTCTTCCAAAAGTCACACTTGTTGATCAAGGCGTACAACTTCTATTTTCTTAATGTCTCCAAAAAAAGTCTTAGATGTCTTCATGTTCCTCCTTGCTCTTGTCACAGATGAGAATATCATCAATAAACACTACAAAAAGATTGCAGGGGAATTAATAAGTGTGATGGGAATCACCAAAAACTCATAGTACCCATACCTTATACGGAAGGCATTGTTATAAATATCTCCCTTCTTCACTATTAGCTGATGATATCAAAAATGAAGATCCACCTTTGAGAGTTATTAAGAACCTCTTAACTGCTCGAACAAGTCATCAATCATTGGGAGATGATACTTTTTCTTTATAGTTATCTTGTTGAGTTTCCAATAATCGATACACAGCCGCATTGTTCCACCCTTCTTCTTCATAAAGAGCACTAGCGCACCTCAAGCTGATGCACTGGGGTGTACAAACCCTTTGTCCAGATTCTCTTTCATCTTCTTCATTAACACTTCTAGGTCGATATGATCCATCTTATATGGATAATTTGGCATAGGATTAGCTCCAGGTATGACTTAAATTGACAAATATACCTCACAATCTAGGGGAATTCCGGGCAACTCTTTGGTGAATAAATCACTGTACTCCTTCACGATGGAAATTTCCTCAAGGTTGGCACATTCCTTCAACTCAATCATTTGGGAAATGTATTCTTCTTCATATGGAATCAACTCCCACACCATTGAAAACAATTCAAAGGAGATTATTGATCTAAATTGCATTTTTTAGAGGATCATGGGATGGTTCTGAATATGAAATGATAATTCCATTTCCCAATAGTTGATATGTTCTCTATATAACAAGACCCAATCCATTCTCATTATAGTGTTGAATTACACCAAGATAAGTATTATGAGATTTACCAGTAGAATCGCCCATCATATTCCAATAGAAGAAGAGTCAAACACTTGGGTTTCAATGATTTCACCACTTGGTGTTTTTATATATATCTCTACTTCAAGGTTTTGGGGCTTCAATTCTACAGTTCTAGCAAACTTTCATGATATAATGGATTTTGTAGAACCAGAATCAAATAATAATTTTTCCATTATTTAGTGAATAGAATGTGTACCTTGTACGACTTCATTATCTTACTCCACTTACACAGTATTGGTGGCATAAGCCTTCCCTTGTTCCTTTGGCTTTGCTGGCTGCTAACATAGATTACCCTAGAGAACTCGAGGTTTAGTGCACTGGCTTGCGTAGGGACCTATCTCCCTCCAGTTGTATAATTGATCCTTGGGTGGTTCTATCCTTTCTTATTCTACATTCTCTTTCTTTTTCATGTCCTTTTGATAGTATTGAGCATGATGTACTTCTTTCCCACACTTGTAGCATTTCCCAATAATTAAGCAGTTCCCATGGTGTAACTTCCCACATTTTTGGCATGTTGGTCGTTGAGTTTTCATCCCACCTTTATCATTAGATCATCTAGCTTGAAACTCCATCGTTCATTTCATATCCACATATCCATGAGACCATTATACAAACACTATTTACACTTTGATGGCACATTGAAAAACTTCTTCATAACTCCCAATGTCCAGAAATGCAAGAGCCTTTCGATGGTGTGGTTTTAATCCACTAATTAATCTATCAATTTTGCGGTCATTGTTGATAAAAAACCCCAAAGCATACCTTGAATACATTTTGAAATTCTCTTCATACGTTGTGATAGATAATCCTTCATTTTTCTTGAGATCTATGAATTCTCTCTCCATCTTTATATGAAGAGTTCGTGGGAAATACTTATTAAGAATCATTATCTTAAAGTATTCTCATTCCATCACATCAATTTCCTCCCTTGGCATGCTGTTATTAATCAAATCCCACCATTTATCAGCCTCTCCATCTTGATGATAAATAGATATAGTCACCTTCTCTGTCTCAGAATAGTGAAACACAATAAAGATCTTCTCCATGGAGTTTACCCACTGTTCCACAACTAGTGGATCAGAAGATCCACTAAACGTCGGTGGTCGTTGCCGCATAAAACTTTTGATAGCCAGTTGCTCCGCCTTTGGTGAAAGAGGACATTCCGCATTAATATGGTTATTTTTCATAACAATATATAATTGGGTAATAATAGCCATGATGTTTTGATCTCCACCTCCAAAATCATTGGGGATGTTGTTCGTGCAATCATTGCATTGTCCCCCACACGAGTTGTTGTACTAATTTCTCATGGTTCCCAACTTATTCTAAAGTAGAAATGGATTGAACAAAACATAAGTAAACAATTAATGAATAACATATTCATTTAAACAATTTATAACAAAAAAACATATGGGATCCTTATGTAATTATTCTATTATGCATATTTGAACTTCGTCTCATGCTATAGGTTTTCTCCAGGGTTCACTAATCATAAATCCCAAATTAACTAAATATTTCCACTAATACCAACTATAGCATCTCAGCCATTTCATAAATTACTATTACATCATTTTAAGATAAACAACATAATAGTATTACCAATTGATGATCCAAATGTTTAGTGTATTTGGAAATCTAGGACCTTATATAAAAATTACAACATCGAGCATAATCATTTATTTAATTTATTCTTCTCTAGCATCTTATTGGCACTAGTCATCTCGCTTCTACATGTTGGTACCTTAGGATATACATTAAAAGGGGCGAGATAAAAGCCCAGTATTAGGATAGATTATAAGAATATAGCATGGGGTGAGAATAATCATGACATATGCAAAAGATCATGAACATGAGGGGTGCATAAACAAAGGACTTGAAATGTGGCAATGCATAAAAAATTAAACAACATGTCTTAGTGGTTAAATACCACAGATACATGTGAAAAAATATTTAAACTTTTTTCACACATCATTTCACATTAACTGATGAGATTCATCACTTTACCCAATGCATTGGAGCTCTGTCTAATCTAGGTGCTACCATCACATTCAAACATTCATATTGCGCTATATAATTCTGGGCGGACCCGTCACATCATAACATTATCATTATCCTGCATGCCACATGGAACATAAAAAACCCATGAAATGTAATGGGTTACATCACATAATAACACATTCATATACTTTGGGTTCCCAAAAGAAAGAGGGAATAACATACATTTTACATGAACCGTCCACTTTGAGAGAGAAGTAAAATGTATGTTCATAAAAGAAGGGTTCTTTTGGAAAACATTTTGTTTGAAATATAAACCAGAGAAAAACATGTATATCCTTTAAATTGAAATAAAATTATGAAAAAATGATGTTTACGAAGTAACCATATCAAAAAGCGAGTGATAGAGGGAGAACTCGAAGGATGAATGTTGGATTCAAGAATTTCCCCTTACCTATTATCTGCATGTTTCCTTCTATTTAATGTCATGTATATTGACTTTATATTCATAAATTACCAATACATAACCCTTTTTATATTAATATGGTTTATTGTGGTTTCATTAAGTGATTTTATGTTCCTTTAGATGCGTTTTAGAGTTTTAAAACATTGTTCGAGAATGTTTGCTTTTATGCTTTTCTTGAGTAGTTCACTCGTAATTTTAAATTTTAGTTTTGTTAGAACAAGGATAAACTTCCAGAACTTATATTACATGTTATTAATTATATTACATGATATTTAATGATATTATAATGAATCATATTAAATCAATGTGGATAAATCATATGATATGAATTAAATGATAATTATCTTGGTTAATTTGGGTGGTTTTTCGATCACAACAAACTTGTTTTAATTTATCACTTAGTAATATGACCATAAGTTATTTCCAAAACATTAAATAGGAAATAATACATATAAAAATTTATGTTTCATCCATAAAAATGGTTTCATGGCCAAATATAAATGTCAAAATGGAAGAAGAATGTATGTCATTCTAGAAGGTGATATATTAACACCTCATGAACAATGTTCTCTTTAATAAAATAAATGGAAGAGGTAAATGGGATGGATGATATAATATCCAATTAGAATCATAAAATTATATTATATTTATAATACTGGAGTTACAATACCATTTGGATGAATATATGTGGGGAGAGATTAAGAAATGAACTTGAACTTAAAAGGAAATTAAAGGAGAAGAGGGAGAGAAATTACATATTAAATACTCCTCTTGAGATTCTCCTTAAGGAATCTTGGCTTCATCATTGGATGAGACCATAATTTCTTGAAAGTGGGGCAGGGGATAGGGAGGATGTTTGGACAGAGTTTATAGAAGTATTATAGCATGAGAGCTGTGATGAAATGACGGTGTGAAGGGTGTCTTTTATAGTGGAGCGGAGAGAGGTTTCTTTAATATAAAATTTATTAGTTAATTAACTTCCCCTAAAATATGGAATAGTGATTATTTAATGACCAAGAATATTAATTTTATCATAATATCCCAAACCAAGTGGGATTACATCAGCATAACGTCACACATGACTCTATAATTAGCTTATTTAGCTTATTTTTTGTAAATTACGATATTTGACTATTCATCAAAAATTCAACTACTTCAGAAAAATCCAAAAAATTACCCCAATCGTTTTTTTATGTCAAGAATCGAAAAATAAGGTACATTTTTCAAAAATATATGTCTAAATATTATTAATTTAATATTTAATTATATTAATAATTTACATAAAAAACAGTTTTTAAAAATTAAAACCTATTTTATAATGCATTAAAAAATTACACAGGGTCTTATAAAATTATCCAAAAACTATAATACATTGATTAGATAATTTATGATCACATTTTAGGAAAATAAATTTCTTTTAAATTAATTAATTAATTATAATTATTTATTTATGACGTAAAAAATTCAAAAACGTTTTCTATGGTCAAATTGTTACATTAAAAGATGTCTAAATTTTATTTATTTATTATGGGAAGGTGACTCTTATGTTGGATGATTTATTATTCATAAGGTTCATATTACTATTCATAAGGATATGTTACTATTTATAATGGTAGGTTACTATTCACCATTTTTTTAGACTCAAAAAATCATCTTGTACACAACTGTGTATATCATATATTCAAAATACCCAATACAGAAGTGACAAACATATGTTTAAAAGTCACATAGACCTTTGTAGTTCATTATGTTGTGTTTTTATGTGATTTAATTATTTAAGAAAGAGAATTTCCATTGAAAAACTCTAGTTCATTACATTTCATCATATTCTATTTATCTATCTCATTGATTGTTTTTATGTCTCTCATTTTGGGTAAATCATTCCCATGGACCTATTTTTGTTACCTAGCCACTTGTGCCTACCCATTAGGTCCAAGAACACCCCTCGGTCCATTTTTTAGACTGGTTCGGCCACCGAGTTGGATGGATAACCAACCTGGTTCCTAAAAAGGAGGATTACAAAGGTGTGTCCCAAGGAGGGAACACCGAGAATGTTTACTAGATAATCTGATTAGAATGTCCAATTATAGTGGAAATGGGGTGGTGTGTACCTTATATGAATGATGTCACAGCATGGAGTGGTACATCCCAATAAGGGAAAAAACAAGGTTTACCATTGAGCGGGATTGAACCTTAAATAAGAGTACTACGTACCTTGTCTATAAGATAGGGATAAAATCCTGCACAGTTTGATGGATGGACTGAGGCTCATTCATGGGAGCTTCATATTGCAATGTGTTTTCTCTTAGTTGCACTAGGTTTGATTGAGTGGGGATTATGCATGTGATATACTCATTTGTCTCTAGGATAAGCGATGATGAAGGAGGCTTATGTGTAGGAACATCCCATGTGGATTGCATGATCTCACCAGGATGTGACTATCTGGGTAAAATCATGATAGATAATGGGCGGATTGGATGGAATTGATGGTGGTGTATGTGGGTGTTGGGATTGAACCTCATGTAGGTTTCCTACATATCTCATTTATTTGGGAATCAAAATCCATGTAGTTCTGGAAGGGGCATTGAGGCATATACCAATGTGGAGGCCTGATAAAAAAAGTTCATGTTGTTGGGGCTTATACACGAATGATTCCCATTATTCATGTTGGGTCTTACACATAAAAGTTGTCAAGAGATGGATATTAATTGTCATGTTCATTGATAACCTCTAATCCCTTGTTGTTCATGCTCGATATGATATACATGATGAAGTAGTATAGGTGATGCTCATGTTGTGATTGATGCATCAATTAGACATGGAATGGGGTTTACACACGTGAGATGCCTGAGGAGGATGTTTTTCTATATGAAAAAGATATCATTGCATGTGAGTAATACCTCATTTAATGTCATTCATACACAGAGCATATTGTCAAGGGTGCGCTGGGGCATATGCATGGAAATTTCTTGGGCCACACATGGAGACATAGCGCAAAGTTAAAGGGAGGGCCAGATTGAGAGTGGGAGAAGTGAGGGATCATGGTGCCTATACCCTCTTTGTTCATGTATGAATAATTTCTCTCCATGTGATTCATACACATATGCATTATGGGATTTCCATATTGGGTGAGATCTCTGTTTACCATGGTGTGTTGAGGACAATGGTGCTTAATAGTTTAATGTCTTACAGCTCAGACGTGGGGGACTCACTCTTCCCCTATTCGACTTTCATAACTATCAATCATCTACCCTTGAGAGAGGGATGGAATAAGAAATTCCAATATTTCTGGGTGTGTAAGAGTGGTCAATAGAGAGGTCCATGATAGTGTAGCTATTCTGAAAAAGATTAATTAGTGTAACTATACTGAAAATCAAGAGGTACGGTACCACAAAAGAGGAAACCTCGTGAGCGACCACAAATCATCTATGCAACAACCTGGAGGGATGCATGGAGACAGGTCATGCGAAGCAGGGGGCCTCCCTAAGAGGATCTTCTTGAAGAACGAGTGCTTCATGGCTAACATGGGACTCGCGAAGGATGGATCATCACAAGGCATTGAAACCATGCCTTGACATGATGTCAGGGGCTGGAAAGGGATATCTTCATGAAGGTTGAGTGCTTTGCAAAACCTCAAGTACCACAGAAGATCTTCATCCTCTGTAAAGGGCATTGTTCTTTGAGAATGGAATCTCTATATTAGATAGAGGTATTGAGTAATAAGGTAAAGGGGGTATCGCGATGCTCTTTTGCCTTGGGTTATCCATTGTGTTTTTGGGTTCGCAATGCTCATGTTCTTCACAAATTGGGAGGTCGTACGTCGAATGTTTGAGGTAGTAAACCTTTTGAGGTGGAATGGGATGGATATTTATAGGCAACTTGGATTTGTGATTCTCATATCCGTGCATAAAAAAGTGGTGGGACTGCGAAATGCAACCATTTCAGAATCGCGTTGTCATCCATCAAATTTGTAGTGTAGTTGTAGAGGACATTTGACTCACTGGAGTTCTGTCTCGTCCTTTCACAGTTGCAATGGTGATAGGGCATACTAGAAGGGTCTTCATGAGGAAGACCATTTGGATGACTTTGGTGTTATTTGTTCATGAATTTCAACCTGAATGATCATGGTCCTACTCCACATATCTCCGGGAACATATTTTGGCACAAACTATACATGATGGCAGTAAATCGTCACATCACAGACAATGTTCTCATTTCTAGAATAAAAGGGATAGGAGAAGGATTTTGAAAATTATTTTTTCCATCAACATGAAAACCTTCCAGTATATATATAATATTAGAGTATTAATTCCACTTTAATAAGATGATGTTAATAATGAATAAGAAAATAAAATAATAAATAAATGAAAAATGAAAGATGATTTGTCCTCTTGCATTTTTTTCCTTGAGAACGTTATTGATTTACTTGATTTTGGTCTTTTGATGAGACCAGAAGGTCTAGGACGTGGGGAAGAGACATGAGATGTTAATTGGGCCTAAATTAAACTTGTTTCATGTCATTGAGATGTGAGGAGAATATGTGGTGAATGGTCATATTTATAATGTAGGGGAAAAGGGTTTTTTAATTATTTTATTATTTAGATTATTATTCTAGAATAAGAATATGAAAAGATAGAACATTATAACTAAATATATTAAAATAAATAATGATGGTTCTAGATTATGTGATTATATATATCATACATCTTATATGACTCAATAATTCAAGTATTTGTTAAATACTATAAATTACCGTATTTCATTATTCACAAAAAATTAATCTATTTCATAAAAAATTCCATAAATTCACCATATTTATTTATGGACATCTAAAATTTCAAAATGACCACCATTTTATAAAAATAATTTTCTAAATATGAAAAAATATTTTTTAATTCATCATTTATAATCAAAATTATTCTTTTAAAATTATGACTAATTTTATGAAACAATGAAAAATTATGCAATGTCTCATAATATTATCTTATAATCGTAAAACAACAAAATTTTATTTTGTGAATCTATTTTATAAAAATAAATTATCATTTAAAAAATAATTTTTTTATAAAATTATAAAAACATATTTATGTTTTACAAAAATAAAATCATTGAATTTATCATTATTAAATCATTTATTTACTTATACATTGATATAATTATATCCTATTTTCATTAATCACATCACTCTAATTTATTTATAGATTCTTAAGTGATATTACTATTTTGTTTGTCAAATTACATTTCATAATAGTCTTGTTATTATTCATATGGTCACATTAGTATTCCATTGTTAAAAATTCTTTAATTTATATTAATTCCACCTATTTATTTATACATTTATAATGAATTTAACTTTTTTATTTCAGAATGAAAATAATATGTTTTATAAGTACCTAGATTGTTACAA
The DNA here is from genome assembly GCA_963277665.1 of Viscum album. Classification (NCBI taxonomy): domain Eukaryota; kingdom Viridiplantae; phylum Streptophyta; class Magnoliopsida; order Santalales; family Viscaceae; genus Viscum; species Viscum album. The sequence goes on along the minus strand of OY728165.1, from coordinate 666,548,581 downwards.
ACATACTTAATTTATATACATATTTTTATATTTATATACATATACAGTCATAAATAAGAATAAATAAATACTAAATAAAACGAAATAATAAATAATAAATATCTAATATTAAATATTAAATATTAAATAATAAATATTATATAATTATTAAATATTCAATAAATAATAAATAATTATTTAATTAATAACAAATAATATATAATAAATAATATTTATTAAACAATAAATAATACATTACCAAATAAATAATAACCTGTGAATGAGGAATAAAAAATAAAGAATAAAATTATTTAATTAATAATAAATAAGTATTAAATATCATGTAAATGATATATATATATATAAATATGTGATAGTAATATACAATAAAAAATATATATTATATTTGATACATATAATAAAAGGTAAATATTGAAATATAAGTAAATATATATTAAATAAGTAACAAATAATTAACAGTTTCAAATGGCTCAAACAATGGATTACCTATTCCCAAAACCTTGGCCTTCAAAATTTTATCGAAAACAAAAAACATGCAGGAAAATCTATAATGAGTTGCAATTCCAAAAAGTTCGGAACTAACAATGGATCAGAAGACAAAAAAATGCATATCGTCGAATCCTTTATGCGAGGCTTATCTTATAATATGATGACATCCTCTTCTGCGACACCCACCATGGATTATATGCGGGTGACCTATTCTCAATTTAGGAGTCTGTGATGAATTCATTTGATCATCTGAAGATTCATCTATTTATTTTGGAGCTTCTGAAGCCACTTCTAATTTTCTTTAAGGTTTCTACTCTGATGTTCCTCTATCCTTAGATAGATTAGGTACTAGGCTTTGAAATATTTCAATTTTTTGGGTGCCATACACATAATTTTTGGGATCATAATTCAGAAGATATACATTAGAGGAAAGAGGATCATCTCTAGGAATATCTGGAGCAGTATCCCCATGCAGGGCCAATTCATCATGGGGAGAATCCACATAATTATGAATTCATTCATTTGAATCATTCACATTTAACATATAAGATGTTGGATTATCTTTAGCTGATTGTGTAGAAACCGAAGCTTCAGGTGTATCATAAAACCTCCTTTTAATTATAACACCATTACTCTTAAGGACATCAATGTAGATTCTATTAATGTTTGGTATGTTGATAGTCTTAGTCATAAAAACGATGTTCGGTGGGTGTAGTGACCCATACTTTACGTAAATAGATATTACATTACATTTTCGGAAAACATAATACATGAAAAAGATCGACGCCCAAAGACCGTATTAGTTTACTGTCTTTGGAATCTCAGAACATAATCTTCTAATCATGGTGAAAGATCTTCAACATCTCCCATAACGATCTTTCCCTTTTTATTTCTTACCTAAAACATTTCTTTATATCCTGGGTAAAAGAAAACAAAAAAAGGGTGAGCTCAAATGCTCAGTAAGGGCAAACATTGAATCATAAAACAATCCCTAAACATTTGAACGTATGAACATGAACATAAAACATAAAAATCATGATTAATGACATAAATATTAGACAATGCATAAGGAATAGATTATAAAGAACATTAATCATGATAAATAACATTGGAACATAACATGGAATTTTGGAAAACCATTATGCACATGATATTATTTCCATAGTAGCCAATACATTGCTGCTAAGACCATCATAGTGGACAAAGTCCCTTACAGAATCGAGTTCAATCCTCGTTCCATTCCTCTATCACTGAACCAGATTAACCTGTCGTTCCATCCATGTCTATCTCATTAGATATAAATATTTACCCAATGTATTAGAGTGAGATATATGTTTCACCAATCTTATTATGAAATCATTCTTACATGTGCCACAACATAAACGTAAATCATTTATCATAACCCAAATAATAAAATGGGTTTCATAAACATCATCCCATCATAATATAATCCATTTAAAAAAATTGATATCATTTCATAATAGGAAAAGTGAAACAATGTAAATCATAGAGTCATTATTCTTTAAACATAAACATATGAAATAATGTCATCTTATATGGAAAATGGTTTTGATAAAACACATGAAATGAATTCTTGAAGAAAATATCCTTTCTTCTTCAAAAATTATTTTCTTTTCACAAAAATCCATGATATTTTAAAAGAAAATGATTTATATGAAAATAGTAATGAAATCTTGTAGAGTTTTTTCAAGAAAATAAGGCTTAATGAAACCCTAAATATCGGTTCATGCCGTATAAGTTAAAAAAACATTCTCCTCGTACTTTTACCAGAAAAGTCAAAAACTACCTCGTATGGTAAACAAAAGAATGATTCCTTCCATAACACAAAGTAAAAGTCAAAAAGAGTTAATCATGACTTTAAACAGACATGGAAAAATATTAATCACTTTATGAAAATCATTTTTATAGAAATGGATGAAAAATATAGCCCCAGAAAATACTTACGTATAAGAAATCTAGGATAAAAATTATATTGTAATATTATCCCTTAACTTATGTCCAATTTCATCTGTATGTGTATAAGACTCTTGTATAGTGGATATAAACAAATTATTAACTTTTAACAAATCCATAATAATATTTATGTTATCATATATGATTCACTTATGACTTTATATTACCTATTTTTTAAAAATTCCATGTTAATGAAATCTTTTGTGTAAAATCGTTTCATTTATCATACGTGTTTCGACTTGTTGACATTATTTATATCCTGATTTAATTTATTACAGTATTAAAAACATGATTTATATATAATACATATTAATCATATAAATATATATGATAGATCGATAAACGGAATGAATTACACCGTTCATGGAGACGGTAGGTCGTACGTACGAATGAACGTTGTTTTCGTTTCCTTATTGAATTGAATGGAATTAAGTAAATGAAAAATTATATAAGTAAATCTAGTATCATTATTATGTAATATATTTCATTATTATTTATTATATATACTTTATAATCATAGTTGAATGGTTAATCAGGAAAAATGAATCTAATCACGTTCGTGGAGATGGTATTCCGTACGTACGCACGAGCGATGATTTGATTTTTTTGATATAAAAATAGCATATAATTGGATGGTATATCATATATACACAATCATAATAATGTTATATTTATTATTTATATCATTTATTCTCATTATTATACCCATCAAAATGATGAAATGTTTGAATAACAAAGTACACCACGACGTCGTGATGGTAAGACGTAAGTATGCACATGTGGTGACATTTTAATTCATAGGATGTATAAAATAACTAATATAGTTGTGAAAATTTTATAATAACATTACAGTATATAGAATATACTGGAGTTATTATTTTATAATGAAAAAAAAGGAGTAAGGGGAAGAAGAAAATAACATGAAATATGTGGTGAGATATTTACCTCTTCTCGGGTTCTTCCTTATGATTGGATCAAAAGGGCTCCATATGATGAATTTAAGACTAAAGGAAGGACTCTAGGATTTTGGTAGGATAGTTTATATGGTATTTGGTCAGGGTTTGGCCGAGCCAAATGGATTTGGATGTGTGAATTAGAGAGAAGGGGGATTGTTATTTTTTAGGAGGGGTGAGGGGCACCTCAGGAAAAACTTAAAATATTTTTTAATAATAAATTCAATGTTGGTAAATAATTGCTCCAAAGTGTCTTATATAGCGTGTATGGTGGGTATGGTTTGACATAATTTCAACCAATAGGTTTTATAAAAGTTTAGGTTACCATTTTAACCTTTTCATTTAGATTTAACTATAAGTTAAATAATTTACCATTTACTATGTCTTCTTCTATTCTTACACTATATAGCTAATAAACATACTATAAACTGCCAATAGAACCCTAATAGGTTCATCAATGTCATATATATTATTACATAAGTATTTTATCTGACCCTTAGATTTTTATGACCATTATATCAATTAATACTATAATATTTGTTTTAAAAACACTATTATGTCAATTTTGACACTATTTGGTATTTTGTTTTTAAAAAATTTATAACAGCATTATTATTTTGAAAAAAAATCATCTAACCATTCCTAATATGTTAATTTAACTAATAAAATTATTTTAATTTATAAAAAGTCTCAAATTACATTTAGTTGGGTATTTATAATATCAATTATGTTAATATTTCATTAATAAGGTAATTAATGCATTATTATTGTGTCATTAATAAATTAATATATATAATGTCTAAAAATTATAAATAAAATAATATTATGTATGAAATCTTTTTATCTTTAAAATAAAAATTTATAGTCGAATTTCTCTTATGTATATCCCTATATTAAAAATGTGTTATTTATTAAACATTGATTTTAACTCTTTTAACACTTCTTTAAATAAAATTATAATAAATGTCCTAATCTAATCCATGTGGACCTAAAGGTTAATATTTTATTCCTAAGGTTTTTTTGGTCAAATTATACTTATCCAATAGAATTATAACATGTGTTAGGGTAATAATAATTTCATTTTTACCCTCAATTACCCTATTTATTTTTAACCGTGGTAAATAAACGTAAAAAAGTTACGATTCACCAAAAATTATTTTTATCTCGTTGGACCACATTTTACTTATTGATGTTAACTGTGTCTCTCGGATCTTCAAAATTCAACTCACAGAAGTGGTAAAATTAGGTTTCATATAAATTTTCAAATTCTCCTAGGTGGTTAGTAAAAGATAGTAAAAAGTTCAATAAAATTTATATATATATAAGATTATTCTAAAATGACTCTAATGAATTAAATTGAAGTTATAAAGGTATTATGTATGTATTTTGACCTAAAATAAATTTAAATAAAATAAATTATTATTTAAATAAAAAGTATGTTTTGACCAATAACCTAGTGTTTTCAGTATTCATAAAAAATTGGATGTTTTTAGAAAAATAAAAAAAATCACTATAAGCTAATTTAGATATTCTGAATCCAAAAATGAAGACCATTTGGAAAGAGAAAAAATATATTAAATTTCAAAAAGTGGGTTTTAATATTTATAACGTCAATTTTATATAATATTTTAATAAAATATCGTTGTTTTGTGAAACTCGGTATTGTGTACAATAGAGGCTATCGAGGATAGTTGATCTTGCATGTAATGAAATCCAAGAATAGTGTTGTGTATTCTAAAAGATAATATTTTGTTTCGTATAGTTCTAGATAATATTGATGTAACATACAACAAAAGACATCAATGAAATTAAAAAGAATAATTCTTATAAAATCTCGGGGTGTTGCATTCTACCCTCCTTAAAATGAATTTCACCCTCAAAATTTTCCGGGGTTATAAATGGTTTTCTAATTGAAAGTTTTATTCATAGAAAACCACATCATAAAGAGGAATACTAAATCATCATTTTAAAAAAGGGACGTTGGAAACATAACGGATACACAAAGTAACTCATCACTCGGTTTCCATATAAGAGAATATAGGTGAAAATATGTATATGGAAGAGAAATATACCAATCATGTTCTGAGGGAGAGTGATAGAGAACATGGCTATGAAAAATACAACAATCACAAAGCCATAAATTTTTGATGATCTATGGTAGCATCTGATTCATAGGATATGAGAGTACTAGGAAAACATTTTTGGTTTTCAAGATCATTTCCCTAATGTTGAATAAATTTTTAATTAAAATAAATACTTAATTGATTTTGGTACAATCTCACTGTTGTTTCTCCATTGAACAATTTCCACTTTATCTCTTAAATAAATAAAGTTGAATTTTCTCCCATGACGTGTTGGCAGATCATGCGATAGATTGATAGGTCATTCCATCTATCTCAAGCATATGGTTAGCAAAAGTTATATACATAAGTACATCTATGGTGAGATTAATCGTATACTCTTCCTAAAATGGCCTTATACGTCATCTATCATACCTCTTAATAATATAAATCTAGTTTCTACTAACTAGGTACATCTTGTAGGCTAGTGGTAGGCGATAAAGGCCAATCACACATCAGTTGTGGGTTCAATTCCCGCAACCTTGTCCGACGCGAAAGGTTGTCACTCATCCTGTAGGTTGTCCCTTTTTCTAAAACTACATTATTATAACATTCCATCAATAATATTGAAAAAAGATCAAGCTATAAACCATAATATATTATTTCTAACTGAATTCAATCCAATCTTTAGGCTTATCCAAAATACATTGGTCCAAGCTCATAGTATAAAGAAAATGATTACTTGAAAGGTCACATAACAAGAACATGAATACCCCAATTTATACCCCATATATCATAAGATATATCTTGTTAGTCACATTCAAAACATGTGAATACCTAAATCATGAATTCTTTTGAAACATGAATTACCATAGAACCTTAGTGAAAACATGAATGCTGTCAAAAGATAACACTTTCCACATACCAAAATCCGAAAATTTATATATACTCAAACCATGATATCACATTGACCTTATATCAGTCATGAGCTCATGAATACTATCAAACATTTCATTTTCTAATTATCCATTCATTATGTTAATATCATCTTCTATCTAAAAATATTTCAATCATTTTTCATGGTTACTGGTACCATACAATTTTAGAAAAACAATACATAGATATTCTAAAATTCCATGATACTATAAATGAGATTCCATGATACTATTTTGAAATCCCATTACATAAACACTTAATTATTCCACAACATCATCGTTATAAACAACATCTAAAATAGTGATCTCATGTGAAATTCCTTTTTCATTTTCCTTAAGAGGTTTCTCACGTCGATCATCATTAACCCATGGATTGGGGTTTGATTAGCATAATTCCCCATTTCCTTGCACTTGATGCATTGAATTGTAGGTGGAGCGTTCTCTGTAGTGTTTTCTCTATCCACGTCATTAGAAACCTTTTTCCCATTACATCAGCACTCAGTAGATCGATGAAATTCTTTTCCACACATGAAGCATTTTCTAGTAAATTTTAGAAAATCTCTACTATGCTTCTTTCCACACATTTAGAATAAAGAAATATTCACCTTATATTAACAATTGTTCTGGGACTTTTCATTGAACTCCATCTTTAATTTTTTGTCAAAACCATGAGATGGATATGTAACAACAAAATTCCACTTCAACCATGATATCACAACTCATAATTTATGCATAGGTACTGATGTTTCTTATAGCTAATTCCCTTCGAATACATTATTTTAAGCCGCTGAAGAATCGATCAACATTACTTTCAGGTTGGAAGATAAAGCCACATGCATACCTTTCAAGCCATGTAAAATTTTCCTCATGTTTACCAAAAGTTTCATCATCCTTTTTGTTAAGCTCTAGGAACTCCATTAACATATTTTTTTGAAGAATACGAGGGAGAACCTATTGAAAACTATGTTTTTGAACTCATCTCATTCCATGGATTCAATTTATCCTTGGGGCCATGTATTCTTAATTAGAGTCCACCACTGGTCTGCTTCACCTTCTAAATGGTAATCAACCAGAATTTATTTTTCATGTTACGAACATCGAAATATGGAAAATAACTTTTCAATGGTAGTGATCCATTTATCAGAAACAAGTGGATCAGAAGACCCACTGAAAGAAGGTGGATGTTGCCACATAAAGGACTCAATAGAATATTGTTCCCTTATTTGCTCATTCAAAAGTATAGAATGATTGATAGCTTGTGTAAGTATAATAATATGATTTTTCACTCCATATCCCATAACATTGGTTTGTTCGGGAGGACAATCATTGCATTCCCCATTACATTGATCAACACAGTTCCTTCGGGTTCCAGCCGTCATCTAAAACCCAAAAAGTATAGTCTAAGAGGAAAAACTCATGATAAGAAAACAACATAATAAAGGGGGAGTACCTTAAATATATAACATCTTAGGATTAATTCTATTATCATTACTGTAATTCTATAAATATAACATATACTCATACATAACCTTAGATACATCCCTAGACATAACTTAGAAACATCTAAGCGGATTTCACTAATGTTTTTGCATCCTAGTTTCTAATGGTTAACTAAACCTTCACTCTGATACCAACTGTAGAGAACAATATTAGACGTACATAGTCATTCCATTACTTTTTCTGAATACATAATACATGACAAAAACATACGCCCAATGACTGTATTAGTTTAGTGTATTAGGAAACTCGGAACATAATCTTCTAATCATGGTAAAAAATCATCAACATATCCCATATTGGTCTTCCCCTATGGTTTTAATACCTAAAAATTTTATTTATATACTGGGGATAAGAAAACATAAAAAGGGTGAGCTCAAATGCTCAGTGAGGGTAAACATGGAAACATAAAACATTCCGTAAACATATGAACGTAACAACATGAACATAAAACATAAAAATCATGATTAATGACATAAATCTTGAAAATGAAAAAGGAATATATTATAAAATAATATTAATAATTATAAATGACTAGGTAAAAAACATGGAATTGTTGAAAACCATTAAGCACATGATATTATTTCCATAGTATCCAATGCATTGTTTCATAGACCATCATAGTGGACAATGTCCCTTACTGAATCGAGTTCACTGCTCGTTCCAGTCATGTTTCACTGAACCAGATTATCATTCCGTTCCATCCATGTCTATCTAATGAAATGTAAATCATTACCCAATGCATTGGAGGGAGATATAGGTCACACCCATCTCATAATGAAATCATTCATATGTGTGCCACAACATAAACGTAAATCATTTATCATAACCCAATGAATAAAATAGGATTCATAAACATTATCCAATCATAATATAATCCATACAAAAAAAATGATATCATTTCATCATAAGAAATGTGATAACATGTAAATCATAGAGACATTATACTTAAAGCATACACATATGAAAAAATGTTATTTTTTATGGAAAATGGTTTGGACAAAACAATTGAAATGAATTCTTGAGAAAAATATCCTTTCTTCTTCAAAAATAATTTTCATCTCACAAATTGCCATGAAAATTTAAAATAAGAGGATATTTTTTAAAATAGTCATGAAATATTGTATAGTATTCTTCATGAAAATTATGCGTTATGAAACCATAATAATCCATTCATGTCGTATAAGTTAAAAAAACATTATCCTCGTACTTTTTCCAGAAAAGTGAAAAAGTACATTGTATGGTAAACAAAAGAAATATTCCTTCCATAACATAAAGTAAAAGTTAAAAAGGGGTAATCATGACTTTAAACGCACATTTAAAAATATTAAACACTTCATGGAAAACATTTTTATGGACATGGATGAAATATATAACCCCAACAAATACTTACGTATAACCAATCTCGGATAAAAATGAGATTGAAAAATTATCCCTTACCTTATGTCTAATTTCATCTATATGTGTCCAAGGCTACTGTATAGTGGGTTTAAACATAATATTAACTTGTAACATAACCATAATAATATTTATTATATCATATATGATTCACTAATGACTTTATATTACCCGTTCTTTTGTAAATTCCATGTTAAATAAGTGTGTTTGGTAATATCGTTTCATTTATCGTACATGATTCAATTTGTTGTTCTTACTTATATCCTGATTTACTTAATTCCAGAATGTAAAAAATTATTTATATATAATATATATTCAGAATATAAATATTTATGATAGATCAATAAACGAAATGAAATACACTGTTCATGGAGACGGTAGGCTTTACGTACGCATGAACGATGTTTTCGTTTCTTTATTGAATTTAATGGAATTATGTAAATGAAACATATATGTACATAAATCCAGTATAATTATTATGTAATATATTTTTTTATTATTTATTATATATACTTTATAATCATACTTTAATTGTTAATCATGGTAAATGAATCACATCGCGTTCGTGGAGACGGTAGTCCGTACGTATGCACGAGTGATGATTTCATTCTATCGTTATTTAAATAGTATATAACTGGATGGTATATAATATATACACAATAATAATAATGATATATATTATTTATATCATTTAAAATAATTATCATATCCATCCAAATGATGAAATGTCTGAATAACAAACTACACCAAGACGTGGAGACGGTAAGCCGTACGTACGCACGTGTGGTGACTTTTTCATTCATAGGATAGATAAAATAACTAATATGGTTGTAAAATTATTATAATAACATCACCGAATAGAAAAGATAATGTAATTATTATTTTATAATGGAATGAACAAAGAAGGAGGATTTGGAAGAAGAAAAGAACTTGAAATATGTGGTGAGATATTTACCTTTTCTCTGGGTTATTCATTTTGATTTGATAAAAAGGGCTCCATTGGTTAGATTTCTGATTAAAGGAAGGCATTTAGGATTAATGTAGGATTTTTTAGAGGGTATTTGGGTAGGGGTTGGATGATACAAATGGCTTTGGAGGTGTGAATTAGATATAAGGGGGAGTGCCCGTTTATTAGAGGGGTGCTTCACACCTTAGAAAAAACATAAAATATTATTTTATAATAAATTCATATTCGGTTTATAATGTGTCTGAAGTGGATTATTTAGAGTCTAGGTTGGGGAAGGATTTAAATACTCTCAATAAATAGGTTTTAGGCAAGTTTAGGTTACCATTTTAACAATATCATTTAGATTTAACTCTAAGTTAAATAATTTAACTTTTACGGTGTCTTCTTGTATTCTTACACTATATAGTTAAAAATGTAACTATAAACATCAATAAATACCTAATTGGTTAATTAATGTTATATATATTATTATATAAGTATTTTGGCCAAATCTTATATTTTGAGGACCATTATACCGATTAATAATATAATATTTGTTTTAAAAACTACTTTATGTCAATTTTGACACTATTTGGTATTTTGTTTTTTATAAAATCATAACAGCATTATTATTTCGAAAAAAATTCATCTAAACAACCCTAATTTGTTATATTAACCTATAAAATTATTTTAATTCATAAAAGTCTCAAAATACTTTTAGTTAGGTATTAATAATATCAATTATGTTAATATGTCATTAATAAGGTAAGTACTGCATCATCATTGTGTCATAAATAAATTATATTAATTAAATTCTAAAAAATATAAATGAAATATCATTATGTAGGAAATCTTATTAGATTTATAATGAATATTTATTGTAAAATTTATCTTATGTATAACCCTATATTAAAAATGTTTTAGTTAATAAACATTGATTTTAACTATTTTAACTCTTTAAATAAAATAATAATAATGAACTAATCTAATAAAATGGACCTAAAGGGTAATATTTTATTCCTAATGTTGTTTTTGGTCTATATATACTTATCCAATAGATTTAGGACATTTGTTAAGGTAATAATAATATCATTTCTACAATTAATTACCCTCTTTATTTTTTAACCGTGGGAAATAAAAGAAAAAAGTTACTATTCACCAAAAATTATTCTTATCTTATTGAACCACATTTACTCATTAATATTAACCTTGTCTCCTGGATTTTCAAAATTCAAATCACAGAATCGGTAAAATTAGATTTTATGAAAAATTTTATATTCTCCTCGGAGGTGGGTAAAAAATGGTAAAACATTCAATAAAATTTTTATATATCTAAAATTATTATAAAATGACTCCGATGAATTACATTGAACTTATATAGGTATTATGTATCTATTATGACCTAAAATATATTTAAATAAAATAAATTATTGTTAAAATAAAATGTCGGTTTTAACCAATAACTCAGTCTTTTCTCTATTCATCAAAAATTGAATGTTTTCAGAAAAATACAAAAAATTCACCCTAATATAATTTCGATTTTTTGAATACAAAAATCAATTCTATTTAGATAGTAAAAAATTTTAAATTTCAAAAATTTTGTATTACTATTCATAACAGCTAGTTTATATAATATTTTAATAACATGTCATTATTTAGTGAAACTCTGTATTGCGTATAACACAAGCTATCAAGGAAGGTTTCTCTTGCGTGTAATGTAAGACAAGAATAGTGTTGTGTATACTACAAGCTAATACGGTGTTTCATATACCCAAGATAATCTCAGTGTAGCTTACAACAAAAATTATCAATGAAATTAAAAAGAATAATTCTCATAAAATCTCGGGGTGTTATAGTGGGGAACCACCTTCAGTCATCTTGGTTATTACCTCTTAGATCATATTGTCATTTAAAATAGGAGATTAAGTGGAATGGGATTATATATTCACATACTTCTCATTCAATTCTTCATCACATCAGGACTTTTTTTTGCTTCCATATTCTAAAATTTTATGAGCTGCATCACTATCCTTAATCTAAGAAGTCCCTAAAGTAACACTATGATTCTCACTGGACATTACACTAAAAATATCATATATTTTTGAATATGATCATACACTAAGTACAACGTTCTTGTATCTTGGCATATCCATTAATATGAGGTCCTACACACCCTCAGACTTGGAATCAGTGGGCTTGGCAAGACCAGAAGAATAACATCATCATTTGTGCGGTTACCAACTGACTATCCTGCTACAGACACAACATGATGTTATTATGTACAATAACAATGGGTGTGTATAGAATCTATCACCATCATGTTAAGGCTTGTATCTTTTGTATACAGGATTTCTACCCCCAACTATTATAGCAATAATCCTAGACGTATCAAGAATTGGGTGAACATGATCTCCATTACTTGAAACATTCATGTAAAAATCCACTCATATCATCAACAGGGGTAGCAACTAGTTAATGTTTGTCATCCGTTATAATAATAAGATCTTATTTAGGTCCCCTCATAAGAGAATCACTTTCATAGCCATAATAGTTGAGATATAATGTTTCCCCTTATAATTTAGAAGGAAAATGAATATCGATTCTAGTATATCTGCATATTCAACCCATAAAATTTCATTATTCTATGTTTCCAATGGATACATCATCATTTTAATTCCATCTTTACCATCAGAAACATCTGTAGAAATGTGTGGAGAATCATATTATTTGATATCCCCAACATTAGCATAAAATGGCACTTTGATGGAAATATCATCATCTGTAATAAGGGACAATACCCCATTGTTCTTGGGATAACCAACATCAAATTTTGTGAATCAAGAGAAGGCTCAACATCAACTGCAATTGTTAGCTCAAATTTAAAATTTTCCATTATTTTCCCAGGATATATGATGTTAGAACAAAAATAAATTCCTTAGCATAACTCAAATGGTATCCAAATTTTTTTAATTTGGAATGGAGGACTAGAGGATTTTCCAATTTTATTGCCAACTCAATTCTATGTTCACCCAAAACTAAGATGACACTCTCAATGAGAGTTGATAAAATATAATTTCCTATGATAATTATAGAAAATCATTCAAATCAATCATACTTTATAAAATTTAAATGGAATAGATACCATTTAAGAAACAAATATATAATATGAGGATACCATTAAACCCGATTGCGACCATAGATTTCAATCTAGTCATGCGTTATGGACATCTATATTGAAGATTAATAAAATCAAGGATACTAAACTTTAATAAATATAAATCTATGAATGAGAAAAATGGAACCCAGTCCCCACACCCAATAATTAATGTGAGCATTTTAAAAGACATAATGAACGAATCTCTAACCTAGAGAAGCCATACACCATCCATCAAAGCCCCAATATAGAATGACATTGTTCCTTATGTCTTTAACCCACCCAGGGTTATCATTCTAGAGAATTACCAAATTCCCAATGATGGAGATCCTGGATTACTCTAAACATATAAATTGAATCATTTGTTCCACATCAATGAAAGATAGTTCTTCATTTCTAGTGACTCTCCTCGTTTAAGTAAGATTGTTATTCCTAACACCAAAGAAGGATATGATGCTCTTATACATTTTGTTCAAAGATTCATGATATCTTCTACAGTCATAAGGAAGACTAGATCATGTTGATATATTTGATATAACTAGTTTGGTTGATGCATCAACAATATCATTTTGATTTACGGTATAATTTAACTCACAATTGTCAACAATTTTCAGACACATAAGGATCATTGTGGTCGAAAAACCCTGCACATAGCTCCCTTATAAGAATCATCTACTGCCATATTCTTCTCAATTTGGTAACCAACACCATAATGGCTCCTCATTTATTCAGTTAAAACATTTAACATATTGATGAAATCATCACGATTTACATTCATCGAGCTCAGACCCTAATTGGTGTGGATGATCATAGTGAGATGATCTAGGGACATTGCAACACCTTTCAATAAATAAGTAATAAATTGTTTATATATTAATAATCATTTAATATTTAATAATACATTAAAATGTAATATATAATTAATATTTAAAATACATACATGCATTCATACAAATATATAATTCAATGGAAACATCATTCTTCAATACATCCCATGGCTTCATGCTAAAAGAACAGGAACAAAAATCCCTTCGAATGAGAAAAATCAAAATGATCAAGACTAACATGAGACAGATTTATCTAATTGGGATGAACCATAAAATAATAATATAATAATGCCTTGACCACATGTTCTTTCTAAGGAAAATCAAGTGAACCATAAAGTGGAAGGATGGCGTGTGTGCGTGAAATTGTCTTTGTAAAAACTTGGGAAAAACATGTGGGTCCGAATGCATGACCACCTATCATATCAATATGGGTTTTGGCTTCTAATAATGATAGTGTCACACAACCACTGAGACTGATGTAAAAATTTAAGGCATCACCAGACATAGGAATTGAGATTCAACAATTGTGTATCGAATCTCCATAGCCCACTCATGGACTAGAATATTTTGATCTAGGTACCACATCCCAGAACAAAATTGATATTGTTGGGATAACTTGATCATGTCCTATAAAACATCAGATGTTGAAAATAATTAATCATAGAGATATTGGTTGTGATCATATAAATGTTAAACATGTTGATCATAAATGGTGATTGGAGACTCGTGAGTATCCTAAAAGCCTTCCAAAATGGTTGAAATAAGCAGGTTATGGACCGTTCTTCAATGTTTCAGAGACATTGGTGGGTATGTTCCATCCCCAGCTAGTGTAATGAAAATACAATGTTGGAACTGTTGGGGGATTGGAAACCCTCAAACTATTCAGATGCTTCGGTGCCATTGCGCACAAGGTTGGCCCGATATGGTTTTATTTCCAAAACCATACTAGAAAACAAGGAGAATTCTGGTATTGTATTTAAATATGTCTTCCAGGGCTGATTACCAGTCCCCCTCCAAGGCATATTAGTTGGATTTTTAATCCATTGGATGTATCATGTTGACGGAAAAATAATATCGTACTCTTCGAAACATGTGTCTACATCCAACCATGGCGACCTCTACCCACCATGGACTATTGTGGGTTTCTATGAAAGGCCATCTCAAAATGATAATGGGGAATCATTGGATCTTCTCTATTCACTATGATGATGAATGTATGGATATATCCACTTTGGCGGTGATTTCCATGAGAATCTACTAAAAGATGAAAAACATGGAGGGGAATGTTGATCCTTTTCCTCTATGTAAGGATTCTATGATGCCATCTCTAGGTATGATTTGGATGATCTGGGATACGAAGGTAGTCCATTCACCTAGTTTTAGTGAAACATATAATAAAATCATATTAAAGAGCATCTAGATTGATTTATTGGATAGAATGAATGGATCAACATGTTTATGATGTTCCAAATTTCCCACCTATCACCGAAGTGTTCATAAAACAACCCTATTGTTATTTATTTATCTCTAAATAGATACAATCCACGATATGGGAAACTGTTTAGGTTTAAAAGATTCTAAGAAAAAGACCTTGAATGTGAAAAAGGCATCCAAACTTGATGGAAGGGTGGTAACACCAAAATTTATATTAACCACCAGCATGTGGCTATTAATTTGCGGTATTGGAGCAATAATATCAATTCAACTTGAGATTCACTATGAATCTTCAAAAAAATAGACTAATGCCCAACATGCTCAATCTCCAACTGATAATATCTTCTCTATGATTCACGTTATCCATCAAGAACTAGAAGAAACTCATAACATTAGAAAAATATTCTAGGAAATATGTTCGCGTGAAACTCACAAAAATAAGGTCGTACAAACGACCAATACATTCATCAAAAGGATTGTACTAGGCATCACGGGAAACAAATTTGGTGCCTCTCTCACCCATAGGGAATAATTGTGTCTGATATTGATGGTATACATGATATTATTTCATGTTATTTTAAGAATCATTATATTGAATTAAATTACACCATTTCATCTATGGTTGAGTCATGCATGAAACATATGATCACTGAAGAGATGAATTTCCACCTCACAAAAGTCTTTTTAGATGATGATATTCATTAGAATCTTAATCATATCTATTCCACCAAATCCTCGAGTCCTGATGGCTTCCATGATAATTTATTCTAATAATACTAGCACATTCATGGCCCAAACATTTTCTCTCTGATGAATGGTATTTGGGTCGGGTAAATCAACCACTTCTATATTAAATAAAAAATTTATACCCTCATCCCAAATATTAAAAACCTTCTTGGAAGATTGGTATTTTGGGATCTCTGTCTCCTTAATGATTCCCTTTTTTCCTAATAGGGTTCACGCCTTATTATTCACCCATCTTCTCTCAATGCACAGATTATTCAAAAATATATTTTCCCCACTCAGATTTCCAGAACTCATCACTTGACCCTTGGACCATATTTCTATTGAAATTTATTTAGGGATCAAGATATTTAATAAATAATGGGGTAGGATGGAGGGTTGTGAATTGTACAAATGTTAACAGTTGGAATGTTCCCTGGTTGGTCGATAATGATGGTGTGCAGTCTATGATTCCATACTTTATTCAATATGTGAATGACTATGTTAGTTTCTTGTTTTACAATCATGGGATGAGGTAGTGTATGGATAAAATCAATTAATTGTCTAACTATTAGGACTAGTGGATTATTCTTAGCACCCCCTATGTGATGGATGTGGGTCAATACATTTTGTTTTAGAGAAACGAAATTTCGGAATCTTTTATGTTGAAGTCAGGATATAGGTTTTCTCTTGATTCATAGTCTAGGGATAGAGAGGTACTTTGGAAAACTCTTTGGCATATGAATGTCCCCGTGAAAATCTGATACATTTGGTGGCATGTTTGCAATGTTTTTCTCCCCACCAGGTATATCCTCACATTCCATCAAGTTATGAATTTCATGAACATCCCCATTTCTCCAGTGCCCTAGAATCTCTTATGCTTGCAATCGTCTTGTGCCTATGGGTGGAGTAGATTGGGACTTCTTAGACCTCTATTATAGATCATATGCTGGATAATGTACTAGATCATCCAACAATGCTTATGTTGTGGTATTCATCCTCACTTCTGATAATTTTTCCTCATAGTTCATTGATTCTGGGATGATCAGGGATCGAAAAAATGACTACATCTTAACTCACACAACAAAGCCTTCCAGGTTCTGGACTAAATGATCTACATCCTGGATCAAGGTGTTGAATCAGGACTCTGATAAGCATGGTCCCTTTGGCACTCACAAAGACGTTTCACAATGGTTCTCTATATATGGGATCCTTATGATCAATGTTGATATGTCTCTCTCCATGGATGGATTTTTTAAATCAAAATTTCTCAACCATCATCATTTCTATTGGGTTTACTGATTTTATCTTCAAATATTTTTTCTTCCTCATCCAGAAAATCCAATCTCTCAATCATATCCTTGTTGGAACTATGCTTGATCTATGCATGAATTAGTGTTTGCTTTGTGTTTGTTGTCAATCCTCAGTGGAAGTTCATAATTTGTGCCAGTAAAGTGATCATACAGTTCAAGCAGAGAACAGTATTGAAGGTGGCGATGTTCTCCAGTGTTTGCCAAAATTTTGGAGCTGGAAATCGGAAAATGAAGATATAGGTTGTTATAAAGAGTAGTTATGCACAAATAGGAAGTGTTGTGCGAAATAAAAGAGGATATCAGGAAAAAAGGGCATCATGCGTGAAAAATATAGGCATTCACAAAAAGCATTTGCGTGTGCAAAAAATAGTGGAGTGCGCGAAAAACAGAGTGGTGCGCCAAACACAGTGTGGTGCATGAAAAATATCATGGTGCGTGAAATAGTGGAGAAAGTTTTTTTTCGCATAAATAGTGTTTTGGAATTATAACGTCGAAAAATGGGAAAGTAATGGGCTTCACGAAATATCTAGAGATGTGCGTGAAAAACGATTCCTGTGCGAAAATAATTGCGCGCCGAATGAGACATTTTTTCACCAAGATGGGTTTTGTGTGTGGGGGTCTGAAAAGACTATATATAAGAGGTTCCCCCACGCATTCTGTATAGTTATAGACTTAGAGATTATCTGATCTCTGATTCTTGTAAAAGGTTCACGTTAATGGGTTTGCGTGAAAAATTCCGAGCTGTGTGAAAATTTCTAGGTTGCATGAAAAATTATGTGTTGCGTGAAATATTCTTGTGTTTTCAAAAAATATGAGTTGCATGAAGAATTCTGGGCTGTGTGAAAAAGGATGATTTGCACGTTAAACATTGAGGTGACATGTAAAAGATTCAGTTGTGGTAAAAAGGGTGTTGTTGCGCGGAATATTTTTCCGCGTGAAATGTAAATATTGTGGAAATAGGAATGTCGTGCGCGAAAAGGGTTGGTGTTTCACGAAATTGTCTGTGAAACATGTTTGCATGTTCTGGTTATCCAGTTTAGTGGTTCAGTGCATACAAGTGCATCATTTCCGGACATCGATGCATGAAAAGTCTCGTGCTAAGTAGAGGAAAAAACTTCAATGAAAATCTATTGAATAGACCCTCACGCCTATAAAATGACTGAGACTTCATCAAAGGCAGTGAGCGGGGGGAAGTCAACGAGAGTGACCTGAGGGATGCAGTGGGCTATCCCTAAACATTTTTAAAGGCAGTGAGCCTGGGAAATAGTGACTATTACCAAAACATTGTAATCTAAAACTCGTGAAAATAGTGGAATTAGGTACGACCGACAACCTGTCGGAGTATGCTCCTTGGACATAGCCCTTAGTGGTGAACATAGTAAAAAGATCTGTGTCATCTCTTTACATGTTAATGTTTGATTTCTGACCAAATCCATCATGCATGTTTGACTATTTCCTACCAACGTGGGAACAAGATCCGTTAAATCTAAATGAAAATTTGACACTATGATTCACCCCTCCCAACTCAGGGTGTCATGGGGTCCTACTAGTGGTTTTAGAGGATAACAGTTGTTGGTGTTAGTTCTGTCCCTTTTTGTCATGGAGAATGATGTCAATGAAAGAAGAATACATCTCTTCGATGGAAATAATTTTCAGATTTGGGAGAATAGAATGAAATCTCATTTAAGATACCTTGGAATGGAAGTCCTCATTGATACTATCCAAGGAATACAATTTACTGATTCAACGGGGAATGATATGACTAATATGTATAGGTATGTTTTTGATACAGAAGCTAAAGCTCATAATGCTATCACAACAGCACTTTCAGATCAGATCTATCTAAAGGTGATGAGTTTCACCTCAGCAAAGTCTATGTGGTACAATCTTGAAAACAAATATGAAGGAGATAACAAAGTGAAGCCGTCAAAACATCAAGTCTTACACAACGAGTTTTATGTTCTAATGAACTATCCTAATGAGAATACATATTCATTCGTCAATAGAATTACTGAATTTGTATGAGCAATCCGAGGTCTTGGAGAGGAAATCAAATACATTGATATCGTACATAAAATCATGCGAAGACTTCCCCCTATGTACAATGTAATAGTGTCAAAACTTGAAGAATGAGAACTATCTAAACTATCTCTGGATGATCTGTTATGTAGACTAGTGGCATATGAGGAGAGAGCCGAACCAGAAGATGCCACAACTCATGTAAGCAAGGAAATGGCATTAAAATCCATGGAAAAACTGATAATTTCAGAAGATTTTAGTGGTGAGGATGATGGGGAAAAATAAATTCATTCTCTCATTTCCATGAAGTTGAGGAAAGGAAATGGTAAATTTAATGGTAAGATACCTCTGGGATGTACTCATTGTAGAAGAGTTGGGCACATTGCCTCTCAGTGCCAACGAAAGTTTAATGATGATGATAGTGAAGCCATAGACATCATGAAGCCTATAAAAAGATTTTTAAAAAATGGAGACTTAAAATCTGGAAAGAAAATACAAAAGAAGATTTCCTTTTTTGAATAAGACGAAGATGATATTGAATTTTGTCAAGTAGATGAACCAGAATTTAAAACAGGAAACCATTATTCCATGATGGCTACCATTGAAAAGTTAGAACCCTTGATCCATAAAGGCAATGAAAATCATATTACTCATAATGGTGATCCAAAGATTCAAATTAAGGATTCCTTTTCCATGCTTGAGAATAAATTAAAGTGATGCAATAAGTGGAAGGAAATGGTGGAAGAATCATCAGAACATGTTGATGAGCTTGAAGCAGAAATTGAACATCTAGGAGAACTAGTGAGAGTTCTGTATTCAATCCTTGAAAGAAGAGATGACGTTGTAGAACTACAGTTTAGAGCTGATGAACAAGCAAAGGTCATATATGACCTTTCATCCATATTATAAGAGAATTACAAAATAGTTGAGGGTATTGAGGAATAAGCTATTACTCGTAGGAGTATAATTGAATTCCAATCAACCAGAAATGAGGGTGAGAAGAAAATTCATTTTGGAAGATTCTCATATGCAGAATTACTGGAAAGATCCAACTGTGGTTAAGATTGGGTTGGAAAAATATTGAGTGATCAAAGAACAGCTTTCAAGGGAAAGATTGGAATTGGATGTGAAGATGAAACATCAACTTTTGGAAATGAAGAAATCCAAAAGAAAGACAAGATAAAAGTTGGTTATGTTGAAATAAGGCCTGATGTTCTGAAAAATAAACTGTCAATCCAAACTAAAATAAGAACATAAAATTATCATCAAACTTTCAGAAATGACAGGCATTCCAACTATTCTTCCAAGGAAGAAGGCATGAGGATAAATTCATTTGAGAAGACATTTTCTGTAATGATGTTTTAGTTCTTTGGCTATCTAGGCCATACCATTTCATATTGCGAAGAGGCAAGTAGCTACATTAATGGGGAAGATCTAGGACATCAACAAAGGAGACTGTCTTCATATATATGATCTTATTGAAGAAATAGTATCTTTGGATAATGTTTTCATTGTTATTACTTTAGAAATAAAGCTATGTATTGCTGGAAGATATTTGATATGAGATATTCATACAACTCTCAGAGATAGGTCAATATCCACCCTCCTGATAGTGTAGATCTCACAAACAGGTTTTCTCCTCTTGAAGAATATTACAAGTATGAATAATCTGATTATGGGGAAGAAATAATTAGACGACCTTCAATATCTTATACTAAATCCAATATATCATGGAATGAAAATAAAAAGATGATGAATTCCAACCTTTCATAGGTTTCCCTAAAAGCTACAAAAAGATACAATACCTTTATTTTGGATAGTGGTTATTCATCTCATATGACATGTTATGGTGGCTTGTTAATGGATATCAAAAGAGAGTTTGATGGTACTGTATGATTTGGTAATGATGGAGCTCTGAAAATCAATGGCAGTGGAAGTACTGAATTAGCTAATGGAATGATAAAGAAGAATGAAGTCCTTTATGTAGATGGCCACGTCATAATCTAGTCAGCATGAGTCAACTCTGTGACTCATGACTTATAGTTACTTTAATTCAGAAAGGCTGCCCTATCAAGGGAAAGACATGCAATTCACATATGAAGGGATGAAGAACTGAAGGAAAATTTTATCAAATTGATTGTAAAGAAAATGTTTGTTTCATGACTGTTGAAGAAGAACGCAATTTGTGGCATCAGAAACTAGGACACATCAATCCACAAGACATGGAAAAATATCAAAATTGAGGGTTTTCATGCACATTCCCAACCTGAAGCGTGAGCATGAAATGTCTTGTGATGCTTGCATTCGTGGGAAGTTGGATTTTAGTTCATATCTGTCAAATAAAAAAGGGATTCCCATCTTCTTTATCTAATTCATACATATTTATGAGGGTTGATAAATGTTGCTGGAACTCATGTAGAAAGGTATTATTTCATTTTCATATATGATTACAATATAATGTCATGTGTAATGGTTATTCACCATAAACGCAAGTGCATGACTGCATGAAAACATATCAGAAAATCGCCGAGAATGTTTCTGGACAAACAATCAATGTGTTTCGATCTGACAATGGAGGGGAATACACATACATAGAATTTAAATATTACCTGGAGAAGTATGGGATACAGCATGAGGTAGTTTCTATGAGAACACCACAAAAAAATGGAGGTGTTGAACTTAGAAATATATAAGTGAACAACATGGCATGAACTATGCTGATTGAGAGTCGTATTCCCTGAAATTACTAGAAAGAGGATGTTCATGCTGCTATTTATATTCAAAATCGAACATTACTTTATATAGGTGAGAAGAAGACACCATATGAATTGTGGCATGGAAGGAATCACTCTTTGAAGTACTTTCGTGTTTTTGGAAATTAATGATTCATCAGGAACAAATACGGAAATCAAGGGAAGTATGGTGATAATGCAGATGAAGGGATTTTTCTTGGATACTCAATGAATAGAAAATCCTACTAGTTTTTCAACAAGCAATTAGGAAGGATCATGGAAAGTAGTGATGTTAAGATCATTGAAGAGAAAATCACATATGCTTCACAGATTTCATATGCTGATGTGATAGAATGTGATGAAGAAAATTAACATGGTGTAAATATAAATATAGGAATATGGGAATGTGGAAAAAAACTCAGCAGCCACATCATGATTTTGACTCAGAAGAAGAATCAGAAGAGGAATCCTTGGCTGGAATGAATGAAACTGAACCTCACATGTGAAATCGAAGAGCTGAGATTGTTCCATATAACATAATTGGTGACAAAAGTGCACCCACACAAACAAGGAGGATGAGGAATAACACGCAATCTGAATTTCGGTCATTTGTGAAGCCATCTTTATTTGAAGAAGCAGCAAAGGATCAATCATGGGTGAAATACATGAATAAAGAGTTAGATCAAATTGACATGAATTAGACATGGGATCTTGTCCAGAGACCCGAAGGTCAAAAATGTTAATGTTACAAAATGGATCTTCAAGAACATGTTTGATGAGCCTGGAAGTGTTATTAGAAACAAGGCATGACTTGTATGTATGGGACATACTCCTAGATTTTGGGTGTTGTTGTTGACGAAACCATTGCCCTAGTGGCTAGACTGGAGTCAATCAGGCTTTTCCATGACATGGAACTCCAAAGAGGATATAAAGTATATCAAATGGATGTCAATACAACCTTTTTGAATTGTTCAATCAAATAATAAGTATACATGGAAAAACCAATGTGTTTTCATCTTAGTGCTGATGATACAAAGGTTTGAAAACAAAAAAATCTCTATATGGTTTGAAGTAGGCACTGATAGCATGGTATTCCCGACTGGACTCTTATCTTAAATAGGTAAAATCGAAAATATGAGATGTAGATCACAATCTATATTTGATGAATTCTCCAAAATATCATTTCATGGTTTTAGTCTATGTCGCTAACATTATATTTGGTGGGAATAGGCAGAATTTAGAGGTTAAATTTTCCAATCACATGAAATCAGAATTTGAAATGTCTATGATTGGGGAGGTCACATATTTCTTGGGGTTGTCGGTGATTAAAAATAAGTATTACACTTTCATTTCTAAGGAAAATTATGCAAGAGATCTTGTGAAGATGTTTAATATGTAGGAATCCAAACCAATGTCAACTCTAATTGCAGTTGGAAACAAACATAGAAATCATAACAATGGGACATCTGTTGATCCGACCATGTACAGAAGGTTCATTGGGAGCCTGCTGTACCTGACACCGATACAACAATATATTGTCTTTGCAAGATGTATATTGGGCCGCTTTCAGATTAATCCAATAGAGGAACATATGGGGGTATTTAAAAGAATCATGAGGTACATTCAAGTTACTCATAACACTGGGCAATACTTTGCTACAGGAAGGGACCATGAATTATAACCTTTTTATGATGTTGAATGGGCTGGTGATGTAGGGGACAAAAATTCCACTAGTGGTGCAACATTTTATATTTGGAACAAATGTTTTGGCTAGTTGAGAAAGAAACATGAAATTATTTTTCTAAATACTGCTGAAGCTAAGTATATCACTGCCACAAAGGCATGCACTCAACTGCTATGGAAGATGCAACAACTAACAGATATTGGTGATGAGGTGAAGCAACCAATGGTATGTTACTGGGATAACAGGATCACCATTGATCTTACTATGAATCATGTTAAATATTCTTGTACAAAACATATTGAAATCAAGTATCACTTTATTAGAGAAAAAGTTGAGCAAGGCATGATTAGAATGGATCATGTGGGAACTTATGAGAATGTGGTCAATATCCTGAACAAACCACTATCAACGGCTGTGTTCAAGAAGAATCAGTTGATCATCGGTGTTCAGCCACCTCTCAGTGCATAAAAAGGTTACGAAATACACCTCTCCCCTGTTATGTTTATTTTTTTTAATCATTTTAGGGATATGATGTAGGTTTATGAGGGAGATACTATCCAGGGTGTGTATTGATATGATCAATGAGAAAATTCCGATCATTGGGTTTACTTCCAATGGGCGGGAAGGAAAAAATTCAGGACATGATGGGTATCATGATGAGATTTCGGTGATAGGATAAGAAGGATTACATTGGACATGTAATGATTCTGGGAAAATTTAAGATAATTTATTGGGAGTCATTGAGAATTCAAAAACACAGGATCCCAATTCACGCTTTCCCTTTTGTTTTATACACCGAAAATTTCTCACATAGAATTAGAGTGTAGGATGAGTTGATTCTTGTGTTTTTGGTTTTCATGTGGCTGGTGATCTATTGAATTTATTTATTGATGGCCAACAAACCCAAAGGGGGAGATTGTGGGAAACATGGTTGTTTTAAGCATGAATTAGAGTTTGGTTTATGTTTGTTGTCAATCCTCAGTGGATTTTCAGAATGTGTGCCAGTAAAGAGATCATACAGTTCAAGAAGAAAACAATATTGAAAAAAACGGTGTGTGTGAAAAACAGAGTCATGCGCGAAAAACAGCAGAGTGTGCATTAACCATCGTAGTTCACGAAAAATGTCGTGGCACACGAAAAACAGTGTGGTGCGCGAAAAAAAGCTTTGTGCATGAAATAGTGGAACAAGGTTTTTCATGAAAATAGTGTTTCAAAATCATAATGTAGACAAATGGAAATGGCATGGGCTATGCTATAAATCGGGTGATGTGTCCGAAAAATGATTCTTGCGCGAAAGGTTTGCCCGCCAAATGAGAGATTTTTCATGCCATGATGGGTTTTGCGCATGGGTGTCTGAAATGCCTATAAATAAGTGGTGACACCCCTCATTCTGTATAGTTAAAAATATAGAGATGATTTGAGGTCTGAAGTGTGTAAAAGGTTCGAATAAAAGGGATTCTGTAAAAAATTCCGAGTTGCACGAAAAAATGCAGGTTGCCCGAAAAATTCTGTGTTGCGTGAAATATTCCAGTTTGCGTGAAAAGTCCAAGTTGCGGGAAAAATTCCAGGCTATGCCAAAAAAGGAGAGTTGCACGTAAAACATTTAGGTGGCACGTAAATGATTCAGTGGCGCAAAAAATCGTGTTGTTGCATGAAATATTTTTCCGCATGAAAATGAAATTTTGCGCGCAATACGAAGGCCTTGTGTGAAAAGGGTTGGTGTTGCAAGAAATTGTAAATGGAACATGTTTGCACGTTCTGGTTATCCGGTTCAGTGGTTTAGTGTGTACAAGGGCTTCATTTCCGGACATCTATGCAAGCAGATTCTTTTGCTAAGGATAGGAAAAAACTTCAATGCAAATCTATTGAAGAGACCCTCACGTCTATAAACTGACTGAGACTTCATCAAAGGCGGTGAGCTTGGGGATGTCAACAGGAGTGACCCGAGGGACACAGTGGGCGATCCCGGATCATTTGTAATGGTAGTGAGCCTGGCATAGAGTGACTGTTCTTGAACCATTTTAATCCATAACTCATGAAAAATAGTGGAATTAGGAACGACCGACAACCTCTCGGTGTATGCTCATTGGACATATCCCTTAGCGGTGAACCTAGTAAAAAGTGATGTGTCATCTCTTTTCATGTGAATGATTGATTTCTGACCATATCCGTCATGCATTTTTAAATAGTTCCTACCAACGTGGGAACGAGATCCATCAAATTTAAAATAAAATTTGATACCCTGTTTCACCCCTCCCCTCTTAGGGTGTCTCGGGGTCCTACAATCCTCACAAACTGCTCCTTCGCTATCATCCAAAGAGAAGGAGTTAAGGAAGCCCACTATCTGGCCTCTTGTCGCCTTTCTGATGCGAATCATCTGTAGATTGATATTTTTCCTCTTGGTTTTATTACATATGACTACTGATCTTCATGACAAACATATAATTTGTTGTTGTCCAAAAAACATACATTCTATTATATGGTTACTACAATTATTATATAAGTATAAAAAAGTATACATATATATTAACATATATAAATAAAATTTGATTACAAAGACTTAGTTTATTTAGGAAAAGGGGCTACAGTACAAAGAAATGTAGGCAACAGATAATGCAAGGATGTACTTGGCGATATTCAAAATCGAGACCTCGTCAATACTTCAGGAGTAGCGACCACTGAGGTGCACCATGGGGGATTAACATATACAAATATACAAACATATAAATATATAATCATAAATACATCAAAAACTATATACATAAATATATATATATATATATATATAAACATACATACAGACACATAAAAAACATAATATTTCTAAAAACATATAAATATAAATGATTATACATTAATAATATGTATAAACACAGACACACAGACAAATATTACTACAAATATATATATCCAAATATTATATATATATATATATTTATAAACATTTAAATATATATATTAATTGATAAATATAATCAAATTTCTATAAATATCTATTTGAATACATAAATATATATTTATAAAGAAAAATATATACATAAATTATAAATAATTATACATAAAAATATTTAAATTAATATTTTTTAATTATAATAAATTATAAATAACAAATCACAATATGAGGGAACAATATTAAAAATTATACATCATTATATCTATAAGAATGTAAACCAATCGAATAAATTGATAAACCGATGAAAAATCATATGAATACCAACTCAAATAAAGATAAAATTCTATCTGTTATTCAAAAAATTGGGCATCCTAATTAAAAACACTTTTTGAGGTCATCCTTATAATTTTAACCTAAAAAGACAACGACAATGGTCCTCCTATGTCAACAAGAACTAGAGATCATTGTAAACATTGATATGATTGGTCATGGATCCTATAAAGACACCAAGACCCAATGTTTTGTCTTTTTTAAGTTGAAGATCAATTCTAAATATAAATTAAAATGGAGATATATATTGGATTATTAAATATTTCAAAAGTATTGTATAATTTAGTTTGGTTTTTTCATATAATATAATTTTAAAAACCACAGATACTCAAATTATATCTTGATAACAAAATTTGACAGTTTTATGAGGACATCTGATTTTCAACATCACATATTAAATGCTAAAAATTAAATACTTCTCCCCATAATTTTGTAGCTGTCTCAAAAAAACCTCAATAAATATCTATTTTTTTAAAATATAAATAAAATATCATTTAAAAAATTAACATTTGATAGCTATTTTTAAAAACCTGAAAACCACACCCAGTAGAATTTTTTAAATAAAATTAGATATAATGTGTGTTTATTAAAAACACATGCTAAAAATGATTATGAATATTTTATAAATGGTTATCCAACCCTAAATTAAATTCAAATATATATGTAATTCTATATGATCCAAGGTGATACCTATCCACCTGATCACATTACCACACATCCTCTATTGTAACATCACATTTATTTATTGAAAAATACATTTTCATATCTACTAATATTTAAGAATAGAATATTAATTTTATGTTAAAGTGGATGCTTTTTCTAATAGTGTACTTGACATGAAACAATGAGTTTTTTTTGAAATGTTATGTTTCACACAAAAATGAGTTATACTGAAACATAACACAACAACAACAATATTATTATTAATGTTATTTATCTTCTTACCATTATATTGCTGACAATGAATAGAACTAACTATAATATGATTTTACACATATTTTATAAATGTTATTTCTTTTATCCAATTAATTTTGGTGGCTTAAAATGGTAATGAATATACTTTTAATCATAAAATATTATATTATTTTTAAAATGTCGGTTTACCACCTTTTAATGGTGTACCCTGTCAAAATCTAGTTTTTTCACTTTTATATGTTAAATTTGATAAAATAAAATTCTTATTTAGATGTTATACCTCATCATTTTCATTAGTTGAAATTTTGGTAATTTTATTGATAAAATATATATTTTAATGAATAGTGAAAAATACTGACTTTTAAATCAAAAAATTCATTTCATCTAATTTATTTATAAAAGATGGTTATCCATTTAATAGGTTTTAATGTATAATTGGATTAATTTTTTTTTCATATAATCCATCTTTTTCATTTTAAGTAATTTCAAATTTAAATTGGACATAAACACATGTCAATATTTTGATAGTTTCTACATATTAAAAACAATGTTTCTTATTATGACAGTGAGAATTAATATTAAATTAATTTCTTCTAATTATGGGGATTTAAATTGTAAAAATGTACTCTATATTTGGAATTAGATGCTCTATTTTTTTTAAATAAGTACCTTTTATTTTGATACATTATGAATATTATCTTTAATAAATATATTTTTAGCATTGTTAAATGGTAAATCGGGTAAATAATTATTAAAAGTAATATAATAATAATATAAAAAAACCATTTTACTTGTTCTTATCCTATTGGATGATATTATTTCGACCATGAGAATTATTGGGTCTAATTTAGGACCCCCATGGAGCCACTTGGGTGTGATAATGAACTTTTATAATATTTAATTGAATGAAATGAAATATAAAACATAAACATGAATCTCCCAACTAATAAAATATTAATATGGTTTATATAAATTTTTTATATGACAATAAATAGTAATTATAAATCTAAAAATATTTCCAATATCATGTTATTTTATTTACAATTTTTAGATATTAAATAAATAAATATATTAATGACACAATGATGATGCAATGATGACCTTATTAATTATATATTAAAATAAATGATATTATAAATACTAAAATAAATTCAATTAAAAAAAATTATTTCATAAAAAAAGTTTATTGAATAATATGACAGATTATCTTTGATTTAATGATATTTTTTTGATGTAATAAAGATATTATGACTTTAATAAAAATCTATTTCAAAATTATGTCAAAATTGACAGAATTGTGTTTTGAAAACAAATATAAATTTATTTAATTATATATTAATCAAAAAAATACAAGATCTACAAAATTTAAATATATAATGATACAATGTAATTAATGATCTACATGATGTTTTCTTGACATTTTATATTAATTATTGGAACCATCTATTATGAAAATACTAGAAGACATGGTAAGAGTTTATGTTTTTAACAAATGGTTAAAGCATAAACATAATGTTAATTTTATGAGGTAAACATATCAAAGAAATATTGGTTGAGGGGATTTAGACTAAAAATAATATTATCCACAAAATATATATCTTTGAAGCTATTGGAATTTTAATATCAACTTATAATAAAATATTATTTCTAGACTTTCCTAAAGTGCCCCTCCTCTCTCTTCTAAAAGGATACAACCTCTAACCACATACACACACCAAATAAGAACATTATCTCACCCAAAATTTCATAAAATAAGCTATCAACATATCTTAATTCCTCCTAGAATCCTTTCTGTGGGCAAAAGGAAAATCAAAGAAGCCCTTTGGCTCGAATCAAAAGGAGTTACCCGATTTATAGGTGACGTCTTCTCCAAATCTCATTTCCATTATTTTCTTTATCCACCCCCTTAACATCCATTTATTCCATTATTTTATTAAAAAATTATCATCAATGTAATTTGATGCTTTTATTCAAGGATTTATACCTACGCTTACACAGACCTCCATCTAATCGATTTAGATCATATAGTTTCTGTGCCTAGTGAATTATTGCCTCACGAAATGATGATTGTTCAATTTTCACCTACCACATCTCATGGTGGTTGTTATGATGATACTATATATATGTATGATATATATTATATTTATAAAATCTCTATGATTCTATAACTTTCAATTATAACATACCTTTATGATTTTCATGTTGTAGAAATATGATAATATCCTTTGAGGATGTGTGGACTACCTCCACATCAAAGTGATATGGCACGTTTATTCTATACATTGAATGTATAAAAGATGAATTTAATGAACCGTTGAAACATAAATAACATATATATTATACTGAAATTATAATATTCATATTTATCAATTATTTTTCATTTTTTTAATATGACAAATAAATGAACGACGCATTCATACGTACGTACGGAATAACGTCTCCATGAATAACGAATTTCATTTATTACCTCAAAATATAATAGATTATTATAAATAAATAAATAAATATATATATATATATATTATATTATATTTATATGTTAATTAAATAATTAAAATAATTATGTAGATTATTGACTTATGACCATAACAACAATTTTTAATCATAACAAGTTCATTTGTGACTCAAGTAACGAATATTGACCAAATGTCTGATATAAAATTAAATAATTATGCAATTGTAATAACATTGTAATAAGTGATATAAAAGTAATAAAAAACATGAAAAAGTATTTCAAACATGTATAAATTATCCAATTTTTGTTTTATAGGAAGATAAAGAATGAATGAGACAATTCAGACTCAATGTTAGGGACTTCATCTAAATCTCATTTCTTTTTGGCATATCATGATATTATGCACCTTTCTTTTCCTGTAAGGTGTATGTACATAAATTTAAATAATTTTTTAAAAAATTACTATATTATAATGATATTTAATTTGTTTTATACTTTAATTCCTTAATGAAATATATTCATGTCTTTCTTATGTGGTAATGGAATTCTCAACATCTCTTTCTATTAAATTTATCTTTTATGTGGTATTTCATTCATATATCAACAAAATGTTATTATTTAAATAATATTATTCCCCTATTAGAAATTATGTGTAATTTATGAATGTTATTCCCAAAATTCTATCTAATTTTAATGTTTTCTAATACCATGATTTATAGTCGTTGCGCTGTAGAATTTTCATCTGAAAATCACACTATTGTTCTAAAGATATTTTATTATTTTATTTATGTGAATAATCAAACGTATTTAAATTCCATTGGAATTCATGAAGACCTAAAATTGATATATTTTATTCTATAAATGAAAATCATAAAACCCTTATTCCCATTAAATGGATTATAAAATACATATTGATCATGTTTTAAGAACTTTTAAAACGCCATGATTTTGATATGAAACAAATTCATTTTTATCATTATAGTTTATTTATGAAATTTAAAAGTATTAACTATGTGGATCACATGAATATAAATAAATATTAAAGGTGTTCCTTCATATCGATCCATTATATTGGTTAGTACAATTATCCTCAATAGATGACTTGTTTTATAATACCTTGGTGAATAACCTTGGAAATTTTTATTACACCTTGGGTATGGACCTATGTGATATGAAACCCTATAGATAGACCTTGGTAATATGGTTATTAATGTAAAATTTATATTTTTTAGACACATTTTCATGTTATGATCCATGTTCCTATTGTTATGATATTCATCTTTCTCATGCCTTTATGAAATTTCTATGTTTTGATTTATAAATTTCAAGATCACATGTAATCTCTTTCCCTTTTTTTCCCTTACTGAGTTTTTGTGGTAATCTCATGTTTTTTAATTTTTATCTTAGGTCTTATAATTGGTAAGGACACATATGATTCTATGATGAATGTATTTGATTATTTTTCGTGAAGAGAAACTTTGTATCATTATAATAGTTTTTTTTAAGAAATAAATAGATGGCGTATAGACTTATATACATTGTAATATTGTAATGTTATGTACCATTTTGTCATAATTCTATAAAAATCTATACCTAAAAGATAACTGGTAATGAAGGAAAATATATTCTAGTCAAAAGTCAATAGAATATTTTATATTTAAGGTCACGTCGTTACAGATGGTATCAGAGCAGGGTTTTGAAATCATTGGAGATTATGCTGTCTTATTATGTGTTTATTATTTTATGTATGATCCTAATTTATATTCTTAGAAGACATTTGGATTCTTATGTTATAAAATGTTAAGGTGATTAAAATTATTTTTGGACACAAATTTTTATGTAGTTCTTAGTTATTACTTTTTGAATGCCAAATGAAGGTATGAGATAAAAATTATGGTTGGAACATCATATAAATATTTTTTAAGGAAGATATAATATTTTTTGAATGTTATAGGAATTATATTGTTTTTGAAAGAGGTCTACCTGAAGACAAACTAACAACCCATCACGTTGGACAAGGCTACAAGAATCGAACCCGCAATCGAAGTGCAAGAGTCATTTATTCCCTTCCACTAACCAAAATGAAGTCTCTTGTTAGCATGACTTAATTATTTTTTGTTAAACGAGTTGATTGCATAATAATATGTTGATTTTGGAGACATATATTTATCAAATAAATAACCTTGGGATTGGAAACATATTTGGGGATTATGTGATAAATGTTATTTGGAATGATGTTCACAGTTTTTGGACTTTATATGAAAATTTTAAATAGAATACTATGGAGTTATATTTTTGAATTATACGTTTATTTATATAATTGTGGAATTATGAACATTTGGAAATTATTTTCCAATCTTTGAGATAATGTGATTAGGTTAATTAATTATTGGTATGAGACATTAATAGTGGTTGATGTTATTTGGAGATAAATGTTAAAATTTATCTTGGAAAATTATGTGATCAAATCCTTTTCAATTTTCGTTTCAATATTAATTTGGATTATAATGGGGAAATTTAAGGACAACTATTTTTTGAATGGTCATTGTCGTACACTGTGTATTATTGTTGAATTTTTTAGATTAAAAGTAGAATTTTCTTTTCTAATATTGAGTTATTCTTTTTTGGGGATTATATGATTTTGTACTAATAATTTTGGTCTTGGGTAAAGTTTAAAGATAATATGAATAAATAGTTAATATTTATTTGTATTAATTTATTCACTAGATGTTGATTATTGTGCTTTTGGTGTGACTAAGTCAACTTGAAAACCCATTGATTGGAGTAACGATGAGTTTTTTGGTAGAAATATATTAAAGGAATAAACACCGCATAACAAATAATTTTGTTTCCTTATGTTCTTAGTCATGCTCGTAAATAAATTAATTAACATTATTATAAGGAACCTAAAAAAAATTTCCATTTACATTTCCTACTAGGATATCAAAGAGTGTTTAACCCCCTAAATGTTTCGAGTTTTCTTATTGTTAACATTCTTTTGTTCATGATTTCTATCAATCTCCATCAAGACATGATGGTTAGTTTTTCTTAGATATCCAAGTTTCAATACATGTAATCTTAGTATGTGTTATCTAGGGTGACTTATGTACTTCCTTTTCATTTTTATCAAGTGGTATTATTATTTCCTTATTTTATTATATTGGATTTTAAATGATGTCACCAAGACAATTATTAATATTCGGAGGACACAATTTACAACGGGGGGAAAGATGTAACAACCTAGGTATTTGTAGAATAATGTACCTTCATATCTACTAAAATTTATGAATAAGATATAAATTTTTACATTAAAGGATACAATTTTTTCTCATACCATACTTGAAAAAGAACAATGGATTTCTTAAAAATCATACGTTTCACAAATATTGAGTTATACAAAAAACTAATATAATAATATAATTATTTAGTCAAATAGCAGTTAACTCAAAAAATTTCTATTAGAAGGAATGAATATAATTAACAGTATTATGATTTTTCATATTTTTTTAATGTTTTTACATTTATCCATTTAATTTTAGATGCTTAAAATGATAATGAATCAAATATTTAGAAAAAAATAATTCTAATATTTATTAAATGTTATTTTACCAAATTTTGATTGAGAACTCTTTTTTAATCTAGTTTTTTTTCACATTTATATGTTCTATTTGAAAAAATAAACTTCTTATTTAGAATTAAATAATAATTTACATTCGTTGAAATTTTGGTATTTTTTCTGATAAAATCTATATTTTAATGGATAGTTAAAAATAATACATTTTATATCAAAAATTACTTTTCATATAATTTATTCAAATAATAATATTTTAATATTAATTTATTTTAAAGTAAAATTGAATTGTATTTTTCATTATATCTAATGATTGTAAACTTAAATAATTTCACATTGAAATTGGACATAAATACATGTCAATCTTTTGATTTTTTTTACATTTTATAAACATGTTTTCTTGTTTGGACAAATTGAATTAACTTTAATTTTATTGTTTACAATTAATTCTTTGGAATTTGGAAACATTTATTTCATATTTGGAATAAAAATGTCCAAATTTTTCAAATAGGTACATTTTATTTTTGTACATCATGAATAGTAACTTCACTAATTATTTTTATTTACCGTTTGATAAATGATAAATTAGATAAATAAAGGAAAAATAATATTATAATAAAATTAAACTACCCTATAAGATGTACTAATATTATTCGATGATATATTTACATCCATTAGAATCATTGGGTCTTATTTAGAATTCCATGGAGCCACATGGGTGTGATAATGACCTTTTATACAATTTAATTTAATGATAAGGGATATATATCATAAACAAATATATCCTAAATAAATAAAATTTAATTTGGTTTCTATAAATAATATCTTAGAATTTAAATATTAATTTGAAATATAAACGTATTTCCTACATCATTTTATTTTATTTATAATTTTTAGTGATTAAATAAATAAATATATTTATGACATGATGATGATGCAATGATTACCATGTTAATGAAATATTCCGACAAAAGATATTATAAATAATAAATTAAATTAAATTTAGAAATTAATGATCCATAAATACATTTATAGAATAATATGATATATTATATTTGAGTTAAAACTTTTTGTTATAAGTAATCATGTTTTTTCGACTTTATAAAAAATCAATTTCAAAATATTGTCAAAATTGACATAAATGAGTTTTTAAAAAGAAATACTATTTTATTTAATGATATAATAGTCATAAAAATAAAATATTATTAAAAATGAATTATATATTGTTAAAAATACATTTATTATTCACTTTTTGTTATATTGATATTTTATAGTAACTATAGTAATCATCTATTATGAAAATACATGAAGGCATGGTAAAATTTAATGTTTTTAACTAAGAGATAAAGCTAAAAGATAAGGTTAATTTTATTACCTAAACATGTCTAAATCATATTGGTTGAGAGCATTTAGACCTTTCCATATCATAACCTTAAATTATATCACATTTAAGATATTATACTTCAAAAATCATTTTATAATAAAATAATATTTCAAGTCATTCGTAATGTATGGCTCCTCCCTCTTATATAAGTCCACCACCTCTACCAACTACTACACACCTCCCAAGCCACTTTTCAAGCCCAAAATCTGACCAAATTATCTAAAAAACTCCCTCACATCGTCCTAGAAGTCTTATAATTGTCCTATGGAAATTAAAATCATCCTTTCACTCATATCAAAAGGAGTGACCCTATTTAAAGGTAACATATTATCTCAAGAACCATTCAATTATTTTCCTTCTAAACCCCCTAACAACTATTTATTCAATTAATTTATACAAAAATGTAAATTAAATATAATTTGATGTTTTTATTCTAATATTTTAACACTAACATTCACACACCTCCATCTAATAGATTTAGAACATATTGTTTCTATATAAGGCGAACTACTACCTCACAAAATGATGATTGTTCAATTTTTTCTTACCACATATCATGTGTGGAAATTATGATATAAATTTATTTATATGTGCTATATATGATATTTTTAAGACTCCATGCTCTCATGATATGCTTCTTCTTAATAATTCAATAGTGTTGGTTATACGCAACAATGAGTTAATGTGCACCATGACCTACCAATCTAGTTGTTTTAAAAGAAGTTATGAATAATATTAACCACATTATGTATTTTATATATCCCATATAATATTAAAATTCATATTTTGGGTTTAATATACATTATATAAGGAAAAACTAAAATTTTCAAACATAAGATTAAATTTTCCAAAAATGCTATTTTTCTACATTTAATGGAGAACCCGTTTTAAATAAAATATTTAACAATTTTATATATTAAATGTGATTAAATTAAATTATTATTTATAATATAGACATAAAAATATAGTTTGGATAAATATTTTGTATCTTTATGATAAAATTCATATTTTGATGAATAGTGAAAATCACTAAATATAAAATAAAAACAAAATTTTTAATCAAAAATATTTATAGCCATAAGTTATAAATTTGAGAGCTTTTAAAATATAATTATATTATATTTTTACAATAAAATATAATTTATTACTATTTATGTTATTTCACATATAAATTCTTCTTAAACACATGTCGATATTTTGATTGTTTTTATTTTTTAAAAGAACACTTTTTGGTTTTGAAAATAGATATTAATTTTAAAATAATTTCTACAACTACTGTGTTTTGAATTTGGAAAATTGGATTCCATATTTGAAATCATATGGTCCAAATTGTGTAAACTGTTAACTTTTATTTGTTGGACATTAGGAGTGGTAACATCAGTAATTATTTTATTTACCATGGTTAAATGGATGATCTGGTAAGTAAGGCTAAAAAATAATATTATAATAATATTAAAATATTATAACAAAATTTATAATCTTATTTAATGTAATATTTCTGACAATGAGATTCCTTTAGTCTATTTGTAGACCCCATCGATCCAATTGGGTGTGATAAAGATGTGTTATAAGAATTAATTTAATGCAATGATAATTATAACATAAATATATATTTATTACTAAATAAAATTTAATATAGGGTTATATGACTTATCTATTTTACTATAAATATTAATTATAAATCTAAAAATATTATTTTTCATCATCTTATTTTAATTATAATCTTTAGACATTATATAAATATAATTATTTATGAATCAATTATGATGCAATGAGAACCATATTAATGAGAAATTCAAATAAATGAATTTATAAATAATAAATTAAATGTAATTTAAAACTATTTATTACATCAAAAATATTTTTGGTTGACACAGATATATTAGGGATGATTTAATGCCATTTTTTAAGGAATAATATTTTTATGACTTTAAAAAATCATTTAATAAATAGTGTAAAAATTATTATAAATGAGTTTATAAAACAAATACTATTTTAATAAATGAAATAAGAATCCTATAAATCTAAAGATCATTAAAATAACATAGATAGCGATTCCAATTTCATTACTGATCCAATTTTGGGGAAAATGTAGGCAAGGATATCATTAAGGAACGCCGAAATAAAGGAATCTGGATATGTTTATATGATCTTGTTCATGAGATCTATGAACTCATATGGTAAATGTTTTAGTCAAAACATCATAAATTATTACATGTATATCCCATAACTACTCCAAAGTACCATATATGTAACTTCCTCATATCTAAAGAAAATTATAGCTTGATCAATGATATATTTTTTAGGAACACTACACTCTCCACAACTATTCAAAAAGATAACTAATCCCAGTAAAAATATATATGTGAATCCCCTTCCCTTTGTTTTACTTTTGGTATTATATTTAAAGACAAATAACACTATCTGAATTATTAGTGAATAAGATAGGTTCACATAATAGTGAAGTACTCTTCCCGATAAATCTCATCTACATGAATTCATCACGATGTACCTTGAGTTCCTTCAACATAGTTAGAGAAATATAATAACATGTTATCAAAAGAGTGTTTAGACCTGCAATTATGTCTAAAAAACTCACTTTCTTATCTGGATATTTTCTATGAGTTAATATGGGAATTCATCTTCATAAAGATTTACAACTATAGTAAATGATAAAAGAGAGGAAGATGATCCCATTGAAAGAGAATTGAATGAAATAATCACCTTGATCGTGCCAATATAACTCAATCCTAGACTAACTATAAAGACTTTTAATTACTATTAAATGGTCACCATGAATATCGTTCCCTTGGGTAACATAAATGAAACTTACCTATCATAAAAATCAGAGGATGTTAGAAGGTATTATTATAGTATAATCCATGACTCATTTTGAAGATTGTCATCCATAGAGTCATGAATTACTAATGATTCGATAACCATTATTGACAATAGTTCCCAATGGTTATCAATAAAGTGGACCCACTTTTAATAACAATGTTGTACTAATGGAATGAAACAATGTAAAAAACATGATAAGTAAGCCATGTAAATAAAAAATGTAAAGATTTGAATTAATGGTAAAAAACAATATTAAACAAAGAAGACGAAAAATTAGAGTTTTTGAAGAAAATTACATGTAGAGTATATGGAACCACATGACAATCTGATAAATGTTAATACACTATATAAACATGATTTTCCTAATCTTTATGACCCTATCACTGAGGTTCATGTATTTCCTTTTTAATTTTTGTCTAACCCTAATATTGAGGACCCTGACCAAATTGCTAGTTACAGTAACACTACAACATAGATCTCTTATTAAATCCTGAACCCAAAGATCTATGGTATAATTATGTATTGTTACAAATATCTCGAAATTTCTATCACTTACTCTAAGGTATTGTGAATACACTATGATAATTCCCAAATTTTATATAGATGAAGTCATACTGATATAATATGCATGGGTATAAAAAATAAATACTCTAATATTCCTAAAAGACACAAAATTATTTCATCTCATGAGTATTCCTCATCAATATATTAGAATATGTACTCGTCAGATTTGTAGTAGGTCCACCTACCTGAGTACTGAAGGGTATAATAAAAGATTATACTCGATCATTTTCTTCATCCTTCTCAATAGTGACTGAATTATGAAGATCCTCCATGAATAGTTATAGGACGAAACAACATACATGAAATATGATGTCATAAAAATGTGTGAACTCAATATTCTATGACTTTATTACCTAATTTACGGATAACAGCATATAAAATAAAATAAACATAGTGAAATTAGATGTTTGTGTAGATAAAATCAGAGACCCCTTATGTGACTCCATGAATCCCTTCAATTATTAATGTTTCAGAATATCATAGAATAATTTCCGAAAGAATAGTTTATCTATAATCACTCAGTGGATAAGATGACACCTTTTATCCAATCCCATTAGGATCCTTTATCTTTTGGTGGGTCATTATTTCAGTGATTCTACTAGATTCACCTTCCAGACCTCTAGTGTATCAATAAGGTCATATACACACAAAATTATGTCTATATCTCATATGAAAAATGTAGTCTGATAGTTCCATAAATGGTAGGTTGATTCTTAAATTTGAATTTTCTATCATCATTGACCCTGGACCACAATTCCACTCCACCGTAGGTGGGATCATGAAAAAGGGCTTTTAGCTGATATGGGCCCACATAATAAACTTCTTGTGTAGGTGGACAATAAATCTTTGTTCCTCCCTCCTATATAGTAGGTTATGTGATTAGGTTATCCTCATAGGAGGACTAAAATAGTCTTATTTTTTAGGTGGTCATATTAGTCCCCTTCATTACATAATCTTCTGAAATTTGAAGGATAAACTTATAAAAAACATGAATTTTATGATAAATATTAATTAGTAATTTTGATCACATAAAAGTTATCCAAAAATTATACATATAAAAAGTATTATATATCTTTTAAAACTGACCATGTCCTTTATCCCTACAGTTTAGTCACTATAATATATATAAAATCATTACTGCATGCTCAGTTTCATCTTTTTGGGAACTCTATTTTCCCTATTTTGAAGTAGGAATATTTTTGTATATATCTAGAGATTTTTTCCTCTAACTAGGAATTATATTTATGGTGTCCTATGAACCCTTAAGTAATATAACTAAGATAGTATTATATTTAAAATAGCACATGTATAATATATCATAATAAATAGTTGTCCAGTTAATCATGATAGTATTTGGGAAATTTGAGATTGTTAGTGTTTTTGAAACATAGTGTTCACCCTTTATGGGAAAAATTATTGGTCCACATCAGATTATCTATTAGATAATGTAATCATCAATTAAATTAAATAAACTATTTCAATAATTCATTTGATTTAATAAAATTTTATTCCTCGTTATCCCCTATATTTATATGTTGTTATTGTGAATCAATAGGGTTTCTTGTATCACAGTGGCAGATTATAATGGAGCCAGAGGAGAGGAAAAATATACATAGAAAAACATGAATATTGGATTGATGATGAATATGTCAAGGAGAATTATAGGGAAAATGATTAACACACAAGATTATCCATAATCAAACTAAAGGAACATGTTCTTCACCACTGTTTGTAATATTTTTAGGCAGGTCGAAATATTTTTTCAATTTAATCCCATTTAATTTTATTGTTGAGGATGGATTTCACATAATATTTATCCCATAAATTTCCAATATTTACATGAGACTACTAATTAATTTATTTTATTGTATTTAATTATACCTTTTTGTTGTTTCCATAAATCATCCTCCTGATTTTAGAAACGTGGGATTATTATTCAAGATAACAACACCCAATGGTAATATCACTCCATTTTTATTGCATAATTAACACCAAATTTCTATTTGTTTCATCACATTGGTCTTTGGGGATAATGATTCAACATTTTTGAACTAGTTCATGCATGATAAATCCTTGTGGAATCATGAAATATGTGTGAGTGACTAATGGTTTAACGGTTATCATATAGATCATAGAGGATTTTTTTGGATGTGGTTGATGGAATAATCATATGGGACCCCAAACGATGATAAGAGGATTGGATACTTCCACACAATAGATATGAGATCCAATTTCAAGACATCCCAGGTCAGGAATCGATGTTTGAGGACCTTTTACGATGATTTCTATGTATTATGGCATATTAAATAGTGATTCATGATTTATAGTGGTCAGATCTGGAGAATGCATGAGGACCATATCTTTCGTCTGTGAAAATTTCAGTTATACATCCTATGTATTCGTTTAACACATACTATGTTCCTCAATATCCTGGGATAGCTAGATTTTCATCCCAATTTATCTTTAAAATTTTTCATGCCTTGGTCTACACTACATGTTATATTAAATATGTTTCTATATAGTTTACAGAGATAACATGTCGAGGACCTTGGGTGAATCGACATGTTGTGTCCTCATATAGATTTTCTATGTTGATGTACAAGGTTCTTCGAGCCATTTCCAAGGTAGAACACACATAGGCCTTCGGGTGGGGTCACAAACTAGGGCCCCTATAGATAAAACTTGTACATTAACATGATACATATAACATTCATTTATCCTTCTTCAAAACATATATTTTGGAAAAAAATGTAGCATCTCTTGAGACGTTATCCATGTAAATTTATATGATGTCCTTTATTTTTAAATTGAAGATATGAAGAAGGGTGTTATGAGTGAGAATAATGTTTCCTTGATGGTTGAATAATGGTAGTTCTAGAGGTTGATCATTAAAGAGATGTTGGGGTTGATGCTCCCTTGATTCAATAATGAGCAGTTCCCCCATATTCTTTATAATGATTTAGTCAGTACTCACCCAAAATATTGATGGTGTGGGACCTATATCAATGATGAGGTACTCAACCATCATCATGTTTATCCAGAGATCAATTGCTTCACTAAATACAGTGCACCCTCAATTATGGACATACTATAAAAGAGTGGCCCCATGACTCTAATTCTTGTGTGGTTATACATGGTGCATGACATCAATGATGGGAACATTGGAGCTCTATGTATAAACAATATCATACATATCTGTATGTGTATTGGTATACTTCTATAATTTTACGATTATAGTTTTTTTATATGAATATTTTGAATATATTTTTATTCCCTCAATGTACATGTGATAAGTTGAAGGTTTTATTCTATTTCATCTGGCATACATTTTAAGGTGCATACTATGTATTGTTTTAATGAGCACTTTATAGTATATTCTTAGACATGATATGTTGTCTATAGATGATGTTATGATCATCTCTGACAATGTAATACCTAGTTTCAATGGCGTATATCAGTACATGGTGGTGTTGGACTTGTTTATCGATCAAACTATGAGATTTAGAGAAATTCCCTATACAAATTCCTTAATTTTTATGTTTTTATGTGGGGAACTTCTTCATGTTTGGGTATTTATTTTACCCCTTTATATAATTTATATTACTATGATTCTCGTTGATGAATTTTTATAGGTTTGTGGAATGCATTGATTACTCTTTATATGTTCAAATTTTTCTTATCTCTACACTGTTTCATAGGGTATGGTGTGTGTCTGGTCACATGTACAATATTATATGTCCAAAGAACATAGTGATAAACCTATTAAATGTTACTTACCATAAATTTTCTAATTACTTGTTGGTTTGGGTGTCACTCTTAGCATACATTTAGGCTAGTTGGGGTATAAGTGGGTCATGTCATGTAAGAGTGGTATTAGATAATAATTGTTCGAGGGTGGGTGTATAGAGCTGGAAATTTCATGAGTATTGGTATGGGGTATTAGGGAATCATTGTCAATGATTTTTATGTTTGGAACTCAGGATAAAGAACCCGGTTATGGTGTGATGTCTAACATATACACGAATAAGTCTTCGATAACATTTTTGTTAAACACGATATTCAAAGCCACTGGATATAGGGAAAAAATGGTAGATGCATCATATAGGATTGGTTATTTTTACATTTATTTCCATCTGAGTTAGCTCCCAAGATATGTTACTCATTCTCTTGTACATCTTTTTATCATGTTGGATGACTCTGTGATGACATCAAGCTAGGATATTGATACAAGGTTGTGAGGATGTACGATTAAGTGTGATTGACTCCTTGTATTGGTCTATTCTTGATGTGTTCCATCCATTAATGTATAGGGATGTGCTTCCACCCAATGTAATAGAAATGGATCCCACTCTAGTGTTCAAGGTGGATGATAAACTGTATGATGGGAATCTAATATATCTATATAGTAATGATGATGATTCAAACATGAATAACACATTAAGTGAGTTCCATATGTAGTGAGAAATCTGGTTTCAGGGTGACATGGACACATAGGCAGCTAAATATTGGCATGCTATTATGGTATCAGTTTTTTAGATTATATGGAATATGACAATCAAAATTTTTTTCTTGAAAAATTTCTTTTGATTGTAGAAGTAGGGAAATGGTGAGGAGGGTTCTCTAAAAAAATTGATGATATGATGCTCCCTTGGATATAATTTAACCACCTATTCAATGATAGGTGTTATCGTTTAATAACACACTATGGGTGGATCAAGGATAATCATGATATTTAGTAGGCTAATAAGTCACTCACTGAGTACACCTCATGATTTAATGACCTCCCATGATAATTACTCAATATAGTGTTAGATGGAAAGATTATAGAATAAAATTTTGATCAAGGTCTTCAATGATACATCCGACCAATAGAGGTCGCTTTTTATAGTGACACATATTATGGAATGATGGATCATTCCTTTGTCATATAGAACATTTTTTATTACGACATTCAGATGATGGAGTTGATAGTGGACATCAAATGGATGAGTAATCTGTATTATCTTATAGGAGTATATCTTTATTGTCTCATCTGATGAGGCATAATCCTATATATAATCACACATGTATATCTAAAATATAGAGCTCATGTTTGAGAAAAAGCCTCAAGGTAACATTGTGATGTTATTGGGTTGATTGTGTTTTTTGAAAAATAATGTTCCATCATCAGTACTACTTTTCCATTAATATTGTTGAAAATCTATGTTGACATAGAACCAAGAAAACAAAAATGATAATTTGGAGGTGGTATAAAAATGTTCACATACAATGTGGTGTCATATCCTAGTGTTTTCAATATTTTTGGGTCCACAATTTTGATAATGGAGAAAGGTATTTAGAATAGGAAGTTGTGCATTGTATTAAATGGGAATCTAAATATTATGTGCAATTCAAGATTCATGATCATCACATCAAAATAAGGGAATGGAAATCATCACAGGGAAAAAAATTTTTTTCCTGAATGATGGATTTTATGACATGCAGTTTTATCTACATAGAATTGGGCACTAAATTGAGTTACGTTCCAAATACGATGTCAAAAATTGTTTTTCTTTCCTGAATAAATGATTCACATATAGTGGATAGAGGGAGGGAAACATGAACATAGGGTTGGAAATGTC
The DNA here is from genome assembly GCA_963277665.1 of Viscum album. Lineage (NCBI taxonomy): Eukaryota > Viridiplantae > Streptophyta > Magnoliopsida > Santalales > Viscaceae > Viscum > Viscum album. The sequence continues at coordinate 666,503,869 of OY728165.1, read as the reverse complement.
TAAAAATTAATGGCTACCCCCTATTTTTTTCAATTTTCCTTAATAGAAAATTAGGGATTTTAATCATGTAAGAGTTGCGTGAAAAGAGATATGAAAATAAAGAGAGTTTTTTAAAATAGCATTAAATATGAATGCGAGAATATGTTCTATGATAGTGTGAGAAGTTGTGAGTTCTTCAAATAAAATAAAATGTTTCGTAGAAACAATTAATTTTGTGTTCAAGGAAATCAATGGTTACAAAAAACATAATACTTTCCCTGTAATACTATGTTAAATGTGTATTCATCAAGAGGATGAAAGTGAAACTCAATGATACACATAATTAGGATTAAAAAAATTGATTCATGATATCAATGTAAATTATATTTAAGCATATGTGAGCACATTTTAGTTGAGAGATCAACGAGCTTTCATATTGTGATTTTTTGTAATGTATGAGGCATAATTATTCCTTTCTGAACAATGTAAAGGAATTGAGCCTAAGAATATTACTGATCTATCCCAAACCTAATATTTTTAAGTGGTACATTGTAAATTGCATACATAAACACAATTCCATATTATTATCCTTGGATGCATCCCAATGATTTATAACCTACTAAAATTGATGAGTATAATCCACGATTTCATTTCAATTCATTCCTTTCATCATGAAAGTGAGAGAATATCATTTTTTTAAAAAGAAATAATATTTTATGTGTAATTTTATTAAGATGTCGTGCCCTAATTCACCTAGCTCTCAGGGTACGTAACCTAGTTGATCTAATAATTGGTATAAGTGGGAATGGTTGAAAATCAGTGGTTCTCTCTCAGTAAAAGAAATGGAAGTTATTAATCAAAAATGGTTTCTGATCATTTATGGAAATGATTTTCAATTATGGAAGAATTAGATGCAACACTACTTTCGATCATTATGAATGGATTTATTTACAATTTCTATGCATGGAATATCATCCAATATCAACAATCGTGCTTTATAAAAATCAGGACAAAGAGAATTAGATGTGGGGGATAAATAAATCAATGATATAGGGGGTTACCTATAAATTTAAATATATATATAATTTTCATTTCGTGTAATTCATCTCATTCTATGTGGGATAAGTTACTGAATATTTATGATGGTGAATAATGTTCTTGAGAACCAAAGATGTAGGTTCTATGGAATGAGTATAAGGATATCAGAATTCACCCTAATTAGTTTTTTGATGAATTCATTGACCAAGTAAAATATATTTGTTGAATCCATGAATGGTCTTGGAAAAATTATTAAAGATATAATTATTTTTATGCACATATTAAGAGGACTTCCACATTGGATCAAAATGAATGTTCTATTATTGGTAGATAATTATCCAAAAGAGATAACTTTCATTATACTCTTGTAAAATATGAAATGTTTATTGAAGATAATTACTATATGGAATAAAGGAAGTTAAATGAATTGAAATTTTGGTTTGTAATGAATCACACAATTGAAGATTGTCAGGAAGAAGAAACAATAGTTTTTGGGATGCCATTTTTTCTTCATATATTCAAATATGAAAAGGAACATTCAAAGTTAAACTCTGACTTTCATGATTTCGATGTTGAAAGGTTGTAAATATTGTTATGAGGTTCTATAATAATTTCCATGAAGATGTGGAGGATGTAATATAATTTACCCAAATGAAATATTAGTCCTATATAAAATTCATGAAAATATTTCAGAAAAATTTCATAATAAATAAGAGTCTATTTTTAAAAGAATATGAAATTTTAGAAGAATCTCAGGAAAAAGAGTATAAGGACTTCTTGGATTCTGAAGAAAATATAAAGGTGGATGTTCTAAAAAATTTCTCATCTAGGTATGGAAAGGTAAAATGATGAAGGATAAGTTGTAGGAAGATTTTACCTTCAAGTCAAATTATAATAAGATATTGAGGAAATATACATTTTGAGAGACAAAATACAGAAATACAACAATGTGGATCATGATGCAATAATTACTATTCAATAGAAGGAAGAAGAGATGTCTAATATGAATGAATAAATTGAAAAAATTAAATTTTGAATTCCATATTTATCAAAAAAATTTGTGGAGTACAAGTATAAAATTGATGAATAGAAAAGATAAATTGATAGTTTTTCTTACACAAGAAAATAACATATCAAAAGTATCAAATAACTATAAGATAAAGACATCAATAGATGAATAAGTTCTGTGGAACAAGTAAAACTCTTAAATCTCAGTTTAAAATCAGAAAAATAGATCTTTCAAAAAATAAGAATTATACAGGTGGAAAATAGAGGTCAAATAGAACAAAAGCAATAGTCAAATTCAAATGATAATGCATGTATGAGTAATGATCGAAAACAGAAATATATAATGGGTCATGTAAGATAAAAATATCCAAATCTATTTTTTAAAATTTATTTGGATATAAATCAGAACCGAAAGATTAGGTAAACCTAATGGAGAAGCAATAGTGTATTATTTCTTCACAGCAATTTGAAGGACCCTACGTCACCCTCAGGGGGGGTGAATCAGGATGTAAAATTGTTCTCCTTTATATACTATATTGTTCCCAAGATGGTAGGAAAATATTTAGAACTATATAACGAATATATGTAGTAATTAAACATTCAAATTCATGGGGAAAACACATCACATTTAGTAGGTTCCCCACTAAGGGCTGCGTCGATGGAGTATATGCTGAAAGCTTATTAATCATACATAATTATATTAATCATCCCTTAACAAGTATGAAATGAATTTGGTACATTAACTCTATCCCATACAAATTACCTTTAAAAATTTTCATGGATTGATTACTGCATCCCTCAGATCACTTCCATTGATTCCCCATAGCTCACTACCCATGGTGAAGTCAAAATTAGTTTCTGGACATGAAGGTCCCTTCAATTTATAGGAATGGATGTATTTGTATCCTATCCATCATGATACATTTCATACATTGAGGTCTAGATTTTATACTCTTAAATGTTCAGTCATCTTCTTTAATGAAATAACCAGATGTACTAAGACATCTTATTCTCCATGGCCAGAATCAAAACACCTTTTGGGATTGTTCAAAAACCGAAAATAATTTCACGAGGAATCATAAAAAGTAGTTATTATTCTTTATACTCTTCGTCTATGCATGATAGCAGGCATGTAGTCATTAAATGAACTCTTAGCTATCTTTTAATTCTTCTATTTCATCACACATGTGCAACATCAGTTGTAGATATTTCTTTAAATTTCATCAAATATCCTGGAATTTATACAAAATCTCTCCAACTTTTTAATTCTCCTTTATTCAAAAATGGACACTCATAGTGCCTTGAATTTATTCAAATTAATAGTGCCTGCATGTATGTACTTTCACTTGACTTATTCACAAGGGAACACCCAAATACTTATTTAGTTCATTATATTTTATGTTTCATTTATATATTTATCCATGTATATTATTCAAAAAACAAAAAGGGCGTAGTCCTCTATTTCATTTTTTCTTTCACACTGGGTATTCTGAAATCATGCATTTGATTTCCATGTGCATCATTCATTTGATCTCTACTTTTTCTCAAAACACATAAACTGCCTCGGGTTTATTATTCTTTGTGTATTTTGTTTTTACACAAATGGTATGGAGTTATTCTTTTCATAGAGTCTGAAATCATCCTTAGTGAACTGGGATGGTTCATGGATCCTCCTCATGCATGATATGTGTGGAAATCATATGCATATTGAGTGTAGGAATCCTTCACATACCAAGTGGTAGCTTCTATCCACATCACCAAAATAGATCTGTTTCATGGGACCTTATCTTCGCAGAAAGAGAATGGTACGTGATACCCATTCATTATGAACCCATAGAGTTCGCAAGAAATCTATATTTGAACCATGAATTGTTCATGGTTCTCCTACATTGTGTACCAAAGTGGTAAATAGTTCCTTGATGAATGAACCCAAGAGGTACAATGATGTCCTTCTCCTCCTGGAACCTGATTAGAGTAGGGTTCTCTCTTCACGTCCCCAAAAATATTGGTAGATCTTGCTTATTTATTGTGAACTGGAAGATTGAAGAGTCTCTGTTTCTCAAAATAGGAGCACTCTAAATCATGTGATAATCTACCCCTTATCAGACCGGGGGTTCTCTATTTTTAAAAAGATATCACATATTTTATATGATCAATTTCCTCAATATATTCCATAATTATTTCTGTTTTAAAATCATAAAACCACATATATAAGATTCACTGATATTCTAGGTTGTTTCTATTTCATGCGCAAAACATTCTCCTTTCACATTAAAAGATCTCATGAATGCACAAAGAATCTAATGAACATCATAATTACTGTTACTCAAGATTTCGTGTTGTGGCCTCACACATTCTATTGCTTCGTCCTCATTCAAAATAAATCATTTTGTTGATGGCATGAATAGTGCAATTAAGAGAATCCTTATGCAGTAGATTTTCTCATCAACAATTTCTATGAGATCGATCAAGGTGTACTGGTAGTGGAGAAGTCTCACTAATGTTAGTTTGGTGGATGGATGTTGAAGGAGACCCTCAGTAAAATATCAGACGACTCTGATTCAATTAAAAGATACATGTTATCAGTTGAGCGACAATGATTAGAAGCTTATATCCGAATTGAGATGTTCTACCGAGATCACGCGCGAGATCCGATTGACAGATCATATGAATTCTTGGGTTTTTAAAATCCATCCAACATCAAAACTATATCTCATGATTCTCGTTTTTTAAACATTATTCAACCTCAGCATCATCCCAGATCACTCCTCACCCAACCTCCAGTGCCACCCCACATTGGTTCTTTGCAGGAGCGCTCTTAGCACCCACTCTTCCACCTCGAGTGCACATATAGTGACTAATATTCATACTATAGAGGCTTATACATGACCCCCATGAGCCTATTTCTGGCTGTATTGGCTTATTTCCCCATGGGTGTTGTCGACCACTATGGTCCTGCATGAGCCTTTGGATGAGGCTAGTAAGCTGGAAAGTGGGATGGCCCTATTTTTTTGTTAAGTATTATAAAAATACATAGTAGAAAACTATGTATGCAATAAAAAGTGTGTACACTTTCTATCTCATAACCCATTCATAGTCCACATAAGAATTCCAATCCTCTTCCACAACGTCTACTTATTTATTTCGTTTTCTTCTTCCAATGTACACTCCAAACAACATTAATTTTTGTATATAATGTTTCACTCTTGATACACATATATGTAACTTAGGATCAAGCTAAACAAACCTCTAATTTTCATTCTCCATTTCACTCAGGATATTTCCTATCTTTATGTGGATCATCATTGACATCCATTGACACACATTGACAAAAAATACAATCTTCATAGACAATGAGGTCCATAAAATATATACCACTGTGTTTGTTGTCAATAATTCAACTTTCTATAAAATGAGAATATCAATGTCAAAATGAGAGTCTTTTATCTTCTCATTACCTTTCAACTCTCACTTTCACTTTTCAACATTCATTTCAACAGCAATCACATTTTATTGTCATGAAATAAAATGTTTACCAGAGAGAGTATCCGTCCATAAATATGAAATTGTGCCATCAATCATTCAACACTAAGTATAAAAGATTAATTATCAATGTTGAAAATAAGAGGATTTTAACTAGACAAATAATATGTCCATTATCCCCTGATTATGATATCTCATTTGATTAGAACTCGGGTACTTGTCTTCAAGGGCCATTCTAATTGTCTTAAGACCCTGATTGATTTAGTTACTCCCCATTACAATTAAATTTTATTTTGAGTAGATAAGGACGATAAATTGAAAAATCACAGACTATTTCAATGAAATTATATTAAAAATATCTCATATTAATTTAATTTGATACCAACTAAAGTTGATACTAATTGATAATATTAATCTAGCAGCTTCATTATGTGTATCATCCTCAAGGTATCACTTTTTAGGTTCTCTCCCTGAGTTATGACATCACCTTCAATTCCCTATACAATTAGTACAATACACTATGTGTTATTGTAATATGGTGGATGATCCTTTAATGTTCTAATGTGTGCTGGAAGGCTGGGATGATTTTCTCAATCATGATTCTTAGGTCTCTACACTCCTCAAACTTTCACATTTGATCTTTTGTATCAACATTGGTTGTGTGGATATCAATATTTCATTCATCCCTTTATTTTTGAGTATTTTTTTCAAGATAATTCAATGCACATGAATCTCATGGTGAATCTTTAATTTTTTTGAGGAATCCTCCTTGAGCAGGAATAAATGAACTTCCATTATTAATAGTGTGACCAGCCTTGTTGCACTTCTCACAAATGACATCTCTATCATCATGAGGAATTTACTTATTTATTATTTCACTAGCCTTATCATATGCATCGCCTTTCATTCTCATTCATTCAAAATCATCATTCCATATAACCAATATGTCTCTTGGAAAAATGGTATTGAGTTTTAATTTTCCACATGGAATAATCATGGTATCATCATTTTTAGGAAATATTTTGGATGTACCACTCTCCAATTTTGAGAATTTTTAATCCAAGGACTTATCACCTTTACATCTAAGAGGCTTAATTGGAGAGGTTTTTTTTTTGAATCATTGTTATAATTTCATACCATGTTATCATCTTCTTTACTAGATTGATTATTTGATCTTATGTTCTTATTAACTATATATATATATGTTTAGATAATAATTATCCATTCTTGTTACCACTCCCATTGCATACATCAATGATTTTTTAAAGCATTCAAAATTTGATTGCAGTATACAGACACATCTGGATCTATTGCTATTTCTTTTTCTTCTCTAGTATTCAACCATTTTTACATAGGTTTTATATGTTCATTATCATTTAAATGATGGTTCCAAAAATCCAGTATACAATGCCCAAATCTGTTGCAAAACTATCATTGACCAAAAAATATTGTCTTATTGATATCTTCTATATAAAGATATTTGGGCTTCTCCTTAATTTTATGTTCTCTATTTGGGAAACCAACTACTAACTTCTTCTTCCTACCCACACTAGCCATGGTGGTAGGTTTCTTCTCCTCACGATTTCTCGTCCATACTGGTTTATAATTTTTCTTCCAACCATCACTTTTAAAAGAATGATATTTAGAAACAATAATACATGTTTCTATGGATGTTACCATCACATTATCAGTTTCGTATGATATACCAATGTGTTTTCCATGATCATCATATCATGTGTTGGAGGTATTTCATCTTTAGAATCCTCTAGTGAGAATTGAGCACAAAAAAAAAATTGTTCCATTCTTTTGTGAAGTCTACATATGAGTATTATATGGATTGGACAACATGGATTCCCATTTTCGACATTACATTTGAGGATGATCTTTTGATCATAAATCATGATCATATTCTAATCACAAGTCTTTTTCAATATTTCATCCCCATTTTCAAGCATCTTAATTTTAATTTGCAATGAAGTCTCATGATCTGTGGTCTTCTTCTAGGTTTCTTCCAAATTTAGAACCTTTTCATCAGTGATCCTCTTTAGATCATCCTTAATTTCATGGATCTTTTCCTCCAAAGTCTTAATGACTCCCACTATCTCTTCCAAGGATTCAATCCGTCTAAAGAGCATTAAACATTTAATAATTTTTTCATCTAATACCTTTTCAAAATTCTCTTCATCCCTTTCCAGATTGGTGATCTCAACATATAAACATTGAAATATTCTAAATATATTATTAATTATTTCATCAATAATATCTTGAAGATAGTTTCATAATTTCACTATTGTAAACTCATGTGAAGTAAAGGATTTATCATCATCACCACTTGTGTTTTATTCCTTGGGTTTGATAGAATTTTGATCCACCCGATCCTTACATTCCAAACATGATATTTCATAATTATTAATATGGGATTGATAAGAGGATATTGCATCATCTTTAGAAACGGGGGACTTCATAAATTGCTTCATTTCATTATTTTTTCAGTTAATCATGGTATTGATGGGTATATAATTATGCTTAATGATAACCCACCATTGATCCGTATTTCTCATAATTTTTGAATCTTGAAAGAAAACTCAAATTATCATCTAAATACAATTAATAAGGATTGTAAAAAATATGTAAACATACCCCAGATACCAATTAAATGACCATAGGTCACCCATAGGGGGGGGGGGTGAATAAGGGTGTCACCTTTTTTTATTGGATCATGTTCCCACATTGGTATGAACATATTTAAACCTTTACAAATGATATATATTGTAATTAGAACATTTAATTATTGGAGGACAACACAACACTTATACACTTTTCACCACTAGGGGCTATGTCCGAGGAGTTTATGCTTATAGGTATCCGGTCGTACCTGATTCCACTAATCATCACTAGTTGTGGATTACAAGGTTCAAGTATAGTCACTCTATCCCATGAAAACTTCTTTTACAAAATTTCTCGGATTTCATACTGCTTCCCTTGTCTCACTTCTGTTGACTCCCCCTATATTAAAAACAGAGGTGAAGTCACACTTAGTTTATGGTTGTAAAGGTCCCTTAAATGGATATTCATGGATGTTTTTATCCCCTATTCTGCATGAGACTATTCATACATTAGGGTCCAGAGTTTAATCTCATTAATGTTGAATCTTTTTCTATAATTCAATAAATAGATTCTCTAAGACTTATTATTATTCCCATAAAGAATCCCAAATTCTTCTATGATTGTTCAAACACAAGAAAGCAGTTCACTAAGCATTATCAGAATGAGATATTCTTCTTCATTATTCACTTGAATGAATGAGATCATGCTTGTAGTCTTTAAATGAACTCTTCAATTTCTTTTATTTCTTTTATTTGGTCACAAACTTTCATGCACAGTTGTGGGTATTTCTCTAAATATATTCACATATAAAAGATGTAATTCAAATCCTCTTCACCATTTTAATTTTCATTTCATCACTACATCACACACATGTATCCTTGAAGTAATTCAAATGAACAATCCATGCATGTACATACTTTCATTTACCATATTCTCAAGTACAGACCCAAAACCTTATTTAGTTCATTCAATTTTATTTTTCATGTATTTGTTTATCCATGATTCTTCTTGAAAATACTGAATTTGAGTAGTTCTTTATATGGGTTGTTCTTGCACACATGGGAGTTTCAAATAATGCCTATGATTTGCACGCGCGTCATGAATGTGATCTCCACTTGTTTTTTTAAACACACAAACTACCCAAGGATTATTATTTTTTGTGTTTTCCTTTTTCACATAGAGGGTATGATCTTCTTATTTTCATAGTAATTACAAGCCTCCTTATCAAACCGGGATGGTTTGCGGTTCCTCCTAACACACATGATGCATAGAACTCCTATTCATAGAGAGTGTGGGCCTCCTTCAGGAAATAGGTGGTACGCTGTTCTCTACTTCACCAAAATTGATATGGTTTAGGGAAAATTATATTATGCCGAACCTAAATGGTATGTGTTACAATTTCATTCTGACCCAAATGTTTCATAAGAACTCTTTTTGTGATCCAAGAATTTTTTGATGTTATTATCCTCCACATACCCATGTGTTATGCAGTTCCTTGGTTTGTGAACTAGAGAGGTATGTGAAACTCCTTATATTCAGAGAACTAGATTGGTTTGCAGTTCACACTTTATGAACCCAAAAAAAATTCGGTTCATTCTTTCTCTTAGAGAACTAGAATATCATATATACTCCATTTAAAAAAATAGGAGATCTCAAAATAGTGCTAGTGTACACCCCTTACCAGATCGGTGGTTCTATTTTCATAAGTGGATATCACATTTTTTATGTGATCAAATTCATCTAGATCATCTGTGGAGATCACGGTTTTAAAATCATCAAACAACAGATATAATATACACTGAGATTATCAGTTGTTTCCTTTTCATGCGGACAACATAATCCATTCTCATGATAACATCACATGCATGCACATAGAATCATAGGAAAATATTAATCATAAACAATTGATAATCCTTGATGTGGCCTCACACCTTGTCCTGCTTCATCCACATTCGAACTCGATCATTTCATTTCATGCTCACATCGTGGCAGTCAAATGATTCTTAGACAGTGGTTTTTTTTCTTCATAAATGACCAAAAGTTCAATCAAGGAGTAGTGGCAGTTGAGAGAGTGTACTATAGTTAGTCGAGAGGTCGGAGGTTGCTAAAGACCAAAAATCAAAGATAGCACGACTCTGATTCAACTAGGCGAGACACATGATCAGAATAGCGGTAGTGATTGAAATCTAAAATCTGTATTGATATGTCTGGTGAGATCTCATGAATTAAATGTAATCTCAAAAGATATGAAAATGAAAAATAGGTTTGAATATCTAAATGATGTATGTGGCTCATCATACACTGAGTAAGAAAATTATTATAAATATATACTAGTTAATGAGTTTAAAAAATGGATCAACTGGAAGATGATCACCTGAGCACACATATCATGTCTAAGACCATCCTCAATAATTCATTCAAGGAATAAATCATCTCCACTTAAAAATGGTGTAAAGAACTTCAACTCTGTGAATTGAGAAGAATACTCAATGACTGAATGAGTACCTTGATACAAACTCATGATCTCTCCGGCCCAATCAGCATTCAAGAACTCCTAGTAGATGTACTCATAGTATGCCTGTTTAAACTCATCACATGCCATAACCTACTGGTTTCCCAACTGTGAGATCACATCCCACCATTTCTAGGTGGAATCTCAAATCATATACGTAGCGATCCTGACACTCCTCCCTAGAGGTGTATCTACATTCTTGACGATCATCAGTATGGCATCAAACCATGACTCTTTAGCATGGGGTTCTCCATCACATGAGAATGTCGAAGGATGATACTACTCAAAGAACAGTCAATTATACCATTGATGGGGAAGGATGAAGTACCCCCTAGATGGTCTGCATAAAACTCATAAAGCCCTCTCGAAACTGTGCATCGACAAATGTATTTAGAATTATGATTGGTTCCATGATGGGCTTGACTAGAGGATCTGCTAGTTGTCCTTGATCATCAATGTCTGGTGTCGGATTATTGCCTTGAAACTAGCATAAAACTGGAAGAAATCTCTATGGTATAACCTTTAAAGGTCATGCATAGACATTAGATCATGATTGTAATGGATATAAACATAGATGTGTATGAAGGGAATATGAGAATTGAAGAATTCAAGTTATTGAAAACATGTATACATGACATGTACATCCCCTACATGGTGTGTTCCCTTAATCATTAACATTGTAGTGTACTTTTTCTATCTCATGTCATGTAACACCCCATAAACATGGTGTGTTGTCCTAACACATAGCATGTACTTGAATCCTCTTCCCCTGCTCGAGTTACCTTACATGGTAAAGCCACATAGTTCTCCTAGAACATGTCAAAACGACGTGTTAGTTCCAGACATGGTGTGTACTAGACAAACATCAATGATCCTTGTTGTTAGTTATATGGTCAGATACACGACAAACTCTACATGGCGTGTTTATAACAAACATGGCGTGTACTAGAAGGATTCCACCACCCCATGTTGTTCGTTACATGTTCAAGTACAATGGTTATAATTCAATGTGTTTTCAATCATGGAACACCATGCATACATATGATTTATCCATCTGTGTCATTTTTCACAAAGGTGGACACATTGTCTACGCAACACGCCGTGTACATCCAGTACTCGACTTGTCTCACCAATGATTTCACATCCCTAGGTCTCTACCCACACATCCAGTGACATGGTTAGATACTACATGACATGTACATATAGTACACAGTTTTTACTTTTGAAAAATAGTTCCTTCCAAAACATAAGGACACATGGTGAGTATTCATCATTGCACGCCGTTTATTCTATGATTTCCTGAATAGTAAGCCTCAAAACTACTCCTAAACCCAGAAAAAAGTGAAATGGACATTAAGGTTCCAAATTCCAATCTGTGAGATCTCATACTCCCCACTAAAAAAACATGAAATTTTATACATGTTATAAAAATAATAAAAGAGAAATGAATCAAAAAATTTGTGTCCATGTGGTACCATAACACCTTAGGAACCAATATTTGACATTCATTCAAACTAAATATTTACATAATAAAATACCTTCTCAAATATATTGTATTCTTATCATGCCATATATTAAAACAACATGCATATAAAACATAACTTCTTTCACAAAAAAAATAAATTTCTAATGCACCCTAAATTTAATGTCTAGAATTCCTGACATGTGATCTCTAGAATGTTCCTATATGATGCATGAGATGTAATACCCTCATCTCATTGGGTTGAAACAGAAATGGAACCCCAATAAAATCAACATTAACAATACAGAACATGCGAATCACAAAATGGTGATAACAAAACAATTAAAAATTGCAAAACTAATATTGAAATAATGGGGTAAATTTGATTTTTTATGTACACTGGTTAGCTACTCATGGGAAAAACATATTACCAAGTACCTATTTACATCCTATACCTGGCTATAATCTCCAAATAGTAAGTCAAGAAGAAAATAATTCCTCTAACACAACATTGTAACATCCCGGTTCTGGGATCTGCACAGAGGTACCCCATACTCGATTAGTCACATGACCTCACACACATTTACTAGAATGCCAAGGGCTGCCAAATAGAATTGAGGGCCTTGGGTGTGATAGTGGGGAAATGATTCCCTCATTGGTAGAGTAACACATCATATGTAAAACAGAAAGCAATAGCAGAAGGAGTAAAACATGCAATAAGTAAACAAAAAAAGTAATAAAAAACTACGGCACACACACACACACACATATGATTAATGATAGATATCCCGAGGAATGAAGCCAAAAAAATCATAATGAGGGAATATAGTACAAAACCCAAGTATAAAAGAAAAAAAAATAAACAGCTCCACAACAACGCATGCCTGAGATTGGTTCAATTATCCATAACACCACATCAATCAATTACCTGAAGTAGGAGGGCGCTTTCCCTTTTCTATACCTCTAGAAAATTTAATATATTTGAGCCCAAAATCATGAATCAAAAACTGTGTGAGACTAACCCTAGTACATAGACACCTGAAGATATTTTCCTAACAGTCAGTGAATATATATAGAAGTCAATAAGTAAGAAGATGAAGTGAACATCAATGTAATCAAAAGTAAACTGTTTTACATTTTCATTTACAAAAAATTACTTTTAAGTGATTTATCAACGAAAGAAATACAAATAATCCTCTAGGTAGTTCACACAGCCTAACCCCTGTAGTTTACAATACTAGTAATGATACAGAAAATATTTTCTAAGAAATCACTGATCTTAAATTTTCTATATTGTCATGTGTTATCAAATAATTTTTAAGGAAACAGTCACCATCAATTCACCCTGTATATTATTTAATGGTAACCTACATGCATTCTGAGGAAGCACTCAAAATTAATTCCTCAAGTGGCCTTGTAAAATAACTATAGATACTATGAGGGATAACTCAACATCAATCCCCCCTATGGTATCACTTCATGATAATTAAAATATACACTCTGGGAATTCCCACAACATCAATTTCCCCTATGGCCTCATTACGACAGGTTTCTACAACCCCTTGTAAAGCGATCATGCTCAAATGAAAACTAGAAACCTATGTAATCATCATGAACTACTAATCTAAACAACAACAACATACCATAGAATGTCAAATAATAATTATTCCACCCAATAATACTAGTCATAGAAATCAAGCAGCACCCTAATAAGAAATGGTAGAAGAAAAGAATAAAAAGAAAACATGGGGAAAAATACATTGTATGGAAAAAAACCTATTATCAAATAATTAACCTCTATCTAATCAAACAAGGAAGAGTATGAAAATAAAAAGGATAAAACCATAATAACACAACACCCCAAATGAGGGCATCAGTAAATTATGAAAATATAACACAAAGACTAACTACATAAAGGCACAAACCACCTACCTCATTATCCTAAGATCAATATACCAGATCCTCATGCCTTGAATCTCCCTATAATGTAATTGATCTATACAAATATTTATGACATTCAACCAAGGATTAATTTTGGTAGAGGAGAAATCAGTAGATGATGTTCAAGAAGAATGAAGAACTCAATGATGTTATTCTGATGCAATCGACGATGGTCAATTCGATGAACGGATGGAGATTCAGGGGCTCAGAGATGATATGTGGCTGTATAGATGCTCCGAAATGAGATAGGTTGAGAAGAAGAGAATTATTTCTGTCAGACGCGACCCAGGTCCGTTTAATGAAAATATGTACATGGTTTGTTCATTAAAATTACACGGGGTGTACTTTCCTTTTTGGGCTATGCTTTATGTGGTTTACCAGTCCCCACACACATCCATGTACTCAGCCGATTATTGTCCAGTACACAATCACCCATAGCAACTGAGTACATGGCATGTACAGATGAATACACAGCATGTACTCTTGATTTTTTCAGAAACTCCAATTTTTCATCAAAGACAAAAAAAAAGAAAAACATGCCTGAAACAATTATTCGGGTTCTTAATTATATATTTATCTAATTAATTTGGTAGTGTTTTTTATCCTGAGAAGTTGTGTAGGATATTACATAGTAATCCAAATACATTATTGGACTCTAACCACCATGTGATATCATATTGGAATTTATCCGCGAATCATTTTTATTTCATGTTATATGTTACTTATTGATTTTTATATTTCCATTATCATATGACTCTATGTTCTATATATTATTCCATCATATGTTTATTCAATATTCATTCCATTTATGTTATCATTTTATTACTTATTACTCATGTTCAATGTTTCATTTCCATTTTTATTCCATTACTATGCTTTTCAGCTCACCCCTTTTCTCTAGGTATTCTATAGGATATCATATGATGCTATAGGAGCTCAAAGGTTGTTTTGAGTTCATTACAGAGATTAATAAAAATATTTTTTATTCTATTTCATGTTTTATATCATTTTACCCAGACATTCAAAGTCCATACAATCTTTGATTCTTGATTTATATTAAATGGATAATTTATCTTAAAATTAATCAATAATCTGTGTAAATGGATTGTACCACTATAATATAATATATTTTATTTACATAGTATGATCCATTAAATATTTCTACATATATATCTGGATTTTTCTCTCAGAGTTGGTATCGTGTTATTGTTGTTGTGGAGACCAATAGAAATTTTTTACAAATATTAATATATATAAATGAAAACATACACATATATTCATAATAAAAGGTTCTCCCATTGAATGTGAACTCTTTTGGAAAATATGAGATTGTATTTTTTTCCAGGACATGGGGGTTACCCATAACAAGATATAATTTTATACATCATTAGTTGTTCCATAAGAAATAATCGTTGGATGGTATATAAAATAATATAAATTATAAATTATTTTAATATAATAAATCTCTAATCACAACCGTACTTTATATGTAAATATATATGTTTGTGTGTGTGTGTGTTTTTATATAGAATATCATGGGTTATCCACATAACGTTGGGATATTATAAAGGACGAGGAGGAGGAGAGACACTATCGATGACTTCATACTCGAATCATGGATCAATAATTAATGATTAATGGATATTCAGAGAGAGAATGAAAAATGTACTTATCTCTAGAGCATAATTGATAGAAAATTTGTTCTTCACCAATAATTGATATATTCCAAATGAATGACTTGTTATTTTTATATTTTTTAATTTTTTATTTGATTATTGAGAATTGATAACATTTTATATTTATCTCTTTGATTTCCATTCTCAGAGGAGCTTTGAAATATTTTAATATTTTCTGAAACATATTATCTATATTTATTACATGCATACTAAAACCTATTTATTTAAAAATATTTTGATAATTCAAAAATACCATAATAACCAATTATATATATATTTCATTCATTTTTATTTTTACCACCACCATTCATTGGGTTCTTTATCATTATCCCGTGGTGCAAGAGATTTGACATGACCAGGAAATCTCATTCCTAATCAAACTAATGGAGTAATGAATTTTTCCTAGAATACATATGAATGTATTTTTTATAAATAGATCAATATAGATTTATGGAATATTGTAAATGTATTTATGGTTTGGGCCCCTGAACAATGACGGGAGGAGTGACGACTACCACAAGAGGGATTGGAGTTCCACATTATGGCCATAAGAGGCAGGGAGTGGATGATCATGGAATATCACATTATGGCCACACAAGGGATATGAGATCCACATTATTTCCATTAGAGTATGTGAGTGGATAATCAAAGAATTTCACATTTGATTTTATCAGATTTATATGAGACTTATATAATTAATGTTAGTTGAAGGTTTAGACTAGTAAATCACTAGAATACCATACCTTCAATTTGTTAGAAACAAAATAACATGAACTATACTATTATGGAAGAATGACCGTGTTACAACGAATATAAATGTAGAATTTCATTTTTTTCTGAGATACGTATCACAAACCACATTGTACAAAGCACATTCCATGTGACTCTACCTTTATTATCCAACTATATTTCAAGAGAACATGCATATGACTACAAGTTAACATACATGGAATGTCTTGATATTGATGTGTTTTGTGCAGGTACATGGATTACTAAGCCATTTCCTATGATGAAAAATCCCATACCATTACGAAATGTCAATTATTATGTGACCCTATGTATATTTCATGTAATTTTCTAATAACATTCAACTATTCACATATCTCTCATCAATTATTGGTTTTAGCCTTATTATTTTCTAATCAGGTTCATTTTATCATATAGGATGTAGTGGTAGTGTTTGTTTTGGAATCAGAGATACAAACCATAGTGTTACAAGTGATACACTTCATTAATAGATTCTTAACTGATATCAGTTATCAGTATTGATAACCATAGAGATGTCGATGTTTTAACTCCCCAAAATCACAATGGAATGTTCCCCTACAATCATCAAAACGATAGTGTCAGTTATGCCTCATACTATTGATGGTGATATTCAACTATCTATTTTGTGGTACTGTCCCATGATCAAGCTTCGATGAGGAGGAGGTACACATTAGGGGATTGTTCTCCCATGGCCATGGAGCATAGTATTGAGTAATGATCCCAAAAATCGGATTCTTACATGGTTTTGCGTTGTTCTTATAATTGTATATGAGAGCATTAGATCTATTAGTAGACTTATCATCATATTTAACATTCAATGGAGAATGTTACTTCTCTCCTTTTATGACTGGGGTTCTGGTATTATAAAATATGACTTTGAATTGTTTCATCTAGTACTATGGGTTGTGCTAACATCATTATTCAATTTCATCCCTACTATTTTTAGAGAATTATACTACGAATATTCATACTCACCTCGAAATGGGCTATTACAACTTGTGTGGTATCTTACGATGATGACCAAATGATCTATGATGACCTTTGTGGACCTGGTATCAGTTGGGTATAGTGGTATATAGAGATGATAGCTGTGTTCGATGGCCAATCATTGAGATTGTGAATTATTATCTCTTCATTTTTCCCATTTGTCTGTTATTTTTAATTGGGGACCTCTTATATGGTTATGTTTATTCTATTCCAATGTATATATTTTCTATTAACATTTTATACTTGGTTATATTTCCTAGAGGTTGTTACATGTATTTATTACTCTATATATGTTCTAGTTTTAAATTTATCTCTACACTATTAAATGTATCCATGTGTGTGTGTGTTTCTGTGTGTACAATTACATTAGGATAAGGACACACATTTTAAGGATAAGCCTACATGATTCTTGTATCCATCCCCAAGACTCTAGGATGTATTTTTGAGTCACTCGTGGCTTATTAACATCCCAAAAAATCCCTCTATTAGTAGGGTGAGGAAATAAAAACTATATATTGCCTAGATATATTAATAAAATCATGAAAAATGATATATCCGAAATGATAAAATAAAATTATTTCCCATATAGTGAGAAACAATGGAGGAATTAAATTAAATAAACACTATACACCACCATAATAGGTAAATATTAGGAATGTCATCCTACAAGCCCATTAATGAGTCTTTATCATAGTCAAAATACAATAAAACTATAACATTACTCTCATATATGGTAACATTGATGTCTATCCCATGTGACCTAGGGATGAATCTCTAAAATACCCTAACTATGTCCCACATATCTTACCTTTTTTCTACAATGACGCTATTTAGTAAAAGAAATAAATAATACCATTCTATGATGAAATTTGGTAACAACCCAACTCAAACCCCCTTAGTCTATGCTATATAGCCTCATGACCTCATCAATTCCTCCTCCTAATCAAGAGTCTTTGAACTAGCAGTGAGGGTATAAAATCCATTAGTAAAGAGGCAGTAACCTCAATATGATATCCTTTCCCCAATAATATAAATTATATTTAACATATAATTTTCATTTTTACTGAAGAAAAGAATGCCACAGTCCAAATATGTCATGCATAAATAATTTCCCACATTGATTGGAAAGAAAAACTAATTTATTAGTGAAAGAAGATAAATCAAATAAAACACAATAGGGAATATAGATTCCATCACTATTTTCCACCCATTTCATGTTCCACTACATTGTTTTCTTCCATGGGGACCTTACTATCATATGAGTTTTTTTCACACCGTACATGAGTGAATCTATCAATGTTCATACATATACTAAAGCTATATTATAAAGGGAAAGGGGATCATCTTAGACAACTAACCAGTGGTGCATGGAATATGTAGTAGACTAGTATGGCATCTTAGGGACTTTTGTGTTTTTAATTTATTTATAATCTTTGACTAATAATATGTTTCATCTTGACGCATGTGTGAATGTTTATTTTTGTATGAAATGAGATCCATGTGATATAATTTACTACCACATTGTCTAATCTTTAATTTATATATATATTATTGTTTTAAGGATATAATTCTTATGGTATTTTCTCTCCACATATAGCCTTTAGGACCTTGTTACTTATTGGTAACTTATTTCATTTGGGGAGGAGTTCATTATTTCATATGGATATCTAGCTCATGCAAGTAGGTTCAGGTCAATGTGTTACTTTAGAAATGGTTGTAAAAAATTGACTCTGTCATTAATTTATGGTATATAAATAAATTATATAATTCATATTGGTGGTAATATGTTATATATTTTACAATAATGTTGGTATTTATAGGATAATAAATCATTTATTAATGTAGTGGAAAACATAAACAAAAAATTAATTGAGATTTAAACACTATAAAAGTAAATCCTTGTGTAATAAAATAACTAATATATGTACCTACCAATAATGATGGACAAATATTATATTATTAAACACTTATTCCATTTAGTTTACCAAGAAAAAACCCAAACAATACTTCCATTATGGTGTATCCATAGGCAAATTATATTACATATTAGTTTTCTAGAACCGTCTATCAATGCATGGAAATTTATAATTTATTTGGTGGAAGGGTAACAATGAGAGATCTATAAGAGTAAATAGTTAGAACCAAAATTGTTTTCAAGTTCAATATTCATGTAAATAATTATCTTTATATAGGCCTCATAGAAATAAAAATAGTTTTATATTCATAATGTACCCATAAATGGAATGTACATAAAATGATTATAATTCCTACCCAAATTATATACAATTAAACTAACCATTAATTATCATAAATATCTCATCGTACAAGAAACATATTTATAATTGTGGTCATATGTGAAAAATTATTAAATGATAATGTATAATTTCTATCTATTATGATACATAATAAATCATCCATTGAATCATACAATATGAATTTTTTTATAAAAATCATTATGATATGGTCTTTTTCTATAATCTAATTTAATAATATTATTTTCCAAACAAGGGAATGATATCCTAAAGCCATTCTATATGATATTCCTTAGACATAGGATATAGTATAATTCGATTTATATATGTTATACCAAATATTATTTTTATAATATGGTATATGATAATTAAATTATTATTATTATATATCTATATCAATATCCCACTTTCACTAAACCCACAAATAAATTTATTCATTTCATATTATTTTTTATTATATTCATGAGAAAGTGATTCCATAAACAATTTTTTTAGTTATACCATAAAACTCTTTAAGAAATATATCATCATCATCACATTATATCACATAACATATAATAACTGATTATTATGCATACAAAAATAATTTTGGATAATATATAAATCAATTTTATAAAGCAGTATGAGTATTATAGAACTCAATAAAAATTTAATAAAACATATTGTGTAACCTCAAACAGAATTTTAATATAGGAATTTAATTTTAATTTCTTAATTCATTGATATAAGAAATTAGATTCCTATCGTAATGCGATTTTCCTAGTAAATAAATAACGTGATCTACCACAGTCACTCACATAATCATGTATCCATATATAATTTTCAATATATATCACAATCAAAAATAAATTTTCATACAGTCCTTTTTTCTAATACCTTGAGTAAACTAATGACACATAGCATTTTGATCAGATAAAACATGTAACACATTCTCAATTATATGAGTATTGTATGACTAAATGAAAGAACATATCAGCTACGATTCTGCAAATTAAATGATAACATCACACAACCATCATAAAAATATATATTTATATAACCTGTTAAATATTTTTTAATTGAAATACACATTGTTAATATCATTCACAATCTTAGATTTCATACTTATTATACTAGTAGAGAAATCCATTTTTAGTCAATACTCAATCAATTAAATTATAATCATGATACACAACCACCTTAGTTTTATCTAAACATCAAGGGTTGTTTGTGAATGAAATAATTGATTGAAAATACACATAATAGATATGAATAACCTTATATTTTTGGGATTCAACTTGATGCACCCACCACTAGTATACAAAAAGCAGAGTGTAATTATTCAAGATGTATTCTTGGTTGGTTTTGATTCACAAAAAAGAAATCATTTTCTATCTCAACACTATATTTCGTATCTCTATATGGTATTCAACCCTTGATAACCATAAAATTTAACTAAAATCCCAAATACACTATGATGGTAATCTATTAGAGATAACTGAATGTAAAACATCAAAAGGTATACTATATTATTTATTTTTATAATGCCTGTTTAAAATTTGATTTAAAACTAATTTGGAGTCTAAAAATATACCTTTTATTTTCTATAAACTGTTATGAATAACATCAAATCCATACATATGATCATATCATGGGATATTTCAAATAAAAACCCCTCATTTGATACATTTTATTTCTTTTCTTTTATGATTTTTTGTAAAAATTACAGATATTATTAATTTTGTGATAAACTCTATTAGAATATATAATTTAACGCTCCAACAATTTTTTTAATATTTTATGTATATAAATAATATTTACTTCAATAAAAGACACAAATAATTATCATTTTTTTAATATTTAAACATTGAATTCAAACATCATTACATAAAAACATAAAATGAAACCCCATTAATAAAATTTTCATTTATTTAAAACTATCTATAAGTTAATTATAATCATCTTTTAATTATTTATGGTAATACAAAATTCTGCAAAATAGTTTGTGTATAACAATAGATCTATTTTCAAATATTTCATCATAATAATTCATTAAACCCATTTTGAATAAAATATTATTATATCATATATTTTTTATTGTTCTAATTTATTATCTGATATCTTTATCAAATATCTATGTATAAAAATAATCATGTTAGTCTCACTGAAATTACATCCTCTTTAAAATAACATGTTATGATAAAAAAAATCTAATTTTTAATATAACTTATTTATTTTAATTGGAATATAATGAAATAATAAAAACCATATCTCATATTGTAATATATGTACTTATAATATTATCCATAATATAATAAATTATATATTAAAATAATCCATTGATGGATGATGTAAGATAAAATCGTTTAATTTCAAAAAATGTATTGGACAATCGATATTATAATTGATAAAACTCATTTTATAATTATATATTATTAAATAGGTTATCAAAATTGATACTTAATAAATAATTCCTTTTAGAATATCAAATCATTTAAAAAATAGACAATTGAAATTTACAGACATATCTTCTCCTATGATTAGAAGAAATTGAAACTCAAAATACAAATATTTAATTTTAAATTCATTAAATTATTGATATTTTCCATCACACACAATTTTTTGATATAAATATTGATAGCCCTATATTAAATTATAATTCCATGATTTCATCAAGAAATCCATTTTTTATATTTAACAATTTTTTATATTTTTTTAAAAATTCCATAATGTGTTATATGTATCACCTACTATTATATATAAATAAATTTATTTTATAAGATTAATACAAGATATGGAGTTTCCCAAGATCATTATTGAACATTTATGGTATCATATACAATTTCTCAACTAATATAAATATATATATTATGAAATTTATTAAACTCCCCTTATATGTATAATAAGGTTTCTATATTACTATTCATGGTAGACCCTCAACTTCCACGACTCTAATACTTTTTTTTGAATAATATATATTTTTATAATATAATACATCATTAAGAAAATTGAAATTAAACCTTTTTTATCTTATTATATTATAGTAAAAATAATGTGTTGATTGGAAAATATTTTTGTTGAATTATTTTATATTGTATTCATAACAAACAATTAGATCCTTTATGATGGTGGTTTATGAATAATGATCATAGAAAAATTATGGATCATTAATGACCAAAACCACACTGAGTTGTTCATATACCCGATTATATTTAGTGGATGGGTTGAGGTGAACATACAAAAATCCATAACTCACTATTATAATATTACTGAATCAGTATATGTAAATTTTTTTAGCTTTTATATATATAATATTTTCTATATTTCTAAAATCCAAAATGATTCCATATTTATGTCTTGATTTCATAACACCGGATCCATCATTAAAAAATAATAATGTTGAAATATTTATAATTATTATATTTATTTTTATAGTTATTTTTCAATTCTTATTTATCTTTATCATTAAGTGGTTTATACAATTTTTATCTGACATGGAAAACAGTACTTCATTCATGATAATGACTCTCTAGTTCCTCTCCATGTCAAAAAATGTGCATCCATTATTACATTATTTTTAATTGATTTATATCATTATGATTAATCCTTATATTATTAACATTATATCAATGATGGAACATTTTATCAAATGTGTATCATTTCTATAATATATTTCATTAGAATTTTTATTCAATGTACATCAACAAAAATGATAAAACAATTTTAAATTTAATCACACCAATAAATTAAATATGATCAATATTTCCATTATAATGTACTCTTTTTATAAATTTTAAATCATATAAATATTTATATATATAATTATGGAAATAAAATAAAATAGGAATCATGAATATCATTGTAAATCTTTCATTATCAAATTCAATCATAAATATTTAAATAAAACTATTCCTCATGTATTATAGACACATTATTAATTTTCATATATATGTAACTTAAAATAATTCATTACATTGGCACAAAATACAATTAAGGTCCCCATAATCTGAATTTCATATATAATAATATCCATGTATGCCATGATCTAGAATGAACGACCCAGTTGGATGATAATGGCCTTAATAACTATTTCCATTCAAATGAATATGTCACTTATTTTTTAATATATTTTAAAACCCTACAATCATATCAAATTAATTCATATTAAATTTTTTAAGTTTTTTTATTATTAGTTTTATATTTTATTTCAACCACCAAATTAATATTTTCAAACCATATTGATGGGTAATACATTATAAAACCCATAGCATTCCCCACTCTCCTAAATTAAAGTCCAATGATATTTATAAATATCAAAATTCATAATATAGATTACCTATATGAATAAAATTAATGTAATATATTAATATAATAGAAAACTAATAACACATAAACTATTAATCATAGAGATTTTTTTAATAAAACCCAACCTTTCTAGATAATTCTAATACCCCATACCTAGTAAGAGGTCTAACATAATGTCAATTTACCCAGAAATCATAACACAATAGACGTCAATTCCATACTCAATTTACACCTAATATATATATATTAAATAATAAATTTCATAATTACACTTCCTGAACTAGTACAAAAAAAGAATATTTAGAAGAAAAATCATTAAATTATTTATTATCAAACTGTGAATATAACTCCTTAAAAGAAGAAATGATAATATATGGAAATAGTAAAATATTTTAACTAAATTAATCATTAATTCATAATATTAAAAACATAAATTGATTTCTAGACATTTTAAATAACTCTAAATGAGTATATAATCCACAAATTTATAAGTAAGATTGTAATTTATATACAATTCATAAATGATGAAGTTATAAACAGATTAACCCTTTTACATGAAATATATATTTCATAAATCATAAATATAAATACATTATATTTATTTAAAATATAATCTTACTCATATAATTAGTCATATTATATTCTACAAAAACAATTTTATATTTGAAATATATATTTTCTGAATATGTTATATATTATATAAACATTTTACAAATTAATTATGTTATATTAATTATTTTTTTTGAACATTGATAATATTAATTATCAAAAAATACAATTAATATGGATTGAATACTTCTCTCTTATAAGTCCTTTAATATGAACACATATAATAATTATTTATAGAGAAATCACATTACCACAAAACAAAATCCTAATTTATCCATATTTTGTATATTATAAAAAAGAAGATAATATATAATTTTCTTATAAAAGTTTTATATTACCCCAAACAATAATTCAATTTAAATAAAATATATTATAATAGTATTGACTAATATTTGTAATATTCTATTTCATTTTATAACATTTAAAAAATTATTATAAAAAATTATGATTAATTAATTTATGAAAACATTATAAAATGAATAAATATACCTATTTAAAATTTTGTAAAAATTATAATCCCTAAATAATTTATCTAATTCACTTGATAATTTTGAAATTGAAAATTTTAATTCATCCCAATTTCATACGCTTGAGTTCACTCGTATTGTATGTTGGGTTATAGGGAAAAAAATTTACATGGGTAAAAATGGTCTCCTATCGATACAAATCTTATGTTCACACAATAGTTGTAATATTTTTAAAATATATCTATGACTTAAGGTGTAGAATTTTTTTAAAAAATATATAGTGCTTTATAATTGTGGTTTTCGATGGACTCTGATATTTACAATCAGGGATTAGGCATAATATAATATAATATCACCTATATCATAAAGCTTATATGATGAAATGTTTCATAGAATGAATGTTCTGTAATTTAAAGATATCTCAAAATACAAATCCATATTTTCTAGGCTGTAATATATGAAAATAAAAAAGGATTATATTGTGATTATTTTTCTAATATCAAATATAATAAAATAAATTCCAGTTATAGTTTATAATATCATATATTATAAAAATATTAATAGTTCAAAGTCTAATTTTTCATCAGAATTTAATATTTCATTTCATCAAATAAATAAATATATATTTCATTTCCTATAATGGTTTATATGGTAAAAATTTATTCCACATTTTAATGTTTATTTACAGAAGTATAGAATATTGTAATTCACTGATTTGATAGTTGGGTATCTATGTAATGAATGATATTTATTCAATTATTAGAATCTAATAGGTAATCCAAACCCTTAATGTTAATCCTATTATGTTGGATGCATATATAAATAAATTATAAACATGTGTACTTTAAATCATTATTCTATGAATACACCATTATAAAAAAGTATTTATAAAAAATTTCTAGGATGATTCAATGAGATCCTTCCACCAACATTTATCCATGGTCCAATTAAATAACCCAATTTTTGGGATCAACCCTCCAAGAAGGAATGGTAAATTGGTACCTTATAGGTTGAGAAGGAAGAATAAGGAAAGGGATTTAGGGAGAATCATTGGGGGAATTAGATATGATCATATTAAATTTTCATTACCTTATATTTTAATATATAGTATTATAGGAAAACCATTTATTCACATTCATAAAACATAAAACTAAATTATAGGATATCATAAAATTTGTTTCCATTTGATGATATGTAAAACATTTATAAACTCATTTTATTCATTTATAATTTTATTCATATATAAATTTTTTGATTTTTGATAGGAATTTGAGGATTATTTCGTAATGTTATACAATTATGATTGACTGAAATGATGAATAATAAACCCATATTTTAACATTATAATACTATTTATCAAATTATATCACTTATGAAATGATCATATAATTTATTCATAAAAAACCATATAACTCTAATGGAATATTAATTATATCTCTATAACATTCCATTTAGTATAACCTACACCAACACATACATTATCTGCTGTTTAATTCCATCTGTACACTATAACACGAACATGTCATCATATAAGATATTTTAGAAATTAAGCATAATATTTATATTGGATTTAGGAAATTTCATCAATAATTACATAATTATTAATAGGAATAAAGAAATAATAAGGACAATGAATCAATGATTAGAGTTAATGTTATATATTATATAGTATTGAATGTGATGATACATTTCGAGAACAAAATAGATGAAAATAACTAATTTTTTAGATTTTATTTGGTAAAGTAATATATTGTATACTCTTGATCCTTATCTATAGCTTGAAAATAGAATACATAGGATGAAAATACATATATGATGTTTCATTAATGAAGATAAAGTAGTTTGGTGACATAGTTTAGGATATAATATGTTTTTAATATATGTAAGATAAAGTAAAATATATAGTTTGAAAAAAATGTTGATAATTTCAATGGATCTTACAATGAATGATTTATACATTATTTTTTGTAATATGGATTTTTTTATTTTAATAATTAAAATCTATTTTATTATGCATATACACAAAAAAATATATGTATATCTATTAGGATACTTCATATAATTTATATTTTTTGTTTTATTGATTTAGAAATTGTATAAAAAATACATAATTTATTCTTATTATATAAAATTATATATTACTTGTAATAATTTAATTTTATTAATAAATTATTCGATAGACCAGTTTGAGTAGAATTAAAAAATATTATTTAATGAAAAATAAATTTAAAACATTTATTAAATATATTTTCACAATATATATGTTTTATTAATGTGAATGTAACTTTAAAATTCATCATATGTAGTTTCTAACACTATAATTATTAATTATAAATATGTTAATATATTTAGGTATATATTGATTCTTATTACAACAATGTTTTATATCAATGATGGATTATATATAAATTCCCAAAATCTATAGAATATAACAGTTACCTATAGGTAAAATTCTATTAATATTAATTAATTTATGTTAAAGAGATTTTATGTTATAAAAGAGTATATATTTATATGGATTATGAATATCATAAACAAATGTGATATACATTTTAAATTTTAGAGGATGATTTCAACCCTAGAGCCCTAAATTCTCACCAAGATTGATGATTTTCAAAATTAATTTATCATTTTAACTTAATTATAGTGTATAATAAGTGATGTTGATGGTTAAATATAATAATGGGGAAAGAATGGACCTGAAAATAAATAATTAGAAAATTTGGAACAAAGGTATAATTTCATTTCCAATAAAAACCAATGATTAAAAATAGATTAATCTATAGTAAATAGTAAACTAAAAAATTTTATTCCAAAGGAAAAATGTAATATAAATATTATATTTAATTATGAACTAAATAAGATATGGATTATTGAATGATTATAATCTAAATCTTCTAGTAACATAGGATAAAATAATTTTATGTTCACTATAGTCATAGATCTAGGGATGTATCAATAATGGATGTTAAAAATGTTTTCGTAAGTATATCATAAAAAATTAAATGAACACATACTTACATATACATAGTATTTGATAAATAATTTATTATGATATTTTATATCCCTATATTCAGTTCCCTTGAAATCCCATTCATGAACAATTCTAAATCTTGTAATCAGGTCCATGAGAAAATTTCAAACTCATTTAGGAATAGTTTTTTAGATATATATATATATGTAATGAATATAAACCTATGAATAAAACCATAAGTAAATTTTATGCCCCCAAATATGGCATGATCAATTATATAACATTTAAAAGTTGTGAGAAATAATAAATGGTATGAAAAAAACACATTGCAAAGACCAATGAATACATTAATAATAGATCATAATCCTAATATGTAAATTTATAATGTCACATCCCTCCCTATCTACATAATTTTGAACAATATATCATATTTAACTCAATTACACTTTCTCTCCGTCCTTTCAACACTCTTAGTAGTCTTTAGTCATATTATACTGACTCCAAGTAGGAATGATCATTGACATACCAATACTTATTATAATATAAACCATTAAATTAAAATTTAAATATCTCACCCATTTTATTACCCCCAAAACAATGTTTTATAAAAAATTTATTCCTTAAAAACCAATATCCATGGATTTACTAGGAGGTCCAAATTCCAAATTTTTTAAAATATTGTTAATTTTATCAACACACAATACATTTTCTATGTATTATTTAATTAATAAATCAAATCAAATCCATAAAATTTATGGGACCAAAATCAAAAGTTAATGTACTAATATATATGTATATATTAATAAAAAAATATAAAGGTAACATATACCAAGATATATTTTATAAAAGTTTGAACAAATAATTCTATCATTAGAAATAATTAAATGATAACATTATTATTTCATTAATGATTTCATACACATAATTTAAATTCCCATAATCCCATAGAATAATTTTTTATCTAATAAATGATAAAATAAAATAATTTTAAATAAAAAAAATTCAATGAAAAATCATGATCATTATGATCAACAGACAAATTTTATGACTACTTGATTTATCCTTATGATAAATTATCTATTTATTGAAAGAGAAGTTTAAATATTGGTCCCAAAAAGAATAAGAGTCACATGATATTAATTTAAGGATATAATGAATGAATCTTAGTATATTAATTTTTTTAAAATATTCAAAATATATATACAAAACTCATAAACAAGGTCAACATTAATGGTCCCAAATTTAATTCATGAGACATTACATATCTCTCAACAGATGAACACTGAATGCATGGTCTTGTTTTATATACCATAAATTATTAATTTTATACCATATATCTCCATGGAAAACAAAAAAAATTATATTTTCAATTATTATGAACACAAAAACCAGAATTCTATACTACATATTCCATGAGAGATGGCATGAGATAGTGAATGTATATATTCCAAATAACACAAAATTTGTTTTCTCTTTTTATTATCCCCATGATTTTTTATTGGATGGTGTAATCCTCGCATGAACCCTAAAAACACAATTTTTGTGATGGAAAATATATTAACTCAAATTGATTGATTTCGTCATACAAGTCCTATAAAACCAAGATGGAATCCCAATCCATAATATTCTTACACACACTAAATGTCACGAACCAGGCCGGGTCGCCATCCGACACGGTGCCTGACCCAGTCCGCGGCAAGACCCGAAGGGCGTTCCCGATCCCCACGGGCTGGCACAATTACCTAGGTATCAATATTAATAAGTGGGAATGATCTTACCCAAAATAAATGATATAAAAAAACTAGCTAGATAAATAAACTAAAACGAGAAGAAAAAAAACAACCTAACACGACTTAAAACTATGAACATTTTTAAAGTCTACTACTCGAACCAAGCACTAAAAAGAAAAGACGACAGCGGAAACTAAATCTCTTACTCAAACCACCCGGAAGAAGAGAGGCCACAATGACACCACTCTACATGTAAAGACCAACTGCAACCTAAACCACCATCACTGAGCACGAAGTGAAAACCTGGAAAGAAGAAGAAACAGAATCTACTTACACCCAAGGGTGTATGTAGGGTGTGAGCTGAAAGCCCAGTAGGATGCCACCAAGAAAATGTTCCATGCATAATTATTAAAAGACAAATACATTTTCAATTTAATAGAATAAAAATAAACAAGTGATTAAAGAATTTAATGAAAACAATTTTTAAGAGGAATCTTCTCTAAAAGGAAAACACCTTAAATTATCTTACATATGCCCACACACACATGCACGTACACACGTACACACACACACACACACAAAGACGCATGCACAAACGTACACACGCACACAAAGAGATGCACACACACACGTACACATTCACACACACTTTTCTTGGTAACCCCAATGTTACACCGTGTGCCGACGGTGAGCAACAAGCAGAGGAAGAGCAAAATACGTGGGAGACCCTAAAGATACTAGAGAGAAGTGGGACATTAGAACCTCACATCTCAGTGAAACGTATCACACATTCCCGTGCACATGCCACCGTTAGGGAAACACCTCCTACCATAGTGGTCTCCAGTCATCATCCAATCTTTAGTTAGTGTTGTAAACATCAATCCCACTAAGTGAAACTAGGCTGAGGCCACTCCCGTATCACTAGCACGCTAGTCTAGTCCACCCACCTAGTACCCAGGCTTCCATTTTGTGCTCAAGTAATTAAAAGTTCATTCCAAGTGTCATAATAATACACCCAAACCAATAGAGACATCACACACACCAAAAAACACCATTCGCACACACATAAGCCATTTGAAATAATACGCACACTAAAATGTTCCAAAACTCAATATGCATTTCTTACCCGACCAATTAAAGCAACTGCACGGTCAATGAAAACACATTCATTATCAAACATGCCACTAAAAAAATTTATTAAAAAAACTCTGCAAATGTCTCCTGACTTTAAGAACCAAAATATTCACAAAATTTAATCAAAAACAATTTTTAACCCTTAATACTCATTTAATAAAACAACCCAATTTCTATCATAATTAAACTTTTGAGAGAAAAACAACGCTTTACACACATGATAGAGAAAAACCCTCTTACATGACTATATGCAGACCTCACCACCCCAGAAACACAATCCGCATCACACACACAATTAAATAAATCACCCGCACCGTTAAAAAAAGACAATTGTTATAACTAAATGGACTGCGAGAAAAATTTACCAACCCATTTTAAAATACACTGAATGCCTTTAAATGCCACTAACATGTTAAATGTTCATTTATGACAACACGAAAATAAACACAATGCATAAAACAACATTTTAACCCTTTTCACATCCTAACAAATAATCCACGTAATTTATAAACCACAATTAAATTGTTCAATATGGGTTTTCCACAAACAACATAAACAAGATACTACCAAATCAAATATGCATTAGATCTCAAAAACAACCCAATTCACAGAAGTAAAAATAATAAATAAATATGTTAAACTAATCAAAATCACAAATTAATTCATCAGACAATAAAAAATTTGTGGAACCACATACCTGAGTGTTGAAAAACCTCAAATATCATAGTAATGCTCCAAACACGCATCAAAATCACTGCAATCAACTTGAATAAACTAACACCAAATGATCAACCAAATTAAAAAATATTGAACCAAATCCTAAAACAAAACCCCTTTATACAACTTAAACAAATTGAATGAATTACCAATAGAGGTATTTCACACTTATAGGAATGGTCCGAAGAGCCGTCCGAGCAAGATGTTTAGTGCCGGAAGGTGTCGCGCTGGCTGGTACCGTGCCAGAAGAAAGCACGGCCAAGGGAGTCGCAACCAGGGGAGTCGTCATAGTGTTTCATCATGCTGGAGAAGAAAAAAAGGATCATCAAGAGGATAATGGGATGGCTGATTAGCGAGGTCGCCGGAAAAGGGAGACAAGGCAGCGGTGGGGGCTGCCGGGAAGAGGAGGTCAGCTGGTTCGGTGCGCCGCTTCGCCAAGGACTTGGCTGAACAGGAATGGGGGATCATGGGGGCGGAGGCGGATGATGCGAGCAAGGAGGTGTGGCGGTTTGTGGAGCATCACGAGGTCAAGAGAGGGGGAGTAGGGCTGGGGTTCGGTGAAGGGACGTCCTGGAACTGGCAGAGGAGGGAGGCGGTGTGTGGGTCGCAGCGCTGGAAAAGGGATGGAGGTTGTTCGGGTGACGGCCAACATGGGGGTTCCAGGGGTGAGGTCCGAGGGACAAGGCCGGACAAGCTGGAGAGGGAGCATGGGTGCACCGCAAAGCTAGGAGAAGGGAAACGAGATGAAGAAGAAGCAGAAAAAAAATAAACGGGAAAGGGGGGAGCCAGGTTGTGGTGCACAAAAAAGATGAAGGGGGTAAGAAAACCCTACCCAAAAAAGAATAAATAAAAAAAATAAAACTTAAAACTAAAAATGAAAATGACTAATAAAAATAATAATAACAATAATAATTATAATAAACTAAAATACAAATAATATAATAATAATTATAATAATAATCTCAAATAATATTGTTTTTTCAATAAATTAATTTGTCATATTTTACCACACTTGATTTTATTTTATCTACATTTTATTACTCATTACATTGTCTTTAACTTCCTTAAACCCCGGACAGGGCGTGCAGCGAGCTGGGCGAGGTCACGCGGCGACCCATGTGAGGTCGCGCGGCTTCGACCGCAGCCCGTTGGATGTAACAATGGGAAAACATCCGTTTTTAAATATATATTGAAGGAAAATTTAATTCAGACCATAACCCAAACCACCCAACTCCCAATAAAAATAAAAAAATAATAAATAAAAAAATGACGGTTGTGACAATTCTCCCCACCATAAAGCTTTCCGTCCCCGGAAAGCTACAACTAAGGCTGAACCCCAAAGAAGAGATTGTTACCCCACTAAGGATCAAGGAGGATCCCAAAAATAAACAAGTGGAAAGAGGAAAAAGCATCGTGCTCAGAGAAAGTGACTCCAAGACAACCCCATGAAACTCATAAATAGACCTTCTGATATGTGTCGCCCACACCGAAGAGCTAGAACGTCTCCAGTTGACTGATCCAGGAAAGTGACTCTCGCGCTCGCGGAACCCAACTTCACACGCTGAAACATATCAATAATTACTAAACGAAAACCGCACCATTTGGATAGAACGAAAAACAAGGTCAAACCACCTCCACTGAACACTCGTCTCACTTGTCACAAATCCATATTTTAAAACCAAAGGAAATGATCAACATGAGGAGGCCCGAGGGGCTCCCCACCATTAGGGACTTACTTGTGCTCGAAACGAGACTGGAAAGTCGACAACGATTTATTATATAGACCTTTTTTGAAGACTCGTCGTGGGTCATGCCTCCATTAGAACTATGAAAGGATACAAAACATTAGAAATTTTCTGACGGGGACCAAGCACCCCACCACCAGGGGCGGGGAGGGTCGAGCCTAACTACCACGTGTCAAAACCACGGCCGGAGACAGACCAACATCCTCAAATCCCATGATGAGTATCATTCAAAATATAGAATGATTTACCCAACAGACTCCCATAAGGTCCACTAAAAAAATTGCATCCAGTGGGACGCAACCCCTAAGACTTTAAGGCACAAGACGAACACGTGTCCACATGGTCACAAAAACCATATGCAACACGACGGCTCATTCGATGTGGAACAACATTGGAGACAATTTATAATGCCTCTAATTTTATCATTAGTGACAGGAATAAAGTTGGGGTCCCGTACACTCCCGGGGTTCCTAACCACGCGCCAGCTTCACTCCGGGCCCTATGGCTGGAGACCTGATGTTTGAAGCATCTCCTGCCTCGCAGTCAGGCATTGAAAACTCCTGAACAGAGCTTCTCCTTTTTGTGTCACATGCAACCACACTGCAACCAAGACACCACCAGCAAACACGACACATTACAACATCTGATTGATCATACGCGAAACATTCACCAACACCAGAGTTGAAATAGTGCATGCACATCACCCTTATATTACACCACCAATCATCACCTAAACATTACCATTTCTGTTGAGAGAAAAATTACGCTGATAAAGACTTTAAACCGTGTCTTGAACAAGACGTGATTCCTGCAAACGACTATAGCAGCCTCATACGACTGGGTCTGCCAAACTAGTAGCCTAACATGAACCCTTCCTTAAAATAAACAATCCAAAGACCACAGTTCATTTAGAACGATAGACCGGACTAACAACTTAGGGTTGCATCCACCTTTTTTCCACTAGAGTCCCCTTTACCGCTTCCAAACCACCGTTGACTATCAAAGGGACCTCCCGCTACAATACGTCACCGAACAAGACCCCTGAAGCCGATGTAAATACTGCAAAGCCCTTCAAGACACTGGTCCACACTGAAAATTATGAACCTCCTTCACCCTTCCCCATTGGATTTCCTTTCACCATTTCCAGAGGAATCCTTCAAAAGCAACGGCATCAAATTTCATATCCGACAACTCAGACAACATAAAGAAACCAGAACTCTATTCAACTCTCCCGGCATCTGTCATCCCGCTATGAGAGGATCCACATAGTTGTAAAAAGGAGAGGTGGGTTCAATTCTAGGATTCAAAAGATAGTCGTTAGATCAACTGGAGTGTCGACCAATGGGGAATTACCCTTGGCCACACATTAATCACATGTCAATTCTTTATGGGGGGTGTACACTAATCCAGAAAGAAAATCATGGACTCAACCGAACTGGTCCTATGGTCAAGACATACCACAAGAAAACACCAAACATGCAGGGGAAACCACTACAAGGTCTCCCCGACATACTATTTGAAAGAGACCATCAACCACGCGCTTTCACACCAACAGACCAACAAGAATTCAAAGTCAAGACAAAAATCAGTCAGAAAGGATTCTTGGATCAAAACGTCTCACATACAACCTTTCAATATTACGAGGACACACCACACAATCACCTGTTATTGAAATACACCATGTTTTTATTTACCCAAAAAATTTTAAAAACAAGCTAACCCAATGGGTTGTACAAACACCAACGGCGTCCCATGAGCCTCAATATCTTGATGTCGTGTTTAGGGGCTACTATGGAAACCACCTCTAGAAAAAAAATCCATAAATTGCCAAAAAAAATTACATGGGCATCTACTATAAATGTTCCCACTAAATTCATTAAGAACGATAACAACATTTACATAAGGGACTCTACAATCCCATTACCGATATGAAAACCCAAACCTCTAAAAAAAATTGACAGTTTTATCCAATCTATAGAACAAGGCAGTACTCTGAATGAATTATTAGTCCACACAAAAAATATACATCTAATATTTGAAGAGGATGAAATATAATTTCATTATTTTTATCATGAAAAAATTCCCACACAATTTATAATGCCTCATAATCATTCTACATTATAGTAATGAATTAAAAAAGCATATATAGACTAAAAATATTTTAGTAAATACCATGGGAATAGGAAGAATCTCCAAATCCAGTGACAATAAAGGAACTATGTAATGTGAATTGGAGTGATTGTATCCTAAAAAATTGATAACATACAATTTGAAAAATTAAAATCATACCGAAGATATAAATACCTGAAAATTTTTTATTGTTATTTTTAATTTTATTGAATTATTAGGAGGCTGCAAAAATTGACGCTATGTGATTCCGAGTACTAGAGATTCCGGAACGAATGTTTGAAATTTTTTAAGGAATGTTTAGTAAATTTGTAGGCAGAAATTTCTATATCTTGAACCACTGCTCAGAATAATAATATGAGGTTACTATTGAATTCTCATCATCAATATTTGCTTAGATGAAGCTTAACTCTGACCAAAAACTATCGAACAAAAATGATAATTTTTGGACATTCAAGAAAAAAATATTAAAAATATTAAAATATTTTTTATTAATTTATTAAAAACATTGAGTGAAGATTGGAGGACTACAAAGATAACATGTCATAACATGAGTTCATTTAATTACATGCTACACTTGGTTGTGTGACCACTCCATTGTGTTATTAATGGAATAATTAATTAATTCATTAATGAAACACATTAATGATCGGAGAGTTAAAATCTTTAACTCAAAAAATTTTAATCAAACCATTAGTGAAAATGATTGGACAACAGTGGGATAAGTCTCTGATGAAGCGCCAACGATGACTTCCTCTACTAATGAATGGAGTTCTGATGACATTGGCTAAAGAATCGATCTTGAGGTCGACAAGTAGTAATAAATATCGAACGACAAATCACATAGATCTTCTTCTTATTCTTCAATAGTATTCAACAAAATCAATGTAGGGAAATTAATCGTTTCTATGTGATTAAATATTCATCCTATCTTGTTCTTGAAAAATTACGATGAAGGAAAATCAACCGACTAACGGGTGGATTCTCTGTTAATACAAAATCTAGGGAAATTGTTATGGGTTTAATCATTATATAGGGTTGAATCATTTCTTCAAAAGTTATAATGAAAATGCGGATGTCGTGGGATAAACTGAACAAGGCCCAGACCCTCGGCCTAACATGTTCATGGTGAGTTCATTGTGGTAGATCAATGAAAGTATCAGAACTATGTTTTTGAGGACCACGGGGTGAAGGCGGTGCAATAGGAGGCCCATAAGAAAAGATGAAAAGGAATTTAGACCACCAAATCTTCACTGGTGGCCCGTGAAATTACAACCCGACATGACACCACTACTGCGACAGTGGATGGTTGTGGTGACTGGGGGCGGTGAAAACCGACGGTGATGGAGGTGGCAGCAGGTAGCCATGGGGGGAGGCTCTCATGGACTATGAGGTTGTGGCAGTGCGTGCAGGCTCCTTTGTGGTGGCAGACATACGTCTGTTGGTCTCTCCCTAGACCAGTCCACCATACCGATCTACTCGGGATGACACTAGCCTGGCGCCACTGGATAAAGACCCGAACATAATCTCCCCATTCAGTGGGGGGGGGGGGTAATGTACCTTTCCCAGCTAGTGGGTATTTCCCATCTAGTAGGCTCTACTAGTCCATTGGCTAGGCTGGCTGGACTAGGCCTAGTTAGTTTTGGCCGGGTCCACTCGGGACTGACCCAGAGCCAATTTCACCCAATTTCTATTAAAGAACCATAAATTCCAAAAATATAATATGTTTGAAGAACTGTAAATGGTTCTAGAACCCTTATGACGAGGCATTCATTTTGAGATTCGCCACATTGGTTTTGGAGAAGGTATCGCTATGGCTGGGTTGGATCAAACTCGAATATAAAAGGGAACTTTGTTGTAAAATGCCTATAAAAAATAGACCGAGTATCTGATTGAGACGCGTCGTCTATTGTGTTCGACCCCATTTGACATTGTAGTTCTTCGAGTTAAGTTTTTAGGAGACTTCATAGTTGTTGAGGTATGACCAATTGATTAAAGAGTAGAATTTATATATCTCATGGGAAAAACATTAGGGAAACATGTTGCTGGATGTCATGTTATGGTTGACCCTTTTTTGATTGGAATCAGGTATACCTTGTGTTGATTAATAGTAGTGTGACCCAAATAGAACTAGACTAAGATTATCCCATCATGGATTTGTAACTTACAACCCAGTGTGGATCAATGACATATTTCCCTGTGTGGATCGATGACTTATTACCCTATGTTGATCAATGACTTACCATTGTGGATTGGTCACTTACGTCCCTGTGTGGATCAGAAACATATGTCCCTATATGGATTAAAAATAGTATGTCTTCATTGTGGTTCATAAGTGTAACTTTTCATTGGGATATGATGATTTGTATTTATGACTAATCATCGTTATTCATGCTCATTATGTTTTATAGATGTTGTTAGCAGAATTTTACATTGTTCCTTGTGAATGAAATCATTATTTGTGGTTTTTTCATTTCTAGAATTTTGGGAGACCATTACAGGTCTTGTGGACCCTAAAAAGTATTCATTATACTCACCTTTGTAAGGGATTTTCCTACACCTTGTTGTGTCTTGTGCAGACGACGATCATAATTTATCGAGATTTGGGAACCAGGAGTAGACTGTGTTTGGAGGAGACTAGTTGAGGTAGAGAGCAACAATGATTTTCTGTAACTACCCTTCAGGTAAAATCCTTGGATGTTGACATCAGAAGATTGTTTTTTCAATTTTACAATACTTTCCTTTAGTTGGGTTTTTATATGGGCCAATTCAATTTTCGTTAACACGTTTACTTTCAACTGTTATACTACGTGGATTTTTCATGTTCTGTACCTGGTCTGTTTGTTTTCTAGATTAAAGGTAAGTCTTTCCCATGTAAGGGATACTCCTTTATGGTTCTATTCTCTAACCCCTTACCTATGGATGGTGGGCATGTGGTAGTATCTACATGGGCCCCAGGGGATGAGTTGTGACAATGTCGCATTAGAGGAGTCGGTTCTACTGATGAAATTATACTCCATTCATTTCAATGGGAAAATAATTTTATGTGTCTAGAGTTTTTATTTTATTTTGGGGAGTCCAGTGTCGGTACAGTGGCTGACGTATCGATAGAACAGGACCCTAAATTATAATTTCTGACTCAGCATATGAAAACATTAATTGCGTGGGTTTTTGAAATGTTTTTCTAATAATATATATTTGAGTCATCTCGCGAGGTATAACTTATTGATCTTGGAACATCTATTTCTGTTTAGTATTCCTCCAAATAGACATTAATCCAGGATTCTAGAGAGTGTTTTAGATGATGGCCCATCGAGCATTGAGGCTTTGGTGCATGGATATCTTACGGAGATGGTACCTTCCAGTGGAATACTTGTAGCACCACTACCCTTTAAAAAGTAGATTCCACCAGTCCAACAAGTGTATAGTGCATGCTGACATAGAGAACTTCATATGTTCCTGTAGTAGAGGCCTCAATGTTTTTGAGGTGATATGGACCTACTGGCAGCTGAGGACTACCTGGAGGATATAGATAGACTTTTTTTCCATGTTGGGACAGTAGTAGACCAGATGGTAATCCTAACTGCTATTATATTCCAAGTATTAATAGGTATATATGGATTAGGTTGCACCAGTTGTACATAGTGGTGACCCTCACTTAGTTATACATCAAGGGACTCTTCAAGGAGGTGTTTGTACCAGAGACACTATGCTCTGTTAATTTTTAGGAGCTCCTGCACTTATAGTACTGTATCCTAATAATAGCCCAATACTCAGTGAGATTCACATTCCTCTCCTTCTACTCCACCGACTTGGATCATGACACTTTCTTGAGGGCCTAGACTATTGATTAGGGTCTCATAATAGAGATTATGATGTAGATGATTTCAATCAATATAATGATGTAGGATGGAGTGAAAAAGTGATCACTTATGATGGATATCTTACATGATAAGTTGTCACCGATACTGAGTGTTGCCATCAGATGATAGGTATTTGAGGAATCTATAGAAGACAGTAGGTTGATGAGGCAGAGGCCCATAAAGGCCAAAACTTCTTTTGAATTACCCCATGATGTAGGGTTGTATTTTCAAAGTTCACAAGATATAAGAGGTCATAAGATGAGAATATTGTGCTACTCGGGTGACGGGCAGGTTCACGGGGCTCTCAAATTCTCTACCCATCACACCGACAATCAGTAGATGGTTGTGGGACCACTCCAGCAAAGGAAAATATTTGAGGAGAGAGGTTCACATTGTAGACAATGTGGATGAGGAGCTAGGGCTGGATCATGCAGTGGAGGAGATTTGATGTTCTACCACCACCACATCTAAGCAGTCCACCCTAACCCCATGGAACATGTGGACATGAATGAGCTCAACTTCAAGCAGATGACATCTATGACCATGATGCTCCATAGATGATTCGAGGTATGATCTTTTTCCACTCCACCTTAGTTAAAGTTCTTATAGACACCTGATCCATCCACTCATTTATTTCCACATAACTCATTTAGATCACTGAGATTCTGGGGGAGCCCTCTGCCTGATCCATATGATTAGATACTCTTATGGAAGAGGAATAGAGAATTACACACTAGTGCTGGTAGTGTGAGATTACTCTAGGAGTTGAGGGATTCAGATGGGATATCCTATTAGAAACATCGTGGCCTTATGATGTCATCTTGGGTATGGATATGTTATCTGCATTCCATGATCAAATCGACTGATTTAGGAACATACATCGATTTGTTTGTGAGGATGTGACTAGTTTTTCCTTCACCAGCGATATGGGAATATTTGCATTACATGATGGAATTTATTGATGGAGGGTGTTACATATCACCATATTTTAGCTAGCCTTACCCTCGGAGAAGTTTTCAGGAGCAGTTTGTGAAATCTGTTAGTGGGGGACTAGTATGATGATGTCTTCCATAATGATGTTCTGGTACTTCCTCATCACAAAGAGGTGGACTTCTTAATCGACATGTACCTCAAGATGACCCTTATATCAACACCAGCATATCAGATAGCTCTTGATGACCTTCATGACTTGAGGATATCAGTGGAATACTTTCAGGGTATGGGGATCATAAGGACCAGTGTTTCTCCATAGGTAGTTCTACTTTTTTTTTGCAATGATGGTAGACTTGAGTTTGAGTATTTTCATGGATTATTGGAACCTGAAATAATTGACTATGAAGGAAATGTATCCACTTATGTGGATTGATGATCTCTTCGGCTAACTAATGGGAGTTTGGTGGTTTTCAATGATAGAACATAGAGCAGGCTATCAAAAACTCAGTGTATGAGATTAGGATGTACAGAAGAAGGCCTTCAGATGACAGTATGAAAACAATGATGTCATTGTGATTCCTTTTGGTAGGACCAAAGCCCCAATAGTGGCCATGTGACGCAATAATATGATATTCCATCCTTACCTCGATTGATTCGTGGCGGACATCATTGATGACATCGTGGTGTACTCTACATCATAGGATGAGTACAACACTCAATAGAAAATTGTTATGTATACACTGAGAGCACCAAATTTATAAGCTCTCGATGTTCCAGTTATGCATATGGGGGGTCCACATTCTAGGAAACAATATCTCAACTATTGGTGTTCTAGTGGATTTAGAAATGATAAATTCATTTCGTTCTAATGAAACACCCAAGAGTGAGACTGAGGTTCGGAGTATTCTTGAGGTTGGATGGGTACTTCTTGAGATTTATACCAGATTTTTATATAGTAGTATCACCATTTTCATATTGAAAAAAGAAGTGACATCATTTCTGGTGGACAAAGAGATGACATATGAGTTTCCAGGAGCTGAGGAAGAGAATGTAAAGAGCCCACATAACTAGGCTTCCGGAAGAACAAGTTGGGTATATAGTCTTTTACGACACATCAGGGAATGGGCTAGGATGTGTACTGATTCATGAGCATGCAGTGATTACCTATGGATGATGAATTTTGAAAAAACATGAGTATAACTATGTTACACATTACATGGAGTTAGCAGAGATGATTTTTCCCTGAAAATGAGGGAGCACTGCTTGATGGGTGAATGATTTACTGTCTAATCTAATAACAAGTGTCTCAAGTATATCTTTACATAAAATGACGTAAACATGAGAAAATGAATATGGATGGAGTTCCTCTAGGACTATTAATTTGAGATAGTCTACACTATAGGGAAGGGGAATTTGGTGGTATACGTAATCAGCAGGAGGTCTATTTTAGAGTTGCTGGGTGAGGTGATAGAATAGATAACTGTGTTATAGTTATCCATCAAGTATAGTGATTTACCACATTACCTATATTATATGACAGTTGCATCCCCATTCCATCAACGATTTAGGGAGGCACAACTTGGGGACATTGACTGCGAGATCCTTCATTCTCAGATAACATCATTATATACTCCTGATGGATATTATGAAGGTGGAGAGAAAATCATACTATTTATAGGACACAAAATGGTACGATTAATTATAAGAGAGGAGGTGTTGTAGGAGATACAGAAATACTCTTCTGTGGTACATCCTAGTGTGGAAAATATATACTAGGACCATTGGCATTAGTACTGGTGGACGAGTATGAATAAAGTAGCAGCAGAGTTTGTTTCATGATGCCTCACTTATCAGGAAGGGAAAACTAAATATCATGTACCAGAAGGCTAACAACAACAAAAAGAGGTGCATGAATAAATTTTTTATTGCATATCAATGGACATCATGACAGGGCTACCATATACGTATAGGGGTGAGGATTCCTTCTGAGTGATTGATGAAGGAATCACCAAGTCAAAAAACTTCTTATCCATTCAAGAGTAAGGATCGGACGAGGGTTTGGGAAGACGTTACGTAAAAAAGATTGTGTGGATTCATGGGGTTCCATCAACGGTCTAATCAGATCGTGAATCTTGTTTTACATACCAGTTGTGCAAGGGATTGTTGGAGGCGTTTGGGACTCAGCTACATTTTAGTTCCACCATTCATCCTCAGATAGATGGTCAGCTGGAGTGGACCCTATAGATGCATGAGGACATGATCAGTGCTTTTTTCCTAGATTTTGGAAAAAATAAGGAGGATCACTTGTTCTTTTTGGAGTTCATATAAAACAAAATATAAAATCCACCCTCGATATGACAAAATTTTAGGCGTAGTATCGGTGACCATGCAGATCAACTCTATGATGGACAAACCCAAGGGAGTCAACACTTATGGGTCCAGAGTTGGTATGGGTTACAACTGAGATGATGCAGATCATCCTAGAGCATATGAAGACTTTACAGAGAAGGAAGAAGTTTTATGATGATAGAAGATGATGACCCTTGTAGTTTGAGGAGGGAGACCATGTCTTCCAATAAGTCTCATCTCGATGATGTTTGCAGAGATTTTGCTGGAGAAGCATGAAATATTTGAGATTCATCAGAAATTTCAAGATTCTCAGCAATATTGGAGAGGTGGAATACCACCTAGATCTTCCCCCAATGATGAATAGGGGGCATGATGTTTTACACATGTCATATCTGAGGAGATACGTGATGATCTATTACACATCATCGACAGGGAAAAGTTGGACATTGTTGATGGGGCGATGTGTACAGTGTTTCCAGTGGTGATATGGGATTGAAAGTACCGGGTCCTTTATGGAAGGTCGATTCCTATGATGTGCGTTCAATGGCAGCATAGGAACATACAGGAGAGAACATGGAAGAGGGAGGATCAAATTTGTGCCCAATACCCCAATTTGTTTTCCTATTTGTTGTTGTGGAATTCCGGGATGTTAACCATTATGTTTGGGAGAATTTAATGACCCTAAAATTACATTTTATTAATATTATGGAATTATAATGAGACTATGAAAATTAACGACAAATGATTCCAATTCCTGAAGAGCTAGAAATGGAAATTTGAATTTTTTTATATTAAGTTTAGTAGACATGCAATCTAGAATTTCTATCCTTTGATCTAGTCCTCAAATTAAAAATTTTAGGGAACCATTGAATTCACAACACCAGTATTTTCATAGGAGAAGATTATTGTCGACCGACAAGGGTCAGATGAAAAAGTAAATTTTTGGACATTCATGGAAA
Source organism: Viscum album (assembly GCA_963277665.1). Classification (NCBI taxonomy): domain Eukaryota; kingdom Viridiplantae; phylum Streptophyta; class Magnoliopsida; order Santalales; family Viscaceae; genus Viscum; species Viscum album. Next base: position 666,460,265 of record OY728165.1, on the reverse strand, counting down.
AAATATTAAAATAACCCAAAGTTAATTTATTCTTTATTTAAAATCGTTGATCAATGGTGGTGGGACATTAGTGTAAAAAAGTCATTAAATGATGTCATTTAATAATAGGTTACACTTGGTTGTGTAACTGGACCTTCATAAAATAAATGGATTAATTAATTAATTAATTTATGGAAAAAATCATGAGTTGGGAGTTAAAATCATTAATTAAAAATATTTACCAAAATATTCAAAAAATGGATTGAAAAAATGTGGGAGAAATCATGGAAGGATCACTTAAGGATACATCCTCCAAATATGTTAAGGGATTTTAAGATCCCCATTGATTAATCAAGGGGTTTGACGAGCAGCGATGAACGTCGAACGACAATTCTCACAGATCTTTTTCTTGTTCCGTAATAGTTTCCAGAAAAATAAAGCCAGCGGAGTTAATATTTTCTAAGTGTTTAAAGATTTATCTTATCTCATTCTAGAAAAATTAAGATGAACACAGATCAAATGAATAATGGGAGGAATAGAAATTAATAGAAACTTATGAGAAATTGATTTGGGTTTAATCATTTTCTACTGTTTAATGATTCCTTCAAATGTTATAATGCTAACACATATGGAATGAGATGAATTGATCAAAGCCCACACCCTCTGTCGACCTTTTTCTTGGTGATTTCCTTATTTTGGATCAACAAATGTATGAAAAATGTGTTTTTGATGACCATGTGGTGAAGGAGGAGTCATGTGAGGTCTGTAGGAGCAGAAATGAAAAAGATAGAAAAACCATATCTTCATTGGTAGCCTATAGAAGTACCACTAATACTGCACCACCAGTGGTGACCATCATCTATTGCCAGCCGTGAGGGAGCAGAAGCACCCCTAGGTTCCACGTTGGATAAGGAGGAAGCTTTCCATCACAGGTCTCATTGATTGTGGGTGGCACAACGTGGAAGAGGCACCACATATCGAGAAGCATCGGTGGCAGACCCGCCTCTGTGGGTCCCGCCCTTGACCGGTCCACCAAACTAGTCAGCTAGGGGAAGCGCTAGCCTGGCTCTGCTGGTTGAAGACCGGAAAGGACTATGTTCATTCGGGGGGGAGAAAACTCCACCCAGCTGGCGGGCTATGCCTATCCAGCGGGGCCGGCTGGTCTCACAGACCTACTTGTTGCTCCTAACGTGGTGGGTTGGGTCAGTCCTGTTATTCAACAAGCCAGACTGGGCCTGACCAGACTGAACTAGGAGGAGCTAGTTCAGACTGGGCCTAGAGGTCCGGGTCGAACATGGTCAGACCCACGTCAGGTTGGGTCGGTCCGAACCTAGTCGGAAAAGACCCATAGACAATTTGTCCATGTTACGCTTAAATGGAAATAACAACTAAACTGATCATCCTTATGATAAACCGTCTACATCATAGAAATACTTAGGACATGGTAGTCCTTTTGAGTTACTCTATTTGGGTTTTTTATAATGTTGTAGTTTGATTGGGTTGGATCAAACTCGAATCCAACCAAGCCCTCATTACTAAAATACATATAACTTACAGACCATGTGTAAAATTGATGCACTCCCAGCTGCTTTGGAATCCTAATTACATTGAGGTCCCACGCGATACTTCTTTGGGGGACATTGTAGTAGTTTATTTGTGACCAATATCTTGAGGAACAAAATCCAAAGAACTCAAGTGCACCACATTCATTAATCCTATGGATTGATATAGAGTGCAGACAAAACCGTTGGGGATCTATATCAGATCAAACGTTTGTGGATTTGTAGTAGTGGGACCTCATGAGGACCAGACATAGAACAACTCGTCATGGATCTACTACTTAAAACACTAGGTGGATCGTTTTCATAAAACCATTTGTGGATCGACGACTTAGGAACCTCTGTGGATCAATGACTTATGACCCTATATGGATCGGTGACATACAACCCATTGTGGATCGGATGTTGAAAAACTTCTTCATGGAATAGCGGTGGAACTTCTCAATGGAATTTCATGATTTATGTTTATGACCAATCAACATTATTCGTATTAATTATGTAATATACATAGTGTTACCTTTCTTTTACATTGTGATTTATGATTGATACCATGATTTGTGGTTTTTTATTTGTGTAATTCTAGAAGGCCATAGGGGGTCTCAGCGTTCCAACCGGGTATTGTTATACTCACCCCTACACTGGCATTGCCTACACATTTTTTTGTCCTATGCAGATGAAGAACAACTTTTACTAAGATTTGGGAGCCCGTACTAGATTGTGTATGGAGGTGACCAGTTGACATTGATATCCATAATAACAAGCGGTACCTACACAATAGGTCGGATCCTTGGCGGATAACCATAGGAGAGAATTTATCCTTTTTATGTAATTAATTTTTAGTTGGGATTGTATACTGACACATTCTTCTTCGGTTCACACATGTACATTCAGCGGTTGTACTGTGTGGTATTCTCTGGTTGTGTACCTAGTGAGTGTGTTTGCAAGTATAAAGGAAATGGTTTCCCGTGTTTGGGATAATCATTTCATGTTCTAGTCACGAACCCCTGGACTATAGAATACATTCTTAGCGTAGTCATAGAACATGCCCAGAGGGACATGTCATGTCATCTGATGCCATTTGGATTCAGTGGTGATGGAATCTAAATAGCATGCATCAATCCATCCTGATCCACTATGATAAGCTTCCCTTGACCACTTCTATGAAAACACTCACATTGAAGTCAAAAATTATGGGGAAAATATAGAATTTTTCCACAACTTAATGAATCTTTTCCTGATATAGCACAAAACTGCAAGCCTTAACAATGATATGATATTAACAGAATCTACCATTGAGCAAGATGCTGAACCTGAAACCAACCACCATACTGAGTATCAAGGAAAAATTTATTTAATACTATATATGATCATAGATCCTAAAAAAATAGAACCTTAGTATAGATCCCCCAATAAATGGTCATGATCTATGGGATATATAAATGTATAAAGGAATCATTTCAGGACAAAACTCCACTCATTGATACCTATAAGGCATAAGAATTTGATACCAAACACCAATAACCCTACTCCTAAGAACACCATATAGAATTACCTCTCATGAAAACTAACCACATGAGGTTATATTATCAACAAACTATTAATTATTTACACCTTTATATATGTTGGTAATTTAAACAAAGTAACTGAACATTGGATATATTGTAGGAGTACAAACTAATGAGGCCACACATAGGGCTCCTCAGTAAGAAAAACAGCATTATAGAATCACAAAAGTACTTTAATCCCAATCCCATGATCTCACACCATAAAAATATCTTGTAAAAGATAAATAATATCCATCCTCGATGTTTCCTTCATCATTAATAATAATAATACCACCTAAAACTCCTTTGGAAAAACCACCCTTAAAGCATGTTTCTCATTTTCCTCCCTGAGAACATACCTACAGAATAAAAAACATAATCCCTAAATGTAATCAAACTCTAGTGGAACACAATAATACACATATGACTCGATCAAATGGATGTTGATCTGAACCTCCTATAACTACTGCACTATTTCCATTTTAGGGAATCTATATTAATAAGCTTAAATAGAATATATATGAAATTCATGTAATTTACTCTTCTAATTATCATATTCTATAGCTGGGAAGACTCTTCATACATAAAATGAGTCAACCTATTAAACCTATAAACCATTTCCACATGATGATTACCTCCACAATCCTTAATTTAAATGAAAAAATTGATTTCCTAATCTCAATAGATAATATTAATTACAATTAATAAATGTTATTCTAAAACCCATAATCATACCCTTTCAATATCAATATAATTTAATTTGGTACAATATATTGGATTCTACCACAAATGTTGAATCACATCACCTATTTTTTATATAAACATTTTGTTCCTTATGTTGGATCGCATGGTTCCCTATAATCATGTTTCACATCGAAACCCACTATTTTCATGTAAAATTCTATATTCACTAACTCTATTTCATTTCCCAAATCATGCAATGATTCTACATTATAATCAAACTCTTTATCATATTAATCAATATGAACCTCTAATACAACTATGTCACTACTACCTATCATCAATGTTAATTCTCTTGGGAATATAATTAAGGAAGTGAGATAGTGAAAACTGAGGTCTTCCATTATTAGGATGTAGTTTGGAAACAAAAAACAATACTCTAAGTAAAGACATTCATATAATTGTAATTAGACTCAATAAAAGAATATATCAAACAAAGTGATATGATATCGACAACCAAACAACAATATTTTAAAATATAAAGTGGAAAACACAAAAATATTTCCAAATTCTGGAAATTTATTATAAATACAAATAATATTATCCAAATAATTTACCAAAATAAAATATTATAAAATTACACAACAAATCCATCCACCAGGATTTGAATGTCCTGATCTGTATTTATCTCCCACCCTATAACGTTAAAAATAATTTTACACATTTTTATCATGGTGATCATAACGTGTATACTCTGTAGGATCACAACCAAGAATTCTCATGAAATGTGAGATGATATTACTAATAAAATATCGAACATAAATTAGAATACGTAAACAATTATTAGGTCAATTATTTTTCAATCACACTATGGACCACTGTAAAAATAATGCATCCATGAATAATAATATAATAGGGATTATATTAGAATAGTGTACCCCAAAAAAATCCAAATAACATTTTTCTCTCATGCCCCAACATTTTGCATTTTGGAACTTCCATATCCTCTATATCCATAATCCTCATTACATCAAAATTCACATCATTATGGGGAAGACCTATCTCTAAACTTTTTCAAAAACCATCACATCCTCAAAATATTATAACTACTGACATATTCAAGGGTGGCTGGGTATCTTGAAAATGAATGGAAAAAACCACATATCGCCCTCAAAAAATTCATTAACCCCACCATACACCATTTACTCAACTCATGAATCATCACATATACTATATTTTTTACATTTTGACATCACAACCCATGCATAACAACCTCATTGGTATGTGTGTGAGGGGAAGAGAGAGTGTCGTTCCATTCATCATATCAAACCTACATGTTTGGGGAAAATAAAATGAAGCATAAACAATTGGGAATCATTATAATCATTTAAATTAGGTTGGTGGATATATAAATCCTATATAAAATATAAAAAATAGTAGTTATATTGAATTGAAACCCATTATTCCACACATCCAAACCACCCAATAATTAAAAATTATGTGTAAACATAATTACATGCGAATATATCTACAAAATACATTCAGGGATCCAAAACCATTAACTAAGATCCCAAACACAAATCATTTACCTATTTCAAATTTATTCACATTAATTATAGGCCACTTATGTATTCCTATAAGGCTCCAGCCTTAAACATTACTTAATATTGAATTAAATGAATAATTTACATTGAGGATCTATTCAGGTTTAGAGTTTTAGAGAATTAGAACATAACTATTACATCTCAAAAGATTACAAAGTAGGCACTTCTACTATGTTTCCATAATAAAAAAAACTCTTAAAAAGAGACATGTCTAGTTCCATGTATTATATAGAATGACATTCCCTTGATCCCATCCTTGACCTTATTCCACTTTAAGTCCTGTGAAAAACATTTCGAAAAAAACTTGAGGTGAGCATAAAAAGCTCAGTAAGGGATACACAAAGAATGAAAACTGTTACTTTTTCAAACATCAAGTAAACCATGTATACTCTAACAAAGTAATACCTTCACCATCATGAAGTAGTAAAAACTCTTCACTAAATAAAGTATCATTACTTACCTTTTTTTAACCAAAGGATTACCATAAAACCCATATAAAGAACACATAGCATATATAAAGGTAACTTGGGACATAAACATACTTAAGTGGAATAACCATATGGTCGACTTCCACACATATCACTTAATGGAATAGCCATACGGACAATTTCCATACATACTTAATGGAATATCCATACGGCCGACATACATACCCAATGCATTGGAGGTTATTACGTAACCACCCGTCCTGGTATTCACGGCACCACCCGTCATATGGTTTATCATGTAACTAACCATCAAATGTCCAAGTACCAATATAAAATCATAAAACAAAAACCAATATAAAGGAATGATAACATTTCCACATTTCAATCACAATATATAATTTAAATATATTGACATAATAGAATCCTATATCAAAACCATTTTCAATACCAAAATACATGAAAGAGTATATGATATTTAGTTTATTTTAAAAAACATTACGTCTTGTTGAGGAAGCCAAAGACCAAATAATACTCGCGGCGGCGGAAAAGGTCGTTGTCAACGCGTACGTTAAAAAACATTCCTTTTTGTCGTTTAGTAAAATGCTTCGTAGAAAAATATTCCTTTTGTATAAAATTAAAATTCAAAGTGTTTTATACACCGTATAAAAGAATGTTTTGTATAAGACGAAATATGCCTCAATGAAAGGAGATTGAGACGAAGTCCCTTACCTTGGGTCCGACTTGACTTGATCGTTCATTAATGTCCAGAATAATAAACTTGAGTTAATTTCTACTTGATTAAGAACCTTTTTAAAGTTAATTATTCCTTTTATATCACTTATTTCCATGTTATAAACATTATGCAACCATTTAAGTTAATAATGTTTGTTTTGTGGATATTTGGTTCTTAAGTCGAAAGTGGACTTCTTACAAGTGCATGTTGTTCGTGTGGTCAAAGGTTCTTTATATCCAGAATGACATTCCTGATTTGGATATCATATATATCATATATATCCATCATATACATGTATTTATTATATTACATAATCATTTAGAGGTAAGAAATGAAATGCACTGTTCATGGAGACGGTAAGTCGTACGTACGCATGAACGCTACTTTCATTTCTTTGTCATATTAATGGAATTAAAACTAAATGAGAGTTATGTATATTTTAGTTCCAGAATTATATTCATAATTTAGATATATAATTCATTATATTTATCCATTATATACATGTACTTTTAATAGTACATTACATTTGGGGATAGGAAATGAAATGCACCGTTCATGGAGACGGTAAGCCGTACGTACGCATGAACGCTACTTTCATTTCTATCTCATACTTTAATGGAAAGAAAAAATAATGATATAGAGGTATATTATAATTCCAGTATAACATCATATATAATAACTTTAAATCCATCCTTTACACGTCCCACATATGGCATTAACGAATCATATCACTTTGAGGGGGCGGTAGTCCGCACTTCCTTAAATGAAGATATCGTGTTTACCCATAATGGAAACCATAATGGTATGACAAAAATGAAAAAATAAAGAAGCTTAAAGAAAACATAAACATATTATATATCATATATAAATATAGTGACATCTTAATGTCCACCTTTGAAGGTGTTAAAAGAATGTTGAACAATCATCGTTTTGGGAGGCATAAATTCACCATCCACGGAAACAGTATGTTCTTTAACCATTATATGATGGTGTGTGTAAGTGTAGCTATAATACTTCTTATAACAACATAATAGTATATTTAAGATACTTTATTTGTTACAAAATAAATAAATAAAAAGAGTTTAGGGGGTTGTAGAAGCAAAATAATACAAAAGGACTCAAGTGAAGACATTACCTCAAAATCGGGTAACTCCCATCGGTTGGAGCTCAAAGCCTTCCTTGGGAAGAATTCTGCCCAAAGTGAGGCTTCAAGGAGTAATAGAAGGAAGTGGAGAGACAAAATGGGCCGGGGTTGGCCGAGCCAAAGGCTTTGGGAGTGTGGGTAAGGTGGTAGAGGTGGGGGCCTTTTATAAGAGGAGAGGAGGGGCACTTTTGGAAAGTAAAGAAATATTACTTTATTTGAAAATGTGTTTCGATTTTAAAAGGTCCCAAATTTATATAATTCGTGTCTATGAAGATAAGGGTCTGAAATCCACCCATAAAATATGTTTTGGACATGTTTAGTTCATATATTTTATATTATCTTTCCATTTTATTTAAATCGTCAAATAATGATGTCATCGCTGCATCATTAATATGTCATAAATAATTTAATTTATTTAATGTCTAAAAATTATAAAAAAACTACTATGATGTATGAAATCTTTTTATCTTTCCAATGACTATTTATAATCAAATATCTGACTTGTATAACCCCAATTAAAAATTGTTTTAGTAAAACATATCATGTTTGTGCCATTTTTTACATTAACATTAAATAAAAGGTATTTATGTCATTTTCCAACCAAAGTGGCTCCATGGGGTCCCCAAGTTGACCCATGGCTTGTATTGGTCGTCCATGACACATCCAATTAGTGTAGGACATGTGTCTAGGTCATCGCATATTATTAAAACATTATTTTTACCTTAAACTACACAAATTACCACTAATCGCGATTAAAAACTTAATAAGTTACTATTCAACAAAAAATTATTTTAATCTCATTGAACCACATTTTACTTCTTAGTGAAAAACATTTATGTAGGATTTTGTAAATTCAATAAAAAAAGGGGGAAAATTTTCATTTAAATGGAAAATCAGTTTTTATAAGTACCACTTAGTGATTTCACTATTCATCAAAAATTGATGTTTTTCAGAAAAATTCCAAAAATTCACCCTAAGCTATATTTGATATTCATAATTAAAAAATAAGTCCATTTTAAAAAATTCAAAACATATAATTGAAATTAATTAATTTAATAATTAATTCCCACTGTCATGACAAATAGCGTGTGTTTGTGAAACAATAATTATCAAAAGATTGACACTAGTTTAAGTCTGATTTCAAAGTGAAATTAATTTCAACAACCACTATTGGATTTAATGGTAAAAATATTTTATAATTTCACTTTAAAACCAAATCAAATAATAATATAATCATATAAATAAATTAGATCAAAAAGAGGTTTTGAATTAAAATACAACATTTACAATATTCATTAAAAAATGAACTTTATCATAAAGATACCAAAAATTTACACAAAGTAAATTTTGATGTCCCAATTCTAAAGAAGAGTTATATTTGGTCCAATAGAATTTATAAGATTGATCAAAACTATATTTAATGACGGTTCTCCGTCAAAAGGTGATAAGTGAACCCTTAGTGAAAATTAAGGTATAAATGCCTAAAATTGAATTCATTCCGTATTTTAAGCCTTTATCTTTTATTGGGTAAATATAAAAACATTTAAAAACATATATAATCATATTTTAGTTATTTTTATCCATTCCCGCCAGTACAACGGCTACATGTTAACTACCATTTAAAATAATATTATTATATTACTAGTGTGCAACGTAAGATTTCAATGAAACTCATCGTTGCGTATCGAGTATGCTATCGAATGTAGAAACCCCTTTTAATTAAAATTAATATTTAATTCGTAAATATTAATTAATATGAAAATTATTTATTCTTTATTTACCTGGGATGTTACATCCTTCCCCCCTTTTGGGGTATTGCGTCCTCTCAATTTTATTCACTTATCAAAATAAGTGGGGGTATTTATCACTTATAGCATTTTCAGATTCCCACGTTGCCTCTTCAATCACATGGTTTTTCCACAAAACCTTTACCTGATGAATCACCTTATTCCGTAACACCTGCTCCCTGTGGTCAAGAATCTGGACTAGTTGTTCTTCATAAGATAGGTTCTCTTCCTGCTGAACTACCTCTAGACTCAAAACATGAGATTGATCTGGAATATACTTCCTCAACATTGAAACATGAAAAACATTGTGTACCTGAGATAAACTCGGAGGTAAAGCCACTCGGTAAGCAACTGATCCAACTTTCTCCAGAATTTCATATGGTCCAATGAACCTTGGACTCACCTTTCCTTTCTTACCAAATCTCATCACACTTTTCCAAGGAGAAACCTTGAGAAAAACATGATCACATACCTCGAAAGATATATCCTTACTCCGGTTATCCGTATAACTCTTCTGCCTGCTCTGAGCTGTTCTCATCTGTTTCTGAATCAACTAAACCTTTTCTGCCATCTCTTCTACCAATTCTGGTCCCATAAACTTCCTTTCACCCACTTCATCCCAGAATGCTGGAGTTCGACACCGCTTCCCATATAATGCCTGAAATGGTGCCATATATATATACTAGAATGAAAACATATATTATATGAAAATTCAACCAAAGAAATATGTTGGTCCCAACTTCCCTGATAATCCATCGAACAAGCTCGTAGCATATCCTCCAAGGTCTGAATTGTTCGTTCTGACTTCCCATCTGATTGAGGATGAAAATCTGTACTAAAATTTAATTCAGTACCCAACGACTTCTGAAGGCCTTTCCAAAAGTTAGAAGTGAACATGGGATCAGGGTCAGATACAATGGATAGAGGAACTCCATGTAACCTGACTATCTTTTTAAGATACAAATGGGAAAGTTTATCTAGAGATAAAGTATCTCGTATAGCAAGGAAATGAGAAGATTTGGTCAAGCGATCAAGAATAACCCAGATTGAATTATTACCTCGAGATGTCCTCGGTAATCCCACAACAAAGACCATGGATATATTCTCCCATTTCCACTCTGGCACTGGTAAAGGCAGAAGAATCCATTTTGGTAACTGCCGCTCTACTTTAACCTGCTGACATGTCAAACACTTCATAGTAAAATCAGCAATATCTCTTTTCATTCCATCCCACCAGTAATACTCTCCCAGATCTTTGTACATCTTAGCACTTCCAGGATGAACTGAATACGGAGAACTATTAGCCTCACATAACAACTCATTCATCAATTGTGAATCACAAGGCACACATAATCTCTTCCCAAACCTCAAAACACAATCATTATCAATGTTGAATTCATCCAACTTACCTTTCTGAACCAGCTCTAACTTTTTCTGCAACTCACTGTCTTGCTTCTATGCTTGCTTGATTCTGTATGATAGAGAAGATTTCACTGATACCTGAAACAAAACAGAAGGACTTCCTGCACCAACAGCTTCTATGACAAAGTTCATTAAATCAAAAAACCAAAGGATCTCGTTCAAAACATAGCATGGTTAATGAAGAATTACTTTTTCGACTAAAAGCATTGGCCACTTTATTTGCTTTTCCTGGATGGTAGTGGATTGCACAATCATAATCCTTTATTAATTCCAGCCATCTCCTCTGTCTCATGTTCAATTCTTTCTGAGTGAATATATACTTTAAACTTTTGTGATCAGTATATATTTCACAATTTACTCCATACAAATGATGCCTCAAAAATTTTAAAGCAAAGACAACAGCAGCTAATTCCAAATCATGTGTAGGGTAATTTACCTCATGAGTTTTCAACTGACGTGAAGCATAAGCAATTACGTGATCATTCTGCATTAGGACACAACCGAGTCCCTTCAACGAAGCATCACTGTATATAACAAACTCACCATTCCTAGAAGGAAGTGCCAAAACTGGAGCATTCACCAATATTTTTTTCAACTCCTGAAAACAATTATCACATTCTTTTGTCCAGATGAACATAACACCCTTACGAGTTAGCTTAGTCATTGGACTAGATAACCGTGAAAAAATTTCAACAAAACTTCGGTAGTAACCTGCCAAACCAAGAAAACTACGGATCTCGGTTACATTTGTGGGTCTCAGCCATTCTTCAACAACCTTTGTTTTAGTAGGATCAACAGTTAGGCCATCTTTTGAAATAATGTGACCCAGGAAGGAAATTTGTTGTAACCAAAACTCACACTTGCTGAATTTTCCATATAGTTTCTTTTCATTTAAGGTTTGCAAGATAACCCTTATATGACTTTTATGCTACTATTTACTTTTAGAAAACACCAAAATATCATCAATGAAAACAACCACAAACATATCCAAGAACTCAAGGAAAATTCTATTCATAAGGTCCAGGAATACAGCAGGTGCATTGGTTAACCCAAAAGGCATAACTACAAATTCATAATGGCCATATCTAGTACAGAACATAGTCTTCAGAACATCTGTTTCTTTTACTTTCAACTGATGGTACCCCGACCTCAATTCAATCTTCAAAAAATATTGAGCTCCCTGGAGCTGATCAAACAATTCATCTATATGAGGCAAAGGATACTTGTTCTCATCATTAATATTATTCATGGCTCTATAATCAATGAAAAGTCTCATTGATCCATCTTTCTTTTTAACAAACAAGACAGGAGCACCCCATGGTGATGTGCTAGGTCGAATGATACCTTTATCTAATAACTCCTGCAACTGTTTCTTTACCTCTAAAAGTTCAACTTGAGCAATTCGATAAGGGGGTTTTGAAATTGGCTTAGAATCAGAAACTAAGTCAACAGTAAATTTGACTTCCCGATCATGAATAATACCAGGAAACTCATCAGAAAAAACATCAAGATACTCATTTACCACTGGCACATCATTAATCTGAACAGTTCCTTTATTTTCAATAATATGTGCAAGGTAACATTCATTTCCATCTTTTACTAGTTTCCCAACTTCCTGATACGTTATCAAAATCAAGGGTTCACTCATGTACACAAACTGAAAATCTTTCTGAAAAGAAACCATTTTAGTTCTGCATTCAATCCTAGCATGATAAACAGAAAGCCAATCCATGCCCAAAATAACATCAAACTCTACTAGAGGAAAAACAATAAGGTTTGCTGGTAGATTCTTTCCACACACAAGGATAGGAAGGTTCTTATAATTCCTTTTTGCCTCAACGTTCCCTCCGGGTGTTTTTACCATAAATTCAGGGTTCATATCATGAGATGGAATTTCCTATTTACTAGAAAACTTCTCAGAAATGAAAGACTGTGTTGACCGTGAATCAAACAACACATTGGCATAATCTGAACAAACAAATAGTGTACCTGATACCACTTCATTCGATGGCCCAACATCTGCTGATGTTGTTGCAAAGGATTTCACCACCCCTTTCTGCTTGTAGTCTGGCTTCATTTCCCCAGTTTAGTCCTTCGTTCGACACTCGTTTGCATAATGACCCACTTCATTACACATAAAACATCTTACCATTGGCTTTTCATTGCCTTCTTTATCATCTTCCTTACAGTTACGAGAAATATGACCAGACTTACCACACCGAAATTACTTACTAGACTTGGATAAACATTCTCCAGGATGCATTTTACCACACTTCTCACAGGATGGATATTTGGTTTTCTTACCTCCTTGCTTCTTTGATGAATTATTCCCCTTTGCCTTCCAAAAAGACCTCTTATTCTGTTTTTTGTCATAGAACACGTGATCATCGGCAAACTCCATTTCCACCTTCTCCGCACATCGAACAAGTTTTTCATAACTTTTGAACTCAAGAGAAGATAAAGCCCTTCGATACTTTGGCTTTAACCCTTAGTAAAAACAGTTTATTTTACTATCAAGATCTTGTATGAAGTTCGGAGCATACCTTACCAATCGAGTGAACTTTGCTTTATAAGAAGCCATTGAATAATCCTCCTGCCTCAATTCTAGGAACTGTTTTTTCATCCTAAGATGAACCACCATAGGAAAATATTTCTCAAGAAACATAACTTTGAATTCGTCCCAGTTAAGTTCCTCAATGTCATCACTATCCCTGATATTTTTCACCATCGACCACCACTGATCAGCTTCACCTTCAAAATGGTAAACAGCAAGACTAAACTTTTGATGTTCTGAACACCCCATGACATCAAAAATCTTCTCCAGTGCTTTAATCCCCCCTTCAGCTTGCACAGGGTCAGGTGATCCTCTGAATGATGGGGGATTTTGCCTCATGAAGTGTTCCACCACTGACATGTTCCTCTGTGGTTGATCTGGATGATCTCATGCATGGATACTACCACCATTTATAGCCTGATTCAACTGTGCCATCACTACAACAAACTGTTCAGTTTCGATTCTGACCAACTCAGGTTCCTGATTTGGAAGGTTGTCTTCCTCCAGATGTCGTCCCAACATAGCTGCTTTGTTTCCTCTACGGAAAACCATTCTCAACACAGAAATATCTTAGGTGAAGCAACATGGTAATCTGTAAATGCTATATCATTTCAATCATATCATAAATTAACTTATAATTTAACAATTTTCTATCTCCTAAAGTTGTCTAAACCGACCTCTGATACCAACTATAAGGCCCCAACCTTAAACCATACTTAATATTGAATTAAATGAATAATTCACATTGAGGATCTTTTCAGATTTAGAGTTTTATAGAATTAGAACATAACTATTACATCTCAAAATATTACAAAGTAGACACTTCTACTAAGTTTCCATAATAAAAAAAACTCTTCAATAGAAACATGTCTAGTTCCATGTCTTATATAGCATGACATTCCCTTGATACCATCCTTGACCTTATTCCACTTTATGTCCTGTAAAAAACATTCCGAAAAAAACTTGGGGTGAGCATAAAAAGCTCAGTAAGGGATACACAAATAATGAAAACTGTTACTTTTTCAAACATCAAGTAATCCATGTATACTCTATCAAAATAATACCTTCACCATCATGAAGTAGTAAAAACTCTTCACTAAATAAAGTATCATTACTTACCTTTTTGTAACCAAATGATTTCCATAAAACCCATATAATGAACACATAGCATATATAAAGGTAACTTGGGACATAAACATACTTAAGTGGAATAACCATACGGTCGACTTCCACACATATCACTTAATGGAATAGCCATACGGCCAATTTCCATAAATACATAATGGAATAGCCATACGACCAACTTCCATACCCAATGCATTGGAGGTTATAACGTAACCACCCGTCCTGGTATTGACGACACCACCCTTCATATGTTTTATCACGTAACCACCCGTCAAATGTCCAAGTACCAATATAAAATCATAAAACATAAAACCAATATAAAGGAATGGTAACATTTCCACATTTCAATCACAATATATAATTTAAATATATTTACATAATAGAATCCTTTATAAAAACCATTTTCAATACCAAAATACATAAAAGAGTATATGATATTTAGTTTATTTTAAAAAACATTACAGCTTGTTGATGAAGCCAAAGACCAAATAATACTCGCGGCGGCGGAAAAGGTCATTGTCACCGCGTACGTTAAAAAAACATTACTTTTTGTCTTTTAGTAAAACACTTCGCAGAAAAAGATTCCTTTTTTATAAAAGTAAAAGTCACAGGGTTTTATACACCGTATAAAAGAATGTTGTGTATAAAACGAAATATTCCTCAATGAAAGGAGATTGAGACGAAGTCCCATACCTTGGGTCCGACATGACACGATCGTTCTTTAATGTCCAGAATAATAAATTTGAGTTAATTACTACTTGATTAAGAACCTTTTTAAAGTTCATTATTCCTTTTATATCACTTCTTTCCATGTTATAAACATTATGTAACCATTTAAGTTAATAATGTTTGTTTTGTCGATATTTGGTTCTTAAGTCGAAAGTGGACTTCTTACAATTGCATGTTGTTCGTGTGGTCAAAGGTTCATTATATCCAGGATGACATTCCTGATTTGGATATCACATATATCATATATATCCAGAATATACATGTATTTATAATATTACATAATCATTTATAGGTAAGAAATGAAATGAACTGTTCATGGATATGGTAAGCCGTACGTACGCATGAATGCTACTTTCATTTTTTTTGTCATATTAATGGAATTAAAACTAAATGAGAGGTATGTATATTTTAATTCCAGAATTATGTTAATAATTTAGATATATCATTCATTATATATATCCATTATATACATGTACTTTTAATAGTACATTACATTTGGGGATAAGAAATGAAATGCACCCTTCATGGAGACGGTAAGCCATACGTACGCATGAACGCTACTTTCATTTCTATCTCATAATTTAATGGAAAGAAATAATAATGATATAGAGGTATATTATAATTCTATTATAACATCATATATAATAACTTTAAATCCATTCTTTACACGTCCCACATATGGAATTAACGAATCACATCCCTTTGAGGGGGCAGTAGTCCGCACTTCCTTAAATTAAGATATCATGTTTACCTATAATGGAAAACATAAATGTATTCCCAAAATGAAAAATACAGAATCTTAAAGAAAACATAAATATATTATATATCATATATAAATACAGTGACATCATAATGACCACCTTTGAAGTTGTTAAAGGAATGTTGAACAATCATCGTTTCGGGAGGCACAAATTCACCATCCACGGAAATAGTATGTTCTTTAACCATTTGATGAAGGTGTGTGTAAGTGTAGCTCGAATCCTTCTTATAAAAACATCCTAATATATTGAATATACTGTAGTTGTAACAAAAGAAATAAATAAAATGAGTTTAGGGGTTTGGAAAAGCAAAATAATACAAAAGGACTCAAGTGAAGACATTACCTCAAAATCGTTTAACTCCCTTTGGTTTGGGCTCAAAGGCTTCCTTGGGAAGCATTCTGCCCATAGTGAGGCTTCAATGAGTAAGAGAAGGAAGTGGAGAAACAAAATGGGCAGGGGTTGGCCGAGACAAAGGCTTTGGGAGTGTGGGTAAGGTGGTAGAGGTGGGGGCCTTTTATAAGTGGAGATGAGAGGTACTTTTGGAAAGTAAAGAAATATTACATTATTTGAAAATGTGTTTCGGTTTTAAAAGGTCCCACATTGATTTAATTCGTGGATAAGATAATAAGGGTTCTAAATACACCCATCCAATAAGTTTTGGACATGTGTAGTTCATAGAGTTTACATTATATTTCCATTTTATTTAAATCGTCAAATAATGATGTCATCGCTGCATCATTATTATGTCATAAATAATTTAATTTATTTAATGTTTAAAAAATATAACAAAAATAATATGATGTAGGAAAGCTTTTTATCTTTCCAATGACTGTTTAAAATCAAAAACATGACTTGTATAACCCCATTTAAAAATTGTTTTAGTAAAACATATCATGTTTCTGCCATTTTTTACATTAACATTAAAAAAAGGTATTTATGTCATTTTCCAACCAAATTGGATCCATGGGGACCCCAAGTTGACCCATGGCTTGTCTTGGTCGGCCATGACACATCCAATGAGGGTAGGACATGTGTCTAGGTCATCTCATATTATTAAAACATTATTTTTACCTTAAACTACACCAATTACCACTAATCGCGATTAAAAACTTAATAAGTTACTATTCACCAAAAATTTATTTTAATCTCATTGAACCACATATTACTTCTTAGTGAAAACCATGTATGTAGGATTTTCTAAATTCAATACACAAAGGTGGAAAAATTCCATTTAAATGGAAAATCAGTATTTATAAGTACCACTTAGTGATTTCACTATTCATCAAAAATTGATGTTTTTCAGAAAAATTCCAAAATTTCACCCTAAGCTATATTTGATCATCCAAATTCAAAAATGATGTCCATTTTACAAAATTAAAAAAAATATAATGCAAATTAATTAATTTAATAATTAATTACCGTTTTCATGACAAATAGCATGTTTTTGTGAACCAATAAGTATCAAAAGATTGACACTAGTTTAAGTCCGATTTCAAAGTAAAATTAATTCCAACGACCACTATTGGATTTAATGTTAAAAATATTTTCTAATTTCACTTTAAAACCAATTCAAATAATAATATAATCATATAAATAAATTACATCAAAAAGAGGTTTTGAATGAAAATACAACATTTACAATATTCATTAAAAAAATGAACTTTATCGGAAAGATACCAAAAATTTACACAAAGTAAATTTTATTCATTTTAAATAATTATGATCAACATTAATATTGTATAGTTTTATCATTTTGTTATAGTTTAAGACATAATGTTGAAAAATTTGATCATAAAAATGATCTTGAGGTATCTCTAAATATATGTAGGATCTAATCGAGGGGTTCATTATTTAGGATCATTGATGATTGTAGACAAATCCTATAATAAAACCACTAATATTTATATAATTATTTATTTTTATTGGATACATGATTTTCCTATCAAGATATAGATGATTATCTTATAAATGATAATACCAAACATTCCATTATTCTTCCTCTTGGGTATAAAAAGATCGTGAATACTATGATATATGTATATTCATTTTTTCCATTGTTTTTATAATGTGTATACACTAGAGATAAAATAAATGGGTTGGATTATCAATGAACACATAAAGGACATAGTCAAACCAATTATGATTGATCCTTATAAAATTACCATGTGATATGATTCTTCTAAATCTAATAATTTATTTAGTGGGAAATTTTTGAAGAATATAAGAGATTCCATCCTCATAATTGGTGATATATACCTTATATAAATATTTGTTTAATGTTTATGAAGAATTATTTGAAAAATAGGGTTGACACTGACTGACCCAAAACATTTTGGGACTACCCCCATTTATGGGTCGTGTATGTTTTATCAAATAAAAAAAACTCACTTTTACTAGATCTATTGATTTTATGTACCATTATATATATTTATATATATACTCTTTTTAGTTCATGAAATTATTCAACATTTATTCCTATAATAAATTATTATTTAATATATTTCAGCATTGAAATGGATATTTAAACTAAAAATTTCATGATGAGATAGAAGAATTTTTTTTTTGATTTTTGAAAAAGATTCAATTGAAAAAGGGGATATGTCTCAAGATGAAATTATTGATTGTTGAAATGTTTCTATTTTATTTATTGCGAGTTATAATCATGTTAGTCACAATATAAAATATGATGATAATGAGAATATTGATTCTTGTGGGGATTTTCACTCTAATATTAATGTCTCTAAAAAATTCAAGGTTGAAATTTTCTTGTATATATATTTATACAAAAAGGGGATATATAATGATAAAATGTAAATTACTTTGGATATTAATATAAATAATTAATCATTTTATAATTGGATAAAAAGATACAACATTGTCACCAAATAATTTGAAGCTAAAATACATTATGTATTAGGATGAAATAAATTATTTTATTTGAATGAAAATGAATAAGAAAGGAAAATTATTTAAAATATATATTTCTAAAAAGGTTTTATATAATTTATACCTTCCTTAATAAAAATATATAATACGTATATTAATTTAATTAATATCAATCGTGATATTAAATCTGTAATGGTGATAGATCATGAAAATTATTTTAATATGGAGAAATAAATAATTAGTGATCAAAGTAAAATGGTTATTAATGAATGGATATATGGTATTTACTTAATTATAGGATGATATGTATACACTAGTCATAATATTTCATTATCATGACTTATAATCTAAGACATTTTGAAGGAATATAGACTGAGGCTATAAAAATTTCTAATATAAAAGAACTATATAATAAGAATATATCTTATAAGATTCTGTTTTATTATGAGTAATATTCCTTAAATGAATAATGTAAGATCATTAAATGATTAAAATACTACACTCACATAGATAATGATATTCCATTATCTACATATTTTACTTTTTAAAAATTTGTTTTCATTTGATATTATGGGATATGTATCAAATTTTAGGAACATATATATTGTGATAGATAGTAAAATTCACATTATAAAATTACTAGTTGATGTAATTTGGGTTATCCAACAGAATCATAAATGATGAAACGTGTTCTCCAAAAATGTTATGGTTTCACAAAAAGAAAGACTATATCTTAATGAAAATAAAATGTGTTTATTTACCATTTATTTTGTGGTGGAATGATTGGAAACAAGTATATTTATTGTATTCATAATATTGTAAACACTAGAATTATAATAAAAAATTTAATTTTGGGGTTTAAATATGTAGTGATAATAAAATAAATTGTTTATAAGATATATTAAAAAAAATATGTAAATATTTATAATAATATCTATTTTGAAATAGTTGAAAATCCCTGTGATATATTCTATAGAAGTGTTCATTATTATGATGAGTACTGAAATAATCCTATAATGCATAATTCAGACAATTTTTAGAATATGAGACAATAAAATATGTCTATTTGAAAAATTAATATGAGACTATCAAAATATGCAAGAATGTAAATAAAGGTTTTGAATAATATAATCCATAGAGGAATAATTAAATGTAATCCTCACCATATAAGAGAGGAATCTTCATTATTATAAAAATAATGATATTAGATATTTACATATAATCTATTATCATTAACATGAAAGGAACAATTATTGAATCATGGAATGAATCAATCCAATAATCATATAAATATAATGGTTTTTTTGGAGGAAATCAACCATGGAGGATAAGATTTTTTTTGAAAGCATGATATCTTTAAGGAAAAAGAACAATTCTACGAATGGTATAAAATATAATTATATACAACTAAAAAATGCATTGATTATCTCAGAATAAATAGGTGGATATTTAATATCATAATTAAAACACTATTTTCTTTATGTAATAATTTTTCATTTAGTAAAATAGGGTCCTCACATAAGTTGATAATGAGAATGTACATAAATAGTGTATAATAATATGGAATGAATAGTTATAATTTTCTAGAATATTAGATAAATAAAAATAGAATAAAACTTTTTTCAAACATAATACACAATTAATGTTACATCTATGAATAAATATCATGTGGAACAGAAATCAATACTTCCAAAAGATTTTCTTCTTTTTGAAATTAATGGTTATACAAACATAGATCATTTGAATAAATCTAAAGTTTAATTGAAATAGTTATCATAGATGAGATACATGATACATACTTATTATTCTAAATATATAGTAGATAATGAAACCACCATATTGTCATTTATATATTTTTCTTCTTTTTCTATATAGGCAGATGACAACCAAATAAATATTCAAGGTGAGAAGTGATGAACTGAATACTATTAATGTTGTACAACATACAAAAATGTATCCATTATATATTACATTAAATTAGTGTATATCATATGATAACATTATAATATATCGATTAGTATCGACCATATTGAAAAGGTTGAATGATGTTTAATCATCTTTGAGGAGTGTCTTATTACAACCCATATATGTCTATATTTAATTAATATATAGAATTATGATATGTATTTTATATCTGACATCTAAAAATGAAATTATAGAAATGGAATCATTTTAATTGTGATATATGTTTTCTTATATTTATATAATAAATAAATTCTAAATTTGAAATAAAAAGCTTTATGAATTTTTTAAAAAATTAATTTACCAGAATGTGGACAAACATAATTTTTGATTAATTTTTTTTACTCATTATTATCAATATTATAAAAAGTAGTTGAAAATTTATTTAAAAACCCATTACTATTAAATTTATAGTTGTTATTGGATTTATTAAGTTAAATTGACATAATTTTGGTTTATAATAGACACACAAGATTTCCTCACCGATAATTTATATGTTTATTATATAGTGATTAAAATGATGGATTAAATTTTTTTTTAATTTTTTGTATTGTTTTTTTTAGACCGTTTTATACTTTAAAAAAAATTATTTTAATAAAAAGTTGGATCAAATATATGTTGAGAATAGATGGGAGGATGATAAAATTTTAGTGGTGAGAGAATGATAAGCGAAAAATGTTATTATAATTATATAAATTTTCATTAATTAAAAATTGTTGGAATGAGAATAACATGAACTATATAATTGTATTTTAAAATAAACCAATGTGGGATATTATTAAAACTAAATAGATTTATAAAATGGATTTTCTTTTTTTTCAATATATTTGTTTGAAGGAATATAAATGGGTTTACATGATGGTTATTTATATTGATCCAAATGAACTCTAACATGGTTTATGATTAAAATCATGTAAATGTAGAGATTAATTTATAAATTTAAATCAAATAATATACTGTTGAAAATATAAATTTTATCGTAAAATATTTAGATGGATTATTGAAGAACATTTTTTGATATTATTTGAAATATATAATGAATTTTTAAATGACCATAAGAATAATATAATAAATTTTCTAAAATAAATTTAAAATCCATCATTTTTTTATATTTTAATAATAACATGGAAATTATTTTCAGATATGGATCTGCTATGTTTCAGATGATATACTCTTGAATTAAAATATTTTGGATGAATAAATGATTGTTTAAGATAAATATAAATTTGAAGATGATTATTTTTCTTATGTTATAAGATGATCCTCAACAATGAAAATAAATTCTGAGATACTCATGTCCATCTGGAATGTGAGATATCTAGAAAATGAATTATATGACTATTTGTTTATCAGATGTTATTCCAATACAAAGATACACTATTAAATGATGATTAGTTAAATTAAAAATAAAATTTATTAAAAATATTAAAATGATGGAGAATATTAGTGTTTTATAAGATATTATAATATGTTACATCAATGTTATACTCATTGTTGATACATAATTCATTATAATTGACCAAGAGGGTGTATTTATGGAAGATTTAAATACATATCATGGGTAGATGTTTAGACACTGAATAAAATTTATAAAATGAATCACTAATATAATCCTTGAATAAGATAGGATTATAAGTTTGTATGTTTTAAAAGATAATTTATTGTTAAAAGGGACACAATACACTATGATAAGAATTATTTAAAATCTCATACAAAAAGAACATAAAAAAATATTCATGTATTGTGATGGATTTTTAGAAGACGAGAACCTGATGTTAAATCATATAATGATAATATGATCATTCAATGATATTATCATCATGAATATTCAATGTGAATTATTATTTATAATAAGATCGTAAATTATATATGTAATTTGATGATATAAAAACTTCATTGAACTTCTAATGATGATCAGTTTTTTTATTTTTATCATATTATAATATTGGATGTTAATGATATTTCTAATTATTAGATGGTTTGTAGACAAACTACATGAGAAACTATATGTTCAAAATGATTTATATGTGCAATGTAAGGATATATTAGATGAAGAAAAGTATTTATACAAAATGGATTCTCTTGGAGATTCATTTTTTAAAGGATAATTTTGTAGTTGAAATGGAAATTATAAATGAAGGAATTAATGAAGTTATTGAGAATAAATTTTTATAGTATTTACATAAGTAGAAACCATTGATTTTAAATTGAAATATTTTAAAAAAAGTATACAATTACAAACTAAATCATCTCAAAATATCATTATATTGATGGATGAGAAATGAAAGATTAGTTTCAAGCATTTTAAAAGTGCATCATGAATTCCTGGTATCATGAAAATATTGGAATGGTACCACACTCATTCATGTCATCCATAGTAAAGGAAATATGATATAACAACCTGGAATGTTTTTTATAGAGTATGATATCAGTTTATGTTTGACTCTATAGAATCCAAAAGAAATTTATCAATAAATCAAGGGGATATTAAATGTCATGGTAGTTCATCACCATTGATATTTTTTAATCTAAATTTTCCCTTCCAAAGAATCCATGTAGTAATGAAAAATAAGTTTCATAATAAAAAATTTATATTTTAGTGTAAAATTTAATGTATTAAATGATTCAAAAACATACGGGTATCTCATTAGGTTTGACTAAAAAAACATAAACCCATAATTTGATTTATTATAAAAATAATGATGATGTTGGGAATAGATTATATTATGACACATCATTAAAAATACAGATTCTTGAATTAAATGAATAATTCACATTGAGGATATTTTCAGGTTTAGAGTTTTATATAATAAGGCATAAAAATTACATTACATCTCAAAAGTTTCAAAGATGAATCTTTTATTTAATTTTTATTTTTTCACTCAAAAAAACTCATGAAAAAAAAGAGTCAAGTTTAGTTCCATGTCATAGGCAACAAGACTTTTCATTGTTCTCATTCTTGACTCTATTCAACATTAAGGCCTTTGAAAAACAATTCAAAACATGGGATATGAATAAAAATATCAGCAAGGGATACACAAAAAAGGAAAACTGTATGTTTTTAAGAACAACATGTAAACCATG
This sequence comes from Viscum album, assembly GCA_963277665.1. Classification (NCBI taxonomy): domain Eukaryota; kingdom Viridiplantae; phylum Streptophyta; class Magnoliopsida; order Santalales; family Viscaceae; genus Viscum; species Viscum album. The sequence continues at coordinate 666,436,283 of OY728165.1, read as the reverse complement.
AATACTTTTTAGTAAGTAATAATTTTCATGTTTACGAAGTAGTAAATACCCTTCACTGAATAAAAGATCATTTATAAACCTTTTGTAACCAAAATATTACAATAAAACCCATAAAAATAACACATAATAGATAAAGGTAAATTGGGACATAGAAATATTTAAATGGAATAACCATACGGTCAACTTCCACACATATCACTAAATGGAATAGCCATATGACTGACATCCATACACAATTCATTGGAGGGAATAACGTAACCACCCATCCTGGTTCATCACGGCACCACCCATCATATGGTTTATCATGTAAAAACCCGTAAAATTTTCATGTACCATTATAACACATAAAATATTTCAAAAATAAACCATTCACTAATAAAATTTCATTTGTAATCCCAAGAAGTAATTTCATGATATTGAAATAATCAATCCATGTTCTCAAACCATTTAAATAGTGATTTTTTAATCAAAGTGTCCCATAACACATATAATACTTTAAAGGAATTATCACATTAAAACATTAATTTCTATATATATAAATACTCAAAAACATTTTAAAAATATGGATATTTAGAGTAATAAATCTCTAAAACATTTAAAACGATATTTTAGTGAAGCGGTTTTAAAAAAATGAGAGACTCTTGAATAAAAATAATTAAGGAATTACATTTAATAAAAAAATTATAATATCGTCATAATAATTTTATTTATGATATATTATTCCAATGGATAGTATATACACCATATAAAATTAATTTGACACATAACAACAATCATGTCTCAATGGAATGTAAATTGAGATGAAATCCCTTATAAAGATGGTATCCTTAAATTAATTATAAATCAATCAAATAATTATCTGTGAAAAATAAAAATACACATAGTATAAGTGGATTGAATGTGTAAAACAATATTAGGTTATTAACACATATTCATAGGATGACATATTCTATACGTACATGTTTAACCCAATGAATTTAAATTGTGTTAAGAAGATCCCTTGCAAAAATTTGATAGCCTAACAACATCACATCTCATAAAATGAGTTGATGAGATAAAAAGGGTATATAATCACTTCGAAATAAAATTAACATCAATACGGATATAGAATAACATATCTCAACAAAAAAAATGTAAATTAAAAATCATAACAAAAATAAGTCTTTTAAAAAGAGGATGGTCAAAGGTTCCCTTACCGATTTGATAACAAATAAAACATACGCCACATGAAAGAAGGATTATAAAATGAAGATGTAAATACTCATAAACAAAAGTATATTACAATAATAGAACAATATTGTTCATTACATACACCACACAAAATGAAATAGTTCCATATATAGCATGAATCTCAAGGGAATAAAAAGTGATATGAAAGCCTTTACCACATTGTAATCAACTCATTCGTATGACAAAAAGTTAATAACCACAAAATTAATCACATAATAGCATATAAATATTGAGAATCATAAAAAAAATATCAAATGGAAGTACACAATAAACCACATGCAATGAATAAGTGGCGAACAAATGGAAATCTACCAAAATTGAATGGGAGATAAGAAATCCCTTACCTCATGTATGACATGACCCGTTCGTTTTATAATATCAGGAATAGTAAACTAATGTTAATTTATAATTTCTTAAGAAATATGTTTATTAATCAATTTATATAAATTTTTACCATGTTATAAACATTATGTAATCATTTATGTTAATATATGTCGTATTTTCAATATTAGGTACATGAGTCAAAAATGAACAAATTATATTTACAAGTTGTCCATGTGGTCAATAGTACATTATATCAAGAATGATATTCATTATTTACATATCATATATATAATACATATCCATTATATATAAATATTTATAACAACACATATTATTTTGTACATATGCATGAATTCTACTTTCAATTATATTTCTTATTTTAATATAATTAAAACATAATGATACACATGTATATAATAATTACAGTATAATATCATATATAATATCATTAATTATATCTTTTATACATCTAACTTATTGAATTAATGAGTCATATAACTTTGTGGGGGTGGTAGTCCGCACTTCCTCAAATGAAATTATCGTGTTTACCCATAATGAAAACCACAAAGGTATGCTATAAATGTAAAATAAATAAGAATAAAAAATAATTATAATATATATCATATATAAATTATGGTTCCTTTTTAATGGACACCATGATATGCGTTAGGAGATAATCAATCTATCATCATTTCATGAGGAGTTAGTTTTCCATCCACAGAAATAGTATGTTCTTCACCCATTAGATGGAGGTGTGTGTATGTGATGTTTAAATCATACACATAATAACATACTTGAATATTGAGTATATAGGTGTTGTTATAAAATAAATTAATAGAGAGAGTTTAGGGGTTAGAGAAGTAAAATAAATAAAAACAATTTAAGAGATATTGTTACATTTAATTTGGGTAACTCCCTTTGGTTTGAACAAAAAGGACTTCTTGGAGTGACTTCTGCATAAGGTATGGTATCTAGGTGGAAGATAGGGTTCATGAGATAATATTTGGGAAGATGGTGGAATAGGTAAAAGTCTTGAGGGGTGTTAGGAATTAGTATGAATTGGTGTCCTTTTTAAGGTGGGGGAGGGGCTCTTTAGGAATGTTTGAAACAATTATTTTATTATAAACATATCATCAGTTTAAAAAGGTCCAAAAATAATTAAAGTATTAGATAAATTGACTCATGGTAGATATAAATTCATCTAATAATAATTGGATATGTTTTGGATGTTATTTTATTCTTTATAATCTTATTTATTTAAATATTTTATTAATGAGGTAAACACAACATCATTATTGTGTCATAAATAATTTAATTTATTTGATGTGTAAAATTTTTAAATACAAATCATTATGTTGAAATCATATTATCATTCCAATTAAATTTTATAGTTGAAAAGATGACTTATATAACCCCTTGTAAAAATTAATTTACTAAAATATATTTGTTTATGTGATTTTTTCCTTTACATTAAGTTAATTAAAATAAAATGTTATTATCACACATAATTGGCTCCATGGGTTCTAAAAAACGACCTAAGGATTCCCATGGGTATCCACGACACATCCAATAAGTTTATGATATTTTTTATGGTAATTTTTTATTATTATAATATTCTTTTTCCTTAAATTACCTTATTTACCTTTAACTGTGATTAATTGAAGTCAAAAGTTACTATTCATAAAAAATTATTGTCATTATATAGAACCAAAACATACATACTAATAACAACCATGTTTGTCATATTTTTTAAATCCAATTCACGGAAGTAGTAAAATTTCTTTTAAATGAAAAAATCAGTTTTTGAACTACTACGGAGGGGTTTCACTATTCATAAAAAATTACAGTTTTTCAGAAAAATTCAAAAAATTCAACCTAAGAAACATTTGATATTATGAATTCCAAAATGATATCTATTTTAAAAAATTAAAAAAATAGGTTGCATTAATTAAATTAAAATTCTTTCCCATTGTCAAAATAAATACCGTGTTTTTAAGAAACAATAACTATCAAAAGATTGAAACTTTTTTATGTACAATTTCAAAGTGAAATTAATTACAATGACCATGATTAGAATAAATGGTAAAAATAAAATTTTAATGCACTTTAAAACCAATATAAAAAACAGTGTATCTATATAAATAAATTATATTAAAAGGTATTTTTGAATTAAATAACCGTATTGTTCAATATTCATGAAAAATGAATTTTTAGAAGAAAAATACCAAAAAATTACCCGAAGTATATTTTGATATCCAAATTATATATAAGTTTTTTATTTTGTAATATATAACATATAAATGTGACAAAAAATAGATTTAGAAAGGGTTCTCCATCAATAGGTGGTAAATCGACCTTTGAAAAATATTTATACTTTAAATTAGATTCATTCATATATTTAGCCTCTAAAATTTATTGGATGAATATAAAAACATTTATCAAACATATATAATAATATTTTAGTATGTTCTATCCATTCTCTACAATACAACATGTGTTTGTTAACTACCATTTAAAATAATAATATTATATTATTATTGTTCGTTGTAAGATTTCAAAAAACCAGTTATTGTGTATCGGGAATTCCATCAAAAATAGCATCCCCATTAAAGTAAAATCTATTTTTAATACAAAAATATTAGTAAATATGAAAATTTAATGTTATTTATTTATATGGGATGTCACATCCACCCCTCATTTGGAAATTGTGTCCTCGCAATTTTAAATTTGGGCTCTGAAACATCATTTAAAGTCCAACACTGAAAAAAGAGTCAATAAAACTATCACTTTAAAAGAAACAAAAAGAAATAAAAAGGATACCCAATATAACCCATACTAGGATTCCATGTAGGGAGAACATGGATATGGAAGAAAAAAAACCATCAAATTCTGATCGAGAGTGATACAAAAAATTATTAGGATAATGATAACCCCCCAAAAATCACAAACCTGTGATTGGTTGACCAGTACTTGATTCCCCAGTAGGAATAGTTTACAGACAATAATTTTGTTTTAAGTTACTTTTCATTGATAAATTTATTTATGATCTTAACTAAAAACATAAGTAAACATACTTACCAGTCATGTAGACTTTCATACATTACTACATTTCCACCACAAACTCATCTTATATACAAATGATGAGTACTCAAACAAACTTAGTCAAATTAAAAGCATTAGAATAAACATCTACAATATCACATAATCCACAAAAGATGAACTATATATTTCCATTATCATTAGACATCAACCAATAACACATGTTAATTACAAGATCAGATAATCCTCAAAAAAGAATAATCATTTACAAAAATAAAACCTACTCTTAATATCCAATGTTTTTCAAATAAAACCCAAAGTACAACTAATACCATTCAAAGAACAGTTGTCCATAAAATTATTCAAAATTATCCAAACTATGATTGATACCCAAAACTAAGAAGGATTTAATCTCATAGTCTTCCACAGCGAATCATAACATTTATCTCCAAATAACATTGGCTACTCTTAAAGTCTCATACTGAAGTGTAGTTAACCTAATTTCATATTCTATATTATAGGTTAATTATTTCCATAAATAACAGAAATCGCCATATGTACATAACAATAACATAAATTCTTCCAAAATAAAATTGTGACCACTACTCTACAAATGAAAAGATAAATATTCCTTGAATAAAATTATCATATATCAAACATCATAGTTTCACATAATACAAAAATTATTCCAATATAATCCCTTCATCAAAAGAGCCTTAATATTTTTAATTATTTAATCCTTTAAAATCTACCATAACAGTTGAATTTATTATATGTTGACTTCTTACTCATTCAACATTCTTGATGATCCATTAACCATTATTTACCATCTTGTTCTGAAATAATTCTTTCCTACAAACAAAATCATGAATCATATTCAATGATTCAATGATGCCAAAACATATGTTATAAAATAATCCAATCCTTTTATTAGTCATTGTCAGTTTCTTCATCCTCAATTGGAATGGAATTATCTATTGGTAAACATATATTTTTATGATCCTAGTGTTCCCATTCTTGAAACATCTTTGTAGGACAACGGTTTTTATAATGACCACAGACACCACATTTAAAACATTCAATTGATCCCTCAGAAATAACTTTCCCTTTCCTAGAGTCAACCAGATGCTTCCTTTTTCCATGGAAGGTTATTTATTTATAACCTTTATTCCCACATATATACCATATTCCCGTCCCATTGAATTATTTTCCTATTTGTTTCTTTCCACATCATTGACACATAGGTTATTGAACATACTTACCTTTATGATTATTACCTGAAAATCGATTGGGATTTGCCTCTCGCATAAACGATGAATTATAAAATACACCAAGGATCTGGTTTCCAATCATGAATACAGATAGATAGTTGAGAAGAACCTCAAGATTCATCATTGCAGCTCCGATTTCATTCAGTTTCTCATTCAAAAAACCTTCACAGTTTTCTTCACATCCACTATTACATTGGTGCCTTGTAGATCATGCCATTTACTATTTCCAAAATGGTCAGTGTGAGTATATCATTATATAATATCTTATTATGAGGGTAAATACTAATATATACATATTCATGATATCTTAAACTCATTCAAACTAATTATGACCCTTTCTAATATGTTAACCATTAAAGTTATGTCACTTATGATTTGATAACACCCTACCGTCTAATGTTATCTAAACCGACCTCTGATACCTAATATAAGGACCCAACCATATAAATTACATAATCTTTAATTAAATGAATAATTAACATTGAGGATATTTTCAGGTTTAGAGATTTAGATAATTATGCATAACAATTACATTACATCACCAAAATTTCAATGTAAAAACATCTACTAAGTTTACAGTTTTTTCACACAATAAAAACTCTAGAAAAAAGTGTCTTGTTTAGTTCCATGTCTTAGACAACAAGAATTTTCCATGATCTCATCGATGACCCTATTCATCGTTATGTCTTGTGAAAATCATTTAAAAACATGTGATGAGAATAAAAATATCAGTAAGGGATACCCAAATAAAGAAAATTGTTAGTTTTTCAAAACAACAAGTAAACCATGGATAATTTTAATAAGTAATACTTTTCTCATTAAAGAAGTAGTAAATACACGTCACTAAATAATAGAACATTGCTTACCCATTTGTAACCAAAATATTACCATAAAACCTATATAAAGAACACAAACCATATAAAGGTAACAAGGGGCATAATCATTCTTAAATGGAATAACCATACCGCCAACTTCCACCCATACCACTAAATGGAACAACCATATGACTGACTTCCATACCAAATGCATTAGAGGTTATAACGCAACTAGCCGTCCTGGTTTATCACGACATCACCCATATTATGTTTTATCATGTTACCACTCATCAAATATCCAAGTAACATCTTAAGACATAAAATATTTCAAATATAAACATTTCACTAATAACATTTCATTTGCAATCACAAGAAGTAATTTCAAGATATTTAAAAAATCAATCCTTTCTTATAAAAAATATAAAACGGGATTTTTTATTTAATGTGTCCTATACAAAATTATTGATTTTTAAGGAATTATCATTTTAAAACATTAATGTACATATATATAAGTCCTCAAAACCATTTTAAAAACACATACATTTCGAATAATAAATCCTTAAAACATTTAAATTGATATTTCAGTTAAATATTTTTTAACAAAATGAGAGACTCTTGAATAAAAATAATTGGTGAATTACATTTAATAAAAACAATATAATATCATTATAATAAAGGTATTAATGATATAATATTCCAATGGATATTATATAGACCATATAAAAGTGAATTGGAGAATAACAACAGTGAAGTCTCAATGGAATTTAAATTGAGACGAAATCCCTTATTTAGATGGTATCCTTAAATTAAGGATTAATAAATCAAATAATTATGTGTGATAAATATAAATACACCAAATATAAGTGGATATTATTTGTAATAAAATAAGATTTTATTCACACATATTCATAAGACAACATATTATTGAAGTACAAGTTTATCCAAACGAATTGAAATTTGGTTAAGAAGTTCCCTTGCAAAAATTCGACAGCCTAAGGACGTCACCATAAAATTCAGAAAATTATTTGATGAGATAAAAAGGGTATATAATCACTTGACAATAAACTTTACATCAATAAGGTTATATAGGAACATATATTGTCATAATAATATGTATATTAAAAGACATAACAAAAAGAATCCTTTTAAAAAGAGTAGGGTGAATGGTTCCTTTATCGATTTTGTAACTTCCAAAACATATTCCACATGAATGAATGTTCATAAAATGAAGATTTAAATACTATTTAATGAATGTATATTACACAAAGAGTAAAATCATGGGATGTACATACACCAAACAAAAGGAAATACTGTCAAATATATCACGAATCTCATGGGAATAAAAAGTTAGATGAAACACATTATCATGTTGCAATCAACTGAGTCTTATGACCAAAAGTTAATAACCACCAAATTAATCATATAATACCAGGAATATAATGATAATAATGATAATATATATGAAATTTCAGTACAAAATACACCACATGAAATGAATAAGTGGCGATCAATGGAAATATTACAGAATTTAAAGTGAGATAAGAAATCACATACCTCGTGTCCGACTTGACCCGTTCATTCTTTAACCTCCAGAATAATAATCTCAACTTAATTTATAACTGTATAAGTAACATTTGAATGTTTATTAATCCTTTTATATCAATTTTTATAATGTTATAAACATTATGTAATCATTTATGTTAATAAATGTCATTTTGTCGATATTTGGTACTTGAGTAAAAAATGAACACATTATATTTACAAGTTACCCATGTGGTCAAGAATCCATTACATATATAATTATATTTATTATTTATATATCATATATATCATACATATATATATATTTATAAAAGTAAATATCATTTGGAGGTAAAAATGTAATGCACTTCTCATGAAGATGAGAAACCGTACGTACTCATGAACACTACTTTCACTTCTATATCTTATTTTACCTGAATTAAAACATAATGATTCATAGTTATATTATAAATACAGTAAAATTTCTTATATAATATCATTAACTCTATACTTTATGTGTCCCATGTATGGAATGAACGAATCATATCACTTTGAGAGAGCGGTAATCTGCATTTCCTCAAATGAAATTACCGTGTTTTCCCATAATGGAAACCATAATGGTTTGGTATAAATGAAATATATAGAAACATAGAGAAATCATAAAAATAATATATATCATATATATGTTCAGTCCCATTTTAATTTCCACCATGACAGGTGGTAGTAGATAATCAAACAATCATCGTTTCATGAGGCGTAAGTTGTACATCCACAGAAACAATATGTTCTTCACCCATTATATGGATGTGTGTGTAACTGTATATCGAATCCTTCACATAAAAAATCCTAGTATAATGAGGATTCTTTTTTTGTTACAAAATAATGTAATAAAACTATTTTAGGTGTTTGAGAAGTAAAATAAATAAAATAATTTAAGAGAAATCGTTACCTTTAATTTGGGTAGCTCTCTTCGGTTTGAACCAAAAGGACTTTTTAAAGTTAATTTTTCCTAAGGTATGACTTATAGGTAGAATACATGGATCTTGAGAGATTATTTGGGCAGGGGATGGATGATCCAAAAGTCATGATAGGTGTGAATAATTGGTTAGAAGTGGTGTCCTTTTTTAAGGGGGAGGAGGGGATCTTTAGTAATCTTTGAAAAAATTATTTTATTTTAATCATATATTAGTTTCCAAAATGACCAAAATTAATTAAATTAGTAGATAAGATGACTAATGGTCGAATAAATTCATCAAATAAAAATTGGAATGGTTTTGGATGTTATTTTAATCTTTATAATCTTATTTATTTAAATATATTATTAATGAGGTAAACACTGCATCATTATTGTGTCATAAAAAATTTAATTTATATGATGTCTAAAAATTAATAAAAAATTACCATGATATAGGAAATTTTTTTTATTTCCATTGAATATTTTCAGACCAAAATATGACTTATATATCCCCATGTGAAAATAAATTTACTAAAAGATATTTTTTTGTAATTTTTTCCTTTAATTTAACTTAATTAAAATAAAATTTCATTATCACTCATAAGTGGCTCCATGGCATCCCAAAATAGACCCAAGGATACCCATGCTCAACAATGACTCATCCAATAATGGTAGGACATGTTTTAGGGTAATTATGTATTATAATTATATTCTTTTTACCTTGAATTACCCTATTTACCATTAACCGTTGTAAATAGAAGTCAAATGTAACTATTCACCAATAATTATTTTCAACTTATTGAACAAAATTTAACTTAACAATAACAACCATTTATGTTATATTTTCATAAGTCAATTAATAGAAGCAGAAAAATTTCATTTAAATGAAAAAGTCGGTTTTTAAACCACTACTAAGTGGTTTCACAACTCATAAAAAATGTACGTTTTTCAGAAAAATACAAAAAAATAAGCCTAACCAATGTTTGATATTTAGAATTCAAAAATTATGTCTAATTTACCAAATTAAATACATTGCTGTTGAATTAATTAATTTAAAATTATTTCTTATTTTCATAACAAATACTGTGTTTTTATGAAATAATAACTTTCAAAAGATTGACACTTGTTTATGTCCAATTTCAATGTCAAATTACTTCCAATGACCAACATTAGATTAAATGGTAAAAATATAATTTAATTTCACTTTGAAACCAATCAAAAAGATATTTTATCTATATAAATAAATTAGATTAAAAGGTAGTTTTAATTAAAATACCATATTTTTCACTATTCATTAAAAATAAATTTTTATCAGAAAAAACCAAAAATTTACCCAAAGTAAATTTTGATATCCCGATTCAAATGAAAAATTTTATTTTTTCAAATATGACATATAATAGTGGAAAAAAATATATTTAAAAGGGGTTTGCCATTAAAAGGCAGTAAATCGACCTTTAAAAAATAATTACGCTTAATATTCGATTGGTTCACATTTTAAGCCTCTATATTTTATTGAATGAATGTAAAAATAATTATCAAAACTATATAATCATATTTTATTTACATAAATAAATTATGTCCAATACAATGGATATGGGATAACTATCATTTAAAATAATAATATTATATTATTAGTGTTCATCGTAAGATTTCAATGAACTCGTTGTTGCGTATCGGGTATTCCATCAAACATAACATATTCATTAAAGTATAATTAATATTTAATCCAAATATATTAATAAATATAAAAATTTCATGTTCTTTATTTACCTGGGATGTTACAGATTATGCTGGAAAATGTCGAAATCTGTTTTAATGAAAGGATTATAAGAACATATTTATTATGTGAACCAGATATATTATAAGTGACCCAGCCTTAAACATTATATAATATTGAATTAAATGAATAATTAATGTTTGGGATCTTTTTAGGTTTATAGATTTAGAGAGTTAATCCATAACTATTACATTTCAAAATATTACAATGTAGACAATTCTACTCAGTTTCCATTTTTTTTACAAAACATGAACTCTTGAAAAAAAGAGACTTGTCTAGTTCCTTGTTTTAGACGACATGACTTTTACATGATCCCATCCTTGACCCTATTCAACGTTATGTCCTAGTAAAAATATTTCAAAATTTTGGATGAGTATAAACAGCTTAGTATGTTATATGCAATGAATGAAAACATTTAGTTTTTCAAAACAACAAGTAAACCATGAATACTATTACATAAGTAATAATTTTCACCTTTATGATGTAGTAAATACTCTTCACTAAAAAAAGATCATTACTTACCCTTTTGAAAATAAAATATTACCAAAAAACCCATATAATGTAAACATAACATATTAAGGTAACTTGGGGCATAAAGTTACATAAATGGAATAACCATACGATCGACTTCCACACATATCACAAAATGTAATAGACATACAGCTGACTTCCATACCCAATGAATTGGAGGTTATAACGTAACCACCCATCCAAGTATTCATAGCACCACCTGTTATTTGGTTTATCACGTAACCACCAGTCAAATGTCCAAGTACTAATACAAAATCATAACACATACACCAAATATAAAGGAAAGAAAACATTTCCACATTTCAATCACAATATATCACTTAAATATATTGACATAACAAATCCTTTATCAAAACCATTTTTAATACCTAAATACATAAAAGGTTATATGGTATTTATTTTCCTTTCAAAACATTATGGCTTGTAGAGGAAGCAAAAGATCAAATAATACTCGCGGTGGCGAAAAACCTTATTTTCACAGCTTACGTTATATGAAATGGTCATTTTTGTCATTTAGTAAAATGGTTTGCAGAAAAATATTCCCTTTTAAAAGTCAAGGGTTTTTATACAGTGTATAAATGAATGTCGTGTATTAAAACAAAATATTCCTCAATGAATGGAGATTGAGATGAAGTCCCTTACCTCGTGTCCGACTTGACTACATCATTCTTTAATCTCTTGAATAATAAACTAAAGTTAATTTCAAATTCATTAAGAAAAATTTTCTTGTTTATTATTCCTTTTATATCACTTATTATGATTTTATAAACATTATGTAATCATTTAAGTTAATAATGTTTGTTTTGTCAATATTTGGTACTTTAGAAAAAAAATGGACTTCTTATAATTACATGTTGTTCATGAGGCCAATAGTATATTATATCCAGAATGATATTCATGATTTATATATCATATAAATAATTTATACCCCGTATATACATGTATTTATAATAGTAAATAACATTTAGAGGTATGAAATGAAATGCACAGTTCATGGAGACAGTAAGCTGTACGTACGCATGAACGCTACATTCATTTCTATTTCTAATTTTGATGGAAATAAAACATAATTATAGATAGGTATATTATAATTCCAGTATAATATAATATATAATATCATTAACTCCATCCTTTATACATCCCACATAAGGCATTAACGAATCACATCACTTTGAGGGGGCGGTAGTCCACACTTCCTCAAATGAGATTATCAAATTTACCCACTATGGAAACCATAATGGCTTGATATAATTGGGAAGTACAGAATCATAGGGAAATCATAAACATGATATATATCATATATAAATATAGTTCCATTATATTTTCCTCCATGAGTGGTGGATGGAGATATTTGAACAATCATCGTTTCGTGGGGCGTTAGTTTGCCATCCACAGAAACATTATGTTCTTCATCTATTAGATGGAGGTGTGTGTAATTGTAGTTCGAATAATTCTCATAAAAACATACTAGTATATTGAGGATTTTGGTGTTGATACAAAATAAAGGAATAAAAAGATTTTAGTGGTTGGAGATGAAAAATAAATGAAAAAAAATTAAGAGAAACGATTACCTTTAATTTGGGTAACTCTTTTTGGAATGAACCAAAGGACTTCTTGATGTGCCTTCTTCCTAAGGTAAGGATTCTATGAGGAGGAGAGAGATGTATGGAGCTTATGTGGGAATAGTTTGGATGAGCCAAATGGCTTTATAGGTGTGAGGAATTGGATAGAAGTGGTCTCATTTTAAAAGGGAGAGGAGGGGCTCTTTAGGAATGTGTGAAAATATTATATTATTATATAATGATATTTGGTTTTAATGGACCAAAAATCATTAAGGTCTATGAAAATATGACTCACGGTCGAAATAAAATCATCCAATAGTAATTATACAGGTTTTGGATAATATTTTAATCAGTATAATCGTATTTATTTAAATCATTTATTAATGAGGTAAATACTGCATCATTATTGTGCCAAAAATAATTAAATTTATATGATGTGTCAAAATTATATAAAATAAATCATGATGTAGTATATATATTTATATTTACAATGAATATTTATAGTATAAATAATAATTTATATTACCCACTTTTATATATTAATTTACTAAAAGATATTTCCTTTTTTCATTTTTTCCATTAATTTAAGTTAATTAATCTAAATTTTCATTATCACTCCCATGTGACTCAATGTGGTCCCAAAATAGACTCAGAGATTCCCATGGTCGGCCATGACCTATCCATTAAGGTTAGGAAAAGTGTTATGGTAATTTTTAATTATTATAATATTGTTTTATCCTTGAATTACCCTATTTATCTTCAAACGTGGTAAATAAAACTAAAAAATTACTATTCAATAAATACTATTTTCATCTTATTGAACCAAATTTTACTTCTTGAAAACAACCATGCAAGTCGGATTTTAAAAATTCAATTCACAAAAGTGGTAAAATTTCATTTAAATGAAAAAGTCACTTTTTTAACTACCAATAAGTTGTTTCACTATTCATAAAAAATTGATGTTTTTCGGATAAATACCAAAAATTCAGCCTAAAATGTATTTGATATTCCGAATTCAAAAATGATTTCTATTTTAGAAAATTAAAAACATATAAGTGGAATTAATTAATTTTAAAATTAATTCCCATTATCAAAACAAATAGCGTTTTTTTAAGAAATGATAACTATCAAAAGATTGATATTTGTTTATGTCCAATGTCAGAGTAAAATTAATTCCAATTACCAACATTGGATTCAATGGAAAAATATTTTTTAAATTTTATTTTAAAAACAAATAAAAATATAATCTAAAAACATAAATAAATTAGATTAAAAGACACTTTTGAAATAAAATACAATATTTTTCACTATTCATTAAAAAATGAACTTTATCAGAAAAATACAAAAAATTTACCCAAATTATATGTTGATGTCCCCATTCTAAAGAATGATTTTATTTGGTCATATATATTTTATTAATGTGACAAAAACTTGATTTAAAAAGTGTTCACCTTTAAAAGGCGGCAAATTGGCCTTTAAATGTAAATTATGCATAAAATTAGATACATTCATATATTAAGCCTCTAGCTTTTTGTTGGATAAATGTAAATACATTTAACAAACATTTATAATCATATTTTAATTATTTTTGTTCATTCCTTCTAATACAATGGCTAGAAGTTAACTACATTTTAAATAAATAATATTATATTATTGGTGTGCAGCGTATGATTTCAATGAAATGTGTTGTTGTGTATCAAGTACGCTATCGAACATAGAATCCCCTTTAAAGTAAAATTAATATTTAATTAAAAAATATTATTAAATATGAAATATGTCTTATTCATTATTTACCTGGGATGTCACATCCTTCCCCCTTTTATAAATTGCGTCCTCAAAATTTTATTCACTTATCAAAATAAGTGGGGGTATTAATATATCAAATCATTTTCAGATTCACACATTGCTTCTTCAATCATATGGATTTTCCACAAAACTATTACCTAGTGAATTACCTTATTCTGCAACACATTCTCTCTATGGGGAATAATATGGATTGGTTGTTCTTCATAAGAGAGATTCCCATCCAACTGAACTTCCTCTAGGATCAAAAAATGAGATGGATCTGGTATATACTTTTTCAACATCGAAACATGAAAACAATTGTGTACCTAGGACAACCATGGTGGTAATGCCACTCTATACGCAACTGATCCAACTTTTTCAAGAATTTCATAAGGTCCAATGTACCTCAGACTCAAAATTTCCTTCATTCAAAAACTCATCACACTTTTACAAGGAGAACCTTTGAGAAAGACATGATCACCTAACTCAAAAGAGAGAAACATTCTCTGTTGATCTGTATAAATTTTCTGTCTGATCTGAGTTGTTCTCATGTTCTTCTGAATAAACTGATTTTTCTCTGCCATCTCTTCTTCAAATTCTGGTCTCATCAGCTTCATTTCACCTACTTCATCCCAAAAAGCCAGAGTTTGACAAATCCTTCCATATAATGCCTCAAATGGATCCATCTGTATAATGGAATGAATGCTGTTATGATAAGAAAATTAAACCAAAGAAAGATGTTGGTCCCAATGTCCCTAATAATCCATTGAACAAGCATGTAAAATATCCTCCAATGTCAGAATTTTATATTCTGGTTGCCTATATAATTGAGGAAGAAAAGTTATACTAAAATTTAAATTAGTACCCAATGACTTCTGAAGGACTTTCCAAAAGTTTGAAGTGAACCTATGATCAAGAAAAGATAAAGCGGAGAGAGAAACTCCATGCAACCTAACTATCTCTTTAACATACAACAGAACAAATTGATCTGGAGACAAAGTATATCTAATAAGAAGGAAATGAGCATATTTAGTCAATCGATCAACTATAAATCAGATTTCATTATTACCTCAATATGTATTTGGTAATCCCACAACAAAGTCCATGGATATATTTTCCCATTTCCACTCTGGCATTGGTAAAGGCTGATGCATCCCTTTGGGTAACTATCGCTCTGCTTTAACCTACTTACAGGGAAAACACTTCACAGTAAAATCAGAAATATCTCTTTTCATTCAATCACACTAGTAATACAGATAAAGATCTCTATACATCGTAGTACTTATAGGATGAACTAAAAATGGGGAACTATGACCATCACATTACAACTCATTATTCAGCTGTGAATCAAAAGGCACACATAATATCTGTCCAAACCTCAAAACACAATAATTATCATTGTTAAATTCAGGAAACATACCCTTCTGAACAAACTATACCTTTTTATGTAACTCATTATCTTCTGTTTGCGCTTGCTTTATTCTGTTTGATAGAGATGATCTCACTAACACCAGATAAAAAACAGATGAATTTAATGCACTAATAACTTCAATGTCAAATTTTATCAAATCAAAAACCATTGTATCTTGTTCCAAATGTAACATAGTTAATGAATAACTAATTTTTCGACTCAAAGCATCAGCCACTTTATTTTCTTTTTGTGGCTGGTAATGGATAATGCAATCATAATCCTTGATTAATTACAACCAACTCCTCCATCTCATGTTCAATTCTTTCTGAGTGAATATATACTTCAAACTTTTGTGATTAGTATATATATCACACTTCACTCCATACAAATGATGTCTCCAAATTTTTGAATCAAAAACAATATCAACTAATTCCACATCACGTGTAGGGTAATTTAACTCATGAGGTTTCAACGAACATGAATCATAAGAAATTACTTGATCATTCTACATTATAACACTACCCAATCCTTTTAACGAAGCATCACTGTAGATAACAAACTCACCATTTCTGGATGGAAGTGCCAAAACGGGAGCATTCACCAATCTTCTTTTCAATTCCTGAAAACAATCATCACATTCGTCTGCTAAGATGTACTTAACACCTTTTCGAGTTAACTTGGTCAATGGGCTAGATAACTGTGAAAAAATTTCAACAAACCTCTAGTAATAACCTTCCAAAAAAAGAAAACTACGAATCTTGGTTATATTTGTCGGTCTTGGCCATTCTTCAACAACTTATGTTTTTGTAGAATCATCTGTTAATCCATTTTTTGAAACAATGTGACCAAGGAATGAAATTTGTTGTAACCAAAAATCACACTTCCTGAATTTCCCATTTTTTTTATTTTATGGTTTGAAAGAAAACCATTAAATGAATTTCATGTTCTTATTTACTTAAACAATAAACCAATATATCATCAATAAGCACAACCAACATTTATGACCTGATTCAACAGAGCCATCACATTAACAAACTCTTCATTTTGTTTCTCACCATCTCAAGTTACTGATTCGGAAGGTCATTCTCTTATGTATGCCTTCCCAGAAAAGCTTCTCTATTTCCTTTACGAAATAGCATTCTTAACACAGAAATATCTTAGATAAAGAAAAATAGTAATATGTAAACGCTATATGATTTCAATATTAACAAAAATTACTTTATGGATATTAATTTAACAATACACTAACTCCAAATGTTGTCAAAACTGACCTCTAATACCATCAATATGCAACCCGACCATAAACCTTACATAATATTGAATTAAATGAATAATTTACATT
Organism: Viscum album; assembly: GCA_963277665.1. Classification (NCBI taxonomy): domain Eukaryota; kingdom Viridiplantae; phylum Streptophyta; class Magnoliopsida; order Santalales; family Viscaceae; genus Viscum; species Viscum album. The sequence goes on along the minus strand of OY728165.1, from coordinate 666,418,720 downwards.
GAGGATATTTTCAGGTTTAGTGTTTTAGGTAGATAGGCCATTACTAATACATTTTCAAATATTACAAAGTATACACTTATACTCAGTTTCCATTTTTTTTACAAATGATGAACACTTTAAAAAAAGACTCATGTCTAGTAACATGTTTTGGACGTCATGACTTTTCCTTGATCCCATCCTATTCCCTATTCTACTTTATGTCATGTGGAAAACATTTCAAAACATTGGATGATATGAAAAAGATCAATAAGGTATACACAATGAAGGAAAACTATTAGTTTTTCAAAATAATAAGTAAACCATGAATAATTTAACATAAGTAATAATTTTCACCTTTATGAAGTAGTAAATACTCTTAACTGAATAAAAGACAATTATATAGACTTTTGTAAGAAAAATATTACCATAAAACCCATATAAACATCACATAACATATAAAGGTAACATGGGACATAAACATACTTAAATGGAATAACCATATGGTCAATATCACACATATCCCTAAATGGAATAGCCATACGGTCGAATTCCATACCCAATGAAGTGGAGGTTATAACGTCACCACCCATCATGTTATTCATGGCACCACCCGTCATTTGGTTTATCACATAACCACCCATCAAATGTACATGCACTAATATAAAATCAAAACACATACAGAAAATATAAAAGAACAAAAACATTTCCAAATTTCAATCAAAATATATTACTTAAATATATTGGTATAACAAATAATTTATCAAAACCATTTTAAATACAAAAATACAAAAATGAGTATATGTTATTTATTTTCTTTTAAAAACAATACGACTTGTTGAGGAAGCCAACGATCAAGTAATACTCGTGGCGGTGGAAAAGGTCATTGTCACCACTATTGTTAAAAAAACAATCATTTTTTTCATTAAGTAAAATTATTTATAGAAAAATATTCCCTTTTAACTGTCAGGGGTGTTTATACAGTGTATTAAAGAATGTTGTGTATTAAAACAAAATATCCCTCAATGAAAGGAGATTGATACGATGTCCCTTGCCTCATGCCCGACTTGACTCCATCATTCTTTAATAACCTAAATAATAAACTAAAGTTAATTTCTACTTGGTTAAGAATATTTTTCAATTATATTATACCTTTTATATAAGTTAATACCATGTTATAAACATTCTCTAATCATTTAAGTTAATAGTGTTTGTTTTTTTGATATTTGGTACTTGAGTAAAAAATGGACTTCTTATAATTACATGTTGTTCATAATGTCTATAGTACATTATATCCATAATGGAATTCATGATTTAGATATCATATACATCATATATATCATGTATATACATGCATATATAATATTACTTAACATTTAGAGGTATTAAATGAAATGCACCGTTCATGGATATGGTAAGCCGTACGTACGCATGAACGCTACTTTCATTTCTATTTTTTATTTTAATTGAAAAAAACATAGTTATACATTGGTATATTATAATTCCAGTATAATATCATATATAATATCATTAACTCCATCCTTTATACATCCCAATAAGGTAATAACGAATCACATCACTTTGAGGTGGCAGTAGTCCGCACTTCCTCAAATGAGATTATCTTATTTACCCACTATGAAAAACATAAAGGCATGATATATTTGGGAAGTAAAGAAGCATAAATAAGTAATAAACATAATATATATAATATATAAATAAAGTTCCATTATAATGGCCACCATGAGTGGCAGTTGGATAAATTTGATCAATCATCGTTTCGTGAGGCGTTGGTTTTCTATCCATAGAAACATTGTGTTAATCATCCATTAGATGGAGGTGTGTGTAATTTTAGTTAGAATAATTCTAATAAAACATCCTAGTATATTTTTTATACTGTTTTTGTTATAAAATAAAGTAATAAAAATACTTTAGGGTTGGACAAGTAAAATAAAAGTAAACAATTTAAGAGAAACTATTACCTTTAATTTGGGTAACTCCCTTTGGTTTGAACCAATGGACTTCTTGAAGTGACTTCTTGCCTAAGTTAAGGATTTTATGAGTAGTATAGGGATTGAGGTAGATTAATTGGGAAGATTTTGGTTGAGCTAAATGGCTAGAGAAGTGTGATGAATTGGTTAGAAGTGGTCTCTTTTTATAAGGGAGAGGAGCGACTCTTTAAGAATGTGTGAAAATATTATTTTATTATATAATGATATTCTGTTTATAATGGTCCAAAAATAATTATAGAAAAAGATATGATGACTCATGGTGGAAATTAAATTATCCAATATAAATTATACAGTATTTGGATAATATTGTAATTATTATAATCTTATTAATTTAAATCTTTTATTAATGTGGTTAATATTGCATCATTGTTGTGTCATAAATAATATAATTTAATTGATGTCTAAAAATTATAAACAAAATATCATGATGTATTAAATCTTATTTTCTTTCTAGTGAATATTTATAGTCGAAAAAATAATTTATATAAAACCTTCTGAAAATTTATTTACTAAAAGATATTTCCTTTTATCATTTTTTCCTTTACTTTAAGTTAATTAATATAAATTAACATTATCACTCCCAAGTGGCTCAAAGGGGTCCCAAAATCGTCCCAATGATTCCCATGGTCGGCCATGACTCATAAAATAAGTTTGGGACAAGTGTTATGATAATTTGGAATTATTATAATATTCTTTTAACCTTGAATTACCCTATTTACCTTTAACCGAGGAAAATAAAAGTCAAAAGGTAATATTCACCAAAAATTATTTTCATCATATTAAACCACATTTTAATTCTTTATAACAACCATATATGTCTTATTTTTGAAATTCAATTCACAGAAGTGGTAAATTTTCATTTAAATGAAAAAGTCAGTATTTTAACTACCACTAAGTGGTTTCAGTATTCATCAAAATTGATGTTTTTCAGAAAAATACCATAGATTCAGCCTAAGTTATATTTAATATTCTGAATTGAAAAATGATGTCTATTTTTCGAAATTCAAAACTTAGAAGTGGAATTAATTAATTTTAATATTAATTCCTTCTATCAAAACAAATAGCGTGTTTTGAATAAACAATAACTATCAAAAGATTGATACATGTTTATTTCCATTTTCAAAGTGAAATTAATTATGATGACCAACATATGATTAAGTGGTAAAAATATATTATAATTTTAATTTAAAACCAACTAAAAAGATAATTTATCCATATAAATAAATTATATTAAAAGTCACTTTTTATTTAAAATACTATATTTTTTACTATTCATTAAAAAATGAACTTTATTGGAAAAATCCCAAAAAATTACCCAACATAAATTTTGATGTCCTCATTATAAAGAAGGATTTTATTTGGTCGTATAGAATTTATTAATGTGTCCAAAACTATATTTAAAAATGTTTCATCATTAAAATGCGGTAAATCATCCATTAATTGTAAATTATGATTAAAATTAGATTCATTCATATTTTAAGCCTCTTAATGTTTATTGGATAAATGTAAATACATTTAACAAACATGTATAATGATATTGTAGTTATTTTTGTTCATTCACTCCAATACAATGTCTTGGAGTTAACTACCATTTTAAATAATAATATCATATTATTAGTGTGCAACCTAAGATTTCAATGAAACCCGTTGTTGCGTATCACGTACGCTATCAAACATAGAAACCCCTTTAAAGTAAAATTATTATTTAATTCACAAAAATTTATAAATATTAAATATTTTTTATTCTTTATTTTCCTGGGATTTTACATATATAGACCTTTATTTTTAGGAAATATTATCATAATATTGTTCCTTTTGAATCCTTATTATCTGATAATGTATTTTGAAACTTTATAGTAACAAAATGTTACTAAAAATCATTTAATTTTAGTTATTTTCATTAAATGTTTGAATTGATGAATAAAAGATGATATTACAATAAAAGAGGTTTCATAAGATATCATAAATGATTTTCCATGACGATGTAGGTTATAAATCTAAGAACATGGTAACTAAATATGATTAAGAATGTGGAAACCCATATAAATATTTTTTTGTTATAAAATTGACAGTAGATTGGATTTTTTTAATTTTTTTAATAGTTAGTTCATGATTTATTATTTTAATTTGGATTATGAGAAATGAATAATTTCACGGATATGGGGTTGGAATTTAAATGGGTCAGGATTTTTGGTATAGTTGTGTTGGTTATTATTGAAAATGGTTTGGGGTTACCCTACAACTGAATTTCGATAATATATGTAGTTCATGAGTTGAGGATTAATTGTCATGTAGTGAATGTGGTCATTCAGGGGGTGTATCCCACAACCAAGAAGATTTATTGGCACACAACATGTTACTATGCATGAAGTTGGAATGGTTGAGGGAGGACCCCATTGCATCGAGTAATTCCAAATGTTTTTTAGGTGATAGGACATTACAAATTTTATCTCATGGTTCATACCATGAATGGTTCCTTAGTGGAAAATTTTAGATAGGTAATTTTCAATTAATCCATAGCCATATAAATTCATGTTTAATTGGAAATTGATCTAATGGAAATAATATGACATATCCTTCTCCGCATTTTCAATATATTAACCTCACATGAAATTTTATTTGTGTGGATTAATTATTGTTGTGATTTTATGTTATGCTCTACTCTGCCTCTATTAAATTTTTTGTTCCCTTAATAATGTCTAAATATAGTTGTTTTCTATTATGTATTATGGTGATTTTTTCATGTAAAAAAATTGAAATTGTTTGATCGGGATGTATATTCCATATGTAGTGGCTATAGGATAAGTTAGATGGATCGATGCCTACAGTTTTAGGGAGATTCTAATGCGATACTGATGCATGGAGAGTTTTCAATAAAAATGCCAATATATAATTATTAAAAAACTAATTTATAATTTATTTAGTTATATTATTATGTATTTTAAAATTATATTGAAGCATGAGGGGTGGAATGAGAATGGATGGGAATGGATGAAGATAATATGATCTTGGAGGGGATCTATATTCTCTTCTAGGTGTAGATGGTCCCTTTAATATAAATTAACATGAATTATTATAAATTATATCAGATTTTTTTCATGTTAACATTGAATTTGAAGTGGTATGAGGACTTAGGGTATATATAGTAGATGAGATATAATTGAATATGGAATTTCAGTCATTGAATAAGTTAACAATATAACTTATGTGAATCAATATTTCATATAAACTATCCCTCCAATGGATGAGTATTTTTGATGACTAAATGTGAGTACATGGATATGACTTTTGGATAGAATATAGTTTTTTGGAAGCCTATATTGGGTTCCTATGTGATATGATTTATGGGAAGGTTGAGATAAATCATACTCTCGAGACTAATTTGAGACATATTCATTAAGGTAAATTTATGCGCAGTGACTGATTTAATTAATATGAGTAATTATAGAATATATATTATATTAAAGAGAGGGTTTATCTCAGAGTGGTAGCTTGATTGTTTTACTTTTTGTGATTTGTGGAAAGAATAATGTGTGCTTTTATAGTTTTAGATTATGACACGGCATGGTTTTTTCAATGGCTAAGAGTGGGGTGGTCCATAGTGAGTTGGCATATAGATTGAGATGTTATTATAATAAATATTAGAACATTAATTTAGAGACTTGGGTTATGATGATATATAATGGATATTTATAAAATTTGTGATGATAAAGATGGGTTCATATCATTGAGAAGAGACTGTGAATGGTATGGGGGACTTAATGGATTCTGTCACTTACTAGCTTGAGTAACCTCATAACCCGATAACTGATCCAGCCTTGAAGTAGCCCGATGCACATTCTTGATCCCCACGGGTTAAAGAATATCACCTAGAATCATTAAATATAAAAGTGGGAACAATTTTTCCACATGAATGATGAAGAAAAATATATCAGGGACGTATGCATAACAAATGAAACTCCACTAAGTGTTATGTACCAAAATACAACATGGAATAAAAAGTCCAAATCGTTACATCCCTTATATGAAAATATGGAAAAACAACCCTGGTCCTGGAGGACACAAGTAACCAATACCAAGTTTCAAGAGATATATCCCCTCTAAGTGATCATTTCCCATTTCTCAATCATAGATGAAGGATGTTTGTAAACACGTGAAGGCAAAAGTAGGTTGTGAGAAAAAAAAGCCCAGTTGGGTATCACTATGTATTCCCTCACAGATGAAAAAATATACTATCCAAGAATGTGAATTAAATTTTAAATGATTAATATGTTTGACATTTTAAAGTATAATTAAGAAAATCATGCTAAAAATTTCAAATGATGGAAATAAGTATTTTAGGCATTGTTTTTTTAAATGATGTTATATTTCTACACCATTGGCTTAAAAACAGTTACATAATATTGTTTATGTAAATTCAGATGGCATGTAGAGTAGTTTAAAACATTTCCTTACATTTATATCTCAAATATAAATAACAAGAGAGAAAAATGGTCATATGTCCAATATGTACAATAATATTGTTAGGTATAGGACTATGCATTCTATAAGTGAAATCAACCAAATGTGTATACAAAATTCCCAATGAAAAAGGCTAAAGGAGACTTGTCACCAACCTGTCGGAGATGTTACCCGCATCATGTATGTTTTATAATGTTGTGATACTATAGAGTGTGTCCAAATATCTCACTAACTACTTAAGGATTTCATGTTCTCTTACATAACAAATTATGGAAAATTTATTTTTAGACTTCTTAAAAATACAAATAAATCCCATTATTTCATTTCCATGCCAATTATCCATTAAAAACCAAAATGGTTTTTAATAAAAAAACATGCCTCTTTTTCAAGATAAAACCAATGGGTCATTATCAAAATATTTTAATCCATTTTTTACATGTTTTAAATCCACTCAATAAAAAATCCATAATTTCACAATTTCTTCACACAATTAATTTTAACAATTTAATTTAAAATGATTTCATCAAATCACCAATTTAAATTTCAAAAATAAAATCCTCAATTGAAATAAATATGACAATTCATGTTAAATAAATTTTTTTTGAAAATTTGGAATGATTCACCTACCGAAGGTCATTGATGTCAGCGGAAATAATTATCCACCCTATTTGGTCCAATACCCCTCTATGTGACTGAATTAACATAAGCATTGACACACAAATGTTTGAAGTTTTACAAGGGTTCCTAGAAACAGTACCAGTAAATTTTTTTCATTATAAAATATCATTTTCTTTGACTGTTTCTCTCCTATAAATTATTTTCGAAATATTGATTATAATATGACAAGCACTAAAATTTTATCTCCCTTGGATAATTTCCAATATAAAATTTTATAATTATAATAATTATCCTTTTATAATTAATGTATTTTTTTTTAATTTACATTATCTTTTCATGTAATAATTACCTTATGATTATCGTTTAATAAAATTGAGTAATTATATTTTAATTTGTATTCCAAAAAATCACCATTTCTTAATTATCATGTGATATTTCATTATAATTATCGGTTGATATTTATTTACAATTTTTCATTCAATTTTAAAAATAAACATGTCCTTGTCTCATGAAAAATAAAATTAAATATCATTTTAATAATTTTAAAAATATTCCTTTGATAATATCGATGTTATCCTCTGATAATTATATAAATTTTCCTTTGATAATTTTTTTTATTTACATTAATGGAATTATTATAATTATACATTATTTTAAGTGAAATATTTTCTCCAAATAAATTATGGATGTAATTACCTTTTTAGAATTATTTATAATTAACATAGTTAATTATTCACATATTTATAAGCAATATTGAGAAATGAAATTTTTATAATAATTATTTCAAAATCTACATAATTAATCATTTGTAATTTTAGTTTCATCAAATTTTTATTCAACATCTTTTTTGTGAGTATTAATGGATAATTTTTGTAATTATCATTTTTATAATTTGTTTATAAATTACCCTTGATAAATATAGTTTTTATCATTTATTTTATATTAGACCATTTTTCATGATTTTATGATGAAATATTAAAATAAATAAATAAAACAAATAAATAAAACCTATCTTTGTCATGTCTTGTGTAGTGAAATTGCGCAGCATAGGGATCTGAATCTGATGAAGGAAGAATGAGGTTCCCCTTAACCGTTTATACCAAAGGAACACCTGAGGTCATTCTCACTCGAGTATTTTCACCACAAACAACAATTATTTGTACGGTTATAAGAAAAAACCCTAGTGGCATGTTATGAAATTCATGAATTTAAAAACCATATTTCAAAATGTTATTAATTCTAAATATTAATATGGAGTTGTTGATTTCAACATAAAAAGTCGTTACTAATTTTTAATCGATTAAAAATACCTAAAACTGATGGTTTCAAAATAACTGGTTTTCATCAATAGAGGAAGCAGATTTAAACAGGGTTCCAACATAGTTTTTGGGAAGATGAAAAGTAAATTATTCTATTAAAAATGTCATTATAAAATAAAAAAATTATTTAACATAAAAATAAAATTACAACAAACATCTGTTGCATGTAAATGTTAGGAACTGATTATGGTAATTACCACATTCTAGTCACAAATGTAGTCTCATATATCTAAAATGATCCATTGTTTGATATATAATAATGATTTATTAATTTAAAATTTTATTAAATAAATATTAAAAATAAAAAGCATTATTTTTGTTTTCGAGGCATCCAAATGCCCAACGCTAACAAATGTTATACCTTGCCTAGGGTAAACCCCTGCATTATTGACCCATTGGTGGTCTTATATTTTTCAAATTATGTACCTCTTGAGATATATTTAATTATTTTAAGTAAATAATATATTAAATAATATTTAATAACTTTATCTGAAGAGAAAGGAGTCTAAAATTCCAACGTATTCAAATGTTATACCTCTCTTATGGTAAAAACCCAATTTTAGAAATAATAATATGCTCTGATTTTTCATATGATTGACCGTTTTGGAGTCTTGAAGTTAGTTTGAATAAATTAATAATTATTAAAAAAGATTGAATATTTTTATTTCTTCCAAACCGAGACATTGAAAACCTCAGAAACTCATTCTTACTTAGTTTTTAACTCCAAAAATATTTATTTTAATAGCCTAAATTATTAATTTGGAATTTTACTCTTCTATAATTTGTTTAACAGAAACACAACTTTTCAATGATAAAAATTTTCTCCCCGTATTATTTTATTAATTTAAGACATGTGTTTTATGATTACCTTAAACAATAACTCGTTGTTACAACCTCACCACCATTGGAACTTTCTGTCCCCAGAAAGCCTACAAAAAATCCTCCATGTCAAGAAGATGAGGCCACTGTTGTCTCATTATTGCCTCTATTTTCCACATCTCATGAAAATTATAACCATTCCGGAATTGTACACAGACTAGGCATATCTTCCTCAAATTAAGTAACTTTGTCTCATAATATAAAAACTAGACTCATCATTCACTCACAAAAAAATCTAGTTCAATCATAAGATCCATGTAGCTCAAAATGTGAGACGAATCAGAGGGATACATTCGTAGCTTCGATACATGGAACATTTTATATATCGACATCACCAATATTGGTAGATCTATGTGCTATGCTACTTTCCCAACATGATCAACAACCTTGAAATGTCCCACAAAATAATGAACAAGCATCCCTTTCCTTCCAAGCCATCAATGACCAAATTGTGGTGAATACATCAAGAAAATAGGGTCACCAACTATGAACTCCAATGGTCTACAATAGCGATCATCATAGGAATTGAACCAGATCTATGATGTAAACATTTTCAAAAAAACCCAGACGATGATAGATGTCGTCTCTTGGACCAAATATGGTTCATCCAAGGAACATTCACCAATCCGTAACCAACACAATGGTGATTTTCAAGGATGGTCATGAAATGACACAAAAGTATCCATTATAAACATGGAATGATAAATTTTGTTATATAAAACTCAACTAGCCCCAAATGATAAACTAAGCCCCACCATAATTGAGAAAACAGGCGCAATTCATATCCTCGAGTATCAGTATAGTTTTGTATATCTGGCCATCTTACAGTGGAAGATAGTTCATGCCCATACTATCCTGAGATCCCAGTGCATCCAAATAGCCTCCAAAAATGTGAGAAGTAGTCTAAAGATCCCTATCCAAGATGATTGAATATTGAAATCTGTTCAAACGAACAATTTCATTGATATAGATATTTTTAAACTCCAAAACATTGATTATATCTAAAATGGATATAATGTGAGTCTACTTGATAATCATGTCGATCATAACCCATATCACGTTCTCTACCCATTGGGTTCGAGGTATCCCAAAAACAATGTCTATAGTTATTTCACCCAAATTCCATTTAGGGACTGAAATTTGTTTAAGCAAGCCAATAGGTTTCTGGTGCTATGATTTCATATACTGTCATATATAGATAAGGGATACAAACTCAGCAGTGTTGTATCACATACTTGGAAACTTGAACTACCAGTGTATATCATATAACATATTTGTGTTTCAACGGAGCACAACCCATTGGGAGTTAATGAAATACATCATCACAGCCTTCCATGCCACTAAATTCACTACATAATGGTTTTGATAACATAGAACACCCTATTTGTAAAATGACCACTGGGTGTTGGTCTCCCCACCATATAGAGACTCCCTAATGTAATGGAATTAATAATCATGATTTTGTTCTTATAGATGCAACTCAAATGAGTAGATATAAACTGTATAATGTCTAATTAAACCATACCCCCTTAATATGAACTCTAATAGTATACATAGAAAAAAGAGACATCAAAATGAACTCTTCCAATGATTTATTCAAATCATGTGGTAGAAGATTCCTACATAACAAATATGCAATGACATTACCATTCCCAGGGGTATAAGAAAAGTCAATGTCAAAATATTGCAGGTAATCCACACAATGCATTTGGTGGAGATTCAACTCATTTAGAGAGAATATACAACTCATGATCTTGTGGTTTGAATACATAGAATACCTTTCTGCATAATGGTAATGTCTCCAACACTTACATGTGTGCATTATTGATTCATGTTCAATGTTGGGGGAAGAATAGTTCTTCTCATGAGTCTTAATATGATGTGATCTATACGAAACAACGTGATAAATTTTCAAAAGGACTCATCCCAAACATAAACCTGATGTATCACAGAAGACCACATATACTTTCCTAGCCTTAGGAATAGTTAACACTGGCGCAATAGTCAAATGAAGCTTTATCCCAACCTATTAAATATGAGAATTTTCATTCCATAAATACATACCTTTTGTTTGAGTTAGAACAACCATCAGACAAGATAACTTTGAGATGTTCGTAATTTATTGGTGATAATATCCTACTAGTCCCAAGAAGCTCCAAATCTCAAAAACATTCCTTCATTTTTCCCAGTAATAACATTCTTCTCCTTCTTAGGATCAACTGATATTCCTTGTTATGACATCACATGCCCAAATAATTACCCTTCCAAAATCCATATATCATACATTGGAAGCTTATCACAAAGGTAGTTTTTTCTTATTTCATAAGGAACTATACTCAAATGATACTCATGATCCTCCTTAGACATGGTGTAGACAAAACATTCATCAACAATGACCACCAAAAAGGTGTCCAGATACTCATGGACAATATGGTTTATCAAATACATGAAAACTACAAGAAACATTATTAGGATGAAGGGCACAAAAAGTTACTCATAATGGACATACCTACTATGAGAAGTAGTATCCTGAATGCCATATTCTTTTGTCCTATACTTATGGTAACAAGATTGATGATAAATTATATCGAACAGATTATCGGCATTCAACTTCTCAAAAAAAAACATAAATTCATGGAAATTAATATTTTTCTTTTATCATAACTCGATTGAGCAATCGATAATCAACACATTTTTTAAGAGAACCATCAGCATTCTGGCGAATAGATTAGACACTGCCCAAGGTGGTACAATCAGTCATATATACCCTTTCTCAAGAATATTGCCTAACATGGAATTTAGTTATTTTGGTTTATATGGATCCTTTTAGTATGAGGGAATAGAAACCGGTTGTGTACCATGCATTATGTCAATTGAAAAATCAACCTCCATTACCCGTAGAAAACTAGAGAAGACTGAAAAAAACACGTCGGGAATCATAGCGATGACTGGAGGAAGATCAGCGCACATTGAATCCGTCTCTATTAAAAAATCTAACACATATATAACTTCCCCCTACACCTGATAACAGGGTTCACCTATGATCAACCTAGGATCCCATTATCCATGAAATGTAAGAGGAAAAAAATGATATAGTATGGTAGAATAGACCAATATTACAATCGATCCATGATTTATTCGAAATGATCCAATCCACTTGATTGTGACATCAGGTGATTTCATGTCAAGAACAAAAAAACTCCAAGCATGCTTGACATCTGATAGAGTGGAGACATAAGTAGGACTGCAGAGACCATGATCTCTCTTTTAACCAAGGGTGTAGTAAAATACATTACTTAGGATTAATGATTCATAGTTAAATTATGTATATTGACAAAATGAGTTAAAATAAATGAGTGAGATACACTAGTATCAAATCGATTTTTCACTAAAGATGAAGCTACAGTAATTCTACCATTCAGAGCTGCAGGACCTATGTCTTCTACATCTGGAAAATTATACACTACGCGAAGAAGCTTCATACCAAATGAAAGTGGCTAGAACCCTTTTTTATGTGAATCGTTTGATTTCCCATAGTTTTTAGAGGTAATTATGATCATGTACCACTACGTGGAGTATAGATGTTATGGCACAATCCTTGTATGTTCCGTAAACATCCAAATGAGCTAAGTTCTTGGGTACCTTAGTAAACACCCTATTAGAATTTCCTTTATTTCCACACTAATATAAAGTCATTGAACGCCATCCTTATGCTATAGGAGGTCTGTAATGAATTTATTGGTGATAACGACCATGAAAATCATCACGCTTCTGTTTTCATTCAAAGGAACCAATGATATCACTTGGAGGAAATGGAAATCCCTTCAACCCTGACATTCCATCCAGGTCTATCTCAATGATCATCTATATATCCAAAACATCCACATAAGTGGGAGGATTCAGTACATAAACCTGAGATTGGAAATCTAATCGAAGTTCCAACTCGAATCGTCAAGCCTTCATCTTTCCATTAGATACAATTTAAGACAAAATTGTACCAAATTATTAAAGAGATTTGAGTACTCATTCATTGATTTATTGGCCTTCTCATCCTTGAAAAACTCTACAGCCATATACAACACCATTTATTACGGATAGAAATAGTATGTGAAAAGAACCATGATATATTTTCACTCTAAACCCTCATGTTTCCTATCCATCACCATCATGTCCCACCATATCATACTCAGTCCTTCCAACATGACTGTGGAACAGTTCCACATGATCATATCAGGCATGTACAATATTCCAAATTGATGTAAAATATTCCTCAATCATTCCCCAACATGTTGAGGGACATAAGATCCTCTGAAAACCGGTGTCTTGTGGTGTAGGCACTCTAGAGAATAATTTCAGAGAACATACCTACGAGGATCCATAGTTGAATCCTAAATGGGATCTAGAGGTGTTGCTTGTCCCAGAGCATGGACAATGAGAACAATCACTTCATAAATACTTAGATCCACAACAAGGCTTGATTACTATAATTAAAAAGTAGAATGTTACTGGATCCAATTCCCATGTCATCTCAGATTCATGATGCTACAAAACATTAGAAAATAAAAAAGGATAAATTATATTAACAAAAGAATTGATTAACCAGGAAAAATATTCTTAATAGAAGGGATAATCAAGATTTGGATACCAATTTATCCAAATCAAAATAGTGTAAAATAGGATCTAATCCAAAAGTCTTCAATTCTATAACCACCCATGTGACATAAGGATCCTTGTGCAGAGATCTGTCAAGGAACTCAAATGCAACTACCTCATAAGACCCAAAAATATTTCAAAAAAGCACCCTGACTTCAAGGAATGAAGTTTAGCCTTTTTATCTACCCCTTTGTCAAGATCCAGGATGGGTACCTATGTAAACCCAATAACTGAGCTGACCCTAACATAGCCCGAAGGGTGTATCTGATCCCCATGGGTCGACGACTTGCACCAGACAACATACAATATACCAGTGATAATGATTTTGTCACAAGAATGCAGAAGGAAAAGAAAACATGGCAGTATGTATAAAAAAGAAACATCACTGCGAGTGAAGTACCAGAATACCACAAAGCATAAAAATCACAATGCATTACAACCCAAATATGAAAACAGGGAAATACAACATAATTCATATATAACACCACACACAAAGACTGGTGGCCAATAGCTTGATCCATCACCAAGTGATCATTTCCCGTGCTCAAATATGGATGAAGGAAGTCGAAAAACAGTAGATGACAAATGTAGGGTGTGAGCTAAAAAGTGTAGTGGGGTCTCACTAATGATACTATAAAAGATTCCAATAATATATTATCAAATATAGAGAAATCAATTTTAAAAGATCAACATGTTTGACATTTTAAATCATAATTAATAAAATAATTCTACAAATTTTAAATGATGGAAATAAAATTTTTAAGAAACTATTTTTTAAAAATGTTGTAATATTTCTACAACAATGGATTTAATAAAAATTTCTACATAAAATTGTTTTTGTAAATTCATAATTCCTGTAATGATATTTAAAACAATGAAATACATTTATATATCAAATATAAATAATAATCAATAAACATGGTCATCTTTCAAATACGTAAGATAATGATTCTAGCCATAAGGCTCGGCTCTCTCTATGTGATCTCAGCAACATGTTTATACACACTTCCCGATGATTCTGGACAAAGGTGACTCGTCACCAACCCATCAGGGATTTGACAGGTTACATGAATATTTTAGAACATTGTAAGAGACTATAGTGTGTCCAAATAACTCACTAACAACCAATGAATGACATGTTATCTTACATAAACATGTATTGGAAATTTATTTTAAGAATTATTAAAAATAGAATTACATCCCATTCTTTCATTTCCATGACATTTTGTTATTTAAACCAAAAATAGGTTTAAATAAAAAACATGCCTCTTGTTCAAGTTAAAACCAATGGTTTTTTATCAAAACATTTAATTCAATTTTTACATGTTTTAAATCCACTTAATACGAACTCGATCATTTCACGAATCATTCACACAATTAAATTCAAAAATTTAATTGAAAATGTTGCCATCAAAACTGCAATTTATATTCAACTATTTAAATCCAAAATTTAAATAAATTATACAATTCAAGGTTAATCATATTTATTCACTAATATGGATGGTACAACCTAACTCAAGATAATTAATGTTAGTGATAATGATTAAGCACCATATGCAGGTCAATACACCTCAACATGACTGATGAATTGTAGGCATTAACACACCAATGTTTGACGTTTGTCAATGGTTCCAAGATCCAATACCAGCTATTTTATTTCAAAATAAAATATCATATGAAATGACAGTTTCTCTCTCGTGAATTATTTTCCAATTATGGATTCAAATATTATAGGAAAAAATATATTATCTCCCATTGATAATTTTCAAATTACCATTTTATAATTATAATAATTATCATTTGAAAATTAATGAAATTATAGTATTATAATTTATATATTCTTGTCATGTGATAATTATCATATAATTATCTTTTAATAAATGTTATTAATTATATTATAATGTTTATTTTTTAAAAATTATCATTTCTTAATTTTCCAGTGATAATTTTTTGTAATTGACTCTTGATAATTATTTAAAATGATTCATTCAATTTTACACAAAACAATTTATTTTCCATAGATAATCCAAATCTATTATACTATTAATAATATTAATAATTATCCATTTCTAATCTCAAGGATATATTCAGATAACTATATTAATTATCCTTTGATATTTTTTTACAAATTATCTTTTGATAAATTTTTACATTTATCTTATCTTTTACCACAATTATGTTATAAATATATATTATGGATGTAATTATCATCAGATAATTTTATTTATTTATCGTAGTTAATTATTCACATATTTAAATACAATTTTTTGAAACAACATGTTAATAATATTTTTTGGATATTCAATATAATTATTCATTTTTATTTTGTGTCTCATCAAACTAATATTCAACCAATTTTTTGGTAAGTATCATTTATTAATTCGGTTAATTATCCTATTCATAATTTGTTTATAAATAACCCATGATAAATCTATTTTTTATCATTTATTTGAAATTCAACCATTTTTGTGATTTTTTAATGGAAGAATAAAATATAAAAATAAATCAAAAAATAAAACCTACATTCTTCATGTCATGTGTAGGGAATTCGTGCACCACCGGTATCTGAATCTAAAGAAGTAAAAATGAGGTTCTCCATCGCCGTTAATTACCAAAGAACACCTGAGGTCATTCGTAGTCGACTATATTCAAACCAAAAAAATAATGAAAAGTTTGTTTATAAGGAAAACCCCATGTGGCATGTTCTTAAATTCATGAATTTAAAAACCTGATTTAAAACTGTTATTCATTATAGAAATTAATTGAGAGTTTTTGATTTCCACTAAAAAGGTGTTATTTATTTTTAATTGATTCAAAACACATTAAAATGGATGTTTCAAAACCTTTTAATTTCATCAATGGAGGATGCGGTGTTAAAAAAAGATATCCAATGTGGTTTTTGCGAAGATGAATAGTGAATAATTTGATTTAAATTCAGATCATTAAATCAAAAAATTATTTATTTAAATTATAAATTAAATGGCATCAAATGCCTACTGCACGTGAATTTTGTGATCCAGCTAGGGTAAACACCCCATTCTAGAAACAAAGGTTGTCTCGGATTTTTTTATAGGAATCACCATTTGAATTTTATTATTGATTTATTAATTAAAAATATAAATAAAAAAAGAATTAAAATATAAAGGGTTATATTAGAAATACAAGAATCCAAACACCCAATGCTAACTAATGTTATACTGTTCCATGGTTACACCCCTCATTCCAGACATATCGATGGTCTAAGACAATCCATACAATGCACATTTTGGGAGATATTTAAATACTTTTAAAAAATAATATATTAAATATTATTTAATAAATGTATCTCATAAGTGTGGCATCCAAATATCTAGTACATTCAATTATTATACCCCTCCTTGGGTAAACACCACATTTTTGAGATAACTGTGTGATTTGATTTCTCATATGATGAATCATGTTGGTGTTATTGATTTTTTTTGAATAATAATCCAATTCATAAAAAAATATAATTAGTATTTTTAATCCATCCCCAATGAGGATATCTAGACCTCATAAACACATTCTTACTCACTGTTTAACATGAAAAATATTCAATTGAATTTTCTGAAGTATTAAACGAGCGTTTTACTATTCCACGATGTGTATATAAAAACCAAAACATTTCATGGATAAGAATTTCCCCACTTAAGATTTTAATAATTTAAAGCATGTGGGTTTAAGAATACCTAAAATATTAATGACAGGTTAATGATTCCCTTATGGGTGAGGGGAGATGCATATTGAGGAGGGGATATATAACGATGGACTAGAAAATAAGATTAGTCAGTGAGATATGCTATGGGTTGGGGACTCTGTTTTTCATTACATGTGTAGGTCTGTGTTCGATATCGTGAAAGGTGATTAATTTATGTGTTGTTGATGGGAAATGTTGGAAGAAACCATGTTTTATATGATATTCATATCATTTTTTGGTTTCATTTTTTGGACCTAATATGAATTCGAATTGATGTTATGAATGAAACGAGGGTGTAAGATGATATTTCAAATCTTAAATACCATTATTTGAAGAAAACTATTTGTCTTAATTGTTAGGGTCAATTGTGGTTCCCACTTAGAATAAGTAGTGTTATATATGGGGTGTGTTTTGATGCTCAACATAGGGTGAATGGTTTTCCCATTCCATGAGATCTATGACACACACTTGTGTCTTTTATATAGAGTTTTTGACAAATAGAAAATGAATATATGGTGAATGGTTTATCTTACCATGTTCTATGACTATGCACGAGAGTTATTGATGTAGAAAGGGGTACAAGGATGTTGTTTAGTCTGGATAACCATTTTAAGAACCATGTACTCTAGTTTTTAAAGGGGAAATGTATATTTTTACTCCACATTTGACTCAAATACATTCATTATTTATACCTCATCAGATAGAGAAATAATCACTTTTCTCTAATTAAAGATCCAATAATCAGATTTGGATTAGTTTCACCATCTAATGTCTGATTCTTGAAATGATCATCTAGTTGGATGCATGACTGGGAGTTCTCTATTCCTCATTCACCTTTCTCAGTTTTATTTGCCAATATAAAAATTATTTTGGTGTAATCTCTTTTTCAATTATTTTAGCAAGTTAATCAGTTATTCAATATTCTTTTGATCTGAACCAAATTAGAGGTTGATATTGGATTATTAATCCTATAAGGTAATATGGTATGTGGTCTATTTCTTTTCCATAAAATTTTCGTTATTTATAAATTTTTTTGCTGTACTACATGTTGGACATTTTTGGAAATGTTTTCTAAATTAATTAAACATTGAGTGAAAAGATAAATTAATGTCCATATGCTGTGAATCACATATATGTGGTTGGAGGATGTCGACCCGAACCTAAACTTCCCATGGGGTGGGTTTTTCCCATTCATCATGATTATTCCAACCTTGGGGTGTGTTGAGATCACTTTTTAATAAATATAATTTAATAATGTAATTATTTGAATTATTAAATGTTGAAATCTCATTATATCACCATATCATATGTATATGAAATGTATGATTTGGTAATTTTGAAAAGGAAGGTTTTACAGTACGACACCGATGAATCATTAAGATTCCATAGACATTTATAATCTTGAAATCCTAATCAATTAGATTACATGGATTCTATGGACATTTCTATTAAATGGAAGATTATTATCAGGATTCCGTGGACATTTCAACATCTCGGATATTGTTTTATTATTTATCTATAATTACATGGAAATTTCAACACCATATATTAGATGACCATATTAGGATTCCATGGGAATTGCTTTTCCTGGGAACTGATGACTGTATTATAATTACATGGACATTTATACTCCATGTATCAGATGATCATATTAATATTCCATGTACATTTTTAATACTTGGATCCAATTTATCTAAATTACATAACCTATTAGTATGGCATGGAAATTTCTACTCCTTGGATAATGTTTAATTTATATACATAGATTTCATGGTTTCCATTGATATTTGTTCTCCTCATAACCCTTCCCACGTTTTCATGATACATTATTTAATGGAATTAGTTGTTGACATTTCATCAGATGCTAAAAAATAGCCATTATGATTATTTAATTGATCATACACACTATTCCGGATATTGTTGGGTACCCATATGGACTACATGGATGCATGTTTGGAAATGGGAAAGAGATTACTTGCTGTAGTTTGATTTATTGTTATTTTGGAGTATGGGAGCATAGGATTGGGATGTGGATCGTGATTCTATATGGGGATAGTTCCTTTTTAATTTTTTTTTACTTTTCATACATGTATTTTTTGGGATTCATGTTTCTATGTATAAACTATCTTTTGTATGGAATTATATGATCATAATTGTATATGACACTATTGAATGATATTAAATTGTTATTTATATCTCACATTTTAATTATTTGGATGAATTAATAATTCATATTATTCCATAATTGATTTATATTATTTTATTATTGTGAAATACAATAATAATGAGGGTACAATCTCCTTAATATTCCACCATATACACTCACTTCAAATATCATCCGCTTACATATGGGGAGGTGCTCTTGTTTCCTTGTGGCCAATCAGGTAGGGTTAATATTTAGTTAAAGGTGTCTATGTCATGACAATGTCATATCAAATCATGTTTAATTAATTTCCTTCATATCATTTGGGAATTTTAGATTAGGTATTAGAAATCTGTCATAATTTGGAAATGAGTTGTGTTTAGTCGTAGCTCAAATGTATTCATGAAAAACAAACACTGCTTGAGATGGGATATGATGTTCTGTATTGTGATTATTAAAATATCTATAATTTCTTCATTTAAATACACACATGATTTTTGTTATTTCATATGATTTCATATTTCTACCATTTCCATGGTATGGAAAGGAAGTAATGTATCATGCATCATTATAAGAAATTCAGGATATATATTTGAGGAATTATTCCAAACCATGTATATATAACCACATGCATTTATTGAAGAATATTTTGGTTCTATTATTAAAATCCACTTGAACATGTGATGACATTTAATTGAGGTACATGATAAATCAATGTTGGGATTAAATAAAATCCACACATCAATTAAGAATGTTTATGGTCACCATTAAATTGGGAGTGGGTATCCAAATAGACCAATGATTTTAAGACAATTCCTATATAATTTAGAATAAGATAAAAACAAATAGAATCATGAAATTATTGGTTGAATTTAAATGGGTATTACAACTAAAATTGTAATGATTTTTCCACTATAAATAGCAATTGAATCTCTTTATACCAGAACCCATGACGTAGAGAAGATAACTTGACCCTAACCCGACAAAAGTAGCATGTAATATTGAGATTCTCTTAATTTCTCCTATGATTAGTTTGTCACCACGATCAATATTTAGTAGTAAGCTGAGGGTTTTGACTCATTTTTAGATGACATTTTCATATCATGTTTCTATATTTGTGACTCTTTTATTATCAAATATTATCTAAGGCATGAGATTCATATTTTTTGAGATATCCCATCCTGATGGCCCCCAGTTTTTCCGTAAGACGGTGGAAATAAACATGATCTAGAGGTGGTGGGCCCCAGGACACCTATATAACCTCACATAGTGACACATAAGAACCCCAAATTATTCCCGATATGGGTGTTGTGGCCAAGATTTAAGAAGGAATATTGTGTTTCATGTTGACTATTCAGGGGCCACAATGACCTGCCCATAATATAGAAAAGTTGATGTTTGAGTTCGAGTAGCAGTATCCAACCATGTTTTCATGGGATGGTGGACCACATGCTATATATTCATGTATAGTGGCCATGAAATCAATTTTTGAGCATCTCGATAAACCTATTGAGAGGAGAGTGAATCTCTCTATGTATATTGATTATGATTATTGCATGATTTAGTGGGATGTCATTAATAAAATGTATCATTATAAATATTTTGCCAGAAGTGATTTACATATGGCCTTCTGCAATTAATAATATTCTGATATACCAAGAGATGATATAGCCTAAGTTATTATACATCTGAAGGAGGACACATTAACAGTCAGGGACAATTCATCCCATTGTATAGATATAAACTGTTTTGAACATATTATATTAATTTATGTGTTATCAAAATATCAGTTATTATGTGATGGTTTTTTATAAAATCCAATATCAGGTGAATTTATTTTGATCTTCAACCATATCTGAAATAGTGAATCATGTGCTGAATATTGAACTTAACCTGAGGGAATTAGGGGGTGTATAGTTATCCAGTTCAACTTCTCAAACTAGTGGTGCAATTTCAGGTGGGTGGAAGCTATATTTTGACACCAATTAGTATGAAAATACCAACTTGAACATGAGTTCTGAAAGTTTTATTCTTCCATCATGGGGGAAGGAAGGGAAAAATGAGGTGCTAATGCGATAGAAATCCAATCGAGGGACACATATTTAGTAGGATTGGACATCTAGAATGGTTTTTAAGACATTAATCTAAAATCCATTTAGATAAAGATTTAATCAGCTTTAAAATTATGATGAGGGTCGGATGGTTTTTTTCAGGTAGGGAACAATATTTTGATTTGAATATCAGGCATGTGTGGTGGTCATTACTAAGGCTTCAAGACAACATATATTTAGCAGCGTCATATAATTTTTTTAGGGTTTTCTTGATATATCTATGGGTCGCAATTTAGGTTGTATGTGTAATGTATAGAAGTTACCTAGTAGAAGTGGTGCATAAAATCAATTGTGTTGGATACTATTCTAATATCCTCTATGTTATCCTCATAACATTTCAATACATTTGAATCTCATTTATATTTTGTGTAAATATCAGGGAGATCCCATGGATTGATGTTTAGTTTTCCTTGGGCATGATAACACTCTATACTCTATCGAGGATTCAATTAGAGAGTGTACACTAGTTCAGAGAACTCCCCCTTGAGATAGGTGTATTTTTTTCACATAGGACCATTTTTTATTCAAGATGTTTTTTTTTGAAATCATTATTAAGATGGATTATTTGGTTCATTAACATGATAACAATGACTTGTTTCACTGATGGGTGACCTTAACATCACAACAGTGTGGATAATTTATCCACAAATTTTAATGGCATGTCTAGGAAATCTGATCTGGACATGAGTATCATGGACAAAGTTAAATGAAAGCCCATATTGCAATATTATTCATAGATGATTACCGAAAATGTTAGAAAGATTTCACTCTAGTTATTGATCAATTCAGTGAATTTTTCCCCAATAAAATTTCAAGACTACCTCTTAAGAGAGAGGTAGTATTATCCATTGTGATAGATCTATGATATGAATAAGTATCCATTCCTCATTATAGGAGGGATACTATTGAGTTTCAGGACCTCAAGAGGCATCATGAGAACATGGACAAAATGTGTTTTATATGACCAGATACATCTACATGGGGTTTGTTAGTCTATTTCACTATAAATTTTGATAATAACAATTTTTGATGTTTGGATTATTGGAAACTGAAAATGTTGATGCTTAAGGATAAATATCCTTTTTTTGGGATAAATGGTCTCTTCGACCTGCTCATAAGAGATCATGTTTTCTTAACGATTTAACTAAGAGCAGGTTATCATTAGGTGAGTGTTAGACTGTCATATATACAACAAATAAAAATCAATAGTTGATAAATATTTTATGTTTATTTGTTTATGTCATTCAATCTGATGAATAATGAAATGATTTAATGGAATCAATGAACTGGGTTTTCCATCCTTATTTGAATTTGTTATTCATGGTATTATTGGTTGATATATTGTTGTATACTAACACTTTACATGAAAATTACATAAATGTTGATATCATATGGAATACACTGAGATAGAATTATTCAAATTCTATTCTTTA
The DNA here is from genome assembly GCA_963277665.1 of Viscum album. Taxonomy (NCBI): domain Eukaryota; kingdom Viridiplantae; phylum Streptophyta; class Magnoliopsida; order Santalales; family Viscaceae; genus Viscum; species Viscum album. The sequence goes on along the minus strand of OY728165.1, from coordinate 666,395,403 downwards.
AATTTCCACATTTATATGGATAAAATTCACTTATTGGGTCATAATAACTCAGAGACAAGAGTATCAGTTGTCATAGAGAATGTGAGAGATATACTTTCGTAGGAGTATCCTATAAAAATATTTGATATAATAAGTTAGTTGGGGATATATAGTTCTTAAATGATCTTTAAATATGAAATGGAGAATGACTTCAACACTCATCTTGATTCTTCTATAGTTGAGAACCTGTTGTATTGTATGTTGTGATGCATCAATTATGTGAATAGGATTAGTTATAATGTATAAGTACAGATTCATGTAATACATGTATCATAAAGTGAATTCACATCAGTGAAAATACACTACTTATAATATATAGTCTTCCAATATTGTCCATTCCTTGCACTGTAGGAGGAATTATTTTCTAAGAGAGTGTTTTTTGGAGCACACGAACTACAAAAGACTCAAGTACATATTGATATAACATATCATAAATATTTATAAATAACGGTGGGTGGAATATTTGTAAAACATCAACTTCATGATTTCTTATATACCTAGGAAAGACAATGCAGTTGCTGATGCTATGACTAAGGGTACTAAGACACAGGTGGTTCATGGGGCCAACAGAGAGTGGTTACATAGGGACTCATTTTATGAGATGCATTTTAAGGGTTAGGACCATTGAATATATTCTATATTAGAATCATAATTTGTGACCACTTCACATTTAGTGATAGTAAATTTGAGGCAACAATTGGGATCTAAGGGCTTGGTCATATGATAGTGTGTTTTAGGTGATAACCGACCTCCAATTTTGTTTGATGGCATGGATGATATCTGGTGCATCCATAGATATATCTCTGTGATATAGATGTCATAGAGGAGTAGATATTAGTGTCCAATGATTATGTATAGGATATGAATCATGGTTCTACCAAGATGTATCATGGCTTGATCCATTTATAGTGGTATTTATAGTGGTGGTCGGGGATGATGTGGGAGATAAATGTGATCTTTAATCGGTGTTCCACCAATCAGTATGTTATGTTGGATCACCAGTGACCTGTGGAGATTCAATAAACATTTCTTATTATTAACTAAAAAATGGGATTAAATCACCATGAATGTCCTGATGATATTTCTTAGATCACATCAGAGATGTGACAACATATGAGTGATTTTAGAGAGGTTAAAAATGGTCCCCCCAATTTTTTCTTTTTTGGGAAAATCATTTAGTGGATGATCTCGTGAGTCTCTACATTTGTTAGATCATATTCCTCCATATTTTTTCATGTACTATAGTATCATATAGATATTGTCTCTTCATTTTTATATTTTAAAATGGGTTTCAGAGGGAACTAGGTTCAATTATACTAATATGAACAATCAATCAATCAACGACTAAAGATCATTATGAGCATATAATATAGGTTTTATAAGAAATAAACCAAGAATGATTACTTAATTTTGGAGGTTTTTTGTTGATATTGTTAACGAAAAATTAGTTAATTTATAATAAAATATAGTAAGAGGACATTCAAATGGATCCTTATGAGTCCCTATATGGTAGAAATTTATGTTCACCACTGTGTGAGTTAGTGGAAGGGGTGTAAGTTTTACTATGTCTTCATCTCATTCTGGACACATTATTGTAGGTTTATCTTATTAGGGAGAATATGTCCAAAAAAAGTATAAATATAATTCATATTCTAATCATCACCATTATCCACTAGAGTTCAAGATAGTTAGTTTGGTTTTCATGTGATTTTATCCCAAACTGGGGCATAGATAGATTAAAAAAATTGAAATTATAACCTCTTTATGTCAGGACCTCTGATATATTGAAGTGTTTCGGTCCGATATAATATTAAATATAGGTACCACAATGTTACTAGGACCAGAATTATGATTTCAACGTCTCTCAACATCGACGAAATAATGATAAACCATTGTATATTCTTCATATAGAGGAGGTTTAGTTAGAGGTGGATACATCATTTGAGGATCATCATATCCATATTATTAATCAAGGAACAAAGGTTCTTAAAGGCTATTAATTTCTTTGGGTATGGTTGATAATGCAACATTCCAATGTACATGATGAAACATGGGAGGGGGAGGACAATGTATATTCCTAATGGATTTAGTAATTCTCAGATGATAATTTTCCACCATTGGAATGGAACTTTGGGACAAATTTCATTAAGGGGAAGGGTTGTAAGATCACGTGATTTTATGAACTACATAACTATTTTATTTTCTGATTAATTTATTGGGTTTGAGATAATATTAATTACACATATATATATAGAGTAATCATTGGTGTACAGGTCTTGTTCAGTCCCTGGATCCCCGATTATTGGTGAAAAAGGCTAGGACACACAACTAAGGGAAACATAGATTCTTGTTCTACATGGTTAGAGTAAACAATTAAAGTGTTTTTATTATACAACATAGGGTGAACAATTTTCCCTAACCATGAGACCCATTCCAGAGGCCCATGCATCCCAGGCTGCATGCACGAACGTTTACTGTAGATTATTTAATAGAAGGAAAACACTTAGTTGGCACAAAACATGTCTAATTGTGGGGCATGACATTGTGAGGGAGATATTGAGGAATATAAGGGCACATTGTTGGTAAATGTTTTTCACAAAGAAGAAACGACACTGTGATACCCATTTTTTAATGTGGAAATGATAATATTTCACCTCTTCTCATTTACGTCATATGATTTATTTATTTACTATTCCATTAGATAGAATCCTAATCTTTTCTCCCACTGAATCTTCACTACTATGATTTGGTGTTTTTCACTATCTGATTTTCGAGTCAAGAGATATTCATCTCAATGGATTCACACTATGGTGTCCTCTATTGTAATACCCCAGGTAAATAAAGAACATTAAAATTTCACATTTATCCATATTTGCGAATAAAATATTAATATAACTTTAAAGGGGATGCTATGCTCGATGGCGTTCCCAATACACAACAACAACTTTTTGGGAATCTTACGTTGCACTCTAATAATAAAATAATATTATTTTAAATTGTAGTTAACTCCTAGGCATTGCAAAGGCGGGAATGAACAGAACTTACTAAAAAATGAATATATATGTTTGACAAATATTTTTACTTTTTACAATAAATGTTATAGGATAAAAAATGCAAATTAATCCAATTTTAAGCATAAACATTCTAATATTCTTTAAAAGGTCGATTAACCACCTTTTGATGATGAACCTCTTTTAAATCCACTTTTTGACAATTTTATGTGTTATATTTGACAAAATAAAATTCCTCTTTACAATAGGGACATCAAAATTTTCTTTTTGTAATGTTTTGGTATTTTTCCGATAAAGTTCATTTTTTAATGAATAGTAAAAAATGTTGTATTTTAATTCAAAACCACTTTTTAATCTAATTTATTTATATGATTAGATTATCTATTTAATTGGTATTAAATTTAAATTAGAATATATTTTTACCATTTAATCCAATATTGGTCATTGGAATTAATTTCATCTTGAAATTGGACTTAAACTAGTGTCAATCTTTTGATACTTATTGTTTCATAAAAACACGCTATTTGCTATGACATCAGGAATTAATTATTAAACTAATTAATGAAACTTATATGTTTTGAATTTTGTTAAATGAACCTAATTTTTGAATTCGGAATATCAAATATAGCTTAGGGTGAATTTTTGGTAATTTTCTGAAAAACATCAATTTTTATGAATAGTGAAACCACTAAGTGGTAGTTAAAGAAAATAATTTTTCATTTAAATGAAACATTACCACTTATGTGATTTGAATTTCAAAAATCCAACATACACGGTTTTCATTAAGAAGTAAAATGTGGTTCAATGGGATTAAAATTATTTTTTGGTGAATAGTAAGTTTTTAGATTATTAATCACGATTAGAGGTAATTAGTGAAGTTTAAGGTAAAAATAATGTTTTAATGTTATGAAATGACCTAGAAACATGTTCTACCCTTATTTTATATGTCATGGACGACCAAGAAAATCCATGGGTCATCTTGGGGAACCCATGGAGCCACGTTGGTAGGAAAATGACATTAATACCTTTTTATTTAAAGTTAAAAATAAAATGTCACAAACATGTGTAATTTTACTAAAACAATTTTTATATGGGGATATAGAAGTTGTATTTTTGACTATAAATATTTATTAGAAAGCTAAAAAGATTTCCTACATCATGATATTTTTTTATAATTTTTAGACACTTAATTAATTAAATTATTTATGACACCATTATGATGCAGCGATTACCTCATTATTTAACGATTTAAATAACATGAAAAGATAATGTAATAACTAAGACCTAAAATTGTCACAACACTATTGGATTGGTGGATTTAGAACCCTTATCACCTTATCCTATAGATATATCCTTTGGGGACCTTTAAAATTCTAAAATCATTTTATAATAAAGTAATATTTTATAACTTTCCAAGAGTGCCCCTCCTTTTCTTTTATTAAAGGCCCCACCTCTTCCACCTTACCCACTCCTCTCAAGACTTTGGCTCGGCAAAACCCTTACCATTTCATCTCTAAACATCCCTATATTAATCATTGAAGCGTCCCCTTTGGGAATAATCCTTCCCAAGGAATCCTTTGAGATCAAATCAATAAGAGTTACCCGATTTTCAGGTAATGTCTTCACTTGCGTTCTTTTGTTTTATTTTTCTTCTCCAACCCTCTAAACTCTTTTTATTCATTTATTTTGTAACAACAGCAGTATCTTAATTATACTAGTCTTTTTTATGTGAAATATTCGAGCTAAACATACACACACCTTCGTCTAATGGTTAAAAAACATACTGTTTCTCTAGTTGGCGAATTTCTGCCTCATGAAACGATGATTGTTCAATCTTCTTTTAACACCTTTAATGGTGTCCATTATGATGTCACTATATAATATATATTATATATTATATATGTGGTATTTATGTTTTCTATATTCTTCTAAATTTTATATTTAAAGCATGCCTTTATGGTTTTCATGTTGTGCAAATGCGATAATTTCATACGAGGAAGTGTGGACTACATCCCCCTCAAGTGATGTGACTCGTTCATGCAATAATTGGAATGTATAAAGAATTAAATTAATGAAAATATGTGACCTATATAACATATATATTATAATGTAATTATAATATATATATATATCTCAATTATTTTTAATTCCATTAATATGACAAAGAAATGAAAGTAGCTTTCATGCGTACGTACGGCCTACCGTCTCCATGAACAGTGCATTTTGTTTCTTTTTATCTACAAATGTTATGGAGTAGTATAAAATGAAAATTTACTGGATATATATGATATTTAAATCATTAATACTATTCTAGAGATGATTTACTTATAACTACATTGACAATCATTTTCAAACAGGTTAATTTTTGACTCATGTACCAAACATCGACAAAAATATCTGATATGAACTCATATTATTAACCAATTATTATAAAATTATAATAAGTGATTTAAACCGAATAATATTCTTTAAAATAGTTCCTTAATCAATTATAAATTTACCAAAGTTTATTATTCAGGAATATAAAGAAACGAACAGGACAAGTCAGACTTGAGGTAAGGGAACCTACTCCTCTCTTTCTTTTTAAGTACACTATTTTATGTCATTCCTTTAAAGCTCATCTTTATTATGAATGGGATATTCTTATATATTACTATTACTTTAATTTCTATATTTATATGATTAGAGACCGTATTTTCTCTCATAAATCCATTTTGGAAGTTTTGAGTGGCGCCGTTGGGCTGCCGAATTTTCATAAAAGATCTAACCTCTCTCTTTCTTTTTTAAGTACTCTCCTTTATGTCACTTATTTTAAGCTCCTAATTGTTATTATGGGGGGTGTTCTTTTATATTCCTCTTTCTGTAAATTTTATTCTAGTATGATGAGAGACTCCATTTAATCTCATCAATCCATTTTTGGAAGTTTTATGTGGTGTCGTTAGGCTGCTGAGTTTTCTTTAAGGGATTGTTCATCTCACTTTTAGTCCCGTGAGATTTATACTACATTTTACACCATTTCCTTTGATTGGTGTATGTAATTACCATTATTATATTCCTTGTGTAGTAATATTTCATTTATGGGTATTTAAATATTCATTGTATGAACCCTCTTCAATGGGGTGTACGTTTCGAATGTTACCCAAAGTCCGTAAGGGAACCTTTCACCCTCCTTTTTTGAAAGACTTCTTTTTTATGTCTTTTAATTAACATACTATTATGTTGGGATATGTTATTATATATCCTTATTGATGTAAATTTTATGTCCAAGTGATGAGATACCCTTTTTATCTCTCATCAACTCATTTTCTGAATTTTGAAGTGACGCCATTAGGCTGTCGAATTTCTGTAAGGGAACTTCTTAACCCACTTTCAATTCTTTGGGTTAAACCTATACATCATGATTTTATTATTCCAAGATTATGTGTAGAATCTCTATGTTGTAGTTTCCAAAAACCTTTGTGTGGATATAATATTTCTACTCATAATCATCTCATTGATAAATTCTTATGCCATTTAGATGAACTTGTATCGAAAATCATAACTCAATCTCATTTCATAGAGTTAAATATCTATGTCATTGGTTTTGTTTTTCCAAGATTATGTATGAATGACCTCTTATTGTTTTACACTTAATATCCACTTATATTTTGTGTATTCATATTTGTCACACATAATCATGTAATTGATTTATCCTTAATCTATGGATACCGACTTTGTAAGGGGCTTCGTCTCAATCTCCTTTCATTGAGGCCTATTTCATTTTATACACAACTATATTTTATACGGTGTATAAACCCCTTTGAATTTTACATTTATACAAAAGGAATCTTTTTCTACGAAGAGTTTTACTAAATGAAAAAAAGGAATGTTTCTTTTAACGTACGCGGTGACAACGACCTTTTTCCGCCACCGCGAGTATTATTTGGTCTTTGGCTTCCTCAACACGCCATAATGTTTTTTAAAATGAAATAAATACCATATACTCTATTATGTATTTTGGTATTGAAAATGGTTTTCATAATGGATTTGTTATGTCAATATATTTAACTGATATATTGTGATCGAAGTGTGGAAATGTTTTTTTCCATTATATTTGTTTTATGTCATATGATTTTATAATGGTACTTGGACATTTGGTGGGTGGTTACGTGATAAACATTATGACGGGTGGTGTAGTGAATACAAGGATGGGTGGTTATGTTATAACCTCTAATGCATTGGGTATGGAAGTCGGCCGTATGGCTATTCCATTAAGTATGTTTGGATGTTGACTGTGTGGTTATTCCATTTAAGTATGTTTATGTCCCAAGTTAACTTTTTTATGTTATGTGTTATTTATATGTATTTTATGATAATTTTTTGGTTAAAAGGTTATGTAATGGTATTTTATTCTGTGAAGAGTTTTTACTACTTTATAAAGGTGAAAATTATTACTTTGGTAAATTATTCATGGTTTACTTTTTGTTTTTGAAAAACTAACATTTTTCCTTTTTTGTGTCTCCATTACTGGACTTTTTATTCTCATCCCATGTTTTTGAAATGTTTTACACATGACTTAAAGATGAATAGGTTCAAGGATGGGATCAAGGAAAGACATACTATCTAAAACATGGAACTAGACATGTTTTTTAAGTGTTTTTTTTATTTTATTGAAATTTAGTAGAAGTGTCTACTGTCTAATCTTTTGAGATGTAATAGTTATGACCTAATTCTCTAAAACTCTAAACACGAAAAGATCCTAAATTTGAATTAATCATTTAATTCAATATTAAGTATGGTTTAAGGCTGGGGCCTTATAGTTGGTATCAAAGGTCGGTTTAGACAACTTTATGGATTATGAGTTTTTGTTAGACACATGGTTAATCCCTATATCTATTATTTCATTTAAATCATTTTTTTTAAATTTCTTCATGGAATGTAATGTCAGTTAGGAATGGAAGGAGAAGGATCTCAAACGACATTCATATCTCTTCCTGATGACATTCTTTCAATAATTATTGCAAAATCATGTTCGGATGATTGTGAAACGTTTTCATGAATACAACTCACTTGCAAGCAGTTGTTTGAGATATCAAACACCTCCACTATACCTCGTTATATTCGTGGATCATGGGTTGTATTTAGACAAATACTATATTTACAATATTGTCATATTTTCATGAAAGGTAAATATTATCAAGGTATTTTCAAATATTTTACCTTATCACAGGAATTTGAAGCATATTATGATTTTAAAAATGGTGCTGAGGAAGGATACCCTTGCACAACATATTAATATTTGCTTTTAAAATATAGTCTCTCAGAACATACTTATGGTATTTTAAAAGGACCAATAATAGAATGTTTCAACTCAAATTCTGTCTGACTATTTTATAGAAATCATGTTTTAGAAGATGTTTTGGAATTATATGTTATACATGATTATTTTCCAAAACTGTTTTTCTGTGAACACCCATATGACCCATGTTGTAGAAGGTGTATTTGTATGGAGGAAGAAAATTATTTTGATGGATCTATAAATTCTTGTTGTAATGCATGGGACTTCTACCTAAGTGAAAAAGATGATGATGAAACCTAGTGGACGCCATGCTCAAGGTATGCTGTTATTCATTTTGGGAATCATTTTATTTTATCTTATGGTGGTGAAAGAAGACTTTAAGATTTAAGATGTTGAGATTATAACGAATTTGGATTAAAATGTGAGGTATAAAGAAACTATTGAGGTTAAAACATGTTAGGGTTATTTTTGGAGTTTTATAAAAAGGACATCACGCAGACCGTGTGACAACCCGTCGTGTTCGACAAAACTGCGGGAATTGAACCCACAACCAAAGTGTGACTTGTATTTATCGCCTCCCACTGGACTACTTGAAGTCCCTGGTTAGTTTAACTAATTATTTTTAGTTAGATGATTTTAGGAATCAAGAGTAAGTTTATTTTGGGTTATCTATGGAAATGATTAACCTATAATCGATGATATGTGATTAGGTTAATTACTTTTCAATATGAAAATTTAAGAGCAACTGATGTTATTTTGAGATAAAATTTAATTTGTACCTTGGAAGACTATGCGATTAAAACCTTCAAATATTTGGTTTTCAATCTTAGTTTGGTTTACTTTGAAGAATTTTAAGGACCACTTTTTATCAAATGGTCTTCATTGAACTTTGGGTTTTTTTGGGACAAATTTTGGAGATTAAGAATAGATTTTCTTTTTATAAAGGATTATAATTTTGTGGATTATCTAATCTCATACTAACAATTATGGTTTTGGATTTTTTTCAAAACTAATGGTAAATATATAGTTCTCTTTTTTGTATTAGGTTATTCTCAAGAAGTTGATTATAGTACTCTTAATGCGAACAAGTCCTCCTAAATACTCGTCTTTTGGAGAAAATATGAGTTTGATTAAGGAATATAGTAAAAGTTGAAAGTCTACGTGACAAGTAAGTATGTTTCATTATGATTTAGTTATTCTCAAAAAATAAATTCCTCAATGAAGAGTAACTTAAAACCTAAAATGTTTTCTGTAAACTTTTCCTACTGGGGAATCAAATACTGTTTACCCATTACATGTTTTTGATTTTCTTATGGTTAACTTTCTCCTAGACATGTTTACTATCACTCTCCATCAGAACATGACACTTTGTTTTTTCCTCCATGTCCATATTTTCATTCTTGGAATCCTATTATGGGTTAACTCGGGTGTCCTTTGTATTTCTCTTTCTTTATTTTAATGTGATTGTTTTACTAACACTTGTTCCGATGTGGGATTTTCAATGATGTTTCCAAACCCAATTTTAAAATTGCGAGGACGCAATCCCCAAAAGGGGGGAAGGATGTAACACCCCAATTAAATAAATAATATGACATTTTCACATTTATCCATATCTGTGAATAAAGTATTAACATAACTTTAAAGGGGATGATATGCTCAATGGCGTACCCAATACGCAACAATGAGTTTCTTGGGAATCTTACGTTGCACTCTAATTATAAAATAATATTATTTTAAATTGTAGTTAACACATATCCATTGTAATTGTGGGAATTAACAGAAATAACTACAAAATGATTATATATGTTAGTCAAATATTTTTACTTTTTACAATAAATGTTAGAGGATTAAAAATGCGAATGACTCCAATTTTAAGCGTAAACATTCTAATATTCTTTAAAAGGACGATTAATCGGCATTTGATGATGAACCACTTTTAAATCCATTTGTTGAAAATATTATGTGTTATACTTGACAAAATAAAATTCTTCTTTAGAATCAAGACATCAAAATTTACTTTTTGTAAATATTTGGTATTTTTTCGATAAAGTTCATTTTCTAATGAATAGTGAAAAATGTAGTATTTTAAATCAAATCCACTTTTTAATCTAATTTTTTAATATTATTATATTATCTTTTTAATTTATTTTAAAGTGAAGTTAGAATATATTTTTACCATTTAATCCAATAGTTGTTATTGGAAATAATTTCTTCTTGAAATTGGACTTAAACTAGTGTCAATCATTTGATACGTATTGTTTCATAAAAACACGCTATTTTCTCTGAAAGTGGGAATTAATTATTAAAGTAATTAATAAAACTTATATTTTATGAATTTTTTAAAATTTACAACATTTTTGAATTTGGAATATCAAATATATCATAGGGTGAATTTATGGTAATTTTCTGAAAAACATCAATTTTTGATGAATACTGAAACCACTAAGTGGTAGTTAAAGAAACTGATTTTTCGTTTAAATGAATATTTACCACTTCTTTTATTTTAATTTCAAAAATACGACATACATGGATGTCATTAAGAAGTAAATGTGGTTTAATGGGATTAAAAGAATTTTTTGGTGAATATTAACTTTGTAGTTTATTAATCGCGATTAGGGGTAATTAGTGTAGTTTAATGTAAAAAAAATGTTTTAATGATATGAAATGGCCTATAAACATGTCTTACAATTATTGGATGTGTAATGTCCGACCAAGACAATAAATAGGTCATCTTGGGGTCCCCATGGAGCCACTTTGGTAGGAAAATGACATTAATACCTTTTTATTTAAAGTTAAAATTATAATGTCACAAACATGTGTTATTTTACTAAAACTGTTTTTATATGGGGTAATAAAAGTCACAATATTGACTATAAATATTAATTATAAAGCTAAAAATATTTCATACATCAGGATATTTTATTTTAATTAATAGTCACTAAATAAATTAAATTATATATGACACCATGATGATGCAGCGATTACATCATTATTTAACGATTTAAATAAAATGAAAAGATAATTTGAAATCTAAGACCTAACCTTGTCACAAACCTATTGTATGGGTGGATTTCAAAACTTTATCACCTTACCCTCTAAATATATCCTTTTTGTACCTTTAAAATATGAAAATCATTTTATAATAAAGTAATATTTTATATCTTTCCAAGAGAGCCCCTCCTTTTCTCTAATAAAAGGCCCCCACCTCTACCACCTTACCCACACCTCTCAAGCCTTCGGCTCAGCCAAGCCCTGCCCATTTCATCTCTCCAAATCCATGTATTCATCATTGAAGCCTCAACTTTTGGAATAATCCTTCCCAAGGAAGACATTGTGCTCAAATCAAGAAGAGTTGCCGGATTTTAAGGTAATGTCTTTACTTGTGTTATTTTGTTTTATTTTGCTTCTCCAACCCTCTAAAATATTTTTATTACATTATTTTGTAACAACAGTAGTTTCTTAATTATACTAGGATGTTGTTATGTTAATTATTCAATCTAAACTTACACAAACCTTCGTCTAATGGTTAAAGAATATACTCTTTCTATGGTTGGTGAATTTCTGCCTCACGAAATGATGATTGTTCAATCTTCTTTTAACACCTTTAATGGGGTCCGTTATGATGTCACTATATTTTTTATATGATATATATGGTATTTATGTTTCCTATATGATTCTGAATTTTATATTTAAAACACGCCTTTATGCTTTTCATGGTGTGCAAATGTGATAATTTCATACGAGGAAGTGTGGACTACCGCCGCCTCAAGTGATGTGAATCGTTCATGCAATACATGGAATGTATAAATAATGAAATTAATGAACATATGTGACCTATATAACATATATATTATACTTTAATTATAATATATATATATATATCTCAATTATTTTTAATTCCATTAATATGACGAAGAAATGAAAGTAGCGTTCATGCGTACGTACGGCCTACCGTCTCCATGAACGGTGCATTTCGTTTATTTTTATCTCCAAATGTTATGTAGTAGTATAAAATGAAAATGTACTGGATATATATGATATTTAAATAATTAATACTATTCTTTAGATGATTAACTTATAACTACATGGACAATCATTTTCTAACAAGTTCATTTTTGACTCATATACCAAACATCGACAAAAACGTCTGATATGAACTCACATTATTAACCAATTATTATAAAATGATAATATGTGATTAAAACTAAATAATAATATTTAAAATAGGTCCTTAATAAATTATAAATTGACCAACGTTTATTATTCTGGAATATAACGAAAAGAACAAGACAAGTCAGACTTGAGATAAGAGATCCTACTCCTCTCTTTCTTTTTAAGTTCACTCTTTTATTTCATTCCTTTTAAGCTCATCTATCGTATGATTGGGATGTTATTTAATATTAATAATACTGTAATTCTTATTTTCATATTATGAGATACCCTTTTTTCTCTCATAAATTGATTTTGGAAGTTTGGAGTGGCGTCGTTATGCTGTCGAATGTTCATAATAGATCTAACCTCTCTATTTCTTTTTTAAGTACTCTCCTTTATGTCACTTATTTTAAGCTCCTATTTGTTATGATGGGGGATGTTCTTTTATATTACTATTTATGTAAATTTTATTGTAATATTATGAGAGACTCTATTTGATATCATCAATCCATTTTTGGATGTTTTATGTGGAGCTGTTAGGCTGTCGAGTTTTCGTAAGGGATTGTTCATCTCACTTTTAGTCCCATGAGATTTATGATACATTTTCCACCATTTCCATTGAGTGGTGTATGTACTTCCCATTATTATACTCTATGTGTAATATAATTTAATATATGGGTATTTACATATTCATTGTATGACCCTTCATCAATGGGGTGTACGTTTCGAAAGTTACCCAAGTCGGTAAGGGAACCGTTCACCCACCTCTTTTTAAAATAATTATTTTCTTACATCTTTTAATTCACATACTATTATGTTGAGATATGTTCTTATATATCCTTATTGATGTAAATTTTATGTCCAAGTGATCAGATAGCCTTTTTATCTCTCATAAACTCATTTTCTTAATATTGAAGTGATGTCGTTAGGCTGTCAAATTTCTGTAAGGGAACTTCTTAACCCACATTCAATTCTTTGGGTTAAACCTATACTTCTTGATTTTATTATGCCATGATTATGTGTGGAATCTCTATGTTGTAGTTTCCAAAAACTTCTGTGTGGATATAATATTTCTACACAAAATCATCTCATTGATAAATTCTTATGTCATTTAGACAAACTTGTATTGGAAATCATAAATCAATATCATTTCATTGAGTTAAATATCTATGTAATTTGTTTTGTTTTTCCAAGATTATGTGTGAATAACATCTGATTGTTTTACAATTAATATCCACTTATATTTTATGTATACATATTTTTCACAAATAATCATGTAATTGATTTATCCTTAATCTAAGGATACCGACTTTGTATGGGACATCGTCTCAATCTCCTTTCATTGAGGAATATTTCATTTTATACAGAACTATATTTTAAACGGTGTATAACCCCTTTGAATTTTACATTTATACAAAAGGAATCCATTTCTATGAAGCGTTTTACTAAACGACAAAAAGGAATGTTTCTTTTAACGTATGTGGTGACAACGACCATTTTCCGCCGCCGCGAGTATTATTTGGTCTTTAGCTTCCTCAACAAGCCGTATTGTTTTTTAAAATGAAATAAATACCATATACACTTTTATGTATTATGGTATTGAAAATGGTTTTTATAATGGATTTGTTATGTCAATATATTTAAGTGATATATTGTGATCGAAGTGTGGAAATGTTTTTTTTCCATTATATTTGTTTTATGTATTATGACTTTATAACGGTACTTGGACATTTGATGGGTGGTTACGTGATAAAAAATATGACGAGTGGTTCCATGAATACCAGGATGGGTGGTTACGTTACAACCTCCAATGCATTGGGTATGGAAGTCAGTCGTATGGCTATTCCATTAAGTATGTGTGGAAGTTGACCGTATGGTTATTCCATTTAAGTATGTTTATGTCCCAAGTTACCTTTTTATGTTATGTGTTATTTATATGGGTTTTATGGTAATCATTTGGTTACAAAAGGGTATGTAATTGACTTTTACTCAGTAATGAGTTTTTACTACATCATAAAGGTGAAAAGTATTACTTTGTTAAAGTATTCATGGTTTACTTATTGTTTTTGAATAACTAACAGTTTTCCTTCTTTGTGTATCCTTTACTGGGCTTTTAATGCTCATCCCAAGTTTTTTAAATGTTTTCCACATGACTTAAAGATGAATAAGGTCAAGGATGGGATCATGGAAAGACATTCAATCTAATACATGGAACTAGACATGTTTCTTTTTATGTTTTTTTTATTTTATGGAATCTTAGTAGAAGTGTCTACTATGTAATCTTTTGAGATGTAATAGTTATGACCTAATTCTATAAAACACTAAACCTAAAAAGATCATCATTGTGAATTATTCATTTAATTCAATATTAAGTAAGGTTTATGGATGGGGCCTTATATCTATTCCACTTCCACATTTCACAGTTTTCCATTTGACTAGGGATTCTATTTATGTGTAGGATATTGTAACCTAATTTCAATTCATTCATTTTTATTTCATTTTATTCTTATATAGACAAAACTAGAGGTTGAGTCTAGATGTGTGCTTATTTATGAGAATATCGTAGGATGTTTATATTTCATTCATAAAAGTCTATATGTTTATATCTTTTTTCTCGATGTTCCACATGCCATACGTTCTATGATATGAATCCTAAATTAATTGATCATTGAGGTAAATGATAAATTCATTACTAGGAAATTATTTGACAATCATATATCAGGTTTAAGATTTTACACCAAAAACTAAACATCCCAAGGGAGGGATATTCTATTTAATAATGATTATGGAACCCCTGTAGTGTTTCGAGATCGCTTTGTAATATTAGGAATTAAACATAGTAATTTTGAGAATTTTAAACTCTTTTAATCACCTTTTATCAACTTTTTATTTGTATATGAATGATAGTACGTTGTTATCTTGATAATGGAGGGTTCATGATATGTCACGATTGACACATTATGATGGCTTGGACATTTCCTCTCCTTAGATAGTTCTACTCCATGAATTATGATTATTATGATGACTTGTACATTTATACTCCTTGGATTTTATGTAAATGACATATTAGCATGCCTTGGATATTTCTACAACTTCAAACAAGTTTAAATAGCATGGTAGGTTTCCTTTTACATTACTACTCCTTGAATCTGATGACCATATTTTCATGCCATATAAATTTCTACTCCATTGATATAATGAAAATATTATGATTCCCTATAAATTTATAATCCTTGGATCTGATTATCATATTATGATTCCGTAGAATTTTTTACATTGGGGATCCTATTTAATTAGTTTACAACACCTGTTGGAATGCCTTTCAGATTTTTACTCCATAGATCATATTTACATGATTTTCATAGCTTTCTCGGATGAATTAGAAATTTCAAATCATTGGACCCCAGTCTATGTAAGACTGATACATGATTACATGGTGTAGACTATTGACATTTATTGACATTATTTACAGATAAAACATAGGATTTATTTTATTGATCACAATGAGACTTGATAAACTAGAAAATATTTCATCATTAATTATCATTTTAATTTTTGTTATATTTTTACACTAAATCTTCATATATGCACAAAATAGGATTTTTATAGATAGTAATTTTGGAGGCCTATTGAGTGTCATCTCACCCCAAGTCTAATCAACCATTGGGTACCTAGACAGTCATTATGGATGTAGGTAGGTACATGGTAAAATGGCCCACGTGTTGATACTTGATTGATTATTTCATAGGAACAAGGTATCCTTGGTCATGGTTATGGATCAAGATTCTATATATGGATTGTTCTATTATAGTATTTATTTAATATTGATATATTTATTGTATTCGATATCCATTTTAATTTACCACCTATATTATTATAGTATGATATGATTATCATTGAATTTTACACCATTGAATGATATAAATTGGTTATTTATATGATGAAAATTTATTATTTAGTTTATTTACTATTTCATATGCTTTTTATATTTATTTATATGATTATACCAATGTAATACACTCTAATCGTGAGGGTACAATATCTTCACTACGACACCATTGAACATCGGTGCTAGTCGGTTGTCGCTGTAATATACGAATGCACATTCCAGGACATGTGGATAACTGAATTCAGTTACTGTTGAGTGAAATATGTCTATGATTAAATGCATGAGTGATTCCATCATTATTAGTTAAATAGTATGGGTGTAACTTTTATACTGAGGAAGAGTAAATGATAAATATTTCATTTACATGTTAACCATAAGTGAGGGGTGTGAATTTTAAAATTTTTGGACTTTTTGTGAGTTATATAGAATTGTAAGGATTTCTAGGAGTGAGCTGCAGACCCAGGTATGGGAGGGATGTAGTGAGAAAATGTGATGAGATGACCATTATTGTGATGGGGCCATGTATGATTGTGAAACATGTTATGGATAAAACCAAACATGATTGAGAATATAGAGTTTGATAATTGAATGTAAGACCTTCTTATAGAGAGGGGTGGGTATGGATTCCTGGTATATGACCCTGATCTAAGAGAGTAATGGTATGAACATGGAAAAACCATAACATTATTATTCATGTATGATCTATGTAATGTTGATGATTGAATAGACTAATTATTGTATTCAGCCGTGGTATGGATGTACATATAATTAGTTATTAACATTTTCTTTATGTCTCCCAGTGAGCTTTTTCACATGAAGTTATTGATTTATGGTCAACAAAATACTATGACACTCATTAATGATATGTTTAAATTCATCACGAAAATTCATACATTGTTATACTCTGGGATCCTTTTAAGACCATACTGAAAAGTATTTCCCAGACACTTCATGGGTTTTCTAATGCACATGTTTACATTATGACTTATTTTTAATAATAACATAAATTATGAAGTTGATCGATATGATGTAACATGATGGGGATGTGATGAGATTTTTTTATGTGACTAGAATGGAAATGTTACTCTATTATGTTTTATTTTATTTTCTTACAATTTATGTGATTGATGTAGTGGTAAATAAATTGTATATGTGTGTGAGAGTGGGACCATATGAATATACTTGTATTTTTTATAACACAATATTGTCTTTGATAGAATATAATTTTATATTTATCATAATTGATTATTTTTGTGATTTCTTCCTTGTTGGTTGATACTAATTTGTGGCAATATTCTCCCAAAGGTATAATTTTGACCTCCATAATTTTTAGTAGCCTCACTCATACGGGGTGGTACAATAAAGGGCTTGTGATATGTCAGTACAAGAAAACATAGAGTGGGTCTATAGGCTATGAAATTATATAGTGGAATAAAATTAAGGGTTTCCCTATGGTTGATATCATAGAGGAGAATAATTTTTCTTATCTTACTATTAGGTTTATGGTAGAATTTGAATTATAAAAATTTATAGAGAATATGGTTGTTCTTATACTGATGTGAAATGAATTGATTTCCAGTGAGGGATTAGGTTACCATAGATATGATAATGTTGACTAGAGTTTTTTTATGGATGATAATTTTATTGAATTTGATGTGTTACAAGAGATGTTATTTTTTTAGTTTTGTCTTATATACCATAGGAATTATGTGTTCCCTTAAATATACTAAATATTTAGGATTCACATGAAATTAAAAAATCTATGTTTTGATTTGGTGATGATAGGTACATTCTTTTAAATTATTGACAGTTTTTTTGGTGTTTTTGCAAATAATATTGTGAGGAAAATCTTCTGAACTGAACAACATATGGTTTCCTCTAATGACATTTCTTTTTATTTCTACTAATGGTGGACCTATAGTTATGAAAACATTATCCCTTTATAATGGGATCAATTGTGTCCCTTATTTGGATAGTATAGTAATTTTCATCAAATGTAATGACTCTATTACGGCATAAAAATATAGAGATTTTTTGTTAATATAGTAAGATATTACCTTATGAATATGAGATTTTAGAGTGGGTTTTGTAAATATTAATGAGATATATTCTGTGTTCTGTGATGTAGCTCTTGGGAGGAAATCTTTTTATAATGTCAGGTATAATATGGCATGATTGTCAAGATGCACGGACTATGATTTTAGTGAAGTTATCACATGAATAGTGAATGGTGATCCTATGTAGAAAGGAAGGGGGAAATTCTATTATTGTTTGAATATTTGGGTTTTTGGAATGAAACACATGTTGTTGGTAATCAAGAGGTTATATGTGGAATGTGTGAGATGCCTCAAGATGTTTGGTAATACTGAATTTTTTTAGTGAGTTAGGTCTTGGAGCCTATGATAATTTGTACAAGTCTCATAGTTAAATTAGTTTGTATGTGGTATGGGTTACATGGTAGAATGAAACCAATGGATTCATGTGAGATCATGTGGGATCTTGGGTGGAAACATACGAGCTAATGAAATAAAATCACTCAACCGTGTAGAGGTGAACAGTGGTCAAAATAAATTTTTGAGAGATAACCATTAAGAATGAGAGAATGTTCCCATGTCGATTATGTAAGGTGAATTATTGTTTTAATATCAATTTAATAACCATGGAAATGTTTTTAGGAAATAAATTCCACTATGGAGGAACCCAATAATTATATTAGTGATAAAAGTGTTATTGTAGTTCCATTTTGATTTCTTCCATAGGGTTATATAACTTTTATGTTCTAGAATATCCTCACATGAATCAAATCCTAGAGTGTTGTTAATTGATGTTATTCTAATTATGGAGGTATGTTGTTTGGAACTATTTGGATTAGTGATAATGTATATGTGTTATAGAAACAACATATTGAGGGGCACATTATAGGTTGTTGGACGAATTCATTCATGATGATCTTGGAATAATCATTGGATAATTTTTCTTATAATTTATCAGTTTTTAAAATGATCTCAATTTCTATTTATTGTGTTTTTTAATTGAAGAAGTGAAATAAATTGTCCTTTAAATATGGTTTTGGCGAGTGGTGATAAAGAAAAACATATTATGGGGAAAATAAAATTGGTCCAATTTGGAAAATAATTGTCTAAAAATGGTCATGGATTAGGTGATATCGATCAATGGATAATCAATGTAAAATAATAATTTTTATTTGTGTAAATATACAATAAGATCAAATTCCATTAAATTTTTTAGATTTAACGATATATAAGTTTATAGGATGGAGACTCTACATTGTTATAAGGATCAGGATAGATATAGTGTGGTCCAGTGAAGTGTCACATTAGAGGTTAATTAATGCCTACGGTGGGAGAGTGACGACTAGTGTAGGAACATAATGATAAGTGTAGGGAATTAAAATGAGATTTATAACCATAAACTATTTTTGGTGTATGAAAAATGTTAGGAAACCATCAAGAGTTAACGTATTATGTTTGAGTGATTGGACAACCAATGAAGTTAAGTCTATAAGTTTTTATGGGATGTATGTTATAAAATATATGAATAGTATAATATCATGGAATATTATTTCACTAATTGAATACCATTTCAATAGATTATTGTGGGTTTTGATGAGGGGGTTCAGTGATCGTACTAGTGATATTAAAGAGAATATAATGGATACATGTTTATTATATGGAGTATAATATTATATTTATTATGATAATTAAATTTTATAATATTTTTGTTCCATAGTTTATTTATAACCACTGTTGGTTTTTTTGTCTAGAGTAACAATTTATTCTTATAAATGAATAAATGTCTTATGATGTGGTGTTTGTAATGAAATTATTTTATGCATTGAGATATTGAGGTGTTATATAACTTTTATAGACCATTGATGGGTCTGTTCTTAATTTGTAACATTAATTGGATTTTTGAGAAATATTACATAACCTAGAGATGGTTTTAAACATAAAACGAGGCATGATTCATGGTATATGTAGTGTGGTATGAATTATGGAAGGATCCAGGTGACCCTATAAATAAAATATGAAAATTTTTATCTATCCATGATGTTAAGAAAAATATTCGTGATAAGAATGGGGTGGGTGAAGTGGTGTATCCATATAAATAATGGTTTTCAGGGCATGAATTAAGGTTCACACCATGAATGATATTTGGTTGATTGAGGACCCCACTTTCTATTGTTATTCACACCATGAACCATTGGTTTCCATTATCAATTTATTTTCCTATACGATTTTATATTATGAACCCACTTTTTTCAATATGAATGGATCTTTGGTGGAACATTTTATACGGGGTCATTTCTTCCATGTCATAGTTGGAGGACTTTGGGGATTTACAAGAATTGATGGTTGGGAGGGGTCAATTTCATTGAATACATTGTATTTTTTATATGCATTGAACTAATTGGGAGGGGATGGTTTTGAGTGTATTTCAATTGTCATTTCTAGTGAGCATCCACTAGTCCTTACTTCTATTTTGGTTTCATTTAATGTTATATTGTTTTTATTATGATTTTTGTTTGTGATATCATTTATTATTTTCCCTGAGATTTTTGAAATAATGAATGAATGATGGGGTTATCATGTATGATGTCTAATGGAGAGCATATGAGGATGGAAACCTAATGATTCGTTGTGTTTTGATATAAATAAAATTAATGTTTAATTTCAAACATACGTACCTTTTGATATATGGGATATAATTAATTATTAAATGTTATTATTATTTTTTTATGACATATTGAGTTAGAAGAGGCATGGTGCTAGGCAGATCGTGGATATGGGATGAATGGGATTAAAAATATTCATTTTTGCATGTTGAATAATTTAAGAGATTCTAGTGGTACTAGATCCCTTAAATAAAATATTTTACACCTATTATACATGCTTTTCTAATTAATATAGTTTTATAGGAATATGGTAGATGGATATGGACAATGTGTGCCATTTGTAAATTGTATAATATTATGTTTGCATTCCTACCATGGAATTGAGTTCCTGTTAGCACTTTCGAAAATTTGGATCACCTGAAATAAATTTCTATAATGAGAGAGGATGATGGTTGTGTTGTCATTAGTTAGTCAGTTGGAATTTACTTTTGAATCGTGATGTGTGTATTCGTATGATAGATTCCTACGAAAATAGGATTGATACAATAGTGTTTTTGGCCAATTGGTAATGTTTGGACAATTTTTATTCATAGACATGATACATTACAACCTCTATAGTGTGTACTAATTCTAGGAATGTGTTGTGAGAAGAATGAGTTCTTTGGATCTATCAAGGTTTAATTGAGAGGGGTCATAGTAGAGTAGTGGGTTGAGTGATCTACTTTTGAGGATATTATATGTGATCTCATTGAATATAAATGGTTTTAGCTATGAACGTGGAATATATTTTATAAGGGAATATAGAGTGATACCTGTGTATTGCAACTAGGTTATCAAGAATATATTGGGTTAACTCTCAAGATGAGTATTAGATCTTTCCCCTTGAATCCATGGTATTGATGAATCTATGGTCTATGGAGTAACATAAATTTGATCAAAATGAATTTTTTTAATGAAAAATGTATTGGAATGGTCTCAGGGACCTAATGGAAACCCATATGTGTTAAATGATATGACAATATGGGAGGGGATATAATTCATGTGAATACCACTCATTAATTAGTTACAGAGTTATGTTATGATATACATGCCCTGTGGGTTATTTAATTTATATCCATGTTCCAATTTATGTGATATATAATAGAAACTACTATTGGTGATGGAACATGAGTCATTGAATCAATATAATATAGATACCATGTGTTAGAGTAACGTGGCATGGTTGAATAATTGATGTTTATTTAATGTTCATTCTATCATTGAATGAGATGTAATGTGTTATCTCCATCTAGTCCATGATATGGATGAGATCAAATTTGTGGTGCTATCGTTCAAGTGATGATGTTCCTAGAATGGATTTGATGACACCTTATGAAATTATAGGAAAGAAGTGGGTGAGATTGGTTTAGGTAATTATGTTACATGGGATAAGTATTGAATTTACTTTGAGTGAATAATTAATGGTTGAGTAATGGGATGAGACCTTCCTAGGGATATATTTTCGTCAAAATTCATTTTATATGACCTTCCCTTGAGAGAGTAGTGATTATGATATCATTTAATCCTTCCCACGAGTCCTTGAGATTGGAATGGTTTATATAAATAGTGAATATGATGTTAATATTGTCTTCTAGAACCAAAAAATTGCATGTTTGATTAGGTGTTATGTAGATAGGTTATCACATTTTGACTTGACACACATAAATTCTAGGTGGTCTTATTATTATATGATGACAACCACATTCTTGAAATGATTACAACTACAATGTTTAAATATTTATGATAAATTATACTATTTAAAAATACTGATACCCTAATGATATGTATTTATAACACCCCTAATGGGATTACTATTGCATGTCATCACCTTATATTTACGTTAAATGCTTAGACCATTTTTTGAATTAAATATTGATGGAACAAGTCAATTGGTAAGTGAAGATAGGTTTTTTGAGACCTAAGGATTATATATGAGATGATATATATATATATATATATATTAATATTATTTTCATTATACCATTTTTTCATTGGTTGTATTCTTTCATGAACATAGGTTGGAATAAAAACATTTACGATTGTTATAGAATTTTATTTAATTTTATTCAAAATAATGGAATTCAAAATATGAAAGATTATTTAGTTATTTACTCTTTGTTGATTGACTCATATTGGAGTGGAAATCCCAATTGTATAAATTAGTTTCACTCAACTAGTAACCAATCTTTTTCAAATGGGGTTTTGCACATGCTCTCACATGGAACAATGGTTCGAGATACCATAAAGTGGGTATACTGGTAGTGGTGCTATAATGATTGATATATAAAAGGGGAAGAATAATTTTCCATAACTTGAATATTTCCTAAAGGGTTTGAAACATATTAAAAGTTTAGAAGAATAAAATATTTCGTCGTTACAACTATATAATGAGTTGAAATAGAAAATCAATCATCATAATATTCAATGGTGTATAGAAACAACATGAATATGGTATAGTTGGTTCATTTACATGCAGTCCATGTGATACGATTTTTTATTATCTAAAATATGATGAATAATTATACCATATTAATAGAAATATATTATTAAAATATTATTAATGAAGGAATAATGAATATTTTTCTCAAACAATGTATACCCTAAACTCCTAATTGAGTTACTTTTGAATTTATGTAGGTAGTATAAAGACTATATTATAGGATAGTTAATTTTCCTAGATCTATTTTTATGTACAATTAGATTATTATTACATGGGTTAAAATAAATTACTGAAGGTGTTGTGTTATTGATGTTCAATGGACACCCAATTTTAATAAAATCTATACACTAGTGATAAAGTATCTATGATAGGATGTACCTAACAAAACCATGTAAATAATCACATTGTCTAGTGGAGGGACTTATAGAAATAGTTTTGTTTAGATTTGAATATATTATATATTTCTGTTCATGTGAATGTTATTATTAATATAAGAGATACATTCAACCATATGTGTAAATGTTTATGGATATAAAAAAGGTTTAACTGTTAATGAGGAATTAAATCAATAAAGGGATTTCCCTTGGAATCACAAGATAGTCAATTTGACAATACACATTTATGGAAACTATAAGAAAAAGTATTTGGTACACCATGATCACTAACATTATATAAAATGATCTCAATGAATAATGAGCCATTCAATATTGTTTGCTTGGGTTAAACACACATCCTCCATCTTTATTCACCTATTCATGTATAATATTTTTGGATAATTAGAATGATATGTCAACCATATAATATTATTTATGAAGAATAGAAAACCAAATAAGGGTGATATATGTTAGTTTTTCCTGTTCCATGGCTTAATGATAACATTCATCATTATTTCCATATAAATAATTAAATATCATGTCAGCATATATCCTATATACTTGATAACTTTTTCATATATCTCGATTCATTATTTATTTTAACCATAAAATTATTTACTATTATTATTATCCTATAACATACAATATTATATATGAAAATTCATATACATATATATATGATTTTGTGTGAGTGTGTTTCGTATTTCAAAATACATTAAATTAATGTTAAATCCCATGGACCACATATGCAAGGAAAGTATTATAACCGGAGGTCCAAAAATCCCTGAAAAGAGAGGGGTTTTATTGTTGTTGTTCAAAATTCAAATCATATTTGATGATCACTATAATCAATCCATTATTTTTTAGAAATAGTTAAAATATACCACCATTATTTCCCAAACATACATCAAAAATTTTAAATGAAATCTATCATGAAGATATATGTTTTACATGGTTTTAGAACCCAACACAACATCTGTGGGGAGTTTACTAGTAATGTGATTACATTTCAATTAATCAAAAATTAAATAGTTAGGGATTATAATATTTAAGATATTTTCATACTTTATCAATTGTATAAGGACATCCACCCACTAATCACTAATTTACAACATTTATTGTAATGATGATAAAAACAACATATAAAATATTCTCATTATAATAAAAATGAATGAATTTTAAAAAAGTTAAATGGGAATTCCCAAGGAATATTGAAACCAAATTTCATGATATTCAAACATGTGTATGAAAAAATCATCATTGAATAAAAATTTATTACATATTTATTTTCAATTAATCATTATTCTATAAATATGAAATATAAAATGACATATATATATAGTATTCTCTAATATTCTAAATAATCATCAGTATGTTCACTATCTATTTGTATCAATATCTTTTTTTTCACTAATTTTATATTATTAATTTATTATCTTAGAACAATATAATTAAAATTTTGAACAATCTTCTTATATAATCTACTTAACCTAAAATGTTGAATAATTGTTGAACTAATCAATATTGACGATCTTATTTTCAATAATGAAAATTTTATTTAAAACCTATAGGACTCATCAATAACTTCATGATGACATTTGGTCTAAAATTATTCCTTTCATCAGATATCATAGTATTACACTAAGAATTTTTTAAATTAAACAAGGTTCGAAAATATTTTATATCTAATAATAATCCCCTTTTCGATGATGTGATCGACATTATGGTAAAATATTATCATTGTTTTAAAACCATATGAACACTAAATATTTAATGTTTTTATATTATGTTATGGAACACTATATAATTACGCATCTAGTATATTTTAACATAATTTAAATTTATTTATTTCATAGAAAATAATATCTTCCACTATATAAATTTCATTCATGGCATATTAGTCAATTTCCAATGAATTAATCATCCCTAAAATTTTATAGTCATATAATTATGTCTGGAACTATCACAAAAATCACCACTTGAATGACATTTGACAATTAATTGGGGATTCCAAAATCAATTTATTTCATTGTATATATTAATATTCCAGAAGTATTATCATCATGTTTTGATGGGTTCAAAATATAGTGAAAGGCCATACATTATTGTGTGGACCTAATAGTTGTTTATTGATTTACCATCACACACATATGATTCCACCATTCACACTATTCATTCATACGGTGATAATCAAGGCTGTACTATTGAAATTTTTTATCAGTATAAAAAATTCCATCATGAGAGAACATTATAAGATATTCACCAAATAACATTAAGTATCAATAGCACATGTCACCAATAATATTTGAAAAAAATAAAATATTACATCCTATCACTATATCTTTCCCTCTATTTAAAATTTTTTTAAATTAATCTACATATAAACCCCCCATATTATCAATTTTTCACCATACACATGAACTATGCGATATTTATGGTTCAACATAAATATCCTATATTGAAAATCATATTTATTGTCATTATGATATGGTTTTTTTATTTCTAATCATTCATAAAACTCTCCCATTAATTTATAACTAAATAATACAAAATCATAAATTGTAATTGATTTATTAAAAAAATTCATAAGGGATCCTATATAACATATAATTTAGTCATATTTTTAACATCATTATCAACATCAACTATTTATATAGACTATAAATGTGATGTTGAGAAATCTATGTACCTAATTCTATCATTGTGAGTTGTATAAAGTAATAGAATTTTTTAATTCTTAAAAAATCTATCTAAGCTTTTTGTATAGTTATCCTTAACTCCAATAATAAAATTTAAAGATAATTTATGACTAATTGTATCTAAATCCCCTAAAACATATATCATAATATGATTATCAATTGATGTTTTAACACTAAATGTTCTTGAAAACAACCCAAAATAAACACTTAATAAAATATAATTATGAATTGAAATCACTATCGAGAGGGGATTTTATATCCTAATCTATTTAAAGATGATTCTAATCGTTGAGGTTCAATTAATTAATATCTAACAAATGAGAATGTTGTGGCTTTACAAAATCAATATATAGTTTTTATTTAGATTTAAAATAGGCTTACAATAATCCTTATATTTTATATTGATTATATTCCATTTCATACCTAATGCCTTTAGTACACCTAACAACAATAAGATATGTAAAATGTGTAAAATAAAAAATTAAAAACTTATTTGAAATCCATTTAACAAAAAGATTTCATCTTATAGAAATTTATAACCTATAATTTTATGTACATGTAGCCATAATATGCATGTTAGTCACCCAATTTGAGATATATTTATTTTTTATTTATTTAACTCAAAAAATTTACCTAGATAATTATACCTCTTACCCCTATAAATATATACCCCATAATATACTAACTGAATTTCATTCTAAAAATATTAAATCCATCATATATAGAAATAAAAAAATAAAGGAACCACTAAGAATATAATTTCATTAATAAGGGTCCAATCATTCATACCAAACATGAGGTACATTCTCCATACTATATAATTAATTTTTCGCTATGTTAACTATTGAGAAAAAACCAATGATAAAATGCCCTATATTTTTTGAAGAATTCATCTATTTTTAATTCATTTAGAAATACCATCACTAAATTAATTTTATAAATTATAAATCATCTCTAAAACTTGAAATTAAAGATTAATTTTCTTGATCCCAACCATTCCACGTTTTTGAATGTTTCTTTGACGTCAACAACATTGATATGACAATGAACCTTACATAAAAGTATAGAATTGTTCTGGGAGACACTTCTATGTTAGTGAAATTTATTTTTTAAAATGCATCTAGAATATATCACATTATTATTTATAGTGCAATGAAATGTTTCCCTCATGTGTCGTTATTAAATTTGATCCAATCAATAATAGTTTATTTTAGACGTGATTTTTCATTTTCTACCTCTTCAAAAGGAGTAATTTATAACTATAATAATGGATCATTGTGATATATACATATTATCATCCACTTATTTTTATTATTTTATTAATTTAATATAATGATATAAATTTAATATTTAAATTTCCTCATTATTCATTTATTCGTTGATTGATTCCCTTAATAAATATGATCAACCGGTAATTCAACATTAAAACTATCTAATTTGAAATATCATCAGAAATAGAACAAAGAGCATAATATTATTTGAAATTTTTTATAAATAATAGATATATAAAATTTTACATAGTATCACCTTCAATCACATATAAATAAAATCATTTAATAATATTTTAGAGCCATATATTAAATATTTTTTAATAATTAACATAATTTTATATTCTCAAATATATCCTATCATCATATATATCATTATATTTTTTCTAAATTTTTAATATTTTCGTGATGAAAAACACTCTCCAGAATGGTATAAACTTTTAAAAAATTCTTTTTCGGATATGATATATCTAAATCATAGACATATCTTCTCCAATTTGTAGTGATTTCTTGTAATGATAATATAAATATAATTTAAGTTAATTATTCTACAATAGGTGGATGTTTCTAGAAATAGATAATTAAGTCATAAATATATTGTCATCCATATTTTTTTACACTTATATAACACTTTTGATATAATTTCCATATTGTGTTACATCAATATCTAATCCATATTTATCTAAAAACATATAAATTCAATTGATGCCTACTAAATCCCATAATCTAAATATTAGATCACAATTGATCTTTATATTTTATTCAACACTATCATTTATAATATTTTGATGTAATCCATTTTTTCTTTAATAGACCACATAAATACAGTATCCATCATTTTTTATTGTATTCCTCAATAAGTTAGATTGAATATTTTTTATCCATACATATGTATTTCTAATATTGAGGGAATAAAACATTAACAGCCATATTTTTATTATTTGATTCTCACATATTCTATTTAGGATATTTGATTTGAACATTATTTCCCGAAAATCATGAATTACATACCATATCTCTATTTCCCAATATGTCAGTTATCCCAATTTTAATATTTAAATTCTAATTTTTTACAATAATTTAAAATGAATAAGACCGTGATTTCTTTTTTACACATTAATTGTATGTAACGATATATTTTTTCTTTTTTCGTGATACATTATTTATATATTTATTCATCATTTCATTAAATCATTTCATGACATTAATTTTATAAATATTCATTTCCATATTAATCTACCTCCAAATAATGACTCACGTAACTATTCCACACTCAAAATATTAATCAATATGCCATTAATATAGGGGTCATATATAATATCTCACTTACTAGTGTAGATGATTTTTTGAAACAAATTTATAATTATATGCATATGATTGAAAAAGTAGGCTATTCTACTAACTCTTAGATTCATATTATTAATAATATTCATAATTATAATCATGTGAGATGATGTCCCACTATTAAAAATATATATAATGATTTTCATTATATTCTATAATTCCATAATAAAAATAATACAATTCATATTAATCTATATAATTATGTAATTCATTGAAATTTAAATACACTTCTATACATAAGTCAGTCTTTTATCATTCATTCTACCAAATTAAACTGTTTCATACTCTTTGTCTCGTAGTGGGTAAAAGTTTTTTACAATCAACATTATACTTATATTATCACACATATATCCATCTATAAATTCCATATAAATAATTTTTTATTTTTTATTTTAATCAATCAACAACTTTATGAATAATATTTGAACAATGAAAAAAATACACACTGAAATTATTCAACATATAGGTTCCATGTATCCACTAATTTCTAGTGGTTAAATATCTAATTTGATTCCTTTTATATAACTCAATGACATTGACTAATATGAAATCATGTGACATATAAATATATTTAATTGGATCTAAATTAGTAAGGAAATTTTATTTCATATATATCTCCACATATATAAAAATACATAAAAAACTCCAATTGTTGATAATATCTCAATGATTTTGAATATTGTTTTGTGTTCTACATTAGATTTTTTATGGAGCATAATTTAAAACATTTCGTATTTCATTGTTGAATATAATTCCACCATTACCTAATATATTGTGACATTATGTAATCAGAACCACCTAGTCAACATTGGTGAACTATTATACACTTTCATTTAGTTCATCAACTACGAATAATATATAAAATAGTTCACTCATTTAGCCCAAAATATTAATTTATGATTATATATTAACTATTAATGATTTAACCACCTCCTCCAGTGTCAAAATCTACATTATTATTTCATTTTGAATATATTATGGTCATCAATCACATTATTCTAATTATCAATATTCCCTTTTTATGATCCATATAGTTAGGTTTCACAAAATAATTTACATTACACTATAAAAGTTTCTCAGGATAATCATTTCATAATTCATGATCATTGTTCTAACACGGGTATTCATTATCAATACAATAATTAATCTATTTTCACTAATTTTTTGTCATTATTTTAATAATATAATTCTTATTCAACATTGATATTGTAACAACCCGGTACATTCGATTAGGTATATCTTTTCTTTTGTATTTGGTTTCCTTTTTTTGTGTGCCCTGCATGCTTTTTGATAATATAGAACCTTTTCCGGGGAAGATGACCTAATGTCTGGGTACGTATTTTTTTATAAATTAATAGAGTTTTGGAATAATGGTGTAAATGGATTTAGAGGGTTCTTCTATAGTTTAATGATATTAAAGATTTATTTTAGAGGGATCCTACTGAAAACTGGGTGGAGCACAACCAACATGAAAAATTCAATTCTTCAAATGGTAACATTACTTGAATATATAGTAGGATTGATTTATTGAATCACTTATAGGGAATGGAAAATTTACAGGCTATGAAATATTTTCATGACATGAAAACAACTATTGGGATTAAAATTCAACCGAGATAATATGTTTTCAGCACATTTTAAAATTATGAAAATCAAATACTGAAAGGTTTTCATGTCTTGATATTTATTGGGATTGTGGTTTAAATGTGATGAAAATATATTTTGTGATTAATTCATCCAAAACCATCCAAATATATATCTAGGATCTCTCAAAAGTTATTTTTGGGATATATACTCTTTAAAGATCATTCATTTTGTGATTGATCATTATGGATTTTTCCTCGCATCTCTCTGAGTTAGTGGTCTCTATTTCATCATTATCTTTAGTTAGAGACGTGAAATATGTTGCATTTCTATTTCTTATTCATAACCGATTGATGATTTCTATCAATTATTTACATTTCTGTTTCATTACTTTTCAATCAATGGCTGATCCATGGTGTTTTTGATCTCCATATCTGAAGGTAGATATGTTTCCTTTGTTATTGAGGTAGGCTGATCTTGGATTGGGTTTCAATCATAATAATTTCTTTATGTTCATGTTGATTTTTTTTTGGTTTTTCCAATTTAATATATTTTATTTGTTTGAAACGGGTTTTTTTAACACGAGTAATGTTTTAAAATTTTTCATTGGAAAAATTGGCACAATGAAAACATATTGTGTTTTGGGAAATAGACATAGGAAACCCAACTGTCTATGGACCCACTAGGGGTTACCCTTGTGATAAAAATAGACTACATTAGAAATCTATATCATCTAAAACAAACATAGTCTTATTTTATGATTATTTTATATCTATTATGTATTCCCATATGATATGATCAAAATGGTGTGCTTTTCCTTTTATACCAAGAATATCACATGATGGTTTATTTCATGTATATTTTATCACATTTATAATTTTCCTCTTTTTCTATTATACCTAATATATATCTAGATTGGGTGAATATAGTATTATTTTATAGAAATTAGATTATTTTTTTATAAATATATTTATTTAATGATAATTATTAATAAACAGTATTGTTGTTTTAAAGACATAACTTATACATTCTTGATATTATAACATGTATAGATGCTTTGGTAGAATCCTACTTGGCTATGTTATCACAACCTAATATTTATTTTGGGTGGGTATAACCTCTTTTTCATGACCCATTTAAAGTAATGTTTATTATAAAAAATGATATGTTCCCTTTCAATAATTTTTCATTCATAGAATGATGATTTGGAGGTTATGGTTGGTCACATGGAGACTTGTTAGTCATGTAGGTTCATATAGATTTGGTTTTTCATGTTTTGGTTGGTTTGTGTATATATTATTGTACATCTCTCTTTTTCATTATAATATGGGTGTATTTATAATTTTTGTTATACTAATGATTGGATTCAGTAATCATTCATTTCCTCACCCTGTGGAAAACCTTCTTAGGTGACTTATCTAGTTGGTCTGAGTTGGATTGTTAAAAATTGTTAACAAAGGGATGATTAGCCTGAAGTGTGTTAACACTACATATGTTTGGTTTTGTGTCTTGGGTATACCATAGTTAGAACCATCGAAATGTTAATAGAATTTCTTGTAAAGGGGTCCTATCAAACTTAATTCTATATCTGAACTCAATTTAACATTGGTGGTATGAAATTGTATTAATATGTAGAGACTTAGTGTTTGAGGTCATTTCATTAGACAATATGGGAATTTTATTTAAATGTCCATTTTATTTCTTAATTTATCACATTTTGATCATAATATACATAACATCTATAAATTAATAATGTTTTAAATCATTTATATCAATAAATAAATATGGTCATATGATTTTGGAATCTTCTCTAGGATGATTGGATGTTGAATTTGGATTACAAAAACATTCCTCCAAGAATAGATGTTTTTATTCTAAGAGAAGAATATATGAGATAAGATCTATAGGTGAATCTTCCAATGGATCCATCTTTGGTATAATACTCTATATCAATCGAGTACCAACAACCTAGGATGGGTAGTGGATCATGGCTCCGAATATACAAAAAAATTCACACATATTCCATGGTGATAAGGGTACCCAAAAATATGAGGAGTGTATTGAGTATATTTTTAGGATATTCAAATTCATAATGACATGAAATGGTTATATGGTTTGTTTTTTCATGTACCCACTTGTGGTATAAAGAGGGAAATGAAGACACTATATTCTAAAAGTTATGTTGCTTGAGGGTCCTATCTATAATTCATTATATAAAATACCTAATCATAATTTTTTCACTAAGACATTATGATCAACGTAGAACTAGAAGTTTATAACCTTGAATAAAGGGGATCATACTATTCTATAGTATTCCACCAATTTCATGGAGTTGGTATATTTGGTACCAAATCTAGTAAGTAATTAGTAACGAATAGATTTGAGGATTGATTTGGGCTTTAGGATCAATATTTGGTCGATCTAGTTTAACATGTTCTATCTGACCGTAATGGATGTAGTTGAAGCGGAATATTTTGTTGAGGGATACATTATTAGAAATAAATGTTTGGTAGGAAATTTGGTTGGTACTGTTATTAACTATAGTTTATCTTCTAAATAGAAAAGGATGTACAACGGTAGCCAGTCATTATTAAGAACACTGTAGAGGGATTCATCTTGAAAATATAAATTCATTTTCTATAATATTGGGAGGTGTACTCATATAATCACTAATTGCAAGGAGGCTCTAGTTATCTAGATGAATCCCTCAAAACTACTCCCTGATACGATGCATATTTTCCAGATGATTTTTTCTGGTTTATCTCTTTAGATATAGGTTGAGTTTTATATTTAACTAATCAATTTTTCAATGCATATTTCTATTCCATAATTTAGAATGGAACCTGTTGCATTTTTTGAACATAATTTTTATCTTGAGGACCAATATGATATGGAATTTATTCTTCCACTCATGTCACTATGGGATTCTCTAGTACTCTCTTCTAAGAAGGATGCTGGTTTCCTCATACATTGTGTCAACTATGGGAAGAAAAATATGATGGCCATAAAAAAAATTATTAATTATATTGATGATCTATTTGATCGACATATAGGGTCTTGTCAGTTTTTAAAGTGTGAAAAATATGAACGGTACCACTAGTTGATATTCTGATAAGGGGATATTCAAAATAAATCATTTCAGATCTAGAATGGGAATTAGGGGTTTTGGTCATTCTATTCGGAATATATTACAATCCAATGGTGATTATGGAATTCATGAAATTCGTAAAATAGATCTTATATAGATTCTTGGACTATCTTATTGTGTTGTTATTGGATGATTTTTGTGGTTTAATCCATACTAGAGGGTGTGTATATAAACCATTTGGATATCATTTATATATCATTATATAAACATCATCACTATGGTATGATTTACATGTGATATATTTGGATTGAAGAAGTAATGTTTTTGAGGAATTTCATGTCAAAAAAGGGTATATTAGTTGCTCATGAATAGTTATTTGTAGTTATGTCTTGTGGGTGGTAAAATTATTTTATTAGATGAAATGCTTCATGGGGTTGGTTTGTTATTACTGGTGTTTTTATTCAGACATCTCAAAGATTGCGTCTTTGATGATAGATTTAACCCATAATGGTGTAATGTTTGTGTAGAATGAAAAATTTTAGATATATTTTGAGGGTTTTATGGTGAGGTTTACATCTATACAAGAATTTAATATTTAGGAATTGGGGTTAGGTTATGATGTTTTCTACAATACTTATTGTTGAGGGTTGGGATTTTTATTAATTCAATAGAATATGTGATGGCCTATGAATCTCAACATATAATACCTCATGAGATGTACCAATATAGTAAAATAACGATATTCCCACAATTCTCCATAAACAATGGATTTAGGTCACCCATATAACAATTATTTTTATAATCTTTGGGAATTAGATTCAAAAGTAGAATATTATTCCTAGGAATAAATTATACACATGGTTCCCCAAAAACTATGGGTTTTATTCATACATATACCCACATTATTTATAAACCTTTGGTATAGTTCTCCCATATACCCATAGGTTTTGGAAGCTATGGAATATGGTTCTTGGAAAAAAAATCATAAAAAGGACCTATACATATGGTTCTTCAAAAACCTGGCTATAGGTCACCCATATACCCATAGTTTATTTTAACCTGTTGAAATAGATTATGAGGAAGACTTTTTTCCCTTAAAACCCACACCAATGGTATGACATAACTATGATTTCGGTTGGTACATAAATTTTCATTAATAATAATAATAACAAATAATTCAATGTAAATAAAATTTCATATTTATACATATATATATTTTTGGATATTTGAACAAGAATTGTGTTGTATGATACATGTAATGTTGGTGGAGTATAGATGTAAGGTTTTGAAATCAAATCCCACTGGAGGTTTTTTAAATATTCACCTATACATATGGTTTGACCCAACCATGGTTATATGATGGCCCAATATATTTACATAATAATAATAATAAGTAATTTAATATAATTATTATTTATATAATATATTTTTTGAATATAAAAACAAGGAAAATGTTGTAAGGTAGTGTAAATGTCATTGGATTATAGGTGGAAGGTACTGGGATCATATTCCAATTGATGAATTATTTTTAAAATAGACACCTGTAACCATGGTCTTACCAAATGGTCATTATATGTAAATACCCACAATTTGGTCAAACAATTGGTCTAAGTATATAAATTGAAATTTCCTACACCAATTATTTATGAACCATGGGTATGGTTGGCATATTCCCATAGTTTCATAAAATAATGTGTATAGGTCTATCCCGACAGCTCCAAAGGCCACTGTTCCTAGATCCACGGTTATATGATTAGATATGGGTATAGGTTATATAAACATGGTTTTACACCAGGAGTATATGTTTTTTATTGTAGTAGTTAACTACCCAATCCATGATCTTTAGTTGGAAAGGGTTAGGAATGAACTCAAAATGTGGCATCACTATCTCTTTGGAGAGTTATTTGTAGTTTATTTTGATCAAAATAGCCCAATATATTTATTTACTCATATGGATATAAACATGAAAGGAAAAATTGGTTGGATTATCATCAATATTTTGATTTTTATATCTAATACACTATTTAGAAAGGGAATGTAGGTGATAATTATTTCATCATAAAATTACCAACACCACCAGTGGAGGAATTATTGGAAGTGTGGTATCACATGAGTTAGTTTAATGAGAAATATTAGGAATGGATGAAGTATATTAGTTGGTATTTCTATAATCAATGATGGAGGAATTTATATTTGATGAGAATGTTGGTATTGAGAAGATATTTGACCGAGAGAGGTAATGATTTACTAGAATCCTTAATGGTTAGGAGACCATGGTGGGTGCTGTCGGTGTCCATGTAGAGATTTGTGATTTTGTAGTAGGATGGGTTTTCATGTATCCATGAGGTATTATTTGATGGGTAGTAGACACCATGATTTTTGGTCTATACACCAAGGTACTACCATGAAGTATCATGATTTGAGACATCAATATTGGTTCTTGAGGATGTGATAGTCTATTGAATATTTTGTATATTGGTGTCTTAATTGTCATAGAATTAATGAAGAACACAAGAGGACTATTGGTTTCTTACACCCCTTACTCAATACAGTATGGAAATTTGATGATATTTTCTCATATTTCATCATTGGATTACCATGGAACCCTAGTGGGGAGGATTTAATTTGGGTGATCATTCATAGGCTCAAAAATTTATCACATTTATAACCAATTAAATAGTTGGAAAAGTTATAAAAACATGGGGTTTTGTATCTCTTGGAGATTGTGAGACAACATGGGGTTCCCTCAATTGATGTTTCTGAAAAAGACATGAGGGTCACATCATGGTTTTGGAATGTTTTACTGAAGGCAATGTATTACCAATTGAAATTTAGTACATCATACAATCCACAGATGGATAGAATGATAGATATAGAAATTTCGAGACTCAAGGATATGTTCCTGGCGTATGAGTTTTATTTTAGTGTTTATTAGGAAAATAAAAATTTTTGTGAAATTTTCCTATATAATTATTTATCATGCATCGATAAATATGGATCTTTTTAGGTTTTTTTTGGGTGTCCATGTTCATCTCCCTTACGTATGGAATTGTTGATAG
Source organism: Viscum album (assembly GCA_963277665.1). Taxonomy (NCBI): domain Eukaryota; kingdom Viridiplantae; phylum Streptophyta; class Magnoliopsida; order Santalales; family Viscaceae; genus Viscum; species Viscum album. The sequence goes on along the minus strand of OY728165.1, from coordinate 666,358,503 downwards.
AGTGCTCCATGGGTTGGATTAGTCTTGTTATGGAGATGATGGAGAGGGAACATTTGATATGGAGAATATTGATCATAACATATAATCACCATAAATTTTATTTGGAATATCATTACGGGAAACATGAGTTTAAATTTAGGGATCAGGAATTTCTTATATATTCACCACTCATAGAACACTGTCTTTTGGGTATGCTGGGTAATTTTGCACTACGGTTTCTGGGCCCCTTTTAGATTGTTGGAAAACTAGTAACGGTGGCCTATCGATTGGAATTTCAATCTCATTTGACATCCTTCAGATATGTGTTTCATGATACCCAACTAAGGATGTATCGGCCTGATCCATCAAAAGTGAATATATGAAAATATATCTTTATTGATCCAAACATCACAATTTTTGCTAAACCAATTCGGATTATGGATTTTTGAGAGAAGGTGATTCAAGATAAAATTATTCCTTTGTGGTTCATTTATTATTTTAGTTTTAATGGTATAGTCCCGAGACAAGTCAGTTGGAATATTTATGACGTAGAAGTGGAATTCATTGTTTTTTATTCAATAATCACAAGGATTTCTAGGGGTATAAAATGATTATGGTTGGTATATTGCATCAACCCATTAACTTTCATTAGGTTCTCATTGTCTTTGGTTTCCGTTTTTTGGGATCATTATGGGATTCATATAAAAGTAGAGTCATTTCTATGAAAATCTAATTAATTTATTGTGATGTATGTTTATTTTTATTAATGGGGTCGTCGTATAATGTTTTAAATTTATTTAGAGTGAACTTATTTTGTTTGAAAAGCATTAAACTTTGTTTTTGAGGTTCCTTGCTGAAGACTTCGTGGAGAACTACCTACTAGAAAAATTGACATCATGAGTGGTATACATGTATTAGATCTATTATAGTAAAGATACCATAAACCTATTATAGATATGAAGAAATATAATGGATAAGAAATCATTTGATGAATTGAAAACATCTATATAGATTTAAAAATAAAGATGATATGTTATTTTTCAAAACATTCTATGAATTATGAAATTCCCTTCCCAAAATGACTTCAGGGCATGAGTTCATGGGATTTTGTGGTATTAAATGTAATAGAAATATTTTTTATGTCTTTTTCGGCTACATAATTCAATCTTGAGACCTATGAACTCTCCATGAATGTTTTGGGGATCTCTTATCCTTCAAAATTGTTTTTTTATAAATTGATCATCATGTTTATTGTGATAAATATCTCATGGTAAGTGGAATATTATTATTTATTACCTATTGTCATAATAGTTTCATGGGATGTTTTTTTCCAAATATTAATTAGTTTTTTATTTTCTATTAATACATTTCAAATTAATGTTGTTTCTTCCCTTTTAATGTCTAGTATGTGGTTTGTTGATCTTCATTGTTGATTGATGAAAAGATTCCATCCGTTTTTTGGTTGGTATATCTATATAAAATTTTTAATTCGTAAATTTCAATATATTCTTATTGTTCCATATTTATTTTTTAATGGAATGGTTTTTATTTTGTAAAAATGGTTTCAATTAAATTTGATAGTGGTTTTATAATTGGTTTTGAAAAAGAATTGAAATTTGGAACCCTTGGGTGCTTCAGTAAATAGAAACATGCCAACTTAGTTTTTGTGGAACCATTAGGGGATTGTGTTGTGATATAGACAAACTATTACTAGACTCTATATTATTTGGAACCTACATAGGCCTATATTATTCTACCATCATATCAATTATTTACTCCCCTTGTCTATGGCCCAAATGGAGTGCTTCATATTTTATATATAGTTTTTTCTCATAATGTTTTATTTCATGAAAATATTCTCACATGCTTAATTTACCTATATTTATTTTATACCAAATTTATTTTGGGATTTAGATTATATGGTGTTATTTTATTTATGAAATTTGAAATTTTTTCAAATGGTTTTATATTAAGAAAATTATTTATAAAGTTGGTAGATATTTTTGTGTTAGAACATGTTAATTATATATACTTGAACTTGTTTGATTCGTACATTTCTCATTTAGCCCATTTAGATTTATTTATAGGGATATTATTTTATATATCTCTTTCTCTTTGTACTATAGTTGTATTTCTTATTTTGGTAATATTAATGACTTATTTCATTTATACTTTTGACCACACCATGTGGCAGATCACACTGGTTTACTTGTCAAGTTGACTCTAGTTAGTACGTTAGAGAGATCAACCACCTGCCCCCAGTTATTCTCTTACATTTACATAGAATTTTTAATTATCAATAGCTTCCATCATAGAATATTGTTTCTCAATATTTAATTTATTTTTATCACTTTCTTAAGTGAATATCTTCTTTATCAGAATCCTCTTTATTTATATTTAATTTTCTTTAAAAATTCATTCCACATTGATGTACTGAATAGATATTCCTTATATGAGTAAATTTACCATTTTGTATTCATGTGTTTTGACCATTTCCATTTATATTAGGGTTCAACAGAAGAATCAAAATAATATTTCCAACATTTCATTGGTTTAAGGAAATCCAATTTTAGAATACAATTAATCATTATTTTACCACCCATAATGATACTTTCCAAATGTGATAATGAATCATTATTAAATACCATTAAATTGTATATAATCATACACACACATATATATATAATTATAAACAGTATATATTTTAAAAAAATTACCCTTAATATATGAATCATCATTTATTTTAGAATGACAAATGTTTCACAAAATACCATCCTGAATTGTAGATATCAAGAAAATTTAGTGGAAGATTATTTTCTTTTATACAACATACTGTTATATTGGGTATTGGTTTTTTAAAATCATTGTAGCATCTTATTCATGATATCTAAATTGTTTATCTCTTCAAAATATACATTGATATATATAAAAAAATAAGATGTTCAAAGTAACTATAATTATTTTCCTAAGAATTTGTGTAAATTTCATCATACTTAATATGAAGGAAATATAATATCACCACCACCATCATGATATAAACTTCAAAAATTAAGTAAAACATTTCATAAATTAATTTTTTGGATGAAAATATCCTCAAATTCCATTATATCTAATTCCAAAATTCCACATATTAGAAATTTAGGGTATTATAACCCATATTTAGTATTTTTTTAATATATATGTGTTAATTGAATACATTATTGTATGAAATATTCATTTTCTATAAATTTCTAATGGGAAATAATTATTTCAGACATATAAAAAATTTAATCCTAATAAATTCATCTATATTTATTAATAATAGTCATAAAAATTTATATGAAAATATTATGTCAAAATATTATTTGGAAAAATAATTCTAATAAAGTATTGAACAAGGATGAACATGTTTCTATAATACAACTTATTTCAATATGAGGCCATAAAATATTCCAAACATTAGGGGATGAAATTTGGTGTTCAAATTTTGTCAATAATTTATTTATTATTCAAATCATGTCCTTATTTTTTTGAAACACCTGGATTTTATCTCCACGATAAAATAATCACACAATAAAAATAATAAAACAAACACACTATAAAAACATATTTTTTACATAATTCACCCACACTATTGTATCTGTCATTTTTATTACCTAATTTTTATTTTCATGGTTCAAATTGAGGATCTTTTAATGTTTAGTTTCATGAAAACAATGTACATAAAACATAACATCATAAAAAATACTTCTAAAAAATGTGAACAGATTATTCATTGGTTCATCCTATGAATATTTACATCATCTTCTAACCTACATATATACATCAACGAAAAGGGAGATCATAACGACTTGTAAGGTAATGTAAGTTAAACATTATACATGTGATCTTGAGAAATAAAAATAAGAATCTGAGGAATATAAAAAATGAATGACATAGATGCATGTCATAATAATATGAACATGAATAATAATATGGAAATGTGGCTACAAAATTTAAATGTGATATTCATTAGCATATCCCTAAGGGTTTTCAGAAGGGTGACATTAAAATTTCAAGGTTATTCAACAGGGTATAATAAAACATGTCATCTCTAGAGACTAATTTATTTACCCAATGCATCTGATTGCTATCAGGGAACACTATTCATATGTAATAACAAATTTTAACCCCATATATCAAAATAAATCATTACATAAGTAAACAATGTAGAATAGAAAAAATGGGATTCAAATAAATATCATGACCTTTAAAACGATCATAAATACTAGATCATTATTCATTTATAACCGTCATAATAGGAATGATGGTTTTATGTTTATCAATTATAGAATAAAATAAATCATTTTTACATCTTGATGAATACGCCTATAAAATAATGAAGTTTGCGTATTCAAATAAAGGAATAATAAGAGAATTTATTGAGGAAAATAGAGAAATTTTGTGATGTAAAATTGACAGCATAATGGGGATAAAACTTGGTTTTAAAAAAATTTAAAAAGACATTAGATGATGGTTTCTAATTAATAAAAGACTCTTAATATTTTAAAAGAATAAAATAATAGCACATTCGAACTTATTTTATAAATTTTGAAGACATACCACATAAAGATGGAACTTGGATTGAAAAGGGAAGGGAATATTTCCATTACTTTTGAAGATTAGTTACTAAAATAATATGATCATGACCTTGGGGGATTTTGGACACCTTGGGAGGACTCCATTGGAGGTAAAAATATCAAATATTTATGGAAGATAAAATTGTAGTTAATGGAAATCGATAAATGTGTCGGTTTTATAGCAAAAGTGGAGGATTTGTTTATTGATTCCCTTGGATACCAAGGTAGTGCTAAATCTAAAACATTGGGATTTCCCGTGGTTTTTATCATTGGAAATGGAGACATGTGACTCTAATTATGTTTTTTTAATCCACATGATATTAAAAATACATTATATTACATATAACATCATTATTATGTAATTATGAAGCCATTAATTTTAGAGAAATACCAAAATTGTATTTTTTACAATTCACAAAAAATAAATTTATTTAAAGAATTCTCATAAATTCACTCTAACCTAATTTAAATGTGATAATTAAAAAAATAATATTCTATTTATAAAATTAATTGTCTAAATATTATAATTTTTAAATTTTAAAAATAAAAATAATTATTTATTAAAAATAATAGTCGATAGAAAATGTGTATTGAAATTTCCTACACTTGAGAAAAAATTAAATTATTTTTGTATTTTTATATAAATATGACTATTTTAATCTCAATATCTCATTAAAAGAAACATTAATAATTTCATATTTGATTATAATAATTATTAAATTTTTTTAATGTACAATTTCCATACGGATAATAAATTTATCAAATTCTAACTCAATTTTATTAATAAAATAAATTCTTAAAATTGAAATGATGGAATAGAAAATTCATTAAAATAATGAAATTACACACTCAGGTCAGGATATGTAAACCCTTAATACACACACATACACCCTAAGAGTAAGTTGACCAATGTTGGTAATTTTATGGTGTTCATTGGCTAACATCGTTTGAGTGATAATCAATACACACATGAACATTTTTTGAATGAAATTTTGTCCAAGATCTTCCTTTTGAAGCCTAGCTTGATCATGGTTAAGGGTGAACCCCAATGGTGAAACTAGCATCCCATGATTTGAAATATGGGATTAATCAATAATGACTCTACTAGATGAGGCAATCATTTCTCTTTTCTGCATTAATTTTTTTCCCATTTCTACATATAAACACTAATTAAAATGTTAAAATTTCTATTATGAATATTTTTTGAAATGGACATATTGACCAACAATGATAATTTAACAATGATCATATAATGGATGAAATCCAATTGTCATATTTTAATTTAGACTCACTTCATTTTTATATAGATATTGATTTCCTAAGTACAAAAATTAAAACACACATTTCGAGCAACCAAATATCATTCAAAATGTTTGGTTAGTTACACACATGATGTCACATATTTTGAAATCATATCAATGATATATTAATATGATTAATAATTACTAGATCACTATTTTGTGATTTAAATCATGATTATATGCTCACATATCATCAACTATTCATGACTCTATCCTCTCATTGACTGAAAACATTTCAATATGCATAAAAAAATTTTACAACAAAAAACAAGTCATTATGAAGATATTATAATTGAAAAAATTAATTCCTCAATACCATGGTTATTCCACAGGATGATCAAAACATATCATCAGGATTATTACAAATCGTTATAATTTTTTACTCATTAAAATATTAAATATATATATATTAGAAAACAATTACCCCATATATACTATATGATTAAAGATATTGATGATACTATCTTCTTCATTATTAATCATTATATTTTATATGTGATATAATATCTATTGTATCTATCCTTAAATAATTTTATATTCATTAATGTATTCTCTTGTATTATAACAATTTTGAAATTCAAATAAATAAATAAAATATAATCCAAATTCATATATTTTTAGTGAAACCATATATGTCAAATAAACCATCTGCAAATACCCATTATTGAATTTATTTTAAAATATCATATATTTATCAAAAAAACAATTGATAAAAACATTTTCATAGTCAACCAATCAACAAAATATATTTTTTTTATAGATATAAACTCTAGCACTTTGAAATGTATTATGAGTAGTTAGTTTCTCTAATAGATAAATGACAATATATTTTTATCAGAATGGTAAAAGATAATAGATAATGAATTAGGGGTGTAAAATGTGTAGCATATGGTTATCCATATGAATAATATAATTATAGTCTAGGGGAGAGTGATAATTATGGGTAAAATAGTAATAATTTCTATCAATAAATATTTTTAATTATAGAGACTAGATTCGATATTCACATAAAAATAGATGATAATGATAAATACATCTTAATTATGAATGTTTCTACATGTTATAATGACAAATGCGATTCAAATATTATACCATCTTAATACATGCACTCTCAGATCAGGTACAAAAAATATATTGTATATTAATTATTCAAACGGTTACTAAATAATTTATAGTCTATTAGATAACTTAATAGCTATTTTTATAGGTCTTTTATGATTATAAAACCTCTTAACAATTAATCATATTTTACACAATAAAAAATAGTTATTTTTAGTCACTCGTTCTAGATCCTTAAATGAAACCAAACACATTCGTCACTCCTTAAGATTCTCTGAAAATCATTATATAAAGTAGGGTGAGGATTAAATTTATAGGTAATGGGTTTTACAACATGATGTAAATATTTGTATAGATAACAATGAAAACAATTTGAAAATCAAGATTATTTTTAAAAAAAATTAAAATTTGATATAATAATATTTCTTCCAAATTACAAATTTAGGGTAATCATAAAAAAATAAAATGAAAAATACATTTCAATAACATTATAAAGGTATAATATTTTAAAACATCATTAAATTTAAAACATTGTATCTTTAAAATAAACATGGATTTTTTTATAAATCCTTTTAAAATAATAATTTTATGAATTAAATTGATATATATATAACCATAAGAAATCTATGATTCCTCTAGTAGTACCAAATTTAGTAAAATTTCATCATGAATTTGTCGGATCATTAACCACTCGTCACCATCGCTTTTTATAATTATATATAATGTTTTATTTTATGAAAACAATTTTTTATGAATGAATTTCTTATTTATAAACCATTAAAAACTTTTCAAAAAATTACATCAATTAAATTATTAGAAGAAAAATAAGTTTATATCTTCTAAAATTTTGAAAAAATATTCAATCATTTAAACAATGAGGGGTAATCGAAAATTCATAATTAGAAATGTAATTATTAAATAAGAAATTAGGAACATGAAATAATATGAAAATTTAACTTAAAGATAATTATTTTATAAATATTAATGGAATGTAAATGATAATTTGGAGTATGCATCCTTAACTATGATTTTGAATAAATTATATTATAATAAAATAACATATCACACATCAAATTATAGACATTATCATTTAAAAAACAATACATGAAATTTAAAATAATTTACCCTTTTTATATGAACTTGTTGAAATTTAAAATATAACTTTTTAATGTAAATTGATGATAAATTCATAACACTATAAATGGAGGTTTTAATAATATAATTCTTCCATAAAATTGTAGTTTTTTAAATTAGATTACCCTCAATATGACTTTGAATATATAATTTTATTATTTAGAATAATATTTTTATAAAATAATAAACTATTTTCATCCAGAATAATCCCATAACTATTAAAAAACTATGATCATATTTAGTTTCTATGATTGAAGATAAATTTTAACATTAGATATTTTTTATATAGAAAAAATTGATACTGTTCTTAGAAAAAATACATATTTCATTATTGGCAGAGTAAGTTTTTCATAGAAATAATTTGAGGATCGTACTAGTTTTTTTTTTTGATTTGTAATTAATCTAAACACATTGTGTATGATTTATTTCTATAAAAAATATATCATAAAATTATTTTAATGTATCCAATTTTTATTATCTATAAATATGACATATTTAATTTTTTTTAAGAGATAAACTATTGTATCAGGATGACAGAGTGAAGAAAATATATATATATATACACATATATATTATGTCATTCCTTGTAATTGGTGTTAAAAATATAGATGATGACATATAAACGTTCTATAGATAATCTAAACGGTTATTTATATTCTATACTATAATTCCATTAATGAGTATATATATTTATCACCTCAAAAAACACCAATATGAGAATCCAAACTAAGTTTTATCCAATCGTCCAAAATGGTTCGGTTAACCCAATATCATTTTTAATATCTTGGATGGTGAACTTGTAACTAATTTGTGAAGTGGAGAGATGATTAAAATTATGTAAATAAATTTGAATGTTATATATAATATTTTATAAATTAGGATTTATGAACTTGATGGCTCCTACTATCAAACATCAACATTTATCTAGGCCATAAGAACTAACGGATGAACAATATGTGGTATTGGAGAATAAAAAATTAACATTATGGGTAAGTAATATCAATTGGGTGTTTGAAGGTGATCATGTAAAAAATATATTATGTATTTGGTAGATTATATTTTTTTGATATAGTAATATGTTTTTAAAACAGGTGAATAATACTATGGAGAGTGCATGCCACATATAAAAATCACTCAACTTTGTGATCACATAAATATATACCATTTCAATAGATATATTTTTCCATGGTTGTGGGGGACTGGAATGTGCACCCCAATGTAATTTAAATTTTCAAATTTACAACCCAAAAAACTTTTATAGAAGCAATAATAGGTGTTGATACACATTGATAATGTGAGTAGGGACTAAAAATTTCCTCTTAGAAGAATTTTCATAAAGACAAGTTCTTAATGTGATTAACGAATAAAAAATCATAAAAACTAAATTATATTTAATAATGACTATTTAAATAAACGTTAACTATCTAAGAGAACATAATTAAGATATGGAACAGACCTATGGAGATTTAAGTGTCATTGTTAAAATGTCTATTCAAGAGCATGTAATGAATATTATTTAAACTTAAATCCAAATATTTATTTAAATAATTATAATTAATTAAAAATTTAGAAAAAATTCAATCAGATCTCATTATCAGATGTTAGAATGTATTATAAATTTTACAGAAATAATCCATCATTTCATTTATTGTCTTGGTGAATAATTTTCCCGTGATTGTATCACTGAATCACTTGGTTAAATACAATGAAATGTTTCTCACCAATTCAATGATTTTACCCACATCGGGTTTAGGAAAATAAGATTTCTAATAAGCTATCAATCATGAATGTTCAACTAACAATTCACAAATAATATTCGTTTTTCAACAAGTATATATATTTATTCAGAATTCGACTGTGTGTGATTTTTGATAATCTCACGTGCCTGACTGAATTCAAAATAAATAAATTTTCTGATGATATACCACCAATGAATACTTATTAGGTATCACATGAACATGCACCAAAAAATGTCTATAGAACCAAAATGATTTTTAATTAAAAAAATATCAATTAAATAAAAATCGAATCATAACTAATTAACTAAAATCCTTCATTTAAAAAATTAAAGGAAGCAATTATTGTCACATTTAACAAAACACTAACAAATATTAAACTATCCCACCATTATGATGACACACCACATAAAATAACAAAATAATATAACTATGATTTTGTTATCATATTTGTCATCACAAACTACCATTGATGATCAAAAAATAATAACCACTCAATTGTTCATAGAATCATCAAATGAAACCACAAATCCTTTGAAAAAATTATTTGATAGGTGCAGTGTCTTTCCAAAAAAAATTCAATATCTGAAAGCTAATGTAAACCTCTATACACATTGATGATTCACCATAAACACCCCTGTACTCACAGAATAGAAGAGGTGTGGCCTCAGATTATTCTTCTAGTCAGTAGAGGTGGTTAATTCAGCCATATATTGAAGATGAAGGTTGTTTTTTAATTGGATTGTCTAAGGAGAGGTCACCAATAGTTGAAACACACTATAGTGGCCATGGTTGCAAGGTTTCTCTGGATGAAGGATATGGGGTTGATGGGTGGAGGGTGGGGTATGGGATGGGGGTGGGGAAGGGGGTGGTGGGGGAGGGTTAGATGGGGGTGGGTAGGGGATTAGAAGGCATTAGGGAGAGAGGAGGGGATGGGTATCCGGCATGGAGGGGGGAGGGATGGTGAGGGGGGTTTGGGAGGGGAGGGGAAGGATGTAGGGAGAGAGGGAGGATGGAAATGGTGAAGGGTAGGGGAGGGGAGGGGGTAGTTGGGAGGGGGAGGAGGGATATGCAAATGCGAGGGTGAAAGACGGGTGGTGGGGGTCACAAGGGATAGGGGGTACATGCGGTGGGAGGGATCAGGGACAACCAGTGGGGAACAAGTGTGAGATAAGGGGGTGTAGGAATGGTCCAGATCTCCATCGAATTTACTGCTGATAAAAATTAAAAAAAACAAAAATCAATAATTCTAATTCCATATAAAAATTCAAAAAAAATTTAAATTTAAATTTATATATTTATCTAAAATTTAAATAAAAAAAATAATATAAGTATTTACTAAAATTTTAAATAATATAAACATTAATATGTATAAATATATAAATATATATTATATTTATAAGTTAAATTGAAATAATTAATTAATAATGTTAACTAATATTTAAATTACGAATATTAATTTAGCTAAAAAAATAAAATATTTAATTTTATTAAATTATGAAATAAATAATATAAAAACATAAAAAAATATCTAATATTAATATTAAATTAACTAAAAAATATATAAAAACTAAAATATTAAAAAATCATCAAAATGAACATAAAAATACAAAGCCATAAGAACATTAATTAAAACAAAATTTAAATTGTATAAATATTTCTAGTAAAATCCATATATATCAAATAACACACACATATTATTTTTCACTCATGAAAAGACAATCATAAATAATACATAAGTGGACTCATAAAAAATCATAACATCAATATTACATGTTAAAAAAAATTTAGTATCGTTTACCCACAAATGATCAACATTCATTTAAAAATTCCTATTTAGAAAAACCATTTTCCATCAACTAGATTTATTTCCAAAACAAGTATGTTCACTCATGTATCATGTGACCCACCTCATCATCACACTCATCTTTTAACCAATCCAATCAAATATACACTTAATTATCATAAACATTCAAGATTTCCCTAGACTTTCCATGAATTTAACATCTCCACTAATAGAGTTAAAAAAATAAAGCAATATTATAATTTTCAAATTAGGTTTTCATGTATCTATGGATATGGGATGATGGGTTATATAAAAAATTGTGGGAGTTTATTGTAAAAAAGTGGGTTTAATCGTGAAATAAAATCATGATAAGTGTCAATCCAATTTTCACCCTTAATATCCCACTCCCCGACACATTAAACATTTAAAGTCCAAATGAAATGATAATCTAAGGACCATTTCAAATTTTAATTTTAATTTTTTTAGGAAAAAACTCAATCAATTAATATGGACCTGAAAAACTTGTGTGTGTCAACTCACAATCCCAATGAAATAATTATCAGAAAAATCTTAAAAGTGGTAGCCAAGTAGCGTTTATTCTATAGAATATCAATTGAATTATTTCATATAAAAAACTCTATTTATCATATTGTAATTGATCAATAATATTATTGGTGACTCTATAGGTGATTTTTGTAGTATAAAGACCACATAATTACTCATTTTTTGAAACACAAAAAATATACATTCCTATATTAAAATACATTTAATTAATGTGGATACTATCATATATAATTCATTTTATCATGATGATATAATTCCAATCAATGTGAAAAAATGCCTCACTATCCCCCAAATAATCTTTTTCATGAATTAATATCCTCCCACACATCAAATTTAAAATTATTATAAACAAATTCAAGAATTGTGTAGATAGGGGTATCAACTATCATATTATACTAAAATGGTTCTTCGTGGTTCATAAAGTCTATATAATTGGATAATATTCAAGGGTTTTTAGTGGCTCAATGAGGCTAAATATTAAATAAATTCATCAATAATGTCAGTGGAACATTGAAAATTATTAATGCTTTGATGGAAAAAATGTAATGTTATAGAATATATAACATATTTATGATTCCCTCGAGAAAAAGAGAAACAAATGATGATGAATCGGGGGTCATAATCCTCATGGGTATGGAAATAAAATGTTAGACCACGCAGATGATCATGAGTGAAAATATGTGTCTCAAAATCATACAAGCTTAAAAAAATCATTTTCAAATCATGAAAAAAACAAAAAATATATATGTTTTATGATCTAGGATAAAAATATTCCAAATAGAAATCATGTCCTCATTCTAACTAAATACATAATTGATGTGTTCACAATAATATTATGACAAAAATGGAGCAATTTGTGGATTCATGTAAAGACCTGGAAATTTCAAAGGAAATTTTTTTCCTAAATTTTCATTGAAATTTTACAAGAACGTAGTTTCTGACGGCGGCTGATTCCGAGGCCCAGTGTTCCCATAATCAATTTCTGAAGTTTAGCTCAGGTACGTTCAGTGAATGAACGAGCGGGATTTTCTATCTTTTGAACCGGGGCTCAGAATTGAAATCTGAGGGCACCGATGAACTCGCAACGCTGATATTTGCTTAAGGAGACTTTTTCCGTAGTTGCGTTTTATTGAGAGCGGAGGTTTTTTTTTTTGGGTTTTCTTTAAAAGTGTAATAATAAAATAACGTGCCATGTTGCACCTTATTTTATTTTAGCCGCCATTGGGAGTGAGGTGGTTGAAACCTCCTCATGGAGGTTGGAGATGGGGCCACCACACCTTAACCTCCCTTGAGAGGTTATGGTGGTGGGGCCCACCCAAACTAAACCTCCCATGGGTGGTTTATTGTGGTGGGGACCACACGGGGCTTAACCCCCCAATTAATGGGAGGAGAGGAAACCTCCCAACTCTCCCTCATTAATGAGGGAGGGCCTCTTAATTCCTCAACTCCCCATTAAATGGGGAGAAACTCCTTGGCACCCTCCCCTCTTAAGTGGTGCCAACAGACCTCTTTAATTGCATCAATGTAGATTATTTCACCCGACCCCCTTTTTTTAAAAAAATTATGTAACCACGATGGTTACATACCTCTCCCCCTCACATATATAAAGGGATCTTGGGAGAGGGTTTGGGGGACGACCTCACCAAGCGGCGGAACGCTGGTAAAGTACCGCGACGCCCTACACTTGGGAGATTTAGAGTTCTCCAATGAAGAACTCCTTTTTCCAAAGCAGAAAGACGACACTTCTTCTTCCATTCCACGACCTCCTTCCGTGTTGAATGAATGGGTGTCGTCAGCAAGGAACATCGATGACTATTCATCTTTGAACATTTCCCGACATCAATGAACCAGCACTGCTTAGATCAGTGACTTCGTCAATGACGATTACGGAGGCACGTTCCGTGAGGATGTCTTCTGTGACACCAATTTCTGCATCGGCGATGAATGAACTTCGAATCCGAGTTAGGGGTTTTGTCTTTTTTTTCAAATTACGTGTTTCTTTCCCTCAAACATGAAAGAATAATCTATTGGACGTTGTTCCAAATTTTATTAAAAATTGTGAAATGTTCATCGTTGTGTTTTTGCGATTGGCCGACTGTTATCGTTATAACGGGAGGAGACCGGACCGCATGAACACGGCTGATTCTCCTCCCCCTTCTAATATTTGGTGTTGATTTAGCAAAGACAGCGCGTTGTCATCGCACCGCGCAGGAACAATAGAAAACACGGCCGGAGCGGGCTGCGACGAAGGAACACGGCGCCATCGTGTCGCGCCGTAGGTTTCAAACGAGGCCGCGGCCAGAGTCGGACCGCGGTGGAAGGACGCGGCGTCGTCACGCTGCGTCGAACGGATTCACGTTCATCTTGGAAGTGGCGGCCGGAAAAACCGGCCGCTGGAGAACTCGAAGGAGGTGGTTGGAAATCCGGTCGCCTGCGCCGGAAGGAGCGGGACCGCGGGTTCCCGCGGCGAGAACCAGGCCGGCCCTGCACTGGACGGCCGTTACAGGGGGGAGCCTGGGGGGTGTAACCCCCCGACAATACACATGGAGCGGCCCCTTAAAGGGCCGCCGTTTTAAAATTTAATGGGGGGCCATGCCCCCTCCCTTTAGCGCGTCGCGCTGGCCGAGCCATCGTGCAGTCGAGCCGCCGTGTCGCCGAGCCGCCGAGCCGTCGCACCACCGCGCCGCCGAGCCGCTGGCCGGGACGAGCCGCTGGCCGGGCTGAGCTGCTGGGTCGGGCCGCCACTCGGGCCAGGTCGACCCGGTTCGGGCCGGCCTAGGGGGTATTGGGCCGGGTTGGACCGGGCCCAAACCCCCCCGTCTTCGGACATTATTGGTTCAAATGCCCATAATTTGGGCTGCAGACATCCGATTGACGAACCGTCAGTTGCGTAGAGATCCTTGAATCGAGACGGTCGTTTCAGTATACTATACTGAAGGTGCACCTTCCTTTTCGGGAGCCTATGTGGTTAAAAATCCATAGTTAAGCATGCTTGGCTTAGAGTATTGATCAGGATGGGTGACCTCCTGGGAAGTTTCCCAGGGTGGGTGTGAGTCGGAAAGGCCAATAACTCACAGACTGGGCGTCCGATTGACGCACCGTCTGTCTCGTTGCGTTCCTGTTGAAGATACGGAACTTTTGGCATCCTTCACCCATGTTTTGGATACAGTTGGTAGTGGCTGAGTTGGATCGCACCCGAAATCTAACCAGGCCCCTAGAACGGAAAAGCTGATATCTTTCAGACTGGACGTCTGTTTGATGAACCGTCAGCGGTGTTGGTGATCACGTTGAGAAACGGTCCCTATGAGCATACTTTATGGGAGTTCGGGGTACAATTGAGATACGGCCGGGTTTGTTCTCTTACGAAACCAACCGGGCCCCTGGGACAAAAAGGCTAATAGCTCACAAAACCGGGCGTCCGATTGACGCACCGTCTATTGCGTTGAGACCCCTATGACGAGGAGGTCCTCTATGATACTTCTTCGTGGGACTTTGAGATACTTGGAGTATCGACTCATAGCTCGTGGAGCAGACCCTCCCAGAGATGAGCGTACGGAGTACGGAGACCGGGTAGCCGGCCAAGACCTGAAGACTGCTTGTCCGATTCGATTCGGAGTGACTTACGTAGCCCAATGGGGAGCACTACTTTGTGAGGAGGAAGACCCATAGCGGAGGAGCACTAATATGTGAGGTGGCAGACTCGCGGTACTCGATAGGAGGAGTACCTCTGTAGGCTATGAGGGGGGAGCACTATTGTGTTGGGTGGCAGACCCCGGCGGGAAGCACTACAGTGTGAGGTGGCAGGCCCGCGGTACTCGATAGGAAGAGTACCTCAGAAGTCTTAGGTTAGTGAGAAGTACCTCGGAGTCGTGACAGGACCACTGTACACTCTAGAGATGGAGCTCTTCAGCAGTTACAGTTTCGATAATGAAAATCCTGGTTTGAGCTGAGACTTTTGACCTTGTGTTTACCTCATGATTGAGATGGGTCACTTGATAACTTTGGTATATGTATGGGCATATATCTGGGTAGTGGTTATCGGTTGATTTCACAATCCTTGTGTTTCCTCATGATTGAGATGGGTTACTTGATAACTTAGGAATATGTATGGGCATATTTCTAAGTAGAGGTTATCTGTTGAGATCTTCTTGTGGTTATCCTTGTTGGTTTAGTGAGACCTTGAGGGTCTAGGCGTCCTTACTGAGTATCGATATACTCACCCCTGTACAGGCTATGCCCGCACCTCGTTGTGTTGGTTTCAGACGACGGGAAGTGCTGACGGAGGCCGAGTGTTCAAGGACTGGTCGGTACCCGGAGGTGGACTACACGACGAGTCAGTACCCGAAGGTGGACTACAGGACGAGTCAGTACCCGGAGGTGGACTACATGACGAGTTAGTACCCGGAGGTGGACTACACGACGATACGACACATAGAGGAGGTTGATGGACGAGAGAGTGGAGGAGGCTATTTGAACCTACCCTTCAGGTAGGATCCATGGTGGATGACTAGGAGCTGTGCTATCTGTACCTACCCATCAGGTAGGATCCGAGGAGGACGACATAAGAGCTGCTTCCTTCTTCCAGTTGTTTGTCTTTTTTCTGTTGTACCTTGTTCATTTGTAGTTGTACTTCTTTTTGGGATTGTATTCTGGCCCATTTACATTTTAGCATTTCTTTTGTACTTAGTGTTTTTTTTCGCTTGTACTATGTGGTGCTTGTTTTCTTTTATAAAGGCAATACCTACCCATCAGGTAGGATCCGAGTGTGGTTTTCAGTTCATGGAGTCCAGTATTGGTGCGGGCAACCGACGTATCCATACAGTAGGACCCTGACAACTGATTTCCGACTTTGTGCACGAAAACACTGATTGTGTGTGTTTTTTCAAAGTTTTCCCTTAAAACAGCTCAAACCAGGTCAGCTCACCAGGAATAATTGTTTTACCGTGTCACGTTGTTTCTATCAGGATGCCTTTTCTCAGACAACCAGCTAGATCCTAGAGGGACGTGCGTACTGACAGCTTGCCGAGCGACGAGGCTTCGGTGCAGGGCCCTCTTGCAGTTGAGGCACTAGCGGAGGCACCAGCGGTGCTACCATACGTTGGGCCACCGAAGCCACTAGCCCTAGCAGTAGGAGATGCACGCTACTTGAGTGCACTTCACGAGTTCCAGCGCTAGAGGCCACCCAGGTTCTGGGGAGAGACGGACCCGCTGGCGGCTCAGGGTTAGCTGGAGGCTGTGGTGAGAGTCTTCAGGCTAGTGGGGACACCGACAGACTTCATGATGATTTTGCTGCCAGCCTTCTTCAGGCAGCAGCAGGCAGGTGGTGGAGCCACTTGTTCCAGTTTTGTGATCGGATGACTTTCACATGGGCAGACTTCGAGACCTTCTTCAGGGTGGAGTTTGTGCCAGTAGCTCTACACCCCGAGCATGTTCAGGAGCTGCTGCCTTTTCCCCGTGTTTTTCGATCAATAGCCGAGTCATCTGTGGGCAGTAGACAGATGGTGCAGAGATCCCGGAGGACCAGACCAGCATTTGGGCGATCTCGGGTTTTAGGAACGGTGGTGCGGGGAACCCAGGGTGGGGTCAGAGCCAGGTGTTCCAGAAGCAGACTGTGTTACTCGTGCGGCGGAAAGGGTCATCTGGCACGTGACTGTCCGACTCATCTTACAGTTGATCCGCATGCTTTGGGGGAACCACCGAGGCAGAAGAAGCAGCGAGTGCTTGAGCAACAGCTGAGCAGTGGACAAGGCAGTAGAGCTCGTGGAGCAGGTGGACAGGAGCAGAACTAGTAGATACATCCCTTGTACTTCTAGTTCCATGTTTCTGTTGTATATGTGTCTTTGTATTATGAGCTTCAATAATAAAAACACACTTATCTTTGTGATGTTGGCTTTCCTATCCTTTTTTTTGGTTGATACTATGTTGTCCTGGTTATGACTGTTGACTTGACCCTCACTTTTGAGATTCCTACTGGAGGAGACCCAGTGGACTCACACTGATGCCGACAGTGTGACTCGACCCTTGGAGGCGAGAGTGACAGTTGGATCTCTTAGTAGTTACGTCGTGGCCTTACGACATCATCCATGGCATGAATGCGTCCTTCATGTCAGGATTGAATGTATTAGGCAATGGGTGTGGTTCATCCAGGGGATGAGAGAGGATTTCTCTTATCGGCAGAGAGAAATTTTAGCAGCTCTTGTGGGACTAAAGGAGGTCGAGGTCATCCAAGAGCGGATGAAGACTGCACAGTGTAGTAAGAAACAGGAAACCAGTGCCAGTCTTAGAGACTCAAGCGTGTTAAATGTTTCAAGAATAGGAATCTTTAAATAGAGTTTAGTCTGTGAAGCGGTAGACGTAGAGCTAGGAGAGCAGCATGAGGTGGTGTATATCTTAACATTCTACAACCACCCGCCTTATTTATCCCCACCTGGATCAGGGAGCTGGAGGGCCGAGGAAGAGTGCGACTGCATGCGGTCAAGGAGTGTGACCCAATGGCTCTAAAAATGATTCAAGGGATGTCTGTGTCCACTACTAGCTATTGTAGTAACAGACGTCGATATGAATCATTCCTCGCTTTCACAAATCTTATCTCAGACCTAGAGTTTCCGGTAAGCCGTGGACTTGACCCTCACGTCTGGAGATACCTTGGGAGGAGTCTAGATAATCACACTTACGCCGACGGTGTGGTCAGACCCCCAAGGCGAGAGTTTCGGTTGGAATCTCTTGGTGGCAGCGTTGAGGCCTTACGACGTTGGTTTGAGTATGGACTGGGAAATCATAGTTCATACACAAATTTATGTTATTAGGCAAAAAGGTTGTGGTTTAACCACGCCGTCGGGATGGGTTTTCCTTGGTCGGCGGAATGGAAACCCCAGGAAGCACAGGATAAACTCATGCACAGTAGGGTGCGACCGATCACTCTTGAGTCGGTGAACCTCGTGGCAGCAGTTGTTTTGAGTTTTAATTCTAGAAAGAATTGGAGAATTCTGGAGTTCAAGGATGACGATCACGTCCTTATACGGGCCTCACCTCGACGAGGGTTACGGAGATGTGGCCAAAGCGGCAAGTTATCTCCAAGGTTCAGCGGACCATCATAGGTCCTCAGCTGGGTAGGCGTGGTGGTTTACCGCTTGACCCATCCACCTCAGTTGCACCTGGTGCATGACGACTTCCACGTATCTCAACTGACGAGATACGTGCTCGACCCTTCGCATATCATCGACCATGAGGAGCTGGACGATGGTGATAGGGCGACAAGCACGAAGGTTCCAGTGGGGATCGAGGATCGACAGGGGTGGTCCTACGGGGACGATCGATTCCTTGGGTGCACTTTCTTTGACAGTACAGGTACCTCCAGGTGACCACATGGGAGCGAAAGACTCAGATGCGTGCTTTCTACCGCTTTAGTGACCTCAGTTGTGATAAAGATTTACGATGACGTAAAGCCCTGAGGTGGGAGTAATGTAAAGACCCGGAAATTTCATGGGAAATTTTTTTCCTAAATTTTCTTTGAATTTTACAAGAACGCAGTTTCTGACGGCGCCTGATTCTGAGGCCTGGTGTGCCCAAAATCAATTTCCGAAGTTTAGCTCGGGTATATTCAATGAATGAAGGAGCGGGATTTTCTATCTTTTGAACCGGTGCTCGGAATTGAAATCTGAGGGCACTGATGAACTCGCAACGCTGGTAAAGTACTGCGAGTTCCAAAGCAGAAAGATGGAACTTCTTCTTCCTTTCCACGACCTCCTTCCGTGTTGAATGAATGGGCGTCGTTTTCAAGGAACATCGATGACTCTTCATCTTCGAACGTTTCCCGACGTCAACGAACCGAAACCGCTTAGATCAGTGACTTCATCAATGTCGATTACGGAGGCACATTCCGCGAGGATGTCTTCTGCGACACCAATTTCCGCATCGGCGGCGAATGAACTTCGAATCCAAGGTAGGGGTTTTGTCTTTTTTTCAAATTACGTGTTTCTTTCCCTCGAACATGAAAGAATAATCTATTGGTCGTTGTTCCAAATTTTATTAAAAATTGTGAAAAGTTCATCGTTGTGTTTTTACGATTGGCCGGCTGTTATCGTTATAACGGGAGGAGACCGGACCGCACAAAAACGGCTGATTCTCCTCCCCCTTCTAATCTTTGGTGTTGATTTAGCGAAGACAGCACGGTGTCGTCGCACCGCGCAGGAACAAGGGAAAACACGGCCGGAGCGGGCTGCGACAAAGGAACGCGGCGCCATCGTGTCGCGCCGTAGGTTTCAAACGAGGCCGCGGCCGGAGTTGGACCGCGGCGGAAGGACGCGGCGTCGTAACACCGCGTATAACGGATTCACGTTCATCTTGGAAGTGGAGGCCGGAAAAACCGGCCGCCGGAGAACTCGAAGGAGGCGGATGGAAATCCGGCCACCGGCGAAGGAAGGAGCGGGACCACGGGGTCCCGCGGCGAGAACCCGGCCGTCCCCGCACTGGTCGACCGTTACAGGGGGGAGCCCTGGGGTGTAACCCCCCCCGGAAATACACATGGCGCGGCCCCTTAAAGGGGCCGCCGTTTTAAAATTTAAAGGGGGGCACTGCCCCCTCCATTTAGCGCGCCGCACTGGCCGAGCCACCGTGCCGTCGAGCCGCCGCGTCGCCGAGCCGCCGAGCTGTCGCGCCACCGCGCCGCCGCGCCGCTGGCCGAGACGAGCCGCTGGCCGGGCTGAGCCACTAGGTCGGGTCGCCACTCGGGCCGGGTCGACCCGGTTCGGTCCGGCCCAGGGGGTACTGCGCCGGGTCGGACCGGGCCCAGACCCCCCCGTCTTCGGACAGGATTGGTTCAAATGCCCATAATTTGGGCTGCAAACATCCGATCAACGAACCGTCAGTTGCGTAGCGATTCTTGGATCGAGACGGTCGTTTCGGTGTACTATACTAAAGGTTCACCTTCTTTTCTGGAGCCTATGTGGTTAAAAATCCATAGTTAAGCGTGCTTGGCCTAGAGTAGTGATCAGGATGGGTGACATCCTAGGAAGTTTCCCAAGGTGGGTGTGAGACGGAAAGGCCAATAACTCACAGACTGGGCGTCTGATTGACGCACCGTCTGTCTCGTTGCATTCCTGTTGACGATACAGAACTTTTGTTATCCTTCTCCCGAGTTTTGGATACAGTTGGTAGTGGCCGAGTTGGATCGCACCCAAAATCTAACTGGGCCCCTGGAACGGAAAAGCTGATATCTTTCAGACTGGACGTCTGTTTGATGAACCGTCAGCGGCGTTGGATATCACCTTGAGAAACGGTCCCTATGAGCATACCCTATGGTAGTTCAGGGTACAGTTGAGAAACGGCCAGGTTGGTTCTCTTACGAAACCAACAGGGCCCCTGGGATGAAAAGGCTAATAACACACAGACCTGGCGTCCGATTGACGAATCGTCTGTTGCATTGAGACCCCTATGATGAGGCGGTCCTTTGTGATACTTCTTAGTGGTACTTTGACATACTTGGAGTATTGACTTGTAGCTCATGGAGTGGACCCTCCCAGAGACGAGCATACGGAGTACGGAGACTGTGTAGCCGGCCGAGACCTGAAGACTGCATGTCCGATTCGATTCAGAGTGACTTATGTAGCCCAGTGGGGAGCACTACATTGTGAGGTGGCAGACCCATAGCGGAGGAGCACTACTATGTGAGGTGGTAGACCCGCGGCACTCGACAAGAGGAGTACCTCTGTAGGCTATGAGAGGGTAGCACTACTGTGTTGGGTGGCAGACCCCGGCGGGAAGCACTACTGTGTGAGGTGGAAGGCCCGCGGTAGTCATTAGGAGGAGTACCTCAGTAGTCTTAGGTTAGTGAGCAGTACCTCAAAGTCGTGACAGGACCACTGTACACTCTAGAGACGGAGCTCTTTAGCAGTTACGGTTTCGATAATGAAAATCCTGGTTTGAGATGAGACTTTTGACCTTGTGTTTACCTCATGATTGAGATTGGTCACTTGATAACTTAGGTATATGTATGTGCATATACCTGGGTAGTGTTTATCCGTTGATTTCACAATCCTTGTGTTTCCTCATGATTGAGATGGGTTACTAGATAACTTAGGTATATGTATGGGCATATATCTATGTAGAGGTTATCTGTTGAGATCTTCTTGTGGTTATCCTTGTTGGTTTAGTGAGACCTTGAGGGTCTCGGGGTCCCTTCTGAGTATCGTTATACTCACCCCTGCATGGGCTATGCCCGCACCTCGTTGTGTTGGTTTCAGACGACGGGCAGTGCTGACGGAGTCCGAGTGTTCAAGGACTGGTCGGTACCCGGAGGTGGACTACACGAAGAGTCAGTACCCAGAGGTGGACTACATGACGAGTCAGTACCCGGAGGTAGACTACACGACGAGTCAGTACCCCGAGGTGGACTACACAACGAGACAACACACAAAGGAGGTTGACGGACGAGAGAGTGGAGGAGGCTATCTGTAACTACCCTTCAGGTAGGATCCGTGGTGGATGACCAGGAGCTGTGCTATCTGTACCTACCCTTCAGGTAGGATCCAAGAGGACGACCCAGGAGCTGCTTCCTTCTTCCAGCTGTTTGTCTTTTTGCTGTTGTACCTTGTTTAGTTGTAGTTGTACTTCTTTTTGGGTTTGTATTTTGGCCCATTTACTTTTTTGCATTTCTTTTGTAATTAATGTTTTGTTTCCGCTTGAACTTTGTGGTTCTTGTTTTCTTTTATAAAGGCAATGCCTTCCCAATTATCATAATTTACGCCTTTGGTCCTAGTTGACAGCCGCTGGCCTATGGAAGGCGGGCATGGGGTAGTCACACCACGGGCCCCGAGGACGGGTCGTGACAATTCAATAATAATTTGAATCTTAATATTTTTTATTTTTGAATTAAAATATTTAATTTTTATTATTATTATTTATTTATATTAAATGTTGTTTTTGGATGCATAAAATATGACATCAAAAAATACACTGCCCTCTGTAAGTGAAGATAGATACCAAAAGTCTTCTTGTTTATGATGAATCTTCAGAAATGATATAACTATAGAAAATAACTGTATAGAACATTACCAAATTATAACAAAGAATTCTATCTATGATAAAAAGCTTGTGGGTGATAAAAATAAGTATGATGAATGATAAAATCCCTTGAAATTCCAAAAGAACACATATTGTCGAACATTTATTCCATTTTATTAACTAAAAAATAAAATCACGAAATGAAATTAATCTAAATCTAGTGAATGGAATAAATAATGGGTTTCCTCCCATTGTGTTCATTATTTACATTTATTAAGATAAACACTATTAAAACACCAATGGATGAAAAGAAAATGTATACCATGAATCTTCTACATTATTAGTGGGTGCGTGTAATATATTTTCAAAAAAAGAAATTATCTTGTAAGCATCACAATGTCCCCATTGAATATTGTCAAAAACAATTGACATGTGGAATGAAATAGAAATAGCCCCACTAAAAAGGGATTGAATATACTTCTCCTAAAGAAATACTAGTTGCATAATTGATGTTTTTGTATTGGGATATAGTTTTAAGAGAAAGGTGATTACATCTTTCAATGTGAACAAGATATAATATTCCATTACTATAACATTTAAATGGTCATATTATATCCATCATATCATTGAATAATGTATTTGGGTTGACAACATATCCCAATTCCTTTTCACTACTAGCCACCAGCCGAGTAAAATGAAATAGTTTCCAACTCATTTCATGATTGATGAAAAGATAATGTTGGTTGAGTTTAATTTCTGTACATTAATCCATTGGGCCAAGAATTGCATTATTTTCAAATGTTTCTTCTATATAGCCTCGTCATTTATTTTCATTGGCCTATATTTTACTATGAACAATGGATCATCCAGGAAATCCAATTGATCAACTATTTGTAAAAAATTATGAGTAGCCACTATCACTATCCTCATGGAAGAATGTATAGGAAGGTTTGTTCTTAATGAAATTCAAAAATAAAAAATTTCAAAAAGATAACAAATATTTTAAAAAATAAGATTTAAATTTTCTATAAAAATATATTTGAGCTAATTTAAACTATGGAAGAGTCTGGTAGATATGGAAATATCCGAGTTGTGACGTCTATATAGGTGAATGCAATGAAAATTATTTAATTCCAACATTCAAATATTTATTTATTTATTTATCATTGATTCATATATTAACAAATATACATTTAGGTCTCATTATATGTGGTTATAGAGTATTCTATTTTATACTCAAATAATCCATCACTTTATTCTTCATGGTGATGAATAATTTTTACATCATTGTAACAATAAATCAATTAGTGAAATACAATGAACTGTTTCCCAAAATGATGAAATACTTAAATTTGATATGTTAGATAACTTAATATTACTTATTAGATATATCTCATTCATTTTAGAAGGAGAATACTCACAAAATATTAATATTTCAATTAATATAATAATTTTTTCAAAATTTTACCACATGTTATTTATGATTATTTCACGCACAGGGTTGAACTTCCAGATAAATAAATTTTCTAACGATCTACTATCCGTGGTAAATTATTTCTTATCACATGAATATTATTCAAATAATTTATGCAGAACATAATTGAATATTAATTCTAATTATGAAATGATTAATAAAATAAAATTCCAATAAAAAATAAATAATTGGAAATAAAACCTGAAAATAATGTAATGGAATGTAATTACCATCTCTTTTATCACAAAAAACCTAATAAATTAGCCATATTCTATGAGGATATAGAACATAATATAGTAAATAAATATCCAAATGCTCATTTTATCATAGTTGACACCGCATGTTTCAACCAGTGATTGTATAAAGAATAACTGCTCTGTAGATCACTGCAATGTCGATCTAAATCAACATTACATTGATAAAATTATTGAATCATCACTCAGTCACACTGGGAAAAGTTATTCTATAGAAGGAGAAGTGACCCCTCACACATGAATATGATTCACCAAAACCACTGCTAGTGTCCCTATATGGTGTAGGTGTGGTTTTCGGCCTTTGTTCTGGTCAATAGATTTTGTTGGTTCAACCATATGATACAGTTGTGGTTTTCTATTGTGTCCAAATTTAGAGATATATATGTTGATTGTTGCATGCTGGAGTGGTTTTTTGCTTTGGGGTTGTTGGTTTGGAGGGATAAGGTTATGGTGGGAGGGTAAGTGTGGAGAGGCAGGGTGTTTGGGAGGGTGAGAGGGGGTATGTGAATAGGATGGGGAGACAACAAAATGAGAGGGTAGGGGAGGGGAAGGATGTTGCAAGATACGGGGTAGGGAGAGGGATGGAAAAGGGGGATGGGGAGGGGAGTGGGAGGTGGTAGAGTAGTTGGTGGCGGAGTGAGAGAGGGATGGCTATGGGGAAGAGGATGGAAGGGGGTGGTAAGGAGAGAGGTGGGTAAGGGAAAAGGGATATATGGGTTAAATAGGGTTCGAGGAAAGTGGGGGTAGTATGGTGATGGAGAGTGCAGGAATGGAGAGGGAGAATGAACCACCGATGGGGTGCATGCATGAGATAAGGGGGCCACTAAAACAAAACATTATTTTATCTATTCTAAAAATGGCCTCTGTCAGTTCTATAAAAGCGATGTTAATTACAGCGATGATAAAGGGGACCCTTTTTTTCGTGCTCAGAAAAGAACTGATATAGTTCACATTTTTATGAGATAAAAAAATTGTCGATAAATAGGTACTTTATGAATCCTTTTTTAGAACTAATAAAAGACTGCTTTTATCACCATTTTTTAAAAGTGCTGATTAAAGATAAAATACATTAAAAAATATGAAAATCAGGGATTGGCTTCAGCAGATCTTGAACCCCCCCCCCCCCCTCAACAGTACTTGAACCCCCTTCATCCTTTGAACCCACACGACCAAGCCACCACCCCACCCACCCTTTAATATTTCTAGCCATTATTCCACCAACTTAGATGACATGAATTCCCTTAGATATCAACTCAGGACCTATTTCCTGTGTACCTAATCCAATACCACTCCACCATGTTGTTTTTTGTTTCATTTATAAATATATATATATATTTATTTAGTTATATTTACTCGTATATTTATATATATTTATATTAAGATATATTTTGTTATATATATATATATATTCAAATATTAATTGATATATATTCATATATCTTTATATAGATATATATAAATATTTACATATTTATATATTTATTCATATATTAATATATATTTATAATATCACTTTTAGATACATTTATAAAATATGATTTTTTGTGTGAGTTTATAAAAAAATTAATACTTATATACAACACACACACATATCATATGCCTTTTTGTAAGTATAATTAATCTTATGTATAAATATTAACATATATTAAATATTAATATATATATATATATGTTTAGAATATATAGATTATTAATACCAGTCTTTCAATATCGACGCCCACAAATATATATATATATATATATACAAACACACACACACATCATATAGGTATATAAATATTAATATATATGTATTTTAAATAAAAGTAATAATATTTATTTATATATATAAGATTTATATATTGACAAATATAAATTATATGTAAATATGTTTAATTATTTATTTATAAAATTAAAATTTTATGGATGAAGATATAAAAAATACTTATATATTGTTATATAATTCATAATAAAGATCATTACATTTTGAAAATTTATAAAATAGAAAATCCATAATGTCAATATAAATGTAACCCGTCGTAATAAATTCAGTCCCCAATGAAAAAGGTCAAATAGACCCACTGAAACGAGGTATAAATTCCATAGAATTTTAAGACAACTGTGCATTTAGACTAAAAACTCAGTTTTGGAGGCTTTAACATTTTTTGTGGCCACAAAAAATTACATTAGGTCTCTTAAATTTTCCATTACATAGAGTTCGTCACAAGATTCGATTTTATATGTCATAGAGGACAAACAGATATCTGGATAAAATGTTATGGTCATTTGATGTTTGAGTTACATTTTAAACATATTTTAGATATTTTATTAATTTATTATGTTTTTGTGTTCAAATTGTTATTAAATTATTATTCATTAATTATAACTATAAAAATTTTTACTAATAATTTTTTATGATATTTATTATGCCAATTTCACAACATATCATATATATTTAGTGGAAATAATTATTTATAATTATCTAAAACATATTTCAAATAAATATATTATATTTATATAAATATAAATATTGATATATATTTATATAAATATAAATATTGATATATATTTATATATAAACATATTAGTTTATATGAAATATATTATTTTTAGAAATATAAAATATTTTATTTCTATGAAAATCGTGCTGATAAGCCCCCCTATCTGCGCTACTATAAAATGCACTGATACGGGGCCACTTAAAAGCGCTAAAAAAGTGGTGATAATGGGGTCACATTAACAGCATTAAAATACATCACATAAAGGGGTGCCTTTATTAGAACTTGAAAAAGCTCTAATAAAGGGACACTTATAACAATAATTTTTAGCGCGGTTAAAATTTTCCTTTATGAAGTCTTTTTAGCACTGATAAAGTCACACCCTTTATAATCATTTTATAGATCAATTAAATGGTTGTGTTGCAAAAACCATGTTTTGTGGTAGTAGAAGATAGAGTGATTCAGGTCTCAAATGGATTTTTTGTTGAATAAAATTTTAAAAATCAAGATAAATTTAAAAATTTCAAATTCTAAATCATAAGAAAAAACCGAACATTAAAATTAAAAAATAAAATTATCTAATTATCATATAGTAAATAAATTTTAACAATAAAATCAAATAATAAAATTATCATTAATAAAAATAATAATTAAGAGAATATATTAAATATATACTATATTTAGAAGTTATATTATTAAAATTTGTGAATAAATTAAAATAATATTAAAAAGAATTATTAATTAAACTACTAAAAAATTTAAAATTTAACAATTAATAGATTAAATAAAATAATAAATAATAATATAAAATTAATAACTAATATTTATATAAAATTATACAAATACTACAAAAATATCTTCAATATTAAAAAACCTCAAAATGAACACAAAAAAATAAACAATAAGAAAATTAAATAAAACTAAAATTATATTTTATTAATAGTTTTATCGAAATCCATGTACATTAGAGATCGACAGCTGCATACACCAATTCACACATATGGTCATGTATTCCCATTCCATGCACTCACCTGAGTACACCTAGGAAAGTGCTATGAACCTACCAAACCCCTTTATGAGGTGCATTATAGTCCCCCACCACCATACAACTTTTCTTTGTCGACCTATCTCCAACAAATTTGAACCCTATTCCCATGATGATGATGTGGGACCCTTCTGGCACATGGTTTATAAAATTTTATTTATTAAATGTATTTAAATGTATTTACTTAAACATTTTATAATATACAAAAATATTAATATACTATTTTGATATTATGTATAAATATTTTTATGCATAAAAAAATATAATTATAATTCTATTTATATTACTGATATTTATTTTTTATTAAAATTATATCATAAATTATTAATATTTCATATTATGATAAACAATATACTCTGGGAATATCATTACCAATATAAACAACATAGTAATAATATTGTAGAAATCACACTTTAAAATAATTTTCATACAAAGATAGAATTAAATAATTGGTCACTAAATCATTAAAATTTGTAACCAATTGCAATAATGTATTTGAATTTTTCAAAAGGAATTTTTTGAAATATAATGAAATAAAAAAATAAAATAAAATATTTATATTAATATGGATATATAACAATTTTTAATTAAAAATATTTTAATTAAAAACAATAATATATTTAGAACAATAAATATTAGAAACAGGAGTAGTTGAAAACTAAAAATTTTATAACAAAATAAAGATACTTTTAAATAGTAAATAAATTATTGTAAAATATTGACAGAAAACATAATTTATCTTTATTTAAGAAAATACAATTATTTAAAGAGTATAAAAATATAGAAATATTTTCCATAAAAAATTATTCTATTAAAATACTATTAATGATAAATAAAATTTATTATTTATTATCGGAATGTTTTTATTTAAATTGTATCCAATGCCGGTTTTGATTAATTTAAATAATTTAGTTTCATAAAAAACTATATTAAAAATATCTCAGTCTATTGTATTTCATAAAACAAATAATTTAATATAATTTTATTAAAAATAATAATATGCTTAAAATTAATGTGTTTTTACATGATACTTCTTTTAAATTAATTATTCACTGAAAAGATTTTGTACCTCAACTAACTAAATCTTGATTTCTGGCTTATCTAGAAATTTGATATTTCAAATCCCAATGAATAAAATTAAACTATGATATGGGGAAAAAATCAGGTTGTACCTCAATAATGGTATCCAAAAAAATTCATTTCATTTTGGTTCATATAGAAAGAAGGTCTACACATCACAAAAAAATACTTTTGAGATTCCTCAAAATCTCATGCATCCATTTTCTAATAGAACCTCATATAATTTGGGTATTATTGATGTTGGATGTGAAATTTGTATGGAATTTCTTTTTATGAAATATTATTTCTAAATATACGACAAATATTTAATTTTATAAAACATTTATATTGAGTTTTTTTTGAGAAACTAAATAAAGGGTCATTTAGTTAATGGTATTTAAATAATATGGTAAATTATATTTATAAAACCTATTTATAAAACATTACATATTATTCTCTTTCATTATAAAAAATTTATTTGATATAATAATAATTTTTCCTCAAATAGTAATATATGAATTTATTAAATATATTCATAAAAATATACTATTCGAAAACTATTTGCATATATTACAATTTGAAAATCCATTTTATTTTAAAATATGTAACCTTTGAAATAATCTAGGATTTTCCATTTAATTTTTTTTATAATAATAATTTGTTTTATTAAAATTTTTCTTTTAAAAAATTATGAAATATGTCAGTCCACTACTAGTATCACCTTTTTGAAAAAATCTCGTTGCGCTTCGAGTTCATTTCCTCTTCCTCAAAATCACATTTCCTATATATGTGAAAGGTTTTATTTTATGAAAACATTTTTTTCAAGCATTACATTATCATTTATAATCTACTTAAATACTTACGAAACATACATCAATTATTTTACTAGAAGAAACATTTTTAATTCTTATAAACATTTTAAAAATAAATCTATTAGATACACCATAAGTGTTTGGAGTAAATCTATATTTATTTTAGATAGTCATAAATTAAAATTCAATATTCATAGATAATTTTTAAATTCAAATTAAAAGTAATTATTTTATGAATATTCATAGACTTTCAATGAAAAATTATAGAATATAGACAAAATTATTTTTATGAATGCAATTTTTTGGAATATAATAATGTATTAAAATGAGAATTAAGGAAATTATAATTTATAAAATAAAACATGAAATTGAAATTTCTATCCAATAATTAGAAAGACATGAAAAAATTAAAAATTTAATTTTATTAATTTTAATTTATGATTACTTCATACCACTCTGTATATGGGTTTTAATAAAATAAATATCCCTTAAAAAGTTTTTTAAAATATAAATTCCCTAAATATGAGTTTGAAAATATAATTATATAACATATAATATTATTTTTATAAAAACATATATTATATTTATAAAACATAATACCTTACTTATCAATTCATTTTAATATTTTAAGTGTCTAAGCATCATTATAGGATTCATAATAGTAATATGGAATATCAACTGACTAAAACAAGAACAGATCACCAAGGATGTGTACATATTTCAAATAAAAAGTGAGGATTTTTAGAGTAGGAGAATGTTTGATGATATATTTTAATATTGTATCATGATGTAAGTAGAAACCATTTATACAGTTTTAAATTGAAATTCATAGGAAATTGAGTATTTATAAAGTTTTCTAAAAGAAATTAAGAATATTATTAGTTTTTTATAGTTTTTTAATAATTAAAAAGATGTTTCATATGCTTCATATGTGTATACGTATATATCAAACATAATCTATTAAGGGATACGATTTTTAGACTCCATAAATCCAATAAATAATTTTTTATTTTTATGAAATAAAATACTCGTTCATGATGATGTAATGAATATATATATATATATATATATATTTGTTCGGTTTAATTTAAATTACTCAATGATTTGTATAAAATCCCAGGTGAAGGATACATTCTTGATGGTTCTTTATGTGGCATACTTTTATTCCATTAGAGAATATTTATATATAAATATATTTCTTCACACAAAAAGGAAAATCCTAAAATAAAAACCAAGATTTAATCGATCATCTATAATAGTATTGTGATGGAAATATTATTTTAAATCTTTTAAATGGTTACCATTCATCTCACTAGTAATGTTGAAAGGAGGTTATCAGGTATGAATTAAATATAATTCTGAGATTTTGTAATTTATAAGTATAAAATGAATAATGTTAAAACAACCTATATTCTAAATTAAATTAATTCTGAGACATAATCTCTCTTGTGTGAATAAAATGGGGACAATAGGAAGTATAATTTAGTGTCTTCGTTCAGTAATGTAAAATTTAAGGTTGAAAATGATCCTACAGTAGAGATTTAACTACTCACATAGATAATATCATGTAACTATAATATAATCTTAAGTATATATAATAGGGTAATTTGAATAGAGAGGGAGAGAATCCCAAATAAAGAACACTCAAATGATCAATTGAATAAATATATACCATTCATATAGACAAAATATTACATGGAAGTGGGAGATTAGAACAAGCATACACCCCTTCACACCCAAGGGCCACACTTCCCACACCATGTGTTCCCCTATGAACACCCATAGAGGAACAATGTTCCTACCCTTATCCTTGTGAGGTAATAGGTCTTCCTCCCCCACTACGAGACATGTCTAGGTCGACCTGTCTATCACACGGTAGACCCCTAGTACCATGTGTCTAATGCACATCTATAATGGCTCATTGTTGGCCAAATTTTTTGTACTGGTTATAATTTAAATTAATTACATATAAAATTTAAAAAAACAAAACTATATTAATGTACTATTTTGAGATTATATACATATTTTTTTAACATTACTATAATACCATTCTAAGTATATTTAAATAAAAAACAAATATATATTTTATTAAAATTATAATATAATTTATTAATAATACATGTTATCAAAAACATTATATAGTTTCAATATTATTAATAATATTAATATCATATTTATAATATTTTTGAATAAAAATTAAAATAATTTCCATACAAAGATAGTACCAAATAATTTTTTCACAACAAACATTAAAATTATTCACATATAACATTAATTTGTCTGAAATTTTCAAAAAATAATTATATATATATTAAATAATATTTAAATATGTTTACACTAAATAGAATTAATAAATTTTTATAGAAAATATTATTTATTAAAATATATATATATATTCAAAATTTTCAAATTAAAAAATAATGTGTTGAAAACAATAAATTTTTTATAATGATAAATATATTTGTAAATAAAGAGTCATTACTTTTTAGATATTAACATAAAATATATTCTAGAGTGATAAATGAAAATACATTTATTAAAAGTGTATATATATGTAATTTATTTTTTGATTTATTATATTAATCATTAAACAACTACTTTTGTAAAGTAAAATTAATATTTTATAATTTCAATATTAACAATTAACTGATAAGTAATACTTATTTTTATTACAAGAAAAAATTATTTAAAAAAAGTGAATATTAAAACATATCTTAGTTGCTTTTAAATTTTAAAATAATACATTTATTATACATATATTTAGTGAGAAAATATGCTTAAAATTCCAAGGATGTTAAACTAATAGAATGGGGAGGGTCCTAATATAAACCTTACTAGAAATGAGTTTCCTGATTTTACTATATAGAGGGAAAATTATTTTAAATTACATATTGAATTATGAGTAATCATATATTAGGATTATTATAGGTCTGTGATTTCATTCAAAATATTAGGGAAGCACACTAGAAATATAAAACCATAAAAAATATTCAATTATGCCATTGTTGTAAATAATACTATAATTATTGAAGCCATATTTAGAAATCACTAGTCGAAGCCTGGGAATATTCCAACAAACCTTAGGAACATGAACTTATATTCCTATATTTGATAGACTTTAGGAGCATAAGAAATTATGGTTTCTAAAGACATGGAGGGAACAATGCCTTTGATTTGAAAACTGGTAAAGCTTATCAAAGAAAGGAAATTATCATCGGGGAGGGTTGTTTTAGGTTTTATCAGTAATATCCCTAATTTTTCAATGATTTTTATTATAATTTTTCATTCCAAATGTAAATATCAATTCAAAATAAATGTAACACCCCAAAAAATAATTACTTTTGTTTATAAATTTTTTAATTTATTATGAATGTTATATTATAATCTAATAAATATATATATTAACATTATCATACGAAAATTAAACAATATGTATGGATATAGAATAATACAATGAAGAACTATAAATTGATATAAACATGAAAAAATAACCCAATCATTAAAACTAACTCCATAGGCCTGAAATATCCCATGAACATCACCCCTTCAATATAGATCACAAAAAAGATAAGCATTAGTAAAATAATTGACATTATCAAATGATTTGTAAGATCCTTTGTAACAAATAAAGTGGGTGATAATGTTAGAACTATGCGGTATTTATAGGTAATTATTAATTTTAGACATGAGGAACAATGGATTATATAACCCATGGTCCTTATTTTCCTAAATCAATAAGTCATTTTATAATTATTAATATTTTTGTCCCAATAAAGGGAGTGTTGGGATTATTTATTAAATGTATTTTTAAAAAATATATAATTATATAATTAAAATATATTTTTTATGATAAATTTATGAGTTTTAAATAAATTTTATTTTTATTAAATAATTATAAAAAACACTTTTTAAATGTTATCATATTTTACCTATGTCCTAAGTACATTTAATAATGTAATGAATGTTTATTTTTATATGAAATTACAAAATTCCCATAAAAAAGATATTTATATAAATGTAAAAATTATATAAATTATATAAATTTTTTATAAAATATACAAATTTTTTGGATTCATCAATCCAAAATTATATTACTTTTATTTTTTGGGAATTATTTGTCAATGATAAACAATAATGAAAAAGTGAAATATGTCATTTTATAAAGTACTCCTATATTATTCAGGCGTTATTATGCTTGAATGAATAATTTTTTTTGGAAACTTATATTCCATAAAAATTAAATTATATAATTAAAAATTTTATTTACATTTAATAATTATGAAATATAATATCATAAATTTTGTTTTATCTGAAATGGATTTTTCAAATAAAATATATTTTGGTTTTGTGTGAATTAATTGGGATGAGTGGGAGGTGTATCTAAAGTTTTTCATGACATAGACATCCAATCACTACCTCCCACTCCTTTTTAATCCATTAAAACAGTTTTAATTCATTAATCTCACTAGATTTTGTCTTTATATTAAAAAAACCCATATTTTACCCCATAAAACCACCCTACTCAAGTACAAATACCCCCTTTCACTCATAATTTCCAAAAAAAAATAAATTGAACACGATTTATATACTAGTTCCCCCCATGATACACTCCATGTTGGTTCAATGGTTAGAATAATTCACACTCTAGTTTAACAAAGCTTCCTTCAGAGGTATGAGATTTCTCTCTCTTATTTTCCATTCAATCCCCTTCTTGGTAATTAGACTTTTGAATATCAATTGGTTATTATTGGCATAAATTTATAAATATCCCTATAATATCCAATTAAATTCTTAACAATGATATATCATTTATACACTCCCATTATATGTTTTAGCTAAGACATTACTATTAAATAATGGACATCTTTATATGCTTTTTTCGATTCGAGTTTATCTTTTGTATAATCCTTCTGATCCTAGATTTTTTAATTTGGCCTATGATTTTAAAAACCCATATTTTTGTGAATATGATTTATTATTAATGATATGGTTCATTTTCATCTCAATTTAGTACTTTCAGAATAAATTATAATTATAATTTTTTTCCACATCCATAAAACCATCCCATATTCTGTATAGAAATGTTTGCTTCCTTTCCATGAAACAAAATCTTTGTCTATATATAATAATTTGGGAGTGGTTTTGGATCTGATTCATCATGGGAATAAATCACTAAAAATATAATGTAGTATATATCCTAGACACCATTTTGGTGCATGAGGATTGGGCCCTAACTATTAACTATGTTTTCCATTCTGAGAAAAATAATACATTGGATAATTCAGTTACACATTATGATCCATAACAAATGATCAAAATATGTGGATTTGTACTTATATTAAATGGATATATTTATTCCATTAATGAAACATTTACTACTAATTTTTACCATTAATTTAATATATTTAGAACCCATTTTATTGTGAACATTCTATAGTTCCTAACGTTAATTGTTGGATATTGGATAATATATATATATTAATCTATTTTAAGGGTCTATTCCCACCAAATTTGTAATAAATATACTTGTTCTATTTTTTTCACCATATTTATCTTGTGTTTTGACTTTGTTATACATTTACCTATTCGTAGGAAAATGTTTTATAGTGGAAATATGATATATTTACAGAATTATAAATCATTTCCTTTGGGTTTCCCTATCATCATCTATGGATAATAAATACATTCCATGAGAATACCCTTGTTTGGTTCTTATGATTAATGCCTTTTCAAACATAGGTACCCATACATTGGTTTACATGGAAAATTAATGACTAAAACACATACCATTTATCTATGTGGTGTTAATACCATAGACTATATTGTATTGATTAATGGGTATTTACATAGAACATCTCCATATTTTCATTTGGGGAAAATAAATTTTC
This sequence comes from Viscum album, assembly GCA_963277665.1. Lineage (NCBI taxonomy): Eukaryota > Viridiplantae > Streptophyta > Magnoliopsida > Santalales > Viscaceae > Viscum > Viscum album. The sequence continues at coordinate 666,322,336 of OY728165.1, read as the reverse complement.
ACCGTATTGTTCTTTCATATATATGGATAAATCATATAAGAAATTCCCCATTAAGGAATTGATTCTATGAATTTATATTATTTATTTCCTTTAACAATATTCCATATAATATTTTGATATAATATGGAATGAATTAGAATTTTATGTGATGGGTGGGGACTATAATTATATAGCCCCTCAGTGCATTGGTAGGTCTCACAAGGCAACTATGATAAGGTAATGGGAGAGTCCATACATTTTAGATGTCTTGGAACAAGGCCATGATGGTATCATCAAATTGTTGTTATTATTCATTCTCATCACTCTTTGTTCTATTATTGTTGTCATGGATTTTATTTATTGTTATATTATGATTGAATATATCTATTCTCTCAGTTTTATTTCATATGGAACAATTTATTATATTTATTCATTCCACAATGTTTTATTTATAAACATTTTTAAAATATGTCAGAAACATTCAAAAAAAATTTGATCACAATATTATGTTGTTATCATTTTCCAAAAAAATCATAGAAGAGTAATAAATATGAAAAATCGATTTTAAAGAAGAATAATTATGTTTTTAATGATTTTAAATGATTTGTTTCATTCAAATGTAATGTAAAACTCATTTCTGAGTCCGAGTTTCACTATTTATTTGTCAATTAGTTTCTATTTAATATGATATATACACCATTTTTAATAAAATAGCCTCCGGATCTTGGTTGCTGGACTCAAAGTCATTAAATATGGCATCATAGTATTGTTTAAAAAATACCATTGTAAATCGACTTTGATGAGATTAGTTAGAAACTAAAAGTAAAATGATCATGGATAAATTAGATTAAGAAAAAATTCTTAATTTTAGGAAAATAATAAATGATATGTACATTAATGGATAAATGAAAAAAATTAATTGAAGAGAATTCATTTAAATGAATTTTAGGAATTTTTTTGATATGTTTGTGACATTCATTTACAAAATTGTGTTAACAGTACAAGACAATCAAACCTATATTAACATAGATTGATCAAATAGTTATATAGGTTGACATAAAAGTATACTAGTCTAATATTTGGGAACCTAAGACATTCATAAAAAGTATTATTTAAATTTTTTATACTTTTATTATCTTTATATATTTTTTATCACGAATAGTTACCTGTTTTGGTTTTATTTCAAGAATATAAATAAGAAGTATTAAATTATATTAAAATTATGTGGTTAGTAGTGCACCTCAGGTATTAATCATGTTTTTTCAATATATTAAATGAAATATATCAAGATCTGAGGAACAACCATGTAAACACCCAATTGTTAACATTAAGATTTCAATCTTCAACATGATGGGGAGATAAGAGTTAGTATCAATGAAAATCATGGATATTTTTATGGAATTAGTTTGTACAATATTCTGGAATAAAGAATAAGGTATATATCTTAAGTTATATAGGAAATGTATAACTAGAATTACCTCTTATTATTTTCATTTAACAAGTATTAATATTTTTTTCCTTCTATATATGTAAATTAATTGAAATTTTTTGATTAGTATGTATTTAAAAATGAGTGAAATTATTTGGAAATAATTTTATTAAAGAGGTATATTTTATCATCCAGAATTATAAATGACTTTTTATTATGATTTTTTTGTATAAATATAAATATAAATGATAAATAAATTCAATAACTTAAATAATTTCTTTATGTTATTAAATTAACTATTATTTTATAATGAATTTTTTATTATAAGAACACTAAAATACTTTTAAATTTTCATAAGAAAATTACACATCATATATTGATATAGAATAATATAATGTTAGAAAATATAGGGATATACCATTGAAAAATTAATTAAATCATTTATAAAATCAAAAGGCATTAAATCTCAAAATAATATTAACCCCTTACATAAAGATCATAAAATGATAGAGAAGAATTAAGAAAACAATTAAAATTATTAAAGGATTTGTAAAAAAATCATAATAAATATAGTTTGAGATGATGTGATAAAAATGGTTTATTTATAAGTAAATAATACCATTATTCATGAGTAACGATGATCAATATTATTGGGAATTATTATCATAAATCAAAATCACAATTTCTTATTATTATTTTATTGTTCAATAATGTTACTATTGGGATTATTTTATAAAAATATTTTTGGGAATTATATTGATATTATATAAAAAGTTTTATTTATGATAAATTTTTGACATTTAATTTTTTTAAATCGTTATACAAAAAAATTATTAAATTATATTATATTTAAATAAACTCTTAATTTTTAATAAATGTCAAAAAAATTATTTTTTATAAAACTAATAAATATTAATAAATAAGGATATTTATTTTAAAGTTTAATTTTTAATATCTATATAATAATTTTGATTAAATAATATTATTTTTTTACTAAACTGATCAAAATTATCATTGAAATATTTTTTGAAAATTTTTCACCAAAGTTTTGTTTTAGAGAAAAAGTGAAAAATGTCAATATAAAAAGATTTTTTTTGACATAATTATTATTTCAATATGAATAAAAACATAGAAAAAATTCATTCAATAAGAATAACGATATATACATATAGAAATAAATATATATATACTAATTATAAAACAGAAATTTGTACATTGAATTTTTTAACAAAAAATGGATTTTTGGAATAAAAGATTGTTTAGTTATGACTCCATTAGTTGAGTTGGATGGAAGGTTTATTTATATTCGGTAAATCCATTGAAGTCTTAATTATACCTCCTAATAATTAATAATCTATAAAAATGGTATGAATTGATTAATCTCACAAGTGGTTGGATTAATATTAAAATAACATTTATTTTAACCCTTAAAACCACTACTCGCAAGTATAAATATCCCAATTCACTTCTAAATTTACAATCAAAATTAATTTATCATAGTTTATATCTCAATTACCCTCACAAGAGTCACTCCATGGTGTTTCTGTGGTTCCACATGTAACCTATCAAGATTTAAGAAGTACCCCTTTGACGTAAGGGATTTCCCTCTCTACTTTTTCTTTCAAGAACTTTCTTGGTAACCAAAAATTTGAATCACATTATGTTATTTTGTGATTAATTTATAAATATCATTATACTATAAATTGATTTTTTAATAATGTGATATAATTTACCCCATAAAATTTTATCATTTACCTAATCTAATACTATTTAGTAATGTATATCTTCCCCCACCTCTTTGATTCATGTTTTTTGTTTGTATAAGCCTTTTGATTCCCAATTTATTTTGTTTTCTTGTGATTTTAAATACCCATATTACTATTAATATGATGTATTTGTAATTATATACTTCATTTCTCTCTCATTATAATACTTTAAAATTGTTGATCATGTGTTCATTCAATAATTTTATTAATTTATTTTTGGTTTTTATATTCCCAAACAACAACATTTATGTTACTAATGAATTATCTTTTAAGTGAATTTCCTGAAATTATTACTTGTATGAATATTAATTCTAGAATTATGATCATCTCTTTGATTCAATGGTATTTTTTTAACATAGTCGGGATTGTTTTAATGTTTTATGGAAAAACTATTCATTCAACATGTGTGGATCAACACAAATGGATCATATACCCAACACATTCTGGAATGTGTAGTCAAAAACCCATTTGTTGTTGTAAAAGCCAATGGTTGGAGGAAACTATCTTATAGTACATAAACCTTACTTTTCTGATCAACCAAATTTTTGAAACCCTATGTTTTTTTTATTTCATCACATGAAGGAACTCTACATTTAACTATTCTGTGAGTGAGTTTTAAACCGTGATATTATTCTTGATTTATGGAATAGTCATGGAAGGAGTAAATATCTGTTAAAATTAATTTTGTTTCCAATTCAATGGAACATTATTATTATTTTAATAGATTATATTAAATGTATTAAATCATTTTTTAATAATGAGAATTTAAGACACTCTTAATTGATTTTGAATTCAAATATTCATTATTTATTATGAGATATTTATGGAGTTGGTTTTATATGATGAAAATAGATATACTTATAAATATTAATACACAATACATCATAATATATTGAATATACAATATACATATAAAAAGTGAAATAAAAAAGCCTTGTTTCAATTTTGTTACAACTACACATCGAAGACATACGTGTTTTGATCTGTCCTGTCACTACTAATGCTATCAATTATACTACCTTTTTATGTTAAATCATATTTTTAAATAATAATGAATAATTTATCATAGATACACTTTGGATACATACATGTTTAAACATATGGTATTTGTTTTCAATATCTTTATTTATAAAAATCTAACATTACATTGATGATCTTTTTATTGGTGTTCATTATTAACGGTCTAAATATATATGACTTTTATTTTTGCAATTGTGATGTTTAATATTTATCCTCAATAAAACCAATCACTAATGATTTGGGGTATTTTGACTACTCGTAAACTATCATAAAAATGTGAGTTCTTGTTTCACTAAGCATTGTATTAATGGTTCTTGTAAAAGAACTATAATGATCGTAAAAGAGTTATTGTAAATGTGTTAACTACCTACACCCAATTGTTGCATAATGGTGTCTGGATAAACATATCTTATGAAAATATCCAAACTCTTCGTGTTAAAAGTCAGTGGAGTGGACAAAGGAATATTTGTTCTAGGAAGATCTATATATTATTGTGTTCATTCCAATTATTTTTTCTACTACTCACTCAAATTTTAGTTAAAAGTAATGGTTTATTTCCTAAAAGAAGATGTGTTCTGAATCTGTCAATGTTTTGAAAACAATAATTCACCCCATTATTGCCTATTTTTCCTAATTATTATCATTATATCCTATCAATTGGTATCAGAGGTAGGGCTACACATTTATTTTTTCTTCTTGAAAATAATTTTTCTTATCTGATATCTAAAAGTTATATTATAAGGCTATAAAAAATATTTCTATTGGCACAAAAAATACTGAATTATATTTTTATATGAATTCAAATTTCATAGAATGATATTAGAGAAGGTAAGTGAATGATTTGTGCTCCTGATATTAATGGTAAAATTTATATTTGATGGAAATGAAATATTATTATTATTTTAAATTATAGTGAAATATGGGATTATTTGATGGTGGTTAATCCTTATGAGATCACTAAGGAAGTTTGAAAGTTTGGGATAATAATGAAGAAAATGAATATGAACTCAATTTAAAATCAGTGGATGATAATGTGTGAGGCTTAGTAATAAATTAATTATATCCAGTATGACAATGTCCTACTAATTATCAAATGTGAAAGACTAATGATGTTTCTTATGAAGGAAATGAAAATATCACATAATTACGTTACAATTCTTTGAAACTGAATTTTGATAAATTTAGAAGGTATGAAGTTGATGAAATCACTCTAATTAATTTTATATTAAATGATATTGTAAAAAATGTTTTCTATTTGGGAAATAAAATTTCACAATTAAAAAAGCGTTAATAGTTCTCAGAGTACTACCCTCTAAGTGGAATGTAATATCTGCATCTATACATTACTATAAACAAGTAAAAATAATCTATGAATAATTTTATAGGAACATTAATGATTTATGAAGCTGAGATATATGATGTAGCTGAAAATCATATACAATGTCAACAATATACAATAAAAACTACTATGGATGAATCATTTAATTCATGTAATCTATATTTGGATAGGGAAATACAAAATCATCTAAATAGTTTAGAAAAATTACACAGAAATAAAATGAAATGGACATATGAGAATATATTTTCTGAATGTAAGGAAGATAGTCATATAGGGGGAATGTTTCCATCACTATAATTAAAAAGGAAATCCAATTATAATAGAAAATTAATGAATGTTATGACAGCTTCCTAATGTAATACATCTGGTTCACAAGTTGAAAGTTTTATAGTTATTAATTTTGAGCATTAAATTAAACGAAATGTTTTATGGCTCACAATAACAATTAGTTACAATCTTGGTATTCATAAAACATTATTTTTGATAAACATTTTTATGATTAAATACATTTTGATTTTTTTTGTTGCAAGATAAATAATAATATTAAATGAATGACAATAGAAAAATAAGAAATTAGTATTATAAAATTCTACTATATAAATAAAATATATCAAAATAGATTATATATTTAATGAAATTTATTTTATTTTCCTGTGATTTTTATAATATAATGATTATATGAATTATTGCATAAAATTTATGATTGAAAACAATAATCTTGTAAAATGATAAAAGTATAGAAATATTTAATTCAAATATTTGGAAAAAGTAAAATACCAAAATAAAAAATTAGAATAGTATGTAATGGTGAAAGAAATAAAATATAAAAGAATTATTTTTTTCAAAACTAAATAGAAAAAAAATTTATACTATTAATTTTTTTTGTTTCATTATTAATGGAAAATATGTAAATGTTTTATAATATATGAAAACACAAATTTCTGTCATTATAAATGTTTATATCTTAGAAAAATTATTTTACATAAAAAGAAAAATTCAATCTAAAAAGTAATCATTTTTTGTTACCTAATAATTTAACTGCTAAAATAGAAGGACACAAAAAAATGGTAACCAAAAATCGCAAGAATTTAATTATTTTCAGGAATACACAACTATGTATAATTGTTATGTATTTTAGTGTTTGATCGATTGGTATATAAAATTCTTTACCAAATAAGTGAACAACTCTGATGTAGTTTGTCATGAAAATTCCTCAGTAGTAAAATCACTTATGTAGTTAGTTATTCATTAACATATTTATATGATTTTGGAGTACTAACTATTTTATATATGTATGAAAAGATATCACTCAAAATTTGATAATGATTCCTTTTTTCTCTTTAAATCATGTTTTAATATATTTTTATTATATAACTAATTTTTTAGATTTCTCGAATATCTATAAAATATTAATTTAAATTTATAATTAATAAAGTATTGATATTAAATAATGAAAATTTTATTCTTATTTTTTAAAATCTATATAAAAAACTATATTTTAAAATTTCTTTTTATTTTGAAAACATGAATATATCTATTACCTAATATGTAATTAGAGTTCTTCTAACAATATTAAATGATCATCTACACAATGAAAGAACACAGAAATTCATCTTAAAAAAAATAAATTATAATATTATCTTCATTTAACATCTTATTGAAAATTCTTTCTAAAAAATAGGAAAAAAATGATAAATTGGTCAAGTACATAATGTTTAGAAGAAAATATTTCTCATAAAATGATGAAAGTAAACCCTTCTAGTTTTTTAATGATATAGTCTATTTCATATGATGAGTATTAATATTAAATTTTTTCTAAGAGAAATAAGGTTGTTCATAGTCATGAAGAACATGTAGTCTATTCTAATAAAAAATCATATTTATGTATTATATTCAATGTAATAACTTTGAGTGAACAAAAATATAAACAGCAAGAAAATATGGATGTATCTAAAAAGAAAATTTGAATACTATTAAAAAGAATCAGTATCAATTTTTTTATATGTGTCAAAATAGAACAAGAATATTAAATATAGATTGATATCAAAAGTAGTCATTGATTATTTCAAGAATGAAATGCTAGGTCAGATGGAGTCACTTTGAAGGGATGTTACTACCATGATATATCTTGATAAGTTGAATCTATTTCACATTAAATAGTGTTTATTGTCTTCATATAATAGATAAAAATATAGCCAAATAATATTATAATAAAAATCAAATGTTTCAGATGTAATATTTAAAAATTATCGATGATTGGAATGTTAAGAGGAACTATCATCTCTATTCTAACCCTTTAATTTTAGTTTCTATTTCATTGAATTATTTAAATATATGTTTTTCTACTAATTTGTTTCATATATTATATTTAGTTATATAATATAATAATGTAAAAAATATTTAATTATATAATAAATTAGATTATTCCAAAAATAAAAATTAATTCTTCTTATTCCTTGTGATTTTTTTGTCTTAAATGTATTAATTCATTGAATATACTATATGATATTATTAAATACATAATTTTAAAAAATTATAATATTATTCATTAAAATATATTATATTTCTCATTGATTATATATCTATATCTTTTTAAAACCTAAATTTGGGGATATTTTATTATAAATAATCTCTAATATTATCTTTTTGATGTCACAAAAGTTTGTATAGGTTTATAGTTTTAAAGGTGGAGAAGTTTAAAATTTTAATTCTATAAGTGATAATCATGTGGATGAATTCTATAGTTTTAACATTGTCAACACGATTGAATAATTTGAGAAGATTCTCCATAATAAACATGAAATAAGGGAGTAGTTTATTTTCAAAAGAGATGTTAAATACTTGGATAATGTGGGAGAAGATTACATTATATATGAAATGTTATATTATTTCAAAAATGGGAGATATTTTTTATATTTAAAATTATATTTCTGATAAGGATTTTGAGAACATAAAAAGGGGGTATTGTTGATCATGTGTTGATTACATTTTTTTCTTAAATTTCATTTTTTTATTTATGATCACAATTGCCCACATTTATGTTACTAATTAATTTACATTTATTTGAATTTCAAGAAAATATTCTTCTTCAGAATATTCATATTGGAATTATATTTTAGTATTTGATTCATTGGGAATATTTTTTAATGTATTCTGGACATGTTATAACATATTCTGGAAAGATGTTCATTCCCTACCAATGCATGCACAATGTACGGAATCAACCATACATTGGAACAAAATATATGGATCACATACCCTCTATTGTCAGTAATGTATTGATACGAAACCCTATGTTGGTATGAAATCCTATGTTTGTGGAAAGAAAATTATATAATATAAACCCTACTTTTGTGATCAGTAGTACATTATTAACCCTACGATTGGTGTTCTTTCATCACGTGAAGGAACCCTAGGTTTCACAATTCAACAAAAAAGTTTTAAATCTATGATATTATCAATGATTTAATAATGGAATTTGAAATATTAAAGATATATTTAATGTTACTATGTGATAAATTAAATGGCTCGTTATGATTATTTTAAAGGCTCATATTCATCGTAGTAAATCACATATATTTCTAAATAATGTTATGATGATCCTGATTTATTTGGAATTAAAATATTCAAAATTTGTTATGTGATATTTATTAATATAGATTTTCTATGATATATTCAATATACTCTATATATATTGGGATTCTATTCATCAAAATATACATGATATATAATATACATAAAAAAAGAGATATACAAAGTTGTGATTCGTTATCGTGAGTGCTACACTTTGGAGGAATTAATGTTTTGATCTATTATCTCACTCTAGAAGCTGTCACTACTAATATGTTTTATTATTATATCATAATATTAATGAACAATGAAGAATCTGTCATATATACACTTTACAGATATAAATATCTAAAAAAATTTCAGTTTTTTCTCTATCATTATTTAAGGAAAGCCTATGAAATATTTAAGATCTTATTACTATTGTTAATTAATTGAAGATATGAATATATCTATCAGTTTTTTTTGAAACTATGATGTTTGACCTATATCCTCAATAAAATCAATAACTATTTATTTAGTGGAGTTTTGACTACTCAGACTCAGTCATGGTTTATTTTCAGCTACTTTTACTAAGGTATGGATATGTAGTTCCTTGTAAAAGAGATAAAAGGATATATAAATCCTTATTGTAAAGGTGTCAATTGACTTCAATGAGTTTTTATTTAAATCTATCCAGACCATCGATCCTAGTGAAGATCACCAATGATAATGGATTTGAGAATTAGTGGAGTGTATAATGGGATCATTGTGAGATGAACAACCATATATCTTTGTGTTCAATTCATTGATTTATTTTTTCTCATCACACAACATTATGAGAAAATGGAAGGTTGACTTCATAACAAGATAAGTGTTCTAAAATTAATTATAATTTAAAAAAATTAACCCTCTATTGTGTCATTGTCTTAATCATTTTCATTTCAACCAAACATAAAAGCCATTATAATTCACAACCGTTCATGTACCTATAAAACAATCATAAATTTGGAAAATAAATGTGTGTGTAGTTTTCTATGTAATTATGTGTAAATATTTATATAAAAAAGAGGATGTGGTTTTATTTTAGAAGCATCTATGGATTAAAACCCAAAAAAAGAGTTGTTCAGGTATATCCTGACCATAATTATGGCTCATAGTGTGTGGGTCATTACTTCCCACCTAGTTAGACATACTTGGGGGGTTTTCATTGGATAATTCACTTACACCTTATGTAGCACAACCGAGGATCATAAAATATGGATTTATACTTAAAATAAATTGATATACCTATTAAATGTATTTAATATCCACCTATTATTGTTATAATTTATTAAATTGGGTCTCTACAGATTTCATTTTCAACATCCTATAGTTTCAAAATCTTGTTATTTGATGTTCACTATGATATACCCGTTAATCTATTGGAAGGGTTTCATTCCGACTCATTTTTTAATTATTATTAATGTTCACTTTCACTCTCATATTTCTCATCTATATTAACATTTTTATACATGTCCATGTTCCTATATATGTGTTGTATCATGGAAATATTATCTCTTTAGTGAATGATCCATCACATTATTTGTATTTCCCTATCATAAAATTTGTGTAACCGTTTATTTCCATGTAAGTACCATTTCATTCGTATTTTTATTTAATGTTATTCACCTAGATACACATATATCTACTGACTTGGGAAATTATTTAATAAATATTATACCATTGATCTATATTGTGTAAATAAATTTGATTTCATTATACCGATTGATGGGTATTTACGTAGAAATTAAATAAATTTTTATTTGGGACAAATCAATTTTTTCCACATAATTCATTCTTCTATGTGGAAAAGTCATGTATGATAAGCCTCAATGTGGAATTGTAGTTTTTTATTTATGTTATATACATCATTGATCATTATTACATGTAATATTTTGATATATTATAGAATGAATTGGTATTTTAGGCTTGATGTGGGGTACATAATTATATATCCCCTCTGTGCACTGGTAGGTCTCATGAGACAACTAAGATATGGTAATGGAAGAATCCTTCCCATTCATGTTCTATTAGAACAAGGCCATAATAGTATTGTCACAATGTATATAATTATTCATTCTCATCACCAAATGATCAGTTATTACTATCTATTATTTTATTTATTCTTATGTAAGTAATGGATATATTAATTCACTCTGTTTTATTTGATATGGAATATCTGTAACACCCCAAGCTTCCACGGTACGTTTTCCTTCGAATAATGCGATAGCGTGTGTTGTACGCAACCTCGAGTTCTAACACACACCACAACTAATTAAACTAGCCGTTGTGAATAGTAATACCTACTTTTCAAAATAATATATATTTTATATTTCAAAATGGACTTCATTTTTGGATTCGGAATATTGAAATTAGCCTAGGGTGAAATTTTGGTACTTTTCAGATAACTTTTATATTTTGATGAATAGTGAAAATTACTAAATTTTAATTAAAATCAACTTTTTTAATCAAAATAATTAATATTGATAAATTATGAATTTGAGTGGTTTTAACGTATATTTAGAATATATTTTTACCATTTAATTTAATGTTTGTCATTGGACATAATTTCACAATTAACCCAGACATAAACAAGTTTCAATCTTTTGATAGTTATTATCTTTTAAAAACACACTTTTTATTTTAACAACGGGAATTAATTTTAAATTAATTTCTGCCACTTCTGTGTTTTGAATTTGGAAAAATGGATTACATATTTGGAATCAGGATGTACAAATTATGTAAATAGGTAAATTTTATTTTTACACATTTTGAATAGTTACTGCGGTAAATAATTTATTTACCATGGTTAAAGGGTAAATCCGGTAAATAAGGGTTAAAAAATAATATTATAATAATACAAAATTACCCTAAAACGTGTTTTAACCTTATTGGTGGACACATACCCGACCATGGTCATCCTTGGGTCGATTTGGGGACCCCTTAGATCCACTTTTATGTGGTAGGGACACATTATATTAATAAAGTTAAAATAAAAATAAAAATGACATAAGCTTACATCTTTTAGAAGAACAATTTTTACATACGGTTATACATGTTGGATTTTCGATTATAAATATTCATTAGAAAGTTAAAAAGATTTCCTACATGATGATATTTTATATATAATTTTTAGACATCAAATAATTTAAATTATTAATGACACAATAATGATGCAATGTTTACATCATTAATAAATCATTTAAATAAATAAGATTATAATGATTAAAATATTATCTAAAACCTGTCCAATTATTATTTGTTGATGTTATTTAGAATATGAGTCATCTTATCTTCGACCTCAATGATTTTTGGACCATTATAAACCGAATATAATTATATTATAAAGTAATACTTTCACTCTTTCCTAAAGAGCCCCTCCTCTCCCTTATAAAAGGAGACCACTTCTACTCATTCCTCACACCTCTCAAGCCACTTGGCTCGTCCAAACCCTGCCCAAATACTCTCCCAAATTCCCTCACTACAACCTAGAGGCCTTAGTTTGATTATAAAGCCAACCTAAGGAGCCCTTTTGATCAAATCAAAAGGAAGAACCCGAAGAAGTGGTAATGTTTTCACCACCCCTTTTCAAGTTCCTTTATTCTTCCACTTCTTCTTTCTTTGTTCTTACCATTCTAAAATAATAACTCCAGTATCTCACATATACTATGATGTTATTATAAATATGCTACAACCATATTCAGTATTCTATCCACCCTTTTAATAACATGTCACCATACGTGCGTACGTACGGCTTACCGTCTCCACGTCGTGGTGTAATTGTTATTCAATATATTATTATTTGGATGGGTATAATAATGATGTGAAACTCATGTAAATAATAAATATAACATGTTAATTATTCTGTATATATGATATAACATCCATTTATATATTATTTTAATATCAAAAAAATGATATTGTCGCTCGTGCGTACGTACGGACTACCGTCTCCACAAACGCGATAAGATTCATTCTCCATCGTATCCATTCAAGTATAATTATCATTTTATGATTTAAAAATGATGTTTTAGGACTTGATATCATTCTGGATATGAATTATATACAAACTATATATTACAAACATGGATTACGTAACAAAACATATAAAATAAAACAAGTAAGTTAACACCCGAAACAACGATAATACTAAGATATTATTATCAAATCAATATTAAAAGATCATATATGATATCATATTAATGTATATGATTCTTTTATAATTTAATAACAATTATTTCTCCATTATACAGGAGGTTAACCTACCCCAACCATGGAAAAATACAAGGTAAGGGTTATTTCACAATCTCTTCATTATCCGAGGTTGTTTATATGTAATAATCTACTGGGATCTCTTTATCATTCACATCCATGATTCATCAAAATGTATTTCAAAACATTTTTATTATTTACAAGAATATGGGTTAATGTCATTTATACCCCTGTTTGACTTTTTATAAGAGGAATCTTTCCTTCGTTTTCAAAACAAGGTCCTTTTTAACCTTTTCGACAGAATTAAGGTAAGAATGTTTTTTTTAACTTATACGGCGAGTGCGGTTATTTTTTGCCGTTATAAAATCTTCAAAGCTTTCCTTACAAGCTTATAAGAATATTTTCAAAGAAAATGTTTTATTTTATATGGATCTTAAATGATTTCAAAATAAAAGGAGATATTTCATTAAAAAGAATATTGATTTCATCTATGTCAACATCCTTTGATGGATTTTATGATTATTTGAAGTTGATTTATTATGATACAAAACATCTATATTGTATTGAAGGTTTTGTGATATGTTTGACTGTGTATGTGCTATTTTTATACCTTTCATAGTTTATGGTGAAATTATTGACATTTCGTATGCTAGTTTTAATACGAATGTTTATGTTATGTTTAAACCATTTCAAATGGGAATGCATTGGACTTAGTAAGTGACGGGTGGAGCCCGCTATAGCTCCTCGATGCATCGGTAGGTCTCATGAGACAAACTAGTGTCTTGGAACAAGGCCATGACAAACTCTTATTTGTAGTCTTGGCACGAGGCCTTGGCTATGTGGTTATGATAGTCTGGCATTATGCATTCCAACATTATGAAAGTGGTTAGTTATTTTTCATGTGATTATTCGATTAATAGAATATCCATGTGAATGAGTAAATGGCATTATTTTATTTTATTTATGCCATACAATGTTGAATGTTCAAGTTTGAAAGGCTGTTTTTTAGTTATACATTTCCCTAAATGTTTATTCTCTTTTATGAAAGTTTCCGCTATATTGTTATCCTTACTGGGCATTTGAGCTCACCCCTTTTCTATGTTTTATTTTTCCCAGGAAGTGAAGAAGTAAATTATGAATGACCTGCAGGGATATTATGTGGGGATATGAGTGTGGATTATGGAGACATTATGTTGTTGTAGTAGTTTTTCATTTTATGATGTAATGTAAAACTTATGAATATATCTAGTCTTTCCAAGGCTACTATACCAATCGGTCTTTCGATATTTGATCTTTCTTGTGATCATGCGAATGTTATGTAATAATGCACCGACTCTGGGTAACTAGGGTCGGGGCGTTACAGTTGGTATCAGAGGAAGTTTAGTACAAACCTTGGAAGCTAGATTTAGATAAACTCTGATTAGAGCACGAAGACCTAAGATGAACTTTGAGGATTACTATAGAAGAACTTCCTAGAATTTTGGTATTGTAGATATTTGGTGAGTTTTCCGAGCAATACATCCATGTCTGGATACGAGCAGGTAGAGGCGGCTCTGGCACAAATGTACCTAGGGGTAAAACCGGAAAACCCCGCTTTGAGCTAGACTTGAACGGGAACTGGTGCACGACAACGGGCCTTGCTGCACTCTTTGTTACGACACTCCCGGGGGATATGCTTAGGATAATTCTAATTTTCTTTACAAACCATTATGAAGGGTTTATGAGTATATAATTCCTCAAAGAAAACATTTTTATGATTATGGATTATATCCATAAATTGTTCAATTTATGTTAAGTGTTTTATAAGTATGGGATTATGTATTTTGATTCATAATCTGATCTAGTTTATGCCATTGTTTAGAAATGGAGCCTAGTGGAAGAAATGGAAACCGTATCAATGCACACACTCCATGTAGGGATTTCCCTCCTGCTCATGATAATTATAGTGGGGCTGGTGATGCAACTGGTGCCGATCAGCTAATCACCATACTGGGAAAACTTACTTTGGTTATGAATAATAACCTTACCCGTATGGAGCACCCTGATCAACAACATGGAGGATCAATGATAGAACAATTCATGAGGCAAAAACCACCAACGTTCAATGGGAGTACAAATCCATTAGTAGCTGAGCAATGGATAAATTCCCTAGAGAAAATATTTCATGCTTTGGGGAGCAGTGAAAGGGAAAAAGTTATCATGGCAGTTTACCGCCTCACTGGAGATGTTGATCAATGGTGGTCATTGATTCAAAACATGAAGGAAGATGATGAAGTATCAAATATGGAATGGAGGGAGTTCAAAGATCTGTTTTTAGAAAAATACTTCCCTCGCGACCATCGAGCAGATATGGAAAGGCAATTTCTAAGTCTGAGACAGAAGGAGGATGAGAATGTCGCAAAGTATGAGGCTAAATTTACAAGGTTTGCAAGGTACGCTGGTGATTATATACGTAACCAAAGAAGTAAGATTGATCGTTTATTTGATGGGTTAAAACCATTTCTTTGTCGAGCATTAGTCTCACAATCCTTTTCGTCATACGAAGACATTGTCTCATGTGCTATCACGACAGAAAAGGAATTCTCTAAGTCTTATGACTTTAAAGCAAAGCAAGAGAAGAAGATACCTGCTGATCAATCTGGGAATGGAAATAAGGGGAAGAAGGGAAAGGTTGAATATCCATCCTGTGGTAAATGCGGGAAGAAACACCCTGGTACTTGCTTGAAGGGAATGGGAGTCTGTTACATGTGTGGTGAAAAAGGCCACCAAGCTCGTGATTGCAAGGGGAAGAAGGAAGCTACCAACGTTCAGTGCTACAATTGCAGGGAGATGGGGCATTATGAAAATGAATTTCCTAAGCGTCAGGAGAACTTACCTCAGAAAAGGCCAAGGGATCAAGGCCAGGCTTATGCTATCACTACTGCTGAGGTAGAAGCTCCGAAAGACGTGGTGGCAGGTAATTTAATGGTTTCCTCAATTTTAGCAAATGCATTATTTGACTCTGGATCGTCACATTGTTTCATATCTTCCCAGTTTGCTAAAAAAATTAGATATTTCCAATTTGATTTAATAAGGGAGTTGTCAGTTAAAACTCCTAAGGGAAGTATCACTGCAACAATGTTTTGTGAATCAGTCCCCATTAGAGCACATAAATTTTCTTTATCTACTGATCTCATCGTCATACCTATGATTGAGTTTGATATAATCCTCGGTATGGGCTGGATTTCGGACTAT
This sequence comes from Viscum album, assembly GCA_963277665.1. Lineage (NCBI taxonomy): Eukaryota > Viridiplantae > Streptophyta > Magnoliopsida > Santalales > Viscaceae > Viscum > Viscum album. The sequence continues at coordinate 666,305,769 of OY728165.1, read as the reverse complement.
GATGCGAAGATTTATTGTAAGAAGAAAGAGGTTATGATTCTTGATGATAATGATAAGGAACACCTTATTTTTAGAGCAGAATCGTCACTACCTAATTCTTATTTAGATCCACCCCCAGTAGCTCAACTTAATTCAATTATTGGGGAGGAAGAGAATGAAATAACTTTCGGTGAGGAAAGGAATGTTCAAATAGAGGATTCACCTGTTGTGAAAGAATTTGTAGATGTATTTCAGGAAGATTTACCTGGACATCCTCCAGAACGAGAAGTTGAGTTTTCCATTGATTTAATTCCTGGATCAAGGCCTATATAGAAGACCCCTTATAGAATGGCCACTGTAGAATTAGTTGAACTAAAGAAACAACTTGAGGAATTGAGTAATAAGGGATTTATTCGCCCTAGTGTTTATCCATGGGGAGCCCCTGTTCTTTTTGTTAAAAAGAAAGATGGATCTATGAGGTTATGTATCGACTACAGGGAGATCAATGCTATAACGATAAAGAACAAGTATCCCCTACCTCGCATTGATGATTTATTTGACCAACTGCATAGAGCTCAATACTTCACAAAGATTGAACTTCGATCTGGATACCATCAGTTGTGTGTAAAGAAGGAAGACATTCCGAAGACAGCATTTCGAACCAGGTACGGGCATTACGAGTTTACCGTTATGGCGTTTGGATTGACTAATGCACCCTCTGTATTCATGGATCTGATGAATAGAGTTTTCAAGGAGTATCTCGATGAATTTGTGGTGGTATTTATTGATGATATCTTGGTATACTCCAAAACCTACGAAGATCATGAAAATCACTTGCGCATTATCTTGAAGACTCTGAGGAGGCATGAATTATATGGGAAGTTTAGCAAGTGTGAATTCTGGCTTCAGGATATTTCTTTTCTTGGCCATATTCTCTCTAAAGATGGAATCTCTGTTGATCCTTCTAAGACAAATGCAATCCAAGAATGGCCAGCACCTACGAGTATAACTGAGGTACATAGTTTTATTGGTTTGACAGGTTATTATCGACGTTTCGTCCAGTGTTTTTCCCGATTGGTTAACCCATTAACGAAGCTCACACGTAAAGGGGTTAAATTTTTTTGTACAAAAGAGTGGGAAGAATGTTTCGAAAAACTGAAGAGAAGATTAGTCAATGCTCCTATATTGACTCTACCATCGGGGAATGATGGGTTCGTTATTTATAGTGATGCATCCAATAAAGGACTTGGTTGTGTCCTTTTGCAGAATGATAGAGTTATTGCCTATGCATCATGACAGTTGAAAATTCAGGAACAAAACTATCCTACTCATGATCTTGAGTTAGCAGCTGTGATCATTGCTTTGAAGATATGGATACACTACCTCTATGGTGAAAAATGTGAGATTTATACTGATCACAAGAGTTTGAAGTATATTTTCTCACAAAAAGAACTCAACATGAGGCAAAGGAGATGGCTTGAATTACTCAAGGATTATGATTGCACGATACACTACCACCCGGGGAAAGCAAACAAGGTGGCAGATGCTTTGAGCAGAAAAGACCATGGAGTTTTGAACATGATGAGAATTGAAAGGGATCCAATTTTCATGGATCTAGTGAAGATGGACATGGGAATAACCAGGGAAGGTGAAACATCAATGCTTTTTAAAATGGTTGCGAAACCATCTTTACTGGAAAGGATTAAGAGTTCTCAGACCGATGATGAAGAATTTCAGAAGAAGATTAAAGCTGTGAATGATGGGAGATTGAGAGACTTTGTGTATGAAGATGGAATTTTGAAATTCGGGAAGAGACTTTGTGTTCCCGATTTACCTGATCTGAAAAGGGAATTGCTGGATGATGCTCATAGTTCCAATTTCTCTATACACCCTAGGAGAACCAAAATGTATAGAGATTTGAAGGAACATTTTTGGTGGGACAACATGAAGAGGGAGATTGCTGATTTTGTGTCAAGATGTATGGTTTGTCAACAAGTGAAAGCTGGAAGGAAACAGCCTGGAGGAGTCATGCAACCTCTTCCCATACCGGAGTGGAAATGGGACAATACTACGATGGACTTTGTCATGGGGCTACCAAAGAATCCTAGAAGGAACGATGCAATATGGGTTATTGTTGATCGTCTTACCAAGTCAGCACATTTTCTTGCTATAAGAGAAGATCTACCCCTGGAACGTCTAGCAATACTATACATTAATGAAGTTGTGAGACTTCATGGAGTACCCCTATCGATTGTTTCTGATCGTGATCCCCATTTTACTTCAAGATTTTGGAAAAGTCTTCAGAAATCTCTAGATACTGAACTTCATTTGAGCACTGCTTACCACCCTCAGACAGATGGACAATTAGAACAGACTATTCAAACCCTAGAAGACATGTTGAGATCTTGCTCACTTTACTTTCAGGGTATGTGGGATCAATATTTACCACTGGTAGAATTTTCCTATAACAATAGCTTCCATTCGAGTATTCACATGGCACCATATGAAGCGTTATACGGAATGAGATGTCGTACACCAACCTGTTGGGATGAGGTTGGTGAAAGAAAACTTGTAGGCCCAGAACTGGTGGAGGAAACGGTGGAAAAGGTGAAGGTAATCCAAAATCACATCAAAGCAGCTCAAAGTAGGCAGAAGAGCTATGCCGATAATCGAAGGAAGGATTTGGAATTTGAAGTCGGTGATCAGGTTTTCCTGAAGGTATCTCCATGGAAGGGAGTCATACATTTTGGTAAGAAAGGTAAATTGAGTCCCAGGTACATCGGACCTTTCGAAATTCTAGAACGAATTGGGGCTGTAGCTTACCGATTGGCAATACCGCCAAGTCTCTCCAAAGTTCACGATGTGTTCCACGTATCTCTGTTGAGAAAATACATGCCTGACCCAACGCATGTACTCACCTATGAGGAATTAGAAATGGAACCCGATCTGTCTTATTGTGAAGAGCCTGTCAGGATTTTTGATACAAGAGAACAAGTACTGAGAAACCGGACGACGCGTCTGGTAAATGTTTTGTGGAGAAATCATAAGATGGAAGAGGCAACGTGGGAACCCGAGAAACTTATGATGAAGAACCATCCAAGTCTTTTTATGCAGTAATACCCTATAAATTGTGAGGATGCAATTATTTGAAGTAGGGGAGAATGTAACACCCCAAGCTTCCACGGTACATTTCTCTTCGAATAATGCGATAGCGTGTGTTGTACGCAATCTCGAGTTCTAACACACACCACAACTAATTAAACTAGCCGTTGTGAATAGTAATACCTACTTTTCGAAATAATATATATTTTATATTTCAAAATGGACTTCATTTTTGGATTCGGAATATTGAAATTAGCCTAGGGTGAAATTTTGGTACTTTTCAGATAACTTTTATATTTTGATGAATAGTGAAAATTACTAAATTTTAATTAAAATCAACTTTTTTAATCAAAATAATTAATATTGATAAATTCTGAATTTGAGTGGTTTTAAAGTATATTTAGAATATATTTTTACCATTTAATTTAATGTTTGTCATTGGACATAATTTCACAATTAAACCAGACATAAACAAGTGTTAATCTTTTGATAGTTATTATCTCTTAAAAACACGCTTTTTATTTTAACAACGAGAAATAATTTTAAATTAATTTCTGCCACTTCTGTGTTTTGAATTTGGAAAAATGGATTACATATTTGGAATCAGGATGTCCAAATTATGTAAATAGGTAACTTTTATTTTTACACATTTTGAATTATTACTGCGTAAATATTTTATTTACCATGGTTAAAGGGTAAATCCGGTAAATAAGGGTTGAAAAATAATATTATAATAATACAAAAATACCCTAAAACGTGTCCTAAACTTATTGGTGGACACATACCCGACCATGGGAATCCTTGGGACGATTTGGGGACCCCTTAGAGACACTTGTATGTGGTAGGGACACATTATATTAATAAAGTTAAAATAAAAATAAAAATGGCATAAGCTTACATCTTTTAGAAGAACAATTTTTACATAGGGTTATACATGTTGTATTTTAGATTATAAATATTCATTAGAAATCTAAAACGATTTCCTACATAATTATATTTTATTTATAATTTTTAGACATCAAATAATTTAAATTATTAATGACACAATAATGATGCAATGTTTACCTCATTAATAAATCATTTAAATAAATAAGATTATAATGATTAAAATATTATCTAAAACCTGTCCAATTCTTATTAGTTGATGTTATTTAGAATATGAGTCATCTTATCTTAGAACTCAATGATTTTTGGACCATTATAAACAGAATATAATTATATTATAAAGTAATAATTTCACTCTTTCCTAAAGAGCCCCTCCTATCCCTTATAAAAGGAGACCACTTCTACTCATTCCTCACACCTCTCAAGCCACTTGGATCGTCCAAACCCTGCCCAAATACTCTCCCAACATCCCTAACTACAACCTAGAGGCCTTAGTTTGATTAGAAATCCAACCTAAGGAGCCCTTTTGATCAAATCAAAAGGAAGAACCCGAAGAAGAGGTAATGTTTTCACCACCCCTTTTCAAGTTCCTTTCTTCTTTCACTTCTTCTTTCTTTGTTCTTACCATTCTAAAATAATAACTCCAGTATCTCACATATACTATGATGTTATTATAAATATGTTACAACCATATTCAGTATTCTATCCACCCTTTGAATAACATGTCACCATACGTGCGTACGTACGGCTTACCGTCTCCACGTCGTGGTGTAATTGTTATTCAATATATTATTATTTGGATGGGTATAATAATGATGTACAACTAATGTAAATAATAAATATAACATGTTAATTATTCTGTATATATGATATAACATCCATTTATATATTATTTTAATATCAAAAGAATGATATTCTCGCTCGTGCGTACGTACGGACTACCGTCTCTACAAACGCGATAAGATTCATTCTCCATCGTATCCATTCAAGTATAATTATCATTTGATGATTTAAAAATGATGTTTAAGGACATGATATCATTCTAGATATGAATAATATACAGCCTATCCATTACAAACATGGCTTACGTAACAAAACATATAAAATAAAACAAGTACGTTAACACCCGAAACAATGATTATACTAAGATATTATTATCAAATCAATATTAAAAGATAATATATGATATCATATTAATGTATATGATTCTTTTATAATTTAATAACAATTATTTCACCATTATACAGGAGGTTAACCTACCCCAACCAAGTAAAAGTACAAGGTAAGAGTTATTTCACAATCTCTTCATTATCCGAGGTTGTTTATATGTAATAATCTACTGTGATCTCTTTGTCATCCACATCCATGTTTCTCCAAAATGTATTTCAAAAAATTTATATTATTTACAAGAATATGGGTTAAAGTCATTTATACCCTTGTTTTACTTTTTATAAGAGGAATCTTTCCATCGTTTTCAAAATAAAAGGAGATATTTCATTAAAAAAATATTGATTTCATCTATGTCAACATCCTTTGATGGATTTTATGATTATTTGAAGTTGATTTATTATGATAAAAAACTTCTATATTGTATTGAAGGTTTTGTGATATGTTTGACTGTGGATGTGCTATTTTTATACCATTCATAGTTTATGGTGAAATTATTGACATTTCGTATGCTAGTTTTAATACGAATGTTTATGTTATGTTTAAACCTTTTCATATGGGAATGCATTGGACTTAGTAAGTAACGGGTGGAGCCCGCTATAGCTCCTCGATGCATCGGTAGGTCTCATGAGACAAACTACTGTCTTGGCACAAGGCCTTGACAAAATCTTATTTTTAGTCTTGGCACGAGGCCTTGGCTATGTGGTTATGATAGTCTGGCATTATGCATTCCAACATTATGAAAGTGGTTAGTGATTTTGCATGTGATTATTCGATTAGTAGAATATCCATGTGAATGAGTAAATGGCATTATTTTATTTTATTTATACCATACAATGTTGAATGTTCAAGTTTGAAAGGATGTTGTTCAGTTAAACATTTCCCTAAATGTTTATTCTCATTTATGAAAGTTTCCGCTATATTGTTATCCTTACTGGGCATTTGAGCTCACCCCTTTTCTATGTTTTATTTTTCCCAGGAAGTGAAGAAGTAAATTATGAATGACCTGTAGGGATATTATGTGGGGATATGAGTGTGGATTATGTAGACATTATGGTGTTGTAGTAGTTTTTCATTTTATGATGTAATGTAAAACATATTAATATATCTAGTGTTTCCAAGTCTATTAAACCAATCGGTATTTCGTGATTTGATCATTCTTGTGATCATGCCAATGTTATGTAATAATGCACCGACTCTGGGAAACTATGGTCAGGGCGTTACAATATCTTTGTATATTGATTTGTTCCACAATGGATTATTTATCAAATATTATTCCGGAATTTTAAACCCATACTGAGAATTTAATCTCAGATATTTCTATTGTTTTCCTCTTCCCTTGAAAACCTAGAAGGGTATTACGTATGATAAATGGATTTTTGAGGAAAATAATGATGTTTTTTATGTTTTGAAAAGATGTTTTTCAATATAATGTAATGTAATTCTCATTTTTGGAGACGATATTCTATGGATGTTCAACTATTAGACCATTTGTGTTTTGATATATGTACCATTTGAATTGAAATATCCCTTAAATCTATGGAGCTAGATTTGCGGTTGTTTAAATTATAATTAGAGGATAGTTTAATAGAAATCATACGAATTATACATAGAATGAAACACATATAACCTAATTAAAAAACAATAATGGAAAAACATAATTACAACATATCAATTCTAAATTTAAGGAATAAATTAAATAAAATGTACTTTAATGGATAAATGAGGTGGTATAATTTTTAAGAATAAATTTTATGATTTCCTTAATGTTCACATAATATTGGGAATGTAATTAATGGAATGAGGTTAAGAGTTTAAGAAAACTAACCTAATGAAACCTATATTGAACCATGTGTAATATAGGTTAACAATAAATTATAATATTCTAAAATTTGGACACCTTAGACATTCATAAGATGTATTATTTAAAATTTATATAATTTATATTCATTATATATTTTTTATCACTAATTATTAATTATTTTAGTTTTATCTGAAGATGAGAAATAATAGGTTATTGGTTATATTATAATTTTGTAGTTGGTATCTCACTACATGTATTAATTATATATTTAATATATTAAATATATTAAAAAATTATGATCATCAATGTAAACACCCAAAGATAAATATAAGGATTTTTATCTTGATCATGATGATGAGACCGAAGTTAGTATCATTGAAAAGATAGATATTTTTTGGGAAGTAGATTTCGGAATATTATGGTAGAGATAATTTTGTAGATATATTTAGAGAACCTTTTATTGAATAAATAATATGTCCTCATAGTAATTTCATTTCTATGGAATTTATAATGTGTACCTTATATAAATAAATATATATATATATATTAATTAAGAGAATATTTGGGTTTAGTAAGTATTAATCATTCAGAGAAATTACAAGGAGGGGATTTATTGAGGGGGTAGAATGTTTCATCCCAAAATTTCAATTTATTTTTCTTATGAATCAACTTTCATAAATTGAAATATAAAAGAAAAATAAACTATCATCCCAAAGTATTCTTTTATATAATTAATAAAACTCTTAATTTATAATGAATGTATTATTATAATCACATGGATATACTTTTATATTTCCATAAGAAAAATACACATCATGGGATGATTTAGAATAATGAAAAAATTGTAAAGGGATATTTAAATGAAAAATAATAGAATAATTACAAATACTCCATAATATTGAAATCTCAAAATTTGATCTCCCCTATAATAATGACCATAAAATAAAGAGAAGTGTTAGGAAAAAAACAAACAATATCAAAGAACCTGTAAAAACCTTCAAAAGAAATAATGAGTGAGATAATGTGAGATATATGGTTTATTTAATGGGAAATATGAATTTTAGGAATGAGTAACAATTAGAAATATATCTGATGTGAATCTTTACTATAAATCAATATCACAGTCCGTTATTATATTTGTTTTTGGTGAAATAACGTGACAATTGTGATTATTTAAAAAATAAAATCTTTTGGAAACTATATAAATCTATAATTAAAACTGTGTTTGAATATAAATTTAGGAGTTCTAAATAAACATTATTAACATTAAATTAGCATAAAAATAATTTTTAAATGATATTGTTAATTAATATGGCCCTAAGTATTTTTTTATTGGTCAACATGTTTATTTTAATATTAAATTACTAAATTGAAATATATATATATTTATTTTATTGAAAAATTATTATATTTATATAATTATATTGGTAAAATAAAATTAATTTTTTGAATATTCACATCAAATTTATCATAGGGAGATTTTTTTATTAAATTTATAAAAATTTTGATATTTTAAAAAAAATGATAAAATTGATTCATTATTATGAATTATAATTTTACGATATCATTATTATGTCATCATAACTAAAAAATTAGTAAAAATTCTATTTTGTAAAATTAAAAATAAATAAATATTAAATTTATTTAAAAAATATTAATTTTAAAATATTATTTTTTACATTTCATTTTTGAAACATAAATTGGATTTTTTTAATTAAAAGTTATTTTTGTTTTCTATAGATGAATTGAGTTTAATATAAGTGTTATTTTGGTTTAGGAATTCCATTTATATACAAAATCCTTCTAATTATAGTTGAAAATATAAAAAATTTGTTTTAATGGAATGATATCATAAGTGGGTTTATTAGTATTTAAATAAAATGTATTTTACACATTAATCCACCCTGTTCAATTAATAATACCCCCTTTCCCTTCACAGTTTATACAACAAATACATATACCATGATTTCTCTCTCAAATCCACCCTTAAATAGTCTCTAAAAGGTTGTTCCTAGGATATAATAAGTCCCTCTATGGCTTTAAGAAGCATCCCTACGAGCTAACCGATTACTCTCACTTCATTTTTTTCAAGCAGCTTCTATGTAATTAGCCTTTTTTGAATCTGAATTGATTATGTGGTCATGAATTTATAAATACCCTTATATTATCTAGTTGATATAATAATAATGGGATATAATTTATCTCCTCTCATTATATTGTATACCTAACCTATTATAATTTATTAAGTGATCCCTTCTTCCTGTTCTTTGATTCATTTCATTCATTTGTATTAGCTATTTGATTCTCAGTATATTATATTGATATTTTATTTTAAATAACCATATTAATATTTATATGATGTATTTTTAATTATATAATTCATTTAGAACTCATTTTTTTACCTTAATAAGACACTATAATGCACAATATTTCTCGTAACCGTAAAACTGCCCTTAATTTAGTAAATAAAATTGTGACTGTTTTTACTAGAAACGATATCCCTATATGGATAAAAACATGTTGGAATGGTTTTGGATCAGATTTATCTAGGGATTAAAACCATGAAATAGTATATTGGGTATATCCAAGCCTTCATTCTAATGCACGATGAGTGGGCTTTACTGTGCAATAGGTTTTACCCTCTCATATAATTTTCTTTGGGTAATTCAGTTACACATTATAAGCCATAGTATTAGATCAAAATATATTTAATGATACTTAAATTCAACAGATATTTCTACTCCATGAATGTACCCTTATCTACATACTGTTTTCATTATTTGAATTGGGTAACTACCCTTTTCATTGAGAACATCCTATAGTTTTTGAAATATGATTATCAGATATTAACAACGATACATTAATTATTCCAAATGAAGGGTTTATTTCCCATCCAATTTTCTATAAATATTAATTTTCCCAATAATTCTATATATTTAAAATGTATTATTCTTTCCCTATTCCATTATATTTTCCAATTAAAATGTTTTATTATTGATATATGATCTCTTATTATAATTATCCATTAATATATCCACCTTTCTCAATCAATATATATCGGTTATCATTAATATCCATGTCAATACCTTTATTGATTCTTATTATTAATCATTATTCATATATATTTCCATACATCTAATGAATGGTGAAATTATTAACTTATGAGTATACCATTTATCTATTTGATATATACACCCATGACATCACTATATCGATTGATGTATACATACAGAGACTGTCACTGAATTTTTATTACGGCATATAAAATTATACAATAAAATTATTTATTTTATACAATAAAATCTTGTATGATATTCCTCATCGGGGAATGGATTCTATGAATTTATGTTTTTCATGTCCCTGAAAATTATTCCATGTAATATTTTGATATTTTTTGGAATTCATTGGTCCTTTATATAACAGGTGGGGAATAATATTATTTATCCTCTAAATTGAAAACTAGGTCTATTGATACAATTATGATAAGGTGGTGGGATAATACTTAGTTTTTACAATGTATAGGCATAATAACTTGATGATATGTCTTAATTTTCATTGTATTATGAATTCTCATCATTATAATTTCAATTACTGTTATCCTGGATTTTATTTATTATTATGATTATTATTGATATATTCATTCTCTTAGTATCATTTCATATGGCATAATTCATTTTATTTATTCATTCCAAAATGTTTTATTTATAAAAATTTCCTTTGTATTTACACCTTTTCTGAGAATCTAAGGTCACCCCTCCATAATGTTTTACTATTCCCAAGGAAACAAAGAACATTTCTGTGTATGATAAATGGATTTAAAAGGAGAATAACAATGTTATTTATGATTTAAAATGATGAATTTATTTATAATGAAATTTAAATCTCATATATTTATCTGATTTATTATGTCTATTATAATGTGGGATCCTTTATATAGTGATATATGTATCAATTTTAATAATCCACCCACCAGATCAAGGGTGCTCAATCTGAGGTTATTAAATTATCTCATAATTCCATTCATCATATCATGCCACCCAAATGACCCGACCTCCATAAAAAAACATGACACCATAATCCATAGTAACCATAGATGGTTCATCATTGTTTTTAATATATATAGATAAATGTTGAACTCGGGAACCATGGTAAATATTGACACTTATATATCCTCTCCAATGATACAAAATACATAGTTCACACTCACGTTTACTAAAAAAGTATTACAGAGACTATATTTTTGTGTTATTGTAGAACTATATTTCAAAGTAACATAGATTCATTGTTATTAAACTATATTATCTATGATAATAATATGATGTATAAGGTTCAAAATAATAAAACTATTCATGAATAGAATGGGTTTATACAAGCTATTATTATCCCATTCATTATTGTATTTATACAGAAGGATTTATAAAATCAAGAATAGTGAATTATATTGATCCTACTTGGGTGGATTTATCTAAAATAGGATCCTCCACAAGTTTGATATTGAAATAAAGAAATTTATGATCATGGTAAATAATATAATCAAGGATTATTAGTAAATGTTTTCCTTATGAAATATATGGCATGGAAAGAGATAACCATGAAAGAATAGAGTGTTGTTGGACTAGTTTTCCATACTAAAATATTTTCATCCTCAACCTATGATACATTGAGAGTGGTCATATATAATCCAAATAGATTATTTGTGGATACACCAATGATATTTATCTATAATATTTGTAATGATCTCTCTTATTTGATAGTTAATATATGTTATAAAAAAATATAATTCCCATAGAGATTGGCCAAATAATATATACCATAACAACATAGCATCCATCCACTGCTTGTTTTCTTCTATCCCTATATGATATATTCATAGTTCAGTGATAGAACTCACCATCATATACCAGAAAATTATGTATTATTTATATTTCAAATCAGATTTTCAGCTGTATAAATTGAGTATGATATAAATTTTAAAAATAAATTTCTTTGGGACCCTAATAAATAATATCACATTTATAGATATGAAATATAAAACACTATTTATGAACATGGAAACACCCTCATATGAAATTAAATAAATTTTATAATAATAGATTTTTACTATAATTGTATATGTTGAATTAATATTTTTCTATAAATGAATTCATCTAGTGGATTGTTGGGAACCCAAATATATTATCATGATGTTCTATTCGAAGAAACCATGCTATCCATCATTGTGTTTGGAATGGTAACCTACATTTTGTTGGATGTGAATACAGAAATATTTAATAGTTTTGTATGGAAAAATACCTATTTCATATAAGATATACAGGAAGGGTCGATATAATGAAATTTAAGAAAAAAACTACCCAAAAATCCACGTAAGGGGAATGATTCAAGAAGGTCTACACATTTGTGGATAGTTGAATATATAACACATCAAGATTTAGTGTGACATTTATATCAAATAAATTTATAAATTTTTATATTTTTCATTACAAAAATATGTACTTTATATTTCATTACATGCAACAAAATTTTAGTCTTTCATTGCACTCAACAATGATATATGCATGTGTTACATACAACTATGAGTTTAACTCATGTTACAAATGAAATCGAGGTTTATCATAACTGTAATATATTATTAATACTATTAAAACATGAAACGAATAAAACCCCTACCATGAAAAATGTTATCGAATGAAGATATCGTGGAAAACGGCGACGCGGGGTGAGGTTCCGTATATGCTGACGGAGAATGTCTGATAATGAAGCAGTGCCTCCCTTCCTTTCACGCAGAGAGAAAAATTGAATGGCGGAATGTCATTGATGAGTTCCCACATTAGTGCATCCTCCATTGTCAAGGAAGAAGAAGAAGGAAGAATCTGGGTCTCCGAATCGACGTTACGTGATGATGAAGAAGAAGTAGTAGTAGAAGAAGAAGAAGTTCTTTAAAACCCCACAAGCTCTCTTCCCTTACCCTCAACACCACAAATGCGAACCCTTCAATAAAAAATAATGGTTCCACATTATTTAATCAACCTAAGCCAATATTTTCCAAAATAAATTCAAAAGTTGAATTCACTTAATTTAATGTGTGTGTTGGCTAGAGTTTCTGGAGGGAGAGAGTGAGGAAATGGAAGGTTATTCGTTAAAGATAAGTTTACAAAAAAATTAAAGAGGGAGTTAGGGAGTTTAAGAGGAATTTGAAGGGGTGGGGTTCATGTGGGCCCCACCTCACCTTTAATCCTCTCATGGGTGGTAAACAACAAGTGGGTCCCACCCCCAACTTCCTTACTTAGGTTATAACCACTTAAGAGAGGGTCAAAGTGTTGTAACACAACACTAAATCCACTTAACAAGAAATGAAAATATAATTGTAACAATTATATATTATCCCTCACAATTTTTAAACCAACTCCTCCCAAGAAAACACAACTCCAGAAAGGGTCTTCTTAAGTAATTACCGGCCCTACGGTTCCATCGGTGCCCTCGTATTTTGATTCCGTGCACCGGTTCAAAAGATAGAAAAACCCTCTCGTTCATTCACTGAATGTACCCGAGCTAATCGTCGGAAAATGATTCTGGGCACACCGGGCCTCAGAATCAGGCGCTGTCAGAAAATACCTTCCTGTAAAATCCCAACTAAAATTTAGAAAAAATTTCCCTTGAATTTTACGGGTCTTTACATTAATCCCACATCAGGTCTTTACATCCTCATAAATCTTAAACACAGACTAGGGATACAAAAGCGGTATTGAGCACGAATCTGAGCCTTCTGCTCCCATGTGCTTACCTGGAGATTCATGTACTGCCAAAGAAAGTGCACCCGATGAATCGAACGTCCTTATAGGATCCGGTCCTGTCGATACTCGGTCCCCAATGGAACCTCCGATAAATTCATCCCATCGCCCAAGTCCAGCTCCCCATGGCCGATGATATGCGATGGGTCGAGAACGTATCGTCTCAGTTGAGATACATGGAAGTTGTCATGCACCTGGTGCAACTGAGGTGGAAGGGTCAAGCGGTAAACCACCTCGTCTACCCTACTGAGGACCTAGAATGTTTCGTTGAACCTCATAGATAACTTTTCACCTCGGCCACGTCTCCGTAATTCCACATCGAGGTGAGACCCGTAAGAAAATGTGGTCACCATCTTCAAACTCTAGTGGTCTCTACCTCCGGTCAGCATAATGCTTCTGTCGGCTCTGAGCCATCCTCATCCCCTCCTGGATGACAAAGACCTTCTCTGGTCCCACAATAGCTACTATGATTTCTTCTTTGCTGATATGATAATTCGGTCTCATCCCCTAGATGAACCACGTTCTTTTCCTAATACAGTCAATCCGAACATGAATGATGTATTCATGCCATGGATGAAGTCGTAAGGCCTCAACGTTACTACCAAGAGATCCAACCGTCACTCTCACGTTTAAGGGTTGAGTCACACTATCGGCATCAGCATGAGGTCCCTAGGTCTCTTCCAGCAGGAATCTCGAATGTGAGGGTCAAGTCAACAATTTAAACCGGAACCACATAGTACTAAAAAAGGAAGGATTAAAATTTCACAAAGGTAAGTGTCTTTATATTATTGCAGCTCATGGTACAAAGACATAAATGTAACAACAACAACATGGAAATAGATGTACAAATAGTAAAAGGAAACCACTAGTTCTGCTCCTGTCCACTCGCTACCGGAGCTCAGTAGTCGTAAGATTCTACTTCCTGAAGATGAGCTCTCCCTTGTCCACGTGTTCCCAGTGGTCGGGGTGGACTTCCTGGTGGTGGTGGTGGAAACACCTTGAAGCGTCGTCCACCTCCACCTACACGACCAGCTCCCCTCCCTAGTCCTTCAGCTCCTAGAGGTCTCCCTTGATCGAACCTCTGCCTCTGCCTGGGAGGTTCTTCATTTAACTAGTGGTCATCTGCATGGAGGGTCGAAGAGTCACGTGCCATGTGACCAATCCCGCCGCAAGAGTAACACTGCATGGCAGGTCTGGCTCTGTCATTCCCCTTGGTGCCTCGCACTAACGACCCTGAGTCATGCGGTCGACCACCTATAGGTCTGGTCCTCTTGGACCTTTGCATCATCTGTCTACTGCCTGCTACAGAATACTCTACCACATGCCGGCTAGTGGTGGGTCCTGCTACTAGAGACTGCTCAGCAAGGAAAATCTCTACTAAGAGGGCTCACTCCAACACCCCTGTCTGCATCGAAATGTTGTGAGAAACAACAGAAGATCTAATCTCTCACCTGATCCCATGCTTGAAGGTTCGAGAGCTGATGAACGGGTCCTGTACCATATCCGTGGAGTAGCGCGATAGGTTTGTGAACCTCGCTGAATACTGTTCCACTATCATGCTTCCCTGTCACAGCTGAATTATCTCTTATATATGCACCACTCGAAGGGTGGTTGGTACAAACTCTGCCCAAAACAGGCTATCGAAGTCTGCCCATAGAAGTGTCACCTCGTCATGCATCTTGAGCATCAGACTCCACCATCTTCCTGATGCTACCTAAAAAAATCTTGAAGCAAGGATAACCATGAAGTCTGCTGGCATCCCCACTAGCCTGAAAACTCTCAGCACAGCCTCCAGCCAATCCTCAGCCGCCTGCGGGTCCATCTCTCCACTGAACCTGGGTGGCCTCTGGTGCTGGAACTTGTGCAGTGCGCTTAAGCGACGATCCCCCTCTACTGATGGGGGTGGTGGCATCGATGGACCAACGGGTATTAGTACCGCTTGTGCCTCCTCTAGGGCCTCAATTGGGATAGGGCCATGTACTGAGGCCACCTTGCTCGGTGGGCAGTCAGTACGAAAAACTCTCGAGGCTCTAGCTGGTGGTCCGCGGGGAGGCATCCTAAATGAAACAAACATGACATGGTCTAATGGTTTATACCTGGTGAGATGACCTCGTTTGAGCTGACTTTTAAAAACACATGGAAACACACACACAATCAGTGTTTTCATGAAAAAATTCAGAAATCAGTTGTCAGGGTCCTAGTGTATGGATACGTCGGCCACCCACAGCAACACTGGACTCCTTGAACTAAAAATCACACTCAGTACTCTTAACAATGTTGCTTCATAGAAAGAAAATATCATAGTTATTAGTTCTACGGTAGAACTGACTCCTATGATACCAATTTGTCACGACCCGTCCTCAGGGCCTGTGTTGTGACTACCCCAAGCCCACCTTCCATAGGTCTGGAGCTGGCGACTAGAACCAAAGGCGTAAATCCCAATAATTGGGAAGACATTTCCTTTATAAAAGTAAACAAAACACCACAGAGTACAAGTAGAAGTAAAACACTAATTACACAAAAAAGTGTGGAAATGTAAATGGGCCAGAATACAAACCCAATCGAAAGTACACCTACAACTGAACAAAAGGACAACAGAAAAAGAAAACAGCTGGAATAATGGACGCAGCGCTTGGGCGTCCTCTTCAGATCCTACCTGAAGGGTAGGTACAGATATCACAGCTCTTGTATCGTCCACCACAGATCTTACCTGAAGGGTAGGTACAGATGGCCTCCACAACTCTCTTGCCTATCAACCTCCTTCAGGTATCATCTCGCCGTGATGTCCACCTCCTGATACTGACTCGTCACGAGGTCCACCTCCGGGTATGGTCAAGTCCTCGAACACACGGCCTCTGTCAGCACTGCCCGTCATCTGCAACACACACAATGAGGTGTGGGCATAGCCCGTTCAGGGGTGAGTATAACGATACTTAGTAGGGACCCTGAGACCCTCATGGTCTCACTAAATCAAACAAGGATAACCATAAAGTAGATCTCAACAGATAACCTCTACATAGGTATATGCCCATACATATACCTAAGTTATCATGTAACCCATCTCAATCACGAGAAAACACAAAGATTAAGAAATTAATGGATAACCACTACCAAGGTATATTCCCATACATATACCTAGTTATCAAGTGACCCATCTAAATCATGAGGTAAACACATAGGTCATAGACTTAGATCAAACCAGGATTTTCATTATCGAAACTGTAACCGCTAAAGAGCCCCATCTCTGGAGTTTATAGTGGTTCTATCACGACTCCGAGGTACTTCTCACTAACCTAAGACTGCTGAGTTACTTCTCCTGTCGAGTACCACGGGTCTGCCACCTCACACAGTAGTGCTCCATCGCCATGGGTCTTCCACCTCAAACAGTAGTGCTCCCACTCATAGCCTACAGAGGTACTCATCCTGTCGAGTACGGCAGGTCTGCCACATCACAATGTAGGGATACTCTTCCATGGGTCTACCACCTCATAATTTAGTGCTCCCCACTGGGCTATGGTAGTCACTCCGAATCGAATCGGACAAGCAGTCATCGGTCACAGCCAGCTACATGGTCTCCTTACATTGTATGCTCATATCCGGGAGGGTCCTCTCCCCGAGCTACAGGTCGATAATCCAAGTTCACAAGTCCCACGAAAAAGTATCTCAAAATGCCTCTTCATTATAGGGGTCTCAATGCAACAGACGGCGTGTCAATCGCACGCTCGGTCTATGAGTTATTAGCCTTTTGTCCCAGGGGCCCGGTTGGTTTCGTGTGTGAACCAACCCGACCGTATCTCAACTGTACCCCGAACACTCAAAGGGTATACTCATAGGTACCGTTTCTCAACAAGATCAACAACGCCGAGGACAGTTCGTCCGGAGCTCAAGATATAAGTGTCTTCGCTCCGAGGGCCCGGTTGGTTTCGTGTACGAACCAACCCGGCTTAACCCAAAGTACTCCGAAACATTGAGTGTAATATACTGAAATGACCGTCTCGATCCAAATATCGCATCATAGTTGACAATGTGTCGATCGGAGGTCCACATCCCATGTTATGGGAAAAATACCGTGAAAGGTCCGAAAGTGGGGGTTTCAGGATCCGGCCGACCCAGCCCGAGACCCCCTGGGTTGGCCCCCTTGGGCGTGGCCCGGCCATGCCGGGGTGGCATGGCCCGACCTGGGCACAGCCCAGCTCGGCAGCCCGGCACGCTGGCGGTCTGGCGTGAAGGCCAGGGGTCTCGACTGAACGGCCGCGCCGTTCGGGAGTACGAGGGTGCATGCTGCCCCACACCATTTGTAACTGCGGCCCCCGATAATAGGGGCCGCTCTCTACTGGCCAGCAGGGGGTCGTAACCCCCAGCTCTCCCCCTGACATGTCGTCCCGCTCCGGCCGACCGGCTTCTGCCACCACGGGACTGGCGACGGCCGGTCCCCCTACTCCGATGCTGGTGGCCCGGACCCAGCCGCCGGTCCCCCTACTTCACTATGGCCTAAGCCGTGGCATATTCTGTCCGGTGCAGCACGACGGTGTTGCACCCCTCCGCCGCGGCCCTGCTCTAGCCGTAGTGTCTTCGGGTGTTTTTCCAGTGTGGCATGACGACGCGACGTCTTGGTTCGATTTTCAGAATCGCGGCATGACGGCGCCACGCATCTTTGCTGCTCGTTTCTGCGTGGTGCGACAGCACCGCATCACCTTCCTTTGAACCGCTACAACACAAAATAATAAGGGAGGAGGTTCAGCCATGTTTGTGTGGTCTGGACCCCTCCCGTTAAACGATAGAAAGCGGTCCAATTGAACGTGGAAAGATGACGAAAGTAATTCACGAAAAGAAACACGTAAAACCCCTACCATGAAAAATGTTGTGGAACGACGGTGTCGTAGAAAACGGCATCATGGGGTGAGGTTCCGTATATGTCGACGGAGAACGTCCGAGAAGGAAGCAACATCTCCCTACCTTTCACACGGAGAGAAAAATTGAAAGGCGGAACGTCGTCGGCGAGTTCCCACGTTAGTGCCTCCTCCTTTGTCAAGGAAGAAGAAGAGGGAAGAATCCAGGTCTCTGAATAAACGTTCCGTGATGAAGAAGAAGAAGAAGAAGAATAATAATAATAATAAGTTCCTTAAAAACTCCCATGCTCTATTTCCTTACCCTCAACACCACAAATGTCAACCCTTCCAAAAAAATAATGGTTCCATATTGTTTAATCAACCCAAGCCATGCTTTTCCAAAATAAATTCAAAAGTTGAATTCACATAATTTAATGTGTGTGTTGGCTAGAGTTAATGAGAGAGAGAGTGAGTAAATGGATGGTTACTCATTAAAGATAAGATTACAAATAAAATTAACGAGGGGGTTAGGGAGTTTAAGAGGAATGTGAAGTGGTGGGGTTCGTGTGGCCCCCGCCTCACCTTTAATCCTCTCATGGGTGGTTAACTACAAGTGGGTCCCACCCCTAACTCCATTACTTATGTTATAACCACTTAAGAGAGGGTAAAAGTGTTGTAACACAACACTTAATCCACATAACAAGAAAATAAAATATAATTGTAACAATTATATTTTATCCCTCACAATTTTTAAAACAACTCCTCCCGAGAAAACACAACTCCAGAAAGGGTCTTATTAAGAAATTACCGGCGTTGCGGTTCCATCTGTTACCTCAAATTTCGATTCCGTGAACCAGTTCGAAAGATAGAAAATCCTTCTCATTCGGTCACTGAATGTACCAGAGCTAAAATTCGGAAATTTTTTCCGGGCACACCGGTCCTCTGAATCAGGTGCCGTCATAAACTGCGTTCTTGTAAAATCCCAAAGAAAATTTAGAAAAAATTTCCCTTGAAATTTACAGGTCTTTACAACCTTAGGTTGTTTCTCATGTTCATAGTCAAAGTCATGAGACTAGAAATGGGGGTAGACATCAGTAGAGAGGTAGTGGTCTAGGGTGTGGTCAGTTGCACGCAGCGGAGACAGTAGTTATAGTTGGTCTAGATATAATTGGAGGAATGATTAGTTTGTGTAGTACCCTTGTTTCTACCATGCTCTATTTAAAAACTTTGCACACCTCTTTTTCACTTACACTATTCCATGATCTATGACTAAACATATAGAGGCTTCCTATGCCCCTGGTTTGGAGTACCCTAATCAGCAGCCAAAATACCTTGTTTGATGTGCTCCAGGTGTGAGGTGTGATGATGGGACCACATTTGTCCAATGAGGTTGTTTTATTGATACATATAGTGGTATAAAATTCCATCCTCATCATCTAATGGAATTATTACACACAATTTTTTATCGACTGCTTTCATAGGGGAGTCATTTATTCAGATGTACATGTCTAGAGTGTGGTTTTTCTTGGTGAATAGAGTTATCAGTGTCTAGTCGGTGAATATATCCCATTTTTTCTATGTTGGATGAGTAATTATTATAATTAATGGATACCAAAATGATATATTTACAAAGGGTTATTAGAGAGTTCCTATATGTTTTACCCAAGGAGGTTTTGGTGTTACCCACTTCGACGTGATGTTGAGTTTGGGATAGATATAAATCTGAATGATTCTCCAATTTAGATGGATATATATTAGATATAATATTCTATGTTGTGGTAGTTGGGGATTATGTTAGATGATCTGATGTGGAAGTGTTTTATCCAGAAAGATGTGTCACCATGTGGTGCTCTAGAGTTATTAACAATGAAGGAGGACGACGATCTGAGGTTTTTTATATAATACCAATGGAAAAATCAGGTGATGATCAAAAATAGACACCATATTCTAATGATAGATGATATTTTAATCTATATAAGAGAGGGGAGTTGGTTTTCTATGATTGACCATTGGTGTGGATGTCACATGATGCGGGTGAAGAGGTGAGATCTAAAAAATTCCATTTAGATGTTGGCATAAGAACGTTGTGTTTGTAGTCATGCTTATTGGTGTTATGAACAGACCAACAAAGTTAATGGGACTTATGAAAATCATGTTTGATGAGTTCATGGATTAGTTCTTCACCATATTCATTGATGATATCTTCATCAACTCGGAGTCGGATGTGGATCACACAGAGTATCTTAGAACAACCTTCCATGTACTTCTACAGCACAAGATCTATGTGATGTTATCCATGGTTAAGTTCTATATAGGAGATGTGAACTTCCACTATCATGTGGTGTATCACTAATGTGTGTTAGTATACTTGTAAATGGTTCAATTAGTTGTTTCTAATGTAGATCTCAATCACATGGAATACGTTCAGAACAACGTTGGTCTCACATGCCATAATTGGATGTTTTTACCTAATTTATCTTGAGTCATATCCAAATAGAATGATTTTACTAGGAAGGGATATGATTTTGTGTCAATTTATTAGTTCCAACCATCATTATATTTCATAAAGAGAAATTTATTCAGTGATCCAGAGCTCTGGGTTCTTAATGAAGTGGTAATGATAACAATGTATTTTGATACCTTCTATGTAGGCATGGGATGTGTACTGCTGAAGAAGAAGGCTGTGATAACTTTTGGGTTTTGGTAGTTACTCTCAGATTAACATTATTATACTACCCATGATCTGGATCTAGTTGCAGGTATGTTTCTGATAATGTTGTGGTGGAATTACCTCATTGGTGGGTACTTTTTGGTTTTTATAGATCACAACAGTTTGAGGTATATATTTTTTCACCGTCATCTGAATTTGCTGTAGTGGAGGTGGATAGATATTCGATAGGATTTTTATTTTGAAATCTCCTACACCTCATGAATGGGGAATGTTGTGGTTGATTCATAGAGAATGAGGTCATTTTAGGGTGTTCTTTGGTAGTTTGGGGATTCTTGGAGTGTAATGAATGAGTTGGAATCCTTTCTCATAAATGGGGGGGGGGAAGATAAAGGTAATGGCTATTTGTTTTAGATGATGGTGAAATATTCAATGATATAGAATGTGGAGGAGTCCCATTGAGGAATATATTTGGAATATGTGTTTTTAGATTGTGTATACCTTAGTGATTCACCATAGGGATGGTTTGAGGATGGTAATAAATAGATGTTGATTACCAAAAACATGTTTTTTTGTGTTGATGTGTGATGGAGTTCCTCAAGATTATCGTAACTCACCTTTGGCAGTACACCTAAATATTTTTAAGTTGTACTGTGGATTGAGGCTTCAGTTTTGGTTACGCAATAAGAAATTGGAATTAGTGAAGTTAATGATAATGTGTTTGGGTTTCAAAAAAACAATGTACAATAATCATGTTCGTAGTTGTTTGTTGTAGCCCTTGGATATTCCCAAGTTGAAATTGTATGATATCATTATAGATTTAACCACATGGCTACTAAGAAATCAGGGAGTTTTTGATGCTATCTTGGTGATCGTGGATCATTTTATGAAATCTTCCCACTTCATAGTTATCATGGAGTCACGTTAATTGGATGCTATGGATAAATAGTACTTGCATGAGGTAGTGTTGTTGCATATAGTTCAGAGGTCCACTATATCAAATTAGGACGTGCATTTTACCCCACTAGTCAAGAGGGTAATTTAAAATGTTTTAAGGAATTATTTATGCCTCATAAGTATATTCCAACCATAGATAGATGGCTAAATGGAATGAACTATCCAATCATTGGAGCATATGCTACAAGAATGCGTCTTGGACTTTTGTGGATCTTGGGTACAACAACTGCACTTTGAAATGGTTTCATTTAATAATTGTTATCACTAGTTTATTAGCATGACACCATATGAGTCTCTATATGGGATTCCCTTTACAAATAAAATAAAATATATAGAGTTTGGCGAGACAACCATTCTTGGTACTTATGTGGTGGAGATCACAATAGGGAAATATCACATCGTTCAAAAGAGGATAAAAGTATGGAAAAATTTTAAAAGTATTATGCCAATTGGAGAAATATTCCCTTAGAGTTTATGGTTGGAGGCCATATGTTTTTTGGTCTTTCCTTAATGTGGATATCAGAGGATTGGACAAGGAATTAATCTTTCTTCTAGGTTTTCTAGGCCCTTTGATGTGTTGGGGGAGTTAACAAGGTCGGGTATCAGTTGGAATTTCCACCACGGTGACATAATGATGGTGGTATGTGGTTCATCATATTAGTTAATCATATGAAGGTGCCTCATATAGTGATGTCTCACTAAGGATGCATCACTTGGTGGTGCCTCATCAGATGGTGTCTCACTAGAGGTTCCTCGTGAGCAGTGTTTCCCATTCTTCGAGTTTTTCTATTATGGTGTTCTTCATTAAAATAAAATAGATATAAGGCCAAATTTAAAAGTCATAGAGACCAATTAGAATTCCATAAATTAGTTTCCTTTTATTTATGGGTATATAGGATTTCAATGGTCTAACCATTTGTTATTGTATAGATATTTCTTCAATAGAAATATTAAACTATATATAATTTCAGCTGAATCATACCTGACCATCCTAAATTCGCAAGACCCTTCCCGTCAACCAAACATTATCCATTCACATGAGTCCAGATGTCCCGAAAACATTCTTCCATTTAGATAATTCTTGAGTATGTTTAGTGCTTTACTATAGGGTCACATTTTTATGTGGTCCCCTATTTGGCGGTAATCATGATGTGTTGATTGTTATTACAAGTAGTTTTATTCTTTGCCATTTTAGATGGTGCATCATCTGGGATGGGTATATATTTGTTTCCATTACAATGAAATTTATTTCATGATAATTAATGATAATATGATTTGTTAAATAATAAATTAATAGTTTTGAGGAAATATTATCCATTATCTTACTATATGTTTGATTTTTATATTTCAATGATATTGTATGGGCTAATAACTGACATAAAATTGTGTTAGTTTGGGGTCCTTGTTTTCACGTTGGATGGATTTTGGAATGAGTAATTTTTTGGATTCTTGTTGAATGATTATATATAGAAGTTAGTTAACCACATAAATTCATCTAATAATTAAATTCTTTGGGATAATACACTTTCTGTGAAAACCACAAAAATAAGTAGTGGAATTAGTAAAGGGATGCATTATTAAATATGAATTTTTTTTCATTGTATGTAATATAATGTAAAATTTTCGGTTGATGTGGTTTGTGTGTGAGGAGTAATTGGTTGAAATGTGGATGTATAGTGGGGTTGTGATCGGTGTGGTTTGATAATAGAACATGGATACAAAAATTGGTTCTGTTGTATTGGGTTATTGGATGTTGATATGAGTTGGGGATTGGGTATGTTAATATAACGTACTGGATGGATGAGTTGTTAGAAGTACAATAGTATCTATGTGGTAAATTTTCAGAGACGTTTCCATTAATTAAATTCAGAAAGCTAGACCCCATATATGTAATTAATTGAATGATGAATCGTTAATGTTATGTGCATCAATTTACCAGAGTTCTTCACGTCCTTAATGATTGTTAATATGTTGATTAATGTGTGTGTTGCATGACAGTTTCTCGGGTGGTGATGGAATAAATGTATAATTTTTTAATAATGTTTTAAATGTATTGGGTTAGTATGATTAAGAGAATGACAGTGGTTAAATGGAATTGGTTGGAAATGTGAAAAAATATTTGGGGCTTGTAGTGTAGTGTTGTGAATTTAGAGGTAGAAAAAAATGTGATGGTGTAATGAGTTGGTTGTTTTTATGAGAACCCATAGGTTGGACTAGAGTTTTTGAAACTATTCATATATTTATAATCTTGTAATTTATATATGTGCCCCACCCATATTGAGAACTATGTGAAAAACACCAGCATAGTCATAGAAGGTGTGTTTTCCCTAACACCCAGTGAGGAGTACTGATGGATGGGTATCATCTCTTTTCCACTCTCTCTTCTAGGGGAGGTTGGTATGCCACACGTTGTGATGGATGGAGGTTTGTTAGTGCATTAAATGGTGGTTGTGATGAACCACGGGTCATCAGGTGAGGTTATTTATTATCTAGGTCTCATCAAGTGATATTTGGTAGCCCAAGTGTTTACGAGTTAGGTGTTTGTTTCCCATGAGTCTTCAGGAGGAGTTGCAATGTGATTTCCCATGTTTCCTTGGATTAATATGTGATGTTATGTCTTTTGACATCAAGATATGTGCATTTAGGATGGGAGGTCGAGGTGTGTGTGGGAAGGGAGTTTTCTGAGGCCCAGGTGTGTGCATGTATGGTGTGATGTAGATATAGAAGGGAAGGAAGCACCATGACGTATGATGTTAGGAGAGATCATAAATCCATTTGGAATGTGGTGAGACGTACCCTATCAATGATGTCATTTATAATATTTTATATTACTTGATGTGTGATACATGGTGAATTTGGGATTGGTTAGTATACTTATTTTTGTTATGTTTGGTCAAACTATTTTCTCATGGGGGAATTATTATGATTCTCTTTCATGTGCATGATATACATTTGAGTTCTTATTGAGTATTCTTATATCCTCACCCAACATATATAAAACTGCTTTCATGTTTCCCAATAGATTACGTGGGCCATGTTGTGTGTCACTACCTCATGCCTTAGGATGGTTGTTGTTTCATGGATTTAGCCTAATTTTATGTATTTACTACAAAGAGATTAGTATTTTTTATTAGTTTTATTTATATTTTTAAGTAGTAAGTTTTTTTGTATTCCATTTTTAAATATGTCTTGGAGTTTTTGTGGAATATTCATCTAATTTCACAATATTATTTACTATAAACGATAATGCCTCCCATATTGTGAGATTTTTACATCCTTTGTTCATGAATTCAACCTGGATCCTATATGATGTGGGGATCTATGGGACTTATCTAATTTTATTCCTTACCTACCTATGAGGGGTATCATTGGAGGGATAGGTTTATGAAAAAATCACATAACAAAATATACCACATACCATCATAATTTTTTACCTAATTAATATTAAAATAATTTGTGATACTAACATTTATAAAAATTATTTCACATTCATTACATTTTTATTATATTATTACATTCATTTAGAACCTTGGAATATTATATTACTAATGTGGTTAAGTACACATAGGTATTGTTTGGGCCATTCAGTTTATAATAACAAAAAACAACTGTGTGTTGACCATGGTCAATGGTGAAATTTGTTACATTACAAAAAGAATTAAAATAATGATATAATTTTCATATTTATATTCTGAATAATATGTTATAGAAAGCCATATATTTTCATCATAAAAAATTAATCATGGAATCTCATAGATACCATGCTATAAATGTATGCATGCAAAACAATTCAATGTTTCTTCAGATTCAAGAAGATATAAATTACTTAACACTATTTTTATAAAAATTACTAAATATTTAATAATTATAATACTTGTGAATAATATATATCAGTATGAACAACCATGAGAGAAGGAAATATAAAATTAATCACACAATATAGTGGGGGTGGTATTCAATATGTATGAATGAGCAACATTATCAATTTCCAATAGTTATAAAATGAATGATGTTAATAAATAACTTCTAATGAAATAATTACTATAATTTCATATAAAATTATATGATAATTATTTCAATATTTTTAATAAGTATTATTAGGTGATAATGGAAATGGAAAACATAAATTCATTGGGGTTGTGTCTATACAGAATAAGTAGTGATGTATTCATTTGATGATGGATCTCAAAAGTGATGAAAAATGATCTACCATATAGAATAATAACATTTTTGTATATATAAAATATGTATGTTATTATACAATAATGTTTATAAAATATTTTATTTATTTGAATTAATAAATAAAATGAAATCACTATGTTCAGTGTTATACATCTTCTATATAAAAGTATCTTTGGGTTACACCATATTCCTTATAGGGTGTCATTTTTAAGAGAACGACCCCTAAATTTCATGGAAGAAGAAGGAATTGATGTTATTTGGATATGGAATGGATGATAATAGAGGATAAATAGGTATGGAGTGGTGAGAATATTTGGTTCCCATTTATATTTCAGGGGAGTGACACTAGTGGTTCTTTAATTTTTTATAATACAAAAAATTCTTATTCAGGGATCGGTGGAAAAATAAAACCCTAATTCATATATAAGAAGTTATTATTTAAAAAAATACAAAAAAATCTCATTTATAAATAATTTCAATAAAATTCACAACTCCACACCTAGTTATATTCCATTAAATCCATTTTAACTTTAACCGTAATAATGTAAATTTTTTTACCATGATTACATATTTATATAATTCTTTGAATGGAAATTAATTTTTTTTTTGAAAATTTTATTCATAAAAAATGAATATATTTTAGCATATAATGAATTTTTTTTTGGAATAATTACTTATAATAGGATAAAAGAAGACATATTATCAAAAATCTATAGGAAAATGCTTTATTTATGCTTAAAAATGAATTATCTCAGAAATCATGTTAAAATGACTGTTTTAAATAATATAATTGGTCATAAAATAAAACAATTATAGATATTAATTTTTTTATTTAATCAAAATTTTATTATACCATCCAACCATATAATTAAAAATATTGGGATAAATACTTTCCAAATTATATATAATATAACTTTTGTACACAAAATTATTTAAGAGATTCCCAAATAAAAAAATAATTATATATAATAAATTATTTAACATCATAAACCCAATTATTATATTAAAAATGTAATTAAAGAATATTAGGTTATTCTCACGTAATTGTATTTCAAAAAAGGATAATAGATAAAGAATAAAAATTATAATTTTTGATCATTCGTCCAAAAATCAATTATTTACGAAAATTCTCTAAAAATGAACCCTAAGGTAAAATCAACATAAAAAATAAAATATGTATTATATTCTATGAAATAAAAATTGAAAATTCAATATATTTATATTTTAATAAAAATTATAAATTCATGTAAACACATTTTCATTAATAAAACAAATATTTCTTTTATAAGTTTAAAAACCATATGATTTTTCATTACCATGGAAAAAATATTTATGAAACCTAAATCCATTAATTCATAATAAAATTTTATTTATATTAAATATCTAATAACAACAATATTATTTTCATGGGAAAAAATATAAATAATAATTTAATGAAAATTATAACATTTAAATAAGATAAATATTCCGTTATAAAGTATGAATAAAAATTTTAATTACAAAGTGGGTATATTATAAGATATAAATTATTTAATACATTGGAAAGGTATGAATATCATACAAAAAATTATAATACATGTAATTTTTCCCATATATCTCTTGATCATGTGTATGAATGCCTTTTCCTTTTTTAACATTTCATGTTACCTCACTCTCCTTTCACGTGCCCTTTATTTAGACAAAATAATTTTATTAATAAATTCCCCTACCATTTAAAAACATATTCATTAAAAAAATACTAATTCGTAGATATAGTTTTTTTAAATAATGGTGCACAAAAAACCGACAAATAAATAGAAATATAACAAATCCACTAATACAACAGAATGATAATTATAAATTTATGTAATTACATGGAATAAACATTTCATCATATTTTAAACAACCTTATTCATCATTAATCAAAATATAATTTGATAAATTTTGTACATATATATTTAATTTCATCTCTTGAAATTTAATTGGACAATTAAACTAGCATTCTTAATGTTTTAAAATGTACTTATTGAATTGATAAAAAATGAATCCTGAAATAATTATAAAACCAATAAAAATGATAGATATCAATTGATAAAAATGAACTATAAAATAAATCGATGTAATCCAGTTATAAAAATAATTATCATTAAAAATAATATTTCCTAATGAAATAAAAAAAATTATTTAACAGAATTACATAAAAAATTATGAAATTTTTTTTGTCTATATGAAATATAGTTGATTGAAATAATTTTCATTAAAAAAATTATTAACACTTTCCCCACATAGAATAAAAAATCACTATTTCAAAACGGATCATACAGTAGAGGATTTCTCTTATAAATTTTTATTTAAAAGTATTTTTATTTTAAATTATTATAAATATTAAAAGGTGTTTTAAAACATATAATTTTTTTCCCATATATATACAACATTATGATAATATGATTCACGATTTCCAAAATAAAATTATATTAAAACATAACATGATATTAAATTACTTCGAAAACATCAAATAATGAATTTAAATTTGCATTATAATATTAATTACAACCTATATGATAAAAAATGATATTCAGAAAAAAATTTAAACAACAATAGTTCACACTCAATCTAAATTTCAATATAATATGTGTTTTAATAAGAAAATTGTAAATAAAATGATAAAGTTTTCTTGAAACATCATCATGTGATAAAAAACAAAATATTTAATAATGTTTATCATAAAATATAATTCTATGGAATATTTTATCAACCAATAAATAGAAAAAAATATTAAAAGAGAGATTGAACTAAATTTTTACAACAAAATTTTATTAAAACATTTTAATATTTCTATAAATGATACTAAAATGTGGTTGTAGCTTTATTATCACCATCATGGACTACCACTAATATCATTTATACACATTCATCAATATTATATACAGTTAATTCATTAAAACAACATGAATATTAAGTAGATCCCATAGTATATACAGAAATATAATCACAATAAAGAAATATAGGATGATAAAATGGGAGATGAATGTTATTAAGAATTTTATTTTTTTCACAATGTACTATTATGATTGTATAAAATAAAAATAATTAAAAAAAGAACTATATTGTTTACTAAGTAGTTGTTATATTTTATTTTTTTAGAATGAATATATATATATATATATATTAATTTATATTCATAAATATATGACTATATACATTGAAAAAACATGATTTTTATAATTGAAAAATTTAAAAATCATTAAAATTCAATATATTGATAGATGAATAAATTAAATTATTTTGTAGCTAATATGTTCTACTGGTTAGATATTATTGTAGGCGATGTATACTATGTAAACATGGGGGGGAAAGTGTAAAAACGTATAAATTTACAAAAAAACATAAAATATATAAAATAAAATAATGAAAATGATTTTCCGTATAAAACATTGGATATAATTTATAAATAACTATATTTAAAATCTAATGTTAGTGTATTTATTATATGTCTAGTTAGAATATGTGGGATTTCATTATTTAATTTTAATGTATTCATTTATATTTAAGAAGAAATCCTCCCATTCATTATTCATTAAAATCAAAACCCGAAAAAGTATAGATGATGTGCATTATATGAACATGATAAAATTTTATTTTTTAATCAAATTATGTTCTAATACTTAATTATAAAAATAATAAACCTATGAAAAATAAAGGTATTATGAGAAAAATATTCTCATTTATAAAATTATTTACTCCAATGTCCCCCCACTTTAATTGTATTAGAAAATAATAACTATACTAAAATGAAAATTATAAGATCAATTTTAAAAGATATTAATTAAAAACATATTAATATTTTTGAAAAGTGAATATATTTTAAAATGAATAAATTATTTTAGAATAGGGAAAATAAAGCTAGGTTTTATACCTGCACTAAAAAGAAGCTATCATCTGAAAAATAGGTTAAAATTAATTATTCAATGATCCATGATTTGATAGTGAATGTTTCTCATGGTAAATATTCTACCCATTGTGAATAATAGTTTTTTTAATTTATAGTGGATTATTTATAATCTCATATAAACCAATAACATAATCGATTTAATATATATTCTTTTGATGAACAGAAAAATTTTTCCGAAATAAATCAAATATTGAAAAGAATATTTATATACTATTTTTATAGAAAATTTAAAAATATTTTTTTCCTTTTTTTTCAAAAACGTTAAAAACATAAATCTCTATAGAAGAATCTTTAGCACCCACTGAAATATTTAAAATTAGACTACTAATATTGACAGTAACATATATTAAATGTTATGTTGTTTTAAATGTTTTTATAAACATGAACATTAATTAAAAAATTCATTATTCTGAAGATATATTAGTGAATTCAGATAGAGGCCCTGCTAGTGAAATTATGTACCTATAAATGGTGGATGAGTGAAGTGTAAGTGTTAAAAAATATATATTTATATAATTATATGTTTAAAATTATCAGTTTATTTACTTGTAATTTCCATTTTCGAAATATATAAAAATAATATGGTGTTTGTTAATGGAGATGTATGTTTCCTACTGAGGGTTATATAGATGTAACTAAGATGACCTTCACTCATATTTCCTATTATATTTTTTAGGATTCCACAATTCAACTTATTCACCTTCTTAATGATAAATATAAAATACAAATTTTTCATTTTCAGAGCACTATAGAACATTGACTATCATTTCCATCACATTTTTTAATTACATAGAAAGTATTGGAAAAGAATACTGAAATAAAGAGGTTAGATTATGTTCATTAAAAGATTTTATAACATTTTTCCCTCCACTATTTTAATTTGGATGTTTAACATGGTCTATTTAACAATAATAAATTGACAGTGTAGAGTGAGCATAGTCGTAAGATATTGAATCCTAGATCTTAATTGATTGGGTATCTCATTATAATGGTCATTTCCTTATCCATAAAATTCATTGTTCTCACGATTCAGTTATGTTCTATATAATGAATAAATCCAAAATGTATAGTGTGAGAAACAATAATCATAGTGTAAATAAATATTTGTAAATAGTTGTAAATTTCATGGAATTTTTTTTTTAATTTTCGTTGGAATTTTAGAAGAACACCGTTTCTGATGGCACCTGATTCCGAGGCCCGGTGTGCCCGAAATCATTTTCTGAATCTTGGATGGGGTACATTCAGTGAATGGACGAGCGAGTTTTTCTAACTTTTGAACCGGTGCTCGGAATCAAATTTTGAGGGCACTGATGGAATCGCAGTGCTTGTATTTGCTTTGAAACCCCTCTTCCGGAGTTGTGTTTGCTCGTTTGTGGTTTTTAATTTTTGGGGTTATGTTAAAAAATAAAATAAAGTGTGCGACAACATTATTTTTATTTCACTTAAAGCCACTTGAAAGCCACTTAAATCTACTTAATCTGAGTTGATGCAGATTGGGTGCAATCCAAAATATCCTACCCTCTTGGTAGGATATTTGTGAGGTGGGGCCCTCATGAGCCCCACCATTTCTTTTCCGCTAAGTAACGCCCCCGCGAAAAACCCTATTAAATGAAAGTCAAGTGGGGCGTTTCTTAAACAAGTAAACGCTCCTATTAATTGGGTGGTTTATTCATTGAAATTAATTATGTGAATTAATGGGTCGTTACTTAGTTTTTTTTCATTTGTTGGCATGTAATAAAATAAGACCAACATTTTTCTTCTTGAGTTTTGTTCGTTGAGAGGATTTGACAGAAACCATAAGTCCTTCATCCTCTTTCATGAAGAACACGAAGAACGCGATGAACGCGAAAAACGTGAAGAACACCGACCTTCGATGAAAGGCAACGAAGAACGCCGAGCCCTCGTAGATCTACGATGTGACGCTGTGTTCCGCAATGCCAACAATTCTCCTCCTGCGACGTTCTTCTGCGACGTTCCTTCTTCCACGACAAATCTTCGAAAATCCGTTTGAGGTAGGAGTTTACGAATCTTTTAAATTTCTTTTTGGATTTTATACTTGACATGGATTTAATTCATGTAAATTAATTCCGTGTGTTTTCTTTACCCCTCGGTGATTGTCGACACGACGCCCTTCCATGACGACGCGACGCCCTTCCGCGACCCGACGATCACCTCCTACCGCGACGGTCAATCCCGCGAAGAATTCACATTTGACGTCTTCGATGAGGTAGGGGTTTGATTATTAAATTTTTTTGTGATTTATACCCGCGACGTTTGTTAAACTTTTGTTGTGTAATATTTCTTTGAAAACTGCTAACGCTCTCGGTGCGAACTAACGAACAAGTCCGAACACACTGCACTTTTTCGTTCTTGGTGCATGAAATGGCAGACGATGTGAAATGGGGCCGTAATGGAGATTTGAGGGCCTGTCAGTGACGAATGGGACCCAGGAGGAGCCACGGCGCAGACAGAAGTAGAATCGGACCACCGGAGAAACTCCGGAGGCCCGCGGAATCCACCGGCGGCCGGAGGTGGCGGCGCCCCAACACGCCGCCGGATGGAGCCGCCACGGCTGAAGTCGCAGTGGCAGTGGCCGACCAGACCCGCGACCACATGGGTCCGGTGCCACACGGGACGCGGCAAAGCCGCGTCCACTGACCAAGCGAGGCCCCACGCGGGGCCGCGACACCTCATCCCGCGGGACGCCCCCGCGGTTCCTCCACTGGGCCGCTCGGCCGAGCCGAGCCCGGCTGACCCGCCAGGTCGGGTCGCGCCAAACCGGGTGGGACCCGGACCCGGGTCAAGTCGACCCGGTTCGTGCTGGGTCGGTTCGGGCCTAGACCCCCCGTTTCCGGGGCTTTTTGGTCATTTTCTCATAACATGAGCTACGGGCCTCCGAACAATGCGCCGTCAGCGGCGATGCGATCATTGGATCAAGACGTCCATTTCGGTATATCACACTCATGGTTTCAGAATATTTTGGGTACGGCCGGGTTGGTTCGTACACGAAACCAACCGGGCCCTCGGAGTGGAAACACTCATATCCTGAGCTTCATACGTCTGATTGATGTGCCGTCGACTTTGTTGAATTCCTCTAAGTAAGAAGGAACTTTTGGTATACTCCGATCGAGGTTGGGATGCAGGTGGAGTACGGTCAGGTTGGTTTTCCCTTAAAAACCAACCGGGCCCATGGGATGAAAGAGTCAATAACTCTCAGACCGAGCGTCCAATTGATGCGCCGTCTGCGACATTGAGTTCCTGTTGACGATACAAAACAATTGGATACATCAACTCTGGACTATGTGTCAGTTGATGTATCAGCCCCCCGACTCGTGGAGTGAACCCTCCCGAATAAGTTTGATGTGCGCAGGAACCCTAGAGCTGGCTGCGACTGCTACTGTGACGACGATGACTGTGCAGAGATCCTTAGTGGATTCAACGACGATGACTCCAACACTCAGCGATCCTTTGTGGGTTAGTGCTACAAATCCTATGTGGGTATGATCCTGTGTGGGTCAGCTCTCAGCGGTCCTATGTGGGCCAGCGCCTACAGGTCCTGTGTGGGCCCGATCCTGTGTGGGTCTTTGCGGGATATTAGTTACCTATCGATCCATTGTGGGTCAGATCCTTTGTGGGTCATTGCGGGGGTTAGTATCTATCGATACTTTGTGGGTCCGACGAATTAGAATGATCAGTGATAATCTCTATCATCATTCGATGAAGTATACCTGTGTGAGCTGAAACCCTGTTTTTCTTTCCTTTGTGGATTTTGTTGTGCTATCCTGTGTTTATTTACGTTTTTCTTTCCTTAGTGGATTGTGTTGTGCGATCCTGTGTGAATTTAAGTTTTTCTATCCTTAGTGGTTTGTGTTGTGCTATCGTGTGTGGATTTATGTTTTTCTTTCCTATGTGGACTGGGCTATACTTGAGCTCGGATGTTGGAGCCGAGCGAGAGTTGATGACTTAGGTATATGTATGGGAATATACCTAAGCTGTGTTGGATGTTACTTCATGATTGTATCTTTCGTTTGTGGATTATCCTTTTTGGATTCATGGAGACTTTAGGGGGTCTCGGGGTCCCTACTGAGTAGCTTATACTCACCCATGCACGGGCTATGCCCGCACTAATTTGGGTTGGTTGCAGACGACGAACAACGCTGATCGTGGTGGAAGCTTTCAGAGGAGGACGGTACCTGGAGGTGGACCACAGGGCGGGGTGTACTCGGAGCGGACAACTGGACCGAGGAGCTATGGAGGCTATGTATACCCACCCTTCAGGTGGGGCTTCCATAGGATGGCTCGACGCTGCGAATTTTTCTTTTAGTTGTTGTTTTTACCCGTTCAGTTGTACTTTACAGTTGGGATTATATTTCCGGCCCCTTTCCTTTTCCGCACTTACTGTTGTACCAGCTTCTACTTAGTGTTTACTTTTTTTCCGCTTTCTTACTCTGTTGTGCTTGTCTACTTTACAAAGTCAACGCCTTCCATTTGTACCGGGATTTACACCTTGGTGCTTGTCGCCAGCCCCTGGCCTATTGAAGGCGGGCTTGGGGTAGTCACGGCATGGGCCCCGAAGACGGGTCGTGACAAATTGGTATTAGAGGCAGTTCAGTTCAACAGTAGACTCTG
This sequence comes from Viscum album, assembly GCA_963277665.1. Classification (NCBI taxonomy): domain Eukaryota; kingdom Viridiplantae; phylum Streptophyta; class Magnoliopsida; order Santalales; family Viscaceae; genus Viscum; species Viscum album. The sequence continues at coordinate 666,270,848 of OY728165.1, read as the reverse complement.
ATCTTTCTTCTATGTGAAGCAATAGTTTTGAGCATATTAAATGTGGTTATCAGTCCAGGGATTCAAGTGTTGGTGCGGCGGCCGACATATTCATACACAAGGACCCGGACTTCCGATTTCTGACTTAATGCACGAAAACATTGATTGCATGTGTGTTTCAAGTTTTCTTTGTGATTACTTTGTATCAGCTGACCAGGAATACTATTCTGACCATGGAACACCTGTTTCCTTTTCAGGATGGCCCCACGATGACATATAGCTAGGGTTCCGAGAGTCGTACGTGACGACAGCCCGCCGAGTGACGAGGCCTCGGTACATGGCCCTTTGAAAGCAGAGGCACCGACGGTACCTCTACCCGCCGAGCCACCGATGCTTCCAGCCCCATCTACTGACGATGCATGTCGCCTTAGTGCACTGCATGAGTTCTAGTGCCAGTGACCTCCCAGGTTCTGCGGGGAGATGGACCCCCAAGCAGCCGAGGACTAGCTGGAGGTAGTGGTATGTGTTTTCAGGCTAGTGAGGACACCCGCAGACCTCATGGTGATCCTCGCAACGAGCCTACTGCACGCAGCAGCAGGAATATGATAGAGCTTGATTCTCCAGGTGCACGATGAGGCATCTCTTCTCTAGACGGACATTGAGAGCCTCTTTTCTATAGAGATTGTCCTAGCCACCCTCCGTGTGGTGTGCATCCAGGCGCTTCTTCAGGTGCGGAAGGGCAGCATGACGGTCGCCCAGTACTCGGCGAGATTTATCGATCATTGTCACTACTTGACTGACATGGTACGGGACCTGTTCTTCCGAGCCCGGACCTTTGAGCAGGGATTGAGACACGTGATCAGGGCATCACTGATATCCCTCAACATTCTGACTTAGGCAGGAGTATTGGAGCAAGCCCTTTTGATCGAGAGCTTCTTTGCTGAGCCTTCATCAGCAGCGAGACCTACCGTGCGACGGCACGTGGCATAGTCTTCTGCGGAGGCAGTCAACGGATGACACAGGGGTCCAGGCAGACTAGACCCTCAAGCAGACAACCTCAGGACACTGGCTCAACAGTGCGGGGTACACAGCGTGGAGCCAGTCTTTCGAGAGGCATGCAGTTTTACACTTACAGCGGGCAGGGTCACATGGCTCATGACTGCTCGACCCACCATGCCGAGGAGCAGCATACGGCTGAGGGGACACCCAGGAAGAGGCAGAGGGATGACCGTGGTGGTCCGCAGGGAGGAGGCGAACGAGGCAGAAGAGCTGGCCAAGCAGCAGGTGGTGGGCGACGCTTTGAGGCTCTTCCACCACCACCCCCAGGAGGTCCACCCCGTCCACAGGGAGCTGGCGGGCAGATACAGGCACAACTCCAGGCAGTTGAGGCCTACGACCACGGCACGCCCGAGATGATTCGAGGTACGATCTATGTCTATTAAACCCTTTCTATAGTTCATATAGACACTAGAATGAGTCACTCTTTCATAGCCGCTGCCCTTGTTCGGAGCTCGGAGATTCCGACAGAGCCGTTGGCTCGATCCTTACGGCTAGAGACTCCTACGGGAGCAGACTCGACGATTACGCACTGCTGTCGACAGTGTGAGCATACTCTAGGAGGCGAGAGCTTCGACTGGGATCTTATTGTAGCGGCTTCGAGGCCTTACAACGTCATCTTGGGCATGGATTGTTTATCTACATTCCATGCACAGATTGACTGTATTAGGCGCAAGGTACGATGTGTACGCACCGACAGGAGCAGGTTCACCTTCACCGGCGAGAAGGGAGCCTTCGCAGCACAGGATGGACTTCCGCAGAGGAGAGGACATCCCATAACTCATCAGTTGGCTAGCCTCATCCTAGGAGGAGTTGACGTGCGGAGTCCTAGTTTCCCTGCAGTGGTGGATCAGTACATGGACGTCTTTCCCGATGACGTTCCAGGGCTAACTCCTCGCATAGAGGTAGACTTTTATATTGACCTGTACCCCGGGACAACCCTGATATCGACTCCAGCATATTGAATGGCCCTCGCTGAGCTTCAAGATCTACGGGTAAATTTGGAGGACTTGTAGGGAAAGGGATTCATCTGACCCAGTGTTTAACCCTAGGCTTCCCCTATATTGTTCGCCAAGAAGGCGGACTGAAGATTGCGACTTTGTGTCGACTATCGTCGCCTGAACCAGGTGACAGTGAGGAACCAGTATCCGCTATCAAGGATTGATGTCCTATTCGATCAGCTTAAGGGAGAATGGTGGTTCTCGAAGATAGACCTCAGGTCAGGCTATCATTAACTCAGAGTTTGGGACGAGGACGTACAGAAGATGACCTTTAGATGTCGGTATGACCACTATGAGTTCTTGGTGATGCCTTTCTGTATAACCAATGCTCCCGCAGTGTTCATGGGCCTCATGGACATGATCTTTCAGCCATACCTCGATCGATTTGTCGTGGTCTTCCTCGACGACATTTTCATGTACTCGACGACTGAGGAGGAGCATGCCTACCACTTACGGGTTGTACTAGACACACTCCAACAGCACCAGATTTATGGAAGGCTCTCGAAGTGTCAGTTCTAGATACGTGAGGTCCACTTCTTGGGACACGTCATCTCTGAGGCGGGAGTTGCGGTGGATCCCACGAAGATCGAGGCAGTGCTAGCTTGGGAGCCACCCAGGAGTGTGACGGAGGTGCGAAGTTTCTTGGGACTAGATGGATACTATCAAAGATTTGTTCCAGACTTCTCCAGAGTTGCAGCACCACTCTCAGCTTCGAAGAAGAAGGGGAAACCCTTGTGTTGTCAGACAGATGTCAGCATATCTTCTAGGAGCTGAGACAGAGATTGACCAGCGCACCAATCTTGAGGTTGCCTGAGGAGGGAGTAGGGTACGTAGTCTACTGCGATGCATCGGGGAACGGACTCGGATGTGTCTTCATGAAGGAGCGGGCAATGATCGCCTATGGATCACGTCAGTTGAGACCACATGAGCAGAACTACGCTACCCATGACCAAGAGTTAGCAGCAGTGGTCTTCGCTCTGAAGACATGGCGACACTATCTAATGGGTGAGCGCTTTACAGTATTTTCTGACCACTAGAGTCTCAGGTACATCTTCTCACATAAGGACCTGAACCTGAGACTGTGGCGATGGGTCATGTTCCTCCAGGAATATGACTTTGAGATAGTCTATACTCCAGGGAAGTGGAACATGGAAGCTGATGCTCTCAGTAGGAGGACGGGCATCCAGCTACTTGAGGAGGAAACAGAGCATCTAGCCTCTTTGCAAATATCTTTCATGGATAGAGATGGAGCAGCCTTACTTCAGTCTCTCACAGTCACTACTCCACTACTGCATCGGGTCAGAGAGGCACAGCGTGGGGACGCTGACTGTGAGACGTGGCGTGCACAGATATCCTCAGGAAAGGCACATGATGGCTTCTCCATTGGGGAAAAGAACGACATCCTTTTATAAGGACGTACCTTGGTACCGGTCGCTTTACGAGAGGTGGTGCTGAGAGAGTTTCACACTTCTCCTTTGGCGATACATCCTAGAGTGGCGAAGATGTACCAGGATCTCAGATGACAGCACTGGTGGTCGGGCATAAAGAAGGATGTGGCAGAGTTTGTTTCTCGATTCCTCACCTGCCAGCAGGTGAAGGCAGAGCACCAGGTACCAGCAGGCTTGGTACAACCCTTGGAGGTCCTGGAGTGGAAGTGGGACGAGATATCTATGGACTTCGTGACTGGACTTCCACTAACTTCTAGAGGTCACGACTCCATTTGGGTGATTGTCGACCGACTCACCAAGTCGGCTCACTTCTTACCCATTATATAGCAGGGCTTAGTGGAGATCTTGGGACGTCTTTATGTTCAAGAGATTGTACGGAATCACGGTGTGCCATCATATATCATCTCTGATCGAGATTCTCGCATTACTTCCCGACTTTTTAAGGGGTTGTAGGAGGCGTTCGGGACGCAGCTACGTCTGAGCACTACCTTTCGCCCTCAGACGGATGGTCAGACAGAGAGGACCATTCAGACTCTCAAGGACATGCTCCACGCATGTGTCCCCGACTTTGGTCGCAGCTGGGAGGACCACCTACCCATGGTGGAGTTCCTGTACAACAATAGTTACCACTCCACCATCGGGATGGCACCATATGAGGCGTTGTACGGCAGACCTTGCAGACCATCTTTGTGCTGGACAGACCCTGGGGAGTTAGCACTTGTGGGACCAGAGATGGTCCAGGCCACGACAGAGAAGGTCCAGGTCATCCAGGAGCGGATGAGGACAGCTCAGAGCTGGAAAAAGTCTTACGCTGACAAGAGGCGGAGGCCACATGAGTTCAAGGATGGAGACCACATCTTCTTGCGTATCTCAACTCGACGTGGATTATAGAGATTTGGCCGAGGCGGCAAGTAGTCTCCACACTTCATCAGACCATTCCAGGTCATCAGCAAGATTGGCGAGGTGGCTTATCGCCTGGCTCTACAACCTTAGTTGCACCAGGTGCACGACGTCTTCCATGTATCCCAGCTGAGGAGATACGTGCACAACCCGACACACATCATTGACCATGGGGAGCTAGACATTGATGATAGGGAAAATTTTGCAGAGGTCCCGGTGGAGATCGAGGATCGACAGGAGCGTGTCCTATGTGGATGATCTATTCCTCTAGTTCACATTAGATGGAAGAACGGGAACATCTAGGAGAGAACTTGTGAGTGGGAGGCTCAGATGCGTGCTCAGTACCCACTTTTGTTTCCATATCTTATGATGTATCTTTACAGGGATGTAAATCCCTGAGGTGGGAGTGATGTAAAGACCCGTAAATTTGAAGGAAAGTTTTTTCTTAATTTTATTTGGAATTTTACAAGAACGCAGTTTCTAACGACACCTGATTCTGAGGCCCAGTGTGCCCGGAATCAGTTTCCGAAGATTGGCTCGGGTACGTTCAGTGAATAGACGAGCGGGTTTTTCTATCTTTTGAACTGGTGCTCGGAATCAAATTCTGAAGGCACCGATGGAATCGCAGCACCGATATTTTCTTAGAAACGCATCTTCCGGAGTTGTGTTTGCTCGGGTGTGGTTTTTAATTTTTGGGGTTAAGTTAAGAAATAAAATATAGTGTGCGACAACTTTATTTTTATTTCACTTAAAGCAACTTGAAAGCCACTTAAATCTTCTTAAGCTGAGTTGATGCGGATTGGGTGCATTCCAAAATATCCTACCCTCTTGGTAGGATATTAGTGTGGTGGGGCCCACATGAGCCCCACCGTTTCTTTTCCGCTAAGTAACGCACCCTCGAAAACCCCTATTAAATGAAAGTTAACTAGGGCGTTTTTTAAACAATTAAACGCTCCTATTAATTGGGCGGTTTATTCGTCGAAATTAATTATGTGAATTAATGGGTCGTTACTTATTTTGTTTTTCGTTTGTTGGCATGTAATAAAATAATACCAAAATTTTTCTTCTTGAGTGGTGTTCGTTGAGAGGATTTGACAGAAACCTTAAGTCATTCATCCTATTTTGCGAAGAATATGAAGAATGCGATGAACATGAAGAACTCCAGCCTTCGACGAAAGGCGACGAAGAACGATGAGCCATCGGAGATCAATGACGCGACGCCGTGTTCCGCAACGCCAACGATTCTCCTCCGGCGACGTTCTTCTGCGACATTCCTTCTTCCGCGACAAAATCTATGATCATCTGTTTGAGGTAGGAGTTTACGAATCTTTTAAATTCCATTGTGGATTTTATTCTTGACATGGATTTAATTTGGGTAAATTAAATCCGTGTGTTTTCTTTACCACTCGGAGATCGTCGACGCGACGCCCTTCCGCGAAGACGCGACACCTGTCCGTGACGCGACGATCACCTCTTATCGCGATAGTCAATCCCATGATGAATGCACGTTCGACGACTTTGACGAGGTAGGGGTTTGATTTGTAAAAATCTTTATGATTTATACCCGCTAAGTTTATTAATCTTTTGTTGTGTTATATTTCTATTAAAACTGCTAACGTGGTGTGTGCGGACTAATGAACAAGTCCGAACCCACGACACTTTTTCGTTCTTGGTGCGCAAAACGGCGGACGATGAGAAATGGGGATGCAATGGCGATTTGAGGGCCTGGCAGTGAAGAATGGGACCCGGGAGGTGCCACGGCGCAGATGGAAGTGGAATCGGACCACCGGAGCAACTCCGGTGGCCCGTAGAATCCACTGGCGGCGCCCCGGCGGCAGGAGGCGACGGCCGACCAGACCCGCGAACGTGCGGGTCCAGTGACACACGGGACGCAACAAAGCCGCGTCCACTGACCAAGTGCGGCCCCATGCGGGGCCGCGACACCTCATCCCGCAGGGTGCCCCAGCGGTTCCTTCGCTCGGCCGCTCTGCCGGTCCGAGCCGGGCCGACCCGCCAGGTCGGGTCGCGCCCAGGCCGGGCCAGGCTCTCCTGGCTGGGCTGGATAGCGCCAAACCGGGTCGGACCTGGACCCGGGTTGGGTCAACCCGGTTCGGGCAGACTCAGGGGGGGTCGGGCCGGGTTGATCCGGGCCCAGACCCCATGTTTCCGGGCCTTTTTTTTCTTTTGATCATAACTTGAGCTACGAGCCTACGAACGACTCGCCATCAGCGGCGATGCGATCCTTAGATCAAGACGGTCGTTTCGGTATATCACACTCACGGTTTCGGAATACTTCGGGTTTGGCCAGGTTGGTTCGTACCCGAAACTAACCGGGGCCTCGGAGTGGAAACACTCATATCTTGAGCTTCAGACGTCCGATTGAGGTGCCGTCGACTTTGTTGAATTCCTCTATGTGAGACGGATCTTTTGGAATAATCCACCCAAGGTGGGGATGTAGGTGGAGTACGGACAGGTTGTTTTTTCCTTAAAACCCAACTAGGCCCCTAAGATGAAAAAGCCAATAACTCTCAGACCGGGCGCCGATTGACGCGCTGTCTGCGACGTTGAGTTCATATTGACGATACAGAACCTTTGGATACATCAACTATAGGCTAGGTGTCAGTTGATGTATCATCCCCTTGGCTCATGGAACGAACCCTCCTGAATGAGTTTGTTGTGTGCGGGAACCATAGAGTTGGCTGTGACTGCTACTGTGACGACAACGACTGTGCAGAGATCCTCAGTGGATTCGACGGCGAAGACTACAACAGTCATCGATCCTTTGTGGGTCAGTGCTACATATCTTGTGTGGGTCCGATCCTCTGTGGGTCAGCGCTCAGCGGTCCTATGTGTGACAACGCCTACAGGTCCTGTGTGGGCCCGATCCTGTGTGAGTCTTTGTGGGGGTTAGTTACCTGTCGATCATTTGTGGGTCAGATCCTTTGTGGGTCATTGCGGGGGTTAGTACCTATCGATCATTTGTGGGTCCGATGACTTAGATGGATCAGTGATCATCTCTATCGTCATTCGAATAAGTATACCTGTGTGAGATGAAACCCTTTTTTGCTTTCCTTTGTAGATTGTGTTGTGCTATCCTGTGTGGATTTACGTTTTGCATTCCTTAGTGGAATTTGTTATGCTATCCTGTGTGGATTTACGTTTTTTGTTTCTATTTGGACTGGGTTGTATTTGAGCTCGGATGTTGGAGCCGATCGAGAGTTGACGACTTAGGTATGTGTATGTGCATATACCTAAGACGTGTCGGATGTTACGTCATGATTGTATATTTCCTTTGTGGATTATCCTTTGTGGATTCTGGGAGACGTTAGGGGGTCTCGGGGTCCCTACTATGTAGCTTATACTCACCCCTACATGGGCTATTCCTTCACTACATTGTGTTGGTTGCAGACGATGAACAACGCTGATCGTGGTGGAATCTTGCGGAGCAGGACGGTACCTGGAGGTGGACCACAGGGTGGGGTGTACTCGGAGCGGAAAGATGGACTGAGGAGCTGTGGAGGCTATCTGTACCCACCCTTCAGCTGGGGCTTCCAGAGGATGGCTCGACGCTGTGGTATTTTCTTTCAGTTGCTATTTTTCCCCTATCAGTTGTACTTTAAATTTGGGCTTGTATTTTCGGCCCCTTTACTTTTCCGCACTTACTGTTGTACCAACTTCTACTTAGTGTTTACTTTTTTTCTATTGATTACTCTGTGGTTCTTGTTTACTTTACAAAGGCAATGCCTTCCCTTTTTACCAGGATTTACACCTTGGTTCTAGTCTCCAGCCCCTAGCCTATGGAAGGCGGGCTTGTGGTAGTCACAGCACGGGCCCCGAGGACGGGTCATGACAGTATTATCCTGAAATAGTATTCATTAGATGTAAAAAATTAAGAAAACATTTCAATAAATTACACTTTAAGATAATCCATGGTCATCAATGATTATTAAAAAAATTTAAGATATTATACAACACTAATACCTATACCTAGGTTTCTCACTGTTTTTTTTATTACAGTTTACAATGGTTAACTATAACATTCTTTCATACTAACTATTTCAACCCATTATTTTTAAACATAGATATGGAATCTTAATATAAGAATATTGATCACACAACATAACAATCCAGGCCAGAATCTTATTTGTCTAGTATCCATGGAAATGTGAACCTAAATGAACAATAGGTTAGTAAAACTCATTATTATGTTTTTAATAACTATAACCATTCATAGACCCATCAATAATAAAACCATTATTCATAACATGGGGAAATGAACACAAATCAAAGGGTGAGATTTAAATATAAGTAACTATAATTATGGGATATATGAATGATCAGATGAGCCTATAATGAAAAAAAGTGTATAACAAGTAGATCATTACACTTGAATATAACACCTTATATTTCATAGAAAAAAATCTTGATCCATGTTATAAATATTGAGTGATCATAATACCTGATTCCTAATGGAACCAAAGAACATCTCCCATGATAATATAATATTAGCATAATATGTTATTTTTGGTCATTCACATAATCTTATAACATTTCGAACTATTATACATAGAAACAAGTAAACTCATTAGAAAAAAGACATGAAATTAGGCTGTTTCATAATGTTATTTTCATGAAACCACGTGTTTGTATAGACTAAAGGACATGAAAGAGATGTCAACACATAAAAAGGACATGAATTCCCAATGCATGCATATAATTGTGAGAATGAAATAATTATCACACTTAGCTTATTTAACACATGATTCATACATCATTAACGAATGCATTAGCGAGAAAGATATATATATCACTAACAACATAAGAGAAATCATAATTTTCTTCATTATCCAAATAAATTTTTTTGATATTTTTTATAAGAGAAATTATGGGATAGAGGGAACATTATATTAAACAGAATCCACCCAATTGACCCATATAAACAAAATTTATAATTTAAAAAGAGTAAACAAAAAACCACTATTCAAATTCTATGAAATAAGACAATGAACAATCTACACAGTGTCACCTTGATTCCTGAAATATCGAGTGATTAACCCCCTTGAGACACACCTCTGACCATATTAACCATCATCATATCCACATTACAGTGCGAAACCACCATAAATCATCCCATTAAACATCAAACCACATCACCAAACACACCATAATATTTTCATGAACTGTTTCACCGTCAAATCGAATTGAAGTCCTTAACTAGAACAATCATTTTGAATAAACACATTAAGAGAAAAATATGTTCCCAATACTAAAACAAACCAGACCAGTTTTCCTTTTCTTAAAATCATGGTTCATGAACAAGATATTAGGTGGAAAACCCAAAAAAAAGCGAAGAGGGAAATTTGAGCCTGACGATGAGGAAATCACTACCAAATTACATATATGACACAACACATACCACTATAGAACCATTATTAAAAACAAATATGGGGTTTCAAAATGATGTGCTATGAAATTAGCGTAGCGAATACAATGTTTGATGACCTGAGAAACAATAATAAAATGATGCAACACACCCTAAAATGCCACTAAAACACAATCTTGATAGATGAATCAATAATTTTTACATAGGATTTAATCCATGATATCGAAGGGAATTATCCTCCAATGAATTGAAAAACAATAAAAATGTTTTTGATGTGATCATTGGGTAGAAAACAAGCTTTATTATGATAACAAATACATTGACATAAATAAGAAGAATAGTTTTCTGCAGAATGTGATGGAAAATAATAAATAAATGAAATATGAAAGTACGAATTTCTAGTTTTATGTTTGTGGAAAGTGTTCTAAGAAGCACCATGGATGAAAAATTAAAAAAAACTGGGAATTGTTTTCAATGTGGGATGTTTGGAAATATGGCTTGATATTTTAATGAAAATTATTTTATGATTAATTATTATAGGAAAACTATAATGCGATTTAAATGTGGATAGATGGGTCATTATGAAAATACCTTAAAATGAATAATCCAAATGATGGATGGAAGCCATATTATAAGAAAAATGGGAAATGAGACCCATTGTGACTTTGTTAGCATATATCAATCCATCCAATGATGTAGTATCATGTACTATTTTGTTTACATAGTGTTTTCTAATGACTTGTTTGATACAGGTTTGTTACATTCCTTTATTGTTGAGAAATATTTAGGTAAATTTGAAATTTCACCTCAAGAAATGAGGCCATAAATTTTGGTTAAATAAATTTCGAAAATATAACAGAAAAAAGGCATTATAAAAATATACTTATTGTTTTCTATTGAAATACATTACAATAAAACTATATTGTTTTTTTGGTTTTTTAAAGTTTAGAGATATTTGGTGTATAGATTTAATATCTCTTTAACCTTACATGATTGATTTTCTAGTTCTTATATTTTTTTCAAAAAATATTTTCACTTTTTCCATAGAAATGAACACATACAATTGTTAAAAAATTAGGATACTGATATATTACATATATATGGAAATAAAAATTATCTTACAAATGCTATTAAAAATAATGTAATTTCATAGATAAATGAGGTTCTTTTAGTAAATGAATACCTACATTTTTTGAAAGATTTTCTTTGTGTTGTACCTAACTGAGAAGTTGAATGTACTATTTACATAGTTCTATATACAAAGAAAATTTCATAACTCGCTTATCGAATCTATCAAGTGGAACTTCATGGATTGAAAATTCAGTTATAATAGTTTCTTTATAAAGGTTTCATTCATCCTACCACATCCCCATGGGGTTCTTCTATTTTGTTTGTTAAAAATAAACATTGTTAAATGAGAATTTTCATTAATTATTGTTATTTGAATAACATTACTATTAAGAATAAGTGTCATTTTACTCATATTCAATGACTTGTTTGGTCATCAATGTGGATATTATTATTTTTCCCTGATTGACATGGTATCTGAGTACCAATAGCTGAAGGTGAATGGGGACAACATTCCCAAAATATATTTTTGTACAATATATGGGCATTAAGGGTTTGTTGTTATTTAATTAAGTATGAATAACCCCCTACAATATTAATATATCATATGAATAAATTATTCCATGAATATTTGTATATGTTTATTGTAATTTTTAATGATTATATTTTTGTTTTTTTTAAATTATAAAGAACATGAAAAACATTAAAATTTTCCATGAAAACGCTCAATGAAACGAATTTATATGGAAACATTATAATATGAGAATTTTTTTTGTAACATATTTATTGTCATGGAATCATTGTAAATTAGAATGGAATAATAGTTGACCATAAAAAAAAGTTGTTGATGCATGTCCATGATAAAAAATATATAATGATGTAATTTAATTTTCATGGATAAGTAGGATATTACTTATAGTTTGTTAAAAAAAATTGAATGGTTATCTATTATGCTAAATAAGTTAACATGAAAATGTGTTAAATATATTTTATAGAATACCATGCTATTTTTTTGAACTGAATAAGTTATTAGTGAAGGAACCTTTTTTTAACATCCTTCATGAAATGGTATGTTTATCTTCTACAATGATGCTTCATTAAAGGGACATTGTTGTGTTATGTTATAGATTGACCTGTTAATTTATTATTCTTAAATAAAACTGAATCATCATGAATTAAATTATCCAACAAATTATTTGGAATTATGAGCCATAGTTTTCACTTTGAAAATTTTGGAGGCAGCATTTATATGGAGTTAAATGTGAAATACATATTGAACCTAAATTTATGAAATATATATTCACTCATAAGGAATAAAACATGATATAGAAGAGATCAATTGGACTGATACATGATTATTAATTGACAATCTATTACAACACGGAGATTGAAAAATGTGAGGATTCCTTGAGTTGATTACAAAATCCATCATTAACCATAAAACATTTGGATGAAAACCACTTGATTAATGATTTGATTAAATTTGTCTTTGATGTTATTGGAACTTGAAATTTCTCAATATTTTTTCATTTTCTAGTTTAGACCTCTCTGTCAGATTAAAGTAAACAAGCGTAGAATGAAGGCTGTGAGTTTTCAAAAAGGGTAGAATTTTTTAATGTGTTTAAATTTCTTGAATTTAATATTGATAAATATTATGTTTTTAGATTTGGGAAGATATTATGTGGGCATTATGATTCAGATTATAAGAAATATTTGTTAAGGTTTGCTCGTATTTCCCCATTTTTAGTTCATCCTAGAATTATAAATAAGTACAAATACCTTTAAGATTATTACTTGAAGTATAAAAAAATAAGATATTGCTAATTTTATAGATATATGTTTGACTTTTAAAAAGGATAAAAAAGTGAGACATATATAGAATGTTATTTTCATCATTTTCTTATGATGGTGTGTAAATTTGAAAATATATCCTTGGTCTTCATGGTGGGACTACTAATGAATTATCCAGGTAATATTGTGATTTTGGGTTGTTATTGACTGACTAACTGAATCAGTACATTTCTTTACCATAAAAGGTATTATTTTTTGGATCATCATTCTTGACTATACCTCAAAGATAATTTTAGATTGCATAGAGTTTCATTATCCATTGTATCTAAAAATGGTCCTATGTTCACATATAACTTTTCTAAGGGACTTAAATAGTCATTGGGAACTATGCTAAATTGTAGCATCACCTTTCATCGTATATCTTATGGGACGTCAGAACAACCAATTCGGACATTGGAGGATATTAATTGAGATTTTTAAATAGACTATTGGGGAATTTGTGATAAACAATTTTTTTAGTTTAGTTTTCTTATAATAATAACATTTAATACAATATACATATGGATACATTTTAGGAATTATAAGTAAAGTGTTGTTGAACTCTATATTTTTGGGATGATATTAGAGAGATGAATTTGATGTGACTAAAATTTGTATAGGAAGTGATTGAGAAAGTAAAGATGATCTCGTAGCATATATGGATATAACAAATAATATTGAAAATTTTTGTTGATAAAATGATGAATGACATTTTATTTCAATGTATGTGATCATGTTTTTATAACAATCCCACTACAGAAAAATTTAGTTTGTTTTAGTAGGAAATGAATGCTTTGTCATTCGTTCAATTTACCTTATGATATCCTTGAGAGTGTTAGACCATTAATCTACAAAGTGGTTTTTCTTATAATTTTATCTTATATAAACAATGATTTTCATTTTTTGATGTTGAGAATAATTTCCCAGATTTATCTCATGTTTTTATCCTAGAAGTAGTTCATCTATAAGAGAAGCTTTCATATTATGAGAAAAAATATAATATTTCTAATGGTAATGAGAATGTATTGTGAAATAATGTAATTCACCAGGTTTTGTTTTTGTGAAGAAACATCGTGGATGAAGAAGAAACATGGGAATATGAAAATTATATGATTTAAAGGTACCCTAAATAAATTAATTAGAAAATGATAATCGAGAGGAAAAAATTTAAAGAAGGTGGGGAGAATGTAACAATCCATGTGATTATAAAAAAAATCTCCTTTAATTATGGAATTAAACTGTTAAATTCAGAATAAAAGTATATTAAAATAAGTGGTATTTATATAAATTAAGTAATTTATTCTAATTTAATAGTAACATGATCTTATGGATAGTAATCTATCTAATAGAATAGTAACCACACCTGTGTTATTATAAGTAACATTCTTGTGTCTTAAAAATAAAAATATGATACAAGTAAATAATTTTTTTATAGTTATAAAGTTTCTATTAGTGTTTTTTTGAAACATATATGTTTATTTGTAATTTTATATTTAATATAACTATTTAAAAGAATATATTTTTTTAAATAACAAATTCATAAACATATATTTTATTCTATTTGGATTTTATGAAAACTTTATGAGACCTTAATTAATTTTAAAAATTGATTAAAATTCAGTTATTGTTTTAAAATTTGTAATTTTAAAATAAATAATCATGTTTAATTACAATATAAATTTATCATATATTGAAAATTATATTCATAAAATAATTTCAATTTAAATTCTATATGTTGAAAAATGGTTAGGGTTAATTGTTGGTAGTTTTTTGAAATATTTGAAATTTATGTTATTAATAAATTATTTTAATTTATGATATATATATATACAATATGTTTAACAAACTGTTAATTTAGTCATCACGGATTAAATAACCATTATATCTAAATTAAATTAATTTTTATAATACAATTAGTTATAATTCTCAAAATATTCATAGTCTTGACCGAAAATAATAAACTAATGAATATAATAATGATAAAAGACTCGTCTTATCCACTAAAATACCACCAACCATAAACTCTTATACTAACAAGAATAATCATTGAAGCTTGTTTAATTTATGTCCAATTACCTTAAAAATATCCTTCAACAAATCCTTTCCTGACTTGTATCACAAATTGGATAAAACTAAGGGCCTTATAGAGGCTTTCAAGGATGAAAATTGATGATATAAAATCAAATTTTATTTTATTTAGAATGAATTCCAATTTTTTCTTTACTTATACAATCATAACCTCCCCCCATCCAAGTGGTATGAAGACTACATTATCTTATATATACAATAATTTAATAATAAATATGGTAAAATTCATCCTCAAATTTATTCTCCTGTTACTTTTATTCTAAAAATAATAACATCGTCCATGTTGTATAGATCTACAACCATCAAGGATAATACAGATTTGTTTTTCAATAGCACCATCATGGTTGGTAATATAACCATTATTATGATTAAATAATATTTTATTATACATATTATATGTTATTTCATGTTCTGTAACCAATATATAAACATGATGTTGAATAAAATTATATAAGTTTGCAATGATCACTAAAACCTCCAAAAAATTTATGTCATTCTCATTAATGTATTATCTAATGATTCAACATAATTTATATAAAAATGAAAAATTTAAAATTTAAAATTCTTAAAACTTATTAACAAAATATCATTCCACTTTAGGTTTTTTTCTTCCATTTCACATGAAAACCCATAATGAACCAACAATGGAAACCATGAAATAAATGCACCCAAAACAATTATAATAGAAACATGTTATTAAAAAAAGGGTTGAAATATATTATAAGGATATCATATAATTAATTAAGAATATTAATATGGTAATTTAATATATTAATTACACTCTCTAAACTATTATTTATAAGGTTTAAATGCATTTTAACTATGAAAAACCCAATGTATGTGAATTCTTAACCTAATTTCCATTCTATTCATTAAAATTATAATTCATTGATAATGAGGTAATATGATTATTTGTGAAATTAATTCTATTTATATTATGTATATTTAAACATTTTATACAAGTTACATTATTTGTAATGAGTTATCACTTAAATTAAATGATATTTATAAATATATTTTATTTCGAAGTCCTATTTTAAAATTTCTCAACTTAAAAACTTATAAACGAATTTTTTGTGTAAGTATGATTAGTTAATGTTTATTTTATTGTTCTTGGGAACAATTTATGTTGAAGGGTGCGACCAACATATCTCTGAAATCCATTACTTATGTTTATGTTGGAAGCTGATTGTAAGGTTATTCTATGTGTAACTACTATAATTACACCATAAGGAAGCCTTATGTGTTACTTTATAAAGTATGAATGTGGGTTACATTATAATTTATCCATGAGGGTTAAAAAATATGATATCTATGATGGTTAAAATTTTAAGTATCTAATTCCTCAATTTAGTTTTATTTTATTATTTATGTTTTCTATATGTCATTAAATTTATTTTTTTTACAAAGTATACACTACATTTTTGGTACGAAATATGCCTTTAAGAAATTGATTTTACATGTTATTAAGTGTTCAAGTATTAATGAATTATCTCATTATTTTTATGTAACTTATTATGTTTTTTGTTCTCATCCCATATTTTAATTTTGTTCAGAGAGGTTAAGGATGGGTAACAGAAAATAATAATCCAAGATGAATGTTGTGAATTATCGTCCAGAAAATATTTCATATTTCTATTAAAAACTGTTGTATAATAAAATAAGTGGATAATTTTTTTTGTATTACAAACAATGTATGACTGTGGGTTGTTATGTATGAATTATAAACTATTTTTAGAAAACAGTTAACTAAAAATATCAATTAGAATGGAAATATATTAATTCTAAAAGAATTTACTAGATTATTCTATGTTTAAGGCCAATTCATTATATTAACTGATAAGTTATAAATCCAAAAAATACTAATATTTTAACTGTATATCATATCCCACATCGACTCAGTGTTACTTGTAAATCAAACTATTGAAGAATTTAATTTATTTTAAATAAATATTTTATTAAATCTTAATGTTTTACGTGGATCATTATTGTCTGTAATGAATATACATATATTATGATTGCATATCTATTTATTAAATTTATGGAAGGATATTTCAATATATTTTATTTTGAGATTATATGTTCTTTCATTTATCTTTATATAAAAGGGTCATGTGGTTTATCCGCTTAAGAAATCAGTGATACAAATATATTCAACCCATTGGGATTCCTTGTGTAATTTTAGCAGTGGTCAATGTACTAGCACACTCACCATTAATATCTCAAGTTCATTATGTTTTTCATGTATCCCTATAAATACAATTACATACCAGTGCCCTCATATTTTAAAAAATATATTAGTTATAAAATTTTATTACGACCTCTATAAAGGGGAGTAGACTATGGAGGAAATTAATTATATATACAATGATATACATAACATGACATCTACGATTTTCGATGTACATTAAAGAGACCAGAATAATTAAAATTCAACATGGGATTAACAAAATTAAAATAAACAAGAATTGTCAACTATTATTATCATAAAATATGTAATAAATTTTTTATAATAAAAAAAATTAAAGGGATGATGACTCTAAAAAATCTAATATTTTAAAATATACTTCTTAATAAATTTAATTTTAGTAATATAATATTAAATAAATTTAAATCATAATAAAATACACAATTAATAACTACATTATATTTAAAATAGAAATTCTTAATATTAATATACCCAAAAATATTTATTCTAATACATCATGTCAATAAAGTCATTTTAAAATAAAATTACAATAATATAAAAATATGTGTCATTTTTTATAAAATAAAATCAAAAGCTCCAAAAAACATTGTAAAAGACAATCCTAACATTTTTTAGGAAAATATATTATTTAAATTAATTAATTTATCCTGTTGAGAAATAGAATGGAATAATTAATTTAATAAAAATGATGTATTTATCGGTAGTGTTAACGTTATATGATCATTGGAATTGTAACATGACATTTATAATATAAACATAATGTAATATTAGTAAAAACATTTCTCTAACATATGAAATACAAATATAAGGAATTTATTTCACATGGAAAAATATTTAAATGGGTTAAATATTATGAAATAATTATTACAATCAATGAAACCGTAATTTTTATTTATCGAAAACATCTGGAATTTATTTTAAATAAAATATAAATTTATTATTAAATGAAAAAATTTAAAACAATTTTGTTTTTTATAATTTGATTAAAATTATATATAATATTATAAATAATATTTGAACTATATCAAATCATATTTATTTATTATATTGGCCAAAATTTTATCTGAATAAAAAAATAATTATATTTCAAAAATAAAAGAAATAATAAAAATATAAAATTTCACATAAAAATATAATTGTTTTTTCTATAATGAATGTCGTATTTGGAATCAACATAAACAGTTTTTTGGATGTATTTAATTATATTTTCATAAATAATAAATTATAGGGTACAATATAAAAATACGGTTTATGTACCTAATTTTGCAAGAGATTATATAAATGAATTAATTAGGTTTTTAGAATATTTTTGAAGGCATAATGTCATCCACATGGGCTGTTATGATGGTGATTCTTCAGGAGGTGATTTCTACCTCGAAGGTTCAATCAGGTGCGATGTCTAACACTATTTTGGACTTGCATATTTTGTGATCTCTTGGGGTCTCCGGGCAGCCCCGGAAGCCGAAAATGACCAGGTTTATCCGTTGGATTCCTATGATCAGTCAATGGCTCAATGTTAATGAGGATGGAGCCGCTTCAGGAGCACCTGGTCTATCGGGGTTTGGTGGTGTGTTTCGTATGTACCGTGGCTTTGTAAAATGGGGTTTCTATCATTTCACTGGCGTTGGTATTGCTTTTGAAGCTGAGTTATGCGAGGTTGTTAATGCGATCGGGTATGCTACCCTTTATAATTGGAATATTATATGGATTGAATCGGACTCCCAACTTGCAGTTCAAGCATTACAAACAAGAATAGGGAATGTACCTTGGAGGATACATCCAAACTGGGTAGAATGTATCAATCAGGTTAGTCGCTTGAATATGTTTATCTCACATGCCTTCAGAGAGGTCAATCAGGTGGCAGACACTTTGTCTAAGAAGGAAATCATGACAATGGATATGGGATGGTCTTTCACAACCCCCGTATATTGATCTCAACTTGTGGAGGTGGATATGTATGGTGATTTGCGCTCTCGGCCTTGTAATAATATCGTTGTTTTCTAACTCTATTTGATTTTGTTTAATAATTTTTTTTCATGGGACCGGTTATGACCGGATCCTAGACTTCTCTGGTAGAAAAACAAATCTTATAAAAATATAAATATAACTCATATCCACTAATAAGTTCCCATGTCAAAGAACAAATCCCCTCTAAAAATATTCCATGGTACCTACCCAAAGATCTTAGACAAGTTATAGAGGTAGTAGTTTCCAAAAGCCAATTCCTTTATTCCATAGAATAATATAAGGTAATACATATTATGAATGATGTAACTATCTCAACTAAATGATTTTACATTCATTAATTATTATACAAACACTATATATATTATAACTATAATAAAAAATTTAACTTAGAATCACATAAATAAATATTATTTATTATTATAATTGAATAATAATTGTATATCGTTCTATAAGCCATTCAAAATTTTTATTTTTCCCTTATGATGATGTTTAAATGCCTCAATGGAAAGAATATCTCACTTTTCATCCTTATAGTGCACCTTATCCATACAAATCTATAATTTAAATTGGAATTTGAATTTTGATCATTTTCATGTGTGATTTTTATTTGGATTTAATTTTGGAAAAAAAAATTTTACCCCACAAAAGGGATGAATTATGGATGTGTGATACTATTTATAAGGGATTCATGGGGCTCATGGAAGTAGTTTCAGAATCATGGGAAGGTCATAGTTGCAGCAGGCTCACTAATATCCCCACCAACAAGGTACATGTTATTGCTGTAATAATGTAAGCACAAGGGATCCACCGGGTCTCCTATTTCCAAAAGATATAAAAAATAACAATTTTTATAATAAGAATGTTTGGATGGTAATACCCTATCCTCCAATTATTCATTACCACTCTATGAAGAACCATGCACCCTCTTCTCAACTTCCAACTCCAATGGTTTTCAAGTGAATCGATGGATATTTAAATGATAATTTGAGATGAGTTACACCCTCTTGAGAACTGTGTTCTTCCTCCTTGATATTTATGGTAATTTAACATTTTGTTAGATATGGTGATGAAAAAAATTACACATAAAAATTGTGAATCATCCAATAATTAAATGTATTTTTATCTATGTTGGAAGAATATGTACAATAACTACATCTCCACATTTTGTCTCCTAAATTTGTATGATGTATCTCAGGTCTTGAAGAATTATACGGTTCCTTATTAAACTAAATTAATTTAATAATTGAATTGGAAAATTATATTAGTTATTTTTATGGAAGATAATTGGGGAACACTATATGTAAGACCCTACAATTTTGGTTTCAAAAAATAATAACCCTAATATATTTCTCAATAAACAATAGTGATCATTAAAATAATTGTTAAATTTTATGGTAATATTATTATTTAAATGTGTCCATTAAATCTAAGAGGATCAATTTGAAGGTTCAAAAATTTTTAACCACATTATTATATATATATGTATTGTTTTTCCACTCACAACAAAGGTAATGAAGAATTCTTATTAAATAAGTATTCAATTTTTAGTGAAATTATTTTATGCTTCAAAAATATAATATTTTAATCTTATTTAGTTTATATTATAGTTAAAATAAATATAATAAAATTTTAGAAAATTAATTTTATAAAATGATTTTTTTTTACATTTGTATAATAAAAATACTTTTTGGGTGACTTTTATGAGTTTTTTTTAAATAATTGATTATTAAGAGACTAATGAAAAATATAGATTTTTCAAAAACTATATTTTAATTTCATCAAATAGAACTATATAATAATCCAATTATTTTTTATATTTTTTAACAAACTAACGTATGTTAATTTTTATATGAAATTATCTTATTTTTTTCCTTTTGTATCTGAAATGTCCAGGAATTTGATATAAGAATTTTTTGTCTATAAAAACAAAATTTCGTTGAGTATACCTCATTTATATTAATATAAATAATAGAAAATAATAGTAATTCCATTTTATGAAAATTAATTTTTTTATTAATGTAGTAAAATGTATCTCAGTATTAATTTTTTAGACTCTTCAAAAGAAGTTTATGATTTTGGGAATAAAAAATTTATGTTATATGAAATAAGTAATATATTATAATGCCTCTAATATATAAATATGATTTGAAAAATTATTAAACATTAACAACGAATCATTAATGATAATATAATAAAAATATCCTAGAAAAATAATAAATAAATAAATAATAGAAATTATATCATGACATATATAAAGGTTATTTTCATTGCGGATGCAATGCTCGTACACTACGAGAAAATTAAAATTTCTTAACCAAATTATATTATTTTATGTGGAAGTAATTTAATTATGTTGATATTTTATATGAATTATTATCCATTATTTTCATTAATAGATCATAATTTTAGAGTATATAACCAGGGATGTATCCAAATGCTTGTGAAATTCATTTTCAATTCTTGAAAACTCAATATATCATATTCAATAATTATACATGACATTGATTACAATAAATATAAATATAAATAGAATAATAAATATTATATTGAACATAATTTAAATTTTTTACAAGATTATGTTCTTTTATTATTTTTGGCCAAATACTTTCCTTAGATAGATATGCCTAGCCACCACAGTACTTGTACAAGAAGTAAAAAAGTAATAGTATATGATTTTAAAAACTCATAATGTAATATTTTATATTTGATATAATGTATTCAATATATTTTAATGATAAATATGTAATATTACATTTTTATAAAATATTATATTGAAATTCAATTCATGAAATTTTTTTCATAGTAATATTATGTGAATAGTTGTTAAAATGAAATTAATATATTTTACTAAATGGTTTAACAATATAAATAATCTATCATGTGGATAATAAGGATAACTAATTTATTAAAATTTCATCTTTTATACGTTAATTTCTAAATTTTCATTATATGTGTATATATAAATAACATTAATATAGAAAAGAAAATTTAGGTCTTTGGTAATTTTTTTAAAAAAGGTGAAAAACCAAATGATATGAATTAATATGATTCCAAATTATATAAAAATTTTAGTTATGTTATGATCATATATTCCATTTATTCAAATATATTTCATTTTTGGAATAATTTATCATTAGTTGGGAACATATTATATTATAATATTTCATGAATTTACATAAAGGAAATTAATGATATTTTATAATAAATAATAATATAGAATAGAATCTAATTTTTAATATCAACCATATCCCATTAACTGTTCAGTTGTCCTTTTATATTAAATTTCACCCATAAATAGTTATAAAAAATGATATCACATTAATGATGAAAAGCACCACAATAATATTAAAACTAAAATATAATTGTAGAAAACATTACATGTACATCGATTATTTTAGGATTGAACATATAATAATATATATATATCTATATATATATAAATTAATAAAATTCAATTTTGAGCACATTTTTATACAAATATATTTTCATTAATTTAATAAATTATATTAGTCATAGGGTACCCATAAAATAACTTTTAAAAGGGAACCAATTCTTGGTCATTATTCACTATCATTTAGATTTACAAATAATAAAAATAAAACCCTATAATCATCATATAATCCTTAACATGATCCAATATATAATTTTCTTTCTAATAGAAAATCTTATCCAGGATTAAGGAGTACACCAAAAGAGGTTATTCAACATTGTGTTATAACACATAATTTTAGAGTTTTTATTGTATTTTTATCTTCTACCTCATCTAATACAATCTCAACAATTATAAAATTATTAAATTAGTATATTAATAAATATGTATAATTTTTATGATAATTAAAGAAATATTATACACCTTATTTCCATTATATAAGAACAGAAAACATTCCCCGTTTATTTATATAAACTACCACCACAATAAACGATATATTTTTTTCATCACAATATTAAATTGGTAATAATTATGTTTTAAGAACTAAATATATATTATATATATGATTTTATTATGTTCTTAGATATTAATTACTTTTTAACAATATTTTTATTTAATTTTCCATAATGTTAAATAATTATTTATACATACATATGACATAACATCACCATGAACAGTGTAATTAATTTATCTAAATAATTTTTTTAAAAATAATATATATGTCTATATTATTATAATTTATTATTTTTAATAGTTAATAGAAATATAGAGATGATGGGTCAATGGGAAAATTTCTAGGATTGAAACTACCGAATTGAAAAATATGAAAAATGGGACAATTAATGCACCTAAAAAATTATTTTAATAAATAATTATTCATAAATGGGTATTCAATTTTATAATTTAATCATATAAGATATTATATGTGTGTATATTTTTTAAATCATTATAACCAATATAAATTTATTATAGAGAATTTTACTGAACATTCATTAATGTAGAAGAGTGTGGTATATGATTTATAAACTCAATATCAAATCAATTGGTTATATAACATATTCATTTATTATATTATGAAAATAATTGTTATGATTTAAAATTTAATATATATATTTTTTATTTACAGTTTTATTTTTTATTTAAAAATATTAGACATAGTTACTACAGTGATTTGTTTCCTCTTCAAATATATTATCTTCCTTTGGCATTCCGTCCAAATTTTACACACTTAATACATATTAATTTACTATGAAAAAAATTATTTTTATGGGTTTTATATACATTCAATATAATTTAAATTAATCGAAGATATACATGTATTCATGATGTATACATTATAAATTAATTATTAATGTTTTAATGGGATATAATTTAACTGTTAAAAAAGTTTTATGATATTTTTTAAAATTTATATTTTCTCAAATTTATTATATTTAATTTAATAAATTTTATAATATATAAATTATAAATATTATTTATTTTATAATACTTTAATAATTTTAAGAGTTTCAATATTTTCATAAAAATAATCTTACATTTCAAACATGAATCATGAAATTATATTTTTATACGATATGTGAGTATTTTTTTGCATTCAATAAAATATATTTTTATTCCATGTATATGTTTGTTAAATTTATTTATGAAAAGTACAATTTATGAAAGGAAATTATTTTTTATTGACATTTTCATTCAATCTGTTACTATTTTTATTTAATTAAATAAATATTTATAATTTTTTTAAAAATATTATATTTTATAGTTCTTATAAATATTCCAAAGGAACATTTCATTTTACAATATATGTTGTTAATGAGTTTCATTCATCAATTAACATTTTATAAAATACATATACATACAAATGATTTCTATAATATTATAATGAAATCAATTTAATGAAATCATTTTTCAATGTTAACTATGATTTCTTTTATATATCAAATGAAGATTAATTTAGTAAAAAAAAAATATTTCTTATACATTGATGTTAATAATTTTATGTTCATTACAATTCTAATGAAATATTCACTTAATTTGATCATTTTTAGTAGAAATATCATTTCTCTTAAATATCGATATTATTTTTTTCATATATATTATAACTTCTAAAACCACATCCCATTTTTACATATGATATGTTTTTATAAAAGAAATTTTATTAACCAATAAACATATATATTCATTATTTTTTACTCAATATTGATATTTTTTGATAACTCATATTGTTTATGAAGTAAATTGATCAGTAAATATGTGATTTATGGATTAAATATATAGTAATGGGTGTGGGTAGTTATAGATATTCCCAAAATGAATTTATAGGTCTTATGTTACAAACCATTTGGGCAAACATAATAAATAGGGTTTTGGTGTATCGCATCCAACATATTATATTTTCATGACATAAAGACATGATGGTTAACATATAATGATTTATAAGAATATGATATCATATAATATAAAATCAATAAGACTTTTACGATTATTATTGGTAATATTATTATACATATATTATCAAGGGATGCATTTAATGACCTTGTTATTAATTAAATGGTACGTATATATAGTTATTTACCTATATATGTATATTTATTATTCCTTATTTACACAAGATATATTCTATTCTATATAACTATTATTGGTTATTTTATATGGAATTTTTTTCCACAAGCTAATTAATATAGAATCATTGAATGAGTTCAAGGAAATAGAATATATACATTCACATTGTTTTTATATTTTATTTCCATTTTATAAAGGGAATAATGTATATATCTAGTTTTCTAATACAATTAAACTATTTAGTACCTTGGGATTTAATTTATTGTATTCATTGAAAATATAATTAATTATTAACATTCTCTTCGAAATATAAATTATGGTCGTTAAACAATGGGTCATTTGGAAGGGGTTGGTTTTGGTTTTGGAGTGACAGACCATACATGATATTTTTTTGTAATTGATTTGTATTATAATTTATTTGTAAAATTATAATTATTTTAATCATATTTGGATCACAAAAATAAATTATTTGTAATTAATTAATTTGATTCATTCCATTAGTTTGGGACCCAATAATTTTGAAAAATTAATGTTGGTATTTAAAATGTATTATTAAGTACTATAATGCTACATCAATATGGGAAATGATTTTTTTGAGTGAGGTGGTCCATATAAATTTATTTTAATATTTATTATGTATGTGATGTGTAGTGTATCAACTAGGTGTGTCTTCGTGTTTAAATAAATAAAATATTAATTAAAATATAATGAATTCAATAACCTAATACTTAATTTGTAGGACTAGTTAAAGTTAATTGAGAGATGAATGAACATATATCACTTTCTATGCTTCCATATACATTATTTTTAATGGTAATGCCTATTTTGGAAGTTCTATATGAAATTCAGAAAAATTTATGGCCTAAACGAAATGACTGTGATTTTTTAACTATCATGTCAGAGACCCTTGAGATCTCCTTATAGAGTTTTAATAGAATATAAGAGTTTTAATTAATGGGTCATTCATAACCCAAGTAATATGATGGATCTTTTAGTATTTTTAAATAGAATATGTGGGGAATTTTCTTTACCCGTGAGATTTTTTTCATATATAGGTAAAACATGGGATGTTTATGAATAATGTGTGTGTTTTCAACCACCATGAAAGGCCATGGACATTTAGGTGCGAAATAATCTTTCAAAAAAAATATAGTTGATATAGTGTTCCCATGAGGATTATATGCTCACACCATGAATGAAATTACTGATGAATTTGATACCATCCTTGTGAAAGTTTCTATCCTATAATTGAAATTGAGACCAAGCGGTTACTTGTGGTGTCTTTATAATTTTTATGGAGTGTGTAAAATTTTAAATTTTATACCTAAATAGTCTATCCTCTAGTGGTTCGAAGGCCTTAATTTTTATTGATTTTATACCTAAATACTCTATCAATTTAGATGTATATTCTATATATTTCTTAATAATAAATTATTAAAGACCATAATGGTTATTTTATTTAGAGACCACATATGTAATATATTTTTTTCTTAATGATATTCAATACATCCCACAATGTTTATCCCCCATTTCACCATTTATAGATATTTCAGAACTAAAAATATTCTTCATAAAGTAAGAAAATGGAAAAATATGATATGATGAGATAAATTTCTTATTAATGGTAAAATTTGTACCAATATATTGATTATCATTAGGGATTATATGATAACCCCATATGCATGATAAATAGATGATAAAATTCAATAGTATTTCATAATCAATCAAATGTCATCAATCTTGAATCAGGGCCTTAGCCTCTGTCATAAGAAAAATATATTTTATAATAAATATGAATTGTTAATAATTAATCATGTTCTATATGGAAATATAATAAACGAAAAAAATATTAATTTGGATGAATAATATGTTTATAAAACAATTTGTGTGGTCCCATAACACATAAAACACTACCATTTAGAATTAGTATCACACCACATTCTAAAATATCCTTTCTTATGGATCACCAAAATTATATAAAATTTAATAGATTATAATTTTAAACTATGTTCAATTACTAAATAAGTATATATTATAGAATGTTATATTAATCACTATTTAATTTATTGTATGTATTTAATAGATCAAACTAACAAAACATTAAAACCACACACAGGCAGACATATAACTTTCTCAAAATCAAAAAAATGTTTTCCAAGTGATTATAAATATACATTGTTAGTTATGGACCTTATGACATCATCATGATTAAAGGGATAAAAGACACAAAAGTTTTTATTATAGTTGGTAATTTCATGTTTTCATTTTCATATACCATCTGTCAAGGGATTGCGATGGTATAGTCATTCAGTATCAATAACAAGTGGGTGGATGGTGGTTTCTTAGTATTTAATTTTTTTATATTTAATTATCTATCATTTATGGAATGTCACATGAAAATATAATTTAATTTAATAGATAAGGGTGAGACCATATTGGTGATGTCCAAATGATTTTTTTGTTTTAAATATATCTTGGATGCTATTACAAATGACAAATCAAGAAGTATCTCATTTCATTGAAGGAATTACTTGGGATGAGAATTAGTGATTATATATCAATATAGAGCATCATGTATGGTATTTAGAGATCAGTAATAGGTTAGGTGAAAGGATTTTTGTGGGGCATCTTCTAAATGTTTTAGTTTTAAATTTAATAATTTATTAAAATTATCCGTATATGGATCTATCAAGTGGGTGAATTTTGTCACATTCTAGCATAACTATTCAAGAATATATGTCATTACATTTATTATTAATAATTTTGAGTCCAAGTGTTTCGCTTATTTTCAATTATGTGTTATTTTGTGTTCGGTTTGTTCAAATAAAGTGATGATTCATTGAGATTTATTATGGATTCATTTATTAAAACTTGATGTCATGTTTGAGGAATTCACTGTGTATCTAAGATTATAGATGTATTGAACATCAATGAAACACATTAATTTTTTTATTGTATAATCATTGTGTACAATTTTAATTGTTTTTGAATGATATTTTTAATTAATACTACGTTGATTTAGAAGATTGTATATATTTTTATGAAAATTATATAACTTGGTAATTTTCATTCAATAACAATGTGTGGGTATATTCTAATTATATACAATTAATGTGTGACATAAATTACCATTGTAATTGTTATCAATATAAGGTAATGGTACATCATTACCATCATAGTGGTAACCTATTCTATATAATAGTATGTCCTTACCTATATAAGGGTTAACCAAGCTACGAATGGGTAAAATCCATACCGAGGAATAGTAATATGAATATCATGAAATAGCGTAGAGAAGTCCTTATAAGGGTAAATTATGATTTATAGGGATAATGTAAGGGAAATAGGAATGAAATAAAGTCATTTATTATGCATCATAAAAGTATTTTGAATAGAGTAAATGTTTGGAAATAACTATATAAGGGTACGTCATAAGGGTAACGTGTATCACATAATGGTAAGACTTGGGTTTTGAATCTAAAGTATTGTAGTAATAAATTTTGTAGAATTATGTATTTGTATTCATTGTGTAATGGGAACTCATATAAGGGTAAGAATTTGGTGATACCGCTGTTTCTTTTATACCACCATTGAATCCATGAGCATGATACATATATTTATTTCATAAGCAAAATACTTTATATATGACCATTGGAATGATATTTCCTAGTATATCATAAGTATTATATTGACTATTATCAATATAGGATACTATAACCAATTAGGAACAAATTGTTATAATGCATGTTATGAATTTATGTAGCTACTACTAGTGTTATGGTATGTGATTCTACTGGTTGAGTAATAATATGTTTTTTTCATGGATCTCATGGTTGTATATTCTCTCTTCCTAAACTATTGTAAGAATCACATGAAAAATAATAGTGAAACATTTATAATGAGTTCATTTTACCAATCCATGCATGAATTTGATGTTGTAATTATTTATTTATTCTAAATATTAGAAGGAATGGCTTCATGTAAATTAATATTCTAGGTTGAGTTTCATTCTCATTCTATTAGGAGGATTCTGACACATGCTTGTGATTTAGGATAGAATATGTAAATAATTATATTTAGAACAACCATTAAAAATGAATTTGAATTAAAAATAATTTTATTTATATTCCTTATATGTTTCCGCTGCAATTATTATGGGTTATAAATCAATTGATAATATACCAAATAATATAGAGTAATTGCTATTGGGGATGATGAATTTATTCCATGATTTCACTTAATAATATCATCATCGATGATAATTTTATTTATATTGATTGAAGACAATAAAAAATTTCATTATGTATGGAATGAGGCATGAGTCCTTAAAAGTCTTATGTAATAATTTTAATATGACCATATATTATTTTATAAATGAGAAAAATAATAAATTAATTAAAATATATGATATTACTTCTTAAGATAATGGATTTTCAACAATTCATATATAGATATATTACATATTAATTTTAGAGATTAATATTTATGATAATATTTTGAGTATAAAAATGTGGTGTGGGTATTGAATAAAATACTTTTTATTGTAGAAATCTATTGAGAATAAATTGATATCATTTATATATTTCAATATATCATAGTATCGTTGATAGATTGAGTCCAATCCATTATAATCTATAAAAAAATTCATAAATTTTACATGGGAATTGATAATAAGATAATTCATATTATTTAATGAACAAAAGGAAGATGTTAGGGAAACCATATTGTACGAAAAAACAATTCCAGATATTAATGAATTGTACAAAAGCTTATTATATCTAGTAATCCTGTTAAATAATGTCACTCTTAATATGTAAGATTAATTTTCACTACAGGATCCAAAATTAAAAGAAAAATCATGTGACTGTGGTATAACCAATTATAGATAAGGCTTGAGACTATGTGGAATATCTAGTTCAGATGGAAAGATGACAGTTGAGGGCGTATGACAAACATATGATGATGAGTTGGATTATGGGGGTAGTAGGGCTATAGCCATGATCAAATTGGATGACTAGATAATGGTGTGTATGAAATTTTTCTCACAAAATAACTACAATTGATTATAAAAATATGTTTGAAAATATATAAAACCTTGAAAATTTCATGTGCCTCCAAGTCTATTTATATTTATATAAATGAGTTAATATTTATAGATATAATAATGCGGATCCACAACTATAAAATGTTTTTTATATTGAGTGTAAATGGAAATAATTCAAAAAATGAGTGTACCACATATTCACCCCCCCACCCTTTAAGGGGAACCTAATAGGTCATTGGGTTATTCAATTTTCATCACAATTAGATCACCTTTAATGATCCAATAAGATATTAAGATTCAATAAATAAATATTTCGATGATATAATTTCCCTAATTTAATAGTAAAAAAGGGTTAAATGGATTATAATTCTAATAAAAGTACTTCCATGGACATTCGAGAGATCCATATGATTTATTTAAAAGGGAGTGTTGATAAGTCCATACCATTGACAAAATTTATTTGTGAAATCAATCTCCAAGCCTCATATAGGAATAATAATAAAAATAAGTCATCCTAAAAGTTGTATTCCCTATAAAGGATAGAATATTAATCTAATGTAAGTAATAAATAATCCACTATAAAAAATTTATCATGTTCTAAAATAATACCACTCACAATAACTCTCTTGGATGAAAATGAGACAAATCTAGAAGGATAAATTAGTTGTAGTTATAAATACTAATAAGGTGGGCCAAAATTTGAATATTAATCCACCAAGGAAAATAAATTTGAAGAAGGAAGTCATTCCATTCAAGGAAGATCATTTATTAAATATCTCCAAGAGAAAACACACATAGGAAAAATGGGGAAGCATGAAATCACTATATCGAAAATAGAGATAATGTAGATTCCAAATATGTGTAAAAAATAATGAGAACATAAATAGATACTTAAAGATATAAAAAAACTATAGTGATGTGTGTTTTAATTATATACATTGTTCACATAGCTACATGAATGTTATTCCTAAAAAATAATATATATTTTTAGATAAAGAGAAATAAAATGAAATTTCATGCAATGAAATGGATATAATTGAAAATGAGATTTCACACAATGTAAAGGATAATATAATATTGATGTAGTATCCCTGGTTTAGATAAGGATATCAACCTCATTATTACTTCTTAGAATCTAATGGAACTATTTTTATCTTCTTCTATTTTATGAGTCATGAGTTATAATTTAGGGAATTAATGGATAGGATTATAGTTTTCACATGTGGAAAACATTAATACATGTTATTTCATGAACTATTATATCTACCATAAAACTTAAAAATGTATAGTTCACTCCCTTTTTTGTGGAGAAATTTCGAGATTAATCTATAATTTATTTGATAACCTAATTATAATAGAGTTTATAATTTTCTAATCATATTATAATGCCTCCATAATAATTTAATTACTTATTTTTTTTATGGGGGTTTTCTTAGTAAATGAAAATATGAGACATGGGGTGTTTATTCATGTTCACATAGAAAATATTATTTGATGATTAATTTGTGTGGAATATCGTTAATTTCTAATATATATATATATATATATATATATTCGACATCAAAAAATCGGAATTGTGAATATCTATGTAGATATCGCATAAATGGAAATATAGATATCTTATAAAATCATGGTTTTATCTATCAATTTTTATAACATGTTAGCCTATAATGACTATGAGTAGATCAAGTAAAGGATATTCGATAATAGAACCATGTTTTATCATCCTTATCTCTAAAAATAGAAGAAGAGATCTATAAAACTACATCATATGTATAAGAAGATATGTGAAGACCACTAAATTACCATATTAATTTTATTATCACAATTTTGTAGAATGATTGAGAACACATGTTGACATTTGTCATGTTTTGAAACACTTAAATAAATAAAATTTGTGATATTTTTATGTTCAAGTGTTGTAGTAGTTTTAAAAAAAATTAATATTTATTTGGGGAGATGAGATGACATTGGGGATCATAGAGAATTGTTATGGATTCATTTAATGGAATTTGATGGCATGCATGGACAATTATTGCTATATATCTAAGGAATTATTTTTGATATTTAATGGAATGCATGAAATTTGTATTTTTTGTGTAAAACCTATATCGAGAACAATTGATTGATGTAGTAAGGTCGTAGTGATTTAACTTATAATGTTTTATAATAACCTACATATGTTGGAGAGAGGGTAACTTAATTCATTAAAGTAATTCATTAACTGAGGGTAAAACCTACCAACATAATGGAAAATAAACAATGAAATTACCTTTATAAGGGTAACTCAATCTATTAAGGGTGATTCATTTCATATGTGGAGGAAACCAATGATGTGTAAGGGTGAATCATTTCTTATGGAAGGGGAACCTAAAATATGTTAATAGTATATTTTATCATACAAATGGGTAAAAAATATCTACTGTAATTTTATATAGAATCCTAGTTAAGGGTGTATTGTTATTAAGAAAAATTAAACAATGGAAACTAGTTCCACTTATTGATATTTAAAAAAATGTGTAAACATTATTGGAACTACATAAAGGTTGTCCCAGAGATATATAGGTGTACTATAAAAGGGTAACAAGATATATGAAAGGTATTACATCCATTGCTAATGTTATTTTTTATGGGCTCTAGGATCCATGTAAAGGTATGTCACTGATTTATTATCACACATAAAGTTATAGAATCATTATTTTGACTTTTTTATAGAATGTACAGTCTATATAAATCTATTATAATTTTAATACATTCATACTACCACATAGAATATATTTTTTGTATTTAAAATGTTATTTTGAAAATTATACTACTAATGGTACCATGAGCATGATACCATCGATGATACAATCATTATACTAACACAAATGATACCTTGAGGTTACTACCACCAGTTACGAATAGAGGTTGATCACACTAGATTGAAACCAATTATGATACCACTAGATATGAATAGAAGGATCTATTCGTAGATTCACAATAGTAGTTTTTACTAATGGAGTGATGGCATGAGGTTATTATATTGGTATTAATTGATATGAGAGGATAATTTTAGTATCTGTATGAATCTTTGTTTGGAGAAATATAGATAAAATAAGATTACGAGTTCATGTTCTCACTCTATTCATAAAAATTATCCTTCATGATTTTTAATCACATGAATATATAAGGAAATATATTTCAGTTAATGATAATGTGACAATGAGTGTAATTACCATGAATAAAATTTATATTTGAATAAATAATTTGATTAATTGCATCGTTCTTGAAGAAATAATGCAAACACAATCATATATTAATTATTGGAAAAAGAAATAATAACATCAAAATATTATTGATTAATTTTAATACAGTTATAATCATGGAAAAATAACAATAATATTGGGGGACTATTTTCACCACACAAACTCCAATAACCTAAATCATTTTAAAAATTTATTTCAATGGAAAATGATACGTATAATGCCATGATTATAGACTAAATAGTTTAATAGTATTGGGTAACTAGATATATACATTATTCCTATATAACATTTGAAAACAAAAAAAACAAATTTTTTTAGATAATATAAATATTAACTCAAGTATATCCCAACATAACATTTTTAGTATATGTATAAGGTTATTCAGAAAGGAAAAAATATGGTTGAGGTAAAATTATAAGTAAGGATTGTGTATAAAGGAATATATCATGATTCAATAATCATGACAATGGAATCCTAAAAAACATTCTATTTAAATAACTTGACTGTAACAATCAATATTGAAAAGTAAATAACTATGAACACAATTCATTTAATCAATAACTTTAATATTATTACAGAATAATTAATTATTAACATTGAAAGGAAAATAGATTAAAAATATTTCATTTAATTAATAAAATGATAATAAACACATTTAATGATAATATCCATATAAAAATTTCATGGATAATAATAATTGAATTATCAATGAAGGAAATGAATAATTGTTTTTCTTTTTGATCTCACACACCATTATAAATCTATTATCAATACTTTTCTCATGAAAGTTTAAAACTGATGGGTAGGTATAAACTAGAAACCCATTTAACTAGGTTTATCCGACTAATTCCTATCATGAGACTAATGTTGAATCTAGGGGGTATCTATAATAATGCTCCACTCGTTTCTATATATCCTAATCATTCTCCATATATTGAATAATTAATTTATTTAATGAAAAATAAACCTTATCCAAAAATATACATATTGAGTTATGAATACAGATGTATTATCATTTCACTAGTCAATAAAATAACCATCAATGAAAATAATTTAATATAGAAATGATATATAGTTTAAAAATAATTCTATCCATGATAAATAATTTGTATATTTAGGTTAAATTAAATTTTCAATGATTATAGGGATTTGTGTATTTTCAGGGAACAATACTGACTACCCAAATGAATCAATAAAGGGAATATCAATAATTAAGGAGGCTAATATGATCATAAACCATACATAGAAAGAATAATTATGTTATGAATACAAAATTACCCTATTTTATAAAAATTAAAATAAAGGGTTATTGTGATTGATGAAAAAAATATCCCGAAAATATTATTTTAAATAATTATAGGAAAATACTCTCTTAATAATTGAAAATAAATTCTTAAAACTAAAACTTTATGAAATAATGGGAAAAATATATTCTTCTAAAAATAATTTTTTTAGACATGTAAAGGAAAATTTCATTAAATGATAGGATATTATGGGAGGAGATTTTTTATATGTCATATAAGTGAAAAAGAAACATTTCATTGACACTGATTCAAAACAATTAAATATATACTAGTTTGGAAAGTGAAAATAAAATTCATATAAAACAATTTTCTAAAAATGCATATAGGGTTAATAATTTATTTAATAAATCATTTGAATAAAATATAAAAAATTAATTTTTTTTTTCAAAAACATGGATTTGGATGAAAAAATATTTTTGGCCAAAGAGAGTAATGATGATGGATTTTATGATAAACATTTCTCAACCAATTTAGGTACCAAAGAGTGAGAAATATTAATTTTACATGATTTATTCATGAATAATATTTTCATTATAAAACATAAGGTGTTTACGATATAAATTTAAAATATGTAGCTTTAATAAAATAAATTGTAGTATGAATAATCAAAATTCAAATTATATTGAAAAATAAATCATTTAAAATATCAAAAAATTTATGTGATAAATTACCTGGGAATTAATTATGTGTATAAAATTTTAAACCAAATAAACAAGTTGAAATTCAATTTTATATAGTGAAATATCATCAAATAGAAAACCATAAAATGTCATTGACAAGGAAGAGTTAATATAACACAATGAAAATAAAATGAGTTTTTACATTATTTACCACATGGAAATTTTGACGTCAAAACCCTATAGATGAAATAATTCAGGTTAAAACATTAAATACAATAATTTATGAATTATACCTGATATTATATTGAAATAAGGAAATATATATAGCATATGAAATATGATATGTTCAAACATTACAATATGAATCAATGATGAGAAATTGAGATTAAGTCACACACCTCATAATTATTTTTGGTTGAACATTATAAAACCACATGTATAGTTGTTTAATAATATTATTAATTTTTAACATAAACATGTTCATATCTATAATGTATTGAATCTAGTATTTCAGAGAATTAATTTAGAATACTTCTATGAATATTTTTGAAGATAACTGTTGAGTCTACTTGGGATTCCGGGGCCCATAGGGTCTCATGTATGGGATTTAAATAATAGTACATATAATTTAAAAATATTAAATATTTTTTCATTTATTGTGGAATAACCTCTAATCGGAGTGTATAATCAGAAATTTAATATCACATTATAGTTTTTATGACATGGTTTACACTAACACGTCACAATGGTTGTTAGCTTTGTAAATATACTTAGATTATTCCATTAATTAGGTGTTAAATGAAGGTATATTATATAAATAAAATAAAATTAATTAAATAAATTATCCCCCTTTGATTCTCATGCATGAATAGGATGGATTACCCCCCCCCCCCGCCCACATGATAGATGACTAGAGTCGAATCCGAGGTAAGGAGGTGCCATATATACTCAATTTTTAATTCTAATCATCACCGAATCGTGGTACGGTAGGATCTAGGCATCATTTTGGACATGAATTATTCATATTAATTTTTACAATAGGTAAGAGGATTATTGAGAGTTACCTACCATCCCCCATTGATTTTTTTAGGTTTTAGAGCCCTATCAGGACTTCTAGATATATCTAAGGGGTAGATATATGGGTTTTATGGACAAATAAAATATTTTGGGTGTCATGGAGGAGATTACCACTCATAATTCCTGAAGGCATGTGATCTAGTGAAGGAACACACGTTGAGCGCAATTTATTTATTGGGTATAAAAATATTTCAGGCCAACATGTCATGTACTGGTCATAAACACCATGTATTGATCTCATGTCATGTGTTTTTGGTTAAGGATAGACTCACCATGTAAATGTATATAGTCATGTGATAGTACATGACGTTAGGATATAAAAATTGATTTAGTTACATGGTTATGGAAAATGAGATTAGATAAGGAACAACCAAGTGGAACAATCTGTGTGTGGTAACATGACCATCCAAGCCGTGTTCCTGAGGGCATATGCTCAAGGGATCAGACGAGGTCACACACCATGAGAAAAATGTTTCAATATTTGTAAACAAAATAAATGCACACTGTTTACATATATAGGAGACATACAGGTTCCATATTCAAGACACACATAGTGTACTATGAATTAATTCCATGTAATAACATCATAGAATCTACCATCTTGCATATCCATCTAAATTACTTAGATGGAGGCCTAAGAGTATAAAATCATCAATATTCTTTATCATAGGAAGTTATAGATGCCATATATTTTGAATTCGAGATATGAAATAAAGTGAAATGGTGGATATCTTTTTTTGGAGTTGTATAGACTAGTATCCGTTTAGTGAGTTCCCTAAGTCTCTTTGTAAAAGGGTTTAGTGGAATCACATCCTCATAATCTGATTTTGACCCCTCTATTACATCCCGATGATTTTTCAGTGTTGGTGTGTTCCCTTATTCTGAAGTGATATTGTCACAGTCTACATCCATGGTATTTTAGTATGGAATATGATCCAAAGCATAATTTTGGAGACCCCTCAGTAGATTAGATCATGTATTGCTTAGAGAGGCCTGGATCAAACCTCGTTATCTTCATTCTTGATATTTAGGATTTTCTGAAATTGAGTGACCAATTTTTTCATGGTCATTCATCCCATACCTAGAAGTAGAAACCCAATAGTGTACAATGTCCTCATATGAGCCCTAGGCATTAACCCCAATCCATGTGTCGATCATTTTGGTGTTCTATCATGTTCTTTTCACTTGGTGAGATTCATGGAATCAACATGAACAAAATAATACAGATCTATATTCCTTTCATGGAGTGTTTTCATTGGCATGGAATGTGACGCGATAACCATTATGTGTATTGTTTTTATTTTAGGTTACATATTCCCCCATATGATCCATTTTTGTTGACACCTACCTATGTATCAGTATAAGATCTTTTAGATTTTTTATTAGTGTGATTGAGTGTGTATCTAAAATTTTTCCTACTATACTCTATGGTGAGTTTCTACATAGTGATATAGAATATTCCTTTTCTCCCAGATGCACACTATTAGGGATGTTGGGTATTATATAATGTCTTAAACATATATGTTTACTATGATCTATTATATGTGTTCCATCAGGGATGGTGTAGATAATGGAATTATATCTCCTAGATATTTATCTCTTTTGAACCATAAGTGGAATCTAATGGTATAATTTGTGTTTGGTACTTCATGTGAATTGGATTCAATGAACGATATATATAGGATATTATAGGTGAAATTCTAGGGATTTTATATATCATTACTAATACAATATGTGTAGATGGCCTATCTATCCTGGTATAGTTGGGGAGTGGTCGAGATAGAGCTTCTTTACTCCTCTCTATCTCACTCTTGGGTTTTATCCTCTAACATTGGGTTGAGAATAATATTTTTTTTTTTCAGTTTCTCCATTTTATTTTTTGAATTTTTTGGGGTGCCTAATAAGAAACATCATATTCACATCTTCATTTTATAATCCTATAAATTTTTTTATTAATTATATGTTAGGCATTTTGATGGAGTCCAAGGAGGGCTCGGAGCAGGAAGAGTATAGGATGTTAGAGATACTGAGGTGTGTACCTATCGTTTCATTTGATATATGTCCCCGCCTTCTATGATGGTTTGATACTTTTCCAATTTTTGTAGGATTATAGTTTTCTTTATTATTTTTTTAGATATATTTTCATACTTTTACTGAGTGAATGGTGTTTTTAGTAAATTTGTGTATATATTGATATATAATATCATGACAATATCATTGAGATAAAAATGTCTCTGTTTATACAGATATTGCAGGATAAGTCCACCCATGTGTTGGATATTATTAATTAGAAAATGTTTTCTTATCCAATCCTATTAGTGGAATAAATGTTGAAGCGTCCACACAACTATCTATTTTCTATGTGGTCCTAGGTGTTCCAGGTCATTAAAGAGTGGTATCTGATGATGTCCTCCCTTGTGATATGATTTGTATCAATGTGTTCCTGGTCTATGTGTATGGAGATAGTGAAGATGTTATTTGAGTTTTCCAATAGGATAAGGACACTAATGTTGATGTGGTGGATGATGTATCCATTCACTATGAATCTAATAACAATTTTATTAAATCAATTAATTTTGGAATTGAGTTCAACAAATAATTGGTACCTTAATAATATTGTATTTCATTATGGGTGCTAGTTAATTCATTATTCACCTCTCGAGATATAATATTTTCACATGGTGTGGGTTTGTTTTATTTCATAATTCCACCATGATAAAATTCATTCAGGTTTTCAGGGAGAGTTATTGATGATTGTTTCATGTGTGATTGAGATTTATTGTAGGTAACATGTCTTGAGTAGGTACTGTTGTGTGGTTTTCTTGTTGATACAACACACTTTGAGTGTTAGGAGATTCCAAAGGTTGAGGTTAAGGATTTTCCCAGGAAAATTATCATGCCGGAGTTTTAGAGGATGAGACCTCCAATATATTAGTGTATCCTAGATCCCTAGGAAACTAATGAATGTGTTGAGGTAGTCTGATGTGTTTTATACCTCATAAGTGCACCACCTGATCAGATGGTGATCATAGAGGTTAATATTTTATAATCCATGACCTGTTAATGGAGGAGTATAGTGATAGATACCCACAATTAAATACATATGATTTGGATATGGTTTGAAGAGCTATTTATAAAAGATTTGTATATAGAAAAATAGAGATCATGGTACATGTAGAGGACTCTCTATAATCATCATGGAAGCTTTACTATGGAATATTATTCAGAGAGGTTTACACACCATTTGCAATACTATCTATATGGTTTGAGATCTATTTTTATGATCGTGGACCTTTGGAATGGGAATACACTATGATATATGTTCTTAAATGATATCATAGTTCCAACCCACTTATTATTGATTGATCAGTGGTCCCTGATTTCATAACACTTTCGGCTAATTAGAGTCAAATTTTTAGTTCTAGTCATGTGGACGCTTGGACCTCTGTAACTAGTAGCTAATGGAATAAAAATATTTGGGAGTGTGAGATGCTTTAGGTTATGATCCTTGGATAGGGGGTCTGTATATCAAGGCTCTCAATATGGTTCTTGTGAGTCATGGGACACAAAATATTTCTATTGTTATGGATGGGTAAATCGCATGTAGTATATTCTGATCCCCAATTCAACTGGGAGGTAAATAGTCGATAGGAAAACCTAGAAGAGGAAAAAACATGAGCATGGAGTTATCCATAATGGAAGATGTGGTAATGGAGTTAGATTAGTAGTAGAAGGTGGGAAAAATTGATTTGCAGCCACCACCACCAACAGGCGGTCCGTGCTTGGATCCAGGACCAGGAGGATAGGTGTGAGGATAGCTAATGGCCATTGATTCCTATGAATTAAAGGATTCAATGATGTTTAGAGTTATAATAAATTTCCTTTATAAATATATTTTACTAAGGATATATTTTTGTTGAGATACACTTTTCATGAAACTTCATACATGGGGATTATCCGGGGTGATGTGCATCGTCGATGGAGCCATATGATAATCATGTTTGATGTAGGATCAGACATTGGAGTTATAGAGAAACTTCCCTTACTAATATGTGTTCTTCAGATATGATACAGGACCACGATGGTGAGTAATTGTTGTCTAAAGAAGATACTATTGTGGTGTTGAACATGAGTTAATTTGAATTGTGTGTTTGGGGTAGTTGGTGTGTTGATGTGTCAGAGTTGGCCTCGGAATGGGTGAATAGGTTGGAGAGGGAACTGATGATATTCAAAATGAAGAGTCTTCTATCCTGGAGGCTCATGTTTGGTTTGACGTCAAACATGTGGTTGTGATTCTTAATCCAAATAAATAATGAAGTCATATGGAACATTTCCCAATGCACAGCCCATGTTCATGGTCAATCGATACATGTTGACACATTTTTCTCAAAACATATTATTATAGGTTCTAGGATTGAGGATCTGAGGTCATTCACTCATATATGTAGTGGGAACTAGACTCTAGTGAAGGTATAACATGACATTGAACCTTCTCAATGAATTATAGAGTATACCTATTGTGTGTTCCTTGATGTGGAATATATTACTACCATTTATTCTCAAATGGTTTATTTTTGTTGGTGTGGTAGGGTTACTAGATCATGGGATAGAGTTTTTCACCATTGTGTTTGAGTGATCCCATTATTAGAAGGATGATATCATGCTTAGGAAATTACAAATATCGATTAAAAAATGTCTAGTATTACCCATGGTAGATTAGTTTTATGATATTTCGGTTACCTAATGTAGTGGTGGAGTTTGGTATATATATTCAAGGATATTATTAGATTTCTTATCAAGTGAGTGTACTATTCTTCATGTAATTGCACATATGGTTAGAATTCATATTTATATCATCATATAAGTTGACTCCTATGGATATTTTTTAAATACAATGTAGTTGGAGGTTTGTATATAAAGGTCCCAGTAAGGCCTTCTGTGTACACTTGGGTATCCATTTTGTCATGGGTACCCTTTAGATCTCGGTACTAGAGATGCATGTTATATTATTGATGTTGAAATGTCATAACATCAGTTCTTCATTGTTTTCCCACCTCATTTGTAGAGATGCAGGGAGGCACAATTATGAGATTCTTTTTATGATATCTTATACTAATGGATATCTGATAGACAAGTTCATGATAGGGTTTGCAATGGTAGGGTGTATGTCGAACTTTTAAGGATTGACAATTCATCCACTAACACTATGAGATGAGGTGCTGAATATGTTCAATTAATTAATTATTACATGATATAAATGAATGTATATGATAATAAGACAGAACAACTTGGTTTCTAGAGAACATTATTTTTGTTTTGATGTCATCATTGTTTATATTTTACTCCATCAATGCAGAAACATTTGAGGCCTTGTTTGTGAGGCTCTATATTCAACCGTTTACATTTCGGGGATTGTGGGAGATAGCGATTTTTATCCTAGAGTTGGATTAAGAGATAGTTTATAATGGGGAAATTCATCTAGTGGCTGATTATAACTAGTGGGTTATATCATAATCTATGTTGTGTTAGTGATATGGTGAACCACTAGACCCTGAGACATCATATGGTTCAAGAGCATGGTGTTTTCAAAATTTCTTAATTGATGAGTCTTTTGAATTTTTTACTGCAAGATTTATAAATATTTTAATATAGAAGGTAGGTACAGTGTAACCTTTTTAGGTTCTAATTTGTTGTTTGGTTCCTTCCAAATATTAACTTTCTTGGACTAGTGGTTTCCGGGAATACGATTTAATAGATTTCATAAGAACCCTTTTGAAGAACTCACTTACCTGGGAGACCTATTTTTAAGCTCATTTTCTGATTTTTCCTAGGATTTATTCATTTTGTGTTGATAATACTAAAATTTTGGGAGAGTATAGAGACCCTATTTCTTCTATGTATGACTTTGAAATATTATTAATACCATTAACTATGTTAACAAGCAATTTTGAAGCATGGGTAGCCTCACTTTGGTGATATTAAAAACATCAGATATATTTTATCAAAAAATTAAAAATTTATACTATAAATGTGGAATAAAACAAAATTAGAGATTGTTATTTTTTTATTTGAGACAATATTTGAGTACCAAATTTATATTTTACCCATGGTGTGACATAATATTTTTTATTACATATTTTCAGTATGAGGAGACCATTGGTGGGGTGTTAAATGGATGTTTATTAATTTTAAAAAAATATATGTAATAATCCAAATCCTCCCATGGATTCTCATGCATGGAGAATAGGGAGTAGCCCCAATGTGGGAAATATGACACAAGGAGATTTCAAGGTGATTAGGTGATGGTAATCCACATTTTAAATAGTGATCATCACCCGATCATGTTGAAGAATGTTCCATGAGTCAATTTCAATATGAACCATTTTATTTTATCTAGAACTTAACTATATTTATGATATTTACCACCCAACCCATTTTAATTCATTTTTTTGGTCTCTAGATCCATATTATAGCTGTTGTAGATCCCATAGGAATAGATATGTGAGCATCAAGTGGAAATAATAGGCTTTGGGAACATCTAGGGGATTTAAATTTTTAATTAATGATCACACTTTATTTAGTGTATGATAACACAATGTGTGTTATTCTCATTTAGTGCCACAACCTAACCCATGCCAGGGATTGAGCTGCCTCATCCCCAAGACCACCACTATATTCTAGGGGTGTCAAAATGCAAGATTAACATAAATAACTTGAGTTTTACTATTACTAAGTACCTCTAGTTAAATAAAACAACCATCCCAATAAAAAGTTCATGGTTAACGAATAAAGGATACTACCATGGTATAAAATAAACAACGAAAGCATAAAACTCTAGATAATACAAATATACGATAGTTTTAAATTATAAATAATGTGGAAAACTATATGCACAACTAAAAATTTTTGTCAACCTGATAGAAAACCATAAGAATAAAAAAAAGGGCCCAACTACTAAATCCCATGCTATAAACATTGTACAAGGTTCTATCAACCAGTTTCCCTATTCTCATATGTA
This sequence comes from Viscum album, assembly GCA_963277665.1. Lineage (NCBI taxonomy): Eukaryota > Viridiplantae > Streptophyta > Magnoliopsida > Santalales > Viscaceae > Viscum > Viscum album. The sequence goes on along the minus strand of OY728165.1, from coordinate 666,227,615 downwards.
ATCTTGATTGACCTGCCCCTTGACTGTATATGACATGACACATTCCAGAAAATCCCATGCATGGGTGATTATATAATTAAACAATAGGACCCCCAAGGGTTGAGGGGGTGGTTGGCGTTACTAAAAGATACAATAAAATTCAATGGTTGAATATACCCATGGAACAATGAAAGGGTAAAACATAAATCAAAATGAGTTAATGTTATCTCATCCATGTAAAAAATAATGAAGACTATGAGAAGATGATCTACCCATTGATCCATCTCCACCAATGTTAGGAGGGACGAATCATTAAACCATGAGAAGATATTCATTGAAATCATGTATCATACCCCACATGTTATATTCTCTCTTTGAAATAGAGTAACCGAATCCAAGGCGAGGATATATTAAAATGATATATATATATATAATATATACATTTATATATGCTCAATCGAAGGAAGCCCAAATAAGAGAGTAAGGGGAAATCCATCTCATGCCTCAGCCTGATAAGTAGAGTAACTAGTACTTATAGAAGTCCAAAAAATATTGTCCAATTACCTTTTGTATATCCTGAACACACATTTCTAAGGTAATGATTCTAAAAAAATAGATACTATCCTCTTTTAGGGACATTTAATCACCCACACAATTAACGCCACCTCAAAAAAATGTGTCTTAGTGCATAAATCATCACCCTTCCCCAATAGTCCAAAGCTACATCAAACAAATCTCTTCATTGTGATGTATATTCAATTTTCCACAAATCTAGATAGAGGAAACGTGTCCTAGTACCAATGGAGTATTAAACACTTATAGCCAATGGAGGACCCATGCCCTACCTAATAGGAGGGTTCCACTTTGATGATCGGGGACCCTTGCCCATCATAGCTGGAGGGTTCAATTATAAGTCATCAGGGACCCTTTCCTTGGTACTGTATGAGGGTTCTACTAAGGATGTCAAGGACCCATTCATAACCTAGATATAGGGTTCCAATATAACAGTCATTGAGGACCCATTAGCATCCCACTATAACTGGAGGGTTTTACTCAGGAGTCTATAGATAACCCACCCCTGCCTAGTAGAGATAAAGGGTTCCACTCATGAATAAAAAAAATGGTGGTCCTTCATCATCAATTTCAACATTGGGTTCACATCATAAAATTATATTCCATGAATATTTCCCACCATATCATGAAATCTATAACTAAAGATACCATCACATTCTACATGGAAAAAAATAAGGATTCGTTTCTCATAGGCCAAAATAAATATTGAAACAAAGGAGATATGAAACATGAATGTTTCCTAAAATTATCCAAGAGAAAACAAGGCATGTTAAGGTACCCACATGGTTGTGGCCCCACTTTATAAATTTTCAAAGTCGTTGTTCAACACACATGTCGCAATCTGTGTAGCAACACACACTATGTCGGTGGACTACATGGAATGTCCTGGATAACTAAAACTGGGGTCTTGTGCTGCTTGTAGTTTTCATATATCTGAGTACACCATCATGTATCAAACCCGGTGTACTTAGACATGGGTTACCATTCATGTGACCCATCACAGGAGTTTTCCCAAATGGGATGGGTTTCATGGTGTGTAGAAAGGGGAAACTTATCAGGTTGTCATTAATTTCTATGAAACCCTAGTGATGCCACTGAGGTAACCATATTCCCTGTGTAATTCATTGAACACAATGTGTAGTCTGAATAACTATAGAATCCTTGATCAATACACCCAACCACAAATTGTGTTCTTCCACTTTAGATACGATTTAGATATCATCAGAAACTCAACTATTTTTCTAGAAAATGTGACTCTGAGCCATCAGTTTCAAGAAAATACCCTCCATTTGTCTTGATGGTTATTTTAATTTTGACCTACCATACCCATTCATACATCCATAGTCTTATTGATCTCAATCTAATAGAAGGAGCATCATTGAACTGTGATGATTCCCGATCTATTCTGTGATTGCTGAACCATTTTAGTTTCTTCGATCTTCCATGAATCTAGGGGTCTGACTGGGCTCAGTACATCCCAAAAAATTCAAGAAGGGATCGAAATGATCCAGATGGTAATGAAAATAAACAAATCATGAGTCATCACTTTGAAATCCCATTTAGATTGTGGATTAAGAATGCATTCACCAATTATTTGGGATGAGCCATTGAGTTTGATGTGTCTCGACCATTGTATTATGGGGTTCCACCATTGTTGGTTGGGATCCACCAATGGTGGGAGGAAGGAGAGCATTGTGGATGATTAGATAATTATTAAACAATACTGGAAATGAACTCTATTGATATATTTATAACATATAACTATTTCAAATATGATTTAATAATATAATTTAATAATAAATTAGTCCACTTTAACATACCACCAATGATTGTGGGGTCTGAATTTCATACACTAACTCATTTTATGCCACTCCTAGGGAAAAATCCCCATTTCAAACTCATCTATGGTCTCATATATCTGATCTAATAAAAAATTAACTAGTAATAACATTTTCTATATTAATTTCTCAATTTTAATATAAATTATATTCAATTTTTAAATAAAATTATTTATGGGAACACTAGGTCTCATAAGCACATGCCTCTCAGTCCGTAGATTTTGATATATATATATATATATAAATATTTCAATGTATTAAATTTAAAAAACTATGTCAATGCATTAGTTCATCCTTCCACATTTTCATCACTGAAAAAATCAAAGAACAAAATTAGTGTAGTGAGCCTACTTCTGTCTCTCCAAATCCCAATAAAACTCATGATCTTTCCCAATCTACCACAACATGCAATCCAAAGGGATGGTCCTTCCAGGAAATTTCTAGTGCTGACAATTCTCACAAACCATATACACAATTTTAAATGACATGATGAAAATAAATGATAACTTCCCTCCCCTCTTTAACCTCCATGTTCCTTATCCATGAAATAATATTAGGATGGTGTGGTATCCCATTTCAAATTCCAAGGCCTAATAATGATAATATATGTAGGATTTTTATCTTCTCTGAACCATCCCTATCTGCTAATGGATGACCTGTACATTCACTGATGTCACCTACAACATCTACGGGACCACTAGAGATGTATCATTGATATCTATCTAGAATAAGGGTGTCTATCATGGTCTCCCATACAATGACTGAAATGGTTACATGTCCATTGTATAGGGGTAACTATTTTTATATCTAAAATCGACTAATTGAAGGGGATGCTCCCAGGTTAGGCCATAGACCGACATTAAATGCCTTAACATATCCTTTGACACATGGATAGTGATATTAGTCTACTAGTTAGTCTTGGGGTGAAAGTTTATACACATCCACAACTTGGTCTGATATTCCTCTAGTAAGCCTCTCTACAATCATGATGTAAACCACCCTTCACAATCAGAGACAATCATCAAGGTTATCCCATGATTCTAAATGATATCTACTATTTACAACTACCCCATAATATACACTAGAAGAAGCTACACAATTGAATGGATGTGGGATTACATTGTGATTTGGTCAGCTATCACACATATGGTGTCACAAACCTTAATTTTGTGCAGAATCGCTATGATGAAGTCTAGGGATAAGTCGTACCATTTCCTCTTCAGGGTAACAATGGGATGCAAAAAACCAGATAAAACACAGTGCTCAGATTTTTTCCAATGGTTGGTGAGTCATGGAAAATTTACCCGAGATGTGAATCATAACATTTTGGACAACACGATCTACTAATGTATGATACATACATCTTCCCCACATTAGAATGCATAGCGAGTGGAGAAGTTTGAAACAACCACATCATCTCCACCTAAAACACGACAAGAACAACTGTTCACACATGGAACAATATTAAGTGATTGCCTATTTCTTAATATCAATTTGGTGAGTTAATTTGGATATATGATCATGAATGACCTCGCAATCTATATATTCCTACTAGAACTCTATCACCCACTTGAGTAGTGATGGATTAAACACTATTGACAGAAGAAAAAGTGTTCCCTACAGCTCCATTAGGGTAGTCTATTAAGAAGAAAACATATGTGGTGATTCATAAACTAATATATCCAATGAATTCTTAGTAATTGATAAAACTACATCATTCCCCTTATTTAGAGTAAAAAACTATCTCAAATTCATAGTCCTGTTGGAAATCCCACTAGCATCGCTGCCCCAAGTTCATGTCACTCTAAGTGAAGGCATATATGAGACACTACTGGTCTATGTAAAACAATAAGAACTCCGCCAAAAATTAGTGTTTACAGACCGTCATCAGGAATACTACCACTTCATTCCCTCGGGTGGGAGTTTCAATATTCAGCTAGGATGTTCTCAACTTCCTTGACCCATATATGATAAATTCCTACTACTAAATCAACATGAAACCATGCCCATATCAAGAGGCATCAAAATACACTATGAACCAATATCCTTCCTCTAGTTGTCTCAACGCTATAGAACCCATCAACCCTACCCCGACTCCTCAAAAGCCCTCTAGAACTACTCGGACCATGTAAATGGATTCCCTTCCACATCATGGTAGTCAAAGGGGATAAAATTATAGAAAATTTGGCCACATATTTCCTTAAGTACCCTATAAATATAATGTTGCTACACACCACTAAAAAATTCATAGGTGGATCTTAATAATGAAATTCATTGATCTTTGCGGGACCTCGGGCTATACCATTCTTAGAAATGATATCCACCAAAATGTCAAACTCATGAATCCTGAGCTGGAACATCTATATAATCTGGAAAAAATATTTCTATCAATGAAATTCAAGAACCATCCTTATGAAATTTGAATTATCCTCCTATGATGATTATTATATGAGAATGTCTTCAATGAAGACAAAATAATACTTTTCCATGTATGTATGGAAGACTAGATTCATCAATTCCATAAACACAGTGGGGGAATTTGTAATCCAATGGGAATCACTACGAACTAATAATGTCTTTTGATAAATTAGAATGATAAATTTGGAATATCAGCCTCAATAACCTTCAACTGGTGGTAGATGGACTTTAGATAAATATTTTTGAACCATTTGGTGTCTCACAACAAAAAATGAGGTCCCCAATCCACGAAAAGGGGTACATGTTCTTTTTTATGGCCCTGTTTATTGAAAAATAAACTATGTAAATATGCAGTCTTAGATTTATATTTTTTACAAAGAGGAATAGTGCCCCCCTAGGGGACATATTGGGTCAGATGAAACCTTTCTCATGATGGTACACCAACTGAAACGTAACTATTGGTGCTTAGTTGGTGCCATCTAATACAACATAATAGATATCATAATGGTGATATTATTCATGTCAATATAATACTCCATCTCCTACCTTTGAGATATAGTTATAAAATATTTTTTTTATGATTTCCATATAATCCTCAAAAAATGAATGAACCCAAATTCTAGAAGAGCCTACTTCAATAAGTGATAAAATCTCCAACTGATGTGTGATATGTAACAATATCATTCTCAAATAACCCACATTTTGTTCTAAAGGATCCAGATTGATGGAAAATTAGAATATCATCCCATCATTGTGTAATTATATGACATTTCTGGAGTGAAAATAAATCAGGGCTGAGACTATGGAAATCCAATCCATACCAAAGATGATTTCATTGGGTTCTATCTTGATAGAAAAAATGTCCCATGTTATCCTCTATCCTCCAAGTGATAACTATTACTACCAATATATGGAGTATACATAAGTTTCATTCCTTATTGGAACCTTAAGACAATGATTCTACGATAGCGCCTCGACGGGGAGATCCATCTATTAAATCTGATGATTAGAGATAAAGTAATTAATGGAACACTTTTGTACTAATACATAAGAAATAGTTTGACTAATATAAATCATAACGTTATTCATATAGTTCTATTTGGAGTCATATATATCCAAATACTATAGTTTTACATAACCCCAGCCTATGATTCCCTGAGCCTGATGCGGGAAGCTTGGTGGTGGTGGTGGAATAATCTCATAGTGTCATCCTCCACTTTCAACTCATCTTACTGCAATTATAGATCTTCCCTCCTAGGTACCACCCTAAACATGCATGGTAGATCTGTGATTATGAAGCTACCTCTACCATGGAGGTTCCATAGCTATCTACCAAATATGCTCTACATTCATGGTTGGGTAGTCATGCTTCATGTTACCATGCTCATTTTAAGTACAAAAATTCCCATATCTATGATTTTATTGTTATCCATGCTTTATCTAACTGAACACATGATTCAAATCAATTAAGGACAACCTTATTCGGTATCCTTGTGATCGAAATCTACTAGTATATGTAGATTACATAGCTCTGTTACTCCCACTACAAGCTCTTGTTATCTGGAATCCTTCTATCAGAAATATCTTTGTCACTAGATCCAACTCTAGAATCACATCATAGTAGGTGATTCAAAATGGATCAATGATGGATTATATCACTCTCTGGAGTCCATACTCTATCTTCATTTTTAGATGTATCTATATCAAATCATTACAAGGGTTGAACATGTAGGGTTTCTTAACCTTTCTACATAGTTAGCCATCGTCACCACTCCCAGGTTCATCTACAGTATCTCCTTGTTTTTAACTATGAATGGGCTATATTTGTATTACTCCTCACAAAATAATTTTTCGAATACATCACATGATTTTTTCAACACATCATGAATCTTCATAATAAGGCCCCAACAACATACATTGACCTTGTAGAAAAAGCTGGCTACTAATCCCACCACATGATTTATTGGGTTCTCAACAAGTCCAATAATAGGTAACACATTCTATAGGAAATCCTTTTCTAGATAAGGATATGGATCACTGTGAAACCTCAACTATCTCTATTGCTGGAAGACATGGAGTGCTTAAATCCAACTCACATAATCAGAATGATTAGATGGTAAATACACGGAGGTTCATGTACCTACCCAAATGGAGGAAGGGGATCATAGGATGTACCCTAAATTGAGGCCTTATCACTGAAATAGTCTTTATCATGAACCAATTTTGGTATCCAGGCTGGATGTCATCACAGAGGCATCCAAAAAGTTATAAAGTAGATCCACAGTTAGATGAGTATATATATAAATATATGGGGAGATGAATTAAAAATGATAGTCAAAGACATAATTTTATATGATTCATGTACAATTAATCCCTGTAATAAATTTCTTAGCATGTCGAGTAAACAATTAGGAAATCCAGGTACCGTTAAATTGATAAGTCAATTGATGCACCATCACTAGTCTTCTTGGCATAAGGTCCACACTCAAGACACATATCCATCGATTCCCTAGACCCAATGAATCTTTTTTAGGGGATACATCAGGAAAATTTCTCAAGGAATGAAATTTCTATTATACCAATCTATCACGAACCAATCCATGGAAAGGTTCATGCCATAATTACCCAAAGCCCACCTCTATAATCTATAGGGTGGAGACATGTGTCGAAGTCCTAAATAAGATTGGGAGGCTTTTCATAATTAAATGTATTCATAGACACAACCAACTAAACGAAAAACTATAGAGGGAATAAATAAAATTTAAAACACAACAATTTAATAAATCAAGCCTGCATGAACATCTTAACAGCAATAAGGAATGTTAGTGTAAACAGAAAAATAAAAGATATAAATAAAAAACCATTGTTAAATATATCTGAACCTAACAAAAAGTATAAAAATTTAATATATGAAGGATCTCTGCTACAAAATCCAAAGAAATGGACACCATTCATAGTCCAAGCACCCAGTATCCCTATGCTTCATTACAGTAATGGTGAACCTATCTGTTGTCTACATAAGACATGACACATGCGGTAAAATCCCATGCATGTGTTTGTATACACACACCAACATGGATTCCTACATGGTTGATGGGGGAGAAATAAGAGATACAAAAAAAGAGAAATATATATGATGAACAAAGTATGGTGATGGATTATTTCTCAACCCATCAAGAGAGAATGTGATATCATCCAAGAACAAAGGGATAAAAACAATGATTAGATTAAATTCCCATTGTTCCTTACCCCCTAATAAAAGGAGAGAATTATAATCCAACCATTAGAATATAGACATAAAAAACATGGAATACCCCATGAATCTTCTACAATCCTATAAAGAGTGTAAATAAATCCATGTAGTGGATATAGTAAAATGATATATATATGCTCAATCAAAATAATCCCAAACAAGAGAGTAAAGGGATCTCCATCTCTAGAATTTAGTCCGATAAGAAGAGTATCCAATAGTTATAGAAGTCCAACTATAATGACTAACATCCCACACATCTTCATGACACTCACAAGGATAAGTGAATCATGCACTAAACGTTAATATTATCCACTTTGGAAGAACTGACATGGAAACATTGTTCTGATCACATCAACAAAATGAATCACATTGTAGAAAGAATCCAACTTCTTTGTGATTCCAACGGTACACCAGCATTGTATTAAATTATTGCAAGAGTGTTTTGGGAAAACAATTCATGGTAGAGGATTCATGTCATGGTACAACATGAGGGTTTCACTATAATATTCACTAGAGGACCCATTCATTCACTAGTAGGATGGTTATCCTTTGATGGTCGAGGAACCATGTCCGACCCAATTATAAAGTTTCATTATAAGTCATCGAGGGACTATTCCCTATTACCATTAGAGGGTTCCACTCAAAATGGAAGGGCCCCTTGCGAAGCCTAGTTGGATGGTTACACTCTAATAGTTACCAAGGAACCATTCCATCCATGTTAGAGTGGTCCACTCTGGGGTCTGAAGAGGACCCATTCATTTCTTGGCAAGAGGGTTATAGATTAGAAGCCATTAAGTACCCACTCTGAACCCCACTAGAGGGTTCCACTATGGAATAAGAATCTGGTGATATTTAATTTTCACTAATTTCATTGGGTTATTCAAAGAAGGAGTATTCCCACATAATTTTCTATCAAATCTCTAAAGACATGACTGAGGGAACCCTCGTGTTTTATGTGAAAAACACTCTGGATGATATACTGGTTGTCAAAAATCTGAGTTCAAACAAATGAGATACAAATCATGGAATTTTCCTCTAAGGAGACAAGGGGTTATTTGGAATGTGAGGGTACCCACATGGCGTGTTGAACAAATTCACATCCTAGACATGCCCAAGATGACACATGGCTTCTTGTTCTTGCAGTAATACATGCCATTAAGGTGGACCAGATGACATGTCCTTGATAATTGGGATCATGGTCAGTGATTCTCTCCATGTCCGTGTACCATAGTACCTTGAATTGTATTGAACCACGTATACACGTACATGGATTCTTATACATGTGATACATCACATGAGTTTCCCCTCAATGGAATGGGTGGACAACAGGTAGAAAGGGGCTACACACCATGTCATCCTTAATTTTTTTGAGACCCTAGAAATACCATTGAGGGGAATACATGTCATGTGTCCTTCATTGAACATGGTGTGTGGTTGTGATTTTTTAAAAATCCCATATCCATACTCCACTGCAAAATTAGATTCTTCCACTTTATATTTGGAACCGGTCTCATTTGAAACTCACGTATCTAGCCGGAAAAAGTGATTCTGAACTGTCGGGCTCTGGAAAATCACCTCCATTTTTCATAGGGATTTTGGTCATTCATTCTACATTCCAATGTTAATCCCTCCATAGATTTATAAATATTAATTCAATGATAAAGACTCTTTTATAATGAGACAATTATAGATATATTTCTTTCATACTAAACCATTCTAGTTTCATTGATCGACATCCAATCCGGTTGCTGGATCGGGCACGATACCACATAAAAAATTTATGCATGGACCGAAGGTATAAATTTTTTTAAGAATGTAATTAAATGAGGTAGAAATGAACCAAAACCCTATTTTCTAACATAATTTTCTAATTTTTCCTATCTAACGATCATGAACATGCATAACTGGGTGAGAAAATATTGATCAATGAACTTAAATCTAGTACATTGACTCATTCAGAGGCGACATGTAGCACAAATCACAAAAATATATTACATATGATGACACATTTAATAAAATGGATAAAAATACAATATAATGATTTATACCAATGTATTGGATCAATTGATGATGATGAAGGTGTTGGCCAATTATTTTTTAGGATTATTTCATTCTAAGCATCCGGATCCGCTCGATTGTGGAGTTTTATCATTGTTCATTGAGTTCCTCTAATGGAATGAGGAAGGGGAGTTTGTATGATAATAAGATAATTATGATCCAATCCTAGAAAAATCTATCTAGTTATATATTATTAACATGACACCAGGAAAAAATTATGAAATTAATTAATTGAATAATTAATTATTTTACTCAAATCATAAATTTGATGAGTGAGGGGTTCGAACATCCTGATATGACTCCGTTAATTCTGCGCCTAGGAAATAAAATGCATTATATAAATGGATGTGATATTATATTAATGATATTATCAACCATTTAATATTTATCATATTTTATTTCTAAATTTACTTATACATATTATAAATTTTATTCATTATATTTATAAAATTAATTTCAGGAACACTAGGCCTCATAATTACACACAATCTCATTTAGTAGGAATAAAAATACATATAGTTATAATTACAAGTAATAATTGGAAAAATTATGTCTCTACAAATAAGGAATAAGTAATTTGGGGATTATATGTCATGTATTCGAGTTACACACCATGTAGTGATCCAAGGATGTGTTTCCTTGGACATGGACAAGGTTAATATTTATAGGTACATGATAGTGAAATATTATAAGACTTGGGGATGCATAAATATGTTGAGTTACATTGGAAAATCCAAAAAACAATTATGGCTCAAATAAGAGGAACACAGTATGTACCATTGGTAATTGCTACATGTGGATATATGGCCAGCCAGAATGTGTGGGGTTGAGTACATGCCATGACGATTAGATATGGTCACACACAATGTGACATGAGGTTCACACCATGTATATTTCTAAATAAACACCTAGTACCATGAGGGGACATGGTCATCGGTGGTAATAGAGATATAGGACGTGTATAATGGATATATTATTTGTACTCCCCTTAGATACTTATCCTTCATCAATCCCTATCCTCAAGAAATTTATAAGGGACCATGATTAGTCTACCATGAGTAGTATTATTCATAAGACATGATGATTTCCATTTATTTAGCTTTATAAATGTAAAGCAAGGTGATTTTGTGGGCTACATATATTATAATTTTATATAACTACATTGGTTGAGTGAGATCTCTAGATTTATTTCTATATGGTTTTGGTATCATCAAATCAACATTGTATTATTTTGAACCCTAAATAGATTAGTTGAGCATGAAAAGTAGAGGTGTGGTCCATTATTCATTATTAATTTAGTCTTACTATTATTCAATATGATTTAGCATATAATATTGAAAAAATAATTAAATAATAGATTGATCAGTGGACTACATCATGTATCGGTCTGAGTGTCTTAAAATGATAATCATTTCCTTCATCCTATCTTACTAGGGTATTTTGAACTACCATGACCAGTATTTATATGGGTGTCAATCCCTTGTCTATAATGATAAATCTAGTACATTATAGAGTCCACCAAATAAGACCTAAGAATTGACCCATATATTTTTATTTATATATTTAGTGTTATTTTAGGTTTTTACAATGGTGGGGAAGTATGGATTAATGTGACCAACACTACACAATCCTTGATCCCTAAAATAGTGATTTTTATCATTATTGGGTTCGGTTGAGATACCATTTCTATGCACAGGGTTCTATTAGGGTAAAAATTCCACCCAATGAGACATGGTGATAAACCCTATCATTTTTATTATATATGTTATTTATAATGATATATGAGTCAGAATGATAATGTATCATTGATGATTACTCTAAATATTCTTTGTTGAGTATCAATGTGTCATGGCACAACTTTTTTTTATTCATAGGTATTCTGCTAGGTACGGAGGGGATGTTTCATCTTCTTAGCAATACATGATGAGTTTGATCACATAGATGAGTATCATCAAGGATAGTTGGAATCATGGAGTGAGTTATACTAGTATATTGGATCATTTGAACCTTGAGTCTAATTCTATAGAACAAAATGAGGTTAGAAACTAATTAAACATGTATTCTAAGATGATTATATTGGGTTGTTTTATGAGCTCTGCGAGGATGTCACATATTATGATTGAACCCCCATATGATTCTAAGATAAGTATCCAAGAATAATTGTAATGTGTTCATGAGAGAGTCGCATCTTCTCTCACACATCTGTTTTCTCAAATGGATTTTGGTCTAGATGAATGTTTCCATCCATTTTATCCCATTTTATTGGGGTTTTTGATCATCTACAGGGTATTATTACACTCACCCCTACATGGGATCATTCCACTAATTTCATGAATTATATAGATGTATGGAATATCAATGGAGTCCATTGATGTCCTGAACTATGTGGAGCATAGTGATCTAGATAGACCTTGGTGTATTCCAGTGGTTTTATTTTATAGTATTCCAAACATTTTTAGTAGGTTTAATTCTTTTTTTTGGATTGTATTTTTCCATTTTATACTTTCAATTATTTTTTCATATTATACGTTGGGTTTTTTTTATTCATGAACATTTGGTATTAGTTTTTTTAATAAATTTTCCTTGTCACATGGAGATGTATGGTTTTGTGTATGTGAGTGTGTGTATAAATACAATAGTATATGGCCTCCCATGTGTGTGTTATTCTAACATAGAATTGGTCTCTATCCCATAGAATATTGGTGGTGGGATTTGGGATGTGGAGTCTTAACATTGCAATGGATAGGAGGGCCTCATTAGGTTGACTAATTATATATAATATTATATATTATTCTGTGATAAAATATTACCTAAATTTTTCTAATAAAATTTCATTATTTTTAAATTTTTGGGTACTAATTTCCTTGTTCTCTCAATTGTGATTTGTGATGAATAGTTTTGTTCATTTGTATATAACAAAGATCTATTACACCAGAAGTATATTAATTCTATAAATATAATTTTTTTATTAGATACATTTTGAAAATCATTATTAAAATATGAACATATAGAGTATATTACATCACATCGTGGAGAGGATAAGACGTACATCAGCATGAGTGACATTATCGTTTTAATAGTGTGAGAAAGGAAAATGAAGTAGTTGTAATATTGTTGAAATAATCCATCTTGATGGTGATTTTTGGATTATTCTACTTATTTACAAGGATTGAGGTTGTTGGAAAACGGTAATTTTAAAATAATCATGAATACTGAGTGCGAATTGATGAACTAATCTCATATAGTTCAAATTACTGAACTATTTTCATAGGGATCAAATGTCTTAACTGATCACATTAAGGTAGACTGGTTGAACTGATATCAGATCGATTGAATTTCCAATCATACATCTTAGATCATTAATATAAAAATTAATTACATCTATTACCAATGTAAAAACTAATATATGGAGCAAGAATGTCTAAACTTTTCTTATAAACGGTAAATGTCCTAATTGATCTTTTACTATTTTCGAAAAATGTTCCACGTGAAATTTAGAAGATCTCATAATGAATTTCCTCATAAAATTCATGATTATTATTTTAACTCGTGAAGATAAAACATGATGACTTTGAAGAATAAAGGATTAAAATAATGGAGGCATCTTATGGTTATTTGAAATCACGAGACTACATGAATTTCATTGGATGATACGACAGGGTCACCTGGTACTCTAGAATACAATGGAGTTGGACACATGATTTTTTCAATATCACATTCTGGGATCAAGGAATGTTCCTTAAGAAAATGAATATTATCACATAAAGCATTTATGACATGTGACTAGTGATCATGCAAAGTGATCATGAAATGTAGAAGGTTATCGTAGAGAGTGTTCATATAATGTTAATAAGATAAATATCAATGGTAATGGGACATATCAATAACAATGAATTTCCGAGTAATATCAATGTATTTATTCATATAAATAATTCCAAACCAATGTTTTTTATGTCAATAATTTTTAAAAACTAGATTTAACTGATGAAAAAAATATATTTAATGACCAAAATAATATCTAGAACTAGAGACATTCCAAATGCATAATCAATATATTGACATGAGAAAGGCTCTTGAAAATAATCCTCCTGAAGTGGAGAAACTACAATGTTTTTGTGGGAATTCGTATTCTATTAGATATCATGAAGAATTCATTAAATATACAATGAATAATGATACACATGATTTGATCAATGTCTCGTGATATACACAATCTAAACAAGGTCTCATGATCCGAGAATCTAAACTAGGTATATTAATCCGGGTAATTTAAGAAAGGTCCCATGATCCCTGATATTTAAAGGGTGAGTCAAACAAATATCTCATTGAGGGATCTTGCAGAGTAGTGTCTCAAAAATTTCATGGACATATCATCGAGTAAACAAGATTACAATGATTCAAATTAGTATAAATCATCTCAGAACTAAATTTTAGAAGATTATAAATGAAGAGTAACGAACTCAGTTTAGAGATAGAGATAGAGAGAGAGAGAGGGGACTAATATTTCATAATTTTTATTTTTGTAAACCAATATGGTATGTGAGTAATTTACCTTTTAAATATTTGTGATATTTAGTGGATTTGGTAAATCCTTAAATTTTATTTTTATTATCCATTCCCTTATCACAGTGAGGTTTAACAAATTCAAATTTCTATGTAATGTTTATTTTTTAATTTCCATTTAAATTATGCAAATGAAACAGGGAGAGAATATAGTCATTACTAATGGTTAGAGAAAATCTCAAGAGATTTTTATTTTAATTTTTCATACCCTGATTCACCTACCTCTCACGGTATTTAACCTAGTTGGTATATACATTTTTGTAAAAGTAAGGGATAAAATTATTGATTCCCCCTCAGTGGTTTCAATGGTGGTTGTTAACCACAATGGGATTTTTATATTTGATGTAATTGTTTTTCCAATTTTGGATGAATCAAATACAACACTACATTTTATCATTAGTTATTGATATGTTTAAATCTCTAATGATTTATATTTATGATAGTTTGGATAGTATAATTTTATTATAATATTAATTAAGAGACACAGATAATGATTCTAGAAGAATCAATGAATTTGGGTAAGCATTATCATACAAAATCTACTTGAATGTGATTTCATGTATGTTATAGGATCAATAATAGGGAACCAGGACCCTCCATCATAATATTTCATACATTTTGATACTTCATAAATTTATATTCTTCAGGAGGGATCATATCCCACTTGGGTAGATACATTCCCATCATTCTCTTGAAATGAATTTTAATGGGGAGGGGGATTAATGGGGATAATATATCATGATCGAAACCCCTACTGTATCTGATGTGTGATAGGGAAATAGGTGTTATGTAATCAAACCCATATGTCATCCTTTGAAATCCCTTTATCTAGCATTCTTGACTCTTAGGGTTTCCCTAGATTTATTTGGTGCACCATGATTATCCCATTAGTAATTTTACAAGGAATCATATGATTCATACATAACGTGTTACCAAATTTAGGATCTACATTAGGTCTGGTGGACCATCCATACCAATTTATCTTATATTGTTTCAATCCCTTGTGATTATCTTTTTCAGAAATACTCACTACCCTCAAGAGGGGAATACCACCCAACCCCCTTTGAAATGGCCATGTAATGGGGATGAGGATGACGGTGGATTATATATCACTCCAAAAAACCCTCAAATATCTATTGGGGAATAATGAAATATGTTCTACAGTGTACATTCAAAATGTTAATATATGACTCCCCAATAACCAACAACCATGACCCATATGGTTACACTAAATTTATTTAAGACTCCAACATAACTCAATATATGACCTGTCTGAAAGGATAAAAAAATATTTGAACCCATCATGGTTTTTTTCTTCAGTATGAATCAGTTACCACTAGGTTGGATCACTCTCACTACCTCTAAAAAGTTTTTTAATGGATTGTGTGATAGAGAAGAATCATATATATTTTCCAACACCACTCTAGTATTATATGTTGGAAATAAAATTTATTTCATATTATGACACCCATATGTCACACCGTAAAATCCCTCAAACAAGTAATATTGACCCATAGGGTTTTACTACAGTCATATGGGACTCACATATAATTCAATTATTTATATGTGGGATAAAAATGATAAATATCTATGCAGATGATTCATTAGTATGAAAATAGAAATTAATGGTAAAGTGCAATAGATGTGGCGATATAATAATTTACCCCAATGAGTTTTTATATACTTTTTATGATCGGGTAAATGTTTTCTTAAAACACAATATTTTTCTCATAGGTATTTTTTAACATTTGAGAAATTTTCTGTGAATATTGAGAAGACTTCCAACTTTTTTCAATTAGAATGTATCTATACTATAAGATAACATTCCAATGGTGATAATAGTTTATAGCTTATATATTACACTTCTCACTTATGATATTAAAAATGAGGATAAAATTTTATGAAAAATGTGAAATTAAATGAATTGTATTTTAAGGCAATGATGAATCTCAATATAGAGGATGGTAAAGAAGAAGAAAGAGTTGATGAGGTCATTTCATTAATTTCCTATAATATATGAAGAAGATGAGGAAATTTTATAGGAAGATTTCATATATAATGGGCTCTATGTGGAATGGTTCAACATATGTTAAATTTTTTTCCCAAGATGTAATAAGATAATGATGATGATGATGTTGAAATTCACAAGAAATGTACTCTAACATTTTTTAAAGAAAATAAAATTGGGAAATAGAATTTATTAAATAAAAATAATTCTTTAAAAATATGATAAATTTTGTGAAGAAACTGTGGCAGATAAAATAAAATACAACAAGGATCATGAATAAATTGATATAGTGTCCATTTGGATAAAACCATTTCAAGGGGAGAATGTAATAATGAAGAATGATATGTAAAGGGAAGACTCAAACATTAGGATGAATAAGAATCTATGGTTCAGGAGATAGCAATTGGTAGAGATAAACAAATAAGACACATATGGTGGTTCATGATTCCAAACACTATATGGTGTAGTGGGAAGAAGTGAACTCTGTTATAAAGGCTGAAATTGAGAAGCTCATATCAAAAAGGAAAAATAACTCAGAAATACCTGTTGATTTTAAACTCATGGATGACTAAAAACACAATTATATCGATTGTGTGGATGAAATAATAAAATTTCCAGTCAATATTGTTGATAAATTTTATGAGGAAGTAGTTGGAATAAAAATTAATTGAAAATATCAAAGATAATCACATTCTTCATTATATTTTATTGATAAATCTAGTTCAATAAGAGAGTGAAAATGTAAAATCGCCATTTATATTTCCTGGAAAAAAAATCCAATGAATGTTGGGAGAATATGAAGTCATATCATAATGAAACTACTAATATAAGAGTTATTCATAAAAAATGGTTCATATACGACTACCAGTTCCCAATTTATGGTTGAATATAGATTTAGGTATGAATTATGAATGGAATATTCAATAAAATTTAGGGAAAATTAGTGGTTCATAATTGATACACAAGAAAACACATCATATGTAGTTTAATTTCTTTTGAAATACATGAATTTAAATAATTATGCCCCATATAAAATATGTATCGACTAGAGAAAATGATGTATAAGAATCCAACAATGTTAAATTTTCTATGAATTTGATTAATGGTAAATTTTTTATATGGTGTAATAAAACACAAGGCCAAATATTTCTCATCATAAATGTTTAGGAAGGTACAAAAGAAGACATAATGAAATTGCATACATCTTCCTAAGGGAATATTAAATGGGTTAATAATGAAAATTAAATTCAAATATTTACAAGAGGAGGCTGCACTATAAACTCATATGATGATTAGGAAAATAATTTAGCATCACGTATGAATCGAAAGACACTGATCAAAAATAATAGAGCTACGTAGGCTGTTGTTACAAAGAATTCATTTAATGCATTAAACCTCAGTAAAATATAAAATAATGATAGTAGATTTACAACCAATAAGATAAGAAATAATAATAAAGTCACAATATTTAGGTATAATGATGATGTTGTTATGATATATAGATTTTATGAAGGCATGAAGATTAGTAGAATTGGGAATGTTATGTTTGGGTGTAAAGACCTGATATATGTAGTAATTTTGGTTATTCATGGTCTCAGTCACAACCATAATATTGATATACAGTTGTGTAGAATTTAATATTCTATAATACTTATCAATAATTTTTTAATCATCAAGGGAAAATATGGAGTAGTAGGTTTTTACGGGAAGAGCATGAAGGGGAATGTCTACCTGGTCAGTAAATAAGAAGAAATCTGATTTTTATCAAAAGAATATGAGAACCGGTTGGGAAGTAATATTATCATTAATATAAGATAATCATCATTGTATAATTTGGTAAAATTTGATACATTTCAGGATCTCTATATGTTATCACATGATCTTACATATCAATGTGATCATTTTCAACATGTAAATAATATATTAAATAAATATAAGGTAAATGAACAATAGTCCAACAATGGTCTTGAAATTGTTCATATTAATTCATAAGGACCCACTTCACCAAGATCTTTTTAAGAAAAAATATAACTTCATTTCTGTTGATTGTTCTACTATAATGGAATGGGATTCAATTATCATTGTCATGTTTTAGGTGATTACTTTCAAACATAAAAATATCTATAGGAATTTGAATAGTTTCATGATCAAAATATATAGAAGATACATAATGATAATGTAATAAGTATTTTAAATATCCATGTGGAGGATTATTTTGAGAAATACACAATAAGGAACCATGTTTCAATAGTATGAACTCCACAACTAAATAGAGTGGTATAGAGAAGATATTTATTTGTCATTAAACAAGGCTAAAATTATTCTTATTGGGAAATACCTTATAGAGATGTTTTGAAAAGAGGAAGTGTTTATCATTGTCAACATTTATAAAAGATCCTCATTGTGTACAATGTAAAGAAATGACTCTATACATGTTGGGGTATTTAATGACCCAATAATGAATTACTATTTAATTTTTTAGAGTATTCTTTTTATTCTCAATAAGGATAAATTTATGAATATGTATTCCCATTGACTAGAGAAAATATATCACTATCCCTTAGGAAATATAATATCATATAAATGAATATATATGTGGCTGAAATTTTTAATAGAAATAAATGTTTCATTGGTTGAAAATGGGCATTAAATTGAACAAAATTAATGAATTATCTCATGAAGATAATGAGTATGAAGTGGGAGACACATAGGGACAAAAAATACGTACTAATGTTTATGAAGATGGTTCATATTATTAGAAGAATAAACTACTATGGAAACCAAAGAGAAAATGAGAAATAGATATTAAAAATAACATTCGTGATTAGATTGCATTAGTGTAGTTGATGATGATAAAGATACTAAAGTCAGCAACATTATTATCATATTTATATGAAAAGTCCTTTCAAAAATCTTTGAGAGATGTGAATTGTTGTAATGTAATGAAGATAAAATGTGAAAAATTGATAATAATCATATATGGGATATTTTTTCAAGGCCAATAGATAAGAATATCATCATGTCCATATGGGTATTCTATAACAATATGAGTGAAAATGTAATAATAATTTTAAACTTATCATGACAATGGTGTTAGGGATGTTCCCATATATAGATTATTATTTTTATTGAATTATTTTCTTCTATTTCATGTATATAGAATATTTTATTATTCCTATACATAATAGTACAAACTAAATTAATGTTTTTGAATATGAATGTTAAACATGAGTTTATTAATGGGGATATAAGGTAATAAGTTTAATTTTATCATCCATATTATTTTCATATTCATGAAGATGAGAAAAAAAATTCATTTTAAGAATGATCTATTTAGGTTGAAAGGGGAACCATGATCATGGAATTCATAACATTATCAGTACTTGAAGAACCTCTATTTATAGTGTGGTGGATTTGATTATAAAACGAATGAAGAAAATGGGGTTAATCAAAGGATTATGGATCTATTATATGTCAATGATGTAATATTTGGTCGATTAAATGAAGTATAGTGAAAAAAGATTGTAGAATTCAAAAAAATGAGTTTTAAATGTCAATTATTATTGAGTTATCTTTTTTAATTTGTTTATATGTACCATATTGAAGTCCTAAGACATTTATTTCTTAATACAAATACTCCATGCATGTTCAGAGATGTTTTTGGATGAACAATTCCAAATAAATTAAAACTCAAGTTTCTCCACGAATAAATTTGAGATGTGAAGATGAAGGAAAAGTATTCAATAACCTTGAATAAATAAAAATCATTGACAGTATCTTATACATGAAAGTGACATGATCCAATATTATTTTTTTATATCTTAGGAGGAACAATATCATACCACTCCCAAAGGAAGACACTTAATTGTTGTAAGAATAATACATCACTATATCAATGTCATGGTGGATTTTGGTATAATATACAAGGAATAATATCTTCAATATATATTGGGATTTTCATATCCATATTAGACTGGTTAAATCGATCATCATAATTCAACTTTTAGTGCTTCATTTTATCTTGGTGAACAATGAATTTTCATTACTGTGAAAGAGTCAATATTTATCTTCATTACGATCCGTATAACTTTAATATATTAAGGCTGTAATATATTATACAAAAATATTGTCTATGGAGAAACAACATGATGATATGGGAGTTAAGTTGATGTCTCTGATCGTAAGTAATTGGGATAATTTCTGATCTATAACAATTATAAAATATCTAGTACATCACTCAAGGGGAAAAATTGCTATAAATTTCAACATTATCTAATAGAATGTGGATAATCGACTAGAGAATCTAGAGTATGTGCCTACTGAAATACATGATACATATATTTTAGGAAAGGCTTTATATATAGAATCATTTGAATTTAACTGATTGTCTCTTAGAGTTCTATCAACTACCCACACTTAAAAAGTGTAGAGTGTGACCCCATTCGTCCTATGTATTTTTTCACTGAATAATGATATGTTTTCATTGTAATATTTAAGACCAAAAAGGATTGCCCATTGTTTTCATTGATAATGGGGTTTAAAATTTCATAAATAGTATAGGGGTAGAAGCTGATTGAGGGATTTGTGAAACATGGGGATTTTTAAAATGATTTATATTGAAACTAGTCTATCAATGAATAATAATCATGAAAAGAAGTGGTTGTTTGGTTCATTGTTCATGAATTATACATGTGAGGATTAAGATAATAATTTGATTTTTTACATGTTCTATATTTTATTATTTAAATGGTTTTTTGTTAATATATTTGAGAATAATGTGAATACTCAATGAAAATTTAATGGTAATCATGTTTTCCACACCAATATTTAATATTGTTGTCATAATGTACATGTTTTGTACGATATTTTTAAAAAATTATATTACTATATTGACAATGGTTTCATACGTTCATGATTTTTCAACATGTCTATTCATATAGGTTATAGGTGTTCTCAAAAAACCAAAAGTGGGAGATTTTAAAAAAAATCACTCGGATGGTCATTTTGCGTTGATTATGTTTTTTAAATGGTTTGAGGTTGCTGAAAAAGGATTGTTTTCAAAATATAACATAAGAGTGTGAATGAATGTATGACAAGATATCTCAAAGCATGAATGTTGGAGAAGATCTCACTAAGATTTATTGTACTAAATGATCTCACAGAGCAATAATTTTTTAATGAACACATAGATTTTAAATATATGATAAAATATCATAGAGTGGTAATATTTTAAATTATATCTGAAAAAAAATTCTAATCTGGTCATATATAGTGTGATTTTTAGAATTTATCATGTAGACTACTCACGTGAAGAACCACATGATTTTTATAAGATCTCGGGGTGAGTTCATGTGAAGCAAACATGATAATAAATTGATCTCATGGTATGTTCTCTTTAAGAACATGATACATGTGTCCGGTGATTATGAAATATGATTTTGAAATGTTGTAGGTGATCTGGTAGAGAGGTCATGTGAAGCACGTATGGTGGATTTCTATGGATTAGTAATGGATGGATAACCATGTTATGCAGATTTATGGTTATGTATTATGTTCATTAAGTACCATGATACCATCCTAAATATTTTAATATATTTTAGTAAGAGTTTTGATCAAATTAAAATTCTTTAAAATGACCTAAACAAAGACTTATTAGATACTATAGTGATCCTCATAATGAGTTGAATTTTTTGCGAAGGGATCCTACAATGGGGTCTCATGAAGTGATGTACGCGCTTCATATTTGTGGGAATATGTAGATATATTGTTGTTATGTGATACATGTAAAATTAAAAGTGTCTCATGGTACAAAATATTTGATTAATGTCTCATGATATTCATGATCTAAATAGGATCTCATGACACACATGATCAGAAAAATGACTTCTGATTTGTGTGATTTAATGGATGATTTATGAAGTGGTGTCACAGAGGATCCTTGAGGAGTCTCATGAAAATGTGGTTGACATATAATTGAATAAATAAGGTAATAAAAAACACAAGAGTGTGAATAAACTCATAATATATTTTTATTATAGTTTTATAGATGATTAATACACTCACATTATATAGATAAATGAGTGAGCTTTCAAATTGTGAATGGTTGTAAACTTGGAGGGACAATGAGTCTTCTCCAAACTAGTTTAAAGTTAGTTAGATTTTTTGGATTCTATTCATTAGAACATTGCCTTTCTATTATTGTTATACATATCCCAGTGATGGTGAAATATGTATAATTTATGTTTCATATTCTTCTTTTAATTTTAATTAATATTTTGTAATGAAACATGTATAGAATATAGTTTTGTCTAATGAAAATATATGATTCAGAGATATATATTTTAATATATAATACCCTAATTAAACCCCATATAAATGTATTTAACCTTTCAGGATAAATATATTTTAATTTTACCTAATAAATTTCAATAAATATATCATATATTTTAATTAAAACTGTACAATCAACAATCATTATAATTCATAAGAGAAAAATGAATGATATACCTTGCATGATAGTAGTCCCCCATAAACTCATGTGAAGTTATCATTGTTTAAAATGAATGAAAAAAGGTATAAGTGATATTATTATTTCATAATAATAATAATATTTTTAATATTATATAAATGTGTTAAATCTATAATTATACCCCTCCATCAATGGTGGTGATACAAAATGTATTACATTGGTTCCTTTTGCAGTAGTCTGCTGAACACACAGTCTATAGATTCAAATCTCATTTCATAGATGTTGATATTTATATATATAATTAATATATAATAATAACATCAATGTATATGTATGACAATGAGGAGATTATATAATCATGGTTTAATATATTTTTTTATATAGAAAGAAGAATAAGAAGAAAAATAAAAAAACCATATTAAGAATGTCACATGTTCTTTAGAAAACTTCACTTTTCACACTAAAAGCCATACGAGGATGGAATTATGATAAAAAATTAGTATATGATGTTTTAGGGGATTAAATATGTTATTTGGTAGGTATTTTCCTAAAATATTTCTTCTTATGTGTGATTATAGGAGGAAAGGGGGTAGGATTTTATAATCGGGGGAGAGGACACACATGATTTTTTTGAAAAGAATCAATGACACCCACATTTTATATCATGAAACAATCATAAAAAATTTGTCATTATCAAATAATCTATTTTAAATATATTATATATATCCATAGAATTGTTGTCAAATAAGTATTTAGGTCATTTTCACCGTTAACATTTTAGTTCTTCCTCCACAAATCTGTTATTAAATAAACCGTGGTAATTATTTTTTACTTCCTATATTATTAATAATGATTAAAATTTAGTTTGAAATTATATAGAAATATTAATTAATCTGATTTAACATATTGAATAAATCATTACATATTCAATTAATCTAATTTTTAGAATCCAATTTAATAGTATACTAGTAGATGTGATGAAAATGAGGGTTTGGAAGTGAAAATTCTCATAATTATAGCATATTTTAATATGGAATTTTTATATGTAATTAATTAAAACTAAATAAATTGGTTCCATTTTAATAAATATGAACTAAAATTATATGAAACAAAATTTACAGTGTAATTTGTCTATGTAAATAAATCATTATTATTTTTATTATTCGTCCAAAAATAAAACCTTTAGAAAAATTCCAAAAAATAATCATTGGATAATTTTGAGAAGATAATTTATGAAATGAATCTCATAGTATCATGTAATTTTTTAAATGTGGTATAAATTTATTTAAAATCATGTGTGGAAATTGTTTCTAAACCATGTTTTAGAAAATTATTCTTTTTCAGAAAATAAACTTTTTTCATTTAAATAACTCTAATTTTATTTCTAATGAAATGAAAATTATAATTTTATAATATATGGATTAATATTAATAACCTCCAATTTTATATCTGTGATAATATGATATACAATATTATTGATCAGTTAGTATTAGGGTATTCTGTTTTATAAGCTATAAAAGTGATTACTTTTAGGGAAATAAATTACCTCGGTTGTTTATGACTAGTGTTGAATTTCATATATGATGTTGAATAAAATGGTATTATTTTACAATATAAATTTGTTACATTATTTCTTTCATTAACTAAATTTCTTTTTATAATTTTATCTTTCACACATAAATTATGGGTTTAATATATAAAAATTACTTTGATGAAAACCAACATCATAAATAGGTTTTCAAATGATTATATTAATAAGAGTTAAAGAGAAGTAAAAATGACATAATCAATAAAATGAAAAATAATTATTAGTATCATTACATTGTTGTCTTGTTAATATATGTACGTGGAATAAAGTCATAAATAAATAGAGATAATTATAGAGGTCATTGGTAACAGGAATGTGCATGGTGAATTGAATTATACGGACCTAAAAACCATAAATTAGTGATGATTTTAAATAGTATTTGATTTATCACATAGGAATGTTATAATATTCTTTTTATAGATCCTTTCCCAAATTTTTTAGAATTTTTTAAATATCCAATAATATAATGAAATATACCAACACTATATATATCGATTTTATAAGCACAATTTTACTCTTGTAGTTGTGATTCAATCAATTTAAAAATCTTCTCATACTCTATGAAATGAATTTCCATTTTTTGTGAATGATGAAATAAAGATAACTCTTATAATATAATAAAATATATATTAGTGGTAAATTTTTGTATATGTATCTATATATATTCCACAACAATTATGGTTAAAACATGTTATCCAATATAACACAATAATCTGTAATGTTTTGAAGTAACACCACTAATTCAACATTAATATTTTATCATCAAATAATTTAAATAAAATATGCAATTTTATAAAGGAAATCCCTTTTTCTAGTTGTAAGAGTTAAACCCTTATCGTCGTTAAGTTTATATTTGGATGTATTCAACCATGGTGGAATTTATGGGTTATCCCCTTATATACAGGAAGACCATTTTATAAAAATAAACTATTATAATTTCTATGAAATTAAAAAATATTATTAAGCCATATTTATCTCAATATCATATATAGGATAAGAACAATAGGATACTGATTTCATTAAGGTTATTCTATAAAATTTTATGAGTATTATTTTTCAAATAACATTTTTTCTAAAACATATAATATAAAAATTCATTATATTCCCATAACTATTTTCCAAATTATATCATTACACATATTATATTTCCACCAAAAAATTTAAAAATGTGTTGTTTAATAATTTTATCTATTGATAATCCATAATAACATAAACTCAATATAGAATCCATAAAACTTAATATAATGATGAAATATATATTTTCTAAACATTAACATAATTAATCAATGATTCATAATTCTTATTTACAAAATTCAATTGGAAAAAACATCTAAAATTTCATTCTTGAATTCCAATTCTTAAATACTTCATATGTTGTATTTTAAAATACGTCCAAACTTATTTTAGGAGATAACAATTAAAATAGGGTATTGAATCTAATAAGGCCAATGATACCCATATTTATGAAATAAACTATAAATGGATCCCTATAATGCTACTTTTTTCCTTCAATCATACTCATTATTTATCATCGAAAACATAGTTCATTAAGCCCAATTTTTACCAACATATAAAATTTTACCCTTTCATTATGATAATAATATTTTGTGTCTCTTTAGACCTTTATTTAATGAAATAAATATAGACTTATTTTCCCTATGGTCTCTATCACTTATGTTTTTAGAAAAATATAACAATCTCTTATTTAGGGGGTCCAAGAGTTGGTTATGGTATAACATGTCAATAATATTTTAGGAAAACTAGTTAATAAATATAATAATACATTTAACACCTATTATCATTCCATTGTATTTCACATAACCACCATATTTTACAAAATATTTAATGTTTCCATGATTCTTTTGGGTTTAATACATTGAATGGAATAAAAAATAATTGTGTGAGAAACAATAATCATTTTCGTAAAAAGAAATAATAATTTATAATATGTCAAAATAATGATGAATTATTTTAAATATAATACACCATTTGATGTATCTAGGTCATTTATTTTCATCATTTACTAAAATACATCTTAATTTTTTAGAATAAAAAATTGAATTCTGCTAAAAATATCCTCCAGGAGTATCGAACATGGTATGAAGTAATGTAATTTTCATAAACCAAACAACAATAATGTATATCCAAATAATCCCTTTTACATTGATATTACAACTAGTTTTTTATATTCTAGAATAACATCCACCTGTAGAATTCATAAATTGATGTACTTCCATGGAATTTGACATAATATCTACCTTATAATGAGATTAATATGTTATTATAAACTTAACATAAATTATTGTTAAATAGTTATGTTATCTAATATTTTTTAACATTTAAATAATTTCAATGTTTTTTGGTAATCATAATCTAATACCAACTATAATAAGGCTGATTCTAATAAATCTATGTAGGTTTTTTACTTGGCATAAAATACAAGATTCATATCTTAATTGACAAAATAGTTTACTAGTCTTAGAAAAAAAATATACATTATTCCAATATTATAATTATCCAAATAATTAATTTTATTATATATTTATTATTTAGTATATGATATCATTTTATATCACTAATAATACACTTTATTGTTTTTTGAAGGAAAAATAAGGGTGATCTTAAATGATTAATAAGGGTTATGTAAAGAGGAAGTAATCATGAATTAATTAGAATATTAATATAATGGTAAATAATTGAACATATATTTCATTTATATAATTTTAATATAATATTAAATATCTAAAAAAGTGAATTTAATCAATAACATGATAATCATAACGAGATATAGAATAATAAATATGGATGAAAAATAACTGAATGCAGATTTCATTTATCAATAAAAATAGAATTAATCCATTGAGAGATAATATTATTAAAAAAAATCATTGATAATAATAACTGAATTATAAATGATGGAAATGTTTAATTCTTACTTGTCATGATCTCAAACATAATGATATCTCTAAAATAAAGACCTTTCTCATGATAGATTAAAACTGTTGTGTAGGTATACACAAAAAAACCATATAACTCTGCCTTTAGAATTGATTTATATACTGAGACAACTGATGCATCGAGCAAATATCTATAACCATGACCCACCAATTTTTTCATGTCTAAATAATTTATTATATATTGAATAATAAATTTAATTCATTAATAATATTCCATATAAAAATATCAATATTGTGTAAATAATAAAGATAAATTGATATTTCCCCATACAATCATATAAAAGTAATTGTAAAAAAACATATGTAGAAATGAAATACATATTTATATATTATTATATCTATGATAAATAATATTGATATTTAGGAACAACTAAATTTAAATTGTTCACAGTAAAGTGGATATTCCCATGGGATTTTAATGTCTAAAAAATCAATCAATAATGTAAATTTTAAACCATTATTTGATCAAAACAATATTGAACCATCCATTTAATGAATAAATATCGTATTAATATAAAATATATTAATCAGAGCATGTGTAAAATTAATAGTATATTTCATTGTTGTAAGTAAATACCATAAAAAACATTAATAAATCACGTGGAAAATATCCTTTTAAGTTTGAGATGATGTTTTTAAAACAATATTTTTCCTTAATATTATGGAAAAAATTATTTTTAAAATAAACCTATAAACATGTAAAGTAATATTTAGTGAAATCAGATTTCTTTATGGTATGAAATTATGCACATTGAATATAAGTTGAGAATAATCCTTCTTTTCACACTATTTTAAAAGCGCAAAAAAATCGTTAATCTAAAAGAAAAAAAAAATTATTTTAAAAAAAATTAAAAAATCAAAATAATATAAATTTATATAATAAATCATTTTTATAATGATAAAATATTTTTGAAAATTTTTTACTAAAACACAGATTTAGAGGGAAAATGATTTTCAACTGAAGTGATAAATGAAGTTAGATTTTAATAAAATCCTCTTATCAATCATTTATAGTAATAAAGAGTGAGACCAAATTATTGTATTAAATGAAAAAAATTTAAAACTATTTATAATATAATGTAAGGATTTTATTATGTAATTTTTAAATAATTTCGTTCAATCGAAATTCTTGTTTAAATAATCATGATTAATATGAGATTGTGTAATAATCACTGAAAAAGTGCATAACATTGATGTTATAATTAATCAATAAGTAAATTATGTGAAAAAATTTAAATTCTTGTAAATTGTTTAAAAAATCCTAATATTCAATAGTATTTACATTAATAATCATATAATGTCAATGAATATAATGTAATATATTCTAATGATACAAAATTGAGATGCGGGATATGATTTCCCTCCGTGCAGTAGGCGCGACTTTGTCGGTCCACCACCACCGCAGCTCGCCCTTGCTACGGCCTTCAGCTCCACAGTATGGCGCGGCGACACTCTGCCTCTTCATCCACCGTGGCCCTCATGGCTGTGGTTCCTTTTTCATCTGCCTCGGTCCTCCTGGCCATAGCTATTCTCTAGCACGGTGCGACAACACCATGCCCTTTCGGCTCCGCCTCTAACATCATCAAATGGAAGAAACAATGGGGAGGGTCAGGCCGTGTGTGTGCTTTACGAACCCTCCTCATCATAAGATATAATTTGGTTTTCCTATCCATAATTTTTTACAATGAAGAACGAAGTTGTAAAATCATATTTAAAATTAATACAAAATTCCCCTACCTCGAAAACGGATATTTCTTGACAGTGTCGCGGGAAGACGATGTCGTTCCGTTGATGTCGGAAGAGGAAGAGAGGTACACGTCGTCGGTGGATGGGTGTTCGGAGATGATGAAGTCGATGACGATGTCAGTGTTCTTTGCGGGAGTCACTTCACTTTCAGTGCCTTGGTTGAAGAAGGAAGAAGACGATGATGATTATCGGTGGAAGAAGCATTCTTCACGTTCATCACGTTCTTCGTGGAGAGGATGAAGTACTACAAGGGTTTTCCAGGATCCACCAAAAGAATGCTCAACCAAAACAATAGAGGAAGTGTCTAATACTTTTATGGATCCCCAACACATAAGTTTCACTTTAATAGATGAGGTAAATCATTTAATTAAATAGGGTGCAAAGGATTAAATAATATTTGAATTAAATTGAATTAATTCTCTTCATTAATGGTTGAGAGTTGGAATGAATTAAACCATGGATGTTTAAAGTTTTCACCCCTTATGGATAGATACAATGGTTAAATATCATATGGGTCCCACCATAAATATCCTCCCAAGGGAGGTTAGGGTGCGGTGGGACCCATCAATAAACTCCGCTGGAAGGTTTTAACCACCAATCAAATAAAAAAAATGTGTCACACATGTTTTTATTTTATATATTTAGAAACCCCCAAAATTAATTTCCACTCTCGATGAAATGAAACAGCAGTAAATGTCTCCATAAGCCAATATTGGCGATGCGAGTTCATCAGTATCCTCATATTTCAATTCTGAGCACCGTTTCAAAAGATGTAAAATCTCACACATACGTTTACTAAACATACCCGAACTAAACTTCATAAATTGATTTCGGGCACACTGGGACATGGAATCAGGCGTCCTCCGAAACTGAGGACTTGTAAAATTCCCATGTATTTATAAAAAAAATTTCCATGAGATTTCTGGGTCATTACATAATGTCTTAGTCTCATCCGGCTATAGTGTCGGCTACCGTTCTCCTGCCCCACCGATGTTTGTTGACGTCCTCCTCCATCATGAATAATACCACAATTAGTCCCATGCATTGCGTAGAGGTCGGTCCATGCCCCCCCCCCCCACACTCCATGTTAAAGAGGTATCAAGTTGAAATAATTTCTTCTTGATTTATGACAATTGTCATGAATGGGAAAGGGGAAAAAATCAAAAAATCACCCTACCTCGAAGGTTTGTTGATGTTGGCACTAGAAAGAAATCAAAGATGTCAATGTTTGTTTCTTCTGCCACGCACCTCTTATACCAATCTCGTTCGTTGCAACGATAGATTATCATCCTTCGATAGAGGATGTTCATTATAGGGGAGAATTCCTCCAAGATCTCCTCTTCTTCTTCCCCAACCAAATCATCCCAAAATAAAGAGGTGTCAAATTAATTAAAACTGCATCGATTAATTATGATGGCATGTTGGCATAAGTAATATGCTAAATTAATTGACTCACTTATATTAAAAAAGTTTTCATAATTTATGATTGAGGGTGTCCATGGGTTAACTCTTCGTTAATGATGGAGTTTAAGCAGTTTCTCCCATTAAGAGGGTTCGGGTGGTCCCCTCTACTTGAAATTAAAAATTGGAGTTGTAGGCTCGGTGGTTCAAACATCTATAACATACATGAGGGAGGTTTTAGATCATGTGGTCTCCACCTTTATAACATCCACATGGGAGGTTTAAACAAAAAAATGTTAAAAATTTTATTTTATTTTTTTCTTTCACGAAAAACACTAAAACTAACCTTCACCCTCAACCATATGTCGTTGAGGAGAAAGTGTCCTTAAGTGAATATAGGCATTGAGAGTTCAACAATGACCTCATATATCAAATTCGAGTACCTTTTCAAAAGTTAAAAAAACACATGAAAATTAACTGAACCTACCTGAAAAAATGTTCGTAAATTCATTCTGGGCACACCGGGCCTCAGAATCATGCGCCGTCTATATTCACAGACCCGTAAAATTTCCATATAATTTAAAAAAATTACATGGATATTTTTGATCTTTACAATAAAATTGTAAAAAATAAAATACAGTTAAAAAATATTTATGGAATTACTAATTAATGAATCTATTTTTATTATTCAGTATGTTAATATCAATTACAGAATCATTTTAGAAATAAAGTAAGAGATTTTACACAAACCTCATTTATTCCATCAGGTTATTAATTCTCAATTTTTACGCTAATGAAACTATATTTTTTATGTAAATATTTTAAATTCTATGTATGTGTTCCCAAATAATGAATCAATATCCATTCATCTTTCTTTTTTTTGGATATACATGTTTTTAAAAGGTACCCTCCTCAATTATTCCCAACAAGCAATCCATATTAATGCGAAAATCCCAAATTATTACACATTTTCAAGGGTTCTCCAAAAAAAAATTAATGGAAAATTTATTTTTATAAAATCAAAAAAAAATTCATGAAAATATATAATGTTTTAATTGTGGATTTATAGAAACAATTATTTATTTTCCACAATAATGACTCACTTAAGATATCCCTTAAACTAATCTAAAATGACTTATCTCTAATGTTTCAAAAACACTATTTTAACTTCATTTTTATGTAATTTAACATGATATATTACTATTTTACTCCATTAATTTTCTTTTATGATTTAATTCTAATTTCTTATGGAATAATTTTTGATACTTCCATTTATAACGCTTTTGACATTATTATGATACCCAATTATTTCCATGGGTAAACATTATGTTTATGTTTGATTACTTATGTATAATTTTTTATGTGGGTATAATATTTCTAAATGTGTTAGGATGGGTGTTACCATATTTCACTATAAAAATTTGTGTAATGATTAGTCAAATGAGAGGTTATGTGCAATTGTCATGGATATAGCCTTGAATACTGTTCTTCTATGTGCAAAAAGTTTTTCACTCTTGATCCTCTATATGGAATGAGACTTGAATCATGATAATGTAATGTTTTATATTGATACAATATTACTATGAATACATAATTATATGAAACCATGTTTTGATTCATTATCTGTAGCAATATTCTATGCCACATTATATCATTAGGTTATTCTATATAACACATGTGTTAATCATTATTTTCATGTTTATTCCCTTACTGGGTCATTTATCTCATCCCTAATTTCATTTTATCCCTAGGTTTCCAATGAATAGTTAAGGGATCAATGTAATTTATGAGATCATAATGAATAATAAATAATGAAATATACTAATAAGTACTATGTTTTTAATTTAATGAATCTAGTATTCCAAGGAAATAGATTTTATGATCCTTGGATTGTAATTTTATGTTTAATCATGATTAAAATCATGTCATGAAATGTTGTAAATAATAGGGTCACAATAGTTGGTCTTAGAGGTATGATTAGTTATTTTTTGGAGAATATGAATTGATAACATTAGTAAGAACCCTAGGTATAAGACTACGTGTGGGAAGAAATACCCAAATCATGGTCAGTATTGAATAAGTTTTTTATCAATAAAATGCATCCCTTTCTGAATTAATCAATTGAATGTGGTTCTAGAAAAGATGTACCTTAGAGTGAAAACATCATTTATGTTTTCTGATCCAAATTTGGTGTAACCAAATACATGACAATGGGCCTTACTACGCACCTAATTTAACACACCCTTGGGATATTCTTTTGTATATTCATAAGCTCATTATAAACCATTATAAAGGGAACAATGAATGTTAACATAAAAATATATGTTAGGAAAATAATTTTGTATAACCTAGATTGAATCCTGAGGACTCAAAATTAATAATGTATTTTTCTTTTACAATTTAAAACCTTTATGATTTAAAGTTTTCTTTTATTATGATATGAATTCATGCCCCAAAATATCACATTATTTTCCATAGGTTTCAGTAATAAATATATTAACATGTATCAACAAATAATATGATTTGTTATGTGATGATTTCCTTAACGAAATTCTAGATATTATGGGAATGGGTGCTCAAAACATCTGGAAAACTATCACTCAACTGGATCATGTTATCAATAATAACATAAATCATGTGGAACACCATATTTCTCTAATGAAAGAGCATGTTGTCGTTGAATCCTTCATGAAACTATGGAGTCCCATTATTATTGTATATTATTATCCCATCCTCAATGAAAAAAGGATAAATCATTTAATAGTATATTCACTATACACTAATGCTCTTTAGATGAAATTTTTTTGGTGGCGATATATTGCAATGATGGGGATGATAATTAATTGTGGACACTGATAAAAATATGAAGTCAAAAAGGGAAACTGATTCCTTGTATTTGGATGAATTCAAGAATTTTTTTTAATAAATATTTTCCCCAAACACACCGTCTCAAAAATGAAATGGAGTCCCTTAGACATAAACAGATGAAAGATGAGTATATTGGGGGTGTAAGAAGAAATGATTCCAAGGATTGTAAGATACACCTATAGATTTATCATGAATACTGAAAGGACGGTAGACCTATTCATTAGAATACTAATGCTTAATATATGAAAATAATTTGGCATTAAATAATTTAATATATAGATAATAATGTCTTATATGTTCTCATGGTTGAAATGGAAATCAGAGAATCTCATTGGTCCCATAGACCATGTGATGAAAAGAGGAAAATATTTTTTAATATGGTTCTATCCACAACTATAACCCCAGATAAAAGAATGGAGAATATCCCACAAGTGTAAATCGTGTAGAGAAGCATCTTGTGAACTGTCTAAATGGAATAATGAAATGTGGAAAATTGTGGAGAAATGGGGCATCTATTTAATTACTAATAATGGGATAAAATGAATTATAACAATGTGTAATAAGAAATAAAGGTTCAGGTCATCCCACAACATGTTGTGTAGTGTTTCAAATACATGGAACATGGGATGTTTTCACAGTAATTCCATAAGTCCATGGTTATAGGAGGATATCTATCATAGCATCTAGGGCAATAAGGAAGAGCATATTCTATCACTACTGCAGAATTGGATCGAAAAAACTACGTGGTGACATGTAAAATTATTATTCACTCAACAATAGATAATTAGTTATTTGATTCTGTTTCTATAAATTATTTAATATCTAACAATATCTATGGAACAATTTAATCTCCTCCTAAAAATTTGGATTTTGAGTTATCTATGATACAACAAAATGGGGAAATTATTTATTCAAAAGTATATAACTCCACCCTGATTGATGTGTGTGGAATTAATCCATACTAATATTTTCATACTTACTTTTGATGATTTATAAGCAATAATAGGCATGAATGGGCTATCGTTATATTAATCAAATATAAAATGTAGTGAAATAGAGACCACTTTTCACATCCTAAAGAATTCTCAAATTCATTACATGTGTGAGGATGGAGAAGAATATCCTTATGAATAATCATCTAATGTGTGTATATTACTACGTTATGAGAAAAAATATCATTCTAAAATGTTAGAGACAAAATAGATAATAATTCTTGAATATATTCTCATCATGTTGGGTTACATTTATGTAATCCCCAATGGGTTTCTTAATATTCCTCCAGAACAATAGGTTGAGTTCTGAATTGAACTTCATCTAATTAACCATGTGTGACGTACGTGGAAATAGAATTACTTTTGGGTATACCGTAATACATGAAAAAAAAGATTCATGAAGAACATATTAGTTTAGTGTCTTTGGAAACATGGAACATATTCTTTTAACTTGGTGAAATATCTTCAACCTCCTCCATAAGGATCCACTGTTTAGTTTTCCTACCTAAAACATTTCTTTACATATTGGGGAAAAGAAAACATAAAAAGGTTGAGCATAAATGATCAGTAAGTGTAAACATGAAGAACATCGTACAAAACATAAACATACAAATGTAAAAAATGAACATAAATTTTCAATATCAAAATCATGGTTCTTAAAATATATCATGGTAGTACTTAAGGCATAGATCATAAAAAAAATTAACCCAGATAAAATAGAATTGGCATAAAACATCGAATTGTGGAACAATTATTAAAATATAATATTATTTTTATTGTTGCCAAAAAAATGGTACAAAGACCATCATAGTGTAAAAAGACTATTAATGAATTGGGTTTACATGACATTCTATACATTTATATCTGAACCAAATTTACTTTCAATTCCAACCCTATATTACTGAACCGTATTTAAATTCCCTTCTAGTAATTTCTATCTCATGAGATATAAATAGTTAGCAAATTAATTGCAGGGAGAGATATGTCCCAAAATATCGTATTTATATTATTCTTACATGTGCCACAAAAATGTGAATCATTCATCATATCATATCCCAACAAAAAATGTGTTTTTCAAAAATCATTCTATTGTAATACATATAAAATAAAAAGAATTCATAAAAACAATTTCATCATAAAAAATCATACCAAATTAATATTCTTTATTAAAATATAACCTTATTTAAGAGAATCAGGATAGATAGATAATAATTTTTTATAAAACACTTAATCTTAATTCTAAAGGAAAACATTCATTCTTATTGAAAAAGATATTATTTTCGCAAAATTCCTTTCTATTTTAATAGAATATAATTTATTTGAAAATAAACCTGAAATATTGTGTGGTATGGTTCATTTAAATAAGACATAATGATTATTAAAAAATGTGTTAGTGGTGTATATGATAATAAAACATTATATTCATACTTTTTCTGAGAAAGTAAAAAATCACCCTACATGATAAAAAAATGAAAAGATACCATAAAAAACATGTAGTAAAAGTTAAAAATGACTAAAATGGACATTAAAAATACATATAATAATAATAATCATTTTATAAAATCATTTTTAGAAATTTCACGACCCCCTCCCACCAAAGATGCCACGCCTGAGCTGCCAATGGTGAAAAGGAGATAGTGACCCCCGAGTCCCATCTCTAGTAGGCCCCGAGTTGGCGACTAGCACCAAGGGTATGAGTTTTCACAAATATGGGAGGCGTTACAATTTTTATTTTTAATGATCAGGAAATAGGAAAAGTCAACCACCAAAAAGGGAAAAAACAAGTGTATAGAAATCAACCCAACCCAAACCCACATGCATGTTTAAATTTTTTTTAACAAGGTAAAACTAAAAGAAAAGCTCAAAGTACAATACCAAAACGGAAACAAGTATAAAAAATGGCAGCAACTCCAACTGTCCGACAAGT
The DNA here is from genome assembly GCA_963277665.1 of Viscum album. Lineage (NCBI taxonomy): Eukaryota > Viridiplantae > Streptophyta > Magnoliopsida > Santalales > Viscaceae > Viscum > Viscum album. The sequence goes on along the minus strand of OY728165.1, from coordinate 666,190,977 downwards.
AGGATCCCGCACAGCCTTGGTTGTCCTCCTGGAAACCTGAATGTAAACGTACGGTGAGCATACAAGTATACTCAATAGGGAAACTTAATGCTCTCGTGCACAAGTGGGGAGACATCCTAATGTCCCGTGAGAACAAAAGAAGAAACCTAGTAAGTAATTCTATCCACTGAACCTCACCAGCCAGACTCACCAAAAACACAATCACAACAGGTAGTAGTAGTATATAAGAAAAAGAGTATTGGGTACCCCAGATCATTTCCAATTAGATAGCTGCTCTTCCTAATGTTGAACGTCCTGACACTGCCACAATCTCCCCGCCCGCACACACCTGGGCCTCACAACCACGTATCCTGCCTACACACACCTGATCCTCACAACGACGTATCCCACCCACACACACCTAGGCCTCACAACGATGTATCCCTCATGCACACACCTAGGCCTCACAACGACATATCCCGCCCGCACACACCTGGGCCTCACAACCACATATCCCGCCCGCACAGTCTAGGGCCTCATCCCGAAGATTCTTGGGAAACAGTAGAACATGCCCGAAGAGTCTTGGGCTTAACCACCCTAATCAAAACCTACCCGAAGAGTCTTAGGTGTAAGGTCGCCTAATGACATCACATCCTAGGGGAGAAGGAGCAGGAATGAGCTAGTAACTAATGGGAAAACACCATCTCCCATAAAATTGGAGTGTTCGGCACTACGTGCTCAACATGGGTGTGGTGCTATAAAACAAAAAAAAATACAGATATATATATATACCAAACACATAGTCCAACCTATGGCTTCTAAACAGAGAATCTGAGTGTGTTCCTCAGCACTGCTACCACGAAGCATTCATACCACAACAACCCCCACCCCATATAGGTTTTCACATTTCAGAAGAAATAGTTTATTAGTTTCTTAACTACTGGGAAACTTTCCACAACCAACCACATCAATTGTTCGTAAAACATATCCCTGCCATCCACAAATCAAGTTAGGAAAACTCAAGCAACACAGCCAAGTACTTCATATTAACCAACGAACCCCATTGATTATTAATCCCGTTTCATTACCATGACCCACCATTCATTAAATCTTCCGCTTTTATTTATTATTTACAACCCATAGTTCATTCACCTTCAAGCCCATCCCTGTATCCCCGCTGCCGACCACCATAACCACAATCACACCGAATCCCATACATCATCATCCCTTTAATACCATTTATTGTATCCCCGCTTCCCATCACCAACGTAGCACTTACACCAACCCACAACCAAGTCAACCACAGCCCCGCTGCTCACCCAATCCACAACATCCCACAAAACACCCCCATCACATGTCATGTAACTAATCCAACAACAACATGTTCATTATTCCATTTTGTTCAACCGGGGTGATCAAACAAGGGTTCTAGATTTTAAATATCCAACATTACCTGATTAACCAAATTCCACATTCCACAAGGTTTCCATCCATAACAAAATCCAGAAGGAGAGGGAAACATTTAATTGAGTAAGCAAAGGCCCCAGACGACCGTGATTTTCTGTAGGTAAAAGCTCATTCAATTCACTACATAATATCACAGGGTATATAGTAACAACAATCAAAACTTCCCATCCCCATTATATAATCCAGTTATTATATTTATTTAAAGGTTTAATTGTTTCTAGTGAAAACAAGAGGATACCCACCCTGCATGATGCACAAATTAGATAGACGAAGGTAATATCCCTACCTCAACAGGTTTCGATGTCCTTATACGAACAGGACCACCACGATCACATGGCTTCTCCCAGAATAACTGCACTGACCAAGGACATCACGACACCACCGCATCAACAACAAAACATACTCCCTCAACACAGAGATCACATTCCATAACATGGAAAGAAAACGGGAAAAGTATGATCGGAAAGAGAATACAAGAAAAGATGTTTAACATACCTTTTTAGAGTCATTTTTCAAAGAGCATCATTCCCATCAATTATCTACAGTCTCCTCAGTTGGAAACTATGGAGGGGAAGTCGAAGAAGAGGGAACAGAACATAATGTACGATGTTCTCCTTACCGACACGATCCCGCAGGCACTGATGGATCGACGCTCAGTGTCCGGATGAAGAAGTTAGAGGAGGAAGACTTCTCGATCATCCAAGAGCGCCACCATGCAAAGAAGAAGCCATCGGTCTGGAAATAATCCGTGACCCTTTTTTATATAGGAAACGAATAGGTAAAATAGTATTCTGAGTGTATTGATGAATACTCGATGTGACCGTACACCCATTACGCATTTTGACGGGTCAACACACGACACGTCACTCAGTTTCCATGCATTTAATGATAACGCGAATTCTATTAATATGTGTGTTTTGTTGACCCGAGACATACCTCATAAAAAAAGTTTCCATCACTGGTCATAAAATGACCGTCTAAATTTCAGGGTTATGCTGTCGCTGAAGGTTCGTCATTCTGACACTGTATGAAGATGTTACGGTCGAATTAAAATTGTATAAACCAGAATAATAATAATAATATTATATTATTATTATTATTATATTTATACTATTTTATTTTTTTCCATATTATAATTGAGATTCACGTTGCACACCCCTGTTATTCCATGCGACTCCCCTATTTTATTATTCTATTACTATTATAGTATATAAAATCAACATTATATAAAATATATAATATATTAAATCATATTATATAAAAACGATTTATACATGGGATAGGGGGCATTCACGCCTCCCCCTCCCCATGTCATGCGCCTCCCCATTTTCCCTCCATTCATATCTCACAACATTATCCTCTCATTTTCATTTATTATGATAATAATATTATTATATGAATATTATTTATTTAAAGGGAAAAAAGAAAACCCCTTGCGCCTCCTATACATCAACATCATCACGCCCCATTTTATTTCATGCGCCTCATCCTTTAATTTATTATAATTTATTAAATAAAACCATTTTACTTTTAATTTTATTATTATATTTATTATACGGTCAATATTATTAATTTCATATTTCAATTTTTGGAGAACCTATACATAACCATTCCATGCAACTCAAAACCATTTCATTTAATTTAATTAAATGACAAATCAAATTAATATAACTTACATATTTGACCCCATTTTAATACATTTAATTTTATTAAACTCTCGCACATAGTTTTATGACATCATTGTTATCTATTGTTCTTTAATAATAATAAAATTTCATCAAATTATTTTATTAACTCACCGACATTATTTTTCTTAATAACATAAAGATTTATTCTTATCACATTGACCACATTAAACCACCCTATTGGATATATGAATCCGACCATGCCACGTCAATGTTGCGTAACATCCGTCAATTTAATTATATTAATTCTATTTATTTTTATCTCACACTGATTAAATGGAAACCACATTTATTAAATTAAAATCATTCAATTCAATATACCCAATATATCGAACTCACCTTTAATTTTATGAATGCACCACCATGCTTCCACTTGCATCTTCATTTAATTGTTTTCAATAAATAACATGACTCATTTAATCAATTTTTTATTATTAATAATATTAATAACACAACACCCATTATTATTATTCAAATTTATTTTCAACAATTACTCAATTAATAACAAACAGCATGTTTCATTTATCAATTTCTAATGGATTGCAGACATTCCCACTTTACATCATTAATAATAATAACACACATTAGATCATTTTATCCTTATTATTCTTTTTATTTTAATTAATCAAAAAACTTATGTCATCATCATTATAATTTAACATATTTTTATGTAATCATATGTATTAAAATTATCATTATAACACGCGTCGTTTTGACCACGTCGATTTCAACAAAGGAATGGACCGAAGGGGTCCGGTCCATTACACCAGATACCTCTCAAAACATTCTCATCCTCGAGAATTAAAAACCAATCCAGAAAAAAATAATGGATCCCAACAACCACTCCGCAAGGTACCTCTCAGGGATCTGGTCATAAGAAGAAACATTCGACAACCCTAATTATATGAGTTAGGAATTCCCTCTCCGGTGTCAGGATATTATCCACTTTAGGCGGCACTAACTCGCCTGCACGGGTTTAATCGCATCCGAATTAATTCATCTTGATTAAGGACTAGGCCTTACCACTTCCATATATTAGTATTTTCCAACTTACAATATCCCCAACACCGTACAACCCACACACTGCCCGGAAATATGGCTTGGGGAATTCCTTCTCCCATGTCGAGATATTATCCGCTTTAGGCAGCACTGACTCGCTTACATGGGTTTAATCACATCCACATTAATGCGTCATGATTAGGTATTAGGTCTTCCCCACCCCTCATGATAGGGCTCTTCACGTACATTTAAAGAAAATCGGGAAACAACATAGAATTAAAAACTCAAAAAAAACAATGTCTATGCCCAAAGAATGAGCAAAAGAGTGCCAACAATGGAGTGTAATTCTCCCAACAAAACATAAAAGAGATCATTCAAGAAAACCCAATCATATCTCTATCGATCCCTTGACCTTCTAGAGATGCTACCTCTGATGTATGCAACTATCCGTGCCTAGCTCCTCCGCCTCTCTGTTGACATCCACCTCCTCGATCACATCCTGATTGGGATCCTTGAGGAACTCCTTGTGGCTAGCCATCACCTGATCCATCTCCCCTCAGAGGGACTGGAGCCTATTCCTGCTGGACGGGTCTTATAGGTGACTGGTGCTGCTAGGGCGGGCACTGAACCTTTCCATCTCCACTGTACTGAGCTTGGGTCGGGCACCGACACTGAACGTGCCCGAAACCTCAACAAGAAAAACACTTCGGTCCTGGGCTCATGAAAAAGGGATGAGGACCCGAAGATCTGAACTGGAACTGCTGGGGCCTGCTCCCTACTGGCCGAAAACTGGAAGGTACTGTCGCAGGAGACCTGCTACTGACTACCTTCCCCTTCGACGAACATGGCTGGATCCCCTCACGTGGTGAACCTCCCTGCGAGTGCATCCTTTATACAACCTCTACCTTCTTCTGTACAGCCAAGTACGTCAGAAGGGTGAAGGGGGTGATAGTATACTGGAGCGATGGACAATGTGCCTCCTCCAAACATCTCGCCCGAGACTCCTCATCTGGAATGAAATCCGGAGCAAAGCGTAGGCGATCCTTGAACTTGATTCCCATCACCCGTACTGACATACTCCCCTGTTGAAGGGAGAGTAACTCCTACCGCTTCACTTCCTTGATCATGGAAGAAAGGAATTCCTCTCGGAATTACTTCTCAATGTCAGCCCATGGAACCTATGCCTCTATCCTCTCTCTAAGGTAGAGCGTCCACCACTTTCGCGCCGCACCTCTCAGCTGACTGACTGCTAGGGGAACCTAGTACTCCCTCGGAGCACGGATCAAGGTAAAAGAGATCCCTAGCTCTTCAAGCCAACCATGTCTCTATATCTGAAGTACTACCCTCGTACTTCTTGAGAGTCTGCCACTAAAAAGAATGGAGATTTTTCTGCCACTGGCTATCTTCCTCCTCTCAGTCAATCCTCAAATGATCGACCGCCTGAAACTACTGGTCCTCGGCCGTCTAAGCCACCCGGGGATGGCGTCCAGGTGCCATAGCTGTATGGTAAACAAGGATCGCCTATGCCCAAGTAGTAAGGAAAAACTCAAGGTTTTATTTTATCATTTTCATCAATTTCTTTCCCAGAACACCCAATTCAAGTAAAACACAATCATGATGATGCATGTATCTTCCCTAGGGTCTCTACCGTGCAATCAATGTAATATCACATGGTCGTTCAGTAGGCTCAGAGTCCTTGCATCAGATCATGGGGGCTCTAAAATCTCGTGTCCTATCTGGTCTTCCCTGGCCTATGTCATGCACCAAGATTAACTAACATTGTTGCACTACCATCCCATAAAATCCTCACTCTTCCTAACTCCAGACTCCATCCTATCTCTCAACCATCAGCTTTTATACCATTCTGTCATGATCCCCTCCAACCAAAGATGCCCCTCCTGAGCTGGAAATGGTAAGTGTGAGATAATGAACCCCGAGTCCCGCCTCCAGTAGGCCCCAGGTTGGAAACTAGCACCAAGGGTATGAGTTTTCACAAATATGGGAGCCATTACCCTTTTTATTTTTAAAGATCGGGAAATAGGAAAAGTCCACCACCAAAAAGGGAAAAAACAAGTGTATAGAAATAAACCCAAACCAAACCCACAGGCATTTTTAAACAAATTTTATAACAAGGTACAAGTACAAGAAATATCAATGTACAATACCAAATAGGAAACAAGTACAACAAACTACAGAAACTCCAACTGTCCGACTAGTAGGGTCCCGCACGGCCCTGGTAGTCCTCATGGAAACCTGAAAGTAAACGTAGGGTGAGCATACAAGTATAATCAGTAGGGAAAACTGAAGCTCTCGTGCACAAGTGGGGAGGCATCCTAATGTCCCGTGAGAACAACAGGAAAAACATATCAAGAAATTCTATCCACCCAACCTCACCAGCCACACTCACGAAAAACACAATCACAATAGGTAGTAGTAGAATATAAGAACAAAATTATTGGGTACCCCACCACATTTACCATTAGTTAGATGCTCTTCCTAACGGCGAACGTCCTGACGCTGCCACACTGTTCCCGCCCGCACACACCTGGGCCTCACAACCACGTATCCCGCCCGCACACACATGGGCCTCACAACCACGTATCCCGCCCGCACACACCCGGGCCTCACAACAGCGTATCCTGCCCGCACACACCTAGACCTCACATCCACATATCCCACCCGCACACACCTTGGCTTCACAACCACGTATCCATCTAGCACACACATGGGCCTCATCCCGAAGATTCTTGGGAAACTGTGCATCCTGCCTGAAGAGTCTTGGGCTGAACTACCCTAATTGAAACCTACCCGAATAGTCTTAGGTGTAAGGTCGCCTCAATCCATCATATCAAATCTTTAACTAATCCTCCAACATTATGAAATGAAAACATAAGAATGGGGTTAGCTAAAATACTCCATGAAGAAAAAATAAACATATAAACTTGATACATTGGGTTTTGTAAGAATAAAATGAGAAATGATAATTATGATAGAAATATCATTTTAAAAGACCATTGAATAAAAAATTTCTATCATTTTGAAATATAGGAGAATAAATAAATCCATATGATCCATGCTAAAATAGAGGGTAAATAATGAAACTAAATGAGATCTAAATTCCTTATCTATAGATGATTGAAGAGTAACATATTAAAGGATTGTGTAACAAACATAATGATAGATACACTTCATTATATATAATTTTTCATAAAATATTTCCCATAGTGGAAGAGGAATCTTTATATGTTATCCATTGTGACTCGAGCATCACTACATGTTTCCTATATTGGATAATGAATCATACCTAGTAGATGATTTTTGGATAAATAATCTAAAATTTTATCTCAAATATCTATAGAGAATTACATCACCACCCAATATATAATAGGGTTATATAGGATCCACTTGTCACATAAATATTAACCAAAAAATGTTTAAAATAAAAAAACAATTTTCCGTAAAATCGTTAAAACCAATCAAATGAACTATAATTAACATTACATTACATATGGTATAATACAAAGGACAACAAAAAAATAATCAAATGTGATAAAATTAAATCACCCATAATAGTAGCTTCATGAAATCTTTTATAGGGGTTATTATTAAACATAACAACTCTGAAAATAGATTCCATTTGTGATAAAGTGAAAAATATGCCAAATTCTAAAAGATTTTATGATAAAATGTATTCAAAATATTATTATGAAGACCAATTGAAATGATATATACATATATATATATATAAATTATAAAGGATGATTTTTCATGTATAAAAAATATGGTCGTGAATGGGAGATCTTTTTAATTTATATAAACACAAAAATTGATGGCAATTATTCAAATAATATTATAATTTTATTGAAATAAAAATAATTGATGGAAGGGGATATGGAATAAGAATTTTTTTTATAAGTGATGAATATTTAAAAATCATATATAAAATCATATCACTAAACCTTGGGAATATTAAAGTTCAATCTAAAGAGAAACTACATAACTGAGTAAATGATATTTGATATAAAAAACTCTTATATGGATCATGGAATGATTGAATAAATGGAATATGAAATTGAGTTTACTAAATGATTTATATAATCTCATGAAATTTATTATTATTATATCACATTAAATAAATTGGGGAATGCACCAACAAGATGAAATCAAATATTATATATAATAAGAGAATGTAAAATGGAATTGAAAATTGAGTTAGAAGACCCTTATCATTGATCATATACTTCAGAATTTCACTTTAAACTAATATATGAAAAATATAAGGATCATAATAAATAATCTTTGAACATTATTGAGGACAAATATTATGATAAATTTTTAGTTATATTAATTATCTTAATGTTTGTTAATTATATTTTTCATATTTTCCTACATCATGTGTATAATGTTTTAACTACATCAATTAGTTTCATAAGATTCATATTGGTATCATTATTTTTCTAAATATCACTATTAAATTAGAATTAAAATTATCTATATTTATTAATTATTATTTTTTAAAATGTTCAAATTTTACATGATTGTTGTTAAATTTCTATCAATGATGAGGAAATTCGCAATATGCACTGTTGTGTGATTTTATTAACCAACATAATGTTTTCTCTTAATTATTACATTAAATTTTGATGAATCACTTCCAAAACCAATATAAATAATTATTAAAATATTTATATCATATTATATTATTATATTTATCCTATTCGTATATGATTTCAATTTTTTTAATAGGTAAATTATATATTCAAACAAACTCAATAAATAATTTACCATGATCAAAATGATGATGGGTTGGTGATTTTTTTGAAATATATTTATTCCAATAACATTTTGACTTAATTTATAATTTATTATTTGGAAAATAAAAATTTTAATGAATTATCATAATATGATTTTGGTACAAAATATATACAATGTATAAATAAATTTTGTTCTTCTACTTAGTGTTTTTTTAGATCAATATCATTTTAAAGAATTTTTCTCATTCATATAATAAATATTTAATTAAATATGTTTTAACATAAAATTATTTGAATCAATAAAATCTTATTTATCATTTGAATATATTGATTGAACCATCAATATAAGGTGGAATTAAAAAACCCAATTCATTAATCCACAGAGGAGGCAGATCACACATGCACAAGAATAATGATTTCATTTTAACAAAATGAGATAAAGAAGAAATGTGGATATTTTTTCATGACTCATACATATTTAATATATACTATAAAATTGATTTAAATTAACCATTCAATCCATCCATGTTTTGTAGAAAAATATATTATCAAACATTTAATCATGGAGTCGTTAGTCCACATGTATAAGTGTTTAATGATTTCATTTTTCTAATTGGAAATAACAATGTTTGATAATTATTGTACCATTATTATAAAATTCTATAACTATAATAGTGATAATGATGGTTTTATTTCAAGACATTATGTTAAAATTGATGAAGAATATGTCCATTTTCGAAATTGAAAAGAAAAAGGATCGGTTAAAAATTTATCCCTCATTGCTTGGATTATCTCCTTTTAATGGAATTAAAATATTTATGGAATGTCATTTGATAGGAATGGATACTAATTTAAAAGGATATTATTGTTTTAGACATGATTGGGAATAATTTAGGTTTATCATTGTTTTTTTAGGGTAAGTGAAGAGAGTAGATCCCAGATTATATGTTGAAAAGCATGAATTTTTTGTAAAGACATATAACATTTTAGAAACAAAAAATCACTATCATGTTATTTGGATAAAAAATTTATAAATATTTAGTGGTGAATTGTTAAGGTCAATTAAGGCCTTATATAAACATTCCAGTATTTTTTATATTTTTTTTATGGTCAATTAATCTTATTTTTTTTTACTTTTTCTATTTTTTCAGATACCATATAAACATGTTTCTACATAAATATCATTTCATTTATGAATCAAAAAATATATATGTGTTCTAATTTATAAATATTGATTCCAAATATTAAATCCATTAAATGTGATTCAATTTTTAATAGTGAGAAAATTATTTTTTAATCAATATCTATGTAATATATTATAATAAATTTCTGAACATAAATGTTATTTCAAATGAAATGATAATTATTTCTTGAAAAATATTTTATAAATTTTGAAATCATTTATAAACATAATATTTCATTAAAATGAATTCTATTTACATGAGGTAAATCTCACAATATCATCTATATCTAATGATTCAATGATTAATCTTGAGAAGTGGGTAATTTTTTAAAATTCACATCCAATAATTTATAATTTTTTTATAATGAAAAATAGTTCCTTGAATGAAAATTACATTTTTTTCGTTATATGTTATTATTCATTTTATTATAACTTACTAATTGTCTATTTTTATTACGTTATTCATTAAAATATATATTATACATGGAGAAAAATATATAAATAAATATTTTTTGAATATTTATTTTCATTAGATGAATTGATATTTTATGTAGACATTAATTTTTTTTATGTGTATATATATAGGTATATATTTATATATATATAATAATTAAATTTAAATTACTTATACCTCCCAATGAAAATGATACCTTACTAAATTATATTTTAATTATGTTTAATTTTTATGTGTAGATAAATTTATTGAAAATATAATTTATTTACATATGTATAAAATTATAATACTCAACTAATTAAATTATACCCCCTTAAAATGATATTTTCATTCGAAATTTTAGAAAACTGAAGAAATATTGTCTGGGTGTACTTTTCTCTCATCATATCCTCAATATTCTGTGTGTACTCCTACACAATTTGATTTTTCCACAAAATGTTGATAATCTAGGGGTTGTTATTTCCTATAACCTTGTCTCTTAAATCTAATATTTTTATATCTTAGTCCTCATATGAGAGATAATGTTCTAGTTGAACGACATATGATCAGAGTACATATGATGTAATTATTTAATAAATTCTTATATGTTGCACATGGAATGCATATTTCACTTTAGAGAGGAGTTGGTGGAGTTTTATGATATATGATATATCCTTAAAAAATATAGGATGTCAAATGGACTAATGTATCTATGGATCAATTTTCATATAATCATAATTATCATAATGAACATCCACAATGATATTTAAAGAAACACCTATTCAACATATTCAATCTATATATCACATCAAAGATTATCTTCTTAAACCATATATCAATATTTTGACGCATTTAGATACAATATAATCATATGAACCATATCTAATGTTTTTTGGACATGTTGAAGTCCAATAACCATCCACTATCAAAAATATAAACAGAAATTTAGAGTGTTATATATTATCTTATAAATAGGATCATATAGTTCTATTTGAATGTAATAATAGAAACTATTTCTATATAAAAAATCTACAATGGGGAGTTTTCATCCCAACATACAACGAAGTTAATTATAGTGGATATCATCATTTACTATATATTTTGAATTGACTATTTAGACTAACCAACTGACAGATTATACCATGTAGTGTTGAAACTAATATCTATCTCTAATTATTTATAATGAATTACCAATAATCCCAATGTAATCATTGGATCCCAATCATATATTGTGGTTATTTTTTAACATTGGATCAATGCGAATTACCATTTGTATATCATGTTTATTTAGTCAACGGAATAATGTTGTATAATATTAACAAGGTGTTGTGACTTTATAAGTATATCAACTAGTAGCCAAATTATATTATTTAATTTATAAATTCTGTTATTCCTAATTTCAAATTTATGGTGATGTTTTTCCATTTTCATAGTTGTATATAACAATGACGTATACTACCTTTAGAAGATTTATCATAAATTTAAGGACCCTACTATAATAATTAACTATTATATTGAATTTAGATATTAAGTTTAACTCATTTATTCGTATTTAACTTTTAGTATAATAGTTTTAAATAATTTGGGAAAACTATAACTATGTAAACCCATACTGTACAATTGGACACTTCTATACAATATCTAGTTTTTAATAAAAAAAATATTTAATATAAAACAATATTTATTTTTCTGATAAATCTTACCAATTTTCTTCATTTACTCATCCGGACCACTTATATACAAAGAAACCAAAGAAAAAAATTTAAATTTTTTGATGATCACAAAAATCCAATTATGGGACATAAAAAATGAAATAATAAAATCCTTATCCTGTAAATATTTATAAATGTAATTGTTTCTCACAATGAACATTTTCGTATCGAAGATATCACATTTTCATCCAAAATTTCTCATAATAAATTTCATAAAAATTCATAATGGAAAATTATATCCATATAGGTTTATTTTTAAAAAATTTAAAATCATCAAAAAAAAATTCAAAGATAAATAACATATGCTTTCTTTTGAACATAAACTCAATAACATACCTATTAAAAACATGATATTATCTCAAAAAACAAAATAATAATAATAAAACATAGATATATCATTGGGAATAGTTTTTATGTCATATTTACTTACGATGTAATCGTCACAGCTACCATATGATGTATTCATCATGGCTACCATTAGATGACCCCATGGATAAACTTGGGTTTAACCATCATAGTTACACAGAAATAACTGAAATGATTAACTTTCAACCAAACCTATTCAACAAAAGGAAATCATGTGAGAAGTCATAATTTTAATAAAATAAAACATATAGCCATCATTAAAAATTCTCAAGAACCATAATATAATCATAAAACAATTACTTTTTCATTATAAAAATATTACAAGAGGAAAATAATTTATTTAAAAGTATATTACACACATACAAGGGAACACATATTTATTTGAGAATATTGATTTAATATTGTAATGGATGATTAAAAACATTAATGTTTCATAAAAAACAGAAAATCATAGCATTCTATATATGTTAAAAATACATTCATTTTTTTACTTCTGTAAAAAGAATCATTAGAATTCGATTATAAAATGAAAATACCTTACATAAAACCATAAAAAATCCATTTTTTAAAATATTTGAGGAAAATTAAAAGAATTATTATATATATAATTTATTTCCAAATAATTTTTTTTAAAGATATTAAAAACCTGTACAAATAAATTGAAATAATTTTTAAATGTATCAATTTAACATTTAAAATGATGTGTTTTTATAAAAGTGTCTCTTACATTGTGTCTAAATCATCACATTCAATTATATTTTCAATAATAATAAAAATATTTTATTTATTTACATTATTAATACCCTTTTTAAAGATTATCATTCTTTTTATGTCACTTATTTCCATGTTATAACAACTACTTATTTATTATGTTCATATTAGATTCATTGACAATATTCGATTCATAAAGCAAAAATGACATTTTTCGGCTAAACATGGTCAATGTGTTTAGTATTGTTTTATATAAAGAATAATATTCCTAAAATAAATATCAGTTTTTTACATGAATAATAATTTTAAATCAATCCAATAAATATGGTTATGAAAATGGAACAATTTTGAAATCGTTTAGAAAGTAAGTCGTATGTATGCATGAGTATCATATCCATTTTCCAAAGACCATTACATAAATAAAGTAAGTATTAGTTTATATTTAAATATTAATTATGAAATAATTTATATAATTTTAATTATTTAAATATACATAAATATGTCATCCATGGGATGTGATGAGGAAAAATGAATCATATCATTTCATGGATTTGGTAGTCCACCCTTACACACTAATGATGCTATTATTTTTCTTTTAATGAGAAGGTATAAATTTATGTGTTACATTATGTTTTCAAATGATAAATATTGCATGAATATAATATTGAAACATTAAATCCATAATTATAATCCATTATTGAAAAAAGGTTATTGAAAAGGCATTATATCTGTTGTGCGGCGATGGTCAACCATACAAGCGAACAATTATTTATTTTCCCATTTAATTGAAGTGGAGATTGATATTGGTAATTACATAAACATAATAAAATAAAAGTATATGTAGAATACTTTATATATTATTTTATCTTTCTTATATTTGGTTTTTCTAATCTGATATAATAAAACATTTGAAATTGTTGATTAAAAATGATATACCTTCTATTGACAACCTCATTTTCATAACATCTTGTGTCTGATAATGTTGGTTTTCTATCTATAAAAATCTTAATGAATATGTCGGGGATTCTAAGAATGGAATTCTATTAGGTATTTTTTTATCCAAATATAGTTTTACATGTGATGCTAAGAGAAGATAATGTTCCCTTTTATAATCACGGGGAGGGGCTATCATGATATTTCTCAAAATATTAAAATATAATTATTCTATTAAAGAAAAAAAATACATAAAAATGGAATATAAATCACATGGGATAATAATTTGTACCATATATTATTCAAATTTATAATTTTTATTTTTTTATTTTTTTAATCATAATAAAATATTCATCCTATACAATATCATTATTTTCAAATTTGTAATTATTTTTCAACTTTACATCAAAATCATGAATGCAAAAAATAAAATTAGAACCATGTATTTAAATATATATAAAAAATTTCAAGGTAATATATAAATTTTTTAAATCATAGAAATTATTTAAAAGGTTTTTATTTTAATATTTTAGATATCATTAATTTTATATTTTAATTAATTTAATAATTACTGCATCATTGTTGTATAATTGTTTAAATTAGTTATTTTATCAATTAAATATTAAATCAATTACCATTATGAATATTAAATTTTTATATTAAAAAAGATAATCTCATTCGATCATATGTTCTAGATATCCATATATTAAAAATGTTATACCAATTAATTACAGTAGTGTGACATGTTTGAAATTTAATAAAATAAAATTCAATAAATGATATAATGTCAACATAGTGGCTCTAAAATGAAATAAATTAGATATATTTATTATTAATGTCAAAATACATTTCTCCAATAATAATTTTTATGTTTTTTGGGTCATTGAGTGGTTATTATTATTTAAATTTTTGGTATTTTAAATTCATTTTCGTGATTTTTTATTCTAAAACTACAAGGACAACATAAGTGTTTCATGTGAACTTAATGTAAATATTTTTAATATATAAATTAAATTAAATTTTTAACATTAAAATAAATTAATTAAACTCAATATAATCTTTTATATATTTTTATGTATAGTTAATTATATCCCTATTAAGACAACTTATTTTATTTCATGATTTGATGTTATTTCATTGTTATTGAACAACCAGAAGGAAACGATTCCAATTATATAACTCAAAAATTATAAATTATCAGTATAAATAATAATTTATAGATTATATTTAGTAAAATTATAATTATATGACTTTTTTACTTCATAATTATTATCCATAAGACATGGAATTTTACATTTCCTAATCAAGCGCAAGCACTCTTTCAACACTGAAAATATTTTCATATTTATCATGAATAAATTTATAATATTCTTGTTATGAATTATTTATGTAAGATATTTATATTATAACATGATACAATAATAGTCAAATTATTTAAATTAATTTATATATCATAATTATGAATTAACGATATCATAAAATATAACATATTGTTAAAAATATGTGATTATTAAAATTCATCAAACATTTATCTTTTTTTACTAAAATTTGAATAATTTCACTGTAGAATAATTTTGATATTATGATTCTTGGAATTATTTTATTTTTATCAAATATTTTTTCTAGGTCTCCATTAATTTATTTTTAATATTCACCAAACAAAATTATGAAAATATATTTTTTATTAAATCATTTATTGAAAAATGAAATGAATTTTTAAAAAATTATTTTATAATCATTTTTTAATATATTAATATTTATTATTATCTATATATTTATTTCATAAATAATTTATTCCAATTCATACATGCAAATATAATGTTGAGGTTATAATTGTACTATTTTAAATAAAAATATTTGGTTTTTCTTTTTACCATTGATGGTGTCTATCATTTATGATATCAAACACAATATATAATTTTAAAAAATTCAACAAGATAAATTCACCCCAAATATAGGAATTTAAACCTTATAATTTTTATGTCGGTCTTCATAATTAATGTTGGTCTTTTAAAAATACCATTGTTGAAAAAGTACATCCTAAAAAGGATATAACATCCAAGTTCATAGAGCCACCCAGAGGTGCCCTATCCCCGGTTGGGAACACGACCTCAAACTCATTACCCCAAATGCCAAAATATGCTGACTAGAATCGAGGGGCATCAATGTGATATTTGGGAAACAATTCCCTCATTATCAGAGTAATGCAATAGAAATAAACATATAAAAATTATGGAAGCATTAAAACATTAAATAAGTAACAACAATACTAATAAACAACTATAGCACAAATATATAACTGACACATGATACATTTGTCGAGGAAAGCATCCAAACTTGTCACCATGTTAAAATATAGTACTGAATCGATATCCAAAAGAAAATTATGTGAATATATCAACTACACCACAAGCATCATCTTGGTCCCATGCTCCATAGCTCCATAACAATCAAATACCAGAAGTAGAATGGTGATTTCCATTATCTATACCTACAACAATATAATCTATTTGGGCCAGAAAGCCTAACCAAAAAAGCGTGTGAGAAGAATCCAAAAATGAAACCACCAAAATATCAGTGCCTAGCAATTAGTGAATATGTTTTTAAGGTAATATGAAAAATAATGCAATAAACAAAGAAGTACTGAAAAGTATACAATCCTACTATTTCAATTACATAAATTTCCATTTATTACATAAGTAACAAAATATCAAGAGTAACACTCTACGAAGTACTAATTTCCAAACACTATTGGTTCAACTAATCAAAACAAAAGCAACCCTCTGGGTGTAGTCATAGAATACACCTCTGATTTAGATTATGAAAAGACACTCTTAGGAAGAGCATGCTGTCAATTCCCCCTATGGTCTCGTATTTGTATATATAGACACTCTGGGAATGAAATCAATATCCAATTCCCCATATGGTCTTGTAAAATTGAAACTAAAAACACTATGAGGGAGCAAACTGCCCCCCTCCCCCATATATTCTCGCAATGAAAATGTAAACAAACACTCTGGAGAAGCCCTCAACATCCATTCTCCCTATGGTCCGCAACACCTGGTTCACACAAACCTATGTAATTCAAACCTAAAAAAACAATATGAAATAGACAATGTAAACATCAAGAACAACTTGGCTAAAAAATATAAAATATCTTACAACATGTTAGATAAATTCACTACATCATAACAATACTAGGCATGGAAAACTAGGCAGCCTAATTGGAAAAGATAGACCAATGGATCAATATCATGAAATCATGGGTAACACATCCATAACATGGTAAATAACACTATTCACATTAAAAAACCTATACATAATAACACAAGGCCTAGCAGGAAATAACATTTCTAAAAACCAAAAACGTGCAATACCCAAAACAAGGGTCATGGGAAATTTTTCACATGTAAATCCAAGAGTAACTACAAAATGGTACAAAACACCTTCCTCGGTGTTGTAAAATATATATGGTTGAATACTGGATTTTAATTCATCATAATTATGATGTTGATCTACAAAACGTCTAAATAGCTCAACCAAGGATATCTCATGATAGAAGATGAATCCGGAAATGAGGCTCTAGAAGAATGAATAGCTTATAGTGGATGTTTTGATCCAATCAATGGTGATTGATACAAAGAATATATGGACAGTCATGGTCTCAGAAATTAAACGATGGTCTCATTTGGTTTTGGATGAGATAGATGAAGAAGAATTGTGTTCTGCTGATTAGACAGGGCCCCAATCTGTTTAATGAAATAAAAAATGTAAACAATATGACTTTTAAAAGTACATGGCATGTATATGCCTTTACTGAGATCTACATTAAATAGTCTCTAGTTAACCCCACATGACAATGTGTTTAGTTTTTACACATCCAGCACACGCCTACCCGTGTTAACTTAGTACATGACCTATATATATAAGTACAAGGAGTGTACTCCAAAAATATCCAAAAACACATTTTTTTTCTCAATAACACCATAAAAATTGATTCAAACCTGAATAGAAGACCTGGATTCTTACAAACTTCCCCCATCAATAAATTAATTTCTATATTTTCCTAGCATGGTGGGGTAGAAGAGGAATCCTTGAACACCTATGACCATTGTGATCATACATCAACCTCCCTATCCCATGCCTCTTCTTGTACTCGCTTGTGTTTATATATGACTAATACAAAAGGAACAGACCGGCAACAAAGATCCTTCGCACTGCGATCAAAAATCCAGATAGGATGCTCCTCGAACAATGCATCAACCTATAGATCAATATCCTCAGGTTGAAAGGCAGGAGGTGATTTTGAGAGGTAACACTATAGTTTAAAAATGTGGAAGACGCCATTCATATTGCAATACCTCTGAGATATCGAAAACTGATAGGAAACCGACCCAACCATTTCCAAAACCTCAAAAGGTATGACGTACCTCAGTTAATGCTTACCCAGAATTCTAATCCTCCTATGTGATAGCCTCAGTGTGACATGTAAAAAAACAAGATCTCCAACCATGTACTCCAAGGTCGTCTTCGTTGATCAACATAAGACTTTTTTCGGGACTGTGTAGTATCCATCCTCATCCAAATCAACTATATCACCTCTGTGGTCTCCTAGAATAGACAAGGTCCCATCATTGATGTCTTTATTGATTATAGAAAATATCGGGGTGATTGGAATGTCCTACCATAAAAATCATAATATTGTTCCCTTTGAATTGTTTAATATAGTCAATTATTGTAGGAAAACACTACAAGAGGTATGTGATTCTCCCAAGAACCTCCATAATCTTTGATGTCTGCTCGAAGCATGTACTAAAAAACCGAAATCATACCATCGAACTGGATATCTATATGGTGATGATATGTTCTACTCAGAATTACTTAGGTACCCAATTCCCTCTATAGGCCATGCCAGACCCAAAAATTAAAACATGCATCCTTGTCTAAAACAATGTAGTGTGGAACCCCGGGTAGATGTACAATCTCCTAGATGTATAAACATCCCAGCTCATCAAAACTAAAGTTATCCTTGATTGGAATGATGTGTGAATCCTTCATGAGTTTGTCCATGACAACCCATAATACATCATTCCCTCTAGGCGTCCTCGACAAACATGTCATGAATTCCATCATGAAATCATTCGACTTCTACTCTATAATGGTTAACATTAATCCCCACTGGTCGCTTTTTCTCCACCATCTCCAGCTGAGAGGTGGAACATCTCATGAAAAAACTAGCAACATCTCTATTCATACATGCCCACCAAAAATGAGGGTATAGATCTTGATAGATCTAGTTGACACTAGGATGAACTTCCGAAACTAAGGAATGAATGTCCCAAATTAGAATCTCAGATATGTCAGTTGACTCCCATACATGCACATGAGAAATAATATCTCATCCTTACATGTATTCCATTTATGAATAGGGTCCTCTCCCGACACACATTCCCATTGTACAAGGCCTTCTTAATCTGATACCTTCCTCATTCATACTCGATAAAGTAGAGTAGAGGTAACAACTACATAAGAATGAAACATATCCCATTGTCTCTCATGAACCTCCAAATGCACCTTAGAGAAATTTCTCATAATCTTATACTCACTTCATTCCCCCTGAACTTCTTGTATCTGAGTCTTTCAGATCAATGCATCAGCTACTACATTGTATTTCCCATGCATGTAGGCAATATCAATGTCAAAGGACTGAAGGTACTCAACCAACCCTCACTATATCAAATTCATATCGTGATGTGTAAATATTTATTGGACACTATTATGGTTGGTGAAAACCAAAAAATTCTCACCCAACTGATAATTTCTCCAATAGAGTAAGGCATAAAAAACAATAGCCCACATGAGATTGTGCGTCATGTAATTTCATTCATGTGGCCTCAACATCCAAGACCTGTATGAAACAATTCACCCCCCCCTAAAAATGCACTTCTCCAAGACCAATAATTGAAGCATCACAATAAACTATATATTTATTCCCTGGAATAGTAAATACTACTATCGATGTTGAATTCAACATCCCTTTCAGGTCTTTAAAGGATGAATAACAAGAATCATACCCAATAACATCACACTTTTCTTAGTACAACCTGTCAGTGGCACAATTTGGCTTGAAAAGTCATGTATGAAGTATATTTAGTATCCAGCTAGCCCTAGAAAACATTTTACCTCAAATACATTCTTTGGTTGCTCCTTGGAAACTAATACTCTCACATTCTCTAGGTCTGCTGACACCCCAGTCTCTAAGATAACATTACACAATAAGTGATATTTGTCCAACCAAAAGTAGAATTTTTAGAGCTAAGCATATAGCTGATTCTCCCTCAGTTTACTAAAATCTATCTTAAGATGAGTGACATGGTCATGTCGAGTCTGAAAGTACACCAATATATCATAAAAGAAGACCACCCCGAATTAATCCAAGTATGGATGGATCACTCAATTCATTAGTTCCATGAAAAATGATGGTGCGTTTGTGTAATGAAAAGGGATAACCACATACTCATATATACCATACCTAATCTGAAAGGTTTTAAAAGTATATGTAATGGTCTAAAATGAAACTGATGACAACCAGATGTCAATTCAATCTTCTAGAACACTCGGTATCCTCTAACCTGATCAATGAGTTCATCAATCCTTGAAAAAAGATATATGTTCCTGAACGTCAACTGGTTCAACTTCCAATAATCCACATAATGTCGGAGGGTACTATCCCACTTCATTTCAAATATGAAAGGTGAACCCCAAGGAGTATTACTGGTTTAGATGAATCTTTATGCTATAAACTCCTCCAACTAATTCTTATTTTCCTGTAACTCTGGTGAATTCATCCTAAAAGGATGAATGGTCAATTTTGCGGCACCTGGCACGAGATCAACAGAATCTTGTAACTCACTCTTTGGTGGAAAACAAGAAATGTTCTCTAGGAACACATTTCTGAAACATCCACCACTGGAGGAAAGTCGATACGTGCTATCCCCTATTTTTCAATATATACACTAGTAATTTTGTTGTAACTCTTCTAAACCCATGATGCTCGGGTCATGCTCTACTATACTAGACATCCCACTATCCTTTATGAAGAAAAATACGATCCTCTAGTTATGTGAAACTGACCTTGCAGTGTTAGAAATCATAAATAGCCTAAATGGGAACTAACCAGTGCAATCCATGAATTAAATCATAGCTTTTCATCTCTAAGACATAGAGGTCCCATTTGAAGTGAAACCAACCAACCACAAGAGGGAACATCATGCACTGATGCCCACTAGTCATCCATGTCCCCAAATGAGTGTCTATCATCAATACATCAATAGATGAAAAGATACAGATCCCAAGGCTCTCCACAATAGCTTCAAATTTACATTTATGTGATTCCCTTGTATCAAAAAGTGCAGAAGAAAAAACCGAGGCAACTTTGATAGTTCATCGAACTGTAGAGTGTTAGGGATCATGATCCTTCTGGTCCTCCTCCATTGAAAAATTCAGGCATGTACCATGGCCCTTTGACCCTTCCGGACCATCAATAGCTGATCCATTGTGTTGTCACTGAAGCCTTGAAGGATGGATACCATGACCGACACCTCCACATTGTCCAGAACGGTTTGAAGTACCCTAGTTCCTAGACAGATAAAAAATTGGTTGTGTTGCTCCGAATAGAGGAGTCAGAAAAGTACCCATGTCACCAAATGATGGTGAGAAAAACTGATAGAAACTCTTTAGATGACCCATTTTTTTTTCAAGACTAGAAATTCACCGGGTATCTTGATCAATGTGGTCTTGTATGTATACTCTTCCCATACTGGTAACACACCACCTGGCCACATGAAGAAGTATTCCACTTCCTCATATCCCCACGCGTAGTGTCTCTATGGTGCATCTTGTTGTCAGTAAGTTGGGTACTAACAACATATGTTGAGCTAACCTAGCTCAAAGCTCCATAATCCATAGTTTTTGTATCTTTGATCATCTCCTGTTTGACTATAGAGGTGATGGAAGACAACCTGAAGATATTCACCAGAGATCAGATGTTGTGCATGTGACCGTCGTCAATATTTCTCACCCGAAATAACTCATCATCCCTTGTAATTTATGTGATGCAGTTCAACTCTGTGAAGCGAGTAGAGTATTCCATGACTGAGACAGTACCCAGTTCCAGAATCACGAACTATTAGGATTGATCGACCCTCAATGACTCGAGGATGAAGTAGGCATAGGAGGTACCAAGGAGTTCATCCCACAAAATTAACCTACTTGAGTCCTGCCTATGAGATCACTTCCCACAATCTCTTGGCTAAATCCCGAATATATAAGTAGCTACCATCACCCCCTATGTAGAGGTATATCTATGTTCTTGAAGAAATAAATAATGGATTATAATCATGACCCTGAATCCTAGGGAACTCCATTCCCCCAGACAGTGGGAGGATGATACTATTGGAAAACACATGTATGCTCTTCCATAGATGGGGCAAGATGTAGTACTTCTCAGAAGGTACTCATGAACCTCATGAAGACCTCAAAGAAATGTGCAATGGCACCTATATCTGGAATAACTGCCAGTGCCCTGATTGGCACTACAGGAGGATCTACTGGTAGTCCATGATCGTCCATGTCTGGTGTCTAGTCGTTGCCTTGTATCTGATGTACAACTGGAGGATGTCTTGGTGGCATGACACAACAAGGCCTAGAACACACCTTAGGATCAGGATTATCATGTAATGAAACTAAAAAGTTAAATAAAGGAAAATTAAAAGTAAATAATTCATGTTTTCAATAATTGGATATACGACATTTATACGCCATACATGGAGTTTTCCTTTATACATTCACATGGGAGGGTACTTCTGCCCAAACTGGTTGTGTAATACCGCATATACACGGCGTGTATCACCAAGACACAGGGTTTACTAGAATAGTGTTCCCCATCCTGAGTTCTTCTAAATGACAATCCCACATGGTTCTCCTTTTACAATACTACACGGCGTGTTTGTCTAGACAATACGTGTACCACTTTGGTTTCAACATCCCATGTTGTTAGTCACACAATTGGACACACTACTAACTCTACATGTTGTGTTACTACTGGAAAAAACCGATAATAGAATGATTCCCACATCCCAGTGTTGTTCGTTACATGACCGGACACATGGGATATACTACACAATGTCTTAAAGCATAACATCGAACATAAAACTTTTTTTTATCTGTTTCTGTCTCTAGTCACACGGGTTGACACATGGTCTAAAAAACAGTGGGTAAATCCATTACATGGCATGTACCACTAATTATTCATGAACCCCATGGATTTTCACACTTAGCTAGTGACACAGATAGATATTACGTGGCATGTATATACTATAAACTGCGTGTGTTAAGAAAAACATTTCCTTCCCGAACAGAAGGATATATGGCATGTATTTATAATTTCAAACCACGTATTCTGGATTTTTTCCAACAGTAATCCTCAAAAACTACTTCATAACATATAAAATCTCTGAAACCAACATTAATGTTCCATATTATTATCCATGAGGTCCCATACTCCCTACGGATCAATGATTGTATTCTTATAAAAATCATATAAAAGCGCAACAAAGATATGATGCAAAAAATTCCGATCAATGGGGGCCCATAATACCTAAAGAACCAATATTCGGTGTTCATTAAAACTAAACCCTATACAATTAAATATCCTATTAAATATCATGTATTATATTAAAGAATATATCGCAATAATATTCATATCTTGATCAACATCTATCCCAACAACATGTAATCAGTAATTCACTCTAAATAGAATGGAAGAAATAATTGACATTTGATCTCTAGAAAGTGCCTATATGATTCATGAGATTGCATACCCTCATTTAATTTAAATGCAACAGAAAAATAACCATAATATTATCAATGTTAATAGAACAAATTAGGTTAATCACCAAATTGAGAAATCAATTTAACTCTAAAAATAGAAAACCAGAAAAAATTGAAATAACAAGGTAAATTGGCTCTTCCGTAAAAACAGTTTAGCTACTCCAAAGAACAACTTATTACCATGTAAGTATTCTATCATATCAATAAGTATAGTCCCCAAACAGTAAGTCAAGTAGAAAAGAAATCCTCTGATACCACTTTGTAACATCCCGGTTCCGCGAGCCGCCTAGAGGGTCCCCGTACCCGGTTTGTCACATGGACATAAGCCGATTTCCCCAAATGCCGGAGGTTTTCAACTAACATTGAGGGCCTCATGCATGTAAACATCTCCACAGCATCGCAATCCTAAGATTGGTCCCATGATCCCTCACTCCACAAAAATCAAGTACCTAATGTAAAAAGTAACTTGCCTTTATCTAGACCTACACAAATATAATCTATTTGGGCCCAAAGGCATGACCCTAACAGGGTGTGAGATAAATCCTAGTGGGCATCCAACCAATGATCAGTGCCTAATAATCATTTAATATATATGGCATGCGATATGAAAAATGAATCAATAGGCAGGGAAGTAATTAAAAGTAAACAACCTTACAGTTTCAATTATATATATTTTCATTTATTAGATATAAACCCAAATATCATAAGTAACCCTTTGGAAAGTACTCACAGACTAACCCTTCTAGTTAATCCAAAAAAACACAAGAAATCTTTTGATAAGTACTCACAGTCTAACCCCTCTAGTTCGGATTTAGAAAAGAAACTCTAAGGAATCACTCATTGTCAATTCCCATTACAGTCTCGTATCAGTATCTATAAACACTCTAGGGAAGCACTCAATTTCCAATCCACATGTGGTCGTGTAATGGGGACACTACAGACACTCTAATGGAGCACAAAGACCACCACCTATGGTCTCATAACATAAAAGTAAATAGACACACTGGAGAATCCCTCATCCTCTATTCTCTCTATGGACTTCTACATCAGGTTCCCACAACCCAATATAAGTCAAACGTTCAAAAACAAAATGTGTTAGAAAATGTAAACCTCAAAAACAACCTCGGTAAAAAATACGCAGTATCTCACTGCATTTCATTTAATTTACTCCATCCTATCAATACTAGGAACATAGAACTATGTATTCTAACATGAAATCGTATACTAAACTATCAATATATTTAAAACATTTGTAAGAAATCCATATCCTATTAAATAACCCAATTTACAGTCATAAAACCAATACAAAAGCACATAAGGCATAACATGAAATAACAGGGATAAAAACCACTAACACGAAATACCTCGTAGAAGTGTATTGGGTACATTTTCACATATAACTCAATGAAAAACTAGAGAAAGACACAAACCACATACCTCAATGTTGTACCATCGATATTGTATAATCCTAGCATTTAATTCGACCTAAAACATCGTATATGTTCAAAAATGTCTAAAACGTTCAACTAAGGATATCACATGAAGGAAGATGAATTGGTAAATGAGGCTCTAGAAAAAATAAGATCATACCATGGTGGTTCTAATGTAATTGATGACGATCGATTCAGATAATGAAGGGCGAGTCAGGGGATCAGAAAAGAAATGATGGTCTCATTTTCTCATGGATGAGACAGATGATGAAGAAGTGTGTTCTTCCAATTAGACGATACCCTAGTCCGTGTAATTAAATAAAAAATAATGTGCACAACATGTACTTGCCATTACCGTGCTCCACTTTAAGCGGCCTCTAGGTTGCCACACACAGCCATGTGTCCTTCCATTAAATGACCATCACACGGCTACCTGGATCAAATGAGTACACAACATGTACTTATATGTACATAGCGTGTACTCTTCAAATTCTCTGAAACTACTCCTTTTCTCAAAAACCACAAAAAACAAGATACGAACCTGAAAATATGATCTGTTTTCTTATAAAATAATACCTAAAGAATTAATTTGAAAAGAGTTAAAGGATTGTATTTGTGTTACTTAAAGCAAAAAATACTAGGTTTCCATGAAGGAAAATGCTGATATATAAGAAAAAATATCACCTCTAATGACTGATAGATATTGATATAACATGGTCATGAAAATTTTGGCAACCAAAAAAATCATAATTTTTTTATAGGATATATGTCCATTTATTTCTCTATAATAAAAGTAAATTAAAAATTTTTTCTTACAAAATTAATTTTTTAGTTTTATGGAATTATATTACAAACTAGAGTAAGAAAATATGTGAAAATAAATACATGAAATGTACTGTTTCAACCTTTTAATAATTTCCACCATAAATTAAATTTTTTTCTATAAATTAATAATGCTCAAAATAAAATTTTTCATCCCTAAAGAACTAGAATTAAATTATTTGGATCAAAACTCCACAAACTAATAAATACATGTTCATAATTTGTTTATTCATTATACCAACAAAATGGTTAGTTAAACATAATATATTTCTGCAAAAATAATAAATCATAATATGTAGAAGTCTACATTGATATCAAGAATATCATAGTAATAACAAATGATAACTGTTGATCATTCAAAAAATAAGTATCTTAAAAATTACTAAAAATATTCCAATCAAATATTGAAACTAAAAATTAAGATGGATTTTATCCCATAATTATACAATATAAAATTAACAATTATCTTCCAAAATAACAACCATAACTCTTAATGTCTCATACAAAAAATGTAATTTCTTAAATCAATTAATCACGAAGACATGATAACCATTCCCAAAAATAAACTAAATAACTATTAATCCAAAAAAATCACATGTTATTTCAAAATATAATTCATCAATTACTCCCCAAATAAAATCCCAATAATTTAAGTTTACCATAATCATATGGGCTTCCCAAAAATAGTTAAAATCAACCAGAAGAACAACAATCACATTGCCCCAAATCATTTTATAATCGCAGGGTTTACAATTAGATAAAATATCTTCTCAAAAAATGAATTTTAACATTATTCATACAATAGTTTATATAAATAATTACAATTTCATACTAACTATGAAGTCACATAGGCCAGTGGTTGGAAATACACCATTGTCACCCTTCAGTTGTGGTTTCTTTCCATATGGAATTGTCGTGAATGACATGATGTCACCTAGTATAAAATTTCTCCCTTTAATAAAATAATTCAATTATTATATAATTATTATAATTATGATGAAATTAACATTGATAAAAATCAAACATAGAGATAGTGTTCTAATCTCAAAGGTTATAAGGTACCTTTAATTTTAATTCCCAAAAGAAAAAAATCCTTTATTAACTGAAAAATTAATGTATCCAAAAATGTGATGAGTCAACATACAATTTCATTACATAAATCCTTTAATGGTGTATATTTAACATTAAACTCATTATATGTACTAAAATTATAAAAAGATGATTTTATCGATAACTATTAACAATAACTAAATTAAAAACATCCAAATCTCCAATGTTTTCAAAACCTTACTATGATACCAAGACAATGGATCCCGAATTAAAATTATCTTATTATATTAAATTTATTATATAATTAGACTTAATTCACTTCAAAATACATTCATTGTTAAAATTATTATATTTTTTTGATAAACTCTTCCAATGTAAACCCATATATTAAAATTAGAATCTTATATTCCGTATTAAATTTTTCATAAAATAAATATTTATTAAATAAAACATGATTTATTTTCATGAATAATATTTATATATTTATTATTAAACTCATTATATATAACTATAAATCATAGAAAAAAATTATCAAAATATGGGATGAGAAAAAAACATAATATGTGACATAAAAAAATATATATACCATTTTCCTGTAAATAAATAAATTTTTTAACTTTTTCAAAATAAATAATAGCAAAAAAATAATCATTATCATACATAAGATTTAACTATATATATATAATATTAAATATAAGACATTTTATAGTGAATCATAATAGATATATAAAATTCATAATGGATTCTTTGGAAATATTATAAACTCAGAAAAAAAATATTCACAAATATATGTAACATAAATGTTCCATTGAACCAAAACTCAATACATTACAATTTAAAAAACATTTATTTCTATATAAACATATAAATCATATTTAATCGTATTTTTAAATTGGGGAATCATTTTATGATCATAATAAATCTTGATGTAACCGTCATAGATACCATTTATGTAACTAAAATTTACTCAATGTATTATGGTTGTATTTTTATGTAACCATGACTTGTATAAAATGAAAAATAATAATATTTATCATCTAGCATACCCAATGGAGTGGAGAGATATAATATACCCACCCTTATATGGTTTATAAAGGAACTACATGTCATTGAATTTAATTCCCAATAACCATAACGTAGTCATAAAACAATAATTCTAGAATAATATATTAATTCGAAGATGAAAATATCATATTTTAAAAGAAATATACACACATAAAAAAGAGTACATTTTCATTTAAAAAACCATGTAATCTTATAAAGGAATCATAAAACATTAAGGAGTCATTGAAGAATAAATATAAACTAAATAATTATAAATTAAATACATTCCTTTTAGCAATTTTATAAGTAAACATGACCATATTATTTTTAAAATAATGACCCTTAAATAAAATATAAAAGGTGGTTTATTTTTAATTAATTTCCCAGAAATTTAAAAATTAAATTTTTTAAAAAATCTTGTAAATATAAATAAACTCATAAAATAATTTTAATAATATGTAAATTAATGATATTGATTTTGAAAAAAAAAATTAATCAAAACAATTAAAACATGTTTTTTAGTTAATGAGTCCCTTAACATGATCCCGACTCATCACAGACATCATCTATTTTCATGAAAATTAAAATTAGGATAAATATTTAATTTGATTTGTTATTTTTTCCATTTTTATTATATATATTATTTTACATATTCAAATTTTATAAAAATTACATAATAATTTAAATTCACTTCTAATTCTTCGACACCATACAACAAATAATTCAAAAATAACTTTTGTCGGGTTACTGTGGTCCAAGAGGTCAGTATTCTAATGAGTCTGTATTAATATTCATGTTCTAATTATAACATTTATACATAATTTACACTTTTAAATCAATCCATTAAATAAATTTATGATTAATTTAAAATGGTAAATTCATGTGGAATATTGGTTGTATATATACATGATTAACCTCCCTATTTTTCAAAGACCATTATAGAAATAATGAATGTATTATTTTATCTTTAAATAATGATCTTCATATAATATATACAATATTAATTCATTAAATACACACACACACACATAGATATATATATTTAAAACCAAAAGTTATCCTATCAAATTAGTCCTAATATAAACCTTTATATTTCTTCACTAAGTATATTTACTCATATCTAGGTCAATACAACTTATTAAATATTTTAATTTGACTTCTCTTACCATGGGAAATCATTATACAGTCTTTAGAAAAATATTATTATTATATAACTCCAAAATTCATATTTATTAGTATAAATAATAATTTATATATTATACTTAATAAAATGATCTTTAATTGAATTTCTAATTATTAATTATTAGCAATGAGACACTTAATGTGAATTTTCGTAATAATACACATGTATTTTGTCTATAATGAAAATGATATTTATATTTATCTATTAATTACTTATAATTTCAAAATTATGAATTATCGTAAATGTTATTTATATTATAATATCAGAAATGATTTATTACATATGTTTAATTAATTTTTAGGTCATAAATATTTCTTAACTGTATCACAAAAATTACAATATTTTGATAAAAAAATATTTATTTCTATTCACCAAAATATAACATTATTAGAAAATTATAAAAACATCACTATAGAATAATTTTCATACCATTATATAAAAAATAATTTACAATTTATCAAGTTAATTTTCTAATAAATTTTCTGAAAAATTTTAATAATGACCTAAAAAAGAACAAAAACCAATTTATGGAGAAAACCTTTTCTTGCAGAATAAAATGGATATACAAAAAAAATTATATTATTATATTATAATCATTTAAATATAAAATTATATTGAGTAGAATCAATATATATTCCACCTAGATCAGTTATTCCTATTTTTTCCTACCAATTGAATGATAATTTTATAACAATCAAATTTTAAAAAAAAAAATTTGGTTGTTCGTTTTACGAACTGTGATAGGTATCTTGTACAATTTATAACATTAAATCTCATTTTAAAATATAATTATGTTATCATTCATATATATCATTATAGATTAATTCAAAATAATATAAAAATTATAAAAATTATCCCAT
The DNA here is from genome assembly GCA_963277665.1 of Viscum album. Lineage (NCBI taxonomy): Eukaryota > Viridiplantae > Streptophyta > Magnoliopsida > Santalales > Viscaceae > Viscum > Viscum album. The sequence continues at coordinate 666,160,475 of OY728165.1, read as the reverse complement.
TAAATTATCCACCAACTCACATATATATTTTTGTGGATGAAAACCTTGAAACTCAAGGGGATCTAGTGTGATGAATACCTCAAGAATCACAAATTATAATGCGGTTAATATCTTGAGCTAGATATCCTTTATATTTTTAAATAATTAAAATTTCACTATAATTTCTAATAAAAGATGAAATGTCCACACTAATATTCCCCACCCTCAATGTATGATTGACCTCTTAAACATTGAAAATGGTCATCCTACATTTATTATGGTATTATATAGGATACAATAGGATGAAATCATTATCCTTAAAAATAGATTAAAATCATAGAGTCTTTCACAACAAAGGAAAAACTGATATTGATGAGTGTTCATAGATAAAGAGCATTATAAAAAACTAATGTCTCAACCAAAAGATTTTTTTATTCTATTAAATTCCCTATTGGTAAGGATCCAAAAACCAGTATAATTATCAAATACAATGCCTCCAATAATAAAACATTAAATACCAGACCACTAAATATTTAACATTATCATATTATATTGTGGTCTCGATTTAACCAACCAACCATGGTGAAATATTCCATATCCCACTATGATAAATTATATCTTAGATAGGTTCTATATATCAGAAGAAAGGTTTCACCACAAAATATGTGAACCTAATTATTTTCCACAAATATAATACCTATTAATATTCATTTTAAATTTTGAGCCATGGTTACATTTATGATGTTTATTTATTGCCTTCTAAATCACTTATCACATCAAATGAAACACCATTCTATGAAGGATATTCTTGTTTTCAAGAAGCTACATTGCATAAAACCCAGTTGAAATAAACTCTTTGATGAATCCCCCATTCAAAAAAATTCCATATTTCATCAAACAAGAATATAAAATAATATTTACCACAAACCGTGGATGATAAAATCAGTGTATTTAGCTAACATATATAAAATGTACTATGACATGAGAGTCTATCAATGTGGACTTTAATTCATAACCCCTTGTTTCACCGATGACAGAAAGGTTATGGAGCTAAAAACTATATATATATATTACATGTCTTGAAACTGGGGCCATTTAGTTAGTTCAATAATTTATCGAATGAACGTTATAGTTTCCAAGGATTTTAATTTAATGGTAACAGTACTCTATAAGTTGTATGGATTATCATTTTTATATTGTCCCATTTTTTAATTCATCCATCCAAAATAACGAAAGGGTATAATTTTTACCATATAGAACATTTCCCAACCAAGTAAATTAATCACCTAAGTCATTAATTATGTAATGACATTCCCAATAATGTGTCCCCAATTTAAAAAAATGAGGATATTAAGCCATAGGTTGTATAATAGATCATAAAATTATAAATAATACAATGTTAATAAAAAGTTAAATTACAAAATTATTGTAGGCATCATTAAATTCCATTATGGTGGACCCATTTATATCCTTTTTCATTATATAAATATTATTATATAATTATCCATGGGAAAATAACCATTAAATACCCCTATTTTATGCTACCAAAAGTCATGCATGGTTGTTTTCATGTAAACAATGAGAAACACCACATTGATGTTTTCAATATTCCAAAATCATTGCATATACAAAAATTCCACATATCTAAAACACCACATAATATATTTCATGTATCCGATCCTTACATGTAGAAAATTATTTAAGGTATTCATTTTGTTATCATAGCCAATTCACTTAGTCGATCCATCCATGTAGTTTATTCCTACGGGTTACCAATTCACATTGATGATCGCTCCATATAAAATATTAATGTATCATCACCTACCATGTTTCAGATTGAAATATATAAGAAAACCATGTATTCAATTATATGAAATATGTGACAAAAAAAATAATTGACCATGCACTCCGACCACACAACCGACCAACCAACTATGTAAACAATTATGGGACTTTTCCAACCGACCAAATGAACGACCTACATAACATATAAAAATGATGATATTCTAGCAAACCATAATAAGGTAACATAGATGATCTAGAGGAACAGAATCCAAAAAACAACTTTAACCCACCATGCCTCAGAAAATAAAATGGAAATGTTTTTAGAAAACTGGGAACATACCTCAGATACCACATTAAAAATTCTCATCCACAATAATCAATCTGACTCTATAGAATATAAATTATAATTGAACAATATCCTAAAGATATACCTCTTGGGAAAATCATTATAATTATATCATTATAACCACTCAAACAACCCAAACCCCTAACATCCCACATTACCCACACAGCCACATCAACCCACAAAACAACATCACCAACTCTCACTAAGAACATCAATAAAACATTTGGCACCATCCACAAACCCCATCATTTCACACAACCACTCCACTAATCAACCAGTGAGAAACCATCCAACCTCAATGAAACACAAACCAAAAAATGAAAAAAAAATCACATTCTTGGACATGTAATTCATGGAATTCAATATTCCCTATAAATATACTATCTATTAAGGGTGGAACTAACTCTCACACTTGGATTCAATCATTTAAATTTATAATTAATCCTAATCAGGATTAAACTCCTCTAATTTGTATATAACAAAATATTTATAACACATCATAAACTAATTAAAATAGAATATCACATATATTAACTAGATCCAACATAACCTTACAACATAGATCATAGACAAAAATATAAAGAGATATGAGTAATGGAAAAAATATATGGATATAAGTACCATTTAATCTCCCCTTAAACACCATTACTCTTCAATTCACAAATAAAATGGATGGATCATCCATAATGTACATTCTCTCAGTAATTCTGGGTCTCTACAAGCCTTTATATGTTCATTTCATCATCATTTATATCCAACTCTCTTTAGTAAATTTGATATCATTCTATATGATGACATAAATGATGTATGTACACATGAAATAAGACTTGAATCCTATATAAGTGCCAAGAAATTTCATACTATAATACACCTCCATAAATCCAAAAACAATTTGCACAAATGGAAGAATAAATTTTTTAGAAATATTACTCCCCATACCGGACATATAATTCCTACATTATGTGGATACATTTAAAGAAATTTGTCCTCAAATTATGAACTCTAATGGATAATATCATAAATTGAAATAACCCGTTGATTGTTCCTAATAACCATTCATCCTATCTTGAACAAAATGCAACTTCTCTATCATGATTTTCACCACAACAGATACATGAAATGATGACTCCCCAAACTCAGTCTAGCATAATAAACAACAACACCCCCATCTCTATATTCCCTCATACAGATCCAATCTAAAGGATGGTATATAGGTATTATTATACACAATATCAACCAACAGAATTTGATTTTTCGAATATCATACAATGTTCATAATGAATGCTCGTAACATATCTTCTAGCATCGAGATAATATATTCTATCGACTCTTTTTTTTAGCGAGGAATGTAGTGCATAGTTGAATCTATGTTCAAAAATTGTAACACCCCATGATTTTGTGAAATATATTATTTTTAATTTTTTTGAGGAGATATTTTTTTTGACACATTATGATTACCTTGCACTATACAGAACAATGTATTATCTTTTAGTATACATAAAAATATACATGGCTTGTGTTACACAAAATGTCACGTTAATTTTATAGAATTCATTTCACGTGACATTGAGTATAAATTTTGTTCAATGTATTATAAAACTATTTTTGGATTATGTTATATGGAAAACTGAAGTAATATTTCAATAAACACAACACTGACTTTGTATTCATTACACATAAGAGCAAAATTCCTCGATATCTTATGATGTACATAATACCTAGTTTCAATGAATAACAATATATTATTGAAATATTATTATTTAATTGGATATAAACTACCCGTTATGAATTGTATTATCCAAATTATTAATTTTAAATTAAATTAACATTCATCTTATGAATTTTCTAGAACAATATCGAAGATCAAATTCCATTTTTGGTAAAAAGAATAATTATTTAAAAAATGCAGTATTGCCACCTTTTGATGGAGGACCAATTTTAAATCTAGTTTTTGACATCATTATTTATTAAATTTTACAATATATACATATTATATTTATTTGGGACCTAAAATTTTATCTTTATTGAAATTTTGGTACTTTTCTAATGAAATTAATATTTTCATTGCTAGTGAAAAAATAAATCATTTTAGTTAAAAAATTTCATTTTCATGTAATTTATTTATATAGGTAAATTATATTTTTTATTAGTTTTAATTTATAATTAGATCATGTTTTAATCATTTTATACAATTTTTCTCATAGTACATAATTTCACATTTAAATTTTATGTAAACACATGACAATATTTTGATATGTTTTACTTCCTAAAAACTCACTTTTTGGTAATGATGATTGGAATTAATATTAAATTAATTTATTGCAATTATGTGTTCCGAATTAAGAAAAATGGATTCCAGGTTTGGAATCTATTTTTCCAAATTATGTTAATATGTCACCATTTTTTATATTATGAATAGTTACTACAATAATTTTTATTACCACTATTAAAGGAAAATACAGTAAATTATGGTAACTAATAATAATATAAGGACAATTAAATTATCCTAAAACCTGAAAAAACACTAATAGATTAACAACTTTTTATATATACATAGTAATTTATTTCTCACTTTATATTTCAAATGCCATAGATATTTTTAAAACCAATGAAAATTAAAAAATTTCAAACTCACATTTCTTTTAACTTTAATAATTATAACATATGTATAAACTATTTAAATAATTGAAATTAAATCATCCATGGTAATATAAGATAATTACCTACATCCTGGATATTTTTTTTGGAAAATAAATATTTAACTTAATGTCTTATTCATTGATGATGTAAAAATTAATTAACGAATGAGATATCAATGAAACCATTTTTATTAAAATACTAATATCCATAAAATTGTGCAAACACAGTACCAAATATTATTGATCGAGTATATATCTACCATAATACTCAAATGTTCAATCTAGTGACCATTTGGATCCTTATAGAAAAGAGTATGACCTTTATATTCTTTTATTTAATGTAATGTAAAAGTTGTAACATTCATACGTTAATAATTATATCATTTTTAATATTAAATATTATAGTAGATAACATAGACTACATATAATCTAATTAATTATATTATGTTCAGATTTATTTATGTATTTTATTATTAATTTTTACTCATAAAACGTGTATATTAAATAATTACCCAAAATCAATGTAATTTTTATTTATTAATATAGATATCAAAAAATTATAATTAATAATTAATATATATATATATATATATATTTCAATAATTAATGTGTAAAATGAATTATATATATACCCTTGACCTATTAAGAACTTAATTAAATATCTGTGAAGTATTTATCTTGTTATCGTAATGTTTTTATTAATCAATTAATTGAATAGTTTACAAATTTACAATATTTATCATTTATCAAAATACTGTTTTATTAAATTATTTAAAAATTATATTTTTTTTAAAAATATATATATAATAACTATTATTTTTTCAATAATGTTAAAAATTATATTTTTATTACCTGATTTACATCATATGTGTTAATAGATTACCATATTAATACTGAAATATTTATTACTCTAGTTAAAATTAAATAGAATAAATATGTGTTAAATTTAATGAATAAGGATTTATTGGATATATAAACTTGTCTAAAATTTTTTGGTTGATGATTTTACAACCCTATATCATCTCAACATTAAAATTGGATTATTTTTTAGGTTTTTAGAGGTGGTTTATTTTATTATATTTTACTATTTATTAGGTTTCCAAAAGAGCCCCTCACCTCATTTATAAAAGGGGACTTCCTATCTCAACTCATTACATAATTTAAGGCCATGAAGCTCATCCATCCCCAGACCATTTCCCTAATAAACTTCCATATTAACATTCTAGATGTTATAGTATTTTTAATAGACCATGTCTACTTCCTTATAATAAGTAGACGAGGAAAAATCTTGAATAAGAGATAATATCCTCCATCAATAATATCAAACTTCATTCTTCTTATAATTCCTCTTTATGAGTGGTTTCATTATAACGCAATATATCAAATATAAATTTTCTATGGATATTTTATTCTGAATAATAAATAACCATATTTCATCTTATATACATCTTATGAAAAAAATATTCATGTGTTCGTTCATAAGACTTACTGTACCTACGCTCTAGTGTAATATATTATTCATCACCAACAAACCTGGATGGGAATAATGAAGGATGTAATAAAAATATATTATTATTATAAAATTATATTTATTCTTAAATGATATACACCATCTATATCAATATTGTTTAACAATTACGAGAATGATATCATCGCCTGTGCGTACGTATGACCTACCATCGCAATGATGCAATGTTATTCGTTCTACATGATATTCATTAAATAATGATTATATAAATGAATATAATGAAAAAATATGATATATATTATTATAAAAACATTATGAAAATTATTATACTATATCTAATTAAGATAAACACGAACATACTCGAAAAAACATGCATTAGAACATAAATCATTTAATAACCAAATAACGATTAAAAATGATTTGATACTTAAAAATGGATTAGAATTTAATAAAATATGATATAATAAAAATTAATATGATAAATTAATAATTTAATAAAATTATTTAAATCATTATAAAGGAAGCTCTGTTACAAACAAAACATATTAGGCCTAAAGTATGAGGACAATGTTTTTTTAACAAATACGACATGAAGGTATTTTTACATATTCATAATGACTAATTTACATAAAGATTATTCTACACTATTTCATGATTGTTTTAAACAAAACTCTACCATTTTAGAACTTCGTGGAATTTTGGGAAAGAAATTATTTCAGAAGAAGAAAGAATATTTTACATGAGAATTATGTTTAGTTGTTTTATCAAAATTATTTACCATTTAAGACGACACTCTTGAATTGTGTTATGTTTATATCACTATTATCACATTAATTTGATTTTTTATTTGATGGAATTATTTTTTCCAAGTCTATTTATATTATATGGATTATGATGGACTGTTTTTTAAGAATATGATTTTATTTATTGGCATATGATTTGATGAATGGATTGTGTTTTTGTGGAACATGTAACAATGGATATATTTTAAGGTTTGTGGAAACAATATCTCCCTCCAATTAATTGGTTAAAAATTTATATCGCATTATATTTACATGATAGTAATGGAAAGTAAATCCAGTTTTGTAATATAAGGCTGTAATGACAAGAAAATATAGTTCAGTAATACATGGTGGGAAAACAAAATAAACCCAGTTCAGTAATAGACATTGTAATCATTGATGGAATTGATACTAATTCCATGGCTACAATGGAAACCAAATTATGTTCTTATTAGTTTTATGAAATTCCATGTATTATGCCAATGCTATTTTATCAGGTTTAATTGTTCTTTATGATCATTGCCTTACGTACTACCACTATTTATTTCATGACTCAGAATATTGCTACTCAAAATTTGTGTTCTTGTTGTTTAATTATTATATTTATGATTTTTCATGACCCATACCTCTGGGCCCTTGTCTTGACTACAATATGTCTGCCTTCTATAGGCCAAGGGTTAGCGATTAGCACCATAAAAGGCATTTTTTAAATATTGGATGGTGTAGCCCCAACTAGTCACCTCCGTGTACAACTTGGTCCTTGGTTAAATACTGTAAACCGAGATGCTCGTCATCTGTACAAGACAGAAAAAGGTGCATGCAAAGCCTGTTCATGGGTGAGTATAATAATAGAACGTAGGTACCCCGAGACGCCAAAAGGATTCTCTGAATTCAACAATGGAAAACATAAAAACATGATCTCAATCACAATGAACAAAGAGAAACGATCAACCCAATCCATGTATAAAGTATGTACATTAGTGTAGATGATTAGTCATAAAGATAGATAATCTTATTCATTAATAGGTTATGATTTTCATCACATTGGATCCCTTGGTGCTGATCAACACATGATCCCTAGGTGCTGATCCACACAGGATCACTAGGTGCAGATCCACACATGATCTCTCTATGCTGATCCAGAGAGGATCGATAGGTGCTGATACACAATGGATCGCTTGGTGGTTACCCGCCAATGATATCTATGTTAAATTTCACATAGTATCACTAGGTATTGATCCAAATAGGATCGCTAGGTGTTGATCCACACATGATCACTATTCCTTATTCACATCTCAGCCAGGCACTAGATTCACATAAATAGTCTGCATGATTATGGTAGGATCCAAATTTCAATCCATTTTTCATACATAATCCCAGAAAATATCCCACAATTATGGAACCCAATGATCAATAATGTCATAAGGATTATAACATAACAAATGGTGCGTCAATCTGACACCCAGTTTGAGAGTTATAGGTATTATAGTGCCGAGGGCCCGGTAGGATTCAGGTACAATCCAACCCAAACATATACAAAAATTCTTCAAAACTCTGATGGAGTAACATAAAAAGACCATCTGATCTCATGTATCCCAACGACTTAGACAGATCCTCAAATGGATATCTGGTTTGTAAATATGACCTTTTATGTGAAACTTGGCCATTAGTGGTCCGGGTCCGATCCGACCAGGATTAGGCCGACCAGACCTGGTCTGGGTCTGACCTGGAAAGAACCAAACCAGATTGGCTGATGATCGACCTAGCCCAAACTAGGTGGGCCATGGGGGGCTCATCTCCTAGGGCCACAGACCGGCCTGGCCTAAACATGCTTTGATGGGTCGTAGCGGACTCATCCAACAAGGCGCGACTTGCGTGAGGGGTCGTGAAACCCCTCCATCACAAATTGATCAAGAGAAATTTGTCTCTTATAATGGTGGGTCCACATGGTGCGAACTCACATTCAGAATTCCATATAGGGAGCGGGTCTCCCTCCGCCGTAGCTTTGAAGTCGCGGCCTCCATCTGCCGCGTACGACAGCGCACTGCCCTTCACCAATGATGACAGCTGAATACTGGATGCCCCTACTGGTCTGCTAGGGAGTCGTGGAACACCGCCCCCTTCCATGTTCACAGCCATCGCTAACTGGCATCGGTCATCAGCATAGCTGCACCTGTGCCACATCGGCGGGTCATCTACATGCCACCAGGTGAGCTCTAGTGGTCAGTTTTTCCTTTTGAAATTGCCTACAGGCCTCCCAGGATGCTTTCAATGTTGTGTGGCTCCAGAGATCCACATGATTATTTGTTTTTTATTGTCACATAAATAATAGAATAAAGATTATTTTTGTGGAGGGTCTAGGATTTTTGTGTTTTTCTTACACCCTCTACGTTATCATCATAACAATTGCGAGATTAATTCTTCCTCAAACTATTAGAATTAATCATGAAAAACCTCTACCTCAGGAACATTTGGATGTCGTTGAGGTCTTGTAGGGAGAAGATTCCTCATTTTTTGAAGTCAGTAACATTCATTGATCATGAATCATTTCCCCCAATGACGTCATTCAATCCTCTATTCCTTGTTGGTGGAAGACTCCATAGTACTTCATTTGATGTTCCTCACATCCGTGTCAAAAACTCGAGTCCAAGCAGCATTTAAATAGACAAGGGAATACCCAATATTTCATAACATTAATATGGTTCATTTGTGAACCAAATTTAATGTATCGACATCGATGTTTAGCAACCCAGGGGTCATGAACATTAATGAACCATTTAACTCTATGGTCCTACCATGTCGCTCAATGATTACAATAAAATGAAATAAAATAACATGTTGAGTTAATTATTTTTTTAAAGATAAAAATTAACATTCAGTTTACCTTTTTCCTAACATCATTATTTTTCCCTTAAGAAAATCATGATGATACGAGTCCAACGGTGCCCTCAGATTTCAATTTCATGAACTGGTTCAAAAGTTTGAAAATGTCGCCCACTCGTTTATTTAATGTACCCTAAAAACAATCAAAAATCAATTTTGGGAACTCTGAGCCTCAAAATCATGTGATGTCATTTTTCAAAGACATGTAATTATCCCAAATAATTTAATAAAATTATATGTAATTTCTAGGTGTTTACATTCTCCACAAATTAGGTGTTTTTTGTCCATCAAAGCTACAAAAAAACTAGGGAATCAATAGGGGGTACTGAGCTCGTATCGGAGCCTCTTGTTCCCATGTGATCTCTTAGATATTCTGGTGCTCCCATGATCTCTCACTATATGAAATTACCACCCACAAAGTAACCTCTCCTATCAATCCAATATCTTCAATGAGAAATCTGCAAATTTCGACCCATCATCGATGTACATCACACTCCAATCGATAACGTGAGATGGATCATGCACGTACACCCTCAACTGCGACACATGGAAAATGTTATGCACTAGTTGTATCTGTGGGGAATGAGCTGAACAGTATTCCACATCACTTACTCTATAGAAGATCTATAATGGTACAATTATCCATAATGATATCTTACCACCTCAGCCAAACATCACTAATACTCATCGGCATGAGACATGTATGAAGACATAGTCTCTCTCCTCAATCTCAATGGGTCTCTAACTCCTATTGATATAAGCCATATGTAGGCTATATATAGTCTTTATCCTCTCCAAGAAGATATGCATCTTCTCTATGAAAGCCTGTAACATCTCTCAAACCACAAGTGCTAACCCCCTTGGTCTTTCGAACATAGAGATGATTTGTAAGGTCACTCGTGCAGGGCCTCAAACGGAGAAATGCAGATAATGGATTGATAACTCTTGTTGTATAAAAACTCCACCAGTGGTAGGTGGTCCTTCCAACTTTGGAAAAAATCGAGGACACAAGTATGAAGCAGGACCTCATTTTTCCTTATTGTCTATTCCATTTTACATTATATCTGAGGGTTAAAATTGGTGCTCATGTGTAGCTGAGTCCCGAATGCTTATGCAATACCATCCTTAAGCGGGATGTAGAACTAGTCTCATGATCTGATACGATCACCATCGACACCACATAAATCCATTCAATCTCTTTTTTATAGAGTTGTCTAACTCTCTATAATGATCCCAGATATCACCTGGGTATGATGTGGGATGACATGGTGAGTCAGTCATTGATCACCCAGATAGAATCATGGCCCTTATACATCCATGGTATCCCTGTCACTAGGTCCATGGAAACACCATCTCACTTCCACTTATGTACCTCAAGTGGATGAGTTATGCCTAATGGTTTCATATACTTGGCCTTCACTTTCTGACATGTAAGGCCACGTGATAAGAACTATACCACCGAAATATTCTTCCCAGGACACCAGGACTGATGCTGAAGGTCCAGGTACGTCTTCGCCACTCCGGGAAGTACCGCCAAAGGGGATGTATCAAACTCCCTCAACAACTCTTCATGTAGTTTAACTGGTTCAATAGAGTGTAATCAAAAGAAGATGACATTCTCCGCACCTTCATAAAATCCATCATGTGTCTATCCTAAGGATTTATTATCTTGTTAGGTCTCATAGTCTACATCCCCATGATGTTCCTTCATAACATAATAATGATGTAGAGAGTGATAGTCATAGACTGGACGTAAGATGTTTCATCTATATCCACAAAGGATATCTGCAACGTGGATAGGTTCTCTACCTACCCTCAAAATAACTGTAGTCCAAACCATTTGATATGTTTATCTACTTCTTTGTTCCCCTTCCTAGTAATGCTAACTATCTCAATGTCATAGTCCTATAGGAACTCCAACCCTCTCTGATGTCTTAGGTTCAGTTCCATCTATGAGAAGATATACTTGAGACTTTTGTGATTAGATTAAATAGTAAATTTTTCCCCCATCAAGTATTATTACCTTATCATCAACGCAAAGACCACTTCAGCTAACTCCACATAATTGGTAGCATAGTTATGCTCCTGTTGTATCTACTTTTGTGATTAGTAGATGATCACTGCTCTATTCTACATTAAGACACTACCTATTCTGGTCCCCAATGCTACGTAGAATAATAACTACCTAAATTCCACATATGGTAACCTACATATGGGGTCACCTATTAGCCTCTGTCTCAAATCACAACACATTAATGGAATCTCTCCATCCACACCATGGGAATCCATTTCATTGTCAATGTAAACTAGTGTTTTGCAACACTGGGAAATTCTGCTAAAAATCTCTTGTAGTACCGAGCCAATCGCTGTAAACTCTCCAAATTGGTCATACTCCTCGGTGGATCCCAAGATAGAGATACATTTATTTTTGATGTATCCACTACAAATATAGAGTTCGAGATAGAATTCATTAGTATGTGGACTTCCCAAATCAAAAACTGACACTTTGAGAGACTACCATGATACAAGTGCTCTATGAGTGTATCCAGTAAAATATGAAGATGTGTAGTGTGCTCCTCCTCCGATGCCGAGTATATCAAGATGTCTTCAATGAATACCACCATGTTTTGATAGAGGTATAGATGGATCATCCTGATCAGGAGACCCATGAACATTGTTACTGCATTAGTCATGCTATATGGAATTACCAAGAACTCATAATGGCCATACCAACATCTGATGTCCATCGTCGGTACGTCCACATCTCCTACTCTTTGTAGAGGATATCAAAATATGAGTTCTATCTTTGAAAACCATCGAGATCCCTTCGGAATGTTGAAGAGATCATCATTCCTCAGAATAAGATACATGTTCCTCACGGTCACCTTGTTAAGGCATCAATAATCCGAACAAAGCCTCATAATCCCATACTGCTTTTTGGAAAACAAAATCAGGGATGCCCATTGGGAAATACATAGGCATATAAAAACCTTCTACTTCAAGTCCTCCAACTGTACGTACAACACACAATGCACCGTAGGAGGCATCCAATAAAATGTTATTTTTATTAGTGTCGTCTCAAGGTATAGATCGATGTAGAATTATACATCTCAATTAAAAGGTTGTCTGAGAACATCATCATGAAATATATCAACATATCGGTCAACCACTATAGGATATCATGGACTCCTCACATCAATATCTCTGTGAGTAAAGCTATCCAAGCAATGAGTGATTGACTGCACCCTCTTCCGAGAATTTGCATCATGTTCTGGAAAGGTTCTCTTCATGTTGGTGAATGAAAAACTAGTCCCATCCTCCTGGACACAGTTCAAATTGAACCTAATACGATCGATTTGAACATGGAATGGGGTTAGTCAGTCCATACCAAATATGATGTTGTAAGGCCTTGACGCTACTACTATGAGATCCCAGTCAATGTTCTCACCTCCTAGAATGACCACACATTGTCTGCACTACTGTGTAAAAGTCAAATCATCTCCTGTTGGAGTCTCTCATAGTATGGATCGATCCAACGGCTCTATCTGAATCTCTATCCCCAAATGAGTGGTGTGTGAATAAAAAAGGGATTGGAACCTGTGTCTATATGATATTTAGCTATCATGGAATATAAACAGATCGTACCACTAATGATATCTGGAGCATCGTGGTTTTAGGACTATACCTCCTGAAGATGAGCTCACTCCTATCCACCTTCTCTCTATGGACGGGGATGACCAACTGAAGGTGGTGATTATAGAACCTCAAACCATTTTCCACCATATACTTCACGACCTTCACAGGTGCCACATCATCCGCCCTGAAAACCCCCTTGCAGAAACATTGTTGGTGTCTCTGTTTTCCATCAGTAATCTAATGATAAACTATATTGGGAGTCCGACAGTCGTGATCCATGTTTCATGTCTACCACAAGAGTATCAAGCTTTACACCCCCGAAGGCATCTTATCCCCCGCAACCTCCGCACATCTAACCCGACATTCTGGGGTCTTCCATCAGAAGGTATAGCCTTCTGGGACTTCTACGTCATCTTCCAACAACCTGCTGGAGATGACTCTTTAACCAGTAATCTGCTGGGGGCTCTCAATGTTGGTGTCCGCACAGATAATAAACCCTCCACCATTAATGCTCGCTCGATCAATCCATCAAGTTTTTGTATGTTGATGGATATCTTCGATGCTCGGATCTCCATCTTTAGACCTTGCTTAATTGTATGAGCCCTGAAGAATGGGTCACATACCATGTTAGTTGAGTAGCATGAGAGGTCAGTGAATCTCTCCGAGTAGTATTCCATAGATTGGATGACCTGTTGTATGTGTAGAAACTCTTGAATATAGACTGACCATACAATTTCTAGTACAAACTCAGCGCTGAAGAGGGTCTTGAAGTCCAACTATGAGATTCTCTCCTCCTCATGAATCTGGAGTGTCAGACTCAACCATCTCATTGATGTTCCATAAAAGAGTTTAGCAGCTAGATTCACCATCTATTCTGTTGGTGTCTCCACTTATAGAATAGTCGGTGCCACAGCCTCTAGCCAGTCCTCACCTGCCAATAGATCATTATTGCCTCAAAACTGCGAAGGCCTCTGTCTCTAGAATTGGTGAAAAGCACTCAGTCACCATGTGCGGTCTACTGGTGGGTCTGGTGGAAACATCTACTCAAGGGGTGGTGGTTCTCCTAGTACACCACCCGAAGGTGCCAACGGAGTAAGAGGGCCCTACACCGAATCCTCATTTATCGATGGGACATCATCATGCAATCTCATTAGAATAATTGTTGGATGTCTATGCAGAAACATCCAAAAATGAAATAGGTGTTCCATGGAAAAAATGTTATAATGATGAGATAAATCAAAATATATCAAATGTAAAACATTTCCAAAACACAAACAATTTGTGTTTTCGTGCACCAAGTCAGAGATCAGAATTCAGGGTCCTATTTTATGGATACATTGTCCATTTTACCAATACAGGACTCCCCGAATATAAAAACAAACTCAACACACTTATCAATATTACTTCACTATACATATTAGATTCTTAGTTCATTGGTTGGAACGACTCCATTGATTCCTCATTGTCATGATCCTTCCCCTGGGGTCCATTTTGTGAGTAACACAAGCCCACCTTCCATAGGTCAGGAGCTGGAAAATTTCACTAGAAAGGTATTTTCAGAACATGGGAAGGTATTAACTCAAAACCTATACACACACATGATGGGTACACATAGAAAATATAAAACAAAATGGAAGACTAAAGGGAAACCCCAACTAGTAAACACATCCATGTGTAATAGTATGTACTAAAAGTAATGGATTCGGAATACATGCCCAACTTTAAATCTATAACTACAATAGAAAACATAAAATAGACCTTGATAGCAACCACAAAGGATCCTACCTGAAGGGTTCGTTCTTCTTGTCTCCATAGCTCTCCTCATAATCCAGTCAGCTATATGTACAACCTGGTCCTAGATCCTATAGTCTCAGTGGAGCTACACGTCATCTGCACAAATCTCAACAAGGTGCGAGCGAATCCCATGTAGGGGTTAGTGTAATAGTACCTAGTCGGGAATGTTATACCCCTGTAAGTCTATTATAATTACACTGAGTAAGACCGCTAAACATGCACTCTATCAAAACACACAAAGTGATAGACTCATCTCAAACCATGTATAACTTATGTAAAGAAGGATAAAT
The DNA here is from genome assembly GCA_963277665.1 of Viscum album. Classification (NCBI taxonomy): domain Eukaryota; kingdom Viridiplantae; phylum Streptophyta; class Magnoliopsida; order Santalales; family Viscaceae; genus Viscum; species Viscum album. Next base: position 666,144,873 of record OY728165.1, on the reverse strand, counting down.
GATTATTCATAAAGCTAGATAATTTTATTATGTCAATGTTTCTGTTTCTGATACATAGAGGATGGGTCGGTTCTGATCCAGTCATGATCACTTGGGGTTTATCCACAGATGATTTCTAGGTGTTGATAAACAGAGGATCACTATATATTGATCCACAAAAGATCTCTAGGTGCTCATCCACATAGTATCACTAGGTTCTAATCCACAAATAATCAATTGGTTCTCATTCACACAGGATCTCTATGTGATGATCTACACATGATATCTAGGTGATGATACACATATGATCATTATTCATTATTCATGTCTTAGGTAACCTTTGGATTCAGGTACATAGTATGATTGATTCTGGGAGGATCCCCTACTCAAGCCATCAGTCATGAATTTACCGCCATTATGTCCCAAGTATATGTAACCCAATGATCTGTCATGTCATAAGTTTTCCAACACAATAGTGGGTGCACCAAATAGACACCTGGTGTGAAGGTTATAGGTATTTTAGTGATGAGGGACTTATTGGATTCAAGTAATTTCCTACTCGGCCATACTCCAACATTCTCCAAAACATCAGTGGAGTAACTGAAAAGGAATGTGTTATCCCAAGGACTCCAATGGCATGTACGAATAGTCAATCAGATATATAGTTTGTAAGATAGGTCTTTTTAAGAGAAACTGGGTGGTAAAGGGTCTTGGTCCGGGACGAACTGGTTTTGGTCTACCGACTTGGTTCGGGTCAATCCCAGGTCTAACCCAGCTTGGCCCAAACTGGCTAGGCCACGGAGGGCACCGACCATTGGGCGAAGGACCGGCCCAACCCGTACATGTTGGGATGGGCCACGGTATGCTCTGCCCGCTGGGCAATGGACTGTCCTGGCCTACTGGATGGGCACGACACGTTTGAGGGGTCACGTGACCCCTCCTTCCCAAACAGCTCAAGATCCATTCAAATCATCAACCTGTGGCACTATGTGGCACTACCTCACTGTCAGTGGGACATGTAGGGCATGGGTCCCCCTCTTCCATGGTTTTGATGCTACGACCTCCATCTGTGGCGCGCGACGGCGCGCCGCCCATCCACTAAGTCGAATGGATGAAAGCTAGCAACCCCTTCTAGTTTGTCGTGGTGCCGTGCAGTGTTGCTCCATTCTGTGGTCGATGAGCACTAGTCACCGCCTTATCACACAGGTGTGGCACCATTCGGTCTCCTGTGGGCCAACAGTTGAGCTCATGTGATTTTTTTCCTTTCTAAAAACGTCTATGGGGCTCCCGGGATACTGCCAACACTGCATGCCTCCCAAGATCATATTTCCTCTCAACTTTCATATTTTCTATGAAGAACACAACATTGATAAAAGTGCTGGTGGTATAAAAATTTTCATTTTTATCGTGCCTTCCACATTAGCATCATTAAAAAGTTTTGATTAATTCCTCCCCAAACTCATAGAATTAATATTGAAAAACCCCTACCTTGTAAACTATTTGCTGACGTCGTGGTCATGGATGGATAAGAGACCTTATTTGTTAATGTCATCAGCATTCATCGATCCTGGATCATTTCCCCCAGTGATGTCATTCATTCATTCATTCATTTATGGTGTGTGATGCTATGGTACTTCGTCAGAGGTTCCTCACATCCATGTAAATAAAATTCCTGAGCTCAATTTAAATAGATGAGGGATCCAAATCTATTTCATGACATTAATTTAATGCATTTTTGAACCAAATTTAATGTTACAACATCAAGGATATGAAACCAAATGGTCATTCCCTTGAATGGACAATTTAACTCTGTGTTCCTTCCACATTTAATGTTTCAATGATGAATCTGAGTGCTACATGTCCATCGGTGCCCTCAGAATTCAATTATGAGAACTAGTATAGATGTTAAAAAAAATTTCCCCTTGGTTATCCTAATATACCTTAAAAAAGATAAAAAATCATTTTTGGACACTCCAGTACTTCGAATCACATGTTGTTAATTTTCACAGACTAGTAATTATCACAAATAATTTAAAAACAATTTTATTAAATTTCTTGGGCATTACATGTATTGTTTGATGTCCATCATGTTTATCCATGTAAAGAATTTGAGCTCCATATTTTTCTTATTTCTTTTCTGAATGATATAAATAATTCTTTTATATAGGATAACAAAAGGGTATGATAGTTATGGGAGATGTTGGTGGTCATTCACTATGATAGAATATTACATTCCATCTTCCAAAAAATTTAATCTAATATTGACTATGGGAATCTATTTTTCCATGTATTCAGTATTCCAAAAAAGTAATTTAATGTCCATGTACATCATGCTTGCGTCATTAGAGTTGGTATCAGAGAGAAGGTTTAGTCAACCATTGGAAACTAGGATACAAAAACAGTATTGAGATGCCTATATATATTTGTAAAGATATGTGTAGTGATACTATAATGATATGTAAATTATTGGTTACAATCCGATATATTTTTTGATATCCATGAATAACCTTGGATTTATACAATGATATCATAGATTTAAATATTAAATTTACTTTCTCATGATTATTTTTTAAATCTCTGATATATATTTCTCACACATTTATTTATGATGTTAGTTAATATTCAGATCTTCATAGAACATGGTTAAACATTTAATGATTCAGATTTGGAAATTATTCGAATAATGATTATTGATTTATTATGTGGAAATATAATGAAGAAAATCATGAGTATAATAGGAGTAATGCTCATACTAATGCGTATAAAGAGAATGTAAAAGTAATGTGAATGGTTTATGATGTTCTTCCAGTATTATCTACATTAATCCTAATGAACATTAGTTTATTATATGATAAGATGTGATTAATATTTAAGGAAAGAGGTTGAATCTAGATCCTGATTTATTGTTTTAGAATAAATTTGTATGATTGATGTTTAAATGTTTCATAATTCATATATTACTTAATATGAATAATAAAATATATACATTTTTTAAATATATGTTTTTCATTAAGGATTGTATAGGATAAATTTAATAGTTCTATGAATACAAAAATTTGACTAATGTGTAAGGTGATATACTTGGAGATCACTTGAATAATTGAATAATAAACCTTAATATGTCTCTTATATTCTGATAATTATTTTTGGATAATGATATATTGGTTTTGAATAAGTAAATTAGATAACTCTTGTTTCTTGGGATCTAATTCTATAGTTAATGAAATGTGGGTTATTATATCATGGACAAAATATATATCTTTATGGGACCTAATGTAATATATCCAATAAATTTTGTAATAAGTAAACATACATGTTTTCAATAAGGATATAACGTAATTTTGTTTATTACCATGATTCTATAGAATTAATGATAAATTCATTCAAATGTATGGAATATGACCAACAAGATATATCTTACGATACGTGGGGGGTAAATTACGATATTCACATGTTTGTTATATGATCGTTCTTGTAATTGTTTTTTTTGTGTTTTGAGATTGGAAAAATTATTTTGGATAATTATAAAGGTAAAAATGGATTATATTGGACATTATATAGTATTTTTTAAGGATCAACATTTCTTAATGCTAATTCTGGAATTTTATAACATTATTGTTTTAGAAAAATGACATACCATTGGATGGGAGACAAACCATTCCGTCAGACAAGGATGCGAGAATCAAACATGCAGCCGAAGTGCAATGGGACTTTATTGCCTACCACTGGCCTATGTGAAGCCCATGGTTAGTATAAATTTGTTTTATTTTATTTTAATGGTATGATAGAATAAGTATAAGTCCATTTTTTGAACCATATACTATTAATCTCATAAAATATAAACATATGTATTTTTGATAACTTGTGATATCCTTTTTGTGATAAAGAAACATGGAATAAACTATCATTCAATTTATTGATCACATGGTCTTCTAACATTATAGTAATGGTAAATTAAACTTTTTTTGAACAATAGATGAATTGGAAATTTTTCAAGGAATGACCAGTGACATAATTGTACTGAAATCAACTAAGTATTTTTTTCATGTACATCAACTATTGGAAAAGTTTCTTGAAAAAAAATCCTAGAACATTCTTATTTGATGAATAACATGGTCACTTAAATCATCACAGATTAATGGGTTTCTAGTATTTTACTTTCTCCAATATTTATTCTCTATCACAATCAATCAGAACATGGTGGTTTGATTTATTTTCTATACACATTTTTTCACTTCCCCCCTATATTCTCGTATGTAGAATCCCATTGGTGAGTTACATTCGTTAACTCTTATGTTTATAACTTTCCTTTTTAAAATATTTCTTTAGTATTCTTTTTTACAATGTGGGATTAAATGAAAGAAACTTTCATGTAGTAATACATTTATAAACCGGATGAATTTCGATGGTGAAATCCAATATAATGGGGGTAAAATGTGACACCTATATATTATATTTGATATTATTTTTAATTTAATTGATATCTAGTGTTGTATGATACACTAAGAATATATTAGGCTATAAGTAACTCAGTATTAGATTTTAGTATATACTCCACTATATTTGGATTGTGTTACACAATTTCAAGTTATTTTGATATAATTTATTTCAACCATCATTGAGTAAATATCTTGTTCATTGTATAAAATAACTTTGTTTGTATTATATTATATAATACACCATTTTTAAAACGAAATTAACTAAAAACATACATGGATTTCATTACATGCATTACTGACCTTCGTTGATATCGTTCACTATATGTAATACCGAGTTTCACTAAACAATGATATATTAATAAAATATTTTAACTAAAGGGGATATAAACTAACTTTTATGAATATTATTAACCAAATTATGAATTTTATATAATAATAAAATAAATCTTCTGTATTTTCATGATCATTATGTACGAAAAAATTCAGTTTTTTCAGATAAATGATATATTTTTTAAAAAATGCATTTTTACCACTTTTTGATGGAACACCCATTAGAAATATGTGTTTATCCAATTTTATTTATTATATAGTAAAATTAATGTTTTATTTGTAATAGGAACATAATAAATATTAATTGGCTTAAATTTTGGTATTTTTCAGATGAAATTCATATTTTAATGAATATAAAAAAATAATTAATTTTCATTCAAAATATCATTTTCATCTAATTTATTTATATAGTTACATTATATTACTAATTGGTTTTAAAGTTATATTGGATTAAATTTTTCTAATTTAAAAAAAAATTATCATTTGAGGTTATTTCACATTTAAATTGGTGATAAATATGAGAAAATCATTTCATATGTTTTACCTCTTGAAACACCTCTTTTTGGTTTTGACTATAGGAATTAATTTTAAAATAATTTCTTGAAATTATGTTTCTTGAATCCTGAAATATTTATTACATGTTTTGAGTTAGGGGGATCAAATTATGTTAATAGGTTAGTTAAATATATAGATATTATGAATAAAAACAATGTTAATTTTAATATCCAAATTTAATGGTAAATCGGTTAAATTAAGTTAAAAAATATTATGAAAAAGACAATGAAATTATCTTAAAATCTGAAAAAATACCATTTTATAAATATAATTATACACTTAACTTCATTGGTTCAATAAATAATAATTTAATCCCGATTTTACAATGAAAATGACATAGATAATAATAAATAAAATTAATGTGACAGAATGTTTAACTCATATTTCTTATATAGATAATTATTTCAATATAGGTATAACCAAGTGATATATTTTAAATTAAATATTACATGGAAACATAAAATTATTACATACATCATGTTAATTTATTTTTAATTTTTATGAAATAAATAATTAACTGAACGTCTTATTATCTTATGAAGTTAAAATTAATTAATTGATGAGAAATCAATGAAACAATTTTTATTAAAATCTTAATAACCATAGAAATTTCCAAAAAATAGGGTAAAATCAAATAGGTCCCGTATTTCTCGACAATAACCATCCAAATGAAAATCTAGTGAATTTTTTTAATGTTATAGAATATATTATGACCTTTATATTGTTTTATATAAAGTAATGTTAAACATGTCACATTCTTACTTTAATATGTATAAAATTTATAATGTTTTATTTTATTGAGAAAAATTAGACAAAAAATATTATAATTAAATATATGAAACATATATTCATTAATTTATATTATTTATAATTTAAACTAAACATATAATTATATTAAATATTAACCCAAAATCATTTTAGTAATTATTTTATTAATAGAGATATAAAATAATTGTTATTAAAAATATTTAAATAAATATTTTTTTGGATAATTAATATGTCTAATTAATTTTATAGATACCCTTTACCTATTAGAAACATAATAAAATAATTTTTTCTAAGAAAACATCTTATCTTAATATTTTAAAAAATCAATAAATTTAATAGTGTCAAAATTGAAACTATTGATTGTTTATCAAAATATTGTTTAAATTTATTTTCAAAATAATAAATCCTTTTTCTAAAATATAAAATAATTAATATATGGTCATAAAATTTCAAAATCATGTATTGATGACCTAATTTAGATCAAATGATTATATTTTCTTCCCTTTTAATTCTGAAATATTTGTTACCCTAGTAAAAATGAAGTAGAATAAGTATGTGTTATATTGAAAAGAAAAATATTGAATTGATATCGATGGTTGTCTAAAATTTATTTTCTAATTATATTAAAACTCTATATCATCTCATTATCACAATAGGCATTTTTTTGGTTAATTTACTCTGGTTTCATTTAATAATAAATTTTTGTTTTTGAGCTTTCCAAAAGAGACCCTCGCCTCAATTGTAAAAGGGAACTTCCTCCAACAACACATAACTAAATTTTAAGGCTTCAAGATCAACAATACCCTGCCCATTTTTCTTCTCAACTCCATAAGAAATATTTTAGAGGTTATGTAATTCACAAATGACCATGTTTAGATCTCTAATAGGATATTTAGAGGTAGAATTTTGAATAAGAGGTAATCTTCTCTACAGATTCTATCAAACACATTTCTTCTTCTACATCCTCTTAATTAGTTTTTTCGCTATTGCGTAATAACTAAAATAAAAATGTTATACCGATAAGTTATTATGAATATTTATCAAACATATTTAATCTTCTATCGATCCTATGAAAAATGAAATCACTATGACTACATATGTAGAGCTTATAGTCTCCACAGTATAGTGTAATATGTATTTCACCACACCAAATTACCTTGTCATGTATAATAATTGATTTAATAACAATATATGATTATTAAAAAATTATATTGATTTTGAAATATTATACCCCATTCATGTTAATACAGTCAACAATTATGGGAATCAAATCATTGCTCATGCATAGTATGACCTCCCGTCTCCACGATGAGAAGCGATTAATTCAACATGATAATTAATAAATCATGATTATTTAAATTAATTGAATGAATAAATTTGATATAGATTATTCTAATAGAATTCAGTAAATTATTTAACTATAACCTAATAAGAAAAATAATAACATATTCGACAAAACATCCATAAGAACATAACATCGTTAATACCTGAATAACATGTAAGAAATAAATGTTACTAACAAAAGGATGAGAATATAATAATATATATTAAAATAAAAATTATTATGATCCATGAATAAGTTAATAAAACTATTTATATCATTATACAGGAGGTTTGGATACATGCGAATCATATCAAACCGAATGTAAGGATAACATTGTAAATCTCATTTTTTCAGAGATTATTTATTATTTAGTATTAACTAGGGTATATTTACCATCCCTCTCTATTATTTCAAACAAATATTTGATGAACTGTTTAATATTATTCTATGTATTTTTGGAGTCATTTTAACTCATTTTTTTTACTTTAACTACATGATTTGGAAGAAATATTTCTTTCATTTACAATAAGATGTACTTTTTGACATTTAAAACAAATGTTTGAGGAGAATGTTTTATAAATTATCTTCCATTAAAGGTTTTTTACATCATAAAAATTAATTAGTTACATGAATCTTAATCTAAACTATTTTATTCTTATTTAAAAAAAATTAAAAAAAAATCACTGCATTTTGAGAAAAGAACATGTTTTTGTTGAAGAAAAAATTATTGTCCACAATAATTAAGTTCAATTGTTTTATCAAAAATATTCTCCATCTAAGAAGACTCTATTAAATATGGTTATGTTTCTACACCTATTTTTACATTGATTAGAATTTTTTATTATGGAATTAATTTTATGATATCCATTTATTTTATAAGGAATATGATGTGATAATGTTTAATAAACACTATTTATTTCATAGGTAATGCTATGATGAGTGATTTATGTTTTATTGTCACATGTAAGAATGATTTATTTATAATATATTTGGGGACCTATAACCTATCCAATTAATTGGGTGCATATTTATATCTCATGATATATACATGATTAAAACAACTTGTATATCTAGTTTAGTTGTATTGGGATGGAATGACAAGTAAATCTTGTTCAAAAATACATGGAGATAAAGAATATTAAACCCGGTTTTCATAATGAAAATTTTATACTATGACGGTGTAGGATACAATGCATTGGATACTCAGTAAATAATATTATGTGATTATGTTTTATTCATAATTCCTTGTTTTATACCAATTTTACTGTTTCATGGATAAAGTTCTGTTATGATCTATTTCATACGTACTTCAACGATTTATTACATGAATAATAATTTTGATATTAAAATAATACCTAATGTTTATAATTTCTTATGTTAATTTGATGTTTTATGTTATTCATGTTTACCCTTAATGAGGATTTTATCTCACCCTTTCTTGTGTTTTTTCTAGCATATCAATAATGGTTTTAGGTTGGAAAACTAAAGGGGATGATCATTATGGGAGATGTTTAAAATCATTTACCATTTTATAAGATTATGTTTCATGTTTCCAAAGACACTAATCTAATTTGATCTTTGAGAATATGATTGTGTCGTGTTTTAATTATTGCACAAAAGTAATGTAATTTACATGTATGTCATTCATGTATCATTAGAAAATTCTTATTGTAATACCTTACATACCCTATATGTAATAATCATATGTTAATAAGAGATTATAAACATATGTACCTCATTAATCATTTATTTATTATCCTCATACCTCATTTTAAAAACATCTACAGAAATCAACTCATTGATTACTAGGATGTGAGATATTTCAATAACCAAACCATAACTACCCATATTTCATCACTTACACTTTGATCGTGGTTTAATCCAGTAATGAGATCCTTCGAAAATTCATCCCATTTCCCCATAGGAACATCCATGTGATGTAATAATACACCATAAAAATGATGATAAACCTTTACAATTAGTTAAACAAAAAACCGCACCTCATATTTTTTGATCTATTATATTATCCTGGCCCACAAAACATGCATAAAAAAGTATAGAGTGCTACATGGAAACCAGTTTATGTATTGAAAATAGTGAGATAAAAAAATTAATGAAGGATCACCTCATTCATATCATCCAAAAAAATATTCTCCACTAAAAAAATCTAGTTTTGACCAACTTATGACCATCTATATGGAGGATCACTATGGTTAGTATAATCACCCATCACCTACTCTTCTGAGTCACCCCATTGAGACTCCTCCGATTATTGTATAATGGAATACTATGTTTCTTGTTATAAAAACTCATTAACATCATCCACCCATTGATCTAATAGAACGGAGGCCAACTCCACTATTACTTTCAAAACATCCCAATCTGTCAAATAATATCCTTCTGTAATTTCCTACACAAATCATTATCCAAAACATTCCAGGTTCTAAATGTGTATTAATTATTAATATAATATTATTAATGAATCTACATCCATCTCCACTACCATTGGTTCAAATCACATTGAGAAAAGTTATAAATTATACTATTTTGATCCGTGAAGAATATATTATTCTCCCCTATGAGGTAATGATGACACAGATTTACCACAAACACAACTACAATGAGATCTTGATGATCTATTGAATTGTAATTCTTTTGGATGTATGAATGGATAGACCCATAATAGATCACTGGCCTTTTATAAATCAATTTTCATCCCAAGACACAACTAGAATAATAAATAACAACTTACAAATCACTCACATCTTTAAAATTGAGCACTATAAAACAGTCAAATTCACTGTTATGTTTTCAAATGGTTATATAAACATTTTCAACTAGATAAATTAATTGTATTTTTTGGTAAAAATTATCAACATGATTACTACCCAAGTATAATCAAGTATTAACCATTAATATTATCCAATAATAAAAATGAAACTACTAACTTCTTTATTGTTATTGGGTACTTACCATGAAACAAATTTCTCATCCTATGATGAATCAAATACCACACCCCACTGTGAAAAAACATATTCAATGTAATAAACTACTCAAAGATATAATTTACACATTGATAATATTTAATAAATATTGTGATTTCAAACAACATGAATTATGGATTTGATATTATCAACATGACCCACTTATAAATATGAATAGATTAATATTTCGTCACTGAGGATTAATATGAAATGCTTTAAGAAGTAATTTAACATAGAGTTCATTAGTCCCATTAACTGATCAAGAACATTTATGAAATTAAATTAAATATCCAATAAATATTATGTCCCATACCAAAATTTGATGGAAGTAATTGGGATATCATCCATTATAACCCTCACATTGAGAAAACCATACTATAAATATATCTTATAAAACAAAAACTTCACTCTACATTGGTAAAAAATATAATCTATCCTTATAGGTGGGTAACAATTTTTTACTATTAACTAATTCAGCCTCTTGTAGTATTTGAAAAACCTCAAATAACCATCCACCTTCTAGAAAAAAAACATTAGATCACCCAACAATGACACAATGATATTGAGGAATCATTTCTGAATCAAATCATCTATATGAATCCAAAACACCTATAACTCATATGGTTTAATCTGATAAGGAACCATTGAAATTTGATAAGCATCATGTTTCATGTCTATCCATAACTCAACATATTATTCGGGGTTAACAATACAATATCCTCAAGAAAAATATAAAAATATCCCCCAATGAAGCAGGGAACCTCCACCATCAAAACATTCATTTATTCCATACGAAAATCATCCATCATGGAAAATGGGGAACTATACATAAACTACCAACCTAACACCCCCACATTAAAAAAACCTACCTGTTCGATATCCACAATAGAGAACATGACTTCACCCAAGAATAAGATGATAATATTTTAAGGCCCCGGCCTTAAAACATACTTAATATTGAATTAAATGTATATTTCACATTGAGGATCTTTTCAGGTTTAGTGTTTTAGAGAATTAGGACTTAATTATTACATCTCAAAAGATTAAAAAGTAGTAACTTCTACTAAATTTCCATAAAATAAACACACTTAAAAAGAAACATGTCTACATCCATGTATTAGATAGCATGACATTCCCTTGATCCTATCCTTGACCCTATTCCACATTAATTCCTGTGAAAAACATTTCAGAAAAAACATGGGGTGATCATAAAAAGCTCAGCAAGGAATACACAAAGAATGAATACTATTATATTTTCAAAGAAACAACTATACCATTTATACATTATCAATGTAATACATTTTACCTTTAGGAAGTAGTAAAAACTCTTCACTAAATAAAATATCATTACTTACCCTTTTGGAACCAAAAGATTACCATAAAACCCATATAAAGAACACATAAAATATAAAGGTAACCTGGGACATAAACATACTTAAATGTAATAACCATACGGTCGACTTCCAATCATACTTAATGGAATAGCCATACGGCCGACTTCCATACCCAATGCATTGGAGGTTATAACGTCACCACTCGTCCTGTTATTCATGGAACCACCCGTCATATGGTTTATCAAGTAACCACACATAAAATGTCGAAGTTCCATCATTACACATAAAATATTGAAAATATAAACATTTCTATAACAACATTTCATTTTCATTCAAAATAAGTAATCCATGATATTGAATTAATCAATCCACATTCAGAAATCATTTAAAAGATATTTTTGAATCAATGTGTCCCATCCCACTTTGAAGCTTTTATTGGATTTATAATTTTAAAACATTAATATCCATGTAAATAAATACTGAAAACCATTTTTAAAACATGTACATTAAAGTTAGATATTTATAATAATAAATATTTAAAACATTTAAAACGATATTTTTGTTAAAGAGTTTTTAACAATATGAGAGACATTTGAATACAAATAATTACGGAATAACATTTAATCTGAGATATATAATATCATGAGAATAAAGTGATTCATGATATAATATGTCAAAGGACAGTATAAACATCATATAAGAGTGAATTGGTGCATAACAAAACATGAAGTCTCAATGAAAATGTAAAATGAGATGAAATCCATTATAAAGAAGGTATCATTAAATTAATGATAAATCAATCTCATAATTATGTGTGACAAATATAAATACACCCAATATAAGTGGATATTAAGTGTATAACAATCAAAGGTCATTCAAACATATTTAAAGGATGACATATTCAATAACTACATTTTGAACCCAATGAAATCAAAATAGGGTTGAGAAGTTCCCTTGGTAAAATTCGACAGCCTAACAACATGACATAAAATTTTTCAAAAAGGGTTGATGAGAGAGATAAAGGGGATCTCATCATGTGGACAAATAAATTACATAAATAAGGATATAGAAGAACATATCCCAAAATAATAGTATTGAATTAAAATACATAACAAACGAAGTCTTTTAAAAAAAAGAGGGTGAAAGGTCCCCTTACCGAGTTGGGTAACTTTCGAAAAGTACACCCCATGGAAGAAGGGTCATACAATGAAGATGTAAATACCCATAAATGAAATTATACTTCACAAAGTGTACAATAAAGTGTAGTACATACACCACTCAAAGTAAATAGTGGAAAACGTAGCATAAATGTCACGGGAATAAAAGTGAGATGAAAAATCCCTTACGAAAACTCGGCAGCCTAACGACGCCACTTAAAACTTCCAAAAATGGATTTATAAGATCAAATAGGTTCTCCATTAATATGAAAATAAATAATAAAGTATGAGGAATATAAAAGAACATCCCCAAACATAATAAATATGGGCATAAAATAAATGACATAAAAGAGAGTACATTAAAAGAAAGAGAGAGGTTGGATCCCTTACCTCGGTCCGACTTGACTCGATCGTTCTTTAACGTCCTTTAAATCATGTAAATCTATTTGATTTGAGATCAAAGGCTTCCTTGGGAAGGATTCTTCCCAATGTGAGCGTAAAGACCTGTAAAATTAAAGTTAAATTGTTTCTTAATTTTTTTTGGAATTTTACAAGAACGCTGATTCTGACGGCACCTGATTCCGAGGCCCGGAGTGCCCAGAATCAAAATCCGAAGTTTGGCTCGGGTACGTTCAGTGAACGAACGAGCGGGAATTTCTAACTTTTGAACCAGTGCCCGGAATCAAATTCTGAGGGCACCGATGAACTCACAGTGTCGATATTCGCTTAAGGAGACATTTTCCGAGGTTGCGTTTATTGCGGGTTGAGAGTTAGTTTTTGGGAATTTAGAATAAGTTAAATAAAATTGTGGAATGAAAATTTTATTTTAACATGTTGTTTATTTTCTCCCAAAGGGAGTTAGAGGTGGGACCCACATCCACTTAAACTCCCTTGGGAGGAATAAGTGTGGTGGGGCCTACACGAAGCATAACTCTTCACCTTATTTTTTTTAAACTCCATTTAACTCCTCTTTTAATGAACTTGACAACTTGGTTAATTAATTGAGTTGAGTTGTTTGAATTTCAAACCATTAAAATTCAAATTTATATTTGTGTGAATAAAATAAGCCTTATCTTATTTTATTTTGTTTGGTCTCCTTAGCCATCTTGAGAGGTTTGAATAATTTTCTCCATCTTCTTCAAACATTGACGAAGAACGCGAAGAACATTCGGACATCGACGAAGAACTCCACGTTCTCGGGAACCGTCTTCCGCGACGCCATATCCGCAACACCGACGACATCTCCTTTCGCGTCATCTATTCTGCGATGGTTTCCCATGGTGAAATCGCCGTCAATGAACTTCGAATCCTCGCTTCATGACGTCGACGTCCTTTTCCGCGGCGCCAACCACCGCGACGCTCGTCTTCCGCGGGTCGTTGACGATCATCGTTCTTGAAACCGATGTAGGGGTTTGTTATTGATTATTTATATATTCTTGTTCATGGTTCTAGCATTAAAATCTTGAGGATAAATGTTTAAGTGTTATTGTCTAATGAGAGGGGTCCCGGACAGCACAAACACGGACGAATCCCCCCTCCTTTGTTCTTGATTATTATGTTTCTTGCGGATGAAATGAGATGGCGTGGTGCCATCGCACCACGCGGGAATCGCCTGGCAAATATTGCACGGCGCTGTCGCGCCGCGCCGTGGAAAGATTATCAAGAACGCGACGCCGTCGCGCCCCATCGATGGAAACCGAAGATGCCACGGCCGGAGCGGGGCCACGGCGGAGGGGCGCGGTGCCCTCGCACCGCGCCGGACGATGAAGGCCGCGGCCGGTTCCGGGCCACGGCAGAACGTCATGACCGACGGCCAGCCGGGCCGCCGGTGTCGGAAGACGGAAGAGGATCGGCCTCTGCCGGTCCTGTTGAGAAGAAGCCGGCCGGCCAGGTCGGGCCGGCAGGGATGGTGGAAACCGGGGGAATTTAATTCCCCCGGGTTGTTACTTTGGCCCCCCATGAAGGGAGGGGGCCACGGTTTCAAAGGGGGGGCAACGCCCCCCCGTTTTTCTCAAAAGAAGGCCCCCACGTGGGGGGGGGGGGGCGTTTTACCCAAGGCGCGACATCCAGTCGCGCTGCCAGCTGAAGAAAAGCGGGGGCTTTTCCCCCCGCGTGTGGCACCCGAGCGGCGCCCAGGCCGCGCTGCTGCCGGCCGGGCCGCGCCGCCATGCCATACCGCGCCGCCGCGCCGGGTTGCACCGCCGCGCCACCGGCCAGGGCGGGTCGGACCCGGGTCGGGTCGACCCAGGGGGGTCGGGCCGGGTCGGCCCGGACCCGGACCCCCCGTTTTCGAATCAATTTCGGACTTTTGCCCATAACATGAGCTACGTACCTCCGATTGACGAACCGTCTACGCCAATAAGATCCATGGATCGAGACGGTCGTTTTGGTATATCGCACTCAAGGTTTCGGAATACATTGTGTACGTCCATGTTGGTTCGTACACGAAACCAACCGGGCCCTCGGAGCGGAAACACTCATATCTTGAGGTATGAACGTCCGATTGACGTGCCGTCAGCTTTGTTGAGATCCTATTAGTGAGAAGAATCTTTTGGAATACTCCGCCCGTGGTTTGGACGCAGGTGGAGTATGGTCGGGTTGGTTTTTCCTTAAAAATCAACCGGGCCCCTAGAACGAAAAAGCCAATATCTCTCAGACCGGGCGTCCGATCGATGCCCCGTCTGTTGCGTTGAGTTCCTGTTGACGATACGGAACATTCGGATACATCAACTCTGGTCTTTGTTGCAGTTGATGTATCAGCCTCTCGGCTCGTGGAGCGGACCCTCCCGAATGAGTTTGCCGTGTGCGGGAACCCTAGAGCTGGCTGCGACTACTACTTCAACGACGACGACTGTGCAGAAATCCTCAGTGGACTACGACGATGAAGACAGCTGGTCTTGTATCCTATATGGGTCCTAGCTGTGCTCGTCTTGTATCCTATGTGGGTCCCAGCTTAGATGATTCAATACTAGTCTTGTATCCTATGTGGGTCCCAGTATAGTTGAATCAATGAAGACAGCTGGTCTTGTATCCTATGTGGGTCCCAGCTTAGATGATTCAATATTGGTATTGTATCCTACATGGGTCCCAGTATAGTTGAATCAATGAAGACAGCTGGTCTTGTATCCTATGTGGGTCCCAGCTTAGATGATTCAATACTGGTCTTGTATCCTATGTGGGTGCCAATATAGTTGAATCAATGAAGACAGCTGGTCTTGTATCCTATGTGGTTCTAGCAGTGCTGGTCTTGTATCCTATGTGGGTCCCAGCTTAGATGATTCAATACTGGTCTTGTATCCTATGTGGGTCCCAGTATAGATGAATCAATGAAGAGTGCTGGTCTTGTATCCTATGTGGGTCCCAGCTTAGATGACTCTGTGCTGGTCTTGTATCCTATGTGGGTCCCAGCATAAATGAAACAATGAGGACGACTGGTCGTGTATCCTATGTGGGTCCAGCTTAGATGATTCAGTATCTATGTCTGATCATCTATTTCACCTTTTCGATGATGTATACTTGTGTGAGCTGAATCTTCTGTTACTCTCCTGTGTGGATTGTGTTGAGCTATCATGTGTGGATTTACTGTTTACTCTCCTTTGTGGATTGTGTTGAGCTATCATGTGTGGATTTACTGTTTACTCTCCTTTTTGGATTGTGTTTTGCTTTCCTGTGTGGAATACGTATACTTTCCTGTATGGAATGAGTTGTACTTGGGATCGGAGGTTGGAGCGTATTGGAATTGATGACTTAGGTATATGTATGGGCATATACCTAAGCAGTGTCGGTTGTTACTTAGTGATTGTATCGTACCTTTGTGGTTTATCTTTTGTGGATTTTGGGAGACCTTCAGGGGACTCGGGGTCCCTACTAAGTATCTTATACTCACCCTTGCACGGGCTATGCCCGCACTACGTTGTGTTGGTTGCAGATGACAGACAACGTTGATCGTGGTTGAGGCTTGCAGAGCAGGACGATACCTGGAGGTGGACCACTGGGTGGGACGTACTCGGAGCAGACGGTGGGACCTGTGGAGCAGTGGAGCTATCTGTACCCACCCTTCAGGTGGGATCTCCAGTGGACAACTCGGTGTAGCAGCTTTTACTTTACAGTTGATGTTTTCCCTTTCGAGTTGTACTTTACTTACAGTTTGTGTTTGTATAATGTCCCATTACTTTTCCGCAATTTAAGTTGTACTCTGTTTTTACTTAGTGTTTACTATTCCGCTTGCTTACTCTGTGGTGCTTGTTTACTTTTCAAAGTCAATGCCTTCCCTTTTTACCGGGAATTACGCCTTGGTGCAAGTCACCAGCCCCTGGCCTATGGAAGGCGGGCTTGGGGTAGTCACGACACGGGCCCTAAGGGCGGGTCGTGACAAATTGGTATCAGAGGTGGTCGGTTCTACCGGATACTCTGATCTTTATTCTTTGTGAAGCAACAGTGTTTAGCGTATTGGATGTGGTTATCAGTCCAGGGAGTCCAGTGTTGGTGCGGCGGCCGACGTATCCGTACACCAGGACCCTGACTTCTGATTTCCGACTTAATGCACGAAAACATCGATTGCATGTGTGTTCTAGTTTTCATTGTGATTAATTTTGTCAGCTCACAAGGTATAATATTCTGACCGTGGCGCACCTGTTTCCTTTTCAGTATGGCCCCACGACGGCAGCCAGCTAGGGTTCCGAGAGTCGAGCGTAACGACATCCCACCGAGCGACGAGGCCGCGGTGCAGGGCCCTTTGTCAGGAGTGGCACCGGCAGTAGCTCTACCCGTCGAGCCACCGATGCTTTCCGCCACGACCGCTGACGATGCACGTTGCCTTGGAGCTCTACATGATTTCCAGCGCCTGCGACCACCCAGGTTTCGTGGAGAGACAGACCCCCAGGCAGCCGATGACTGGCTGGAGGCGGTCGTGCGAGTTTTCAGGTCAGTGAGGACACCAACAGACCTCATGGTGATCCTCGCAGCGAGCCTCCTACACGCGGCAGCAGGAAGATGGTGGAGCTTGATGCTCCAGGTGAACGACGAGACATCTCTTCTCTGGACGGATTTTGAGAGAATCTTTCGCTCTGAGTTCGTCCTGGCCACCCTCCGTGCGGTGCACATTCAGGAGCTTCTTCAGCTACGGAAGGGCATCTTGACAGTGGCCCAATACTCGGCGAGATTTACTGATCTCTCGCGCTACTCCACAGATATGGTATGTGACCCGTTCTTCCAGGCCCAGACCTTCGAGCATGGACTGAGGCATGAGATCAGGGCTTTGATGATCTCCCTCAACATTCCGACACAGGCAGAGGTGTTGGAGAGATCCCTTCTAGTGGAGAGTTTTCTCGCCGAGTAGGCTCCAGTGACAGGGCCCTCCGCAGGACGGCCCATAGTAGGGTCTTCTACAACTAGCAGTATACTAGTGACGCAGAGGTCCAAGCGGGCCAGAAAAATCAGATGGGAAGTCACAGGATGAAGATTCGGTTGTGCGGGGCACCCGATGGAGAGCCAGCTACGCGAGGGGAAAACATTGCTACACATGTAGTGGGCGAGGTCACACGGCTCGAGACTGCCCGACTCATCTTACAGATGAGCAGCAAGCGGTAGAGGGACCTCCCAGACAGAGATTCGACCACGGTGGTCCGCAGGGTACAGGCGAACGAGGCAGAGGATCTGGCCGAGTAGCCGATGGTGGGAGACACTTCGAGGTGTTGCCACCACCACCACCACGAGGTCCACCCCGACCGCAGGGAGTTGGTGGAAATGGGAGATCTCAGCTTCAGGAAGCTGAGGCCTTCGATCATGGAGCTCTGGGAGCAGATGGACATGAGTGGAACTAGTGGATATGTCCTTTGTACTTCTAGTTTCTTGTTGTTATTGTGTAGCGTCTTTGTATTATGAGCTGCAATAATAAACGATGCATACCTTTGTGATGTTTTCATTCCTGTCCTCTTTTGTGTTGTTACTAAGAGGTTCCAGTTTTTACTATTGACTTGACCCTCACTTGTGAGACATCTACTGGAGGAGACCCAATTACCACACACTGATGCCGACAGTGTGACTCAACCCTTGGAGGCGAGAGTAACGGTTGGATCTCTTGGTAGTAGCGTTGAGGCCTTACGACGCCATCCTTGATATGGAATAGTATCATCCATGTCGGGATTGACTGTATTAGGCAAAGAATGTGGTTCATCTAGGGGATGGGACCAGATTTCTCTTATCGACAAAGAAGAAATCATGCAGCTCTTGTGGGACCTGAGATGGTCCCGGTTATCCAGGGGCGAATGAGTACAGCTCAGAGCCGACAGAAGTCTTATGCTGACAGGAGGCGGAGGCCACTAGAGTTCGAGGATGGAAACCATGTCTTCTTGCGGGTCTCACCTCGACGTGGTATACAGAAATTTGGCCGAGGCGGCAGGTTATCTCCGCGCTTCATCGGACCCTTCCAGGTCCTCAGCAGGATTGGCGAGGCGGCTTATCGCCTGGCTCTACCACCTCAGTTGCACCGGGTGCACGACGTATTCCACGTATCTCAGCTGGGAAGATACGTGCACGAACCGACGCACATCATTGACCATGGGGAGTTTGAAGTTGATGATGTGGCGACTTTTACGGAGGTCCCGGTGGAGATCGAGGATCGAAAGGAGCGAGTCCTACGTGGACGGTCGATTCCTCTAGTGCGCATCATATGGCAGCACGAGAATCTCTAGGAGATCACTTGGGAGCGGGAGGCTCAGATGCGTGCTCAGTACCCTCATCTGTTTCCCTAGTTTTTGATGTATCTTTATGGGGATGTAAATCCTTGAGGTGGGAGTAATGTAAAGACCCGTAAAATTTAAGGGAAATTTTTTCTTAATTTTCTTTGGAATTTTACATGAACGCAGTTTCTGACAGAACCTGATTCCGAGGCCCGGAGTGCCCAGAATCAATTTTCAAAGTTTGGCTCGGGTACTTTCAGTGAACGAACGAGCGGGAATTTCTATCTTTTGAACCGGTGCCCGGAATCAAATTCTGAGGGCACCGATGAACTCGCAGCGTCGATATTCGTTTAAGGAGACATTTTCTTAGGTTTCGTTTATTGCGGGTTGAGAGTTAGTTTTTGGGAATATAGAATAAGTTAAATAAAATTGTGGAATACAAAATTTTATTTTAACTTGTTGGTTATTTTCTCCCAAAGAGAGTTAGAGGTGGGACCCACTTCCACTTAACCTCCCTTGGGAGGATTAAGTGTGGTGGGTCCCACACGAAGCATAACTCTTAACCTTCTTTTTTTTAAAACTCCCTTTAACTCCTATTTTAATGAACTTGACAACTTGGTTAATTAATTGAGTTGAGTTGTTTGAATTTCAAACCTTTGAAATTCAAATTGATATTTGTGTGAATAAAATAAGCCTTAGCTTATTTTATTTTGTTTGGTCTCCTTATCCATCTTGAGTGGTTTGACGAATTCTCTCCATCTTCTACAAAATTTGACGAAGAACGCGAAGAACATTCGGACATCGACGAAGAACTCCACGTTCTCGGGAACCGTCTTCCGCGACGCCATATCTGCAACACCGACGAGGTCTCCTTCCGCGTCATCTCTTCCGCGACGGTTTCCCGTGGCGAAATCGCTGTCATAGAACTTCGAATCATCGCTTCACGATGTCGACATCCTTTTCCATGACGCCGACCACCGTGACGCTCGTCTTCCACGGGTCGTTGACGATCATCGTTCTTGAAACCGATGTAGGGGTTTGTTGTTGATTATTTATTTATTCTCGTTCTTGGTTCTAGCATGAAAATCTTGAGGATAAATGTTTAAGTGTTATCGTCTAACGAGAGGGGGGCTGGACCGCACAAACATGGCCGAACCCCCCCTCCTTTGTTATTGATTATTATGTTTCTTGCGGATGAAACGAGATGGCGTGGTGCCGTCGCACCACACGGGAATCGCCCGACAAATATTGTGCGGCGCCGTCGCGCCACGCCGTGGAAATATTATCAAGAACGGGACACCATTGCGCCCCGTAGATGGAAACCGAAGGCGCCGCGGCCGGAGCGGGGCCGCGGCGGAGGGGCGCGGTGCCGTCGCACCGTGCCAGACGACGAAGGCCGCGGCCGGTTCCGGGCCGCGGCGGAACGTGATGACCGATGGCCAGCCGGGTCGCCAGTGTCGGAAGACAGAAGAGGACCGGACCCTGCCGGTCCTGTTGAGAAGAAGCCGGCCGGCTAGGTCGGGCCGGCCGAGATGGTGGAAACCGGGGGAATTTAATTCCCCCGGGCGGTTACTTTGGCCCCCCATGAAGGGAGGGGGCCACAGTTTCAAAAGGGGGGGGGGGGGCAGCGCCCCCCTGTTATTCTCAAAAGCAGGCCCCCACGTGGGGGGGCCATTTGACCCAAGGCGCGACATCCAGCCGCACCGCCAGCTGACGAAACGCGGAGGCTTTGCCCTCCGCGCGTGGCACCCGAGCGGCGCCCAGGCCGCGCCGCCGGCCGGGCCGGGTCGGCCCGGGTCGGGTTGACCCTGTTCGGGTCGACCCGGTTCGGGCTGACCCTGTTCGGGTCGACCCGGTTCGGGCTGACCCAGGGGGTGGGGGGGGGGGGGGGGGGGGGGGTCGGGCCGGTTCGGCCCGGACCCGGACCCGCCGTTTTCGAATCGATTTTGGTCTTTTGCCCATAACTTGAGCTACGGACCTCCGATTGATGAACCGTCTGTGACAACGCGATCCTTAGATCGAGATGTTCGTTTCGGTATATCGCACTCAAGGTTTTAGAATACTCTGTGTATGGCCGGGTTGGTTCGTACACGAAACCAACCGGGCCCTCGGAGAGGAAACACTCATTTCTTGAGCTACGGACGTCCGATTGACGTGCCGTCAGCTTTGTTGAGATCCACTTAGTGAGATGAATATTTTGGCATAATCCCCCGAGGTTTGGATGTAGGTGGTGTACAGTCGGGTTGGTTTTTCCTTAAAAACCAACCGGGCCCCTGGAACGAAAAACCCAATATCTCTCAGACCGGGCATCCGATCGACGCGCCGTTTGTTGCGTTGAGTTCCTGTTGAAGATTCAGAACTTTTGGATACATCAACTCTGGTATTTTTGATAGTTGATGTATCAGCCTCTCGGTTCGTGGAGCGGACCCTCCCGAACGAGCTTGCTGTGTGCGGGAACCCTAGAGCTGGCTGCGACTGCTACTTCGACGACGACGACTGTGCAAAAATCCTCAGTGGACTGCGACGATGAAGACAGCTGGTCTTATATCCTATGTGGGTCCTAGTTGTGCTGGTCTTGTATCCTATGTGGGTTTCATCTTAAATGATTCAATACTGGTCTTGTATCTTATGTGGGTCCCAGTATTGTTGAATCAATGAAGACAGCTGGTCTTGTATCCTATGTGGGTCCCAGCTTAGATGATTCAATACTGGTCTTGTATCCTATGTGGGTCCCAGTATAGTTGAATCAATGAAGACAGCTGGCCTTGTATCCTATGTGGGTCCCAGCTTAGATGATTCAATACTGGTCTTGTATCCTATGTGGGTCACAGTATAGTTGAATCAATGAAGACAGCTGGTCTTGTATCCTATGTGGGTCCTAGCTGTGCTGGTCTTGTATCCTATGTGGGTCCCAGCTTAGATGATTCAATACTGGTCTTGTATCCTATGTGGGTCCCAGTATAGATGAATCAATGAAGAGTGCTGGTCTTGTATCCTATGTGGGTCCCAGCTTAGATGACTCCGTGCTGGTCTTGTATCATATGTGGGTCCCAGCATAAATGAAACAATGAGGACAGCTGGTCTTGTATCCTATGTGGGCCCATATTAGATGATTCAGTATCTATGTCTGATCATCTATTTCACCTTTTCGATGATGTATACCTGTGTGAGATGAATCTTCTGTTACTCTCCTTTGTGGATTGTGTTGAGCAATCATGTGTGGATTTACTGTTTACTCTCCATTGTGGATTGTGTTGAGCTATACTGTGTGGATTTTGTGTTTACTCTCCATTTTGGATTGAGTTTTTCTTTCCTGTGTGGAATACATATACTTTCCTGAGTGTACTGAGTTATACTTGGGCTCAAAGGTTGGAGCGTATTGGAATTGAGGACTTAGGTATATGTATGGGCATATACCTAAGCAGTGTCGGTTTGTACTTAGTGATTGTATTTACCTTTGTGGTTTATCCTTTGTAAATTTTGGGGGACCTTCATGGGACTCGGGGTCCCTACTGAGTAGCTTATACTCACCCCTACACGGTCTATGCCCGCACTATGTTGTGTTGGTTGCAGACGACAGACAGCGTTGAACGTGGTTGAGGATTGCAGAGCAGGACGGTACCTGAAGGTGGACCACTGGGCAGGACGTACTCGGAGCGGATGGTGGGACCTGTGGAGCAGTGGAGCTATCTATACCCACACTTCAGGTGGGATCTCCAGTGGACATCTCGGTGTAGCGGCTTTTACTTTACAGTTGTTGTTTTCCCTTTCGAGTTGTACTTTACTTATAGTTTGGGTTTGTATACTGGACCATTACTTTTCCGCACTTTCAGTTGTACTCTGTTTTTACTTAGTGTTTACTATTCCGCTTTCTTACTCTGTGGTGCTTATTTACTTTTCAAAGGCAATGCCTTCCCTTTTTACCGGGAATTACGTCTTGGTGCTAGTCTCCAGCTCCTGGCCTAAGGAAGGCGGGCTTGGGGTAGTCACGACATGGGCACCGAGGGCGGGTCGTGACAGTGAGGCTTCTAGGTGTAAGATAGGGATTTGTAGAGGAAAAATGGTCAGGGGTTGGCCGAGCCAAAGGCTTGAGAGGTGTGGGTAAGGAGGTAGAGGTGGGGGCCTTTTATAAGAGGAGAGGAGGGCCACTCTTGGAAAGTAAAGAAATGTTACATTATTTTAGAATGAGTTTCGGACTTTAAAGGTCCCACATTAATTTTTTTCGAGGATAAGGTGATAAGGGTTCGATGTCCACTCATCCAATAGGTTTCAGACATGTTTAGGTCTTATATTTTACATTATCATTCCATTTTATTTAAATCTTTAAATAATGAGGTAATCATTGCGTCATCATGGTGTCAAAAATAATTTAATTTATTTAATGTTCAAAAATTATAAAAAATACTATGATGTTGGAAATATTTTTATCTTTCCAATAAATATTTATAGTCAAAAATCTGACTTGTATAACCCCATATAAAAATTGTTTTAGTAAAATAACACATGTTTGTGACATTTTAATTTTAACAATAAATAAAAAGGTATTAATGATATTTTCCTACCAATGTGGTTCCATGGGTTCCTCAAGTTGACGCATGGATTGTCTTGGTTGGCCATGACACATCCAATGAGGGTAGGACATGTGTCAAGGTCACTTCATATCATTAAAACATTATTTTTACATTAAATTACACTAATTAACTCTAATCGTGATTAATAAACTTAAAAGTTACTATTCACAAAAAAAAATTATTTTAATCTCATTGAACCACATTTTACATCTTAATGAAAACCATGTATGTCGGATTTTTGAAAATCAAATCACAGAATTGGTAATGTTTCATTAAAACGAAAAATCAGTTTCTTTAACTACCACTTAGTGGTTTAACTATTCATAAAAATTGATGTTTTTCAGAAAATTACAAAAATTTGCCCTAGCATATATTTCATATTCCGAATTAAAAAATGATGTATATTTTAAAAAATTCAAAACATATAAGTTAAATTAATTAATTTAATAATTAATTCCCGCTGTCAGACCAAATACGTGTTTTTATAAAACAATAAGTATCAAACGATTGACAATAGTTTAAGTCCAATTTCAAGATGAAATAAATTCCAACGACCACTGATTGATTAAATGGTAAAAATATATTCTAATTTCACTTTGAAACCAATTAAAAAGATAATCTTATCATATAAATAAATTAGATTATAAAGTGGTTTTGAATTAAAATACAACATTTTTAACTATTCATTAAAAAATGATCTTCATCGGAAAAAAATACCAAAAATTAACACAAAGTGAAATTTGATGTCCCGATTATAAAGAAGAGATTTATTTGGTCCAATAGAAATTATAATAGTGAAAAAAACTATATTTAATGACGGTTCACCATTAAAAGTTGATAAGTGGAACTTTAGAAAAAATTAGAGTATATAAGCCTAAAATTGAATTCTTTTCGTATTTTAAGCCTTTATCATTTATTGGATAAATGTAAAAACATTTAACAAAATTATATAATAATATATTAGTTACTTCTATTCATTCCCCCCAATACAACATCTACATGTTAACTAACATTTAAAATAATTTTATTTTATTATTAGAGTGCATCATAATATCTCAAAGGAACTCGTTGTTGCTTATATGGTAATCCATCAAGCATAGTATTCCCTTTAAATTAATATTATCATTTTATTCAAAAAAAGTGATAAATATAAAAATGTCATATTCTCTATTTACCTAGGGTGTTACATCTTTCCCCCCTTTTGGGGATTGCGTTCTCCCAATTTTAAAATTGGGCTTGGAAACTTCATTGAAAATCCCACATCGGAACAAGAGTCAGTAAAACAATCACTTTAAAATAAATAAAGAGAAGTACAAAGGTCACCCATGATAACTCATACTAGGATTCCATGATGAAAAACATGGATATGGAGGAAAAAACAAAGGGTCATGTTCTGAGGGAGAGTGATAGTAAACATGTCTAGGGGAAAGTTTACCATAATAAAATCACAAACTTGTGATGGGTTAAATGGTATTCGATTCCACGGTAGGAAAAGTTAACCGAAAACATTTTTGTTTTATTTTAATTTTAATTGAGGAGTTTATTTTTGAGATTAACTAAATCATAATGAAATATACTTACTTGTCATGTAGACTTTCAGGTTTTTCTATATTCCTTAATCAAACTCATATTTTCTCCAAAAGACGAGTATTTAGGAAGACTTGTTCACATTAAGAGTACTATAATAAACTTCTAGAGAATCACCTAATCCACAAAAGGGAACTATATACATCCAATTTCTTTAGACTTTAACCAAAACCAACACCAAAAAGGTTAGTACAAGATCAGATAATCCAGAAACGGATAACCCTTTATAGAAATAAAATCTGTTCTTAATCTCCAAAATTTTTCCAACAAAACCCAAAGGTCAAGGAGTACCATTCGATAAAAAATTTGTCTATAAATTTATTCAAAGTAAACTAATCTAAGATTGAATCCCAAATATTTAAAGGATTTAGTCACATAGTCTCCCAAGTTAAATCGTATCATTTCTCTCCAAACTAAATCAGTTGCTCTTAAAGTCCCGTATTGAAAATTAATTAACCTAATCACATATTCTACATGATAGGTTAATAAATTTCCATAGATAACCAAAAATCAACATATTCATAATTCATAAATTCATCTAACTAAAAAGAGTCAGCCAAACTAACCAGGGACATCACGTAGTCCAGTGGTAGGAGATAAATACCAGTCGCACTTGGGTTGTGGGTTCGATTCCCACAACTTTGTCCGACGCGACGGGTTGTCACACGGTCTGCGTGTTGTCCTTTTTCCAAAACATAATAATTCATAAAATATTCCCCAAAATGATATACAATATTCAAAAATAATCATAACATATTTTAACCTAATGTTTATCTCATGCCTTTAATTTTCCAACATAACATATAATAACCCATAATTACCTCAAAAGTAAGGATCGTATAAAACATAATGGTTACCTTTATTATTATTTCCTGAACTTCCACATCGATTGGTCATCTCGTGCATGATGCATTATAGGACATACCAAGGTACAATTGGTTTATCATGACTCCTTCATAGTTGGATTAGAAAAACCATGAGTTTCCTCATTGAATCCCCCATTTCATCCAGTCTCTTTATGAGAGAACCAACACATTTTCCATCAAACCTATTGTCACTTCGGTTCCTACTAGATCCATACATTCACTAAGAACAGAAATTTAAGCGTGAGTATATCAACAAAACCATCATGTACTAATGAGGAAGATAAACACTAAGTTATACTTAATCATTGACTTTATCAAAACTAGGACTCTTTCTGAAATCCTATCTACTATGGTAATGTCACTTATTCTTAGAGAATACCCTGACCTCTAATGTTATCTAAACCGACCTATGATACCAACTATAAGGTTCCAGACTTAAACCTTACTTAATTTTGATTTAAATGAATAATTCACATTGAGGATCTTTTCAGGTTTAAAGTTTTAGAGAATTAAGTCATAACAATTACATCTCAAAAGATTACAAAGTTGTCACTTCTACTAAATTTCCATAAAATAAAAACTCTTAAAAAGAAACATGTCTAGTTCTGTGTATTAGATATCATGACTTTCCCTTGATCCCATCCTTGACCCTATTCCACATTAAGTCCTGTGAAAAAAGTTTCAAAAAAAACTTGGGGTGAGCATAAAAGCTCATCAAGGGATACACAAAGAAGGAAAAATGTTAATTTTTCAAAGAAAAAAGTAAAACATGTATATTTTTTCAATGTAATACATTTCACCATTAGGAAGTAGTAAAAACTCTTCACTGAATAAAATATCATTACTTACCCTTTTTTAAGGAAAATATTACCATAAAACCCATATAAAAAACACATAAAATATAAAGGTAACTTGGGACATAAACATACTTAAATTGAATAACCATACGGTCGACTTCCACTCATACTTAATGGAATAGCCATACTTCCGACTTCCATACCCAATGCATTGGAGGTTATAATGTAACCACCCATCCTGGTATTCACGACACCACCCGTCATATGGTTTATCACGTAACCACCTTTAAAATGTCTGAGTACCATCATTACACATAAAATATTGAAAATATAATCATTTCAATAAAAACATTTCATTTTCAATCAAAATCAGAAATTCCAAGATATTTAATTAATCAATCCATTTTTAAAAATAATTTAAAAGAGATTTTTGAATCAAAGTGTCCCATACCACTTTGAAGCTTTTATTGGAATTATAATTTTAAAACATTAGTGTACATATAAATAAATACTGAAAACAGTTTTGAAAACATGGACATTAAAGATAAATATTTAGAATAATAAATATTTAAAACATTTAAAATGATAATTTTGTTAAAGAGTTTTTCACAAAATGAGAGACACTTGAATACAAATTATTGTGGAATAACATTTAATATGAGATTTATAATATCATGAGGATAAAGGGAATCACGATATAATATGTCAAAGGACAGTATACACACCATATAAGAGTGAATTGTTTCATAACAACAATGAGGTCTCAATGGAAATGTAAAATGAGATGAAATCCATTATAAAGAAGGTATCCTTAAATTAAGGATAAATCAATATCATAATTATGTGTGACAAATATAAATACACCAAATATAAGTGGATATTAAGTGTAAAAAAATCAAATTTCATTCACCCATGTTCAAAGGATGACATATTCAATAACTACATGTTGAACCCAAAGAAATCGAAATTGGTTAAGAAGTTCCCTTGGTAAATTTCGACATCCTAACGGCGGCACATAAAATTTTACAAAAAGGGTTGATGAGAGAGATAAAAGGGATCTAATCACTTGGAAATAAAATTTACATAAATAAGGATATAGAATAACATATCCCAACATAATAGTATGTGAATTAAAATACATAACAAAAGATGTATTTAAAAAAAGGAGGGTGAAAGGTCCCCTTACCGAGTTGGGTATCTTTCGAAAAGTACACCCAATGGAAGAATGGTCATACAATGAAGATGTAAATACCCACAAATGAAATTATACTACAAAAAGTGTAAAATAATGTGCAGTACATACACCACTAAAAGTAAATAGTGGAAAACATAGCATAAATTTCACGGGAATAAAAGTGAGATGAAAAATCCCTTACGAAAACTCGGCAGCCTAATGGCACCACTTAAAACATCCAAAAATGGATTTATGAGATCAAATACGGTCTCCCATAATATGAACATAAAAACTAATGTATGAGGAATATAAAAGAACATCCCCAAACATAAGAAAGATGGTATTAAAAGAAATGACATAAAAGAGAGTACATAAAAAGAATGAGAGAGGTTGGATCCCTTACCTCGGGTCCGACTTGACTCGATCGTTCTTTAACATCCTTTAAATCGGGTAACTCTTTATGATTTGATCTCAAAGGCTTTATTGGGAAGACTTTTGCCCAAAGTGAGGCCTCTAGGAGTAAGAGAGGGATGTGGAGAGACAAAATGGGCAGGGGTTGGCCGAGCCAAATGCTTGAGAGGTGTTGTAAGGAGGTAGATTTGGTGGCCTTTTATAAGAGGAGAGGAGGGGCACTCTTGGAATGTAAGGAAATGTTACTTTATTTTAGAATGGGTTTCGGATTTCAAAAATCCCACATTGATGTGTTTAGAGGATAAGGTGATAAGGGTTTGAAATCCACTCATACATTATGTTATTGAGATGTTTAGTTCTTATATTTTACATTATCTTTCCATTTTATTTAAATCGTTAAATAATGAGGTAATCGTTGCATCATCATGGTGTCATAAATAATTTAATTTATTTAATGTCTAAAAATAAAAATAAAATACTATGATGTAGGAAATATTTTTATATTTCATATGAATATTTATAGTCAAAAATATGACTTTTATAACCCCATATAAAAATTGATTTAGTAAAACAACACATGTTTGTGACATTTTAATTTTAACAATAAATAAAAAGGTATTAATGTCATTTTACTACCAAAGTGGATCCATGGGGTCCCCAAGTTGACCCATGGATTGTCTTGGTCTCCCATGTCACATCCAATGAGGTTTGGAAATGTGTATAGGTCATTTCATATTATTAAAACATTATTTTTAACTTAAATTACACTAATTAACTCTTATCGCGATTAATAAACATAACAGTTACTATTTACAAAAAAATTATTTTAATCCCATTGAACGACATTTTAATTCTTAATGTCAACCAGTCATGTCGGATTTTTGAAATTCAAATCACAGAAGTGCAAAAGTTTCATTTAAACGAAAAATCAGTTTCTTTAACTACCACTTAGTGGTTTCACTATTCATCAAAAATTGAAGTTTTTCAGAAAATTACCAAAAATTTACCCTAGGCTATATTTGATATTCCGAATTCAAAAATTATGTCTATTTTACCAAATTCAAAACAGATAAGTTACATTAATTAGTTTAATAATAAATTCTCGCTGTCAGAGCAAATAGCGTGTTTTTATGAAACAATAAATATCAAAATATTGGCACTAGTTTAAGTCCAATTTCAAGATGAAATTAATTCCAACGTCCACTATTGGATAAAATGGTAAAAATATATTCTAATTTCACTTTGAAACCAATTCAAAATATAATCTAATCAGATAAATAAATTAGATTAAAATAAGGTTTTTAATTAAAATACAACATTTTTCATTATTCATTAAAAAATCGTCTTTATTGGAAATAAAATACCAAAAATTTACACAAAATGAATTTTGATGTCCCGATTATAAATAAGACTTTTATTTGGTCCAATATATTGTATAAGAGTGACCAAAACTACATTTAATGATGGTTCTCCATCAAAAGTTGATAAGTGGACGTTTAGTGAAAATTAGAGTATATATGCCTAAAATTTAATTCTTTTCATATTTTAAGCCTTTATCCATTATTGGATAAATGTAAAAAAATTATCAAACATATCTAATCATATTTTAGTTATTTCTATTCATTCCCAGCAATACATTGGCTATGTGTTTACTGACAATTAAAATAATTTTATTTTATTATTAGAGTGCAACATAAGATTACAAAGGAACTCGTTGTTGCGTATTAGGTAAGCCATCAAGCATAGCGTTCCCTTTAAATTATTATTAAAAATTTATTCAAAAAAAGGGATAAATATAAAAATGTCATATTATTTATTTACCTAGGGTGTTAAAAATATACTGAAAAAATACAACAAACCAATGATTTGGAAGATATCATAAAACTAAATATGATGAAATAATAGATCTAAATGGGATTGATTTGTCCCTATCATCAGTTGACACCCACGACACACATATAAAATTAATGCCTCATATATGACAAGCAAATTCAACATATTGGGAAAAACCCTTTTTAGGTATTGTTGTATATTATGGACAATGTAGGGTTTAAAAAAAGGATTGAAAATATCCTGATTTATTTAATAAAACAAGTTTGGATGACAAGGTGAGCCATCCTCAAACATTTTATGACCCCTATGGCTCTAGTTCCTCTACTGCCTCAAAATGATCACACCTATATCATCAACCTCTCAATTGATGACTACCTCAAATTCCATAGTCATGAGAATACCTTGATCATGGGGAAAATCATGATGAAATACTCTACCCACTCTATATTATCATGGAATTGTGTAACCCTTCATACCTAGATATTGAAATGGAATTACTGTCAAATATATCTATGGCTGGAAGGGAAACTATATTTGTACATCGAACTAATTTCAAATAATCACTGGGCACTATATCTTGTGAAAGATAATAACCTAATATAAAAATAACATCATATTGGCATACCAATGAAATTAATAGAAACCTTCAGCCCCATATGTCTTGAATGGAAGTTGTTATGGTTTTCTCCTTACTGGCCAAGATATAAAATTACCATGTACCAGAGATATGTCAACAATAAATCTTCTCCTCAAGGAACCCTTCTAATTCCCCTTCCATGTTAAACCACATAAAGAGTGCATCGTCATGATCACTGTTACGTTATTCTAATTATCGAAATTCATTGGAAACATAAAAGTTGTAACATCATGTAGGATAAATGAATCTAGTGACTCCTCCCGAAGTCTCACCCAAGCCTCCTCATCAAGAAAATGTTATAGGGAAAATCATATAATGCCCATGTACATGATCCCGAGATCTCACAAAAACCTTCTACCTTAATAAATGGATAAAAGCACAAAAAACATCATAGTATTAATTTTTTGAAGAATGAATCATTTCCTTGAACTATTTTTAAAATTCTACCCAAGAAACATCTTCCTAATTACAGTCATATAGAAACAGAAACCGCTACTAATGTGTAGATCCTTTCATCATACTGGGAACCAAAGGGAATATGTAATCCACTGTGACTCAGATCAAACTAATGGTATTATGGGGCTCCTCTTACAATATATCTATCTTCCCATTAGAAACACTACATTTATAGTCCTCCAAATCAAAATAAAAAAATTAAACAATTTATTATTCAAATGATCCACCTCCTCAACAACATTAACACTCTTTTGATCATCTAGATCATCTCGATGAGCCTCTATAACAAGAAAAACAAAAGGAAAATTCCATTGACCAGAAACTAAAAACAGAATCAAGGTTTCATAAGACAACTACTGGGTAATCTTATTTGGATTCATTTTAATTCAGTACATTCAATTAAAATTTTAAAAACAAACCAACAAAAATAGTAAAATCTTATTATTATGATGAATGTACATATCCATGGTCAGTACCACATAGGAAGAACATCCTCACTTGGTCATTCAATGATATCATATCTAGTGCATTGGATCACATTTGGCACTTTAATTTCAATGTCATATCTAGTCACCCTAGCCAATGTCACACAAAAAGGACATATGAAACTATTTTCATACAAACCGATGAAATCCTCACAGTTCCAAACTCCAAACACTATCATATTACTTTATAATAATCATTTAATACATCATTTTCCGGACCCCTCAGTCTTAATATTCTAAAATCGATAGAGGATAGTTAAGGACCCTTGAACTTTGAATCTAGTGGGCCCTGTGTTTTTGACTGTCACTGAGGGTATATGATTGTCATAAATGTTATAAATTAACCTATATGTGAAAAAAACTGTGATATATGATTTTTAAAAAATATAAGTACATTAAATTATATTAATAACTAGAAAATTATCATATATTTAATTTGTTAATAAACAATATATTAGTATCCATAACTAAATACCCATTAAAAAAATATAAATAGGTGACATAGAAGTTGTCGAAAATTGAAATATAATACAATACTATGATATATGCATAACTAAGATAGAAACATGAAACCATGTTAAATCTGTACAATGAAAAAAATAGGTAATCATCGTAGGGAAAACAATTTTTCATTTGTACACATGTGAAATAATCATGGTAATACACCAATTATTAAAATTGTAGTATCATAATGCACAAAAATAGGTCAAAAAACCACTCTCATCCACACTCTGGTATTCCCATGAAATTAAAAAACAATATATAATAACATAATAAGATAAACATCAAAAAATTTATTCCAAAACAATTTTCCGCAATGATTTTTCACACTCACACCCTAATGTTTTACATCCTCTAATTGATGTTTCATTCATATAAGAAATACCATCTCCCTACGACATGGTCATATCACATCTTGCCAACATATTACTAGGAAAGAACCAACCTCATAATCATATCAAACATCCCCCAAAGACACTTGACCAATCATATCACAACCATAAATAGAGTAATATG
This sequence comes from Viscum album, assembly GCA_963277665.1. Classification (NCBI taxonomy): domain Eukaryota; kingdom Viridiplantae; phylum Streptophyta; class Magnoliopsida; order Santalales; family Viscaceae; genus Viscum; species Viscum album. The sequence goes on along the minus strand of OY728165.1, from coordinate 666,111,489 downwards.
GTATAATTAATAATAATTACATGATCATAATTCACTCCTCCTAACATGAATGACCCCACAAAAATCATCCCCATGGAATGATCAAATTTCATCTCACCTAAATACATATGATTTATCACCTTGTTCACTAACAAACCTACATCCATCATATCCTGTGCATATGTAATCACCTAGAAGACAGTGCATGAATGATCTGTAGCCATCCATCCATCCTTATAAGTAGGATGTTAGAAAAAATAACTAAATATATGAATATACGAGTATCGAAACATAGTTCTCCCTATAGGTGGGGTGTTCATAAAAATTACATTGAATATACATGTATGTATATAGTCACCCACAATCCTAATTTATGGGTACAAAAATTCCCTAGTAAACTCAAAAAACCTCCTTTTTCACTACCACCAATAAATATATTACATAATATAATAAAAAAGTCCCTTGAAAAGTTCCATTATCATTCCATAATTATATTTATTCATTAATTTCCTATTTACATACCCCTAAACCATGTACCCTGGCATATAAAATGTTTTATCATGTTATTACATCACTACCTAATAAACTAGAAAAAAAATCCATCACAATATTATCCATTATATAAAGAAACAACACATTACACCCACAAATCACCGCATGAATGAATGGCCTAATACCATGCACATATAATCATAACATACCCTAAAAAATAAAACCTGATATTAGCACCCATATCCTCGAATCCCTGTATAATAACAATGAACCCCCATCACCTCACAAACATAGCATCCCCTCATCACATCTCTTCTATATTCCAAAAATACACATTTTCCATAAATAACACCACCAAACAACAAAAAATCTCAAATTATTTTATATCTTTGTCTGTGTATTTTTACCAATTCCATTTTATTATTTTACGTGTATTAATATAAATGATAATAAATACATGGATGACTATTTTATAAACAAAATATAATGGTTTATATAGATTCCATAATTAATGGTGATGAGAAATAATCAAAAATAAATTCCATAATCATGAAAAACATGGTGTAAAAAATCCTTTATGGACATGATATTTTTATAGGTCCATTAGGCCAAGCAATTACAATATCACAATAATAACAATGACGTAAAATCCTATTAATACATCCACATTAAAATGGATTCAAATAATTTAATTAGTTTACCTTCATTTATCTGGATGAAAAAATCATCCAAAAAAAGCAATATCATTAATTATGGCACGCAAATGTCATAAATGAGGGATTATCCACCTGGATAAAGGAATAATGGCATGATTCAAAACACCAAAATAGGTTTTTTCACAAAAAAATTATCATTAATGGATTAAATATGAACCAATGATAGAAGGGATCAATGTGTTCAATCTAATAGATTCATGACATCTAGTATTGAAAATAATAATTCCACAAGGAATGAAGGGATGTTTCATTTTCATTAAATTAAAAATATAATAAATGACACTGATTAAACATAAAAAAAATATAATATCACTAATTATCCAAAATGTTGTGTTCTTAAAATACCACTAATTCATGTTACCAAAATTCCCACATGGTCTTTTTAACCAAACATAAGGAAAATTATATTTGGTCATTTTCATGAAGCTTAAATCCACTCATATCCAAACACAATAAATAATTATTTCTACATATATGGTCTAAAAACATAACCAATTCACTTTTGTAGGCAATTATATTAAATAATATATCCAAATATCTGATCCCACCACATTATTTATTTATCGATATATTCGATTCAGATAGATTGAAACTAAATGTATTCATTTCACAAAGACAATCCAAACGTTTAGTTGATTCACATAGTTGACTCAATCATTTTCTAATTGAAAATTACATGATTTATAGTAGGTGAGCATATGAATAAATAAGTGAATTTTCCTACACAATGCAATACCATTCTAACTTCTATATAAACAAACATGAACCCTTTCCAACATTCAAATGGACCAACTTTACCATAACATAAATGAATAGGTGGATATGCCATCTAACTGGTCAAAGTACCTACCTAACCACAAACAATCATGTGGTAATGTCATCTATCCACAATAATATAACATAGAAGTCCTAGAGGAATAGAATATTACCACAACATTGACTCTTATGAGCCTCCTAAAATAAAAAGGATTTTATTTAGAAATATGATATATTATATGATATCCATCTACCAAAAACATGTATATTCCTTGATTAGGTATATCCAATCTATATCAAAGATTATTTCGAATTTATTATATGGAGAAAATATTTAGTTATAATGTAATTACCATCCGTAAAAAAATTATAGGATTTATTTTTTTATGTGATTTCTGTTAAATTAGGTGCTATCATTGATAATTCAATGTACCATGAATTTTGTGATGATTCTATATTTTTAGGAATCATATGGACAATACAATATTTTAAATTATTAAAGAAAATAATATAATAGATTTGTTTTTTTGGAGAATAAGTGTACATCACATAACATCATTATCTAGATCCAGTTATGCGGTAGGGATTTCATATGATCTCCCTTATTACATATCCTTAAGTTGTTTTTGGGGCCATATTAACAATATTAGCATCATTGCAATTGGATTTTTTTATCAAAATTCCTACCGTCATTACATTTTTATCATTGTTGAGTGGGTGGGAATTTGTTATGGATATTTATATCATAACTTTGACTATTTGAATACATTAGTGATTCTAAATAATTATGGAAAAATATTAAAAATTTAAATATTATTCTTCCAGTATTTAAAAATATACATATTGAATATTATAATATTTTTATAATATGATGGTTCTAACATACATTGTATCTTTATATTTATTACTTGTATTCTCTTAGAACTCTACATTTTTCCCTATGGAGTAATGAAAGTCAGTAGCCTATATCTCTACCTTAAGCTCACATCAAAGAATATAATTATAGTTATTAGTGTATATTATAATTCTTTACCTTTAGATAATTAGTTTATAGTCATTAATGAATGTTTTCATCTTACTCTTCGGAATAGTAACAATTATGTTTAGTGAAACTATGATAGTCTTGTAACGTTTATTAACATTCATTTATTCATTAAATTTTTTTTACAAACCCAAAACATATAATCCATATTCATTATAAGAGTAAGATGAATATCTATTGAAAATATAACATTTATGAAATATTTTTTTTAAAAAAATTGTACTTCCTCCTTCTTTATATTATTGATAACCTGAGACCAACATTGGTCATCCATACCTTCCAATTGACAGAGAGCCAAATCAAACTTCTATTTTTCTTATTACTATAAAATAAAAAACAAATTTTCATTGAATTGATCAATTTCATAAAAAATGGATAATAATAAATGCTAATGTAGTCTGGATATATTCTTATGAAAGAAGCAATTGAATGTTAAACATCCTTAGTGTGTCTAGGACTTCAATGAAATTTTTTGTTGTTATCCAATGCTTGTGATTGTTGAATGATAAATGATATATCATTTTATAATTCAACCCGAAATCAATTAAAAAGTTTATTTGTGTAGTAATAACATTTTCTCTATCAAAAATAGTCAATTGTGTAGTTTTTAGTTCAATCCATCATTATAAAATATTTATTTAACCCGAGTGATAAAAAATTAAACATGATCATTATATCATTATATTCCAATAAATAAAATTTATTCAACAATTAATTATTTTATTCATTTACATCATCATGATATAATTTAATTATTTTTGTGATAATTATATCAATTCTATTTTATATTTATATATGTTATAAAATACATCTCACCCTATTACCTTTATGTTAATAGGAATCCAACAATTAAAAATAAATATTAAATAATTATTTGATAAATCAATTCCTATCCCATTGGTGTATCAAATTAGTTCTTCCTTATAAGGAAAACTCATCATGCATTATCAAAAATAGAAATTTATATACTCATGTTATTATTTTTTATTCGATTAGACATAGCTTCATATATTCCACATTAGCATCCACTTTATCATATCTATAGAGGGTTGTATTATGTGAAAAAAATTATCATGACTTTACAAATATTTTAGGACCGCATATAACACATCAAATCATATCATGGGTTTCCATTAATGTTCTTTGATCCTAAGAGTAATGGTAACAAGAATAATTTCAAAAAACATCAATTTTTCTTTATATATATATTTAGTAGAGCTAGAATAAAAATGAATTTATTTTCTATATTATATATATTTGAAAAAAATAAATTAAAAAAATATATCTTGAAAACCATAGGTTCATGGAAATTGAATAAAATATTAATATGATTCAAAATAGAAAATTATAATTAACATTTTCCCATAATTTCATCATTCTATTCCTTATTTAGTGAATTACATTAAATAAAATTATCCCAATTCCATATAAAATTTAAAATAAATATGGGTTTAGGTATAAAACTCAATAAGTGAAAAATATAATTATCAAAATATTACCCTTGGATAGATCATAAGAATAAAAGAATATAAAATATGGAGTGAAGTCTTAGATTAAAATAAGATGGAATAAAAAAAAGATAATTTTAAAAAAATAAGGAATTCAATAATAATATATGATAAAACATGAAACAAAGAATAATTACTATGAAAAAATTAAACTTTATTTCTAATCTATGGAAACTATCATAGTTTCATATCAATCTATTATGAAAGAAAAATACACATATAAACAAATCATTCCATATTTGGCATCATGAAATCGTTCCTAATTTGGATCCACAATCATTACACATTTAAATATTATTTAATGTGATGTAAACCGCTACACAATGAATAGTATGTCTATATAGTTCCCACCCATCACATAATGATTTAATATAAACATGTGTTTCATAAAAAAATATAATCATTATATTATTAAATATGAAGAAAATAAATAGCCTTGAAATTATATTTCAAAAGTTATCACATAAATAACCATATAAAATATATCAATATATAAATAATTCTATTAACAAAATAATAATTTCATAAAATCATTCATATGGTCATTTATAAAAAGTTAAAATAGTAAAATAGAAATTAATATATTGATAATGAGGTAAACAGAACTAAAATAATGAAAGAGATTAGAAAATATTATCTTAAAAATAATTTTGATATAATAAAATGAATTTACAAGTAATTGGACTTACAAATAAAAATGGTTTCCATTCGCAGTTTGTGAAATATACGAATTTAATGAAAACTCCTTTAAATTGAATATAACACATAAATTGATGACAATTATTCAAACAAATATTTTAATTTTATGGAATAGAATATAATTTATGAAGGAGATTACGATTAAAAACTCACATTAATAAAATAGACAAATTAATGCATCATATATAATTTTATTATTATTGAAATTTTTTTGAATGGTTGTTTTTTAATCGAAAATTTATAACTAAAAAAATATATTTGAGTCTCAGAATACCATTAGTATTGATTAAATATTGGAATAATATATATCAGTTCGACTCATTGAAATGGTGTAGAAAATTAATTTTAAATTAATATCATTAACCCATATGAAAAAAATATGTCAGTGAATAAAAAATTCCAAATAAAAAAGATGTCTAAATAAAAGTATGTCTCACAGAATAGTATGCTTAAATAAGTAACCCTTACCTTCGATATCTTCTTCAACATATTCGCTAAAAATCACATATAACAACATAATAATCATTATAACTATTTTAGTTTTCAATTTATAAAAAAAGTGTATTATATAATTTTTATTTAAAATATGTATCTACAAGTATATTTTTTACTTTTTAAATTATTTTCATAAAATTGGTGTTTTGTGATTTGAATTTATTTAATAGTTTCATAGTGTGGATTTACTATTTTTCTTCTTACATTGTTCATCATTCCAAGATCATTAATTTTAATAAAATAAATGACATATAATTATTTGTTATTCTCAATGTAATTTTAATTTTAATTTATTATTAACACATGTTGTTTACAATTTCAAAATGCACACATCAGTCCTTCATTTTAATTTTTTCATTTTTCAGAATACAACTATTTTTTAGGAGGAATAGAAAAGCCTAACTGCTGTAGAGGTATAGAAAACAATATGTAAAGATTTTATATAATAATTTTATTCTCCTCATACCATTATTCCAAGAAATACATTAAATAGATATATATTTCAATTTTGGCACCTCATTAATAAGGAGCTCAAATGATGAAGATATTCCATACCTTATTGTGATGAAATTATTTGTAAAAATCATACAATCATTGAATCTATGAAGAAAAATATTATATTTTGAGTTAATATAATATAATTATCATTGAACAATTTCATATATTATAGTTTTATAACAAAAAATATTATAATCATCCATCTAAAAATTGTTAATGAATAAATTTTTCTTCATTTTATTCTAATAGTTAAGGATGAAATGAGACATCATTCAAAATCCACCCCCACTTTCCTTCAATAGATATGAATAAATCGTTATCACTACACTTTTAATTTTCCGATTAATCTTTTTAGTCCTCTAAAAAACCTTAAACAACTCTTTTTCCTCCAATTATATTGAAACATTTGATATCACCAACACAAATGGGATATTAAATGAGTCTATTTAGCACTTAAAATTCCTTATATCGTAATGATAAATTGAGAGGTATTATTTAACTAATATGTTGATCTCCCAGATTGGTTGTGTTATAAAATAGGACCTATAACTCCTCCACCACTTCATTAGTTAAATACATTGAATAATCATTTTATCCTTAGAATCTATCATCTGTGATATTACACATAATTTGTGAACTACATAACGCTATTGTATATTTTCAACGAGAAACTATATCCATTTCCAAAACCATCAATTTGTTTTGGTTCATGAAATGTTGTTATGCTAGAAAAATGAAGGCCATATATTATAGTCTCTTTTAAACTAATATTACTTAAATATTTCAACAATTTATAAATCCTTCTTTTCTTATTAGTATCCATATATCTTACATATTCTGTCTACATTCTTTTCATCACTGATTAAGGGTGCATAGTGTAATCCTTATGATGGACACCTATTCCCAATATTGACATTGTAATACGTAGATTCATTCTCTTATATAATTATATTTAAATTAAAAAAATGGATTTATAATTCAATATAGATGACCTCTTAAGGATTAATTCTATTTTATTTTAATAATCCTTTATTCTTTGGATACATATGATGTTATATCATGCCCAATTTTTCATTACATCATATATATTTGTGTTATCTAGCTTCTTAAAACAATGTGGAAAATAAATTTTCAATTATTAATTTACATTGTTGTTATTATATTATTTTTATAATATATTTAATTGATTTATTGATATAATTATTAATGATGACACTTATGTTATTATAATAAATTTACTAGTAAGATTAGTGTGATTAATTTTCTTAATATCATATTGATAAAAATGAAGAGATAATTCACCATAAGACATTAATCATTGTCACACCATCATATATAGAAGAAGCATAAAACACATTCAAATAATCCCAAATTGAGCCACACTAGATTGAAATAGAATGTACCTACCTTAAAATAGGGGACATTGAAATTTATAAAGCATATGATCTTAATTCAATTCGTGGGGGCCTTAAAAGACACTAGGGGATTAGGGTATCTCATTGAATTTGAAAATAATATTGATATATTAGGTTTATGAAAATTTTCTTATTTTTTGGACATAGATTCATCTAGGTAAATATAAGAAAATATTTTTTTTGGAATCAACTGATTAAAACAACTAAAATTCTACTCATGGATTGGTTTGTTATAGATAGGTACATGGGGTATTCATGATGATCCTATATTAAAAGTATAAAGTGGATGTCCTAATTGAATAAAATATGAGGATAATTGCACTGGTGATACATAGATCACATCATTCATGTGCTGATGCTCATTCTACATCTCAATCCTGACAAAATGCACAGTAAAATGTCTATGATGACATGTAAATCATTGTAATATTTATAGTAATATTTTTATATCATTCCATTATGGATATACATTGATATTAATCCTGAAAAGGATTAGTACTGAATTTATATGATTATATGATATACAAATATAAAGAATGAAATGTTTTAATGTTATTGCAGGTTAACTCCAAAATGGGGACTCTAATAGGAAATATGAGACCGTTGTTGAGTTCAGAACACTAGTTTCAGATTTCTCGTGTTATCCATAAGTCAAACCACTCTTAATAATTCGTAATTTTAGATTTATATTGTAATAAAAATAACCCTAAGGATTATGAGATAACATTGGATGTGTTCTTCATGAACGATAATGAAACTTATAAGAAAATTTTCACCAATGTAGTTTAAGGATCACACCATTGATGAATGTCTGGATTCATACTTCATCATCGATTGATGAAACATACGTTAGGTTTTTTTGTTTTATTTCCCACATAGTATATTCCAAGATCAACATAGAATGAACCAACATATATATTGATTCCTTAGTTGATTATGTTACAAGTCATGTTTAATTTAATTTCTATTTTCAGATTTTTTTATTTTTCTCTAAAATAATTATTCTAAGGGAAAAAAATCTAATCCATTTTGAACAATAGTGAAATTTCATTAATATTTTTTTTTCATTTCTTGCAATTATCATCATAACAATCATCATCATAATTATAAAGGATATTGTTTTAATGCCGACATATTTTTCATTACTTTTTAGATTTATCTTATATGAAATAAATCATACAATTTGTGTGGATAGAGATCATTGTACAATAATTATAGTGGAAAATTAGTGGTGGGTCATGATTGTACTATTTATTCTTGTTATATAGGTATGATATATGGAGAAGAAATGTAATAATTTTGGTGGGTTTCCAAATATATTAATTTTATAAATCTGGTAGGTAGTGATGATAGGGCTCAGTCGAGTCAAGATATGCATTTATTGGATGATTGGTCTATATGGATCATGGCCAAATTAATGAAGTTTTATCCCTGAAGTCAACCTAATATATTATGAAAATTCACAAGTATAGGGAATTCATTCTAAATAACACATTTCTGGTTGTCTATATTCTACTTTATTTGGTATTAAGCACAACAAAAATTCTTCAAATACCATGTGAAACATTTCACAATCCATGTTAACCTTTTTTATAGCTCAGTGTGTAATAAAAATTGTACAAAACCAAAAAGAAAATAATGTTACATGGAAATGGATATATTACATTTGCACAACTCAGTACACTAACCCATCCAACTATACATGAACAACCAAAGTAAACAAGAACAACTAGGATTACATGATCATGGGATGTCGTCATGGGAAGAGTGAGAAATGATCTCTACAAATCATTTACACAATGATAAAAACCCTTTTATAAAGAAAATATTATGTCTTGTAAGAAGGATGTTTATGGATAGACCTGCGGTCCAAAAACATGTGTTTTGAACCCACAACATTCCATGTACCGCCCTAAGGTATTTTTGGGGATTTTATTTCATTAGTATAGATAATATAAGGTTGAGATTGTTACCCTGGCACATGCATATGATGGTATAGTATGGATTTACCACCTCATTATTTGATTTTCCTCTCTCTATGTTTTGTCTCAGATTGAATTTTTGTTACCCCTCTATGAGGAATGATGTGTGATCATTTTTCAAAACATATTTATAAGGTGGGGGTTTATAGTAACTGAGATACCCCGAGAAAAAGGGAATCCATCCCCATTTGTGAAATTTTATTCATTAGGGTTTGTGGTATCCCTAAACAATCATAATTTGATCATTTATTTCGTATGTTTTATTTTTTTTATGCATCATGCAATTCAACGATTGTTTTCATGAGACAAAACTATCTGAAGAGTGTTGTAAGTGACATAATGACATGTGTAGTGGATTATACCCTGTATTAATTACATTGAATAATAGAGTAGAATTTGGTAGGTGACACTATTGGATGAGACCCATTGATACCAAGTTTGTATTATGAGTTTATATGTGTTTTTATAGTCATCATTTGGTAACTTTTTATGATATTCATACATCAATATAATTATTTGAATACTCATGATGCATTATGAATTATTATTTGGAAGAATACAACTGTGTAAAATTATAGTATATCCTACAAGGTCTCTACCAATATGGGTTAGTTATTATGTAGATATGAGTTTATATGATTGAGTATATAGGGAATAAAGATAATTTGGTTCATAGTATTAGTCTAGATATACTAATGTTATTTCAAATGCCTCATTCTATAGTATTCCCCTCTATCTATGTAGGATGCAATATTTTTCAGTCTTTAATAGGATTGTAATAGTAGCCTTTTCAATTTTTTATATGATTGTATTATACAGATTGTGGTTTGTATTATATTCATGAATTAGTATCAGTTGAACATTTTTTAATAATTATATTTTTCTTGAATATATGTCTGTTTGTAAACATACCTTAGAAAATTTACCTACATATGTGATATATTATTACTCATAGATTGTCATAAGTCCTTTGCTTATTGGAGGACAAAATGGGGTTGTCACACACTTCTTGTTGTTGGCTAGGTGGGTTATGTTGGGTTAGGTCATGAAATTGTGGTATTATATGACTTGGTTCTACCTTAGGACTAGTTTTTGGAGTTTTTATTATGGTTTGTGGGTTATGATAGATTTTTGGAAGAACTTTTAATGTGTTTTTATTTTGTAAATTGATCCAGATACTCTAGTGTTGGTGTGGATGCCGATTTATCCAATAACATGGACTCTGATTAACTGTTTCGTAACTCATGCATATAAACACTTTTTTTATGGAAAAAAGTTCAATACGAATCATATAATTCTGTTTTTTCAATTCTTTGAAATTATTGATTCATCTCAACACCTATACTGATTAATCGTAGATGATCATGATTATATCATGATGTAATCATAATGAAATTGATCAAGGAATCTACTATTGGATCACAAGGATGATCCGTTGATTGAGGGGGCATTAGTACATGGTCTGGTATAAGAGGTGATACCTCTAGGTGGTATTTTAGTATCACTACTACTCGTTGAGTTGAAAGATACACCAAAATTGTAGATCGAGGTTGTACATAGGATGAGTTCACTCATTATGTTTCAAATTAGGTAGCCACCCATGTTTTTGTATAAGGATGACCCCATATAATTGACAGATAGTCTTGAGGTGGTTATATGAGGTTTTCTAGTAGTAGGGAAACCTATAGATTAGATGGTGGTCCTATCAAGGAGTCTCTTACAAGGGTCGAATGGTTGATGGTTGGCTCTGGGTAATCAATTAGTTATTTAAATTAATTTATCTTCATTGTATTTTAACAAAATATTTAGGTAGGGTTTTTTTTGCAGAATCATTGTGATCATTTTACATACACAAGAATATACAATTACATTAGGAAATTATGATTTCAGAAGATTTCTCGATGAGATTCAATGACCGCTCATGACACACATTTGATTTAGTTAGAATACATATTATATAGAACAAAAATCTGATATGGTATAACAAAAATATATATTTTATATGGTTTTATCTCTATGAATTACACATATGCTAGAGTTCTTGAGTCGAATTTTGTATTGGATAATTTTCTAGAAGAACATAGTCTGATAATATATTCTAGTAGTGTGCAACGATGAGAAAATTCCCTGAAATAAGTTAGGTGATTATAGTTATAGGGATACAAAAATATGATAATATTCTTGATGTAGACCCTAAATAGAGGATAAGTAGATTTGAGATATCAGAATGTATTTTTTATCATAAAGAGAGTTTGTTCTTATATATTTTTGATGAGGGGCATCTTCCTTGGTATTTTCAAACCTATGGTAAAACTGCTAGGCAGATGGTAAAAAGGAATCCCATGAATGAGAGAGTTGAAGAATCAGTGACTTCCATAGGTGGTGGATTTCATAGAGGACTGGGAAGTGCGTTAGGAGGTTGCTGGCACATTGTCTTTTTCCGACCACCCCAAGGTCATCCATGATAGGGAGTTGGTGGTCACAGATGATGAATGAATATTACAGTGGTGGTCTATTACCATGAGGCCCCCAATATGATTATAGGTATAAGGTATGAATTCACTATATTAGATACAACAAGAGTAAAAAATAGGTTTAATACACTCATTACATTCCCCATATGTTGTTGTAGACTTAGTGATCCAGGTTAAACTAATCACTATACCATAGTACATGAAAACACCAACTAGAGGTTACCCATTGGGTTACAAACCTCTACCAATAGTATGAATTGCCTCTTTGGGGGGATCCCTACATATGGGATCTATTTTTATAATTGATTATTTTATAAAATTTCATCATATTTGTGGACTGTATGTCAACCTTTTATTCCCTGATAGATCATTATAAGCATAGGATGTTGTGTATCTGTAGTAATATGACGAAGTATTCTTTTATAGGTGAGAAGTAAATCCAGGTAGAGATTGAGGGGCTTATATTTCATTGGTTATAGCCAATCACATACTAGTCATCTAGTCTAATCATTGGAGAAGATGAGGATATGGAATCTTGACTTCCTACAATGGTGTAGATGTACTAGGATGTCTTTTCCTAGGTGGATTCAAGTATCATCCTCCATAAGAGATATATATATTCATTGAAATACCCCTAGGAATGGATGTGATATCTATAACAGCTTTTTGTATGGGCCTTAAAAATCGTTATAAGGTGGGGATTTAGTTAGAGGACATATAGAGAAAGTGCATTATCAGACCTACTTTTTCACCATATAAATCCACATTTCTATTCAAAAATAATGATACTGGTAGAATGTTGTTGCGTGTGGATTGTCAATTATAAAAAAATTGACCATGCTAAAAACCTCTATACTATAGAGGACTAACGAACCCATTGATTATATGATAGGGGCCTGATGGTTATCAATACATGACCCTTAATTAGGATATCACCATATTTGAGTATGTGATGACGATATACTATTGTTGTAATTTAGATTTATCTAAAGTAATTTTGATACAAATTTGTTGAATTTTACTGTAACGAACTCCCCAAAATTGTTCTTAGAGCCCATTAAATAGATCATTCATACTTTATTAGTTGAGTATTTTGTGGCCTACATTGATGAAATTCAAGATTACATGGAATCTGAGTATGATATTTAAATGATTTTTAAGATAGAATTAGACATACACTGAGAGAATTGAATTTATTGTATGTTCTCAATGTTTTATTTAATTATTGAGAAGTCAAACATTTGAGACATACAATCTTATAAGAACGTGTTATAGTGAAACTAGTGAATGTTGAGGTAGTGTTATCTTGGGAGCCACACAAACAAGCCATGCAGGCATAGATACTTTATAGGTTGATAGGAAATTAGAGGTGAATCATGCTATGTTTTTGAGGACATCAACAAATTTTAATAAATTGGTTGATATGGGTTATCATTTAATATGTAATTATGGGTTCATGGATGATATTAAGGAATTAACCGAAAGAATGGACATAATTACCATGTTGATATTTGATTATGAGTGTGCCAAGTACATAGTATTTTGTGATGCCTCAGGGACTAAACATGGTCAATTTCTGATGCAGATATATAACAAGATCTATTATGGGTCACAGAAATAGATAAAATATGAGTTGTACAATTCAATCCACAATATACATTTACCATGGATAGTTTTCTCCCTAATGATGTCGCACAACTAACTGATGGGTAAGTGTATTATCGTCTTTTAGACCATTAAAATCTATGGTATTTCTTCTTTTAGCATAACAATACATTCATATGTAGTTTATTTATAGAGTTAAATAATGATTATGGAATTGATATATAATATACTCCAGGGAAGGAGAGTGTAGATGATGATTCTCTTAGCACGAGATCCATTCCATGATAATTAATCGAGGATTCCGAGTATTTTGACCCATTACTGTTCTCTATAAAGGATGAGGATGATGAATCATATATCTAATAAAATTTCTTTTCCCTGTTACTTTGACATTGTATTTCGGAGGGAAAGCATGGAGATATTATCTATGAGAACACACATGATCAGATTTCAATAACATGTTCTCCTGAGGGATTATCTGAAGGTGGAGAGCATGTAATATGTTTTAGATGATAGATGTTAGTTCCAGCAGTGTTCAACAAGGAGCTTATTAGTTAGTTCCACATACCCCATGGTATTAAACCCTTGATTTGAAAATACAATCCAATTGCATCAATATTACTTTATTGTCCATGTATGAATAATTGTTTAGTAGATATTGCATTTTGATGCTTCAAATGTCATAAATTCAATCTAGAAATTATCGTTCATAAATTTTTATCACATTCTATAATTTTTCCATAATGGATCTAGGATGAAATATCAATGGAATTCATGATGGGGAATCTATGGATTTATAGGGAACATGAATCCATCTGGTTGACCATTGACCAACTAACCTTGTTGGTCCTTTTCAAATATATATTGGAGTAGTTTTTAGTATACATATTTGGACCGCATTATATGTATGATGTTGTACAGATCCAAACATTTCCTTGAATGATCATTTCATTAAATTATTCTCAATTTATGTCATTATTTTGCAGTGGATCGTAGGGGTTATTTTTTAGTATATTTCATTTATGCATAGAGTTTCTCTTCGTGACTAACAAAAAAATTTTGTTGGATGATATGGTTATATAGTACATGATTTGATCTTTTGTGTTAGAAATTGGATGTAATATAGGGGATCATGTACCTTTGATATAAAACGTGTTTAAAAAAACTACCATTACACCATCAGTATGAAGCCATTTGATGAATCTGATGGGAATCTCATCAGGTCACATCTATATTTGGATGATCCCTATGATTAAATTCTAATGGATCCAATGTTGGTGAAATCTACGATAATGAAAATTCATGTTATCTAGGACTGTATAAGGATATTTTTTTTTCATAATTATAATACATAACAACAAAGTAAACCTATGAAGTTAAAGGAGGGTAACAATGTGTTTCTGAGGGTATCACTATCAAATTGATTATAGACATTTGGATGGGAAATCAAGATATCATCAATAATTATTATTATTTTCTAGATAATGCATTGGGTCATCACTGTGGGTTGTTACATTGAACTACTACCACAATCTGACTAGTTAGAATACGTTATACAATGTCATAGCATAAGGGTATGTGTACGACCTTTCACATGTAATTTAATGGGGAGAGATGAATGTTGAGGATAGAGAAAAAATTTAGAAGTACTCACAGGAGGTCGAGGATCTGCAAGATAATAATATCCACGGGTGAGAGATTTAAATGGTGTGTTTCTGGTGGTAGTACGAGAATTTTTATGAGAGTACCGGAATTTTTGAGACAATGATGCATGCTCGGTACAGATAACATTGTAATCAAAAAATTTCACAATGTGTTTAAATTATTCCTATGGTGTAGGGAATGTAACATCCACATTTTCCATGATATCCTATAGAATATATCTAATAATACCATTAAAACGGTTAACTAATGATATTCTAATAAATGAAATGGACTAGTATTGATATTATATTAAAAATAAATATATTGATGACACATTACCACAATATCAATGATAATGTTTAATAAATATAAAATCTGAACTCATATAGGAAATCTAAACATGAAATTGATTATGAACTATGTGTTTCACCATATGTGTGACATAAAATTTATCCGCATCCTGGATTTTTTGTGTTTTCATAGGCACATATAATGAATTATTTTTTTCAATTAGATAATTATATCTCATGTATAAATATATTATTATAGATGTTTTCTAGGAATGTCCTCAAAACACTAATGATTAATATAGACCATCGTATCGGGGCTTGGTGAATAATGATGATATATCGAGGAACGATTTCACCATTGATATTCATGAATCACACCAATTTTGATGATGCAGATTCATTCATAAGTATTGATGGATCCAACCATTGGTAGGGAACTTTATTCATGGGTTTTCCCCATGTTTTAATACCCATAGATGGAAAAATAAT
Organism: Viscum album; assembly: GCA_963277665.1. NCBI lineage: Eukaryota > Viridiplantae > Streptophyta > Magnoliopsida > Santalales > Viscaceae > Viscum > Viscum album. The sequence goes on along the minus strand of OY728165.1, from coordinate 666,095,405 downwards.
TTATCAACTAATATATTGATTCTTGAGTCGATCCTTCTTCGGATTTGGTTTTATTTCAAAGAGTTTAGGATGTTTTTATTTATTTTCATGTTTTGTATTTATTGATGTGATAGAAAAAAATATAGTCTACTCTAAAAAAGGGTAAATATCCATTCTTCATAAGTTGTTTTATTATATCAACCCCAATTTCATAATATGATTCATCTCTGGAATTCCATTGGTTAGTGGTTTGATGAATATATGGTATACTATCCCGCAAGAACCTTGTTCGGTTCACCAGATCAAATATCGCTGGTTCATATTTTAATTGAGGTTATATGATGATCGTAGTTTATTTGAGGTGAATTAGAACTATATCAGTGATTCTTGTTTTCCGAGATAGATGCATTATGATGTCATGAAGCGATGATTATTGTATTCTCAACATATTGATGGATGAAATCTAAAGTGAATAAATTATAGGTTTATAATGGATCATGAACTATGTTTATTAGCAGATTGGGAAGTGAAATGTTTTTTAGTATAAATGCAAAAATTTGCATTATTCCCGATTGAAAATTAAATAAAATTATTGACTACACAATCTGTATTATTCCAAAGGAATCATATTTTGTATTCTATCGTCTGCAACCCTTTGTTTTATGCATAGTTAAATATATCAAATTCTTTTAAATATGATTCCTAAGTCATGTGAAAGGTGTCCCAAGAAATTTATCCCCATACTAGATTCTCTTAATTAATTTAAGGGTTTACACCATAATGATCATGGAAAGGAACATGATCATGTGTTGAGTTAACTATCAAAGATTTGTACATGGAAAAAGCAATATACGCGACCTTAACCAAGTTAAAATTGCATGAATAGTTGTTCTTGGTCACAAAAAAATGAAATTGGTAGAGTCTTATGACTTCTACCTTATAGGAACCATGATAGTATATTATGTGTAAGTGTAGAATTCCATGTAGGGAGAAACTGAGAGATACAAGAATATACAGGATTACGAAGACATGATGTGAAATGCCATTACACACCATGTAATTCCACTAAACAAGATTTGGGCCATTCAATTCATTAGTATATACTAACATCATCAGACTTTGATTCCTTTGTCCATCCCAAAAAATAATAAAATGCAATTACATCCTTATTATTGGATTGTGATGACCTCTATTTTTTCTAATTGGGATAGTGTTTATGGTATCCCGTCAGAAGTATTGTTGTGGGATCCTCTATGACATCTTGTATCCTATTTTTTCTTTTTTATATTAGAAGAAATTTTATGTATATGTGTTAAATATTCTATGTATATAATTGATCCAGTAGTTCTTGTGGAGTTCCATAGTAATCCCATGTCTGGTTTACTATATTATTAGTTAGATCCTTTGATGGTAAATTGAGTTATTCAGGGTGCTTCTATATGAGCATGAAAAACTAAATGAGGTTAGTTATTAAAAAATGGAACATGGATAAGATACTCAATGGAAGAAATTACATTGAAAACAGTTCAATAATTTTGTGGCTGATAGTTTTGGTTGAGACCACATGAGACCAACTATATGTTATGAGTATAACATGAATTTTTATGAATATTGTTATGTATCATATCTGGATTGGAATAACATTATATTGATTAGATAACTAATAACGATGATTTAATCTTAGTGATTTATTGGAATACTTCTTGGTATGATTATATACAACTTCACATGGTCTCTCCATGCATGTTTCATTCCTTATTCAAAAGATATGTCTTTAGATAGATTTATGGGAGGACTGGGAGAAGGTGGAGCATAATATTATTCTTTACAGACCGAGTTTCTTACCCATCCAAAATTTTTTAGTATTTTCCTCCATCAGAGTATCCTAGAATATTTTTTGGTCATCTACTAGATTATATTTGACCATTTATTAATGTTTTATATCTTAATTATTGTCTAATTTTTTTATCGATGAACACATTCATTTTTTTCAGTTTTACATTATATTAAACATAGCATGGGATTGGATATGTGTCGGGGAATATAGGTACCTATGGTAAATACATCTCATATGCATGATATTCCTACTTTTCATTATTCATCAGCTCTTATCCTCTTTTTGGAAGGATGGGGTTTGGCACAAATAGCAAATCTCTGGCCTAGAGGGACCTTGTGGGTTCGATTGTAACATACATAGTGGGTTTAGTGACATATACAAAAACCTTAATAATATGAGTTCAGGCGTGAAAAATGTTGAGTCAATAAGGTTTTCCTTATGACATTTCCATTCCTTCTTGTTTTGAAAATCACAAACACCTTATCTTTAAATAAAATTGCTTTTATAAGGAAAATTGCTTTTATAAGGAAAATTGCTTTTGTAAGAAAAATTGTCCTTATCATATTTTAATTCATATTTTTCTTATGTATAAGATTCGGATTCATTTCTACTTTCTCGGAATTTCTTGAAACTTTGATATAAAGTATTCTGTTTTAGGATCTGAATTCTGGATAAGAACTGTGATAAAGTTTCACTCTCAAATCCAGAATGAGAACTGTGATAAAGTATCATTCCGAATTCCGGATACAAACTCTGACTAAGTTATATTCCAGAATCAGGATATGAATCCTTATGAAGTTCGACAATGAATTCTCATTACGAATCCTAATGACGAATTCTCATTACGAATTATGATATTGAATTTTCATTAAGATTTATGATGACGATTTCTCATTACGAATTCTTAAGATGAAATCTCATTACGAATTCTGATGATGAATTCTCATAATGAATTCTGATGACGAATTCTCATTCTGAATTCTCATTCCGAATTCGCCTATTAAACAGAATCTGATCATCTTTGTTTTGTACACTCTGAAATTATTCAGACTCCGAATTTTTCACTCCGAACATTCATATTTCTTATGCATTTATATTTTGAAAACTCATTATTATTTTATTTACACTCCGAACTTTAACTCCTAACCTTCATTCCGAATTTTTTTTAAGATTTAAAACGGTGTCATACATTTTGTTACACATGTTTTATTATAAAACGATGTCGTCCATTCTGTTTTAAACTAACCATTGGTTAAGTTACACATGTACAGGTCCTTCTAAATTTTAAGGAAAATATGACCGTTGGAAAGGAGGTCGACATTACCTATAAATAGGAGCTCATTTGGAAGAGCTCGTGGCTGTTGGTGTGTTGAAAGGCTGACTGATCATCGAATCATGTGATTACATGCTTGAAGTGATTTCTAGAGAGAGAGAGGCTCTTATTAACTCTCAAAGATTTGTGAGACTCCGAATGTTGGTGATTACATTCGAGGGCTTCTGGGGATAGGAAGATAGAGGTGCCGACTACCTTGAAGTTCTAGGGCTTCCTTGCTGAGGAAGACAAAGGTTTCCAACTACCATGAAGTTGAGGGTTTGCAGGGATAGCAAGACAGAGACTTCGATCATCGTATCGAGGGATTACCCTAGTGTGGGTAAGAAAGACTTTCTTGAAAGTATAAATCAATGGACCCTTATCCAAGGTTGTTGGATACCCTTCTCTTTGGGTTAAAAGGCTTATATCTTGTTACATCTAGTTCTACTACGTGTTTATATTCCGGTGCATTTTGTATTATAAGGAATGTATACCTTTCTTATACTTCCTTATTTTTACTCTATTCCATTTAGATTCTATACGCTTTAAGGTATAATCTCATATTGTAATCTTTTGTTATGTTTCAATTTCCGAAACCATATTTCCAGAACCCACGTTCAGGATCTCTTTCCATGTTTTCATTTGTTATTAGAGGTGTTGTGAATTTTCTTAAGTTAAACTTTTTCAAACTTAGCCCTTTCATTTACTCGAGGAAAACATAGTTATTTGTAACTAACATTAATGGTTCCAAAGGAATTTTTAAAGTATACAATTCACCCACCTCTTGTATATTGAGCATCTACATCACTATTTCGATCCTACAATTGGTATTAGAGGAGGTTTCTGAAATAATTATACTTACAAATAAGTTTTTCTTGCTCACTTTATCATTCCGAACTATTACATTCTGAACTTTTCAATTCCGAACTTTGTTATTATGAATCTTTTCTACTAAAAAGTTTGTGTGTCGAAGGTCTCTAGTATGGCTAGAGGTAATTTTGGTTCAATTGATAATCTGAATCCTACAATACCACCAATATTTGACGGTAATGACTATGAGTACTGGAGAGATCGAATAAAGACGTTTTTATCAATACTGGAGAGGATAATTTTGTTATGCTTACTGGAGATTATAAAATTCCTGACAAAGAAGTTATAACTTTTACTAATCAGGAAAAACAGGAATATCAACTCAATTATAAGGTACGAAATACTTTACTTTGTTCAATGACTAGAAATATATATAACCAAATTTATTCTTGTGAAGCAGCTAACTGTATCTGGAAGAAGTTATAAGATACACACTTTGGGACTTCTAAAGTGATTGAGACTAGAAAAGCTAAGCTTAGAACTGGATATCATGGATTCAATTTTCTTTATGGTGAACCAATCTGTAAAGTGCAACAGAGATTTATAACTATCGTCAATAGTCTACAGTCTATGGGAGAGAAAGGTCTAGATGATTAAGCTCTTGTGGTTAAGATAATTGATATCATGCTTAATGAGTGGGAATCCAAAATAACTGCTATAGATGAGAACATGAAAGTTACTCAGATTTCTATTTATGAGATATTTGGAACTCTTCTCCAACATGAAACCAGAATGAAGAGAGATGCTGGCAACATCAAAAAGAATAATGGAAATGGTACAATTTATTTTACAACAACTTCAAATCAGATTAAAGCTAAGACTCCTGAGAGAGTAACCAGATCTAAGTCTAAGAAAATGGTATTTTAGTCAGATTCTAGTGAGAGTGAAATATCAGAAAATTAATTATCAAATCTTTCCCGAAGGATAAACAAGATAACTGGCCAGATAAATTTCCAATCCAAGTATAAGAAAAAGTAAAGGAAAGATAATAAATATGTAGAAGTTACTTGTTATGAATGTAAGAGAGCTTGACATATAAAACCAGATTTCCCTATGCTCAAAAAGAAAGAAAGGAAAGAAAGACATTCAGACAGGAATAGAAATAAGTACTATAAAGTAAAAGCTAAGAAAGTTCTGAAAGCTAATGACACCTGGAGTGCCAGTGGTGGTGACTATTCAGATGAATCTTCTAATTATGAATCTTCAGGATAGAATAATCTTGGTCTTATAGCCAGATTACCTATTGATAATCATTGTTTTATGGCTAAGGTATGAAATGCTGAATCATTGACCAATGTTTCTTTAAATTCCAATGATAGTAAGTATTATAACTCTTCTAATGAAGAATCATCTTCTAATGAGGAAAATACTGTACCTACTTATGAAGAACTCTCTAGGTTTGCTGAACATTCTGAAATTGAGAATTCCAAACTCATTAAGAAAATTGATAAGGAAAAATATAGGAATTATATTCTTACAAAAGAGATATCAGATCTTTCTAAAGATCTTGATAAGAAAAAGGCTGATTTTGAAAGTATTTAAAAAACTCTTGATGAAGTAAGTTCTGAGAATAATAAACTTTCTAAATAATTAGAAAAATTAATTTCTAATAAAAATGTTTTCGATCCTAGCTCTATTTATAAAACTAATGATTTTGAGGATAAAAACTTGGTTGTAAAACTCAAGTCCGAAATTTTTTCCTTAAATAAGTGTTTATCAAACTTTACCCATGGTAAGGAAAATTTTGATAAAATGTATTCCCAAATACGACCTTTAAGAAATAAATCTGGATTTGGTTATACCCATGCAAAACCAATTTTCAATAATAATTATTTTGTTCCTCAAAGTGCCCCATTTTGTACCAAGTGTTAATGTGGTGGTCACTGGGCAAAGGATTGTTCATTTAACAAAATACAATCTTTAGGATTTCACAAAGCTTATTTCTCTAAGAAGATGTGGGTACCTAAAATTTTATTGTCTAGAATTCTCGGGTCCAAACAAATTTGGATTACGAAAGTCTAATTTTCTTTTTGATTTATGGAAAATAAAGAGAGTACCAGCAATAATACATTGTACATGGATAGTGGATGTTCCCGGCACATGACTGGTAACAAAAGCTATTTTGAAAAGATTATCAAAATGAAAGGAGGAAAAGTAACTTTCGGATATAATGCTAAGGGTGAGATTGTTGGTATTTGTAATATTGTTCTTCTTGGTAAAACCATGATTTAAAATGTTCTTTTTGTTAAGTGTCTTAAGCACAACCTCATTAGCATAAGTTAGTTATGTGATGAAGGTTACCTTGTGAATTTTAGGAATGATAAGTGTTTAGTTCACAATTCCAAGGAAGAATTTATTCTCTCATCCAATAGTCAAGAGAATGTTTTCACCGTAAACATAGAAGAACTTAGAATCCAATATATACCTTGCCTTAGTGCAATGGAAGATCATTCCTGGTTATGGCATAGAAGACTAGGTCACTCTAACCTTAGGAACCTATGTAAACTCTCTAAGAAGAAACTAGTTAAGGATCTACCAGAGCATAGATTTGATTCTTCTAAAGTTTGTGATCCTTGTCAATATGGTAAGCAACCTAAATCTAGTTTTAAATAAATTGGTGAAGTCTCAACAACTGATGCATTACAGTTAGTGCACATGGATCTTTTTGGTCCAACAAGAACTGGAAGTATTGGAGGTAAATACTATGTGTTTGTTCTAGTTGATGATTACAATAGATTTACTTGGGATTATTTTCTAGAAAATAAATATGAAACTTTTTCTTATTTCAAAAGTTTTAGAGCTCATGTTAAAAATGAGAAAAACCTTCCATTGAAAAATATTCATAGTGATCATGGAGGAGAATTTCAAAATTATGATTTTGAAACTTTTTGTAGTAGAAAATATATTACTCACAATTTCTCAGCACCTAGAACTCCTCAACAGAATGGTGTAGTGGAAAGAAGAAATAGAATTCTTCAAGAGATAACTAGAACCATGTTGAGTGAATATTCTATTTCTAGACATTTCTGGGCTGAAGCTGTATGTACTGCTTGTTATACTGTAAATTGAGTTTTGATTAGACCTTTTCTTAATAAAAATCCTTATGAGTTATGGAATGGTAGAAAACCCAGACTGTCCTACTTCAAGGATTTTGTTTGCAAAGTATTTATTTTGAATACTAACGATAACTTACATAAATTCGCACCAAAATCTAATGAAGGGATTTTCTTAGGATATTCCACAACCTCTAAGGCTTATAGAGTTTTTAATAAAAATACATGCACTGTTGAAGAAACAGTACATGTAAAATTTGATGAGTCGGATTCTATTGATTTTAAACCATCCCTACCTACATCCTCAGATGTGTTTTCAAAAACTGATTATCAACCTTTGATAAAATAACCTTATGATAAAGATAATGTTCTAGAAGATACTTCTGAAACATTTATCCCAGAAGACTTTCTACACTTTATTGATGAACAGGTTTTACAAAACCCAAATCAGGTGTTTCTTAAGAATCATCCCAGTGATAGTATCATTGGTGATGTAAATCAACATGTAAGGACTAGATGTTCCTTAAGAAATAAAGTAGAACATCTAGCATTTCATTACCAATTAGAACCAAAAAACACTGATGAAGCTTTTGGTGATGATGATTGGATCAAAGCCATGCAAGATGAACTAAATGAATTCGAAATGAATAATGTATGGACCTTGGTTGAAAGACCTAAGGAAACTTCTGTTATTGGAGTCAAATGTGTTTTCAGAAATAAATGTGATTAAAATGGATCCATAGTAAGAAATAAAGCAAGACTTGTTGCTAAAGGCTATAATCAGCAAGAGGGAATAGACTATGAAGAAACCTATGCTCCAGTAGCTAGACTTGAATCTATCTGTATTCTACTTGCCTATGCAACATTCTTTAATTTCAAACTTTTCCAAATGGATTTGAAATCAGCTTTTCTTAACGGTTATGTTCAAGTGGAAGTTTTTTTGAACAACCTTCCTGGATTTGAAGATAAAAAACTTCATAATCATGTTTTTAGACTTACCAAAGCTTTGTATGGCCTTAAACAAGCCCCGCGAGCATGGTATTATAGACTCACTGTTTTTTTCTTCAAAATAACTATGTTAAGGGAAATGCAGATCCAACCCTTTTTATAAAGAAAGATAAGAAAAATGTTTTGATTGTTCAAATTTATGTTAATGACATCATATTTGGTTCAACTCAGCAATCTTTGACCGACTCTTTTGCATGTCTAATGAAATCTGAATTTGAAATGAGTATGATGGGTGAGTTAACATTTTTCCTTGGTTTTCAAATTTATCAAAAACCTGAAGGAACATACATATCTCAGCATACGTATATTAAAGATCTTCTTAAGAAATATGGTTATGACAATACAAAGAGTATAAGTACTCCTATTGGTACCTCAAATTCTTTAGATCTTGATGAAGCTGGGAAACCAGTAGAACAAACATCTTTTAGAGGTATGATAGGAAGTTTACTTTATTTAACTACTAGCCGACCATAATTAATGTTTTTAGTATGCTTATGTGAAAGATATCAATCCAATCCTATGGAATCTCACTTAAAGGCAGTAAAAAAAAATTTTCGCTACCTTAAGGTAACCATAGATCTAGGATTATTTTAAACTTCTGGAAATGATTTTATCCATAAAATATTTTATGATGCTGACTTTGGTGGATGTAGAATGGATAGAAAAAGTACATCTAGAACTTGTCATTTCTTATGAGATTCATTAGTTTCTTGGTCCTGCAAGAAGAAACATTCACTAGCACTCTCCACTACTAAAGCTGAATATGTAGTAGCTGGAAGTTGTTGTGCTCAAATGTTGTGGATGCAACACACACTCACAGACTATGGCTTGAGTTTTACTAAAACTCAAATTTTGTGTGATAACACAAGTGTCGTAGCCCTCAGTAAGAACCCTGCACATCACTCCCGTTCAAAACACATAGATATTAGGCATCACTTTCTTAGGGATCACACACTTAAAGGGGATATTATTCTTCAATTTATCAGAACACAAGATCAACTTGCTGATATTTTCACAAAATCATTGTCGTCTGATAGATTTGAATATATTAAATAGAAGTTAGGAATGATAACCATAAGGTAATCCTTCTTAATTAAATTTCTGTTAAAAAATTATCCTTACAGTAATAAACTCCTTTTCATAGGGGGAGTACATTTGTTTGATAGAATAACACTGTTTTTTCAAAGTTTGTTTTCAAACTTTTCGGAACGAGGATTTCCGGAATATAATTTCCGGAACTACAATTTTCTAGAATGGACATTTTCATACAGAATACTTCTGGAATAGAAGTGTTCATATTGAAAACATCCAGAATGGAAAATTTCGTACTGGTATTTTCATAATGGAATTTTAGTACTGAATCTCTCATAATAAGTTCTTTTCCCCTCAAATTCTTGGAATTTGTTTTTCGTACGGAGTTTTCCGTAATGAGTTTTTCCGTACTGAGTTTGTTTTCCGTAGTAATGTTTTTGCAAACTTTGTCTTTTCATAATAAATATTTTTTCCTAGTAATTTTAATATTACCCATTACGAATAATCATCCTAAGACAATCCGAAAGATATGATTACCTTACTCAAGTTTTCGTAGTAATATTTTACTTGCTGGAATATTATTGTATTTTGTTTTCAAATTATAGTTTTTCTTAATTCTTTGTTTTAATAAAAACCTCAAAAATATCAGATTCAAGTTTTTTTTGAGAATTCATTTTCAACCGACAGATCTGATCTCAGCTTATCACAATCATTCGATCAACTGTGGAAGTTGAACTGTCGTTTCATTGCTTATATAAAGGAGACCCAAATACTTGTCCCACATCGATTTCAAGCTCCAGCATCCTGATGCTCTGCCTCTCTGTTTTAAGGCCATTCCGAACATCAGATTTCTCCGTTCCAAACATCTCAGAGGTCATCATATCCGAATGTTTGTCGATTTAGATTCTCATGAAATTTCATCCTCTAAACCTATTTCACAATGGTTAGTTTATAGAGAAAGGTTAGTCCATCCGGATTTTTTCAAAAACTATGATTCTCTTATTTTGAAGAACATTAAGTTGAATGGGTTGGAAGATATTGTGGTGTCCAAACTGGGGAATCAAGATGATGTTTTTTTGGAGTTACTTGTTGAGTTATATGAAACTGTTTCCTTCATTCAGGAAAATAATAGGGAGAAATTTTCTTTTAAGTCTTATGGAAGGACTTATAAGCTTTCTTATACCAAGGCAGCAAGCTTGGTAGGGCTGACCTATGAAGGAGAAGCAGAGTTCATATCTCATGTCTTGCTAGATTCTAAGGGTAGCTTTGACAAGGAAAAAGCCTTGAAAACTATCGGACTCTCAGATGACAAAGCTCCTAAGATTTCTAGTTTTCCTACAAATTTCCGGATTCTAGAGTTATGGGTACAAGGTCTTATCGTACTGAGGAAAGGTGATAAAGACCGCCTGAGAAGAGTGAGATCTATATCTTAGATTTCCTGATAAATATAAGGAAGTTTAACTTCATGAGCCACACTCTTATAGCCATTTAGAATCTTAAGAAAGGAAATTTCAGAGCCCAGATCGTAATGTACCCAGCAATTTTATCAAAATTGATAGTTCGGTGCCTTGAGTCTTTCAAGGAAGCTTGCATATCTATGCCAAGGGTTTGAAAAATTTTGTTGGTCAGTGATGATACCCTTAAGAGGATGGATGTGGATTTAAACAAGGAGAATGGTGACTTCTTCGATTTACCTAATCAACAAGAAGCGGCTCCAAAGGCTGCTGAACCGGAATCATCAAAGCCAGTAAAGAAAAGAAAGTTGAATGAATTTACAGCTAAAGCACATGATCCTAAATCTATGGAAGTTCAAACCGCACCTCCCAAACAAAAGAAGAAGAAGGCCTATCCTGGTGAGGTTGTTGTGATGTGGAGAGCAGGTAAAGAGAAAAGAAAATAAGGGGATACGCAGTTCGGATTGGACCATGCAGAGGCTAAGGCCTTGAAGGAGTGAAATACTGATGAGCTTGAAAAACAAGTAAAGGAAAAGAATCTCAAGAAGAAGATGTCAGAAGCTGAGGCAGTCCAAGCATTGTTAAAATTTAAAGAAATAGTATCCGGAAGCATTCCAGTTCCGAGATCTTTCTCCTTGGAATCTCTACCTGAGACTCCAGGAAGAAACCTTGATTTTCTGGAAGAGATTACAGCTGAACATGTTTAGCAACTCGAGCATATTCAACAATTGGAAGTGGAAGAAGTAGTTTTTGAAGGAAGTGGTGAAACAAGAGATTTATTGAAAGAAGTAGATGATTATAAGGGGTCTCCTTCGGAACACCTGTCACTCCAAACATCAGAGGCTGAATCCTTTAAGTTAGTAACCCCAGAGAAGGATAAGAATGAGGAAGATGTTGTTAAAAAAGTTGTTGTTGATATTATTCAAGTATCTACTAGAGAGAAGAAAACTCTAGATCAAGAATCGATTCCAAAAACAGCCAAGGGAAAGCAAATTTTTGCTGATACTCTGAGTTCAGTGGTTGTGGATAGAAAGGAAGTTGATAGTTCTTCAAATAGAAAGCTTGAAATTATTGAGGAAGAAAATTCTCCAAGAAATGTTTCGGATTCGGAGTCATCTTCGGTGGGGCATGACTTTGTTGTCCAGTCTTTGAAGAAGTTGGTGGGAACCATTCCAACCTTCTCAAGTATTGATTTAAGATGTCAGATGCTTCAGCGTGCTTTGAATCAGAAATCTAACTCCATATCTATGGTTATGGACAAGTGCGTTGAGATTGAGGCTCAGTTCAAAACCTTCTTTGTTGGCTACAAAGCTCATAGAAAATCTTTCAAGAGAATGAAAAACTGGTCGAAGAAGACTGTAGAAGAGATGAGGCTATTCGACGAATTTCAAGACAATGTTAAAGATGCTTTTGAGACCGAGGACAGGAAGATAAATGAGCTGACTTCTTCCTTTGAAGAGAAGATGACAGATGAAAAGAACTTCCAGATTCAAGAAGTCAGATATCTGAATGGGAAACTGAATTCCGTTTCTCAAAACTGGAAGTTTGAAAGGGATCATCAGATCGAGTTTGAACAGAAGTTGAAGGCTTAAGAAGAAAAGTAGAAGTCTCAGGAAGAAAAGCTGAAATCCCAAGAAGAAAATATTGAAGCTCAATCTGCAAGAATAGTGGTCTTAGAGAAGAAAGCTGAATAAGATCATAACGACCTGAAGAAAATCAAGACTATTCTTAAGGGGCTCATTTCTAAGGAAAAAGATCTGAAATAGCTAAATCCGATCTTTTTGTTGTATCTAATTTTCATTGTTGTCGAGATTTCAAACTTAATGAAAATTGTGCTTGTCGTTTATTTTGTTGTTATTACAGATTTTTCAGGTACATTGTTATACATTCCATTCCCTCGAATTCTTTTTGAAAATCACAAAGGGGGAGAAGTAAAAGATCCTTAAGGAAAAAGAACTTTAATAAGAGTTTATCTAAGGGGGGGTTTCTCATTAAAGAAGACCTTATTATTCGTAATAAAATGTAACTCCAGAAATCTAGAATACGATCCATAGAGTTTCAAAGCCTAAGGGGAGTTAGTCGTATTCATTCATATCCTTAAAGCAAAGGAAGATAAGCCTTAATGTTTTTCTTTCTTCGTAGAATTTCTTTTTTTAAGGATGGTTGTGCTTTCCAAAAAGGGGGAGATTGTTGAGTCAATAAGGTTTTCCTTATGACATTTCCATTCCTACTTGTTTTGAAAATCACAAATACCTTATCTTTAATGAAAATTGCTTTTATAAGAAAAATTTCTTTTATAAGGAAAATATCTTTTGTAAGAAAAATTATCCTTATCATATTTTCATTCATATTTTCCTTAAGTATAAGATTCAGATTCATTTCTAATTTCTTATAATTACTTGAAACTTTGATATAAAGTATTCGTTTTTAGGATCTGAATTCTGGATAAGAACTGTGATAAGGTTTCACTCTGAAATCCAGAATGAGAACTGTGATAAAGTATCACTCTGAATTTCGGATACAAACTCTGACTATGTTCTATTCCAGAATCAGGATACGAATCCTTATGATGTTCGACAATGAATTCACATTACAAATCCTAATGACGAATAATCATTATTAATTCTGATAATGAATTTTCATTAATATTTATGATGATGATTTCTCATTACGAATTCTTAAGATGAAATCTCATTATGAATTCTGATGATGAATTCTCATAACGAATTCTGATGATGAATTCTCATTCTGAATTCTCATTCCGAATTCACCTATTAAATAGAATCTGATCATCTTTGTTTTGTACACTCTGAATTTATTTAGACTCCGAATTTTTCACTCCGAACTTTCTTATTGCTTATGCCTTTATATTTTGACAACTCTTTATTATTTTATTTACACTATGAACTTTAACTCCGAACCTTCACTCCGATTTTTTTTTGTTAAGATTTAAAACGGTGTCGTACATTCTGTTACCCTTGTTTTATTATAAAACGATGTCATCCATTCTGTTTTAAACTAACCGTTGGTTAAGTTACACGTGTATAGGTCCCTCTAATTTTTAAGGAAAATATGACCGTTGGAAAGGAGGCTGACCTTACCTATAAATAGGAGCTCATTTGAAAGATCTTGTGGCTACTGTTGTGCTGAAAGGATGACTAATCTTCGACTCATGTGATTACATGCTTGAAGTGATTTCTAGAGAGAGAGGCTCTTATTAACTCTCAAAGCTTCGTGCGACTCCGAATGTTGGTGATTACATTTGAGGGCTTCCAGGGATAGGATGACAGAGGTGCCGACTACCTTGATGTTCGAGGGCTTCCTTTCTGAGGAAAACAGAGGTTGCCAACTACCTTGAAGTTGAGGGCTTGTAGGGATAGCAAGACAGAGACTCCGATCTTCGTAATGAGGTCTTACCCTGGTGTGGGTAAGACAGACATTCTTGAAAGTATAAATCAAGGGAACTTTTTTCCAAGGTTGTTGGATACCCTTCTCTTTGGGTTAAATGACTTATATCTTGTTACTTGTAGTTCTACTACGTGTTTATATTCCGCTGCATTTTGTATTATAAGGAAATTATACCTTTCTTATACTTCCTTATTTGTACTCTGTTTCATTTATATTCTATACACTTTAAGGTAGAATCTCATATTGTAATATTTTGTTAAGTTTCAATTTTCGGAACCATATTTCCGGAACCCACGTTCGGAATCTCTTTCCAAGTTTTCATTTGGTATTAGAGGTGTTGTGAATTTGCTTAATTTTAACTTTGTTAAACATAGCCCTTTCCTTTACTCGAGGAAAACATAGTTATTTGTAACTAACTTTACAGGTTCCAATGGAATTTTTAAAGTATACAATTCACCCCCCTCTTGTATATTGTGCATCTACATCACTTTTTCGATCCTACAAAAAAATACTCGGAACTACTATCATATATTAATAATCAAATAATTAATTTTTCTAATTATTGAGGAATTGATTTAATTGAGGATGTCAAAATAAATCTCAGAAGACTTAACAAAATTATGTGGATGGGGGATCCAACATGATATGGCACCTTAAAAAAACCCGAAGAGAGAAATGTGAATTTCATTGAAATACCTCACCCCAATGGACGAAGAATATAAGACATCTCCATCTATCATGAATCTATTTTGGAAATGTAGAGGATCCAGAATACCTTTTATTGAATGATCCTGAAAATCCCATAAATTATAGATTAAACATTTAGAATCATCAAGTAATCACAGATTTTTTCCAAATAGGTCCTCCAAATATAGATAGTACAGGTTTTCATCATAAGGAAAATCATACATATAATGATGTTTCCTGGGAAAATATAGTTCCAATGAAGTAATCATAGTAATTCCCTGACCCTAGTTGCCCAGAGTTGGTGCCTTATGACGTAACATTAGCATGATCACAAGGGATGAAATCTCGAAAGACCGATCATGTTAGTCACCTTGGATATACTAGATAAATACCTATGTGTTACATTACGTCATGAAATAAAAAGGACAACAACATTTTGACACTATTGAAAACATTTTTAACCCTTATACTATCTCGGCTGGTCATCCATAAAATTATTCTTCTTCATCTTGCGATAAAATAATCATAGAAAGGGGGGAATCAGATGTTCAGTAAGGATAACAGTATGGTGGAATCTTTTATAAATAAACATAACTATTTAATGAAATTTATAAAACTAAATCAAGAGTATTTAAAACACTAAATTCAGCTTAATATAGAAATGATATGTTAGATAACTTAATTTACATATTCACATGGATATTCTACTAGTCTATTAATCAAATTTAATATAAATATTGAATTTCATAATGATTGAATTCATAATGCCAGACATCATAATAACATAGTCGTGGCCTCATGCCTAGACTACAAATAAGATTTTGTAATTTCCTTATACAAAGAAACTAGTTTGTCTTATTAGACCTACCGATGCATCAAGGATTTATAGGTGGATCCACCCATCACTTACTAAATCTGAATCAATCCATATATGAAAAAGATGAAACATAACAAAAACATTCATATTAAAAAAAGCATACAAAATGTTAATACATTATCCAAAAACCATGAACGGTTTAAATATTAAACATCCATAGTAAAACATATCACAAAACCATCATAACAATATTGAAGATTTCTATCAAAATAAATCTACTTCAAACAAGTATAAAATCCATTAAAGGATGTTGACATTGATGAAATCAAAACTATTTGAGAGAAATATCAATTTTTATTTCGAAATCATTTAAAATTAAAATAATTATAAAAGAAAACATTTATATTGAAAATATTATTTAAATAATGTAAGGGAAACTAAAATGGTGTTATAACAGAAGAGAATAATTTCACCCACCGTATAAGTTAAAAAAAATTCCTTAATTTTTAGAATGGTCATAAAGTACATTGTTTGGAAAATGATGGAATGATTCATGTCAAACCATTTTATAAAAATTAAAATATGGTTATAAATGACGATAACCCATATTCTAGTGAATAGTAATAATGTTTTGAAAATAATCTTTAAGAAACACATATGAGGATGATTAAGAAGTCTTAGCAGAGAGTTATGTAAAAAACAACCTCAAATAATAAAGAGATTGTGAAATAAACCCTTATCACGTACTTTCCCTTGGACAAGGGTATATTAACATACTATATACTAGTTATATCTATTTTAATAAATTATTCAAGAACTTCATACCAAAATATTATATCATATATGATCTTCTTATATTTCTTTGTTAATAATATTTTAGAAGTATCATTTTTTCGGGTGTTAAATGATTTTTTTACCATTATAAGTTTCGTTATGTAAGTCATATTTGTTATAGATAGGATGTATTTGATTCATATTCAGAATGATATTATGTTCATAAATATTATTTATAATAATAAAATGAAAATAATTCCTGAATCATTATGATGGGGAATGAATCTCACTGCATTCATAGAGACGATAACATCTACGTACGCATGAACAATATATCAATTATATATATATATATATATTAAAATGAATGAAAAACAAATGATACATATTTATATTATCGTTCTAGTATAATATAATATTATATATATGATATGTATGTTCTTTAACACCATCATTTATATGTTCTATGTATAGCGTGAACAAGTCATATCACTTTGAGGGGCGATAGTCCGTACTTCCTCAACTGAAATTATCATATATATTGAAGATGTAAAGAATAAATATTTGTTATAAAATATAATTACTGAAGATTATAGAAACAATAAATATAATATATATCATATTTATTTATAGTACCATCACAATGCCCACCAAAATAGGTGGTAGTAGAATATTGAACAATCATCATTTCGTGAGGCTGTAGTTTTCCGTCCAAAAAAACATAATATTTATACCCATTAGATGTTTATGTGTGTATGTATAGTTAAAATTCATCTCATAAAAACAACTATGTATATTTAAATACTTCTATTGTTATAAAATAATTTAGTAATGTGATTTTAGGGGTTTGGATATGTAAAATAAAATAAATGAACCTAAGAAGAGATGTTACCTTTAAATACGGTATCTTCTTTTGGTTTGAACCAAAATGACTCCTTGAAGTGACTTAGTCATAAAATAAGGGTTATAAGAGTAAAAGCGTGACTTAGAGAGCTTAATTACTATGAGTCTGTATGAGACAAGTGGCATTATAGGTGTGAAAAAACGGGTTATAGGTGAGGTATTTTTATAAGAAGGGGGAGGGGATCAGTAAGAATTATTGAAAATATTATTTTACTATATAATGATTTTCGATTTTTAAGGTCAAAATATCATTCTTTTCAAAGCTAAAATCCCTAATGTTCATAATAAAATCATCCAATAAAAATTATATAGATTTTGTTTATTGTTTTAATTTTTATAATCTCATTTTTTATATCATTTTTAATGTGGTAAACACTACATCTTTAATATTCCATAAATAATTATATTCATTTGATGTCTAATAATAATAAAAAAATTCTTCAACAAGGAAATTATTTTATCTTACAAATGAATATTTATATTTTGAAACAATAACTTATATAACCCCTTGTAAAATTTATTTTACTAAAAGATATATGTTTATGTCATTTTTACCTTTACATAAAATTAATTTATATAACCTGTCATTATCACACTCATGTGGATCTGTGGGGTCCCAAAATAGAACTAATGATTCCCATGGTCTGAAATTTATCAAAAAATCTTAATCAAACACATTTTAGTGTTATTTAATATTATTATAATAATATGTTTAAACCATTATTTACCAGATTTACCCTTTTACCCTAGTAAATAAAATATTTACTGAAGAATATATTCATACTGACTAATAATAAAAGTTTCCTATTTCCACAATTTGTGTCTCTTGATTCAAAATATAGAATCAATTTCTCAAAATTCAATAAATATATGTGAAAAAAATTAATTTAAAATTAATTTTCATTGTCAAAACAAAAAACATGTTTTTTAGAAATTATAACTATGAAATGATTGACACTGATTTATATCCAGTTTAAAAGTTAATTTACATCCAATGATATATATTATATTAAATGATTAAAATATAATCAAATGGTAATTTATAACATCTAAAATCTATAATTTAACAAAATAAATAATTTTTATTAAATAAGTAGTTTTTAATTAAAATATTATACTTTTCACTATTCATCAAAAAATTGAATGTTTTTAGAAGAGTACAAAAAATTCACCCTTTTGTTATTTTGACATTATGAATTCAAAAATGAATTCCATTTTGAAAAATAAAATTTATATAATTTCAAAAGGTTGGTATTATAATTTATAATGTTTTGTTTGATTGGTCGTGGTGCTCCATAATCTCGACGTTGCGTAGACCATAAAATATTGCATTATTAAATGGGAAGCATATTGTGGAAGATTGGGGTGTTACATTATCTCATCCTTCAAATAATTATGTCCTCTAAATTTCTAGAATATTTCTACTTAAAAATTTGTGGGTTTTTTTTTGTCATAAGTTCCTCGAGTTCCCATGTTTCCTCTTACATCTTATGATTTCTCTGGAGATCTGTTACCAGATTAGTTATCAAGTTTCTCAAAACTTGTTCTCTGGTATCAAGAATATTGATCGGCTCTTTAGAAAAATATATATCATGTTCCATTTCAACTTATTCAATGTTGAGTACATGCGTTGTATCAGGTGTCTATATTATCAACATGGATATGTAGAACACATCATGAACATTGCAAGGACATGGAGGCATTGTCACACGATAAGCTACAAATCAAATTCATTACAAAATTTAGAAAGGTATGATGATACTAGGACATAATTTCTCTTTCTTAGAGAATATTATCACACCATCCAATTGAGATAACTTCAGGAAAACATGATCTCATACTTAAAATTTCAAATCATTCCATCAGTTACCGGCATAGCTCTTTTGTCTACATTGGGATTCATTGATGTGGGTTTGGATAAACATCCTCTTTTCCATTTTTTTCTTAACATCTTATTTTCCTACATGTTTTCATTCACCAAAATCATCTCAAATTTTTGGGGTGAGACAATACATTTCAAATAATGCTTCATATATTTCCATTAGAATACTTGAATGGAAACTATTGTAATATAAAAATTCTACTAGAGGAAAATATTGATCACACATACAATGAATGTAAACTGAGAAAGATATAAACATGTATTCTAATGTTTTCATAGTCCATTCTGATTTTCCATCAGTTTGAGGGTGGTGGGCAGTTCTCAAACAACGTTTAGTATTCAAGGCCTTTTGATGAATTTTCTAGAAAAATGTTGTAAAATGGGGATCACAGTCATAATCAATCGATATGTGTACTCCCAGAAGTATTAAATAACAATTAATATATAGTCTTTCAAAAAATTGAAGTGGAGAATCTTCTCTAAAAACAAGAAAATGTGTTTTCTTGGTATGATGATCTATAATGACCCATATAGAATCATTATTCTAAGAGTTTTTATAATAGTAATCATGTGATTTTCAGGATCATAGTTTGTATTGGAGTATACCAAGATATAATAAATAAATAAAACTACAATGCCATCATGCTATTCATTCAAAATACTGTTCATTAGCTCTATAAAGACAAAGGGTGCATTAGTCAGTACAAAAGGCATTACCGTAAACTCATAATTCGTGTACCTAGTTTGAAAGACTATCATTGGAATGTCTTCCTTCATCACACACAACTAATCATAAATATATTGAATGTCAATAGTTGGAAATTTTTGAGCTCCGTGATGATTATAAAATAAATCATCAATGTGAGGTAGGGGATACATGTTCTTTATTGTTATAGAATTTATCTCCCGGTAGCTACTTCCATCCTCATAGATCTATCTTTCTTTATAACAAAATGAAAAGGGGATCACCATGGAAAATATATAGTGTAAATAAATCCATTATTACACAACCCCTATTGTGGTTTCTTTATATCCACTAATTCCACAGTGGACATTCGATAAGGGGTCTATGATATGGGTCTTATACCAGGAATTAAATAAATGGAAAAATCAATTTCAATTTCATAGTATGTACATGTAAATCCTCTAGAAATACATTAACATAATATTTTACAATATATAGATCCTCAATTTGACCATTATTTTCCTCATCCATGTTTATTTCAATCTCTTTCACCCCAATAAATGAATTTATTAGCGCTACATGGGTGGATCTATATAAGAATCAAATGGTGATGTTTATGCTATTTTGATAATGTATTCTAAATCATCATCATAAATTGTTACCTCCTTTTTATTAATGTAAATTTTATCATCATGTTTCAAATATCAATCCATAATAAGGATTATATAATATTAGACCATTGGTATGACAATGATATCACCAGATAATGAATATTTATATGCCCAAATGGGGAATGATTTAGAAAACATTTTTGCAATGATACATACCTTAAAAGTATGGACTGATAACTCACATGTTAAATCAAATTTTAAATATCTAAATTTCCGTGAAAACATGGAAGATAGAAATAAATTCAATTATCTTGATTCATATAATAAATTTGTTAAATTTGAGGAAATTATTAAATTTACTACCACCACATGTTTAAGTGCTTCAACCTCGGTAGTAGTGATCGCACAAGAATGAAATTTCTCCCTTGGCCTTTTCTGAGGTATGTTTATGTGGTGCTTGGAACATTCATTTTCATAATTCCCCATTTCATTACAATTGTAGAATTCAACATTAACAGTCTCTTTATTTATCTTGTAATCGCGGGCATGGTGGCCTTTTTCACCACACATGTAACAGACATCAATTCCCTTCAGGAAAGTACCATGGTTTTATTCCCACATTTACCTCATGATAGGTATTCATATTTTCCCTTCATACAATTAATTCTATTACCAGAGTGATCATCAGATCTCTTCTTTTATTGATTTAATTTTATGTCATATGACTTAGAGAATTCCTTTTCTGTCTTGATCGCACAAGATATAATATCTTCATATGATGATAAGGATTGTGAGAAAAGTGCTCGATTGTGAAATTGTTTAAACCCATAAAATAATATATCAATATTAATCCTTGGCTTATGTATAAAATTGACATCATTCCTTGATAACAATGTGAATTTGGCCTTATAATTTGTGACATTCATGTGCTTCTTTTTCCTCAGACTCAGAAATGTTTATTCTGTATCCACTCGGCGGTCATGAGGAAAGTATTTTTGTAATAAAATCCCTTTATACTGCCTTAATTCCTTATATAAAACATATTCATTCACTTTTATTCTTTGAATTAATGACCACCATTATTCTGCCTCTCCCATGATGTTATAAACTACAATGAATTTTTTTTTGCTTTTACTGCCCACAAAAGCATTAAATATTTTCTCTATGGAACATATCCATTGCTTATCTACAAATGGATTTGTAGTTCCATTGAATTTTGGTTGGTGTTTCCTCATGAATTGGTCTAACATTGATCCACCGGGTTGTGTATCATGGAACTCCATTTTGGTAATGTTTGTATTCAAAACCTAATCGTGTTGTCATAGTTTGGTGATAAGATGATAATCACCAGTTTCATCACCAGCTCAACTATAATTATCTTGAGTAATAGTAAAATCCCTATATGGATTATGAGAGTTGTTACGGTTCCCATTCCTTATATTATGTGCCATTTCTAAACAATTGCATATACAAGATTAGTTTATGAATTACAATACATAATTCCGAACATGTATAACACCTAACATAAATTAAATAGTTTATGGATATAATCCATAATCAGAAATATGATTTCATTGAGATGGTATATACTCATACATTATTCTTAATGGTTTATAAATAAAATGTGAATTATCCTATGCATATCCCCCAGTAGTACTGTAATCAAGAGTGCAGCACGGCCCATTGTCATGTACTATGATACCCTAGGTCAAGACCGAAATACCTTGTCAATGTTTTCACTACTAGGTACATTGATGCTAGAGCCACTTCTGACTGACCCTAGTATCCTAGTGTCGGTTCATTATTACATAACATTGGTATGATCATAATAGATAAATTCCTAAAAGGCTTACCATTTTAGTGGCCTTGTAATTAATAGACATATAAATAATTTTTACATTACAACATGAAATAAAAAGCAAAATAATTTTGTCTCTATTGAACACATTCATATCCCATAGCTTATCCCTGTAGTTCAACCATAAAATACTACTTCACATCCTGGGAGAAATAAAAATAGAAATGAGTTATCTCATATGTTTAGTAAGGATTATAGTATAGCAGAAAATATCATAGATAAATATAAATATTTAAGGAAATTTATAAAATTAAAAAAATCCTTTTAAATAGAATCGTCAGCATAATATAGAAACGATAAATCAAAAAATTCCATTTACTTATTAAAATGGGTATTCTACTTGTCTAATAATCACATGTAATATCAATAAAAAATTTCAAAATGATGGAATGCGTAATGCCAGATATCATAACCACATACTCAAGGCCTCGTTCCATGACTACAGATTTGATTTTTTCAAGGCCATGTGCCATGAAAGTATTTCGTCTCATAAGAGATACCGATGCATCAGGGATATATAATAGGATCCACTCATCCCTTAATAAGTCAAAAGCATTACTCATATGAAATGGTTGAATCATAGCATTATCATTTGTATTAAAATATCTAACTAAATGTTAATAAATTAACCATAAACCATGAATGGAATAAAAATAACACATCCACGTTAAAATAATCAAAAATCCTTCAATTTAATATGAAATATTTTTATCATAATAAATTAACTTAAAACATGTATTAAATCAATTAAAGGATGATGACATTTATGAAATCAAAACCTTTTGAGAGAAATATCTCTTTTTATTTGGAAATAATTTAAAATTCATGTAATTATAAAAAACATTTAATTTGTAAATACTTTTAAAAGCATTTAAGGGAAGCTTAATATGTGTTAAAATGATGGAGAATAAATTCCCCATCCATATATTTTTTAAAAACATTCAGACCATAGATTATCGAAAAGGAATTAATGAACCTTATTTGGAAAATAATAGAAATATTTCATTCAAACCATTTTATAAATAGTAAAACAAGTGTATAAATGAAATTATCCCATAGTCTAGTAAATATTAAAAATGTATTGCATCACATTTTTAAGAAACACGGATGTATATGATAAAGTGGTTCCAGTAGACACTTACGTAAAAACAACCTCGAATAATAAAGATATAGTGAAATTAACCTTACTTTGAACTTTCCCTTGGTCGAGTGTATTTTATCCTCCAATATAATAGTTAAAAAAAAATTATTAAATTTTAAAATAGATACATACATAAACATTATATCATTTATGACCACAAAATATTGTTTTTTTAATAATATTTTAGTAGTATAATTATTTCGGGTGATAACTGATTTGTTTTCCTTTATATGTTTTGTTATTTAAGTATTGATTTTTCTTTATAAGATGTATTTAATTAATAACCTATTTGATATAATGTTATTAAATTTTATTTTTAAAAATAAAATGGAATTAATTTGTGATTATTTAAGATGGGGAATGAATTTCATCACGTTCGTGTAGATGGTAATTTGTACGTATGCACGAATGCTACTTCCATTTCATTTATTATTTTAAATGGAATGAAAACCATATGATACACATATATATTATTATTAGAGTATAATATTATATTTTATATACATTAAATAATTTCATTAACACAATTCTTTTTATGTTCCATATATTGTAAGAACGAGTCATATCACTTTGAGGGGGTGGTAGACCGCACTTCCTCAAATGAAATTATCGTATATATATAACAAGAATTGAATAAAGTTATGAAATAAAAGATAATTAATAAAGATAATATATAAAATAAATTTATAAAAATCATATATAATTATAGTTTCATCATTATGGCCAACATAATTGGTGGTAGTAGAAGATTGAACAGTCATCATTCCGTGAGGCAGTAGTTCGTTGTCCATAGAAACATTATGTTCTATACGCACAAGATGGAGGTGTGTGTAAGTATATTTAAAATACATCAAATAAATACAACCTAGTATAATGAGGGAAATATTTTTGTTATTAATGAAATGAATAATGTGAGTTTACAGGGTCAGAGAATTAAAATAAAAGAAATTAACTAAAGAGGAGATGTTACCTTTAAATCGAGTAACTCCCTTTGGATGAAACCAAAAGGCTTCCTTGAAGTGACTTATTTTTATGCAATGGATTATAATAAGATTATAAGGATGTAGTTATATTAATTGTTTAGTGTTTGGATGAGCCATGTGGCATGATTGGTGTGATAAATTGGTTAGATGTGAGGGATTTTTATAAGATTGGGGAGGGGCTCTTTAGGAATGTTTGAAAATATTATTTTATTATTAAATGATTATCTGTTTATAAAGGACCAATAATCATTCAAGTAAAACATTGTTTCAATAATGTTGTATATAAAATCATCTAATAATTATTGGACAGGTTTTGGATATTGTTTTAATTTTTATAATCTCATTTATTTAAATCATTATTTAATGAGTTAAGCAATGCATCATTACTGTGTCATAAATAATTTTATTTAATTTATTTCTAAAATTTATAATAAATTTACGAAAATTTAGGATATATTTTTAGATTTTAAATTAATATTATTATTCAAAATGATAACTTAAATAACAACATTTAATAATTATTTTAATAAAATATATTTGTTTTTCTCATTTTTGTCCTTACATTAAATTAATTAATATAAAGTATCATTATCACTCTCAAATGGCACCAGGGGTTCCCAAAATCGAACCAAGGATTCCCATGGTCGCAAATGTATCATCCAATTTGAATTGTACAATGTTAGCATAATATAATTTTATTATAATAATATTTGTTTAGAGTTATTTACTTGATTTACCTTTTAACCATGATAAATAAAATATTTAATAAAGTAAATATTCATAATGTCTAAAAATTAAAGATACCTATTTGCCCAATTTGTACCTCCAGATTCAAAATATTGAATCCATTTTTCCAAATTAAAAAAATAGATGTTGCAGGAAATAATATAAAATTAATTCTTGTTGTCAAAACAAAAAAGGTTGTTTTTATGAAATAATAACTATAAAAAGATTGACACTTGTTTATGTCCAGTTTAAAAGTGAAATTAAATCCAATGGCCTAAATTATATTAAATGTTAAAAATATAATCTAATGATACATAAAAACCAAACAATAGTATAAAATAACATTATAAATTATTTCTATTAAAAAAGAAGTTTTTAATTAAAATTTAGTTTTTTTAGTATTCAACAAATTTTGAATGTTTTCATAAGAGTTCTAAAAATTCACCGTAACATAATTATGATATTCATAATAGATAAATTAAGTCCATTTTGAAATATAAAATTAATAAAATTTCCAAAAGTGGGTATTACGAATCAGAACATATTATTTTGATTGGTCGTGTGAGTTAGAATCTCGATGTTTCATACATCACAAACTATTGAATTATTCAACTGGAAACGTATCATGGAAGCTTGGGTTTTTATAATCATAAAGTTTAGATTGAAGGGTAATGAAGTTAGAAAACATTACATGTTGTAGAATGTAGTTTGTGAGTGTTTTTTGACTATCAATAGTCATCCCCCATTCCCTCATGAGTTGTATGGGTAGAAGGTGTATCCATTTCCCTCAGTTCATCAATGAAAATAACATTAATTGGTAAAAAAACCCAGTGTTTCTGTGATTTATTTACCATCTAAATGGGTTTTCTAAATTATTGAATCATATATAGATGTGTCTTTACATGAATGGGATTTATATAATTGTTGAAATATTTATATCATATTATTTATCTAATTCTTAAATTTTTATCACCCCTTATATTATTTTGTGTTATTTTTCACGTAGGTTATCAATAAGACATAAACATGAGTATATCATGATCAATGAATTATTATGTGGGTTTTTTGTTTAAATATAATAAAAATAATAGAATAATTATGTAATTTATTTCTTATTACACTGATATATATTTTTAAATAAAATTATTAGAAAATGTTATTGGTATGAAACAATTACTTATTTTGAATATATTATTTATTATTCTTAGCTCTTTTGTTTAGGACTATTAATTTTATAGTAATTATTATAGTTCATGTGACTAATAAAATATATAATATTTCTTAACTAAAACATATTTATTTCATAAAAGTCATATTTATCTTTTTAAAACCATTATTGGAAACAACTGGGAATGGAAGAAATTAAATACAGAATACATTGATCCAAGGATGTTGTATTATGCACATATTCATGGATGATGCTTTCATTTTAATAAAATAAGATAAATGTATAATATGATTATTTTTGTAATATAACTAAATATGTCATATATATCATATATATTTTTAAATATTACAATTCTGACCAACAATGATAGGGTTTGAATGAAACTGAAACATGATTATTCATGGAACTGATAGTGTACACATACACACATACACACATACACCAATTTCAAATATTCCTTTTTTATATTGGAAATTGGAAGGGTGTTTAATTTTTATACAATCATTACAAAAAAATATAAGAATAAATTATTCACGATTTTCATAATTAAAGGATGGTTGAATGGAATATTTGGAAGATAAAGTGCACATAATGAAATTTAATGGATTGGTTTAAAATTTATCCCTCACTACAATGATTATTTCAATTTAAAATTATATTAAACCACTAAGATGTACTCATTGGAGAAGAAATAAATAACACTAAGGGGTGATAAGAGTGTGAATAATTGGTGTTGGAATTGGTTAAACCTATTTCAGGTGGTAGTGGTGTCCAAATAAGTGAGGATATTAGTATCATTTTTATAAGGTAAATGGTACTGAGTTTTAGAAATTTTCAATAAATTTATAAGAATGGGATGTCACTATCCAGGAATATAGCCGTAAAATTGAGAAATAATACATATTATAATTGATAAGTTATTTAATGTCCTCAACTAAAAAATTTCACCAAAAAAATAAACGTGTTTGAGATCATTTACTCATTGTTTTTTATTTTTACCATTTCATCATTAATTGAATAACAAGTTATTATCCATTTGAGTTATCCTTTATGAGTATAAAATATAAATTCCCTTATAATATAATTTGGAAGAAAACAATCTATATTTTAAATCAATTTTATTTTATTCAATGTATAGAAGTGGAAAATATAATTTAGACATAAATGTTATATAATTTATCAATAAAAATAAATTATAAAAAAATGTTAATGATTCTCTAAAATTAAAAATATTATTTTGAAAACTGGAATAAATATAAAATTTTTTATAATATAAAAACTAATACATAAATAGTCTTCTACTAAATTATGATTTAAAAATTTTAAAAATAATTCTTCTAAATTAATAATTCTGAAATGATTGGTCTTTCTAAAATTTTATACAAAAAATATTTAGCAAAAATGTTTTTTTAAAAGAATATTAGAATTTTTATCATGTGATAATATTTCAAATATTAAAAAATGATTTTTTTGTTTTCTATTTATCGAAATATAATTAATAATATTATTTTATTATATAATATATTTATGGAAAAATAGTTTTTTATAGGAAACAATGATTTGGAATATAATATATTCATCAAATTGATTCCTATAAATTAAAAATTAATTTGTTCTAAAATTTTTATTCTTAAAAAAATATAATATACAAGAATGATACTAATTCTTCATATAATAAAGTATTATTTTCTTAGGAGAACTATATGAGTCTATATATGATATGAAATTTTTATTGTTTTTTCTATTTTATTATATATATAAATATATATATGAAACATAATTCGGTACAACTACTTATACATACCTATAATATTCCAACCATGAATTATTATATATACGTTTTTTGGTGTGGTGTTTAAATAATTCCCTTGATTTTGTTTTCATTATGGTGGAATAAATTACTCAAACATTGGTTTTTACACATAAAAATTCATCATGTAACATCAATTTAAAAAAACACTGTCTAATTATATGTTAATAAATGTTAAATCATCGAATTATTTTTATTTCATACTTTAATCACCTATTAGTATATCCATTCAAATTTAAATTATTTTAGTCTCACAGTATTTCTCAATGTAGTGAGGGAATATAATTGTTTCTCAACTCTATTACTATCACTCTCACCATATGATATATTATTATCCACAAATAAACATAGCTCAAATACTATCATTGTTTGATTATTCTTAAAACTAATTCATGTTATATCAATAATATAATTTTCCTTATCTCATGTCATCAATAAATCCAACTATTGAATGTGAACAACCCATTATATTCTCTACATGTTATATGAACATAGAAACACTCTTGGGAAAATTTTGTTGAACTAAAATTCGTTTCAACCAGAGAATAATTGGAAAAATATTTTCCCTTACAACCACAAAAACATATTCAAATAATTCTGGTATGAGACATATCCCATAAATACATTTCTTATATTTCATATATGTGTATCTTTAATATCAATAATTTAATTTATTTTTCCCACATGAAGTGTAATTTTATATTTTGATATGAAATCTACAATAGGTACCAATATGACAATACCAATCACATGTTCACAAGACATCAATGTGTTATTTTTTGTGAATTAGGAACTAATGATAGGTTTCTTTTATAAGAAATTCATTTGAAATATCTAGTGCCTATATATCTCAATCAAACAAGAGTATAAAGACCCATATATACCATAAAGAGGTGACAAACCATTATATTTAGTTATATCACCATCCTAAAAAAAACTAATCATTATTGTGATCACATGGTTTCCACACTAAGGGTATTTATTATTTACTTGTATAGGAAAAATTTTTGGATGAAAATTTTATGATTCTATCTTATATAGTCAATTAATTAATATTTCGACATAACCACTAGATATATGTCATCCATTTTGGTTATTACCCATCCCACAAAACATACTCTTTTTTTATTATATAAATATTCATATTGAATAAATAATTACTGTGTAACTCATACGAAGGTGTTTTTCATTACCTAATTTATAAATTTAATGTTAAATAAATAAGTTATTTATGAATCTACCATATAATTTATTTTTGATATGATAAATGATCAGTGTAAATTTCAATATTAAATTCTATAATATTTATCATATATTAATATTCCATTTCATATGATCATATTTACTAGTTATGATGCAAGAAATCAACATCGTATTATTATCATTGAATTGTATGTCAGTTATATGATTTGATTCTAAAGGATAACAACACAAAATACCTCTTGTTTTTGTTATTTTAATATTTTGATTTTTATGGTCATAATGTTTTATATATATTAGAAAGAATAAAAAATCCCCCTTTTCCTTGAGTACTCCATAAAATGAACTAATAAATATATCATATTATTTCAGGGTACTCCCATGTGAAATGGATAAGAAAATATGTATATTCAATATCTATCAGTGGAATGTATGATGTATTGAAGTAAAATAAAACTAGATAACATGGGTAGTATGATTAGTTTAAGAATAAATTTCATTAAGTAGAGTTTTATATTTTCTATTTAGATAACTATTAAAAAATCTCATTAATATATTTATGGTAATATAGTAAAGAACAATAAAAATTCTATGTAAAATATAATGTTGATTGGGGAATCAATTTATGATTTTACGAATATTAATATAGTGTAGTGATTATTGTTTAAATTAAACAGTAATAATGCATAATTTTTTTGTAAATTATAAAATTCTGACATTATTTCTACGATTATAGTCAAATACTAAATTTCCATTGAAAATTAAAATGTCACTTATATGTCCATTTATTGAGAGTTGGCTGCTAATTTTGAACAAAAAAGGATTAAACGACCCCGTCATCTTATATAATGATGTATAGAATTTGTTTTTTATAGTTATAGAATTTATTTATATGAGTTCCCAAACAAGGAAGAGGAAAAAAGTAAAATTTTGAATAACTTGTTATTAGGAATGAAGATAAAAAACATGTAATATTATAGTTGGGGGTGAAAAAATAAACTAATCTTCATTTGAATTCATTGGGATTGAAATGTAACATCGATAGATCATTTATACGATAGTGTAGTCGATGATAGAATCAACATATTAGTTTTAATCTTATTTAATTTAGTTAACTTGGTTCCCTTAAACCAAATTATTATTTTACTTTTGAAAACCATAATATTAATAAACATTATATCAAATTATGGTTTACTTTGGAATAAAATTAATATTATATTATTCATACCATATATATCATATTGAAAGGTTATACTAGTTTTTATCTATAATATGAACCATGAAAGGATTTGAAATTATGAACTTAAATAATTATTATTGTCAAGATACTATCAATATGATGTGACACAAATGTTTTCTGACTATATGGTACAAGGGGATCATAAGAAATTTGCATTCTTCTCTTGAATTTTTTTAGTTGTTATAGTCAATGATATGATGTTATATGTAATGAATATATACATAATGTTCCAAATGATATATGTATCGATGTATATTATAAAATAAATATTATTTTATTTGTATTTAAACATAATGAGTATCAAGTAACACATTCATTGATATACGATTGAAAAACACTATGAAATATTCAAATCTAAGTCATCCTTTCTAAAATGATATCAATCCGAATATATTCTAATCAATTATTATTTAACTATTAGATTTTGTCTAATTATAATATATTATCAACATGTTATTACACATGTAAAATAGTTCAATTATTAATATAAATCATTCTATATGTATATATTAAAATATCAACATTTAAATAAATAGTAAACAATTATTTAGATTATATGAGTTCAAATATATAAATTTGATAAGTCCCATAACATGTCCAAAAATACTTATTTCTATTTATCAAACATTTAATATTAACACATTTATAATAATTAATAATTTTATTATTTATACTATATTATAATAAATTGTATATTCACTAAAACAATTGACTACAAATTGATCCAAAATATTTTTATAAGAAAATTATTATTTATATTTATGTAATATCTAAAAAGTGATTCTATAAATATATTTTAGTACCTTTTTCAGAATAAAATATTTATAATATTGAACTCACATATTCTGTTCTTGGAATACAGGAGACTGAATATATGAATGAAAAATAACATTCACAATTATAAATCAATATTATGAATTTATTATTTATAATTAATATATATATATATTCAATAAATATTATTATAATTAAAGTTATTCATTTCCTTGGATGAACAAGGCCTCATTCCTCATGTAATTAGATAAAATTAAATGATTTCCATTTTTAGTTTTAGGAAACACACAGAAGTTCCCATAGATAAAAAAATTACATGATAATGTTGAAAACCATCGTAAAAATTATACTACACAATATAATGATTTCCTCTCAATATATCATAAATCCATATTCAAAAAATATACATAGAGCTATATATATAGATTATATTTCATTATCTTTCCAAAATTAAATCATTAATAAGATTTTATTGAATTGGATTTAATCAAACAAATTCGTTTTGAGTAATTTTGAAGAGATATGTTTTTCATCAAATTAGAATTGAAAAATAATTTTAGTTACTTGTTTAATTACTTCCATACCAATTAATATAAACCAAACATATAAACCCTTATAGTGAGAATAGTTTTGTCATTTTATCATTCATATATCAATTAAAGAGTTTGTTGATACTTATTATGTTAAAATACCAATATAAAAATATTTATATAACAATATTTATTGATAGATAAATCATGTGTGAATTTTATATATTACTTTTTACTCATAAAATAATATTAGAGACATTAAGATCAACTAATGTAATGAGAACATTACAAATTTATTATGAATCTCTAGGACAATATAGCCAGATAAAATTTGTGTCACATAATATTGACAATTTCTTGACTATAATAATTATTTTTATCCATAATTTAAAATCATTTTTTTGTTATTAATATATATCAAAACTAGTACAACCATTCAATATGATATATATGTTATGGATAATATGATATTAATTTTACACCATAAAAACCATAATTGTATAAAATAATTATTAATATTAGGGTTATCAAAAGTATAATAGTTATTTTTTTATAGGTAAACCACTCAACTACATTAATTGGATTATAAATAATTTTTTTATTTGATCTTTGACAACTTAATGATATAAATGTTCTATCACTGTTACATATCGTTCCAAATGGATTTCCATGGTGATTAGTTTTCTCTATCACTACCCTAAATATAATATACAATTTTTTTTACCTCCATTCCATCCAGTAGGTAGTTCAAAAATTTCTCAGATTTTTCTATAATTCTTATAAAACTCATCATAACAAATATTATAACAATAATCCTCTCATTAATTCCATCATTATATAATTTTATGATATTTATAATTAATAAATGTATTCATGTAGTATTTCTAATTAATATAAACACAAATTAGTACTCTATATTAAGATTCGTAAAACCATACATGGATTCTGAAATCCATGTTATCATTTTCATGGAATCTATATTATTCATGACTATATTATCATAAATATCTCTATAATATTTGTATTAGTTATCTAATTATAAAATATCAAACTATACAAAATTTCAATCATTCATATATTAATCACATTTCACATGATATTTAGTTTTATTTTACTTTATAACATCACACATTCCACTAGAAGAGATTTTATATATACTATCTTATCCATTCATCATTGGAGTACCCATAATCCAATAAAATATGTTATTAAACATCAATGATAATTTTTTGAACTATATTCAATGTCAAAAATAGTATCACATATGACCCTTTTACCCATTTATGTAAATGTTATATTGAGTTGTATTTCATAATTTGATTAACCATAAGTCGATTTGGAAGATCATAATTCCAATTAATTTTCAAATTTTTCATAAAATGCGATATATTATATTTAATTACTATATTATTGGTAGGTAAAGCTATGACTAAATTAATTAAATGATCATTATTCACACATTTTGAACTCCAAATACATTAGAATATATTCCCAATTTCAATTAGTTTTCCATTTCCTATATCTTTTAACCCAAATCAATTATAATTCTATTTCATTTAAAACCCATATAAATACTAAATAAGAATATCATTATTCTTGTAAAGTATCCCTCTCAACAATTTCATTAATGCGCTTCGTGAAGCCAATCAATTGGAAGATTCTCTTTCGAAAAGAGAAATAACAAAGGTCGCCTCTAGATGGTCTTTCACAGCTCCAGAGTATTGTAGCCATATTGTTAATTCTGATTATTGTGGTATGGTTTATACCCACTTCTGTAAGACTATTTTGTAACTCTATGCATTGTAATACTTCTTTTGGTTTAATATAAATGGATTAGGCTACTGTTTGTATCCCTAATTTTTCTAGTATCTATCTCAACATGATGAAATATGTGAAAAAATTCATCATATTGAAGTATTATATCAAATTATATAAATCATATAAATCTCTAGGGTATGTCTCATGAAGTAGTATATTTGGTTACATCTCATATAATCAACATATTAAAATTCCAAAATAAAAACCGTCATGATCTCACCTATAATATTTTTCACAATAAACATCATGTTCAATATATTATAGTTGTAAAATCTATATGAATATTTTTTATATCAATTTTAAATGATTCTTATTGTTGTAGTTGCCAAATTTATGTCTGATTTCATAAAAATCCCATACTGTGTATATTTTTATAAAATTTAACAATTATTTTTCAAAATATTAATTTACAAATGAGTTATTTATTATTTGAAAAAAAATCTAAATTCAAATATATTCAATAAAATCTCTTGTGACATTATTAGTCAATGATGATGAAAAAATTCAATCCAATTTCAATCATTTCCAAATATCATAGTACATAGAAAACATCTAAGAATCATAAATTATAATTAAATATTAAACTGAAATTTTAATAAATACTATCATAATTATATAATTTGTTTAAACAATAATTATCTACCATACTAGTTCTATCATGTAAAAAATATAACATTATTTTCTATTTTGACATATCGTAACCCCATATAAATATTTAATAATTTGAAAATAATTTATATAAAATGTTTTCTTAAATTATTAAAATTCCATAAACTCATATCATACCAATGATTTCAAATGAATGTCCAATAATTACACTATGTTATATTTATCATTGTTATGTGTATACTTACTAGTGGTGAATGTAAGATAATATCACATTGGGTTATTATACCATTACAAGAATTAAATTAAATATTTGAAAAATAATATGAATTTCTATAAAATTTGTAATAGCATTGTGTAATTAATGAATGTAAAATTATTTAAAATCCATAAATAAACTATACCTTATATTTATAAAATGATTCCAATTTAAATAATACCGTAATATAACCTAAAGAATTTTTCTCAATATGGTGATCAAATTTTTATATAATATATAATTATTATAAAATTAAATATTGATACATTGTTACAGGTCATCATCCTTTACCTAAACATGTCCTAAATTACCTCACATGAATCTATATCGTACTCAAATAGTTGATCCCTCTCCATGAAATTAATTTTATACATAATTATCTTGTATCCATTTATTCTCACAAAAAGAGTTTCAGTATCAAATAATGATGGTTTACATCAATTTTAATAAAAATGAAAACACACATACATACACGAACATATATGTATGTATGTCTGTACAAATACCTGTGAAATTTAATATTAATGTAACAAAAAATAGTATTCTCTTAATTTTCCTTTCAACATGGTATTTTATGGGACACCCAAAATATTAACTCAAATTGTTTTTCTCTAAGATTATATTGATATAAAAATTCCTTGAGAATGATTATATTAACTATGTAGTTATACCATGAACTTTTTCTTTTTAAAATTTGGATAGATCATTCAAAATTATTACCATGGATTCTTTTGAATTATTGCCTCATATTAAATGTATGTTAAAATGTAAATGGATGGTAACCTTATTGAATACTATTTCAAATATAAAATATGAATTTATTAATAGTTTTATGAATGTTGAAAATGGAATATACAATGAAAGAATAGTCTGAGACAAAGTCTCAGACCATTTATTAAGAATGGAAAAGTCCAGTGAACATGCAAACATACAAGAGGTACTAGTTACATGTCATAAAAGTCATACCCATCTCTGCACCCATGAAAATACTCTGCAATCACTAAGTCCCATTCTGAGCTCTCATAATGCTTGAGGATATTTTCATACATCCTTCGGAGTTTTAGTTTCTCTAGAGATATCAATTCCTTGAGGATTTCTTGATAGAGGACCTAGTTGCCACCAGCTTTGGCAAATCAGAATAGTTCTTCCTCGACCTTCTTTTAACTGGAGGAGGGTCCTCTATTCTAGACTTATTCTTCCCATCCATGACAGCATCACTGTAAGAGGGCTTGACCAAACCATTTTTATTTTATTTATCACTCTTTGACACATCCCCCCATTTCCCAGTGACAGGAGTAGCTTGGCTAGCAGTATGGACCTGTTCATATCATCCATTATTATCAATCATAGAGAAACACCATGGGGGCTCCACAAATTCATGACCAGAATCAACTTCCTTCCTCAAACCACCCTCCAAGTCAATCTTCAAGCTTTCATTACTCATTGAAGAGCTCCCCTCCACTTCATCATGAGACAATTCCTAGAATTGAGTGCAAGTGTCATGTGTGATCAGAAAACCACCCTCAGATTTTGCCTACACATTCTCCTGGATAGTCTTACAAAGAGTACTTCCATAATGTATTGGACCATCACCGGATATACATAAAAGAAAATCTCCCTCCTTATATACATCAACACAATAAATACACATCCCACTAATCTCATCAACAACAGCCTGGCTGAGCCGATTTACACGATGCAGAGCAGCCCTTGAGGAATCAATCACTCCCAAACTGCCTCCAGAACCATCACCAGGACCAGGACCATTCACACTAGTACTCAATTGAAGTTCAGGCTTCAATATATCAAATACCATAGCCACATATTGTTTACTGTGTTCCCCCACTATTTTCTCCAACACTGAACCACCCATCTCAACAGCACTGCCATGCTTGCTAGCATCTGTGCAGAATGGCCCCTGACAAGATGATCTACCAGGCTTCTTCAAC
This sequence comes from Viscum album, assembly GCA_963277665.1. Lineage (NCBI taxonomy): Eukaryota > Viridiplantae > Streptophyta > Magnoliopsida > Santalales > Viscaceae > Viscum > Viscum album. The sequence goes on along the minus strand of OY728165.1, from coordinate 666,059,031 downwards.
ACAGCAGTTGAAAATATTCTCATTATTCCACCAAGACTGTAACTATCCATTGACCCAGGCACCAACAGCTCGAGTAGTAGTAAACCCAATCCTAAAAAACAACTACTTCCTCCATTGGAACTCCTCACCGACAGTAATCTATATCCAATATCCCAGTGTCCTCGAATCATCCACCTCAACGCAAATACATGGATTAACCGGGTGACTCACATAGGATGTGGGAACATCAAAACATAAAAATCAACCTACCAAGTTACCAATAATATGGATTATTGAGGGATTTTTGAAGGGAAAAGGGAGATATGGAAGACTTACCAATGTCGTTACCGCAGGAGGATCTATATTCATGTAAAGGTCAAATGACCAGTGAAGAAGGGAAGATTTTCATTTGTTGCCTCTTCGAGGAGCTCTGTACCAAGAACAATTCAAGTCATCCTCCAAGGAAAAATATTTCAACATGTGATGTTTATCAATCAAACTGATAACTACACTGTCCTATAAATCCCATTTACTGATCACAAAATGATCGAAATAATCAACTGAAGGTCATCGATGCGAAAACTGGGCAACCAGGGTCAGATCCATGAAACTGGAGGCCTCAGAGAATTATGATAACGTGATCGAGAGCTAGGGTTCTCCAATGTAATGTTCTGGAACTTTTGGTCTTATAGTAATCGACGGAAAGTTAGGAAGGAAACTATGGTTCGAAAATGGAACAAAGGGCCCCCGTGACCCCCGATGCGGTGAAGCCAGCCCGTCCTTCCCCCTCCCACTGCCAGGAAGGGGGGGATCCATTATCAATCATCATCTAGGGCATCACCTCTCCATAGAAATCACCTATTCCAAATGAGTTGTGTGTAATGAGGTATTGGTGATTTCCACGCCACGCATATTCATAGTCTCATTCACCACCTGTGCTCTGCTCATCCCCAGCTAAATTCGAGTGTGGCGGGACTCGAACTAGCTCCAATTCATTTCCCAGGGAGTGGCCGCCTTACCCGGTACCACCAAACCAAAACGTGTTGTGGGTAATGAGGTATTGGTGATTTCCACCCCATGCTAATTCTGGGCCCCATTCAACAACTGTGTGCAACTCGTCCATAGCTAAATTCGAGTGTGGAGAGACTCGAACATGAGCCAATTCTTTTTCCAGGGATTTTCCAACTTACACGGTACCACTAATCCCACCTCGGTCGGCTTAAACGAGTTGTGGGTAATGCAGTATTGGTGATTGCCATTCCATGCACATTTTGTGCCCCATTCACCACCTGCACGCCGCTCGTCCCCAAATAAATTTGAGTGTGGAGGGACTCAAAACCGTACCTATTCAGTTTCTAGGGAGTGGCCGCCTTATGCGGTACCACTAAGACATATCAAAATCTATTGGATTCTTGTCTAATTTTTTCCATTCTGAATATTATATATCTTTAAAACATCCATGAAATTTTTCTCATATGATAAAAATAATTAATTACAATTGGTATATCACCATGAGTCAAGAAAATTGGTTGATCATATTCCTATCCACTTCCACATTTTATGTATTATCACTCAAAATCATCACAGATAAGATGGTGCTGCAGCAGACATATGTCATAGGTCATTAATTATTCATGGATATAACACATATTTCATAAAATATAAAAATCATCAAGAGGTTAGAGAAAATCTTCATTCATTGAAGATAAATCATCTTAATAGTGGTTAATAACATATCTTAATTCCTCATGTTGTCATTAATATACCGGTCTTGTTCTCCTCATCCTCTCAATACACTGTTCCTGGATCCATCCCATGTGAAATATATATGTAAAGTCACAATCATATTAAATTCACTTCCACACACAAATCTTTGGATATTGATATAATAATAATCATAAAATGATACAAAATTTTTTATTTTAAAGAAATAAATATATCAAATTATTACATCAATGGAATTCTAGTAACTAATATACTATTTTGGAAACACTATCCCTCACAAAAATATTTTCAATGAGGAAATACAATTATGGATATAACATCCCATTATTTAGGACCAAAAATATCCATGACATTATAAATTTGATATCCCATTCATATATGGGGTTTTCATCCCTATCTCTGGATTTCCTATTATCAAATAATGTGGTTCGACATAGGTATTTTTTCATCCAGTGTTCTTAAGTGATATCTTCATTAAAATTGTTCCATGAATCTAGTATAGGCTCTTATGGCAGTGCAGTTTTGTTATCCCAATATTTTCTATATGTTTTCAAGTGTGTGGTTTGTGGTTTAGTTATTGAAAATTATTTTATGAATTTGGATTATATTATTGATTTATATATGTGTTATATGGGTTAATTATGTGGTGAGAAAGATGTTTTGGATGGGTTTTGACATTCACATGCAGTGAAATGGATTTTATAAAAAAATATTGATTCATTTATATGTGTAAATCGTTGTAATGGTTTTTGAAAATGATATATGAATAGTGTGAAAGGTATGAAATTTTATTTCAAATTATCGTGAGGTGATTTTTTGTTTAAAACATGGTTTTCAAGAGGAATGAGCTTTATGTCATGTTTTCTGCCTTTTTTACAATTAATGTGATCTGTGAATTTTGTAAATTATGGGATGAAAATAATAAAAAATATTTTGGGTTATATGATTATTTGAAAGGGTATTGGATTATGGGTATGGTTGCCATATTTATTTATTCATTTTGTGTTTCAAAATGGGTTTCATGGTTTTTGAATGTAGTGTGAAAATTTTTTTTTATGTGGTTTTTTGTATGAGAAATTGAAAGCGGTTTTGGGTATGGAAGATGGTGATTTTTGTTGGATTATTTTTGAATGAGGTAATATCCTCAGGTGTTTATGATGCATGGAATGTATTGGTGAATGTGATTATTTATGTTATATGTGAAATGGAATTTGAACATAAATGGAATCATGAGTCTCTATGATGGTGAACGAGAACTAGTATTAAGGGTTATTTGGATGCGGTTTTGTCCCAAATTCATCTAGATGTATAGACGATTTAATGAATAAATAAACATATGGTATGATATGGGACCACTGGATCCATGGATGTGTAATCCTAAAGCGGTTTGTGGGTTGGAATTGGGTTTTTATTGTCTTAAGATATGTATACCATTGGACTATGGTAAAGGATCCCCACTAATATCTCATTAATAAAAAATCTATTGGTATTTTAGTTAGGGATATTTATAATTAATGTATGAGGTTTCAAGATTCTTTTTACAGATAGTTACATATATTAATTTTTCCATGATTCTCCCTTATGACATTACATTTTTTGATGCGGTGATAATCGTCATCAAATGGAAGAACATGTGTAAATTTTCATACTAAATAAAGAATAATTTGAAAAAAATATTTTTATTATAATAAGTATTTTGTTAGAATGCATTCCCAAAAAAATTTATGTTATCCTTATTAAAATTTTCATGTAGATTTTTATTCTGATGTTATATCATGTAATCTCTTTCCATTTGGTAACATCCTACTGGGTTTTTGATCACACCCTACATACTTGTTTGGGTGTATGTATACTATGTTATATATAACCCAGGTAATGGAATTTTGTACTCTGAGGGTGATTGTGTATCTAATTTCTATTAATCTTGTTCTTTTGTGTTAGTGGGTGTGGATTGAGGCATATGTACCTACTATTTCATAGAGATTTAGGGATTTTATTTGTTCCCTTTCTGTTTTAATAGTTTTGGTTTTGGTTATTGTTTTAAAAACTTTAATCATGAAATTGTTGTATCTCATTTGATTATGGTAATAAGTCATCTTGATATTAATAATTTTTTGTTATTTAAGATTATATAATTATGTGTAATTAATACCAATGAATATTATTGATACCCTTGATCTAGTTCCATCCCATGGGGACTAGGATTTCCCTACAGTCCATGACATTAAATTGGATGGATTTCAAGTTGGATGAAATCCGAGTTCATTTCATGAAAGAATAGAATTAAATGAGGTCAAAATCATTTGGATCATGATTTTTGGGAATGAATCTCGATAGATTGAAGTAGGATTCTCATTACATGTGGTACATGATGCGAGTGGGGTGTTTGGAAAACACACCGCAAAACATGGCTTCAGTCACCATTGGATGTTGCGATTAATTTTACATCTCCTCAAGGTGAGTCATATTGGTTACAAACAATATATGGACACTATGATAGGGTGTTGTTTTTTGGTTGGCTCATTAACGTTATGAATTTGGATATATATATATTTATTGAAGTTTTTAACATTTTTGTTGTTCCTGAAAATTTTCATATCATGTGTTGATGTTTATTCTGTGTGGTTGTTTCTTATTTTATTAAAGGGCCTCAGAGAATTACAACACTAATGACAGAAGAAGCTGAAGAGAGTTCTCTATCACCCATTAATCAGAAGATAATGGATGATTTAGTTTAGTCTATCCATGAATTGATACAAGGAGAGAGCACTAGCCTTTCTCAGGTCAGAGAAACAGAATTAGTTCATAGAAAGGGAAAGGCCCACGAGTTCCTCATGAATAATCCTCTTTATTTCTAAGGTATCATAAAACCTCGGGATTCATAGGAGTGTCTTGAGATGATACAGTGGGTTTTCCTGTTTCATGATACATTTATGTTGGATATTTTGAAATGTGTTCCATTTATGTTGGAAGGTTCTAGATAAAAGTGGTGGTAATTAGTGTCGCAAGATAGAAACTAAGTGGAGACTGTTTGGAAAGATGTCAAGGTCTTTTTAAACAATCATTATTTTCATGAGGTTTTAATATTTTATAAATTTTTGGAGTTTATTATGCATAACTATGGGGAAAATACTATGATGGATTATGTAATAGCTTCATAGAGGCAGTTCAGTATACACCAGATCATATTTACAATGAGCTCATGAAGGATTAAAAGTTTGAGATGGGGTTGTAGCGAAAGATATAATATCATGTTTTCTTTTTCATGATGAAAAATAATAATGATGTGGTAAATCAGGCTATGATGATTTAAATTGATTTTAGTTTCTCATCTAGTTTCTCTATAATAGTTGATGGTATGGGTAGGGGTAATTTAAGTGAGAAGAAGAAGAGGAGAGACGATAATGGGAAGTTGAGAGACGGTAGTTTATTCCATACTTCATGGATGTCTTCATCAGCACCTTTTGAAGCTTGGGTTGTTGTAGTCCATGGATGATATTATGAACCTTCATCTAAATGAAATGGATGAATATATGATTTTTAGAAATTTTATATCATTAATAAAATATTTCATATAATATATCGTTAATGTCTATTTTAACTCTTAATTACATTGAAACTAATAAAATAATAAAAAGGTAAATTTTAAACCAGGTATATTATCACATCCTTTAAATATAATTTTATCCTATAAAAATAAATGATCAATATATTAATTTACATTAATTTTTATTTTATTGTTATTAATAAAATTTATCTGATTTTCCTATTTATTGAATAATTATTGTGACAACATTTTTTAAACATTTATCGTACATATTTTTTGAAGAAGAATTAAAAATAAATTACCATTATGTATAAAAGTAACTTTTATTTCAAATTAATTTTCATAAAAGAACATATCATATAGTTAACCATATGGTAAAAATATCATACTTATTAAAAATAAAGTTGTTAATTTTATTTAATTTTATTTTATTTTAATTTTATAATGGTTATTATCACTCCCAAATTGAAAAAATGGAGATATAATCCAATATTAGATGATTATGGATGAAATATACTCATAAAAAAAACATTATAGAATCACTAGGGTTATTTTATTTTTCATATCATATAATTTAATCATTATTTACATGATTAATTGCTTACCATGGTAAAAAATAATAATAAGATTATCATTTATATTGGAAATTATTATAAGGGTCTCATTTTAGAAATATGTACGCATTGATTCAAAATTTGGAATCCATTTATAAAATTTAATACCTAGACATTTCATAATTTAATTTAAAATAAAATGGTAAAACACGATGTAAAACGACTGTTCAAAAAGATAACTTTTTGAAATATATATTATATTTATACTAAATTCATTTATAATAAATATTTTAAAAAAATTCTTTATTATTTTAATCTTATAACAACTTGTATAATTATAAAACTAACCTAAAATAGGAATTTTAATTATAAATTCAAATAATCAAAATACAATTTTGAAAAAACTAAGTATTTTTCATTATTAATTGAATTTTTTTTCAAAACATTATAAAAAATTAAACATAAAATAATTTTTATTTTAGGAATTGAAAACTAAAAAACAATCACAGACATTTTTATAATAAAATAATTAATTATTATAATATTCACTCATAAAAATCATGATTACTCATTTGTGAAGAAGACATTTTTTTAATGAATAAAGGAATATTACAAAAAAATGTGTACATATTTTAAAGGCAAAATATAATAAATTTTCAAGGACTAATATAGTTATATATTTTATATTTTCATTAATTCTAATCCTTTTATGAAAAATTATTTTCTATGTTAAAATTTTCAGCATAAAATAACAATAATTCATAGTTCATTTTTTCTCAATGTTGTGAATCTTGAATTCTATCAAACATAGAATGTAAATTTAAAATAAAAGGATATTAAATTATCCTCATTTAATAGATTTCATTTTAAAAATGTAAATTCAGGTATAGATACAATTTTTTTACTTTTTAATATATGATTGTTGAAATCCCACCTCAAAAAATGGTTTAATAAACCTTCTACCTAAAAACGAAGGTATAAATATCATTTGAAATAATATATAACTAGGATTGCCTAAATTAATTTATTATGGGGTTGTGAAAATAGGGATATGGTTAAAAATACAATATTACATGGACTGATAACGAGTTTTAAATATCATATTCATGACAATTTAAGAATTTAAAAAACTATAAATCTATGATGGGATAAAATACCATTGTTTTCATAGTAAGAATATTAAACTGATAATGTTTTTTTCAACATCCTTATCACTAATTTAAGTATTATCTTTAATATTTATAATAAAAACGTATGGATGTAAACGTACTTTTCAATAACGATTTCAAATTGTAATCAGTTTTCCCCACAAACTCATAATTTTATTCCTAATAATGAGAAATCAATATATTTTGTTTCCTTCTTTAATAAATAGAATAAAATTATATGGGATAATATAATCCATTAAAGGTAAAACAGATATATTGACTATAATTTGATATTATATAAAAAAAATGTTTGGAAAATCTATGATATATTAAAAAATACATAATACATTACACAAATGAATTCGACATTAATTTTCAAAATTTCATAGTAGATCCAAATATTCTATTAAGATTACTCCTAAAATAAATATCCTTTAATTATATTCAAATTTAATGAATATGAGAGAATTCAAAAAATCAGATGGATTTTCATAAGTAGTCATCCAAGATAAATTTAATTTTTTTGACAAAATAACATATATGACACATAATGTATCATAAAAATGTCATTTACCTTGTAAAATAATATATTTTATATGATAATAATTCATTTTAATAAAATAAATCATTACTTTAAAATCATTACACCTCTATAATATTATTCAACCTTTATACATCAAATAATATCGCATAATATTATGTTTATCTTAAACAAATTAGGTTCCCAAAATAGTGATCTTTTTCTGAAGTAAAATTAATCACATAATCTCCAAACATTTTTTCAATTTTAGGGTTTCTGTATGGTAAGTAAAATATCCCAAAAATCGATATTAACATTATTTTCTAGATAAATTAAATAAAGGGATTTTTTCACCCTTCGAATGAAATCACATAGGTTAATGGTATGTGATGCAGCCTTTCCCCCATCCATTGTGGGTACAAGTCATTCAATCATTCGGGATGTGACATGTTTTTATAGGCCAAATGGTTTTCCATTTTAGAAAACTGTACTAATTTAATCCATATAACATTATTATAATTTTAATTAACATCGTAAATAATAATCCCAATATATTCCACATTAATGATATGTTTTGATATAAAAGGATATCTCATACCATTTAAACTACATCACCAAAAATGTAATAGACCATAATTTTTTTCATATAAATGACTTTAGAATCTGTAATAGTTTCCTCTAATTTTACTGAAATTCCATTAAAATGAACGATAATTTCTCATCAAATAATCATTTCAATGATAAACGTAATGGTTACATAAACTTGAAAAATATGTTTCTCTAAATTTACATCAATCACATTAATCGTCAACATATTTCTAATTATTTTTGTCTTCCTTATATCATAATTATTTAATCCATATATGTATAAACCAAAATGGATTGGGAGTTCATATCGACAAATGGATTGTGAGTTCATATCGATAAAATCAAAATATACATTATTATGACTAGGATAATAAATATAATATAACAGTTTATGTTATCTTAGACTAATTTTATTTATTCAAAATATATGTTATTCTCCCTAATATGCCATCCCCCGTGGTTATAATGGAATTTAAACATATGTTAAAATCAAATCATAACCTATATAGTTTTCTAAGCACTACTCTAACTTCAATTTTAGGGACTTTTCCTTAGTAATTACATATTATAGTGACTTGAATCAATAATTCAAATTATTACATTCTTAATGATATTTTAATATACGTTTTGTAGAGAGTTATATCAAAACAATTAAATAATGATCCCACACACTATGAAGTGGGAAGTTATATTATGATTCAATTTCCCCCAAAAATAAATCATTAAATATATAACATGATTTTTATAATTATTTCTTCAAAAATAATTATCTTAATATCATCTTTTTCCTAGTCATCCATATTAGTAGAAATGTTTTTATTAAATTGATTTATTATAATAAAATCATATTGTTGGAAATAAAATTTATAAAATAATTGCTTGTTGTAAAATCCTAAAGTAGGTTCCACAAGAATGTTCCAAATAATTGTTCACTATGTGACCTTAGGTTTTCCTCCCCATAAACTATATGTACACGACAAATAGTGAGTGTCATATATATAACATGGGGTGATTGTACCCCCTTAAAAACAACATCACAAAAGAAAACTTAAATAAAAAATAACTAATTCAAATATCCAATGACCATAATAATACCATAAAATATATTGACCAATATCATATGATATCAAAAATATGGTAAAAATATCCAGTCATAAATAGTAGATTTGTCGGGTCATATATGTTTTATCTTTCAATATGAAAACTATAAAACAACACACATTAAAAACTCTCATGTGAGTCTCAACATCACGTTTGGTTCCTGAATTCATGCTCCATCCCAACTTTTCAAATAAACCTGGGACTCTTTCACTTATCCTTTGATGAATACTTGATGCCTATTTGGGTTCCATTCAAGGATCCCTAGTGGGGTCTGAGTAGAAATCTATAGACCAATACATAAATCATCTAAAAAATATGAATTAAATTACAATATATGTATCTGTATAAATAATAAACAACAATTAATTAAATAGTTTCCAAGTTTGAATACTATTGTAGTAACAATTTATGTTGCCTTAGTTTACAATGACTCCAAAACCATCAATACTTCCTTCAACACATTTTGAATTCTAAACCATGTCACATAGGGAATCACAATCCATTATTACATGGTATTCATTTATCTATTAAATTAAAATTCCTAACACTTCTAGTTGGAACCATAGTCCAATGAATTTTTTTTTGTCTAGAACATCATGTCATGAACTCTTTGGGATTTTGAAGCATTAGTCCCTCTCCCACACATCATTATTATCCCATAACATATATTGATGCACCGTCAATGACCAACAGTTATAGTTAAAACATGTGTTCTTAAAAACATGTGTCCTCTTCCCATAATCCTTTATCCCATATATCTCATATATCACAAATATAAGTCATAAAATAGTTAACAAATATAATGATTAATTAGTATTAGTCAACTCATCAATTATTCACTTAATGATGTTCCATCCGTATTTATAGAAACATTCATGGTACATCACATTTATTATATTGAATAAAAAAAATAACCATTAAAAGTATTATCAACATTTAATACAAGAAGCTAATAACAATTTTCTGTTCATCCAAAAATATATTAATTATTATTAATCTATCAATTGAAAACAAATTAATTAACTATTTCCAAAATCCTTTCAAATGATAAGTTTCATATTCTCATTATTAAATCAACCACTAATCCCATCAATTTTAGAAACCATTAATTAATTAATTAACCAACTAATTAATTCAAATCATGGTGATATTTTTAAAAATGAAATATAAAATTCCAAATTTCATACATGTAACTGAAACTGACAGTTTAATATTGATACCACCTATCACAAGACCATAGAATGATGATCGATAAAGAATAATTATCCAGGTGGAAAAGCCAGGATCAATTTCACAACATTGAAGGTGATCTACAAGAAAAAGCTAGATTACCATTAAATTGATTATGAAATATAAAAACCATGATATAAAACAATAGGAAATAGAGAATAAAATGGTACACATCATTTTAAAATGGAGACAAGATAGAGAGGTTGATAAGGGGGGAGAATACCACACAAGAAGAGATCTCATAGTAGGAGAGGGACTGATCCTTCGACTGGATATTAGATTCATCAATAATGGACTACTAAAGTGATCGGAAAAATTCTAACAACATTATCAGTAATTGGAAAATTATAGTACTGAGTTGAGTTGAATTGGAGTTTCAACTTGTGGGTTTGGGATTTCGATATTATTTTTGGGGGATTAAAAATTATGTGACCTGTTTCCGAGAAAGGGGCACCCAGACTTCCAAACCATTTTCATTAAACATGACGGTATCTTATGGGTAACATGGAAATTACTAAGGGGTTCATAGTTGAAAAAACTATTCATCAAAATTAAAATAGTAGTTTTTTGGGTTTTAATTATTTGATAGGGGTTGGTTCCTGATTTGGGAAAACCATGTTCCAACCGTGAACTTCATTATCTTCTTCTAAATTTTTCCATTATCAACTAAATAAAACCACGAACTTCAACTAAACCAGGATATATTCAAAATAATTTTAAATATTATCTAAAAAGAATACTGAAACACCTTCATAAAAATGATTGGTTCTTTAAATCTCCCAAACTTATTATATTTCATCATTAATCAATATTCTCAATCATATCTATCATTAAATAATAAAAATATCTTTCCACATAGGACGAATATATGTTTCTCTGTCCAATGTTCTCTCCTGATCATGGAAAAGTTTAGAAAATTTATTAACTATCATCAAATTCGTTAAATGAATAAATTTCTCATAATAATCAAAAAAATGTATCAGATGATCCTCAAAGGAACCATCAATATCAACCCCCACATTATCCACCTCGACCACATGAAAATATATGGGGTGATATCTTCAATGTTGTGACACAAGAAAAAAAATCATTCATATCACTTCACATATTTTGATGATTTGATTGGTACACCAATGGTACAATTATCCCCACAACATCAAATGTCTATCAAACCTAGGCATCAACTTTCCCTGTCTCAAAATTTGGAAATGAATTCATCTTGGGGACTCATAAAATAACACAATCTCACCCACTATAAATTAATGTTTCCATTGAATTCTACAAGATTATGACTTTTACTTATTAGTATTCATTAGCATATGTTTTAGAATCAATTGACCTTCTCCACCATTTCTTTTATGAGACTCGATCATAATATCTCTAACTTACATTCCTCCATCAAACATTGAGGATATTTTCATGGCCTACCATAAAGATCACCAAATAGTTCTATATGAATAGAATTTTGATCAATTTTTTTTTCAGAAAACTCAATGTTTTCCAGGTTCTTATCCCAATACCTACCATAGTCTATAATGCACACCCATTACATATCCTTATGTACCAAAATAATATATTATGACTACCCTTCTACCTTTGGGTGGAAATCAATACTCTATAATACCCAGGTACAAAAAAATATCTATGTGACCTCTAGATGCATGAAGTAAACACTAGTCAATGCATAACATTTTACTACATATAACCCCTTGTAGATAGACTATAAATCATACATAAAACTCTCCCAATTATAACATTATTAAATTCTTCTATATAAATAAAAAATAACAATTTTATTTAATTGATTCATAACCACCAAAATAAAATCATTATTATGATGTTTCATCCATAGATGGACGATGAAATCTATAACGAACCAACTAGGGTCTACATCCAAAAGGCACCTGACCTTGTGTGAGGGAAGACTAGATGGGTGTTCCCTATCCCCATGGGATAGATCAAGATCCTTGGTATCATAAACAATAGTATTTGAATGGTTTAACATATATTAGAAATATAATACAACTAATAATATTCATTAAATTAAATCATTAAATTCCCAACCAAATGAACCATAAATAAAACTACAGACTAAAAACCTTGTTTTAAGTAAGACACAATATATCCATAGATATAGAAGAGTATGAAGTCTAACACTAATACCATCACACATAAAAAGGGTCATTAAATTATATTGACATAAAAGTGATCTTTTTGTACAACATCCCACATAATTTCATTTAATATTCCATAAACTAAAATCATATTTATTATACATATACAATATAAATATATTGATAACTTAAATATAATAATTTCTTTAAGTAACATATTATCATTTTTTCATCTATATTATTTAATTTTTGTAATTTCTTTTTTCCAGAACATCAATTTTTATGTATGTTTCTATTTGGATGTTGTGGTCTTTGTATATTCATCGTCATTCCATCCTCTATTAAATTTAAATAATTATAAAAATATCTTTTTCATTCCTTATTTAAATGAATATAATATTACAAAAACTGTAGATATAATGTGATGAATTACACTATCCATGGATACAATTTCATATACTTTTTCATTATCACCCTTTCAATTCCATAATGAATATAATAAAATATAAATAAATACTAATTTTTCATCATTGATTCATAACAATATCATAAATATAATCTATGAATTTTATAAATAAATAATTATAGAAATGATTTTGAGTTCATGATAGAAAATGAATAATATCTATATAAAGAAGTAGTAGTCTACACATACACACTATTGATACATTCATTTACAATTTTTAGAATGGATATTGAAAATGGGTTTCCCTTAGTCATAACAATATTTCATTATATTTCTGTTAAATAATACATTATTTAATGAAGGATAAATCCGAATTTGGTTATATGGATATAGAAATACACATTGAAATAGACTTGTGTGATAATTACATCTTTATTGAGGGACCTCATTTGGATTAAAAAATAACACTTCCAAATATTATCTTACAGAATGATAGGGAAGTAATGTAAAAATGGAGACATGTTTGAATTAATTTATCTATGATATTCTAAAAGAAAATTTTATTGTGGATTGTTAATAATTATAGATAATATGATCCCCTTTCTAATTTAAGGTAGGTACACATATAGAAATATTTAAAATAATTAAATAATATAATGTCATTTTTACATCAAATTGGATGAAAATATCACAGTAAATAACGTTATTATAGACTAATAGTCATAAAAATTCATCCAGTAATTTTATTAACATTTGGGATTCATTTTTACCCTTATCACATTTTTGAACCCCTTACCCCCACACACCCATTTGAACAGTATTTTTGGTAAAACTTTTATCCTATTTTACTATTAATAAAAAAATTAATGTTGAATCATTAAAATATATTGACATGGTGATTGAATTTATTGAATTAATATTGTCATTTTTTAATTCTATATGTGGATAAAATAAATTTTAAATTTCAGATATTAAATGAAAAAGAAATCAATATATAGAAATAATAATTTTTATAGTAAAATTAATTTTAATACATTCATTGATTTATAAAAAAAATATATTCATAATAAAATATAATAGTTAATGACTATTTCTCATTGAAAATGTATTAAACATTTAAATATGAATAATTTCTAAAAAAATATTAAAATTATTAATCCTATCCATGCCAACTAATTTAATGTTCTAAATTTTGATGTTATAGTAAATAGTGGTCAATTTTGTCTTTTGGTTACATATAAAAACCAGTAAAATAATAATAATTTATTTTTATGGAATTCAAATAAAATGTATTGGTGTTTAATTATACGAACAATAAAATGATATTACCAATAAATTATTTCACTATTATATAATAAAATTATTATATATTTGAGACATAATTTCCACATGTTCCCATTTTGGATCCTTAATTATCTGATGCATTCAAATAAAATTAACATGTCAATTAGTCTTGTCCATAAAATCATATCTCAATGATAGAATATTTTATTCAGCTTTTCATTGTATTATAGATCATGATCATGTTGTAAGAACTCTATCTTTAGTTCAAATTTCATATTATAAATATGATTCGTCAAATATACACATGGAACACATAATGGACAAGCGATTGGTTCATTTAATAAACAACAAGATAAGCAATTTTCTCTACTTGAACATGAATATCAAATAAAGAAATATACAATGAGATCATATTTCACAAATGATTGATTATCATAACATTATCACATTGAGAAATTAAATCGAATACCTTATCCACATATTTTAATTCCAAATATCAATGATGATTTTTTACATGAAACTTCTACCGAATATGTGATTACAGGATACGCTGATGAGTAGCTCAATATTTTTCTTCCATTTCCTTAGCTACATGAAATCCTAATTTCTTTTCTTATTTAAATTAATCTCATTATGTAATCATTTTAAAACGAACTACATATTTGTATTCATAAGGATCAATACTAATAAACGATTGAAATCTTTTTTTATAAGAAAATTTGACCAAAGAAATGTGTTGGTCCCAAAGAAATTTGTAATTTAGGGAGAAAGATCATTAATTATCATACTGGGATTAAAATATTTCCCTCATGATTACAATATATATAATTATAATGTGAAATACTAAAACAAAACACCATATAATTATTGTGATTATTTCTTTTATAGAACATCTTTATATACAACTTTTCACAATAATATATAATAAATGTTGCACATTGGGGATCCTTACCTCTTTATTATGGTATATCCAATAAAGTTTATCAATAGGAAAATAATCTTATACAACAATGAAATTACATGAATTTATATGGAAATATTATATAACCAAATAATAATTATGCTCTATATATATGTATGGGGGATTGTGACGATATAATCCACCGTAAAATTTCTGTGTTTTTATATAGGTATGGGTATTAGTTGTAACAACCCACAAGATGTATACCACTTAGACAAAATATAATAGGATACCAATCACCAATATATATACTCTTCAATAACACAATCAATGTTTTCCCATATGAAATATTTATTTCGGTCCATATAATACATAATACTAATACAATGAATATATAATTAAGAGATATGTGAATAAACTAACAACTGAATGTTTTATTCTATTTGATATTGGTAAAATTTACAATCTCAATACCTTTTAATTCGTTCAAATTATTGTTTTAACTCTATATATATTAAATCTTTCTTTTCTAAATCAATAATTTATCAGTTGGTCCTAGTAATTATAACAAAGATAGATGAAAAAACACCTATTTTAGAATGATTATATTTCTCACCATACATATGGATTTAAAATTATATCCATTTATAATATATATATATATATATATATTAGATCAAATTTATAAATAATATCAGATAATAATGTTTAATATTTTGAATCAAATAATAATAAATTTATTTTTCCTTCCCATGTTTGAAATATATTGTGAATTCATATTCCTTAATCATCTCAATCTATAATCCCAAGTGTATATTCATCTCTATAAATGTGAATGTATATTTTAAAAATTTACCATCAATATATATGTCAAACCTTTATCTGTATAGATAATTCCTCCATATCTATAATAATATTATTAGAACTGCTAATTTCATTTCATACATTAATTAAATTTTCTAATGTGATATTATTCTAGAAGATATATGATATATAAAATTTTCATTTTACATAAAAACACACACATTTAATTTATAAGATGAATTACAAAAAATCATGAACCATTCATCACGTAATTATAGTTAGTGTTTTGGTGAACTGAACCAAAATCTCTTCCCTTGAATGAAATATTCATCACATTAATTTATATTGATGAATTATTGTCCCTTACATGATAATATGGAGAGTAAATTATAAAATGATAATACATTTATCAAAATGAGTCGATAATATCAATCCAAAACAAAAAAAATAATGGATCCTAGTCGATGTGGTTTTTTGGGATAATTTTTAATGACTTATGGATTGAAAGGATTTTATAACATAACATCTATACTGATAACATTATTCATGAATGATACCTTTTATAATTTTAATATATACATGTTGTATATAGAATACATTTTATCATTCCCATTTTTATTGGACAAAAATTGAGTAACTGTTTTTCTTACATTTATTTATAGAATATTATAATATACATAATAACATCTTTATAAAAATTTCGAATTTATCTTTTAAGAATTTATTCCAAAAACCAATGATTATATATAGGAAATTATATTTTCAAAAATAAATAAATACAAATTAATTGTGTCCACACATTGTATGGATGGTTTTCTTATGGTTGACTTCACTATTGACCACCAAATGATAATATCTTAATGAAGGATGAAAATTGAGAAGTATTGAGATCCTACTAATTGATTAAAAAAACTATGAATATATAAAATATGTTACTTTTTCTTGACCATGAATATTTTATGAACCTAATAGTTAATAAAGTGTTGATTGATACCTTAATCATTATAAATAAAAACAAAAAATCAACTTGACTATAACACATTTTTCAAAATTAAACAATATCATGATTATAATGAAGACTATGTAATAACTTATTAAAATCTATCAATAAGATTTTATATATAGGTATTTAGGAATTTTGATAAGTACCTATGATTTCTATTGGGTAACACATCATTACCATTTGAATGAATCATATTAAACGCTTTAAAAATGACATAATAAAATTAATCAATATTTGTCATATATTTGATTTTCAGTCCCACACAAATAGTCTACTACAAATACAATATTTTATGTGGAATACTAAAAGGGAAACAGTCTAGTTTAAACGAATACTATTATTGATTTATTTATTAACACACAAACCCATACATTAAGAAAACATTAATTTACCAGAAAAATAATATTAATAAAACGTTTCCACTATAACATAGCCAATAATTTTTAAGGAATGAATTGAAAAAATAAAAAAATATTATTATATATTTTATAATTTTAAAACATATTTTTTAAATAATAATTAATAAATGCATTATTTTTAGATTAACATGTTTAGGATACAAAATTGTGTTTTAAAAAAAAATATTTCATTCATTCTGTGAGAATTATAATAATATTTTATATATTTTGGAAATTTTATTCCTTAAAATAAACCTATGTATTTATTGAATTTTATCATTTGAAAATTTATAGTAGTTATTTTTTCCAAAATTATTGAATTCTCATGGAATAGTGAAAAATATTTATTTTCAAATGTGTAGATTTATTAACATTAACTTAATTTATTGAAAGGAAATTTTCATTATTATGTTCGGAAATATTGTTAAATATGATTTGTTTTATTTCTTATAAAATAAATAATATAATTTAATATATATATATATATATATATATATGTTTTTGAAAGAAAATATTTTTAATAAATAAAAACTATTTTTGTTCCAAAAACATTTTCATTATGACTTCCATATTTATATAAAAAATTACTTCAAAAAATTATATTGTAAAATTCATAAATTTTGATTTCATATTTAGATTTAGTTGGATAAATTTTTTTGTTTAGTTCATTTTTTTGACATTATAAATAGTAATCTTAGTAAATATATATTACTATGGTAAGGGTTAAATCGATATTACAATGTTAAAAATATGTCTACAATTTTAAAAATAAACCGAAGAAGTTAATTTTTTTAAATTTAATTTGTTAAATTCAACCATATACCACCCATATTTTAATATACGTAAAAGTGGTTCTGAAATCCTTTAATTATGTCATTTATATTATTCTATGAAAATAAAATTATAAAATATCACTATATTGTTTTCAATTTCAATAATATATGCTCATTAGGATGATAATATGTTATAAATTATATAATATTTTATTATTTAGATGATTATTTTATTTTTTTGGTGGTATTATATTTTAAATTTATAGTAAAATAGTATTTATATTTTATAATTGCATAATGATTAAAAATATCTTGTTCAAGAACTAATGAAAACAATGTCAAATAATTTAAAAACATAAAATTTATATTTTTGAATGACATATTGTGTCACATGAATCTTATAATTAATAATAAGGTATAATTTATATTTAATGGGTTTATAATAAAAATAAATTTTTATTAATATGGAATTAAATTATGACTATATGAATATTATCAAAACCCAAATTAGGTATATTTTATAAGACAAAATTTTATTATAATATTTTATAACCATAAAATCTCAAAAGATGTAATTACATGTGTTACACATCACTAATTTATAAAAGGATAAAACTTATTTCAATTATATTCACCAATTTTTGACTAATTAACAGAATGAACCCATACAATTTAAATTATTAATTTCAACTTACACTCTTTGAATGTGAAAACATTTATAATTATAATTTCTATTGTAATAAGAAGAGACTTCCACTTATAGATCCATAGTGCAAAATATCATGTACATTTTTCTTATAACAGATAACTAGAATCAATATTACATTAGACAACTAATAATGTTTTTTATTTTATGTTATATTGAAATATGATAAATACCTTAAATAAAATAATTTTTTTAAATAATAATCATCAAATATATAAATGTTCTTGCATTCATTTTCTCCTTAATATATGACATCCATTATTAAACTTCGATGATATTCATGAATTTTTTTGAAACATTGTATGAGAATAATATTTTTATATTAAGGTGTATTAAAAATATTTAAAAATAGTTTTATTCATTCAAATATAATCAAGTTTAACAAAAATTTTCTTTCTTATATATATATATATATATATTGATAAACATACATTTTATATATAAAATACATTTAAAACCATTTAAAAATAACTATAATTTTGAAATCCATTCACAAATCTTCTTGTAAAAAATACATGGAATTTTCATTAAAAATAATTTGAAAATAATATTTCCTTTATAGATAATTATTATAAATAGGAAATCATTTGAAATTACATGTCGCTTCTAGCAGTATCTCTTATAGTAAAAAACCTCGTTGAGGTTGTGGGTTCACTCCTCAGTCCTCATCATCTCAAATGATATGCAACTGCATATTATATTTTGACAAAAAATTATTATTAAAGATCTACATTTCTCATTAAAAACACATATAAATACCTTTAAAAATGTTACATCATTTATTTTAATAGATGAAAATAAACGACATGTATGATTTTTGGAAATCACAATTTTAAGAGAAAATCATTTTATTGAAAATAATTTCCCACATTTAAATAGAATTTCTATTAACGATTTAAAATTAAATAAATTTATAGAATAAAAAATTGTGATATTTCATGATAAATTACTTAATATTTTAATTTACACTAATATTCAGTAAATTAAAGGAAATTAAAATGAGGAATTTGTCATTAAAAGGTACATTTTAAAACATTAGAAATGTGATTTATAGAATATAATTTTTTAATTTTCAAGCTAGAGGGAAATAATATAATTTCTATTAAAAAATAAATTTTTATAATATAAAAATATTAAAATAAATATATTTCGTAAATAAAAATTATTGAAATAATTGGTATATTTTTTTAAAAAAATTCCCTTATACAGAAAAATCATAAAAATCATATATATTTAAAATATAATAACCCATTATTAAACTTATAATTTCAAATAATTTTTATATATTTAAAATTTTGAAAATATTTCCATCCCTAACCTAAAAAATCTAATTAAGAAATTACAAAAAATGGTTACACTATATTGAAAAATAAAAATATCTAAAAGGCTCGATATCAATAGAAGGAAGCGAACCTACAGCCTTGGAAACCATATTCAATATTAGCCATCTGCTAGATCCAAAAATATTCAAGATAATAGTTTTTCTTCATATTTCCTTCACATTATTTAGACATTATCTTTATTTTTCTATATCAATCTCTCAATCTCTCATTTTTTTAATAAGAAAACATAGTTCAAAAAATGGAATATATGGAGTTTATCATTCGACCACTTTATCTTCAACCACATTAGACACAAATATATAAAAATAAGACATAAATAAATATATTATATAGACCCATATATTTTACTAAGGCATGCAAGGAAAATTTAATTATAATTGTGAGTGCTATTCAAATCCACTATACCAACATGAATTAATTCCAAATATAAATTCCATAGTAATAGAATAGAAAATAATTGAATGTATATAAATGAAACATATTTTATCTCTCTCTCAATTACACATCATAGATGAATTTTTATAAAAAATGAAGGAACCATTGATTTAATTAAAAAAACATTGTTATATTTTCATGTAAATGAACATGACCGATGAAAAGATTATTCATTATAATCATGAAAGGGGATTAAAATATGAAAAAATAAATAAATGAGAACAACCAAAGCTGAGTGGGGAACAAAAAACAAGGATAATGATGAATAAGTAAATAATACATTGAAAATAAGAAGATTCTGGCACAAAAAGATAAATGCACATACAATTACCTCTATAAAAATTGACAAGGAGGAATATGTTATGTGGTTTAAACCCTTTTCACCACTTTATGACTTTTTAAGATCGATCCCCTTCAGTATTGGATCCTCTCGGGTATTTAAATTCTGAACTACTATTTGATTTAACTGGTGTCTTTGAAAACCATCATAACCCCTCAATTAGAGCTCATATATTCTCCCTGGCTTTCAATCAAACATGAATCCCCTTTCTACATCCCCGTTTATTCTTGAAAAACCGTTCTTGAATCTATCATTTAGTATTCTAACCCCCTACTCAACATCCTAATGAAATTTATACCAGATCTCCCATTCTGCAATTTTATCCCTTTCATTTATTCTTTATTTTATGTTAATAATATGTACATGACCATCATTTTTTTAATCAAAATTAGTAATTTTTAATAAATAATTACCTATTAAAAATTTCTTATTTTTATTATTTCATATATTATTTATGTATATTATAATAATTTTGATTATTAAAAAACTAAAATTTTAACTTTTATTCATAATTTCATAATATAAATTTTAAATACTACCTAGTGAAATAAATAAATATTAATTTACTTATATATTATTAAATATTATTTTTTAAAGGGTTAAAATATAATTCATATAACATATTTAAAATGTTTTATATAAAAAAATATTATTCCATGAAAATTATTTCATTATTATTATCTCTTAATAAATTTTTATGTTTTATTATATTCAATAAAAATATTGAATAATTAAAATCAATTTTTTCAAAATATAATTTATTATATTAATTTTTTTTTAATTTTTTCATATTTTTCAATATTTTTATAAAATAATCCAATGAAAATATTATTTATTAAATTTTCTATTAAGATCAACATTATAATTTCACCTTTTCTTTATTTACACTATTTAATATTAATTACAATTTTTATTATCCAAACTATTTTCCTAAATGTTGAATTTATATTTAAAGAATGATTCCAGTGTTAATAATAAAAGAAATAATTCTTATATTAAATCTAGACATGTTACATTATACCCTCTTAAATTAATTTAACCCTCTTAATTCATTCATCATTCTTAAGATAATTATGAATTTTGATATATAAAATAATTAAAACCCGAAAGGAAGGACTTCTATATTTTTATATGGACATAATTCACTATATGTTCATTGAAAAATTATATCTATTAAATTTTTCATCAATAATTTCAAATAATCTCAAAAATTATTATAGATTATCTCTCTAATAACAACTCCCACTAACTGAGAATTATGATTCCAAATATGATGAAAAAATATTTTTTTTATTTATATTATAATAGATCACTAAAAATACACATTATATTATAAAACAAAAGAACATTTCTAGTCTGTGTTCTAGAGATTTTGAAAAATACCTTATAATAAAAACAATGTTCAAAAAGTTGTAAGATATCAATCTAGGATTTCATGAACTGACTTCATAAATGATTTCCTCCTTCTTGGAACAACTATGATACATGTGACAATATTTTAAATACATGGGATAAGAAATAAATTACGTAGTAACGAGTTATAAGAATTGTTGTTTTAGTTATAAATAGTAATTTAATAACTTTTAAAATATTTATAATCAAATATATATTTGATATAAAATATACTTTTCAATAACTATTTAAAAATATTATAAATTTATAAAAATTTCAAAATGAATCAATAAAAAATACTTGTAATTTATGAATAAAAATTCTTGAGGATAATATTTTTTTATGAATTAAAATGTTACATGGAAGAACCTATGACAAACTATGTGGCTGCTATAAGTATCTCTTATAAGATAATGTCTCGTTGATGTAGTGGGTTCAGTCCAAATTCCTCAACATCTCAATTGATACCAAAATTCCAAATTTAAATTTATAATTTTTTTAAATGAAGTTCAACCTTTTTCATTTACAACCCATTTGAAACCCTTTCAAAACTGTACATAATTTATTTACATAGGATAATAACTAAATAATTTCTAATCATTGTAAAAATCTAATTTTAGGAGAAATAAATTTTCTACAAAAATTATGATTCACATTAAAATTTATTGAACATAAATGAATTAAAACTGAAATAATTGATTGAATAAAAATGAATTAAATATTTTGAGAAATTATTATATAAATAATTTTTTAATATTATGTATTAATTTTTAGAAAATATAAAAAATTGATAACTATTACTATAAAACATATTTTTAAAAAGGTGTTAAATTTGATCTTGAAAAAACAATTTTGATATTATTATGTTTTTTAATGTAATTAAATTTATTTCAAATTTGAAAATTTTAAAATAAAATAATTTAAAAATAAATATTTTCCTTACTTGAATGTTTTATTCAAAAATCACTAATTTTTAAAACTACACTCCTACTAAAAAGAAACATAATAATTATATATGTATATTTATTTATTTATTTAAATAATCATTATTAAATTTATATTAAAACGTAATTTTGATATACATACTCTTTTAAAAATATTTACATCACAACCCTTAAAAAACAAATTAGGCTAAAGAGTTTTTTATCTTGGACACACTAGTATGAAAAGTAGAAATAGAGACATTGTTCTTTTTCTAGTAAATGGTGGTAGTCGACTACCTGAGAATCCTTTTTCTAGGTACGCCTTCCGTTGAGTGTGGAAATTTTATAGATAACTAGTTATATTTTTCTTTTATTCTCCATTATTAGACCTTATCTCATACATTCTATATCTCACTCACATTTTCCCAAATATTAATTCGCATATGAAAAAAACCTGATAATATTCCTATAACCCTTCCTCTACTACCTCAATTGCCTCTCCACACAAAAATATATAAATTAACTAAAAAAAATAAATATATGAGGCAGAACCATATAAGTTATTGATACCATCATGGAAAATATAATTATAAAAGGGATTTTCTATTTCAATCTATTCACATGTTATGAATTAATTATGATGATGAATACTAGAATGAGAGAAAAACAATAATTGATTGTGAATATATAAAACCTATTTTTTCATGTTATCAATTACAAATCCAAAATGTAAAAAACTAATTAATTAATGAACAATATATTCAATAAAACATATCCCACATCCCTGATCTGGTCTCTGTATAAACTGGCAC
The DNA here is from genome assembly GCA_963277665.1 of Viscum album. NCBI lineage: Eukaryota > Viridiplantae > Streptophyta > Magnoliopsida > Santalales > Viscaceae > Viscum > Viscum album. The sequence goes on along the minus strand of OY728165.1, from coordinate 666,035,005 downwards.
CCGACCCGGTACCTAGAAAGTCCTAAATGGCATTCCCAATCCTGAAAGAATGGAAAATTTTACCAATAATCGTGAATATTTATTTGAGATATATTTACTTGATTTAATAATAATTAAATTAATAAAAATTATAAATAAACTAAATCTAAAAATTTAGTCCAGACAAACCATTAATATGATTCGGAATTGAAGTTCATAGTTTTAGAAAATTATGATGAGGGATACAACTCAAATGTAACGACAACTACAAATGTAGAACGAAAACATGACAAGGTTCCATGATACCTATGACTTTTCCACTACACCACATCCAGTGTGGAAGTGAACAACATGAACCACAATATCCAGGGACCTTTGCCTTACCGAGATCCTTCATCACAATGTCTACTTACACTCAATGGTCTATGTAGGGTCTGAAACTAATCCTAATAGGATTCCCCCCAAAAATGCTCCATGTGATACACATTTCAAGGAACATAAATCTTCAATGTCATATAAACAAGAATTCAAGTTACAATTACAATGATATGAAACATTAAATGAATAAAGTTTTCATGAAGGCTAATTTAAAGAATGAAACCTTTTAAAAAACACACATCATAATATTTTATCCAAAAAAACACACAATATGTAATTGTTAAGTACTAAATATCTAAAGAGCACAAGACATGGGAACAGCCCTAGGCACTAGCTAGTTGTGGGGCACTAGGTGAATCACATATCCGGGGAAATGCATCCATAATTAATATATTTATCATGCATGAGATACTAGTATGTGAAACCAAAATGGATTAGTAGGCTCCAATATCATCATCATTTAGTTAGAGTTTTTATTGTACATATTTATATGTGAATCATGGGTGATCATTCTCGGGATCAATTGCATACTAGTCCATGTTTACACACCGTGATACCCACGTTTCCCTCTTTATACTCAAAAAAGATACAAAAGTCAAATAATATAAATTTAACATAAAACACCATTCATAAAACCTACACACACTAAACTATCCCCAAACATCCTTTTCACCAATTGTTTAACTCAATAAACCATTGAAAATTTTCTAGAAACAACTTGAAGTAGTAAAACATGTTTTTTCACAAAAAAATCAATTAAAATCACATTTCAAGGTCAAATGAAATATAATTCCATACAAAAATATATTTTTCTTACAAAAACCTTTTATAATATATTTTCATTGATAACTAAATAACCCCAAATGATATAACATTGAATATACATGAGAAACACCAATTTTCATGTGAAATTTCAACGTTAAAATTAAATTCGCAATAAACAATAACAAAATTGTATTTATCACCACCCAAAATGTATATAAAACATGATGAATATGTTAAAAAAATAATCATAAATTCATTTATTGATTTATTAACATGTAATAACCTAACTTATGTGTCAAAAAAACTAAATCAAATGGTGAAACTTCAACTACACCACTAATGCACAATAATGGAGTGAAACAAAACCTAAATATGAAAAATAAACCAAGAATTCCAAAATCAGGCCCAATGTACGAATCCATAGCAATTGGAAATTTGTAACCTCAAGAAATGTGGAAGAAAACCTAATTAAATAGAATAAATAAAACAGATACTTACCTACATGAATGAATCTTGATGTTCCACCACCAAAAAACACCTTCAAAATTGAGTTCCAATGGGAATTGAGGGTGACTCAAATCCTTCCATGTATGTAAGGATATAATGGGGGATGTGATGTGTAAACTAGGGTTATGACATGATGGTATAATCTAAAATAAAATATTTTTAAAGAGTTGGATATATGTGTATGGTTTTCCTGCACGAATTAGTAAATCGTTCACAAATTCTGTTTACCCAATTCAGTCCACACAAAACATGTCAAATTACTCCAAATTCAAGAAGGGCCTTTGGAAAACATAGGGGGACATAAGCTAATAATATAAGATAAAAATGATACATGAAAATAAATATATTTATGTCAAAATTATCCCCACCATGAAAACATTCCACCCCAAACACTCAACTGGAAACATGATAGAAAAAATGGGTACTCTTTCTCCACCAATGACATCCACAACCATGTATCGTAAAAATCATTACCATACATCCAATAGAATCATTAAATTGTAATAAACTTACCTTGAGGAACCTTTTCTTGAGAATACAACATTTTCAATGTCCTCTAAAACACTCATAATATAGGCTTTATCTTTAACTCCTCTAAATTCATCAAAAGATATATATTTAGATTATAATTTTTAAACTACGATAATAGAAAATAGTCAGAAATATATGCCAATTTAGAGGTAAAATCCCACATGTATGTCCTAATAACATTGTTCTGTGTGATCTCAATTGGTTTAACATACATCAGTGTTATCATTCCTTGTTTTTCCAAACATCTATGACCAAAGCAAGGGGACACTATCAAGATTATGTGATCTCCCACAAAAACAAACTCATGATTAAGATTACTCTGGTTGGAATTGCATTTTATGACTCTATGATATGAACAATCACTTCATAATGAACTTTACCTTTTCAGATTTATCTTCTATAGGGATTGGCCCCAACTATGTCGTCTCACCTACCTCGTCACAAAATAGGGGGACCACCATCGATGGCCATAGAGAATCTCAAAAGGAGCCATTCAAATTAAAGATTGGTAACTATTATTATAATGAAATTAAAATAATTCAAAATTATTATCCCATGAACTGCTGATGTCCAAGAAACATGCACACTTCTTGACATCCATAATATTTTTTGAATGCTTTTTATGATCATCCTCTTTAGTATTATATATCATGCTCAACATAATTTGAATATTGAATTCCTTCTGAATGACTTCCCAAAACTAAGAGGTGATGAGGGGGTTTATATATAACATAATTGTTGATGTAACACCATAAAACCTTAGCACATCCCCAATATACAAACAGAACAACTCATTCATTTCAGTTTTATATCTAATCATAGTGATGTTGGATGATTTGGTTAGATGATCAATTACAACCAAAATAGAAATATTTCACTGAGGTGTATGATTTAATCTAACTATAAAGCCCATGGTGTCCTCATCCCAAATCTAGATAGGAATGGGTAACAACTGAAGGAAACCATAGGGCCTCTAATGCTATGCATTAACCTGCAAACTTGTATAACACCTCGATAATGAAATAAGCGATATCTCTCCTCATATCTGGCCACCTAAAATATCATTAAACATCATAATACAATTTGGTGGATCTAGGTTTAACTACCCATTTACATTGGAGGCTACCCTACATCACCACCTCCATCAAGGGTAACGACACCCATTAATGATCCTTGTGGAACAAGACGTCCTTAGAAGATAAGGAAAAATATGAAGAAGTATCCCCTCCATGAAATATGAATTAACTACTGAAATATCACATCACTGGGTTTCTTCCTTTGAATCAATTCTAAATGAGAGGGTTCAATTGAATACTCACCAATAACACTCCTCCACTATGAAACATGATATCCACATGTATTTGAGAAAGGAGTCCCATAAGAGTCCACTAATCAATGGAATTTACCAAATAATTGAAAGGTACTTTTGATCTCTATGAATCATCGCCCACATTACCATTTTTTGGGGTATAGTCAATGTCAAAAACAATCCCCTCCATGTACTCTATCTAATGGTGATTCTTTAGGTTATTATCATTCTATCAGAAAGTTTAGGATATTATCTTATGATGATTGTAGACAATGAACATCTCCCCAAATAGGTATTGATGAAAATTCATCAAATCATGCTTCATTTCATCTATTCGGAGTTGGAAATATCCATGCACCACTACATGATCACCTAGAATAAGAAGACACATGAGAACCATACCTGAAGCATCATAATACTCCACATATCACATTATAGATTTCGGAATGACCATGACATGGGATGTAGTGAACTACAACATCAAATCCTCAAAGAATTCATAAAATTTTGTGGCCCATTAAAACATCACCCCTTTTAGGGGGACTGTGGTCATGGGAAAAGAAAGACAATGTAAATAATGAACAATATTCTTATAGTAACATTCCAGGATGAGGAAACTCATGTTCTCAAAAACATTACACTGCATCTTCCATTTATTAACTATACTGATCTTATTTGAGTCCACCAAAACTCCAAGGTCAATGAATGGACGGCCATAAAACACCACATCCTTGATCAGATGGCTTCCCAGGACAACATTTCATAATGGTGATGATTCTAAATAGTTCGTAAAACAATCGACAAATGATGACCAAAATCATCAATGGATAGATCATATATTAGGATATAATTTACGAATAACATGATGAGGTAGTCGAGATTCTAGGGGAACAACATATTCATGAGTGTTATATAGACATCGGAAGAATTTTTCAATCTGAAGGGCATGTCCATGTACCCAAAGTGCTCGTACCTACTTCATAAAGTTGTCTTCTAGATATTTGTCTCTCTCACCCTAACCTGGTGGTAACCAAAAATATAATATCTTAGAAAATAACATTTTCCCCTTCAATGAATCAAACAATACATTTATTTAGGGAAAATGATATATGTTTATTTTTTTACCTTATTCATCATTGGGTCATCAATGATCCTCCGGAGGTATCTGTCACCCTTCATTGAAAAAATGATGGATATTCCCCACGATAGATGCTCTGGGGAATGGATCCATTGGATTCCAACTCATATATCTATTTCAATAATTCCATTAACATTGTGTGGGATATAATATATGGGTGATGATATATTGGCTGTATTTAGGGGACCATATCAACTGATAACTCCACATCCTGCTCTAGGGGAAAGCCTGAAAAATTATATGGAAACACCACTGCTAACTCATCCACTACAAGAGGAAATCCACCCTCAAAATCACACACATCTTCCTATAGCATGATATAAAACAACTGGAATAAAATATTTACCAACTCTAGGGGTGGATGTCCCACATGACCTGACTAAGGATCCAATTCCCCATGAAAAACTTGTTAACCCTCATCAGCATCAAGGAAACTTTTCCACCACCTGTAAAAAAAATATGGGATTGAAAATTCCGTAACCAATCCTTGATAAGGATAAAATTGAAAAGTTAAACATCCAAATATTGGAGGTTCCACTCCATTTCAACCTCTGAAATGGTTGGCACACATGACGGGCACATGAGACCTTTCTTCATATTCTTACCCAATGACATTCCCAACTCCATAAAAAAAAAAGAAATATGTTGGAAAATTCCCAAGGTTCAAAATACAGGAGGATACAAATGATAAAGATGAAATGTTATAAAAAATAATTAAATAAATAGATTATGTAATCAAAACAGAACCTATATCTATAAAAGGCCATTAATCCAACCCCGATGGTGCATTATCCACTACATGAAGTTGCCTATCCTCTACCTAGGAATGGCCACATGACTATGGAAGATCCCTGAAATGGATCTACCTAGAGGATGACCCAGACCAACTACAATAATGACAATACTGAGATCCCCCCATCATCGATAGATTTGACAAAACTGGAACTTCAATAGAATACACAGATCCTACCCCACTCTTGAGTGGATGTTCCACCTTCTAAACGAATTAATGTTTTACCATATATCTACAATGTTGACAAGGATTTATAGGAGTTGTACATGCATTTAAGGAGTTCCCTATCCTCCCACAATGGTGTCAGATGGAAGAATATGCATCAGAAGCCACAGATGTGACCTTCCTAGAATAATAGCCATAACAACAACCTCCAACTTTCTCATAATACACTCTCTTCATTTTCATCTAAAATAAACTACCACTACCCATTACAGAAACCATCCTAGAGAACCTAGAGAGTCCCTTATGATCAATCTCCACCATACAATCTTGATCAACCACCTCAGCAGTGGTCTTCATATTGAATAGAAATTATCGAGAAATATATCCAGCTGTAATCCCCTCTCGATATAATGTGCCTTCATTTTCTAATTAAAGACCATTTCAATTGCATATCCGAACAACACTATGAAGTGGTTGGCATAATCCATCACTGAATGATTCCCCTATATGAGTTCTAAAAACTCACAGTATTCGGAATAATCCAATGATTTTGGACAATGTTGGTCACTGAATGTCCCCATTATGTCCTTCCACATAATCTTCTCATGATTCAAAACCTGAAGTGATGATTCTCACAACACATTTTTGGGAAAATTTAATGTTAATGAGGAACATTTCACCCTGACCCCCTCATGTGTGTCACAGAAGTGAAATGAGGAATAGGAAGTGAAGGTAATTAATAATAATATATTTTTTAAGAATCAAACATAAAAAATGAATGTGCATACACTATCATATCTTCAATGTTATGAGTATTTTGAATATGTTCATTGGTCGAAACCCTAATTTTAACTCAAATAAGTTCTATGAACATTCTATGTTTTGTAATCCTTGTTAGTAAAACATAGATATAGAATTTTATTTATCTATAGGATTCAAAACCCCTCCTCTTCACTCAATCTAATCCCAAATCCCCTCCTCATGTGTTGATTCACCTTAAACCTCTTTTACCATGTTCATTTAATCATAATAACACTCTCTATCCCCCATTTGTATTCCAACCCACTTTCCTACACCCCAAAAAAATTGAAACCTGATCCCACTTTCTACACAGTAATGCCATTGATTTCTATTGTTCTAATTAATAATATTCAAATATTAATAAATATTGTAACTAAATGTATTAAATTTAATATGAATTTAACAATTTCATAATTTCCATAATCTAAAATTACATATATATTATAATAATTCATATAATATAATAAATTTTTTATTTATAATTGGATTTATTTCCATTAATTCATAATTTTATATATAAAATTTCAATTTTCAAATTTTCAAATTAATATATATAAATTTTAGTATTTATACTTATAAATTACATTTTATGCATTAAAATATAATTACTATAATTTATTTAAAAATATTTATATAAAAAGTATTTTTTATGATAAATAATTGAATAAAAGTAATTTTAAATATTATAAAGTTATATGTTTTCATATAATCAAATGAAAATAATGGTAGTTTCAAAAATGTTTTTTGTAATTACAAATATTGATTCTTATTAGTTCTATATAGAATTTTTAGTTTAAAAAAATTAAACACTAAAAATCATATTTTTTAAATTTTAATTTATATGCGTCATTATAATTTCATTATTTATTCTGTTTAATAATTTTATACTATATAATATTATGTTTTATCAACATTTTTATTGATAATATTTAACTAATATTTAAATCAGGTCCAAGTTTTATAATTAAAAAAAATAATATTGACATTAAAATTAATATCAAACAACATGGGTCCTTATGAAGAAATTAAATGGTTATATTGTGAAGAAGACATTATCATTTTTGGACCAAAAATATATGTGTTGGAAAAAACAATCCATGGATACTGAATGTTCTAATGTGGATTCATTATGATGAACCCTTGAAAAGTCCATCAGCACCATGACCAGTGCAAAGCCAATGCCTTCTATGTTCCTACCATATAGAAATGTGACAATCAACTCTATATCTAAATCAAACATTACAGATGTATTTTAGTCCCGGAGGGATGGAAGGTCACCTCTGCGAGTCCCTCAAAACTCACAGAAGCCTTTCTGGCTTCCACAGAGGATATAAATGAAGCATCTGTGCCACGAAGAGGATGTAGGTCAACATCACAACTCCAGGAAATGTGAAAAAAAACATCCTCATGTGGTGAAGTGCATGTTTTTTCAATTCCCCTCAGATAATCGTATTGTCCTTCTTCTCCTTAAAATACCTTTCTCCTCCAACACGAAACGTCGAGGACCCTGACCATTCACTATCTAAATTCCCAAATAATGTATAACCCTTTACTCTACAAACCAAATAAGAAAATGAATAAATTGAGATATTTTAGAATGGATAAAACCCTTTATCATTGCTCAGATATATCCCCTCATTGAAGATGGATTTCCAACATAGAGCCCATGGTCCATCACAAAGGAAGGGTACCCCTTCTGGTACTCGAAACATTGAAAAGAACCCAAGATTTGCAAATCACCCTCAATGCACTAGTAAAACCTATCTATATGCTAGGTCACTATGATTTGTGATGCTCTCTCATTTGATAAGCCTTATCCATTGAGATCCAAGTGCTCTTTGAAGCCATATCCTCTGGGAGCCCCATGCTAGGCGATAACCATTCTTTTAAGATGTATCTTCTCTAGAAATCTCATTCCACTGTATGACATGTTCTTTGTGAGTCCCTATCTTTTGTGAACACTTTCCTATATGAGTCTCTATGCACTGTAAAGCCTTGTCCTCTTTGAATCCTTATCCTCTAAGTGCCATGTACTCTACGATGCCCCTATCCTTTGTGATCCACTGAGATATGTGAATACCTTTTCATTTAGGCCTCTTGATTCATGAACTTATTTTTCATGCATCCCTATAGTGTTGTACGGAGTTATTTCAAAGTCATTTGGGTATAACTTCATGTTGAGTTTCTCTAACATGGGCTTCCTTTCATATGAATGATAACAGATATTTCACTTTACAGTAACCACACTAACATGTACCCCCAATGTATCACTCCCAAACCAAAACACTACGACATTTTTGCTGCCTTCACTTCACCAATGGTTATGGTTAGAGAGTTTTTTATGTCCTAGGGGTGAGGAGGGAATCCTCACCGTGTGAGATGCAATATGATAACTACCAATAACCCACTTCCACAACACATGATGATAAAATTTAATAATCGCATAACTAAAAACAATTGAGTGAATTGTGGAGGGGATGGGCACTAGCACCCTCTTAATCCACTCTCCATCCACGAATTATCTCCATGCGCACCTCGGGCAGTTTCTATGTAAGCCCCAACCGAACATGTCAAGGTGATCCATTTACAGTGTCCCTATCCTCATCATCAACTTGGACCTCTACTCAGGCTTCCCTATTATAGTATGTCTGAATCTTCTAGGTATGGGTTGCTAACCATGTGTGTCACACCCCGACACGCACGTTTATTTTATTTTATGATTTCTTTGACTTTGAATTTTTTTGTTGGGGTTCGTGTCCAGTCTCGGATTAGATTTTTGAGTTTTTGTTAAAAAGTTCACTTTTTAACGCGGCGTCGTTGGGCGCGTGAGAGAAGCCTGTTCTGGAAACCCCGTGCGTCCCTGCCCGGTGTTTTTTTCGCATCCCGTTGTCTTTGGAAAATTTCAAATAGAGTCTTTATATTTAACGCGCACATCTATTGTTATCAGTTCATAGTTGTTTTTATTATTTAAGACGAAATGAGTATTTTTATCTTTTGTATTTTTATCATCATGATTATTATTATAATAATTATTATTATTACTACTATTATAATTGATCTTAATGAAGATATTATTAATTATTATGGTTATTTATTTATTTATTTTCTCTTTTCGAGAGTTGGGTTGAGTTTTAGACTAGTGCGCATGCACTACATGTTTGGCAAAGACTGTGCGGACAGCCTGGACACCGGTCTGACAACTTCTGGATCAGACAAAAGCTCACGCTTAGTTCGCGCACAGTCGCTAGAGGCATGTGCGGACCGCGCAGTTGCGCTATTCAATAAAATAATTATTATGAAATGAAATTATTGTTATTAGAGCTTAAAGTTATTATTATTTTTATTATTATCATTATTTTATTATTATCATTATTTTTGTTTCATTTATTTACTTCTTTTTCTTACCTCTTTTCTTTTATTTATTTTTCTTTCCTTCTCTCTAACCCTAGATCCCCATCTCGTTTCTTTTCTTCTCCCGTAGCCCCCATGAGCGCCGCCACCCACATTTTTTTTCTTCCTTCTTCTCCCCCCTCCTGCATCGAACCCTAGCGCCGCTACCCCTCCTCACCTCCCGTTTTCCCTGCATGCGTTGCACCCTCCAGCTCTCGGCTTCCCCCTAGCGCGTCTCCTCCTTCAGCACACCGCACGGCGCCTTCCCCTATAGCACCGGCCTAGACCCAACCTCCCCCTTCAGTTGTGCTAGCGGAACCACAACGCCCCCTGCTCCATCAAGCAGCCACAGCACCCGGCGCTTCTCCCTCTGTCCGTCGCAACACCTTCCGTCCGTCCGAGTCCTCACCAGCGCCGTCCGATCTACCGCGCACCACTTCCGGTCTTGTCGACTCCCTCACCAGCGTTGTTGGGCCGCCGTCCCTTACTTCTCCACGCGGTGAACCCTGCAACTCGGCGCCCTCCCTCGTTGCAGCATCCCCTCGCCCACCTGCTCTCTCCCTCTCCCCTGTTTTCTTTTTTTTCTTTTCTTCCTTCTCCTCCCGCAACAGCAGCGGCCTCCCTCCCCTGGTCCAGCGGTCCAGCCAGCCCGCGCACCCCCTTTCTTCTTCTCTTCTTCTTCTTCTTCTTCTTCTCTCCTTCTTCCTCTTCTTCTCCTCTTCTTCTTCTTTTTATTTCCCCTGTCCGCCGCACTGCACCCCCGCCGCTCGGCCTTCCTCTTCTTCCTCTTCTTCTCTTCTTCTCCTTCCTTTCTTCTTCTTCTTCTCTCCTTCTTCCTCATCTTCTTCTTCTCTTCTTCTCCTTCCCTTCTTCTTATTCTTCACCCCTTCTTCCTCTTCTTCTTCTTCTTCTTTTTCTTTCTCCTTCCTCCTGTCCGCCGCGCGCCTCCCCTCCCGGCCAGGTCTCTTTCTTTTTTCCTTTTATTTATTTATTTTGTTTTATCTTATTAATATTATGATTATTAATGTTAATATTATTATTATTATAATTATTATTGTTTTTAATACTATTATTATTATTATTATTATTATTAACATTATTATTATTATTAATAATATTAATATTATTTTCTTATTATTATTATTATTATCATTTTTCTTATTATTATTAGTATTAGTATTACTAATATTATTATTATTATTATTATTATTATTCTTATTATAATTCTTTTTTATTCTTATTAACATTATTATTATTATTATTGCTATTTTATTATTATTATTGTTATTATTATTATTACTATTAATCTTATTATTATTACTATTATTATTATTATTATTTGGCTATTATTATTATTATTACTATTGTTATTATTACTATTATTATTATTATTATTATTATTACTAATCTTATTATTATTATTAGTATTATTATTATTATTATCTTTATTTTTATTATTATGATCGTACTCTTGTTGATGGTGGGTTTTTATTTGTTGGCTTAGGACTTTTAGGACCCGCGCAGGGTGTTTCCGAGTGAGCGCCATCGTCGCGCCTTGTCTCCGAGGTTCTGTTGTTGTCGCGCTTCAGTTCCGAGGTGAGCGTTTCTTTCCGACGCTTGGTTTGGCATGCTCTGGTGAGTTTTTGGATGTGTCTGAGTCCTTGGTACTGACTATGCAGAGTGTTAGACCTTGTCACGTGGTTTCAGACACACGTCGTGTCATCGCGACTTGGATCCGAGGTTGTTGTGTCGATGCGCTTGGTTTTGAGGTAGGTCCCCTTTGCACTGCTTTTAAAATTTAAGTTATATTATTTCATGCTGTTTGCGCACCCTAATTGTTCAAAATCAACATTTTATTAATTGTAATAAATATGAGATAATATACGATAATTAAATTTTAATATAAGATGGTTAATTTTTAAATGGTTATTTAATGTCAAAAGGAGCCGTTTATTTTATACACGACACATGAAACATCCTTTTTACGAGCGGACACCCAATAATGAAAGAATGCCCGTTTGTCTTTTAAACATAATTCACGGAATTTACAACAGAGTTCTGGTTTAATGAGAAATGATTTCTTTTGAAGCATGAACAAATACATTGGTTCGTTTTAGAAATAGCCTGGTTGGCTCTTAAAGATTATTTGGAAAAAATGGTTTTGTTTGGTTTATAAAAATATGGTTAGCCTGTGACGTAGTGTTTTGGGGTTCTTTAACGGCTTTAAACTGGGTTTTGTCTCATAAAGAAGTTGTACCTGTCTTTGAGTAGTGTTTGTGAAATGTATTAAATGCCCGTTTGGCACTTTATGGAAAGCGATAAAAATGTTTTGATAAAAACTCTCTTAGGGCGACTCTCATGCCTTGGATGCAATGGATTGTTTGGGAGGCCGCGCTTAGAGGCTCCCGGGTACTTGAGTAGTTAAAGGCAAGAGGTTGTCCCATGGAGTGGCTTGGGGAATGCCTGTTGTTCTTTATATATAGATATATATGATTGGATGCTCGGTTGGCATCGGTTGGCTCACCCCTTTTTCTTAAACACTTCAGACATGGGAATCTATCATATTGAGAGAATATTCTAAGAACGATTGCTGCACTGGTAGGTTATGGTACTGACCAGTGGCCCATAGTAGGTGGATATATTGGGTTTATTACTATGGGAATTGCCCTCGACCTGCCTGTGAGTGGATGGTCGAGCATTTTGTGCGTTTTGATTTCATCGTGACATGTCAATAAGGATGATTTCTCATGTATTGGTGTCTTCTGGTTTATTCTCGATCTCCTAGGTTCACCCATGTCTATTCAGCTTTTGTAGCTTGCAGTAATGATTATGATGCTCACATGTATACCTACATTGCCCTTGCTGTGTGTTTTACTTTGTGCATTCTGGTGTATTGTTTTCTTTGGAAAATGTTAAATTGCTTTTGATTAGGTTTCTAAAAATTGATTTCAAATAAAAGTATTTAATCCCCTTTGTACAAATTTGAAAAAACATAAACATCACTTTCCCCCTTTCCTGAAATGTCATTGACACTAATGAAATGAACCCAAATTTTGAAATGGCTAAGGGCAATGGTTCATACTTTGTTTTTAAGTAAAATTATTAGAAAAACATACTTTTATAAATTGTAGTTCAAACTTGAAATGATGTTCCTTTTATTTTAAAGGTAGTGCATTGGGAATAGATATCGGGCTAGCCTACTGAGTTTTAATACTCACGCCTATAGTTCTTTTCTGTTTTTAGTGTTTGTGCAGGCTATAGCTTGAGTGCACTCGACTAGGGCGACGCTTGATCGTTGAGTCGGGGAGCGACCTGCGAGGTCGCACGGAGTTTGTTCGGACGTCGTGTTTGGTTAGTTTGATTTCTGTTTGTTCTTGTTTAGTCACTTTATCTGGTTTATCTTTTCTGCGCTGCTCTGTATTATTTTCATTGTGTTATTTATTTATAATGGGCGAAATCCTTCCCATAGCCTCTGTTGATGCCCTGGCGCTTGTCGCCAGCCCGGGAGGATCGGGAACGCCTCTCGGGCCATGTCGCGGACCGGCTCGGGTGACCGGTTCAGGGTTGACCCGGGTTGGTTCGTGACACAATGGTATCAGAGAAGGTTTGCTCTTAGCAGACCTCACTTTTCAGAGCGCCCTTTGTTACTTGGGATGTCAAGGTAGATGGAGTAGGATTGTCGGGACTTGAGGGGTAGGTGCGAGAAGAGCGTCGCGAACTCTTGCCCGTACCGATCCTCAGGTTTCCATTGGAAGTCCAGTTTAATTTGTTTGTTTGGGTTTTTATGGTAATTTTTTGCGATTGGGATACGACAAAGGGAGTTGGGCCACTAGTCCTCCTAACCCGCACGGCCTGGCAAGCCATGCAGAGCTAGGGGCATGGCTTAAGAAGGCTCTCTGTGTTAGTGACGTGTTTGGCATATGGTCGCCAACCATATGGTCAAGACACCCACTGACACTAGTCCCCTGTTTGAGTTGTTTTGGGGTCCCCCTTTATTTTTGAAAGTGGTTTGAATTAGAAAAGTTGGTTTTGAAAAATAATGGTTGTTTGAAATGACATGTTAAATTTGTATATTGTTTTAAAAGAATTGGTATGAATAAATTGTTTTTGGAAAATGAAGTTGCTTTGTTTTGGCCTTGGTGTTCCGATGAGTACTCACATGCATTTTGTTGTGTTGGAAATGTGGATGGATGTCTGGTATGGTGGATGGATGCCCTGGGTGGCACAGATACATGCATGTGAGTGAGACTCTAAGGGATACCAATGGCGAGGGTTTAACTTACCAAGATTGTTTTAAATTAAAGATGTTTTCAAAGAGAAAAGTTTTGATGTTATGATAACTGGTTTCCTCGGATTTCAAGCTTGTCACCTATACAGTGTTTGATTTTGAGATTTTTATTCATTCGTTGAGTTGGCCTTGATTGGGTTTTTGACCTTTCCTTGTCCAGCGGTTATCCCTTTGAAGCTTCGATGCGTGACCGTAGTGCGGTTGATCAACCTAAGGATTTTATGATTGAGTTTCGGAAGTTGGATCCACCTCTCTTTTATGGTCAAGTAGAAACTTCTGTGGTAGAGGAGTGGATGCGGAAGATTGAAAGGGACTTTAGCCTCATTGAGTTGCCCGATTCGTTGAAGGTCAAGTTTGCGACCTTCATGCTTGAAGGTTCACCGTGGATGTGGTGGAAGTCAGTGTCTCGGAACAAGCCTCGTCAAGAGATTAATTGGGAGTTCTTCAAGTCTTTGTACATTCGTCAGTATCTCTCTAAGGAAGAAAGGGTGAGAAAGGGGATGGAGATGTGTTGTCTGCAGCAGGGCGACAGATCCGTGTTAGCATATTTCCATCGCTTTGTGGAGATAGTACCTTATGATTCAGAGTATGCCACAAATGACCCCGTGAAGGCTCGACGCTTCGAGGCGGGTCTCCGCCCTGATCTACAGGCGAAAGTTTCAGAGTCCAACCTGACTTCTTTTGTCGATGTGGCGAGACAAGATTTTCGTATCGAAGCCGCGATGGGAAGAGTGCTCAAAGTAGTCCTCCCTCCTTCGATCCCTAAGAGCAGTGGTGAAGATTCTGGAAAGGAGATGTGTATGCAAATGGAAGTGGATGGATCAGGTCGTGGAATCAAGAGACCTCGGGATCTTTCATCAAACTCTTCGGAGCGAGAGATTATTGTGTGTTATCAGTGTGGCAAGCGGGGTCACAAGAAGTCATCGTGCCCAAGCGCTCCGAAGCCCTGCCAGGCATGTGGACGTCTGGGTCACTTGCGACGATTTTTTCGGGGCGTTGCAAGAAAGCGTCGCAGAGGGTGTTCTCAGAAGTAATGTGCTATTGGGTCTTTGTTCAGATTTCTTGGTGTAAGTTTCCTTTCAGTTTAAGGGATCTTTTATCGTTGTAGTTATACTGGTGGTGTTTTGGGTTTGAAATGTATGGGAACTTCATGGGTCTTTTGACGAACCTCGTCTTTTAATGCTGGTGTGTTTTAAATTTTAAAATATTGTCCTTTCTTTTGTCAAATCAAAAGATGTATGTTTCTTGTTGGGATTATCAGAACCTGACTGCGAGGCAGAAGATGCTTCATCCATCAGAGCTCCATCCAAAAGGTCTCAGAGTGAAGCCAGCGCGTAGTCAGGAACCCCCCGGGGAAAATTTTAAAGAGTCCGGTTAAAGCCGTGCTTCTATCGTCGTGGTGAGTTAGTTTTAGTGTTGTTTCTATGGTTTCTCTGTCGTTGTAGTTCTCTCTTGTCGCAAAGTGCGCAATGGACTTATCCCTCGTGTAACGTCGGGAATTGTGCCTTTTGGATGTAAGTTGCTGATCAGTGACCTTGCGTGGGCCACTGATGTAAATCAGTTGCGGCCCTGGTTTGTGTCCATCCTGAAGTGATGGGTCGTGAGTAGTCGTACGTCGTAGTTTTAGTGATTTGATCCTTAGGCCCACCCTCCCCGCCCATGGGGTTAGGGTTTTAGTGCGCAATGTATCCATTTAAGCTTCGATCCCTTTCGGACGAGAGTAAGCAGTTTAAATGTTTTTGCTGTGCTTTCATAGCTTGAGTAAGGCCCGGTTCTGGCCTAAGTTGGATTTCTGGTTGGTCGCTAAGAGGTCAGTCCTTTTATGGTGGGGAGAACCACCATGAGTCTCTTTGGGGTTTTCTCTTAAATCGTTATTGAATTCTAGTTGAGTTCTTATGGTGGGGAGCCCGTTCAGGCCTTCCCTTTGTTGGTGATTTACTTTGGGCAATGAGGTTCAGTCCTGCTGGTAGTCGTTGTGACATCCTTGGTTAAGAGGTTGGATCGTGTTCTGTGAAATCCTTAGGTGTTGATCGATCGACTGGTTGGTGTGGTGGCTTTCCGGGGGCGGAAAGCATTATGGTGGGGAGAATTGTCACACCCCGACACGCATGTTTATTTTATTTTATGATTTCTTTGACTTTGAATTTTTTTGCTGGGGTTCGTGTCCAGTCTCAGATTAGATTTTTGAGTTTTTGTTAAAAAGTGCACTTTTTAACGCGACGTCGTTGGGCGTGTGAGCGGAGCCTATTCTGGAAACCCCGTGCGTCCCTGCCCGGTGTTTTTTCGCATCCCGTTGTCTTTGGAAAATTTTAAATAGAGTATTTATATTTAACGCGCACATCTATTGTTATCAGTTCATAGTTGTTTTTATTATTTAAGACGAAATGAGTATTTTTATCATTTGTATTTTTATCATCATGATTATTATTATTATAATAATAATAATAATTATTATTATTATTATAATTGATCTTAATAAAGATGTTATTAATTATTATGGTTATTTATTTATTTATTTTGTCTTTTCGAGAGTTGGGTTGAGTTTTAGACTAGTGCGCATGCACTACATGTTTGGCAGAGACTGTGCGGACAGCCTGGACACCGGTCTGACAACTTCTGGATCAGACAAAAGCTCACGCTTAGTTCGCGCACAGTCGCTAGAGGCATGTGCGGACCGCGCAGTTGCGCTATTCAATAAAATAATTATTATGAAATGAAATTATTGTTATTAGAGCTTAAAGTTATTATTATTTTTATTATTATCATTCTTTTATTATTATCACTATTTTTGTTTCATTTATTTACTTCTTTTTCTTACCTCTTTTCTTTTATTTATTTTTCTTTCCTTCTCTCTAACCCTAGATCCCCATTCTCGTTTCTTTTCTTCTCCCGTAGCCCCCATGAGCACCGCCACCCACATTTTTTTTTCTTCCTTCTTCTCCCCCTCCTGCGTCGAACCCTAGCGCCGCTACCCCTCCTCACCTCCCATTTTCCCTGCATGCGTTGCACCCTCCAGCTCCCGGCTTCCCCCTAGCGTGTCTCCTCCTTCAGCACACCGCACAACGCCTTCACCTGTAGCACCGTCCTGGACCCAACCTCCCTCTTCGGTTGTGCTAGCCGAACCACAACGCCCCCTGCTCCATCAAGCAGCTGCAGCACCCGGCGCTTCTCCCTCTGTCCGTCGCAACACCTTCCGTCCGGCCGAGTCCTCACTAGCGCCGTCCGATCTACCGCGCACCACTTCCGGTCTGGTCGACTCCCTCACCAGCGTCGTTGGGCCGCCGACCCTTCCTTCTCCACGCGGTGAACCCTACTACTCGGCGCCCTCCCTCGTTGCAGCAACCCCTCGCCCACCTGCTCTCTCCCTCTCCCCTGTTTTCTTTTTTTTCTTTTTCTTCCTTCTCCTCCCGCAACAGCAGCGGCCTCCCTCCCCTGGTCCAGCGGTCCAGCCAGCCCACGCCCCCCCTTTCTTCTAAAATAATGGTTTAAACATATTATTATAATAATATTAAATAACACTAAAATGTGTTTGATTAAGATTTTTTGATAAATTTCAGACCATGGGAATCATTAGTTCTATTTTGGGACCCCACAGATCCACATGAGTGTGATAATGACAGGTTATATAAATTAATTTTATGTAAAGGTAAAAATGACATAAACATATATCTTTTAGTAAAATAAATTTTACAAGGGGTTATATAAGTTATTGTTTCAAAATATAAATATTCATTTGTAAGATAAAATAATTTCCTTGTTGAAGAATTTTTTTATTATTATTAGACATCAAATGAATATAATTATTTATGGAATATTAAAGATGTAGTGTTTACCACATTAAAAATGATATAAAAAATGAGATTATAAAAATTAAAACAATAAACAAAATCTATATAATTTTTATTGGATGATTTTATTATGAACATTAGGGATTTTAGCTTTGAAAAGAATGATATTTTGACCTTAAAAATCGAAAATCATTATATAGTAAAATAATATTTTCAATAATTCTTACTGATCCCCTCCCCCTTCTTATAAAAATACCTCACCTATAACCCGTTTTTTCACACCTATAATGCCACTTGTCTCATACAGACTCATAGTAATTAAGCTCTCTAAGTCACGCTTTTACTCTTATAACCCTTATTTTATGACTAAGTCACTTCAAGGAGTCATTTTGGTTCAAACCAAAAGAAGATACCGTATTTAAAGGTAACATCTCTTCTTAGGTTCATTTATTTTATTTTACATATCCAAACCCCTAAAATCACATTACTAAATTATTTTATAACAATAGAAGTATTTAAATATACATAGTTGTTTTTATGAGATGAATTTTAACTATACATACACACATAAACATCTAATAGGGATAAATATTATGTTTTTTTGGACGGAAAACTACAGCCTCACGAAATGATGATTGTTCAATATTCTACTACCACCTATTTTGGTGGGCATTGTGATGGTACTATAAATAAATATGATATATATTATATTTATTGTTTCTATAATCTTCAGTAATTATATTTTATAACAAATATTTATTCTTTACATCTTCAATATATATGATAATTTCAGTTGAGGAAGTACGGACTATCGCCCCTCAAAGTGATATGACTTGTTCACGCTATACATAGAACATATAAATGATGGTGTTAAAGAACATACATATCATATATATAATATTATATTATACTAGAACGATAATATAAATATGTATCATTTGTTTTTCATTCATTTTAATATATATATATATATATAATTGATATATTGTTCATGCGTACGTAGATGTTATCGTCTCTATGAATGCAGTGAGATGAATTTTAACTATACATACACACATAAACATCTAATGGGTATAAATATTATGTTTTTTTGGACGGAAAACTACAGCCTCACGAAATGATGATTGTTCAATATTCTACTACCACCTATTTTGGTGGGCATTGTGATGGTACTATAAATAAATATGATATATATTATATTTATTGTTTCTATAATCTTCAGTAATTATATTTTATAACAAATATTTATTCTTTACATCTTCAATATATATGATAATTTCAGTTGAGGAAGTACGGACTATCGCCCCTCAAAGTGATATGACTTGTTCACGCTATACATAGAACATATAAATGATGGTGTTAAAGAACATACATATCATATATATAATATTATATTATACTAGAACGATAATATAAATATGTATCATTTGTTTTTCATTCATTTTAATATATATATATATATATAATTGATATATTGTTCATGCGTACGTAGATGTTATCGTCTCTATGAATGCAGTGAGATTCATTCCCCATCATATTTTATTTTTCAATTCTTAATTACATGTATTCAATGTGCATTCACAAAAATGGTATTAAAATATTTTATTGCTTATTTTATAAGTTTTAATGAATTTTTTAAATTATTTCATGATTATTTATTAGTTTTCAAATAATGTTCAAAGAAATGGGTTTCAAAAGATGTTCACACTTTATTCAAATATTTTCTAGTGTTTTCATGGAAAATGTTTTTAAAATAATTTGAATCATCTATTAAATGTTTTCATGGAAATAAGTTTTCAAAATTATTTAATGTATATTTTATATGTTTTCATGGTAGTTTCTATTAAAATTAATTTCAAATGGTTTATTTATTAAAATTCCTTTTTCAAACAAGAAAGAATATTTTCCTAAAGAAACATTTTGAAAGGATATATCAAAAACAAATACCATAAAAGATGACATATATTGATGTTACTCATACCTTCTATGAAATAACATAAATGTTCGATTAATATAATTTCAATGAATCAGTTATTATTAATTACAGATTCTTTTTTAAACCCTTTTCTCCTTTAGGGGTAACATGTTTATGATACAAATTTCTCATTCACAAGTTATATGGTATAGAAACATGAAAATTTTCATCAGCTACGATTATGATGAAATTATTATGAGACATATCTCGTTACGTAGAATTTTATATTTTTACATGTTTATGATACCCATTTCCGTTTATAGGATATGATATGATCATTTTTGATACTGTGGAACATGTATGTGTGATTTCATTATGTGATGAGTGGGACCTATATCTCCCTCCAATGTATTTGGTAAAGATTTATGTCTTTTGATATAATAATGGGAGTCATGTTGAAAGGATTTATCCATTATGGGAATATGGTGAAACTCAATCCCTTAAAATGAATGGGCTTCTATTGGGGATGATGGTTTGTCCCATCTAATTGGTGTCATCATCATAATGATAGAAGATGGGTAAACATGATCCAATACAATAAGATGGGGAATCCTGATCCCTTACATGGAATGAAAATTGATTAGGGATGGTGGAGTACCTCGCCTTGTGGGTGCATTTCCCATGAATTGTACTAATAAGTTATAGAAATTTGATGTGAATTTCATGGAATAATATCACATGATTATATATACCACAATTCCATGTCATATTTTTATACTACGCTTTCATGGCCTATGATATTTATTTCATTATGAATCATGTCTCATGACCTACCAATCATAATTCCATGATCGTTGATATGTGGGGTATGATATTCTATTTTCATTATCACATTCTCATAACCTTATTCTCATTTTTATGCTTTCATGTCTCCCTTGTTTACCCTTATTGAACATATTTTCTCACCCATTTCTTATTATTTCCATTCACTTTGTTAGAATATTTTTTTTAGTTATATGCACTATAGGTTCAGATATTTATGAGATAATTTTAAGATCATTCACCTAGATAGATGATTTTGTGTGTTGGCTTCCAAATACACTAAACCATTACTGTCCTCTGGCATCTATTTTGGGAATATACTCAATATTCATCAAAAAATGATGTAATATCCATGTATATTATTCCTAGGACACTATAATGATGCATTTGGATTATACCCTTATGAAATAAATATTTGATTTGGGTTCTTCCAACGACTTTATTACCTACTATATTTTTGATTTGCTGAGTTTAAAAGTTGAGACGATTCCTTCTGTGATAAAACATCAAACTCTTCTTGGTCATTCATAATATATTTCATTGTGTGTAGAGAATTTTCTATAATTATTTTTGGATATATGTTGGAATTGGATTTATTTGCGCTTCATATGGAAGGCTATGTCATAATGTTGGGTATGGATTTGTTAACAACATTTAAGTCTCATATCTGTTGTTATACGTGAATAGTAATTTTTACAACTGAAGATGGAGACAAGCATCTCTTTCAAGGAGATCAGCATGTAAATGAAGGTGAAATGGGATTTTTGGATAAATATTATTGATGATCTTGTTCTAATTAGAAGTTTTAAAATTGTAATTGTTGGATGAGATTGATAAAAATAGTTTTCCAATATTGGTGGATCAGTTTATGGAAAATTTATTATATCTTATAATAATGACATAAGAGGAATTTTTTATTTGTATTCTTCTTGGGACCAGCCCTATTGCAAGTAAATTATATTAAATGGAACAAAAATTATTATGCATGATGAAAGGGATGTTTTATAAGCTGAAAAGAAAAGGTTTCATTTGTAAGAACATGTATCTATGGGAAGCTCCAGTCTTGTTTGTCATAAAAGGTGGACGAACTCATTAGTTGTGTGTGTATTATCATACGAATAACCAATTAAATATAATGAATATGTTTCCACTTACATGAATTGATGACTTGTTTGATCAAATCATAGGATCTCAGTGGTTCTGAAAAATTTACATGCAATTAGGATATCACTAATTGCTCATGAAAAAGACGGATATTCCAAAAATTAGTTGTCTGAAGTGTATAAGGTCCTTTTGAATATATCGCTATACCTTTTGGTCTTATAAATTTACTTTTTGTATTCATGGAATTTATTTATTGGATATTCCAGGAATATATGGATTATTATTTGGTGGTGTTTTTGGAGAACACATTTTTATATTCAATGATAATGGATGATCATGAAAAAAACCTGGAAAAAATATTAGGAATCATTGAGGACCATTTACAAAATGGAAACATATAATAATGTAATTATTGGGTACATTAGGAAAATTTACCTCTTCAAGTAATTTTTGAAAAAGGTGTTTTTGATGTTCCATAAAATATAGAGTCTATTATCTCATGAAAACAACCAAAGAATGAATTTGAGATATGCAATTTTATTGGGATTGTTAGTTAATATTGATTCATTGTTCCTTATTTTTTATGACTAAATTTACCTATAACAACATTGATAAATATTAATGTTCCTTTCCAAGGGAGTTTTTAATTCTATAAGCCTTTTTCAAGAGCGTAATGTTCCCCTTACATCATTATCTGACATGATTTTTCCAAAAACATGTCATGGGTACATGGTGTATTATGATGCTTCAAAATCTAGTTTGGGATGTTTTCTCATTAAATGGGATCATGCTGTTGTTATGGGTCAATATAGTAATGAGTGAATGATAAAATTTCCCAATATATGTTTTGATGTTAACTATTGTTGTTCATGCATTGAAGAGATGGAATCATTAACACTAGGGTGATAAATTTACTGTGTTTATGGATCATAAGAGATTTAAGCATATTTTCATACAACATGATTAAAATATGATACAAATAAGATTGAGGGAGTATCTCCAAATGATTGAGTTTATAGGATGTATACACAATGAATATTTAATTAATTGGAAGATTAATTAATTATAAAATCATATGATCAATTGGAAAAATATTCTCTATATGAGTGGTTGTTGACACAAGTTTTAGCCTACATGCACATAGAATGTGAAGACTGGTGTAATGGTGTGGCATTATTTACTGTTTCATTTTTCCTTGATTTAATAAATATTTTTAAATAGGAACAGACATCTAATACAATGTTTGTGGAAATTTTGTCAAAACTCAATAGTGGGGAGTCCATTATGGGATGGAATCTTTATGGTAGTATAATTTTGAAGTTCAGAAATCAGATTTCCATACCTATGGATTATTATGAAAATGTTATACAAGATTTCCAAAATTTAAGATGGGTTGTTCATCTTGGAATACGAAATATTTATAAGGTATTGGAAGCACAATTTCTGTAGGTAAATATAAAATGTAATGTGATTGAGTTCATTTTGGATATTGTGGATCATCTCACAAATTCAACACATTTCATCCTAATTTTTGAATCTCAATTATTATAGGTATTGTCAAAAATCTATATCTAAGAAGTGGTAAAGTGGCGTGGAATACTAATTTCAATAGTGTCAAAAATTGTTTTTAGGTTTACATATAAATTTTAAAAATCTATATTGAAATCCCTTAGTACTCATTTCACAATGAGCACATCATATCATCCACAGATGGAAGGAAAATATGAGTAAACGATAGTTATTTTGGATGACATGTTGTAAGCATGTGTAATTAATTTTGGTGTCTCATGGGAAGATCACATACTATTAGTAGAGTTATCGTATAAAACATTTATCACACCTTTATATATTAATATTCTTTTGAATAATTGATTTGTTGTCATTTTCATTCTCTACTTTTATTGGTTTTATTAAGGGGGGATCCAGTAGTTGGGCATAGTTTTTTTCCCTGAGTCAATGGATAATAATCATTTGATCAAACAATAGATGGAGATGGCTCAGATTCACCATAAATAATATTTAGATCAACATCGATGATCATTTTCATTCTATGAGAGTGATCATTTGTTCTTGAGGATCTCTCTATGTCATGGACATGGACATTTTGGGAACTGGGAAAATTTATCTCCTCGATACAAAGGTCATTTAGAGATACTTGAATAGGTTTTTGAGATGGAATTTCAGTTGTAATTACCACCATTGTTTATATTAGTTAATAACATGTTTCACATTTCTCAGTCGAAAAAGTATCATCCTAATCCTAATGATGTTATTAAATAGGGATCATGTTATCATAGAGAAGTATTTGTTGTTGGATCACATGCCAATATAAATTTTTGAGAGGCCATATAAAGTATTGTGTAAAAAAATCATCAATCTAGTGTGGGTTTTATGAAAAAATGGTTATATTCATGAAGATACATACAAATGGGAGATGTAAATGAAAGATAATAGGAAATAACTCTTTTTGGTCAGTTATTGTTTTCTACATTCTGTAGATAGAAATGACAATGTTGGGGTGAATGTAGCGCCTCCCCCCCAATTTCATGTAAGTAACCTTTATTTAATTATTTTTATATATATAATGTATTTGGGTGATGTTATTGATGATTTAGGTGATTTTTGGAATGTTTTGGGGGTATTTATAATAGTTCACAGTGGGTACATAGTTTGGGAAAACCGTGAAACACTTTCAAAAAACCATGTACAAATTTGCGAGGGCTAATGTGAAGTTGCAACGGAAACACATAGTTTGTCAAAATCAGGTGAAATCCTTGGAGAAATCATGAAACCTAATATAGGGGGCACTGAATAGATGACCCATGGTTTTTAAATTGTGTGATTCAACCATATTAGGATCCTTTATGAGGTAGAATCCAATGCACGATTAATATACAGTTTTCCTAACTATGTGACTAACCATGATCAGTTTAAAAACTAGATCCAAAAAATGTTTTTTGAGGTTTATTTAATGTTTTATCACAAAATTAATTACCCAAAATATCCTGATCTCATTATTTCTTCAACTATAATGATAAAGAGGCTTCTACCGTCCATCCAAAGGGGATCTCAAGGCTTCTCTTGGTTCCTTGAAGATTGATTCTTCCGGTATGACATCAATCTTTGATGTTCTTGATGTTTTTCCCTAGATCTAATTCATCCTCTCTCTTGTTTTCATAAATCGATGTTCATTTTGGATACATATAATCTATTTTATTCCATATATAATTATATCTGTATTTTTCTATTTGAAGAGATTTAATGTGGGTTTTTGAGGATTTATCCATTTTTGTGGTTGTTTTCATGTCATTTTTCATTTTCACCTATTATTTCGAGGTATGTCGATTCAATCATAACATCTCTATTTTTAACATCAAGGATTAGATTATAATTGATTATGTTGATTGATTTTTATTAATAAATTTCTATGAAATGGATGGTATATACCATCTTTATTGATGATTTGTGGTTTTGTAAGAAATTATGGAATTTTTGGGCAATGTTCTTTAAAAAATGATTTTAAAATTGTTTCTTGGGTGATTTATGAAAAATGGTTAATTTTTTTTCCTAGAACGGTTAGGTCATTAAGATGACTTGGTATTGGAATGGTTTGGCATGATTTTATATGAATGGTTTTTGGGCATACTGGGGGGGTGTGTGTGCATATCTCATTATGAGGATTGATTGAAATATGACCTTATGCTCAGTGCCAAAGGTGTAATGGAATATTGAATTTAATAACCTTGTGTTGACTTTTTTGGTAAAAGATTAACTTCTCATGAGTATTGAACTATCATAACAAAGAATACATGTGTGGATGTTTCGTTTTTTTTAATTTGAATGAGACATTCCAAAAAAAATATGAAATGTTTCAAACAAGTTGTTTGGTTTCATTCCTTTGTATATGATATGTTTTTCTAAAAAAATCCAATTATATGGAACATTTTTCTATATTTATTTAAAAAAAATTAGAAATTATTGTATATAAACTATTTTTTATAAATGATTTGTTTGGTTAAATCCTTGTGGAGTGAGTAGGCAAGCCATTTGGGGAAAGCCAACCGACCATAATTACTAAATTATTCCATAACACATTGATGATTTTATATTTTTTTATTAGTACATGTGAAAAGGTAATGTATCACACTTCTCTTTTGGTGCTTAAGGATAATAGATTAGTTTTGTGGAGTTGATCATGGAGCATGATAGATCCTTGGAGTTTGAGTTGTCATTTATTTTTGTTGGTTTTCTAGTATTCTGTTATGTACTTTGTTATTGTAGTATTTTGATTTTGTACTTAGTTATAGTTATGTTTTTTATATCTACTATTTCATCTATTTTTCATTCATTAATCTCATGCATCTTGTAGTTGGATTATTGGTTATGACTTGTTTGGTTGATAGATTAATTCTAAAAGGAAAAATTATCCCCCAACTGTTAGTGAATACCTTCGTATTTATATCTAGCCTTTCACATATTGGGGATATCACTTAAGTCTATGTATCATCCTCATACCTTCTAAATCCAATGAGAAGAATATGGATGTTACATGGGTCAGTTGTTCTAATCATATTGATGGAAATTTGAGGATAAAATATATATACGGTTGGTAAAATGTAAAATCTAATGATTTTATTATAAATTTATCATTATATAAATTTCATTGATTGAATAATTTATATTAAAATTTTAGTATTAAAAACCATAGAAACAAAAAAAATATTATCTGATATTTATTTCATTTTTATAATTCATTATATCATTATTACGATATGATTATTTTTTAAAAATGTTTTCCAAAGTATTGTGTTTTTAGTGAATTCGTAATATAATACTAATTTATATTAATTGTTCATCCAAAATTAAAATAACACACATTTAGTAAGATATTATATACAAAAATACATATTAATCATCAGTACACACTATTTTTTGAATATGATCATTTTTTACCAAAATCACATATTTCTAAAAAAATTGTTCTTCATTGCATTTTTTGCTTTTTCATAAAATCATTCCTGACAGTTTTTTGAATTGAATTTCATAAAATTGGTTATTTATTTTGAATTAATATTTTAAAATTTTAAATATAGGTCCATTTTATTTTCATACATTAGGAATATTATCATTGGTGGATAATTTTCACCTTGATATAGATTGAATGGGTAAAACCTGAATAAAAAATTAGTATAAGGCATTACATATTTTCTAACACATTATATTTTCCTATTTTATTAATGTAATAATACCATTTCAGTACATTATTTGAATATTTGACTACATGGTAAAAAATTTCATTGATATGGATATTTTATTTAAATTTAAAAAATAATAAGTACCAAATGTCACACTGCTAACATTAATGTCCACAATATTTTTACATAAGGATATGCAAAATAATATCTTTAGTTTTAAATGTACAATTATAATATGTATTTGGTTATTTATCATTTTTATTTATTTTAACGTTTAGGTGATATAATAATTATCCTAAATCCTCATGCAATTATAACACAATATTTATTTAATATATTGATAAATATAATAATTGATTTTAAAAAATATTTAATTTAATATAATTTGATAAATAATTATATCCCTAGAGCTTATTTTTTGAATATATCATATTCTGGATGTTATAGAGGATTATATTTTAATTTAACCTTTATCTTGTTTTCTTTAATGTAAAATTTAATGTATAGTGAGAAAAATTACATTAATGATATTTTATGAAAATATTAATTTTTAAAATTATTTACAATTATTTAAAATAATAAAATCGGATAATGAGGATAACAAGTATTCTAAAATCCCATCCTTTTTCCATTTATTAACGAATCATCAACTAAGATGTAAAATTATATCCAAACAATATTTAATATTTTATTGCCACAATTAAGGTAGGAATTGATTAACCAAGGGGTTAATATAAATGATATGATTTGAAATGATATCTAAACCTTTCAAATTTGGATTTTTTAATATATTAATACCACAAAATATTTATCAACAAATATCATCTATTTGAGAATTATTTTATATGAGTTAGATGAACATTATATTATAATATTTCCCGAATTTCTTGAAGTGTCTCTCCCCTTACATATAAGTGGACACCACATATATAGTTTCAATACAAATTCTAGATAAAACTATGTTGATGAAAACCTAAAAATTATATTTTAAACTAATATTATCACAATATATTGTTTCTGATCTTCTTAAAAGTCATTTCACATGTTATTTTTGAAGGGATCTAAATGAAGTTTATCATATAAGAAAAAATCATATTTACCAACTATTTCATTTTATTGATTTTCTATATCTTATTAATGTGTTTTAACATTTCTGAAATAATAAATCAAATATAATAAATATATTGATATGTAATTATTTTTAATGTAATAAAACATTTTCTAACTTTTTACATCCTATGAAATGTGAAATCATTGATCATGTGTTTGTAAGACATACCATCTAAACATAGAAGTGTTTTTGGTTTTCATTGCAACATTACTTTTTTGGTTTTAATGAAGGATCAAATGAATATATATTATAATTATCAAATAATTATTCGCTTCTAATTATTATAACTTATATCTCAATTCTTACCTTCCAATTATTTAGAAGATGATAATGTCACTCGGGCGTACATGTGGACTACCACATCTATAAAGGGATATTAATTGTGTTTACTTATTATTTACATGGATAATAGTATGGATAAATTTAAATGATTTATATGATTTATATGATATAATGATTATTTCAAAAATGTGAAATATTATTGTCCTTTATTTTTTCCATCCATTAAAAAGTGAAAACATTATTAATCTGTATATATGGCCAAAAGACTCAATGAATGATTTAATTCATTTTTCAATCACTAACTATTATAGATAAATATATATATATATATATATATTTATTTAATATATATATGTTATATATAACATTATTAACATTTTCTATATTAGGGGACCACATTCAAATAAAAATGACTGAAACTACTGAAATAAAATTCTTTGAAAAAACGAATCAATTAACAACCAAAAAATTGATAATAATAAAATATTAACAACCAATTTGTGAAAAAATGATGAATATGGATAATATATCATATTATAGATATTTATATTAATATAATATTTATTTATAATACATCTATATTTATTATACTAGATTTCATAATGTTTTTTTTTGAATTCAAATCATTTGGTGAGTGATTTAACCTCTATTTCAACACCACTGAGAAAAATTTGGTATCAATCGCATATTTTAATTTATGAACAATATATATTTCCCCATTGCTAGGTTTAAAATTTATATATATTTATTCATAAATTTTATTATTTAAATTCATTCATGGACATTCGAGGAATTACAATTTAAATGTTACTAAAGCAGTACATATTTATTTTATAGTCACATTTTTTGGGATTGAAATTATTTTCATTAAAGTAATATTATAATATATCATTCATAAACTCCATAAATTTTTATATCCTATATATATTGATGGATTTTTTCATTTTTTTCTTCAATAATATCCACCAAATATAACATTAATAGAAAAATGTAATATTTATATTCAAAGATGATGTAATTTATATTTGGATTAGGTGTATTTTTTTCATGTCCATTTTTCAACATTATTATAAATGATCCATTTTTAATTAATATATTGAATAATAATACAATTTATTTTATCTATAATTTTTTAAATTATTTGAATGGAATCGTTGTAATGTTTTAAAAATTTCCTATTTTCATTTTTCATTACAAATTGTTTAAAGAAATTTATATTATTTACATAAACAGTGTTACTAGATTTTCCCACCACCATAAAAATTTCAAAATCTATAATATATTCTATATGTTGGAAATAGTTTTACAAATAAAACTATTTTAGGAAATTTTTTTAATTATTCTCTTCCAATAACATTTCTTCTAAAAAAGGGTTGATATTATTTTGAAAAATATTTTTATGATTAATAGATAGAAATTACACATATATTGATTAGATTGGTGGTATATGAAATTATCCATGGAGAATAACATTACAATGATAATTTCCCATTTAACATGATATTGTTCTTAAATATCCATAATATTTGAACAAAAAATATTATTTTTTACTAAGTAATCTACAATTTCTAAATATATTTCTTTACTATTAAAGAAACTTTATTAACTCGGGATATTAAAATATTTTTTATTCCGTACTCAATAAGGATTTTTTAGGATAAATAATACTTTTTTTAATTCAATTGATCAAAAAATATAAGTGAAATTTTATTGATATGTTAGAATTGGAGGGGTCTAGTTATTAAAATCCCAATGAAGAATCTATGAGAAAAATGGGAAAAAAATATAGTCTGAACTTATTAAATGGATTTTTAGTCTATACTTTAATGTATTATATTTTTTGTTATTATTTTTAAATATTATATGTAATTTATTCCCGACCAACCGCTAAGTCGACATATGATTCTAAGGCCTACTGTGACCAGAAAAAATATTTGAAATATTTGAAATATATTAAATAGTGTATGCTAGTGGTTTTCCTAAAATAGTGTAATAACATCTAAATGAGTTCCAAAAATAGAAATTTGAGTGAACCATTGCATTTATTGTAGCGACATTACCATAGTCTCGGCCTAACATTGGGCAGTGTGGGTCGATAGTGAAATTTAATTTTTGAGCGTTTTAAAGGATAAAATAAATTAAGCATTTATTTTTTTATTTTATCATTTTGTAGAGATGCAACATCATTTATTTTAATTATAAGATTAAGTTGGTATACTGGTTTTGGCTCATAACCCTAGACCTTTTTTAGGCTCTAGAGAGAACCTAGATAATTATCTCAATGAAAAATGACCATGGGTTTGTGATCAGAGACCAACGGGCGCATTCATGACAAATATCACCAATGGTGTGGATGTAGTGATATGAAATCATTAGAGATTGACCCATCCCCATGGATGGGAGTTTTTTTTCAATAATTTTTTAACACGTTCATAAAATTTACAATGAATAAGGATCGTCCCGAAAACATGTTGACTCACTATATGATTATTCATGCATGAGGGTATTATTGTGGGAATTATGGGATGATTATACTATTTTTTATATTTATCAACTTTACAGAATGGATCAAGGTCATAATGAACAATGACTGATGTTTTTTCCTTGGGTTGTTCCATATTTTTTTTATCCGGTAAATTTTTTGTATTAATTGTGTTCTTTTTAGTTTACGAAAAAATAATCATTGCACCTTAGTTTCACATCAAAAAAATCCAAAATTTATGATCCATAAATTTTATGAATCTATGGAGATTCGATGATGGTTGAAGCATTAGATCAAATGACGGTGTGCTCCGATTTCCCATTCTTTCTTAGAAATAATGAACAATGAGGATCTAGTTTTATGAGTTGATTAAAGGATCGAATCATACCGATTTGGTGATGGCGGGAATAGACAATCCACAAACATTAGATTTCTGAACAAGTATGGATGTAAATTATGGTTGGAGTAGCGTAGGTGACAAAAAAGTGAAAAAATGGTTTGCAGAGAATTTCATAGAACACTTTGTGTTGTACATACTACACAATTTGTGGCCCCCCAATAAGTAGTGTCTATGGGTTTGGGAGGTAGTATAGTGGCACATGTCTGTGACCCCTATCACATGGTGTGTGGGGACCTCCCAATGATTCAATGTTAATCTTATGAACTACCTGGGCATGGGTTGGGGTACATGACTTGCCAAAATATCATATACCCTACCACATAGTCAGACCAAGACCATGTGCAAGGGTTACCCATTGTACCGGTACATGGGAAGGAGAACATGGGTTGACCCCATGTAATGGTACACATCCAAAGTACAATGGTGGACCCCCGATAGTATGAAATGGAATGTGAGACTTTCTACACATCAGGTATACCTCTTCTATATGACATGTTCTTGTGAAACATGACATTGAACATGGGTAGTACTGAGGGTCATGATAAAAGGCGTGTGGCACTTCAACAGACTGTGTAACCATCCATATATTGATTTAATCTCTTGGCCACCATATCTCAAAAAAGTTTCATTACTTATGCTTCCCTTTCTCATTCACCTGACAGTCAGTTGGTATCATTTCCCTTTCACAAGAGTATGATCCCATTAGTGGGGATTTCTCGATAGATTTGTTGGAATCCCCTTCAAGATGCCCCAAGTAGGATCATCTATTCATTTCTAGATGAGTCATAGTATCACACCATGTCCCTGAAATGATCCTCATCTATGTATCGTGATCTTCTCCACTCCTGGAGTGATTTCACCCAATGCTAGTGTATTGTATCTCTCTTCAGATCGATTAGTGTGTTTCCCTCATGAAGTTTCAAACGAACAATACATCTCGGGTAGGCAACATCAGTGTTATCTTACTCAGGAATGTGTGAACCAATATGAGATTCTTTATTGAATCTTTTGACTGAATCTATAGTGTTGGTATACAATAGTTGTGACACAACTCTAAAATACGGTTTGGGGTTTCATTATATCTGGATATGTCTTTGTTATATGTGTTGTAGACAAATACTGTGTAGATCTGAAAATATATTCCTTTTATTATTATTTTTGTGGTTTCGGTGTGTCTTACTGAGTATTGTTATTGTCACCCATGCATTGGAGTTTCTCACACGTGTTGAGAATTATGTAGACAAGAAACATTTGATGGAGTCCATGGTGGACTAGGACCATATCTATGTGCATTCAAATAGGACATGGTGTTATTATGTCTTTGAGTAGAAGTACTTGTACCATTTATTTACAAGTTGGAAATTGTGGTTTTCTGACTCTTTCTGCTGTAGAGCTTGTATTTTGGACATGTTTACATTACTAAACAATACATTCATTTCATAGTCTTTTTTTGGGTTCACTGTAATGCATGAATTTTGTTCCCTAGTGGGTTTTACATATTACAATTTTTTTTCTGGGATACATGTGTGTATGTATAGGTACATATTCAAAGCCTCACAAGATAGTAATATTCCTACTTAGTGTTTGTTACTAGCCCCTGGTCTGTTGGATTCTGCCAATTCTAAACAAGAAGAATGGCTTGATTACTAGCGATGTTCAATGTCCCAAGTCATCTGAACATTTTGGTTGAGAACTAGCTTAAGACCGCACGAAATGTCCTGATAACACATGCCATTCTACATGAAATGTTTTAATGACCATCACCCTATCGAGAAGCACAAGTTGAGTGTGCTTCATGATTTTTTAGATACAGAGACCCCTGAGGTTAGGAGGAATTCCTAACCCCCATGTAGAAGATGACTAGTTTGAGGTAGTGACAACCGTTTTCCATATAATGAGGATGCCAATAGTCCAGATTGTGATTGTGGAGGCAATCCATCATCAAGGTTCGACAGGGTGATGGTGTAGTTTGGCCATGGAAACTCACGATGAGGTGACGCTTCCATGGATGGAGTTTTAGTGTAACTTTATATTAGTGTTATCTCTGTTTACATAAACATAGGTGCATATACAGGATATTTTCAGATCCCATAGGGAATCATGATAGTGCCTAACTATTCATTGAGGTTCGACTACCTCTCGAGGTACTAAATAAATATATTTAGGGACTAGTACATCAACAATCATCCATTTTATAAATTTCTACATTGGTATATCCATGCAAGCTTTATACCTCTATGAATTTAAACTTATGCCAGAGTGCTTGAGTAAGCATTGGTGGTTGAGAGATTCTGGGTGAAGCAGATGTAGCCAGTGATATTCACCAGTAGGCAAAGAGGTGCAGAGACCTCAAAAGTGGGGAGCTGATGCAAAAACATTTGAGCTCTATACATAGGAGACATTATAGGATGCACATGGACATTGGATATGCTTTTTTGGGAGATTTTGCTGGTTCTAGTCATCCTAGTTAGAGATGATTCAACACATAAGGAAACAAGAGAAATCTTGCAAGAGATTTACCAATCCTTCAAGAAACTGATACGGGAATGATGGATGACCCATAAAGGTAGATGCAACAAGTGTAGAAGGAAGATCCTCCAGGTGGAGGTCTTGGAAGAGGAGTAGTGAGAGCATCAGGATTTTATCGACATTTCAAGGTACTACCAACAGAACCCCCAGGATGTCCACAACAGGCTCATGGAGCTAGTGGATTGGGGTCAGGATATCATCATGTGGTCATGAATTTCATCCTATATAATTCAAGATATTACCCAAGGTATGATCAATGTCTTATCTACCTTAGCTTCTATACTTATAGACACTAGTTCCAGTCTTTATTTTCGCATCACTTACCTTGTTTGAGACCTTGAGATTCTGATATAACCATTGACTCAACCCATATAATTAGATACACCTATGAGAGGAGACTCTATAATCACACACGTATTCCAATAGAGGGAACTGAACCATGTAGGAAAGGGTTTTTTAGAACCTATTAGTAGAGGAATTGAGGCCTTATGAGTTCATTCTCGGTATAGATTGGATATCTTCAGCCCATGGCTAGATTTATTGTTTTAGGTGTAAAGTGTGGTGTGTCTAGAAGGATGGGATGGGGTTTTCCATTTTTAGGGAAATGCATAGGATGGGCTCATGCATATGAAGTTTCAGCCGAACACTCAGGAGTATTCTACCCTTATCCTCATAGCAGTAGATGTTATGAGCTTTCAGTTCCCAGAATAAGTGGTAGAGTATGAGGGAATATTTCCAAAAGATGTACCATGATTACCTCATCATTGGGAGATCCAATTATACATCTAATTACACACTAAGATGACATTAGTGTCCTCGCTAACATATTAGATGGATCTTGCAGTGTATTGCGGGATAAGGGTGAAGTTTGTGGACTTTCATAAGAAGGGTTTCATGAGTCCTAGTGTTTCACGATTGGTGGCCCAGTTTTGTTGGCCCAGAAGTTAGATGGGATAAATAGTAGTGTGTGGTTTTCCAAAACATGAAGAATGTGACCATAAATAATAAGTATCCACTACCAAGGATCGGTGAACTATATAATTATTTGATTTGGGAATGATGGTTCTTGAAGTTTGATCTTTGACCAGGCTATCACCAGCTATGAGCACAGGGTGATGTTATACGAAATACGACTTTCAGATTCTATTAAGGTCATTATAAGTACTTGGTAATTCCTGTTGGCAAGGTGAAAACCCAAGTAGTGTTCATGGGACTCCTGAAATGGATCATTTAGCCTCACACAGACTGGTTCATGGTAGTCTTCATCGATGATATCAATGTGTAATCAGCATCAAAGTAGAAGCATGTTAAGTATATAAAGATGGTTCTAAATGAACTCATAGAGGACATGATTTATGGGAAAATCTCATAGTGATAGTTCTACATTCAGGTAGTCCACATTCTCAGACATGTTTATTAGCAGATGGAGTTGTGTTGGAGCCATCCAAGGTGGAAATAGTGATAGCATGGGAGCCACATAAGATCATTATGGAGGTACGGAGCATCCTTGAGATGATAGTTTATTATAAAGGATTAATAAATAATTTTGTGAGGATATCAACACATATGAATGATTTTACCTAAAAGTGGAATCCTTTCATATGGACATAGATGTTCTAATAAGATTTTTATTTGGTGAGGAAGAGTTTGAGGAGTACTAAAATATGGATATTTTCAGAGGTGGTTGTTAAGTATGAATTATTTTTCAATTCATCAAGGACTGGACTCGGTTGTATCCTAATGCAGAGGAAAGTGGTGAATGCCTATGGTTCATTCCAATTAAGACGACATGAGTAGAACTATTTGACCCATTATCTAGAGTTCACAGTGGTATTCTTCATGCTAAATATGTGGTGACACTACCATATGGGAGAGAATTTTATCTTCTACTCTGACCATAATAGTATAATGTATATCTTCTATCAGAAGGATCTAAACATGAAAAATATGAGATGGATAGAGTTCCTACAAGAATATGAATTTTTCATTGATTATACTCCTAGTAAGTAGAATGTGGTGGTATATTCTATCAATGAGTGATCTATATCACAGTTGCCGAATGAGGCGTCAAAGTAGTTTGCCTCATTAAAATTATCCTTCCAGGATGGATATGGTGTAACATAACACTAGTCGATGGTTGTAACCCCTCCACTATTATAGATACTCATTGAGGGATAGCTTGGGGATACTGACTACAAGTCCCAACTTGCTCAGATGTTCCTAGGTCATTCTCTAATGTATATCCACAAGGTGGGGATCACTTCTTCCTTTTCAGAGGATTCACAATTGTACCAGTGTTGTTCTAGGTGGAGATTCAGATAGAGTTTCATACATCCTCTTCGGCCATACACCCTAGTAGGGAGAATATGTACTAGGACCTCCAATGACAGTTTTGGTGGTCTGGGTAGAAGAAGGCAATGGCTGAGTTTGTTTTGTGATTCATCAGGTAGTAGGAGGGGATGGCTGGGAACCATGTTCCAGTGGGATTGAATCGACCCCTTCCGGTGTTAGAATGGATGTGGGATGTGATATCGATGGGTTTGGTGATGGTTTTATCACATAATTATATTGGAAATGATTCCATATAGTTGATCCTTGCCCAAATCAACAATTATGCCCACTTACTACCAATTCGATATAAATGTTCAGTGGAGAGTTTGTGACACCTATACATTCAAGAGATTGTTCGACTACATAGAGTCCCATTTAAGATAGTTTCTGATCATGATTATCATTTCAAATAATTTTTGTGGATGGGATTATATTAGGAATTTGGAACTTAGTTATTCATGGAACGACAATTAATCCCCCCAAAAGGCCATATAGACAGACCAACATAGTCATGGATGACATTCTATGGGATTTCTTGTCGGACATCAGTCATTGTTGGGAGGATCACCTAACTCTGGTGTACATCTTGTAAAACAATATCTACCAATCCACAATTGTTAGGGTACTATTTGAGGCTCATAATGGGTGACAGTCAAGGTCAATACTCTGTTGGACTGGCCCATGAGATTCATTACTCAAGGGTCCAGAAGTAGTGTGAACAACTACCAAGAAGGTGAAGATCATATTGGACATGATGGAGACTACCCAGATCAATGATAAATTATTATTCTAAGAAAAATTGGGGACATTTGGAGTTCAGGGAAAGAGAACATACCATCTTTAAGGACTCACCTCATTGATTTTTACAATTATTTGGCAGCAGAAGCAAGTTTTCTCTATGTTTTATCATCCCTTTTCCAATATTTTGAAGAGTTGTTGATGGGGAATGTATCTTAGCTCCACCCCTGTAGTTTCACTGGTTACATGACATCATCCATTTGGTTAGTACAAAGGTGATAAAAGAATATATGATAAAAAAATTGTGGGACTTAGAATTTGATGTCGGTGAAAAAGAATTGTTTTGAATATCTCATTTGATAACGGTTATGAGATTTTCAATGATGTAAAATTTAATCAATACATATATCATCCACATAGAAATTATTGAATATATCTCGTTGGTAGAAAATCACACAGTGTTTATACATAAAAATTATCATATTCATGATGTGTTCCATGTATATCAAATAAGAATGTATACACATAATTCGTTACATGTACTGAAATAAGAAGTCATGTTGATAGAGCAAGGCTTGTATTTTATGGAAATACATGTGGAAAATCTAGATCATATAAATAAATATATATGAATCTTGAGAACTTATTTTTTAAAATTATTTTGGTGAAATCATAAAATTGCATAATATAGATGGTAACCAAAGTATGTGATGAGGAATAAATATACTATATCACCACCAGTTTCAAGATTGTTGACCTAATTTTATGATTTGGATGCACATAAAGTTTTTTGGTGATGTTTGGGAAGGTTTGTAAGAAGTATTAAATATATTTTGGTCTCTTATATAGGTGACTGGTTGGGGAACAATTTGTGTAAACTAGGAAACACTTTGTCGATAATCATGCACAATGAGAAATGCGATAAAGGAAAGGTACGCTGGTGGTGCATGACTTTTCCAAAATTTGCATCCTCCTAAGAGAAATTGTGTAACTTTAGATAGTGTGATTTGGAATATTTTTTGAATTGTTCATAAACTGTGAGATCCAACCTAGAGAGGTTTTTACTTGATATAGAATCTGGAGAATGATTAGTACTCCATTTAACTAATCATGTGAATAATCGTGCATGGTTTAAAACCTGGATCCAAAAAATGTGGATATAGGTCAGTTTAATTTTTTAACCCCACATTATTGACAAAAACCACCCCTAACTTAGTATTTCTTCCACTATAAGGCTAATTATGCTTCTATCATCAATTCGAAGTTAATCTAAAAGATTTTGTTTATGATTTGTTGTTATTTTCTTGTATTATGTTATCCTTTTATTTTGTTCTTGATGGTTTCCCATAGATCTACTACTCCCTCTATCTCTCATTTTCCTATATCAATGTCTACTAGGGATAGATATACGGTCTATTATGCTAAATATGATAATATTTGTCTTTCTATTACAAAGGGAAGAGATATAATGTGGGTTTCTGGAGGTTATACCCCTTTTTGTGGATGTTATCATGTCATTTAACATTTTCTTATAATCATATGATGTAGGTTGTGTCCCTATCAACTCATTTAATTGGAACATAAATCATTATTTTCAAATTGGTTAGATTTTTTTTATTTTATTCTAAAATTGGAGTGATATTCATGGTAGAAACCTTTTTTAGTGTTCAAGTATGATTTTTTGTGAAATTGTTGAATTTTTGTGAAATGTGTTTTAATAAATGAATTTATAATTTTTGTTTTACAATAGTGTCTTGGTTGATTTATTGAAAAACGATTTCAATATATTTATTATTTTATTACAATGTATTTTTATTAAAATTTATTAGAATGGGAATGGTTTTTGAAATATAGTATTGACATGGTTTTTTAACATACATTATTGTGTGTGTTTTTATTACATTATAAGTACTGGTTGAAATATGAAATAGTTCATCGTTCCAATGGTGTAACGACACATTAGATTTAATTACCTTGTAAAGATTTGGTAGACCACTAAGAAATAGATCATAAGTATCAAATTGTCATAACGAAGCATGCATGTGTGGATGTGTGATTTTGAGTATTGTAATTAGATATTCCAAAAGAATATATGAAATGATTTTGAAGATCTTGTTTGATTAATTTCCATGGAACATGGAATTTTTTTTGAAAACATCTTTTATATTGAACATTATTTTATTCTGATAGTATTTTTTTGGAAAATTTTTTATATAATCAATTTTAAATTAATGTCTTAACTTATTCTATTGTAGTGGTGTGGTAAGATAAGTCATTTGGGGAAGGCCTACAAATTTTCATCACTCAACCCTTCTTTAGAGATATTGTGCTTTTTTAGATGTAGTTTTTCCATACATGGATCGTGTTTATGCATCATACTTCTCAATTTGTTCTTTGAGAAAAAAAGGATGTTTTGTAGAGTGGATATTAGCGCACAATGGAGCCATTGAGTTGTGGTCTTCAATGTGTTTTTTAGGTTTTATAGACTATCATTGAGTACTTTGATATTATAAAAATATATTGTGGTTCATTGTCCTAGATACATATTTTTTACCCATGGTTTCGTTGAGTTTTCCTTCATTGATATCATGCATCATGTAGTGGGTTATTTGATTAAGGAATGTTGGGTTGGTTGTTTTATATTCAAAATGAAAATCATCCCCCAACTATTAATGAATCTGTTTAAATTTATTTCCAAACACTTCCATCTTGGGGATTCCAATTAAGGCCATGTAATGTCCTACTTTTCCACAAAACAATTATATGAAGTGGAATGTTATAAATTGTATCATTCTTGGTAACTTCAAATATTTTTTTGTAACATGTGGTATCAATATTTTATGATTCATTTATATTTTTGTAACAAGTGGATTAATATTGTTCCTTCCTAATATATTTTTGTAACATGTGGTGGTAGTATTGGTTGGTCTTTGACATAGCATTAGTTGTCTGTATTGGATTTGAAAATTCATTCAGTTTATTTCAATTTAATGGGACTGTAGAAAATATTAGGGTGGTCATATCTTGAAATGAAGTGAATAATAATATGTAGCTTACCATTTTTCACTGAACATCATGTTACAAGGGAGTTGGGAACATAGGTGTATTTGTTACATTTATTGGAACTGCAATCTCATTGTAATGGGTTTATCTAATGATACAAGCATTCCATGCATTATAGAAATGAATTCCAACTAGTATTGTGTATTTTATTCTGTGTATGTTTTTGTACTAGTTAATGATTTTTTGAAATTATTTAAATTGTTTTCAAATGTGTCATTTTGAAAAGATGATGATTTTGATATTTTCAAAATATGACGATCAACCAAAGAAAATGATAATTTTAAAATGTTATTGATTGTTGAATAATTTTATTTTTAAATGAAGTATTGTTATAGTATGAAGTGGTATTATTTGATATTATATGATTTCAGTTGATAGAGAGTGAGACTTATGGTTATTATTGTGTTTATAGAAAAAGGAACCCATTAGATGTCATATGAATAGGTTGGAATAATACATTGTGAATGTCGTGGCACCTGAGCCACAGTTGAACCAATATTTAGATCGAATCAACATTCATTATTTTCAAACAATTGATTTGGGACTGCAAGAATATAATCATTTTAAGATATCTTTCACTACTAGAAATCGAAGTGGAGGATGTATGTTTGAATTCAAAAGAGGATATAGGAACTCTAGAGCTATGTGAAATTTGAATTGGTTCACATATTCCCAATGTGGTGGAACACACATGAATCAGACCACATTAGAAAAAAAAACCTTCCTCCATGACCCAAGAGCAAGACATGATGTTTTCAATGTGATTTTATTAACCAAATAATGAATGATTTTATTAAAATACCAATTGAATTCCACAAATACTTTCATATGGGACATATTCACTTCTATTATTGCATTTCTGCATGGATAGATGCTTGAAAAACTTCTCAAATGTCGCAAACATCGTATACTTTTACAAAACAAGGGCAGTATAATTAATATCCCTAGAAGAATTGAGTTTTTAATGGTGATTATTGGAATACCATGACTCAAATGAAGTGAATTATTGAGAAGAAAAAATATATCAAAGTGTGGAAATAATTAAATTATATGGATCTGATCATGATATTTATAAACGATCGGTCAAGTCCATCTTTGGTGAGAGCAATGATTAGAACACCTCGAAATTTTGAGACATATTTTTTTCAAATGAATTTAACTATATGGTATTTGTTATTTCACATGAAATAGAATATATATATATA
Organism: Viscum album; assembly: GCA_963277665.1. Lineage (NCBI taxonomy): Eukaryota > Viridiplantae > Streptophyta > Magnoliopsida > Santalales > Viscaceae > Viscum > Viscum album. The sequence goes on along the minus strand of OY728165.1, from coordinate 665,993,996 downwards.
TATATATATTAAAAAACTAATTCAATCATTACTTTCACACATAATACAAACTTGGCATGTGCTACATGCAATAGCAACCTGGCTTGCCCTACAATCAACACTGACAAGGCATACGATGCGTACAACACAACGTTTCAACTAAAAATATATTTTATTTTATTATATATTTTAATAATATAAGTATAAATTATACATTAAACATAGTATTTAATAAATTTCAAATATATTCAATATTTATTAATAAATAATATTTATAATTAAAGAATATTTTTTTTGTATGGTCTCGTTATATTAAAAATTTTATTTTCTTGAATTAATCAATTTTATTAATAAAAGTCATTATAGACACTTATATAAATTGAATAATATTAAATTAAATTAATCTTTTACATTAGATCATCGAAATAATCCTATGTGTAATTTTGGATATTTTTTTTGGAAACGTCATTTTTTAATGAAGAGTGAAAAATAAAGCTTTTTATTCTAAAAATGTATTTTTGTGTTATTATTTATTAATGATAAAATATATTTTAAATATGTTTTAGGGTTGGAATAGAAAATATTTTATATATTAATAAATTATAATAAACTATAATAAATATAACTTTGACATTGAATATACAATATAAGCAATCATTTGAACTTTTTCCTATATTAAAACCTCATTATAGAATTCACTCTACTGGTGTAGAACTAATATTATATTTATCTCTTATGGGATTGGAATTTAAATAAATAATAAATTCACCATTGTATTTATTCTAATGATTAGATTATAAAGATTCTATGTTAATTTGGAACCAAAATGATTAATAAAAGTCATTACAATTAATCATATCTCATAAGGAAAAATTAAGCATAATAAGGGGCTAAACTGTAAAATTATTGGACCAAATTACCTAGCCACTTTCCAAAAAAAACATTTTCAATCAAACGTTATTCAATAAACCTTCCATTATTGCATTTTGTTGGTTTGGTAAGACATTTTTAAGTAATAAAATGTTGACACCAGATTTGTTTCTAAAATATCCATGCTGGTCATTTTCCTTCCCAATAAAAGTCCACCACCATTACCCATTCCTAACACCTATCAAGACTCAAGTGTTTTGCCAATAACTGCCCAAATATCCACCCAAAAATACTCCCATATAATTTTAATCCAAATTTTTTTCTGAAACCCTTTATGTAATAATTTTGGACCAAACCAAAAGGAGTTACATGATTAAGAGGATGATTGTACACGTACAGAGTGAGTGAAGACACATTGTTAGGGGATTTTATCTCACTAATAATATACATGAGATACAAGTTGTGTGCTAAATTATTTTATTTTTGTGTGTATCTACATCCCATGACATTACTCTTTGTATCCTATAATTCAGTTTATGTGTATTCATATATCCATTTTATGATCCTTATTTCATGGGGTTTGAGTTCATAATGTTACCTTACTGATAAATCATTTTGTCTCAATTTTGCTTCTCCGAGACTCGTGTTTTTCAATTCACATAAACTATATTTTTGAGATGTATATAAATACATTATCCATTTGGTAAAATTAATCTACATCTATTCATGAAATATTAAGCATCATGCAATTTACATTTCTTATATGTAGAGTATGATCCCTAGTTTCAATGTTATAAGAGTTTATTGAGACACTCTCCCCGCTTTTCGATAATTTTTATGATTATTTTTCCTTTTATGAAATCTTATCATCCATATCACAAGAAAATTTATCAGTTATTTTATCCTTTTTTATTTTATGATATACTAATTTATTGGTACCTGTTTCTACTAATTGTTATATAAGATAGTTTAGAATGTGCTTTTAGTAAAGACCAACTTTACCCTACCTTCAATCAAAATTATATATTTTAAAAAAAGGGTTTCCAAGAATATTACACCATTATATGATAATATATAATGTAAAATTTTAACCTTTTTCCTTTTACAAATATCACCATGGTAATCTTCTGGATACTTTCCAAACAAGATAATTTTCTACCCTTTTTACCGTGAAAAGGAATATTCTTTTGACCTCTTACAATATGTTCGGATTTACCAACTGTAATTTATTCAGAGCTCCCATTTCCATTATTAACATTTTTAATAATTATAGAATGTTTTTAAAAGTAATTATCATGGATAAGAAATTTCAAAAAAAATTCAAACATATTTTATATGTTTTCATAGATAAAAACATTCAAGATATTTTTACTTCTTAATTACATGTTTTCAAATTGCTGTCAAAAAATTGATTTAAAAAATTTTCAATTATCATTTATTAGTATTCCCAAAAAAAAAATTTAAACGTTTTAAATATTATTTAAAAGTTTTCAAATTATTTTCAATGAAATGGTTTTCAATCCATTTTCACACATTCATTAAAAATTTTCTTGTATTTTCAAAGAAAAGTGGCCTTAAAATGTTTTGATGTATATTTTAGGAGTTTTCAAGGAGAAAGGATTTATAAATGACATCATGTATCCTTTATATTATTTCATGTGATTTAATATGAATTTTATTTTCAAATGGTCTTATGTATTAAAAACCCCTTTTCAAAAAAGAAGGTATATTTTCCTCATAAATCGTTTTTGAAGGATATATCAAAATTATATTCCATCTAAGATAATGCCAATTTATTTTACTCATACCTTCTAAGAAATTATCTAATGTATCCATTAATATCCATAATATGAATGAGTTATTATTAATGTCATGGTAATTATGAAAACCATTTCTTCTTTACTGCTAATATTTTTGGGAAACTTGTTTCTCATTCAAGGGTTATATTCATTAAAAACCCACTTTTTTCACTGGTTATGATTATGATGAAATTATAATGAATCCTACCTCTTTCCATAGTTTGTTATATGTTAACATGATTATAAAACCAATTTTTTCAGGGGTTTTGATTTGTTTATTTATGATCCTGTGGAGTATGTACATATGATTTCATTATGTGATGGTTGAGACCTATATATTCATCCAATTCATTGGGTAATGATTTATATCTCAAGAGATAATGATGGAAATCAAGTCGATGAGCTTGATCCATGACATGAATATGGAAAAAACCCCATCCCTTAAAAAGAAAGGACGTACGATGGGGATGGTGGGTTGGCCAACCCATTAGATTTTCTCACCATGATAATGGAAGATGAGTGAACCCGATCCATTATGGGAATATAGGGAAACCCGATACCTTAAAAGGAAATAACATTGACTGGGGATGGTGGTGTGTCCCGCATAGTGGGTGAAGTTCCCATGAAGATACCTAAGAAATTCTACCAATTTATCTTGACTTAGGTGGAATGATATCACAAGTATATATATTTAACAATTCCATTTCTTATTTCTATGCTTTTCTTTCAGGGAATATGCACTTTATTACATATTTATACAAGTCTCATGAGAAATCAATATTTATTCCACGATCTTTGATATTACAAATTTGATATAATTTTTTCATGATCACATTATCATACCCTATGCTCTTGTTTATGCTTAAATGTATGAATATTTTACCTTTACTGAGAATCGGAGCCCACTTATTTCTTATTTTTTGTTTTATCTAGGTTATGAAGAAATGTTTCAGGTTGAATTACTATATATGGATATCATTATGGGATATGTTGAAGATCATTAAACTAATTAAAATATTTTTTTATCTATGATTCCAATGCCACTGAACATTTATGGTCCCCTATCATGTGTTTTTTAATGATCTGAATATTACTTTAAAAAGTTTGTAATATATATGAGTGTTATGGGTGGGTTTCAATATTTTGCATCAATGGAATGGTTTAGAAAACCATTGAAAAATAGGATGATAAAATTTTAGTGAGTTTCCTAGGTTTATTTCTAATGATCTGATTTGGGATTTCTTTATGGATAAGTATAAGTATGAGTTATTGTTTATGAAATTGTCTTGATACTTTGTTAAAGGATAGTGTGAGTGGTTTCCTATAAATACATCACTATATCGATACTACAAGTGGATGTGGCCCTAGAACATATTTACCAAGGGTTATCAACTCTGACATGAGTTCCCGATCAAAACATGGGTAATTGGGTACATTGCAACAAGCCTTACTACATTCCTAGTTTTACACCCTCAATGGATCTGCATTGGGAATGCACAAAATCATCACAATCCGTCATTAAATAATTAATTAGAAGTTTAATTTAAATAAACTAGGATACACATAAGGGGTCATGGATTAAGAAATTATTCATTATTTAGACATTTTATATGTAACTCTTCCTAATTATGTGGTCATCATTATAATATTTATTTCTTACTCTATGATTTTGGTTATGTCAATGGTCAGTACCCAAGGAACCATGTTAATATTGATTATGATGTAAAGTGAAAGGAATTCCCTCCTCATGGTCTTATTGTTAGGGGTGATGGAATACATATCCTCATTTCCATACTCTCATAGATTTCTCAATAAATTAATCACGTTTTGTATAAAAATGAGAAATGGAGGGAGAAAAGTTCTATTCAGTCCATCATGAGGCATCATCTACCTTCTTTTAGTAGGTCATATGATCCACATGTTTTTTACCCAGGATCTAAACCATTGAAAAAAAAATTCCTTTATCAAGTGTTCAGATAATGATAAATTCATTCGGTATATTTATCAGTCAGTAGGTGAAGAATAGCAGTATTGGAATCTAATCATGAAAACATGGAATCAAGATGAAATTGAATCCATGGATTGTGACAAGTTCAAAAACATATTCCTCGATAAGTAATTTTTTTCATGTCCTTCATAAAAATATGGAAAAGGAATTCATTGAGTTTAAGAAAAATGATGGTTAATATGTCGGTAAATATAAAAATATTTTCACCAGACATGTGAGATATGATTATATAATTATCATACAATCAGAAAGTAAGGTTGATAAGTTCATTAGTGGTTTAAATCCAATTCTCAGAAGGGGGTTTCCCATATGAGAAATTAGTATCTATGAATAAATTGTGCGTTTTTCAATCATCATTGCAATGAAAGTAAAAGTTATGCATCAATCACATGGTTTAAACAAGAAGTTAAATTTGGTGTTCAAAGGAAAATCCAAAAATCATGGAGATATGAAGATTATGCTTCCTTGGGGATGTATATGTAGAAAAAATCATGGTGGTAATTTTCTTAATTGGAATAATAAGTTTTTTTAGTGTGGAATGTACATGTTTAAAGGAGATGAAGACAAAGAAATATGATTTCATATAAAGGTGATATTTTGAATAAGGGATGTTAATCCAAAATTAATGTCCGACGCCAAGATAACTATGTTTCAATAATGATATACAAGATATCAACAATGAAATTGTTCAATAAAAAAAGTATTAGAACTGATTATTGAGAATGAGTTATATGTCATCAAGGATAAATTTTAAAACATCTTGGATTTATGGGATGTATCCAGTAATAAATTGAACAAGGATGAATTCATATTTTTAAAAAGAATTTATAGAAATTCATGTTATTACATTGTTTCTACATAATATTTGAAGAGGTTATTCACTTTATTTGAATGTGTCAACCATGTGATACGTTGGTATGTACAAGGGAATCAATGTTAAGATAGTGACATGAACATCATTCTAGTAACTTGAATTTATATATTTTGGAGGGGTTATGAGGTTAACTGTTTATGGAAATTTTAAGTTAATCATCATATTATGACAGTATGATTAATGTGTTATGATCCATATATGGATTTATTTATATTGTATAGCCTATTAAAATTACCTTTTCTGGATGGTAACTAAAGAAAAATCATTTGGAAAATTATAGAACTCATGATCAGTTATTACTTTAGGAATAAAGAAAAACCCATTTTTTAATAGAAGGATGTGAAGTAGATCAACAAACAGTAAAGTGTGGTTTTATCTAGAAACTGTGAAAGTATATTTTTTCATGAAAAATATTTAACTTTTCTTAAAACCAAAAATGTTTTCCTATATCTATATTTTCAATGAATTAGAATGTCACTTAATCCATTACTAATTTATTGATTTATGGTTGTTAACTTTCTCTTATCCTTGTTCTCTATCACTCTACATGAAAAAATTATGTTATCATTTTTCATTTATATCCACATTCTCACATTCCACCTTTGTGAAGTCTTATGGAAACACATTTATATGTTTGGATAACAGTTATGGTTCAAAATTTCCCTTTGTAAGGGACGTTTTAGAGCTCATTTTTACGAAGTGGGATTCAATGAATGAAACATTAACGTATTAAATCATTGATATGATGATGAATTTTGAGGGAGAAATTCTTTTTAGGATGTATAATGTAACACCATCGGATTTTGATAATTATTTTTTTGAAATTACTCAACATTATAGTATTTTTAATTTCACATAAACCCAAAAAAAGTTATACATATATATATAGTAAGCACAAATTCATAAATTCCTCTCACATTAAATACTAAATTGGCTTTCAATAAATGTAAAACCAACTTGTCTTGCACTACAAGAAAAATTGACCTTGTGTACAATGCATGCAACACTGTGTATCTAAGAGACTTTTATTTTTATTGTTTTAATTAATAAAATAAGATAATTATATTATATTCATTAAACATAGATATATATATAAAATATTTTTTTTGTTTATATATAAAACATTTTGATAACAGAAGATAATATTTTTTTCAAAGTGCCTTCATGTTAAATATTTATTTTTCTTGTATGAATCGTTTTAAATAATAAATGTAATATAAGAAAAATTTAGGAATTTAATTGGTTAAAATAAAAATCATATTAAATTTAGAACATAAAAATTATCCTTGGGTGAAGTAATCTTACTTTATTTGGAATTTTTTTATTAATAGTGAAAAATACTACTTTTTAGTTAAATTTAGCCTTTTCCGAATTACTTATTAATGTAAAATGATATTATAAATATGTTTTTGGTTACAACATATAAATATAAAAAATATTAAAACAATTTATTTCATTATAATATATTCTATTTTGAATCTAAATATAAAATTTTATCAATCTTTTGATCATTTCCAACATTAAAACCATGTTATTTCATCCCCTGTATGGGATTAGCAATAATATTAATTTAGCGGATTATATGAATGAAATTCCAAAAAAAATCCAAAATACACCACTATATTCACTCTAATGTATAGTGTTTAATAAAACCATTTTGGTTTTTTACAATAATTATTAGTATATGGGATTAAAATTAACCATAGTTGTTATGGAAAAATTATAATTAATTAGGTTCTAAAACATATAATTAAGGGCCCATATGATATATCCTCTTTCCCAACACCCATTGGCTATCCATAGATCAGCCAAAAACCTTACATTTTTTAGTTTTTGTTTTTTTAAATATTTTTTTGTGCAATAACCTATGAAAAAATTATGTTTTTTAAATTCCATTTGTGTCCTTATCCACTCCTAAAAAAGGCCACCACCATTACCCAATACTAACACCTATAAAGCCTCTTATGATTATCCAAGACCTACTCAAATTTCCGAAAAACAATCATCTCTTTGGCTTTAATGACTCCCTTGGTAAAAAACTGCTCTCCTGGAAAAAAAATTCCACAAACCCAAAGGATTTACCCAATTTAAAAGAATCTTGTAAAAAACAGATTATGTCTAGACACAAGGTAATAGGATTTCATCTCATTATTAATTTCAACGATATACATGATATGATCACCATTATTTTCTTTTGAATGGTTAATGTAATTCCAATGATTTTATTCTATTTATCCTCTAATTATATTTATGATTATTATGTTTCTATTTAACGATCCTTCTTTCATGGGTTTCAAGTTCTAAAGGATACCAAATCGATTAAATAGTTTTTCTCAATTTTTATTCTTTGAGACTCATGTTTTTATCCACCTAAACAGTTATGTTGAGGTGAATATACATCCATTTTAAATATGTTATCAATAATAATCATCTTGTAATGACATTTAATACATCATTTAATTTACATTTCATAAAAAGAGAGTATCATTTGAAGTCACTATGTTATAAGAGTGAATTGAGATAGTCTCATCCCTTATTGATATTATTTTTGTTTATTAAACATTTAATGAAATATAATTTTAAACATACCCTTAAAATTTATTAGTTTACTTATATTATATTATATCTATATATACTCATTTATTGGTACCATTTTCTACTCATTGGTCCATATAATAGTTAATAAAGTGTTTTTCGGAAAGCCCAATATTACACTATATTCTGTAAAAAATAAATGTTTTTAAAAAAGGGTTTCAACGAATATTATACAATTATTAAATAACATCTAAAATACCATTGTACTCATTTTTACTAATATCATCAAGATAATATTCTTTACTTTTTCTAAAAAAATCATTTCTCTACCCATTTTATGTGTAAAAGGAATGGTCTTTTGACTTCATGCGACATGTACAGATTTACCTTCTCTCATTTATTTGAAGATAATTTTTAAATTATTAAAAAGGATAATATTTAATAAATAAAAATTATAAGTAAATTTCAATGTAATATTTTTTTTCAAAATGGTTTCATAAATCACTCATATAGTTTCATAGAAAAATGGTTTCAAAATGTCTTTCAATTCTAAATTACATGTAATCAAAGTGAATTCACAAAAATGGTATTAAAATATTTTCTTGCTTATTTTATAAGTTTTAATAAAATTTTAAATTATTTCATGATTATTTATTAGTTTTCAAATATTTTTTAATGAAATGGGTTTCAAAACATGTTCACACTTTCTTCAAATATGTTCTAGTGTTTTCGTGGAAAATGTTTTTAAAATAATTGGAATCATCTATTAAATGTTTTCATGGAAATACGTTTTCGAAATTATTTAATGTATGTATTATATGTTTTCATGGTATTTTCTATGAAAATTAATTTCAAATGGTTTATGTATTAAAATTCCTCAAACAAGAAAGAATATTTTCTTAAAGAAACGTTTTTAAAGGATATATCAAAAACAAATTCCATAAAAGATGACATATATTGATGTTACTCATACCTTCTATGAAATAATATAAATGTTTGATTAATATAATTTCAATGAATCAGTTATTATTAATTCCAGATTCTTTTTCAAACCCTTTTCTCCTTTATGGGTAACATGTTTATGAAACCAATTTCTCATTCACATGTTATACGGTATTGAAACATGAAAATTTTCATGAGCTATGATTTTGATGAAATGATTATGAGACATATCTCTTTACATAGAATTTTATATTTTTACATGTTTATGATACCCATTTCAGTTCATAGGATATGATATGATCATTTTTTATACTGTAGAACATGTATGTGTGATTTTATTATGTGATGAGTGGAACCTATATCTCCCTCCAATGTGTTTGGTAAAGATTTACATCTTTTGATATAATAATGGGAGTCAAGTTGAAAGGATTTATCCATTATGGGAATATGGTGAAACTCAATCCCTTAAAATGAATGGGCTTCCATTGTGGATGATGGTTTTTCCCATCTAATTGGTGTAGTCACCATAATGATAGAAGATGGGTAAACATGATCCAATATAATAAGATGGTGAATCCTGATCCCTTACATGGAATGAAATTTTATTAGGGATGGTGGAGTACCTCTCCTTGTGGGTGAATTTACCATGAAGTGTACTAATAAGTTATAGAAATTTGATGTTAATTTCATGGAATAATATCACATGATTATATATACCATAATTCCATGTCATATTTCCATGCTACGGTTTCATGGCCTATGATATTTATTTCATTATGAATCATGTCCCATGACCTACCAATCATAATTCCATGATGGATGATATGTTGGGTATGATCTTCTATTTTCATGATCACATTCTCATAACCTTATGATCATTTTTATGCTTTAATGTCTCCCTTGTTTCCCCTTATTGAACATCTTTTCTTACCCATTTCTTATGATTTCCATTCACTTGGTTAGAAGAATTTTTTTAGTTATATGTACTATAGGTTCATATATTTATTAGATAATTTGAAAATCATTCACCTAGATAGATGCTTTTGTGTGTTGGATTCCAAAGACACTAAACCATTACTGTCCTCTGGCATTTATTTTGGGAATATACTCAATATTCATCTAAAAATGATGTAATATCCATGTATGATATGCCTAGGACACTATAATTATTCATTTAGATTATAACCTTATGAAATAAATATTTGTTTTGGGTTCTTCCAACGACTTTATTACCTACTATATTGTTGATTTGCTGAGTCTAAAAGTTGAGACGATTCCTTCTGTGATAAAACATAAAACTCTTCTTGGTCATTCATAATATATTTCATTGTGTGTAGAGAATTTTCTATAACTATTTTTGGATATATATGTTGGAATTGTATTTATTTGGGCTTAATATGGATGTCTATGTCATAATGTCGGGTATGGATTTGTTAACAACATTTAAGTCTCATATCTATTGTTATACATGAATAGTAAATTTTACAACTAAAGATGGAGACAAGATTCTCATTCAAGGAGATCAGCATATAAAAGAAGGTAAAATGGGATTTTTGGATCGAGATTATTCATGATCTTGTACTAATTAGAAGTTTTAAAATTGTAATTGTTGGATGAGATTGAGAAAAATAGTTTTCCAATATTGGTGGTTCAGTTTATGGAAAATTTATTATATCTTATACCAATGACATAAGAGGAATTTTTTATTTTTATTCTTCTGGGGACCATCCCTATTGCCCGTAAATTATATTAAATGGATCAAATATTATTAAGGGTGATGAAAGGGATGTTTTATAAGCTGGAAAGAAAAGGTTTCATTTGGAAGAACATGTATCTATGGGAAGCTCCAGTCTTGTTTGTCATAAAAGGTGGATGAACTCATTAGTTGTGTGTGTATTATCATACGAATAACCAATTAATGATAATGAACATGTTTCCACTTCCATTAATTGATGACTTGTTTGATCAAATAATAGGATCTCAGTGGTTCTGAAAAATTTACATGCAATTAGGATATCACTAATTGCTCATGAAAAAGTAGGATATTCCAAAAATTAGCTGTCAGAAGTGTATATGGTCCTTATGAATATTTTTCTATACCTTTTGGTCTTATAAATTCACTAGTTATATTTATGGAATTTATTTATTGGATATTCCAGGAATATATGGATTATTGTTTGGTGGTGTTTTTGGAGAACACATTTGTATATTCAAGGATAATGGATGATCATGAAAAAAAACCTGGAAAAATATTAGGAATAATGGAGGACCATTGCCTAAATTAAAAAATATAATAATGTAATTATTGGGTACATTAGGAACATTTACTTCTTCAAGTAATTTTTGAATAAGGTGTTTTTGATGTTCCATGAAATATAGAGTCTATTATCCCATGGAAAAAACCAAAGAATGAATTTGAGATATGCAATTTTATTTGGATTGTTAGTTAATATAGATTCATTGTTCCTTATTTTTTATGACTATATTTACCTATAACAACATTAATAAATATTAATGTTCCTTTCCAATTGAGTTTTTAATTCTTGAAGCCTTTTTCAAGAGCGTAATGTTCCTCTTACATCATTATCTGACATGATTTTTCCCAAAACATGTCATGGGTACATGGTGTATTATTATGCTTTGAAATCTTGGTTGGGATGTTTTCTCATTAAAGGGGATCATGCTGTTGTTATGGATCAAGACAGTAAAGAGTGAATGATAAAATTTCCCAACATATGTTTTGATGTTAACTATTGTTGTTCATGCTTTGAAGATATGGAATCATTAACACTAGGGTGATAAATTTACTTTGTTTATGGATCATATGAGATTTAAGCATATTTTCATACAACATGATTCAAATATGAGACAAATATTATTATGGGAGTATCTCCAAATGATTGAGTTTATAGGATGTATACACAATGAATAGTTAATTAATTGGAAGATTAATTAATTATAAAATCATATGATCAATTGGAAAAATATTCTTTATATGAGTGGTTGTTGACACAAGTTCTATCCTACATGCACATATAATGTGAAGAGAGGTGTAATGTTGTGGCATTATTTACTGTTTCATTTTTCCTTGATTTATTAAATATTTTTAAATAGGAACAGACATCTAATACAATGTTTGTGGAAATTTTGTCAAAACTCAATAGTGGGGAGTCCATTATGGGATGGAATCTATATGGGAGTAAAATTTTGATGTTCAGAAATTAGATGGTCATACCTATGGATTATTATGAACAAGTTATACATGATTTCCACAATTTGAGATGGGTTGTTCATCTTGGAATAATAAATATTTATAAGGTATTGGAAGCACAATTTCTGTATGTAAATATAAAAAGTAATGTGTTTGAGTTCATTTTGGATATTGTGGCTCATCTCACAAATTCAACACATTTCATCCTAATTTTTGAATATCAATTATTACAGGTATTGTCAAAAATCTATATCTATGAATTGGTAATGTGGCATGGAATACTAATTTCAATAGTGTCATAAAGTGTTTTTAGGTTTACATATAATTTTTAAAAATCTATATAAGAATATCCCTTAGTACTCATTTCACAATGAGCACATCATATCATCCACAGATGGAAGGAAAATACGAGTAGACAATTGTTATTTTGGATGACATGTTGTAAGCATGTGTAATTAATTTTGGTGTCTCATGGGAAGATCACATACTGTTAGTAGAGTTATCATATAAAACAATTATCACACCATGATATATTTATATTTTTTTGAAGAATTGATTGGTTGTCGTTTTCATTCTCCACTTTTATTGGTTTAATTATGGGAGGATTCAGTAGTTGGGCAGAGTTTTTTTCCATGAGTCAATGGATAATAATCATTTGATAAAACAATAGATGGAGATGGCTCAGATTCACCATAAATAATATTTAGATCATCATCGATGATCATTTTCATTCTCTGAGAATGATCATTTGTTCTTGAGGATCTCTCAATGTCATGGACATGGACATTTTGGGAACCAGGGAAATTTATCTCCTCGATACAAAGGTCATTTAGAGATACTTGAATAGGTTGTTGAGATGGAATTTCAGTTGTAATTACCACCATTGTTTAGATTATTGAATAACATGTTTCAAATTTCTCAGTTGAAAAAGTATCATCCTAATCCTAACGATGTTATTAGTAGGTATCATGCTATCATAGAGAAGTATTTGTTTTTGAATCACATGCCAATATAAATTTTTGATAGGCTATATAAAGTATTGTGTGAAAAAAATCATCAATCTAGTGTGGGTTTTATGAAAAAATGGTTAGATTCATGAAGATACATACGAATGGGAGATGTAAATGAAAGATAACAGGAAATAAATCTTTTGGTTCAGTTATTGTTTTCTATATTCTGTAGATGGAAATGCCAATGTTGCGGTGAATATAGCACCTCCCCCCCCCCAATTTCATGTAAGTAACCTTTATTTAATTCTTTTTATATATATAATGTATTTTGGTGATGTTATTGAGGTATTAGGTGATTTTGGGAATGTTTTGGGGGTATTTATAATAGTTCAAAGTGGGTACACAGTTTGGGAAAACTATGAAACACTTTCAAAAAACCATGTACAAATTGGCAAGGGCTAACATGAAGTTACAACGGAAACACATAGTTTGTCCAAATCATGTTAAATCCATGTAGAAATCATGAAACCTAATATAGTGGGCACTGAATAGATTACCCATGGTTTTTTAAACTATGTGATTCAACCATATGAGTATCCTTCATGAGGTAGAATCCAGTGCACGATTAATATACAGTTTTCCTAACTATGTGACGAACCTTGATCAGTTTAAAAACTAGATCCAATTTTTTTTTTTCGAGCTTGATTTAATTTTTTATCCCAACATTAATTACCCAAAATATCCTCAGCTCATTATTTCTTCAACTATAAAGATAAAGAGGCTTCTACCATCCATCCAAAGGGGATCCGAAGGCTTCTCTTGGTTCCTTGAAGATGGATTCTTCCGGTATGTCATCATTCTTTGATGTTCTTGATGTTTTTCCTTAGATCTAATTCATCCTCTATCTTGATTTCATAAATCGATGTTCATTTTGGATACATATAATTTATTTTATTCCATATATAATTATATCTGTATTTTTCTAGTTGAAGAGATTTAATGTGGGTTTTTTAGGATTTATCTTTTTTTGTGGTTGTTTTCATGTTATTTTTCATTTTCACCTATTATTTTGAGGTATTTCGATTCAATAATAACTTATCTATATTTAACATCATGGATTGGATTATTATTGATTATGTTGATTGATTTTTATTAATAAATTTCTCTGAAATGGATGGTATAGACCATCTTTATTAAAGATTTGTGGTTTTGTAAGAAATTGTGGGATTGTTGTGCAACGTTCATTAAGAAATGATTTTAAAATAGTTTCTTGGGTGATTTATGAAATATGGTTAATTTTTTTTTTTCTTAGAACTGTTAGGTCATTAAGATTACTTGGTATTGGAATGGTTTGGCATGATTGTATATGAATGGTTTTTGGGCATACTGGGGGTGTGTGTGCATATGTCATTATAAGGATTGATTGAAATATGACCTTATGCTCAGTGCCAAAGGTGTAATGGAATATTGAATTTAATAACCTTGTGTTGAATTTTTTGATAAATGATAAACTTCTCATGAGTATTGAACTATCATAACAATTAATACATGTGTGTATGTTTATTTTTTTTAATTTGAAAGAGACATTCCAAAAAATATATGAAATGTTTCAAAGAAGTTGTTTGGTTTCATTCCTTTGTATATGATATGTTTTTCTAAAAAAGCCAATTTTATGGAACATTTTTATATATTTATTTAAAAAAAATTATAAATTATTGTATATAAACTATTTTTTATAAATGTTTTGTCTGGTTCAATCCTTGTGGCGTGAGTAGGGAAGCCATTTGGGGAAAGCCAACCGACCATAATTACTAAAATATTCCATAACACATTGATGATGTTATAATTTTTTATCAGTACATGGGAAAAGGTAATGTATCACACTTATATTTTGGTTCTTAAGGATAATAGATTAGTTTTGTGGAGTTGATCATGGAGCATGATGGATCCTTGGAGTTTGGGTTGTCATTTATTTTTGTTGGTTTTTTAGTCTTGTGTTATGTACATTGTTATTGTAGTATTTTGATTTTGTAATTAGTTTTAGTTATGTTTTTTATATCAAATATTTCATTTATTTTTCATTCATTAATCCCATGCATCTTGTAGTTGGATTATTGGTTATGACTTGTTTGGTAGGTAGATTAATTTTAAAAGGAAAAATTATCCCCCAACTGTTAGTGAATACATTGGTATTTATATCTGGCCTTTCACATATTGGGGACATCCCTTAAGGCTATGTATCATCCTCCTACCTTCTCAATCCAATGAGAAGAATATGGATGTTACATGTCTTAGTTGTTCTAATCATATTGATGGAAATATGTGGTTAAAATTTATATACGGTTGGTAAAATGTAAAATCTAATGATTTTATGATAAATTTATCTTTATATAAATTTCATTGATTGAATAATTTATATTAAAATTTTAGTATTATAATCCATAGAAACAAAAAAAATATTATGCGATATTTATTTCATTTTTATATTTCATTATATCATTATTATGATATGATTATTTTTTTAAAATGTTTTCCAAAGTATTGTGTTTTTAGTGAATTCGTAATATAATACTAATTTATATTAATTGTTCATCCAAAATTAAAATAAGACACATTTAGTAAGATATTATATACATAAATACATATTAATCATCATTACAGACTATTTTTTGAATATGATCATTTTTTACAAAAATCACATATTTCTAAAAAAAATTGTTCTTCATTGCATTTTTTGCTTTTTCATAAATTCATTCCAGACAGTTTTTTGAATTGAATTTCATAAAATTGGTTATTTATTTTGAATTAATATTTTAAAATTTTAAATATAGGTCCATTTTATTTTCATACATTATGAATATTATCATTGGTGGATAATTTTCAGCTCGATATGGGTTGAATGGGTAAAACCCAAATAAAACATTAGTATAAGACATTACATATTTTCTAACGCATTACATTTTCCTATTTTATTAATGTAATAATACCATTTAAATCCATTAATTGAATATTTGACTACATGGAACAATTTTTCATTGATATGGATAATTTTTTTAAATTTAAAAAATAATAAGTACCAAATGTCAAATTGCTAACATTAATGTCCACAATATTTTTACATAAGGATATACAAAATATTATCTTCAGTTATAAATGTACAATTACAATATGTATTAGTTTTGTTATCATTTTTATTTATTTTAAATTTTAGGTGATATAATAATTATCCTAAATCATCATGCAATTATAACACAATATTTATTTAATATATTGATAAATATAAAAATTGATTTAAAAATTATTTAATTTAATATAATTTGATAAATAATTATATCCCTAGAGCTTATTTTTTGAATATATCATATTCTGGATGTTATAGAGGATTATATTTTAATTTACTCTTTATCTTGTTTTCTTTAATGTAAAATTTAATGTATAGTGCAAAAAATTACATTAATGATATTTTATGAAAATATTAATTTTTAAAATTATTTAAAATTATTTAAAATAATAAAATCGGATAATGTGGATAACACGTATTCTAAAATCCCATCCTTTTTCCATATATTAATGAATCATCAACTCAGATGTAAAATTATATCCAAACAATATTTAATATGTTATTGCCACAATTAAGGTAGAAATTGCTTAACCAAGGGGTTAATATAAATCATATGGATTGAAATGATATCTAAAACTTTCAAATTTGGATTTTTTAATATATTAATACCACAAAATATTTATCAAAAAATATCATCTATTTGAGAATTATTTTATATGAGTTAGATGAACATTATATTATAATATTTCCCGAATTTCTTGAAGTGTCTCTCCCCTTACATATAAGTGGACACCAGATATATAGTTTCAATACAAATTCTAGATAAAACTATGTTGATGAAAACCCAAAAATTATATTTTAAACTAATATTATCACAATATATTATTTCTGATCTTCATAAAATTCCATTCACATGTTATTTCTGAAGGGATCTAAATGAAGTTTATCATATAAGAAACAATCATATTTACCAACTATTTCATTTCATTGATTTTCTATATCTTATTAATGTGTTTTAACATTTCTAAAATAAAAAATCCAATATAATAAATATATTGATATGTAATTATTTTTAATGTAATAAAACATTTTCTATCTTTTTACATCCTATGAAAAATGAAATCATTGGTCGTGTGTTTGTAAGGCATACCATCTAAACATAGAAGTGTTTTTGGTTTTCATTAAAACATGGAAAATAGTATGGATAAATTTAAATGATTAATGTGATTTATATGATATAATGATTATTTCAGAAATGTGAAATATTATTGTCCTTTATTTTTTCTATCCATTAAAAAGTGAAAATATTATTAATCTGTATATATGGCCAAAAGACTCAATGAATGATTTAATTCATTTTTCAATCACTAACTATTATAGATAAGCAAATATATATATATATATATATAATATATATGTTATATATAACATTATTAACATTTTCTATATTAGGGGACCACATTCAAATAAAAATTACAGAAACTACTACAATAAAATTCTTTGAAAAAAAGAATAAATTAATAACCAAATATTTGATAGTAATAAAATATTGAAAACCAATATGTGAAAAAATGTTGAATATGGATAATATTTTATATTAAATATATTTATATTAATATGATATTTATTTATAATACATCTATATTTATTATACTAGATTTCATAATTTTTTTTCTGAATTCAAATCATGAGGTGAGTGATTTAACCTCTATATCAACACCAATGAGACAAATTTGGTATCAATCACATATTTTAATTTATGAACTATATATATTACCCCATTTCTGGGTTTAAAATTTATATATATTTATTCATAAATGTTATTATTTATATTCATTCACGGACATTCAATGAATTACAATTTAAATGTTACCAAAGCAGTACATATTTATTTTATAGTCACATTTTTTGGGATTGAAATTATTTTCATTAAAGTAATATTATAATATATCATTCATAAACTCCATAAATGTTTATATCCTATATATATTGAAGGATTTTTTCATTTTTTTCTTCAATAATATCCACCAAATATAACATGAATAGAAAAATGTAATATTTATATTCAAAGATGATGTTATTTATATTTGGATTAGGTGTATTTTTTTCATGTCCTTTTTTCAACATTATTATAAATGATTCATTTTTAATTAATCTATTGAATAATAATACATTTTATTTTATCTATAATTTTTTAAATTATTTGAATGGAATCATTATAATGTTTTAAAAATTTCCTATTTTCAATTTTCATTACAAATTGTTAAAAGAAATTTATATTATTAACATAAACAGTGTCACTAGATTTTCCCACCACCATAAAAATTTCAAAATATATAATATATTCTATATGTTTGAAATAGTTTTACAAATAAAACTATTTTAAGAAATTTTTTTAATTATTCTCTTCCAATAACATTTGATCTAAAAAAGTGGTGATATTATATTGAAAAATTTATTTATGATTAATAGATAGAAATTTCACATATATTGATTAGATTGGTGGTCTATGAAATTATACTTGGAGAATATGATTACAATGATAATTTCTCATTTAACATGATATTTTTCTTAAATATCCATAATATTTGAACAAAAAATATTATTTTTTACTATGTAATCTACTATTTCTAAATATATTTATTTCATATTAAAGAAAATTTATTAACTCGGGTTATTAAAATATTTTTTATTCTGTACTCAATAAGGATATTTTAGGATAAATAATACTTTTTTTAATTCAACTGATCAAACAATATTAGTGCAATTTTATTGATATGTTGTAATTGGAGGGGTCTAGTTATTAAAATCCCCATGATGAATCTATGAGAATAATGAGAAACAAATATAGTCTGAACTTATTAAATAGTTTATTATTGTATAATTTAATGTATTATATTTTTTTGTAATATTTTTAAATATTATATGTAATTTATTCATGCCCAACCGCTGAGACGACATATGATTCTAAGGCCTAGTGTGACCAAAAAAAATATTTGAAATATATTAAATATATTAAATAGTGTGTTCTAGTGGTTTTCCTAAAATAGTGTAATAACATCTAAATGAGTTCCAAATATAGAAATTTGAGTGAACCATTGCATTTATTGTAGCAACCTGACCATAGTCTCGGCCTAACAATGGGCGGTGTGGGTTGATAGTGAAATTTAATTTTTGAGCGTTTTAAAGGATAAAATAAATTAAGCATTTATTTTTTTATTTTATCATTTTGTAGAGATGCAACATCATTTATTGTAATTATAAGTTTAAGTTGGTATCCAGGTTTTGGCTCATAACCCTATACCTTTTTTGAGGCTCTAGAGAGAACCCAGATAAATATCTTAATGAAAAATGACCATGGGTTTGTGATCAGAGACCAACGAGAGCATTCATGACAAATATCTCCAATGGTGTTGATGTAGTGATATGAAATCATTAGAGATTTACCCATCCCCATGGATGGGAGTTTTTTTTCAATTATTTTTTACCACGTTCATAAAATTTACAATGAATAAGGATCTTCCCCAAAATATGTTGACTCACAGTATGATTATTCATACATGAGGGTTTTATTGTGGGAATTATGGGATGATTATACTATTTTTTATATTTATCAACTTTACAGAATAGATCAAGGTCATAGTGAACAACAACTGATGTTTTTTCTTTTGGTTGTTCCATATTTTTTTTATCCGGTAAAATTTTTGAGTTAATTGTGTTCTTTTTAGTTTACGAAAAAATAATCATTGCACCTTAGTTTCACATGAAAACAATCCAAAATTTATGATCCATAAATTTTATGAATCTATGGAGATGAGATGATGGTTTAAGCATTAGATCAAATGACGGTGTTCTCCAATTTCTCATTCTTTCTTAGAAACAATGAACAATGACAATCTGGTTTTATGAGTTGATTCAAGGAATGAATCATACCGATTTGGTGATGACAGGAATAGACGATCCACAAACATTAGATTTCTGAACAAGGATAGATGTAAATTATGGTTGGAGTAGCGTAGGTGACAACAAAGTGAAAAAATGGTTTGAGGAGAATTTCATAGAACACTTTGTGATGTACATACTACACAGTTTGTGGCCCCCACTAAGTAGTGTCTATGGGTTTGGGAGGTAGTATAGTGGAACATGTCTGTGACCCCTATCACATGGTGTCTGGGGACCACCCAATGAATCAATGTTAATCTTATGATCTACCTGGGCATGGGTTGGGGTACATGACTTGACAAAATATCATATAACCTACCACATGGTCAGACCAAGACCATGCGCAAGGGTTACCCATTGTACCGGTACATGGCAAGGATAACATGGGTTGACCCCATGTAATGGAACACAGCCAAAGTACATTGGTGGACCCCAGATAGTATGAAATGGAATGTGAGACTTTCTACCCATCAGGTATACCTCTTATATATGACATGTTCTTGTGAAACTTGACATTGAACATGGGTAGTAATCAGGGTCTTGGGACAAGGAATGTGGCACTTCAACACACCGTGTAACCATCCATATATTGATTTAATCTCTTGGCCACCATATCTCAAAAAAGTTTCATGAATTATGGTTACCTTTCTCATTCACCTGACAGTCAGTTGGTATCATTTCCCATTCACAAGAGTATGATCCCATCAGTGGGGATTTCTCGATATATTAGTTGGAATCCCCTTCAAGTGGCCCCAAGTAGGATCATCTATTCCTTTCTATATGAGTCATAATATCACACCATGTCCCCGAAATGATCCTCATCTATGTATCGTGATCTTCCCCACTCATGGAGTGATTTCACCCAATGATAGTGTATTGTGTCTCTCTTCAGATCGATTAGTGTGTTTACCTCATGAAGATTCAAACTAACAATACATCTCGGGTAGGCAACGTCAGTGTTATCTTACTCAGGAATGTGTGAACCCAGATGAGCTTCTTTATTGAATCTTTTGACTGAATCTACAGTGTTGGTATACAATAGTTGTGACGCAACTCTAAAATATGGTTTGGGGTTTCATTATATCTGGATATGTCCTTGTTATATGTGTTGTATACAAATATTGTGTAGATCTAAAAATATATTCCTTTTATTATTATTTTGTGGTTTCGGGGTGTCTTACTGAGTATTGTTATTGTCACCCATGCATTGGATTTTCTCACACGTGTCGTGTATTATGTAGAAAACAAACATTTTGATGGATTCCATGGTGGACTAGGACCATATCTATATGCATTCAAATAGGAAATGGTGTTCCTATATCTTTGAGTAGAAGTAGATGTACCATTTATTTACAAGTTGGAAATTGTGGTTTTCTGAATCATTCTGCTATAGAGCTTGTATTTTGGACATGTTTACATTACTAAAAAATACATTCAGGTCATAGTCTTTTTTTGTGTTCATTGTAATTCATGAATTTTGTTCCTTAGTGGGTTTTACATATTAGCATTTTTTGCTGGGATACATGTGTGTATGTACAGGTACATATTCAAAGCCTCACAAGATAGTGATATTCCTACTTAGTGTTAGTTACCAGCCCCAGGTCTGTTGGATTCTGCCAATTCTAAACAAGTATAATGGCTCTATTACTAGACATGTTCAATGTACCAAGTCATCTAAACATGTTGGTTGAGAACTAGCTTAAGACCCCACAAAATGTTCTGATAACACGGGCCATTCTACATGAAATGTTTTATTGACCATCACCCTATCGAGGAGCACAAGTTGAGTGTGCTTCATGATTTTTTAGATACGGAGTCCCCTGAGGTTAGGAGGAATTCCTAACCCCCATTTAGAAGAAGATTAGTTTGAGGTAGTGACAACCATTTTCCATATCATGAGGATGCCAATAGTCCAGATTGCGATTGTGGAGACAATCCATCATCAAGGATCGAAAGGGTGATGTTATAGTTTGGCCATGGAAACTCACGATGAGGTGACTCTTTCATTGATGGAGTTCGAGTGTAACTTTATATTAGTGTTATCTATGTTTACATAAACATTGGTGCATATAAAGGAGCTTTTCAGATCCCATAGGGAAGCATGATAATGCCTAACTATTAATCGAGGTTTGACTACCTCTCAAGGTACTCAATAAATATATTTAGGGACTAGTACATCATCAATCATCCATTTTATAAATTTCTACAATGGTATATCCATGCAAGATTTATACCACTATGCATTTAAACATATTCCAGAGTGTCAAGTAAGAATTGGTGGTCGAGAGATTCTGGGTGAAGCAGATGTAGCCAGTGATATTCACCAGTAGGCAAAGAGGTGCAGAGACCTCAACAGTGGGGAGATGATGCAAAAACATTGGGTTGTAGACATAGGAGACATTATAGGATGTACATAGACATTGGATATACGTTTTTGGGAGCTTTTGCTGGTTCTAGTCAGCCTAATTAGAGGTGATTCAACACATAAGGAAACAAGAGACATCTTGCAAGAGATTTACCAATCCTTCAAGCAGCTGATAGGGGAATGATGGATGACCCATAAAGGTAGATGCAACAAGTGTAGAAGAAAGATCCTCCAGGTGGAGGTCTTGGAAGAGGAGTAGTGAGAGAATTTGGATTTGTTTGACATTTCAAGGTACTACCAACAGCACCCCCATGATGTCCACAATAGGCTCATGGAGCTAGTGGTTTGGGGTCAGGATATCATCATGTGGTCAAGAATTTCATCCTATATAATTCTAGATATTATCCAAGGAATGATCAATGTCTTATCTACCTTAGATTCTATACATATAAACACTAGTTCCGGTCTTTATTTTCGCATCACTTACCTTGTTTGAGACCTTGAGATTCTGATATAACCCTTGAATCAACCCTTATAATTAGATACACATATGAGAGGATACTTTATCATCACACACGTATTCCAATAGATTGAGCTGATCCATGGAGGAAAGGTTTTTTTTAGAACCTACTAGTAGAGGGATTGAGGCCTTATGATTTCATTCTAGGTATAGAGTGGATATCTTCAGTCCTTGGCTAGATTTATTGTTTTAGGTGTAATGTGTGGTGTGTCTAGAATGATGGGATGGGGATTTCCATTTTTAGGGAAATGAATAGGATGGGCTCATGCATATAAAGTTTCAGCCAAACACTCAGGAGTTTGCTTGCCTTATCATCATAGGAGTAGATGTTTTGAGCTTTCAGTTCCCAGTATAAGTGGTAGAGTATGAGGGAATATTTCCAAAAGATGTTCCATGATTACCACCTCATTAGGAGATCAAATTCTACATCGAATTACACACTAAGATGATAGTAGTGTCCTCGCTAACATATTAGATGGATCATGCAGTGCTTTGTGGGATGAGGGTGAAGTTGGTGGACTTGCATAAGAAGGGTTCCATGAGTCCTAGTGTTTCACGATTGGTGGCCCAGTTTTGTTGGCCCAGAAGTTAGATGGGATAAATAGTAGTCTGTGGTTTGCCAAAACATGAAAAATGTGACCATAAATAATAAGTATCCACTACCAAGGATCGATGAACTATATAATTATTTGAGTTGGGAATGATGTTTCTTGAAGGTTGAACATTGACCAGGCTATCACCAGCTATGAGTACATGGTGATGTTATACCAAAGACGACTTTCAGATTCTATTAAGGTCATTATAAGTACTTGGTAATTCTTGTTGGAATGGTGAAAACCCAAGTAGTGTTCATGGGACTCCTGAAACGGATCATTTAGCCCCACATAGACTGGTTCATGGTAGACTTCATCGATGATATCATAGTCTAATCAGCATCAATGTAGAATCATGTGAGATATATAAACATTGTTCTAAATGAACTCATCGAGGACAGGATTTATGGGAAAATCTCATAGTTCTAGTTCTACATTCAGGTAGTCCACATTCTCGGACATGTTTATTAGCAGATGGAGTTGTGTTGGAGCCATCCAAGGTGGCCATAGTGATAGCATGGGAGCCACATAAGATCATTATGGAGGTACGGAGCATCCTTGAGATGATAGGTTATAATAAAGGATTAATAAATAATTTTGTGAGGATATCGACACCTATGAATGATTTTACCTAAAAGGGGAAGCCTTTAGTATGGACATAGATGTTCTAATAGGATTTTTATTTGGTGGGGAAAAGTTTGAGGAGTGCTAAAATCTGGAGATTTCCAGAGGAGGTTGTTGAGTACGATGTATTTTTCAATTCATCAAGGACTACACTCGGTTGTTTCCTAATGCAGAGGAAAGTGGTGAATTCCTATGGTTCATGCCAATTAAGACCACATGAGTAGAACTATGTGACCCATGATCTAGAGTTCACAGTGGTATTCTCCATGCTAAATATGTGGTGACACTACCATATGGGAGAGCATTTTATCATCTACTCTGACCACAATATTATAATGTATATCTTCTATCAGAAAGATCTAATCATGAAAAATATGAGATGGATAGAGTTCCTACAAGAATACGAATTTTTCATTGATTATACTCATAGGATGTAGAATGTGGTGGTGAATTCTATCAACGAGTGATCTAGATCACAGTTGTCAAACGAGGCATCAAAGTAGTTTGCCTCATTAAAATTATCCTTCCGGGATAGATATGGTGCAGCATGACACTAGTCGATGGTTGTCACCTCTCCACTATTATTGATACTCATTGAGGCATAGCTTGGGGATACTGACTACAAGTCCCAACTTACTCAGATGTTCCTAGGTCCTTCACTAATGTATATCAACAAGGTGGGGATCAGTTCTTCCTTTTCAGAGGATTCACAATTGTACTAGTCTTGTTCTAGGTGGAGATTAAGATAGAGTTTCATAAATCCCCTTCGTCCATACACCCTGGTAGGGAGAATATGTACTAGGACCTCTAATGACAGTTTTGGTGGTCTGGGTAGAAGAAGGCAGTGGCCGAGTTTGTTGTGTGATTCCTCAGGTAGTAGGAGGGGATGGCTGGGAACCATGTTCCAGTGGGATTGAATCGTCCCCTTACGGTGATAGAATGGATGTGGTATGTGATATCGATGGGTTTGGTGGTGGTTTTATCACATAATTATTGTGGAAATGATTCTATATATTTGATCCTTGCCGGATGCAACAATTATTCCCACTTACTACCAATTCGAGATAAATGTTTAGTGGAGAGTTTGTGACACCTATACATTCAAGAGATTGTTCGACTACATGGAGACCCATTTAAGATAGTTTCTGATCATGATTATCAGTTCACATAATTTTTGTGGATGAGATTATATTAGGAATTTGGAACATAGATATTCATGGAACAACATTTAATCCCCTCAAAAGGCCATATAGTGTACACCAATATAGTCATGGATGACATTCTATGGGATTTCATGTTGGACATCAGTCATTGTTGGGAGGATCACCTAACTCTGGTGTACATCTTGTACAATAATATCTACCAATCCACAATTGTTAGGGTACTATTTGAGGATCATAATGGGTGACACTCAAGGTCAATACTCTGTTGGACTGCCCCATGAGATTGAGTACTCAAGGGTCCAGAATTAGTGTGAACTACTACCAAGAAGGTGGAGATCATATTGGACATGATGAAGACTACCCAGATCAATAAAAAATTATTATTCTAATAAAAATTGGGGACATTTGGAGTTCAGGGCAGGAGAACATACCATCTTTAAGGACTCACCTCATTGATTTTTACAATTATTTGGCAGCAAAAGCAAGTTTTCTCTATGTTTTATCATCCCTTTTCTAATATTATGAAGAGTTGTTGATGGGGAATGTATCTTAGCTCCACCCCTATAGTTTCACTGGTTACATGACATCATCCATTTATTGCCACTAAGGAGTTACTTGCATGATCCAATTCATGTCATCGACTAGGAAGACATATACAATTTTGATGGGGAAACCTTTTCTGAGTACCCAGTGGAGATCAAGGATCAATAGGAGAGGATCCTCTATGGGTTACTGATTCCCTTTGTTTGTTTATAGTGGCATCACGAGAATCTATAGTAGAGAAAAGGGTAGGGGGAGGCTCATATTCATATGCAGTACCCACTTCTTAGTTTGTATCCTTTTTTTGGCTTTTTAGGGACGTAAATCCCTAATGTGGGGGGAATTTAATGCTTTGTATTTTTTAATGTCATATTTCTAAATATTATATGGAATTAATAAGAGATCAGTTGTTGAGACATCCTGTGATTTTGAGGATGAGTATTCTTAGAATAATTTTTTGAAATATAATAAATATATTAAATTTCTTCTGAAAACATTTTTCCCGATGTATTGTAATTTCTTATAAATATTATCCTTGATTAGAAATCTGAGTGCACTGTTACATTTAGATTCATGACTTTACCACAAGAAAGGAATCGCATAGGCTGACACTGTAAGATTTTGAAGGATATTATTGGATGTTCTAAATGATAAAATAAGGCAATATTTTATTTTATTATTTTATAATTTCTCACAGATTTAGTGATATTTCTTTTAATTAAATTTTTTAGGGATCTAGGGTTTGGATCATCACTATGGAACATCAAGGAGGATCTGGAGAGAACGTAGAGAATTATCTCTTTGGTATGTCACAATGATTCTTAGATTAGTGATTGATGGTCACTATTCTTGATGAATCTCACCAATGGCGAAGATGTAGAGATCAATCCTTGTCAATGAATGATCCATCCATATGGTAGGGTGCGTTATTTCAATTCATTTTCCACATTATTATAATTGACAATGAATGTGGATCAAACGACCAACACGTTGAGCCACGATTCCACCAATCTTATGGTTGGGTTTGATTTTAGGAATTTGTAGATTATTATACTATTTTTTAAATAGATCATTTTAATAGAATGGATCTATAAAATAATTAAAAATAACTAAGGTTAATTTTTTGTGTTGTTCAATGTTCTTTACTTCCAATATAATGTTTCACATTCTTCGTGTTCTTCACATTCATCATGGTTTACAAAAAACTATTAGTGCACCTTCATTTCATGATGAAACAATTTGAAATTGATGACATGGAATCAGAACAGCTCAACAGAGGTGAGATAATTGTTATGGAAATGGGTAAAATGACGGTGGATTCCCATTTATTGTTCTTCATCAAAAATGAAGAATAATGATGACCTTGTTTTCGGAGTTGATTACTGGCACAGATCTTACCGATTTGGTGAATGTGGGACCATACAACCCCATACATTGAGTTTCCCAACCAGGTGTGACTAGAAACAACCGACAGCGTATCATACGAGATGATGTAGTGTGAACTAGGTATTCTAGAGATTTATATAGAACACAGATTGTAGTATGGACTACACGGTGTGTGTCCCCCACTAATTGGCGACTAGGGTTTCAGGTGTCAATAAAGTGTCAGTAATCTTGTGACCCATATCACACGGTGTGCGGGTCCCACAGTAAGACTCATCATGTATATAGTAAGATATATGGACATGGGATATAGTACACATATTTTCTACATGGTGTGTACCCTACAACATGGCGATACCTAGACTGGGTGGATGAGTTACACATTGTACTGTTATATGAGCAAGAGAACATGAGTTAAGAATATGTATCAACACTTGGTTAGATGACATAGATGGTCCCTGGAATGTAGGACACAACATGTGATATCTATGTACACCTCTTTTATATGACATGTTTTGATGACACATTTCATTGAACATGGTCAGTACCTGGTGTCATGGGACAGGGCGTGTAACCCTTCCACATGTTGTGAACCACTTTGTACATAGATTGATTCTATTATCAAACTTATCACAGACATTGTGTGTTAGGTATGGTTACCTAGTTCATTACCCCGAAGGATTGTTGGTATCATTTCTTAATCCCAAGTGTCTGATCCATTTTGTGGGAATTTCTGGATATAATAGTTAGAATCTATTATGAGAGGCCCAAAGTAGGATCATTTATCCCTTCTTTTGTCCTAAGTAATGTCTTGGTTTTAGCATAATCAATCCTAATAGATTTTGACTCTCTACATTGCAGGTGAATCTAGATGAGTTGGGGTATCACCCCATGATCCTGGCAATGATCCTCATTAGTGTATTATTATCTTCCCCACTCATGGAGTGAGTACCCCAAGAGAGAGATTATTGTATCTCTCTTCATATCGTTAAATTTATCTCTAACAGAATGATTCTCTATAAACCAAACTTCTAATGTGAACATCATCAATTCTATCAGACTCAGGAGTGTGTGCTCCAAGATGAGTCACTTTATGGAATCTTCAGATTGAATCTCTACACTGGTATGTGGAAGTTGTGACTTACCAATAGACTATGGTTCGTGGTTTGATTATATCTATATATGTAATTTTTATATGTGTTGTAGATCTATAATATGTATTGTTGAGTATATTTTACTTAGTCTATTTTTTTTCTGGATGTTATTCTAAGTGTGGTTATACTCACCCTAGCACATGTTATTCCCACACATGTTGTGTCTTTATCATATGAGCATACTTTTGATGGATTCCATGGTTTACTAGGAATAGACACAACTATGTGGGTTCAGAAGGGTCGAGATGTTCTAATGGCATTTAGGTGCAATCCTTGTACCTTTTTTTACAGGTTGTACTTTGTAGTTATCAAACTAATTCTTATTGTGAATTTTAATTTTGGATTAGTTTACATTAGAATATTTTAATTTCCTGCCATAATTTTATCATTGGTTTTAGTTTTATTGATGCTTTAATATTTCCCAAGTGGATTTTATTTTTCATTATTACGGTCATGGAGATTTTTTCCTGCTTACAGGTACTTAGTCCATGCCTCCATTGGTAGTGATATGACTACTCTGTGCTAGTCAACCACCCTTGGCCTATTAGATGTTGTCAGGGGAGACACATCATGTAACATCTCAAGTAAATAAACATTATGGCATTCTTCACATTTATCCATATTTGTGAATAAAATATTTATATAACATTAAAGGGGACTCTATGCTCGATGGCATACCCAACACGCAACAACAAGTTTCATGGGAATCATACGTTGCACTCTAATAATAAAATAATATTATTTTAAATGGTAGTTAACGCCTAGCTGTTGTGATGGAGGGAATGAATAGAACTAACTACAAAATGATTATATATTTTTTTCAAATATTTTTACTATTTACAATAAATGTTAGAGGATTAAAAATGTGAATGAATCCAATTTTAAGCGTAAACTTTCTAATATTCTTCAAAAGGTCGATTAACCGCCTTTTGATGGAGAACCTCTTTAAAATAAACTTTTTGATAATACTATGTGTTATATATGACAAAATAAAATTCTTCTTTAGAATCGGGACATCAAAATTTACTTTCTGTAAATTTTTGGCACTTTTCTGATAAAGTACATTTTTTAATGAATAGTGAAAAATGCAGTATTTTAATTCAAAACCTCTTTTTAATCAAATTTATTTATATTATTATATTATATTTTAAATTGGGTTTAAAGTGAAATTAGAAAATATTTTTACCATTAAATCCAATGGTGGTCATTGGAATTAATTTCACTTTGAAATTTGACTTAAACTAGTGTCAATCTTTTAATAGATATTGTTTCTTAAAAACACGCTATTTGTTTTGACAGTGGGAATTAATTATTAAATTAATTATTGCAACTTATATGTTTTGAATTTTGTAAAATAGACATAATTTTTGAATTTGGAATATCAAATATAGCCTAGATTGAGTTTTTGGTAATTTTCTGAAAAACTTCCATTTTTGATGAATAGTGAAACCACTAAGTGGTACTTATAAAAACCGATTTTCCGTTTAAATGAAAATTTTCAACCTTTGTGTTTTGAATTTCAAAATTCCGACATACATGGTTGTCATTAAGAAGTAAAATGTGGTTCAATGGGATTAAAATAAGTTTTTGGTGAATAGTAACTTATTATGTTTTTAATCGCGATTAGAGGTAATTAGTGTAGTTTAAGGTAAAAATAATGTTTTAATAATATGAAATGACCTATAAAAATGTCCTACACTCATTGGATGAGTCATGTACGACAAAGAAAATCCATGGGTCAACTTGGGGACCCCATGGAGCCACTTTGGTTGGAAAATGACATAAATACCTTTTTATTTAATGTTAAAATTAAAATGACACAAACATGAGTTGTTTTACTAAAAAAATTTTAAAATGGGGTTATACAAGTCAGATATTTGACTATAAATAGTCATATTAAAGATAAAAAGATTCCATACATCATTGTGTTTTTTATATAATTTATAGACATTAAATTAATTAAATTATTTATGACATCCTGATGATGCAACGATGACTTCATTATTTAACGATTTAAATAAAATGGAATGATAATTTAAAATCTAAAACCTACACATGTACAAAACCTATTGTATGGGTTGATCTATAACCCTTATCACCTTATCCTTGAAACACATCAATTTGGGACAATTTAAATCCGAAACTCATTCAAAAATAAAGTAACATTTCTTTACTTTCCATGAGTGCCGCTCCTCTCCTCTTATAAAAGGCCCCCACCTCTACCTCCTTACCCACACTTCAAAAGCCTTTGGAATAGTCAACCCCTACCCATTATTTATCTCCACATCCCTCTATTACTCTTTGAATCCTCACATTGGGCAGAAGTCTTCCCAAGGAAGCCTTTGAGCTCAAACCAAAGGGAGTTACCCGATTTTAAGGTAATGTCTTCACTTGTGTTATTTTGTTTTATTTTGTTTCTCCAACCCCCTAAATATTTTTATTCATTTATTTTGTAACAAATCCAGTATCTTAAATATACTATGATTTTTTTATAAGAAGCATTCGAGCTACACCTACCTACATCTAATGATTAAAGAACATACTATTTCTGCGGATGGCAAATTTTTGCCTCCCGAATCGATGATTGTTCAACACTCATATAACACCTTAAAAGATGGAAATTAAGATGTCACTATATTTATATATGATATATAACATTTTTATGTTTTACTTAAGCTTCTGTATCTTTCTTTTTTGGCATACCTTTATGGTTTCCATTGTGGGTAAACATGATAATTTCATTTTAGGAAGTGCGGACTACCGCCCCCTCAAAGTGATTTGATTCGTTAATGCCATATGTGGGATGTATAATGGATGGATTTAAAGTTATTATATATGATTTATGTTACATATAAATGATGAATATAATTCTGTAATTAAAATATACATACCTCTCATTTGGTTTTAATTTCATTAATATGACATAGAAATGAAAGTAGCTTTCATGCGTACGTACGACTTACCGTCTCCATGAACGGTGCATTTTATTTCTTAACTATAAATGATTATGTAATATTATAAATATATATATATTCTGGATATATATGATATATATGAAATCCAATTCATTAATATAATTCTAGATATAATGAACCATTGACCACATGAACAACATGTAATTGTAAGAAGTGCACTTTCGACTTATGAACCAAATATCAACAAAACAGACATTATTAACTTAAATGATTACATAATGTTTATAGCATGGAAATAAGTGATATAAAAGGAATAATGAACTGATAAAAGGTTCTTAATAAAGTGTAAATTAACTCAAGTTTATTATTCAGGATGTTAAAGAATGATCGAGTCAAGTCAGACCTGAGGTAAGGGATCCTACTCCTCGCTTTCTTTTTAAGTACACTCTTTTAAGTCATTCCTTTTAATCTCATCTTTATTGTGATTGGGATGATATTTTATATTACTCTTACTTTAATTTTAATGTTTATATGATGAGAGATACTATTCTCTCTCATCAATCCATTTTGGATGTTTTGAGTGGCGCCGTTAGGCTGCCGAATTTTCGTAATAGATCTAACCTCTCTCTTTATTTTAAAGTACTCTTCGTTATGTCACATCTTTTAAGATCCTATTTGTTATGATGGGGGATTTTATTGTATAGTCCTCTTGTTTTACATTTTATTGTAATATTATGAGAGACCCTATTTGATCTCATCAATCCATTTTTGGATGTTTTAAGTGGCGTCGTTAGGCTACCGAGTTTTCGTAAGGGGTTTTTCATCTCACTTTTATTCCCATGAGATTTATGCTACATTTGCCACAATTTCCTTTGAGTGGTGTATGTACTGACCATTATTTTACTCATTGTGTAATATACATTCATTTATGAGTATTTACATCAATGTTGTATTGTCCTTCTTTCACGGGGTGTATGTTTCGAAAGATACCCAAGTCGGTATGAGATCCTTTCACCCTCCTCTTTTTAAAAGACTTATTTTTTTATGTGTTTTAATTCACATACTATTATGTTGTGATTGTTCTTCTATATCCTTACTGATGTAAATTTTATGTCCATGTTATGAGATACCCTTTTTATCTCTCATCAACTCTTTTTCTAAATTTTGATGTGACGCCGTTTGGCTGTCGAATTTTTGCAATGGAACTTCTTAATCAAATTTTGATTCTCCGTGATAAAATTGTACTCATTTAATATGTCATACTATGAATATTTGTGAATGTCCTCTGATTGTTTTACACTTAATATCCACTTATATTTGGTGTATTCTTTTGTCACAATTAATTATGTAATTGATTTATCCTTAATCCAAGGATACCGTCTTTGAATGGGACTTCATATCAATCTCCTTTCATTGAGGCAAATTTTGTTTTATACAAAAACTTCTTTTATAAGGTGTATAAAACCATTTGAATTTAACATTTAATCAAATGGAATATTTATTATACGAAGCGTTTAATAAACGAAAAAAGGGAATGTTTTTGTCGTACGTTTGCGGCGACAACGACTTCTTTGCCGCCGTGACCATTATTTGAGTTTTGGCTTCCTCTACAAGCCATACCATTTAAAAAAAAAAGAAAAAATAAATACCGTGTTTTACATTTCATTATTTTGGTATTTAAAATGGTTTTCATAATGTTTTTATATCAATGTGTTGTATTGATATCTTGTGATTTAAAGGTGGAAATGTTATGTTTTCTTTATACATGTTTTATGTCATACGATTATGTTGTGGTTCTTGGGAATTGTTATGAAGATGGGTGGTTTCGTGATAAATTAAGGGCGGGTGAGCCCGATATTGCTCTCCAATGCATTGGGTAACG
This sequence comes from Viscum album, assembly GCA_963277665.1. Taxonomy (NCBI): domain Eukaryota; kingdom Viridiplantae; phylum Streptophyta; class Magnoliopsida; order Santalales; family Viscaceae; genus Viscum; species Viscum album. Next base: position 665,960,686 of record OY728165.1, on the reverse strand, counting down.
CGAAGGATTGAAACATTAAGGTTTCTACGAAGATATTTAGGGGATATACTGTGATGGGTATTCCAAACGTAACCAAGTGGGTTACTCCCTACGTAAGAATGTTATGAATGCCTCAAGTTACCATTATGTGTTAGGATTTATATCTTTTATTAATGATTTGATGAGGTATGTTAAAGTGCTTATGTTTTATGAGTAAAGTATGATTTCATTAATTCTTATGTATACATGTGCTCATGTTTCCTTTCCATATTTTTATATCCCTTACTGAGATTTTTATGCTCATCCCAAGTTTTTGAAATTTTTTTCACAGGTCAAGGGAAGGGTACATGATATGATGATAGTTTCAAGGAAGTTTCAAGAATGAATCCATGTTTTATTTTAAATATGCTTCCATTGATGGTAAAAATGAATACTATCTTTAATGTAACCACTTTGTTTAAATGTGGAGTGTAATGCTAGTTTTATGATATAATTCTCTAAAAATATAAACATGAAAAGATAATCAATGTGTAATCTTATAATAACTCATGATTAAGTAAGGTTTAAGGCTGGGGCCTTATAGTTGGTATCAAATGTCGGTTTAGATAACTTTAGAGGTTAGTGTATTCTTTAAGCATAAGTGACATTACCATAATGGTTAGAATTTCAGAAAGAGTCCTACTTTTAGATAAAGTGAATGAGTAAGTATATCTTAGTGTTTATATTCTTCAGTAGTACATGATGGTTTTGTTGATATACTCACACTGACCTTTTTGGTTTTAGTAAATGGCTGGATCTAGCAAGCACCAAAGTAACAATGGATGTGAATGAAACTATGACAGTTTTTTGAGCAAGCAACTGAATGATATGGGAGATGCAATGAGAACTCTTGTGTTTATCCACAACCAACTATCTGGAGTCATGATTGACCACCTAAACCTTGGTGATTTCTCTAAGGAATCATATATGCGAGAAACAAATCCATACGGAACTACAGGTAAAAATCATAATGGTAAGTGTCAAAGATGTGGAAAGAAACACCTAGGAAAATTGTTCAAAGGGACAGAAATATTCTATAGATTCTTAAATGAAGGTCATAAATCAAAAACCTTCCATGGAAAAAGGAAGCATCTAGTTGACTCGAGGAAAGGGAAAGAAGTTCTTTCTGAGGTATCAATTTAATGTTTTAAATGTGATGTGAATGGTCATTATGAAAACACATTTCCTTTGAAGATGTTTCGTGAATGGGATCACCAAGATCGTACAAATATTCTTTTACCAATAACTAATGCCATTCTGATTGATGATGAAGAAATTGACAATGACTAATAAAAGGTATGGATTATTTCATAACTTTTGTTTTCCTATTTTCGAATCTTAGGATATGATTCATGATTTTGTTTGTAGGAAAGAAGTATTTCAAAATATGTTGGAAAGGAATGGTTAATGGATCATGATGAATGTTGAATGAGTAAGAAATCAACATATAAGGGCTTCAAGAGTTATGGTGAAATTCTTAAGAGTATTAAGTATCTTTTGATGATGGGGTTACATTAGAAGTCATTTTATATTATGTGTAACCTTGATGTATAATATATGAAAATTTTATTCAAGGAATAGTTATCTGTTCTTTTGTGGACATAGCTATAAAGAACCATTTGGGATTATTTGATCATTACATTTGAGGTAATTATGGGTTACTATATGTTATGATGGAATTGAAAGGCATGAGTTAAAATTGAGGTTAAATTATGTTATGGTTATTTTTGATGATTTTATCTTTTTTTGGGGAATTATTTGAGAATTATATAGTTTTGGAAAAAGGAAAACACGCAGACCGTGTGACAACCTGTCGTGCCAGACAAAGATGTGGGAATCGAACCCACAACCAAAGTGAAACTGGTATTTATCGCCTACCACTGGACTACGTGAAGTCCCTAGTTAGTATGACTTGATATTTTTAGTTAGGTGAATTTATGAATTAAGAGTAAGTTGATTTTGGGTTATTTATGAAAATGATTAACCTATCATGGAGGATATGTGATTAGGTTAATTACTTTTCAATACGAGAGATTAGGAGCAACTGATGTTGTTTGGAGATAAATGTTACGATTTAACTTGGAAGACTATGTGACTAAATCCTTCAAATATTTGGGATTAAATCTTAGTTTGGTTTACTTTGAAGAATTTTATTGACAAATTGTTTATCGAATGGTCCTCGTTGAACTCTGGGTTTTGTTTGACAAATTTTGGAGATTAAGAATATATTTTCTTTTTATAAAGGGTTACCCTTTTCTGGATTATCTGATCTTTTAATAACCTTTTTGGTTTTGGTTTTGGTTATGGTATAATGATATGGTAAGTATAAAGTTCTCTATTGTGGATTAGATGATTCTCTAGAAGTTGATTATAGTACTCTTAATGTGAACAAGTCTTCCTAAATACTCGTCTTTTGGGGAAAGTATGAGTCTGTGTATGAAATCTAGTAAAAGTTGAAAGTCAACATGACAAGTAAGTATGTTTCCATAAGATCAAAAATAAATTCATCAATAAAGAGTAACTTAAAACAAAAGTGTTGTCTGTTAAATTTTCCTACTGGGGAATCGAATACCGTTTAACCCATCACATGCTTGTGATTTTCTTATCGTAAAATTTCTCCTAGACATGTTTACTATCACTCTCCATCAGAACATGACCCTTTGTTTTTTTCCTCCATGTCCATATTTTCATACATGGAATCCTAGTATGGGTTAACTCGGGTGACCTTTGTACTTATCTTTATTTATTTTAAATTGATTGTTTTACTAACTCTTTTTCCGATGTGGGATTTTAAATGATGTTTGCAAGCCCTATTTTAAAATTGTGAGGACGCAATTCCCAAAATGGGGGAAGGATGTAACACCCCAGGTAAATAAAGTGTATGAAATTTTCACATTTATCCATATTTGTGAATAAAATATTAATACAACTTTAAAGGGGATTCTATGCTCGATGGCGTACCCAACACGTAACAACAAGTTTCTTGGGAATCTTACGTTGCACTCTAATAATAAAATAATATTATTTTAAATGGCAGTTAATGCCTAGTTGTTGTGATAGAGGGAATGAATAGAACTAACTACAAAATTATTATATATGTTTGTCAAATATTTTTACTTTTCACAATAAATGTAAGAGGATTAAAAATGTGAATGAATCCAATTTTAAGCGTAATCATTCTAACATTCTTCAAAAGGTCGATTAACCGCCTTTTGATGGAGAACCTCTTTAAAATCCACTTTTTGATAATTTTATGTGTTATATTTGACAAAATAAAATTCTTCTTTAGAATAGGGACATCAAAATTTACTTTGTGTAAATTTTTGGTATTTTTCCGATAATGTACATTTTTTAATGAGTAGTGAAAAATGTTGTATTTTAATTCAAAACCTCTTTTTAATATAATTTATTTATATGATTATATTATCATTAAAATTGGTTTTAAAGTGAAATTAGAATATATTTTTACCATTAAATCCAATGGTGGTCATTGGAATTAATTTCACTTTGAAATTGGACTTAAACTAGTGTCAATCTTTTAATAGATATTGTTTCTTAAAAACACGCTATTTGTTTTGACAGTGGGAATTAATTATTAAATTAATTTATGCAACTTATATGTTTTGAATTTTTTATAATAGACATCATTTTTTAATTTGGAATATCAAATATAGCCTAGGGTGAGTTTTTGGTAATTTTCTGAAAAAACATCAATTTTTGATGAATAGTGAAACCACTAAGAGGTACTTATAAAAACTGATTTTCCATTTAAATGAAATTTTTCCACCTTTGGGTTTTGAATTTCAAAAATCTGACATACATGGTTGTCATTAAGAAGTAAAATGTGGTTCAATGGGATTAAAATAATTTTTTGGTGAATAGTAACTCATTAAGTTTTTATTCGCGATTAGAGGTAATTAGTGTAGTTTAAGGTAAAAAAAATGTTTTAAATATTTCTATATATAATATTCAATATAATATTAAAAATTTATATTTATATTAGTTCATTGTTAGTAGTAATTGTTGTAATTATTTTTCTCCTTAGTGCGGTTAATACAAGTCAAACCGTATCAAAATTATGTGGTAATGAGTTAAAATATTTTTAAAACTATAATTTATAATCTTATATAAGTAATCTGTAATCATTTATATGTTATGGAATAAAAAAATTATTTTTATAAATAAATTAAAATTTTGGAAAATATGCATGTCTTATGTGAGGATAAGTTATATTTTATTCAAATTATACACTATCTCTTGGTCATTGAATTTAATGAAATTGTTAATAGGTAACATCATGATTTGGATTGATAAATATTTACAATCACCATTCCGTTTTTATTAAGAATAAAAAGAGTTAAACAATCGTTTTTATTTGATTTGAATTAAAATTTATTTTTATGCTTGTATAATATATTTTCAGAAAACTGATGTTCATACATTTATTATTCATATATTAAAATTAATTTCATCGTAATTTTAGAATTTACTTGGATAAAATTTATACCATTTTTTAAATTATACTATTGAATTTTTTATATAATTTCGATGTCATTTTTGGTGGAATATTTATGTCATGTTGGTAAAAAGTTATCTTATCATGGTTAATGTTAATAAGGGTTCATTGTTTTTTTGATAGTTTAAAGGTTGTAAATTTAACCAAATATTGTCTAAATATTTTTGTATGAGTGTATTTCATCCTTATAAAAAATTATCTTAATCTTTTTCATACACTTGTTCAACATTGAATAATTGTGATATATATTATAATTTAATCTATTATGTAATTCAAATTCAATCCTCACTGTCACTTATAATATTTAATAACTTCTACTAACTTATTCACAATTTTTCATCATTATATTTTATAAAATACCAACTATAAAAAATATATATTCATTCCTGACATCCTATATCATCTATACTTCCTAAAATACCATAATTTCAATTAATAGTTTGTATTCCAAATGAGTTTTCATAATGAAGTGGGATAACAAATACCTATGTATTTTAAATTATATGTCTTCTTCATCCTCCTATTAATATATGGTATATATCGTCCCACAAAAAATATCACATAATGTTGAGTTTTATTCAATAATACACATTCTTGTATTTTTATGATATTTTCTGATTTGTATTTAAATATAATTAGAACATAATTCATTCAAAACAAAACAAAAAATTTTAAAAACAGTCATATATAATCAATATCAATTTTCCCTCAATATTATAATTTTAAAATTAAATATTTTTTATCTTCATGACTTTGATTTTAACCTATTATTTTTTCATACCCAACCATAAACCCTTTGAAATATATTTAAACATGTGGATAGAAAACAGAATGCTCTGTAAAGCACATATAATAGAATAAATAAATCTTCACATGAGTTCATGAAAAATTATTAAAAATATTATTTCTAAATAAACATTGGCTTCCAAATAAAACATTCCATACAAATGAAATTAAATTCTATGCTAAAATATATTCATAAATCATTTCATAAGAAATATATAAAGAAAAATAAAAAAATCATTATTTTAAATCTTGAAATCTCATAAAATAATTTCATAATGTTATAGTTTTACCGTTAAAAGTATCATATACTTTCCATTAAACATGTGATAATATTCATACCATGTGAAATCAAAATAGTTTTTTAAAATATCAATGATAAATAGATCAAAAAGTATGTTATTAAAGATAACATATATATTTCACTCTTACAACAACTATTAAAATTGGATTATCCATATTTTCGATAATATACCAAATTAATTTTATGGAAATCATGAACCCACATATCATTGTATTATAACAAAACCACCCATCATTGGTTAACACCATAACCTTCCATCCTTGGTTTGAAAAGCAACAATCCATAATCATAAATAATTTATAAGAACCGTAAAATAATTATAAAACATGGAATCCTTTATTTTCATCATTATACTCATAAAAATATATTTCTCCCTAATATAAAAACTATTCTATATATTGAAGTATTCATTTCATTTTAAAACCATTTTTAAAATAATAATAACATAGGGAAATATTTTTTTTCTTTTTATATATAATGGAATAATGAAATGAAAGATACAATTAAAATAACTATTACCAGGACGGGAATGTTATGTTTCACCTTATATGTTAAAATATGAAATTATTTATGAATTTTGTAATGGAAGTTAAATGATTTTTAAAAGGATTCAATTTTGATAATAATTAAAATAAATTAAATGGACACAACAAAATATCATTTAGAACTATTTTATTTCCATATAAAATATTTATAACATAATTTTTGAAAATATGGACTTGGATGAAAAATGGTTTTAATGGAAACATTAAAATGTGATTTTATTTAAAAAATTCTCCTATGTAAAACCATTAAAATATTACTTTTTTAAATACATTTCAATGAAACAAAAATACATTGAAACTGAAAATTAATACAAATTTAATCCCTTATAATAAATTTATTGATACATTTATTAGTACATAGAAATGGAATATAATTATTTAGAAAATAAATCATAATATAATTGAACAATGAGGTTTTAATGTAATGTGTTCCGTTCTTTGTTCTCGACAGTTAATGTGTGTTCTTTATCATCCATAATGATAATATCATGTTAATAATTTAATATCATTAGAATATTTTTAAATTTTATTATTCATTTAAATGCACTTATTATTCTGTTATATACAATAAATTATAATTTAACTTTTCATTTGGTGATTTCATGATATTTGGATCATATATCTCAAATGACATTGGTAGGTTGATTATCTTAAAATAGGTCATTCTAAAATAATATATAGAAAAATTATATTAAAATCATTACAATTTTAATACATAAATTATAAATATAAAACCAATCGTTATTGTTACTTGTGAAAAATGAACAAGGTTTTAATCATTGAGATAGTAGACTGTATAAAGACATGACTAAAAGTTTCATTTGTAAGCGATTTTCATAGAAAGTTGTTATGTATCATTTTAACTTTCCAAAATAATCATAATTTAATAATTAAAAATTTACTTATATATATATACATACATATATCATCCATCTGATGTGGTGATGAAAAATATATCACATATCATTGTGCAGGTGGTAGTCCACCGTACGCCAAAATGAGCGTATCATTTTTCAGTGAGTGAAAGGGTAATAAATTAAATGATGTTTTATATATTTATATGAATAAATATATTATTATGATATATAGAAACATTAAATCTAAAATGACAACAATACATTACAGTTGATAATGAAAAATGATCCACGTCAGTTCGTGAGGTGGTAGTTCACACGTTGACATGAATGATTGTTTTCCCCATTTTATGGAAGATGATATGGATATAGGTTATTATATTAACATAAAAAAATATCAACATATGATAGATACTATTTTTATTATATAATTATCGATTAAGATTGTTTGACATAATTAAAAAATAATCAAAATTATAATGAATTGTTTTGACCTATACATCTTTATCAGACAACCTATAATGATTAACACCAAATGATTTCCATGGTTCGTTTCACAACCAATAAAATCTTACATTGATGTGGGGAGGTATGTGTGGAATGGTATTGGGAATATATTATCTGAATAATTTTTTTATAGAAAATAATAGTTAATAAAATGTTCTGTTTTAGAAGATAGAATGATTTGCATTTTTTTAATAACCCAATCGTTTCAATAATAAAGATTTAATATCTATAATGGTTATAAAAAATTGAAAAATAAATTATTGGAAAGAATATAAAATTATGTAACCCCTAAAATAGAAAAAACTCATATTTTAAATAAGCTATTCCTTAACCACTATGGATTTACACTTTTACCATATTATTTTTCACATATAACAACTAGTTTTTTAAATCTTTTTGTGTTAAAATATATAATATAAAAATGAAATTTTTGAAAAAAATGGACCATGGTTTATTTTTTAATCCATTTAAAAATCTTTTTTTTGAATATTGGATTTTAATAAACATTTAATTATTAAATAAAATATTATTTATTGAAAAATTCCATTAACAACTGTTTTGACTCTATTCATTTAATTTGACTACAAAAAATTCAAAAAAAATATGGATTTAGAATATATTGTTACAAATATGTCTATAAAGAAAAAATTATGTAAAGATAATTTTAAAAATAACTCATTCAATAGATATTATGTTTAATATTTTGAAAATCATTTCATTTAAATTCTAGTAAAATAAATAATTACAATATTTCATGGGTGAGAGAGAGCGCTCTTGAATATCGGGTGATGCTTAAACCCTAGCTGCAATAGAGACCTCAGCGGCCCCTCCTCCCCCGAGGGAGGGGCCTCAGCAACTCGGCGTCGGGTATCAGGGTTACTGGTTTGCTGATCGTCACTCTAGATTACCCTAAGAGGCAGGTCCTCCTTTTTCTCCCAAACATCAGGGTCACTCCGAAGTTTCCTAGCCTCTGCAATGGTCAGCCTGTGGTTCCGGTCTCCTTTCAAGAGTTTACTAAAGCATCATCACTTTCCTCCACGGCCCTAATTGCAATGCATGTGTGGCGGTAGGCTTCGATGGTGGTATTTGACAAATTTTTTAATGGGAAATGGGGTCTAAATCATCGGGTATTTGGAGACCTCTAGGGACCACATAACTTCCTCCTTTATTTGGCTGATTAAGATGATATGGCATGGGCTTGGTCCAATTTAGAAGATCCATTCGAGGTTCTCGATTTCATCTTCTTCATTGGTCTTTTTATTTTCACATGAACTGTGATTCTTCTACATCAGTGATTTTATTTAGCTCCATGGATTTCCATTACATTTCCAAAATCCAACACTCTTATGATCAATTTGGAATTCTATTGGTCATTTCCTATGTCTTGATCAGCGGACGACTACCTTGAAAAATCCAAGAGTTGCACGGTTTTGTGTTGAAATGGAACTACCTCGGCCTCCTCTTGAGATAGTGTGGGTTGACATTGAGTGGGAATACAGGTATGCTCAAACCATCTACTATGAATCGTGGATCAACTTATGCTCTTTTTGTCGCAAATTGTGGTATGATTTTTCTATTTGTCATAAGAAAGAATTGCGAGAGTGTCTTTTTGAGCCTGATGTTTCAAATGTTATGCATGTGGCCTCGGTTACGAATAAGAAGTTTGATACGTAGGGATCTCTATCAGTTATGCATGATGCTCATGATTCTCTTGCTGGGGTTGATCAACATCATCATGTTCAGAAGTCTCTAGGTCATTTCAATGAAGGGATAAAACAGGCTGACCCTCCCTCTATGACAGTCCCTTCTGGATAGGGTAATAAAGGTTCATTGGGAGCTATGAAGAACGATTCTCTAGAGAAGTCAAGGCCTTCTGTTGTAGCAGTTTATGATCGGTTAAGGAATGATCTCTATCTTATCTCTTCGTCTGGTGAACCATGGTCATTGGTGCAGGTGTATGATGGTGTTGAGGTGCAGAGTAATCACTCTATTGATGATGATGACACGTGTAAATATCATCACTTAATGGGTCGTGGACATGGTATATCAGGAGGTGCAGAGGATTCTAATTCATTTATATTAAATTCTGGATCATATTTTTTCTCTATCAATCAATTTGTAGTTGTGGAAGGAGCAGAAGAACTTCAAGCAGGTGCAGGAGATGCCGAAGGTGCTCTGTCCGACCCACTACAGATAGATTTTGGGTCAGGTAGGATAGTGGGAAATTTGATGGTGGATGAGTCCACCAACATGGAATCAGATCAACTGATTCCTGTGGAAGTTTTAGTGGATGAGTAAGTAAAATCATAAGGGAGAAAAATGAAAAATCAGTGATTGGCCCCAATTGACATCAATAAGAAATATTTGATGGCTGCAACATTAAAGGATGGAGGAAATGACTGCTCCAAGGGATCAATGGAAACTCCTGGAAACTGGGGAAATGTCTCCAGTAGGGGTAATGAAAATTATGGGGATGTTCGTCAAGTCACTTATAGTGACATTTTTCGAGGGGAAAAGAAAGTAACCTCTGACGGTGAGGGTGACAATATGCATGGGAAAAATGGGAATGTATGCATGGGGGCACCAACATCTTAAACTAAAAAGAATCCAAGGAGATACTACTCCAACATGCCGAAGACTGTATCTACTAGGTCCTCTGACAAAAAAAGGGAAAGAAATAAATGTAAAGAAGGGGCAGAGTAAGTCGATGACCAGGAACTCTTTATATAAAAAAGCTTTACATCTTATGGAGAAATATCTTAATGTGCTCATTCACTATGCCTCATATTTTGATTGGGAGTTGGTGGATCCAGACGTCTCGGAGGATGGTGATGCTGGAGATTTTGACATCTTATGATTAGCTATGTTGTTGGGGGTAATTTCATTTTATTAGCTTTGTACATTGTACTACATCTTTTTCTTTAATAAATTTTTCCGGGACTGAGCATTCGGCATGGGCCCGTACCTTTCAGGTAATTAAATATTTATGTTGTCATAGTTGAGTAAGATCTTAATGTATTATTTCAGCACAAAAAAACATTATCTTAAACATCATAATAAAAAAATTTATCCCTAAAATGAGTATTTATTACCAAACATAGTTTTCTTATTTCCATTTCACAATGTATTATATATTTTAAAAGTAAGAATGTCTTTTTTTCATTTTTAATTAATAAAATTACATTATAGGTCATTATCATTTCATGTGGCTAAAAAATGATAATTTTCTATGATATAGATGGGATATGATGGAAATAATTTTATATAATTTAAATTTGACATGTTTTTATGTAATTATAACCTTTATATATTTATTAATAACCCCAGTAAACTTATTTTACCCTTACATGCGGTAATAGATTTTATGGGGTTTTATTCTACATTATCACCAATAATTATGGAATAAAAATTACCAAATAATAAATATTTTAATTATTAATATTTAATCCATTTCCATTATATTTAACAATACTAATTTTCATAATTTAATCTAAAATAAAACTCATAGATGTAGCAAAAAAGATCTTTTTCATATAATGTATTTCCCAATCATAATATGGTATTATAATAATATTATGACCTATAATCATCACAATATGAATGTAAAATACTATTTGGAGATAATTAAACAATAAATTTCATTTAAATATTTTCTCATTATATAATATTTCTATTAAATAAAATTTACAAAAACATAATACACATTATGAAATAATTAAGAAAAATGTATGTTAACCCCCAAAAAAACTTATACAAAAAATTGGTGAAATGCTAATTGAAATATTTTAAATTGGACTAAATATTAATTATATATATATATATATATTGAAATAACATTCAAATCATAATATCTCTTTTAAATTAAATTAATTTTTATAAAATAAAATGTAGTTTTACAAAAATCGATATTTTTCAATATTCACTAAAAATTAATATTTTTAGAAAATTCCAGAATTGGAAACTAAGTTAATTTTGATATTTTTATTTAAAAATGAACATTTTTCAGAAAATTATTTTTTAAGATTATATAGAAATTATTTAATTTTTTTTACTAAAATAGTTAAAAACATTTATAAAGAAAACCGGTTTTTGGATGAAAAAATGCCTTCATTATAAATTCAGTTATTCATTACTAGGAATTTATTAACAAATTTATATTTATTAAGATATTTACATACATTTATTTAATTATATAATTCAATTAATAATATCAAATTTATCATATAGGTTTAATAGTCATATATTTCATTGTTTGTTTAAGCTCAGTGATGTGTGTCATATATAATTTCCAATATATTTTTTTATTTTAATATATTGTGGTGTTATACTTTCCCATAATTTAAAAAAATTTGGTCACCCAATTATAACTTTATCTTAGTAATCAATTAATTATAAATTTTAAAATATCTTTCTTGAAATCCACAATCCAAAAGTTGTTATTAAAACATCCACTAAAAAGACAATGAGGATTGTTTGAATATATTTTGAAATAACATAGAACTACTGTTCCAATTGCGAAAAAAATAAATTTAAGTGAATAAATTTACATGGAAGAAAATAAAAATTAAAAAATAATGATAGATAGCGATTGAAATCCTTGATCATAGTTAAGAACATGATCATGTGGATGTTAAACACCAAAAAATGAAAAACCAAAGTGGATTGAAAAAGGAAATAATCTCATTATAAATGACAATAATGAGATAAATTATTTATTTTTAAGAAAAATTAACTATATTTTACTAAATTCAAATCATCTAGAATAATAATATAATAATAAGAAAATACATGACAACTGATTCAGTCAATTTCTAACAAAATATCATCTTTCTCACTAAACAATGAATATTCAATAAAAATTAATTATTTAAGATTAAAGAACATTACCCACATATATCTTATCACATAATTCAAAAATAATTAATGAATCTATTACTACTATGTTTATAATTTAACCAAAACCTTTATCACAAGTTATGATATTTTACAAAATGAATAAACCATTATATGATGAAATACAACATTAATCACTATTGTCTAACTATAATACCCATTATTTAGCTTATTGATAAAATAAAAAACATTGCATAAAACAAAAAATATTCCTAAATATGATTAATTCCCTAAAATCCAATGGGGTTTTCACATTTTCTTCTGATATTTATTTAACCATTATTTATAATGAACACCAATATCATTAAAAAATCATACAAAAAAAGCATAGCTAGTATTCCCAAAATATACATGATAAAATATTCAATTAAATAAACAACTTGATTCACTATTAAAACATTTTAAAATAAATTTTTCTTCATAAATAATATTCAACCATTATTCCTCAAATAAAATCAATAAAATATTTAGTCCACTATAATCTTATAAGGATCCAAAAATCGTGAATTTTTTTTGAAATAAAATTAATTATCTATTGTTTAAATCACATTTCAATCCTTTGATTATCTTTTTGATATATTTATAACAAACATTCGCATTATATTTGAAACCGTTTTAGTAAAAAACATATTTCATACTAACTAGGACATCACAAATTCCATTGGAAGGAATTTCACCCTTACCACCCTTCAATTATGGGTTTATGCCCTACATCATTTTCAGATCTAATGTGTTATCGATCAGCCTATGGTTTTCCTATTTCAAAAAAAATTTAATTATAATATTTTTCATAAAAAATATTAACATGCTCAAAAATATCCTTATTCATCAATGATCATATAAACCCTAAATGTTATAAATACCTTCAAACTTATATCTACAAAATAAAAAGACATTTTTTCCTAAACTAAAATTATCAAATGATAACCCTAGGGACATGTAAAAAATAATCATTAATATAGAATAAACTAATTTATCCCAATTTATTATCATAATATAAAACATAAACCCAATACTAATTCATCTAAACATATGATCATCTATAAGTTATAGCTCTTGAATACATACTTTTAGACATTAAAATAACTCTATGTTCTTCATAATTAATTAACTATGTTTTCTATATTATTAATTGACACATAATTCATATAATAAAATATTTCAATCATGTATTATGATTGAAAAATATTCAAAAAAATAGCCATGTCATATTTTATACCTTTCATATGTCATTTTTATTTTTCTCATCTTCATCAATAATAGAATTTTAAATTTATAGACGTTTATTTGTACAATATTTTTTATCCCATTCTAGAGAATTACAAATAGAAAATTATTTTCATAATTCACATGCTCTAAATATTAAAATAATTAAATTTAATCCATTATAATAACATTAATTAAATTTAGGGTATTAACTAACCTCTTCCTTTTTCATTTGAAATTTATAATTAATCCCCTTATTTACCACAAAAAAATATTTTCCTATTCAAAAAATAATTTTTATGGGTTCATCTTATGTCATTCATTACAAATATATCATTGAATCTTTTTCACTTCTTTATCTTTATCCCCATAACTTCTACCGAACACATTTTTTTTTCACTTTTTGGTGTGTTTGGTAACTCACCAAGGTCCATGTTTTAAATAAAAATCCATGATAACTTGTCAAGAATAACAACAATAGTTATTAATACATCTATAATTTCATTAAGTTACTAATTAATACAACCAACTCAATTTCCATCTAATCCATTATTAATTTTTTTCCTGCTAGATCTAACCATTTTAAAAAACCAAATTTTTTTGTGAGTATGGTACTAAAATCACAATAAACCATCTTATGATGAAGATAAATTTTGTTATAACCTAAACAGTGGTATATTAAAACATTATATTGAACAAAAATAATCATAATTATCACTAACATACTATACATTGTGGTTATAGAGTATTTTTATATAATTCTAAGTAACATCATAACCTCTGATGTTATCTAATCCAACCTCTTGTTCCAAATATAATGAAACTACATCAACCATATCATAATAAAGTGTTTTAGTCAAGAAATAAATTTCATTGTTTTAGGTTCTTTTATAGTTTGTATTTTTATGTAATTAAAATAAAAATGATAAATATAAAAAACAATCAATTATCATTGTGGACAATTCTAATCCTTTTCCATTTTTCATTCAATAAAATACTTTTAAAAAAAGTAGGTTTTATTTCCATGAAAATACATTACAATAATTAAAATGGATTCTAAATTAGTGCAACATATCTATAAACCCCGTGAAAAACATTTAAAAATGTGTGATGATCACAAACATCCCATAAAGGTTCATAAAAAAGAAATATAGTCATTAGACCAAGAAAAATATAAATATTTTCCTATTTGAAATAAACATTGGGCTCTAAATAATCATTTACTAGCCTAATAAATAACTTTATATTTACAAATATTTTCATTAAGCATTTCATAATAATTTTAAAAGTCAATATAAATCTCAAATAGTTTTTATTTCAATCATGAAATCTCATAATTTTTTTCACAATGTTATTATTTTCACCCATAACTAGAAAATAATTTCTTTTTATTATATGATCATTATATTACCGTAAAAATCATATAATTACTATAAAATAATTTATAATTAATAGATAAATATTATCTATAACTTGTGAAAATATTTCCATGTCACACTTTTAATCACACGTACAAATGGAAGAAACATAATGTTGACTTCCACTCGTAATGAATTGGAGGGATATCATAGACCCAAAGACCATTGATTTATAATAGAACTACCTATCCGTTATTAATAATTTATCCACCCAAACTTGGTTTATAATTGAACCACCCATCACAAAAAAAATCAAAAAAATGAAAAAAATATTTATAAAATAGGGAATATTTATTTTTCTTCATTATACTCCAAGAAATATTTTTTCAAACCATAAAAAAAGTGTTCCTGATATTGAAATACCATTAAATTTTAAAAATTATATTTAAAATGCATAGAATAATTAAAAATAGGTTTATATTTGAATACAAAATGTACATTTATAAATAGATCCAGAACCAGATAATGGTTATGAAGGTGGGAAAATTCATTACCACTGAATACATTAGAATAGAATATTTATTTTGTATTTTGTAATAAACTAAAAAAATTATATAAATTAATTCAACTTTGAAAACCATTAAAATAAAACCAAGGATTCATAAAAATTTCAAATATAAATCATTCATGTCAATATATAAAAAATAGATAAAATAAATTTTAAAAATATGGACATGGAATAAAATTATTCTAAGCGAAACATTAAAATATGATCTTTAAAAAAATTACCATTCATAAAAAGTGAATATATTGCTTTTTTTGAAAATTATAATGAATAAAAAACCTGGTATAAATCAAATTTAAACCCCATTTATTAATACATTGTGAATTTAATGGAAAATATTGAATTTCATGGATTTGTAAAAGGAATATTTTAAATACAAAACATTAATGACTTTGAAATGTGGGTTTTAAAATTAAAGTGTCCATCAAATTGTGATCATCATGTCATGTGAAATCTATATATTCATGATTAATGAACATATATTAATTATTTAATTTCACGAATAAAATTCATGTTTATTATTCCTTGTATTTCAATTATTTATATGTTTTATACGATTACTTAATCATTTATGTTCGCATCGGGTGCGTGGATAATATTTGATTTATATGTGAAAAATGATTTCAGTATGTTGACTATGTGAACAGTGTAAAATATTTAATTATATCATACATAATTATAAATTTTTTATAATTTTAATACATATATTACACTTTAAAACCCAATAATGAGAAATTGTTATGAAAATTGATCTATGTGACAATCATTGAGGTATAAGTTTGTATGTTGGAAGGCGTTGTGTTATAAATTTTCAATGACCATCTAATAATGTTGGTCAATATATTTTATCCTACCAAATTTGTCAAAATATCATTTTTTTCATTTTTTACATTAAATATACATATATATCTCATCAATGTGATTTGGTAATAAAAAATGAAATACAACACTTAATGGAGGTGGTCGTATACATGTAATCCGGAACAATACTATAATATTTAACCGAGTTAAATTGTATTAATGTTATAGATATGTTTTCTGTAAGGTCCTATATTCATGTTGACTAAACCATTGTATTTTTCCATGGATTGTGGTGCTCAATGGAGGCTTAGATGTGTTGTAGAAGGGTTTGGCTTCAAATGTATGGAAGTAGTAAGAATTCGCATTGTGTCGAGTTACACGATATAATAGGTTGGTTCATTTATTGTGTTGGGATTGATCAAGATGTGTATATTTTTTCAGATAAATAATAAGAGGTGGATAATTTTTTGGCATAAACATAACCCCATTGATTACATGACATGAAATGGGATTGAACATTATCTGAATCCCTTATTCAGCACATCTTTAATGGGTGAAACTAATCTAGTTTTTAAAAAACCCTACATCTTAACCACTTCCATCTCTCATTCTATGTTACTTTTATCTCCCTCTATTGGTTATTTAATTTTAATTCAATAATTATAAATCCATGGGATTCCTTGTATGACCTATGGTGATCCATGGTGAGTTATTCCTCCGTTTCTTGTCATATTTTCTCGTTTGATAAAATTTTCATTATGTTATTCTAATATTGTAATGGAGAATTATCTCCCATATTTTTAATGGGTATTTTATGGTATATTATTTATGAAAATGTGGATTTTCATCCTCTAATGGATTAATTTTAAGCCGGATAGTTGATCAGAGGTCTAGAATGTGGTTTGTTCTCTTCTGGAGAATGTTGACAACTTTTATGTTTGGGTATTCATTCCTTCTCCAATTATTTATTCGAAATCATAAATTCATCATTCTTTATTCCATTTTATGGTAATTAAATTTTACTAATAATTAGTTAAATAGATTATAAAATTGGATAGAGATTACGTGTTGATGATGTTGTTTCTTTATTCTATGATCATGGTTTGCCTATAATTTAGATAGATAGTTTGATATAATTGTTGTATAATTTTCTATGATATTTTTATGATTGAAGTATCATTTTGAAATTGGTAATGAATTTAAACATTGAATTAAATTGATAATTACTTTTCTTATGATATTAAAGAGGAGGATATTTTTAAATATGGTGGTTGATGTAATTTGATGATAATTTAATAGATTTATGTAAGTAGGTGTAATTGAATTTGTTATTTCATGATATGATGAAATTGGTTAATAAACCTGAATTATGATTATACTTATGGACAATAATAATTTCTACTGTAACTGAAAATTTATGTTTTCTTGGAAGTATGTTTAAATTAAATGTTTAATTAATTTGGAATCTTGTTATAGAAAATTTCTTTAGGTTTAATATTGTTGGAACCTGTAAATAATGAATTGGTTAATTCATGATGGAATAAGAATCAGTTTTGTGATAATGATAATTTAATAAGTCTTTATTTTCGTGTTTTTATTATTATTCTTCTTTCTTTTATTTGGATTCATGAGGGAATTTTTTTATTTGGTTGTTAAATGCCTTACATGGGGGGCCCAATTTCCCAACTGATTGCTTGTTTATTCTAGATATGTTTCTGATTTGATCTGGATAAAAGCCTTATGATATTAACCTAACATGGATGACCATAGGATGGATGAAATGTGTTGAGGAGGTCCATATGTGATATGATGCTGGAATGGCTAATCCTGGGAAGACAGATCAAATAAATATGGGCAAGGTGGCCCCAATGTTATCGTGGAATTCATCACCCATAATGGTGACATGAATTAGTATATTCATGTGTGTTTTAGGGATGTAATCAAAGGAAATGTGTAACACCCCACAATTTTGAATTTTTTTTCAAATTAATTTAATCTTTTCGATATTTCTAATTTAACACAACACTAAATATAAATTTTTTTATCTGAATGAACAATCATTGGATTTGATTACACACAACACCAAGTAAAAATTACACATTATGAAATACATGGATTATATTATGGTGCATTAAACACTATTTTTGGTTTTTATTACACACAATATTGTGTCCCTTCAATAGTTTTCATTGAACACAAATCCTAATTTTACTAGACTACAATATACTATTAATAATATTATTAAAATATATCTATAGTTCGATTCTATCCACTGGAATGGATGTTACGAATTTGAATAACTAAATTGTGAAAATATTATTTACACATGAATATAAAATGATTCATTTGGGTATAAATTGTTATATGGGAATATAATAACTATTTTAAAATATAAAAATTTCTTTTCTAAGAGATTATTTTCTATCGACAATAAAAACTTTATCTCAATAAATTAAACAAAATAATTTGAAATAATGATTTTATTAAAATTTATATATAATATATTCAATAAAAATATTTTCATACTTATCCAATTTATTTGATATTTATAAGATATGAATAAATCAATTTTATGAATAAAAATATGTATTTTTCTAAAAGGAAATTTAACCACCTTTTAATAGAGAACCCATTTAAAATATAATTATGAAACTTTAAGAGTTTTTATTTGAAAAAAATTAATTTTCTAAATATTAATATCAAAATTTAATTTGTGTTAATTTTGAGAATTATTCTAGGAAGCATAATTTTTTATGAATAGTGAAAAGCACTGTATTTTAATTCAAAATATCTATTTAATCTAACATTGCTATATTTTTAATATATATTTTTATTTATATTCAATATATAATTAGATTAATTTTATTTCAATTTATCTAATTAATGTCATTGGAGTAAATTTAAATTAAAAATTATATATAAAAATATTGCAATTTATTGATCATTTTTAATTATAAACCATCTTTGTCATCCCATCTGTTGGATTATTTTTAAATTAATTTCTAAAACATCCTTTATTGAAATTTTGAAAATTATGCTTCATATTTTTATTAATCATAATTTATAATTTTCTAATAATGTAAAATTAGTTTTTTTACCAAAAATATTAGTGAATGTGATTAACATTATTAAAAATAATTAAGAGAAAAACTAGTTTAATGAATGACAAATCGTTAATCATAAAGCCCAAAATTACCTCAAAATAGGTCCAAAATCCATTTTATATTCATATTTATACCCTCTCCTCCGTTGTCTAAAAATAATATTATTATTTGATCCATAGAATGTCAGATCATAGATTTCATGGAGGTATGTAATTATTTCAATTTTTGTTTAAATCACCTATTCTAGTAAATGAGGTATTTTCGGAAAGTTTGAGGGGCCTTGGGGTTGTTTCAAGGGTTTTGGATATAATGGTATGGGAAACTAATCCAACATATTTTAGGTGCATGGTTGGAAAATGGTTATGTAAACTATGCGGCATTCTCAAGATTGTCGTGAAACCTTGGACAATAACATATCACAGGATGGGTGCATGGTTTGTTAACCATGTGGGTTTTCACAGGTAACCATGTGAAAAAATTTCCCAAAGACAATTCCTTGCGCAAGGTTTACAAAACATTGTGGTTAAACCCTCCACCATTTAAAGTAGTAAAATTAACAAAACCTTTAGGTCGTGATTTTCATACCTAGTCTGATTTTCCACTGCTTCCTCCTCCCTCTATCCATAGTGATAAATGAAAAACCTCATACACACCCATGGGTGGTTCTCTCTCGATTATCGGTCATGTGGAGTGTTGATGATGCTGAATCTAAGATCATGGTGAGTTAAATCATCTCCATTCATCCCTTTTTTGTATTAGGGATTGTATATTGGGTGATCCTTTATGAAGCCCTAAAACTCACATATTCTGGTGGTATCTAGGTTAATGCATCAAGTAATTATTGAATCCAGAAATTATGCCATGATTTAGAGGATATTCATAATCATAATTGATTTTATGTTCTACATGGTATACCCTATTGTCATTATGAGGATTTGGGCATATAAAATTTTGTTCAGGATTTCCCTTGTTGTGTTCTTAGACCCGTTAGTGATATTTGGTGAAATGGGTGTCCAAATGTCAAATTGAACCCATAATTATCCCTATAGGATTAATGGAAGATCACTTGACCCATTTTGGGCCACCCATGTGGTGAATAAACCTTCTTAAACATGGTAAATAGAAATGTTGAGTTTGGGATTGACTTGTGAAAAAATAGAACACTTGATGAATGTGTTGAATTGTTGAATTTGTTAAATGAGTTACATATGGTAATGGATAAATTAGTTAATTATATATTCTAAATAAATTGGGATTCGGATAAATTACAATGTTATGTAAATAGAAATGTGTTAATTGGTTATGGAATAAAATTTATTTCCATGATGAATGTTGGTAACTATGAATGTTATCTGCATTGGTTTGTGATTTGGTGTTTATGTAAAATGGATGAATAACCATGTGAACATGTCTTTATGGAAGGATAAAGGATTGATCCTCCTCCCATTTTTGTGGTAGGACTGTTCCAAAAACCCCTCCAAGAAATTCATGGGTTAGGGAGACGTATAGAACATCTTTTTCCCTAATGGTTTCATTCGATTAGAATACCATGATGGGGGTCTATGGTAGGTTAAGATGTTTTTATCCATAGTAAGATAGAGATATGACTTATTCCATTATTATAAAAGATATTTTCCATACCACTAATGTAAATTTTGTTAATATATATCAAATAGAACACGTGATATCAATGAACAACGTAGAAAATATGATGTAAATAATAAAATTAGAGTCATGCTATAAAAGGTTGATATAATGATTTTTAACCAGTAGAAACTAAATTATCTTTAAATTACATTCAATTTTATTAGTGTTTTCATGAACTATAAATTTATATTGGAGAAAATGTAGGCACTATTGGTGCTATCCTACTGAGTAGTACTCACACTGTTCTTGGGACATCATTGGGTACCCAAGAAGATTTCATGGTTTTAGTTCTGGAAAATTGAAAGGGCCCATTGTTAGAGATTTTAGTCAAGCTAGGGGAATCCAAATATGAGGTTCTAGACCTGTAGTCAAGATCTTATTAGTGATTTTACAGTTTTTCTTTATTTCAGGTTTTGTTTACATGGAATTGTTAGAATTTCATGACATATTTACTTTTATATATGGATTATATCAAGATTTGGGAGGTAGTTGTTTATTCATGTTTATTGGATATTGCCGGAGTCTTTCACTATTAAATTTTTTTATTTTGTATTACTCTATTTAAGAGAGTATAGTCACCCCATGGGGATTATTTATACCCACACTATTATTCAGCAACCTTCGGCATATGGGGAGGCGTGCATGAGGTCATGTAGAGACCCAACCCAGGCACCATTTTTTGGTTTCTTAGATGAGGATGTTACAATGTGGTATTAGGAAAAATTATTTCAATGACATAAAATTTATGGATGATAGTCATTAGGTTAATAAAATTTTGATCCTTGAGAATGAGATCGTTTTTGGGAGTATATAACCCATGTACGAGGGATTATATATGTTACCTTGGATGTGGAATTGTTTTTATTAATGTTCTTTGTTACATTGGATTATATTTCATCATTGTGTGATGCACTTATTGTGTTATGTGACAGTGTTATGATATTTCTTAGTGCCCAAAATGTTACAAGGAAGTGCATTCATGGAACATTTCGGCACCTATGTACACCGGATATCTTCATCATTATGGGAACACTCACGTGATGAGTGTTTGGTACCTAAAGGGGGAAAAATGCATTGGACATTATTGATGAACATGAAGAAAATTTCGTCTGCTATAATAATGATATTGGGTAAATAGATAAAATATTATAATAATGGTGAATGAATGGTTCATAATTAATGGTTGCATGTAAATTAAAATCTTGTTCATGACAAGATGTTAAATGATATGTTATCAAAGGGAAAATATTTTCATTGTATTTGAGAATATTGTTTGGAAATGGTTTCAAATGTAAAATTGTAAGCGTAATTAGTTTTACCCATGGTAGCCATGGACCTCGATAGTGATAGTCAAGGGTAGTGTTTTAGAGTGAAAATGACAATTGGGATAGACTATGTAATGGGTTTTTTATAGCTAGTTTAGTGAATTATTTTTTATCAGAAATGAAATTTTTGTGTTATGTGTTACGAGATGTGTGATTCACATTTTAGTAAAATGATACTAAAAATTCATGTGCATGTTCAATAATAATAAGATGTCACCAAGAGTGATACACTATTCTTATAAAATGGAAAAAAATATATTCAAGGAAATATGTGAGAACATTATTTCCATGAGAACGTTTCTTATTTTATGTAGATGATGGAAAGGGACCTTGGGTAGGTTGTGATGAGTATTTTCGAGATGTCTAGGGAGTTTCAATTGCAACTCCCTCAAACATTTACTATAGAGGATGGACTCAAGGATACAGAATTCTAGAAAGAATCTACTATGATTATTTTGGATGACTCTGTGATTCTTAGTGAAAAGAGGTTCAATCTAGAAACTTATATGATATGAGGACATGAAAAACATTGGTTGAATGTTCTGGATCAAACCCATGAAGATAATATCATCGATTGATTGATTTTTAGGATAAGGTTCAAGAACTCTTATATCATGAAATCTTGAGTAGGATATTTTTTTTGTATTTATGAGGTTGATAGATGGGTCCATGAATGTTTGGTAATATTCTAGTTGTATTACTGACTTGTACTATTTTTTCAGTTTGTTGGGGGATCAGATGACCATGTAGAGTCATTCACAATATGGGATCAGGTATGAGGTCATGTAATAGGTGATTATATTCCACATGAAGGTGTCTCCTAAAGTGGTATATAAATCCCTTATATCAGAAAGAAATCTTAAGGAGGCTTCTAGTATCAAACATACGATTATGATTGGGTTAAAAAATGGTGTGACATCTAATAGAAGAAAGAACCACATTGAGATTTTTCATTGGCGTGTTGGTGTATAGGGTAGCGAGATAATGGAAAGAGTCTCATAGTTTAGCGATCAATTTTACTACTTTCTGTGTGATGGGTTGGGAAATGTATGTAGTAAGAGTAACATACCCCCAATTGAGTGTCGATCAAAAGGCATATTGGGACATGTGAAAAGACTCAATTGGATCCCACAATAGTCAGGATAAGATAGAGGGTTTTGGCCTATGCACAATACAAAAAGGGATCAGTTAACCAATACTAGGTCGGTAGTTTGATCTCAACTATCCACAACGGATGAGGTGGTAGATGTGGTACTCATGAAAAAAATCATCCATATCAGCCAGAAATTGAAGCATCCGGAACTCAGGCTGAGGCCTTGTGTAGAGGGACATGTCGTGATTATAAAGTCAAGTCTAAACAATGAGGTAATGATGTTGGAACCTCAACTGTTCTTGGTTTGGTTCTTGTTTCTTCCATGATCTATAGTTTTTATTTTATTATTGGTGTGTTATATTATTTTCTTTATAAAAAATAAGTATTTGGGTTGGGTCTAACATTTGTGAATTCGAGTGGAATTATGTTAATCAATACACTGTTAAGGTTTAGAACAGAGGATATCAGATAATTTAATGGTTTTTCCATTGAGGTCCATCGGAAAAAATATCTTTTGGTCTTTGTCTATTCTTGAGAATTAATTTTTTTATATTATTTAGGTAGTTTATTATGTGGTGTTATAGTAGTACAAATGATGATAGTTACAATATTAGGGTAATTTATACATCTCTATAGGGGGACACCAATGCCCTTTGTAGAGAATGTGATGTTTGAGCGGACAGTGGGGGCCTGTTTTTCAACTGTTTGGTGAACTCATAGACCAAGTGGCTTGTCTCATGTTTGATAATGGGTGTGTGGAGAAAATGATATTTTTTCATGTGTTGTATCTATTTCAAGACGTGTTTCCTATATATTTTTCAATGATTCCACCCAATAGGTACTTTGACATCATTATATAGATGTTTTCATGGATAGAGATTGTTTCCATTCCACCATATAGAATGGATCTGCAGAACATAAGGAAATAAAGACCAAATTAGAGGATAAAGTGAAAAAAGCATTCATATGTCATATAATGTCACCATGGGGATTTCAAATTTACTTTTCAATGAATGATGATAGATTGTTATGGTTTTGTGTGGATTATAGAATGATGAAACAGAAGGATGTCATGAATCAATATCTTATTCCATGAATTTGTGTTCTCTTTTGACCAGTTGGGAGGTGCTTTGGTGTTTTCAACGATTGATATGATATTAGTGTGTAATCAGTTTAGGGTGAGAACATATGATTTAACATGGGTAGAGATTATGAGAATGTGTGGTTGGTATGATTTTGTGGTAATTTCATTTATTCTGAATAATGAACTATCTATGATCAAGGACACGATGAACAGAATAATTCACTGATATCTCGATCAATTCATAGCTATCTTCCTTGATGACTTATTGGTGTACTATAGAACTCATGATGATTATTCCAAACATCTAGAAATAATCATGAGTACAATAATAGAAATATGTCTGTATGGAAATAGATCCAAATTCAATTTTTGTATCAATAATGGGAAATACATGGGTCACATTATTTCTAATGTATGTGTTTTAGTGGATTCCAAGAAATTGTTCACACTATTGTCTTGGGAGTAGCCTATGAATGTTATTGACGTTCATATTTTTTTTGGATTGTTAGGTTATTACTGAAGGATCATTAAATACTTATACGATTTTTCATAACACATTCAAGCTTATAAAATAAGGGAGTTATGATTGAGTTATATAGGGAATGCAAGAATACATTCCAATAGTTAAAGAAGTAGTTGATGACCACACTGATCCTGATCCTACACAAGATAGGTGAGGGATAACCTTTGTTTCTGTGATGTGTCTGATGTAGGACATAGATCAAGGTTGATACAAGATGATGGGGTGATAGTGTATTGTTCAAGAGAGTTTAGGCCTCATGAATTAAATTACACTAATCACAATCATGAGTTGTCCATTGTGGTATATAACTTAATGTGTTGGGTGCATTAAATTCTAGGAAAGCAGATTGTAGTTTTTACCAACCATTATAGACATAATTATATCATAACACAGTGTGATTTCAAAGTTAGTCATTGAATGTGGGTTGAATATATGTTTTATTTTTACATTTAGTATCTTTACACACCATGAATGTGGAATATTGTTGGAGATTCTATGAGTCAGAAGACCCAAAATCAAGTGGTTTAGGAATATAGATCTTCGTAGATAATGATGGAGTTGTTTTCCATGATATTCATAGTGGTGTATGATGGGAAATTCTGGTTGAATATTACATCAATATTAGACGAGCATGTGTATTTTTTTTGAGGTCAAGAGGTTTCATCTTGAGGATCTAGATTGTTAGGATATAAAAGAAAGTATTAAAGGTAGTGGGTCACCTTTTTGTTAGACTAATGGTGAGGATGGGTGGATCATGTCTATGGCCATATTCTGGTGCCAAATAGTATGCAGAGAGAGTTGATTCTAGAGTCACTCACATCAATGTGGGAAGTGCATCCGGTTTGAATAATATGAATCAATATCATCTTCGATAGTTTTGGTTGTCGGGAATGAAGAAATAGGTTGTGGTTTTTGTGTCACGGCTCCTTACCTAAAATTTGGTGAAGGAGGATCACTAGTGCACATATGGACTGTTACAACCATTTCTCAATGTATAATGGATATAGGATGATGTAATGTTGGATTTTCTGTTGGGAATCTCAAGGACTCCATTGAAGAGTGATGTTGTATGGGTAGTTGTTGATTAGATGACTAATGTGGGTCATTTATTAATGATCGATGAGACGTTCACTATTTGTCAATTGGATAAGTCATATATTTAGGAGATAGTGATATTTCATAGTGTATGAAGGTATATTGGTTTGGGATGGGGTTTGAGTTTTACATTGTGCTTATGGAAAGGATTACAGAAGGAACTTGGTTTCCATCAGTTTTTTTGTATGTATTTTCAGTAGAAGACATATGGGCTGTCTGAGTGTGTGATTAAGGTACTATAATAAATATTTAGAGAATATGTCTTGGAATTTAGTATTTTATGGGAAATGAGAAAAACTCTTATTGATTTTTCCTACAGAAATTGTTTTTAGGACACAATTCAAATAGAACCATTGTTGGTGCTCTATGGGAATCCATGTAGAATATCAAAATATTGACTAGGATTAGGTATATCATGGAATTTGGGACTGAGTCTCACATAGGAGGCAATAAAAAAGGTTCATTTGATTCATAAGTGCATAGAAATGGTTCAAAGTTGGAATAAGTTATTTTCATATCAGTTCCATAGCCCTCTTGATTATATAGTGGTTGATAGTGTGTTTCTTTTGGTGTTTCTATATATAGGTCACCATATAATTCATATATAGGTCATGTTGGCACCCTGGTACATGGTTTCGTTTCAGATTGTGGTGAGTATCAGGTCAGTGGTATACCAATTGGATCTTCCACAATGATATTGTGGTGTGCATGATTTTTTCATTTCCCACATTTTTTTCAATATCACCCAGATCCATCCTATATGATTAAGGCATCAGATGTAGACCATGAGACATATGCATCCATTGAGGAGTATCTGGTTCATATTATGGATCATAGTTAGAATGCCTTGTAGGGAAATCAGGTTCCTATAGTCTTTGTTCTGTGGTGGTATGGGAATTTTTTGGAAGAAACTTGTGAGTGTGAATCGAATATGCTATCCAAATGGTTCGGCCAATTTTCATCAGAAACAAAAAAAGTCTTGGAAATGTGGCTTGAGGTTGAAATATTACAAGGTTGGGAGGATGTAAGATATTGGACATCATGGATGTATTCACTTATTTAAAATTATTTTTAAAAATAGTTTATTTTTAATTATGTGTTTACAAATTGTTTGTGAGGCCTCAAGGGTGTTCTCTGGGTTAGGGACATGAATGGATGTGAAATCGGATGAACCTTTAAAAGGTTCAAGGTTTTTGAATAGTTATGTAAATTGTGTTGTCTTCATAGGAAAAATGTAAAACCTTGGATATTGGAATATTTAATGGTTGTCACATGTTTTGTAAAATATGGTGGTCTCCCTAGGTCACCAGGTTACACAATTTTCTATGGACAGTAACTTGCACATGGTTTGAAAAATCATGCAGGAAAACCATTACTCTATTAAAAGATGAAAATTTTACAAAACTGACACATCAGAATATTATAGAGTTATTTGATTATCCTCTACATCAGTCTCCTTCTAACTATAGTGATGAATTAAAATCCAAAAACCTTCAAAAGGGTGGTTATATATTAATTAGAGAGTGTTGGTATCATCATTGTTTGCAAATCCATTATCAAGGTGAGTCTAATCCTTTCCTTTCACCTCTTTTCTTCATTAGGGATTGTATCTTGGGAAATATTATTTTGAATCCCTAAAACTCCCGTTTTTTGGTGGGATCTATGTTAAATCTTCAAGGGGTTCTTGAATCCTGGTCTTAGGCATCAATTAAGTGTGTGTTCTTTATCAGATTTGAGATAGATGGTCTATATGTTATATCCCATAGTTTTTTTCCGGATTTTTTGCATATAAACATGTTCTCTTTATTTCCAGTGTTTTTTTCATTATATCATTAGTGATATTTGGTTGAATTGGTCTCCAAATGAAAAAACTACCCCCTCACGATACTCGTTTAATGTGTGGAGGATGACTTGATTGATTAACAGCCACCCATTGGGTACACTGACATTCCTGAACATGGTTAATGCAAATTTTGAGTGCGATATTAACTTATAAATAAATAGATACCTTAGTGAACATGTGGATTGGTTGAATATATTAAATTGGTTATTTATCAGAATTTATGAATTTCTTAATGAGTTAGGAATAAGATATGGGAATTTGGATTAATGGAAATGTTGTGTAAATTTAAATGTGTCAATGGGTTATGGAATAATATTTATTTCCATGATTAAATTTTTGAACTATGACTGTTATTTGGGATGGACTATGATATGTTAAATGTGGTAAATAGATGAATAAGAATTTTCACGTGGATGGGTGTTGGGATAAAATATTGAGGATCTACCCATGGGTTGGGTAAGACTAATGTTATAACCCTACTGTATAATGCATGTGTTTGGGAGTGATATTGATGCTCTATATGTATAATGGTTGTATTCGATGATAATACCTAGATAGAGGATACAAGGTTAGTTATGATGTGTTTGTCCCTAGTGATATGTAGACATGAATTATTCTATTATTCTTATAGATTATGGACTAGACCCTATTGAAAACATTTTAAATGGAAATCATATAGAACATAAGATGATAGTGAACAAATTAGAGAAGATTAAGTAATAAATGAAATGAGAGTCATGCTATAAATCGATTAATTGTAGACTATTAACCAGTAGATCGTAAATTGTCTTTCATTTAATTCTCATTTTTTTACTATTTTTATGCACTATCTATTTAGACTGGATATTGTTTGACACAATTGGTGGTGGCCTACTGAGTTGTACACACACTCTTCTTAGGTCACTTTTGGGTACCCAATATGATTTCTGGTTGTAGGTCTGAATAATAGTAAGGGATCAATACTTGGGAGTTGAGTTGGGATTGGGATTTCCATAGATGATGTTCCAAACATGGAATCAAACCCATTTTATAGATTCCATATTTATTAGTGATTTTGTGTTTTGTTCAATTGGAATTGTTTTCATGTAATGACAGATTTACTCCTGGCTATGGTTTGTACCACGATATGGGAGATGTTTATTTATGAATGTTTATTTTTTATTTAATATTTTTTATAAAATCCTATTGTTTTTGTCTTACTCTGCTTATGAGTTTATTGAATCCCCACATTTCATAAATAGACCCTCATTACAATTCATAAATCTATGGTGTACATGGAGGAGCACTGGAGGTCAGGTAGTAACTCGGCCCAGGGGATCATTTAGTTGATTGTGGGGTGGGGAAGTTACACATGAAAAGGGTATAACATGGGTGGAATCCCATTTCAAAAAATTTACAATAATTACACTAATCCTATACAACAAACAAGGACTCACCACACACACTTACTCACAACACTAAATCCCATTAAATATCCAAAAATATACACAAATAATCACCCAACATCCCACTCTTAATTATGGAATCCACCCATTGGGCATAAATTTTCACACCCCGACTATGAAATTTATTTTATATTATTTTTATTATCTATTTGAATATTGGGTTTTAAGATTGGGTCGTTCTTGTAGCATTAATTTTTGACTTTTTATAAAAAAAATTGTGATTTTGGGCTTGATAGAAGGTGTCATGTGGTTGGCGCATTCTTAGGTGAAACTATGTTCCCATTCCTATAAAAATGTGAAACATATATCCATTTTAAATAGTGGTGAATTCACGGTGGTTCATAGTTTGTTATACTATGTGGAATAACTATGTGACATGCTCATATTGGATTGTGAGGGGCACACATTGGGCTCTTTGTTTGGAAACCATTGCGTCCAAACCTGTATATTTTCTGAGCTCAATAAACGTGTAAAATTAAAATATTGACCCTCCACTTTTTGTAACTCCAATTAGGTATTTACTCCCCCATTTGACCTAGCCCCACCATTGGTAACCCCAAGCTTCCCTCATTGTGCCCTACCTTTAATATGGAAGCATTTTGATGGATCTAAAAAGTGTTTTCAGGTTTTTTGTTCAAATTCATCCTTCATTCACTTTTCTCTCTTAATTTCGTGGATTCAATTAGATGGGATTCACATCAGAAGAATCCTAAGAGTTAAGGTAGTTCTGTGGGATGTTTTATATTTATGATAGGGTGTGCAGATTATCTCTCGGTCTTGGTTCTTCCTTCCACTGATTGTTTTTTTGCATTCACACATTTCTGAGGTAGGTGTTTCCATCTATTTTCATTCAAGATCATTTTTTGGTTACATGATCATTCAATTAATTCTTTAAAATTGTTATATTTATTCATTTGAAATGTTATCATATATCTATTTTTGGTTTTAATGATGTTAAATTGGTATCAAATTGTTTTTGAAGGGCCTCATTAAATATGATTGTATTTATATGCATATAATGTGTTTTATAAAATTTCAATTTATTATATAATATAGAGTTTTGTGATTTGGGTGGTGTTTTCCATTGATTTTATTATGGAATCATGGTTGTATTGCGTATTCAGGGTTGTAGATGAGAATTGGGGACCCTTGTGTTTTGACGCTTATGTGTGTCTTGCGGTGTTTGGTGGTGAAATTAGTGGGGTTTCTTTAAGAATGGTTCTATCAATATAATATTGTTTTCAATTTATGATGAAGTACATGTGTGTTGTAATATGGATTTCAGAAATAATTTGTTTTCGTTTTACATTAATATCATTATTTTAATCTATAAATATGGTAAAAAAATGATGAAAATAGGAATTTGGTTTTTAAAACGATTTTGAGGTAAAAAACTGTTTAATTTTTTTTTCAAAGTAAATGAAATTTTAAACATAATATTATTTTTTTATGATTCACAAATTTGTTCTAAAAATTTATAATGTTGTATGAAACACTATTTAAAATTGGTTTGGTGTTTGTGTTGATTTTAACGAAACGTTGTCTATGGAAATGGTTAGGTTCCATTTTCTCTTTTCATGTTGTGTTAAAAGTGGTTCTTTGAATCAAGAAAGTGTTGTGTAATGGGTTTAAAAATGGAATTTGTGCTCTTAATATGATTAAATTTAATTTAAAATGAGATTTTTAATGATTGGGTTTGTTTCATTTTTGGGGTATTATTTGTTGAAGAATTGGTATAATGGGTCACAATTCACATTAAAACATTCTTGGAATTTAATTATTGTTATGGTCCTGGTTGGAACATTATGTTGTCTTGAAATGATGGATTTCAGGTGACATGATGTGAAGGCACGATTAGCACCATGTGAGTTTTTCGAAATTGGTTTTGGAACCCATGTAATGTATGAGCCTCGTGGTCATTTGTGTATTTTTTGAAAAATGGATTGAAAACATGGCTAGCATGAAAACACTGTCAATATTTTTCTGATTATTTGGAAAGTGATTTTTATTATGTGAAATTGAAGTTTCCATATGAGCATTAATTATTGAATAAACATGTCAGTAAAAGATATGAAATTTATGTATGTTTGTGATAACAAGGATTATATCTAAACACCACGAGACCTTGGGATGTGCCACTATAGTGACTCAAGGTCATGAACATTGTTTGTATTGATTCCGCTGGACCTTGCGACGTATTCATTGCTAGTGGATATCACATGAGAACACTATGGATTATGTTATCTATACCATGTATTTCTATGTATTATTATTGTCCTGGGATTCCAAGTTGTCATTTAGAGGCTTGAGTTAGGGTTTCATGTTGACCCCTATTAAATTTTTTTACCCTTTGACTTGATGGGGCTGGGTAGGACATTCCACGAGATTGGCTAGATTAGATTCTCCATTTGTTTATTGTATGTGGGTCTGAACCATGTTCTGGAAGGTGAGTTTGAACAGATTACATCCATGGATTACCTCTTGAGATGTTTAGTAAATTCCCATTATTTATATCATCATGTGATAATTATTTTTTTCATCTTATTTAGATTTTAGCCCTACTAATTTTTCTTAGTTGGTTGGGTTTCCATCACATTTTGATTATCGCTTTTTAATTACATTGTATTTATTTAACATGGGTTTAGTTTTGAATTTGTTTCTGGGAAGTACAACTAATTTTGAAACCGAAATTTCTATGTGTGGTTTGAAAAATGAAATTTGGGAAACATGGGTTAGGTTTCTTAAATGAGTTAAAATATTGGTTTTTAAATTTATATCAAGTCATTTTTTTATTGTTTCATGATTTTAATTGCATGTAATATATAGTGATTATCAACTATGATATTTAAGATCACACCCTTCACGGGACACTTGGAGTCGCCAAACTCGATCAATTTATCATGTTCACGTTTTTGGTTCGAATTTTCCTTTGGATAGGATTGAACATGTATTTAGTGGTGACCAATAGGTCACATGGAGATCCTGTTAGTGTGGTTCAATCTTATATTTGTATTTTGTTTCTATTTATTTATAATTTATAGTTTCTAGAAGAATTTTGTATTTATTAACATTGTATTATTGATAATTATGATACATGTTCAGTTTATTTATTTTATCCATTTTAGTTTGGTAAAAATCATTCCCACTATGTTTACATTGATTCTCAGTACTATTTTATAGCCCTTGGGGATCAATAATTCTCTTCGTGACATGTATGAGACCGGGTCTGGTTTCGGGTTGGAGGAAAACCAAACATGTCTCATGAAAATATTTTATCAAAGTAGTTTCTTCTTATTTGGTGTGTCTTGTATATCAGAGATTAGGATTTTCGGGACCTGGGATGTAGGTATGTAAACTATATCATTAACTATTTCTCATTCCAATCCCCATGATTCCATGGGTATTCTAGAAGTTTAGAATTTTTTTTTGTTATTTCCAGGGTGGTAAATGATAATAGAGTCATTCCAGTCCTATGTTTTGATCTTACATGGAATAGTGACCCATCTCGCATCAGAGTACATGGTAAATAGTCCCCATAGTTGTCAATTATTACATGGGGCATGGCCAACTAGCAATTTCATTGGGTTAATAATGACCAATAGTATCTCTTTACAATATTTTAGTGTGAGTTTTTTTATATTAATTTAATTTTATGAGTTGTCTTTTTATATGAGAATGGATTTTGTAATGTTTGAGAATATGTGAAGGAAATGTGAAATGAGAATTTTGTTAATGCATCAGTCTGATGATAAAGTGACATGTGTGACAATTGGTATTTCTTATGAATGTTCACATATGTATGGGTATGTTTGGAATTATCTAGTTGGAATGTGAACATGGATAAGAAGATATGGGATGGACACATTTGTAATCATTCATAAGATTCCATGGGTGAGTATTTGAAATCAATGGTTTAGATTGGTTTTTCCAAAAAAACTAAAGGGAACGATTTTTGTAATTGGTTTTCTTTAAAATATATGTATTTTTTGTAATAAAATTCTTTAAAAGTTTGGAATGTGTCCTTGGAATAAAGATTGTTTGGAAACAAATGTTAAATGTAGGATTCTAAAAAGGTTATTTTATTTTTGATTGCGATGTTTGGATTATGTATTGGTTTTTTTAACCTATAATGGTCTTCTGGAATATTTATGGGTTGATGATTAGTTTTCTGATTTTTGGTTTGGATATTATTCATAATATTCCACACAGAAATATCTAAAATTATTCTAGTGGGTCTCATTAAGAGTTTGGTTATTCTCAGTTGTTGCCAAAATTTTGGTGTGATTGAGTTCTGTTAGAGGTAATGGTAAAGATTGACGAAGTCGAGTGTTTATTCAGATCATTGGTAACTCCTAATGATGTGAGAATGTCTATTGTTCTGTGTTTGTTTGAGGGTCTAAATTTGGATCTATTGAAGGTTATTTCTCCATCATCGATGCAAATTAGTATGATGTGAGATATGATCAATAACACTATCATCATATGGTAAATACATGTATATGTGAAGGTAAATACAATTTATGGGAACAATAGTATTCAGAATGAAAAATTTCAGACTGGGTGGAATCCAATCATGGTTTGTGATTGAAATCTAACCAAGGAATCTATTTGGTTCAAACCAAATTGGGCTGTCTAAAAAATACGTAATATCCTTCATCAATGTCCTTTATTTATTTTCTTTCTCCACCACCTCAATTATTATTATTACATTATTATATAATAAACACAGTATCCAAAATATAATAATATTTTTTAATTCTAATACTTCAACATTCACTTAAACAGACTTCCATCTAATGAGTAATGAACATTCTGTTCATGTGTATGGAAAACAACAGCCTCACGAAATGATGTTCGTTTTTCTTTCACTACATATCACCATTGGATATTATTATGGACATGGTTTTTCTATATTTTATAAATGATATTGATTATTTATTTATGATTCTTAATTTTTATATATAACGTACTTTCATTCATTCATTTTTGTGTAAATATGATAACATTGTTTGTGGGCGTGTGGACTATTGCATTCTCAAAGCGATGTGATTCATTCACACTTTACATGGAATGAATTTGGATCAATTTATTGAAATTATATGATATTAAATACATAATAATAATTATATAATTATATAAATATATATACATATATTTCATTTACTTTAATTCTATCAATATGACAAAAAAATTAAAACACCGTTAATGTGTACGTACAACCTACCATCTCCATCAACGGTGTATTCCATTTCTAATTTATATATTTTATAAATTACTATAAAAACATATATAATAAATATATAGAATATTTATATCTTGTTTTAAATTATTTGATTAAGGAATTCAACATCTGAGTAAAATTATCAACAATAACAATCCAAAACATATATGAAAAACCCAGAAGATATTACCCAAAACATAACATTAACATGTTGTTGTTAATAAAAATTTAATATGAAGTTATATCTAAATCATATATGTTATTACATATAATAATATGTTACATTGGTAGGTTTATATTAATATTATATTTATTATACCATATATTTTAATGTGTATAATGAAATTCATGACTTAATTTAAGGGATTTCCCCTCTAACATTAATTTTTTGGAAGAGAAAAAATACATGTTCACATATTATTTATAATATAAGGTGTCTATAATTTTCATGAATGTAACTTATGATTCTTATACATAAATTTATGGGTATTTACATATCCATTTTATGATATTTCTTTTATGGGTTTTGTGTTTCAAAAGCTACTAAATCAGTAATGTAATTTTTTCTCAATTCTGCTTCTTTGGGACACAAGTCATGTTATGAACCTATATTTTTCTATCAGGTATATATAATGATTTTAAAAGTTATATCATGAATATAATTTCTATAATTATATTTTATTCTATATATAATGTTTTTATTTTCATTCTATTATTATTTAATGTTAACAAGGATGAAAATTTTAATTGCTTCAATCTCATTGTTTATTGGTATTATTTATGATTATGATTCCATTGATGAAATATTATGATCCATATCTAGATTGAAATAATTAAATATCATAAAATATGGTTATTCATGTTTTAAATATGCAATGGTTCCATTTTTTATCATTTTTTAGTTATGATAATTAAGAAAATTCTTTTATGAAAAGAAGAAATTATTTCTCCATTCAGTCCAAAATCTATGTTCATTCAAAACCTCATCTTCTAAAAAAACAATTTTTTATACAATTATCCTATGAAGATTAAAGGAAACATTTTAGAATTTTTAACTCATTATAAAACACTTTTAAAAATAATCTTTTTTCACTATCTGATTGTATGATCCCAACCTTTTCAGGACTTGTCTTAGGTGTGATTTTATGTTATTTTATCTCTTATATAAGTACCTTTTATGAGATTTATGACTTGGGGTGAGTTAGGTTGGAGTCTACGAATATTTGGGAGAAACGTGGGTTATGCACTGTTGGTGTATAGTTTCTATAAACTGTGTGGCTGTCTAGGAGAAACTTTTTGCACAATGGTTTTGTTATACATTATCTTCAACATGGGTAAAGCATGGTTTTTGGATGCTCTGTTATGAATGAATGAAATGTCCCTATTGATGTAGTGTCTAAAAAATGATTGTCTCTTAGATGGTCTAACTGGTCAACTAAACCATGCACTAGCTAGTAGTGAGATCTAAAAATTGTGTATCTCACTCGTTTTAACTTTTAATAACATCTATTTTTTCTTATGCGGCCTTATCGTTGGATTTTACATTACCAAGTGTAAAATAATGTTCTCCCATTCTCCTAATGGAAATATAAGTCTATAAGACCTTAGTTCATTGAGATTGAATACCCTAATCGAGGATCCAATAATCTTCCAGTTAGTGAATTTTTCTCAATAAATTTTCAATTCTTTCTCTTGTCTTTCCTTAATTATTTGTTTGTAGTTATCCTATATTATCTATGATCTAAAACTATTTGTTGATATCTAGATATAGGATTGGATATATAGATCTATATTTATTATATCTTGATACCATTATCTTGATTTAGGTATATTGATTCTGATCTCATATCTATGTAGTTGTTTCAATGGGATATTTTGAATTTCTGGGGAGAAAACATCTATCAATGAATCGAGGTAGGTGGCCTAATTATTATTTCCATAATGTTTTATTTTATATGTTTATGAAATCCTTTAATATTCCATGCATGATTTAGAAATTTATTTTCCTAAATTTGGTTTATTAGATTGATCAATTTAATTATCAAATATTTTTTGAAATAGGTGATTAATTGGGGAATAAATATTGGGAATAAGTTTCTACCATATTAGATAATTAATTTGGTGTAATTTATTACAGTATGATGGTTTTGTTGTATAGATAAGTATTTACGAGATTATTTATGAAATATTGAAATGGCTATGTTGAGATAATTAATATTTGATTATTTTTGTACCATTGATAATAAGATATCTATAATTAATTGTGGAATTTATTATAGTAAATTTATATTAGAATGAGATAATTAAATCTGTAAAATTAAATATGACATTTATATTGTAATATTGATTAATTAACTGATTGATTGATTAATGGTTTAAATATCTTAGTTAATTACAATGTACACAAATGGACTGGATGTGTTTATCGTATTGTTAAATTTGTAATGGGATTCCGGCGGATAAATAATTGAAAAATTAATTATGTGATAAATAATGGGAACATATTCATTCTAAATTGGTAAGTAAAAAATGGTAAAATGGTAATCATAATTCAGAGTAAATAAAATGATAACATGGTCATTTAAATCTGATAATTATACATGGTAACCAGGTAATTTAATTATGAGTAAAGAGAATGGGAACATTATCTCTTTATTCAGTTGTAATCATGGTAACGTGGAAAATATACTTATGTTTGTCATATTGGTATCTCTAGAAATGTTTCATATAAATGTGAAATTTAATAATGCAAATAATGGAACATTGATTTATATCCTCACATGAGAATATTCAAAAACCATAATGATTCGAATCATGTACTGAACTATCATAGCAGCATTGAATACATCGAGAATTTTAAATAAGTAAGTATTAAGATATGATATTATATAGGTAACATTTTGGGCTATAGCATGAGATGAATCTTATATTGGGGTACGAGTCTCTTTTGGAACCCTAGAGTTATTTTAGTTTGATAATAATAAATGGTAATTTAGTAAATTGTTATTTATGAATTATTCTTATTTCAAATAGAACTACATAAAATATATTTTTATTTTACATGTTTTATACACTGTTGGATATGGCCTACTGACTTTTTCGCACAACCAATTCAGGCTACTTAACCAATTATTGAATATATAATATTGTTGTAGGATAAAATAAGTCAAAAGTCCATAGGAAGGATAAATGATTTTGGGTTGGATCTTGGATGAGGGGATCAGACATGATTTGAAACCTACATGGAGATTTAAAGTGTCTATGCTCCTCGGCATCCTCTGGTATATGAGGATGCGTTCTTTTGGTCATGTGGAGAACCAGATCGAGGAACTATATCGTGAAACACAGTTCAGTATGATACTATGTGGTAATTGAGGACCATTATTATTTGTTCTTCATTGGTATTTCTATTTTGGAAAATGTATTCTATAGACTAGGAAGAGTCAGGGATTGGTATTAAGATCTCTTGTGGGAGTTGTAGAACCAGGTACGTAGGAAAACACAAGTACTCATGGTGGAATTTTTTTAACTGTTGTATTACCATAGAGTTGAATATTATTCCACCTAGGGTGATGCACTTGTGGTGTGATGTGATTATTTTTTCATAGAATATTTTTGTAATGATTTATGGCCCAAAATCATATTATAGTCATGTTAGCATACATCATTATAGGCAATATGGGTTATTGTGTCTTTCATTATTCTAGGAATGAATATGATTTTTTTTATTTATGTTGTCAAATATGAAATGTTTACAATGTTGGTGAGATTAAAATGAAAATATGGTACGTAAAATTTATTGAAAAGGTTGATAAAAATGCTGTGAAATTAGAATAACTGGTTTTCATAATGAGAAACTAGATAATGATAGTTTGTTAAACCATTGTTAACCAAAACCTAGGAGTATGATGGTTAAGGGTAGTGATAGTATCACAATTTGACAATGAGAAAATATTTATTTTAAATGGAATTTTGTGGAATTTTTTATATTAATATGCTTATATAAATGTAATAAGGTTTATTATGAGACATTAGATGTGTGTTTATAATTTTATAGACTGTACCTCCATGACGCATGTTGAGGGGGTGACCAATGGGTGCACCTAGAATTGATTATCTAGTTTGGGAACATTACGAACTGATCATACCAGCATATGATGAAGGGGGGATGTTTTGAGAGAACATTGATAGTTTCATGAAATTCATGGAAAGTGACCGAGGGAGAGGTTTAGAAGTATTTTTGAGTTGTCAAGGGTGTTTTGGATACATAACCCATGGAATTTTAATGGAGGTGGTGGACCCAAGAGAGATGAATTCTGGGTTGATTATGTTGAGACAATACCTGACAACTTGGACACTCATGTGGAAAATAGAGTCATGTTGTCCTAATATATGCTAAAAGGATCAATGAAGCACTTGTGTGACATTTTACCATTAAATGGGTAGACTATTGGTATGTCATTAAAGGACCTCATGGATATGTTCTTGAAACACTTTTATCTAGATACACTAAGGATAGAGAAATATGTTGAGTTAATGAATCTAAAATAATGGGTGGTGGATCAAGCTCTAATAGTTGAAGGGAACCTGATTAAGGCTTCAATTGATGGACATTAATTAGTTAAACGATGATCAAAAGGTGTGACTTTTGAGATTAGGAAACATTGTTATGACAAAATTATCCAAGGAAGTGAGGCAGCAGAGTACGCAGAAAGGAAGCTCGGTTGGAAACGAACTTACTTGGGAGATCTGTAACTCGTGTGGTAGGTGGGACACCACCATCGGCATTTTTAACGACCACTAGTAGCATTTTTATCATTAGGAAAGATGGGACATCTATAAAAATTATTTAGGTCGCAACGATAGACAGGTACTGAAGGAGCAGTCGGGTAGAGTGAAATAATCAGAATATGATTTCTACTATATATCGGGCTGCAAGATGGAGTTCTAAAGGATGAGGTGGAATTTTTTTGGGTGTGGTGATTCTGAGTAGAAGTACCCGCATCATGAGGGTGGTGCTACTATGGGGTGTCAGAGAACATCGCAGGGAAGAGGGGAAACATAGTTACATGCATTACAACCTACACTTGTGGATAGAGAGGCTAGACCATTAACGTCAAGAGGTATTATACTAGTAGATTCTACATTATCTAATGCCTTGTTTTATATTGTATCCTATAATTCATTTATATCTACAAAATTTGTTGAATGTTTGAGCCAGAGAGTGGAGTTTGAGAGTGGGGTAATGACTATAGATACACCATTTGTAGTATAGTCTAGAGAAATTTTTCTATGTAAGGAATTTTCACTAGAGATCAGGGAATATCTTGTTATTTGGTATTTATATGTTTTTTATATGACATGTTTTGACATTATTATTGGGAATGACTGGCTAGTTAGCTACTGATACAACATTTATTGTTACTGTAAGAGAGTGACTGTTTTGTCTTTTAAGGGTGACATATATATTCATCATGGATCACGGAATATCTAGGCATGCTGAGAAAATCCAATTACTCTGAAAATGGGCGAGCTCACATCCCACACTGCCAATGTATTGTTGGATTATGGCAGTGTTTGGAAACATGACCTTCCACTAGTAGTGTTTATATTTTAGGATGTATTTCCTGATGACTTCTCAGGGATACCACTTGAGATAGATGTAGAATTAACTATAGAGCACATGCTGATATCTATTCAATTATCTATTCAACCATAATGAATACACCAAATGAGATTTATGATCTTAAGAATATGTTATAGGATTTTGGGGTAATAGATTTTTCTATCTAATAATGTTGTCTTGGGGATCACCTATTTTTTTGAATGTAAGGCTAATAGGATATTTCATTTATTATTAGATTACTGGAAGATGAAAACACAATTGTGAAGAACAGATATCCTATTCCACATAACGATGACCTATTTGACCAATTAAAGGGATATTTTGTTTTCTAAAAGATGGATTTTAGATTAGGGTGTCATCAGATTAGATTATAGACTTCTTATATAAAAATTCCTACATTCAGAAGTACGTATATTTTTAATGAGTTTTTTGTAATGACATTTGGGTTAAAAAAAAAACCAAGAGTGATTATAGCTTTGATGAGCATGGTCTTTCATCCATACCTAGAACAATTTGTGGTGGTGTGTGTGGCTGACATATTGGTTCTCTCTAAGACTCATAACGATAATTATCAAGATCTTAAAATAATCTTGCTCACACTGAGGGAGAAACAGTTATATGCCAATCTTTCTATGTGTCAGTTTGGTACTGACCAAGTACACTTCATGGGGGAACTACAATATTCATGTCTTAGAGTTTGATGTAGGGATTTATGTTCTGTATGTGTATCAGCAGTTGATCCCTTATGAATGGAACTACAATATTCATGTCTTAGAGTTTGATGTAGGGATTTATGTTCTTATGTTTTGGAGAAACTATCTTTTGGTAGAAAATCATACACTCTATATATATCACAAAGGCTTGAAGTATATATTTTCACTATGTGATTTGAATCTTCAGAAGTGAATATGGGTTGAATATATATTGTTTTCTATTTTGAACTAGAATATTTTACATAGAATGGAAATATTGTCATTATTTCAATAAGTAGGAAGACATAGACTCAGATGGTTCATTAGTCATGTGCATAGTGAAGATGATGACCTTGGAGGATGAAATGCATGTAGTGGTTCAAGAGTGTCAGAAGGAGATGAATCTAATTTCAGTTATTGTGGATTATGTTATATTGAAAAGGATTAGGGATAGGGATTTTGAGGATCCACATTTATTATCCATTAGGTAATGTATTGAAGGTGGGTAGACATCATCACACAGGTTTATTGATGCTGATGAGATCATCTATGTAATGAATCAAGTAGTGGTACATGTGATCATGTGATGGGGGATCTTGCAGGAACATAATTACTCAAACTATGTGGTGAATCTAGGTGTAACCCAAATGTTCCATTACCAACTATGACTGTTTTAGTGGCTACGGTTGAAAAAAGAGATGGTTGGGTTTGTGACAAGATGCCTCAACAGTTAGTACGTGAAGTTGAAGAATCAACGACCTTGAGGTTTAATACAACAATTGACTTTCATAAAATTGAAATAGCATATTGGGACAATGTATTTTCTTGTGTGTCTCTTAAAGACGCATTGGATGAATAAAAATATTTGGTTCATTATTGCTCGACGATAGTGGTAGTGCATTTATTTCCTATACGGGAAACAATTAGAGGTAATCCGTTGGTAGAACGGTTCGATCATGAGATAAATTATCTACATGGACTGCCATGAAAAATATTTTCAGATTGTGATTCATGACTTACATTACACTTTCTTATGGGATTTCATAATGAATTTTTCCCATAGGTATTATTGAGTAATATTTTCCACCCACAAATAGATGGGCAGTAAGAGAGTACTATATAGGTGTTGGATGATATGCTAAGGTCATGTGTGCTTGAATGCAGTGGATCATGGGAAATGAAATTGGATATAGTAATGTTTATCTATTAAAATAGTTATTAGGAAACTATACCTATGGAACCATATAAGGATCATTATGGTAGGCCATGTAGATCAATGCGATGCTAGATGGAGGATTGTGATTCTGATTTGTTGGGATCGAGTCTCATGCATGAGACATCATAGCATGTACAATTTATCCATAAATGTTTAGTAATGGTTTATAGTAGATAGAATTTTTATCCTTGTAGATGGAGATGACCGCTAGATTTTGTAGAGGGTGATCATTTATTCCTTATACAATTTCCTAGGTTGGGTCACTATAGGATATAATGGTATGGAAAGTTGGCACTCAAGATTGATGGACCTTTTGAGATAGTGGAGAGAATCAGGCCAGTGGGGTACCAATTATCTCATCCATAGATATGGAATACTATTTAAGTTGATTTCCATGTATCAAAACTTCAAAGGATTCTCCCTAACCCCTCTATTGTGATGGATGAGGATTAGGTTGACGTTGAGATAGATGTGTCCTATTATGGGGATGTGATATGTGTTTTGGATCACTGTGAGAATCTGTTATAGGAAAACTTTGTATAGATAGTTCGTGTGTTATCGAAACACGGAGGAGTACAATTGGGAACATGGGAAATTTAATGAGATATGAGGGATCAATGTACTGGTCCATTTTAATTGGAATTATATAATGTCTTGGAAGTGTTTCTCTAGAATGAGTTGTTATCGGGTGGATATAATGTAAAATCTCAACCATTACGGAAGTTATATCGGGTGCAATTTTAGGTAATTGTTTTTAAAATAATCACCATTGATGAAAGTTATTACATGGGTTGTGTTGGGATGGAGTCTATGAATTTTTTCAATAGAAGTTCGTTTTTCATAGTTGGCAGACAGTTTTTACAAACTGTGGGGCAATATTGGAGAAACTATGCGCTCTTTGGTCTTTTGAGGTAGTAGATTCAGAATGGTTAACAAGAAGTTTTGTTGGTCATAAATTGAAACCATGAAAGGACCCCCTTGATGTAGTTTCAACATCATGGTTAGTACATAACTTTTCTAATTGTTCTACTAAATAGTGTGTTGGATAGTTAGGAGA
This sequence comes from Viscum album, assembly GCA_963277665.1. Lineage (NCBI taxonomy): Eukaryota > Viridiplantae > Streptophyta > Magnoliopsida > Santalales > Viscaceae > Viscum > Viscum album. The sequence continues at coordinate 665,917,365 of OY728165.1, read as the reverse complement.
TCTGAAAATAGTGTATCTCAGTCATTTTTAAATTTTAATGACTTGTATCTTCTCCTCTGTGACTGTAACTCAGTGTTTTACATTCCTAAGGGAAAAAATATGGTTTTCCCATTAACCCCAAGATATTCATTGTCCATAAAACCTTTGTTATTCAAGATTGAAATCTCAAATAGAAGATCAAATCTTCTTTTGGTAAGATGATTTTTTCTGATGCTTTTTAATTCATTCTCCTCTCATTACTTAATCAGTTGATGGAAGATTCCTTTATTTCCAATGATCACAACCTATGTGGTGAGATCATGATAGAGGATTGGATATATTGGTGTATTTTTACTATATATTGATATCAGTATCTTTATTTATGTATTCAGATCGGGAACTCATATCTATATCCTTTTTCTACTCTGATATTGTAAATTTTCAATGCGAAAACATCAATCATTGAATCGAGGTAGGTGTTATAAATATAATTATCATAGTAATGGATTTGAAATGTATATTACAAATTTTATAATTTCTATAATTCTTTAGCAATTTATTTTATTGAATTGGGTTTATTAATATGATAAATTGATTTTTCAAATATTTTTTGAAATAAGTGACTTATTGGGGAATTAATCATGAGACTAAGGGGATACCCAATCAGATAATTAATTTGTTGTAATTTAAGATATGTTGTATGGGTTTTAATAAAGATAATTAATTGAGAGATTAATTATAATATATTGAAGTGGCTGTGTTGTGATAATTAATTTTGAATTGATTATTTCCCTTTGACGATAAGTTCAAGATAATTAATTGTGGTATTAATTATGGAATGTTTATATTACCATAAGAGTATTAATTATATAAATTTATATATGAAATATAAATTATGATATTGATTAATTAATTATATGATCAAATCGCGTTGTAAATTGGGTAGTTAACTAACAGAATGGATGGGTTTAACTAATACTTGAATTAGTAATGATATTAAGGTGGATAATTAATTGTTAAATTAATTATGTTATAAATAATGGTATCATGTACATACTAAATTTAGAAGTGAAAATTGTAAAATGGTCATCATAATTATTAATAAATATAATTGGATCATGGTCATTCTAAATTGAGATGTATACATGGTAACATGGTCATTAAACTTATGAGTAAATAGAATTGGTACATGGTCATTATATTAAAGTGTATCGATGGAAACATGGTCAGCCTACATTAATTTATGATCTTGTTAACTTTGGAAATGTGTCTCATAAATGTATAATTAATGAATGGAAATAATGGAACGCTGAGTAATGGCCTCACAGAAAAATTTTCATATTATGGCATGAGTCGTATCAGGTACTGAGATATCATAGAACTATTGAATAATTCTATCTATAGATAGAAGTAGGTATTATGATATGATATTTCATTGGAAAATCATTGGGCTCTAGCATGATACCAAGGTATTATTGGGGTACAAGTCACCTTCAGAAATCTATAGTAAATGTAGTTAGATACGAATAATTGATAATATAGTAACTGGTTATTTATTCAATGTACTTATTTCTTATAGAACAACATAAAATATCTTTTTTACTGGACTAGTTTTAGACTCCATTTTTGGTGGCTTACTGATATGTACTCTCACACTATCTAGGCATCTTGAACGGTGCAAGAATATATTATATTGTTGCATAATAGGATATGGGAAAAGGCCCTTGGATGGATTGATGCTTTGGGTTAGAGAATGGAGGAATGGATCATACATGGTTTAGAACCCGGATTAAGAGTCTAAGTGTCCTTATTTTCAATTGTAGTATATACCCATAACACTGATATTTGCCTATAATGATTTCCCATTAGTTGAGTATTGTATTCCGATTTAGTTATTTTGTCACATGAGTATTGTTAGTGTTATATATGTTTCCAAATTTGTTTATTTATTTTTGATAGTGTTTGACTCTGATAAATGAGGGTATATTCTCTCCATTACAGACTTGGTAGACTCCCACTTATAGTGGGTATCCACTAGCATACTAGGAGGCACACATGAGTTCATGCATTGAACCAGGTCAGGGCACCATCGCGTGGCACGTGGGATGGTATATTAAATTTCCCTGGGTAATTTTCTTAAATATTATTGTGAAAAATGAACATTCAACATGCATGAAATAACCCATTATCATTACCCTATTTTCATTGATGTTTACATTGTATGTTTACAATGTTAATATTTGAAATGAAATTTTTTCCTTAATATTCAGAAAATATTATTATTTTTAAATGTATTTCTTATAGAAGTGTGTTTTAATAATTATATTATGGTTATAATGTATTTTAAATATTTTCCAAATATTAATTTATCGGTTTTCAGAATCTTTTTTTAAGTATAGGATTTCAATAATATTAACTCTTCTTTTATAAATTTTCAAAAATATTTTCAATGAAAAAGGTTTTCAATATTTTTTCATGATTCATTATATGATATCAAGGTTATTTTCAAGGAATATTGTATTAAAAATTTTATCTGTTTTATAATGTTTTTTTCAAAGAATATTGTGTATTTTTCTTATGAAATGTTTTAAATGGGTTTTCATTATTCCTTATATCTTATCAAATTGGTTTCAAAGAAATGGATTTTAAAAAATTTACATGTTTTATGAAGTGATTTTAGATGAAAATTTATGTTCCATGTTATCTTTAAATATCCAATTTCATCTAGGATGACATACTTGTTAATATTATATGCTTTACAATGGATATGATCAAAGGATACCATTCAAATTATTTCTTTAAATGGTCTATTTTTTATTGATTTTTTATAAACACGTTTCATTTCAATGGGATGCACCATAATAAATTTTTATGAAACTATCTTCCATTAATAGGTTATTCTAGGTTGAAATGATTATTAAACTTATCTATTTTCCATAGGTTATGATATTCTTAACTATTGATTTTAATGATTTCATTTCCTCTGTTATGTTATGATATTTATGAAATCACTTTCATTTTATGGGTTATTTAAGATTATATAGTTATGGAACAAGTATGTATAACATCATTATTATAAGGGAGGTTCCTATATCTCACTTAATTTATTTGGTAAATGATTTGTATTTCATGAGATAATAATGGGAAAAAAGTCATCGATATTCATCTACCAGTTAATCATGTGTGTCTAAATCCACTATGGGAAATGGGTGTGTCATGATCCACTATGAATAATTGGTGTTTCCCAATCCACTATAGGAAATAAGTGTGTATTTACAAACTATTTTGATGGTATTGGATATTAACCATGACACATGAAATGATTTTCTACATGTATGATGGTGTCATGCTTACATGAAATAAGTTTATGGTTCATTATTGATTTATGATGATTTACCACCTTATGATTAATGTCCCATTAACATCAAATATTTATCCCATGATTCATGATTATGAACATTTATATACAGGGTATGATCTTCTAATATCATCATCACATTCTAATACCCTTATGGTCGTGTTTATTCATATATATCAACATTTTTTACCTTAACAATGAATATGATCTCACCACACTTTAATGTTTACATTCCTTATGTTGTTATGAAATTTATTAAGTAGAATTACTAAAGTGGAAGATATTTTTGGGAATATTAAATATATTTCACCATGTTTGAATATTTAGTTCTATTTTTCCAAATACACTAAAATATTACACTCCTCAGGCTTGTATTTTTTTTAATGTGATGAAAATTAATCTAAAATGATGTAATATCCATTTATGTTTATCCTAAGTTTCAATATTTTGTATCAATGGTTATTTTATTCATCCATTGAAAACATTAATGAGAAAAACATATTGAGATTCCTAGATATATTGATATGTATGTGTCTATGGATGTGTGTAGGGATGTTCCTAATGATTAGTCTAAGGGTGAGTTTATGTTTACGAAAATTTCATATAATTTTGTTAAAGGATATAGTGAGTAGATGCATAAAAATACATCCGTGAATAGATTCCAGAAGATTATGGGGATCTGTAACATATATAAATATGGGATACAACATTGAAAACATCATATTGACCTATACTCAATCGGGAACTACTGCACGAATATGGGCCTTACTGTACACATTGTTTGAAACACCTGTGGGATATACTTTTAGAATTCACAAACTCTTTAAAAACCATAATGCAGGATTTATATAGAACCCTAATATGAAAAATCTTGGATAAACCTTACGATTAATATATTTAATAAGTAGAATTTATTATTTATACATCTTATATGTAATTTTTCTAGATTACAAGGTTTTCTGCTATGATAATTGCTCCTCACCATATGATTTATAATTTTGGTTAATATTGGGATCTACATCTAACAAGATTAAAATTTAAAGTTCAATATGGTTAATGTATGGGTATTATGACAACTGATTTACAATGTGGAAATCTCATGATGAGAATCAGGATGGTCTATGATTATTGGATATATATTGAAATATAAAGAAAATTCAAATTACATTTGAAAGGTACTAAATGTTCATCTATAATTTTTTAAATTAAATGATATAAGAATAATTATATTGAGATATAGGGACATTAATTCATGATTAATATTTCATATTTTGGGAAAGTGCTATTAATGGATAATTTGATGAAGCATAAGTAATAGTTTACAAACAAAGTTGGATTATTGAATTGTATATGGTTAGGAGTTCATGATTTATGTTTTATGAATCATGAAGTACTTGTTTCCCATTATGGATTTGAAAAAACAATATTAGAATGATTTTTATGAACTATAAAATGGATTTAATTGAATGGTAATATTTTGATTATGGTATGGTAACCTTTAATATGACCCTGATGTTTAGAATTTTTTTTTAGTTTGGATAAAGAGATGAATGGTATGTATAATGTAAATAAGAAAGTATTGATTACCCTAGAAATGATTATCGATTTGTTGAAAATTGATCTATATAATTATGGATGATTTTTACATTTTTTGGTTTAATATGTATATCGATTAATATTTGTGATAAAGGAGCAAGTGTGTTTTCCTAAAATATTTATGGTAATTCAGGATATTATCATGATTCAATAGAATATTAGATGAGTGTATTCTAATGCTTGGAATGATAAAACCAAGAACTACATTTTGGTATTTGGGGTGTTAAATGTTATTCTAATTTTTACACCATATTTATAATATTTTTGATTTTTATCTTTTATAAGGGTTTTTAGAATAACCATTTATGGAGATTTTAATGTTAAATTCAGATGAAGTTTGTGAGAGTAATGCAAAATATCACTGCATGATGATTTATACATATTGGATAACATGTTCTAAACATTTTTTTGAATTATAAATTCAACTTCATTCCCTAGAGTAAGATTTAATGTGGGAATTTATGAATGCAGGACCAAAGGGTGATATTGTGCACATATAAGGGAATGAAAAAAATATCTTTATATTCTTGTGAAATTGCAACGATGTACAAAATGATGTTGAAAACCAAAAAATAATCCTTGTGTCTTAATTCCCAATAAATAAAATGGTCCCTTAGATCATCACATATTTCTGGATTTCTGATCGTTAATTTTATATAACCCTTTTCCTTTATCACTCTCAATTAGTAATTGATAGTTATATTCCTCTTCTATTTACATGTTTTCACATCCCACCTATGTTATCCTAGGTGGAAACCTAGTTATTTGTTACTTTTGGTAATCGTTATGTTTCGAACATTCTCTTTTTAAAGTATGATTTTGAATTCATATTCATGATGTTTGTTTATATGAACAGAACATTCATCTATTAGACCATTGTTACGCTAGAAATTTTTTTGGTTGAATTTAATTATAACTTGTATTAGAATTTAAAACCACAATATTTTTTGAAATATATTTTTTTCAAATAAATCTTATATATTTTAAATTCATAATTTTACACAATACTAAATATATCATTCATCATATAAATGAACATGTTTTTTATTGAATTATATGCAAAACCAAATCATGCATACACTACAAAAAAAGACTTATATTATCGTTATGTATATGTAACAGTACATTTATCTTCTATTACACAAAATAAAAACTCCCTTTCATATATTTTGTTATATAGAAGGCCTAGTTTTACCGATCTATAATATTTTATTGCTATTGTTATTAAAATATGATTATCATTACAATGTATCCATTATAATGGGAGATACAAATAATATAAAATAAAAAGAAAAAATATTATTTACAATAATATATATCATTAATCTGTTGGATACCAATTACTATAAGCGGATTTAAAAATTATTCAAAATTAATGAAATTACTTTTCTAGGAACACTATTTTTCTATGTAAAAACAAACATTTATCTCAAAAAATTTGATAATATTTTAATTAACATTTTCAAAAAAAATTATATAATATACAATCAGTAAATACTTTTTACTTTCATATAATTGATTTTATAAGAATATGATAATAATAAATCCATTTTTATGAATAAAAATATGTATTTTACTAAAAAGAAATTTTATCGCCTATTAATTGAAGACTCATTGTAAATATGATTTTTAAACCATTAAAATTTTTATTTGAAACAATAAATATCCATTTTTGATTAAGGATATAAAAATTTAATTTTGGGTTAATTTTATTTTAATTTTATAAGAATATTAATTTTTTTTGAATACTGAATATCACTGAATTTTAATTCAAAACTACTTGTTTATATAATAAATTTATATAGTGTAATTATGTTTTCATATAGTTTTAAAGTATAATTAGATATAATTTATGTAAAATAATCAAATTTATTTCATTTTAATAAATTTCAATTAAAATTTGATATATCAACTTAACAAACATTTAAAAAAATAATTAAAACATTCTTTGTTGTTCCATCAACGAGGATAATTTTAAAACAATTTTTCCTCATCAATGAATGGAATTTAGAAAATGGATTTAATATTTAGTGTTAAAATAATTATAATTTCTAATAACTTAATCTCATATTTTTTCGAAAAATATTACTGAATTTGATTAAAATTATTTACACTGATTAAGAGAAAAATTAGCTTTACAATGTATTAGACCATAATCATAATGACCAAAAAGACCAATATATTTTTCGAAAATCCATTTTATGTTCATATTTAAACTCTATATACACTTTTAAATAATTTTTAATATTATTTGAGCCACTTGATATGGAAATTTTTTTTGTGTAATTCCACATTCAAAACATTTCAAGAATGTCACTCCTCTTCAATTATAAAAATGAAATCACACCTCCCACTTAATCACACACCTCAAGAACTTCTGGTCACACAAAATATTCTCAAATAAGCGTAAAATATCCCTTTATTCATCTTATATTCCTCCCTTTATAAATAAATCCATCTGAGGAAGCCCTTTGGTGAAAACCAAAAGGACATCCCCAAAGAAGAGGTAAGATACTTCCTCAAGATGAATTGTTTTATATTAATTCTACATTACCGAAATTATAGTTATTCAATGATTATATTATAATTAAAGTTTCATAAAAATAAAAATAAATTTTTATTTTAATATTTTAACCTAAACCTACACACACATCAGTATAATGGGTTACAAAATTAATGTTTAAGTGTAAGATGAACTACCACCATAATTAATTATGTTAATAATTTTTCCTCTACCACCACTCATGGTCAATAATAATGATAAAATATATATTTTTATAAGATTTTTATGATATTTATAATGACTTCATTATTATATAATTATTAAATAAAACATAAATTTATGATATCCATTTTATGTAAATATGATAACTTCGTTTGTGGACGTGTGCACAACGGCCTCCTCCAAGTGAAGTGATTCTTTCACACATTATATGGAATGTATTAATTATTGGATTAGTGAATTTATAAGAAATATATGAAATAATAATATTTATTGAATTATAGTATATAAGTATATATATATATTTCATTTAATTTCATTCTTTCCATATTAGAACAAAACGGAAACAACATCCATGCGTACTTATGGCCTACCGTCTCCATGATAAATTTAATCCATTTAATAAAAATATATTTCATATATTTTTATAAATAAATTCAAAATGAATATATATTATATTTATATTATGTTTTAAATTTTGGAAATAATAAAATCCTAGTATATTATAAAGAATAATGAATAACAATCCGAAACATATACAAAAAAACAAAGTGGATATTAACCAAAATGTAACATTAACATGTTGTTGTTAATAAATAGGTGATATAAATTTATTAAAAAATATTTTATGGTATTAAATAAAATATTACTTTTATTTATTAGATGTATAATAATCATATATTTAATATATAGTATATTTTAGTTTTTACAAAGAAATTCATGTATTAAGAATAGGTTTTTCACATCTCACTTTTATTTTTCATTATGACCAAATACATGTTCACCAACTATTTATTATATGTGCTGAGTATAAATACCATGCATATCTAATATTATTGTTATATGTAATTTTATGTGTATTTATATATCTGTTTTATAATTTTTCTTTTAGTTAGATTATGTTTCAAAAGTTACTAAATCAAAAAAAAAAAAAATTGTCTCAATTTCGTTTCTTGGCGACACAAGCCATATTATGAACCTATATATTTTAATGAGGTGTATATACTACCTTTAAAATGTTATATATTTAATATATTTATTTTTGTGTGATCTTAATCTTAGTTCAATTTTGTTATTTCAATTGTATTATGATTAAAATTTTATAAAGTGGTAACAATTTATTACTACAACCTCATCATTTATCATGACTATTAATTATTATGCTTCCTATGATGAATCATTTTATCCATATTTGAATAAATATCCTAAAATATCATAATAACTTTTTATTAATGTTTTATAAATGTAATTGAACCAATTTTTTTCCACACTTTGAAACTTATGATAATTTATAATTGTTTTTATATAAAAACAACTTTATTTATCCATTCAATCAGAAATATTTTTTCTTTCTAGATTATGTTTTCGAAAAATCTTTTCCAAATGTTTTAATATTATCCAATGATTTTTATATAATAAATTTTCCCATTTATTAGCTTATTTTTAAAAAAATTTAACTAATATTCCTGTTATATTCCTAACAAATATCTATTCATAACTTTTAGGTTGCAAAAGTAATATTCAACATTTACAAACAAACCTGTATTCATGACCATAATTTCATTGATTTTTACATTTAATGTTTACATATTGTTTATTAGAAAATTATTTCCGAAAATTCATGATATATTTTTATTTTAAAAGTTTTCAAAAAATTTATTTATGTTTAAAAATTATTTTAAATGAATTTAAAATTTATTTTACATATTTACAAATGTTTTTTTTATAGAGAATGATTTTATTGATCAAAAAGTTTATTTTAGATTTTTTAAAAATTTTATAAATTAAAATGGGTTTCATATTGTTTTAAATATTATTTAAATGTTTTCTGTGATATTTTAATAGAAAATAATATTCAAAATGTATTATTTTTTAAATGTGCTTATTAAATAGTAATATATATTTTAATCAAAAAATGTTATCAATTATTTTTCATGATTCATTTTAAGTTTTCAATGTGTTTTCAAAGAAAATGATTTTGAAAATAATATAATATTTAAAATATTATTTTTAATTAATATTTGTGTACTAAGTGATATTTCAATGTCCTTCTTTATCTATAATTACGTACTTGGTTATAATTTATGTGTTATTAGGGATATGATCCAATGATACCATTCATATTATTTCTCTAAATGGTTTATGTTTTTATGGATTGATGTTAATGAAACTCATTTATATTAAATGAGTTATACAATCATAAATTGATATGATAGATACTGTTTTTCAAGGGTTATTAATTGAATAAATGATCATGAAGAGTATAATTTCCAAAGGTTATGATATGATTAAATTTTTATGATAGATAATTTAGTTCATAGGTTATGTAATGATGGTTATGAAAACCATATTTTTTATAGTTCCTGATAAAAAAATTGTTTTTGACACACGTTTGTGGGACTTAATTATGAGATGGGTGGGAGATATATATCCCTACAATACATTGGAATGAATTTTTTATCTCATGTATAATAATGGGAAATAATTCACTAGGTAAAGTTGGTGTGACCTGATAAACTATGGTCAAACGGTGTGTCCTCATTGGCTATGGGAAACAGGTGTGTCCAAATACAAAATGTAGATGGTCATGGTAGTTAACCTCAACACATGAGATGTTTTTCTACATATATGATGTTTCCACACTTATATGAAAAGATATTATGGTTCAAGACTAATTTATGATGATTTATCACCCTTAGGATTTATGTATTATAAAATTACAATATTTATTTTATGATTCATGATTATTATCTTTGATATATAGTGTTTGATCATTAAATGTCATGATCACATTCTAATTCACTTATTCGATTTTTTATGTGTAAATATATCTTTTATTTGTCATTAAATTGAATCTATGATCACCCCATTATTATTGATCCTTTACCTATGTTTTGAATAATAGTTTTACGATGAAGTACTAATGGGGAAGTTATTTTTGGATACACTATAGATAATTTACAAAATTGGAATATTTTGTTCCATGTTTCCAATTACATGAAACTATTATATTCCTTGCGAAATTTTTTTTCTATTATAAATATTCATCTCCAATGATTTAATATCTATGTGTGGTTATCCTGGGCCACTATATAATTTATTGGGTTAATGATGGGATTACCTATTAATGATTTGTTTAGAGATTTTATTCTCGAATATTAATATTTTTAATTGATGATAGATATGTTTATCATTTTATCTTAATTCTTTTTCCCAAAAGTAGAGGTATTTGAATGTTCTTTGTTTTATGTTGCCTCATATTGGTATCTTAGGATGGATTTCCTGGAGTCATTTGATATGGAATGATGATAATAATTAATAAATAATTCTTAACCCAATGGTTTGTTAAATAATTGAATGAAAATTATTAAAAGAGTTTAATCTTTATAAACCATCGAATTAGTTAGGATTATTCCTTGAATCTACAGACAATAATCTTATGATTAATTTTCATTATTTCAATTTAATGTAATGTGGAAAATTTTTAGTTTGTGATTAATATATAATTATTTAATTAATGAATGAAATTATCAAAATAAAATATGTAATTAATGTAGCTAGTTCATATATGCTTATGTTCATATAGGATATGTTGTCATAGCATTGTTGGTGGGGATTCCACATGATGTTAGATGCATTTGATTATATGATAAGGTTATACACATGATGTTGTTTTGTGATATATTATATCAATCATATTCTACTCTATTTCGTTATGTGAAATCATTAACTAATCATTCATTAACCTTTTGGTGGAAGTGGAAATTGAACTGATAATTATTTAACAAGATCAATAAATTTGATATTGATTTCATGTGGATGATGTCATTTATTTGTACTATTATAATAGTTTGAATATTTTTTCATTATAGATTGATATCTATATTTCATTCTTGGATAACTTGTGGTTATTCTTGGATAATCATGTTGAAATTGGAAAAGAAATAAAATATTTAATTAAACTTATAATTCATTGGTTTAAGATATTAAATAATAATCATTTTTTAAATTTGTTGGTTGATTAAATTTGATGATACTCATATTGAAGAAAGAATGCATTTTTAATAGAATTTGATATTCCATGAGATAATTAAATTGGTCAATAAACTTGATGCATCATAATTATTGTTGAGAATATTAAAAATCCTGGTAAATGAAAATGATTGGATGCTTGTTGGATTATTTAAATTCATTGTTTATTTATTTTTGTTGATTGTTATAACATGATGGCCAATGTTTCCATTAGTTGGAATCTAAAAATAATAAATTTGTTAAATCAAATTTGAATATAAAAAAACTATGTGATAAATATAATTTGTTATGACCAGAGTTTCACATTTGATTGACATGATATATTTCCTTATTTTAGATCCTCGATATCTAATTTTCATGAGAATGTCAGATGCATTATTTTGATGGTCCAATTTCACAATTCATTATATATTTTTTCCTACTGGGTTTTATGACTTCATTTTCATATGAACGTTATTTTATGACACATATATAGTTAAGACTAGGATGGTTGACATTTTGCTGGGAGGCCAAATGTGATGTGAGCCTGATATGTCTAGGCCTTATAAAGATGATGTGATATATGTGTGTTGGGGTCTATAGGATGTAACAGTTAACGTTTTTTATGGAAAGATTTGTTTCTATATGCATGATGTTATTGGGGTTAGTAATAGTGTTGATGGAATTATTTATTGATAGTTTTACCCAATGATGTGATGATAATATCTAGTATCATCACTTAAGAATCTATTTAGTGGTTGGTTTATGAGTTTCTTATTATATATTCATTACTTCTCCCACTGGTTGAGGCAAATGGATGTGCTTGGTTTTATGTATCCTCTTGGTGGTATCATAGTATGGTTCTCCTAGAGTACCTTGAAATGGAATGATATTAATAATGAATAAAAAAAATACATAACACATTGGGTTGTTTGATTATGAAAGGAAATTTTTAAATGATTTTAATCATGATCAACAATGGGCTTAGTTTTGGTTATGACTAAGAGGAATAGACTTTACATTGATGATTACACTAATGTAATGAAATGTAATATAATGAAGAATAATGTTAATGGTCAATTAATGCGAAATGAATGAATTAATGATTGAAATTCTCTCTTGAAAAGTGTTATTAATGTTTCTATTTCTTAAATACTTGTGTGCTTATATAATATTTGGTCTTAGCATAGGAAGAAGGGATCCTGAGAGAAATTAGCTATAGTAGATTATAATACTAGTTTATACCCATAGTGTGGTTATGAGATATATTATATAATGTATATTCTGTTATTTCATAAAGTACTCCAACTATGTCGGTTTGGGAAACTTAATCCCAGTGGGCTTGAGAAGGGTATTTTCAACATCATTGTTTTGGGAGGAAGGATGGTTGTCCACCCACTCTAGCCCTGGTCTCTTCTCTTAGAATTTACTTATGTTGGTAGTAATGGTTGATAGTTTTCTCATATGTGTGTGTAGATGTATATTATGGATTTCGGTTACATAAAAACATGTATTCTTGATGTAGTATCCATAGGATTATTAAAGGCATGATGAGAATGTGTTGTGTTGGCATGTGGTACTTAATCATTGTATGGGAAGTAATGGCATGAGGTATAATACTCGATGAATGAAATATGTTTTATAGGTTATGGTGGATCATGAAAAATACATGGTTACTATATGTGTGTGAGATATTGGATAATGAGGTTTTTTGATTCATGAGGAGTATTTTGGGACTCATTGACCATGGGTTTTTATGATAGATTATTTTTGGAGAGATATGGCTCAGGACGTGCAATGTAGGGGAAGATTGGAATACTAGTTGGGTCGCAATAGTGTGATATCCATGATGTTTTATTAATATATAATATGATATATTTTATGTGATACATGGTGATGATAACCATGGTTAGGATAGGAAATTAGTATACCTATTTAGGAGAAAAGTTTGATTCAATTCTTTTATTATTTGTCAATATGTTTTCTTTATATTTTAAATGTGAGGCTTTAGGGAGGATCTGACTGAGTATACTTCAATGCTCACCCAATTTATATAAAAATTTTATATAGGTAATATAATAATGGGTTTTTATCATGATGGATATTACTAGTTCGTATTTTTTCTATAGATTTTTTGACTTTACGGTTACAATAATATTTACCATTTTTGTACATGTAGATTCCCGTTAAGTTCTTATAGTACTATATGAAATTGCATGTTTGAACATGAGATTTATTTAGGTGTGTGTCTGTGTGTGAATGGGTTGCATTTTTTATCCTTATTTTATGTCTCTTCTTCATGTTTCTCTTATAGGGTAATACATCCCATATAAATGTTTACTATACCCTTTGTGATAGTATCTAACAAGGGGCCTACTAGTGGTGGGACACAAGTAGTCACCATCTCCACCTCATTGTTATATATTTGCGGGGAGAGGACATGATATTATATTTTAATAATGATAATTGTGTCATGATTATCATATATGTATATACAAATATATTAAATCTATCATGAAACATAAGTAGCGATTATGGAAAGAGACATTCATTGGTTTGCAATGAAGTTGTCTACAAATTGACAAGGTTGTTCGATTCATTACCCTTTTGATGGAAGATGTGATGGATATAGGTTATAATATAAAAATAATAACATGTTTGTATATAGTATATTGATTTTCTATAATTTCATCATGTTTAATGAATATTCGATGAATTTAGAAAATGATACAAAATAAAAATGCAATGTTAAGAACTACATATCTTCACCGAACAACATATAATGGTTTATTGAAAAATATTTTAGTATGTTCCTGTTAAGGTGAAAATTCCCCTAGGATGAGGGTTGGTATGTAAAGAATACATTTGGTTAGGTATTTATTTAAATAAAAGTATTTTTAATTTCAAATAAAATAATAAAGGAGATTCCCTTTTATAAGTTAGAATGAGTGGAATTTTTTTAAAATATCCGAAACAATCCAATAATGGAGAGTCACTATTAAAAAAAGTGAATTTAAAATTTAAAAATAATGTAGTTAATTAATTATAATTAGGAGAGTCATATACACACAAGAAACTTGTTTATATCATGCAATTCCTTAACCACTAAGGATACTGACATTTACCATTTCCGTTTTCACCTATTGTAACATGTTCTTTTCACAATATGTGTCACGATTTTCATTATAAAAAGATAATTTTAACATAACTATAACCTAGTATATATAATCAACAATATCTTAGTATCTGGTATAAATATATTTATTTTCGAAATTATAAACAATTTAGTAAAAATTTACATATTAAAAATAACACTAAAGTCAATTAGTGACACTATCCCTTTGATATGACTTTAAAAACATCAATAAAAAGATTTATATTAAATATATTACCTTAAAACCTGTAAATTTTTTAATTATTATGTAAAAAATTAATGCAAAAACTAAATCATCCAATTTCTATAACTTTTAGTTTTTTAAAACTAATTTATTTTATTTTTCATTTTGTAAATATTAATAGTTCATCATTATGTAACGTATTAAGGTAATTTTCACATCACAAAAAATTATTACTAAATTACCATTATAAATAATATATATATATAATTAATATTTATAAATTAACTGGGTTTCTATTGTCTTTTCCAAAATTTATTATATATATTAAAATAAATCGAGGATTCATTTTATCTTTTTCATTACATAAATTATTATATAGTTTGTAATAATTTAATATATATCCAAAATGATAAATTTTAGGTAAAAAAATTATATATGACCTAAATTATCCCATAAAATATAACATTGAAAAGTTTTCAATTTATTACAACCCTAATATCTTTAGTTTAAGTCTCCATTAACATGTTTTATGCTTAATAGTTATAATAAATATTTACTAATTTTAATATTAATTATCACGAATAAAAATTAGTTGACCATATAAAATGATAATAATCATAATGATTCTAAATAATAAATCATTATTAATATATAATGATTATATTTTTTTATTTTTGTTATAATATAAAATCTCTATGTGATTAAAAAGAAGTTTTTTCTAGATATATATTTTTCAAGAATAATATGATTGTTTATTAATATGATTACTAGTAATCATCATTATATGAATATATATAAATATATTTATATATATGATATATTAATTAAATTTAAATTATTTTTCATTTTGGGTTAATTTTATTAATTAAATTGTCAAAACACTATTCACATTGTACAACTTTCTGTAAAAATGTGTTTTTAGAAAAAAAATAACCATATACATAAATCCTATATAAAAATTTATATTATTTTATATAATTTTTTAAATATATCCGAATATTACTTATATTATTTTAAATAAGATTCAATTTATTATTTTAATTTTTAATTACATAAATTTCTGAAATGAAAAAATATTTTGAAAAAAATCAATATTTTTAACTATTCAATAAAAAATCCATATTTTCCAAAAAAAATAAAAACATTTTTATATACCTTAATTTCAATATTAATATTTCAAAATTTTTGTTAATTTCACTAAAAATTTATAAAATATTAATGAACGATTTATAATATTTTATCACAAATTGAAATAAATTTTTTTTGCAGAAAATGTATTTTTCAATGAATAACTTATCATCTGTAAAAAATGATTTATTAATTCCAAATATTTTATCAATACATAGATATTTTAAAGGAAATTTAAAATTCATTTAAAAATTTAGTTATTAATTTTTAAAATATATAATATAATTGTTAGGTTATAACATTTATATATTTCATAGGCTGTATAAGTTGAGTGGTTCATGTTATACATGTTTTTGAATATTATGTTATTCTATTAAAACATATTTGTCTAACATAATCCCCCAATATTAAAAAATACAATCCTTTTTTTATATATTATCTCAATAATCAATGGTTTTACAAATGAAATTATCTCATGAACTACCACATTGAAAAATGGGTTGAAAACATAAACCAGAAAAATTGTAGAGTGGAGTACAAATGTCAATTTGAATAAAACATAACTAGGTTTCCATGATGGAATGAATTAGTTGTATGTGGAAATATTAACATGGAATAAAATATTAATGCAATAATATTAATGGAATGTAATAGTTATCATTGATCAAAATAATGTCAGTGACAATTAGAATGTTAAAAACCATGAAATAATAATCCAATGATGTGTGAAAAAGACTATGATCTCATTCAAATTAATAATAATATGATGGGATTTTTATTTTCATGATCATTATCCTAGACATGAAAATTTTCATACCATCTATAATAATTAAACAAGGACAATATACTAACATCACAAGTATAATTTCAACTTTAAAAAAATTTCTTCTACAATCTCATAAATAACTCCAATCGATTAGTATTCAAGATAATTTTTTCCATTTTCCAAAAGAACTATAAACTTATTTTTAAATATCATATAATTTAAAAATAAGATAAAACCTATTCCTATTGTATTTATACATTACCTAAAAAAAATTAGATTTAGGTAATATATTTCTAAAAATAATAAGACCCTTATATAATGAAATTCAACATTAATATCATATTCTTCAACAGTAACCCAAATGATAATCCTATATTAATAAATATAACACTATACATAATATTTTTAGTATTCCAACTATTATTATGTCCAATAAATCAAATTCATTTCATCCCTTATTCTTTTGTGATTGATTTAAAATTTATATATAAATAAAACCAATTATTTTTTATGTATTGTGGAAGAAAATGCATATGGACTAGTCACATATTCTATATGATTAAATAATAATTTCATAAATAACATTAATCACTATAATAAAATTTTAATTTCATATATTCATTCATAATATAATTCAACATTAATTCCACAAATAAAATCCAATATTTTTTTAATTCCATTATTAGAAAAGGTTCCCAAAATCATTAATCTGTTATAAAGAAAATTAATCACCAAATCATTTTTCAATCACATGGTTATCTATTAAATATAATGTTCATTAAATTAAAATTAATCTTTATATTTCAATCCATTTATATAAAAATGATATCTTAATAACAATCATAACTCATAGGCCAAAGGTAAAAGGTGCACTCATCTCACCCAACAATTTTGGATTCAAGATGCACTGATATTTCTGGATGTGATGGGTTGTCAACTTTACGATAGGTTATCATTTTTCTAAGAAAATATAATTTATATAATGTAACCAAAAATTTTATTATCATCCCCAAATTACCCTCAATCATAAAATATCATATAATAGCTTATAGTTATTAAAACCTTTAAGCATATGTTCCCATAATTAATATATCAATATACATCCATTAACATTGACTCCAATTAAAGATTATGTTGAATATATCTTCAAAATAAATAAAGACTCAAAAAATTTCTCCCAAATTTCACCCTTCACATAAAACAATAAAATTGTACAAGTTTTGTTTAAATTGTGATCATGTCACAACCCGTCCAGAGGGGCCGATGTTGTTACTAATCCTAGACCACATCAAATAGTCTAGAGGATGCTCACTAGAACCGAGTGGGAATAGCCCATTAATTAGAGGCATTTTCCAATGTACCTATATGCACACACACTAATACATGTCGCAATTGTTGAAAAGTAAAAACACTTAGAAAAGAAATGCACACATACCACTATATCCCAACATATAGTGTTTGACTGGAATGTAAATTGCAGTGAAGTAAAATCAGGATAGAATACATTCCCACAAAAAATAGTAGGAAAAACAAAACATGTAACCTATAAATAGAGAAACTGGTATGTTTTTTATAGTCGTTAGAGCACACCTTGGTATGTATGAACTCACCAAGCACCATCTTGTCCTGGTCTACCTAGAACTTTGTAACAATGTTGAACGTCTGCACAAGATATTAAATGTGTTGGAAAATCCCATGTATGATTGTGTAAACAATACTAAGTAGGAAACCCTAAAAAGATAAATTAATACCATAGAGGAAACACCTCAAATAAGATACCACACAAGAAATACCGTAAAGGGAAAACACCACTAGGAAGATATAGCCAACTCAACAATGTTATATGCCAATATAACATATAAAAAGAACATATATGTATACTCATAGAGGATTTCAAGACTCAATTTCTCATCCACTACCTGCTAAGCGGTTCCACATACAACATGCTTGTCCTGCGAGGTCCCACTCCATGAGATATCTGATAAAATCATGTTGATTAGGTATATCAAAAGTATCAAAGAGAAAAATAAGGTATTGAAAAATTATATTGTTTCTAGGATATATATAATCTCAATAATACATTGATTTTTGATTACACATAGATTTTCGTGGACACACAGAGTATCGGTGACACACGGAGTGTCAGTGAAACACGAAGTACCGGTGATAAATGGAGTCTCAGTGAAAAAATTATTGTAAATGAAACACAGATTTTTAGTGAAACATCGAATGTCATTCACACATGTAGTGATGGTAATAAAAGAAATTTTAGAAACACATGGATTTTCAGTAACACTCGAAGTGTTGGTAACACATGGAGTGTCGATAAGTCATTCGTCCCCCATGTCACCTAGTACCAAGTCACGACAATCCTCCAGATTCTGCTCTTAGTGAAGTTGTACTTGGTGAACCTACTCTACAAGAAATTAGGAAGTATTCCATATTCCAAAACAACAAAGTTATAGTATCACAATTGAATGACATATTTCAATGGTCCCAATGATGAAAATGTATCATCAAACAAACATAAAAATTGAAAGTAATGTATTTTTTTAGAAAAAATTATCAAACCAAGGTTTGACCTGGCCTGACCCACTGGTGGACCCAACCTGATCCGGGATCCCAAAATTGGTCAAGAAAACTAGACTTGTCCCAATGCAATCTGGTCTGGTTTGCTAGGATCAGCATGTTGGGCCTACTGGGCTGTCGGTGCGGCCCAGCCACTATAGTGGCTGACTACATGCAGGCCGATTTCCTCAAATATACCTATCCCACCCTAGCCATGCCCCATGGCCCTGATGGGGTTCCATGACTGCATGGCTCCCCTTGTGTCACCCAATTAAGGAGGGGTCCTGCGTTCAACATGGTTGATTATCACATCCCCAGTCCCCATATCAGTCTCCTCCAACCATGGTACTGCCACAGTTCACATTAATACCTCCAATAGAGTACACCACCAGTACATTAAACCTTCAACATGTGGCCACCTGTGTATCGGTGAATCCTTCTGGGGGGCACTATTTCTCCTCTGGTACTTATTTTTTGACATAGAATCATGTTTGTGATCATTGGATCGCGTTCATCAACATCCTAGGCTTGAATGAACGTCATAATTAATCCAAAAAAAAAACAATAAAATGGTGATATATCATGACTACCTTCGATCCATCCATCCATCATCATCATCATCACAACTCTGGTAGGCTGTCTTGACATTGGGTCCTCAATTTCAGATAACTGTTCCATGAAATAGAGGCGAAAATATCTTCTGCTAAAAAATATTGAAGAATGCTTATAACAAAAAGAATGTAAAGAACATTGGGGAATAAAAGCACATGAAACATACCATGGATCAAATCTCGTTCATTTTTCATTTCAACCTCCTCAAATTCTATAACAATTTTCATAAATTCATAAAAAAATGTTTAATCAAATAATCCCTTGGAATAATCCAAACAATTACACCCAACTTCCAAGAATGAGCGATCTGTGGGTCAATTTTTTTGTCGGTTGATCCATGCTCAGCATTGATTTCCAGAATAGGTAAAATAATAATAAAAACAAACAAACCGAAGAAAGATTCATTTCTATAGGTAATGTTGAATATATATTTCATTGCTTTCATGGGTAATGTTCCTTCAAATCCGAGGTTTATAGTTTATGATTTTCTAATTTTTCAGTGTTCATTTGAGAGAGCTCCATTTCCTTGGCTCAAGTGATTTCCTAGGTTATGTCAGTACCCTAGAATCCTAACAATAGGCAATATTAAATGAAACCCAACATTCCATGAACAATAATTTCTTATTAAATTATTTTAATGATGTTTATGTCCAAAAAACTATTTTTCACAACCAGCCACTGTCGGCCAATCTTGATCCTTGCCTATGGAAAACACCCCATTAAAAATTAATTATTTTATTAGATTTCCAATCTAAGTTACCATTAATATATTATTAGGATTTTAAATATAAAACAATATTATTTAATAATTATATTTATGATTCTGCCCTTTTTAGGTTTTCCCACAATAGATCCGTAATAACTATAGTTAAGTCGTGTCTATAGTAAAGAAACTGCTCTGATCTTAATGGTTTCCTTGTATTATTGATCTATGAATATAATTATAAGATAATTCAATTTTTATGAAAATTTATTTTGGTGTTCTATAAAAACATAAAAAATTTCAAAATATTATTCCAAGCACACCGGGCCTCCTAATAGAGCATCTTCTCAGCACCAACTCACAGGGCTTTTCCAAATAATTTATAAAAAATATAATTTGAAAAATATGATCCATTATATTCTCTCCACCATTGGGATTTATATACTCGAAAGTGAAAACTATTTGATACTAAAAAAATTCGGTGTACTGTGAACAAATCTGAGCCTTCCGCTACCATGTTCTCCCATGGATATTCGTGTGCCTCCATCGAACATAAAATGGAGGAATCAACCACTCTTGAAGGATCCCCTTCTATTAACTCTTGACCTCCTCCATGATCTCATGAAAATTATCCCCAGTTAATTAAATGTGATTGATCATTCACGTATCTCCTCAACTGAGACACCTGGAAAACATCTTGTACGTGTTCCACCTACGGGGGTAGAGTCAAGAAGTATTCCACCATGGTAACACTATGTAGAATAAAGAAATGGACATTGAACCTTTGTGATAGCATATCATCCCTTCCAAATATATTTATCCAAAAACATGAAGAGACCCTAAGGAATAAATTTTATCCCACATCAAACTCGAATGACCTTCATTATCTGTCATCATATGATTTTTATGGATTTGTGCGTTCTTGTAGGATGAGTCTAATTGTAGGGTTTTATTATAAGGGTTTCTTTAATTAAGGGTTTGTTATAATAATGTGACCATTCTTATGAAATTGACCAAGAATGGAATGAAAAATTGTCAAGGATCGTTCCATTGGATATTCCATGTGCTTTTCTTCCCTTATGTTTTTCATGATATTCATTTACATAGCGTTCTACATGGTTTATGAAAGAATGATTTTTGAACCTCTTTTTTGTGATGAAATAATTTTAAATAAAGGATATAATGTCTTGATGAACTACTTGAGGTTCGATGATGACGGTAATGGATGAATTGAAGGGAGTTGGGAGATATCTCTATTTTATATGTTTTACATCAGGATGAATTGTGACACTGATCTGAGATCATGAAGATGATGAAAGTTACCTGATGATTGAAAATGTTCCACTATTTTGAAAAATAGAGCACCAAGGAAGATCTTGTGGCTTGGAGTAGCAGAACACAGTGGCAGCCACATGCAGGAGGCATCAGTCTCCGGAGACACATTACAAAAGAAACCGTCATGTGGACTACAGCTCAGCCACTGTTGGAGGATACCACGCCTGTTGGGGCTGTGGGAGCTGGAGGGGGAAACCATATTGCGTGGATACAAAATGGGGATCATGGACACGATGTTCAAACACATTGAATGGGGTGGTACAATATTTACCAGGAGACATGGATGGATCCATGTGGTTGGGGTGGACTGTGTGGACAAGGGGGGATGACCAAGGAGGGCCCTATCTAGTGAAGGAAACAAGAAGTCTTGTAGCTGGTTGGAGGTGGGTAGTCGAGCCACTCCAGTGGCCCTTCATGCTACATCTAGATAGCCCAGAAGACTGGACTTGTCTATACCTTACTGGGTCTGATCATCCAATCTATGTTAGGTCAACCGACGGGTTGGGCCGAGTTTGGCGACTCGGGTCGGATCATGACCAGTACCGAGTCAGAGATTTTTATAAAAATAGTTTTACCCTTCAGAATTTGTGTTGTTTTTTCATTAAGAAGTTAAATGTTGTTCAATGGGATTAAAATAATTTTTTTGGGTGAATAGTAACTTTTATGTTTTTAATCGCGATTTGAGGTAATTAGTGCAATTTAAGGAAAAAATGATATTATAATAAAATGAAAATTCCTAGAAATATGTCCTACCATTATTGGATGTGTCGTGTCCACCCAAGACATCCCATGGGTCAACTTGGGGACCCCATGGAGCCACTTTGGAAGGAAAATGTCATTAATAACTTTTTATTTAATGTTAAAGTAAAAATAACACTAATATGAGTTATTTTACTAAAACAATTTTTAAATGGGGTTATACAAGTCATATTTTTTACTATAAAAATTAATTAGAAAGCTAAAAAAATTTCATACCTCATAGTTTTTTTTATATTTTTATACATTATATAAATTTAATTATTTATGACATCATGATGATGCAGCGATTACCTCATTATTTAACAATTTAAATAAAATAAAAAGATAATGTAAAATCTAAGACCTAAACATGTCAAAAACCTATTTCATGGGTATATTTCGAACCCTTTTAACCTTATAATCGATTTATATCAATGTAGAACATTTTAAATCCGATACTCATTTTAAAATAAAGTAACATTTCATTACATTTCAAGAGTGCCCCTCCTCTCCTCTTATAAAAGGCCACCACCTCTACCACCCTACCGACACATCCAAATACTTTGACTCGGCCAACCCCTGTCCATTTTGTCTCTCCACATCCCTCTATTACTCCTTGAAGCCTTTAATTGTGCAGATGTCTTCCCAAGGAAGCCTTTGAGCTCAAATCAAAAAGAGTTACCCGTTTTAAAGGTATTGTTTTCTCTTGTGTTCTTATGTTTTATTATTCTTCTCCAACCCTCTAAACTCTTTTTATTACTTTCCATTGTAGCGACACCAGTATCTTAAATATACTAGTATGTTTTTAAAATAAGTATTTGAGCTACACTTACACACACCTACATCTAATGGTTAAAGAACGTACTGTTTCTGTGGATGGCGAATTTCTGCCTCATGAAACGATGATTGATCAACATTATTCTAACACCATAAAAGGTGGCCATGAAGATGTCAATATATTTATATATGATATATAATATGTTTATGATTTACTTAAGTTCTGTATTATTCATTTATGTCATACCTTTATGGTTTCCATTATGGGTAAACGCGATATCTTCATTTTAGGAAGTGCGGACTACCGCCCCCTCAAAGTGATTTGATTATTTAATACCATATCTGGTACATATAAAGGATATATTGAATGATATTATATATAATACCATTCTGGAATTATAATACTATCATGTATAATTATTTTTTAATTCCATTAAATATGAAATAGAAATGAAAGTAGCGTTCATGCGTACGTATGGCTTACCATCTCCATCAACGGTGCATTTCATTTATTACCTCTAAATTTTAATGTAATATTATAAACCCATGAATATATTGGATATATATGATATATATGATATATACCTCATTTGTATAAATCTGGATATAATGGATAGATGAACAACTTGTAATTATAAACAGCATACTTTTAACTCAAGTACCAATGATCGTTAATATTACCGTTATTAACTTATATAATTACATAGGGTTAATGAGATGGTAATAAGTTATATAAAAGGAATAATGAAATTAAAAAATGTTCTTAAACAAGTAGAAACAAACTCAAGTTTAGTATTCAGGAGGTTAAAGAACGATCAAGTCAAGTCGGACCCAATGTATGTGACTTTGTCTCAATCTCCATTCATTGAGGCATATTATGTTTTATACATAACTTTCTTTTATAAAGTGTATAAACACCTTTTACATATTTTTTATCCAAAAGGAATATTTTTTATACGAAGCGTTTTACTAAAATACAAAAGGGAATGTTTTTTTCCTACGTATGCGGCGACACCGACTTCTCTGTCGCTGTGACCATTATTTATGATTCGGCTTCCTCTACAAGCCATACCTTTTTTTTAAAGAAAAATAAATACTATGTTTTATTTTTTTTTAATTTTGGTATTGAAAATGGTTTTCATAATTTATTTATATCAATGTGTTGTAATGATATCTTGTGATTGAAATTTGGTAGTGTTATGTTTCCTTTGTGCATGTTTTATTTGATACGATTATGTTATGGTTCTTGGGCATTATTATAAAGATGGGTGGTTCCATGATAAACTAATGGTGGGTGAGCCCGATATAGCTCTCCAATTTATTGGGTAACGCGAAGGAGTTAAACATTATGGTTTCTCTGAAGAGATTTAGGGAATATACTATGATGGGTATTCTAAACGTAACCAAGAGGGTTACTCCCTACGTAATAATGTTATGAATGCCTCAAGTTACCTTTATGTCTTATGATTTCTATGATTTATTCATGAATTGATTAGGTATGTTAAAGTGATTATTTTTTATGAGTAGAGTGTGATTTCATTGATTCTTGTGTATACATATACTAATGTTTCCTTTCCATATTTTTATATCCCTCACTAAGGTTTTTATGCTCATCCCAAGTATTTGAATTGTTTTTCACAGGTCAAGGGAAGGGTACATGATATGATGATAGTGTCAAGGAATTGTCAATAAAGATTCCATGTTTTAGTTTAAATATGTTTTTGTTGATGTGAAAAATGAATACTATCTTTTATGTATCCAGTTTTTTTAAAAGTGGAATGTAATGAATGTTTTATGATATAATTCTCTAAGACTCTAAACCTAAAAAGATCCTCAATGTGTAATCTTGTAATAACTCAATATAAAGTACGTTTTAAGGCTGGGGTCTTATAAAAACATCCATAATAAATGTAGTTTGCACCTACAATAATAATTTTAATAAATAATTGTTAATAAAATAGAAATAAAATGTAAGATCCATGATTTTTGTAACGTATGTTTTTTTATTTTTAAGTTTAATTCACATATTTATTTTTTAATTTAGTTATTCCCACGTCTTTTATAATGGATCATGGGTGTTCTGGGTGTACATGGTAAAAAAATATGAGGAAAATGAGTTCTCTAGGCTTGTTACACTGTTTGACAACGGTTAATACAAACTGTGTGGATCATCCTATGTAACTGTACAACCATGAGAAAATTATTACACTTGGTTGGTGCATGATTAAAATAACCATTCAAATTTCACAAGTAATCGTGTGACCCAACTCTCCCCATATTGTAGCATGTGTGCAGTTTTCACATGGTTTGAGAAACGGTGTGGGTTAACTGTATGGCCCAGTAATGTTGGAATAATTATAAAATCATCCCTTAAGGGATTTTTTACACCAACTCAACACTTTCCTTCTCTTCTCATCCTTCAACCCTAGTTATGATCAAGAACTCTCATGTACTTTTAAGGGTTATTCTCCATCAT
Source organism: Viscum album (assembly GCA_963277665.1). NCBI lineage: Eukaryota > Viridiplantae > Streptophyta > Magnoliopsida > Santalales > Viscaceae > Viscum > Viscum album. The sequence continues at coordinate 665,891,258 of OY728165.1, read as the reverse complement.
CTCTATGTAGTATCATTTTTCCTCTATTAGAGATCGAAGATCTGGGTATTTATAATCTCCTCATCACGTCCATTTCTTGGTTAGGTTTTTTATATTTCTCTCCCCTCATTTAATATTTCTAAAACCCGTATTTTCTATTGAAATCTCGGTAAAAGATTTAAGGGGTGGTTTAATATGGATCAAATACCCCTTTTTTAGTGCGTTTACCAATAGATTTTTGGTATGTGGTGTACACGTTATATCCTGTAGTTTGTTATAGATTTGTGCATGTGTGTTAATATATTTCTATCGTCTTGTTGTGACTTTTTTTAACTTGAGTATGATTTGGAAAATTAGGTGTCTAAATGATTATGGTAACCCCTCACGGTCTATTCCAGATGTGTCGATGATGAATAAAATTTCTTATGATTACCCATGGGGTGCACCAAACTAAACAGACCTTGGAATTGGTAAAGTGTGAAACTGGTATTCTATAATGTAGATCAATTTTTGAACATGTTAATATGTTTAGATCAATTGTAAATTGAATGTTGATAGTTATTATTAGGTTGTTAATGGCTTAAGGAGTTATTTGGAATGACAGAGTAAGGGGTATAATGGTTTCTAGAAGTTGTTTTCCAATGGGTTATTAGTAATGATGATTTTACAAAAAGAATTAGTATATATAAAATGATGAAACTGTTAAATTGGAAATGTCTTGAAAATTTAAGAACATGTGAATGGATTTGCATAAGGTAGTTGGTAAATATAAGGAATAAGGGAATACATGGGAATTATGTGGTACACCCAATTTGATGAATGTGATAAAGTGGTCTTATTAAGTAATATAAGAATTGTACATGAAATAAAAATGTGGGAAAATTCATGTGAAATGATAAATGGGATAAAAAAGCTAATGTTTGGGAATTGATGAATAATGACTAATGATTGAATGTTGTTAATATACATGATGGTTTATGGATCATGAATGGGAATTGGGATTTACAGTAATGTAATGTAAATGGAAAATGTGTTATTGTTTGTGGAATAGAATTAAATTTCATGATTATGGATATAAAATACAATTTAATTTTCTTTTTCTGGTGATGGGGTACGTGAGGGGTGGGATTAAGGACTGAGGATCCTACTATGGTTCGAGTTTGGAGTGATGCTACAACCCATCCTGATATGCGTGGTGAATATATATATTTATATATATATTACCATGTGCACATGTCATGAGGTGTGGAATAAAAGACTAAGGATCCTCCCATGGTTCGAGCTGGACTGATTCATTATCTCCACCTCCAATGACTGGGTTTGGGAAACAGAAAGAGATATATTCCGCTAAATGTTTCAATCCACCAGGAAAGATCCATCGAGGTGAGCATATTGTGATGTTCTGATATGTTTTACCTAGTTATTTTGGGACGTATTTATTCCCTTATGAAAAATATAAAATTCCATGAACATTGTATGAATGATGTGAATAAATTAATTATACACGTATTTATTAATTATGAACTAGTAATGAAAGAGACATTATGAATTCGATCCTTGGTTAGTAATAGGTATGTAGAGATTTTTCATAAGTGGACCTTGAACATTATTTCCATTACCAGTTATTTATATATACGTGCATGTACAATATGTAGGACTATTTATTTTTAGACACCATTGTTGTTGTTTTATTGGGTTGTACTCACACCCTACCCGGGACAGCAATGGATACACAAGTATATTTCAAGATTTCAGGTCACAAAAATGAAAGGGCATTATACTTGGGAGTTGAGTTTGAAATAAGACATGCATTTATGAGGTTACAAACACGGATTTTGGGGAATTTTTTTGATTTTCATTTTTTTCTCATTTTATGTTTGGATTTCTTGTAATTGTATATTGAAATGGCATATTTAATATTCAATTTGGTTTGTACCTAGATGCAAAAAAGTTATTTATACACCATTTATTAGTTAATGTTATCTCATTGGTTTTATATTTTTACTATTGTGGATTACTCTGACTAAGAGGGTATAGTCTCCCCACATGACTCATAAACTCTTGCTAGTAGTTGGATGCCTCTAAAACATGATAAGGAACACTTGAGGTCATATGAATACCTGACATAGAGAACCATTTTAGTGGTAACAGATTAGGGTATATAACAAAGTGGTAACATAAGAGGTAATTTTTTATGAACTACTATTTTGTAATGGTATATAATTGGTTAATAAGGTGTCGTCTCTTAGTAATGATCGTGTTCCTATGATTAGACTACCAATGTTTGAGGGAAACTGAAGTCACTCACGATGGAAATTGTTGTTCATGATTTCTGTTGTTATATTTCAATGATATTTCACAATTGTTTGATGCACATGTTCTGTGATTTTACTGACTTATGATATTTCTATTGATCATAATGGAATGAGGTTGATAATTCATGCATCATATTTGGAAGCTTAGAATATAGGTGGAATGCATCATGTTATGCACACATTGGAGAGGTGTGCAGGTCAGAGAGAGTATAATGTATTTTACTTATAGAAAAAACATGATGGAAATGGTTCTAAATATGGGAAGTGAATGTGGATAAATGGAAATAATTAAATGGATATTTAACTAATAACTTTTATAAATTAATGTTTTTACCAGGATAAAATTTTGGGTTATATAAAATTGTAAAGGGTGAATAGAATTTGGAAGATAAATATTTTATTAAGTAAGGGAAAAAATTTTCATGAAATTTTCTTAATGAAATGATTAAATGAGTTAAAATTATGGTGAGAATATGGTTTGAGATGAGAAATGGTCTTAATAAAAATGATTCATGTGTAAAATATAAAATGGAATGAAGTTATGTTTGATGAGTGACTTGTGATTAAGAGATTTGGTTAGCCCCATGTTGACCATGACCCATGGTAAGAAGAGTTTAGGGTAGTGGTAGGGATAAGAACATATGTGTTATTATATTTAATATGGATTCAGATTGGGAATGTGAGGTAGTGGAATCTCTTGTAGTATTCATTACCAATTTTACATCCATTGAGATAATTGTTGATGAATATTTTTGGGGAATATTAAATTTAGTATGTAGGGGTTTTGATAAATTTGGTTGTGTATAATGTTTTAGTGTTTGATACTTTTGGTGTTCCACTTTGAGTCTTCAGATAGGTGGTGGCCTAGAGGTCTTAATGTAATGTTTGGTAATTTTAATGTAGTAATCTGTATTGTTTTTAATTGTGTGTGTTATACTATGGGGATAATAATGAGAGTCTTGGTTTTAGTTTCATTAGAGATGGGTGTTGCTATGGGTTTCATTCCCCATTTGGGTTTACGCCTTGTGAGTTGTATCGGAGACCATAGAGTGGTGGTTTTAGATCGTGGTGTTGATGTATGTGTATGATTACCTTTGGTCTGTAAAATAGATAAAATGGTTTCTTGGTGCACTAGGCACATTTTGTATTAGAAAGGGCATGAGATTACCTTTTTCAAACATTGATTCATTCGTAACTCTATGTCTGTGTGAATCAATTGTTTTTTCCTTCCTGACACCAATTTAAGGATCCCATATCACTCAACCATCATGTTTTCCTAAAAGAGAGGTCGGAAGGGTCCCCTACTGCCCATTAATTTTTGTCATATGGGTGGTGTATAAAATTGATAGTTGGATGTGGAAGGTGAAGTATAGTGTGGGATATCCTAGAGTAATAATTGGTAAGGTAGATTATAAGGTGATGTAACTAGAGTTGTGTTGATGAACTGAGAGTTTTAGGTAATTCAATGGTGACCTAAGGGAAGGATAGCCTGGTGATGTGGGTTATAATGAATAAAAGTCATGGTGAATGCTTCAAAGAGGAGATCAATGAATATGAGTAAATTTATGCTTCATTAAAATTAATTACATTGATGCCTGACCCGTTAGTTGGACGAAGGTTAAAGAATACCTCATCATAATTTATCAGGAAAAATGGACAAAGATGACTGAAGTACAATTAGATTAACTTATTGGATGATTACACCCAAGGTTATGGTGATCACCTAAATAGGCTTGTTTATATGAATAGTTTGGTTGTATTGTGATATGATTAAAATGACTATTGGATAATGTGGATGACAAATCAAGAGGCATGGTTATCTATGTAAGTGGGTGTTGGGATATTATAGGTAATGGTTATCTTTGAGGATTTAAATTTTTTATTGTAATAGTCGATGAAATGTGAGAAACCATGGGGTTTCATGTGGATCAATTGAGGTCATTCTATGATAAGTCACAATTTATAATTGGATAAGAATTTGACATTATTTATAATTCCAAAATAAGTAGAATTGTCATCCATGAAATAGATAGTTTTTAACTAGTTTAGTGGACCATCGTAATCAGTACATAACTGTTAGGGTTAAACAAAATGAAATAATGTAGTGTGATGGAATTAAAACCATAGGGAATTTTGTTTTATGGTTACATGATAAATGGTCATAGGGTGGTGGTGGGTCTCAATTCGTAATCACAAATGAGAAGTGGTGGTTAAATACTTATGAGAGGTGTGAAACCTGGAAGACTGAAATCCTTGGAGGATCATGTTGTTCTATCATAGTATGATTCACATGATATAGAAATTTTATTTTGTGTTCTTCAGAAACTTCATAGCATACCTCAACTAGTGACGATCATGTCCAACATCTTGAAATAAACCCATGTCTGTTGAGAATCGGTTACATTAAACCTATCTACATGAATGTGTTTTGGTTGGATGAGGGGTCTCATGATTTTTACGGGCATGGGGTGGTATACCTAATTTGGGATAGTGGGATTCATTCCATCTATGGTTTCTGGTGAAGTCCATGAAATGGTCTGATTTTTGAAAAATGTCCTGATTTCTACCAATGGATGTTGGGAGTCAACACTGGTTGATGTTTAATCTCTTATTCATCAGAAGGTGGGAAAACCATCTCTATATTTTAGGTTCTATCTTTTTATTGGGTGTGATCCATGGTGATTTAAATCACATTGGGAGAGTAATGGTAATGAAACACCATAGGTGGGGAGTGAGGAGTCCTTACTCAATATGAGGAGGATAATACAGAGTTGAAGTAGTGGCATCATGATGCTAATATGAAACATGTAAGGAGAATGATGGGTCTCTCAAAAAGACTATGTGGTCCTTAACTAACTTTTTTTTTATCCAGTAATTTCTTTTGGGATCATGGTGGTTTTGAACGAAATTGTGACTCTATTTTTTAGTGAACTATAAGTACTCTGAGATGTAATGTTAGTATGTGTAAAGAGATACTGAGTTCTATAACTATAATATAAATAAAGAATAGGCTTGGGAAAGTGCCCTTATATTTTTTTATAATGATGAGATGTTTCAAGGAACCTTTTCTATGTGATGTAGTGTGATACGGATGGTGAATCTATGCATTCTAGTATGACTCGAAATGGAAAACTAAACTCGACTCTGATCAAGGGATGAATGTAGAGAGTGGTAAATAAAAATTTATGGATTCCTTCGAAGGATCATTGTATTTAAAATTTCATTATATAATTTAGTGAGAACATATCCTTATTCAGTTATTCTATGAATTGTAGGGAACTATTGTTGGGAATGGCGATTGAGACAATGGAGTCGATGATGGTTTCGAGGGTAGTGGTGACATGATGAAGGTATTCTCTTAGAAGCCATAGAAGGATCTCAATGATAATGTTAGGTATGATGTGAAATTAGATTTGAAGTTTTGTTGGACATTAATCAATATTTGCGGTTCTAATTATGTGATGACGGTGGTGAGAACCATAGAGGATTAATGGTTGGTTCACAATGTGATTGGAGTTTTGGGTTGGAGGGACAAGAGTGGTAACTGTTTGGGTGAGTTGTTCGGGTAGCGATCATTGTCACGGGTTTAATCGATCGAGTACCAATGATATTTTGTTGGGTGTTGATGTATAGTTGGGGAATAGAATATTCAAGAAAATATTTTTGGGAGGATCTTATTTTTTCTTCCAGGTAAAATATGGTTTTTTCATCATTAGAGTTTGGAAAATATAGGAAAAATGACCCCAACATATTTGGGTCATGAGTAGTGTAGAGGATCAGATTATTGGATGGATGATTGGATCTTCACAGAATGATATAATGTTGTGTTCTAAGTTTCAATGTGTTGTAATTTAGGACCTTTTTCCAATTTTTTCACTTTAATGATCGAGTTTTTGTTTTGTGGTTAAAGTTTATGTATCCTTGAAAAGTATCTGGTTCATGTTGGGGGATGTAGTGAGGATGTATTGCGGGTTGAGAATGTTTCATGGTTCACTTTTTTGTGCAAGAAATTTTAATTTTATTGAGAAACATTGAAAATGGGTATGGAAAGGTGGGCCTAGTGTCAAGACATCTTGTTACAAAATCTCATTGGTTCCCGGGAAGATCATCTTGATGATAAAGTGTTATAAGGTGGAGAAGTTATAACATCCTATATTTTTTAAGGTATGTTTTTCTTTATGGTTAAGTAAGGTATGCTTTTATTTATGTCTAAGTTTATGTAACTTATTTATCTAAAATAATTATTCCTCTAATTTTATATGAAGACTCGGGGGTGTTTTGGGGGATTGGGGCATGGACGAATTGGAAAAAATAGCACTTTGAGCATGATGCATGGTTTGCCAAAAAACTGTGCAATCAATGCGAAGCATAATATGTAAGTGTGCAGCCATGTGAAGAGGATTACACATGGTGGGTGCACAGTTACAATAGTTTGGTAGAATTCCCTGGTAACCATGAAATTCTGTTCACATGATATACCTCCTCTCCTCCACTTCAAACCATAGTTATGAACTTGAGATCATATGTGCATCCAACATTTATTTTCCATCATCCATATGTCATTTGGAGTTTCATATGTTGCAGATCGAAGATCCATGTCATTCTAATATCCTCTATTCTTGCTTGTATTGGTTTGGGTTTTCATCTTTTATCCACTACTTTAGAATCAATTAAACAATTATTTTTTGAGGAAATCTAGTTTAAATCATTAATTTGTTTTTGATTCCGGATCTATGACCTCATTTGGGAGTTTTTTTCCAAATGATTTGAGTTATGTGGTATATTGTAATATCCTACCTTTTGGAATACATTATTTCATGTGAGTTGATATCTTTCCTTCCTCTTGTTGTGCATTTTTTACCATGAGAACGATTAAGTAAATTGATTGTATAAATGATTACGGTAACCCCTCTTAATCCCCATAGGATGCATCAAGAATGAATTGAATGTCTTTTGGTCACCCATATGGTACGTTGACCATATATGACCAAGTAATTACTAATATAAAGTGATAAATTATTGTGTGATAACAAATATCACTTTTGGAACATGTTAATGTGTTTAGTATAATGGTAAATATTATTTTGCTAGATATTCTGAGGATGGTAATGGCTTAAGTGGTTATGTGGAATGACTTAGTAATGTACTAATTGGGTTAAAGGAGATGGTGTCAAAATGGTTTTGAGATATGTTGAGTTTCCCAAAATATTTTTTATATATAAACTGATGATAGTGTTAAATTTGAAATGGCATGTGAGTTGAGAAACTTGTGAATGGAGTTTCTTAAGAAAATTGATAAATAAGTAAAATGCAGGAATAAATGGGATTACAAGGAACACATAGTCGGTTGAATGTGATAATGTGGTTGTGTTAACAGATATATGAGTTTCAATTGAAATTAAAAAGTAAGAAAATGAATTTTAAATGATAAATTGTATAAAAATGAAAAATGTATGGTAATTAATGAAAAATGACTAATGAGTGAGAAGCACTAAATATACATGATGGGTTAATGCATGAGGATGGTCATTGCGCTAAAAAGTTATGAAATTAAAATGAAAATGTTTTAATGGAGGTGGAATAGTAATAACATCCACGTTGATGGTTATAGAATAAAATTTTTATTTTTATTGTTTGTGTTTCTTTGAGATATGGTATGTGTGGGGCTGGATTAAGGATTGAGGTTCCTCACGTGGGTTGGGTTTGGACTGATGCTTTAACCCACCTTGATATGTGTTGTGAATATATATATATAGGAATGTGCACAAGTATTGAGGAGTGAGAAATAGGACTAACGATCCTCCAACAGGTAGAGTGGGACTGATACTCTTTCTCCACCCAAAATACACAAGTTGGGGAAGGGGGAAATGCTATATTTCCCAAACTGTTTCATTCCACCATAACTTTGGCATCAATGTTATCATATTGAATTATTATGAAATGTTATCCTTAGTTAGTTAGGGAATTATTTATTCCATTATGAAAATTGAAAAATTCAATGAACATTGTGAGAATAATGATAATTAATAACTTTTTCACTACATTATTGATGATGCAATATTAATAAAAGATACATAATTAATTGGATCGTTGGTTAGCAATAACTATGTATAGATTTTTTACTAGTGGACCTCAAATATATTTCCATTAATTGTAATTTTTTATACCTTCATGCACAATCTATTAGACTAGATATTTGTAGACACTATTGTTGGTGGCATGCTGAGTTATACTAACACCCTCTTTAGGCCACCATTGGATACCCGAGTAGATTTCATTCTTGCGGGGTAGTATAAGGGAAAGGTCCATAATCTAGGGAGTTGAGTTGGAAAATTCACATGCATGGATGAGTTTCCAGACTTGGATTTAGTACTATGTTTTAGATTTCCATTATTATTCATATTTTGGGTTTTGTTCACTTGGAAATGTAGCATGACATGGAATATTTACTATTGGTTGTGGTTTGTACTCAGTTTTGAAACGGTTATTTTTTTCATGGATTATTTCTCATTATCTCCATTTTTTATATGTTTAATGTTGTGTAATAATATTACTAAGATGGTATAGTCTCCCCACATGAATCTTAGAACATTTCCAGTAGTCGGCGACCTCTAGCATACGGGGAGCCGTGCTTGAGGTCATGTGACGACCTGGCATAGGGCACCCGTTTAGTGGATCCTGGGTTGAGGACGTTACATAAAATGTTATAAATATGTAATATATGGTATGATATATCATAATAAGGATATATAAAAAAATTATATTAGAAAATTATTATATAGAGGTTCAAATTTTTTTCTGCAATATATTATTTGTTGCAAGATTTTTATTTTACAATATAATTTATTTTTGGAATTATTTACAGTGTAATTATATTGACAAGAAAACATATAGATCATAAAATTTAAACACCCTATAATTTTATGCATGCTATTTATTCATATAATTGTTTTATATTATTTCCATTAGAAACCATTGGTTCTAAAAATTATATAGATTTTGTTTTAAAAAAAGATGACATTATTTTATCATTTGTCATCAAACATATAATTCAATGTCTATGTTCATCAAAAACCTTTTGTCGATTTATTTCCTATACAATATTTTTTTCCTATGATTTAAATGAATCATCGTAATGAAATATTTTCAATATTAGTTTTTTTAATTTGTTTGGTAATTTTTGAAAATAATATTTCCTTTTTACATTTAAGTGTGAACATAATTTCATATTGATAATGTTGATCAATTATTTGAATATCTATTTAAAATTTTCAAATTTTCTATTAAAGTAATATATTTATCATAATATTGTGTCAATTTTTAAATACTAATTTTTTGTTTTAAAAAATTAATTTTTTTATCCTAATGAAATATTGTAGTGATGTTTTAATGGATTTTCACATATCTGATATCATTCTTAGGGTTAATTGGGGTTTATTGAGGATATAATCCCATTATACCATCATTATTATATATATGTATGTTGAATGATTATGGTGATGAGATGAATATGAAAAAAATTATTCCATGGATTATTCTAGGATGATATCATGAGTTCTCTATATTCTTATGATGTACATATAAAAGTATTTTGATTTTGTTAAGACTAGGCCTAGAATTATACATACCTCAAATGCAATGGGTTCTAATTAAGGTGTTGTGAAACTCCTAGAACATGGAGGGGTTATGAAAATAGTAAAATATGGTAGTGTTAACAAACTCCAATAATATGATACACATAAATATATATAGGATACTATTAATAGAACATTGGAATTATCCTACTAGGGTAATTACATGATTAATGTATGATTCAAAAAATATTATTATGAAAATTCATATCATTGAGAAAAAACTAATATTACATGTTCAAGTACTAAAAATATGTTATCATTCCTCATGATTAATATATCATGTGTCCTCACTACTATAAATAATGTCATATGAAAAGCTATATTTTATACCGTGCCTCATATTTATGATATATGAAAGATACAATATGAACATTTATATATTAAATCATAATATCATACACTTATTATTTTTATATTCTTACATATGATCATTTGTTGATATATATCATTTTCACCCATACTCACCATCTATGCTCGCCCTTTCTTATGTTTTTTCCAGAAAATAATGATTTATTGTATCTTGGGTATACCAATTAAGGGTACTGTGTGAGATGAATTATTTGGATATATTTAAGATCATTACAAAAAAATAAGTTTAGATTTTAGTCTTTAAATTCACCAAACCATTACAATTATGGGGTGTTAATAGTTATGTTCTGTATTGAATATTAATCTAAAATGATGTAATATTAATGGTATTTATTATTGGGTCACCTCACAATGAAATTCATGGTCTATCACTAATGTGTGTATACGTGATATCTCCATTGGATCTATCAACCCATTCATCCTTACCAGACTACTATCAACTCTTTAAAACATGGGGAATCAATGGTGTCTTATAATACATCATAAGAAAATGGACCACATTATAAAGGGTGTCTTGATAGTCCATATGCCTCATATGGTAATATTTAACTGGATAAAAAATCAATACATAGTCATAAAACCCTAGTTCATTTCAATGTGATTTATTTACATGAAATGGTATAAGAACTAATTTTTTGAGGTAGGTATTGTGCATGTAAGAGGAGCTATTTATGTTCCATTTTTTTTGTTTATGTGATGTATCCAAATGTAGTTATATATATCTATTTATTCTGAATTATATTGGAAAATTATATGATGGATTGTACCATGTATAATCAATTCGTTTATATGCCTTTGAAAAATATATATATATTCATTATTACCACATTATATTAGAAATATAAAAACCTAACATGAAAAATATTTCTTTCATCCTTGAATTAAATTTAACGGTCTCATTAATATATCAATGGGAAAGGGAAAAAGTAATGTGTGTTCAAAAATTATAAGTATGTGAAATAGTACAATGGAAGTAGTCATGTTTAATAATTTATAAAAACATGGTAGAGTAAATAATCAATATATATATATATATATGAAATTAAATTAAAAATAGTAGACTCAAAAATATTTACATGTAATATAATTTAATTACATTGACATTATAATATAAAATTATGATGAAGGAAATTTATAACTTCATAAATATATGGTCTTAAGTTCATGTACATAGCTATAACATAATTAATATTAGAGTGATGGCCTTGGACACCGAAAATGAATTATATGGTTGGGTATACATGAATTTCCTAATAATACACAATTACATTAAAAATTCTCTTATGGATAAATCCAATTTTTTTATGAGACATATAAATTCATTGATTTGATATATATAACTAGACCCCAATCATCACATTCACTTCATTTAAACTCCTTTTGTAATGAAGGATTAAAAAATAATTCTCAAAATTTCTTACAAATAAAAATTACCTCTATTATATCACAAATATAAAATATTTCCCTAATAAATTAAAATAAATTATTACTAATATTCTATAAATATATTCTATATAATGAAATTACATTATATTTAAAAAACCCAATGTTGGGGAAATGATTTTTTTTAAAATCCATAATACATAAAATAAAAACATGGTGGATTAAATAATGTTTAATGAAGTGATGGATTGTTATTTTTAATGTTATTAAGTCAATATTAAAGACCACAAACAATAAAATTTTATAGAATAAATAGAAACCATAAACGTATCATAGAAATTACCATTGAAAATATAAAGGTTTCATATCAATATAAAAAACACATAATCATAATCAATCTAGAGAAAAAAAGGTCGGTATCATTAGATCTTATCTCTAGTGATGAATCTGAAAAACCAAGGTTATTGACATTGAGGAAAAATAATTTTAAGATAAATATATAAAATATAATTTAAAAATTTTAAATATATACACCTTTGGAATCATAAAAATCATAAATTTTAAAAATAAAAACAATCATTGAAAATTAAAATGGAAACCTTTAAAGGATTATTCTTAATAATGAACAATTTTGATGGTGGGAATATTTTTCCATTTGGTAGATATTAAAAATTATTGTTCCTTTAACAGTATATGTAAAAATTCCAAATTACCTCATTGGAAAAATAAAAAATAATTTTACATATAAAATTTTTAAAATAAAGATATATTTTTTAAAATAAAATAAAATAATAAATTGATCTTAAAATGAATAATATTGAATAAAATATAATGCACATTGAAATTCACGAAAATATTCACAGACCAAACTGGAAATATAGTATACATTTCCTGAAAAATTATTCCAGATCATTTCAAATACCATAGATATGAATAATTGGATAAAAACAAGAAAAACTCATAAATAATCGAAATATATAAAATTATACGGTGTTTAAGGATAGCATGTTATAAAACTATATGAAAAAATTAAACATCCCAAATATAGAATAAAAATGATTTTATGAAATAAATCATTACTTATTTTGTATCACTTGAATAAATTTGTCTAAAAAGAGTTGAAACGGATTAAAAACCTCACATACCATAAATAATGTGTAATTGATTATATAAATTATCTAATGGGATATATAAACACCATTTATAATAAATTAGTTGTGTAATGAAAAACATGTCTTTATTAAGGGGAAGGAGATAAACTTACCCTTACCTCAAGGAAATCATTATTTTTTTGAACTCTAATTATAATTTATAATAAAATATTTATTATATATATATATAATATTTTCATATTTATCATATCAAATATAATGAATTTAGAATATTATATCTAACATTTATCCAAAATTCATTATTAAAATCATCATCGTTAGTGTTAAATTTTATTTATATATATATATATATTGGTTTAAGTGTATCAACACATCAATACCGGTCATGATTTCATCATATAAAACATATTTTTTCTGAAATAAATTTTATATTTATACACTAAATACAATTTTATAACAATACAAATGTGTGATTCATTAAAAATGAATCACACCCCTTCATGTAGGTGGTAGTATGCACATAATCCTAAATGATGTTATCATTTTCATATAGATAAAATTGTAAAAATTTATTTAATAAAGTATAATATAGAAATATTAATTATTTCATTACTATATTATATATTAATTTAATCCATCTTATTAAAAATCCATGTGAATCTTTTTATAAAAATTAAATACATTGCATAATGAGGTTAGTAGTCGAAATGTATAGAAAATCAAAGTGTTTTTTTATATTGGAAATAAAAAGTGAATAATATGGGTTTTGTTAAAAAAATATAGAGATTTTTGTATATTTTAAATACTTATTGTTTTATTTATCAATGAATTGGATAAATTAATGGATTTAGTAGGATAAATAAACTGAAATAATTGGGTTATTTGTTATATCTCTTCTTTTGGAATCCTCCTTTGGTGTACATAGTAACCATTAATAGGACGATCTTAGAGTATTAATGTTAGATCTATAACGTAGATATCGATTCTAGAATGGTATTTGGGTATTAATTGTATCTACTAAAAGGATAATAAAGTGTGAGGAAAAAAAGATATTTGCTTCCCTTTTATATGTGAGTTGGGTGACAATATTATGGATACATGAAATATTAAGATTAAATACATGTCCATATCATTACATACGGAACAGAAGCTACATATAATTTAATATAATGTAATTAAATTTGAAATTAATTCAAGAAATAATTCTGGGTAAAAATTAAGTTAAATTTTTAACCTTATCTTTTGGGAATAACCCCTTAATTAATCCCATTTACCTTAATTACAGAAACTAATTATTCAATGTATAAGGTAAATAAAAGTAATATTAAAATTTAAAAATTGAATATTTATTGATAAATAATTATAGGTTCAATATTATCCCATCAATTTGATATATTTTATAAATATTTTTAAATTCCAAAAATTTAAGAAAAATTTATTAATTCAATATAGATTAAGGTAGTTTTTTATAAAATTCACTAAATTTTACATTAAAAAATAAATATAAAAATGAAATATGAATAAAATTATATGAAAAAAATGAATAATTTATTATTATCAATTTAATTAAATTAAATTAATAATTCTTCTAAAACATATTAATTTTATTTTTTGTAATATAAATTATTAGATTTTCTTACTACTTTTCCAAAGCATAGTGTTAGGATTTTATAAGCACATTTAAAAATTATTGAATCAATAAAAATTTGAAATTCATAAAAATCATTAAACTTATTTAATAATATATACTATGTCATTTTATAATCATTCATAATTTACTTCAATATTGAAAAATTTAATTTAGATATTAAAAGAATAATTCTGAAAATATATTTTTACATAATGTTATGTAAATTTTGTTACTAATGAAATCTTGAACCAAAATCCAATGTATAATTTTAAATGATTATTCTAGAGATAGTCTACTCATAAAATGACATAAATTATTGATTTTTTGTTTTTTTAAAATACCATCTAATAGTTTTATCCTAATTTGACCCATTTTTCCTTTTAAATTAATATCTAATGTTTATTATGATTACAATGATTTATGAAAAATAAATTAAATGACATATTTAGGAAATTTGAACAACATGATTCATAATATTATTCTAATTATTAATAATTATATTTATATAATATTCATAAATTATTTTTCATATTTTTCACACAAGTAAAACAAACTATTTTTTTGAAAAAATATCATTTAAATCCTAAAAAAAATTCAACACTAAAATATTGAATTATTTTGACTACTAGAAAAATATTTATGTTATTATTATTGGAGTGATACTTATATTAATTAAAATTAATTTTTAAATAGAATATTAATTATTATCTTTTAGAAAATAAAATATTGTTTTCATTAAATTATTAATTATTAATACTGAACAAAAAATAAATAATTTTAGAAAAATTAAAAAAAACCCATCAAAAGATAATATTTTCTTGATGGTTTCTAAAAATGTGTTCATTTTGTAAAAGAAAATATCTATAAATAATATAAACTAAATATGATATCCCAATTATTAAATTCAAAATTTTAATTTCCTGATGAAAAATACTAAAAAATGTATAAAAGGAATTTATTATTATCCATTTCATAATAATTGTATTCAGATTAATGTTATAATTAAAAATTTTGTTAATTGACTTTATTAAGGAAAGAAATTTTTATTAATACATTATAATTTAGTTATTCAAATTCATTTCCATTATCCCTGTGCATAATTTTTTAGAATTATATTTACATTTTAGTAATTAAATTTTTTTAGGATCATTGTTCCATGTGGTATGAGCTATAAAACATAAGGTAATTTTAAAGGAAATTATAAAATAATGAATTGTGTAGTTACATTATGACCTCCAAAAAGTAATTGAATCTTCTGAATTTTAATTCCTCTTTAATAATAATAGCATTCCATAATAATAAAATTGATGTTAGAATTTATCATGAGAATGAATTTATTGGTTATTAAAAAAATTAACAATCCCAGATTTTATTTTATGTCATTTTTAAATTAAAAAATATAATAGCTTATGTTGCACACAACACCGTGTTTAGAACCACAATTTACTATTTAAAATGTGAATGTTATAACCCAAAAACTAAATTAGTGGGAATTAATATTATTAACAAAATTATGAAATTTATATTATTAAATTTATCCATATGATTTTTATTGGAATAAGATAAGAAAAATCAAAATTTTCTCATACACGACGATATTTTTCTAAAGGCATATTTTCCTCCAATTAATGGAACACCAATTTTAAAATTACATTTTGAAATTTTTTTAAATTATTTAAAATAAAATATATATAATTTTTAAAATAGTAATGTCAATCTAATCTTGGGATTAAATTTTTTTCTTTTTCTGAAAATAAACATTTTTCAATTAGTAATGAAAAATTCCATTTTTTTATAATACATTAAATTTAATTATATTTAAATAATATATATGACTTTAATTTGATATAACCTATGAAATAAAAAAAATTAGTTTTCACATAAATTAAAAAATTCTATATTTATATCATTGAATAATTAAATAAATGAAATATAAATAATAAATTAAATATAGGTATTTCTATGACATGTTAATGTTTATTTACAATTTAATAATCAATATAATTATTTAAAAAAGTATTTTCAAAAAAAATTCATTATATATTTATATTTACTTTTCCAATGATTATATAATAATTTTATGATACCTTAAATAATTTTTTAATGTGCCATAATATTAGATATAATTTTAAATTAATTATTTTTTTAATAAGTTACGAATTTTATTAAAAAGTATACTTCTCCTATTTAGATAATTATTTTGGAAAAATTGATTACATTTTTTAATTATTTACATTGATAAATGGTTTTGGAGAATTTTTGGTATTTTTCTAAAACGATTTATTTTTTTGTGAATGATGAAATATAATAATTTACGATATTTGACAAATACATGAATTTTTGTGTCATTTATGATGTATGGATGATTTAGGAACCATTATCTAGAAACATAATTCTTTTTATATTATTTATTCACAGTAATCAAAACTATTCATAGTCTTCAGCTAAAATAATTAACTAACGAAAATAAAATCAAAATAAATCCATTGCATCCTCTATAAATATCAACACTTCTACTCACACCATCTAAGGCATTTAGATTGCTAATTTTTTCATCAAAAATCTCTTAAACCACTATTATCTTCATTTTCGTCTTTCTAGTCCACCCAAAATACAATTTCTAATCACATAAGGAGGTTTTCAAGGTGATAACAGTCAAGAGATAAAACATTCTCTATCATTCAATTTCATTTCATTTCATATTCATACATCACATCTCATGTCCAACGTATCATGATAAATACAGTATAATATATATAATTAAACTTTATTATGTCAATGGTATAACCACCTTCAATTCTCTTCTCTTCCATTTTCTTCTAAAAATGAAAACATCATCGTGACGTATCAATTCACCTCCTTCGTGGACTGGGATTTTTCATTTTATAATACCACCTTCAATTATGTTTATAAAACCATTAAAATAGTAATATTTTTTAAAAATATTTATTAAAAATTATTTAGTGTAATGGAAATAGTATATATATATATAATATTACATAATTAAAAAAAATAGTGTATGATGATAAAAAAGATGCTAAAATAATCTAATTGAAAATAATTAACATTTTATGTAATGATTCATCCTCATTTCTAAAAATAATTTTATATAAGACCATTTAATATAATTATATTGAATTTATAACATATAAGTTCAATTCTAATAACTAATCCCATTTTACATGATCGTTAATACATGTACGCAAATGAACCAATCATGAAGACCATGGAAACGAACACTTCCAAATGGAAAAATCGAATCATATAACTCATAAAAAAATTAATTAAATACAGTTAATAAAATTATAATAAATAAAATAAATTCATAATATATTATAAATTAAATTATTTATTAGTATAATTCTATTTTACAAGACATTATGTTTAAGTTCAGACCAATTTCGTACATAAGGTAAGGGTTTTTTCATCTAAAATTGTTTTCTATGAGATGTGCCTTATTCATCACTTATTTCGTTCTATGTGGTGTATGTATTATTCGCTATGATTTTCATATAATAAATTCTTTAATCTTTATTATATTAACTGTTTCATTTTATTATTATTAATTTTATGGGTCATACGATTCGATTGATGACAAAGTGCTAAGGGATTCTCTCAGAATCCTTATTTTTCTTCACGTTACGATATATCTCTCTTCATACCAATATAATTATTATTTATTTTTATGTATTCCTCATAAAATAAATTTTTAAGTTCCAAAAATATATACCAAGATCAATTATTCTATCTCTAATGTATAAATACAATAATTCAAATTTTCATTTTCAATTCAACTTAATTAGAATGCCAAATTTAAAAAGACATCACAATTTCATTCCCATTTTCAAATACACTCCATAATATATTTTAAGACACCATTATTTTTATGAAATAAATTTTTTTATCATATAAATATATCTATTTTAATTTTTTTTTTCTGAAAATAATTATTCTATTTTATACTTTTAACGATTATTTAATATTTTCCCTTAAACCTCAAAGATATGGATCATTTAGAATGTTTCTTGAAACAGACTTTTTAAATGTTTTCATTTCAATTTGACATAATTTTTCATGAATCAGGAATGTATTTTTTTGAATCCATTATTTCTAAAATATTATTAATTTATAATTTGTATAAGACTTTTACACATTTATTTTACATTGATATTTATTTTATTAACTGGGAAAAGTTTGATAAAAATGTATCTTTTATTTAATACGAATATGTGATGACTAGGTTTATTATTGATTAATTAAATTCATTATTTGATATATAAGGAATTGTTTTTACAAAAGTAACATGGGTTGGAGACTATTTAATGAAAACCCTATGGGTTGGGCCATGTTAATGAAAGCATGATGGGTGGGGGTGATTATAGATTCCCCCTTGTTGCATCAGTAGTCTCATGAGTTGAAATAATTATGAAAAAGAACCATTAATGTGTGTTTACTTATATAATCAGATGGGTTCCTATACATAGACATAATTTTTTTATGGTAGTGGTTCATCTTCTAGATACATGACTCCAAATATTGAATCATTCCATTTATTCAATATATATTTATAATTATCCATGATATTTTCACTTTGAAAAATTATATGGATTAATTTTTATTCTAATATTATTGATTGGAATGGTTTTTAGTTACTTATCTTTTCATTTTTATTATACATATTGATTCAAATTATCAACTATCGTATCGAACCATTATATAGCATTTGAGCTCATCCTTTTATTTGTTTTCTTTCCTTGTGTTATGAAGATAAAAACTTTTAATAAGTCTCAATGAAGTAATTTTTATATTATTTTATATTCTATGTTTAATTAAAAATTTTATTAAGGTACAATGTATTTATATACTTCTTCACGACTATGAAATGGATCATTCCTTGGTGATATGATCATATGTATCTATTCCATTATTAAAAAAACCACCGACTTGAGGCTAATAGGGTTGAGACAGTTACAGTTGGTATCGGGAGAATTATAGAATAAATCATGGGAACTAAATTTATGAATTCCTAGATTAGTGAAAATTAAATACTATAGACATTGAGGATAACTAAATATAAACATCCCAAAAAACCATGTTTATGAAATTATCAACGCCTTAATTTTTCAATTAATGTAAAGGATTTCTATATTTTTTGGAATATAAATTATGTTTCATAATGATATGATGTAATCTAGTTTATAACATCATTTAGATATGGTTTTTGTTTTAATGACATGGAACCTAACAAATGTATGCCCTAACAGTAAAAACGATACAATCCCATATGGTATCATTCCAATATTTTGAAGGAAGTTATTCTCCAAAAACATATCATCACATTAAAATATAGTTTCATGTGTTAACGAGACAAAAAATTAATCTATAAATATTATGAATTCATAGGGATGTATGAGAAAAAGAGTAAATCTAGGGAAAATTTGGATGAAGGAATGAAGTGAAATAAGTATTTTATCACATGTGAAAATTGTGTAAATAAAGACCATGGTAATTTCTTTAAAAGGAATGGGAGTTTACTATAATTGTAAAGGTAAATGAAAATTTTATTATTATTTAAATTATTAAAAAAACATATACTTAATACACTGCATCAATGGTAAATATATGAGAATATAAAAAACAAAATAAATTCATAAATTAATTTTTTGTCTTATTGTTTTATGATAATTCTAGGTTACCTTCAATAAATTTTCAATGTGTCATAAAATCAACTCTAATTTTAAAAATATTTATATTTTTGAAAATTAATGATTTTAAATAAAAATTAAATTAATAATATTTATAAATATAAAATATATAGTTGAGTTCATATTTTATTTGTACAAATCTGAAAATGCTTTTGGTGAAATTTTGGGATTTTTTTAAAATAGTTGATTTTTCTTTTGAATATTGAAATACTGTAATTTATGATATTGGACAAAGAAATCAATTTTTGAGTCATGAATGAGGTATAGATGATTTACACACAATAATCTAGAACTATAATTTTATATTTAATATATTTAGTCTTTTCAATCAAAACAATTCATATTCTTGAGCCAAAATAACAATCTAATGAATACAATAATAAAAAACACCCCTATCATCCACTAAAAATACCACCCCTTCAAACCACTTCTCTTAAAACCTTATAACCATTATATTTCTAATATTATTCCAAAATCTTCCCCACATTCCTTCCTTAATGTTCTCACTATAAGACCATTTCCATGTCCCTTTAAGATGCTCTCTAGGTGACAACACTCAAGAGGTAAAACTTTCTCTCTCTCTCTATCTATTTGAATTTTTTATCCTTCTCTAACTTCCCCATAATATATTAACATGATATATCTAATATCAAATATATATATTAATGTTAATATTTTAATGTTATATCCAATTTAAATTCTCTCCTCTTTACCTTTTATTCTAAAAATTATGTCATCATTCGTGAGGTAATGATTCACCACCTTGATAAATTATGATATTTTATTTCCCAATACAACAATAAAGAAAAATAATAAAACCATTATAATGGTTCAAAATATTATAATTTTATATTAATACTTATTGGTGTTATTTAACCACTTTATATACATAAAAATATTTAATATAAAAAAACTATTGTGTGATGATCAATAAAACACCCAAATAATCTAATCTGTTATCATTAACCTTTTATATAATGAATCATCCTAATATATGGTAAAATTATATAAAATTACATTAAATATATTATTTGTTCATAAATAACATATAATTTCTATTATTTTTAAATATTTCCATTTTACATGGTCTTTTATACAAGTATACAAGTGAACCAGTCATGAAAACCGTGGAAACAAACACTCCAAAACAACAAAATTTCATCTTATAACTCATCTAAAAGGTAATAATGAGACATAATAAAATTATTATAAATAAAATACATGTTTAATAAGTTATAAATTAATGTATTAATGATTATAATTCAATTATACATGACATTTTTTGAATGTTCAGAATAGTTTTGGATATAAGGTATGTGTATTTAAATCTCACTATTATTTCTATGAGATATTATATATTCACCACTTATTAATTGTATTTAGTGTTTTATATTATACTAATTTGAATTATAAAAAAATTATTTAATTTATATTTATGGTATTAAATGTTTTATTTTATGGTTAATTATTTTATGGGGAATATGATTGGATTGATGACAAATTGGTAATGTATTCTCTCGAAACCCCCATTTCCACTTCATATTACAGTTCACACTATTCACCCAAATTTAATTGTTACATAATATAAGTTACACCAAATATATTATTAATTTATGTTCCCAAAATTTGTTCCATTCTAAATTATTCTATATTTTATGGGGAAATACATTCTCTTAAGGTTTCCCTTACAATTCATCTTGACAAGCAAGCCTGATTTAATGGACCATCCAAATTTCCTACCAATTTTCAAGTACACACCATAATTTTTTTAGGACAAAATTATTTTTATTAAATAAATATTTTTATTAATAGAAATATCTTATTTTTTTATTTAAATAGTATTTTTATTTTATTATTTCAAAAACACTTATATTTTCCCTTAAACAACACAGAAATATATAATTTCAAAATTTTATTAAAACACTATTAATACATTTTTTAATATTAGTTGGAAAAAATTTATGAATAATATTTATTATCCACAATTTTAAATAAATTAAATCATAGGTATGATAATTATATAATATGTATACATTCATTACATTGAGAGTTTAACTTTAGAGTTATTTGATTAATTGGGGAAATATGGATAAATATATATCAATTATTTAATACACATATTTAATGATAAGAAATATTATTTATTAATAAAATCAGTTATTAGATATATGTAGAATGATTTGGATGGATATGACATTGGATGGGTATCAGATAATCTAATACCTATGGGTTCGGGACAGGTTAATTCAGGCCCTATAGGTAGGGCCAAGTTATTGATAACTCATCAATGAATCATTAGTATAATGAGACTAAAATAGTTGTAGAAAAACCCTTTGCATTTTCATCCAAGAAGAATCAGATTGGTTTCTATCCATAGACATAAATTTTATTGATTTTAGTGTTCCAGTTTCCAAATACATGACATCCAATAATTAAACATTCCATTCATTAAGTATTATGTTATGTATATCCATGGTATTTTCTCAATGAAAAAATATAGGGATTCAATTTAATAATTAGTTAATTGATTGTAATGTGTTTTCAGTTATTTATCTTATTATTATAATTACTTATTCATGTTATATTCTATTATACCTAACCCATACTGAGCATTAAATCTCACCATCTTATTTTTTTCCTTCCCTAGTTTTTGAAGATAATATTTTTGTAAAGATTCATGGTTGTTGTATATTTTCCCTTTATATGTTCAATGATTAATTATTCATGTAATAAGGGTAATATATAAGTATCAATTTCTTCATTACTTTTGAACTAATCAATATTTGGTGATGTGACCTCTTATATATTTGTTAATGTAATTAAATAACCACTGACTCTTAGATACATGGGTCGTGGTAGTTTCAACACAATTTAAAAAAACAATCTTGTATAACTCATACTAGAAAATGAAATTCCAAGAATATACATTGATTTATGATTTTTAATTTTTCAGTTTGTTTTGGATAGTTTTATCATCTGTTTTAGTGATTTTCAGAAATTGAGATAGAAAATATGATAATATTTTCTTACATGCCTGTAACCCATTATATATTATTGAATTCATGCATTTATGTAAAATATTCATGTTCATGATGAATATTTCATGTGAAAAATAATAAAATCATTTTTTAATTAACCAAATGAACAATAGAAAATTTTATTCATCATATATAAAATAGAAATATTTATTACATGATAAAACAATATCCAAATAATACACTTCATATGTGAATGATTAAATTTGTAACCCATTATCAAAAAGGTTTTATGATTTATTCTATATTTTTTAATATTTATCCTATTTGAAATATTTCGTCACATTCATAAAATTTTACCTAACGTAATCACATATTCAAAATTATATTTTTTCATATAAAATTATTTATAATGTTGATAACTAAAAAATACAATAAACTTACCCCGTGGTAAAAATGATATATGAAATAAATTTTATATTGTTCATTGAAAAAATCTTAAATAATACAACATTTTAATAAAAATGATTAGAGAGATTGAAAAATGTAAAAATATATGTTCAAATTAAAATTTTCAAAATTCCTTATATAACTAAATATTATTATAATAATACATTAATGATTTATCTTAATGCTTATTTTATAATACTATTTAAAATTAATAATACACCATATTTATATATTATCAAATTAACCATAATTACCCTGAATTAATATAAAAAATATATATATTAATCAATGAGGTAACTAGTTTTTTACCTATTTTCATAGAATGATCATCCAATATTCTTGTACATCGAGAAAATATTTACAATAAATGTAACATCGTGAAATCAGCATTCAAAAAAAACATTAATATAACACCTTTTACTAAATAAATATTCACAACTAATTCTCATGATCTCCGTAATTCTTAAATTACATTGTGATATCATCAATCAATTAAAAATGTAATAATTCGAGTCCACGATTTATTTTTTGATAATTGGTTTTATTAATTATGCATCTACTAATAGTTAAAGTACTAGACAGTAGTGTATTTTTTTCCCATTGAAATAATGAGAATAATAGTGATTTTGTCATAATTGATAATAAAATTTTGTTTCCATTATATATTTACCTAGGTTATGCATCCTACATTATTTACACAAATATTGTTAAATAATTTTTACTCTATGATCTTTATCACCAAACAATACATGAAACCACATTTTCCTTTTATTTCATGTTTTAATAAGTTCATTTAGGTTTATATTGTTAGCCACAACCCAATAACCTTGGTTATGAACAATTATGAGTTTGTTTATTCTTTATTCACCCGTGTTTGGATTCTTTATATGAATATTAACCATATCCTGAGTAATTTTCCAAAATATATCCATGATCTAATCAATTCATACACTAGAAGTATTTTAATTCTCTTTAGGTTGCCCTTAAATTAAAAATGATAATTTATATTCCTTACTCTTGTATTTATTTATAAATAATGAAACTCACATTGTTATCCAAAAATTAATCATGAATATTTGTATGTTGATTAAGAATTCATAACTTTTTTCAAAAAATCAATAAGGGGTTTTCATAATTCTCATGTTATATAAGATATTCTAAAATATATTACCAAAGGGTCTTTATAGTGACACAATCCTCTCATACATTTATATTACAAATTTTTATATTAATATCTAATACATTATATTAATACATTATTGAGGACTATAATATTTTTGTGTCATTAGAGACCAGTTACACAATCATCTAATTTGGTGACTGGTCTTCAATGACTCAAATAAATTTCATCCCCTATAGTATTCATCACATGGCGAATGTAAACATAAGAAAGGATTACATATGATAACTAATAAGGATAAAAAAGCGGTATATATAAGAATAACATAAATATAATGGAATGAGAACATGACAATAACATTTGATAACAATATTATTCAAATTTGAGATCATAATATTGAAACATGGAATAAATATTGGAAGTTCATAAGACATGAAACATATGGCAATCAAATAACATTATCCCTGAGTGAAAAAAAAATTCATAAGACATTTTTTATTGGAATTAAAATCAACTTATAACATTGTAAACATATATAAATATAGATAGGTTCACTCATTAAATTAAATTCATGAAATCAACCCCTCAAAACAATTTATGTACATGCTACCATGTTCACACATGACATTATGGTCATGAAATACATGTCCACACATAACACTATAAACATGCAATATGGTTCACATATAACATTATGAACATTTAATTACTTTCACACATAACATTTTAAACTTTTAATTAGTTTTACAGAAATAATAACTCAAGAGTAATCCAATGTTACCCTATGAATTTAAGGTATATCTTGGTCCAATATGTCATATAAAGAAAATCATGCATATATATTTCACAATATCATATATAATTCATCATTTAATATCCCATGAAATTAAGTAGGTTTTATAAACATTTCTCCATATCAGAACCTTTGAAAAAAATACATGTTTCATTATAATTTTATAATTTCACCATGGAAGAACCCATGGAAAAATAATCATGTTTCATAATAATTTTATCATTGTATAACACATGGAAGAGAAACTGGATTCATGAAACAATTATCACGATAAACCATTCATTGAAATAATATGAATTGAATACATGGTTCATATCTTTATAAAATCATGCATTTCTTCAACTGATATCATCCATGATAAAAAAAGATTCTCAATGATTAGTCGAGAAATTTATTAAAAAACGAAAAATTTCATTGATAATCACTTTTAAAAATGAAAAATTCATTAAAAATTTTGAAACTACTTTTCATTAATAATAACTATTATAAAATTTAAATGGATATGAAAATAAAATAATGATTATGATAGTGGAAAATTTATATCATTCCATACATGCTAAAATAAATATTCCACTCATATTTTCAGAAAAAACCAATTGAAAATTATAAGGAAAACAAAATGATGATTCCTCACAAAAATATTTTTAAATATTTAAATAGTGGAAAAAATTTCATAACAAATCATTTGAATAATTTTCAATTTTTTTAATTTTTTAGAAAACATGTTAATGTAAGGAAAAATGTTTTATAACCAATGATATAAATAATGATGATTTTCCTTAAAATATTTCTTTTAAAATCATGGGTACATTGAAAGTGGAACATGAATTTAAAACATTTATTATCATGACATTACCTAATGATAAGAAAATTATTGTGTCTCATTAGGGATGTATCATATGATTTAATACCCAAAAAAAATATCACAATGAATCCTTATAAATGATGATATTGTAATATAAAATATTTACCACATTGGTAAAATGTAATTACAACCCCAATTTAATAATAACATGAAATGAAACATAGAATAAAAACTAAGTGTCTTAATTATATATTAGATTAATTAGGTAGTATATACCCCACACGGATTAAGATAAGTACATAAAAAACTTATGTCCAGTATAATGAAATTTGATATTATGATAAATCCCTTTCTATATTGCAATCTTTTGAAACAAAAAACCCATTAAAGAGAGAGACTCAATTAGATAGGTAAATCCCCAAAATCTTAAGGTATTTCAACATATAATACATTACTGGGAATTATATATACTACATAAAATATGTTTCTGGGGAATTTCGAATGTGTATCATAGAATAATTAATGTGATATGGAAATACCTCACCTTAAGTCTTGATTACCTTCATAAACATTATAACATCAACTTATTTGGCTATCCTATTGATTTTTTTCACCGAAATACATCATATGATGGATTTATGAGAAACAAATATTATAGGATGAGATGAGGGAATTTTATTTGTGATTTGGAAAGGCATTAAAAGGAATAAAATTGTATGAATATTTTAATAATGGAAGAGTGTTGATGGTATTATATAAGTGAGGTGAGTGGCAAACATTTAATTTTTCGAAAAGAAAAATATGTGATGAAATTTATCTCATTCCATATGGATAAAAAATATATTAATATCAATCCATATATAATATATTAATTATATATTTTTATATAATAAATTTTAGAGTTTTTTTAAGTCACTTTAACAATTATATATTTTGTGTGACCCCCTATAAAACCCATTTTTTGATTATCCACGGTAAATATGTTTTACTATTTTTACAACTTATTATGATAAAAAAGTATGTTGAAAATATTATATAATAAAAACTATGATTATTAAAAACATGGGATCCATTATTACAAATTCCATTCAAATAATGAATAAATTTTAATTTTAATTTAATCCCACATATTTAATGAAAAAAAGGTTTTGAAAGTGAATTTTTTAAATTGTTTAAAAGGTTTTATATGAATATCAGTATGAAAATGATTCCAATTACATAAAACGTATTAAAAGATATATAATTTTTATAGTTTTTTTTAAAACAATAAAATATATTTTAAATTTATAAATAATTTAATTCAAAATAAAAATTGAATTAAAAATCAGTATGTTCACTATTTATCAAAAAATTATTCCTTTCAGAAAATTACTAAAAATAAAAACAAAAAAAAATTTGAGATGATTATATGAAAAGTAAAATTTATTTTTTCAAATAAATTTTTTAAATTTTTAAAATTTTTGTTTAAAATTAATTTTTCAAAAAGCGATGAAATTATTTTTTATACAAATGCAGTTTTTTTAGCATAGAATAGGATTTATTCATATCTCATTTCTAAATTAGATGAATAGTAAACATTTTATTTAATACATAAAATATAAATAAAAATAAAATCATTATCCAAATACTATTTGGTAAACTTGTTTTTTAAAAACATATTTGTTCCCATTAAAAATAGTTTATTTTGAAAATTATTTCAGTTATTTTAAAAAGGATTTTATTTTAATTTATAATTATTTTTTCATAAAATAATTAATTACATATACATGTGTAAACAATATTTTAATAATTTCATAAATCTTATTTATAATTTCCATTCCAATGTCTTTTTGTTAACTGTTATAATAAATAACAATATTTTAATAGTATTTCATGTTTCGTTTAAACTCTATGTTCCATTTAACATAATTTGAACATGGTATTGTTAGTATTGAAATTTGAACATATTATTGCATTTAATGAATGATTAACTTGTTATTTTTTGTATTGAAAAATATATACAAGATTAATTTTATTTGAAAATTTATATATATCACAAAATCATTGGTTGTTACATTCTATGCCCCATAAAATGAATGTTCCCCTTGATATTTGTATGTTTTGTACAAACAATTGTTGATAAATTTATCTCATTACATCTTTAGTTTCCCAAATATATTACTCAAGATAGAGGTATTTCAACAAAATATTGACTTGGTTGGTGGTCCTGATTCTTAGAAGTTTCTCTCTTTGATATAGAATATCTATTGATTATTCTTAAAAAATTACATTACTTAGTATTAAACCTAAATGTTTAGTATATGTGACAGATATCATATACAATTCATTATGAAAAATATGTTTGCGACATCTTGATCCTATGACAGGTTCAGTGGATATTCCAATTTATAGGATACTTTCCTTATGTGAATAATAATTTCAAAGGGTGTGACATATCCTGGGAATAACATTCAATTGTATTGTAATAAAAATTTCATCCTTTGGTTGTTCATTGATAAATTCTCAATTTAACTATTACATGATGATTTTTTTATTATAGAATTACTAAAGGATCAATAAATCCATAATAGAATGATTTGACATTCCTTCGATCTCAATTTTACAAATGTTTGGTCTTGTTTATCCAATAAAACCCTATGTCTATCTAAATAATATTCTTAAATAGTTATCATTAATGATACTGGATGCCTAAGGAAATTTTAAATCCTTAAATTTATAAATATGGTCACTAAATTTAAATATGATCTTATCATTAACCCCCCATATAATATTATGTGTCACTTAATTTTGACATTAAAAACATATGAATACCTTCTAATTGTATTCTTTTGAAAACATGGTTATTACAATTAAAACATATTGAAAAACTAAATTCTTCCATATTACTTATTTAAAACATAGATGGTTTGATTTATTAATTAAAAATAAAAATGTAGTATATTTATTCAATTATAGAATAATAAAATTTATAAATAAATGATTTATTTGTTCAATATAGATTAGTACAATCATATTTACATTATCCGTATCAATCATATCATAATTCCTTCATCATTATCTCAACATTTGGAATATATTTAGGGTTATCCTTTATTAAATCAGTTGTTTTTCATTAAATATTACCATTCTGTTCAATAAAGTTTCTAGATATTCAGTATAATTCATCTTATTATTGGAAATATATAATGGAAAACATATACAGAACAATCATTTTACATTCCATGATTTCTATAACTTAATTATAAAATTATAAAAAATAAAAAAATAAATCATTCTGCATCCTTCTTAAATCATTATCTATGATTAATAATCCTCTTCCTTAATACATATTTCATACAATATGAAATATTAATCATGTCTTAACATTCATAAACATCAATTTAAATTTGCATCTCATGAGGAATATATAAAATAATATTAGAACTTATCATACCTTTCAAATTTCATTCGTGGTCTCTTCATCATTAGAATTATAACCATTACTCATACCACTTTTCTAATTATCTTCATGATATTTCTCCTAGTACATCGATTATCATAATTCCAATTACATGTCACATTTAAAACATTCAATTGTCAATTATACCTCAGAGAGATGATTATTATAATCCACAACATTAACTGACATTTTTATTTTTCATTTTCATTTAATATTCAAGTGACCTTATTTTTTACACTCAAAAACAAATAATCAGTCCTATATGTCATCAAATTGGGTGCCTCATCCCAAATTCAAAATATATAGAAAAATTAATCATCTTTACACTATGGTCTCCACCGTCTGAACTCACTAAAATATTATATTTTTCATATTTGGTGAGTCATATTGTTTGTTAATTTTATGGTTGTTAATTATATATATTGATACATAATTTTTAATAATCACAATATGCTTCACTCTATTCATCACCCCATTGGATTTCTCATCAACAAGTTATCTATTACATTAAAAATTATCATAGTTATATCTTGTTCAAACCAATGACTAAAACCAAAATCCTAGTGTGAGGAATAATAATCATATTTGGGCACCACATAATCTTGATAAATTACTTATATAATGTATAAATAAATACTCATTAGGAATAACATATATCATTTTTAGTTAGAATTTTTTTAAATATTTCATGATGTTTTATAATGATTTTGTAAATTTCTATGCAAATATGCCAAGTGTGTCAAATTAGGCATGAAACAAGACTCATTATCATTCATTAGGTGATGATTCAGTGCATCTCAATGTTCATTTTTTTGTTGTTTGTTAGCCAAACTAAGTTAAATACACTGATAGGGGGTGAATTAGGGTATGAAAGAAAAAAAACTACCGCTTTAGATATTGTTTAATCATTAAATAAAACACTCTTCTCTCCTTCCCCCATTGCAATGTATGAGCAGAAATGGAATCATGTATGAGATAGAAAAAAATTACATTGTTCACCCTCATTGGGATACGTCTAAGGGGAATACCATAGTGATGTGAAAATGTACCAAATCCAATAATTCTTACTACCAAAACACATTGTTTGGGCTATGGGACAACTTTTCCCAATATTACTACCTTAATAAACATTATGGACATCTCACTACATCTTACGGGTCACTATATAACACTCTTCCAATGGATCAATGCAAGTGAAATGGATTGCATTTTTCATATTATTTTTATCACTACTCTAAAAATGATTCACACTCAGTGTATAGACAGGTAGGTCCCTTCATTACCAATAATGAATATATCCTATATTGTAGTTAGATGCACTTTTGATCTCTCATATATATCCAGTTGATGAATATCACATTTATGTAGGATTACTTGAACGATCTTTTTTGACACATTCATGATTTTGACTACCTTTACGATGCAAACCATTTTCACAAATCTGAAATAGCCATCGTAAAGAAACTACCTTTCATGATGGTCTATTATTTTGTGAAGATCAAATTTCTATTATAGAGCTCACATCATTCAGTTGAATCTTATATTCTTCTTGTACATTTATTCATTCACAAATCACAAAATATTTTGTTAAAGTTTATCTAATTCATGAACATCTTTTCTTCATGAATGTTTTCACAAGAAATACCTTCATGAACAACATTCATGAATCTGGATCCAGAGAATATTCTTCATGTCTCACTATATTTTTGATGGGGGAATAGGGATATTTATAAGTGTTTCCTATAATTATAGAATCTTCAATGCATGTAATCCTCATTTCACAATGCTATTGCTTTTCTTTTAGGATTATCCATATCTTCATAAAAACCATTCGAATTTATCACATGAAACTCCTCTCATATTCATGGTGATTGCTGTCAAATCATTGAACATTATCGATTCTTGTTCATGATGACCCATTCCATTTTGAAACAACATTACAGAAACCCATTCTTCTCAAAACTCATTATTTTCCATTTTTATAAAATTAATTCAATTAAATCCATATTTTACAGTTATATCTAACCGCCAAATTTTGGACACCAACAAATTTTCAAACCATTGTAAATGGTGTCACATTGTGTACACAATTTCTTATACTACTACTAGGGTATTCATTCCTTTATATTGGTTAATTTTTAACATATCTTGTCAAATATATATTTTTACATCCAAAACTATCCATTTAAACATTATTTCTAAAAAAACTAATTCAACCCAAAAACATTGCAATGTTACCTAGATGGGTTTTTCAAATAATATCCCCTTTGTATTTATTCACAACTCTTTTAATTTTTATACCTCTCTAATGTTTCGTCAATCTTTAACTAATATTTAATTTTTTAATTCATATATGGATCATTGATTTGATCAACACATACTCTATACCCACATGAGTAATTCTCAACATGAAAAACAAGAGTAGTAGGGAAATTTCACCAATAAATCACTTCATTCTAATAACTATGAACATATTTCATCATTAACAAATTTTTTGATAATATATATCATTTTATCGATTATATTTATCATATTTAAATTTACCCCCCCCCCACTATATCACTACAATGGTTCTTGTTCAAACGAAATGGAATGATTAAATATGTCTTAGATAATCTCTGATATCCATGAACTGTTTCCACATTTCCCTTAAATAGTATCATCTCATAGTAGCATTCCACAATTTTTCAACCACCTTCAACTATTAAAACGTTGAAAATCACCCTACGTCACTAGTCACACTATTAGCTTCTCCCTCTATCTTGATAAATATATTTCATACCCCTTAATGGCCATAATTTATCCCCCTTTTTAAATAAACCATAATGTCATCCCATTGTTGTCTCCAACATTTTAAAGAACAAAAATCAACTCATTTTGGAAAACACACCCTACCTCGGGAATAGGGGTCCCACCTTCACACATTTTCAACTGTGTGTATGTGTGAGTGTGTGGAGTGGGGGGGTCAACATAACTCTTAGAGATAGTCGATTTCCTTGAAACACTTCATTATGTAAGTACATATTCATAATTTCTACAACATGTAGTTTTTTAGACACATACTCCAACATCAAAATCCATTGCTCTAGATTCCCTTACTAAAATGATAGTTTATTTAAATGCACTCTATCCTTGAGGTATGGAATAGATTTTTCTATGATTTTTATAATTTGAATTACTAAAATGGGTTCTGATTAGAGACTGCACTTCAACTCCCATATCATCAAGAAACATATTTATCGACAATAATTGAGTGCATGCATGGGTGATGAAAATATATTATTATTTTTTGTTTTAAATTTAAATGAAGTCAAGTTTTCCTTCATAGAAAAGAAATACATAATCTACTACGAAAAAATGCACCACCTGATGTTTATTTTAAATCATCAGAGGATTTTCTTCAAATTGCATTTGTTTATCCCAATAACTCTTACTGAGATTTGTCATTGTACAACAAACTAAAATCCACCATGCCCATTATACACTAATGTATTCATTTAACTAAAAGAAAATGCATTTCTTTTTTATTTCATTTATTTTTTACTTCATCATCCCATGATATTTTTATCAAAGTTTCCACTATAATCATCATATCATTAAAAGTATACATTATAAATATTTTCAATTCCTAATTGGTATATTGGTATTGAGATATGAATGTGAAATTATTTCATTGTGGAACTTATAAGCCAAGGAAAAATTCTAACTCACCAATCATTGAAATTTATAATTCAATTTCTATAAATTCGATGAACTGAGTGCATTATTATTCATATAGTCCCACATATATTATTTATTCTTTATATAATAACACCATCATCATTTGATAAAAATAATTATTGAAATAAATATTACAGTTAACTCCACCACATTGAAAAATGATCTTCTTCAAATACTGGTATAGCCATGAATACCATGATCTTAGTTCATTTTTAAACCGAAATAGAAATATCTTCATCTAAAAAACATAGTTCATATCTTCATGAATTGGAAAAAAATAGGGTTCATCAATAGAAAATACTTCTTCTAGAACCCCATTATGATATATTAACTAAACGTCCATCTGGAAAAAATAGACCATTATTTGAACTAATACGACCAAGAATAATATGATTGTTTCTATGCTTGAAATAGGTAGAAATTTCTAATCAACATTTATACCCTCTATCTAGTATTATCCTTTTCGCACTCTTCATCCTATTTTGGAATAATTGTTCAATATTCATTCAACATGTCGCAAAAGACCCATTCAGTCCCAATGAAATTATTATCTGATGTCCATGAAATAATCTCTCTTTTCGGATTCATCTCAATTTGATTAGGATCTCCAGTCATAACATTTACCAAATTGTCATCCCCATGTACATCCTGCATACATTTTTTCTCTATAAATGATAATAATAATGATTTTCGTACAGTCTTCATCTTCCTTGTGTACACTAGCACTGTCTGATCACTAATAATGTTCTGCATATAAATCACAACACTTGTCTTTCATCATTGTGTAGATAATGGTTCTTAATCCTCATTTAATATATCTAAATATTCTTCTAAATTATCCTGATGAAATATAATATCCACTTATTTTTTATCTCATCAACACTATCCTCCTGCGACTAATCATGTATTTTCTAAAGATTATTCTCATTATCTATTATAGTTACATCATTTCTATAAGCTAACGTTCCCAACCATTTTTTGAAGACTATATATTTCTTTATTTTCATTATGTATCCAATAAATATCCATTCATCTATATAAGATTCAATATTTATGTGTTTCTCATTATTGAGAATACATTATATACTTCGGGAGAATCAAAGGTACATTAATGTTGGTTACTTCCCATACAACAATTCATATGGAGTCGTCACTTATTTTGGACATAATAACACTCTATTTGATGTGAATACTAATTTCATCACTACTTATTTTCAAAAATTCATTGTAAGATCTTTCTTAATGAGGATTTTTCTATCCATATTGTTGATAATTTTATTTCTTCTCTCAACTTCTCTATTTTCATTGGATTTATTACTACTAAATCATGTTTCCATATCACTTCTCTATGAAGATAATACATAACTTGAATATTTTTGATCCCTGATCCATTATATTTTCGGGTCTT
Organism: Viscum album; assembly: GCA_963277665.1. Lineage (NCBI taxonomy): Eukaryota > Viridiplantae > Streptophyta > Magnoliopsida > Santalales > Viscaceae > Viscum > Viscum album. The sequence continues at coordinate 665,856,421 of OY728165.1, read as the reverse complement.
CTAGATTATTTGACCCCACATCATTTGAAATTCAATTTGATAAGTTGTTATTCAATTCAACACCTCAGATCTATGGGAGACGATTGAAATGAATTCTATTCTACTAAAATAATCAATGAAGAGAATGTATTATCTCATCCAATCAATATTACTTGGTGAAAAATTTATTGACACATCAATATGAAAAAAATCAATCACTTTTGTTTACCTTTTCTCTTTTGCCTTTAATATCTTTCAAATGATCTTCCATTATTGGAAATCATAACAGATATTGGTATTATCTCATGATAGCCTTGGGAGGTCTCAAGAAGCATCACATTTATCCAGATCATCAAATGATGTCTCTCTCTAATGACCAATACTTTAATGCCATAACTTTTTTTCTTCTTCCTTGGTAAAAAACGATATCTTATTCTTCATTTACATGTTATAGATTTCCATTTGAATTATATTCCTTCAAAACAAGCTCACCATATTTTTCCATAATAATACATAATTTCATTTAAAATATTATGTCATGTACTGAGTAACACAGTTAAATTAAATTTAGAAAGTTGTGACTAAGACCTTCAACAACCAATAAACTACATGTCTCTTGTCTTTTCCTCCATACATGGATTTTCCCGAAACAACAATTTTATGGCCTTCATCATTTCTGAATCCTATAATAACTTTATATTTCATATCAGATTCCAATCACTAGTTCCTTATTTCAGGACATATTGATCTTTTATCCAATATCAATGATCAAAATTACAATGTGATGTGATTCTTTAAAACAAATATATGCCACCACTACCTAATTATCTCTCTTATTTTTGATCATTGATTTTGACACTATACTCAGTATGGATTGATAATCATGATTTTACTCAGTGAAATATCTGCCAGATTCAAATTGCAACACTACAAACTGATTGTTCATTTTCATATCATTTTATGACACATTTAATTATTACTTATGACAACATTCACTCTGTTTTGGATCATTTATTTTCATTGTCGACAAGAAGTATCCTTCCATTTGACTAAATCTTCATCAAAGGATAAAGTGACCATCAAATGATGTTATGGAATATTGAGTGGTATATGGATTCCACTATGGGTCTGGTTCCCTTCAGTGCCTCTTTGATAGGGAATATACATTTTGTGAGTTTTATATATTTCCACATCAATAACATCTATTGTGGGGTACATTCATGTTTGGCAGTAATGCACTGATTGTTCCCCCTTGGGTTCTCTTAATCTTTTCAGTCCTTATTCATACTTTAATAATTATATAATATTAGAGTATGTTCTTGTGGTATGACTTCAACCATTATTGTTCTTTTTTCAATCAATCCTCATACCAACAATATCATTTGGATTTCAATGTTCCCTTTGTTCTAATGGATCTCTGCGATCCACTTGCATCTTGTCTATTTCATGAATGATATAATTTTCCAATGTCATTATGAGAGTCAAAATAATTTTATAATTCATAACACTTCAACATAGTATGATTAATACACCTTTAATTTCATCAATATTCTTGAATTTATCATTTCCAGTGTTAGTCAAAAATTTTATTTTTTTGTTCTGATATATTATTTTGATTTATTACTCAATAGAGGTTTTGATATTTTTGGTATTGAACCATTAAGTTATTATATTTATTAATTCATCTCAATATTTAATACTTCATATGTCTAAATATAATTCTCAGAATCACAGACCACTTTGTTTGATTTCTTCATTTTGGATCTCCAAACATCTATTTCCTCAAGAGAGGCTTCTAATTTAAAATGATGTTCAATTTTTCCTTCATATTATATTTCGTAAATGTCACATTATTCCCATGTTTCTGAATTCGTCACAACATACACCATATCATTTGATTCAAGATCTTTGTAGTCCTCTAACTCTTTCTACCTCAGATTCATCTGAATGGTTATCTTCTTTGAAAAGAAGACTCATCTTTTTGATGAAATTTTTCTTAACATTAATGTTTCCTTTCATATAGGTTGAATACTAACATATTATAATGTAAACATCATACTCTTAATCTTATAGTAATTTATTGGGATCCTTGTTACAATATGCCCAAACTTTCATCAATAAATTATTCAAGCGGATGCTCCCGTTGGAACACTACTTTTCCTATATGAAGATTTGAGGATAGGAATGACATCACCAAATCTGTCTCTTATTCTTCCTGAACATATTTTTTGGTGAGCTTCTTCATGGCCATAAATTCAAATTCTTTAGATTTCCCATTTTCAACAAACTCATTTTTATTAATTTCTCATCATGTACGAAACAAGTGTATTATGCATGATATCCAATGTCATCACTTTTAGAACATTATCATACAATATAGAAACATTAAGATTGTACATAGGTTGAATTATCCTCTTGATGTAGTTAAAATCATTATATCATCAATAGTGTATCTGAAACATTTCATGTCCTCGATAATTACATTTACCCTGTCAAATAATGTATCAACATACTCATTGGGGATGAATTTTGAGATCCTCATACTTATTCCGTAGAACTTGTAACATATTTTCTCTGAATTTTGAGTGTCCTCCATAAGTATTAAAAACATTTTCCAACATATAATGTGATGAATTACATGAAATTAATTTCATATATATTTCACTTGATAAATACACCCTAAATAATTGATTCCTTTGGCATCCACATTCAATTCCCTTCATTAATGTTTTGATAATTCACCACTATAAATATTGGCCAAAATTTCATGCATCAATACGATAAATACATCCATTTATAATGTTCAGAAAAATTTATTCTTATTATTATTCTATGATTGAAAATTGTATCCATCAATGAATGAAATCCATTATGATTTAAATCCTCTATTTCATCTTCTGAAAGTGAGCCACGGACATTAAAACTTTTACTCTGAAACCATTTATTAGCCCAACTATGTTAACTACCATGAGAATGGGGGAATAATGGTATGATAGATAAAAAAAGGACCCCTTCAAATCATGTTTTGTTATTAAAAAAACACACTTCTCTTTATTTCTCTGGTAGAAAAGTATGAATAGAAATGAAATCATGAATGAGACACAACATTTTTACTTAGTTAACCCTAAATGGTCTGCATTTATGGGGCATGTTATAGTGATGTAATATTATTCAAAATCCAATTACAATAACTTCTAAAATACAAGGACCGTGATAGATAAATTATTCCTAGGATCACTACCTTTATAATGTTTAGGAGCACTACACTACATCCCATGGGTTGCTCACTTACACACTTCTAGTGGTTGGATATCAGTGGAAAGGATATCCTTTTCCTCAACCTTTTCTCACTATTCTGTTAAAGATTCAAAATCAATTTATGAACATTTATGTTATTTCATTACAAAAAATTAATATATTCTTATTTGTTTAAGGATTCAATTTTCAAGTCCCACTTTCATCAAGTTTATGAATGTCACATTACTATAGGTTTACTGGGAAATAAATTTCCAACACATTCATGATGCTCACTACCATTTCCAATCCCACTGGGTTTGCGATGCTCAAATAGCATTCATGGAGAAACTACCTTTAAAAATATCACTTTTTTCATGAAGCTCAACCAGACTTCACAATCCTCACAAATGATTTTCAGCTTCTAAAAAAATTGGGAACACAAAAACATTCACGACAGCCACTATTTTTTTCTTCATTTGTTTCCTTCTCAAAATAAAATTCTTCTAATAATTTTTCAAAAGAATTACATCTATTAACCGCTGTCACAAATCTGGATCCAAAGAATCATTTTTAAGTCTCACAACATTTATGGAGGGGTAGTGGTAAATTTATTTTAATTTTCTCTGATTCCAGAAGATTCCATAAATATAATAACCTTACATGATGCTCTCCCATTTATTTTGTGATGCTCCCAATCATCATGATTCTCTATAGTAATTTTCTATTCAGGAAGTTTCTCTTGGTCATGCAGATTACCTTAATGTTTTCTCACATTCACGAATCTCATTCAAGATGACCCATACCATCGCGAAACATCCTTTTTGAAATCCATTATTTGTGAAACTATTGACTTTTAAATATTTTTACAAGGCCTTCATGGATATCAATAATTTTCTATGATAGATATTCTATAAATTGTTGAACAAAAAAATTGGTAAACCCTATGAAATAGAGTCACCTTATGTATGAAATTTTCTATACATCTTCTTTGGAATACATTCCATTATCGTGGAACTTTGTCCACATACCAGGTCATAAATATATATAGAACTCCAAATATTACCTCTGAAAACTAATTTTTCAAAAAACAAAATCAACCACAAAACACTATAATGTTTCCTTAAGGGATATTTCCGTAAATATTTATTACCCCTATGTACCTCTATTCAAGATCAACAACCATTTATAAAATCATGAAATTTATTTAATTTCATTGAATCCAGTAGATATATCATTTAAAAAATATCCATGATAGATTACTATCAATTTACTCATATGTAGACTAATCCTTAGAAAAATCCCAATAAATATCATAGAAATATCCCTAGAGATATCAATAATTTTTTCTCATCATATTTTCTCGAGGTTGACAAGACCATTCTTCTAATACCCACTATATCAACCCAATGTTCTCATATATAGATATTATATATTATTATATAAATATTCAATAAATTGCACAAAAAAATATAAGGATCATAACAATAGAGTGTCTTTGGATACTACATGTTAACCTAAGTAGGTTAAATACCCTGAGTTGGGGGTGAATCATGTTATGAAAGATAGAAAAAACTTCCAATTTTGATATTGATTCATTGTTATAAAAAACACTATTATCTCCCTTTATCATAGAAAATTCTTAATTGAAATCAAATCATCCATGTCACATATAAATTTTACTAGGTTTACCCTCAATGGGATATGTCCAATGAGTGTACAATAATAAAGTGTCAATGTACCAAATCATTTATAGATCACTACTAAATAAATTACAGGATATATCACATATATTCCTAGGATTAATTTTATTAAATGTTATGGTAATATCTCACTAATATACCATGTGTCAATCCCTAACACTATATTGATGGCTCAATGTTTGTGGAATGGATAACCTTCTTCTTCATCCATTGCACACTTCTATGGAATCGATTCACAATTAGTTTATGGTCATCTTGTTCCATTCATTATCAACAATGAATGTATCCTAAACTATTGGTAGATTATCATATGATTTTATACCTTTATACACATGATGAATACCATTTTACCTCATATTTACTGGTCAATCCCTTCTCAACACATTCACAATGCTCACTACCCTCACTAATCTCACACAAAATTGTATTTCATCCATCATTTGGATGACTTGAATTCAACTTTACCACATTGTCACATCACTTATGTTTTGTTAAAAATTTACATACAGTATCCCAAATTTTGGATTGTAATGGAACATAATCTTATGCACAAATCCTTGATTTCACATCATGAAAGTATTCTTACATTCAACTATAATTCTTTATGTGTACCTCTTATGCGATTCAAAGCCCTGATATTCTCTAATGGTTGAGCAACTAACATGATGGGGGTATCAACCTTGTTATTGACTCACCTAAAACAATGCAAAAAACCATTCCATGGACTCCATTATGTGCGTATAAAATCCATTTCACCATGAAACTCTTAGTTTTCATGAAACATCCATTATGTTCCTAACATTACTATTTGATTTTTCATTTGGCATGTAAAATTCATTCATTTCAACTATTGATCATAACACATGTGTCATGAAGAACCCATCCTTCACGCCATTTAAAATATTACACACTCCTTTTTCCTTAGACATATTTTGTTTTAGCAATCCCAAATCATGATTTTATGCAAATGTTTTTATCAAGCTCACATTTTCATGAAACATTAAACTTTTAGATGAAATGAATTCTTTTTTAAAAAACACATTTTTCAATCATCTTGATTTTGTACCCCATAATATTTGAAAAAATGGGATTCAATGTCACCTTATATTCAAATATTTCTATACCGCCTTAGAGAATCCATTCCATTCAATACTACCAAACCCAACTATAATAATGTTGTAATTTTTTATCGATCAAATAATTCAATCATAAAGAACATATTTATCAGTGATTATTTAAGTGCTGATAATGGAATCCATTTATTTGCACTGATAAAATGCACCATTTTTCAGCGCTTCTAATTTACCAATAATAAAAGGTTACCTTTAATTAGTAGTTATTTTAGCAATGATAAAGGAAAGTAGGATCAATGCATTATTTATAGTACTAATAAAAGGTATCCTTTGTTAGGGATTCATTACACTGAAAAATCTTTCCATTCATATGCACATTTTTAGCCCTGATAATGGCCAAAATTAAAATGAAAAATTAAGAAATTACAATAAAATTTGAGTAAACTAAGAAAAATATGAAAAATAAGATTAATTAAATAATTTTTGATTAAAATGAATAAATATTATATTCATATATATTAATTATAAATATTAATAAATATTATATATTACATATAGATATATAAAATTAATAATTATAATATATAAAAAATGTTAATTAAAAAAAATAATGTCTAATTCATTTTTAATGTTTTGTGATTTTCAATTTAACCTACTTTAAATGTCCTCTATTACATTTTTTGAAAAATTATGTATACATATATATATATATAAATTCATTTGTATACACAAATGCATACAAAAATATATTACACAATATATAATAACACTTACACCTAGTATTTATAAAATATATTCTAATAGTTGTATATTTTAGAATGTAATATTTACATGATATATTTAATATATATTATGTTTATAATCAGTTTATTTTATTTGTTTAATTTTAATATGATATGTTATTTAATTTAAATGTTTTTTTTATTTTGAATTTTATCATTTATTATTATATATATATATATATATCTTGTTTTTTATTTTTTATGACAATTCATCCACATAAATATATATATATATATATATGTTTTTAATAAAATATATTTAATTAATAAAACATATCCATTTTCTCAAGATTTTTTATGTGTACTCATTTTGAAAAATTTAATATCACCCATTTTTTAAAAGCATGCATTTCAGATTATATATCTATTGATAATGAAAAATATTTTATTGAAAATAATTATTTAAAAATAAATATATCTATAAATGTATATTTACTATAAAAATAATTAATATAAATAAATGATTAATATAAATAAATAAATATTATTCATAAAGATGTATATATAAAATTAAAAATAAATAATTAAATATATTTAAAAATGTATAAAATTATAATAATTTAATTTAAATAATTATAATTAACAAACATTTAACAGTTCTTTAGTAGTGCAGATAAATATTAATCCTTATCTTCACTAATAAAGTGCTTTTAAAAGACATATTTAACAGTGCTAAAACATTATTTCTGCTAAATATGAAAACTATCGGTTGTTTTTTTGCGCTGAAAATGATTGATATTCATCAGTGCTAAAGAAGTGCTGATAAATACTCTTATTATCAACGCTTATAAATTTAGCACTGATCAAAGGTATCTGTATCAACAATTTTCAGAAATCATTATTAAAATTGTACCCAATCTACATAAAAAAACATGGACCTTGACTTAGTCACTCTTGATTCTCATGCTCTCGTGAAACTCATCTATTGTCGGTGTGAATCCTCTACATTCCATCGGATTAATCAAGGCTATGATAAATTTTATGTTATTTCATACATTTAAACTATCATTGTTTGATTTTTTTTCTTTCTCATTTTGTGTTTTTGTATAGTTATAAAACATGACGGACCCTACATCTCTTCTCATCGCTACTGAATGGCGACGTGTGTGGTTCAATTTCTTTTTCTAAATTCATACGTATTTGATTGTCTATCAAAGTTTTCTCTAGAGATACACATATATAGTTTACTATACTATTGACATTAACATTTAGACCCCTCATCCCTCCTAAATTTTCTCTTTATTTGAATAATATAGGGTACCAAAATCTAGTTAATTTCTGAAATTTAATTAATTTATATATATATATATAATCATTTATATTTGAATGGATTAATTATGTGGGTTTTTCTATATTCAGGTATACCATGTTGTGTACCTCATTTATATGTTATGTACATATATGTACCACGGTAAGTTCAAAAATCATTAAAACATGTTTTTGGTAATTTGGTTATTCTTGTAAATTGTTAAACTATGAAATGGGTAATTTAGATTTATGATTTTGATGAATAATATTTATATTTAATTTAAACGAAATATATAATTAATTATTCATGTTTCTAAAATTATTTTAGGGATTCAGGTTTATGAGTTTTGTATGGTTAATTAATTTTTAATTATTATTAAATTTTAACTATTCATGGAATATGATTAATGTTTCATCAAAGAATTTGATTTAGTTTTTGTGATACCTCTCTCCAATATTATATTTTACAACTTATAATATCATTTTGTGTCATAACATAGGATGTTCTTTGAGGTAATTGTTGATATACTTCAAGGAATGTGGTATAATTTTCAATGAAATATTGTTTCTATGGATCCTCTCTAATATTTCTTGGTAGTAATGCATAATAATAAATTTAGGATTCCATTTAATAGATTCTATTATTTTAAAAGCGTAAAAAAATTCTCGATCAATACTAAGAATAAGTTGATGAAATCATTATTTAAATGGATGAATAATTTTGGATGGTTCATATGGTGGATTACAAAAATATCCACAATTGGATGGTAAGGAATCCATGGGTAGACTGAAGTGGTGTCCAAATTAGATGAGATGAGATTCATTTCTTCATGACCATTAGGGTGAAGGTATTCCTATTTCTGTTTAATTGAGAATTCATTTTATGTTATTCCATTATAATAGGTTCCTAGGACACTTTATTCCATAGACTATTACATGTATACCATCTGTTGAAGATGAATTTGAATTCATCATTCAAACAATATTTCCTCCCATCATTGTGGTTCCAAAATACATTGGTGACATACCTCCCAAATAGTTATGGAAGGATATCTAGTTTGACGGAGACAAACAGTTTCCTCAACTCCATCATCAATAGATAAAAGATAATCATGCATCTAAGGATAAATTAAATAAAGATAATCAAGGTTATTTTTACTATATTATTGAATTAATAGATCTCAATTTATGAAATTAATAATGTTAATTAATGATGGATGAAATTTTTGGATTTTATACATTGAGTGTATTTCATTGTTTTTATTCAATTTAAAGGAAATGTTTGAGGACTCATGCAGACAATGTCTTCGGAACATGATGATGTTTCCAATCATAATATATAAAAACTGTTGATAACGATAATATGAAATTATTATAGGATTATAAAAATGTTGAAAAATACAATGAATGAAAATAAGGGAGATGAATCACAGTTTTGAATAAAATTATCTATGAAATATGATAGGGTATAAAATTTGAGGAAGGTTGGAATTAGCATGACCAACCTATTGATGCCAACAATCCATCATTCATCAGTTATCTTGGTGTATAAACAATGATCAATATGCTGATTGATTTTGACTCATCACGTTGTGTATAATATATAATGAAAGAAATCATATGGGACAATATAACAGTAACAATATAATATTTGTTCGTTATTTTATATAAAAAATATATTATGAAATGTTGATTTAGATTTCATTATACCTTGTAGACATTGTTATTTTTTTAACATTTCTGTAAGGTGTTTTTATTAATGATTGATATAAATTCCCATAAGGGATTCTAGATGATTTTGATGAAGTTATATCATTTGAATACTGATGGTAAAATAAATCCACAACCATTCTTTGTTAAGCTCACAATATATCGATTAAATCAAGGATTGATTTCAACAATAACTGAAATGATAAATCATTTCATGTTCATATCAATCGATAATAAATTATTTTAAAGTATATATTGTATCCATATTGATTAAAATTTTTATGTTATGAAACTTCAAAATATAAATGAAAATAAAGAGGGTGCATCAAAACTAGACTACCCTTATCTCAAAAGAAGGATGGGGTACGCTTCATTAGTGAAGAAATTTTTTGAATTTTAAATCAAAAACAAATGTTTAATTATGTTATATGAAACAACAACTGTTCTATTTTTTTATATGAAGAATGATGAATCAGAATCAGTAGCTACTTCCTTCCCAATTTTAGTGCTATGGTAGGAGGATAATGGAAATAAGGTCGGTATATTAGTTAATGAAAACAAAAAAGAAGTATGGGAATAATGTGTAATTATATTATAATTATAATGCATTATTATTTAAAAAAATATTATATAAATTAAATATGTTCATATTTTTAATATGGTTTAGACAGAAGAATCGAAAATGGGGACACCATTAGAAAATCGACATTCAGTATCTTTGAAGTGGAATGAACAATATGGTTTAATTGAGGATTAGGCTTTGGAATATCTTTTAAAACCTATTTCCAAAATATAATACCACATGAAGACACATATAATATAATGAGATGAATGGAAATAAATATAGACACCCTGAAAAATATTATTTTTTAATCTGGTTTGAGAGATCAATGTATTAGAAAAGATCAAAGTGAGCAGTGGAGAAAAGATCAACACATGGTCCAAATGAACCCACTAGATTTAAAGCTAGAGATTCCCCTCACACCATACCCATGGTAAAAAAAAATTCTCATTACTGTTTTCTACTATATATAAATCAAATAACTTCCTATAACTTTATATTACTAAATTTAGGCATGGTGTAGTTGTATGTGATTTTTACCTATCAACATCCAAATATCACCATGTTTCATGAGGTACAATGTATAATATATTAGGAGACCAGCTACACAATCATACCCTCCCATAAAATCACATGATTGTGGGGATTGAGGTATCTTATGAGCTGAATGCTGAGTTTCTTGTTGGACTTGATGATCCATATATTATAATAGTCCAAGCAGCTATTATTTAATTCATATAATGAACGTTTAATTTTATAAAGATACATATGGTAGGTATTAAACAAATTTTTTCAATTTATAAACATTTAATAGTTGATGATAAAAGTTTTAATGTAAGGTATGCGATAATAGATGGATAAATAGGAAAAAAAACAAAAGTCCCTATCAAAAAACTCTATAGAATTTATCAAGAAAAAAAATATTATGAGAGTACATTTTATACTCCAATTCTAGCAAAGCATTTATTAACATTACAATTTCATGCAGAGAAAACTTGTAAAAACCAAACAATTTCTTTTATTCACTATGAAGAGGAAATATTTAGAGATTTTATTATGGATGGAAATGGTCTTTTGAGTCTAAATGAGATTCTCAAGCCTGAATGGTTCGGTGTCTCGATTATGAATACACACATAAGGTATATTTTACTAAAACATCGGTCCAAATTGTTAGCAAAATATGATTATTAATGTCAATAACAATTCATATTTTTTATATGAATTTATATTACAACAATATAATGGACTGATCTCCCAATTAACAATTTGTAATTATTAATCCCATAATTATTTATACAGAAAAAATTACACTGGATAATGAAATAATATATTATAAATGAGATCATTTACTCCAACCATTTAATAAAAAAGTATCAAAAGACATAAACTTTCTTATTCCTACAATTATTGGGTAAAACAAAATGACATAATCACATCAAATATATTTTTAATTTTTATATTACTAAATTCTTCTTGTTTTTTAGGAAGCAATGGACACTGATAGCAATCATCATAGACACATCAGATATTTATTTTGTGGAATTTATGCATGTACTTCCTACCAATCAACCACATGTGAAGTGTATTTTGAATATTTAATAGACTAAAATAATCATTTTATTGTTTTTTTGAATTTTATGTTTGGTATATGTTTTATTAATAGTTTTTATGCGATAGGGAAGTCTTTAAATTCAGCACAATTCATGCCATGAGGCTAGTGTCTAAATAGCTAAAGCCTATGGATTACTACAAATGGAAAAAATTATGGTATATATAGAAATATTTAACTATCAAATCATTTCAAAAAAAATCTTATTTTTTTCACTATTTTTAGAGTTTCCAAACCAAGATAATGAATTTGATTATTGATATTATGATTGATAATTTATTAGAGAAATCATACAACATGAAAAAATTAGTATCGCCCATATAGTTAATTTTCATAGGTAATTACAATCTCATTAAATATATTTTATAATCATTTGATCATTTATATTTTCTATGTACTATCAATATTTCAGACAAAAGATTTATTCAACCAAAGAAATTGATTTGTTTAGAGATTAGTGGGATGTGTACTTTTTGTTATAATGAAATCCGATAACAAATTTACGTGATTACATGATATTTTTGTGCTATATTATGAGTTATGACCATCCTAAAAATTTGGGGTTTGAAGAAATAATGTTATAATGCTTATGAATTATTATTCATCTCATTCTCATTGAGAGGATTAATGGTTGAAATCAATTTTTTTGAATGTGTTGAGCTTTAAACAATAAAATTTTTTGTAAAATGAGTAGTTAGAGGTGGATACAATGGTGAAGTAAGAGGTGGAGGTGGAGGCAAAAGGGAGGCAATGTTTGAGTTGAAGACTTTCATGGAGGAGGAGGTAGAGGTGATGATCGAGGTAGAGACAGAGTCATAAGAGGATAAGAAGAGATGGCTTTAAAATAATAAAAAAGTAGGGAAATTAATCAGAATAAGGATTATACCATGATTTTATTTGATAAAAATTATTTACAAGATCAAAATAATAGGCCTCTTACGATGAGATCCATTGTGCGTCATTCCAGTTTACAATGAAATATTAGTAAAAAACATGTGGCGTACTCAAAACAAGGAATCCATATTCAGAGTGTTTTGGTACATTATGAAAATGATCCATATGTCATTTTTTTCATGTTATGATATGCCACACATCAATCTGATGCACAATGGGACCATTATGACTTGAATTGCATCTTTTTTATTCAAATGTGAAAATCATTTAAATAAATAAATAAACTAAAATACTCAAAACTGAAAAAACATTATTATTATTTTGATACATTATGAAAACAATGCATTATTCATTTGGGGAATGTATAATTATTCCACACCTCAATATGACACATAGTGTTACCGGTATGACTCCATGTGTGGCTTTTTTATTCCAAATCTGAACGTAGAGATAAATAAAAAAACTGAAATACTCAAAACCACGAAAACATATTCATATAATTTTGGTGCATTTGTAAAATGATCCATATGTCATTTGTGATCATTAGGGATAAGTTGAATCAAAATCCAATGAAAGGGGGGACTAGTATGACTCAAAGTGCATCTTTTTTATTCAAATGTCACATTCATTTTAAAAATAAAAAACAACTGACTTACTCAAGACTAATAAAATTTATTTCATATTTTTTTTTACTTTAGGAAAATATTCCATGAGTAATTATGGATGTGGATAATTTAGGTGAAACTCAATCTGATTCATAGTGTGACCTATAAGCCTCTATGTGCGTCTATTTTATTCCAAACTACCATTATTTTTAATAATAAAACACCTGACATAGTCAAAAATGAGATAACACATTCATATTATTATGGTAATTTTGTTAACTGATCTATATGTCAATTTTGATGTGTAGGGATCATCCTCATCTCAATATGATGCATCATGTGACCGGTATGACTCTAAGTGCAACTTTTTTATTCAAATGTGACATTAATTTAAAACAAAAAAAAAACTTACGAAAAACCAAGAAAAAACATTCCAAAAAATTTTATAGTTTATGAAAATTATCTCTAAGTCATTTTAGACATGTATAATTCAGCCACACCTTAATATGACGCAAGGTGTGACCGGTATGACTCCATGTATGTCTATTTATTAAAAAAAGACCTTAATGATAATAAAAAACAACTAACATACTCAAAACCAATTGAACACATTCATATTGTTTTGGTATGTTATAAAAATGATCCATACATTATTATAGACATGTTGGGATCAATCATACCACAATTCGACGCATGGTGTGACTGATATGACTCCATGTGCATCTTTTTTATTCAAAAGTGACATTAATTTTAATCAAACAAACAACTGACATACTCAAAACTAAGAATATTCATTATAATTTTTTTGATACATTAGGAAAATGATTCATGGGTCATTTGAGATCAGTAACATTCATCATCAACTAAATCGGATGAACATTGTGACTGGTATGACTCCAAGTACATCTTTTTTTATTAAAATTTTGATTAATATTAATAAAAAACTAACATACTAAAAATGATAAAATGAATTAAATTTGTTTTTATCTTTCAAAAAATGATCAATATATAACTTTTGGTGTGTAGGGTTCATCCACACATCAATCTGATGCATAGTGTGACTAGAATAACTTCATGTGTATCATTTTTATTCAAAAGTCACATTCATGTTAATAAAAAAAATGACATACTCTAAACTAGTAAATAACATTCTGATTATTTTAATACTTCATGAAAATTATCCATGAATCATTTGGGTTGTATATAATTTATTTTTACCTCAATTTTATGCATGGTGTGACCGATATGACTCCATATGATTCTTTTTTATTCAAAACAATCATTAATGTTGATAAAAAACAAATGAAATTATCATTACCAATAAAACACATTCATATTTTTTTGTTAATTTATAAAAATGATCCATACATACTTTGTGATATTTTGGTATCAGTCGCAACTCAATTTGATGCACGGTGTGACTGGTATGACTCCAAAAAAAATTTTATTCTAAAGTGACATTAATTTTAATAGAAATAACAACTAAAATACTCTATAATATTGTTTTATTTTCTTATATTTATCTAAGAAATTTTAATTCATTTTAATTATTTTTTATTACTTATTTTGGAGATTTTTGATATTTTTTCTACTGATCCACTGAGTTGCAACACATTGCACAGGTTTCTGGGGTTACAGTGTGCTGATGCATCACACTGCATTTTTTGCATTTATCATCCCTATTAACTACACTGATAAATCATCCCATTATTAGAACTATTTATGTGCTGATAATGGGCTCCATTATTAGTGTTAATAATATTTATCTATACCAATGCATTCAAAATAGAAGATAAATCATACTTTTTTTAATGATAAAAAATTATTGAAAATATCACTTTTATCAGCGCTTTTAAAGAGATAATTATTGTTCTATTTATCAGTTCTGAATTGAAATACTAATAAATCATGTCTTTTATTTGTTCATTGAAAAGGGATTATAAAAAGTACCTTTATTAGAACTTTTGTATGTAATAATAAATCTCCCTTTTAATAGTGTTTTTTTGGCACTGATAAATGTCACGAACTTTTAACCAATCTATGGTCATCAGTGCTTCTCTACCATGGATAAAATCTGATTCTATCTCGATTAAATGCAAGTTTCATAGTAGTAGTAACATTTGATATTTGTAAACATATATTGTCAGAAATATCTCTAAAATGTCAATAATTATGATGAAATCTTTCTTTTTTTGCAAACACAATCTATTCAAAAACAATATAATGTTACCTTGAGGTAGTTTTTTCCCAACAATAATTAAATATTCTAAAAAATTGGTGAAATATATTGCACATATCCTATAATGATCCCCATATTATATCACCTCAAAAACATACACTACCCAAAATCATTCTTTATAACCTCAGAAAATTGAACATCAAAAAGGGTGATCTCAGATTCCCCATACTGGTAATCAAAAGAGATATATAATCATATCAAGATCATAATGGTATGAGAACATAAGCATGAATTTTGTATACAATACCCTACAAAATAAATAATATAATATTGAAAAATGTCCTAAATATTTTAATATTTTAAAACATGAATGAATAATTATCTTAGAACATGATCTATGAGTTTATAAAATTTTCATAATAAAAAGATTAATCTCATAAACATCATCATAAAACTATATAAACATGTATAAATAATGATATGATCAAAATTTAAATTACTTATATGATATTAGGCCTCCTAATAAACTTAATGACAATCAATGAGGTTCATACATAACATTATGGACCTAAAATAATTTTCCACACATAACAATGTAAACATGTAATTGGTTCCATACTTAACACTGTGAACATGTAATCTGGTTCGCAGATAATATTGTTAACATTTAATCGGTTTCTCATAGAAAATTATGAACAAGTAATCAGGATCATGTATAACATATTTAATTATATGTTTCCCATCATTACACAATGAAGTGGAGGGAGATATAGATCCCACATGTCACATAATGAAAATCATACATATGTATCTTAGAAGAACATGAATTATTCATCATATCATATCCTTTATAATAAAATGGGTTTCATAACCATTTCATTATATAAAAACCTATGGAAGTGTGATAGGATTCATAAGAATTTCATCATTTCATCATAGAAAAAGCCATTGAAAAGGAAGTGGGTTTCATAATAATTTTATCATGGTATAAACTTTGGAAGGGAAACGGGTTTCATAATCATATTATAGTGATGAACCATTTAGATAATACTAATAATGGTATCCTTTTCTATATCCCTATCGAAGAATAAGTTACATTAAATGGATTTAATCTTATATAGGAATATATCATGATAAAATAACGAATAAACAATAAGGAATCATAAATAATAAATATATGTTGTTTTTATTGAATAAATTAATATTGAAAATATATTCATGTAGAATGAACAATTTCAAATGGATAGTGTTAACTAAATTTTTATTGAATGAAAATATAATTTATGAAAGGTATAACTATACAATTAATTATATAGAATATACGTTATGAACACTGTATTAAATTTCTTGTAAACGTTTAAAACCATACAAAATTAATATTTTTCTTGAAAACATGTTTCACAAGTAACACAAATGTTTTAGCAAGCAGTTATATACCAAATAAATATATTAAAATCATACCATCATAAACATGATATTAAATTGGATGTAAGTATAACAAAATATACATTATTTATGATATGTATAATTGTGTTTTATAATTGTAATATAATTTTAATTCATAAATTAAGAACTCATTTTATGATAAAAAAATAAAGTTTCTTTTAAACTATTTATTATATAATTTTGTGCATTGAAATTATAAATAACATATAATTATTTTGAAAAATTTATTTAATGGAAATAAAATCGTTTTTAAATCATCATTTAAATTTTAGATTCTAGTAAAATTTTTGTTTTTTATCTATTTATTTATATTTAAGAGTGAATAATAAAAATTATTTTAAAACAATCATTTTTTTAAATCTAGATTTTTGGACAGCATAGTTTGTATTTAGTTTTATAACAATGTATTAAAATCCAATTTTATTTATTAATTATGTAATTAATTATATATTAATCATTATTATAAATATTTTTTTTAAAAACAATTTTTTTACTCTCAAAAATAATTTCTATATTTTTGTTGTTTGCAATGTGTTTTGATCATAATATAAAAATAACATGAAATTATAAATTATAATGAATTTTTTAGATTATAAATATTTTATATAAAATTTTGACATTCATATTATAGTTTTTTATAGGTATCTAGTGAGAGTAATGTTAGTTTTATGCATAAAATGAATGTTCAAAAAAATGGGTTTTCTTTGAATTTTTCACTCTATTTTTTAAATGATACTTTCACATATATAAATATTATATTATATATATATAATAAATATTTATAATTATAGTGTAACAATTTTTTATTGATTCCACTAAAATTTTTTAAATTATGAATAACAGAAACATTAAAAGTTTTTTTAATATAGTTAATTATAAAACGAGTTTACTATGTGAATAAACTATATTTTAAGGATATTATTTCCACATAATAATGTGTAATAATTAATTTTTGAATATTTTGTTTATATATTATCCTTACATCGAAATATTTTACATATGGAGAAAAATTACTCAAAAAATAACATTATATTATTTATATAATTTTATATAATTCAATATATCTCTTGCCCCTCACATATAAAATAGAACCTCCTCTTCCCCATTATTCTTGAATTTTGTGCATTATAAATCATCCAAAACCAACCAAAAACCTTCCTTGAATCCTTTCCATGATCATGGAAATCTAGGTACTCTCTTAAGAGAAATAATTCTGGGCCTATGGTTAAGAAAAAGGAGGTCTCGGAAGAATTAGAACAAAACAAAACAGAGATATTTCATTTTTATTTCATATAACACCTTTCTAAACATTTTTTATCAATTATAAAAAGAATAATATAGTATAATAAATATATTTAGATGTTATTATGATGAAATATGAACCATTGTACACATTATTTCCATTAAAAATAGAATTAAATTATACATCATGTGTAATTGTTGACTACAACCTCCATATAGTGATATGATTATTTTTAATCACAATTTTTCATGGTTAGCTATTATGATGGATTTAATGATTATATACGATATTTTTGACAGAATTATTCTTATGGTATTATAATATCATATCTTCTATATTTTCTTCCAATCTATTATTAAATGACCATTTCACCCTTGTGTGTGTGGACTACATCCTCCCCAAATCAATATGATTTTTTTTTTAATTTCCACATCACATAAACGGTAATATGGTAAAATATGATGAATATATATTAATATAAGATATTATAATGATTCAATTATTTGTAATTATTTTATACCATTCTTTTGTATTTTCCTTCTAAAAGTGGAAACATCACTCATGTTTACATATAGATTACAGTCTCCTCAAAGTGATGTAATTCACTATTCCTCACAAAATTTTATAAATATATATAAATGTGAATAACATTATTACATATAAAATTCTTTACATTATATATATGTTTTAATAATGATCAATGTATAAGGAATAAGGCTCTTGATTGAAAAAAAGCATTAAAGTTGAAATTGGATTCACCCATTATAGTTATTTTAATAATGATTTTCATTTAAAAATGGATAATAAGAAGATATAATTCAATCATTTGTTTTATTTATTACTATATTTTTTTAATATATGTATAATAAATAAATAAAATTATACATGTTATTTGTATGCATAAAATGAAGGAAGATACATTAGGTAATGGTTTCACTTCTCAATTTTGTTTTTGGTAATATATATGTAATATTCAACACTTTTTCCATGGATATAATGTATAAACTACCATTTTAAATGATATATCTTGAATTTATTTATATTTATGTTATTAAATTTTTTATTTTTTATTTCATTTATTGGGGTTATTTTAACAGACCATCCTGGGTCAACCAGACCAGTCAACAAAGTCAGCACATCATTGAGTGGGGTAAAATAAAGATTACAAAAATAGTATCTTGTATAAGAGAAACAAGACATATGAATAATGTAAAAATGAAAAAATAGTACATACAATATTACCAAATATAATAATATATAATCAAAAACAATTTTAGACTAAAAGTATCCATGTGACCAGACTCCACCACGAAACTATCCCTAATAAAAACATCAACCACAATAGAATCTTGAATGATACATAATGTTCATAGCAAAACCTATATCTTAAAAATTGAATATATATTATCAATGGAAGAAATAGGTTGCGAATAAAAGATCCTAATAAGATACCAACAAGTGATATATAAATGTTCTAATAAAATGAATGAAAAGGTACAATCTTTAAAAAAAATTATAAATAAACATTTTAGAATCCTTTTTAAAAGGAATCATGATTTTTCAAATATTTAATGTCAAATTATCGAAATCGTGAAAGAAATAATGTAAACAGACCGATGTATAAATACACTTCTCATCCCATATCTATGAAATAAACTATCCTATAATAAACAACTAGAAACAAAAATTCACCAACCAACCGGGTTCTAGACTATGGAAAAATATTTACTAGACACTCAAAATCCAAATAAGGAATATAGTTAGATAGAAAAAAAATTCAATTCCTTTAATAAAACATTAACATATAATAGGTTAAATCATTGTGGTGTCACATACACTAGGGCAATTTGTGTCCCTATTTCAATGTTCCCAATATTCACAATGTACACTTTTTGTAAATTTCAGTTTTAAAAAACATTATCATATTTTTATAAAAAAATATAATGGTTATGCAAATCTGCTTCAAGGTTTGAAAATCAATTTTTCATTTCAAATAAATGAAATTCAATTTTCATGGAAAAAAACATGTTTTCAAACAGGAACTCATTCCATTTTTAATTACAACAATTCATATCCCACATCAAATAT
Source organism: Viscum album (assembly GCA_963277665.1). Taxonomy (NCBI): domain Eukaryota; kingdom Viridiplantae; phylum Streptophyta; class Magnoliopsida; order Santalales; family Viscaceae; genus Viscum; species Viscum album. The sequence goes on along the minus strand of OY728165.1, from coordinate 665,836,066 downwards.
CAATAATTTAATATAAAAAAACAAATTAAGGAAATTAAAATAATTGAATAGATCCACCAAACTCAAGAACATAAAAAAGAAACCACATATTAAAATGGATAATCTATACCATATGATCTGACTTTAGAAGACAATTCATGACTAGAAACTGAAAAGGATTGATTAAACAAAAAAATTGATTACTAATTCCCAAAAAAATATCTCCCAACTAGAAACGAGTGATATACCTTGGGGAATTATTACATGTGTAGAAAAGGTGCCAAACCCCGATGATATACCATTGAACGAATAGATCTGGATGGAAAAAAGAAAAAAGAATCACTTAGAGTAAGAAGTCCAATTTAGATGAGAAGGATGAAAAATAAATTGAATCCTCGGATACCCGCACGACACCCTAGAAAAAATCATAATGAATTAATTGGTGTGTAATATTTTACACATCATGAATCCCTTTTATTTTATGTTGCGTGAAAAATGTGTTTGTTTTAAATTATAAACTGGATGTTCACATTACATGATTTTTAACACTTATATATTGTGTAACTTCCAATAATACAATAAATATGTTGAGGAAAAATATTAAAATCCTAAAAAACCATAACTTCACCATTACATGTATCTTCCTAATTTTGGATTGAAAATAATCACCCAACAAAAAGGGGAAATAAAAAATATAGATCAAAATATACCTGACCATAAGGTAACGTGTTGTTACAATCACCCAACATAAAATATTTCTATTTAAAGAATGATCTAAATATCCTAGATCCATAAAAAGTAAATACCAATGCTACCACATCAAAAACTCCAACACGCACGTCTTGTGCAAATCATATCTTCACTACCACACTTTCCTAGCCAATGGGGTTTTTAACAACATAGTTAATTGTCTTTGAGATCCATAATCTAAACTGAATTCTCAACCAAATATTTATTATTCTCCAGAACAACATCCTCCAATATAATTAATTGGAAATGTATGGTATATAACACCTCAACTAGGAAACCTAAAATACCCAATTTATATAATTCAATCACTAATACAAATTGATGTTTTTATAGTGGTGGGGATTTAACAGTTTTCTAACATTATCATAGAGGCCGTTTATAGTTCAATATCGGAGTAGATAAATGGATGGTCTTTATCAGCAATTTTTTTATAAGCCCGGATAAAGTGCCCACATCATCACTGGTATAGAATCACTCATAAGGGAGAGGACATTATCAGTGCAATATTAGAAGTACGGATAATGACCCCCCTTATAATAAGTATTTAATACAGATGATAAAGGGTGTATTTCTAAAAATAAATATATATTTCATTAAAAACTTAATTAATAATTAAATATATTTATAAATTTATATTAATATAAATATAAAACATATTTTATAAATAACTTTTAGAAAAATATAAATAAACATTGACACATAATATATATGTTATTATGTAAAATAGAATATAAAATAAATAAAAATTATTTTTAAATAATAATTATATTATTATTTATTAATAAAATTCATTCATTAACAATTTGAAAATAAAAAAGACATATTCAAAATAAAATTTCTAAAATATGTTCAACACATAACTCAAACGTAAAATAGCTATAACTATTGATTTGGGTTTTTTGGGCTCTACCACATTTCAAATCAATGCTTTCAACATAATAAACATCGTTTTTACTAGGGGACCACAATCAATATTTTTGGAGGTCAAAAGTGGCCCTGAAGACCTCCAAAATAGAGTTATTTTGGGTGTCCCAATTTTTTAACATTTGATGGAATTGTATCCACATCTAAGAGGAATATTTTTCTTATTTTATGTGGGGACTAAATTTTATTCCATGTCTTAAATTTATATTGATATTATGGTTTTTATTTTTTACCATTTTTAACAAATGTAGTTTTATGTATAATTAAATATATTTATATATTTGTTATATATATATATAATAAACAACATATATAAATTCATTTATCAACATATTTAAGTAAAATTATATTTTTATGTATATAAAAGTAAATAAAAATTATTCAATTTATTTAATGACAAATATGATCCATTTTTTACGCTATTAATAATTTAACAATAAGTATATATAATATTTATATATACATATTTGTGTGTATAAATAATCCTATATATATACATTTATATTCTTATATACATATATATATTTAGTTATATTATATTATATATAAATAAATATTATTTTATTATTTATATAAATAAATATATTTGTCAGTGTATATAAATATATCACTAATTTCAATATATATACAAATAAATAGAAAATTCCATACATATAAAACAAAACATGCAGGGCATAGTGGTAATGGTATTCCATCTCCTAAGGGATGTATAGGGATCAAATTTATGCATGCATAAGAATTTTGGGAATCCTTCTAGCTTTGAGGATGGGGTGCGTTGTGGTTAATGGGTAGTGGAAATAACTGAGAAAGGGCATTGTTTGTGATAATAAAGGTGGGGTGTCAGGGGAATGTGAAAATTTATTAATTTTCAATATTTTATTAACATTTAGTTTTTTAGCACTATTAAAATCCAAACATTAACATCTCTAAAAATAATTATTAATTGCATACTATAATAGTGCTAAAATAATAACTTTTAAAGTAACCCTTAACATCAATAAAACAGTGTTGTTAAAAGGTTCCTTTATTAGAGATTTTTTTGAAATGATAATGGGTGAATTTAATTTCCCTTTTTTATTGTTGTTTAGCCCCCTCCCCACAATATTAGTCTCACAATTAGTTGTCTTGAGTGCTATTAAAACAAATTAACTAGCATTGTTAAAGCCTTGATTTTTATTAGTGAATCCAGATGGTAACAACAACTGATAGGCCACCCTACCTAATTGCTCAATGAACTCAAAGGGTCCCACCACCCTCAGTGCCAACTAACATTGATTACCCTACAAATGACATCCCAATATAGGTGAAACTCTATGAACGACCAGATCACCATCCTCAAACTCCAATTCCTGATGATGATGGACCACATAAGATTTCGGATTAATCAATTCGATGATCAATCATCTCATGATCAACTGCACCACCTCGGTGGTATCCTGAACAACACTCTTCCAAACTAAATATTATTCACCCAACTCTTCCTAGCACTATGTATATTGACATGGAAACCCATAAAAATCCACAAAGTGAATGATTCTGATCAAATCTTGGAAACTATTGTTATTGGAAAATAGGAATAATGGAAAATGTATGTATGAAAATCCACCTAAATCTAAAACACCATATATGATCATATCCTCAAGAACCTGAATATCCTTCTATGTCTATATATCAATCTCTGGATGATAATTCATGTTCAATTAAAACTAGAAACTGACTGTCTCCTATATACCATTCCAGAATCATGATGTACACCTTGATTCATTGTCACAAAAAACACTATAGAGGTAATAACATGAAGCATCACAATATCTCAGACATACAAGACCATAAGTTGTTCCAAATTCACTAATTTCATTATTAAAATGAATCACAATAAGAATTTAAGGTAATTGTGATGGGGTATTTGCGAAAGACTCTTGTCCCAAAAAACATTTGATACTGATGTTTATTGAAAATACCCCATCATGGAAGGTGGCCTCACAAATATATTTAATTGTTAGTATTTTCTCGAAATAATATTTATTTGTGACTAAAAAAGGATTCATCTAAAAATATCTAGGTAAGGGTTTTATATAACTTGTTGTGATGATCTGTCATAAAAGGAGACCTGTTGAAAAAGGTTATTTGTGTCAAAGGGCTTCATCCGTCCAGAATAATAAATATTTCTATAAAAAATAAAAAAGATAATATTTAAAAGTATTTATAAAAATATAAAATAAAATTAATAATAAATTGTTAATATATATATATATATATATAATTTTTAAATAAAATATAAGAAATTTAAAAAATAAATATACCAAAAAATAATTTAAATTTTATAAATTATTGATATTAATTAACATTGTAAATATATAGAAAAATAATAATAACAACAAATATAAGAATAATTAAAAAATTTGTTATTAATTAAACTATTTTTGAAACAAAAAAATTAATATATTTACAAATATTTGAAAATAGTTACAAAAACTCAATCAAATTAAAACATACATTAAAGTAATACATTAGTTACAAAATAAAATGTTGATCATACAAAATTACATAAAAATTCATTAATACATAGTAAATCATCAACTAGAATCTAGTGGGGGAGGATGACTCGAGTGAGTAAGGGGAAGATCAATCGATGGACTTGGCGGGGGAAACTCCATACCAATACCATGTGCATGTTTCCAGAGAGACTCAATCAGTTTCTCATCTCTAAGATGCTGCTGCACATGCCCCCCCTCCCCCGCCTTCTACATCTGATGTATCTTCTCATCCTAATCTCTCAACCTCTCCTCATATTGTTCAGTGAATGATGGAATCAATAATGACCCTCCACGTTCTCCCATTACACACACTAATTCCATTAAAAAGTATGATAATAACTCAATGGTGTAAGTCGACACCCAATAACGATCACTTTACCTATCTCGACTCCATGTAAAGTCACCGGTATCCAAGCACCCTCATCAAATCCTGAATCAGCTGTGAAATCATGTTCAGTCTCAGCATGACTCTATCATTAATGACAATTAGTACCCTCAAATATTTCATTTATATATAATTACTAAATATGATAAAAAATTTATTATTCATGACATTTAAGAAAATATGTAACCTCAATATGGCAATTTTTTCTCCAACAAATTATATTGTACATGGGTCAGTATAAATCTTCTTATAAACTTTATTCTTCATAAAAGATGTGTTATTAATATCCTATATAATATATGAAAAATTTTATAGTAAAAATGAAAAAAAATTAATAAATAATATCACATTCCATATGATATTGATGTATGTCAAATGAATAACTCTCAGCCCTATGGGTGACCACTTTCTTCATGCAACCTCTAGTGGATATCAAATTTTGTCCTCATAAAAGTATATCAAATCCAAAAAGAGCACAAATCATCCTATAACTGAGTTGATTTATACTCACTATGATGGTAGATGCATGACTAATCATGAATAGTATCACACGATTTATATATTGCTCGATTTATATTGTTCTGTAGAAAATGAAAATATCACTCAATTATACAGGTTTCCCATGCCTCTCTAATACGACCTCTATGTTTATCAGAAATATGAAAACATTTATTCTATAAAACAATTAAATACATTATTTAATTAATTAAATAAATTTTTAAATATTATTGAAATACATATAATCCATTGGGAAAACATCTTTTCACACATGGTGACGGGTACCAGGTCCCCTAACAGTGATGGTTCGGATAAATAATTTCTCCAAATTGCACCAGCCTACCAAATGTGTGATAAATTTTTTTCCATGAATCAACATCATAGGGATGATCTAAACATTCTATGATGAAAATATTTGATTTATTCTATGTCATCAACCATGTTATATTCCATGAAATAAATAAATATTGTAAAAAAGGTGTAATTGGATAATATCCCATCAATGTAATGGTAAATATGAACAGTCCATGGGGTGCCTCTTTATACCTCGATTCTCCACATGTTTTAAATTTAACAAAATATTCATAATAACCATAATATAAGATTTAGTCATTTTAAAATGCATGATTCTTCTAATAGAATATTCGGAAATTATGAATCAACCATTTTCATTTATAGAAACTTGTCGGTAATGTGTTTTTGTCATGCAACAATGACTTATCTAAAGATAAAATCTGATCAAAACAACTATATGATTTTACAAAATGTGATTTAATAGCCATAAATAATGGAACAACATCATGTTTTCTCATATGTCACCCTTATATATGTCCCCTCAATGGATTTCAAAAATTTTCAACTGAGAAGGATCTGATTTATGATTTAGAATTTCATTCTGATTATTTGTATTATGAATAGAAGAACTAGTTGCATCTTGAAATAAACATTGAAATGATGGATCTAGAACCCAAAAAAATATTTTCTATGAAATAATTTTCACCATATTGATACCAAAAATATATAATATTTCCAAAAATATAGACATAATTGATGATTTCACACATTATCAATTGTTTCGAATGTCCTATGATCACATTTTAGGCATGGACATTTAATTGTTGCATCAGAAGAAAAAACTCTGAATTCGACGATGAAAATGATATATATGTTTCAACACCTTCAATATAAACATGATTTGAACCATATCTATTTAGATTTTTTTGATTATTTATCCAATCACGATCAAGTAACACATAAATCTGTAGAATTTCTGAGTCCATAGTTTTATAAAAAACATCAAGAATAAGAATAATTATTACTAACCATTTGGACAAGTTTGAAATTATTGTTATATTTTACCTTCACAAAATATTCAATGGAATATGAGCAGAGTGTGGCAATGGGTTATCACTATATTATGGTGATCATATAGGTTGAGCGTAGATTATAAAAAAATATTAAAATTTTAATATAACAAACTATTTATTTTTTGAACATAATAGAATATTCCTCCAATGGTGTATTTTTTAATAAATCAAAGATCGTCATTGGGTCTGGGATGTGTGGTTTACCTGAGACGTCTCAATACATTTTTGTGCATCATGTATTTGGTTACCTTATAAGAGAGGGTAATTAATTTGATAATTTTATTATAATTTAATATAATAATTAAATTTATCATTAAAATGGTGTCACATAAGATAAATTGAACATCACCATTGGTTTCAGGAAGCATTTTTTACCATATGCATGACATTACATTTGTCAGTGTTGGGTGTTTAGTGACATTGCATGTGATAGTAATTTATTAAATATTTTTATTATAATTTATTGTAAAAAATATATATCTTTCAAAAATATTATCATATGATAATTTGGAGATCACCGTTGGTTATGGGATGTGGGGATTACCATAGGCACGACAAAAAATTTTGGTTCGAACATTGCACGCAAGGTTAATTCATTTAATATTTTTATTATAGTTTTTTATAAAAATTTAATATATCTTTTAAACTATGTATCATATGATAAATCAAAGATCACTACATGATCCTAGATTTGGAGTTCACCCTAAAAACTACATAACATTTATGAGTGTCAACTGTTTAGTGAAATTTCATGTGAGGGTAAAAAAATTATGAATTTTTAATACTAATTAATTTAATTAATACAACATTTATATGATTTACTGTATGATTATAATAGTTTTCATACAATTTTTATTTTTTTGTATTTTTATAAAAAAATTATTAATATTTTATAATTATCATGAAATTTTATAATTTATTAATAACAATGACTTATTAATTAATTAATATTATAAATTACTTAAATTAAAACTACATTTGTAATAAATAAAAAAATTAAGGAATTTATTAATAGACTTTAATTTCTTATATTTTTTATATAGTATTAAAAAATTGTCTTCATTATTATAAACTACCATTTTAATAAATATTATATATTAAAAAAATTTACAATTTTTCTATTCAACAAATTTTTATTCTTTTTTCATATAAAACATATATGTGTCTATGTGTGTGCATATATATATCAAAATCATTACACATTTTATTAAACCTTATATATTTATATATTAACATGATAATATAGATATATATTTATATATATATATATATTAAATAACTTATATGTTTTTATAACGTTTATATATGTACATTTTTAAGATATTATATACATATATAAAGATATCTTAATTATTATAAATACATCATTCATATTCTTATAATTTTTTAAAATCATATACATATCAAATTTATATATTTATGTATATATAATGTCACATGTTCATAGATTTATTAATTTATATATATATATATATATATATAATAACACATATTTACAGACACACACACACACACATAATGAGACATGTTTATAAAAGCACATATTTGTTTATATATACATATGTATACATAAATATTTATAAAATCACACATGTTTTTTTAAATATATATAAAAACATTCACACAATAATATATATGTATATATATAACCACATACATAAATAAAAAAATTAAATACTAGAAAAATCACTATAAATCAATTAAAATAAATTTTACGTACCATGTCAATATGAAAATATTAAATACAATTTTATCAATCTTAAATAACCGATTGTGCTTGATAAATATATACAATATTAAACCTACGTTTCCGAAAATGATAAAACTTAATAATAGGTATTAAACCAAAAAATAAGGAAATTGAAGTCAAAAGAACCTATACCACGGAGTGTCAAACCCCTATCTGCTAAAAATTAGAGGAAATAGATTCCATAGCACTAAATAAATATGAAAATATTGAATAATTTTTTTATCAATAATAAATAACATATCAGGAATGATAAATAGATAAACTATTAAAACTAGGTTTTCCAATATGGGAATCCTAATAAAAGCTATAGAATTTAGTAATAATGAAAATGAAGTCATATGAACTCATACCATGGATAGTTGTACCCAGATATGAAAAAAAAATTGGTGTAAACAATGGTTTACACCTTCCTGGAGGTGGAAGATAGGGTAGATGGTGTAGCTGTGCAGTGGATAGAAAGGACAGAAAGATGAAGAGGAGGATGAAGAAAGGGGCTTTTTTGGATTTTATTTAATGTTTTTGCAACAGATTATTAGTGATCGAATTAGTTCCATCACAAAAAAAATTTTCAGTCAAAAAAATTTAAGTGGAAATTGATTTCCGTTAGAAATAATATTGACCATATGACTATTTGTGACAGATACCAAACTCCATCACAAATTACCATCATGACTACTTTTGGTATTGGGCGGTTCGAATTCCCACCAAAACTATTTGTGACGGAATGTTTATTCCATCGTAATTAATTATTATTTTTTATGGAATATTATCATTGTCAAAAAAAACTATTAGGAATGGTACTATTATCAATGAGTAATTTTCCTATCAAAAATGGCTTGTCGCAAATAACCAAATTTCAATTCATGAAATTATCTGATTTAGTGAATCTATCAACAATTACCCAAATCGCATCCTTCCAATGATGATTATGTGGTAAAAAAATGAATAAATCCATGGAAATATTATCCCAATTCCATATCATAATGAAAAAAAGGCTACAAAAATCCTACAATTATCTATAGTTACTCCTTAACTCTTGGAAATGTTAGACAACATGATACAAAATCTACCACAAACCACCACATTATCATCCACTAATAGTGACATATCAAATCAAGCTACATATTTGTAACCCCATAATGAACATACCATCATGAATGATGTCCACTAACTATAATATATGGTCTCATGGAAAATTTAACAACCAATCTGCTACAGAAGATGAATTCTCCAATGGGAGACTGAGACAACTCACATGTGTTCTCCCAACTATTAAGGAATTATCATAAGCGTCAACACTCAGTGGCCTTAATCCTTCCAATAAAGAATTCCCTCATCAAAAAACAAGTCATCTTTTATCATATACAATAACATCAATCCCCAAACCTCCTCCACTCTAGATCTCATTTTATAAAAAAAACATCATAGGTCACATTTTAATGGATTTCATCTTGAATTGTGTCAGTAGTTCTCTTCTCTATGCATCATCCACCACATTTCTATTACCAAGGGTATTTACGATATCAAAATCAATGTTATAAATATACTCAACCTAGAATCTCTATCAAATGTTTAGATTGATTTAATGAAAAGATACATTAGGATTTTGTAACTAGAATATACAGTAAAACTCCATTAAAATAGACAGTGATGACATGTTTTTGATTTCAGGTATAATAGTTGGAAACACAGAATCATCGTTAAGGTTATTCATTTCATGATGGTGTAACTAGATTAATTCATAAGCCAATACATGTTTTCCCTACCTCAAGAAACATCCCAAAACCATACCAGAATTATTATATAAAACATTATAACCTGAACCTACATCCAGAAGAATCAAAACGTTATTAGTATTCAACATCAGTTAAAGATCCTCAAAATATCTTTGAAACCTATCATTCCAATCATAAATTAAACCCATTAATGTTATATATGTCATAGAATATCTAATCATGGAGAAACCTCAAACAAACTTTATATATTAACCTGCTAACCCCAAGAATCTCAATATCTCAACCACATTTTTGGGATGCTTCCACTACATAATTCCCTATGTCTTTTTAGGATCAACTAATATTCCAATCTGATATATAACATTCATCATAAAAATCAATTTCTGAATCCCAAACTCATCCTAGGAAAGCATTCTATGAAAATGATGTTCTCTCATGGATTGAAGAATGGAATCCAAATGTTCTTTTTTCTCCGACTATTACTTTAATTACACCATGATATCATCTACAAACAGAATGAAAAATGAGTCCTAGAAGGAATAAAATATTTTTTTCATCGAAGACTTTAATATTGTATGTGTGTTAGTGAGTCCTAATGTACTAAACAGAAACAATAAATGCCCATAACGACTCAATAATTTTATATTGGGCATATCCTCTTCAGGGACTCTCAACTGGTTGTACCAAAAAAAATCATTCTTATAAAAATAATGAACCCATCTAAGATGATCAAATAGATCATCAATTCAAGGTAAATGATACTTGTTTATAATGGTAAGTCGATTCAAATTTTGATATTCAATATAATTTCTAACGATTACATTTTACTTATTAAAAAAATGACATGTGAATTCCATGATGATGTGCTAGAATAAATAAACCCTTCACCTCTAGTACCTCATAGAGGACTTAATGTTCTACCAAATCTATAGGTTCCATTATATGGGATTGTATCACGATGGGAATCATTTTAGGTGATATGAATACAGTAAAATAAACATCCCATTATGGGAAAAAACTAGAAAAATCATCTGAAATGACCTCAGTGTATGAAAACACATTAATATATTATTGACTTCCCTTAAATGGGTCAACTACATGATGAATTTTTGTAAAACTAAAATGACATTAAACTGAGATAAGGATCAATCTGTTCTTTCCTTCCCTATCGAGAGTCCCACTATACATAAAAACCCAAATTTACCCAATCAGTTGATAAGAAATATACATGATAGTGATAATAGTCTATAAGGACCATTATTATATTCATAAAATCAATGAAGATGATCATGTAAAATATTTCATGATCAAGCACTAGAATATCCAAAATGACCTCAGAGTAACTCATAACCAGCAAACATGTTGGACATTTGAAACCTCTTATGTAACACTTTACCGAAGCTGGGGAATGATCCAATAAGAATGAAAAAATTTATGAATGGAAACTGAACACGTCAACCAAAATTAAAAATATCAAATAATTTGTAGCACTTGTATCAAAAAAAGATAGAATCATGTAATATGAAATGAACATCATACCTCATATAGTATTTGGCCATACATCAGATTCCTCAATAATACACTCTATAATATAAATCCATCTATATGTAGCCACCTGGATATCTCATTTTTCGTAAAATGAAATCCACCACCCATTGAATTATAAACATGAACCTGATACCCCTTGTTAAAAGTTGATCATGAATTACTACCCTGTTACATTTTATCAAAAAAATGATTTAGATGTCCAGATTGGCAATAAAGATGAAAATTAATAGGATCCTCTTTACACTATGTTCAGTTAGGACCATGTATCCCACATTGCTAGAAAATAACCTATTTTTCCTTGAATAATCCCCTGAAACGGGTCCAATAGAAAACATACAACTATTGCGCTCACATTTCTAACCAGAAAAAGCACCCTGGATAGCTACCACATCCACTATTTCTCCACCCAAACCATTCCTTCCAGCTATGTCTAGTATAGCCAATGCTTCTTTATCCATTTAAACTGAAAATTATGGATGGCACAAAAAGACAACAATTTATTCAACATCAAACATTATTAAGTCAATTAGGTTTCAAAATTACTTTTCCATTCCTTTATGTTTTTTAAATCACAAACACCCTATCATAAAGATAATTTTAATTTCCATAATAAGAAAAAATTTCCTTCCCCTAGGAAAATTTATCCTTCGCTTGTTTTCATTATTCATGATTTAGTTTCTATAAATATAAATATTTTTTTTCCTAAGTGTAAAATTCAGTTTCACATCTAAAAGCAAGGAATTCTATGAATACATTGATATAGTGTATTCTGTTTTTAGGATCTGAATTCAGACTCCAAATTTTATGGAATTCAGACACCGAATTCTCTGAAATATAGACTCTGAATTCTCTGAAATTCAAAATTCAGATTCACTGAAATTCAGACTATGGATTTGTTAAAATTTTGAATCTGAATTCTCAAAAAATCACACTCTGAATTCTATGAAATTTATACTCCAAATTCCTTATAATTCTGACACTAAATTCCTTAGAATTTAGGCTTTGAATTCCTTAGAATATAGGTTCTGAATTCTTCATTATTTAGACTCTATGGTCTACAGAATTATAATTCTGAATTTCTTGATAAACAGAATCTGTATATTCATGCAATATAGAAATCAGAATACTCTTAGAATCAGATATATATTTTCATCATACTCCTGAAAATTAGATTTGGTTATGAACCCATATTTTTATTACCTTTGTATTAGTGATGAATTGATGTCTTGTATTCTGTTTCTAACTAACCGTTTTTTGAGTGACACATATACATGTCCCTACTAGATTCAAGGAAAAATATGATCGTTGGAGGAGGGAGTCCACTATTGGAAAATTACATATAAATAATAGCTAATTTGAATTAGATCAATAGTGATTTTTACACTATTATAAAACTCTAGAGATTACATGCTGCTAATGTGACTTCTAGAGAGAGAGACTCATACTTTGTGTGTACTGAACATCTTGTTCAGATTTGATTCATGCCCTCTGATTGATAATGTGTGCAGTCAAGTGCTTTCGTGGATATGAAGATAGAGGTGTTGACTACATTAAAGTATGAGTACTTCCTTGATAAAGAAGATAGAGGTTCTGACAACCTTGATGTTTGAGGGATTGCTGGGATAATTAGATAGATTAAGATATTCTTATCGAGGGCTTACCCAGGTGTGGGTAAGATAAACATTCTTAAAAGTATAAATCAAGGTACCTTTATCGAAGGTTGTTGGATAACCTACTATTCGGTTTAAAATATTTCACATTTGTTACATGTGGTGTTTCAAGTTTGTTTTCTGCCGCATTTTGATTAATAAAAAAAGTATAACTATCTTATACATTCATAAACTTGTACATTGATTAGTAAGATTCTATACACATTAAGGTAGAATCCTTTCCCAATAAATCTTTCCTTATGTTTCATTTCTAGAACCATATTTCCAGAATCATGCAACTTTGTAGAACTAAGAGGTCTTGTGAATGTACCTTTTCTAACACTTTTAAACAATACAAAGCATTATATCAACATTAAAAGATCAAAAGTAATTTTTAAAAGATACAATTTACCCCCCCCCCCCCGCCTCTTGTATATTGAGCATCTACATCATTATTTCAATCATACAATTGGTATTAGAGGAGGTATATAAACTACTTATATTCAAATATATGATTTCTTGGTCAGTTTTTCATTGTTCGTAATAATTTTCTTAATTGGGTTTTTTTATCATTGGTTACAAACTTTTTTTACTCACATGCTTTTGTGGAATGATATTTTCATATAGATGGTAGGAATCAATGTTGGTTTAATTGATAATCATAATCATACTAGATCACCTATATTTGATGGAAATTACTATGAATATAGGAGAGATAATATGAAGACCTCTGTGATAAATACAGGTATTGACAACTAAATTATGTTAACTGAAGACTATATGATTCTTAATATGGAACATATAACCATTAAAAATCCAGAAAAGTTGGAATAACTACTAAACATTATGGTATAAAATACATTGATTTGTTCGATAAATAGAAATATATATATATATCCAATTTTCATTATGTGAAGATGCAAATAGTATTTTTAAGAAGCTTGAAGTAACACACTTTGGACCTTCCAATGTAATTGAAATTATAAGATCTATTCATAGAGAATAATATCATGGATTTATATTCCCTTAGAGAGAACTAGTGTGCAATGTACAATTGAGGTTTATTACTATTATTATTTGCTCAAAGTCCATGGGTTTTAATGGTTTAGATGATGTGGAACTTCTTTAAAAGATTATAGATATCATGCCTAATGGGTGGGAATCCATGAGAACAACTATTTAAGGGAAAAGTAAAGTCCCACAAATTAATTTTGATGAGTTTTTTTAACTCTTCTAGATCTTGAAACCTGAATGGAGAGAGATGCTGAAAATATTAAGACGAAGAATGGAAATGGAAGTGTTTCTTTTACAACTACTTCAAATCATATTAAAGAAAATACTCCTGAGATAGTTACATGATCTAAATCGAAGAAGGTTACTATTTTATCTGAATCAAGAGAAAGTGACCATTTTGATAATTAACCAGCTAATCTTACTCAAAGGACAAACAAGATAGTTGGGAAGAAAGACATTTAGACTATATATGAGAAGAAATAAACAATGGAATAGAATGTCTCTGAAGTCACTTATTAATAATTCATGAGATCAGGTCACATAATGCAAGATTGTCCAATTATTAAGGGAATAGATAGAAAGGAAATTGTTTTGATGGGAATAGAAATAAATTCTACAATTTCAAGATTATGAATTTTCTGAAATCCAATGACACCTGTAGTGCCAGTGGTGGTGACTCTTCTGAAGAATCCTTAGATTATGAATCTTGTGGTGAGAAGAATCTTGGATTACGTTACGAGATAACTATTGAAAATCATTGTTTAATTGGAAAGGTACACAATAATGATTCTATAACCAATGTATCCTTGATCTCTAATTGTAGTGATAGTAAATACTATGAATCTTTAGATGAAAAATTATCTTCTGATAAAGATAATACTTTACCTACTTATGTAGAAGTTTCTTGGATTACTAGTCTCTTGGAAAATGAATATTATAAATTACTGAAAAATATTGATAAGGGAAATTCTAGAATGGCTATTATTACAAAGTAAATGTCATATATTTTTTAATAATCTTGATATAAATAATTATACATTTTAATTTCATTCAATATCCCTTGAGGAAGTCAATTCTGAGAAGGATAAAAATTCTTAGGATATAGAAAAATTAATTTCTATGAAAAATGTTTTCAAGTCTAACTCTAGTGTTACAATTAATGTATATAGGATAAAAACTTAGTTATTAAGCTTATGTCAGAAATATTTTCCTTGAGGGATTGTTTTTCAATCGATACCTTAGGTAAGGAAAACATTGATAAGTTGTATTCCGAAATTCGACCTCTAAGGGATAATTCTAGTTTTGGTTATACCAGTTCACTACCCATATTTAGTAAAAATTATATTATTCCTCAATGTTCTCCATTCTAGACCAAGTGTCAGTGTGGTGGGCATCAAGCAATAAGTTTTTCCTTAAACAAAATTTAGTATTTAGGTTTTCATAAAGATTATTTTTTCCAGAAAATGTGGATTCATAAAACTTTCTTTTATGATTTTTTCAAATCCTAGAATGTTTGTGTTTCGAAAGTCTAACACTCTTGTTTTTATGAATGTAATGATAGTACCAACAGAACTATATGGTATATGTATTGTGTATGTTCTCGGAACATGCCTGTTAACAAAAAAATATTTGAAAATATTATTATGATGGTGGGAGGAAGAGTAACAATCGAAGACAATGCTCCGGGAGAAATTATTTGTATAGGTAACATTGTTCTTCTTGGATAATCATTTATGTAAAATTTATTGTTTCTTGAGAGTCTTAAGAACAATCTCATTAGCATAAGTCAATTTTGTGATGAAGGTTACCCTGTGGATTTTAGGAATGACTAGTGTTTAGTACATAATTCCAAGGAACAGTTTATTTTTTTGCCAATAGGAAAGGGAATGTTTACACACTAAATATAGAAGACCATAGGAGCCAAGATCTACTTTGTCTTAGTGTAATGGAAGATAATACTAGGTTATTGGATAAATGGTTAGGACACTGTAACATTTGTAACCTATGAAAAATCTCTATGAAAATACTTGTTAAGGATATACTGAATAATTGATTTTATTCTTCAAAATTTTATGATCCTTGTAAATATGGAAATCAACATAAATCATGTTTTAAATGAATCGGTGAATTCTTATATACTAATGAGTTATAGTTAGTGCACCTAGAGATTTTTAGTCCAACAAAAACATGATGTATTGAAGGAAAATATTATATATTTTTCCTAGTTGATGATTACACTGTATTTATATGGGTTTACATTCTAGAAAAGTAATTTATAGCATTTTCTTATTTCAAATGTTTTATATCCCATGTTAAAAATGTGAAAAATCTTCCATATATAACTATCCATAGTGATCATGCAGGAAAATTTCAAAATTACGGTTTTTGAAACTTTTTGTATTAGAAAAGGAATTACTCATAACTTCTCAACACCAAGAACTACTCAACAAAATAGTGTTGTTAGAAAAAGAAACATAATTCTTCAAGAGATAACAAGATCATTGTTGAGTGAATAATTTTTAGCCAAACCTTTTTGGGATAAAGCTGTAAATACCGCTTGATATACTATAATTCGGGTTTGGATTTCACCTTTTTGTAATAAAAAACGTTATAAGTAATGGAATGGGAGAAAACATAGACTTTCCTAATTACAGGTTTTTGGTTCCAAGGTATTCATTTTGAATACTAAAGATAATATACACAAATTTGCACCAAAAAAGGATGAATTAATTTTCATAGGATACTCGACAACTTCTAAGGCTTATAAAGTTTTTCATAAAAATACATGTATTGTTTAAGAAATAAGACATGTCAAATTCGATGAATCTGATCCTTTTGTTTTTAAACATCCTCAACCTATATCTTTAAATGTTTTTAAAAAAATTGATTATCAACCACTGATATATGTTTCTTATGATAAAGAAAATGTTTAAGAAAATGTTTTTGAAGCATTGACCCTAGATTACTTCCTACGATACATTGATGAACATGTTTTACAAAACCAAAATCGGTTGATTCTTTAAAATCATCCCAATGATAGTATCATTGGTGATGTAAATCAACCTGTAAAGACGTGAAGTTCCTTAAGAAATGAAGTATAAAATATTGCATTCATTTCCCAATTAGATCCAAAAATCATTGATAATGATTTAGGTGATGATGATTGGATAAATACTATGCATAATGAGATAAATGAATTCTAAAGGAATAATGTATGGAGCATGGTTGAAAGACCTACGAAAACATCTATTATAAAAGTAAAATTGGTCTTTAGAAACAAGTGTGATGAAAATTTATTCATATTAAGAAACAAATTTAGATTAGTGGATAAAGTCTATAATTACCAAGAAAGAATAAAATATAATGAAACCTATTATCCAGTATCCATACATAAATCAATTAGTATTCTACATTCCTTTACAACATTCCTCAACAGAAAATTTTTTAAATGGATGCTAAATGTGCTTTCCTTAATGGTTATGTTTAAGAGGATGTTTTTTCCGAACAACCTCATGGTTTTGAAAAAAACAACATAAAAATGTTTTCAAACATACCAAAGATTTGTATGGACTTAATCATGCTCCTATAGACAAGTATTATAAACATATAGTGTTTTTGCATCAAAACAATTATGTTAAGGGAAATAATGATCCAAACATTTTTATAATGAATGATAATAAAAATGTTTTGATTTTTCAAATTTCTGTTGGTGACAACATATTTCGTTCATCTCGACAATCTTTTACTAATTCCTTTGTATATATATTGAACAATGAGTTCGAAATGAGGATGATGGGTGAGTTAAAATTTTTCCTAGGATTTAAAATTTCTCAAAAAAATAGAAGGAATATATATATATGTCCACATAAGTATATTAATGATCTACTTAAAAAGTTTGGATATGACAACACAAACAGTATAAGTACTCCCATTGGTACCTCAAAATCAATTGATCATGATATAGCTGGGAAACCAGTAGATCAAATATCCTTTAGAGGTATGATAGGAAGTATACATTAATTGACAGATAGTCATCCAGACCTAATGTTTTCATTATGCTTATGTGTAAGATATCAATCCAATCCAAGGGAATCTCATTTAAAATTACTGAAAAGGATATTTCCCTACTTAAAAGGAACCATAGATTTTGGACTCTTTTATACTTATGAAAATGATTTCGTTGTAAAAATAATTTTAGATGCTGATTTTTGTGGTTGTAGAATGGAAAGGAAAAGTACATTCGAAACATGTCATTTATAAGGAGATTAATTTGTTTCTCGGTCATGCAAAAAAGAAAACTCAGTAGCACTTTCCACTGCTGATGCTGAATATTTAGCGGCTGGAAGTTATTGTGCTCATGTTTTGTGTATTCAACACACATTCACAGACTATGGTATGCATTTTACCAAAATACAAATATTTTTTGATAATACTAGTGTGATTTACCAAATTAAAAACCCTTTACATCGATGTTTTTCAAAACACATAGATTTTAGGCCTCACATTCTTTTGGATCACAAAAAAAATGAGATATCATTCTTCAATTTATTAGAACACAATATCTACTTGTTGATATTTTCACAAAATCATTACCATCTAATAGTTATGAATAAGTTAAACATAATATAGGAATGGTATGTATATGGTAATATTCCTCATTAACTCTTTGTTGAAACCTATCTCCTTAGAGTAACAAAATCCTTCTCAATGGGGATTACATTTTCATTGTTGTAAAATATTCGTAATCAAATTTTCATAATTTAAATTATTTTTAGTGATATAAAATTTTATTAATCACATTTTTTTCATAATTAAAACATTAATAATAAATATTTTCATAGTTAAAATAATCATAATAATAGTTTTTATAGTTAAGATTATTGTTATCTTATTTTCAAATTTTTTTTGTCTATGATTTTTCTTAGTCAAAATATTCCCAGTCAATGTTTTCATAATCATAATATTTGGATTCAAAAGTTATTTAAGAAAAATTTTCCTCCTTATTAATATTCTTCTTGGAAATATTAAAGGTGTAATTCCATTCTTATGTCTTAGTAATCATTTTTTCCTTGCATTTATTTATATTTTTTTTATCTCTTCGGATTCACATTTCATTAAATCCAAATGTTTTTTTAAATACTCAAAATATCATATCCTATTAAAATCATTTTTCAGTCGTCATCTCGACTGTTAGATCTTCAGAATATGTTTACAACCATTTGATCAATCATTGGGGGTGAATCGTTGCATCAATTTCGTATATACAGGCCATCATATGCTTGTCCCACATCAATCTCCTAGTTGTTCCATGCTGATGCTCGATCCTTCCTACATAAGCTCGTTCTAAATTTCACAGGTCTTCCTTACTTTTGAATGTCTACCGAAGACTCATATCAAAAAGAAATTTCAACTATTAAGGAAATTTCCATGTGGAATATCTACCAGGAATGGATAGTTGATATGACATTTTATGACAAATATGACTCTATTGTATCTAAGAATTTCTTGCACAATGTATGGGAGACTGTCTGTATTTTGAAACCAAAAGCTCAGGATCTGTTGTCTCTGGAGTTGATAATAGAGTTCTTTGAGATAGTAACTTTTTTCATAGACGAATTCAGAGACATTTTCTCATTCAAGTGTTATAGAAAGACATATTTCTTTCATAAACAAAGGATGCAAGCATGATTGGAATTCATTATTATGTGGTAGTTGATTTCTATACTCACATGATACATTATGTTCAAGGATGTTTTGATAAGGAAAAGGACATAGAATTACTTGGTATTTTAGAAGTAAATACTCAAAATATTATTCATATATCAATGATGTTACAGATTCTTAAACTATGGGTTCAAGGTTTTATAATTTCGTTAAAGGGTGATAAGGATACCCTAAAGAAGAGTGACATTTATATTTTGGATTTCTGAGTGAATTTCAGGATGATAAATTTGGTTAATAACATTCTTGTTACAATTTAGAAAATAAAAATTGGAAATTTGAAATCTGGAATTATTATGTGTCAAGATGTTCAGGAAAATATTATAGTTCGTTGACTAGAATCCTTAAAAATTACTTGATGTTCTATGTAGGGGAATTGTAATTTCATGTTGTTGAGTGATGATGGTTTATAAAGGGGGAATGGTGTTTTTTCTAAATAATCTGAAGAATTCTATAACTTTCCTAAAGATTATGTAGAAGCATTATGAAAGATATAAGAAGTGGCTGAGAAATCCAAAATGGGTGGAAAGAAGACAATGACCAATGAACTGGAAGAGAAAGATAAAACCCTAGGGGGTAAGAAAACCCAGTCCGCACCTCTAAATCAAAGAACCAAAAATCCAATCCTGATAAAGTAGTGGCTAAATGGAGAGAGGATAAAAAAAACTGGAAGGAATGTGAGCGTATATTTATCCTGGACCCTACTGAGGAAAAATAATTTAAGGAAAAGACAATTGAGAATCTTGAAAAGATATAAAATTTAATGAATCAAATGAAGAAATTATCAGATGCTGAAGTCATTCAATCTCTTATCTAGGATACTGAAATAGCTTCTTAACAAATTCAGGTACCAGAGTATTTTTTAGTAGAACCATTACCAAAGACATTGGGAAAGAAGTTAGTGATTCCAGAATGATATCAAGAATAATAAATAGTTCCATAATATGAAGTGGATGAATGAGAAGAATAAAAAAGTGGTGATACCGAGGAAAAGAAAAATAATTTATATGATTTCCCTTAAAAGGAATGTCCTTTGTAGAAATTATCAATCTAAACTTCTAAATCCAAGTCATTAAAATATGCTACCATACAAAATATGATATGGGTGAGGAAGAGGTGAATATGTTTTCTGATGAGGAAAGTAGCAATAATGATTTCATACACCCAGAGGATGTTGATGCAAGAGCTGAGAAGATAGTAGTTGATGAAGAAAAAATAGTATAGCAATCGGAAAACAAACATGAATATCCTAATACAGAAGAAATCATTTTGAAGGATGATAAGGGAAAACAAGTGGTTTAGAATACACCTAGTAAAACTGTGGTGAATAAGAAAGAAGTTGGTTCTTCATCGAAGAGGATGGTTGTTGAAAAATAAAAAGAATCATCACCAAGCAAAGTCTCGGATTCAGAATCATCCTCACATGGACATGACTTGGTTGTTTAGTCATTGAAAAATAATGTTTGAACTATTTTTTTATTTCCTAATATAGATTGTAGATGCCAGATGCTTCAACATACAATAATCAATAATTAGATTCTGTTTCCTTGGTGATGGATAAATGTTTTAGTCTCGAGGAAAAATTTCAAATATTTTCTCATTAGCTATGATTCTAATTAAAGATCATGAAGGAAGATGACAAGTTGGTCATGGAATACAATAAAAGAGATGAGAATCTTTGATTAACTTCTAGATAATTTCAAGGATCTTTCGACGCCAAATATGTGAAGATCAAGGATCTCATTAATAGTTTGGAGGAAATGTAAAGTCTTGAACAGACTTCATGGAAGCAAGAAATCAAGGATTGGTGGGGGAATCTAAATTCTATGTCCATGGATTGGAATAGAGAAAATGATCCCAGTATTGAGATAGAAGAGAATCTTGTTATTCTAGAAATATCTTGAAAGACTAGATAGAGAATCATAAGGCTCAGGAAGAAAAGATGAAATCCATACAGAAGAAAACTGGTGATCAGGATCAGCTTCTCAATCATATTGAAGATGATCACAAAGAGATCAATAAGATAAATACTAGTGTGAAGAAGATGATACCGAAGGAGAATGAAGGATAATGTTTTCCAAATCCGGTCTTTTGTTGTGTTTCCCTTACTATACAAATTATTCCAATCATAAGGAAATTCTTGTTGCACATCTTATTTTTGGTTGTTTAGTAATAATTTTTCAGGTACCAATTTTTTCCCATTCACATTATTCATTTATGAAAATCACAATGGGGGAGAAAGGAATGTCAAAAATAAATCTACGTAATGAATAAATTTCTCTATGTAAGAGGGTGTTCATCCAAGGGTCAGTTTTTTTCGTGAAGATTTTTGAGAAAATAAAAAATCTCATCCCCAAATTCTATAATACAATCCATATGGTTTCCAAAACCTAAGGAAGAGTTAGTCGTATTCAATTTGATCCATAATTAAAAAGAGATATGTATTTATTTTTATGTTTATCAAATTTCAATGTCCTTATATTCATTTTATTAAGGATGTTTGTGCTTTCCAAAATGGGGGATATTATTGAGTCAATAATGTTTCCTTATGATATTTCCAATTCATTATGTTTATAATATCAAAAATACTATATCCTAAGGAAAATTTTATATTCCTTAATAAGGATACTTTTCCTTCCCATGGAAAAATTATCCATACAATGTTCTTATTGGTCATGTTTTATTTTCTCAAAATCTAACTCTTTTAATTCATAACTGTAAAATATGGTTTCACATAAAAAAACAGAATTTTATAAATACTTAGATATAGAGTATTCTTCTTTCAGGATCTGAATTGAGTCTATGAATCCTCTAAAATTAAGACTCTAAATTCACTGAAATTAAAACTTTGAATTCTATGAAATTTAGACTCCCAATTCCATGAAATTCAAACTCGGAATTCTCTGAAATTTAGTCTCCAAATTCTCTAAATTTTAGACTCCAAATTCCATAGAATTTGGACTCTGAATTCCTTCTAATTCATACTCCAAATTCCATAGAATTCATGTTCGGATTACATTAGAATTCAGACTTTGAATTTTGTAAAATTTAGACTCTGAAGTCTACAGAATTCTGATTCTGAATTCTATGATCAACAGAATACAAATATTCATGCAATATAGAATCCAAATGTTCTTAAACTCTGAACTATATTTTCAATCGAATCCAGAAAATTATATTTGGTGGAGCAACCATATTTTTCATACATTTGTTATAGTTAGGAAACAACTTCATGTATTATATCACCAGCTAATAGTTGTCTAAGTGACACATGTACAGGTTTCTCTAAGATTTAAAGAAAAATATGTTTGTTGGAGGAGGGATCCGACCATTGTAGAAGTACCGATAAATAAAATCTCATTTTAATGATTTCAATATGGATTGTAACACTGTTCAACAACTATATAGATTACATGATACGAATGTGATTTCTAGAGAGAGATACTCTCATGCTTTTTGCATACTGAACATCTTATTCCGATTGCTTCATGAGACTCTGATTGTTGTTGTGTACATTCAAGGGCTTCTGGGGATTAGAATATGGAGGTGTCGACTACCTTAAAGTACATGGACTTACTTGATATGTAATATGGCGGTAACGACTAGCTTGAAGTTTGAGAACTTGCGGGGATAACAAGACAGATTCCGATTTTATTATTGAGGGCCTACCATGGTGTGGGTTTGACAGTATTTTTTGAAAGTATAAATCAAGGTACATTTATACAAGGATGTTAAATACCCTAATCATTGGGATAAAATATTTCATACTTGTTACTTATGTTGTTTCATGTTGGATTTCTGCAGCATTTTGATTAATAAAGAATGTATAACTATCCTATACATTATTATACTTGTACTCTAATTTTTAAGATTTGTAAGAATTAATGTAGAATCTTTTCACTTGTAGCAATTTCCTATTATTCACCTCCAGAACAATATTTCCGGAATATAGATGTTTTTATAACTATGAGGCCTCTTATATTTACCTTATTTAACATTGTTATACAATATAATGTTTTATATCAACATAAAAAGTTGCAATTGAATTTTTAAAAGTTACAATTCACCCCTACTGTATATTGGGCATCTACATCATTATCTCTATCCTAAAAACATCATACCCATCCTGATCATTTTAGCCATTAGGTAATCATTGATGAAAATATCTGGTTCCATATGCATGAATTTATCAAAGTTGGTGGGGAACACAAAAATATTATGCACCCCTTAATAAAAAATTTGAACCTCTTAGTTATTTTTTACATGTAATGTCTAAAGATTAAACTAATGATTAAATATCTTCATGAATTAATTCCAATTAATACCTTATTGTAAAATATCATTCACTATTGAGTCTCTTCTTTTTATTAGTGGTCCTTCACGAATTTATGAAGAAAACCACCACTTAAAAAACATCAGCAGTTCTCAAAAAGTTGAATATATTCTCAATCCATTGAAGATAGTCTTCTAACTCTCGTGGTAATTTTTCACAATAGAATATTGGTGGATGCTTCTTGGTAAAAATCAATCTTTGATCCAATGACCCTTCCTAGTTCATAACACCCACTATCCCAAGATTCTTAATTGTATGGATCATTGATTTAACCAATTAAGGGTCCTCTAAAGGATTCATCAATGGAACCTACCACACAGCTTCCCCTCTTGTAATTGGACGACCTCTTTTCAGAGGCATTTTTTTAATAAACACAAGACAAAACCCAATCATCTAAATGAAAATTCACAAACCCTTAAACAAAAATAAGAATAAATAAAATATTTAAAATAATAATAATATAAAGAAGTTATGAATACCATCATAAAAAATGAAATAAAATATAATTGAATAGGTTAATATAAACAAACACCCCCTTATTTCATTCAAATGAACTTACACACCCCATGTTCTTAAACATTTTATATATGTTAATTTAAATAAAATTAGCTTATATTTTATTCAAATGATCCTAAATACATGGTCTAGGACTTATTAATGATTTTTTTACCAGCCTTGGAAACTTGTATTTAATCATGGGAGGGAGCTATCCAGACCCCTTTTCCACACCTACTTTCCCAATTTTGATGATCCAACTACTATAGACCTAAGATAAAGAATAAAACCAAACATTATTAACACACTTCAAGCTGAATAAACTCTTCTAATACTAAATTATAATAGACCAACCCGGGTCAGCTAAACTAGACATCCAAGTCATACTATCATTTGGGGGGGGGGTAAAACAATGATAAAAGAATGAGTCTCGTATATAAGAAAATAAAAACATACAACCAAAGTAATAAATCAGAATCAATGGGATATAAAATTAATCCAAATAGGCTAGACCATAAATAGTTACATGTTTAGAACATATGTATCCATGTGTCCAAATCTCCCCTCTAAACTATCAAAAAATGAACCAGAAAAGAAAAAGAGATTTTTTCATGAAATAGAATATTCTTCCCTTTACCATAATCCTACACAACAAGGTCTATATATTCCCATATATAGAAATATAGTGTGTGCAACATAGCATAGTTGGATACCACCAAGAGGCATATACAGTTTATAATAAGAATTATTCAGTGATCCAATATTTAAAACAAAAATAATATATATGAATTTTTATAAATAAAAAATTTGGAATCCATTTTATAATAATTCCTGATTTTTCAAATTACATGATATGTAATATTTGAACTTTGTATAACATCCTAGAAATCAATATAATCATCGAGTAGAAACCTATGAATCCAACAAATCCATGACTTCACCATTACAGGTATCCTACCAATCTAGGGTCAAAACTACTCAGCCATGGAAAAGGGGAAACAAAAAATAGATATAATAACATTCGTGACAAAAAGATAATATGGAGTTATGGTTTTAATTCAAATGTTTAAAAATCGATAAGGGTTTTATTATATAATATCTTTATTTCTTTTATTATTTACACATTCCATTGATGTTTTATTTTGGTATGTTGTATGTGATGGTGACCATGTGAACGTTATGTAAGGTTCCCACTTACACATAAAGTTTTCTTTATTAAAAAAAATGTATTGTGGATAATAAATTGTAATTCTATTTTTATAAGGAACCGACCATAAACATTACATAATCATGAACTAAATGAATATATCACATTAAGGATATTTTCATGTTTAGAGTGTTAGAGAATTAGTCATAAAAATTACATTATATCTCATAATATTCAACATAGACGCTTCTACTCAGTTTCTATTTTTTCACAAAATAAAATCACTGCAAAAAAAATATTCATGTTTAGTTCAATGTTTTAGACAGCAAGACTTTTCCTTGATCTCATAATTGAACATATTCATATTTATGCCCATTAAAAACATTTCAAAACCTAGTATGAGCATAAAAATTTCAGTAAGGGATACATAAAGAAATAAAACTGTTAGTTTTTCAAAACAAGAAATAAACCATGAATACTTTTTAACAAGTAATAATTTTCAACTTTATGAAGTATTAAGTACTTTTCACTAAATAAAATATCATTATTTGGCCATTTGTAAAAAAAACTTACCATAAATCCTATAAAAATAATAGATAATATATAAAGATAACTTGTAACATAAACATACTTAAATGTAATAAACATACCATCAAATTCCATGCATATTACTAAATGGAATAGCCATACAACCGACTTCCATACACAATGCATTGTAGGTTATAATGTAACCACCCATCCTGGTTTTCACAACACCAACCATAATATGGTTCATCACATTAACACCCATCAAATGTCCAAGTACCATCATTACTCATAAAAATACTGTAAATAAAAACATTTCACTAAATAAATTTCATTTTCAATCACAAGATGTAATTTCAAGATATTGAAATAATCAATCCATTTTCATAAACCATTTTAAAATAGATTTATGAATCAATGTATCCCATACCACTTAGAAATTTTTAAAGGAATTATCTTTTCTAAATATTAATTTCCATATATTTATATCATCAAAACCTTTTTTAAAACATGGACATTTAGAGTAATAAATCTTTAAAACATTTATAATGATATATTACTTAAAGAGTTTTTAACAAAATTAGAGACTCATAAATACAAATAATAGAGGAATTAAATTTAATAAAAACATTATAATACCATGAGAATAAATGGATTCATGATAAAAATATTCCAATGGACAGTATATACATCATATAAAAGTGAACTGTCATATAACAACAATGAAGTCTCAATGGAATATAAATTTAGATGAAACCCTTATAAACACAGTATGCATAAATTAAGGATATATAAATCACATAATTATGTGTGAAAAATATAAATAAACCCAATATAAGTGGATATTAAATGTAAAAAATCAGAGGATATTCCCACATATTCACAGGGAGACATATTCTAGATGTACAAGTTTATCCAAGTGAATTGATATAGGGTTAAGTACTTCCCTTGCAATAATTCTATAGCATAATAGTGTCTCTTTACAATTCAGAACATGAGTTGATGACATAAAAAGGGTATATCAACAAATAGACATAAATTTACATCAATAAGGATATAGAGAAACATATATCAACATAAGAAGATATAAATTAAAATTCATAATAAAAAGAATAGTTTTAAAAAGAGGAGGGTGAAAGGTTCCCTTGCAGATTCAGTAACATACAAAACAAATTCCACATGAAAGAAGGATCATACAATGAAGATGTAAATACTAAAAAATGAAAGTATATTACAAAAATTGTATAATCATATGATGTATATAAAAAACACAAAAATATAGTGTCATATATAGCATGAATCTCATAGGAATAAAAAGTGAGATAAAACCCTTTACCATGTTGTAATAAACTGATTCATATGACCAAAAGTTAATAACCACCAAATGAATCACATAATACCTTGAATATATTAAGAATAATGATTATATATATCAAATATTAGTACAAAATACACCACATGAAATGAATAACTAACGAAAAATTTAAATCTCATGGAATTAACAGTGAGATAAGAAATCTCTTACCTCATGTCCGACTTGACTCATTCCTTCTTTAATCTCATGAATAATAGAATAATGTTATTTATTAATTTCATATCAACCATTTTCATGTTTATTAATCATTTAATATCATGTTTTACCATGTTATAAACATTATGCAATCATTTAAGTAATTTAATGTTATTTTGTTGATATTTGGTGCTTGAGTAAAAAATGAGAAAATTATATTTGCAAGTTATTCATGTGGTCAATAGTCCATTATATCCATGATGATATTAATTATTTAGATATTATATATATCATATATATACATTATATATATATATATATAGCATTACATATAATATGAAGGTAAGAAATGAAATGGACCGTTCATGGAAACGGTAAGCCGTTTGTACACATAAACACTACTTCCATTTATACATCTTATTTTAATGGAATTAAAACATAATGATGCATAGTTATATTATAGGTCCAGAATAATATCATATATAATATCATTACATCAATCCTTTGCATGTACCGCATATGGCATGGACGTGTCATATCACTTTGAGGGGGCGGTAGTCCACACTTCCTCAAATGAAATTATCGCATTTACCGATAATGGAAACCATAAAGGTATGTTATAAATTTAAAATAAAGAAGAATGCAGAAAAAATAAAAATTATATATATCATATATATTTTATTTCTATATTAATGGCCCCCATGATAGGTTGTAGGAGATAGTTATAAAGTCATTTTTTCGTGAGGTGTTAGTTTTCCATCCCCAGAAACAATATATTCTTCACCCATTAGATGGAGGTTTGTGTATGTGTAGTTAGATTCCTTCACATATAAATATTACTAGTATATTAGGGATATATTTTATTTCATAAAATAATCTAATAAACAGATTTTATGGTTTAGAGAAGTAAAATAAATGAAATTAATTTAAGAAAAACCATTACCTTTAATTTGGGTAACTCTATTTGGATTGAACCCAAAGTACTTCTTGAAGTGCCTTAATCCTATGTTAAGGATTTTAACTGGTATATATTGATCTTGAGAGATTATTTGGACCAGGGTTGGATGATACAAGAGGCTTGATAGTTTTAAGGAATTGGTTAGATGTGCTTTCCTTTTATAAGGGGGTAGAGGGGCTCACTAGAAAAGTTTGAAATAATTATATTATTATAAACATATATTCGGTTTCAAAAAGCCCAAAAATCATTAAATTTGAATGTAAAATGAGTCATGGTCGAAATAAATTTGACCAAAAATAATTTTATAGGTTTTGGATGTTATTTTAATCGTTATAATCTTATTTATTTAATTATTTTATTAATGAGGTAAACATTGCATCATTATTGTGTCATGAATAATTTACATTATATGATGTCTAAAAATTATAAAACAATTAACATGATGTAGAAAATAATTTTCTATTTCCAATGAATATTTAATGTCCAAAATATGACTTATGTAACCCCATTTAATAATTAATTTACTAAAATATATATGTTTATGTAATTTTTTCTATTACGTTATGTTAATTAAAAAAAATGGAATCGTCAATCATAAGTGGCTCCATGGGGTCCAAAAATCTACCCAAGGATTCACATGGTCGTCCATGACTCATAAAATAAGGTTATGAAATTGTTTAAGGTAATTTAGTAATATTATAATATTCGTTTTAATTTGAATTACCCTTTTTACCTTTAACCACGGTAAAAAAATGTCAAAAGTTACTATTCACCAAAAATTATTTTCATCTTATTGAACCAAATTTTAGTTACTAATAATTACCATGTATGTTGGGTTTTTGAAATTCAATTCACATAAGAAGTATAATTTTATTTAAATGAAATATCCTATTTTTGAACTACTTCTAAGTGGTTTAACTATTCATCTAATATTTATGTCTTTCAGAACAATACCAAAAATTCAGCCTAAGCTATATTTGATATTAAAATTTCAAAAATGATTTCTATTTTACAAAATAAAAAACATAGATGATTCATTAATTACTTTAAAATTAATTCCCGTTGTCAAAACAAATAGAGGGTTTTTAAGAAACAACAACTATCGAAAGATTGGGAATTTTTATGTCCAATTTCAATTTGAAATTAATTCCAAGGACAAAAATTTGATTAAATAGTAAAAATATAATTCAGTTACACTTTTAAAAAATTAAAAAGATAGTCTATCCATATAAATATATTATATTAAATGGATTTTTTGAATTAAAACACTATATTCTTTCACTAATCATTAAAAAAGGATTTTTATCAGAAAAATAGAAACAATTCATCCAAACTAAATATTTATATCCTATTTATTAAGGAGAATTTTATTTTTTTCAAATATAACATATAAATGTGACAATAACTAGACTTAAAACGGGTTCGCCATCAAAAGGCGCTAAATCACCGTTTTAAAAATAATAATGCTTAATATTAGATTCCTTCACATTTTAATCCTCTAGAATTTATTAAATGAATGTAAAAACATTAATCAAACATATATAATCATATTTTAGTTAGTTATATCCATTCCCACCAATGCACTTTCTATGAGATATCTACCATATAAAATAATAATATTATATTATTAGTGTGCATTGTAAGATTTGAAGGAAGTCTGTTGTTGTGTATCGGGTACGCCATCATACATAGCATCACCATTAAAGTAAAATTAATATTTAATCATAAAATATTATATAATTTAAAATTTTCATGTTCTTTATTTACCTGGGCTGTCACATCCTTCCCTCCTTTTGGAAATTGTGTGCTCTCAATTTTAAAATTTGGCTCTGAAACATCATTTAATGTCACACATCGCAAAAAGAGTCTATAAAATTTTCACTTTAAAAGAAACAAAAATAAATAAAAGGGTTACCCAAGATAACCCATAAATGGATTCCATGTAGGGAAAACACGGATGAGGAAGGAAAAAATTGTTTGGTTATGATGAAGATTGATAGAAAACATTATTCGGAAAAAGATAACCCCCAGAAAATCACAAACTTGTGATGGGTTAAATAGTCCATGATTCCCCAGTTAGAAAAGTTAAAAGACAATGTTTTTGTTTTATGATACTTATAATTGTATAATTTATTTATGAGCTTAACTAAAGACATAAGTAAATATTCTTAAATGTCTTGTATACTTTCATACATTACTAAATTTCTACCACAAACTCATCTTTTCTTGAAATGTTGAGTACTCGGACAGATGTAGTGTCAGGACCCGTCCTCGGGGCCCGTGCCGCGACTACCCCAAGCCCGCCTTCCATAGGCCAGGGGCTGGAAACTAGCACCAAGGCGTAAATCCAGGAAAAAAGGGAAGGCATTGCCTTTGTAAAGTAAACAATCACACAGAGTACAAGCGAAAGAAGTAAATACTAAGTAAAAACTGAGTACAAAAGTATGTGCGGAAAGTATAAAGGGGCCGGAAATACAAGCCCAACTGTAAAGTACAACTCGAAAGGGAAAAAAACAACTGAAAAGTAAAGCTGCTACGCCGGGCTGTCCACTGGAAATCCCACCTGAAGGGTGGGTACAGATAGCTCCTCCGCTCCTCGG
This sequence comes from Viscum album, assembly GCA_963277665.1. Lineage (NCBI taxonomy): Eukaryota > Viridiplantae > Streptophyta > Magnoliopsida > Santalales > Viscaceae > Viscum > Viscum album. The sequence goes on along the minus strand of OY728165.1, from coordinate 665,804,640 downwards.
GTCTCGTCGTCCGCTCTGAGTATGTCCCGCCCAGTGGTCCACCTCCGGGTACCGCCTCGTCGTCACGTCCACCTCTGGCTACCGTCTCATCGTGAGGTCCTCCTCCGGGAACCATCTCGTCGTATAGTCCACCTCCAGGTATCGTCCAGTCCTCGAACACTCGGCCTCTGTCTGCACTGCCCGTCGTCTGCAACCAACACAACGAGGTGCGGGCATAGCCCGTGCAGGGGTAAGTATAACGATACTCAGTAGGGACCCCGAGACCCTCAAGGTCAACTAAAACCAACAAGGATAACCACATATAAGATCTCAACAGATAACCTCTACTTAGTTATATGCCCATACATATACCTAAGTTATCAAGTAACCCATCTCAATCATGAGGCAAACACAAGGTCAAAAGTCTCAACTCAAACCAGGATTTTCATCATCGAAACCGTAACTGCTGAAGAGCTCCGTCTCTGGAGTGTACAGTGGTCCTATCACAACTCTGAGGTACTGCTCACTAACTTAAGACTGTTTTAGTACTCCACCTATCGAGTATTGCGGGCCAGCCGCTACAATCAAGCGCTCCCATGTGCCGCTACAACCAAGCGTACCACTGTCGTGGGTCTGCCGCTACAACCAAGCGCTCCCATGTGCCGCTAAAACCAAGCGCACCTCTGTCGTGGGTCTGCCGCTACAACCAAGCGCTCCCCTGTGCCGCTACAACCAAGTGCACCTCTATCGTGGGTCTTCCGCTACAAACAAGCGCTCCCCTGTGTCGCTACAACCAAGCGCACCTCTGTCGTGGGTATGCCGCTACAACCAAGCGCTCCCCTGTGCCGCTACAACCAAGTGAACCTCTGTCGTGGGTATGCCGCTACAACCAAGCGCTCCCCTGTGCCGCTACAACCAAACGCACCTCTTTCGTGGGTCTGCCGCTACAACCAAGCGCTCCCATGTGCCGCTACAACCAAGCACACCTCTGTCGTGCACCGAGTCGTTCGATCAGCAGTCGTCGGGTCTCAGTCAGCTACACGGTCTCCGTGCTCCGCCCGCTCGTCTCCGGGAGGGTCCGCTCCACGAGCTACTGGTCGATACTCCAAGATCACAAAGTCCCTCAAGGAAGTATCTCGAAAGACCATCTCGTCATTGGGGTCTCAACGCAACAAACGGCGCGTCAATCGGACGCCCGGTCTGTGAGTTATTAGCCTTTTCGTCCCAGGGGCCCGGTTGGTTTCGTCAGCGAACCAATCCGGCCGTAACTCAACTATACGCCGAACACTCACAGGGTATACTTATAGGGACCATTTTTCAACGTGATCACCAATGCCGCTGACGGTTCGTCAAATGGATGTCTGGTCTGAAAGATATCAGCTTTTCCGTTCCAGGGGTCCGGTTGGATTTCATTGCGTTCCAACCCGGCCACTATCCATCTGCATCCAAAACTCGGGCGGAGGATGCCAAAAGTTCCGTCTCATCAAGAGGAACTCAACGCAATAGACGGCACGTCAATCGGACGCCCGGTCTGAGAGTTATTGGATTTTTCATCCCAGGGGCCCAGTTGGTTTTTAAGGCAAAATCAACACGACCGTACTCCACTTGCATCCAAACCCCGGGCAGAGTGAGCCAAAAGATCCGTCTCATCAAGAGGAAACTAACAAAGCTGACGGCACGTCAATCGGACGTCCGTAGCTCAAGATATGAGCGTTTCCTCTCCGAGGGCCCGGTTGGTTTCGTGTACGAACCAACCCGGCCGAACCCAAAGTATTCCGAAACATTGACTGCGATAAACTGAAACGACCGACTCGCTCCAAGGATTGCGGTGCCGCTGACGACGAGTCGTTTGGAGGCCCGTAGCTCAAGATACGACCATTTGAACGAAGTCCATCCGAAGACGGGGGGGTCCGGGCCCGGGCCGACCCGGCCCGACCCCCCCTGGTTGGCCCGAACCGGGTCCGGTCCGACTTGGTTGGCCCGGCCCGGCCCGGCCAGGGCCGGTCCGGCTCGGCTCGGCCGAGCGGCCGAGCGGCCGACGCGGGGGAAAGCCGTCGCCCCGCGTGACACCCCCTCGGCACCCGCGGGGTGCCGCGTGACAACCCCGCGACACCCACGGCACCCGTGGGGTGTCGCGCTGGACACCCGCGGGATGCCGCCGGATTCGCTCTGGTGGCCCGTTTGCCTTCCCGTCTGCGCCGTTGTTCCTCCCGGGTTCCGTTCTTTACTGCGGGATCATCAAACACCCGTTGCGGCACGTTCCGTCGTCGCCCGCCAAATCCGCAAAACACGAAGAAAGGCGGAGGGTTGCCGGGCCGTGTTCGTTTGACCCGCACCCTCCGCGTTAGATAAAAACAACGGGATAAATTTTTCAACACATGAACCGACAATTTTAATAAAATAAAATTGTTCATTTGAAACCGGCTCTTAGGTTTTTAAAGAACGTTCACGGGAATATAAAGAGGGGTATTCCAAAATTATAAAATCCCTACCTCGTTGATCGTCGCGCGCTGGCGTTCTTCGCGGAAAGGCTCGTCGCGGAAGAGGGGGATCGTCGCGTCGTCGCAGAAAGGCGTCGCGTCGTCGCGGAAGAGGATTCGTAGACGAAGGCGGAGGTTGTCCGAGGTGGAACAGTGTCTCCCTTACTTTGATGTGGAAAGAAGAACGAGGGATGGCGCGTCGTCGTTCTTCGGATGAAGGACGTGACGACGTTCTTCGTCGGAGACCGATTCGTTCTTCACGTTCTTCGTCATTGAAGAAGATGTTCTTCAAGCCTCCCAAATCATCCCAACGAGACAAGACTCAAAAAAAAAAAAAATAAGCCCAAGTCTTATTTTATTAACACAAGATAAGAAATTGAATTTCAAAAGAAAAGAAACCATCAATTAATCTCAAAGAATTAATTGTAACAAATTAACAGCCCAATTAAATGGGGCGTTTCTTAACCAGAAAAACGCACGGTTGACTTCTTTTAATAGGGGGTGCGGGTGCGTTACTTAACAAGAAAAGAAACGGTGGGGCTCGTGTGGGCCCCACCTCACAAATATCCTACCAAGGGGGTAGGATATTTCTGGATAGCACCCTATCTAGTTCAACTCAGTTCAAGCCGCCTTTATGTGCCTTCAAGTGGCTTCCAAGCGGCTTAAGTGAAAAAAAATAAAGTTGTCGCAAAATTATTTTATTTCTTAACTTTAAGCCCGAAAATTTAAATCCACACCCGGGCAAACGCAACTCCGGAAGAGGCGTTTCTAAGCGAATACCGGCGCTGTGATTTCATCGGTGCCCTCAGAATTCGATTCCGGGAACCGGTTCAAAAGTTAGAAAAACCCGCTCGTCTGTTCACTGAACGTACCCGAGCCAAACGTCGGAAAATGATTCCGGGCACACCGGGCCTCGGAATTAGGCGCCGTCAGAAACTGCGTTCTTGTAAAATTCCAAAGAAAATTAAGAAAAAAATTTCCTTGAAATTTACGGGTCTTTACATTACTCCCACCACAGGGCTTTACGTCCCCGTAAAGCTTCAACACAAACTAGGGATACAAAGGCGGTACTGAGCACGCATCTGAGCCTTCCACTCCATGTGCTCACCTGGACCTTCTCTATCGTGGCCCGGACCACCTCTGGTCCCACTAGAGCTGCTATGATTTCTTCCTTGCCGATAAGAGAAATCTGATCTCATCCCCTGGATGAACCACGTTCTTCGCCTAATACGGTCAATCCCGACATGGATGATACTAATCCATACCAAGGATGACGTCGTAAGGCCTCGACGCTACTACCAAGAGATCCAACCGTTACTCTCACCTCCAAGGGTTGAGTCACACTGTCGGCATCAGTGTGTGGTAACTGGGTCTCCTCCAGTAGATGTCTCACAAGTGAGGGTCAAGTCAACATTCAAAATTGGAACCTCTTAGTAACAACACAAGAGAGGACAGGGAATTAAATGCCACAAGAAAAGGTGTCTTTTATTACTGCAGCTCAAGTACAAAGACACAAAGCATCTACAAACATACATCAACAAAACTAGAAGCAACATGAACAAACGTCTCCAGGTCTGGAGCTAGTCCCGCTCATGTCCATCTGCTCCCAGAGCCCCATGATCGTAGGCCTCAACTGCCTGAAGATGAGCTCTCCCATGTCCTCCTGTCCCCTGCGGTCGGGGTGGACCGCCTGGTGGTGGTGGCGGCAGAGCCTCAAAGCGTCGCCCACCACCTGCTGCTCGGCCAGCTCCTCTGCCTCGTCCGCCTCCTCCCTGCGGACCGCCACGGTCGACCCTCTGCCTCTGCCTGGGTGGCCCCTCCACCGCCTGCTGCTCCTCGGTACGGCTGGTCGGGCAGTCACGAGCCATTTGGCCCTGACCGCCGCACGAGTAGCACTGCCTGCCTCTCGGAAGGCTGGCTTCACGCTGTGTGCCCCGCACTACTGAGCCAGTGTCCCGAGGTCGTCTGCCGGAACCCTGAGTCATCCATCGGCTACCTACTGCCGAAGACTCCGCCACCTGCCGCCCTGCGATAGGCCTCACTGTAGACTCAGCCAGAAAGCTCTCGATCAGAAGGGCTCGCTCTAGCACTCCTGACTGGGTCGGGATGCTGAGGGAGATCAGCGATGCCATGTTATCATGTCTCAATCTCTGCTCGAAGGTCCGGGCCCGGAAGAAGGGGTCCCGTACCATGTCTGTCGAGTAGCGAGAAAGGTCGGTGAACCTCGCCGTGTACTGGGCTACCGTCAAGCTGCCCTGCTGCAGCTGAAGAATCTCCTGAATGCGCACCGCACGGAGGGTGGCCGGGATGAACTCTGAGCGGAAGAGGCTCTCGATGTCCGTCCAGATGAGGTATGCCTCATCGTGCACCTGGAGAATCAAGCTCCACTATCTGCCTGTTGCCGCGTGCAGGAGACTCGCTGTGAGGATAACCATGAGGTCTGCTGGTGTCCTCACTAATCTAAAAACCCGAACAACTGCCTCCAGCCAGTCCTCGGCGGCCTGAGGGTCCGTCTCCCCGCGGAACCTGGGCGGTCGTTGGCGCTGCAACTCATGCAGTGCACTAAGGCGACGTGCATCGTCAGCGGCTGGGGCTGGTAGCATCGGTGCCTCGACGGGTATAGGTACCGCCGGTGCCTCAACTGTCAAAGGGCCCTGTACCGAGTCCTCAACGCTCGGTGGGCTGTCATCACGCTCCACTCTCGGAATCCTAGCTGGCTGTCGTCGTGGGGCCATCCTGAAAGAAACAGGTGCGCCACGGTCAGGACAATATACCTGGTGAGCTAACACAAGTAATCACAAGGAAAACGTGAAACACACATGCAATCAATGTTTTCGTGAATTAAGTCGGAAATCAGAAGTCAGGGTCCTGGTGTACGGATACGTCGGCCGCCGCACCAACACTGGACTCCCTGGACTGATAACCACACCCAATACGCTAAACACTATTGCTTCACATAGAAAAGATCAGAGTTCGCGGTAGAACTGAACTCCTCTGATACCAATCTGTCACGACCCGTCCTCGGGGCCCGTGCCGTGACTACCCCAAGCCCGCCTTCCATAGTCCAGGGGCTGGCGACTAGCACCAAGGCGTAAATCCCGGTAAAAAGGTAAGGCATTGCCTTTGTAAAGTAAACAATCACACATAGTACAAGTGGAAGAAGTAAATACTAAGTAAAAACTGAGTACAAAAGTAAGTTCGGAAATTATAAAGGGGCCGGAAATACAAGCCCAACTCTAAAGTACAACTCGAAAGGGAAAACAACAACTGAAAAGTAAAGCTGCTACACCGGGCTGTCCACTAGAAATCCCACCTGAAGGGTGGGTACAGATAGTTCCTCTGCTTCTCGGGTCCCGTCGTCCGCTCCGAGTATGTCCCGCCCAGTGGTCCACCTCTGGGTACCGCCTCGTCGTCACGTCCACCTCTGGGTACCGTCTCGTCATGAGGTCCTCCTCCGAGAACCATCTCGTCGTATAGTCCACCTCCAGGTATCGTCCAGTCCTCGAACACTCGGCCTCTGTCTGCACTGCCCATCGTCTGCAACCAACACAACGAGGTGCGGGCATAGCCCGTGCAGGGGTAAGTATAACGATACTCAGTATGGACCCCGAGACCCTCAAGGTCTCACTAAAACCAACAAGGATAACCACATAGAAGATCTCAACAGATAACCTCTAATTAGGTATATGCCCATAAATATACCTATGTTATCAAGTAACCCATCTCTATCATGAGGCAAACACAAGGTCAAAAGTCTCAACTCATACCAGGATTTTCATCATCGAAACCATAACTGCTGAAGGGCTCCGTCTCTGGAGTGTACAGTGGTCCTATCAAAACTCCGAGGTACTTCTCACTAACTTAAGACTGCTGTAGTACTCCACCTATCGAGTATTGCGGGCCAATCGCTGCAATCAAGCGCTCCCATGTGCCGCTACAACCAAGCGTACCACTGTCGTGGGTTTGCCGCTACAACCAAGCGCTCCCATGTGCTGCTACAACCAAGCGCATCGCTGTCGTGGGTCTTCCGCTACAACCAAGCGCTCCCCTGTGCCGCTACAACCAAGCGCACCTCTGTCGTGGTTCTGCCGCTACAACCAAGCGCTCCCCTGTGCCGCTACAACCAAGCGCACCTCTGTCGTGGGTCTCCGCTACAACCAAGCGCTCCCCTGTGCCGCTACAACCAAGCGCACCTCTGTCGTGGGTCTGCCGCTACAACCAAGCGCTCCCCTGTGCCGCTACAACCAAACGCACCTCTTTCGTGGGTCTGCCGCTACAACCAAGCGCTCCCATGTGCCGCTACAACCAAGCGCACCTCTGTCGTGCACCGAGTCGTTCGATCAGCAGTCGTCGGGTCTCAGTCAGCTACACGGTCTCCGTGCTCCGCCCGCTCGTCTCCGGGAGGGTCCGCTCCACGAGCTACTGGTCGATACTCCAAGTATCACAAAGTCCCGCAAGGAAGTATCTCGAAGGACCACCTCGTCATTGGGGTCTCAACGCAACAGACGGCGCGTCAATCGGACGCCCGTTCTGTGAGTTATTAGCCTTTTCGTCCCAGGGGCCCGATTGGTTTCATGAGCGAACCAATCCGGCCATAACTCAACTATACCCCGAACACTCAAAGGGTATACTTATAGGGACCGTTTTTCAACGTGATCACCAATGCCGCTGACGGTTCGTCAAACGGATGTCTAGTATGAAAGATATCAGCTTTTCCGTTCCAGGGGTCCGGTTGGATTTCAGTGCATTCCAACCCGGCCACTATCCATCTACATCCAAAACTCGGGCGGTGGATGCCAAAAGATCCATCTCATCAAGAGGAACTCAACGCAATAGACGACGCGTGAATCGGACGCCCGGTCTGAGAGTTATTGGCTTTTTCGTCCCAGGGGCATGGTTGGTTTTTAAGGAAAAACCAACCCGACCGTACTCCACTTGCGTCCAAACCCTGGGAGGAGTGAGCCAAAAGATCCGTCTCATCAAGAGGAAACTAACAAAGCTGACGGTACATCAATCGGACGTCCGTAGCTCAAGATATGAGCGTTTCCGCTCCGAGGGCCCGGTTTGTTTCGTGTACGAACCAACCCGGCCGAACCCAAAGTATTTCGAAACTTTGAGTGCGATAATCCAAAACGACCGACTCGCTCCAAGGATTGTGTTGCCGCTGATGGCGAGTCGTTTGGAGGCCCGTAGCTCAAGATACAACCATTTGAACGAAGTCCGTCCGAAGACGGGGGGGTCTGGGCTCGGGCCGACCCCCCCTGGTTGGCCCGAACTGGGTCGGGTCGGACTCGGTTGGCCCGGCCCGGCCCGGCCAGGGCCGGTCCGGCTCGGCTCGGCCGAGCGGCCTAGCGGCCGACGCGGGGGAACGTCACCGCCCCGCGTGACACCCCCGCGGCACCCGCGGGGTGTCGGCCAGACACCCGCGGGGTGCCGCGTGACAACCCCGCGGCACCCGCGGGGTGTCGCCCTGGACACCCGCGGGGTGCCGCGTGACAACCCCACGGCACCCGCGGGGTGTCGCGCTGGACACCCACGGGGTGTCGCACTGGACACCCGCGGGGTGCCGCCGGAGTCGCTCTGGTGGCCCGTTTTCCTTCCCGTCTGCGCCGTTGTTCCTCCCGGGTTCCGTTCTTTACTGCGGGATCATCAAACACCCGTTGTGGCATGTTCCGTCGTCGCCCGCCAAATCCGCAAAACACGAAGAACGGCAGAGGGTTGCTGGGCCGTGTTCGTTTGACCCGCACCCTCCGCGTTAGATAAAAACAACGGGATAAATTGTTCAACACATGAACCGACAATTTTAATAAAATAAAATTGTTCATTTGAAACCGGCTCTTAAGTTTTTAAAGAACGTTCATGGGAATATAAATAGGGGTATTCCAAAATTATAAAATCCCTACCTCGTTGATCGTCGCGCGCGGGCGTTCTTCGCGGAAAGGCTCGTCGCGGAAGATGGGGATCGTCGCGTCGTCGCGGAAAGGCGTCGCGTCGTCGCGGAAGAGGATTCGTAGATGAAGACGGAGGTTGTCCGAGGTGGAACGGCGTCTCCCTTCCTTTTATGTGGAAAGAAGAACGAGGGATGGCGCGTCGTCATTCTTCGGAAGAAGGACGTGATGACGTTCTTCGTCGGAGACCGATTCGTTCTTCACGTTCTTCGTCGTTGAAGAAGATGTTCTTCAAGCCTCCCAAATCCTCCCAACGAGACAAGACTAAAAAAAAAAATAAGCCCAAGTCTTATTTTATTAACACAAGATAAGAAATTGATTTTCAAAAGAAAAGAAACGATCAATTAATCTCAAAGAATTAATTGTAACAAATTAACAGCCCAATTAAATGGGGCGTTTCTTAACCAGAAAAACGCATGGTTGACTTCTTTTAATAGGGGGGTGCGGGTGCGTTACTTAAGAAGAAAAGAAACGGTGGGGCTCGTGCGGGCCCCACCTCACAAATATCCTACCAAGGGGGTAAGATATTTCTGGATAGCACCCTATCCAGTTCAACTCAGTTCAAGCCGCCTTTAAGTGCCTTCAAGTGGCTTCCAAGCGGCTTAAGTGAAATAAAATAAAGTTGTCGCAAAATTATTTTATTTCTTAACTTTAAGCCCGAAAATTAAAAACCACACCCGAGCAAACGCAACTCCGGAAGAGGCATTTCTAAGCGAATACCGGCGCTGCGATTTCATCGGTGCCCTCATAATTCGATTCCGGGCACCGGTTCAAAAGTTAGAAAAACTCGCTCGTCCGTTCACTGAACGTACCCGATCCAAACTTCGGAAAATGATTCCGGGCACACCGGGCCTCGGAATCAGGCGCCGTCAGAAACTGCGTTTTTGTAAAATTCCAAAGAAAATTAAGAAAAAAATTTCCTTGAAATTTATGGGTCTTTACATGTAGTCACATTAAAATTTCTAGAATCTACATCAAGAGTATCACAAAATCCAAAAAGGTTGAACTGTATATTTCAATTATCTTTAGAAATAATATAAAACCCAAATGGTTATTACATGATCACATAATCCTCAAAACGAATAATCTTTTACAAAATTAAAATCTACCCTTAATCTCCAATGTTTGTCAAACAAAACCCAAATATCAACAAGGACCATTCAATAAAGAGTTGTCTATAAAATTATTCAAAATAACCCAAACTAAGATTGAAACCCAAAACACTGAAAGATTTAATCCCATATTATCCCATAGTAAATCATAAAATTTATCTCCAAATAACATCAACTACTCTTATAGTCTCATATTAATGTGTAATTAACCTAATTGAATATTCTCTATGATAGTTTAATCATTTCCATTAATAACCCTAATCACCACATGTCCATTAAAAACATAGATTCTTCCAAATTTAAATTTCAACAATTACTCCACAAAAGAATAGATAATTATTCCTTGAATAAAATGGTCATATATAAAACATCAAAGATACACATATTATAAAAAGTATTCCAATATAATTCCATCATCCAAAAAGCCATAATACATTTAATTATTTCTTCATCTTAAAATATACCATAACTTTTGGGTCCCTTATATGTTTACTTCTTACTAATTAAACATTTTTTATGATCAATTAACCATTATTAACAAACTTATTCTGAATTATTTCATTCCTACAAACAAAATCATGAATCATTTCTTAAGATTCAGTAATTTCATAAAAATATGTTAAGAAATAATCTATACCTTCTATTAGTCATTTTTAGTTTATTCATCCTCAATTTTAATGGCATTAGGTTCTAGTATACACATTCTTGTATGATCCTGGTGGTCCCATTCTCGAAACATATTTATAGGACATATCTTGGTATAGTGACCATACATACCACATTTAAAACATTCAATTGATCCCTCATGAATAACTTCTTTCCCTTTCCTAGAGTCAACTGGATCCTTCCTTTTTACATGGAATGTTCTTGATTTATAACCTTCATTCCCACTTCTATAGCATCTACATGTCCCTTTAAATAATTTTCCTACGTGTTTCATTCCACATAATTGACACATAATTTTTTGAACATACATACCATTATGATTATTACCTAATCATTCGTAGGGATTTGTCTATCTCATATATGATGCCTTATAAAAAAAACCAAGGATATGGTTGTCAATCAAGACTCTAGATAGTTGGTTGAGAAGAACCACTAGAGTCCTAATTGCAGCTTCCATATCATTCAGTTGCACTTTTAGAATACTGTCACAGTTTTCTTCACATCCACTGTTACTTTGGTTCCTGCTAAATACAACAATTTACTAAAGCCAAAAAGGTCAGTGTGATTATATAATCATATAATATCCTATGATGATGATAAATACTAATACATAATTATTCATGTTATTTTAATCTCATTAAAAATATCTATGACTCTTTCTAATATTTTAACAATTATGTTTATGCCACTTATGCTTCGATAACACCCTAACCACTAACGTTATCTCAACTGACCATTGATGCCAACTATAAAGACCTGACCATAAACATTACATAATCATGAATTAATTTATTAATTTACATTGATGAATTATTTAGGTATAAAGTTTTAGATAATTAGTCATAACAATTACATTTCATCTCAAAAATTTCTACGTAGACACTTCTACTTTGTTTCCATTTTTTCACAAAATAAAAACTCTTGAAACAAAAGAGTCATGCTCCATTCCATTTCGTAGACAATGATACTTTTCCGTGATCTCATCCTTGATACTATTTAACTTTATGTCCTGTGATAAACATTTCAAAACATGGTATGGTCATTAAAAGCTCAGTAAGGGATACACAATGATGGAAAACTGTTAGTTTTTCAAAACAACATGTAAACCTTGAATACTTCTTAATAAGTAATAATTTTCACCTTTATGAAATCGTGAATACACTTCACTGAATAAAATATCATTGCATACACTTTTGTAACCAAAATATTATAATTAAATCCTTATAAAGAAAACCTAACATATAAAGGTAACTTGGGACATAAACATAATAAAATGGAATAACCATACGATAGACTTCCTTACATATCATTAAATGGAATAGCCATATGAACAATTTCCATACCCAATGCATTGGATGTTATAACGTAACCACCCATCCTGGTTTATCACGGCACCATCCTTCATATGGTTTATCACGTAACCACCTGTCAAATGTATATGTACCATAATAACACATAAAATATTTCAAATATAAACATTTCACTAATTAAATTTCATTTTCAATTATAAGAAGTAATTTCATGATATTGAAATAATCAATCCATTTTCATAAACAATTTAAAATGATATTTTTGAATCAATGTGTACCATACCACATTGATGATTCTAAAGGAATTTTCATCTTAAAACATTAATTTCCATATTTATAGATCCTGCAAACCATTTTTAAAACATGGACATTTAGATAAATAAATCTCTAAAACATTTAAAATGATATTTTAGTTAAAGGGTTTTTAACAAAATGAGAGACTATGGAATTCAAAAAACTGAGGAATTACATTTAATAAAAACATTATAATATCATGGGAATAAAGGGATTCATGATATAATATTTCAAAGGACATAATATACATAATATAAAAGTAAATTGGAGCATAATAATAATGAAGTCTCAATAGAATATAAATTTAGACTAAATCCCTTATAATGATGGTATCCTTAAATTATTGATAAATAAATCAGATTATTTATTATAACAAATATAAATAAACCCAATAAAAGTGGATAATAAGTGTAAAAAAATATGAGGTTATTCACACATATTCATAGGAAAACATATTGAAGATGTACTAGTTTAACCTTGAGAATTTAAATTGGGTTAAGAAGTTCCCTTGCAAAAATTCGACAGCCTATCGACATCACATTAAAATTAAAAAAATGTGTTTATTAGATAAAAAGTTTATATCATAACTTGGACATTAAATTTACATCAATAAGGTTATATAGGAACATATATCAACATAATAAGATGTAAATTAAAAGACTTATCAAAAATAAGCCTTTTGAAGAGAGGAGGGTGAAAGGTTCCCATATCGATTTGGTAATTTAAAAAACATACGCCAAATGAAAGAGGGATCATACAATAAAAACATAAATTCTCAAAAATAAATTTATATTTCACTATGAGTAAAATCCTAGGAAGTACAAACGCCACAAAAAATGAAATAGTGGCAAATATAACATGAATCTCACTGGAATAAAAAGTGATTTGAAACCCTTTACAACATTGTAATCAACTGAGTCGTATGACAAAAAGTTAATATCCACCAAATGAATCACAGAATGCCATGAATATAATAATAATAATGATAATATATATCAAATTTAAATACACAATACATCACAGGCAATGATGAAGTGGAAAACCATGAAAATATCATTGAATTAAATATGAGATAAGAAATCCCTTACCTTATGTCTGATGTGACCCATTCGTTATTTAATCTCCTGAATAAAAAACTAAAGATAATTTATAATTTCATGAGAACCATTTTAAAGTTTATTTAACCTTTTATATAAATTTTTTCCATGTTATAATTATTCTGTAATCATTTATGTTAATAAAGGCCATTTTGTTGATATTTTGTACTTGTATCAACAATGAATACATTATATTTATAAGTTGTCCATGTGGTCAACACTAAATTATATACTAAATGATATTAATTATTTAGATAGCATATATATCATACATATCCAGTATATATATATTTATTTATTTATAACAGTACAAATCATTTGGAGGTAAGAAATGAAATGCACCGTTCTTGGAGATGGTAAGCCGTATGTACGCATAAACGCTATTTCATTTATATTTCTTATTTAAATGGAATTAAAACATAATAATACATAGTTATTTTAGAATTCTATTATATATCATATATTATATCATTGACTATATACTTTATACATCCCATGTAAGGAATGGACAGGTCACATCACTTTGAAAGGGTGGTAGTCTCTACATCCTAAAATGAAATTATCGTGTTCACCCATATTGGATACCATAATGGTATTATATAAATGAAAAATACATAATCCTAAATAAAAAATAACATAATATATATAATATATATAATCGGTTCCATATTAATGGCCAACATTATCAGCGGTAGGAGATAATCGAATCATCATCATTTTATGAGGCGTCAGTTTTCCATCCAGAGAAACAAGGTGTTCTTCACCCATTAGATAGAGGTGTGTGTAAGTGTAGTTCAAATCCATTATATAAAAACAAACGTGTATATTTAGGATAATGGAGTTGTTATAAATAAAGTAATAAAAAGAGTTTCTGGGTTGGAGAACTAAAATAAAATAAAACAATTTAAGAGAAAACATTTCCTTTAATTGGGGTAACTACCTTTGGATTGAACCAAAAATAATTATTGATGTGACTTATTCCTAAGTTAAGTAATATTGGTTGAAGATATGGATCTTGAGATAGTATAGTGTTTGGACAATCCAAAAGGCTTGATAGGTGTTCGAAATTGGTTTTAAGTGGTGTCCTTTTATAAGGCGGAGGAGGGGTTCTTTATACATGTTTGAAACAATTATTTTATTTTAAACATATATTCAGTTTCAAAAGGACAAAAAATAATTAAAGTCAATGATTAAATGACTCATGGTCGAAATAAATTTATTAAATATTAATTGGACTGGATTTTGATTTTATTTTAATCATTATAATCATATATATTTAAATCATTTATTAATGAGATAAACACTACATCATTATTGTGTCATAAATAATTTATATTATATGATGTATGAAATTTAAAAATATTTCCATGATATAGGAAATTTTTTTATCATTCTAATGAATACTTATTGTCGAAATTATATCTTATATAACCCCATGTAAAAAATTAATTTACAAAAATATATATTTTTTGTCATTTTATCCATTAAATTACGTTAACTAAATTAAAATATCATTATCACTCATATGTAGCTCCATGGGGTCCCAAAACCGTCCCAAAGATGCCCATGGTTGTCCATGACTCATCCAACAAGCTTAGGACAAGTTTAACGAAATTTTTTTAATATTATAATTTTTTTACCTCGAATTACCCTATTTACCTTTAACCATGATAAATAAAAGTCAAAAGTAAATATTACCCCAAAAATAATTTTAATCTTGTTAAACCATATTTTAATTACTAATATCAAGCTTCTATGTTGTATTTTTGAAATTAAATACACAGAAGAAGAATTTTTTTATTTAAATGTAAAAATCTGTTTTGAACTACTACTAAATGGTTTCACTATTCATTAAAAATTGATGTTTGTGAGAAAAATACCAATATTTCAGCCTATGTTATATTAGATATTATAAATTAAAAAATGATATATATTTTACCAATTTAAAAACATATAATTTTCATTAATTATTTTAAAATTAATTCCTTTTGTCAAAACAAATAACATGTTTTTAAGAAACAATAACTATCCAAAAATTGACAGTTGTTTATGTCCAATTTCAAAGTGAAATTAATTCAGATTACCAAAATTGGATAAAATGGTAAAAATATTATTTAATTACACTTTAGAAAATTTTAAATGGATAATCTATCCATATAAATAAGTTATATTAAAATTCTATTTTGAATCCATATACCACATTATTCGGTATTCATAAAAAATTATTTTTTATCCTAAAAAATAAGTAAAATTTACCCAAAGTAAATTTTGATTTCCGAATTCTAAATAAGAATTTTATTTTTTCAAATATGACATAAAAAAGTGAAAAAAATTATATTTAAACAGGGTTCACCATTAAAAGGCGGTAAATCGACCTTATACAAATAATTACACTTAAAATTAGATTTATTCAGATTTTATGCCTCTAACTTTAATTTGATTAAAGTAAAAAAAATATCAAACATATATAATCATATTATAGTTAGTTCTATCCATTCTCTCCAATACAATGACAATGCATTAACTAATATATAAAATAATAATATTATATTATTAGTGTGCATTGTAAGATTTCATAGAAACTCATTGTTGCGTATCAGGTACGGCATCAAACATAGCATCTCTGTTAAAGTAAAATTAATATTTAATCTAACAAAATTTATAAATACGAAAATTTCAAGTTATTTATTTACCAGGTATGTTACAATTTTATACGTGATTAATGTCTTTTTTAAACACATTTAATTTTTTAAAATATTTTCTATAAAGAATATTCCATTTTTATCTTTTCAACAATATACATTATAATTATGTTGTAGACTAATTAATTATTTCAATGATTATGAAAATAAAAAAAATTCTCTCATCGTAAAAGATAAATATTTTGAGAATTACATTACATTTTCCCATGGTCATTTTTAATGAAAATATTTTCCTTAATATTTTTTAAAATTTTTGATAAGTAGTTTCAAAATGAAAAGGGTATTTTCGTTAAGTTAATTTTACAGTAACATTTTAATTGTATATTTTCTATGAAAACATCTATTGATGTTATGTATGCTTCACCAAGTTTATGATCCAATTTTACCATAATTATTTATTATTGGGATAGTATATGATTATGATGATAATATAATAATGAAATATATTTCAATTTTCATTTTTTTGTAATGATGAATGGATATATATTTTCAGGATATTATGTTATATATATGAATTTATTATGATTATATGATGGGTGGCTCATTATATAAATTTTATGCATTGGGAAATGATTAATTTTTTATGATTGAAAAGGGTACATGATGGGTTTGTCCATGCCCAAAATAGGGTATATGGGAGTTTAACATAAACCTAAAAAACTATTTACTAGTGGTTATTTGATGACCCAATATGGTTAACAATTGGTTGATGTATAAAATTTTATTAATTGCATTATTTTTATCATGTATGAAACATTTCAATGATTATGATTAAGAAACACATTATGTCACTCTTTTTTTGAATTGATCTAATTCAAATGCTCTGTTGTCGTGGATAATTTTCATTGATTCCTATGAAATTATTGTATTATAAACCGAAAATATTATTCCAATCATTCATGATAATGAATAATGAATTAATTTTTAGGATTTTAAAATCTTAATATCAGGAAATTATACCATTTTTCTGTTATTCATAAAAATTATAATTGATTAATATCTCCTTTATTTAGCCTTATTTTTTTTATATGATCGCAATTTTTTATGTTTAATTTTAAAATGGATATAAAGAATAGTTTTATGTTTTATTCCTATATATAGGTTTTATTTTGATAAGAAAAAAGTGGGAGATGTTGTATTTGTTTTATGTACTAGTATTTTACGTATCAAGGTTTAAAAAGACACTAAACCATTAGAGTTATTTCTCGGATCATAATGATATATGATGAATATTGATCAAATGAGATTTAATATTTTATTATGAAATTCTTGGGTCACTATAGTTAGTATCATAATTTGGATTAATTATTTTTATAAACTAGAATGAGTTTACATTAGTGGGAACCCCTATAATAAGATTATGGATATTAATACATATTGTGTTATGATAAATAAAGGATATTGGTATTAAAACTAAATACATCCCTATAAAGATACTATAATGTGGATTTAGTTATGGAAGATGAGTACTTATGGGAAAAAAATTGAACGAGGAATAATTGTTTTAACTTGATCATAACAAATGAAATATTAGTGATCATACAAATGTACAACTAGATAGACACTCATTATAGATATTCAACGGTCAATTGAAGTCTATATTACAAATAATTAATATGGATTTGTATAAATGATGATCATAGATAACCAAAGATAATCTTATGGTGTCTTAGATTGGAAAAATTATCAGGATTTAGACATCCTATAAGTGAATTTCATGTTTATATTATTTCCCACTCTAATTATTGTTTCTAATTATATGAATTTTCATTTTATAAATTGGTTTTAACCAGAAAAAAACAATGTTATGATAGAATGTGATGAATGATTTGATTATTTTCCTCTTGAGAAACAAAAGGGAACAGTTTATTGAATGTGATTTATTTCAATTTTTCCTATCCAACTTCCTCATTTTATTATTAATAAGAAAAATATATAAAATATAATTAATAATCCAGATAAAGAGGATATAATATTCAAGAAGGCAATGGAAGAAAGAATATTCTTCTTCTTATGTGATGAGATTGTTGAAATAAGATCTTACATAAATTTATCAATGGAAGAGAAACTTGTTTTGGTTGTGTTAAATGGGAAATATTGAATGTAATATCCATGGAAAATGAATAGTTTAATGGATTGAATTATACTAAATACTACGATCCCCTTTTTAGTTATATGGGTTATGTGTGGGGATTTTAATAAATTTCTAGGTCAATTTCCTAATCTAAGATATTACTCCTAGAATAAAAATTATCTTAGGTTATAAAATTAATCTAAGCATAGTGATTGAAGTGATTTTTTATACAATTGATAAATAATTTTGTAGAGTGTTTTTCAATGATTTTTAAGATATAAGAAACTCTAAAAATCTAATTATTTTTTATACTAGTATTACAAAGAATATTTCAAGCATATATTGACTTGTAATTATATACTTGAAATTAGATTTAGTGGTATGGTAATATTTTTATAGACAACATGATTGAGGTATAAATAACTCAAAATATGTGACTATTATTTAGATTAATAAAATTGTTTGTATAATTAGTTTATTGATATTTACAATTTATATTTCATAGTATTGGTGACCATGAAATTTATTAGTGATTTGATGAAAAAGTGACAAATGTTATCATTGAATTTGATTATTGTTTTTTATTTATAAAATAAAATTGATAGTATGTTATTTTATTTATAATATAATTATATTGTTAATTTATGGGTTATTATATATTTTCATTGAGGTTATATAGTGATATTAGTTATTATCATGTTTTATAAGAATATATGATCATGTCATTAATGTATATGGTATGTTATATTTTGATAACTGTTATTTTGTTTTTGGATTAGAGGTAAATCTATTGTGATATATTTTTTAAAAAAATGTAGAATAAAATTTATGAAATCATTGTTGATTATCAAATTTCACTAGTTATGGAAATATTTCTGTTGGTATTTTTTGTTGTTTTTGTTGATATATTTGAGATAAAAAATTCAAAAAAAACGTTTATTGATATTACTAACCATATAATATACTAGATATTTTTTGTTTCGATAAATTTACATGGAAATAAGGTATACATTTCCATTATTTTTTTATCCTATTATATATTAGAAGGTAATCTTAGTGATCCATAACTATAAAATTAATACTTATCAATTATAATAGGCTGTTGAATGAAAATAGGTGGAAAAAATTTCAAACAACCAACAAATGGTTGTAATTTCATATGTATTTATAAATATATTCAATATATTTTCTAATATTTCATTGTAAATTAACTAATCAAATATTGAAAAAAGTACTGTAAAAATGTTAAAAAAATTATTTTAAAAAATATATCTGAATTAAATATGGACTTTTCACCAATCAATAATTAATGTTTTATTCATTGAACTTATCATGAGTATATAATATATCACTATCTATTATACTATTAACATTATCATTATATCCCTTATATATAATATCTATTATCGGTAATTTTACCTTTATCTTGGGACCATGTTTTGGGTTATTTTAGAAAACCATTATGTTTCCCACATCCCTTTTTTGATTTATTATTTTATAAACCATATATGTAGATTGGGTTTTAAAAATGGCCATTTAATATATATAACCCTTTATTATCCAGATTAAAATTTAGAGAAAAAAAATTATCTAATGGGGGAATATATAATTGGGGAAAATAGTTAAAACTAAAACTATGCTTTATTGTTTTTTAACATGAAAAATAGTGTTTTAAGAAAATAGTGAAATTATATAAAATTATAATTAAAATGATTCCATTTAAACATATTAGTAATGTTTTTTATATGAATAAGAATAAAAATACAATGTTATCTGTGTATAATTGCTTTTATAATTATAATTTATTAATTAGTTCATAATATATAAGTACTCAATTTTTAGTAACGTTATTTTTTACTTCAAAAATAAGTTTTCTTAGATTTTTTTATTTATTTTAATTGAAAATCAATATAATTAATTTTTAACATAATTATAAAATTTATTACTATAAATGAATAAATTTTTGGATATGATCTTGTCAATATTATGTTACTGTGATGTTTTATTATTTTAATGATAGTATTTATTTTTAATTGAATAGTAAAAAATTAATTTTTTATTAAAACATTCATTTTATCATTAAATAATGTCATATAAATTCCCATTATGTTATCTGTTTAATATAAATATAAAACAAAATTAATTTAATAATAAATAAACTAAACAATTAAATAGTAATAAGATGCATACATTGTTTTGGTAAAAGATCATTTTTTTGTCATATAACGCATTTTTCAAAAATTTATTTTTACATACTATATTTTTTTTATCATAATAAATTAAATAGTGACAAATTATTAATAATGATAATGAAATATTTAGATTCTACATATTCTATTATATATTTTTAAATTCAAATTACAACATTTTCTAGCAAATGAGTTAGTGTATTCTCTGTTTTATAAACAAAATTGATGTTTTATAAAAATGATTATTGATATCATCTCTTATACTTATTATGAAAATAATAATTTCAAATTAGAAAAATTAATTTTTTTAATATTGATATTTTATTTGGAGTAATCTTGGAAAAAAATTTATATGATTCAACATGAATTGTTTATATAAAGTATAATATATGTAGAAGAAATTTGATACAACTGTTATGGTTTTATATTCATTATAGGGGGTATACATCGATAAAATATAAATATTTCATCATAAAAAAATTAAATTTTATTTATCATAGATATTTAGACCCTATATAATCAAAAATCATAATTATTTTTAATTTTGAAACTCTATCATAAGAAAATGACATTATATTATTTAAATATTTTGAGTGATTATTTGTGTGTCTTCTCCATCAAATAAAAGAGATCCTCATATTAAACAATATTAAAAAATTTCAACCAAATATCTCATAATATACATTCCCTAATAAATTAATACCATCATTACCATCAACCTAGTTCCTCTGGCCTTCCCTAAATAATAGTCATACAAGGCATTATTTGTAATCCAAATTAGGTCTCTCCAAGTATATGTATAAATCATTGTAGGTATATTTCAAATTGTTCCCACCTTCTCTAAAACTAGTTTATAAACCATAGTATTATGATTTTAGTACAATAAATAAAATAAGGTGTTTTTAGAATTATTTTATAACCCTTCATTCTCTCTTTCTATCAAATGTTAAATGAAAGTATGGTTCAGGTGATTGTGTGCAAAACCACCTCCTCGTAGATATATTATTCATTTGACATCAACATAACTAATGGATTATTATTAAGAATAATTATTTTTATATAAAATATATTTATGAATTATTTATTCTATATAAATTATAAGATCTTTTATAACTTCATACATTTATATTCATTTTGGAAGTATTACATCACCCGTTTTTCTATGTAGACAACCATGTCCCTAAAATAATGTGATTTATTTTTAATTTTCCCATTACATTAATTGTAATACAGTTATTTTTATTGTATTTATATATATATATATATATAATATTGATATTAAAAAGAATTAATTAACAGCTGAGAATGTGGGGTTGAATAAGTTATTCAAATTTTATATGTTTCAATAATATTCAAAACATATACCCTACAACATATTACAATTTATTTCTTTAGCATCATTTAGTAAATTCATATGTATGAAAAATATGGAAGGAATGCAAATCTCACAATATTTTAATAGATTGTCCTTCTTTTGAAAATCTACATCCTTTCCAAAACTACTAATGTGGGTCTATATAAATATAATATTATTAGGAAGTGAATACAATATGTGCCAACTATCGATAGTAACCTTTAATATCCCAATAGTAAAGATTATAATGACTCTAATTAGTTTACAATGTTTAATTATGAAACAACCGATCTAAACAAAAAAATAAAGTATTTTTTGATAATTATCTATAATTTATCTATCTAAATATTCATCTTGATTTGTATGGATCCAATTTTCCCAATCCAATGAGTCTATATCCAATTATCTCAATACAATCCGTTTAGATCCTATTCGCTCAATAAGATGATACTGGATCAGATTCACTCAGTATGATGAGTTTGGATTTGATTCTATAAATTTGATGGTCTTGATATGATGAACACATTCTCAATATGAAAAAACTGATACTCCACTCAAATACTCAATATGATCTTATTTTGTCTAATTGATTCAATACAATTACTGAATACGATCTTCCCAATACGAAATTGCTTAATCTAGTAAACAAAAAATCACATGTCTTATCCTCTTCGTGAAATCTCTTCCAAACAATGACTCTTAAATGATTTATTCAGAACTCCTCGTTTTCCACATGTGTGAAAGTTAAATATGGATGAATGGAATAAGCATATATTTATAGGAGACCTAGAATCCAAAAGTGGGAAACATGAAAACCTTCATTGCTTCCTCAAATTGTAGACACTCAAAAAATCACTCAGATTTACAACATCAACATTGACATCTTCAAACCAGCGTAGATCTATCTATGATTAATGATAATATTAATTTCATGATTTAACTCCTCAACTCGTAATAAAAATTCTGTAACTTTATTCTTGAGTCTACATCATATTCACCTCAATACAATTTCCCTATATTTCTTAGTGAATCAAATTTTGGTATCTGTATCAGTGAATCCAAATTTTGTATTGTTCTCAATGAAACTAAATTTTGTATCATTATAAATGAATCTTAATTCTATATCCTTCTCAATTAATCTAAATAAATTCTCATTATGAGGGAATTCCCATTATGTTGTAATTACCATTACGATGTAATTACTATAATGATGGATATCCCCTTATAATGAAATCTCAATACTAAAACTTTTAAATTCATCAAACCTCTCCACAATTTCTTCAAAAGATTTGATCCTGAAATTGTTAATAATTTTTAAGAACATTTTGACCAGAAATGTAGAATATGAAATGATTTAGAATGTATGAAAACATTCTTCTTCTAACACCTATTTCATCTAAGTGCCTCTTAGACAAAAAACTGACTTCTTTAGTCAGCAACTTCATTCTTTCTCTAATTAAAACAAAGGAAAACTTCAAGAAAAAAAATTCTTCATATTATTCTATTGGATCCAATGATCTAAATTCAATGATGATGAATACAATACTGCAAATATGATTTTTTTTCATTATGATTGTTATGGGTATACTACCAGAATAACAAAAACATTCATTTAAGAAATTGTTTGTCATCAAAAAATAAAAATCATTGTTAACTAACCATAAAGGATATTCATTTATAATATGATAAATTTTATTTGTTCATGATTCATTATATACCTTTCATTTTTTCCATGCATGGAGAATTTCAAACAAAACTTTTTTATACATATAGATTACCATCTAAAAATGGGAAGTCATTCATTTTCTATCACAACATTAGATGATTTTTTTTAAAATTTAATATAAATTATATATATTATAATAATTACAAGATTAACATTATATAGATGATGGAACTATGATCAATGTATAAGGATCAAAACTACTGAGTCTACAAATAAATGGAAAATGAAGCAATTATCACTGGAAAAAATAATTCTAAAAAATAATTGTCAATAAATAGGTGATGGTATGATATAAATAATTAATATATGGTATAAATGAATATGTTTCATGAATATTTTTATACTAAATCATTATATATTATTGAGGATTTTATAAACAATAAAAATTAGGATTAAACATTAGTTAGGGAATTCTCGTCTCATTGTTTTTTTTTGTAAGAAAAATGCCACATGCAATACATGATTATCTCATATAGTGTATATACATACCTATTTATATTATATGTCATGAATTTATTTATATTATTATTATTTTATTTTTCATGTAATTTTATTTATTTCCTCATAGATATGATAAAAAATATACCAATACAATAATGTATTTCTATTACATTTTAATTTATATTATGATATTAATTTATTAAATTTATGACAATTATATAAAAATATACATATCTATAAATATATTTATTTATATTTTTTGTTGTTACATATAGATATTACATGTTCTTTTTTCATTTTCCTTACTTATTATTCTCTTGATGGTGATAATTTATTTTAGATAAACAGACATTATTTCTCCCTTCGGTCAGGAATCCTTTATATCATTGACCATATTTTACATAAATTTTTTTAAATAATTTTATTATTATTTATTAATAAATGATTAATTAATTTTTTAAAATAAAATTTAAAAATTAAATTTTCTATGCTTCGAACATTGAACATTTTACCAAATTTATATGTAGAAACGTAGTTTTATTGATTAAAAAAAATAATAAAATTAACCACTTTCATTCAAACACAATGATTTGGATATTATATTAATTTTTCAAATTTAATTATTAATGAAAATATTTTATTGAGTATTTTTTATATTTTTATATATGTTATTTATAAATGAATACTATTTTGGAAAATTAATATTTCTATGATCAGTTAAATTTATTTTCATCTATAAAAATATATATTGATATATCTTAGATTTCATTGGGGTTATGATCAACTTATAAAATTATTATTCAGTGTATAAAATGTTTATTATAATAATGTTGAACTACTTAAGAAATACTTTTTAATTACTATGTGATTAATTATAATTAAATGATAATTGTTTTAATGATATTATTCTATACATATGAATGGAAAATAATTACATGATCTCTGGTTTCATTAAAATTCTCGATACAATAAAGTAAATATTACTATTTTATGATATCAACGTGTACATGGGAGGTTATCTAATGACAAAAATATGATATGCAAGAGGTTATCGCAATCCAATAATATGTTTCATGTGAGATTATCAAAATCATAAAGGAGTTAAATGGTCAGTTAGAATAGTAATAATATTTTTTGAATGGCCTGGTTGGTTGTGTTGACAAATTTTTTTATAATTATAATTATCCCACACTTTACTCTCATCTTTTATGACATGAATTTAGGTCCATGTTATTCTCTCATAGGTAATGTACTTTTATTATTCTATAATTCTTGTCTTATACACAACCACAATTTATACCATGACTAATGATTATGATATAAAAATTTTTAAGTATTATTCTAATAAAATTCTCATGTTAACATACCCTCATGCTCAAGTCATGTGTAAAAGATAGTATTGAATGACATCTCCCTTAATTAACCTTACTGGGAAGATACGATCACCCATTATTATATTTCATTATCTCTACGATGTGATAAATGATTTTTCTGAGGATACATATTTCAAGGGATTTACTTATGATGAACATTGGGGGAGATGATTTATTTCATTGATGTATATGTTTTTTATGTATCTAGGTTTCCAAGAACTATCACGATTTATGTTTAATTTGGATATCATAATTATATGTAATTAATATTCATAAAATATAACAAATTATTTTTATATATAAATCAAAGGATTTATTACAGACACACATTCATATTATGGATGTGTCTACACAACTTACAAAACTAATTTTACATGATTAGATAGCCTTAACATATGCATTAATCCTCATTTTTTTCTTATGATACATGTTGATGCATCTTTGGTCTATCTATAACTAGGACCCACATATCAATTTAATACACTATTCATTCCTCATATAATGAATGTCAAATATTATTCATTATTAAAAGAATTTATAAACAAGATACTATAAATATTGAATTTAGAATATAGAATAATTTCCTAATCAATTAAATTAATTTCATGATTATCATCCTTCAACTGATACATTATATATGAATGGTATAATATTCTTTTGATATCAACATTGTGTATGTGATATGGTATAAATCAAAAATTCATAGTATATGAATGTGGAGTTGAAAATAATTTTCAATTAAATGATATAGTGTAATATGGAATGTCATCATGATAATGTTAATGACAATAGAACCATGAATCAGTAATGGATAAAAGGAGACTACAAGATGATCATATAATAAACCATGAAAAATAAATTATTTCCTAATTATTTAAACAGAAATTAATCACAATCAATTAAATTAAGTTAAATTATTGTTATTATATTATTCTATCTCTATTATATATTATGAAACATCAAATATTGTTATCATAGATTAAAATACCGTTTTAAATAATGCATGATGATTTAAATGAAAACATGGAATATAAAATTTTCATTTAGAATCATTAAAACTCAATAATTTATGTATTAATAAAATATTTAATTTATTTTAATGTTACTATAAAATACTATAATGGAATTGATATATTAATTATTTTCCATGATAATAAGAAAACCATTCCTTAAATAAATGTTAAAAAAATGGTTTCTATTGATACTCTTGGTAATGAGTTAAAAAGTACCTTATCATAAATTGTTAAGATTAATCCACTAAAACATTTAAAATCAAAACCAAAAATATTTAAATATTAATTTAATCATATAAAATAATAATTCTAAAAAAATTTAAATAATCTTTTTTCATAAAATATATTTATCTACCATATGAGATATGTGAAAATTTTGTTATGAAAATATTAATGATTTTTAAATACAAAAGATTGAATAATATTGATTAAATCAGGTCTAAATCATATATAACATGAATATAAGAAAATGAGAATGTTTTATAAAGAAATTTAGGCTAAAATTATATCATTAATTATTTTATCCTTAATACTCATGATAAAAAATGAGAATGTGAAATCAATCCTTACTCTTCTTCTAGATATTCAATAAAACCCTTGTAAAGGATATCAAATGAATAAAAACCTTCAATAATATGAATAAATAGTAATTTATGATATAATAATTCAACGAGGAAGGTTGTAAACAATTTAAATAATATTTGATTTCTATTGTTAGAAATGTCTCATTTATGTGTAAATTTGATGAAATTTAAATAACCACTTGTCCAATGTTCTTCTTATATGCTCATAACATAAATTATATTAAATATTGTTTTATTATAGATATATAAACCTCTCATATTCATAATAATCATAGAATATATGATTAATATATAAAATTTACTCAACCATTTTTTGAAATCACATTTTTAACATCATCATTACTTTGATTAACCATTACATTTTTTATATCTATCGTTGGATAGTTTTTTTGGTCATTGAATCATTATCATTATTTTATAATTTATAGAATATTAATCATAATATATTAATCATGTTAATACATTAAATACATATTTATAATCTTTCATGAATGGTTGACATGAAAAAAATTCCATTGTTTTATGGATGTCGTAGTCCACATTTTTACTGGAATGACATTATGATTTTCCAACTGATGGAAGGTTATGAATATAAGTAATACATTTTATTATCAGAACTATAATTATGTGATGATTATAATATATATTCGTTAAAAATATCATGATAATGATCATTGTGATTTGGTGATTAAAAATTAAACACATCACTTCATGGAGGTGGTAATCCATAGGTATTCATGAATGATGTTTTCATTTCCCATGAGATGAAAAGGAAGATAAATAATGGGTTTTAAATCAACATAATTACATATTTTTTTGAATATATTTATGTTATTTTAATTAAAAATTTAGTAAATAATTTATGATTGTTTAAATAAAAATAATATCAAATAACTTAGTTAAAAGTTGTATGTATTTATTGGGAATCCTATGTTAGGTAACAAAATAATCCATCATTGGAAGCACTTATAGGAATTCAAGAAGATCTTGAATGTGGAAAAGGATTCATAGATGTTATTTGGTTGATATTGGATAAAAAATTTCTCAATATGATTGAAAAGTTGGGGAAATAAATTCTTTTCTATACATTGGTATTTTATGAAATATTTCTCCTTAAATAAATTTGATTTCATTGACATATCATTTTAGATGCATTATTGTGTATAAAAGAAACCATGACACATAATTGAAATATTTTTATATAATGTCACTACTATATATTATATATTGGGCAAGAAGGTATGAATATTGCTCAAGAAAATAAACAATTTATTTATATATGTATAAAATAAATTTACTGGTTCTCAATAGGCAACAAATAAAAATAATTTCATTTTATGGTAAATAGAGATGTTTTTCTTAAATAAAAATTTCATGCACATAATGTTTTTTATTTATATTAATTAGATTAACATTTATTGATGAACTAATTTTATTAAATTAAAAGATAAATAATATATTCAAATATTTTAATATTAATATAATTGTTTTTAGTAGGAATTGTATCAGAATAAATCTACTGTCATATTAAAATATACAATTTTTTCAAAAATGGTTTTACTAAATTATGTAAACAAATTGATTCATAATTTTTAGCTATATATGGGAATTGAATATTGAAAATTGAATTCCATTTGAAAAAAATCCACCTTAGTAATGGTAAAACATGGTTAAAACATTTAGATGAGGCTTCAAAATTTCAATAACTCATGCCTTTATCCTTTTAGATAAGTGGGGTTCCTCCATTATAATAAAAGTCATGAAGATTTAAAAACCTTATTCTATTTTTTCTAGATTATTATATTTATATTACATTATGAAAATGAAGAATATAAATAATAATTTTTTAAATTATTTAATATAATTTCTTTAAAGATAATAATAGTATAATATTGGTTCTAAATGAATATTTTAAAGAGGAAATTTTTTTACCATGAAAATTTATTTTATTTTTTTAGTGATTAATTAAGTATATTAAATAATAATGCATCACCAAAATATTATTTATTCATTTAAAAGTAAAATATAAATGATTTTAAAACTATTAAATATAATACAGTTTAGGTGAATTATTATGTTCCATAATTTCTATAGATAATTATAACATATTATGGGTTTTAAGTCATTCAAATTAATATTACATTATCATTTTGATTTACTAATTTTCAAATTATTTGAATAATGTTAAAATTATATTATGGACATTTTTAAATAATTGATATTCAATTAAATAATTAAAAATTATTAAAAACATTAAATATGATAAGTATGATGATATATTATTGAAATGTTAATCCATTGGGAATTAATGAACCATGTTATACCTTATATTTAATATTATATCCCATTATTATAAAATAGTTTAATTCATGGATACATTTAAGAATATTATTTTGTAAAGATATATATTATATTTAAATATTTTAATAAATTCCAAGTGTGTTCCTAACCTCTCTTGTATAAGGAAACACATTCTATATTTTCATCATAACACCAATATCTATATATGAAGACCAATCCCTATCTAATTCTATTATAAACATCACTCAAAATGATGTTGTGGTGTTTTTCATCTTAAATTACCACTATATGGGTCCTTGAGAATAGATTTAATGGAGGCCCATCAAAGAAGAGGCAATCATCCTACCCAAATATATTCAATTTATTTGTTCTTTTACCTCCTCTAAATATGTTGTATTCATCATAAAATAATATATTATGGTTCTTAAATAATTTTAGATTTGATTATGAATCTATAGCCTCTAATATTCTCCCTCTTTTCCATCAAATTATATGTGAATGTATCACCCGTGCATTGGTGTGGATTTCTGCCTCCAAATAGACATACCATTTATTTTGAATCACCATTTTTCATGGATGTTAATAATGAATATTTAAATTTTTAAACATTATATTTTTATATTAATTTAGCATCAATATTTATAATATCATATCTACTTTCTTTCTTTCCTATATTTTTGAAAATTATATTGTAGGTCGAATGTACATGTGGACTCACAACTCTATGAAAATAAGTGATGATTTTTTTCATTCCTCTTTAAATTAATGGAAATATGTACATATTTAATAAATATATATTATATATATTATATAATAATGAATCATTAAAGGTGATTTTTTATATTTCTTTCTATTTTTTCTATTTTTCAAAAAATAAAATTAACATTTGTGGTTATTTATGTTCCAAAATAATATTTATTTCCATCATAACTCATTAAATTTCTAGTTTCGGTCGTTAAGGGTGATTGAATGGCGTTTGGAGAGTTTTTAGTGGTGTCTGGAGGTGAAGAAGTGCAACTGAAGGTAATTCATGTCGTATAATGTTTACATGAAGTGAATATGTATTTCACGACCTATATAGCTACATGGTTCATGGATTGTACATGTATGAGTGGTATCCCATGAAAAGAGTACACATCTTGTTTGTTGGATTCATGAAATGTATCAAATAATAATTTAGGAACCATTTATTATAGTGAAATTTTCAATTTTAGAAAACTCATGGATTACCCACCTTGTAATGTTTACATGATTTAAAACCAGAGGGATTCCATGTTTTACATACTCTTATCCTATTATTATCAAAATTAGATCATGGGTTCTCTCCCCCTTATTCAAGATGGACCATAGGGGACAGGATGGGGATTTCTATCCCACTTCTCCTTACAACGATCAACATGTTTTTGTGGTTAATTTTTGATGATCCATCATGACTGCATTCCATTTTCCCAATTGTTTTCCCTTATTCATTTCTTAGTGATTCACTATGTTTTTTTGTCTATGAGGTGATTTGGGTTTCTTTTTGATATATCATTTTTGTAGTGTAGGTTTATCATCTATTTTCTAAATGATGTTGTAGTTAGTGGGGTTTTCTTATTCTCCCTATAGTACGAAGAATATCATAAAATAATAATTGAGGTAGGGAATCTCTAGATTATCTTTATTTTATATCAAATAAGAAGGGTGTACTCTTTATCATATATGGGTTATGTTCGTGAGTGATTAATTAATATATAAATTACCTATTAAATTTAAATTGAAGGGGAAAGGGGAATAATCTTCATAAATTTACATATGTGTTATGATTGGGGTATTGATTTGGTTCAATATCTATTTGTTGTTTGTCTCCTTTTAATTATTATTTTTATTTATACTGGATTATTACATCAACCCATCAAATTTTTTTTAAGAGATACATTAAGTGTTTCCTATTCAATACCTGAAAGTATTTATTTTATATCTAAAGCAATAGTGATCAGATTGTTATTGTTTTTATTCATTTTAAAATATAATAAGATTAAATTCATTTAGTCTATTTATGTATAATCCAATTCAATTATTTCTATGGTGAAAATTTTTACCAAATTTATTGCTGGTTTTTCAATTGATATTATAGTTTTCAGATTAATGTCAATTCATCATTATGCAGATATATCAAGATAGATTTAACAGATTCATTGGATAATTATAAAATTGGTTACATAATTTAATTATCTTATCACAATTAGTTTATGTGGATGACTGAAAAAGATTTTTTGATACTCTAAACATTTAATGATGCTTTTAAAGTTGTTTCTCAATTATATAGTGAATAGTTTTGTAATCCTACAGTATGTATTTTTCTAAAATCTATAAAATTTTCAAAATCACAAGAAACCTAGTGAGATCAAAATCTAATAATTTTATATTGATTTAATCTGTTTACATAATGGGTTGAAAAAGTTATTTGGATGGTCAATAAATTCACCAAATATTGGGAATAAAGTTTACCAGTAGTAGTTTTCCAGAATGTAAATGATTCACATTTTAAAAATTTCAAGATATGATGAAGTCAGATTGATTTGATTCTTGAAAAATTGGAAATATATTGAAATTTAAGAAAAAATTAGGCTTGTGGTATTATGGATGAATTTGAGGATAAAGCGATAAATAAATCAGTGATTTCTAAAATTAAGTTGTTAACATTTTATGGATACAATATTCATACTTTACGTTGGTAAATTCAATATAAGGAATAAAACCAATGTTTTATAAATGTGTTGATGAGTTATCAAACATATGATGAACAATTTTTTTATGGATCAGAAACCCAACATTTAGTGATTGATAAACATATTGAATATCACCACTATGTTGTATTTTGGAATTAATGGTTATACCATACAATCAGGAAATTGAACTTATGGTTTATCAATGCTACGTTCAAGTTTTTTTACTAATAAGGATGAATATATGTATCATAATCCCTACATTACATTTACATCCCTTCATTATGTGTGGATACATAACCATATGATGGATGGAACTATATGCTACGCAAAGGAATCATATGTTGCATAGTTGAACAAGTATGTTTGATATTTTGTCGTTACATGAAGTAACCCGTGGATGTACTGGTCCATGACAGAGATTTATTTAAATATATTATCCATGATTTATGAAACCATATCCATAGAAGTATATATCAATATAAGGAAGTATTATGAATGATTCAATGGATCACATGCAACTGAATCAATAATTTTTATTTATATTGGATGTTATGGATCTTTTTGATTTATTTGATTTCCAATATTCTTAATTTATTATGTGGGTATTATATAGGAACTATATTGACCATATATAAATGGTTTGGAATGAATTTAAATGGGTGTTTTAAATTGTTCAACACAAGTTTTATTTTAGAGATATTATTATATGAGTTGTTCAAAATATTTTGAATTAATTTATTATATAATTAGTCTAAGAGAATTAACAGGAAAAAGTGATGCATTATTCATGGGGATCATTATGATTATAAATAAATTTATTTATTTTTGGTATCCTAAAGAATAGGAATGTTGATACAACTACTAGATATTTATTCACTATATTTAACTCTATCTAGAATGAATATAATGTACACAATGATGAAAATAGGAAACATAAATACGGTGTTAAAAAGAATGTAGTGAAAATATTCACACTAAATGTAGAAACATTTGATGATAGAAATATTCATTGTACATGCATTTTCACTCAGGGTGATTGGATAAAGTAAACCCACATAAACAATGTCTAATCAATTTCTTTTTTTTATAAAAGTACAATCGTGCTTGAAATTGAAGATTATTTTTCTGATTCTGTTGTATTATATTGAATATCATATTCATCGTTGAGTTATTTCTTCAACTATAAGCTTAACCGATTCAAAAAAAACATAACTTCGTATAATTTATTTTTAAGTATTGTCATCTAAGAATTAGTCATGGTGGTGTTTTAGATTATCAGACTATGTTTTGGATATATCATTTACCTGTAAAAGAACTATAATTCCCTATAAATGCCTTGTGCCATTCCAACTACCTGTACTTAGTTGTAGATGGTCTTGTGATAAGAGGAAAAAATAGTGAAATTCACCAACCCTACGGAGTAATGTATTTTTAGAGTGTACTATGGGATTTCAGTGCCCTGACCCACTATATATCCTTGTGTTCTTTTGTGTATTTATTTTTATTGATCTCTCAACATGATCAATGAAGAAATGGATCACTTCTTTTGAAAAGGGACATTTTAATATTGTCATGTTTTTAAAAAGGAAACAATTCACCCCCACCAATGGTGACTACATTATAAATATCCTTACCTAACAATTATTATCAAATATAGTGCTCTACAAATTTTAGGTGGCTCAAACAAGCCCGAGTTAACGATTTAGAACAAGAGAATTATTAATGGAAATTTTCATAAATGGAATGTTGATGATCCATGAACCTTATTTTAATGGTGATAATTATGGATTATGGAAACATTTATTGATGATATATATGAATAATCAATATTTAAATGATTATATGACCATTTTTAAAACATATGAAAATCATGGAGAAAAGAAAATGTGGGATGCTCCTAGGAAAGCTTATTATGATATTAATTCAAAATCCCTGAATTCAGTTGTATGTTGTCTTGGTCTTGATGATTTTAATAATGTTTCTCAACGTGCTACAATATATGAGATGTGAAGGACTAATGATATTACGTAGGAAGAAACTAGAAATTTCAGACAACTAAGGTATAACACATAAAAACATATATTTGACACATTCTAGATGAATTAATGTGAGATAATCACTCAAGTGAAAGGATGACTAATAGAAGTTGTCATGGTTTTCACTTCGATGAGAAATCTAATTCTTTAACCCGATCAGATGTTAATGAAACATCGATTTTTACCGATTTTGTTGGTTGTAATTGTAGCATCTATTCAAACAATCACACTAGTAATTCAATTAAAGATGAAATAATTGATCACAACCATGATGGTGTACGAAGTAGAGTTCCAAGAAAATGTTGAAAATCATATTACTATCAAAATGGATAGAGTTTAACTCAATGATTCAATTTGATGAATTTTATGATTCTGACACTAGTAATTAAATTCAACTAATGTGATACCTCATCTTGTTAAAAATATAGAATGTTGTGTAATGGGAGAAATGAGAAATTGAAGTTGAATAAAGGGAAAGATGTCATATTCAACGACTGTAAAAACAATGGTCATTTCTGACCTGAATGTCCTTTACATAAAGATTAATGTAAATATGTATATAAACAAAAACGATATAAAGGACTTATGTCTAGTAGTAATGCATATAAATATTCCAATGATGAATATACTACAATCTAAAATGATAAGCATGATAAAATGTTAATCTATGTCTTAGGGCTCATGCTGAGGAGGTACAATCATCTTACTCTGAATGTTATAATTATGAAATTCTTTCTTATGATAAAAATACTAATATTTGTTTCCGGTTTCATGATAAAATTTAATATTTCATGAAAGATCATAAAAATGTTATAAAAATATTATGATTCAATTTCAATTGATATTGAATACTAGTCAAAATTCATTTCTAATTTATGGTCAAATTTTCCAAAAATATTTCTGATCTACATGAATCTAAATTTAATGAATTATTGGATGAATTTGATATTGTAAAAAAGATATTCAAGTATACTTATCAAGGGATAGAATTAATTGAATCAAATTTTTCTTAAAAATAATATTCAAAAAGGAAAACTTGTTATTGTTATTAATAGTGAAAAGAAAAGATTATATAAATATTATTATGGCCATGGTTAAAATAACAAAATAAATTCCATTGTTAAATGTTTTTATTGTTGTATTAAAATACATTATTCTAATGATAATTATTTTAGAAAATCAAATTTTTTTGGTGTTAGGCATTTTCATTATTCAGAAGAATTATATAGCAGTAATTATAACATTTTTGATCAAAATGAACATATTTTGTTTCCAAAATTATTATATATTGACACTAATAGACCCAAAAGTATATGGGAACCAAAAGGAACCTGTATGTGAAACTTTTATGCAATGTTACACTAAACATCATCATTATATCATCAAGTGGATGCTTTAAAATTATGGGAATTTTTTTTATTAAAATTTCATATTCTATTAAATAGATGATTCATAAGAGCTAGAATGATTAATCTAGGACGTATTTTATTTTCAATTTTAATATTCAATTTCAATTCACTAAATGTTTTTACAGGGGGACAATATTTTTATTATTGTTTTCTATTTTAATCCACTATGTTTTATTATTATTCTAAAGCTAAAAAATTAAATCTTTTTGCACTATAATTTAATGAAATGAAATAATTTGTTGATTTATTTTATTAATAAATGACCTTCAATTGTTTTAATATGATTTTATATATCATGCTCGAAAGAATGTCTTTAATGATTAACTATTTAAATTAATTCCATGTTCTCAATTAATCTCTCTCTGTTTTTGATATATTTTTCTATTATTAATTTAAAATATATTGGTCAATCAGGACATACATAATATTTTTATTTAAATTATCATAAAATTATTTTAACTAAATTCATTGAAAAAACTATTCATTAAATTATATGAAAAATATATTAATTATATTCATTAAAAAATCATATTAATTAAATAATTTGAAAATCCATTATTATATGTTCTATTTTATTAATTTATTTATTTAAAATATTTTTTTAAAATACATGAAAATAATTTATTTAAATTCATTGAATATCTTATAAATTAATACTTGGCCTTAAGAGTAGTAATATTTAATATTTAACATGTGTTTAAATGTTTCATTATTATGAAATTAATTTAAAAGTTTAATAGAGTCATTATAAAACCCTTGTTAGTCAATAAATAATATTATATATATTTTCATGGCTATTTGATTATCTTTTTTCAACATTTTGTGGGAAGCATGAATTTTGCAGATGTATATATTATTGTATGTATTTAGAAAATATTTTGAAATAACTCATATTTTTAATATTTAAAATAATAATAATAATAATAAATAAAATTTTAAATACATAAAAAATATTACCCAGATTTTATAAACATAAAAAATATTTTTCAAATAATAAATTCTTAAATAAATATTTTTCTATTTTACAACATTAAAAAATTTATATTTTAAATAGTCTTAAAAAAATTATTTTCCAAATTGTAATTACATAATTATTTTTTCAAATTTAATTTCTATAAACAAATTAATGTTCAAATTTTATATATGTTATTTTGTTGTCAAATTCTAAATATTTTAAAAGGCGAAATAAAAATTATTTTTATAATTTTTTTTTTCTATTTATATATATTTATTTATATTTATTTTTACATATATCTAAAATTAAAATTTTTTATAAGAAATATTAAATATATTGTATTATTTATTTTTATTAAGATCACATCTTTTAGATCCTCACAAAAAAGGGAAGAAAATGTTTATAGTAAGTTAGTGTTTTTTAATTATCAAAAACATGGATATTTTGATGTTTCTATTTTCATATTTATTTTTATTTAGATTTGATAATTTAATTATCCCATCAATATTTCTTTTCTAAATAATTTTTAAGTGATTTATTATTAATACGTCAATGTTTATATTTTATATCTGATGAAATAATAATCAAATTGTTATGGTTTTAATAACATTTGAAAGACACAATATTATATTCATTTCATATGTTTATATTAAAAGTCAATTCAATTTTTTCTACAGTGTAAAAATATAGCGAGCCTATTTCAAGTAGGTCAAGTGATATTGTACTTAACAACTTAATGTCAATTTGAAATTACCTAAAATCATAAGCTATATTGAATATATTCATGAGAAAACTATAGCCTTTGATAAATAGTCGTATTATATAATCATTAGTAGTTTCAACGGATGTCTGAAGAAGATTTCACTCTAAAAATCACTAAGGTTTATAAGGCAATTTTTCATATGTACAGTGAATAGATTAGAAATCCCATAGTATTTATTTTTCTGCATGTTCTAAAATAGTCAGAATCACTCAAAACCTAGTGTTATGGATATACAATATGTTTATCTTTATTTGAACAGTTTACATTAAAGGTTGAAAAAGTGGCTTGGATGTTCAATAAATTTAACTTATATTGGGAATGTTGTTTCCCACAAGTAGTTTTATAGAATGTTATTGCTTCAAATTATTGAATATACCGGAGAAGTTAAAGATTAATTGATACGATTCTTGAACCATTTGAAAGATATTGAGATTTAATAAAAATAAGTCTCAGGGAATTAATGACGAATATTATGATAACGGGCTAAAAAAACTAGTTAATTCTGACATTATGTTGTTTACATTTTCCAAAAACATAGTTAACACACATCATTGGTAAGAATAACATTTGGAATGTACCCCACATTTGTGAATTTGATAGTATGGTTTATCAATTTTATGTTCGAGATTTTATACTGACAAGGATGAATCTATAGAAAATCATTACGATGTTACTTTTTTATCCCTAAATTACATGATGTCTGTGGTTTATATAAGTAACCACACATTTGTAGGAACACTATTCTACTCAATAGTACCATACATTTCATAGTTGAAGCCAATGATAGATATTTTATTACTTGATAGAAACCTACGTTTGAATTTTCAATGATAGAGTTTTATTTTAATATATTATCCATGATTTTTGAAACCATTTTGATGGAAGTATATATCGTTATAAGTCTATTTTAATATTGATTCAATGGATCACATGAAAAATATTAAATTATTCAAATTTTTTAGTTGTGTTATGAGTCTCGTTGAATTATTTGATTTCATATATTCATTATTTATTATGTGGATATTTTTTAGGAACTATTTCTACTATATTTAAAGAGATTTGAATGGATTTTAAGAGTTTTAAATATTTCAGTGCATCTATTATTTCTGAGATATTATTGGAGGATTCATTAAAATTATTTTGAATGAATTTATTAATGATTTATTTTACATGAATAAAGAGGCAACTTTGTTACACTAATATTTTTGAAATTTATAAAGGTAATTAACTATTTTTATTTTTGGTATCGTAATGAATAGGATTGATGTTACATATTCTTGATATTTATTTCCTATATATATCATTAAATGGAAATAAAAATATATAAAAAATTAAGAAAAGTAAATACGTGAATAATATGATAAAAAATGGTGTTTGATATATTCATACTAATGCTTGATGCTTTTGAAGAGGAAAATATTATTTATAAATTCATATTCTATCATAGTGTAAAGATGAAGGAATCCTTCACAAACACTGTGTAATTTATTTTCTGTTGTATAATGATGATGAAGTATGATAGACATTAAATATTATTTTGCTGCCAATATTGTGTTATATTGAAGATCATCTATATCTATCAGTTGCTACTACAACTATGAGCAAAACCTATTTCACAAAAACCTTCATCTCATCTATTTTATTTTCGAGTATTGGATACTCTGACTCAGTTCTCGTAGTGTTTTAGCTTCTCAGACTAAGTTATTGATATTGAAGTTCCTCTTAAAAGAACTAAAAATCCCAATAAAACCCATGAAAGGTGAAAATTTACTCTACCCAGATGTAGACGATCTTGTGATAATAGAACCAACTAGTGAAAATCACTAAGATCGTGTAATAGGGTTTTTGTAGAGTGTACTTGGGTATTTTGTTGCTAATAAAATTATACATCATTGTGTTGTTTTCCTTTTTTATTTACACTGCTTGCTCATCATTATTTGATAATGAAAGGATCACTTCATTTCAAGAGGTTCATTTTAATTTTTCCAAAATTTTTAAAATTACCCATTTCACCAATCTTATGTCTTCAATATAGACATCCCAACCTAAAATGATGTCCCACTAAGAACTGTGGCAATTTGGGGGATTGCTTGTTCTGAATGATATATGTATTTTTACTATTTTTTTATTGTTATTGTTGTGATTTCACCTTAAAATAGAAATTAGTTAACCACATATATTTCTAAAATTAAATGGATTCCCTAGGAATATGGATTACAGGATTGCACCTCTAAAATAACGTGAAATGTGATAAATTCCCCTTTTTATATCAATTAGATAGTCTATTAATGTTTTCTGATGTTTTTCCATTCGTGTGGGGTGGTGATGGGTGATTTTGATGTGATGTGGGGATGATGGGTGAGATATTGATTGTATTTTGGGTTTGCAAGGTTGGTTTTTAGAAGTTATTTTGTGGTGGTGAGATCGTTATTTCATGGTTTTGTTTTTCGTGTGGCGAGGTGGTTTTCATTTGGTTGTAATTTTGAGCGGTGAGGTGATAATTATTTTGTAGTGCTTTATTGGCGAATATGTGGTTGATTTTTGTTAATGCATTTGGGGTGGTAGGGTGGTGGTTATTTGTCTTGGCATTTTGGGTGACTATGTGATGATGTGATTGATTTTATGAACTTCCTATTATTTATAATCTTGTTATACAATATTCGTATGTAGTGATAGAGAAATTGATTAATATTGATTGAAATAGTTGTTGTTTGGTTTTTGTAAATTATATGGAAATGGATAATGAAGAATAAATGATGGGTTATGTAGATAAATTTGGATTATATTAAATAATTAATTGAATGGGATGGATAATGAATATGGTTGTCGGTGTGAGTTGTGACATGTGTCTTGTGTGGTGCTATATATTTTGGGGCATCATCAAAAGTGGCATTTTTTTAGTTTGATAATGTTATTTTATGAACCCATCAGTTGGTCTTATTTTTGGAAATATACATATATATCTATATTCCTTGTGATTTATTGACACACTCTACCTATATCAAAAACTAACTTATAACACCCAAATAGTCATGCATGGGGGGTTTCCCCCCAACATCCCAGAGATGGGGATGGATGACCGGTTACCCTCTCTTTCTCGATATCTCTTCTAAGAAAGTAGATATGCACAAAATGTGATGGAATGAGGTTTATTATTGAACTATTTGATTGACCTTGAATATATAGGTGATATGTGATGGAATATGTGTTTTTATGTGATATTTTATAACCTAGGTCTTATTAGGTAAGATGTGATGATCATGCTATTAGGTGCTAGTCCATGTGTTTTTAAGATATATGTGATATGTTTTTGTTGTGTGGAAGCATATAGTGGGGGACGTGCATGGTAGGAGGAGATAATGAGGTTGATTTACTTAATTTTGATGATACCCAACTACTCTAGTTATAGTTATGATGTGATGGTCCAGGTGTTTACAGGTGAGATTAAACGTGACCGTGTTATGGGGCAGTGGACCATGGTTCTACAAATGTGATGTGATGTTACTGTGTCTTGGGGATGTGGTGTATGTTATTAACATGTATGAGAGTGACATTATATATAAAATTGGGTTATGAGAGTAGCAAATTAGTGTGAATGTGGTCTAGGGTTCACTTTATCGATACACTTATATTAAAGTTATTTTTACATGGATTTTGTTATTTGGTT
Organism: Viscum album; assembly: GCA_963277665.1. NCBI lineage: Eukaryota > Viridiplantae > Streptophyta > Magnoliopsida > Santalales > Viscaceae > Viscum > Viscum album. The sequence continues at coordinate 665,764,456 of OY728165.1, read as the reverse complement.
AGTGTGACTTGTGGTGTTTTGGACAGATAGTTGACCTGTTGGGGGGATGATGGTTCTATTATTTACTCAAAGGATTCATGGAATGATTCTTTCACATGTGGAAGAGAGACTTTGGTTTTCCTACTCAATACACTTGTATGCCAATCCTATATATATATAACTATTTTTCTATATTATAAGAGGACTATGTGGACCATGATATACATTACTATCATAGATATTTGGATACATTATGTTTTATTTTTTGATTTTTTTGGGTATTTACTTTTGGATACATTTATCAATATCATATTTATTTATACATGTATTATGGGATGGTTTTGGTTTATTTTTTATTATTTAATGGAGTTTTTTTATGATGATTCTTCATATCTCCCAATACTACATTAGTATAGAATGTAATTCCTACCATTTCATATTATTTTTATATCCTTGTTTCTTGTCACAAACCTATGGACTACTGTATTCAGGACTCGGGGGTTCCATTATCTCTATTCCATTACTATCATATCATTAGAGGGAGGGGTTTATGAAAGAGTGGTGTTAGAGGAGATGGTTGAGAGATAAGATGGTGTTTGGAGTTAGACATAGTGAGTTTTCTGTGGTAATGTATTGAGGTTGTTCAAGTCAACCACGGAACATGACATGTTCCTAGGAGACTAGTTTTTATACTTTATTTTAGGGCCCCTAGTGTTCCAATTCTTGGACTCTCAACATATTGACTGAAAAGTGATGAATAACTATTTTCTAGGTATATTATTTGGAGAGTTACATGCATCAGGATGATATTTGTTCATGTTTTATTTGGAATGTCTGGGAATTTTAAATTAAATAATTTTAATTTAAATAAATCTAAATAAAATACCATATTATCAGGATTACACAATTATTATTTGATTTTAAAAATGGATCATGTACATATTCTGTGTGTGGATCATGAAGTATAGGTTTAGTACGATAATTTAGTTTATCACCATAGGGATGATCTGAAGTGTGGTATTGATGCTTTGAATAGGGGGTTTGGGGCTTCTCTTCATCATGATTTGGAAAACTAAGAGTGAAGTGATTCATATGTGGAGATGAAGAGCTAGCTATAGGATCTTGAGATCACTTCCACTTTGATCCGGAGCCTAATAAATTATTGTGTACCTATGATAGACTATAAAATGTGGCGAATGTCTCTTCATTGGTAGAAAACGTATCTGGTACAGTGGAAGGCATTAAATTATTCATGGGTAAATTTTTAGAAGGAGTTACGGGGAGAGTTCCATCAATCAAATATGATAGCAATGAAGAGGTAGAATATTCAATCTCTTTAGTCGGGGATTTGTTCGGTGCATGAGCTAGGAATAAATTTTAGAAACATTTAGTGTTTTTACTAATATTTTTTTAGATGAGGATTCTAGTGTGAGACATCTTAAGGAGGTTCTTCTACCTTCTATCCTATATGACGTTGCTCATTTTATGTATCCATCATATCTGTTGGTTCATCAAAAGGTGAAGGTTACTGATTATTAGCACTTCAGATGGGGTTTTTCATTAGAGGGTAACTGATATGGTTCCTTGAGGGGTAGGGTGGTCAATGGAAGGTCTCAGTCACTAGGACCTTCTTTGTATCGACTGGCAGGGAGTTAACCACATATTTTTTTCTTTTTGACATCTAGGGCTATGGATTCAAATGATATCCCAAGAGATAAAAGGATAATGTTTTTTATTTTCGGGTTTCATTTCCATCTCCAAAATCCATGTCTAGTTGTTCCTTATGCTCAGTTTTGTCGAGGTGGTAAGGTTCAATGCCAACATCAGTTGTAGTTTCAGTGATATCATTTTAGAGGAATAAGAATCAGGTTTATGCTCTACCAATGGGAGATGGAGCAGGTAGATTTCAATCTCAACATTTTGTTCATGTTCATGGAATTGTTATCTTAGTATTTTCATGGTGGTATTCATTAGTAAATTGGTAGAGGAGCTATGAATTTATTGTTCTACGTTGCAGATGCAGTAATACCAGTGGTACTATAGATTGTTGGAGGTAAAATAATTTTGTTTTTTACTCCAAATTGTTTCTTTTTTTATATCATTACACTACATTGTTAGAAAAACTCTATTATATGATTTGGTACTAGATGTATAATTTCATCGTCTCCCAAAGTGTTTACTAATCTAGCCAGAGGCTAGAATAGCTTGTTTGATGTGTGCCATTGGTGTAGAATAAAGATGTTGGAACATCAATCGCATTGGTATCTTTTATACCATTAGATATATCCATATGATGTTATCCTAACCGTTGACTGGTATAATTTAATGCTTGTTGTTTTCAACTACTTCCGGAATTGGATCATGTTCTCATATGTGGATGGCCAATGTGTGGTTTGCATTGTAGAACGGGTTTTCCAGATGGGTATTCATAAGGATCCCCATCCTTCTTTGATTTCTATTTTTTAGATATACTAGAAACTTGGATAGTTGTGTTCCCTAGTTTCATTGAGGAGGCAATAGATATTATTCCTGTGGTGGTTGTGATGTCAGCCCCTTGACATGATATTGAGTTTGGGGTATTCTTTCTACCTGGCGCTTAGTAATTTTGATGGATCCGTATTGGATTAATTATTCTTAGTAGTGGGACTTGAGAATTTATATACAAAATATATTGTGAAAGTGTTGAATTTGGACCACTATGTCTCCATGGGGTGATCTAGAGTTGTTCTCTGAGAAGCTATATGTTATTTTGTTGTTTTTCATAAACTATTACATGTAAAATAAATAAAAAGATTATAATTTTTACCCTATTTCGAGGATCTATGATCTTTTCTACCTAATGAGCTGGGAACTTTGGTATTCTAATATTGATCTATGGTCAAGATATTACTAATTGGGGTTAAAGAGGGAAATATCCTGAATTATGCCTTTAGATGAAAGTACCAAAACATAATGTTTGTAGTCATGTCATTCGGGGTTATGTATACCCCATCTATTTTCATGGTGATTATGGAGTCATAGTTATATGAGACCTTGGACTACATCATAATCCTATTCATGGATGTGATCTTGATCTAATCAATGTCAGTGTAAGAGCATTTCAAGCATCTGAGATTTATTTTTTAAGTCCTTCTACACACTACTGGAATTCATGGTAATTGTGACGGAGTATTTGAGGAGAGATACCGTCAAAAAAAGTCTTTAGCGACGGGGCCCCATTCCAAATATCCCGTTTTAGAAACCGCGGTTGCAAATAAAAGTATTTGCAATGGGGCCGTCGCAAACAAATTTATTTTCAAACTGAATGTCTGGCTACCAGCTTGGTGCATCACCTCCTACCTCCCTCGATTCTGTCATCCCACTGATGATCTCCTCTAAAATCCACCACCTAACCAGTGTAAACATAATTCATCCCAAACATGAGATGAAATGTACTCTAGTCAGTGGGCTCTACACGGCTCATCAAAATCTGTCACCCCTGCTTTCTTAATGGTTGTCCTTCTCAAATTGTGCAAAAGCAGGCGAAAATGGTCACCCATAGAAACCTGTCATGTCGTGTGGATAGCATCGCACAGGCTATCATCGATAGGATTCTATAATCCCTACAAATAATTTATAATATCAAGATGTTAATAAAATAAATTTCAAAATAAATATTATTTATATACATACCAACCAATGCTGGAACATGTTGCGTTTCACATCAACGGGAATTTGTTCCCATGTAATCCGTGGTGAGAAAAAATAATTTCACAATATATAACTCCCCTGCCCAATAGGTACATACTGAAAACTGTGAAAAATGAATAAATAATCAAACAATTAGTATATATATATATATAAATTAATTAAATCTAACTAAAATATACAGGGTACCATACCTATGTGTGCGTGGATGGAAACAAAGATGTGTATGTCACTTAGGGATAGGGTCAAGAATCATCAGTCGCGCAAGACCGCGCCCCCTCCACGTTCTTCCTGAACCACCATTAGGCTGAGGGTCAGCTGATCCCACATCCCCATCATCCAAAGGTAGCTCAGCCTCATCCAACTCACGCAATAGATCAGAGCCCATCTGAAACAAAAAATGATTATTGTTAGAAGATAGATGAAAATAACTATTATATATAGATATGTATTAGTTATGATTATAATTAGTATTTAATTTTGTCAATGTTCATCTTCATCCTCCTCTCAATAGCGGTCAATGTAAATTTCGTCATCTTCCTCCTCAACATTATCAATATCCAAATGTGTTTTAGTTTTAACATTTCATGTCATTTAAAATTCATTTGTATCATCATTAACATATTCATCCCCATTGATCCTTAATTATGGGGTGTCATCATCGATATTTATGTATCTTTGTGAATCAGATGGATTTTGAGCCGTCTCTTGAAAAATTTCAATTGCTTCTACTTCAGCGGAACCACATTCAGTTTGAGTAAACTGATTTTCCCAAGATTTCATTTTTATTATGCTCCACAAATCGATCAAGTCTCTTGAAGTAGCACAATACTTTTCATAATAAATATTATGTTCTAGTTGATCTAGTAAAAATGGTTCATTTACTGCAAGAAGACTTTTATAATTAATATCAATGATTCCATGATTCGGATGACACACAATCCTCCCTCAGTATCCAACCACCGACATTTAAACATTGTTATGTAATTATTTCCTAGATAACACATCCCAATAATTTCATCCAAAATGACATAAAATTTACCTTCAGTTTCTCTGTGATGAGATCCTCTCAAGAAAACACCATTGTTCATTGTTTTTTGACTCCCCGTATGCATGTGTATGAAATCGAAAACCATTCACCACATATGCATTATAAGATTTAACAATTTTTGATGGTGGGTAACTCAATATACACAATCTCTTATCAATTTTATCATCATATTGAGACACTAGAAAATATTTAAAACAATTATAAATATAATAAATAATAAACTGATTTGATATTAAACCATTAATAATTTATGTTATAATTTTTTGAATCCATTGAGAAATTTATTTTGTCTACGTCCTTCAAGAGTAGCTGATGTAATTTGTGGATGATTTTTCATGATATGATTGTCATATAACTTACAAATAAAATAAGTTTAAATATTGTAAAATAAATTATAGAATAAGTTATATAATCACTCAAAGGACAAATAATGTCATTTCTTCACAGTTGAGCATAACGTAAGTATGAGTTTTGTGATGGTCATCATCTAAAAGCCATCGTTCGTGCACTCCACTGAAACCAAGATTCGGCTGATTAAAAATTGTTAATTTATTTTCAATTTCATCATTAAAATTCCCCTCGTTTCACCTCATACGATTCTATTTTGAGGGATATTTAGATTCAAAATAAAGAGGGAAGAAAAAAGAAATTTTCATCTTGACAATAAGCTTCAGCAAATGAGCCTTCAACTGATGCTTTGTTACGTATTTTTTTAATCAATTTCTATATGAATCTCTCAAATGGGTACATCCATCAAAACATTACTAGACCTACACAATTAGCTTCATGTAGAAAATATAATATCAGATTTTCTATTGAGTCAAAGAAAGCAGGCGGAATTATTTTTTCCAATTTACATATAATTACAACAACATCTTCCGGCAGTTTGATTACCGCATCATAGTATATTTTCGCTGCACAAATGTCTCGAAAAAAAATTTTGTATGTCAGTTATCGAATACCAAATCATAGAATTCAACAAACCTCTGAATCTAGATTACATTAGTCTTTCTATTATAAGATGATAGTCATGACTTTTTTATACAGTAATATATCCATTCTTAACACATCTTCCCAAATTGGAAGCATAGCCATATGGAAGTCTCAAATCTATAATCCACTAAAAGAATATTAAGAGACTCTCTTTGGATAGTGTTTAAGCTACTTTTGGCTATATTAACCTCTGTGATATGACATTTTAAAATAATTGATGTTCTGGTCACCTGCAAATTTGGGAAAGATCTAATCGTGCCATTACAGTATCTTTGGTCTTACCTGGTGTTTGCAAAACTGTATGACATAAATTATCAAAACAAATGTTCTCAATATGCAGAACATCCAACCTATGGTGGACCGACAAATCAGACCAATATGGAAGATCCCAAAAAATTCTCTGTTTTATCCAATTATGTTCTTTCCTAAAGCCATATATTTATTGTTTGTTTAATGATGGTCCAAATGTGATGGGGGGTAATGAAAATACAAGTGATTTTATCTCTGTACCTAAGATCATCTTTGTTGGTTCATCCCTTTCAATAGTTCCTTTTCTGAAATGAGATTTTTTCCTCCGAAAAGGATGATCTGTTGGAAGAAATATACGGTGACAATAAAAATATAAAGGGTTTTTTCCATTGGCCAGTATAATGTCTTCTTTTTCATTCATAGAGTAAGTACATTATTTCAGACCATGTGTACTTCAACCAGATAACATGGAATATACTAGAAAGTCACCAATCATCCACATCAATGTAGCTTTTAATATGAAATTTTGTTTCATAGAAACATCATATGAATTAACACCATAACTCTGCAATGCATTTATATCATCAATCAATGGTTACAAATAAACATCAATATTCTTTTTTGGATGTTGTAGGATTAATAGATTCAAATAGATATAAGTCTCCTTCATCAACATCCATGGAGGCAAATTGTACAGAGTTATAAAAATAGGGAAACATGAATACCGACTACTATAAGAACCAAACGAACAAAAATCGTCAGTAGAAAGACCCAATACCATGTTTCGGGCTGCTATATAAAAAGATGGATGCATACGATCAAAATGATTCCATGAATCACCATCAGATGTATGATTCAGGATTTTATTAGTTGAAATCTTGGTTTTGTGCCATGACATCATTGACGCTGTGTTCTGAGACCTAAATAACCACTGCAACCTAGGTGTAAGGGGGAATATCTCAAATGTTTTACTTGAATCGATGTAGACATCCCAGGTTGAGCTTCTTTATACCTCTATTTTCCACATGTGGAACAAATATCAAATGACTCATTTTCTCCAGAATATAAGATGCAATCATTTGGACATGCATGAATCATCCGATAACTAAGGCCCAAATTACGAATCATCCTCTTGTTCTTATAGTAATTTGAAGGCAACACATTTCCATTAAGTAAAAGTGTTTTATCCAATGAAAATCTCTGATCAAAATACTATTTTGACATTGCATTATCGGATTTAATAGCAACAAATTTTGCAACTGCTTATAATTTTCTTATCTTGAAACCATGATATAATGCATCCTCATTAGACCACATCAACTCATAAAATTATGATGCTGCCAACTCATGAGTAAAATCAATGTCATCATGAGTTTCATTTTGTTGCACATATGGAAATGCAACATCATTTACTAAATTTTAAAAATTTTGATGGATCCGGAATAAAGTTATTGTGATCTTCTATGAAACTAAATTCACCGTGTTGATATGAAAAAACATAATCTGGTTCAAAACCAAACCGCAAGGGATGACCCCAACCTTGTCAACTGTCTCAAATGTTCTCAGAGCACATTTTTTACAAGGACATTTAATTGTGGCTACTGAAACATATTATTATTTTGATGATGTAAATGCTAAGAAAGCTTCAACACCCTCAATATATACATGATTTAACCAAAACCATTGGGATTTATGCACTGATTTATGAAAGATCGATCATCTAATAATGAGTGATGTCGACTCCCTTGTTCTTTATTTTTCTATATAAAATATAAAATCATCATTTATTTTGAATAGTTTGAAGTTAAAAAAACACTATCCTGAAAAATAAGATAAATAATTACAAATACATAATAATTATCATTAATTAAGGAAGACACAATTTCCAGTGGATTGAAGGCTACTCTTTTGTCTGAAAACTCATTTAATTTCATCTTTCTGACACTATATCGATAATTATTGCTAATTATTACAAATTGTTACAATTTATTACTAATTGTTACTAATTTTTACAATTTATAACTATTTATTACAATTAATTATTATTTATTAAACATTTTTACTAATTATTACTATCTATTACTAATTTTGCAATACTTAGCAATACAAAAAAAAAGGAAAACTGCTTGAATAATGAAAGGAAATTTGGTAATCATCGTTGTGGAGATGATTACTAATTTTCCCTTCATTGTCCAAGAAGATTTAGTTTACTAATTATTAGTAATAAAAAAATTATACTATCAATATTTATGAGAAAACAATAATAAGATTATTAAAATAATAAAAAAAATTTACTAATTATTACAAATTATTACAAATTATTACAAATTATTCCTAAATATTCCTATTTGTTCCTATTTATTCCGATCTATTCCTATTTATTCCTATTTTTTCTTAATTATTCCTATTTATTCCTATTTATTCCTAATTATTCTTAATTTTGCCTAATTATTCTTAATTATTCCTAATTATTCCTAATTATTCCTAATTATTGCTAATTATTCTTATGTATTCCTAATTAATCATAATTATTGCTAATTTTTCATAATTATTTTTAATTATTACTAATTACTCCTATTTATTACTAATTATTCCTAATTATTCCCAATTATTCTTTATTATACCTAATTATTCCTAATTATACCTAATTATTACTAATTATATCTAATTATTACTATTTATTCCTAATTATTCCTATTTATTCCTAATTGTTTCTATTTAATCAATTATTCTTAATTATTCCTAATTATTCATAATTATTCCTATTTAGTCCTAATTATTGATAATTATTGCTAATTATTTCTAATTATTCTTAATTATTGATAATTATTAATAATTATTCCTAATTATACCTAATTATACCTAAATATTCCTAATTATACCTAATTATTACTAATTATACATAATGATTACTATTTATTCCTAATTATTACTATTTATTCCTAATTATTACGGTTTAATCCTAATTTTTACTATTTATTCCTAATTATTACTATTTATTCATATTTAATCCAATTAATTTCTATTTATTCCTAATTATTGCTAATTATTCCTAATTATTCCCAATTATGCCTAATTATTGCTAATTATTCCTAATTATTCCTAATTATTCCTAATTATTCCTAGTTATTCATAATTATTCCTAATTATACCTAATTATACCTAAATATTCTTAATTATACATAATTATATCTAATTATAACTAATTATACCTAATTATACCTAAATATACCTAATTATACATAATTATAACTAATTATTACTAATTATTACTAATTATACCTAATTATTCCTAATTATTCCTAATTATTCATAATTATTCCTAATTATTACTAATTATTCCTAATTATTCCTAATTATTCTTAATTATTCCCAAATATTAGAAATTATTCTTAATTATTCCTATTTATTCTTAATTATTAATAATTATTCCTAATTATTCCTAATTATTACTAATTATTACTAATTATTATAAATTATTACTAATTATTACTAATTGTTACTAATTATTGCTAATTATTACTAATTATTCCAAATTATTACTAATTGTTCCTAATTATTACTAACTATTCATAATTATTACTAATTATTCATATTTATTACTAATTATTACTAATTATTAATATTTACAAAAAGAGAATATTAATATTATTAAAATAATAGAAATTTTATTCCTATTTATTTCTATTTATTCATATTTAATCTTAATTATGCCTAATTTTTGCTAATTATGCATAATTATTGCTAATTATGCCTTATTATTGCTATTTATTCTTAATTATTTCTAATTATACCTAATTATACATAATTATTCCTAATTATACCTATTTAATCCTAATTATTAATATTTAATAATAATTATTACTAGTTAATCCTAATTATTACTATTTATACCTAATTATTCCTAATTATTCCAAATTATTACTATTTATACATAATTATACATAATTATTTCTAATTATTTCTAATTATTCCAAATTATTCTTATTTATTATTAATTATTCCTAATCATTCATAATTATTTTTAATTATTCATAATTATTACTAATTATTCCTAATTATTACTAATTATTTCTAATTATTACTATGTATTACTAATTATTACTAATTATTTCTAATTATTCCTAATTATTCCTAATTATTGCTAAATATTACTAATTATTCCTAATTATTACTAATTATTCCTAATTATTGATAATTATTCCTAATTATTGCTAATTATTACTAATTATTGCTAATTATTACTAATTATTACTAATTATTACTAATTATACCTAATTATTAGTAATTATACCTAATTATTACTAATTATACCTAATTATTCCTAATTATACATAATTATTACTTATTATACCTAATTATTAATAATTATACCTAATTAATATATAATTAATACTAATTATAGATAATTATTATCAATTATGCCTAATTATTACTAATTATAATAAGTTATACATAATTATTCTTTAATAATACTAATTATTCCTAATTAATACTAATTATTCCTAATTAATACTAATTATTCCTAATTAATACTAATTATTCTTAATTAGTATATTTATTCATAATTAATACTATTTATTCCTAATTAATACTATTTATTCATAATTAATACAATTTATTGCAAATTACTATTATTTACTCATAATTATTACTAATTATTCCTAATTAATACTAAATCTTCTTAATTAATACTAATTATTCCTAATTACTACTAATTATTCCTAATTAAGACTAATTATTCCTAATTAATAGTAATTATTCCTAATTACTACTAATTATTCCTAATTAATACTAATTATTCATAATTAATACTAATTATTCTTAATTATTATTAAATATTCCTAATTATTACTAATTATTTAAAATTATTCCTAATTATTCCAAATTAATACTAATTATTCCTAATTAATACTAATTATTCCTCATTAATACTAATTATTCCTAATTATTACTATTTATTCCTAATTACTTCTATTTATTCAAAATTAATACTAAATATTACTAATTAATACAAATTATTCCTAATTAATTCGAATTATTCCTAATTAATACTAATTATTCCTAATTAATACTAATTATTCCTAATTAATACTATTTATTCGTAATTAATGCTAATTATTCCTAAGTAATACTAATTATTCCTACATAATAGTAATTACTCCTAATTAATACTAATTATTCCTAATTACTACTAATTAATATTAATTATAACTAATTATTTATAATTATTACTAATAATATCATTTACTTATTAAAACTAAATATTTATAAAAATCAATTGAAATCTAATTAAATTAGAACTAATAAACAATAATTAAAATTATCATAAAAAATAAAATATAAATACCATAAACATTGATATTCTGAAGATATCGACGCCCTATGATTGCTCTCATCTAAAAAAATAACAATTTTTTTTGAAACTGAAGAATAATGAGATAGAGAAAGGAAGATTAGAATGATTTGGGAAAAACTGATGGGGGTATATATAGGTTATATTAGTTGCGACGAGGTTATTAGCGACGGGCTGCCCGTCGCAAATAGTACCTTCCAACAATCGGTGGTTAAAAGTTTATTTGCGATGGGACCCATCGCAAGTAGTAACTACCGATAATCTTTTTGCGACGGGACCACATCCCGTTGCAAAACCGTATTGACCGTCGCTGGGTATTTACGACGGGTCCTGTCGCAAATAAACCTGTGCAGTTTGGCGTGCATTCCGCATGGTTTGGCGTGCAAGCTAGGCCAAACTATTTTGACGGGATTTCGTCTCCCGTCGCAAATAGTTTGGCCCGACTTTCACGCCAAACCACACCAAACTATTTGCGACGGGAGGTGAAATCCCACAGAAAATACTTGGTTATTTGCGACAAGCTACTTTCTCTTTCACAAATAGTTTCTTGAACGGGTTATCTGGGACGGTAAGAGAGCCCGTCACAGATAACCCATTGCAAATACTAATTTTTCCCGTAGGGACACCCCCAACATTAGGAAATGTTTTCCAACTATTTTTTTTGAAAATTATTGGTGAATTACATAGGAAATGTGGTTTCTCACCAGGGTGAGGAATTACAATAAAAAAATAAAAGATTATTATTCATAAGAATTATAATAGAATGTGTAATAGGTCACAGTTTTCATCGTCTCATAGTCTATTATTGGAGGGTTGTTTCCAATTTATCTTCAGATTATGCCGTATTTTTTTATTTGACTAGGAAGGGACATCTTTTTTTGTACTGATTTGTGATAGCTATATTTTTTACATAATGTAGAAGTTGGTATGTGCTTTAGTTTCTTAAAGAGGTAGTTAAGTTTGATGTTTTTTTCGGACACATTCCATATGGGATAGGGATCCATATTGATGCAGCATAGGGATGTGGTCTCTTATGTGTCTAGGTAGATATGTCCCCATGATTGTAAAAATGCCACCCATGAATTGAAGTTATCATTGGTTGGGATGACACTACTGTTTTGGCAACGTTACCCCATTGGGGAGCACTATGTGGTCCGCATCGATCAAAAGAGTTTGAGGTATATCTTTTCATAACATGATCTGAATTTTTGGTTGTAGCAGTGGATTGTATTTATGTAGTATTATAATTTTTAGATCAACTAAACCAAGGAAATTGTGAATATTTTTTCATATACTGTGATCATAAGAATGGGGAAAGAATTTTTTTCAATGCTACGGGGATGCAGAGTGAGAAATGGAGGAGTTGGAATCCCTGAAGAAGGAGGCAAGGGTAGATTATGGAAGATTTTTATATTTCGATTATATTGAACGATTATATGATTTATAAACTGGAAGATTCTCAATGAGGAAACTCATAAGTAGAGGAGTTGTTCAATCATGTTATTTGAGGTGATACCCAAGAGGTATGGTTTATGTATGGTTAGATCAAGGTTTTCTTTTGTGGCATGTTGTATTATTCGGTAGTTATGTGTGAGGGAATCCATTATGAGTATCATACATAACCATTCGAAATACCCCCTTGAGTTTCCAATATGAAACACCGTTTTTGTATTTAGTTTTGGGGGCCCAAGATGAAACATAATGTGGTAGATTTTATGGTAAGTGTTTGGTTTTCCAGTAGGTTATGGCCAAGCATCATGTTCATGCTGGTTTTTGGTAGACTTTGGTTGTTTGAAATATTAAATGGGATGACATTTTAATGGACATCTAGACACATGATGACATATTGTGGGAGTTCATTTTAGAATTTTTTGGATATTGGGTATGACACCTACCATTGGTAGAGTTTGGAGACAATAATAGTTATCCCTCAACATTTAGCATGGATACGTTTGAGTATTTTTATTGGAGGCAGTGTTGTTCATTATTGTGTTTGATGGAGGTTTGGGAGGTAGTATTTCCTGGTCCCCATGTGATGTATATTACAAGAGAGATTGTATTATATAGAAAGTCCATTCCATTGGTTAGTGTTTTTTGGTGTCATGTTGACCTAGAATAGGGTACATTGGAGTGATAGATGTAAATGTGTGCCCAAAATCTAGAGTTTCTTGGAATTTTTTTCTATTATTCGTTGTGATATGATGTATGGATCCTTATAACTTTTTAGATTCATTATTTCAGTTGGTTCATGATACATGGTGAGTAATATTTTTCTGACATATTAAAATTTTATTACAATATTCTAAATCGCTACACATTATACTATGATGCGATTAAACTAATTCGAGAGAGTCAGTGTCACCCAAAGTGGATATTATCTTGACATGGATGATGAAATTCTATGATATTTATGTTCAAAGTAGTACTGTTTTTTGGTTAAAATGTTTTTTTGGTTATGGATATGTGTTGGTTTGATAGTTTTGGGGATGTGGTTGTGTGCTAATGAGGTTGTGTGGAAATTTTTTGGTCATTCGGTTTAGGTTGTTTACCTAGTTTATGTGTTTGATGTATGATGATATCCTTCAAAGGTATCTTGTGGGGTGGTTATTCAAACCCCTCTCATTCTAGTATTGGGTTTGGATTAATGAGGGTTTTAATCATATGAGTCTTCAATCTATATGGATTCCTTATAACATTTCAATTCCACTATGTTTTGAAAATCACAAAAACTCTATCTTAAGGAAAATTATATTTTCCATAGGAGTTATCTTATTAATGAAAATTTTCATTTTCGATGAAATGTTTTATCCTTAACTATGTTTTCATTGTTCATATAATATTCTCTCTAAATCTAACTCATTTTATTCTTATGTATAAAATTCATTTTCACATCTAAATCCTCGGAATCCTATAAATAATTTGTTATAGTGTATTATGTTTTCAGGAACCAAATTCTATGAAATTCATTAACCAAATTCTTTGAAATTCAAACATCTAATTCTCAAATATTTGGGTTTCATATTCTCCGAAACTCAGACTCCAATTTCAAAAAAAAAGTAGACTCTGAATTCCTGAGAATTCAAACTCAAAATTTCACAAAATTCAAATTTCGAATTCATGGGAATTCAGACTCCAAAATCTATAGAATTTAGATTTCGAATTCAGTAAGAAATTGAATATAAATATCCATGTCTTATAGACTTTGAATGTTAATTTGTTTGGACTATGAAAATTGTTTTTCCTATTCCATGAAAAATAAATTTTGTTTAACATCTTCATTTTTCTTACATATATTATGAAATGATTTTATACAATATTTTTCATCCTAATAGGTGTTTGAGTGAAACATGTACATTTCCCACTGAGATTCAAGGAAAAATATGACTGTCTGTGGAAGGAGCTTACTATTGGAGAAGTTCATATAAATAGAAGCTCATTGGAAAGATCCCAATAACTGTCCATCTCTCTAGAGAGTGCATGCTGCTGAAGTGATTTCTAGAGAGCGAGACTCTCATGCTTTGTGTGGTTCTGGTCATCTTGTTTAGATTCCTTTGAGGGACTCTGATTGTTCCATAGTACAGTCTACGACTTCCTGGGATATCAATACAGAGGATCAGACTAAATTAATGTTTGAGAATATCCATGTATATGAATACAGGGGTTCTGACTACCTTAAAGATCAATGGATTGTGGGTATTGCCTGAAAGATTTTGGTTATCATATCGAGGGCTTACACTAATGTGGGTAATATATACATTCTTGAAATCATTAATCAAGGGACTTTTATCCAAGGTTGTTTTATCCCCCCCCCCCATTGGATTAAATGATTTCATACATGTTACAAGTTTTGTTTCATGTTTATTTACATTGTATTTGGATAAAGTAAGAAATTATAACATTGTTATAATTTCTTGTAAATTATTATACTCGAATAAGTAAGACTCTATATGATTTAAGGATGAATATTTTTCTTGTAATCTTTTCTTAAGTTTCATTTCTGGAACCATGCTTCCAAAACCTATAAGGTTTGTTTATATAGAACTATATTTGGTCTTTTGAATTTACATTGTTTAACTTTGTTAAACATAATTTCCCTTACTGTAAATGAATTAATGTTTTTAAACATTTAATGCTACCCCCTCTTGTAGTTGAGCATCTATATAATTATTCCAATCTTATAATTGGTATCAGAGTAGGTATCTAGAATACTTATGATCACATATAAGCATTATTGTTCAGGTTTTTCTTTGTTTGAAATATTTTATTTGCATAGGATTTTTTTGTTAACAAAATATTAGTATTAAATAGTTTTTGTGGAATGATATTTTCTTTTCAAATTGGAGGAATGAATTATTTTTTTATTTAAAATAAAAATTCAACTAGGAAACCTATATTTTATGGGAATGATTATGAGTACTGGAGAGATTGTATGGATACTATTGTTAATAATAATTGATTGGAAATTTTTTTATGCCTACTGGAGATTAAAAGATTTGTGACGGGGAATTCAAATACTATACCAATCATGAAAAGTTAGAATATCAACTAAACTACAAGGTACACAATACGTTGTTGTGTTCCGTGTCTTGGAATATATGTATTCAGATTACTTCTTTGGATGATAAAAATTGTATCTAGATGAAATTTGATGTTAAACTTTTCTGTACTTCTAATGTAATAGAAATTAGTAGAACTATGCTTGGAGCAGAATATAATGCATATCAATTTCCTTATGGAGAACCCATTTTTAAGGTCAAAAAAAATATTTATGAAAATTGCTAATAGCCTATAACTTATGGGAGTGAAAGGCTTTGATGATGAAGCTCTTTTGGACAGGAATATATATATCATGCCTAATATGTGGGAATCAAGGAAACCATATATTGATTAGAATAGGAGTGAATCTCAAATTACTTTTGATGAGATTTTTTGAACACAACTTCATTATGAGATTAGAATGAAAAAAGATTGTGTTATAAATAATAAGATTTATGGAAATGGAAGCATAGCCTTTACAAATACTATAACAAAATCTCCTGAAAGGGTTACAAGATACATGTCATAGAATGTAACTATTATATCTGAATCTAGTGAAGGTGAACATTCTGAAAATAATCAAGCTAATATTTCATAAATAGTTAACATGATAGTTGTAAATAATGTCATCTAGTAATGATATAAGAAAAAAGAAATAATAGACAAAAAAATATTCGGATGACACTTGTTATGAATGCAAAATTGTAGGGAATATCATGAAATATTGTTGTATGATTATGAAAAAGGATAGAAGGGAAAATCATTTATAGAGGAATAGAAAGGATTATTATAAGGATATATCTAATATTGTTTTGGAATCCAATGACACATGGATTTTTATGGAGGAGACTCTTTAGATAAATCCCCAGAGTATTAATTTTCTAGTTAGAAGAATCCCGCTCTACTAGTAAGACTACACATTGAAAATAATTGTCTAATGTAAAAGGTACAAAATGAAAAATCTATTACAAATGTATCATTGAATAAAAATTATAGTTATGATAAATACTATGAATATTCATATGTTGAGTCATCCTTATCAGAAGATAATACATTACCTTCACATGAAGAAGTGTCTAATTTTTCTAAATTTCTTGAAAATGAAAACTATAGATGCAAGAAAAGTCATCATAAGGAATATTCTATATTTTTTTAACCATAGATATATCCAAAAATTATAAACTATAATAATTATAAATTTTATGATTTTTAATGTATTTCAAAAAGCCTTAAGGATTATAATTCTGAAATAGATAAAATATTGATGGATACTAAAAAGTAATTTATATGAAAAATATTTTAAGGACTAACTGTAGATCTAAAATTAATGATTTTGAGGATAAAAACGTGGTTACAAATCTAATGTTGGAAATATTTTCCCTTTAATATTGTTTTTCAAAATTTACGTCTAGTAAATAAATTTTTTTACAAGATGTATTCCCATTTTTATTCTCTAAGGAGTAGTTCAATATTAGTTTATTATCATTACAGGATTGTTTTTAGTTATAATAATTTCGTTCCTAAAAGTTCCCCATTAATCACTAAATGCAACTGTGGTAGAAATTGGTGTCAACAGGCATGATTTGATATAAAACTGTTTTGGGGATGTGTTATATGTAAATTTAAATAGATTTGAGTAAAAATATGAATTGTCCTCGGGAGTGAACCTATTTTAGTAGATTAAAATTATTAAATGATTAAATGATTATGAAACTTTTATCCTTTATAGGGTTTATGTTATACTGAAATAATGAATTTTTTAGGATCTTGTGGAAACATATATATGAATTTCATTATGTGACCGGTGGGACTAAAATAATATTACGCTCAAATGTATTTGTTAATTATAGATATTTCATGAGAAAATAAGGATTTTCCTATGGAGTGAACCTAGTTCTGAAAGGGACATTGTTTACTATAATTATCTTATAAGTAAACCATGACTATGGATATGATAAAATTGGGATTGAAACCAATCCATTATAGATGGTAAGAGAAGTATTCCTTGACGTAGTTAACGATTCTATATGCATCTGACTTTTTCAAATGTTATTATCTCATTTATCATGTTTCTTTATTCAATTATAATTCATGTCTTATGAACTACCATGATTTATTCAATTAATCATGATTATGATCTTTGATATATTAGGCATTGTTTTATAATTCTATGCTCATGCACTAAATCCATCATTCCAATGTTATGCTTTTGTGATCTTTAATATCTTCATTGTTTACAATTATTGGGAATCTAAGATCACCCTTTATTATGTTTCCTTCAACTAGGTTATAAGGAAGGTTTTTAGGTATGATATGTTTATGAAGTGTGATAGTGATGAATAACATGGTAGGAAATGATGAAGATATAATTTGAATAACTTTTTTATATCCATGTTTCCAAAGATACTAAACAATTATGATTATATAATATATCAAAATGATATTTATTGGCTATTCCTAAAATAAGATATAATTTTAACGTATGGATAGTTTTGAAATCTATATTTGGTGTCAGATGAACATTTAGATTCCATTGGAAACTAGAATTATATGAATATAGTGATAAATATTAGTATAATAATCTGTATTGAAGAAAATAATATGTAATTTTAATAAATGGTAGTAGTTTTCAATGGATCAATTTATGTCAACATACCAATAGGGGATGTGGTTTTGGTTCAGATTCACCTATAGTAATTATACCCCAAAAGTTTTAGTCAAGTTTATATTGATCATTATTCTGTTATACGGTAGGTTTTACCTTACATTTCACTATGTATGACACTCATATGGGATATTATTAGATTAAAGAAAATTTTAAATATAAACAATTATAATGGATTTGACTAAATAACAACCTTGAACGAACTTGGTTAAAATGGTGTTGTTACTGATTGTAAGGACTGTGTACTTATCAATACATCCTATAAATTATTTTCCATGATTATGCAGTTTCCCAATATGATTACTACTTCTCACACTATTATTTTTGATTTTAGTCATTGTTTGGAGCCCAATATAATCATGTTAATTCTTAATGTGATTGAATATAAAATGGTTTATCTCATGAGAAACAAAATTTTAAAGTATCTATTTTGGAAGATGTTATTATTAAGAATACAAAATATTTTAATATATGAATCATGATGATCATCCAAATGAGATTAGGAGGTAAGAACATAGTTTTGAGTCCATTATGTGGAAACATACACATACTTTTACTGGTCCTACTAATCCACTAGTTGTAGATAAATGAATCAGAAACAATAAAAAGAGACTTTCTATTCTATAGTTTTCAAAACATAAAAAATTTATTATTTCTAATTACCATTTTGATTGTGAAGTAGAGAAATAGTGGAAGCTTATTAAGAATATGATGCAATGGGATGAAATTGAATCCATGGAGTGGTATGTGTTTAAGAGTGTTTTTTATAATAAGTATATTACTATTATTCATTGAATGAAAATATAGAAGGAATTCCTTTATAAAAAGTTGAAGGATGATGAATACATTAGAAACAATGATCCAAATTTTACAAAGCTAGAAATTTATGCCACTAGTAATAACATCCATCCCGAATATAAAGTAGATCAATTATTCAATGGAATAAAACGAATTCTCTAAAGGGTGTTTTCTAATTGGCACTTCAGTAGCTACGTAAAAATTATTCAAAGAGTTATTAGGGAGAAATAGAGATTTGAGTTATCCATCAATCTCATGGTTTGGATAATAAAATAATTATTGAAATGAAATGAAATTATAAAAACCATTCATATAAGAATATGATCTTTCTTTTATATTTGATATGTTGAAGGATTCAATGAGGATATTTTCTCTAGGGAACTAGTATATATTTTACATATTAAAATTATGGTAATTAATAAATTTAAGGTAAAATTATTTAGAAGAAGATGTAATCCATTTATGGGAACCACGTATTGATCCACCCACACGAATGTGTTTCATGTTCCAGAAAATGGAAATTATAATATCTACTACATATATATTAAGGGTGATGTTAATGTTCGATGTTAAAAACCACTTAGGTCCACGTATAAATTGAAATCACACATGGACACTATTGTTGTTGTGTGGTATGATAACAATGTGGTGAAAAATGCACTCACAATGCACTCTATAACTACACATGTCTTATTTGATCTTGTACATATTGAATTTGTTATATGTGAATTATTTTCAAGGTCTATAACAATACCACCCTAATGATTAGATGTTGAATTAGTAGAGGAAACCACTAATTGTATGATGATCCCAACTCTAGTATGTGATTCTAATATCATAGAATTTTGACGGAATGTGTATCCTAAAAATATGATTATTCTCCCTCTAGTTGTATTTGAATTTTTTTTTCTTGTATTGGATATATTTAAACAAATTAAATATAAATAATTGATAATGGGATATCTAATTATATAATATTAATCATACTATGATCATCAATCAGTGTGATAATAATTATTAACTTAAAATTGAATTTAAAGTCGTTATAAGTGACTGGATTTCTGTCAAAATGGTGTGGTCATATCTTTTGGTTGGGGAGAAACTAAAAATAAAATATATCCCTATTTTACAAGAGTTTATTGATGTTTTTATAGAAGAGATTCATAATCATCTAAGGAATAATGATGTAGAGTTTTTAATAAGACTAAAACCTAGTGTTAAACCTAATTCAATGACTATTGATAGAATATTCTATATTAAGTCAAAGTAATTTAAGTAGAAAATTGATTGAATCATGATTAGGGATTAGTTTGTTCATGTTATGTCATTATGGATTATATCTATTATTATTTTTAAAATGAATCAAGGTTCAATATGATTTTTAATTGATTATTGTTAACTTAAGAAGAATATAATCAATAATTAGTATCCTCTACATCATATTGTTTATTTTTATTATCAATTATGTGTATTTTAATATTATTAAAATATTTATATTATCAAGGGACACTATAATATGTGGGTAAAAACTAAATTAATTCCCAATACATCCTACCATATAAGGTATGGACAATATTAATTTATAAATATTATATTAGGTCTTACTAATTCCCCTATTATCATTATAGATTTAATGAATTGATTCTATAGATTTCACCTTGATGTGTTATGTAATAATTATAGATAACATTCATATATATTCATATGTTATATAAGTGAATTAGTATCAAATTATAATTGTAATGAAGACCCTGCGTAAGGATAAGTTATATTAAAAATTTACCATGCATAAAATTTAGATACAAAATGTTTTTTTTGGGTCATATACTCTCATGATAGGTTATATTGGTGGATCTATAAAATACAGAGTTTTTTAAA
The DNA here is from genome assembly GCA_963277665.1 of Viscum album. Classification (NCBI taxonomy): domain Eukaryota; kingdom Viridiplantae; phylum Streptophyta; class Magnoliopsida; order Santalales; family Viscaceae; genus Viscum; species Viscum album. The sequence goes on along the minus strand of OY728165.1, from coordinate 665,743,264 downwards.
AATTGGTCCAAACAAACCACATTGAATAAGATCCATAGTATTCATGGTTTGGAATGATATTATTGATGATTTGTTGATAATATCTCACTACTATCTAACCCACATAATAAAGTTCACTCATTAGAGAGTCAAGTTACATTAGAAAGATGAATTTGAGAAAATTGTAAAGGAACTATTATTAAGGATAGTTAGTCCTACTTTTCTTATAGTAACCTGCAGTAGAGAAGATTTTTTGATCTATAGTGATTCATCAAAATAATGTATTGGTATTTTTCCTTGTCAAAAATTATATTGTTATAGTTTATAGATCGCGATAGTAAGATGTTCATGAGAAAAATTACTCAACTCATGATTTAGAGTTAACTATGTAATTTTTTTAATTAATGATATAAAGACATTATCATTGTAGAGGTATTTATGTTATACAAACCAATTATCAGGGCATAATGAATATATTGACTCATAAAAAACTAAATCTTTGAAAGAGAAGAGGGATATAATTAATTATAAATTATGAAAACTCCATATATTGACACCCAGTGAATGTAAACCAGGTTTTAGAATATCAAAGTTAAAATAATCATTATGGACTATCTATCAGAAGGATAAAAAAGATCAAATATTTCTATATTTTCATGTAATGGATATATAAATCTTAAATGGTTGGCCGAAATGATATTTTAATCAATTTAATTTACCAGCATCCATTTACATAATGAATAAAGAGGAATAAAAGGAAGATGTTGAACTAGAATTGAATGTGATAAATGATCTTGAGGAAAACCATTATTGGGATGAAATGATAATTTTTCAGAACTGTGAAAGTGTTCTATCTATAACTTTTTTAGTAAGGTGTTTATGGATGAATCTCATAGTTCATCATTATCTATTCATCAACTTGTTAGAAAAGTATATAGAGATCTAAATGAATATATAATATGGGAAAATACATAGATATATATTGATGAGTATGTTTCTTGGTTCTTTTATTTGTCATTAAGTTAAGGTTGTGAGATATAATTATAAGGGGATGTTATAACCATTTCCCATACATTAATTAATTATTAAGGTGACCAAAAGTGCTAATTTCTATTGTATTTGATAAAGGTATGTAGATTATAATGATATTCTATAGAATTCACCCACAAGATTTGGATTCATCATTGTGTTTCAGTGATACATATCATCCTTATCCAGATGGTCAATCTGATAGAACTATTCAAACCCTATTGGATATGATAAAAACTTCTTATATGAATTTTAATGGTATTTGGGATTAAATCTTTCGTATCATTATGTTTTCATACAATAATTTATTCTAGAAAGGTATTTAAAGGGTTCTTTATGAATTCATCTATATAAAGATACATAGGACATAAACATGTTGGGATCAATTTTGATAAATAATGTTATCTAGACATAAAATAAATATATAAACCCTAGAAAATGTAATCGACATTTATTGTCACATCAATTTAGATTTGTATTAATAGAAAATTTATGTAAATAATCATTAGTAAAGTTTGGAATTAAATGTTGTTGATAATTTATTCACTAGGATCTAACCAAGGAAAAAGGATATGAGAAACAAAAATAAAGAAAAGATGAACCCTGTATTTATTAGCCTCAACAATATTCTTGACTAAAAATGGATGTCAACTTATCGCATGGTTCATCAAATAAACAAATTTTAATATTGTGATGTGTTACATCTATCTATCATGGGGAAATACTTACATTAAACTTCATATGTACTTAATATATAGGTTTTACTATTGGAAAATGAACATTCATAAGCAGAAAAAACATTATAAATATTTTATTGTTTAGATAAAGTGTTATGGAACAATACTACTCAACTTGTTAATGTTATATAGATGAATTATAACTTTGAAGAAGAAATATTAGAACCTAATGATATTATTAAATAATTATATGATCAATTATTGTATAATATTGATAAAATATTGGCTGGGAAATTAATTTTATTGTGGGTATAATGTAATACTCCAAGATTTTATGATTTATTTATCTTCATAAAATTTGATTAATTTTTTAGCTTTTTTTTAGACAGAAAATCGGGATAAAATTAAACCCAATATACTATTCAAATTTAATCATTTCATGTGTTGGTTATCCAATATCCATTGTAATTGATGGTGTGGATATGGAAATATAAATTATTAAAAAAATTCTTCTGAATTATGGAAGAAATTAATTGGAAATAAATTTGTTAAAATTGATAATAAAATCATTTGAAGGTAAATAGAGATGTTTTTTAGAATACAATTTTAATGCACACAATGTGATTTTATTTAAATAAATTAAAATAATATATATATATATATGAAATAATTAAATATAATTAAAAGATATTATATTTAATAAAATGTATTAATATTCATCAAATTGTTTTTTATGGGTATGAAATTTTAATAAATCCAGTTTAATTTTGACGTATTCATTTTTCTAAAGATTGTATTTCTACATTTGGAACACTTATTGTAAAATTATTTTATATAAATTATAAGAATTTAATTTCAAAGAATGAATACAATATTGGAAACCACGAAGATAAAATTTTGTAAATAGGCCTATATTATTTTTACTCTTTATAATGAGTTACCTTTGTAAGTTTTTTTCACCAGAGTAATGGTGTAATTGTTAAAACATAGTTAAAACATTAGTACAAGGCATTAAAATTTTTATATCTCTTGAAATTATCCTATTGAGTGATTTCAGTAAAAAAAATTATCCATGTGTCGAATATATGCCCACTTGGTTCCATTTTTCCAAGATAATGACATTTATATTATTTTAAGAAATGGTTAAATAGAAATTATCACAATCATTACATTAATATCTCTAAATTTATATTATAAATATAAATATTATATGGTTTGTTATAAATGTTTATTTTAAATATTAAATAGATTTTTATCATTTTAATTTATTTATAAAACTTATTAATTTTATAATTACATTAATTTCTTAGGCAAAGCCAACTTTTTATTTATTTAATTAATAGTAAAGTCAAATAAAAGAATTGAAAATTATAAAAAGTTATAAATTTTTTTAGAATTATCACATCCCATGGATTTTGAAGATAATAACAAAATATAATGGATTTTTAAAAAAATAAATAATTATATTTATGCATTTAAATGTAATTTAAATGAATAGTCTCAAAATTTACATTAATTGTATTTAAAAAAACAATATTTTATTAAATTTTTTAAATAAAAAAATTCATAAAATTAGACAAGTATAATGATAAATGAACTATTATTTTATTCTATAGAAATTTATATTCCAATTATTACCTTTTATGTAAAATTAGTAACCATTATGATTAAACAATTTGTCACTACAATTAATGTTTAAATTGGTTATTCACTATGTTAAACAAAATGATAGAATATGAATTGAAATGAAAATCAATCTAAATTGAATTTTATGGTGATAATTAGATGAAATAATATTATTATTTGAATTAATTTCTATATTTAAATATTACATTTTAGAAATATATTAATTATATTTAAATATTTTATGAAATTCAATGTGCATCATCTTCTACCATTATAAAAGGACACCCCTTCTCTAATTTAGTTACAACTCCAGGAACGATATAGCTCAACAAAAAATGTTAAATATATCTTATATAATTCTTTATAAAATATATAATGGTTCTTTTCATCTTGTAATACTATTCCAAGGGTCCTTACTAAAATATATAATGTTGGCCTAACGACAAATATGGAATCATTCTACCCATAATCTTACATTTTATTTATTATTTTAAAAACACTAGATATTTTTCATAAATCATAAAATAATAAATTTAGTATCGTAAGTAAGAAAAAAAATTATATTTGTGGCAATAATTATTCACACTTATTTCCAAAAAATTGAATAGGAAATTATTGCTCGTGTGTATGTGTGGACCACCGCATAAATATAGTAATAAAACTCATTTCACATTTCCATCATTCAAGGATGGATATTATGATGGATTTGATATTTATAAAAAAATTTATAACATAATTGTGAATCAAAAATTAAAATATTATATCTAACTTCATACATTCTCATACATTGAATAATTAGAATGTCCCTTGTGTGTTCTTCTGGACGACCATGATATAAGAAGCGAGGAATTTGTTCTTACATTTCTAAATTACATAAATGGTTATTGGGATAGATTTAATGAATTTATATCATATATATAATTTGATATTATTTATACAACTTTTTAATATTAAATACCATTTTTCTATTCAATCCTTTGAAAATTGAAAATATTGTTCATGCCTACGTTCATCCTACCATATTCCTGAATGATGTAACTCATTTTTCTATCTATATCTATTATGAATTATTCATAATATTTATATAATGAATATATATTTTATTTACTGAATGATTAATGTTTTTTATATTATGCAACCATGATCAATATACATGTATTGAGACTGCCATACTTTAATTCATTTAAAAAAATGAAACAATTAACACAAAAAAATGTTGATTTTAATAAGAAATTATTAATAAATGATCGTTGATCTGCTATAAATGAATATTATATCATATTAGAAGTCTTAACATTAAATTGGTATATAATTATTATTAATGTAAATTCATTATATAGTTGGTTATATATATTTTTATGTAATTCGTACTCAAGTAAATAGATTTATATTACAATCTAACTTTTTATCGGGATTGTTTATTATTTGGCTTATGATGATGAAATTATAGGATATAACTATAAATAAAATAGTAAATTTTCTTATCCAATGGTTACTTATAGATATTAATGGTTTTCCTTTGATTTTTTTCTATTTAAAAAGGCAATTGAAAAAAAAATACTGTTTTTACAGAAATACAACCATTATTTCTCTCCTTAGGGAATCATTCTTCTTATATTGTGTCAATGTATTATAAATATGTATTCAAGAATTTTTTTTATTCTATAATTAATTAATAATTCTATTTTTATACATTATTTAATTTTTACAAATTTTTTTAATGGAATCCTCTTTTCATTTATCAAGTGGTATACTTTGGACTTTTTATTATAAAGATTTAAGGAATCATTGTTTTAATATTCACTAAATAAACAAAATTTCAGGATATCATGACGAATAATTACATCAGTCATTATATTAACTATTTCACAAGAACCCCCACATTCCTATATTGTGTTATGGGTTGGTTGGTGTTTGTGGTGTGGTTTTATGATTGAGTCCCTGGGAATGAAATTTCATTCCATTTTATGGGTTGCAACTTCTGCCACTTTCATTATTGTACCAAAACTTTCATTAATGTTTCAAATATTTCACAAAGAATTTTTTTTCAATTATTTTTTGTAAAGATTATTATATTGAATATTTTCTTTCTGAATGAAATTTATATTTTACTCATGAAAAATTGTGCGGTTATTTTAAATGAGTTTTCATCTATAATAAAATCTTTTTTTGGTATATATTATTTACAAGAAATAAGATCCAATGCTACTATCCTTATTATTTCTCTATATGGTATATTATTATATTGAATAAATTTATATTAAACTCACATATATTTTAATGGTCTATGATATGATGAAGTTATTAAATTTTTATGAATCATGTTTCGTTTTCACATGTTATGTTCTGATGATATAATGAATTTTTATGTTCTTTTTCACACACATATGTATGATTTCCATTATGTGGTTAGTGGTATGATTATTATATGTCCCTCCAATTTTTAGGGTATATATGGATATCTTAAGGTATTATAAGTATCGGAATGGGGATCCAACCATGCTCAGCAAGTGACACTTTCAACTATGATATTCATGGGTGTGAATAATGACATCGGATATAATGAAATGGGTAGTGAACCCAATCCACTATGATAGTATTATAAGTCATTCTAGACCATGTAAATATTTCTATATAATTACTATTATCCCATAATATTATTCATTATTCCAATGATATTCAATCATAGGAAATCTTTTTATAATGATTCATTTATTATGAATTGGGATTATTTATTCCATGACTCAACATTATTATTTATGATACGATGTGTACATGTTTAAAATTTTAAGCCCATTTTATCACAACTAAATATTAATTTTAGTATTTTTATAGTTTCTGAAATATCTATTTATTACCATTATTGAGGTTATTAGATCACCCATTTTTATAATTCTTTTCCCTGAGTTATGAAGGATGTTTTTATATATGAGTTTTCTAAAATAGGTGCTAGTTCGGAATACCTTCAGGGTATAATATGTAGTTCCCTCATGAATAATTTATTTTTGTGTCCTTTGAAATATATATTGAAAATAAACCCATTTAATTTTCTCATTTTTCTTAACATTAACTATTAAATATTTATATAATAAGACACATTATTTATGTTTGAAATGTATGGGTCACTATATGGATTCCATTTATATGTGAAATGATCTTAAATAATTTAAATACATGAAATATTAAAATATAATATGTGTCTATCTCTTGAAAAATGGTTCCAATATTATATATATTTGAAAATAAGGTGGATTCAGGTGACTAAATTCCATGAAATAAGACTGATAGATGAATAATATTTTTTTTAATATTAACCTTTTCTTTATTCTATTTGATTGCCTCATTTATCTTTAGCCATGATAAAACAAATTTCAAAACATAAGATCCATGAATGTGATTTTAAAAATTTATGGAGTAATATAAATATATAATTCATGGTAGTTTCTAAATTCTATCATATATTTATGTTATTACTGTATTTTTCCTAATTATATAAATGATAGTTTTGATTGAAATATAATTATTATAATTTTTGGGTCTATTAATAACATTTATATTTAATAGAAAAATTATAGTAATGAAATTTAAATATAAATATTTTAAAAAATAAATATAATTTATAATTATCCATTAAATTCAATGAACACAGTAATGCATCCAAAAAATATTACAATTTAAAAATATTATATCAATTACATTATCATTTTTACTATATAGAATGAGAATTTATATGATGTAATAAATGAACTATAGGTTATTATACCATCACTAAAAATTTAAAATGAGTTAGTATAGTAAAAATAATTTTCCATAATAAATATTTCTTTTTATAATTATTGATTAATTATTTCCTAATCTTATAAATCATATTATATATAATAAAATAATTTGTATATTAAATTTTATATATTCTTACTATAATGTCATAAATATTCTATTATCAAAGGAATATAGGAAAAACTACATATATTCTAATATATTATGTGTTAGTTAAAAATAAACCCATACAATTTATTAACGTAATGTTTTATAGTAATCATGAATAATTAAACCAAATATTTTTCCCTATTTGATAAAATTAACCTTTTATCTAGTGACTAGTTTTTATTATTTTTAGTATTCTTTATAAAAAAATAAAAATTGAAAAATTAAAATATTTATATGAATATATTCTATTTATGATATTCATTTTCAATATTATAATAGTAAAATATTATTATAAAAATATTATTATAATTGAATATTATATAAAAAATTTAGAAATAATAGCCATCAAAAAAATAAAATTTATTTTAAAAAAAATATATAGTATGTTTATAAAATATTACATAATTGGTTTAAAAATTATGAAGATATAATAATGCTACTTTTAATAGATTGTAAAATATTATATAGTTATTTATTGAAAATAAAATAAATAATAGTTTTGGCTATATTCATTATTTTTTAATATTCACTTAAAATTCATCATTTCGTAAAAATTTCGAAAAATCAATTAGATAATTTCTAAATGTTGATATAATAGATAAATTTTATTTTATTAAAATAAAATTTCTAAAATATTTAGTTTTTAATGGAATTTACCTATATATAAAATGCCTATATACATTTACATATGAAACATATTATTAATGAAAAAAATACAGTCTCTCTTAATTAGTTAAACATTAACGTTTTAGATAGAAATTATTAGTTATGTTAAGAGAAAATTATATTACGTATTCTTATTAATTTGGTTTTTCATATTTATACCCATCATCATTCATTTTATTAATTATTATAAGAAGGGTGGAGGAATATAAAAATAACCAAGGATGAATGGAGAGTCCTCCTGATGAGTGGAGCTACGGATGCCTGAAGTTGTTTTGGCCTAGTGCATTTCCTCTTAAATGGTTCTTCCATTCTCATGATTTTATATATTCATGTAATTTTAAAATTTGAAACCTCTATATTAAACTCATACCTTATGACATGGAGATAGTTAAACATCATAGAAGATATTTACATTTTATTTTTACTTGGTCTTCTAATTTTATATATCAATTAGATGGAATGTAGGTTTGAGCTTTCTTTTCTATGATGTGGAACACTTATATGAAATTATTTGGATGAATTTTATGAAATAATGAAAATATAATATCAATTATTACCATGTGATAGTTAATATAACAGTATTCGATGAGGGTTCTCATGTATTTTATGGGTAGGGTCAAGTAACCTATCATGGTTAGCCATATTCTTCTATAGATGTGTAGGCTCATATTTTTGGATTCTTATATTTTTATTGAATTTGTAGATGGAGTTTATAGGAGTTAGTTACCTCTAGTAATTAGGGAATTTAATGTGGTTTTTTCCATTGATTATTTAATATTTCCATTATATCGTTATGTATAGTTATTTATCATTTTAGTGATAGTGAATTAGACTATATCTCTCATTACATTCCATAAGGCACACAGATATCTATGAGATGTAAACATTTAGTAGGATGAATTATAAGATTGTGTATTCTCCGACCCAAGTGTGTCCCATTGGGAAATAACTATTATCATTTATAAAATGAATATGGGACCCATCGATTTTTTATTAACTAATGAATGTTGAAATATTTAATGATCAAGAATATATTCTCATTTCATTAAATTCATCAATTATTTGATTGGATAAAGGGAAATGTTTTTTTAATTGATAAAAATACATTAAATCGCCATCCTAGGTCTATAGAGAATTATGTACCCTATGACTTCTACTTAATGTATCTATTTTCATCACCCCCTCCTTTTAAAAATAACCCTCTTAGTATAGAAATGAATAAATATAGATAATGGCCCCTCGAGTCCCACCTATAGTAGGCCCTGGGTTGGTGAATAGCACCAAGGGTGTATAAATCTCACAATATTGGAGTAATTAAGCTATTAATAACAATTATTTGGGAGATATGATGGCTCATCCACAAAGTAACTTCAAAACATAATATATTGAAATCCAAAACCACCCATAATTTTTGTGTATAATAGAACTGGTAAAAATAATAAATTATCCAAAGTAAGAACCATAACGTAAATCTATGTAGTGATACAGAAACGATCAATAATCTCATCTAGTAAGGTTCTTTATGGTCCAAAAAACCTCTTAGAAACATAAAAATAATTGTGTATACCATTAATGGTCATACAATTATACATAGTAAGATATCCAATGTCTCTTATGCACATGTGAATGAAGCATACTTATGCTCCTATGGAAAAACAACAGAACTAAACAACACCTAAAAACACTATTAATCAAGCCCAACCTCACCAAGTAATGAAAGTAATATAATTTAATATTAATCTCATATAATATAGGGTACCCCCACCACTTTCAAATTGATTATACTCTCTCACACGCAAACGAAAAATGTCTTGGGCTCCGACCACTTCCAAATATACCACATAAAATCCCACCCACACACACCTAGGCCTCAAAAGACATCCCACACCACACAAACATGGGCATGACAACACATCCATCCCTTAAACACATGGGTCTCACAACACATCCCACTCACACACACCTGGGTGACCCAACACATCACTTCTCATCCCAAAGAAACATGGGAAAGCATATATCCACTCATCCTAAAGACATCTCAAACACCATGTCACAACTAATCCCTATGAAACATGGGAAACCACATCTCATCACATATTACCAAAAGAAACAAGGGTCATCATCTCCTAAAAGAGAGAGCAATGAAGGGTGGGTGTCAAGCCTTCCATCATCCCATTATGATATTGGGAAATACACCATCCTCTGTGACTATGATGGTGTTTGGTACATTGTTCTAAAATAGGGTGGGGTGCCTATAAAAAACAAAAGAGAATTAAAGTATATATAAATAATACCAAAAACTAAATCCCAACCATTGGGTACTCAAAAAAACTCTCAAAACTATCATCTTTTGCTGCTACCTCTAAATGCACAAAAACAAACATCAAGACATAAAACACATTCCACATTTCCAAAAAATTCATTTAACAATATCTAATCCATTAACCAATCCAACAAAAGACCTTCCAAACTTTTTTAAATAATTATTTATTCATTCCATCACATACCAGGGCAACTATATAACATAATAACAGTCTTGGTAAATTAATGAACTTCTATTTTTGACACATCATACCACGACCACTAGAAATGGGTGAAGTTTTATATATTTTATTAATGAAAAAACACCCATACCAAGGACTATGGTAAATATTCATTGTATTCATTCCAATCCACCGTACTAACCAAATCAATCCCCCAAATTAGAATCACATCAAGCAACATATTAATGCACAAGAAGTTTCACAACCATGTTGCATCATTATACCTTTACCATCACAACCCCAGAATAAATCCATCCACACAACCACTTCACCACACCAACAAAATAAAAACATATTTTTATATTTAATATGGGCATCTCTTATTTAATTCAATTTTTTAATTTAGGGGTTATCATAGAAACTCTCTGATCCTGGGTAATCCATTTAATAGTCGAATATATGTCGTTAACCAACTTCAATATATAACTACTAACCAATTTATAAACAATATGAAGGATATATTACATCCAATTTGAAATCAATAAACCCAAATTTATATGATTTTTAGTGGGTTTTAGGCACATACAAATCACAATATCAACCAAAAGAAACAAAAAAACATCAATACATGTGTCACATTACCCAGACCATTTATTTGGACTATTAATCCAATTTTATTATCATTATTAATATTTGACTGACGATATTTACAAGGAAATTTTATTTACACCCATCCTATAAGATTCTGAGAAAATCATGATGAAGAAAAACCAACTTGGAAGTAGAACAATCAATACATACTTATGGTGCCAAAAATAGGGGCACATACAGCAGGTGACTCTCAAAGGAATCTCAAACCAAAAAAAAGAAAAATATCTATAGAAGAATGATTTAGGGTTGTCTAGTATCAATATAAAGGAAGAAAGGGTTAAAATGGGAATCATATTTTTGTTTGAGGTACATCTTATCTGAGTCACATATTAGATACATATTTATTTTTTCATTAATGGTGGATCTGACCAAGACTATGTTGTTTTAACCATTTAATATCCCCTATGAATATTAGAAAAGTAATTATAGAATTTAAGGACACTAAATTGGAATCCAAGCCGTTCAAATATAGCATTAAACTCGTTTTATTTTAAAGAGAACATCCAAAGATAAAAACTGGATGAAATGGGAACACTGTTCACAAGACACTGCCAGATGAGAAACCGCTCGTGAGGCACATCCCATGAGGCACTACCTATGAGGCGCCTCCAGAGAGGCACCGCCAGTTCTGGAACCACCAAATGAGGCACCGTAGGATGAGTCACCAATAGATTAGGCACCATCAGGATGGACCACATTCATCCATCAATGAGACACTATCAGGAAAGGCACTGCAAGATGAGTCACCTCCTTGGAAAACTACCACCAGACACAAGGCATTCCTGGTTGAGGAACCATTAGCTGGACCACTACTAGGCGAGCTACTACCAGTGAGCGACATTTTGTGAGTGACCACAAAGGTGATACACCACTAGGGTGACACCACCCGGGTGATACACCTCCATGGTTACACCACCAAGGTGATATAGCCAGGGAGACACCATTGGAATTAGACACTGTTAGAAAACATGAAAAATTGAAATTTTGTGCAATGTGATGAAATGAGTCAACATCACTTCTCAAAAAACCCAAACTCCATACTTCTCTCAATGTAATGGACTAGAATGGTCATTCCTATTACATCATGTACCTATCATAATATTCTCTCCCTTGAGAATTCAAAACCAGCCTACAAGGAAAGAGAGGAATGGTCCAATCTACCATCCCTCATGATATCTCTCAGGGATCTCATCACACTTCAAACATGATACAAACAATACACATCAATGTTAAACCAATTTTTGTTTGTTTAAAAACTATAGTGGACGAATCTACACTAAAAAACACTACCATTAACATCTATAAATGGGCCATATCAGTATGGTTGTTGACATGCTAACCCAAATGACTACAAAAAACATTTTTACAACCCTAAAAACCCACACCTCCGAAAAAAACGAATCACGTATTCCCATCATCCATGTCAAGATACTATCCACTAGAGGTAGCATCGACTTGCCCTCATGTGGTTAATAACAACATAATTAATGAATATTGATTCAGAATCTGGTCATCACCTATCCATATGCTAGTAATTTTCACAAACCACACAACACACATCACAATCCAAGGGATAATCGCTCATCTAATAAAAAAAAGTTTCAAACATCCAATCATAATGATAAATTGGGATGGAAATAACTCAAAAAACTCTGGGCAGTGGAGAATGAACTGCGTATCTCATTTCCAACTACACTCTTCCTAGCCACCTTCCCTCCATAACACAGAAACTATAGAAGTTTTCCTTCAATACAACTCATTCAATTGAGGATCCTGGATATATACTAGCAAGACCACAAATGTTTTGTCATCCTCAAAATATAACTACCCCCAATCAATGATATGGGAGTCATCGTGAATATACCGACTATTCTAAGAGACATGGAAGATGTCACTGATCCATTCTAACAGTGGTGGAAATGCCAATGAGGATTCCACCTTGATAACTCAACCAAACACCTCAAATGGTCAAACAAACCCTGGATATCTCTTACTCCCTACTCCAATCATCCACTGCCCACATCAAGGGGAAACCTTCTATAAAATTTGAACCCCAACCCTTAAATCCAAGGGACTCATTCTTGCATTGGTTTATGAATTATGTCTATCTTGATCTTGTTTCATCCTCTCATAAATGAGCTGAACATTCTCATCCGTACTTCTAACCACATCAGGACCAATAACAATAATCACACCAAACATTGTCCAGCATAATAGATAATTAAATGTTCTCTCATACAAGGCCTTAAATGTTTTTAATTTAAGGGAAGATTTTTATCAATTATTATATGAATTCTCCACCATGGTAGGATTTTATACCTATGATCTACCAAAATCCAAGACACATTCATGCCGCATATCCTCAAATAAATGCATAGTTTATTCTGTCATCCCACGGGACTATGGTTCGAAATAAGTGCTAATGAATAACTAAGTTCAAACATCAATGATGAAATACGCTCATGGATAGTGAGCTAAAACATCTCTCTCCATCCGAGACAATGGACTTCATAACTCCATGAAACTACACCAACTCATCAATATAACCACCATCCAAGGAATACACTACACCCAACTCCTTCATTGAGATTTAATCCCATTTCCACTCAGGTACATCCAAAGGCTGCAAAAAACAACCAAGATCATGATTTTTATCCAAAAACTCCTAGAAAACCAATCAATATTCCATGAACACCACAACTTTTTGGTTCTTCCCTGTCCAAAAAAAATCACATCTATAAGTCATTGTACATATTTATAACTCTCATGTGTACTACCAAAGGTAATTTTTGAAACTCAAAAAGTACTCGATTGAAAAATAAATTTGGAATAAAATACATCTCATTAAACAAAATATTATTCAAACTATCCTACAACTATCCCTCTGAAGCATCATCATGGCCAACAAGATATTCCATTACCTCAACCTCTGAGTCATGCCACTGAGACTCCCCCACCTACCGCATTAGAGAATATTGCACCATCATCTAAAATAGACATCCTCTACCACCAACCACCCTTTCATCTAAGTTCATGGATACCAACTCCTCCATCACACTCCAAGCATCTGTAGATTCCCAAACCACCTCCTTATATGACTTTATGCTCAATGTATCGACCAAAAAATTCCCACTAATTAAGATTTAAGAGATCAAAAAATCAATATCAAGAATAAAATCTATCGACCTTCACAATCATAAGTTCAGATCAGGTTGGGAATTGATATTACTAAATCTCTTGAGATCAGTGAACACCACAAAGCACTCCCCAATGAGGTAATGCATCAACATATTTAGTGAAATCACAACTGGTGAAAACTAATTATTGTGGTTGTCATAGTTACATTCAAGAGTACATAAATACCTTGACACAAAATATATCACCAATCATTGATACATAATCCCACATCCCAAACATATACAAGAATCATTACAAAATAGCTCAACCATTACCCTATCCTCAGGAAACCAGAGAATTTTAGAACTACAAAACATCCCCTTTAACAAAAAGAATGCTTCTGGGTACTGATCTCTCTACAAAAAATCATGGTACATCTTATTCCATTTAGTCAACAGTGATGAACCTTAAGAGAAGTCGTTTACAAAACATCGACAATAGCCAATGAGACCAAGGATTTTTCCAAACTATTCCACATTATTGGGTTCTTCCCATGAATCAACTACATAAACCATTATAGGGTCAACTTCTACACCATATTGAGTCTATACATGCCTTAGGAAATAAACCTCCCATGTCAAAAACATATTTTTTTTTAAAAACATTCATATGTTTATGGTGTTGAAGAACCTGAAAGATAGTTATTAGATGATTGGCATACTCTTCCAATGACATTGAGTATATTAAGATTCCATCGATGAATACAATGATGAAACAGTCCCGTAACTCACTAAAGAAGGAGTTCATAAGTCTCACGAACACATCTGGGTTATTTGTAACACCATGTGTCATGATTACATACTCAATGTTCCCATACCTACATTTGATGGTAGTATTTTTTTTCTCTCTCTCTCTCACCAACAACTACTGATATCAAGACCAAAAATTAGTCATAAAAACCATTGATCTCTATCAGAATGTTGAAACGATTTTATATCATTGAAAAGGTATAACAGTTCTTGACCTTCACCTGATTCATCCATAGTTAGTCTATACTAAACCACAATCTATAATCATCTTTCTATGCCTACAATAGTTGAGCACCCCACAGTGACACATTGTTCCAGATAAAACCCTTTTACATATGTTCATTTATCTATATCCCCAACTCCCATAACCCATAAGGTGTCATTTGATAAGGCATCCTTTAAACTGAAGAAGTGTCAAGAAGCACATATATACTGTACTCCATATCATGTCAAGGGGGTAGCGTCAAAACATCCTCATGGAAAACATCCATGAACATTCCAACAACACTAGGAAACTCCACCATCTCATCACCCACTGATTCCACTAATAACACATCCAACAAGTAAACTAGGGGATCCACAAGCTGACTGCCCACCTAAAAATCATTCCCAACAACAAAAACCACATCTTGGTCATCCACAAAAAAAACACGACTCTCCTCCAGATATAGTTGATAACAAAGAGCACATAATAAAACTATTTATTCGGAAGATGGAATTATATACCTTCATCTATATCAATAAAATATCCCCACATGACTAATCCAGTCCCATAAACATTCTACACCTCTAGCACACATAAAACAATATTATAAGGCCTGTGAGTGGCATCCTAAAAAACAGGGGTAGTGGAAGCCTCTCTATGTATAGTATCATATCATGCAATAGTGATGGTCAAATAAAGTAGTGTGATGTTCATGAATCAATGGCACAAACATGGGTACTAAAAAAACTGATCGTACCGCTAATGATCTCTAGACAATCTGAAACGACAACCTCTACTACGTATGAAATATTCAAATGATGACCAGAATCCATGTATGAAATCAAAACATAGATTTTCTAATACCGAGTAGTATAGAATTTCATTAAGATTCATTTTAACTCACTCAATTAAATTTTTCATTCAATATATTTTTCTCAAACAAATCCAGTTAAAACAATAACACAAGTCATTATGATGAATTTACCTTTCTTAGGTATCTACACTAAAAGATTGTCCATCTCACGTGGTCATTCAATAAGCTCAGAGTCCTTTCAATGGATCTTGGGGGCCCTAAAATCTCATGTCATATCCAGTCTCTCTAGCATATGTCACGCACTAAGTTGAACTGAAACTATTTTAATACCAACCCATGCAATCCTTACAATGCCTAACTCCAAAATATATCCTATCTCGCAACCATCAGCTTTAATACCCCTCTATCATGACCCCCTCCCTCCAATGATACCCCTTCTGGGCTAGCAATGATGAAAGAGATATTATGATCCCCATGTCCCACCTCTAATTGGGACTAGGATTGTGACTATCACCAAGGGTGTACAAATCTCACAAAATGAGAGGCATTATACTTTTTAAGAAACAAGATTGGGAGATATGATAGAGCATCCACAAAGAAACTACACGACGTAATATAAAGAAATCCAAAACCGTCCCACATGAATATTTAAAATATAGGTGGTACATATACAAAAAGTCTCCAAAGTAAAAACCCAAAAATAAAAATATACAATTTGGAAGAAAATGTAATGAATATAATCTAGTAAGGTCCATAGAGTTCTATAAAATCCTTACGTATAAATGAAAATATTTTTATATACCTAGGGTGAGTATACAAGTATACTCAGTATGAAACCCAAGGTCTCTCATGCACATGTGAAAGAAGAATACTAATGATCATGTGAGTAAATATCTGAACCAAAACACACCTAAATAGGTATAATAAACAATCCCATACTAAACAAGGATTTCTCAACCTGTAATTAGTGTCATGTAATATTACATAAATCACATTGATGATGGTGTACTATGAACCAATTTCCCAATGATTAGTTGGCCTCACACCACAACCGAAAATGCAATGGCACTCCCACCTCTTCCAAATATAACACATCACATCCTTCCCACAAACACCTAGGCCTCACAACATATCCCACTCAAAAACACATGGGCATCACAACACATCCCACACACACACAACTAGTCCTCACATCACATACCACTTTCATAGTCTTAGGACTCAGAACACATCCCATTTCATCTCGACGTCACATGGAAAAGAACATAACAACTCATACCGAATACATATTGTACATCGTATCACAGCTCATCATAAAGACACATGGGACACCACATCTCATCACATTATGCCGAATAATCTTGGGTAGTCATTACCTAGAAGAGGGAGTTGGGAATTTCATGTGGTTAGCCATCCATCCTCCCATTAGGGTGTTGGGAAAGACACTCTGCCATGTGACTATAGGAGTGTTCCCCACATAGTTCTTAGCTAGGGTAGGATGAATATAGAAAATACAAGGAAATATAAGTATATTTAAATAATACCAAACTCTTAGAATACACCTGTGGTTCATTAGACAAACAACCAACTCACAAAAAAATATCCTTTTTATGTTACCTCTAAATGCACAACACCACACACCCATCAATAAATCCCATCCCACGTTCCCTACCAATTCAATTAACCATTTACACTCTGTTAACAAATCTAAACAATGACACTATAGTCATTACTAAAAAAGTAATTTTTAATTACGTCACTTCCCTAGGTAACTATGAAACCTAATAATAGTAATGGTAAATTATATAACATCAAATTAATGGCCCATAATAAAATGAAATATTGATTTGGGGTGAATCTTTCAACATGTTATTAATAGTGAATAACCGATACTGATCACTACATTCCATATTCAAGGTATCCTTCCTAAACAACAATAGTAACAAAAATGAAACCACAACTCACAATGACATCAAGCAACATATTAAATCGAAACCAGTTTCACCCTCTATTGTATCTCACATCATCCCATTGTGCTTCCTTAATCCTCTCCTAGATGGATGGTTGAACAATAATTTGGGAATGATAGGATGTATCCCCTACCATTATGATTTCCAAATCCATTCTTTACATTTCCTTGAAGATATAGTCTTTCTCAATCAACAACATAGATATACTGGCAGATTCTTTTCTACTTAGAACATCATCTACCTTGTTCACCTTTCTAGGATGATAGGGAATAGATCAATCGTAATCCTTGATTAGCTATAACCATGTCCTTTGACGCATGTTGAGCTCCTTTTGTGTGAATATATACATTAGGCTCTTATGGTCGGTGTATCTGGCACAATTCTCAGCATAAAGGTAGTGCCTCCAGATTATCAAAGCAAAAATCACAGCTTCCAGCTCTAAATCAAGTGTCGTGTAGTTCTGCTCATGGATCATCAATTGTCATGAGGCATAGGCTATCACATTATCATTTTTCAAGAGTACGCAACCCAAGCCTTTCTTTGAAGAATCACTATATATCACAAAACGTTTCCCACTTTTTTGTAGTGTGATTATAGGTGCAATGATCAGCCTTCTCTTTAGCTCCTTGAAGTTTCCCTCATATTCTTCTGTCCAGACATACTTTACCCCTTTACACGTTATCTTAGTTAGTGGGATTGAAAATCATGACATGTTTCTCAAAAAACATCTGTAGTACCCAGCTAATCCATGAAAACTAGTGATTTCTATGACACAAGGGATCCTGGGAAATTCCTCAATCTCATTTGTTTTTTAAGGATCCACAGAAATTACCTCACTTGGGATCACATGTCCAAATAATGTGAATTGATTCATCCAAAAGTCACACTTACTAAACTTGGCATTCAAATTCTCCATTCTTAATGTTTCCAACACAAGTCTTAGATATTCTTCATGTTCCTCTTTTCTCTTGGAGTAGATGATAATATCATTGGAAAAAACTTCAACAAATTTGTCGATGTTTTTTTCAAAAGACTATATTCATCAAATCCATAATGATTTCAGGGGAATTAGTAATTCCAAAGGGCATAACCAAAAACTTATAGTGCCCACACCTTGTATAGAAGGCAGTCTTTAGAATATCATCCTTCTTCACCTTTACCTGATGACATCCAGAATGAAGATCCACCTTTTAGATGTATTGAGCACCTCTTAACAGATCAAACAAGTCATCATTCCCATGGAGAGGATACTTTTTATTTATGGTGGTCTTGTTGATTTTTTGATAATCGATACTGAACCGCATTTTTTCATCCATCTTCTTCACAAAGAGCACTAGCGCACCCCAAGGTGATTCACTATGGCGTATGAAACCTTTGTCCAGATGCTCTTGCAGCTACTTCTTTAACTCCTCTAGTTCGATAGGAGCCATACTATAGGAACACTTTGAGATAGGAGTAGCACTGGGTATGAGTTCAATTTTGAACTCTACCTCATGTTCTGAGGGAATTCTGAGTAACTCTTTAGGAAATACATCAGTGTATTCCCCCATGATGGGAATTTCCTCAAAGTTGGCACATTCCTTCAACTCAACCATTTTGGTTAGGTATTCTTATTCATAGGGAATCAACACCCAAACCATTGAAGGATTTTTTAAAATTTATTCATGATATTCCTTGCATTTGTAGAGGATCATGGGATGGTTAATAATATGTAAATATATTCCCTTTTCCCGACAGTTGATATGTGATCTACATAACGAGAGCCAATCCATTCGAATTATATCGACAAATTCCACCAAGGGAATTATTTCAAGTTTTTTCGGAAGAATATTCCCACATATGGAAACAGGAGAATATTCAAACACTTGGGTTTCAATGATTTCACCACTTGGTGTTTTTTGAGATATCTTTACATCTATGTTTCGAGGCTTCAATACTATAGTTCTAGAAAACACGCAAGATATAAAGGAATGCGTAGAACCCGAATCAAATAAGAAATTTCCCATTCTTGAGTGAGTAGGAAGTGTACCTTGTATGACTTCATAATCAAGCTCCACCTCTGTAGTTGTGATGGAATAAGATTTCCCATGTTTCTTTGGATTTGGTGGCTGCTAATGCTGATTACCCTAAAAAATTATAGGTTTAGTGCACTAGTTTTCATAGTGCCCCGGCTCTCTAATGTTATAGCATTAAACCATTAGTGGTTTTCTCCTTTCATCGGATACATTCTACTTGCTTTCCTTTTCTTTTTGACACACTATACAATGATTACATTCTTTCTCGCACTTAAATCATTTCCCCGTACCTTTGAGGATGTTCCCATGGTGAAACATTCCATATTTTTGGCGTGTGGTTCGTTGAGTTTTCTTCCCAAATTTATCATTAGATCCACCAGCTTGAATCACCAACATTCATTTCATATCACCATAGTCGTTGGACCATTCCACAAACTCCATCTCCACTTTGAGAGCACACTAAAAAACGTATTCATAACTCCAAAAGTCTCAAATTACAAGATCCTTTCGAAGGTTTGGTTTTAATCCAATAAAGAATCTATCAATTTTTATATCATGGTCGATAAAACAACCTGAAGCATACCTTTCAAGCCTTGTGATATTAACTTTATAGGATATGAAATATTCTCCTTCTTTTTTCTTGAGCTCTATGAATTCTCTCTCCATCTTCGTGTGAAGTGTTCTTGGTATATACTTATTAAGAAACATTATCTTAATGTATTCCCATTCCATATCTTCAATTTCTTCACATGTATTGGTGTTCATAATTAAATAACACCATTGATAGGCTTCTCCATCTAGAAGATAAATGGATAAGGTCACCTTCTCCGTCTCAGATAAGTAAAAAACAGAAAAGATCTTCTCCATGGAGTTGACCCATTGTTTTGCAACTAGTGGCTTGGAGGGTCCACTAAACGTCGGTGGTTGTTGCCACATAAAACATTCGATAGCCAGTTTCTCCAACTTTGGTGAAGGAGGATGTGAACCATTATTATGGTTATTGTTAATAAACTGAGATAATTGGGTAATAATCACCATGAAGTTTTGAACTATACCTACCAATTCATTGGGGATGTCGTTTGGGCAATCGTTTCATTGGCCCTCGCATGAGTTGTTGGCCTAATTTCCCCTAGTTCTAACCATTTTCTAAAATATAAATTTTTAGAACAAAACATTAGTAATCAAGTCATGAATACAGAAAATATTCATTTGAACAATTTATACTAAAATCATATCATATGGGATCCCTATGTATATTTTCTTATGTGCATATTTGAAGATAGTCTCATGCTATAGGTTTTCTCGAGGGTTCACTAATCCTAATTCCCAAATTAACTTATCCTTTCCTCTAATAAAAACAATAGCAACCCAACCATTTCATACATTAATATTAAATCATATTAAAGATAAACAACAAAATAGTACTACACATAGAGGATCCAATGGTTTAGTATCTTTGGTATACTAGGACCATACATAACAAGTACAACATCAAGCATAAACATTTATTTAATTTCTTCTTCCATAGCTTCTTATTGGCACCTATCCTATTCTTAGTACATATAGCCACCTGAGGATATACTTTAAAAGTGGTGATCTAGAATCCCAGTAATATGATAGATAAAAACACTATAGCATGGGGTGATCATAATCATAACATGGGAAAAATATAATGAACATGAGAGGAATCATATATAAGACTTTATATGTGGCAATTTATAAAAATGAAACATCATGTCTTAGTGGTTAACTACTAAACATACTTTTGAACCAAGATAGAATCATGTTCACACATCATTTCACATTTACTCATGAGATTCATCAATTTACCCAATGCATTGGATCGCTGTATAATTCTTGGTGCACCTGTCACTCTGAAACATTTATATTGCGCTATATAATTCCGGGTGCACCTATAACATCATAAGATCATCATTATCATTCTTGACACATAGAATAAATATAAAAAATGAACATAAATAACCCATGGAAAGGAATGGGTTTCATCTCATAATAAAAAATTCATAAACATTGGGTTCCCAAAATAAAATGGTATTACCATACATGTTACCAGAACCGTCCACTTTGAGTGAGAAGTAAACAGTGTGTTATTAAAAGAAGGGTTCATTGTAAGAAAATTTGTTTGACATAAAAACCATGGATAAACATTTATATACCAGAAAATTTAAGACAATGATGATTAAATGATCTTTATGGAGTAACCATATCAAAAATGGAGTGAAAGAAGGAGAACCCGAAGGATGAAAGTTGGGTTCAAGAATTTCCCCATACATTGTATCTGAATCCTTCCTTCTCTTCAATGTGCCATATAATGACATTATATTCATTTATTAGAATTAAATAACCTTGTGTACATTAATATGGTTCATTATGGTTTCATTAAGTGATTTTATGTGCCTTTGGATGAGTTATAGAGTATAAAACATTATTCTGGAATGTTTGTTTTAATGGTTTTCTTGATTGGTTCAATTGTATTATTAAATTGATGATTGTGTATAACATTAGTAAACATCCAAAACTGATAATATAGGTTATTAATGATATTACAGGAGTTTTAATTATCTTATAATGAATTATAATATATCCATGTGGATGAATCATTAGATATGATTAAAATGATGATTGATTGGGTTTATTTGAGAGATTTTTCGATCATAATGAACTTGTTTTATTTTATCACTAGAAATATGGCCATATGTTTGTTCCAGACCATTAAATAGGAGATTATACAGATAACATGTTCGGTTTCTACAATAAAAATTGATTCATGATGATATCTGAAGGTAGAAATGGAAGATGGTAATTTTTCGTTCTTGAAGGTGATAAATTAATACCTCACGAACCACATTCTCCTTAATAAAATAAAAGGAAGAGGGAAAAGGGGTTGAATGATATAATATCCCATTTGAATCATAATATTCTAGTACATGTATAATACTAGAGTTAATATACCATTTTTATTCATATAGATGGGGAGAGATCACGATATGAACTTGAACATGAATGGAAATTAAAGGAGAAGAGGGAGAGAAATTACCTCTTAAATCCTCCTCTTGAGATTATTCTTAAAGAAGCCAGGCATGGTCTTTTGATGAGACCAATATCTCTTGAACATGGGAGTGGGGATAGGGAAGATTTTTTGGGTAGAGTTTAGAGAAGTATTAGATATTGAGTGGTGTGAGGAAATTAGGGTGTGAGTGATGGTTTTTATAGGGGAGGGGAGAGGGGATTCCTTAATATAAAATTCACTAGTTCATTAATTTCCCCAATATTACAAGGAATAGTGATCCTTGAATGACCATTAATAGTAATTGTATCATGTAATCCAGGAGAAAGTGGTCTTACATCAGAAAAACATTACACATGACACTATAATTAGCTAATGTAGCTTATTTTTGAAAATTACGTTATTTTACTATTCATCACAAATACAAGTATTTGAGAAATATCCCAAAAGATTACCATAACCATTATTTGATTTGTAGAATCCAAAACTGATGTCCACTTTCCAAAAATAATTTTATAAATTTGATTAATCTAATATTAAATTAAAATCTTGGTTTATTACTAAAAAAGAGTTTTAAAACATTCATTTACTTATTCTAAAATATAGGTGCATCATACTTTCACTTGAAAATTATTTTCATACTATCATTTTAAAGATTACTATTAATTAGTGTATATCAATATTCATAAGGGTATTTTAATATTCATATGGGTAGGTTTCTATTCACCAAAAAATATTTTTGTTTTATTTGACTCCAAAAATCATCTTGAACACAACCGTGTATGTCATATTATTAAAATTCCAAACACAGAAGTGATAAAATAATGATTTAAGGTAAATTATCACTTAGTAGTTCATTATTTTTTTCATATGATTTTATGATATAATTATAAGAATGGAAATTTCATTGAAAAACTTTGGGTCATTAGAATCTAGTCATGGTTGTATTGTCAACCACGGAGTCCATGTTGTGGCCTAGAGTTTTAGGTAATTAGGAGATCATGAGATGAATTACCAGATGAAATTAGTAGTAGTTGTTCATTCAATGAAAACAATTAGGAATTAACTATTTGGGGAAAATTTCATAGTTTTGTCTAATAATATGAGTTTAAAATAAGGTTTATCTTTGTGTGACTTGAACATGAGGCAAAAGATATGGAAGGAGTATAACTAGATTTTCGATTGTTTGTAAATATATAGACCCAGAAATGGTAATTTTGTGGCCGATGAACTAAGTTATAAAATATATAGATAAGTGGATTGAAAATCTCATGACACTTGGTATTTTATGAACATGATGGTTGATATTCATTTTTATTTTGTGGCACATATTGAATATTCAGTTTTTTCATATGTATTGTTACAGATTTTGTAAATTTTCTAAAAGAATCTAATATATTTCATTTGATTTCATCACCATTAGGTGTATCCTAAATGGTGGGGAGAATCTGTGTAATTTGTAAATGGGTGATAAATCATATATTCGTTTTCATAGTTGGATCATAGTTCCATTGTCCTGAAATAAGATACTTATTTCAATGTATCCCCATCCGAAATGGGATATTCATCTAGCTGTTACAAAAATGTTAAATGAAATGAAATAACATTTCATGTGTGTATTATTAAAACACGGTATCATAGAGTTTATGATGAAATTAAAAACTTTTCAATAGGTAATGGGAAAACATCAAAATCTAGAAGGTACATTGTAGTCTACTGCTATACATATACAGAAGTGGGATAATATATTGATGTATTTTGTCATTGGACAATCAAAGATGTTATGAAAACATGATGATATATGGTTAGAAGAGGATTGACTTAATAATTTGGGAACCATTATCTCTATTAGAAAATACAACATGGTAGAGGAATTGAAATATATCAATGATGTTTTTAGTTTACATAGACTTCCATATTCGAATGTATCTAAAAGATACCCTACCTCATGTTTTGATTTTGGAAATCAATTCAATAGACTCTTGGAAGTCGACTGACATTATATACAACATATCATCCATAAATAGAAGTATAGTAAGAAAACGATATTTAGACATTTGAATATATTCATATATTATTTTTATGGAATTTTGTGGTTCATTGTAGGATCATATGTATTTGGTTTAATTATCATATTACAAGAGTTATCCGACCAAAATGCGGATGACACCATTTCAGTGTTTTGGTTGTTTTCCTTATCGATCTCCTACATTTTTGGTGGAAAAAAAGATATATATAAATTAATTAACTGTGTATTGTGCATGATACCATGGATAAAATTTAGATTATTCAATAATGACTAGCAGTGGGACAATGTAGAAAAACATCATATGCATATAATTTTCACTGACCATTATATTTTTATGATAGTGACAATGTATTCGTGAAAGTGTCTATAGGATTTGGTATTCTATACATGGGGAAAAATGTATTTTAACACAATAGTATGTGGGAAAATTCATGGTTATAGAATATATTAGAGTTATTATGCACTATTTAGCAATACCTCAGAGGATCAGTGTTGTTCTTAAAATCATTCATGTTTCTCAACTGAAAAAGTATCACTCGGATCCTCAACATGTGATGAACTACAATCATGTTACTCTGGATCCATATGCATATTCTATCCATGAAATGGTATATGTTCTATATTTGATGAAAAATACGATGATATGGAAATATTTATCCATGGTTTGAGTGCTATTAATTCATATTTAGGTTAAAGAGGAATCATGGGAATATGAATGGTTTATGTAAGAGAAATGTCTTGATTGATTCCATCTTCCTAAGGATGGAATGCCTAATGGTGGGAAGTATGTAGAACCCCATATTTGGGGTCCTCCATATTATGATGCACATTCTTTTATTCTATGATTCTTGTATTTCATTATTCTAAAGTGTTAATAATGAGTACAGTTACTAGAATATCAATGAGAAAAATATAAATTTTGTAAAATTTACATGATGTGAAGGTTTCAAAGATGGATGTAGTGAATAAATTGTAATAGGGTAAAAACAATTCAAGTATTTTTAAATATTCACATAATGAAATCAATTATTTTCATGTAATATGTATGTTGGGAAAATTAATACAATTAACATGCTATTTTCGACGAAATTGGTCTCACCATAAATTAAAAATGTGAAAGTGTTTTATACATCAGGTAAATATCAATCCCAACATTATTAGATATGGAAAATGGTTATTTAATTGTACAATACCCTATTATTCTCCATCTGACTCCTATGGAACCCGTAAGTAAATTTTAGTGATTTTTGACCTCCAAAATCCAGTAACATCGAATCAATTTGTGGATGTTTTTGGGGTCAAGGGATAGGGTTCCATTCTCCCTTATCGTGTTGGATATCTTTTTCAGAATTGATTTGAACTATATATCAGTTTTTTACCCATATTTGTTGGTTTGGATTTGTCTTGATGAAATCATCTTGGCTTTTTATAATGGAATGAGTGTTAGAGTTGTAATTTACTGACTCATCATGGATCATTTTGTCTAATCATAACATTGTAGGTGGATTCTCTCCCAGTATACCATTATAGAACATATTGTATTGATCATTTAAAAATAATGTTTCTATTGTATTGGAAATATGTATTTTAATTGATTAGAAAACCCATTTTTATGTAATTTAAAAGGGTGGGGTTTGAAAGATGCAATTTTGTTAAATAAATATTTTCTTGGAAATTTTGTCATAAAAGTGAGGAGTGTGTTCATTTTAAAGTGGGAAATTTAATGGTTAGATGTACCAAGATCAAATAAAAATAATTTGGAATGGGTAATGGTAATAAGTACCACCATTAAATAATAATAATTTAGGATGTATCATGGTTGTAAGTACCACTGTCATCTGGATCACCAAATGATAGCTTGGTGATAGGATGACCCAACACACATGAGTATAGTGAGGTCCATGGTTTCCTGAAATGTGTTTTTGTGTGTGAATGATGGAATTTCTCTCATACCAGACGATGTAAATTTGTTTGGAAATAATATTAAAAAAAAGTTGTTCAACTTGAGGAATGACATCCATAACAGTGCATATTTGAAGATGAAGATGAATAGAGCACAAAACTATCCATATAATATCAATATTTTGAGATATTTATTTCAATAATGAAGAAGAAGTAATATAAGATAAAACTTGTGGACATCACCATCTCTGTACGGATTACATAATCAAATTTTTGAAAAAAGTGGAATACCAAATAATTAAATATTACAATTAGTGGGATGATTTATGGAAAATCCCACTCCTTGGATAGAATAAATTAATGTGTATGTTGCCTCAAAATTAATAATAGGCCCCATGGGATATGTTTTAGTGATAATGAATCAAAATTGACATATTTTGGGATACGGGTACGGTACTTATGATTTTGCCTCATCATTATAAGAAGTGTTGTACAACATCCTTATCATCTTTGGTCCGATCCTGAAAAATGTATTTAATAACATATGGATCAAAATTGACTCATCAATTGTCATACATGTTATTTGAAATGGGGTTGTTCACCTATAATGGCCCCTCAAAACAAGATGGATAGCGTGCATACATCATCTGACAGATCATAATCCTATAATCACCAATGCCTACCGTGAGGTGAATATTGTGGCTGATAGTCTTGCCAATAATGAAGTACGAAACTATGCTGCATTGATGGAGGAACTCCCTCGAGTTCTCATCCCATATCATGAAAAGATTGTAATGAATTCAATTATTTCATAATTTCTTAATTATTTTTTCATGTTTATATATTTTATTTATTTGTTATTTTGACCAATCCATCCTTGTTTTAAAAAAAATTATTCTCCTCCAATGTTATACTAGATGTGATAACATGTTCTTATTTTATTGTTGTTTTATGGGAAGTTATTATGGAAATACAACTGGGTGATATACTCACCGTTATCTTGGATACGTTTTCTCATTTTTAAATATCATCTATTTAGATATGGCGAAGTGTCATGTTTTCCACTTCTCTAGTTGTGTTCATTGATGTCATAGTTTAGTTAATGAAGTTGGATCATTGGAGTTTCTTAATCTTATATTGGGACAATGTCACATTGGTGATGATATCATTATACATGAGTCCAATACATTCTATTTTATTTCCTTTTCATCCATACTCTGATGTTGTTCTGTATTGGTACTATTTTGACTTATTTTTTTTTAATTAGTTTACATCATTTAGTATATCTTGTATATTATTTATCACAAAAAAGGTTGTGTTTGTTATGTGAAAATCATCCACCCACATCCTATCATTCCTTGGGAATTTACATATATCCACTGGAACATTGGGGATGTCACCTAAGAATATTGAAACATTACCTCTTCTCAATCCAATGAGGAGTGGTAGGGTATTTTAGGTTGGAATATTTATCAGTATTATTTCATCTCATTATTTTATCAAGGTCACACTCAGTTCAATTCCATGATAAATAATTTATTCCCACATTTACTGTTGACTTTATTTAAAGTTAACTTTTTTCCTTAATTATCCCACCATTGTGCATCAAATTATTTTAAATTGTATTTTGGTCAAAAGATAAATGTTTGGGGTTTGTTCATCATGTTTGTGGATAATGGATTTCAAACCCATTTTATCCCACATTCATTACATGAAACTTCATTGTCCTGTGGATCGAGGAATCCCAAGTATATTATAATTGAGAACTTGTTATTCTACAAAACTGATCAATACTATGTTGAGGTTTGAAAACGAGGGTGTTATCATGGGGCAATTAAAATTGAGGACAATAGGAGATAGACCCGATTAGACTGAGGATCTCTTCTACCTATTTTGGAATGCAGCGGTGATTGTTTAGCTCAACGATAGTTTTTTCAAGAATATTGGAACCCGGTTCTCAGAAATAAATAACAGAACAGTTTTTAAATACTAATATCTTTTATTCAATAGAAGATAAATATTTATAGCTTATAAGACAACCCTAGGATTCACCTATGCTTTTTGGAAATTTGTAGGTGACATGGTGTTTAATCATGAACTTCACTATGTGTGGGACCCTTAGGTGGAGCTAGGGTTTCCCTGGAGAAGATAATGATCACGTGTTTTATGTTTTTT
The DNA here is from genome assembly GCA_963277665.1 of Viscum album. Classification (NCBI taxonomy): domain Eukaryota; kingdom Viridiplantae; phylum Streptophyta; class Magnoliopsida; order Santalales; family Viscaceae; genus Viscum; species Viscum album. Next base: position 665,714,162 of record OY728165.1, on the reverse strand, counting down.
ACCATGTCATGTTACCATCCCTTTGAGGATCAGCATGTAACCTGAGGTGTACATATGGTTACACGGTCATGTACAAGGGGTGGTACATGAGGTGTCCGGGAGTATATGACCACATACAAATAGAATACGTGGGATGTAAGAATAACTCTGAATGTTGTTTTCCATTTTTTACATGCTTTTTATATGGATATATATATGTTTTGTGATGATGTACCACACATGCATACCAGTGTATGTGAAAACACACCATATTCTGCCAATACACAATATGTACCAACTAGGAAGGCGTTTAGAGCCCTAAGTTTCATCAGGTGGGACAAGTATTGGTAGATTGTGTTCCCTTGGTCCATATCTTTGAGTATATAGTGAGTAATTATATCCAGATATCTGGATTACAATCCCCTTTGAAGGATGAGTAACAGATAGAGTTTTTGGTGTCCCTCCATGAGATTAGAGTGTGATCTTCTATCGTATATTCATACACAATATGTGGGGTTCATGGAATCGACGTGACCTTCATGGATAGGGTGTTGACCCTCCGTCTATAATATCATTTCATTAGGGTTTTTAATATAATTTTTATAAAATCCACCACCTATAGGGTTGATCAATATTATGTATTTGGCCTCCCCTAGTGGTATATGGTCTGATTCCGTATTTGAGTATAAAGTCTATCATACACCAGCGATTTTTCTTGTGTAGGTCCCAATGATCATGAACTCACTGATGAGTGTCTATAATGATATCCTAGATCATGGAGTGGGTTCTATAGAATGAGAATTTCCTAGAATCATTGAGTATAATCTTGTGACTAGAATTTTGGTTGAGACCAACTAGAGTTGAATGGTCATTCTTGAGTATACATGGGTTTTTATTTTATGGCTATATCCTTTTCATGTGGTAGATATTACTAATTATATGAGTATAGTGTTTATGTTATATCCCACATGGTATTATTTTACTCACCCCTTCATTGGATATCTCTTAATTTCCCATGTCTTACATAGATTAAGAACCACCTAATGGTGTCCTAGGAAGACATGGAGTGGGTGCGGAATAGCTTGGGCTACAAAAACTAAGGTGTTTTCCTGGTGGTGAAATTTGATAGTAGTCTTCACCTTCTGAGTCTATGGGACACTCTATAGTTTCTTATTGGGATTGTATTTGTCCCTTTTATCGCTTTCAGTACATAATGTTTTTACTCTGATTGTGGGATTATAGACGTTTGGATTCATTTGTTTAAATGGTTTTATATTTCTGCATTGTTAGGGCTGAGATATGCGTACAAATGTGATTTTTAATTTTAAAAATAACTCCCATGTGTAGGATATTTCTAATCGGCACTGGGTTCCAACCCCTGGCCTATTAGAGGTGTCATGGGGTAGTCATAATTCGGTACCCATTGGGTCGGGTCATGACATATTAACTAAAATTGAATACTAATTTCAAAATTTTCACATGATCATTATTTATTTAATAATTAAAAGTTCTAAAAATCCATAATGTTATACGTGGGATTATATATTAGATTTATAATTTATATAATTTTTGAATCACCTTTGGAATACTAATTCCAAAGATAGTATCTTTGAGAAATTCATCATATACTTACAAGAATATGTAAATTTTAAAAAATGATATATTATTCAGTTTTTTATATTTCATATAAATAATTTTTAGATTGATATGAGATTATTTCAATTACATTATTGTATAAATTAAATTTTTTTAATTTTTTAAAAATATATTTGTGGTATAAGAGAATAATCTTGATCTGTTTTAAGGAAATCTAAATTTTATAGTACATTATATAAATTTTAATGGTGATCGACGTGAAAATAGATGATATAAGAATATCATATGATGTTATGTCAAATTGTATACTTTAGTTCCGTGATCATGATAATATAAAAAAAAAATTTTAAAATCCCTAACTATAATATTTTGGTTGATGTATGATAATGTTGAGAATCACAATTTAAAATAACTATATTGATACTATAGAGATGTTTTTTTTAAACATGTATTTTAAATATTAATCATATCATTATTTTGATAATACTTTCTAGGATGTAGAATGTGGATAATGGAAGTATATTTTTTAAGAATATATTCAAAAATTATATCATTATATATTTTAATATTTACATTGCCTTATAAAATATTAATTTAATTGATATTATATATGATTTACTAGGTTAATGTGTAGTTTTTTGGGAAAAAAATCCCAAAAATTGAATTTTTTTATATTAAAACTGTGGAATATGTTTCATAAAAAAACAAAGATAATGGCAGAGGGAATGTTTTTGAGATACAAAACCTAAAAAAATGTAACTTTCTATATGAATTTGGAAGGGTCCTGCTCAATAAAAGAAGTGAAATTTTTATTTTGAGTGTAATTAAAAGAAATTAATATATAAAATATATTTCTTCATATACAAATCATTAAAAGTTTATTATATATTCATCATTAATTCATTCATGTTTTTCACTGAATTCATATTCATTGATAGCTTTTTACATTAGAATTTTCAATCATTATATACTTTTGTTAATATCACCTATATATGAGTATCATTCAAGAACTCATCTATAATTTTTTACCAACACTATAAAAATTTTAAAATTATATTAGGGACATATTATTGATATGTGATTTTCAATTTATCTCCCAATTGTATTCTAGATTATTGAAGAATGTGTCTTCACATTTTGTGACCGTAGTCCTTGATTGGTAATCAATCCTTCATTGTCTATGTTAAGAATATTTTATTATAATGTAGTCTCTAATTATTGTTGAAAATTCTAAACAACAATAATTTTATTCTTATTCACAAGAACTATTATATCTTTGACACAATGATTTTTGTTAGTAGTAATTAAATTATTTTTAATTTTAAAAATTTAAATATCATCAAATTGAATTACTTTTATAAATAATAATTTCATATAATATATATGGATCAAGAAGATTTAATTTAATATATATATATATATATATATTATTGATTTTATATAAAACATGCAATTAATATATATGATGAAATCATAATATATTTCAGGTAAATGGTCATTAAACAATGTTTTCAATTTCAAATTTATTATCATCATGTAAAATAAATTCATAAAGTGTTTAGTGAATAGATATATGAATTTTTAAAATGTTCCATATTGAAATTTATAAAATATATATTTAAATATTTATTAACTATTAAAATATTAATAAACATGAATCTTTTAAGTTATATATATTATTATAATTAAGTTAACAATTAGAAAAACCTTCATAAAATTGAAAACCATATATTTAAATATATTTATTATTAGTACAATAGAAAAATTTAAATTCATATAAATAAATATAGTTTTTTCCAATTATTACACTAATGAATGGATTAATTATAATTATTTATAGAGACATTGATATAAAATTATAGGGAAACAGAAATCACTCTTTTGTAATTAAATATGGATTGTTGGAGTTATTTTCAAACATACCACTATTCATCATATTTTCTCTTAGTTTAGAAATATGGTTGATTTATATGTATCATGTTATATATAATAATGTGTAAAACATTAGGTTCATATTCATTTAATAATTTATAAGAAATAATATTATTTACAATTTTCATGGGAAATTGTGTATATGTAATTAATATTATAATTAATGTTTACCATATATGAACTTTGGAAATAATTAATTATTTAAGGAATAATGTTTTAAAATTATTGGAACATTTTTTTTTTATTATCATGAAATTTGTTATTTTATTTATTATAAGTAATAATATAAATTAATAATTAATGTAATGAAAATTAATTATGTTTATATAAATTATTGATGGTGAAACTATTTAAAACCCATAAAATTACCAAACTATTATATTCTTCTCAAAATGAGATACATATAAATCATTTATCACTTTATAAGGCACACAAAAAAATTATGGTCTTATAGATTTACATGTTTTACATAAGTATCATATGGGTTAAACAATCTATTTGGTACTTCTACTTGATGTAAACATTGATTAATATTTTTTTCGATTACTATAATAATTAGGTTCCCCAATAAATATTTTTAGGTTAATTAGTAGGATATATTTATTATATGGAATTTTCTCCCAAATGTTATTGAGTTATATATATCATAACTTTATTGATGATGGTTATAAATATCGATTTGAATAATGATTAAAAAATTATAAATCAATTCCTAGATAGAATATGGATTATAGTATTCAAATAATTATAATGTAAAATGAGGTGGAAGTTATCATATGAGTAAATTCAATAAATGTCCATATCAAACGAATTATTAACATTTTTATGATATATTTGATGATTTTGGTGCATATTAGATTGTTAAGGAATATAAATTATTAACTATATTTTTGAATTTAAAAAAAAATCATAAATGAAGTAATGTTATTAACTGGCATTAAGACACATCAATCATTAGTAAACCATAAGTGGTTATTTTTCTAATTGAGGAACCACATTTTAAACAATTTTGCAATATTAATTCTATGAAAGAAGAAATAATGTATATAGTGAACATAAGAATAATTTTGGTAATATTTTAATGTATATGATTTATTTCACAGAAACTATGTTACAGAATTAGTATGAATGTAATGGCGAAATACAGATATTGTATAACCTAAAAATGATCTATAATAGGAAAGTATGGATTGTGATGTCTGATTGTATACATGATCTATTTTAAGGAAAGATGATGGAAGGAGACATTAGTTTCTAAAATGTCCAAAATTTCAATCAATATATGAGCGACTTATATTCATTCTGTCTAGAATTATTAATATATCTAGCTACTAAAATGATTTTTAAATAGTTTCCTTTTATATATTTTCAATCCATTATTAAATGAATCATTAATTAGATAATATAAATAATACCATATATAATCAATGTGGTTATCATTTTTGATAATGAAATGAGGTTGTATAGCTAGAAATACATTATAATAGTGAAAATGGATAAGGGTGAATGTTTTTATATAAAATTATAATTTAGAACCACTAAAAATAATAATAAATCATATTTAATTGAAATGGAATTCTTGTGTCACTTGAGTGGGGAATTATTTCGGTTATAGAAAGGTTTGATTCTATATGAAAAATCACTCTATGTATTTACTTGAGATATGAAATCACCAGATCTTTTAAATCTGAATTTATCCACATGGATTATTTTGTGGTTTTGGTTATTGATATTTTAGATAAAAGAATCATTAAGGAAGAATACTAAGTTCTTATGAATTTGTTGCAACCCTGGTCTAATCACCATATTTGTAAATGCATCCTTGTGACAATATTCATTCCTCCTTATATACAATAGTATGCTAACTTATATAGTGTGACTAATATATATAATTGGGAAACTATATAATTAAATTTTAGATATATTAGAGTAAAATAAATTATATAATAATAAAAAATAGATATTATCCTACGGAATTAACCATGATGGAGGCCAATAGATAATAATATCACTTTTAATATGAAACATTTTAAAAATAATTAGTACATATATGTGAAAATAATCATCAACAAGATCCTGAAGATCAATAAAACGATATAGGACCCACCCCCTCCTATGGATCCCTGACCATAATGTTTGTGAATTTAATATGATACATGTGAATGGTGTGAGTAATATAAAATAGTAGGAAACATTTGATTACTCATAAGAATAAGTGTAATAGTCATCTAAAAGATTATATACATAATAATAATAAATGGTAAATAATAATTTCACACTTATTATATCATTGGGTGCTAATGATGGAGCCTTGAACATATTACATACATTCTAATACATAAAAAATATAGAGTGTAACATTGAGTAATAATGATTCCTAACCCACATCCTCTTAGGTTGGAGCTGGAGCACATTAGATCTCAATCCCCCCTAACATGAGTGTTTGGGGAAAGAATAGTTCCCAACCCACCTCACATTGACAGATTCAAAACCTTATAGATACAAAAATTTGTCCCATTTGGTATTTGGTACACATCAGCAATCTACCCTCCACATATGGGAAAGAGAACACATTAATTCCCAACCATAATTTCATTACCAAAGTTAACATACACTATTAATAAATCACAAATCATGTTTCAAATATATCATAATTAAACTAACACAAAACCATTGAATATACCCATCGAATCTATATAGGTAACCCACATATCCACAAATAGACACCCATTTTTACCAGTAATGCATGGACATATCACCCACACTCTATATCCGCTTCATAGGGTCAGGAAAGTGTTATCAATGACTGATATGAAAAGAATATTACAAACTAATTTTATAGATAGATATAATATTTCAAAAATATCAAGGTTTAATTCTATGTAATCTAATCAATTATGAAGTAAATCCAAATCTATGGGGTGACCCACATCGATATAGACCAATGATCTGACATTGATATCCAAAATGTTTTTATCACTCGAGTGCACAAACCCTAATGAATGACAATCAATACAACATTACATATAATTTATATCAATATATATACATTTTATCTCTTAACTAATGGTTTACACCTTTGTAATAATCTATTTTATTAAATATTAATCAACTAAAAATCTAAAATTATCACCCTAAACTATGTATTTCGATTTTATTTTAATGAAACAATGAAATAATGGATGAACGAAACACAGTTGTATCATATAAACCTATAAATGACTAATAGTTACTCATGAAAAACTTTTTACTACAAAAGAACAATAAATGTGGGTAGAGGTTCTCAAAATGGTAATGGGATGCCTCTAATTTCTTTTAGTCATAAAATGGATGCAGAGTACTATAAAAGATCCATGGGAGTCAACGGTAAGTTACCAAATATATTATTTTTTAAACCCTTCCCAGTGAGTATTTTTCTACTCAAAAAGGATGTTCATTTTTCAACTAGATGTGTCTTGGTGTGACTCTACCCACCTTAGATTTTTAAATGAATAAACCTTGAAATTCATCAAATGACACCCCATGCATATGGGCATACCCATGAACAAAACGCATCACATCACATCCAACACAATAAATGAAATATTGTATATTTATTGGTCATTTTATGGGATTACTAGTGGTTTCATTTTCTATAAAATTATTTCACAGTTGTATTTTAAGGATTTCATAGATTGAAATGTCCCAAAATATTTCATGGTATTTTTCAAAAATATTCCTCAATTGATATTGAAGTGGTTATAAATTTTTTAAATAATTACATTTTTTAAATGTTTTTGTATTATTTATTAATGATATCATATATATTACATAATTAATAAAATATTTATTATTTATTATTTAATATTTAATATTTATTCACTTATTTATATATGTTTCCATTCATCAATTGATCACATAATGTTATATGGTTAAATTTTAACAACATACCTCTTTGTTATTCCACAGTAATATTACAAAGCTAATAATATCTTCATGAGGTGAGTATATAGTATTTAATATTATAAGGACTCAACATTAAACATTACATAATCTAGTTAATTAAACTATAATACACTTATTACATTACCAAATATCTTTTCAATTTAGATTATTAAATGATTATGTCATAAAACATACATGACAACAGGCAAGCATAAAAATTTGATACTACTAAAAGAGTATCCATTCCATCCATTATACCTATGTTTTTTAACAAAACATGAATTCATATCATGAAAAATCCTCACAATATTCATCTAGGATTATTATTTTTTATTAACCATCCTTAAATAATGTGAAAAAAATAAAACCATTGATTAGAACCAAAAGATCATTATAGAACATAAAAAATAGAGAAACAATTAGTCCATGAATAATTATAAACATATAAAATCATTTAAAAAAAGACACACTTTATGCCCATAAATTATCATATACATAATTTGTGAAACCAATAGGTTTCCATAAAACCTAGAAGAAAAAAATAAAACCATAAAGGTAACATGGGGAGTTTATTACATAATATTTTAACCCTAATAGATACCATATTATTTTTAACTCTTATTACTACCATAAAATTTTTCCATCATCGCTACCTTTTTGGGTAACGATCACAGTTACACATAAAGTAACCATGTGGTCAACCTCAAACCTAATGATACCCAATGCATTAGATGGACATATTGGTACCACCATAAATCATAAAAAATTTACAAGAAATAAAATATAATTATAAAATATAAATATATTCATCAAAAAAACATTCATTTTTATTTTTTTGAAAATTAAAATTTTAAGGATTTTATTTATTTAAAAGTCCCTTACCATGGGTTTCACATTCATAAATAATGTTCAAACCTCATGTATAATGGTTTATTGAGTGTAATTATTTTATTTCATAACTATAAAAATTTGAATACTACCTTATAAGACCATATTATTACAATTATCCACCCATTTATTAATAATATTTTATTTTTTCCATTCTTTAAGGTGTGTTATTTACATGGTTTCTATGGTCAGTTTATTATTGTTTTCCCTGTTGAATTTTGTAAAAACTCTAGATGTGGAATGAAATGAAATTAATCTGATAATGTCATGAACCGGAGCTAGTTTCCATCAAACCAGCACCAAAACCGGCTCATGCCAAGGTCCTAAGGGCGTTCCCGATCCCCACAGGCAGGCACAAGTGTCGGGGTATAATATAATGATAATTGGGAATGATTTACCTAATTTTATAAAGATTAAACTATAAACAAACTCAATAAAACAAATCTGAATTTTTCAACTAGACCCGTATTTTGAAAAATTTCCGAACTAAATTACAAAATTTAAAACTATGATTGAAGACCATTAAAAAGGTGAAAACCAAATAAGGACTTCCCATGACCCCTCATAGAACGGGGCACCACCCTTAAGCCATCCCCATAAGACTTCACCACAAAGGACATTCCAGAAACCCGATCCACTATAACTAAAAACAATTCCAAACCTACAACAATCAAAATAACCAAGTCTACTTACACCCAATGGTGTATGTAGGGTGTGATCCAAAGCCCAATATGATATCGCCACTAACAGATTCCATGTGATAACAATTTAATGATGAAAATCATGCATGTTTTCAAAAAAATGAGATTCTAGTTAAAATTTCTAAAATATGCAACATTAAATAAAAAAAGTATTGAGGTGGGCTAATTTAAAAATTAAAAACATTTAAAATATACACTGTAGCTACTGAATTTTCCAGCATCTCATACCGTATGCCTACGGTAAGCACAAAATATCCAGTGATCACAAGCAATGGGAAATAACCCCTAGGTACTAGCTAGCTGTGGGTCCCAAGTACCTCGTATCTCGATATGAGTAACCATCACAAATATCTATTTTCATGCACGATCCACTAGTAGGGAACATATCCATAACCAAGTGGTCCCTAATAATCATAATCATTGTTTATTTAGTGTTGTAAGTGTTAATTTTGCTATGTGAAACTAAGGACAAACCCCACGGATTCACTAGGATACTAGTACACGAGCACCCACCTAGATACCCAGGTTTTCCCTTTGTGCTCAAACAAGTTCAAAAATTCAATTAATATACTTTTCAGATGAAATTATCAATCCCATATCATAAAATCACAAAACATCCCACATTTATACTACACAAATAACAAAATTCAACTTTTCATTCAGATTGATTTTGAAATCAGACTGACACCGAAATACCCCATGACACTTTTCAGATTTCATTAACAATTCAAAAATTCTATTAAACATTTATATAAAACCATTAAAATATATTAAAACCCTCATAAAAGAACTCTCACTTGTTACATAATACCTTTTTAACCTTCAAAATAATTTTTTCATAAAACTTACACGAAACATCCCACAAACAAGTTTCGCTCCAACATCAAAATTTATTAAAAAAATTCAGAAATTTGCAAAACATTATAAAAATGTTTGACATCTTAAAACCTCACTTAACCATTAAAAACCAATTAATAGGTGAACACACATAGCAAACAGTACAAAATCACCTTTTTCCCACTTTGTTTGACCAACTAAAACATTTTCATTTTTCATAAAAAGAAACCAAGTGGTGTAAATATATCTTTCACACAAAACCCATTTCAAAACCACCATTTAATACCAAAAACCAAACCAATTCCTATCCAAAACAGAATTGGAATCCCTAATATGTTTATAAAACAACTTTCAGGTTTTATAAAATCAACTTGTGTAATACTACAAAAGATAAAAATGAAAACATGCATTTTCATAAAATGCTCTCAAGATGTATAACAATGTTTAACACATAAAAACTATTCAAAACCCCTCTTTTTCGGAAAAAATGACACTAATACATTAAAAACCCGAATTGGAAGTCCAAAAATTATTTTTTAAACCAATTACATATGTTGTAAAATACACCCAAATAATACCCCATGAGTAACACATTAAAACACCCAATTTCAAGTAAAAATGCAAATATAAAATTGAACTCTGAACTAAATCAATCATAAATAGATTTCAAACCACACCCAACATATTAGGAATATGAAAAATGAATAAATACATCATGCTAACTCATCAATAATTTTTTACACATGGAACCACCTACTGAAAGTGTCGAATCCCTCAAAACATGGTGCGAAACATCAACTGCACCACCGCGACATCACAAGGATGATAAATCCAGCCCTATACAACAATATTTAACCAAAAAGACACCAAATAAAACCATATGTTCGAAACCTTACTTTTTTACATTTTAGAACATAATGAAAGTGGGAGGAAACCCTAAGGAGAATGGAGAAATTGAAGAGAGAAACTCTTACTCAAAACAATTTTGAATAAAACGACCCAAAATCCACCAGAAGGTGAATTTGAGAACAATAAACCATTCAATTTAACTTCTAAAAATTATTATGAGATCATGTAGGAACTAGAATTGGGGACAAAGAGTAATAATTGAGAGAGTTGTGATGGAAATAACTTACCTACTCAAAGCTGCCCGATTTTAGAAACCCTAAAAATATCAGCACTCAATCGTGATGCAAACGAGCATCAAAGAGGGGGGAAAGGAAATGGGAGCGCTCCTAGGCTTCTTAGAGTCTATAGGGAGGTTTAATCACCTAATAAATCAATATAATGAATATGATATTAAAAAATTAAAAATTAAAATTAAAACTCGAAAATGGGCTTTCAGTTTGGCCCAATTCTTTAATAAAAACCCAAATTCCCCATGATTATATATTTATAAAAACCCCAAATTTAAATTCTGGGGTTAATAGGTCAGGGGAGGCCAAGTAGGAATTTTAATGTATAAAAAATGTTGAAAAATGAATGAGTTATAAAAGAAACAAAATTTATTTTAAATCTGGAATTAGGCTCACTGTTTGGCCCAATTCATGAAAACTCACCCATTCATCCAAAAAATCTAGGGAAACTCAGAAAACAAAGGATGAATGGAAAATAAATTAAAAATTACTTTAAAATAAGCTATAAATGTGAAAATTCTCCCCGCCTTGATCAATTTCCACCATGTAAAGTCACAACAAGTTCAACGCAACAACCAATCCCAACTGAGAAACCAACTGGTACTGCCTTGCCAGGATTCTCCCCCAAAGGCCAAAACACCTCCTATGATAAATTAAGGATTAATCTCTCAACAAAAACATACACCAAATTCCTGATATGATAAATCACATACATACTTTATCTCAAAATAATACTCCTCAAACACTATCCGAACAAGACTCAAGCAATTCACCCAAACGAACAACAACTTTGAACCTTACATTATCTAAACCATTGGAACTCTCCAGTCCCAACATTTACTCAAGAAAGATGTTGGTAGTTAGATAGATCTGAACGATAATATATACACCAATCCAATACCATTGATAAATCTATGTTACTGGTATTGGGGGATACAAATACACACCCCACTATAAGAGACACCAAATATTTTTTTCCGATACAAAATCATGACACTAATAGGGGGAGGCCTGAACGGAATCCCAGGTACATAGGGTAGTATTCCATTCAAAATTTCTGAAGTAACCTGCATGAGAGTCATATTCATTATCCCTACCATAATAACCAACAATCTTAACCGACCAGCTTGGGCTGGCATAGAAAAAACAAAAAATTTCATGATTTGGGAAGGTCGCATGGTTAGTCCGCACAGTTTGTGAAACTATGAACTAACTGTACTGATCAATCATATTGGATGGATTCTTGGAATACAATCTCTCTTAATCATTCACAAACCACATGCTCAGCCTATCTAGACAAATTTCCAACCATTCTGTAAAGACTCAATGGAAACCAATGGGGGTGGGAATGACATTGGGCGATGGCATGGGTACAAGGCCCTCTACCTATTTCCACCAAACGTGAACAACATAAGAAAGATAATGATACTAGAGGTTTAAAATCTTCCTCTATTTCATATTTAGGATAAGACATTGTAAAAGGGTTCAATTGACCCTGTGATTTCCCCTGACAAGGCCCTCAAATGATTGAAGCATCTTCAGCCTCGCAGTTAGTCTTTGGAAACCCAATGAATGAGATTTCATCTTTCGGTGCCACCAAAATCTACTCTGCAATCCCAGATAAGTCTTCCAGACATAATAATTTCCAAAATCACTTTACCCTATCCCGATATTTTACAGAAACAAGGGAAATGACGAGGCACTCACATCACACCTTGTTTATTCGAGTGAGAAACTATACAAGTAAATAACACCTATAATCACCTTCCTCTAAAATGGTAGATTTTCATATTTTCCAAGGGAGACATTCTCCCAACATAAAGAGACTCTCAGAGGATTGCATGAGTTTAACCTTTAAAGTCAATTGAGTGCACGAAATCACAAGGTTTCACCGAACATGACCATTTCGATTGATATAAACAATGCATGAAGTGATAACTTATACAACATCCCCAAACAACACACAATTATAGAATGTGGCCACAATATCCTCTCATGATCGGATTTTCCACAGTAGTAGTTTATTGTGAACTCTTTCTTCGAAGATTCTACGATGGATAGAGAGCACCTCGTAGACACCATCCAGATACTCATCCATGCTAAAAACCCTGGACCACTTCCACCTTCGGAAAATAAGGATACATAAGATGCTAAGGTCTCTTTAAACCTTCCATGATCACTCTCCCACTACAAGAGGATACAGAAAACTATGAAAGGAAATGATGTAGACTCAATCTAAAAATCTGATGAAAAGGATTCCTTATATTGATCAACTAGAGGGTCTTTGAATGGAGAAACAATCCAGGTTGCACTTCAGTTGTTAACTATCCCTTAATGGGGAATACCTTAACAAATGATTAAACCTATGGACCCAACCAAGATGGTCCATTGGTCAAGATATACCATAAACTAGATACAATCACATGAAATGAAACACCGTAAATATTCCCAAACCATTTCTCAGCAGAGACCACTAACCGGTCCTTCAACACAACTTACCGACCAAACACAAACCCAAAACACAATAAAAACTGGAGGGGTTCTTGGGCTCAAAAAATCCCACAACATCAAATTTTCAAAAACCCATAATACAAACCATCCCAAACTATTCATCAAGACAACATGCTTTTCTTTAAAACCATTTCTTGGAAAACAAACGGTTCAACGGTAAGCGTATCCAGGAATGGTACCCCATGGGCCTCACACATGCATGTTATTTTGCCACACCGGGCACCCTCCTCATATCAGTCCTAGCACTCAGCCAGTCATGCCATCAACCATCCATCATCCCATATAACCCTGTTCATGCAGTCACTCATGGAAATACCAAAGGATAATAAAAATATTATTTCCACTTTTCAAAACCAAAATGGTCTACCAACACATCATTCTTATCAAAACTGCTAACCAGGAGATCGAACCCAAATTACCGCATTAAAAAAACATTTTAGAAAGGCACAATAATTCCCCTGAAAACTCACTTTCATGTTATTTACATCAATTTCAAAACATCTCATCCAATTAAAACACCTTTCAATTGTTTAGAAAACTCTATTGGAAACAATTTTTCGAAACCAACTTCAATATAGTTTCTACATTCAAAAGAGGTGTAAGAACACAATTTTCCATTTCAAAATTATTTTGAATATTCAGTTCCACCATTTTATAAATCAAACCATTCCATATTTATTTTAAAATAATTTTACAAAAACATTACACTTCATAAAACCAAGTCACTTTAAAACTAATGTTCCAAGATTTAAAAACAAAAGAACACCAGACAATGCTAGAGGAAAATAGTTTCAGTGGGTGACATGGAAATATGGTTGGAAGCCACATTCAAATCACTTCACTATCACAGAGAGTTTTCTAGGGAATATCCCCATCTCCAAATGGCTTTCCAGGCCCTGTGAGCTCACTGAGACCATTAACCCATCTCTATTTTCATTTCCCCAACTCATCAATAAATCATGAAAACCAAAGGACTTTGAATGGTCTTGACTTCGCTTAGAGAGTTGAATCCCATCATGAGGTGTGGTGATTATCCACACTACTCATAACCAAAATTCTATGTCTCGTCAATACTAACTCTTGAATATCCTGACTGTTTCCCAATTAACATGATCCATAGAGAGTGAACCTTCACTGATACTGTTTTGTCACGAAATGGAGCAGGTCTCCATCAAAACAACACCAAACCCGTCTCATTCCAAGGCCTGAAATGTGTTCCTGATCCCCACTAGTTGGAACAAGTTCCTGGGTATCATATATTGATAATTTGGAACACATTACCTAATTTTATAAACATTAAACTACAATCAAACTCAATTAATCAAATCTGAATTTTTCAACTAAAACCGTCATTTAAAAATTTTTTAACATAATTATATAAGTTAAAACTATGTTTAAATACCATTAAAATTGTAAAAAACCAAATAAAGATATCCCATGACCCCTCATTGCATGCGGCACATCCCTCAAGCCATCTCCACAATACTTCACCACCATGGACCTACTGGAAACCCGAACCACTAGAACTAAAAACTATACCCAACCTGAATCAAAAGAAATAACCAACTATACTTACACCCAATGGTGTAAGTAGGGTGTGAACCAAATACCAATAGGATACCACCACTAACAGATTCCATGTGATAAACATTTAATAACGAAAAGCATGCTTGTTTTAAAAAACATGAGATGCTAGTTAAAATTCTTAAAAGATGCAACATTAAATAAAAACAGTTTGCAGGTGGGATAATTTAAAGAATAAAAGAATTTAAAATAAATACCATAGATACTAAATTTTCCAGCCTCGCATACCGTATGCCGATGGTAGGCACAAAATATCTAGTGAGAACAAGCAATGGAAAATAACACCTAGGCACTAGCTAGGTGTGGGTCCCAGGTACCTCGTATCTCGGTGAGAGTAACCATCACAAATATCCATTCTCGTCCATGATCCATTTGTAGGTAACATACTCATAACCTATTGGTCCCCTATAATAATCATCATAGATTATTTAGAGTTGAAAGTGTCAATCATTCTAAGTGAAACTTAGGCCAAACCCCATGGATTCAATAGCATACTAGTACACGTCCACCGACCTAGATACCCGGGTTTTCCCATTGTGCTCAAACAAAATCAACAAGTCAATGAATATACTTTTCAAATGAAAATATCATTTCCATATCATAAATTCACAAAACATCCCACATGTATACAACACAAGTAACAGAAGTCCACTTTTCATTCAGATTGATTTTGAAATCCAACTCACACCAAAATATCCCACAACACTTTTCACATTTCTTTATGACATCCACAAATCCATTTATCAATTATATAAAACCATTAAAATATATTAAAACTCTCATAAAACGCCACTCACTTCTTACATAATACCCTTTTTACCTACAAAATCATTTTATCATTAAACATACACGAAACAGCCCACAAACAAGTTCTGCTCCAACATCACAATTTGTTAAAACATTTCAGAAATTTATAAAACATTATAAAAATTGTTGACATCATAAAACCTCACATCACCATTAAAAACCCCTTAATAGGTGAACACACATTCCAAATAGTACAAATTAACCCTTTTCCAACTTTGTTTGACCAACTAATATATTTTCAATTTTCAAAAAAAGAACCCAAGTGGTGTTAATATATCTTGCACACAAAACCCATTTAGAAACCACCCTTTAAGACGAAAAACCAAACCAATTACTATCCAAAACAGATATGGAATCCCTAGAGACATTTATAAAACCACTTTCAAGTTTTATCAAATCACCTTGAATAATACTACAAAAGATACAAATGAAAACACACATTTTCATAAAATGCTCTCAAGAAGTATAACAATTTTTTACACATAAAACCTATTCAAAAACACTATTTTAGGCCAACATGATAGTAATACATTACCCAACCATAACTGTAAGTCCAAACAAGATTTAATAAACCAATTCCCTAAGTTATAAAATACACCCAAATAATTCCCCACAAGTAACACATTAAAACAACCAATTTCATGTTAAAATGAAAATATAAAATTGAGCACTTCACTAAATCAATCATAAAGAGCTTTAAAAACACACCCAACATATGAGGAATATTAAAAATGACTAAATACATCATTATAACTCATCATTAATTGTTTACACATGGAACCACCTACCAGATGTGTCGAATCACTCAAAACATGGTGCGAAACATCAACCGTACCACCGCTGCATCACAGGGATGATAAATCCAGCCCTAGACGACAGTATTTAACAAAAATGACACAAAATCAAAACATATGTTTGAAACCTAACTTCTAGAAATTTTAGAACCTAATGAAAGAAGGAGTAAACCCGAAGGAAAATGAACAAATTGAAGAGAGAAACACATACTCAATACAATCATGAATAAAATGACCCAAAATCAACTAGAATCAGAATTTGAGAACTTCCAACCATTAAAGGGATGTTTGAAAAATGATTATGAGATCATGTATGAACTAGAATGGGTGGAAAAGGGTAATAATTGAGAGATTTATTATGGAAATAACTTACCTCCTCAAATCTGCCAGAATTTAGAAACACTAAGAATTTCAGCACTCAATCGCGATGCAAACAAGGTCCAAATATGATGGAAAGGAAATGGGAGCATGCCTATGCTACATAGGGTTGAGAGGGAGGTGAAATCACCGGAAAAACCTTATAATGAAAACTTTATTAAAAAAATTATAGAAACAATTTAAAACAGGAAAATGGGCTCTCGGGTAGGACAATTCTTAATGAAAAACAAAAAACCCCCATGATTATGGATTTATAAAGGCACCAAATTTAAATGATGGTGTTAAATGGTCAGGGGAGGACTATTAGGAATTTTAATGGATAAAAAATTTTGAAAAATGAATGAGTTATAATGGAAACAAAATTTATTTTAAATCTGGAATTGGGCTCACAGTTTGGCTCAATTGATGAAAACTCACCCATTCCTCCAAAAAAGTAAGGGAAACCCCCAAAACAAAGGATGAATGGAAAATAAATTAAAACAACATTAAAATAATTATGTATGTGACAGAGTTAATAATTTTAAATGATATAATATATAATTTCTTATAATATTATGATGAAACATTAGATAAAACATTAATGAAAATATTTTAATTTATTTTTGCAGTTTTTATGACAATCATAAACTTATATAATTTTATTAAATATCATGTTTACATATTTGTTAAATAATATTATATAACATATAATATGAATAAAAAAATATTATTTTACATTAATAATGGTTTTAGGACTAGTCTCGAATGTGGTAATGAAAAATGAAAATGTATCGTACATGATGGTGCTAAATGAACATATCACGGACGATGTTTTAATTTTTAAAATAAAAGGGAGAGGACCCGGATTTTGATGATGAAATTTTCTATAAGCATGTAAAAATATTATTATATATAATATAATAGATTTTTCATGAAACATGGTTAATCTTATGTGAATAGAGAAGAAAAAATAAATGAAGTTAATAGAAAATAAAATCAAAATAAAGGAGGATTTTACCTCTTTAAATATTTTCCTTGAGAACCTCCGTATGGCACTTGGTTTTGGCCTTTTGGTGAGATGAGTAGGTATTGGTCATTGATAATATTATTGGGAATATAATTCATATTAAATTATACAATCTACAATACTTTGGTTTGTGAGAAGAAGATGTGGTGCGAGGTTGAGTTTATAGTGGATTATAGGAGTGTTTTTTATTATTTTATTCATTAGTTTGTTATTTTGGATCAATATTATGAGTGGATAGAATTTTAACACTATATATATTAGAATAATGAAGGATTTTTTGATATAATAGGATTATATCATCCATACATCATCTATGACTCAATATTTCATGTATTTGTTAAGTACAAAAAATTCCCTTATTTCACTATTCTCCCTAAATTCAAGAATTTTAGAAAAATCCCAAAAATTATGCAATATCCATTTCTAAACATCTAGAATTTAAAATGAACCTTATTTTATGAAAAATAATTTCTAAATATGAGTAATGTATGTTTTAATTAAAATCATCATTTATTAAAACATATACTGCTTTTAAAATTACAACTAATTTGACAAAACATTGAAGAAATAATTAATATTTCCTAAAATTTTCTATTACTCATATGACAGTAAAAACAATTTCTGATTCTATATTATGGAAATAAATTTTTCTTTTAAATCATATAAATAATTATAATATTATAAATAACTATTTGTGTTTTATAAAAAATACCAACACAAAATTTGTCATTTTTAAAAAATATATTTACTAATTATTTGATATAATTATATAATATTTTCATTTATATGATGGAAATTTTTTACACATTATTAGTTGAGTTTATTATTTAATTGGCTTGATCACTATTCTTAATGGACATGTTAATATTCTAATGGTCCAGTGACTATTACATTCGTCAAAATTTTCTAATTTATATAAATGCAACAAATTTCATTATAAAATTTTAATGAATTTATAAATTTAATTATAAAATGATAAAAAATTATTTAAAAGTTTCTAATTTGTTAAATTCTCCCCCTTTTAAAAATTTCATCTTCTTAATTTTTATTCATTTATTAATCGGGTGAGGATATATTTCCCTCATAGCATTTTCAGATTCCCATGTTTCTTCATCAATAATGTGGGTTCTTCACAAACCCTTAACCTTGTGAATTAACTTAGTCTACAATACATTGCCTCTAAAATCAATAATCTGAGTAGATTTTTCCTTATATGAATGGTTATCTTCCAACTAAAGTACTTATATCATTAAAACATGACATGAATATAGAATATATCATCTCAACTTCGAAACAGGAAAATTGTGGTCTTCCGAAGATAAACTGAGAGGAAAGGATTGTTGAGAGACATCTAGTTTACCTTTCATTATGGTTAAAACAATTTAATCGTCCAAATATATTTATTTATATTCTTACAAAAATTCATAATAGTTTTATATAGAGAACTTTTAAAGAAAAAATGATCACCTACTAAGAAAGAAAAGTATTTTCCCCAATTATCTATATAATTTTTTTGCCAACTCTATGTTATCCTCATGTGTTGCTAGATCATATTCACTTCCTCAGCCACCTCTAATACTAATTCTAGTAATATAAACTTTTTCCCCTAACTTCATTGAAAAATACTAATGTTCGACACCACATTCCATATAATGTCACAAATGGTTCAATATATATACTAGAATGAAATCTATTATTATAATAAAACATAATGAAATAATGATATTCCTTGAAAATTCATTGTTAATCCATTGAAATGTATCAATGAATTTTCTCCATGTTATGAATTTTTTTCATAATATGTCTATAAAATTGATAATAAAAGGCTATTCTGAAATTTAATATTGTTTCCAATGTCTTATGAAGGATTTCATAATTCTAGAAGTGAACCTCTGATCACGAACATAAATAATAAATAATGGAACTCAATGTAGCCAAAAAATATATTTTACATATAGCTGATAATGATGATCTAGTGAAAAATTAAATTTAATTGGGATAAAATGCACAGATTTAGTCATTTGATCAATAATAACACATTTCACATTGTTACCTCGAGAAGTGTTTTGTAGTCCCACAATGATGTCCATTAATATATTTCTCCATTTCTACTATAGCATTGTAAAATTATAAATCATACCCATTGGTAGTTTTCATTATTCTTTAATCTATTTATATGTAAAAAATTTCATTTTAATATAAAAATTATCTCTTTTTATTCCATCCAACAAGTAATACTCTAGAATGTCTCTGTACATACTAGTGATGCATGAATGAACTGAAAGTGGAGAACTATGCGCTTCACTTTATAATAAATTCTTTAGTTGGGAATCAGACGGAACACAAAATCTCTTTACAAATCCCAATACACATTCATTATTGACATTAAATATAGGAAATTTATCTTTCATAACCAATTATTCATTTTTCATTAAATCACAGTCTTCCTTATATGATTTCATAATTATATTTGAGAGTGAAAACTACTATAACGCATGATAAAATGTTGTGTAATTTCCAATAACAACAAATTCCAAGAACAAATTTATCAAATCAGTAATTATGCGGTTATGTTTTAATTGTATGACGGTAAACGTAGAATGATATTTTTTGACTCAATTCATCCAACCCATTGTTTTCTTTTCCGGGATGCTAACTGATCGTGAAATCATAATCCATTATCAGTACAAACAATATTTTATACCTCTTATTCAATCCTTCAAAGATAATATATACATAAAACTTTTACATTCATTATATATTTCACATTTATTTCTATATAAATGATGCCTCTTATTTTGTTAAGCTAAATCCACAATAATAATTCCAAATCATGTGTGGGATAATTTAAGTTATGATGTTTCCATTTTCTGGACGTAAAAATACCTAATCATTCAGAATTAGAACACAACCAAGCCAATTTAATGAAGTATCATTATAAATAAAAAAATCATTATATTTGAAAGGCAGAGCCAAATTTGGAGCATTCACCAATCTCAAAATCAATTCCTGAAAGGAAACATCACATTCTTCTATCCAAAAAATAAACCATTTTCTTGTTAACTAAGTTAGTGATCTAGATAAATGTGCTTTGTTTTTAACAAACTATTTGTCATATCCTGATAATTTAAGACAAATATAAATCTATATAACATTTGTAGGTACTATCTAATCATCATCAACTTTATATTATGAAAGAAAAAATCTTATGTTATTCTTATTTACAATGTACCCATGAAAATAAATCTTTGAGAGCATTTTGGACAATCCATAGATGTTTTTCATGATCCTCATATTTTTTTTAAAACACCATAATATCATCAATAAAAACATCAAAAATCATATCCAAATATTTTAGGATTATTATAACCATAATATCCAGAAATATAGAAGGATAAGTTTTCATTCAAAATGGGAAAATACAAAATCTTAATTCTCATATCTAGTATAGAAAGATTTTTTTGAAATGTTATCCTCTTTCACCATCAGCTTATGGAACTAGAATCTCAAGTCAATCTTGGATAAATACATCACTGCCATGATATGATCAAGAAAATCATCGATAAGATGCAATTGATACTTATTATTAATATTTATGTTTTTAAAAGATATATAATCAATGAAAACACTCATGGAACTATCTATCTTTTTGAAAAATAACATGAGCACCCCATGGTGAAATGATAAGATCAATGAAACCATTATCAAGAAACACTTTTAATTAATTTTGTTATGATGTCACATCAACTTGATAAATTTGTATAGTGGGATTAAAAATTGACTTATCATAAGGAAATAATTCAATGATAAATTCAATTTCACAATCTATTATTACATTAGGAAACTCATCAAAAAAAACATCTAGCTATTTATTTACTACTGGAACATAATTAATCTGAAAACATCCCTATATTAAACATATGTGACATATAAGTTTCAATTCCATCTTATAACAGTTTATAAGCTTCTTAATACTTTATCAATGGTATGGGTTCATTATTATATACAAACTAAATAGATTTCAGATAAAACATATTTGGATCTATAGTTTATCGTTCAATGGTAAACAGATATCCAATCAGTATCCAAAATAAAATAAAACACTATTACGGGTAAACAACATAATATTTAGGTAATATAATAAAATATATAAGAACATAAAGATCCTTACAATGTTGTTTTTCCTTAATATTTATTCTTATTTTTTACCATATGTTTTTATTTCATTTCATTAGGTGGAATTTCCAATATTATAGAACAATCATTAGAATTAATTAAATAATCAGACCTCTTATAAACCAAGAAATTATCATAATCAGTTTACAAAAACAACGTATCAGATTCCACTTCATTGGATCTCCTATCATCTTATTAATGTAGTAACAAAATATTTCACTACACCTTTCTACATATAGTCTAACTACATCCCATCATTCATAATTTTCTTTGGGTAGGTATTTCCATAATGACACATCTCACCTAATTTTAAAGGCTTTAATGTTTTCATATCATAATTAAAAATACCATCCCTATGATTTTTTTCATTGCAATATTGGTCCATATTTCCAAACATTCTACATAAAAATCACTTAAGATATTTTTAATAAATTCCCTACGATGCTTTTCACCTCACATCCAATAAACTAAAAACTGAAATTTTTACCCTCATATTTCGTTGATTCACTATTACCCATTGCATTCTATCTGGTCCTCTTTTTCTTCTTGTTGACAAAGTACGCATTATCTTTGAAAAACTCAATTTCTATCCTCCCAACACAACAAACTAGTTTATCATACATTAAAAATCACGGGAGGGAAAAACATCAGTATATTGGCATCAATCCTGTGTAAAAATGATTAATATTACCTTCAAGATTCCCGTTCATATTTAGATAATACCTTTCCAATATGGTGATTTTTTCATTATACAGGACCACTATATATTTCTCCTTTTGTTTCAATTCAATTAATATATTTTATATACTATGTTTAATAACCATGGGAAAAAATCAAGTAAAAGATTATTAAATTAATCCCATTCAAAGGCATCGATCTTCTCTCTACCACTAATATTCTTGATTATTGACCTCATCTATTTGGCTTCCCAATAACCATGGTAAATATAATGACTAACCTTTTGATTATCTAAACACCTAATGACATCGAATATATTTTCAATGGATTTAATCACCCTTAATCCACTACTAGGTCAGAATGTAATATCCCATGGTTTTCATGGGGTATAGTTCTCTCCTTTAGGGAATATGTTTTTGCATTCCTTTTTCTCTCAAACACTAGGTCAACATGTGTGCAGGTTGGGTTGTGTTTGGGAACGAAAAGGGAAATCAAGTTGAAATCTGGCTTCAGGATTGGTACACGTTGTGTAGCTGGCCTGCATAACATGTACTTCCATTACACACTTTCTACTACCCCATCATGACTTATACCTATTCAGAATCAGAAAAATTAAATTCAGAAGTACACACTTTGAACCTGAGGTACTTTCCATGTACATGCCAACTGGGGTTTTTAATAAAAGAGGTAGTAACCTCATTTTTTACGAACAGATCTGTTTCCATTGTTTTTGGAACCCAAAACACCTCTATTCTAGATTTTCAAATATCTATGCCATCCAGAATCTGATTCGAGTGTGGTTTGTCTCGTTTGAACTAAATCTGTATGTTATCAATTCATTTTTAGTCGTTCTTGATTCTTCCTAACAAAAATTGTTCCCTTATATCTTTTTCTTTGACTGTTATTTAAATATCATCTATACAAGGATGAACCAGTATGTGATATTAGATGATTTTTCTACTACCGAGATGAGGTAGGTGATTTATACTTCCATTCAGCTTTTGTAGTGATTTTCCGGTGTTTTTCCTTTTTTTCCAATCAGACATTATGGTTAGTCATCATTTTAATGAAATTTTCTTGCCATAGCTATAGTATGATCTAGTGAAGATACTAGTAGTTTCTATTTAGGTGCATTGACACCGTTTTCTAATTTACAGGTCACCCAGTTGGTTAACCACAAGGAATAATACATGTTTATGCAAGTTTAAACAACCCAAATGGTGTGTTATTATGCTTTCCTAGTTACGAGAATCCAGTAAATTTGTTAATATCATGAATATCCTATTTAATATATTTACATCCTCCTTGATAAAATAATATCATGTTATGCCTTCTCTATTTTGACACTTCATCTTTTTAATGGATAATATTGTTGGGTATAACAATATTAAATGACATATAGCATGTTAAAATTGTTTTTATGGGAGGGTGGACCCATATTTTTATATAAGTTGTTTTCATGAGTGTGTATACGCATGTATTGTGAATGTTCATGTGAGTGGGTATACTAACTTTGAATTAATGTTTAATTTGAATGCTTGAATGCTTGATGAATGGTTTTAAAGAAACCTTGGACTGCTCTTCATGGATCTAGAATGTGGTAGTGGACATCTTAAGTTCACTCTGCCCCTAGGATCTTGATTCCATGGGAATTCTTGGTCCTTGATACACCTTGGATCTGGAATTCCTGGGATCATGTAAGAATTTCCTTTTCCATGATCCTTGGACCCAAACCATTACATAACTGGGCTTTCACAAGGGATTCTCATGTGTCCTGATGGGATGCCTTGGACAATATCCATGAATCTGGTCCTATGTGGTCTGGTATTATTTCATGGATCCCTTGGTCTACTGACACCATTGATTTGGACGTTTCGGTCTACACATCAGAATATGGCATGGTGGTGGGATATTTGACATCACTATAAAGCATGGCTGTGGAAAACTTGAATTCATTATACATCATGTATGTGGGATACTAGAAAGATATAAATGTGTAGTGTGGTCGTGTTATTTTCTTGTTTACTTTGTTATAGATGCCATGTTAGGATCTGAATCTTTTACATGTATCCTTAAGGGATTGTTGTGTATAATTATTGTAATAGAGATATTCCATTTGAATTCACATCACATTACTTCTTGTTTAAACTTGCAACAACTTATTTAGAATTGATGATAGAACTGTATTGACATAGGAGGTTTCCTATTGGGATGTTAATCTCACACCATGTTTGGGCTTCCTCGGTGACCCAAATAGATTATATATTTGTAGGTGATGATAGATCCAAGTTGCCTAGTACATGCAGTTGACTATTTCTTTGAATTAAGGGATTATAGAACCAAGCTTATACTTGCGATGTTGGGATAACATTTTGGTATTTTGTACATTTTGGTTTAATTTTATTGTATTGTATTTCCATGTATTGTTCTAGCTGTTTTCTAGATACTTGTACCATATGCATCATTTTGTACATGAGACACTCCTGGTTATTGATATGTATTCCTCTCTTCTTTTAATTTTCAATTGACTTATTATTTATTTGCTTCCCATATTTTATGTATTTAAATTCAACTATGACACTCTGTTAATGGGAGAATAGTCTCCCCACTGACTCACATAGTCCCTCACTTCTAGTCGGAAACCTCTGGCCTTTGGGGATATGTGCTTGAGTCCTTGTTACCAACTCAACTCGGGACACTGTTTTAGGTTGCATCTGTGTCCAGAATGTTTCAAATTGTTATCAAATGGGGTTTTCTTCTAGTTTGAATTATTGTTGGGTAGTACTATACAAGGATAAGAAGGAAATGAAAAATGGAAATAAACTGTGCATGAGAGTAGCTACCTTACGTATAGGGAAAAGCCAAATTCTCTGTAGTGGAGTAATGATTTTTTGGATTTTTACAACAACAGTTGATTCATTTTCATAGTTTGGTGACACACTAGATTTTTTTATTACTATTGATGTAATTGTGGGTTCTATTTCATTTTCAACCTAATGATTTCTGGTTGATCCATTTCATGCATCATATATACACTTGTTAGAATCACATTCCATGAATAATTCTATGTCATCTAGGATGCATTAGATATTTCATATTTTTTTGATAGTTGATCTGATAGTTGTGCCTGCTATTGTGTTAGTTAGGTGTAGTATATAATGGTGGGATGTCATTTTTCAATCAATAAGATGTATGGGCCATTATAAAATGGTAAATGACACACCAATGGATTGTAAATCTAAAATGAACATGATATGCATGGTTTGAATGGGAGCTGTATTTTGGGTGCATGAGGTGTTATGGGTTCTCATGGATTTAGAAAATGCAAAACCCTTGTTGGAATTTCATGAATAACTGAATGTGGAATGGAAGTGAAAAAATTTAATGGAAAATATGAAATTGACCAAGCCCTCAATTTTCAGTGGGTTGGAGGAATAGTTCTAGTGTTTCGATGGATATCAATTATACAGTCATGACATAAGGTGCAGGTTGAGGGTTTGAATTGGATTCTATGAGTTCCATGCCTAACTGTATGTTTTAATCTTTGGGATTTGATGTTTTTCTTTCCAGAGGCATGAATTGGGAATTGTAGAGACATTCCACCATGACGACCTCCATTGGTACGCCATGATAGAGGTGATAACCATGAATTAGAGGCATTGGGCCACAAGCTACAGGTTGATCCACTTATAATACTACCTGCAGCACCCAAGGATGTTCTGTACATCGGTCTAGAATCATCGTTCTATGAGGGATTCATTTTCTATATGTTTTCGTTCTAGGGAGCATCGTAGCCAGCCATGACTATGGATGAGGTGACACGAGTTTTCCAACAATAACAACCTTCTACTTTTTCAGATGATGGAGGAACACATGCCGATGTTCTATGGCTAGAGTCCATATTAGAAATTTTTAAGCATCCAGGGACACCTCCAAAGATGAGGTTTAAGATCATGATTTATATGCTACATGGATGTAAAATTGCTGGTGTGGTGCTTTGAACCATGAAGAAGGCCTACAGAAGATGGTTTCTGACGAATTGTAACCCCTCTTTTATGACTAATTTTACCCCCCACAACTCTATGAGAAGAGAGTGTGATTTATTTCATGAGTCTAGAGTAGGGTTTGATGGCAGGTAAAGAATACTCGGAACTCTTTACATAGGAACAAAATTTTGCACCAAGATATCACACTGATTAAATTTTGGGGGAGTTACACTTCCATGAAGGTCTTAGAGATGCTATTAGATCTCAGGTCAACATCTTCATGTTTCTATTTATAACTCATATTATGAATTAGCTGCTGATTACAGAGTGGACCCTAAGGAATGCTGGTGGTATAGAATAGAAGAGTGTAGTTTTGTACCCTAGTGGGTCTATGCCTTTATAAAGGATACATCATTTTGAGGCTTCCCATTATGTTATTTATTGCTAGGAAGTGGTTTTAGGTGGCATGGAATATTTCTATTAGTGTGTTTGGAAAGTCCACCAGAAAAATCAGAGTGACCACGACCCAGTCTAGTGTCGATCTTGTATTAGGATGGGGCACATGAAGTGGTTTTGCATGACCACTCTAGAATTGTGTAGTAGGGGTCATATGTAACATATGTTTTAGGAGTAGGGTCTTTTACTCCATGTCAGAAAGAGAGTTGGAGCCTCAGAGGCTAGTCAATCTAGGGTAGTTGTGTTCATTGACATGTTAGCCTCACACTGTGTTCTTAGAGACAGTTGGGCTAATTATCATAGAGTAGCTAGGTAGGGCCACATGGTCGGGGTACATGCCAGACATATTCGGTGCAACAGACCCAACAAAATCAGGATCTCAGATGATCTACGGCGAGACATAAGATCTTAATATTGTATACTATTTCATCTACACTTTTTGATAATGGTGCCTATCACAGTTTTTTCTCTGCACGAGTGGTAAAAAGACGTGAGCTTGTGTGTTTTATTTCTGATGGTGTATTTATGTTAGAAAAGATTTTGGGAGTTCAAATATGTGATGTATCCCAGTGTATGTAGTTTCTTCTTCAGGTTGGTGTGTTCTAAATAATTTGGAATCATTATGTTGTTGAGATGACAATGTTTGACGTCATTTTCAGAATGGGTGTTCCCATGGCTTATCGATCGTATGTTGACATCTATAATCAGAGGGTGACATTCACATCACCATATGGTGCAATTTTTATATATAATGGTTAATGGGATGTCCATGAAAGAATATTGGGACTAGAGCATCCTGGGAAGGTTGGGATACTAGCCCAAATTTTTAGTTTTTTTATGGATGACTGGGGAGAGTTTCCTCCAGACATTCCTCTGTTGGTTTAGTGCTTCAGGGACAAATTTCATGATAAAATTTATAGTTTACCTCTTAGAGAGAGGACTAATTCTTCATTGATCTAGTTATAGTAGCTACGTTAGTATCAATTAGTCCTTATAATTCGGTTACTACATATTTATATGAGCTTGTGGGGCAGCTAGTGCATTTGGAGGTGATGGGCTTTATTAGACCCATAATGTCAATGTGGAGTTCATCATCCCTTTTTGTGATGAAAAGAGAATGGAACTATTAGGCTATGCATGGATTATCATAAAATGAACCAGCTGATGGTTAAAAACTAATAAGCATTTACACAGATAGATTACATGATTGGTCAGTTATTGGGAGCTTGAGTGTTCTCAAAGATCAACCTGAGGTTAAGATATCACGAGGTGCATGTTCAACCTGCCGACATAACATGTAAAACCATTCATACCAGGTATGTATTATACATGTATATGTTTATGCGATTCTTTCTAACAATAATGTGGAAATATTTCATGGATTTTATGAACCGAGTGTTTCATATTTACTTGGATGCTTTTGTGGTGGTTTTCGAGGAAAATATCTTAGAGTATTTTCACAATCAAAACGACCATGCCAACCATCATTAGATCATTTTTAATACACTGAGATCAGATCAATTATATTATAATCTCACAAAGTGCATCTTTTTTATATACTATATTACCATCCTAGGTCACATCATCTAAGATATAGGAGTGTTAGTAGAGATAGAGATATTGAGAGCTATTGTTTCCTAGGAACAACCTAATAATTCTTTTGAAATAAAGAGTTTCATGGGGCTATATAGATACTAGAATCATTTTTTCTGGACTTTTAATTCTTAGCAGCAACATTTATGGGACATAATAATAAGGGAGTGATGGTTGTGTGGTCATAATCCTGTGAGACGACCATTCAAGAGCTAAATGGGTGGTTGAAATCAGCACCAGTCCTGATACTACCATAGTAGGAAAAGAGTTACATGGTGTATTGTGATGTGTTAGTTGATGGGTTTGGGGTTGTGCTAATGTTTTTTTAGTTGTTTGGGTTGTACAATCTTGATTTAGCTGTAATTATTCACATGTTTCATTTTTAGAGTAATTATTTATTTGGAGGGAAATTTGTGTTGTTCAAAAACCAAAAATTATCAAGTATATCTTTCTATAGCGTGACCTGAAATTGAGATTGTGGAGGTTGGTGGTGTTCCTATAGTCCTATGATTTTGAGCATTCCCACACTCCAGGTATGTGAAATTTTGTTAATGATTTACTTACTAGGAGGACCCAGATAAAGGAACTGTAGGATTCCAGTTGAGAGTGGAAGGTTATGGCATTGTTCTCTGAGATGCATCTGGATGTGCACGATAGAATAGGAAAACATTCTATCATTTTTTGTTTTGACCTCTACCTTGCTGGACAAAGTAATTATGAAGTGGTTATTATATTCAAAATTCCTATTTCTATGGGATGGTGTGGTATGGGATGAACGTCCTCATTGTTGGACAATAAATGATGATTATATAACGCATATCCATGGATGTGTTTGTGTTTTATAGTAAATAAGTGAGGAATCGATTCTTGAGTTTCATGCATCTACTTGGGTTGTTCACTCTGGAGTCACAAAGATGTTCCATGGCTTGGGAAATTAGTATTGTTGTCTGATAATGAAGATATATGTATCTAGTTTTTTTATGAGGTGTTGGACCAGTCAGCAGGTGAAGAAGGAACAATAGTGACAAGCTGGGAATTTATAACAGTTTTCTATCCCATAGTAATAATACGATGATTTAGCGATGGATTTCGATTTGAGATTTTTGATATACCCTTGAGGAAATGATGTTGTGTATTTTTTTGTTAATAGTATTACAAATGTCACACATTTCATGAAAATCAAGGAAACCTTTTTGGTTGATGATCTTGGAAAGTTGTAAATCTTAGATGTGGCAGGACATCATGGGGTTTGGCGGACTATCATTTCCGATAGGGATTTCCACTTGACATCTCATTTTTGGAAGAGATTTCCTATGGATTTTGGTACTCATATGATTTTGGACACAACATACCACCATAAGATTGATTTTCAGCCAGATCACACGATACAAGTTCTAGAGGACATGCAACTAGAATGCGTCCTTGATTTTGGGGGATCCTGACAGAGAAACATTACCTTAGTAGAGTTCTCCTATAGTAAAAGTTATTAGCAGATGATAAAGTTGGCTCCGTACGTGGCATTACATGGTAGGACGTTTCATTCTCCCCTTTGATTATTTAGGGAAGGAGAGGAAGATTCACTGGGACCGTGACTTGTGCATGAGACATCATAGCTGGTCCAATTGATTCAATGATATATGGCTACTACACTGTCTTATCCGAAATCATATGTCGACCACCGTAGATGACCTCTAGACTTTGAGTTCAGGGATCATTATTTCTTATGAGTTTCACTGAGGTTGGGAAAAATTTGTATCAAGACATAGTGTAAAAATTCTCTGAGATATGTTAGGACATTTAAGATTCGAGAGAAAGTTGGGCTGATTTCCTATCAGTGTATGTTACATCAGATGTACAGATCCATGCAAGTTTTATTCCATGTATATATGTTTCACCACATACAATCATACCCATCTCGATTTTTTTTATCTTGAGGTTGTTGAGCTTCATGTTGCTATATCCTTTAATGATAATCTAATTCTTATAGTTTACAAAAGCTTGAAGGTTCATTGAGGTAGGTCAGTTCCTCTAGTATGTGTGTTATGGCATCAAAACCTTTTACTAGATGATATATTGGAGTGGGAGGCCAGTGTTCCTACTAAGTGGTCGGAGTTGTTTTTAGATGAACACTGAAAAATCTTCAGAGAGAAATTATCGGATGAATTGAAATTAGGGAAAATATTGTAAGATCCAGTTTTCTTAGTACATATATCACTTTTCATGTTAATGTTGTTGCTTTCCATTTTTTCATAGAACCTATGTCGTACTTTGGAGTGGTTGGGTATTTCTAGGAAATAAATGGTAAAAAATGACGAAATTTGGCTACACTCCAAGTGCACATCGTGTACATGGACTCCATGTCATGTACTTCTGTAATTGTTGTGTAATTTTCCTCCATGAAGTGTACCAAATATAGTTTATAAAAATAATATTGGGATGTACATAACCTAAAATTTATGTATACATCATGTACTTGACCAATGTTATTTTTTTATAATACAGTTTGTAGCCTCATTTATGATGAACATAGAAATATTCTTCATTTTTGGAACCCAAAACACTTCTAATATAGTTTTTCAAAAATCATTGTTGTCCGGAATCCAATTCGATCCTGGTTTGTCTTTTTGGAACCACATCAGTAAGTACATGATATATTTTTTGTCATTCATGATTCTTTAGAACAACTACTGCACTATTTGGATTTAGGCTCATATGCCCAAATATCATGTTTTGTATTAAATATCTATATTTCAGGAAATATAGTAGTAATCAGGACTTGATACTAGATGAAATATCTACTACCGAGGCAAGGTAGGTGGTCTATACATTCATTCAGCTTTTCATGTGCTTTCTGGGCGTTCGGCCTTTTCTCCGCCCGTCACAATTTTTAGTGAGTTCTCTTTTTTGAGGGATTTTCTTGTTGTAATTATAGTATGAACTATAGAAGATGCATTTAGGTTCTGTATAGATGCGTTGACAACCGTATCTAATTTCATGGTCATCCAAGGGTTTCAGCTTAAGGAAGAATACATAATTATGATTGTTTAAACCCCCACAAGGGGTGTATTATTGTGCCTTCTTTGTTATAAGAAACCCTTAAATTCATTTATAGCTTTAATATCCTCTTTTCAAGATGTATTTCCTTCTTTATCAATGAATTTGATGTTACTCATTTCCTATTTTGATACATTGGTATGTTAAATGGATATTAATTGTGGTTATACCTATATTAAATGACTAATCGAATTTTAAATTATTTATATGGGAGGGTAGTCCCGTGTTTTTGTTTTGATAAGTGTTTTGCATGTGTGGGTATATTCCAGGATTGTGAAGGTTAATGTGTCTGTGTATAATCATATGAAATGAATGATTAATTTTGATGATTTAATGGTTGATGAATGGTATGATAGATGCCTTGGACTTCTATCTATGGATCAGGAATGTGGTAGTGGATTCCATGGTTTGACTCTACCCCTTGGGTCATGATTCTGTGGGATTCCTCAGGCCCTACTACTCCATAGATCAAGATTGCTTGGTCGTGTGATGGAATTTCTATTTTTATGATCTTAGGACCCCAACCAGTGACTAACTATGTTTCCACTAGGTATTCCAATGAGATTTAATGGGATGCCTTGGTCATGCTCCTTGGACCCACCCATCTGTGGTCTACAATTATTACTTTGATTCCTTGGTCTTCTTAAACCTTGTATTCATCCCTTGTGGTCTAAACTTCACTATACGGTAAGGCCATGGGATTTTTGACTTCATTATATGTCATTGTTTTGGGACACATGAATTCATTATATAGTATTATTGTGAGATACATGATATAGACGGATGTGCAGCGTGGCTGTGTGATTTTCTATTAAACATTGTTATAGCTTCTTTGTTATGAGATGAATCTGTTCCATGTATACTTTATGGATGGTTGGATTTACTAAGTGAAGTAGACGTATTCCACGGGAATTCACTTCACTTTACAACTTTTTTATACATGCTATAACTTTTGTAGAATTGATATTATAATTTTAATGAAATGTGTGATTCCCTATAGGTATATTTATCTCACAACCTATTTGGGGATCCTCGAGGACCCAAACATATTATTTGGTTATAGGTGAAGATATGGTAAATAACCCTAGTAATGTTTGTTGACAATGGTTTTGGAGTAAGGTAGCATAGGAAAAAGCTACGTATTGCGATTCTGGGATAACTTTTTGGTTTTCTATTCTGTTTGAGATAAATTAATTATATTGTATTTACATGTAATATTTTTGATGTTTTCTATACACTTGTACCATAAGAATCATTTTGTACATGAGACACTTCTGGTTATTGATATGCATTCCAACCTAATTGAACTTTTAGTTGACTACATATTTACTCGCTTCCACTATTTTATATATTTGACTTCTGCTATGATACACTGGAAAAGATGGCATAGTACCCCCATTGACTCACCTAGTATATCACTACTAGTCGGTATCATCTATCCTTTGGGGAGATGATCTTGAGTCCTTGTGACCAAGTAGGTTCAGACACCTTTAGTGTGGCATCCATGTCCAAGATTTTACATAGAAGATCAATTGAAAGCGGGGGGGGGGTGTTGCCTCATAAAATGTTCCACTATTTTCATGTTCCTTTTTGGTAGATCTACATGTTTTCTTGAATGGATTACATTTTCATTTATAAAATGTGTCAAATAATCCATTATAATCATAATATTGTTAGTTCGGATTCCATACATTCTGGGTTGTATATTCTGAAAGATAACATCCTTTTGTTGCCTTCCTACTTCATCTTCCTTGTTTTTCTAATGATAACTATTTTGAACAGACATATGTTAGATGAATCAACATGATAATATTCAAATTATATATAATTTCAACAAAAAAATGATGTAAAAACAAATTATTGTATTCTATTAAAATCACCCTTACCCAAAAGTTATCTAAATTGTTCTTTGATACCAACTATTAGGGCCCAAACATTAACATTAACTAATCTTTTTAATTCAACTTATATAAAGTTACTGAATAACCAAATAACATTTCAATTTAAATTTTTAGATAATTAGGTCATAAAACATACCTGAAAACCCCCAATTATACAATTGGAATACCACTAAAACTGTATCCATTACATCCATAATATAATTTTTTTTAATTCAACCCAAATACATTTCATGAAAAATCACCAAAATATTCATCTTGGATTATTAGTTTCTGTTACCCATCCTTAATGATTGTAAAAAAAACTAAAACCATTGAAGACAATAAAAGAAGATAACTAAGGGACATAAAATAATGAGAAAAACCAATATTCCCTAATCTTATACAAAGACATGATATCATTTCCAAAAAGACATACTTCCCACCCATGAATAATCATATAATGAATTTTGGGAAAATTATAGATTTCTATAGAACACAGAATGCATAAATAAAATCATGATGGTGAATTGGGGAATTAAATACATAATATTTTAACCCTAATTGATACCATATTATTTTAAACCGTCGTGAAAACATTATAATGTAACACTCATGGATAGATTATGATGTAACCATTGTATTTACACTTTGAGTAAACAAATTTCCTACCTTCCTCATAAAAATAACCCAATTCATTAGAGGGAGATCCCGATAAAACCATTCATCATAATAAATTCACAGCAACCAAATCATTATTGTAAATGAAGAATACTTTTATCATAGAATCATTATTTATGAATTTTTTGTAAATATAAATTTAAAAGAATATTTTTAATGAAAATCCCTTTACCTTATGTTTGCCTTACATAAAACTTTTAAAAAACTCTTGTTTAATGGTATATCTAATTTTATCAATTTATTAAAGAACTATACTCATGTTTTTACTCTCTTATATGATCATATTATAACAAATTTCCACCCTTTTATTAATAATATTTTGTTATTTACATTGTTTCGAGTGCATTATTTTCATGGTTTCTATGGTCAATTTATAATGGATTTCAGTGTATAATTTACGAAAAATACTAGAAGTGGAAATAAATCTTATGAATATTTTATCATAATTTTATATTATACCTTATATCATTTTGTTTTATTATATGATGGAGAATAATTAGAAAAAAATTAATGAAAATGTTTTAATTTAATATTTTAGTTTTTAAGACCATCAAAAATTTATATCATTTTATTTAATATTATGTTTATAACTTGGTTGTAAAAAATTATATAAATTATAATATGTATAATAATGTCACGACTCGTCCTCGGGGCTCGTGCCGTGACTACCCCAAGCCCGCCTTCGATAGGCCAGGGGCTGGCGACTAGCACCAAGGCGTAAATCCCGGTAAAAAGGGAAGGCATTGCATTTGTAAAGTAAACAAGCACCACAGAGTAAGCAAGTGGAAAAGTAAACACTATGTAAAAACTGAGTTCAACTGAATGTGCGCAAAGAATGTGGTCCAGTATACAAAACCAAACTGAAAGTAAAGTAAAACTCGAAAAGGAAAACAACAACTGAAAAGTAAAAGCAGCTACGCCGAGTCGTCCTCTGGTAATCCCTTCTGAAGGGTGGGTACAGATCGCTCCACAGCTCCTCGGGTCCCACTGACCCTCCGAGCACGTCCTGCTCAGTGGTCCACCTCCAGGTACTGTCCTGCTCTGCAAGCCTCAACCACAATCAATGTCGTCCGTCGTCTGCAACCAACACAACGTAGTGCGGGCCAAGCCCGTGCAGGGGTGAGTATAAGCTACTCAGTAGGGACCCCGAGACCCCTGATGGTCTCCCAAAATCCACAAAGGATAAACCACAAAGGAAAGATACAATCACGAATTAACAACCGACACTGCTTATGTATATTCCCATACATATACCTGAGTCATAAATCCCAATGCGCTCTAACCTCCGAGCCCATGTACAACTCAGTCCACACAGGAAAGTATACGTATTCCACACAGGAATGAAAAATGTAATCCACACAGGATAGCACAACACAATCCACACAGGAAAGCAATCAGGATTCAGCTCACACAGGTTTACTTCTTCGAATGACGATAGAGATGATCACTGATCCATCTAAGTCATCGGACCCACAAAGGATCGATAGATACTAACTCCCGCATAGACCCATACAGGATCAGACCCACACAGGATCTGTAGGCGCTGGTTCACACAGGACCGCTGAGCGCTGACCCACACAGGATCGGACCCAGACAGGATCGGTAGCACAGATCCACACAGGATCACTGAGTGCTATAGTCTTCGTCATCGAATCCACTGAGAATCTCTGCACAGTCGTCGTCGCAGTCACAGTAGTAGTTGCAGCCAGCTCTAGGGTTCATGCACACAGCAAGCTTCTTCAGGAGGCTCCGCTCCATGAGCTGAGAATCCGATACATCAACTGTCACAAAGTCTAGAGTTGATGTATCCAAAAGTTCCGTATCGTCAACAGGAACTCAACGCAACAGACGGCGCGTCAATCGGACGCCCCGTCTGAGAGTTATTGGCTTTTTCGTTCCAGGGACCCGGTTGGTTTTTAAGGAAAAACCAACCCGACCATACTACACCTGCGTCCAAACCTCGGGCGGAGTATGCCAAAAGATCTGTATCACTAAGAGGAACTCAACAAAGCCGACGACACGTCTATCGGACGCCCGTAGCTCAAGATATGAGTGTTTCCGCTCCGAGGGCCCGGTTGGTTTCGTGTACGAACCAACCCGGCAGAACTCAAAGTATTCCAAAACCTTGAGTGCGATATACCGAAACGACCGTCTCGATCCAAGGATCGCATCTCCGCTGACGGCGCGTCGTTTGGAGGTCTGTAGCCCGAGTTATGGGAATTTGAACCCAAACAGTTCGGTATCAGGGGTTTCAGGCCCGGGCCGACCCGGCACGAGACCCCCCGGCTGGCCCGAACCCAGTCGACCCGCCCCAGACAAGGTCGGCCCGGCCCGACACGGCGCGACGCGGCGTGACCCGGCCCGGCTGGACGCAGCGCGCTGGGCACGCTGCCATCTCGGCCTTCAGGCGAGCTGTTGGAAAAACGGGGGGCGCCTGCCCCCCCCCCCTTCTGAACCCCCCCCCCATTTATGGGGGGCCGTTGACTGCTGGCCAGGGGAATTTATTTCCCCCGGTTTTCCACCATTCGGGCCGGCCCGAATTTCCCGGCCTGTTCCTTCTCAACAGGACCGGCAATGGCCGGTCCTCTTCCGGCTTCCGACACCGGCGGCCCGGCTGGCCGCCAGTCACCTTGTTCCACCGCGGCCCGGATCTGGCCGCGGCCTTTGTCGTCCGGCGCAGTGCGACGGTACCGCGCCCCTCCATCATGGCCCCGCTCCGGCTGTGGCGTCCTCGGTTTCCTTCGACGCGGCACGACGACGTCTTGTCCTTGAATTCCTTTCCACGGCGCGGCGTGACGACGCCACGCATATGTTCCGCATGAAACTGCATGGTGCGACGACACCATGCTCCCTCGTACCAACCACAAAGAAAACATTTATGAAATAAGGAGGAGGGTTGTCCGTGTTTGTGTGGACCATCCCCCTCGCGTTATTCGATAACAACTAGTCGAAAACCACGAAATTTGACATGCCAGAATCAAGAATGGAAAATAATTTAAAATAAAACCCCTACCATGGTTCAGGAACGATGTTCGTCAACGACTCGTGGAACACAAGTGTCATGGAGGTCGGGCGTCGCGGAAATCGAACGTCGATTCCGTTGACGTCGAGGTGCGTCCGAAGAGGTAACGTTGCTGGAGAAGCTTCGTAAGATGACGGAGAAAGCACGAGGAGAAAGCGGTGTCTCCTTTCATTGACACGGGAAGAAGATCGAAAGAATCGGCGTCGTCGATCTTTGGAAACACACCGGCTGTGAAGAAGAGAAGAGACGAAACGTCTTTCTCTTCTTATGGTGACAACGTTCTTCATTGGAGCCTAAGAGTTCTTCATGTTCTTCATCAAGGTTGAAGAAGATGAAGAATGTTTCCCAAAACCTCTCAAGGTGGCAAGAGAAAACTAACCAAAAAAAAGAAGTCTAAGACTTATTTTATTTACACAACTTCACCTCTTTGAATTTCAAAAGTTTGAAATTAAATTACTCATCTTAATTAATAACTCAAGTTGTCAAAATTAAAAAGAAGAGGAGTTATTGGGAGTTTAAAGGGGAGTTGAAGAGGAAGGGTTCGTAGGGGCCCCACCACACTTAATCCTTTCAAGGGAGGTTAAGTGGATGTGGGTCCCACCCCTAACTCCCTTTGGAAGGACATAACCAACATAGTTTAAAATAAATTGTGTTCCACAATTTATTTAACTACATCCAACTTTCCCCAAAACTAACTCTCAACCCGCATAAAACGCAACCTCAGAAAAGGTCTCTTTAAGAAAAAATCGGCGCTACGAGTTCATCGGTGCCCTCAAAATTCGATTCCGGGCACCGATTCAAAAGTTAGAAAAACCCGCTCATTCGTTCACTAAATGTACCCGATCCAAACTTCGAAAATTGATTCTGGGCACATCGGGCCTCGGAATCAGATGTCGTCAAAACCTGCGCTCTTGTAAAATTCCAAAGAAAATTAAGAAAAAAATTTCCCTTGAATTTTTCGGGTCTTTACATTACTCCCATCTCAGGTATTTACATCCCCGTAATGATACATCAAAACTAGGGAAACAAATTAGGGTACTGAGCACGCATCTGAGCCTCCCTATCCAAAGTGCTCTCCTGGAGGTTCCCATGCTGCCATCTGATGCGCACTAGAGGAATCGACCATACACGTCGGACCCGCTCCTGTCGATCCTCGATCTCCACCGGGACCTCCGTAAAAGTCACCCCATCGTCAACGTCAAGCTCCCCATGGTCAATGATGTGCGTAGGGTCGTGCACGTATCTCCTCAGCTGAGATACGTGGAAGACGTCGTGCACCTGGTGCAACTGTGGTGGTAGATATATGCGATAAGCCAGCTCGCCAATCCTGCTGAGGAATTGGAAGGGTCCTATGAAGCGTGGAGATAACTTGCCGCCTCGGCCAAATCTCTGTATACCACGTTGAGGTGAGACCTGCAAGAAGACGTCGTGGCCATCCTCGAACACTAGTGGCCTCCGCCTCCTATCAGCGTATGACTTCTGCCGGCTCTGAGCAGTCCTCATCCGCTCCTAGATGACCTAGACCTTCTCATTCGTGGCCTGGACCATCTCTGGTCTCACAAGTACTGACTCCCCAGGGTCTGTCCAGCACAATGGAGATCTACAAGGTCGGCCGTACAACACCTCGTATGGTGCCATCCCGATGGTGGAGTGGTAGCTGTTGTTGTACGCAAAATCCACCAAGGGTAGGTGGTCCTCCCAGCTATGACCAAAGTCGAGGACACATGCGTGAAGCATGTCCTCTAGAATCTGAATGGTCCTCTCCGTCTGACCATCCGTCTGAGAGTGAAAGGCTGTGCTCAGACGTAGCTTCGTCCCGAACGCCTCCTGCAATCCCTTCCAAATCCGGGAAGTAAATTGAGCATCTCGATCGGAGAAAATAGATGATGGAACACCGTGAAGCCTCACACTCTCCTGAACGTAAAGGAGTCCCAAGCTCTCCAATGATCTCTGCTCTTTGATGGGTAAGATGTGAGCCGACTTGGTGAGTCGGTCGACAATCACCCAGATGGAGTCGTGACCTCTGGAAGTTCGTGGATGTCCAGTCACAAAGTCCATAGATATCTTGTCCCACTTCCACTTCGGGACCTCCAAGGGCTGTACCATGCCTTCTGGTACCTCGTGCTCAGCCTTCACCTGCTGACAGGTGAGGCATCGGGAAACGAACTCCGCCACAACCTTCTTCATGCCCGGACACCAGTGCTGTCGTCTGAGATCCTGGTACATCTTCGTCACTCCAGGATGTACTACCAAAAGAGAAGTGTGAAACTCTCTCAGTACCTCCTCTTGAAAAGAGACTGGTACCATGGTATGTCCTCTGTAAAGGATGTCGTGCTCTACTGCAATGGAGAAACCATCAGGTGCCTGTCCTGAGGATATCTGTGCATGTCGCGTCTCACAGTCAGCATCCCCACGCTGTGCCTGTCTAACCCGTTGTAGTAGTGGAGGTGTGACTGTGAGAGACTGAAGGAAGGCTGATCCATCTCTATCCACAAAGGATATCTACAAAGAGGCTAGCTACTCTGTCGCCTCCTCAAGTAGCTGAATGCCCGTCCTCCTGCTGAGGGCATCGGCTACTACGTTCCCCTTCCCAGGAGTATAGACTATCTCAAAGTCATAGTCCTGGAGTAACTCGATCCATCGCCACTGTCTCAGGTTCAAGTCCTTCTGAGAGAAGATGTACCTGAGACTCTGATGGTCAGAAAAGACTGTAAATCACTCGCCCATCAGATAGTGTCTCCATGTCTTCAGAGCGAAGACCACAACTGCTAACTCCATGTCATGGGTAGTGTAGTTCTACTCAAGCGGCCTCAACTGACATGATCGATAGGCGATCACTTCCCGATCCTACATCAGGACACATCCATGTCCGATCCCTGATGCATCGCAGTAGACTACGTACCCTACTCCCTCCTCAGGCAACCTCAAGATAGGAGCGCAGATCAATCTCTGTCTCAGCTACTGGAAGCCCTGCTGACATTTTTATGACCACACGAAGGCTTTCCCCTTCTTCGTCAACGCTGAGAGTTGTGTCGTAACTCTAGAGAAGTCTTGCTCGAATCTCCAATAGTATCTAGCTAGACCCAAGAAACTCTGCACCTCTGTCACGCTCCTGGGTGGCTCCCAAGCTAACACTGCCTCGATCTTCACAGGATCCACTGCAACTCCCGTCTCAGAGATGACGTGCCCCAAGAAGTGGACCTCATATATCTAGAACTGGCACTTCGAGAGCTTACCATAAAGATGGTGCTCTCAGAGTTTGTCTAGTACAACTCGTAAGTGGAAGGCGTGCTCCTCCTCAGTCGTCGAGTAGATCAAAATGTCTTCGATGAAGACCACGACAAATCGATCATGGTATGGCTGAAAGATCATGTTCATGAGGGACATGAACACTGCTGGAGCATTGGTTACGCCAAAAGGCATAACCAAGAACTCATAGTGGCCATACCGACATCTGAAGGTCGTTTTCTGCACGTCCTCATCTCTAACTCTAAGCTGATGATAGCCTACCCTGAGGTCTATCTTCGATAACCACCGTGCTCCCTTGAGCTGATCAAAGAGGTCATCAATCCTCAGTAGCGGATACTTGTTCCTCACTATCACCTAGTTCAGGTGACGATTGTCAACACAAAGTCGCAAGCTCCCATCCGCCTTCTTGGCGAACAAAATCAGGGAAGCCCATGGTGAAATACTGGGTCGAATGAACCCCTTGCCTTGCAAGTCCTCCAACTGTACCCGTGTCTCTCGATGCTCGGCGGGGGCCATAAGGTATGCTGGAGTCGATATCGGGGATGTCCTGGGGTACATGTCAATATAAAAGTCTACCTCTCTGCAAGGAGGTAACCCTGGAACGTCTTCGGGGAAAACGTCCGCAAACTGATCCACCACTACAGGAAAACCAGGACTCTGCACGTCGACTGCTCCTAGGATGAGGCTAGCCAACAGATGAGTGATGGGTTGTCCTCTCCTCTGCGGAAGTCCATCCTATGCTGCAATGGCTCCCTTCTCGCCTGTGAAGGTGAACTTGCTCCCGTCGGTTCTTACACATCACGCCTTGCGCCTAAAACAGTCAATCTGTGCATGTACCATAGATAACCAATCCATGCCCAAGATGACGTATTAAGGCCTCGACGCCGCTACAAGAAGATCCCAGCCGAAGCTCTCGCCTCCTAGAGTAAGATCACACTGCCGGTACAAGTGCGTAATCGTCAAGTCTGCTTCCGTAGGAGTCTCTAGCCGTAAGGATCGAGCCAACGGCTCTGTCGGAATCTCAGAGCTCCGAACAAGGGCAGCGACTATGAAAGAGTGACTCGCTCCTGTGTCTATAAGTACTGCATCAAGGGTGGAATAGACACGGATAGTACCTCAAATCATCTCTGGCACGCCATGGTCGTAGGCATCTACTGCCTGGAGCTGTGTCTGTCTTTGCCCGCCAGCTCCTTATGGTCGGGGTGGACCTCCTCGTGGTGGTGGTGGTAGAGTCTCAAAGCGTCTCCCACAACCTGCTACCTGGCCAGCTCCTCTACCTTGTCTGCCTCCTCCCTGCGGACCGCCAAGGTCGACCCTCTGCCTCTGCCTCGGTGGTCCCTCAACCGTCTACTGCTCCTCGGTACGGCGGGTCGGGAAATCACGAGCCATGTGGCCCTGCCCGCCGCATGAGTTGCATTGTCTGCCTCTCGAAAGACTGGATCTGCGCTGTGTGCCCCGCACTGCTGAGCCAGTATCCTGAGGTCTTCTTCCTGAGGGTCTGGTCTGCCTGGACCCAAGAGTCATCCGCCGACTGCCAGCTGCAGAAGACTCTGCCACGTGCCGCCCTGCGGTGGCTCTCGGCACTGGTGTAGAGTCAGCAAGAAAGATCTCGATCAAAAGGGCCCGCTCCAGTACTCCCGTCTGAGTCGGTATGCTGAGGGAGATCAGCGATGCCCTGATCGAAGGTCTGGTCCTGGAAGAATGGGTCTCGTACCATTCGGTCGAGTAGCGCGAGAGATAGGTAAATCATGCCGAGTACTAAACGATTGTCATGCTGCCCTGCCGCAGCTGATGAAGCTCCTCAATGTGCACCGCACGGAGGGTGGCTGGGACGAACTCCGAGTGGAAGAGGGTCTCAAAGTCCGTCCAAATTAGAGATGCATCATAGTGCACCTGGAGCATCAAGATCCATCATCGGCCCGCTGCTGCGTGCAGTAGGCTCGCAGCGAGGATCACCATGAGGTCTGTTAGTGTCCTCACTAGCCTGAAAACTCGTACGACTGCCTCCAGCCAGTCCTCAGCTGCCAGGGGGTCCGTCTCCCCACGAAACCTGGGCGGTCGCTATGGAGTGCGCTGAGGCGACGTGCATCTTCAGCGGCTAGTGCTGGAAGTATCGGTTGCACAACGGGTAGTGCTACCGCCGGTGCCACTGCTGACAAAGGGCCCTGAACCGAGGCATCTTCGCTCGGTGGGCTATCGTCATGCTCGACTCTCGGAACCCTAGCTTGATGCCGTCGTGGGGCCATCCTGAAAAAGAAACAGGTGCGCCACGGTCAGAACAATATACCTGGTGAGCTGATAAAAAGTAATCAGAAAGAAAACTTGAAACACACACGCAATCAATGTTTTCGTGCATTAGGTCGGAAATCAGAAGTCAGGGTCCCGGTGTACGGATACGTCAGCCGCCGCACCAACACTGGACTCCCTGGACTAATAACCACACTCAATACGCTAAAACTTATTGCTTCACAAAGAAAACATCAGAGTTCGCGGTAGAACCGAACTCCTCTGATACCAATTTGTCACGACCCGTCCTCAGGGCTCATGCTGTTACTACCCCAAGCCCGCCTT
Organism: Viscum album; assembly: GCA_963277665.1. Classification (NCBI taxonomy): domain Eukaryota; kingdom Viridiplantae; phylum Streptophyta; class Magnoliopsida; order Santalales; family Viscaceae; genus Viscum; species Viscum album. Next base: position 665,670,746 of record OY728165.1, on the reverse strand, counting down.
CCATAGGCCAGGGGTTGGCGACTAGCACCAAGGCGTAAATCCCAGTAAAAAGAAAAGGAATTGCCTTTGTAAAGTAAAAAAGCACCACATAGTAAGAAAGAGGAAAAGTAAAAACTGAGTTCAACTAAAAGTGCAGAAAGAAAGTGGGCCAGTATACAATCTCAAACTGAAAGTAAAGTACAACTCGAAAAGGAAAACAACAATTGAAAAGTAAAAGAAGCTACGCTGAGTTGTCCTCTAGAAATCCCACCTGAAGGGTGGGTACAGATAGCTCCACATCTCCTCAGGTCCTACCAACCACTCCGAGCACGTCCCGCTCTGTGGTCCACCTCCAGGTACCGTCCTGCTCTGCAAGCCTCAACCACGATCAACGATGTCTATCGTCTGCAACCAACAAAAGGTAGTGCGGGCATAGCCCGTGCATGGGTGAGTATAAGCTACTCAGTAGGGACCCCGAGACCCCCTAAGGTCTCCCAAAATCCACAAAGGATAAACCAAAAAGGAAAGATACAATCACGAAATAACAACCGACACTGCTTAGGTATATTCCCATACATATACCTGAGTCATCAATCCCAATGAGCTCCAACCTCTGAGCCCAAGTACAACTCAGTCCACACAAGAAAGTATACGTATTCCACAGAGGAAAGCAAAATGTAATCCACATAGGATAGTACAACACAATCCACACAGGAAAGCAATCAGGATTTAGCTCACACAGGAATACTTCTTCAAAAGATAATAGAGATGATCAATGATCCATATAATTCGTCAGACCCACAAAGGATCGATAGGTACTAACCCCCGCAAAGACCCACACAGGATCAGACCCACACAGGATCTGTAGGCGCTGGTTCACACAGGACCGCTGAGCGCTGACCCACATAGGATCAGACCCACACAGGATCGGTAGCACTGATCCACACAGGATCGCTGAGTGTTGTAGTCGTTGTCGTCGAATCCACTGAGGATATCTGCACAGTCGTCATCGCAGTCACAGTAGAAGTCGCAGCCAGCTCTAGGGTTCCCGCACATAGCAAGCTCATTCAGGAGGGTCCGCTCCACGAGCCGAGAAGCTGATACATCAACTGTCAAAAAGTCTAGAGTTGATGTATCCAAAAGTTCAGTATCATCAACAGGAACTCAACGCAACAGACGGCGCGTCAATCGGACGCCCGGTCTGAGAGTTATTGGCTTTTTCGTTCTAGGGGCCCGGTTGGGATTTAAGACAAAACCAACCCGACCGTACTCCACCTGCATCCAAACCTCGGGCAGAGTATGATAAAAGATCTGTCTCACTAAGAGGAACTCAACAAAGCCGACGGCACGTCAATCGGACGCCCGTAGCTCAAGATATGAGCGTTTCTGCTCCGAGGGCCCGGTTGGTTTCGTGTACGAACCAACCCGGCCGATCTCAAAGTATTCCTAAACCTTTTGTGCGATATACCGAAACGATCTTCTCGATCCAAGGATAGCATCGCCGCTGACGGCGCGTCGTTTGGAGGTCCGTAGCCCGAGTTATGGGCATTTGAACCCAAACAGTTCAGTATCGGGGGTTTCGGGCCTGGGCCGACCCGGCCCGAGACCCCACAGCTGGCCTGAACCGGGTCAAACCACCTCGGACAGGGTCAGCCCAGCCCGAAACGGCTGGGCGCGTCCCGGCCCGGCGTGGCCCGGCTGGAAGCAGGGCGCTGGGCGCGCTGCCAGCTCGGCCTTCGGCCGAGCTTTTGGAAAAACGGGGCGCACCTCACCACCCCCCCCCCTTATGAAACCCATGCCCCCCCCCCTCATTTATGGGGGGCCGTTGACTGCTGTCCAGGGGAATTTATTTCCCCTGGTTTCCCTCCATTCCATCCGTCCTGACTTGGCCGACCGGTTCCTTCTCAATAGGAACGGAAAAGGCCGGCCCTCTTCCGGCTTCTGACACCGGTGGCCCGGCTGGCCGCCGGTCACCTTGTTCCACCGCGGCACGGAACCGGCCGCGGCCTTTGTCATCCGACGCGGTTCGACGACACCGCGCCTCTCTGCTGTGGCCCCGCTCCGGCCTCGGTGTCGATGGTTTCCTTCGACATAGCGTGACGGCTCCTCGTCCTTGAATTCATTTCCACGGCGCGGCGCGACGACGCCGCGCATATGTTCCGCATAAAACCGCGTGGTGAGACGACACCACGCTCCCTCGTACCGACCACAATGAAAACATCTATGAAATAAGGAGGAGGGTCGGCCGTGTTTGTGCGGACCGTCCCCCTCGGGTTATTCGATAACAATTAGTCAAAAACCACGAAATTCGACATTCCAGAATCAAGAATGGAAAATAATTTAAAATAAAACCCTTACCTTGGTTCAGGAACGATGTTCGTCAACGACCCATGGAAGACAAGCATCGCGGAGGACGGGCGTCGTGGAAATCGAACGTCGATTCCGTTGACGTCGAGGTGCATCCGAATAGGTAACGTCACTAGAGAAGCTTCGTAAGCTGACGGAGAAAGCCCGAGGAGGAAGCGGCGTCTCCTTTCGTTGACACAGGAAGAAGATCGAAAGAAGCGGCATCATCGATCTTCAGAAACACACCGGCTGCGAAGAAGATAAGAGACGACACATCTTTCTCTTCTTATGGTGATGGCGTTCTTCGTCGGAGCCTAAGATTTCTTCACGTTTTTCGTCAAGGTTGAAGAATATGAAGAATGTTTCCCAAAAACTCTCAAGGTGGCAAGAGAAAACTAACCAAAATAAAATTAGTCTAAGCCTTATTTTATTTACACAACATCACCTCTTTGAATTTCAAAAGATTGAAATTAAATAACTCATCTTAATTAATAACTCAAGTTGTCAAAATTAAAAAGAAGAGGAGTTATTGGGAGTTTAATGGGGAGTTGAAGAGTTAGGATTCATGTGGGCCCCACCACACTTAATCCTCTCAAGGGAGGTTAAGTGGATGAGGGTCCCACCCCTTACTCCCTTTGGAAGGACATAACCAACATGGTATAAAATAAATTGTGTTCCATAATTTATTTAACTAAATCCAACTTTCCCCAAAACTAACTCTCAACCCACATAAAACGCAACCTCAGAAAAGGTCTCTTTAAGCGAAAATCGGCGCTACGAGTTCATCAATGCCCTCATAATTCGATTCTGGGCACCGGTTCAAAAGTTCGAAAAACCCGCTCATTCATTCACTGAACGTACCCGATCCAAACATTGGAAATTGATTCCGGGCACACCGGGCCTCAGAATCAGGTGCCGTCAGAAATCGCGCTCTTGTAAAATTCCAAAGAAAATTAGGAAAAAAATTTCCCTTGAATTTTACGGGTCTTTACAAATAAAATATTATTTTACTATAATATTTATTTTATTTTTAAACATGTAGGCGGTAATGGAAAATGAAAGTGTATCATCCCTATTTCGAAAGAATACATTGGGGTGTGATGTCTTATGCATTTTCATGATGATAAAGTTAGCATTGTACCACGCATTCCATTTTTGCAAAGGTGGGAATCATTCATCACATTCATAGAAATTTATTCTCCTTGATTGAAATGGGATGATCAGATGTTGGTTGCTCCTTCTTTGGAATTCATCTCCTAGTCTAGGCCTCCATCATAGATTAAGACATGGTTCATGAAACTCATTAATGATGCCATCTCTTTATAGATACCATTTAATTATATACTTTTTGTATAAATATCACGATGTCTTTATAGGTAATAAACCTTTGATTATGGTCATTATCACGTTGATCCTAGTTTTGGCATGTCTCGACACTAGTACAATGGTCACTTATATCTTCCTCATAGGAGGGAATCATCTAGAGGCATCTCGTGCATAGATCCCAAGGTGTCACATGTTGACCATGAGGTATCTTATGGTAAGGGAATGTCTTTCAATTTTTTCCTCAAGCATATGATTTTTAACACGAGGTAAGCTATGAGGTTAACGTCTTGAAGATATGAAGTGGGACTGACCAAAATGTCATATGGTTGTAGATTAGTGAATAGTGTCCCTAGGAGGGAGCACCTAGAAGGTTTACTGGATGGATGGATCATAATTCCCAATAAGAGTCAACCTGGGTTGGTCCATCCCAAAATGTGAAGATGTCACCCCATAAAATGGTAAGTCCCTAACTGTGAGGCACCAGGATTTACCATTGCGATGGATGATCCTCAAATAGGTGTTTGATTTTATTAATATTTTTGTAAAATATTATGTAATCCCTTTACTAATATCATTTAAAATGTGCATAATTTGGTTGAAAAATATATGTATTAATATTAAATGTAATTTTAGAGAATTATTTGAATTAATCAAATCGAGTCTGTTTACTATTTTACAAATAACGCTCACCCTATTTATCCAAATTTCATTATTCTTTATTTGAATGTTTCCTTAATAAGATTACAAGATTTCCTTGGAAGGGACCTTTGACCAAGTCATCTTTTTGGAGGGTCAGATGGACAACAAAAGAAAGCCTATAGAATCTGTGATGAAACTGCACAATCCATGAATATTGGATTACTGGGATCAATCCTGAAGAAAAAATTCATTTATTACCCTCCAACATTAGGATAAAAATTCAAGGAGTCATGTATAAAAATTTCATGTCCCAAATCCAAAAACATGGGGGCCAAATAAACCATTTAATTCGATCCAATGATTCTGTCTAAGAATTGAGATCATTAATCAAAATTTGATAGTTCTTTTGATAAGGAAATCTATTTGAGCTATGATTTTTCAGTGTGAAATAAAATTTATAAGAGTCTGATGTTTTTGAAGAAATCATTCGGATTTGAGGGCATATTCTTATTTAAAAATCCATTCACACTTCAGCCATCAAATAATCGTGGATAGACGTTGAGAGTTTTACATTGTTTATAAAAACCTCGATAACATCACATCCATAACTCGAAATGCCACCAAATATTATGAGTCGATGGAAAAATATAATATCTAAAAGTTTTAAGAATAATATTTCTATATATTTGAATATTTGTTACATAAAACCGGTTATGAAAGTGCAGAAAATGTTTTAGAATAGAAACATCAAACTACCTTGGGCTATAAATACATTCCCCTCCTCTACACGCATGTGGATGGAATTGAAAATAAATAGAGGAGATTTTTTAATGACCAATTATCTTCCAATGTGTTGGAATTATCTTCCATACTCATGTTTATTCTTTAAAAACCATTAGTCTTTGATTAAAATCATTTAATATTATGTTGTTCTTTGTTTATAATTTTGTAAGTGTTTCTTTTTGTAATTTTATTTTATGTAATGTTTCTTATTCTACATATATTATTCTCAACCGCATTATACTAAATAATATTACTGGTTCTAAAATAATTGAATAACAGTTGAATCCCCTTCCCTTATTTTTCATTCTCATTCAATCTAATGTCATTATTTAATTCCCTTCACTGTTTGTGTGTTTGTGTTGGGTGCACACGTATTTAATTATCAATTTTATTATAGACATATTAATTCATCACCATAAAATTATAAACATATTTAATAAACATTCATATCTATTTGTAAATGATTCATTTACGTTATTCATAATTTGGGGATATTAAGTAATCTAGGGCCTTTAGTAAATGAATATTTTTTAAATTAATATTTTGTATTGTGAACATAATATGTCATTGATTAACGTCATGTTTTATATAGAATTTGGATTCAATGTATTATTGGAACCAAAAATGAACTACCATAAACAAATAATGGTAGTGATAAGAACCATATGTTGTGTTATGACTTGGATTAAATTGTTATCACTGTGGGATTATGATCCAAGTCATATTTTGGAGTTTGCTTTAATTTAATGCAATATAAAGAATGTCTTCTAGATATCATAAAAATAAATCCACAACAATGAACTCAACCCAATATTTATCAATTTGTTATATAAAAAAACTTCCAAAAGTTATTTTACAATCTCTTCAAACAAACCCCCTAATCAAAATACAACTAACTAAAAAAATCGACTATTAGAAATTATCATTGTCAAGGATTTGACACGAGAGCTGCTATAAACATTAGTAGAGATTAAGAACCTTGAACGAAAAACATGTGACAATCAGTTATGCTTTCAAATGGAAATCCTTCCTGGGATGGTTCAATTAATTAGTCGTTAGTTTCTGGTTATTTAAAAAAATACAAATAAAAAAATGTAAATAAACAACACATAGAAAAACTCACATACTCATAAAATCATAAAGGAAAAAAACAATGAAAATTTCATCATCAAGATTCTTTCAAAATCTCACTGAATTATTAGGAGCCTCCCAAAACATATTTTGAATATGATTGACTCTAAAATTAAGAGAACACATTTCAAACATAGGAGGAACATTTGGGATAATCAAATAATTCAACAACCTATACTTTTCCAATAAAATTGAATTTGATATGGCTAGTCCTTGAGGACAAATGCATAAAGAACATGCTACCCCTGATATGAATTTCCATCTACTTGGTATTCAATATCCAAACATAGAGGCTGACTTCAAACTCATATTGTTTTTTTCTTCAACATCTTCCTCATTTCATCAGGATATCTGGTGAGTATCTCCATCTTTATCATAATGTGGTCCAAGGGGTGTCCTCTACCATGAATCATCAAGTAGTTTCGGAGAAACAAATCAGATGTTCAACATTACCTTTATCGATAGTTGAAACTAAAAAGTCATTGCTCAAGTACCTCTTTCCGGGTTCCCTAAACTAATGGATTGACATGAAATATATTTTCTTAGAGAAATTCATTCTTGTTTCTCAAACTATTTCTATCTAAATGAAAACTAGTTTTATACATCAATTCCCAAATGAATCAATCCATTAGTACTGGGAGTGGTTCAAAAAGATTTTGGAAACCTTCCCACACCACAAAATCCCTGACATACTATTGATCAGATACTTCTTTGAGGGTTTAATGTCTATGGAGGGAACTCTCATTGATACTGCATGTGACAGTGCATTTGTTGATAAAACTCATGTTCCTAAAAGAGATCTCATATGAAACATGGATGTAATCACATAATAATTTCATACTCGACCACATTCTCAATTCAAACAATGCTAATTCTAGTACTGTCATGGTGGTGGTATCTTCCAACAACCTTTTACATTTTTTACTCAACCTCAAAGGAACAATCCTCCTGATTTATTCAACTTTCCTAGTGATCCTTCTCAATTTAAAACAACTACAATCGCATTACCAATATCCAAAATCAAGGACATTCTTAATTAAGTACTAGCATCTTCTTCCATGAAACCATGATAATGTCTAGTGGATGATCATTCCTCCTTCACATGTTCCAGCCTCAAAAACATTGAAACAAAAATTTGTTAACTTGCATCCCACATGATCCAGAAAAAAAATAAATATCATCCCAACACCGATCTCAACTATTAAACAAACCCAAGTGTATTGTATGTTCAATTTCCCTTAGATTGGGGATGAAAATATACATGCCTGAAAATTTTCCCTCTAACCCCTATGAATGTCAACCTATAAAATGAAAATAAAAAAAACATGAAAAATAAATAGTAATCCATTCCCTCACCTCCTTCTATTCTACCTAGGAATCCAATTACTTTTTCTCAACATATTTCTAAACCAAAGAATTCATTTGAACCAGATCATGAAATACATGTCATATTTAGACGTGTTAAAGGAAAAATACCCCACCTATATGCAATAAAACAAATCCTTATATATGAAATGTTTCATAATTATTTGTGATCCCATAAGAGGAAACATATGACCATAAAAAATGTTTTCACCCAGTATTCTATTCCCATAATGTGAAAATATCAAGATAAAATTTTATTTTCCTTCCAAATTGGATGTTCCAACATTGATGATGCACTCATATACCTGGGAGCCAAAATTAATGTCATGACCAAATCCATATTATCCAACCTTGGTTTTGATCAATTACATAAAATTAGTGTTTTCATTAAATTTTCCAATCTATCATATTCGAGTCCTGAGGGTATAATCACAGATGTCCTTTTTCATGTGAATGACCTAATCATCCCTGTTGATTTCTATGTCCTTGACATGGATGGTGAGACTAAATCTTCTCAATCTCCACTAATTCTATGAATACCATTCCTAATGATATAGAAAACCAATATCTATGTCTATTTAGGCATCTTATCCATGGAATTTGGTGACCAAATGTTCTTTTTCAAAATTTTCCAAGCCATGTGATACGCATTTTAGGATCACTCTTTACTCTCAATACATGCTTCCATGAACCCTTATGAGATTAAATTGAACACCAATCCATCATTTTCATCATGTTATAGAGATAAAGTATCATTTAGAATATGAACCATTATTAATGAGGTCATTAATGATTATGTTGATGTGGGCCTCTCATTCATAGACTCTATCAATATATAGGATATTGAAAACATTCTTGAATTCCACATCAACTCTGATATATACTACCTCACCATGGACAATATTAATGGAAAATGAATCTGAAGACAATGAAATACATTCCTCCCTTCTTGAATTTTATAACCCACAAATTAATGATGACACTGAAATAATACCATTTCCTAAAAACCTAAAACATGCATTCCTTTTCCATGTTCATTGTTGTCCTATTATTATATCTTCTTCACTTAGTGAAATTGAGGAGTCCAAACATGTTCAGGTGTTAGATGAAAACAAATAGACCTTATCTTAGACCCTAGATGACATACCAGGAATCAACCACGGCATGTTCATGAATCACATCCATCTTGAGTAATCATCCAAACAAATTAGACACCAAAAAAAAGACTTAATCCACTCATACATGTGGTAGTTAGGGAAGGAATCACAAAGTTTCATCAATCTGATGTTATCTACCCAATATTTTATAGTCAATACGTTATTCCAATTGATGTTTTTACTATTAAAGGTGAGATTACTATTCTCACAAATCAATATAGGGAGGTATTCACAACTCGAGTGATTTAAAAATTGCTTGTGTGTATCGACAATAAGAAATTGAATGTGGAAACATGAAAAGATCACTAACCTCTTCGATTGTTGATTAAATTCAAGAACAATTATCTGGAATGTCATACTATAGCATTCATGGTGGATATACCGACTACTTCCAAATCCCAATCGCACTTCAGGACAAAGAAAAGACTACATTCATATGCCCCATTGGAACATATGCATATAAGAAAATGAATTTTGGCTTTTTTAATGCTCCTGCAATATTCTAGAGGTGTATGATGAGTGTCATTTATGAATTCATTGAACCCTTCAGGGATGGTTTCATTGATGAATTTACCATTTATGGTGTTTCATATGAATCATTTTTACAGTAACTCCATCTAGTCCTTCAAACGCTAGTCAAATGTATGTATGTGTTAAATTTTAAAAAATGTCACTTCATGGTTGAAAATGGGATTGTTCGTGGGAACATAGTTTCATAAGAGGGAATTCATGTTTATCCTTCCAAAATTGATGTGATACAATCAATTCACACCCCTATTAAATAGTTCTGTTCCATCCTTAGTCATGATGGTTTCTGTTGGAAATTCATCAAAAACAATAGTAGGATTTCATTTCCACTGACTTGGTTTCTCTAAAATGATGTCATGTTTCATTTCGATGAGGTTTAAAAAAGGGAATTCATTGAACTCATAGATTCTCTTAAATCATCCCCGATAATCCAGCCCCATGATTGGTCCTTACACATGGAGTTGATATGTGGTGATTCGGTTTGTGATGTTGGAGTTTTTCTTGGTTAATGAAGGGAAACAATTCCCCATTTCATTTATTATGACTCAAAAATGATGGATGTAACACAATATCACTACACTGTTAGAGGAATTCGACTCTAATTAGTGGTTTTTTTTCATATATAAATTCCAAACCTATCTCTTTTGTGCCAAAGTCATCATCTTCAAAGAAAATTCTGTTATGATGTTGATACTCAGAAAAGTGATTCCAACCCAACGGTAATAAGATGGATCCTAAATCCACAAGTTTTTGACCATGAAATCAATTATAGACCATGAAATGAAAACCCTATAGTTGATAACCAGTGTTTAATTTATAATTCTTCTCATTCAGAAAACATTGATTCATATTTCCCCACTAAACAACTTTCATCTCTTACTCCAAAAACAACATGGTATGCCCCAACTATAAATTTATATGATTCTAGAGTGGTTCATGAATTTTTTTTCATAAGAATAAAATATTAAGTTGAAAATTGACTCAAAAAAATATTTTTTGGAAGATAATAATCCTTTGAAAATTGCGGCAGGCATGTTAATTAAAAGATGTGATGATGAAAATGATCATTCATCCATTATCGAATTATATCAATAACTAACTTGTAGAAGAAACATTAGTTCAGAAAGGACCTCCTGAAAGGTACAAAAGTCTTTATTATTATGAACTTTAGTCTTCACGGACACACATGAGTTCAATCAATCATGTCCCACTTGCCAAAATTTTGGCACAATCTCTAAGACAAATAAAATTTCCCAAAAGAATTTAGTTTTCAAAAAAATATTTTATCATTGGGGCATCGATTTAATTGGATCATTCCGCCTTCTAATAAATTATAAGAAATTATTCGTATAGTTTATTATGTTTCTATGTGGTTCGAGACCAAAACAACTACAAAAGATGATTCACATAATGTTAGTGAGTTCTTGAAGACATAAATCATCCCCTGATACGGAACTCCATGTGCACTAGTAAGTGACTTTGGTACCCATTATTGTAATAGACCACTGAATGTCTTTTGAAAAATATGTTTTTGTTACATAAAACAAAAATAGAAAATCACCCCTGAAAATGGCATGGATTTACATTCAAATACCGAAGTGAAAATAGTGATTGAGAGAATTGTAAAAACCCACCAGGAAAGATTGGCCTTAAATACATGGTGAAGAACATTTGGTTTTCATAACATCCTATAAAACACCAATTGGAATGTATCCTTTTTGGGTAGTTGTTGGTAAATTGTGTCACTTACCATTCATTGTCTCTACCCTTCATCCTCTTCTATGGATGTGCTAGAGGTTCTCCTCTTGGAACTTTTGCATGGCATCGTTGTGGGGTTGAAATTCTCTATCTCAGCCATTTTAATGACTTTCACCATTTTCAAGAATTATTCCCATCCTTTTCCTTCTATTTCATGTTCATTATTTAGTGGAACAGTAATTCTCCCATGGTTGGGATCTATAGTCTGAGGATGCAGCTTCACGTTCTTTGTTTGCTGGGAGTGCATAGGGTGATTTGTTGCTGACATTTCATGAAGTTAGATGGTGGCGACATGCTTTTGATTCATCAACTCAATCGTTTGGTGATTTTCATGGCTCAAAGTGTGGTTTTGAGGTTTTTATGTTAGCGATATGGAATTTGGGGTGTCACATTCACTGAGGTACCCTGCATTGGTCTATTGGTGGAAGCATGGGGTCTCGGGTATCATCTTATGGCCACGTTTCTGGATGAATTTTCATAAATATAGGGTTTGTAGCTGGCCTTTTGGTGATGGGTTTTGCAATTTTATGTTTCATGTGCTTGGATATGTTTTATTTTTTTATGTTTATAATTCCTATGATTCTTTTTCATGTGGTGAATCTTCTGTGCAAATCAGGTTGATTGCGGTTGGGTGGTGCGTTCTTGTGTGTCGGTAGAGGTATAAGGTATTATAAATCCTTATCTTATTTAAGGGATTCTTTATATGGGGTTTATAGTTGATAGTTTTCATCAGATCATGGCAATATAGAATCAGACATTTGGTAGGGTCTGGCTTTTACCATCAGTACCATGCAAGTGCATCACTACCTAGGACAGCAAGCCGAGTAGCAATGAGAATGTGGAAGTTTGAATGATTTCTTTATTTCCGATTTTGATTTGATTTGGTTTGATAAATTTTGATCCTCTAGATAAAATTTTAATGGATTATGTCTTTTATGTAATGTTGGGAACCCCTTCATCCCTTAATATTGTTATATTAAATAATAAATATAATAATTTTTATTCAGTGATGGTGAAAAATATGGTGAAGAATGATTATTACTGCTGACTTAATTGGAGGAGCATCAACATGACTCCTATGAGAATTATAATCTATAAAAAAAATTCTATGGTAATCCATGAAAAACATCTAGAGAAAGGTATTCTGAGTAGCTGAAAAGATATTTCTCTTCAACTCTCGAATTCGGCTTCACCTAGGTAATATTAAATCTTATTGGGAAGGTCCTATTATAGTTTCTCAGGTTTTACCATTAAGTGTAGTGAAGGTCCATGACCCCTCGTCAAAAAGGAAATTTACGGTTAATGTTTATAATTTAAAGCATAAACTTTAGAGGATATGCATTCTGGAAATTACCTCCACTTCCATGAGTTCCACAACATCCACTGACCTGGCATCAGATGGGGATGACAACCCACCAAATCCAATCTAGGGGCATCTCTTTCCCTTTAACTCTCTATCTGTCTCTTCATATCTATCCCATATTCTTCTTCATTACCTATATTACATTTTTTTACCACATTCCTCATCACAAATTTTACATACACTTTTGTGTAGGTGTGTCTTTATATAAAATAATAAAAAACAAAAAAATTAATAAAAATCACTTAAAATAAGGAAAATAATAAATCATGAATACTCAACTTCTACTTTTCAAATTTTTTCTATCCATTTTTTGGAGTCAAAAAACATGATATCCTCTCAAAAATCTTGTGTTTATATAATATATTTAGATCATGAATATTGTGTGAAAACTAACAAATTTTGAATAATCAATTTATGATTTTTAAAATGATTTTCTCCAATTGTGAGGAACATTATTAACATTCATGATAAGGACACCCATGTACATATTTTCAAAATGTGTTTTTACCCCTATTTGTGAGTCTTGAGTTTTAGGAATTTAGAGCTGAATTTCCTACTATGGTGTTCTGTAAAATGATAGAGGCATTTTCTAAACCTCATGAGATTCAAAATATCCAAATAGCCCCTAGTTTTCTTACATTTTTCTACTTTTGACATCCCCACAATGCCAATGAAATCATTTTCATTTATATATAGATTAAAATCCAAATATCATATCACAACTAATATCTACAAGGATTTTTAGTGCATTATTTATTTGAATTTAAGATTGGTGAGAACGGATTTTACTTTGGGTGTCATTTTATTGTTTTTATACATGTTATCAGATGCTTGATGGAATGAATACATATTAGCGTGTAGGATAGGTTTTCATTTAGTGAGTTTTGGTTGTGTTTATATGCTTATGAAATATTGTTAAATTTTTTCTGGCATGTTTTCAAAAAAAAACAAAAAATATAACAAAACAATAATGGGTTGTTCTTGGGTGGGTCAAAATAAATCTTCGTCAACCTTTGATCTTGTTATAACCATTGAAATTATTTTCATAAGGAGTACAGTCATGGTTTGGGATACGAGTGTGAGATATTTTTCCTTTTTAAAATTCTATAAATGAAAATGAAATGAAATAAAGAACACTTATGTCATCCGGAGAAGTTTTGTGTCTTGTAAATATCTCATAATGTCATTGTCGTCAAATTTTCTTCCACTTTTTCCACTTCATTCACACAAATTTTCCCTTTTAAATATGTGATTTCATTTCTTTTCATGTATAATTTAAAAAAATTGGTTACTATTTTACCCATGTAGATATTTTACCCCTATTATCTTATTTTTTGGAAATCGTTTTCCTATCATCCCATTGCCACATGAAAAAAATAAAAAATACATCTTGATTCTTGTGAACTTTATGATAGTAAATATATGATGGGTGGTCTTTCAAACTCAATTATTTTGAGTTTTTTTCGGTGAAAGAGTGAACATTCATCGGTTAATTTTATCATCATGAGAGGTGTGAGTTTCGAGTGCCCACACTATCCATTTCAAAATTTGAACATAAAAAAAATTGTTTTTGGAACATTATATCTATAATAATATGTGGGTAAATTCAATATGAATGAGCGAAATGGTATAAACCTCCCCTATGTGGGGAAAACATAATTTTCATATTTATTGGTGAGTAAAAATGAATTTTTATGATTTTATTTTTATTTCTCATGAGGGAAGTCACAAGAATAATTTTAGTGTATTTGTGTATATTTATATTTTCATAACATATTATCAAAGATCTTAACTGAATTCATATTAAATGTTCATAATTTGTGTGAAAGACACATGTTTAAATATTAAATGAAAATTTTGAGTATTATTTGAATTAATCTGATCATGCCAGTTTAATATTTTACCAAAAACATTCCCCATAATTCACCATATTTCATGGTTCATACATTTTATGGTTCCTTACTACATTTATAACATTTAATTAGAATATACCATTGTCAAAATTTTCAATTTGTACGGTCATATAGACCACACAAGAAGGCCCCCAGAATTAGTGATGATTCTCGACCATCCATTAAGATTGAGTTACTAGGATCAATCTGAATGTTTAAATTCATTTATTCTCCTCCAACGTTCAGATGAAAATTAAATGATACATTTAAAAAAATCATGGAAAAAATACAAAAACATAGGGGCCAAATTAATCTCTTAATTTCATCCCATAATTCTATCCTGGAATTGAAATCATCACACAAAATTTAATATTTATCCAGATAGAGACAAGTATTTGATTCGGGATATCGGATTATTAAATAGTAGATAATGTCATCCACCTTTTCTAAAGTAATATTTCGGATTTAAAGTCATATTCGTATTCAAAAATCCATTTTCATTTTGGCCATTTAAAAAGCATGAATAGTAATAAAAAATGTAACATTGTTTATGAAAATTTCCATAACATTGGATCCTTAAATCCAAATGTCTCCAATGTTTGAGATACAACTTAAAAAATTCATATCTATAACTATAATTAAATATATTTCTCTATATGTTTATGTCTCCAATATCAAATTAAATATGCAAGTGGAAGGGTAGTTTTGGAATGCCAACAACCCACAACATTGGGCTTTAAATACATCCCCATGATCTTCCTTCAAGAGGTTTCAATTTTAGAGAATAGGAGGATAGGTTGGCATGGTAAGGGATATTCAAAATCCTGGGGATGACCTTATATAATAATGTTTTTAGTAGAGAATCAATTCATCAATTCATCTTTTCATTTACTTTTGTGTTGTTCATTGTTTATAATCGTGTAAGTTTTTGATTTGTAAATAATAGTAAAATAAACGTTTCTTATTCATCATATATTATTCACAACCACCTTCTATTAAATAATATTAATGGTCATAAGATAGTTTAAATACATTTGAATCCCCTTCCATTCTACTTCTTACTCATTCAATCTGATGTCAGTATTTAATTACCTTCATTGTCTGTGTGTGTGTGTTCAGTGAAAAATTCGTTTATTATCCATTAATTTTTATTCACATATTAATTACTCATCATAAAATTATAACCAGATTATTATCCACCCAAAATGATGAGTCAATATTTCATTCGGTTGATTCATATTTTGGGGATATTATGTAATTGGGGCCTACGCTAAATGAATAATCTTTAAATTAATATTGTGTATGTGGAACTTCATATGTCATTGATTAATGATATTTATTGTTTAGAATGTGTATTCCATGTATTATTGGAACCACATATACACTACCATAAACAATTAATGGTAATTATTAGAACACTATGTTATTTTACTGCTTGGATTAAAGCGTTTACACTTAGGAATTCTGATTATAGTCATCTTGTGAAGTGTGTATTAATTTAATTCCAAAATAAGAAAATCTCAAGGATATCATAAGATTAAACCACCAATAATGAACTCACCCCAATCCTTATAAATTTTTAAAGAAAAAAACTTCAATAAATTATTTCATAAGCTCTGAAAACAAAATCCCAAATAAAAATACATTCAACTAAAAACAAATCAACTATTAAAATGTATCATCATTAAGGATTTTACCTGAGTGATTATATACACATTAGAATATAATTTAAACCAAAACGGTCAATAATAATCAATCAACCATGCTTTTAGTGACTTATGAACCTTTCGTAGAAGGTAGTGGTTAAACCCCATGTAGTTTAGCAGATAGAGTGGTCTTCTGAGGTGGATTTTCCCTTTATAGGTGTATTTCTCTTCGATTGATTTTCTAGCATTGTGTTGGGATTATGTATTGGATCTACCTTGCTTCAAATGTTATTGGTGATGATGGATGGGACTTATGTGTAGGATCAATCCATGTGGATAACAATGATCTCATCAAAATTTGGCAGTCTAGGTAAAATCATGATGGCTGAAGGGCGGATTGGATGGAATGTGTGGAGGTTATTGAGGATGTTTTTCTTCAACCTTAGGGAGGTTTCCTACATATCCTTGTAAGCATGGAATAAAATTTAACAAAGTTTAGTTATGGGAAATTGGGATTAAACTAATGGTAAGGGCCCAGTCAAAATGGGACATGTGGTTGGGGATTACGGAAGGAAGTTGTATGTTGGACAACTTATAGATTTCACATGGAAGTGACCAAGATATGTAGATTAGATTTCATGATATTTTCTGACCTCTAATACCTTGTGATTCATGATCAATATTAAAAACACAATGAATTAGTAAACTTGATGCACATGACAAAAAAGATACGTAGAATAGAGAGGGACTGAGGATTACACATATGAGATTCCCTGTGAGGATGAATTTCTATCTGAGGCTGATATCATTCCATTTTATGAATAACCCATTCCATTTCATTCATACAATGAGTATCATTTCAAGGGTGAGTTGGGGATTACATTTAGAAATCGCCTGAGGTGTGCTTGGCGGAAAATCCCAAATAAACAGGGGTGTCAGATTGAGAGTGAGGGACGTGAGAGTTTCCTTGTTCCCATTACCTATCTGATCCTATGTGAAAGATGTTTCTCATTTGGAGTCATACATAGATACATATTGGTCTTTCTATATAGGGTGGTAATACAATTTAAAATCTTCTATTAAGGATATTGGTGCTAGGAAGTTTAACACCGTACAACTCGAATATGGGGTCACTCTTCACCCATTATACTTACATAACTATCACCCATCGACCTATAAGGATATGATGTGCAGGATTGGTCGACCTATTGTTCCTTGTTATCATAAATATACTAAAAAATCCATTACTATACCTTCATATAAAATAATTAGTTCAGGTACTGTAATAGAGAATACCTCACAAGGGACTATGAAATCACTACACACTGTCATAGAGGGTTTCCTGAAGGAAGATATCATGATGTAGGAGGTTCACTGAGAGGATATTTTCAGATCATGAGTGAATCATGGTGAACTGTGGATTGATGAACTATGGAGCTTAATGAGACATTGTGACCCCTCATTTGAATAATTTTATATGATTGATATGGAGTTCCTTTTGAAGGCTGAGTGCTCTGTGAAACCTAATGTACCCTGTAGTGTCTTCTTCCTCAGAAAAGGGTAGTTTCAATCAGGTGATGAATCTCTAATACATGTAGAGGTTCATAAGAACAATGAAAAATGGGAACCACTATGATCTAGTCCCATGGGTGATCCATTGTTGGAACCACGGCTTTTTTTGCTAATAACGGAGTTTTATTTTTGTTTATGGTCAAACTACTAATGAATGAATTGGTATTTTACTTGGAATGTGGTCATACGTCTGAGACTGAAAGAATTATTGAAGGTGGAGTAGTTTCCCATTGTTTTCCAAATTTTTGGGCCTCAAAACCGGGAGTTTTTTGTTGGAAAACAATGGGTTTCTTGATAAGAGTGAATGGTATTGTGAAATGATAATGATAATAAAAAATATAAGGGAACCACATACCTCGGAACATGGATCACGTACCATGATCCAATAATGGTTCGTGGAATAAATCTATGCACTGGGAGCAGTATGCGGAGTTGTGTGTGTTTCATTGTGAAGAGTAGTGCACAGAACTGCAAGGAGTTCGGAACAATAGTACATAGTAAAGCAAGGAGGTATGTGGAATTCTGAAGTAAGAAAAAAAATGGTTTTCAACAACGGTACGCAGTGAACTCATGATGTACATGGATTGAAGAAAGTTTCCATGATTTTTTAGGTTTGCAAAACAGGAGTGGTATGCGATGGATCCTAACAGTACATAGTTTTAGTATAGTTTACGATGAATATTATTCAATATTGAAAATTTTTGTAATTCAGATTACCAAAATTGGCGGATTTATGTGCCTATTTATGGAATAGTAATATTCTTTGTTAAGTGATGATATTAGAGGTTAAAATTTCGTGAATATATTCAGTGTTGTCTGAAGTGGTATGTATTTGGGAAAACAGTTCACATAGAGAGTCATCTAAGTAAGGAAACAGTATGCAGAAGAGTGTGTGGTACGCACATGTATCTATAGATTAACGTGGTGGATCATTACAGTATGCAGAGTAGGACGAAACACAGAGGAGTGTCATAGTACGTTGGGAAGGGTAGTATATCGAGAAGGGTAGTTCATGGAGGAATTGGATGGTACGTTGAGGAGCCAGACTGTATGTGGAAATTACAGTGGTATACCGAAACCGCATCAGTACATAGACCATCCAAGGATCCCTAAAAATCGGACCATTCAGTTTGAAAAATTAATTACCATAACATATCAGTATATGAGTAAATACATTACATCTATTAGGGATTAGTAGACTTCAACAGATCTCCCATTTATAGCTCATGATGGATGATTTATTTCTAAACAATTGAAGTGAACAACATGTCATTAATCTAAGTGGCGATTAATCCAACATAGCAAGCAAGGGGGATTTGTCAGACGTGATCTACGAGATGTTGTGTGATATCCCTAAAACCATGTAGAGGAAATGTCCCTTGCACAATGTGACTATCCTAAACACTAGGAATCCAAAACATTTGAATTATAGAGGTCTTATAATTATCGATACATTGTCGGTGAATTCTCCTTGGCTATATCCCTTCATGGAAAACTATGTAAAATTGATGTGTCATCTCTTTGAATGTGATTTTTTATTTGTTACAAATCATCTTCTTACAGGTTAAATAGGGTTTTACCAATATGGGAACAAGATCCATCAGTTTAAAAGAAAATTAGACACCCTAATTCACCCATCTACTCTCAGGGTGCTCTAGGGTCTTTAAAGTGATATCAGAGGGTAAAGGATACTGGTGTTGAATCTGTATTTTTATGTCATGGAGAATCTTGTCAACGTTATGAAGGGTCACCTCTTCGATGGATTCAGTTTTCAAATATGAAAAAATAGGATGAGATCTCATTTAATATATCACGGAATGGAAGTATTGTTTTCTACACCATTGGGAATACATGTCATTGATCCTACATGACTGTTGATGACAAATACAGATAGGAAATTGCTTGTTGTTGTTGAAAATGAAAAAAATTCACTCACTAAATCCCTTTCAGATTAGATGTATCTACAGGTTTTGAGATTCACCAAAACCAAGTCAATGTGGGATATAATAGAGAATACTTATGAAGGAGATATCAAAGTGAAGGAGGTAGAACTTCATGTTTTACACAACAGGATATTGGATATGAAGAAGCTCCCTAATGAGAATGCATACTCCCTTTTCTATTGAATTACTGAAGTTGTAGGAGTAATCTGAGGTTTAGGTGATGAAATAGAATACATTAAAATATTCCAAAAAATAATTATAAAACACCCCCCCCCCCCTTTATAATTCAATGGTGTCAGCCTTTAAAGAAAGGGATCACTCCAATCACTTAATGAATGATAATTTGAGAAATCTATCATCTTATGAAAAGAGAATTAAACCAGAAGAATCAACAACTCATGAGAAAAAAGAAATGGCATTAAAATCCTTGAAATATCTAAAAGTTTCATGACATATCAGTAATTTTAGATGATGAGGAAAAAACAAATATTTTTGTCATTTCTATGAATCTCATGAAGGGAACATCTAAATTTAATGGAAAGTTACGTCAAGATTGTTTTTGCAATGGAAAAATTGGGCACATTGCCTCTTAGTTCACATGAAAACTTGATGATGGAGAGAGCTATGTTAAAAACATGAAGAATCCTCAGAAAACATTTTTAAAAATGTGAATCTTAAATTTAGCAAGGAATGTATAGAAGAAATGTTTTTTCTATGAGGGAGAAGAGGATTATAATGAATTTTATGAGGATGATGAACCAAAATATAAGACCGAAATCCATGCCTCCATGATTGATAATATTGAAAAGTTAGAGCCATTGGAAGATAAATATGAAGATAATCTATTTAATACTAATTAAATTCCCATGTTGCATCTTAATGATGCTTTTGGTAAGAATGATAATAAATTTTGGAGATGTAATATGTGGTAGGAAATGGTGGAGGTATAATTAAAATATATTAATTAGTTGGAAGATGAAATTGACATATTGGAGGAAATTGTTACTTCTGAATCATCAATCCATGTATGCACTGATAATGTTATAGAACTTAAACGTATAATTGAAGAACAAGAAAAGGTGTTCGGTGACCTTACCTCAAGATTTGAGGAGATGTCCAAGACCATTGAAAGAATTGAAAATATGTTTTTACCCTGATATGTAAACTCAAAATTGAATTAATTGAAAAAGTAGAAAATAAAAAAATTCAATTTTGTTTTGTCTAAGTTGTTGAGCCGCTTGAGAGAGAAAAATGTGGTTCTGATTGAGTTGAAAAGTTCTTGAGAAATAAAAGTCCCACATTCAGGGAAATATTAAAATTGGTTCTGATGCTAAAACATGAAATGATATAAATAATGTGGACCAGACCAAAGGAAATATAAAAGTTGATCATGTTGAAAATCCACTAGAAGATCTGTAAAATAAATCTTTAAATCAAATTGAGAGAAGAATTAATGATTATCGTGATGTTTAATGAAATATAGGCAGTCAAACTATTTTCATGATAACGAAGGCATGAAGAGAAATTGATGTTATAATACATTTCTTTTCATGAAGTGTCAGTTTTGTGGCATTCATGGCCATACCATGCCATACTAAAAAAGGGCAATGAGCTATATAAACCAAGAAGAGTTTGGAGTTCAACAAAGGGGGACAAATTCATATCCAACATCATATTAAAGACATGATTTCTGTAGATATTTTTTTCACTGATCTATCTTTTCCCATAAATTGGTGTATTTCATGCAAAGGTTTGACAGGATAAATTATTTCAATGCTTGGAGACAAGAAAATAAAAATAAACTAGACATTATTTCAATTTTAAAAAGGTTTTATTTGTATGAAGAAGAATTTTAAAATGAATAACCCATGTACATGGATGAGATATTTGAATGTCCATCAACATCATACACTCAATCCAATATCTCAATGAATAAAAATAAGAAAATTAAAAATTCCAATTTTTCATAAATTTCCCTCAAAGATACAAATAGAAAAAGAAAATTGATTCTTGATTGTGGATGTTCATCTAACATGACAGTTAATACATAACTTTTAAATAATTTCACGAAAAAAGGATAATGAAACAGTGAGGTTTGGTAATGATGTTGCATTGATGATAAAAGTCAATGGAAGCAATGATCTAGCTAATGGATAACTAAAGAAAACTGAATTCTTTTATGTAGATGGTGTTTTCAAAATCTTCATAGTTTGATTATACTATATGTCTCATATCTAATTATAACATTCAATCAGAATGGATGTGTTATAAGAGGAAGGTTTGGGAATTCTCTCATGAAAGGATTTAGAATAGATGGAAACTGGTCTGCAGTTCCTACTGGCTAGAGAAGAAAAGAGCATTAAACCTCATTGACATCATCCATATGGATGTATGTGACTCGTTAAATGATGTTGGAACATATAGAGAAAGGTACTTTGTAATTTTCATTGATTATTACAGTATAATGGAATGTGTAATTTTTATACAAAGGAACCGACAACTGCTTGATTTCATGAAAACCTATCATCGAATCACTGAGAATTATAATTAAAGGAAGATCAATGCCTTGTGGTATGCCAGTGGAAGGGAATAAAAATCCTTTTAAATTACAAAAAATAGGTAATACAAGAAGAAATTTATATTCAAAATCGAACATGTCTATGTATGGATGTGAAAACACAACCTATGAATTTTTTTCATGGAAGGATGCCCTCTTTGAAATATTGAAATTTTTTCAGAATAAAATGTCTTATCTAAAACAAAGAAGGAAATGAAGGATAGTAATGAGACAACACTGATGAAGGAATATTTCATTGATACTCACTAAACATGAAATCCAACAAATTTTTAAATTATCACATGAGATGTATTATGGAAATCAGTAATGTAAAGATAATTAAAATGATAAACATGAATTCTTAAAGGAATAAACATGCTAATATAAAAGAATATGAGAAACGATGTGAACATGGAAGTAAAGTTAATATAGAGGTAAACGAAGGTGTGCAAAAATATTATGAGTCACATCATGATGTTGAATTTGAATAATAATAAGAAGACGAAGCCATCACTAGAGATAATTTGGTTGAACCACAATGGAGAAATCAAAGAGAAGTGATTGATTAGTTCAACATTATTAGGGATCATAATTCACCTACACAAACACGTATAATGAGGAATACTTCACATTCTTCATTTCTATTTGTTTTGGAACCATCCTCATTTTAAGAGGATGCTATGTTAATTCATGGGTAAATGCAATGAATGATGAGTTAGATCAAATTGACAAAAATATGACTTGGAATCTGGTAAAAATGAGTAAATGTCAAAATGTGATTGGTACAATGTGGATTTTCATGAAAAAAATTTATGATCATTGAAATGTGATCACAAATAAATAACTCTTGGTCTATAATGGATATTCAAAAAATGAAGGAATTGATGTTTAGAATACATTTTCTCCTATAGTGAGACTAGAGTCAATCATGTTGTTTTTTGCCTTGGTAATCCAAAGAGGTATCAATGTGTATAAAATGGATGTCAGGACATCATTCTTAAATTTAATATTAGAATAAATAGTCTACATTTAACCACTTGAAGGGTTTTTTCTTGGCTAAGCTGAACTGAATGTTTTCAAATTAAAGAAATCTCTCTATGGTTTGAAAAAACACATTTGGTTTGGAAATCATAGTTAGTCATTAATCTGAGAATGTATGAGTATAAAAGTGCAGAATTGATCACAATATCTATGATAAAAATTCAAAAAATTATCATTTCATGGTATTAGAATACATGGAGGATAAACGTTTTTTAGAAGAAAGAATGCATCTACGGGTGAATGTTTTAGTCACATGAAATCAGAATTTTTAATGACCACGATTGGTGAAGTAACTTACATTTTAGGGTTTTAGGTGATTTAGAATAAGGATTAAACTTTCATTTTATCAGGAAAATAATGAATGATTGTGGATAATGAAATTCAATATTCTTGATTCCAAACCAATGTCACCCATAATTATGGTTGGACCAATACTCCAGAAGCATGAGGATGAGACTTATGTGTATCCAATAATGTATAGAAGAATCTTTGGAAGCCTACTGTATGTGACAGAGACACCACCAAATATTTTTTTTACATCATTCCTTGAAGATCTAATTTAGATTAATATATAGTAAGAACTTAAGGTGGTACTGAAAAACATTAAGAGATACATTCAAGGTGCACATAATTATGGGATATTCTTTTCTGTTACAAGATGTAGTTAACTGTCCACTTTTTCTGATGCTGACTAGGATGTAGATGTAGTGGAAAAAATTATAGTAGTCATGGTGCATTCTATATTGGGAATAAATATATGGGATGGGTAATAAAGATACATGAATGTACTTTTAATATTACTTCCGATTCTGAATATATATCTTCTACCAAGGCATGCACTCAATTACATTGGATGATACAGAAACTGACTGACATTGGTGATGAGGTGAAAAAATAAATGATGAATTACTGTGATAACAAGAGAACAATAGATAATATGAATAATCATGTTCCTAATTCTCTTATGAAACATATAGTGATCGTATAACACTCTAGAAAGGAAAATGATGAACAATGCATGATCAAAATGGACTATGTGGGAACTGATGAGAAAGTAGATGAAATTATGATCATGCCACTGTCATCGGTCATGTTTGAGAAACATCTGTTGAACCTCAGTGTTCAACCACCTCCCAATGGAAATGGTGGTCACAAAATTCTCGTATCTCTAACTATTTTAACTATGTTATTCTATTTGTGGAAGTATTCCAGGTTTATGGTGGAGAACGCTCTAGGGGGGAGATTGTTATGAACACTACAATGTTTAAATTAGTGATTTTTGGGTTTATTTATATGGGGGACAATGGATAAATTTAATGGAGAGTGATCTATTTTTTTTCTGTCTATATGATATATATAGATGGAAATATGGATATGGATCATTGTGAACTCAATTCATATCTTCTCTCATGTTTTCTACACTATGAACTTCTCACAGAGAGGGAAACGATACCAGGAACCATAAGCATGGGGAGGACCTCCAGACTATATGTCAATGAAGGTTGGACGACCACATATTTAGATGATAATGGGAATATGGGAAGGACCACCTTGTTGGATCTGAGAGAGGGAAGGAACTCCACTATGACAGGTGAATGCATGGAGGGCCTTCGTTCTGAGTCTCACTATCACGGACTGGCCCACAATGGCTATTGGATATGCCTGATGCTAAAAGTACCATCACGACATGCCTTAAAGGGAGCCATGTGCTCAATACCAACTACGTATTAAGGTGTCCCTACTCTATAGTGTCAGGTATCTGGGAGAGTACATCGGGGATGGAAAGATCCACAAGAGTCATAGAAGACAGTTCCACTAAATGGGAATCATCCTAATCATGGACTCAATGTTGGCATCTAGGTATTGGGACATGGGTCAGCATTGTAAGGGAACAATCAACCAAATCCTTGGCCTGGAAGACCAATCATTGGTGGTAGTTACATGATTCGGTGGTATCCCTCCTCGGTGAATCCCATATAGTAGTCTTTAATCTTGGTTACTTGAGAATCCACTACCTCATCGATGAATGGGGTCGATTTATAAGTTCTCATTGGGGAGTGTCTCTAGAAGAGGTTAATCATTGGAGTGGTGGGAATGGTATCCCTGCTTGGGACTTAGAAATGGCAGTGAAAGTGAGACACAGAAGCCTCCAGTTCCAGTTGGACCAGGTCCCTTGTGGGAAAGACTCCATCCACCTCGTATTGTCCTATAACAGTGTCCATCACCCTCCTCTTGATGATTTTAGAAGGGGAGACAGGGTGTTGGTTCCCTATAGTTGATTGTTTCTCAAACATCATGGAAGTGGTGTGGTATTGTGAGATTGTCACAACAATAGATCTATAGCTCCTATGTTGGTGGGGAATGGTTGAGAAACTCACTACATCTTGTATCCTGCAATGTAGGAAGATTAACCTATCAATGCCAGTTCATGGAAAGAAACTACGAATTCCCTACTGTTGTCCAATATTTCTTGGATGGATAGAGGGATACAAAATTATTTTGTCGCAGACTGGGATGCCCAATATTCAACTGCCCCAACTACTAATGAGTTCAACGCAGGGCACACAATATTTCCCAGCGGGACCTCATTTTACATAGCTAGAATTATTAACATGCTAATATGTTGAGTTGATGATTCAAACACTACTAGTCCACACATTGAGAAAAATAGATTCACATTGGGTTCACCATTTCTTTTTCTGTCACATTATTCTGGATGATCTACCTTAGGAAACTCTGTGATGTTGAAGACTAAATTATACCTCACATTCCCTCTTTCCAAAGGTGGGAGGCATTTGTCACTTCATCGACGATGTCTTATTTTTACTAAAACGAGATGATGAGATGTCGGTTCCTCCATCCATGGATCTATCCTTGGAATTCATCAACTAGTTATGGTCACCCTATTAGATTAAGTCATGGAATGTGAAAATCATTCACAACGTCATCCCATTGTGGACGGTTGTTAATTACACTGCTTCTGTCTTGGCATTCCAGGGGTTTTCATGGGGAAGAAACCTTCACATAGGGAAGTGAAAAATGTTGAGGATCATTATGGCATATCTAGATGCTAGAATATTGGGCAATTGTATCTTCCTCAAAGAATGGTATGTCATGAAGGTATCTCATGCATGAAACTTGATGCATCCAATATCGATCACGGGGTATATTATGCCAATGTAATGTCATATGACTTTATTACATATGCATATAATGTTTAATACGATTGAGGCTACAAGTCTAACATCTTGCAGAGATGGACTGAGACTAAAAAGAACAGTCGATGGAGGTGTGTCACACCTGTCGTTTTTAAATTATTTATTTTATTAGTTTTATGGGCATCGGGTAGTTCATGTCAAGGCCTGAAATTAAATTTTAGAGTTCTTATGTAATAATAGGTTTTATTGGCATTGACAGTGTTCATCGCACCACAATAATAGTCACACGACCTCGCCCGAGTCACCGCACGACTTGCTTGATGTTCGAGGTAGATAAATAGAATGTAATGAATAGAAAAATAAAAATAAAATAAAAATGACAAGTGTGATAAAATTTAAGGAACTATTATAATTATAATAATAATGCTTTAGTATAATATTGTTATTATTAAATTTGTCAAGAATATAAAAAATTAATTAGGTTGTTTTTAATATTTTAATAATTATTATTATCGTTAATATTTAATTATTTTTACGTCTTTTTATTTTATTTTATTTGGATTCTATATGTTCCATCGGGGAGAGGGTTATGTCCATGTTGGATTTGGTTTTTTTTCTGATAAATGAGTTTCTGTAGAATTAATTCATGCGATGCATGGACGAAACATAATTATGGGGTTGTAAGACATTGCCAGTGGTTCCAAGTGACGAGATTATTGTTCAAATAACCTAATAAAATTAATTAATAATAATAATGAAAATTAAATGTGTTGATGTATAAAAATAAAAATAAAACATGAGGTATTTTTTAATAATTTAATACACATTATTTATGTTAATAATAATATTATTATCATTTAAAAATATTATTATCAATAGTTTTAAATTATGTTTTTTAATGTTTTATTTTAGATTCTTTATTTATTTATTTAATTTTTTCCCGTCCCCTTGGGATAGGGTTGGAATTCGGGCACCTAAATTCTTTCCCTTCTACCATTTCCCCCCTTTCCCGTCGGACCCCTCCTACCCATCTTGTCTCCCTCCCCTTCCACCCACTTAGATCGCGATGCACCCCCTGCCCTCCATGCTCGCACTGTTCGCCATACCAATAGCCACCCGACCAACCTCCTTGCTCATTCCATCCACTGGAATAGACACCTCTTGACTGACCTCTATACCCGTGCATTCCAACAGAGCATCCACCTCTCGACAGACCTCCTTGCCCGTGACTGCTTCTAGACCAGCCGCCTCCCGACCGACCACCTCGCCCACAACGTCCACTGGAACAACCGTCTCCCACACCTCCAGTGATGACCCACACAACTCCATCCCCTTCTACCCTTGGTCATCCTCCATTCAAAAATGATCCTCTCACCCTCCTTCAGGTATCCAACACTTTGGATAAACACCCTTCCTTGTTATAGGGGTTTTCATTTTATTTAATCTGGTTCAGTTAGGGTTAATGGTTTAATTGGGCAGTTTTGGTTGAATTTTCCTTATTTTGGATTCACTTGAGGTTTATTGAGGTGTGTTTGATATGAAATTGTGGTTTTATTCCATTTATTGGAGGATTATGGGTTCATGGTATCTAGTTCCATGCCTTATCACCATTTTCGAATTTTATAATTCATATTCAAATTTTTTTTTCTGTTCTAAAATTTCGTTTCTTGGTGCGAATAAAAATTTCAAGGTGTTTTACATGTTCAAATGTTGTGAATAATATTTTAAATGATGGTGGGAGTCCATTGTGCAGGAATATTTGGTGTGTTGTTTTATAAATATTATTTATGCACTGATTGTTAGGTGTGAAGCATGTTTTAGTGTAATAATATTTGGAGTTAGTTATAAAGAGAGTATATTTTTATGTGAAACTGAGAAAGTTTAATTTAAACAAAGGTATCACCACATTTTTATGTTTTATAAATAATTCAAATGGTTTTTTACCAAAATTATGTGGTGCGTATGATGTATTCTAAATTGTATGAATTTTTAAAGGCAGGGTGAGGATTCATAATAAAAGTATTTTGTAATGTTTAAATGTGTTTTCTGATTTAATGTCCCTACAAAGTTTTCTATGAAATTTTAGGATGGTGCATAGTTAATTTCCAAGGACATTGATTGTTTTTCGATTTAAATGATGATTTTAAAATGTAAAATGAGTCACAATGGATGTGCATTCCTTGGTGTGCATTTATGAAACTGAACAAGAAAATTTATAAACAACGGAAAACATAATGGGAAATGGTTACCTTGGAATTTGGGTTTTAATTATGCCTCACTAAATTGAAAAAATTTTGTTTTGGGTGAAAAATCTTCTTGGTTTTTTTGTGAAATAATTTAATAAATAGTTAAAAGATGTCTTGATTTATTTGGATTTTGTGAAATCCGTGTTTTATGAAAGTGTTGAGTATGTGTTTCGATTTAATGTTGTGTATTTATATAAAATGAGTTATTTTTTTGTGTTAACCCTCTTGGAATCACATGGTGGTGTTTTTAAGTATTGCAAGTGGTTCATTTAATTGTATAAGTGTTATGAAACTAGTTTTAAGGTGAATGTGTCAAGAGAATAATTCGAAATTGCTTTCCATTTCGAAATGAGGTATGTTTATTGTTTATGACTTTGTTGTGATACATAATAATTATTTATATGTTGTGAAAATTGATTAAAATATTCATTGAGTGTTTCCAAATGGGGATTTTGGAAATGAGAATATAACGACAAGGGTATTTTTAAAAGGTATTTTGGAGTTCTTGTGTCTTTGAAATTGTTTGGTTATAAACTTTGTGGCCTTTGAGTGTAATTTATTAGGTGTTTATGTGATATGTGAAAGTTATATGCTATGTGAATATGGATCTTGATTGACCACAAGTGAAACCCCAAGTATCTAGGTGGGTAGAATAGAACTCCAATGCTAGTGATCCTGTGTGGTTTGGCCCCAGTTTCACTTAGCATGTTTGATGATGAAAAAAATAAATAAACTATGATAACAATGATATTGGGGGAGCCACTAGGTTATGGGTATGCTCCATAATAGTGGATAATGTGGACGAGAACCGATATTTATCGGTTACTTTTTTCACTGAGATAAAAGGTTCTAGGGCCCCACTCGAGCTAGTTAAACATTAGTAGATATACCCTATGTGCTATACTACCCATGATGACGTACCCTCCATCGGCATACAGAGGACCACTTGAGTATGTGTGTGTTATTTATAAAATTTATTTTCCACTACAAAATAATTTTTATTAAATTGCTTTTCATAGTGTTGTTTTATAATGTAAATTTTTTTCCATAAAAACAATGCTTTTAAAAAATATTTTTTAAAATAATCTTGTTAAAATATCTATTTGGTGTTGTGGAATGGAATATTTTTATTGGGTGGCTTCCTATTGGGATTTTCACTCACATATTGTATACACATATGGGTGTATGTATACCGTGTTTCTGGTGTATTCCAGGTTGTGACATCATGCTGAACAATGGTGGTTTAGGATGTAGTAGGTATTTAAATTTAGGGTGGTGTTGATGTGGCCTATCTTGTTTCTGGGAGGTTTGAGTCAGTGTTTTAGTTTCCATTGCTGTACTTTATTATATTTAATTATTCGTGTTGTAGACATTTATGTTTTTTTTAGTTTATGGGCATGTTCGATTGATAGTTTTTCAGTTTCAGTTTATCTATCTTATTGATTGTTTTTATGTCACTCATTTCTGGTAATTTGTTCCCATGGACATATTTTGGTAACCGAGAACTTATACCAGCTCATGGGGATCAAGAATGCACCTCAGACCATGTCGTATACTGGGTTAGGCACCAGGTCTGATGGAGACATAACCTGGTTCGTGACAAAATGTTTTCAAAGGATGATTTGCCTCTTGGGGCATGTCCCATTACGATAGATCAGGTAGACCAAATATCAGTGTCTCAAAACACGATGTTCTATCTACGAGAAAGGTTCATGGAAAACCCACCATATGGAGGGACTTGAGTTTCTATTGTATGTTGACGTTTTTCTGAGTTGTTTGTCCTTGTGATTCATTGTGTTTAGGGGAAATTCGAATGATGTAGTCCCAGCAGTCCCAGTGATTTCACAGGGTCTCTGGTAAGACATCTGGAGTTGTGGAAGATATCCATGAATACATACTATTGTAGTGGCGTGATTGGCGTATAGCCACCAACCATATGTTGTAGTCACCCATTAGAAATAGTCTTCTATTCCATCTTTCCTCATCCCTTTATTTTGAATTCGTGGAAATCTAGTATTAAGGTAAAAATATATATGATTCCGCATTTTAAATAATCGGTGGCCAGGTTGTGTGTTGTGTTTGTTGGTGTTGTCTCGGTTGCGGTGTGATTTTGTGCTACACTAATGGGAGAAGCATTGTTTTAGAGTCTTTATTACATGACTGCGATATAAGAGATGCTTTAACAATCATGGCTCCATCCATAGGCCTGAGAGTGAAGCTAGTGATTGGTCATGTACCTATAGAGTGTATGAGACCCCAATTTTATTTCAGCCATCAGTGATGAATATAAGAAGTGTTTTACTCATTTCCTGTAGCGGTTACATTCTATACCACCCATCTAGCTGTGTGAGGTTTCCAGTGTGTATGAGGAGGCACGATCGTCTTTTTACCTTAACTTCCTGGGTCTTCTGTCCCACCGGATGAAACCACTTTTAACTATCCTTATGGGGTTTGTTCGGGTGAATTAGTCTCAAATTTGAATGGTGATCATCTTGTGATGTGAAGATGTTGTTTTGTCTATTGCTATGGTTTTGACACACCGATATTTGGGCCCATTCCCCCCCCGTTTGGAGTGGTGTTTGGTCACTGTCGAAATTTTGTCAATGTTATGTATCTTCTATCAGTTTGTAAGGAAAAGTGACCACTATGAGTCGCATTGATATCCCTTTGTAGTAAGTCGATGCTAGAATATTTCTATAGTGTGGATTCTTCTCAGGATTCCCCATCTAATTCACCTTGTGGTAGTCTCTCAGTCTCATCACGGTTTCCCCAGTCTTGTTTAAGTTTTTAATGTTTTCTACCTTCGGTGTGAGACTTCCCTCCTGGGATCAGTCATCTGGGGGGTGTTCTAACTATTTGGGGAAGCTGATATATAGTGAAAGGTCTTTTACGAGATTATTTTGGTACACTTTTAAGTAACTTTCTATGAGCATGGTGTCTCATCCAATTTTCACATGTTTCTCATCGTAATTCTTTTTGAACCTTATGGGTGTTTCACTTTCTGCTTTTGGGGTTAAACCTATGTTGGGGTTTTTTGTGGATACAAAGAACAATGGTGTGGAGAATTTTCATACCCATCATTTTAAAAATAATAATTTTATTAATTTATAGGGAATCGAGTAGTTCGGGTAAAGATCCGACTAAAAAGTATTTAGTTCTTATTTAAAAACATGGGTTTTGGCCTTCACAATGTTTAACTCACCGCGGTCTTAGTCGCGCGACCTTGACTGAGTCACCGCATGACTTTAGCTAGCTCACCGCACAACCCAATTGATGTATAAGGAAGATAAATAGAAAGTAATGAATAGTTAAATTAAAATAAAATAAAAATTAAAAGTGTACTAAAATTTAAGTGATGATTTTAATTATAAAAATATTGCTTTACTATATTGTTATTATTATTAATATTGTTAAGAATATAAAAACAATAGTTATGTTGTTATTAATATTGTAATAATTTTTAATATTGTTAAGATTAAATTATGTAAGTATCTTTTTTTTATTTGCCTTGGAAATGCTCTGTTGAGGTGTATGCTATGTCTCGATTGGATTTTTGTTTTTGGTGAAAATTGAGTTTTTCAAGGCTTAACATTACACGACGTACAAGTGAAGTATAAGTGAAAATCCTTTCATTTCGCCAGAATCATTGTCTAACCTTCCCATTGATCAGTTAACCAAATAAACTGAATTAATAATAATGAAATAAAATTAATTTTTCTCATTAATACAAAATAAAATGAGAATGTTTTCTTAATAATTTAATAAACATTTTTTTAATGATAATAATATTATTATTTTTATTTGGGGTTATTATTATTATTATAATTATTATAATTATTTTTATTTTAGTTTTATTTTTATTTATTTTCTTTCTTTCGTTAATTTATTCCAATCCTCTTCAGTTATGGTTGGCCATCGCCCCCCCACCCTTCTTTCCCATCTCCCCATTTACCCACTTCCTATCAGATCCCTTCTACACATCTTGTTGCCCTCCCTCTTTCTTACCTCGATCTTGCTGCACCCCATGCCCTCCTCACCCACACCATATTCTTATCTAGCTACCTCTTGACTGACTTCCTAGACCATGCCGTCCATCAGAACATCCGTATCTAGATTTCCCTCCTCACCTACACCGTCCACCGGACCAACTGCCTATCGACGGGCCTCCTCACCCATGACATCCATTGTACCAGCCGCCTCCTGACCAGCCTCCTTGCCTGCAACTTCTACTTTACCAGATGCCTCCCACACCTTTTGCGATGACCTACAATGTGCCTCCCCCTTCTCCTCTTAGCAGACCTTTGTTCGATAGCAAACCACATTTTCCCTTTCCAGCGGAAAACACATTGGGTAGAACCCATTCCTTGTTCTATGAGTTTTCATTCTATAGAATGTTGTTTTAGTTTTGGATAATGGTTTAATTTGGAAGTTATGGGTGAATTTTCCTTGTTTTGGATACGTTCTAGGATTCATGAGGAGTAGTGGATATTCAATGGTGATTTCACACCATTTTTATAGGATTCCTGGTTCAAGTTAGCAGTTTCAATGCATTAACACCATTTGATAATTTTATTGTTCTTATTTAAAATTGTGTGGGTGTTCTACAATTTCATTTCATGGTGTGAATAATAATTTCAAGGTGTTTTACATGTAATAATGATGGGAATATGATTTAAAATAATGTTTTGTGATCTTTTTGTGTGAAAATTTTGTTTGTTGTGTTTTAAATATGTACTATGTGGTGGTTGTTTGGTGTGAATCATGTTTTCGTGTGATATTGTTGGCCGTTAGTTTTAAAGATATTTTCTTTTTATGTGAAAATGTGAAAGGTTTAAGTTGACCTTGGTTGGACCACTTGTTGATGTTTTATAAATTATTTAAATTTTTTATTATCTAAATTATTTGGTACATATAATGTTTTCAAAATGGTTTGAGTTTTTAAATGCTTGGATTGGATTTCTAATATAGGGATTTTCTTTTCCTATAATGTGTGATTTGATGTAATGTCCCTATAGAATTTTTTATACATTATTTTAATGATGTGATTGGTGTTTACATGGTCTTTTATGTGTGTGTAGATTTAAATGGAGATTTTACAAAGGAAAATGAGTCTCTTTGGGTGTGTTGGCCATGTTGTGAACTTTTGAAATTGAAATGTATATTTTTGATCAATGGAAAATATATTTTGATATGGATACCTTGGAGATTTTGTTTCAATGTAACATCACTAAATAGAATAAAGTGGTTTTTGGTGTAATGTCTTATTAGTTTTTCTTGAAATGATTTAATAAAAAGTTAAAATATGTATTGGTTTATTTTGATGGCGCAAAAGTAGTAATTTTTTAAAGAGTTTAGTATGCATTTGTTTTTAATGATCCGTGTTTATATAAAATGAGACATGTTTTTGGGGTAAACCTTATTTATTTCACTTGGTGATAATTTCTAATTAGTTCAAGAGGTTAATTTAATTGTGTAGGTGGTGCGAAACTAGTTTTAAGGTTACTGTTTTATGAAAGTAATTTGAAATGGCATTCCATTTGGAAATGATGTATGTCTATTATGTTATCCTTTATTTTTCTACTTACTAATTCATACTATGTTGTAAAAATTGCTTATTTTATTCTATCAGTGTTTCCAAATGTGGATTTTGAAATGATTATGTAACAAAAAGTTTATTTTGGAAATGTATTTATGTGTGTCTGTTTTTTTACATGATTTTCATATACCAATTGGGGACTTTGTGTGTAATGTGTTAAGTGGTTTTTGATATGTGAATGTGATATACAATGTGAATGTGGAAATATCTTGAGCTTAAGGGAAATCGCCAGTATATAGAAGGGAAAACTAGAACTAGTATGTTACAATTCTCATTAGGTTTAGACCCTATTTCACATATAATTATTGATGATGACAACACAATTTAAATATGATGATGATATTTGGGAACCACTCGGTTATGGGTAGGCTCCACACTCATGGCTCGTGTTAATGAGAATAAATATTGAATGGTTAATTTTTCACAACGATACATGGATATAGGGCCCCACTCAATCCACATGAACCTTAGGAGATTTACCCACAGTCCTCTACTACCCATTACATGGTGCCCTCCATTGGTATATCGAAGACCACTTTTCTATCTGTTTGTTCCTGGTAAAATTAATTTTCAGCTTTAAAATAATGTTTGTCAAATGGTTTTTTTAGTTTTGTCTTTTCCATTAGTTTTAAAATGTAAAATTTTTACCTAAAAAATAATGTGGATTAAATTAATAGTTTTAAATAACCTTGTTAAATTATCTCTTTGGTGTTGTGACTTGGAATATAATTAGTGCGTGAATTCGTACTGTTCATCTCGCTCATACCCTGCATCCACCCTTAGGTGTATCAATAACTTGTTTCTTCTGTATTCCATGTTGTGAAATCGTGCTCATCGAGGGTGGTTCTGGATTCAGTTGTTCATTTAATTATGGGTGGTGTTGATGTGTCCTCTCTTGTTTCTGGGAGTTTTGAGTCAGAGTTTTAGTTGTTGTAGTTGTATTTTCTTATTAGTTATTAGTTAGAGTTATAGATCGTTATGTTTTTTTGTTTAAGGGCCTATTTGATCTATAGTTCAGATAGCATCCCAGCATTTTATTACATTTATATTGCCTCATTTTATGATAAACAACATAATATTATTACAAATAGAGGACCCAAAGGTTTTGTGTTTTGGGAAAACTAGGACATTACCTAATAATTACAACATCATGCATAAAAAATTATTTACTTTCTTCTTCTCTATCTTCTTATTGGAACTTTTCATAAACTTAGTACATGTATCCACATAGGGATATACATAAAAGGGGATGATATAAAAGCCCATTAAGAGGATAGATAAGATGAATATAGCATGGAGTGATCATAATCTTGATATTGAAAAATATCATGAACATTAGAGGAGCATAAATAAGGGACTTGAAATGTGGCAATGCATAAAAAATGAAACATCATGTCTTATTGGTTAAATAAAACACATACTTGTGAACAATGCTAGAATATTTTTCGCACATCATTTCACATTTACTCATGAGATTCATCACTTTACCCAATGCATTGGAGCGCTGTATAATTCCTGGCGCAGATGTCACATTCAAACCTTCATATTGCGCTATATAATTTTGGGTGCACTCGTCACATCATAACATTATCATTATCATTCTTTCCAGGTGGAACATAACTAACCCATGGAAAGGAATTGTATACATCTCATAATAACACATTCATAAACAATGGTCTCCCAAAATAATGAGGGAATAACATACATTTTACAAGAACCGTCCACTTTTATAGAGAAGTAAAAGGTGTGATATTTAAAGAAGAGTTCTTTTGGAAAAAATTTGGTTCGACATAAAAACAACTGAAAAACATGTATATCATAGATAATGAAATAGAATGATGAAAAAATGATCTTTATGGAGTAACCATATAAAAAAAGAAGTGAAAGAGGGAGAACCCGAAGGATGAATGTTGGGTTCGAGAATTTCCCCTTACCTTGTATCTGAATGCTTACTTCTTATTTATTGTCCAGTATAATGACATTATATTAATTAATTATAAATCCAAAACCTTATGTTCATTAATATGGTTCATTATGGTTTCATTATGTTTTTTCTGTGCCTTTGGATGAGTTATAGGGTTTTAAAACATTGTTCGATAATGATTGTTTTTATGGTTTTGTTGAGTGGTTCATTTGTATTCCTTAATTGAAGTTTGGGTATAACTTGGGTAAACATCCAGAACTGATATTACTTGTTATTAATGATATTTCCAGATATTTATTGATCTTATAATGGATAATATTATATCCATGTGGATGAATAATTGGATAAAAATTAAATGATGATTTTTTAGTTAATTTGGGGTGTTTTTCGATCACAACGAACTTGTTTTAATTTATCACATAGTAATATGGCCATAAGTAATTTCCCGAACATTAAATAGGAAATAATAAATATAAAAAATTATGGTTCAACCATTAAAATAGTTTTATGAAAATATCTTAATGTTTAAATTGATGAAGAAATCATGTTGTTCTAGAAGTGATAAATTAACACCCCACGAACAACATTCTCTTTAATAAAATAAAAGGAAGATGGAAAGGGGTATTGATGATATAATATCCCATTATATCATATAATTTCAGTAGATGTATAATACTGGATTTAAAATAAATTTTTTATGAATATAGGTGTTGATAGATTAAGAAATCAACTTGAACATGAAAGGAAATTATAGGAGAAGAGGGAGATAAATTACCTCTAAAATCCTCCTCTTGAGAATGACCTATAGAAAGCTAGGGTTGGTCTTTTGATGAAACCAGAAGATCATGAACATGGTAGAGGGGTTAGGGAATATTTCTGGGTAGAGTTTAGATAAGTCTAGGAGCATGAGATGTGTGAGTAAACGAGGGTTTGAAGGGTGGTTTTTATATTGGAGGGGAGAGATGTTTCCTTAATATAAAATTCAATAGTTTATTAATTTCCCATAAGACAAGGAATATTGAATCTTAAATGAACAATAATAGTAAATTTTTCATGTGATCCCGAAACAAGTAGGCATACATCATCATAACATCACACATGACACTATATTTAGCTTATTTAGCTTATTTTTGTAAATTATGGTATTTCACTATTTATCAAAAATTCATGTATTTCAGAAAAATCCAAAAAAAATATCCCAACAATTATTCATTGTGTAGAAACCAAAAATGAAGTCTATTTTTCAAAAATAATTTTTTTAAATATTATTAATTTAATATTTAAAATATAATCATAATTTTCTTAAAAAAAAATTTATAATAATTAAAACTGATTTTATATTGCATTCAAAAATTAGGTAGGGTCTTATAAAAGTATCTTAAAACTATAATACATTGATTGGATAATTTTTGAAAACATTATAGAAAAATAAATTTTGTTTTAAATTATTTAATTAATTATATTTAATAATTTATGACTTACAAAATACAAAAACGTTTACTAAGGTCAAATTGTAACTTTCTAAGATGTCTAAATCTTATTTAATTATTCAAGGGTAAGGTTTCTCTTATGTTGGATGATTTAATATTAATAAGGGTCATATTACTATTCATATGAGTATAATTCTATTAATAATGGTATTTTACTATTCACCGAAAATTATTTTTGTTCTATTAGACTCCACAAATCATCTTGAACACAACCGTGTATGTCAGATTTTAAAAATTCCAAATATATAAGTGAAAAAATTATGATTAAATTTCACTTAGCACTTAGTAGATCATTATGTTGTGTATTCATGTTATTTTATGACATAAGAATAGAATTTCCATTGAAAATATTTGATTTGTTACATTCTTCCCCCTTATGGAATTTCCCCCTCGAAATTCAATTTACAGAAACAGGTGGGGGAACTTCTCCTTCATCACCTCCTCTAGTTCCAATGTAGCTTATTCAAACTTACATTTCCACCACATAACATTTACAAGGTAGGTTGTCCTGTTGCGTAGATCCTTATCTCTTCGATCCAGAATCTTCACAAGATTCTCCTCATTAGAGAGATCATATTCCAACCACACCACCTATGAGTTTAGTACATGTGAGGGGTACAGTATGCACATCCTCAGTAGTAATACATGAAACACATTATGAACTTCATCCATATTCGGTGGATGTGAAATACAATAGGCCACAGCTCCTATGCGGTCAAGGATCTCAATGGGGCCAATATACCTTGGGCTTAGCATTACTTTCTTCCCGAATCGCATGACCCTCTTCCATGGAGATATTCGAAAAAATACATTATCTCCAACTTCGAACTCCAAGTCCCTTTAATGGTTGTCAGTATTGCTATTTTTCCTACTTTGAGTAGCTTTGATGTGTTTCTAGATGACTTGAACCTTCTCTATCATCTCTTGATCAAGATCGGGACAAAATATCTTTCTATCTCCAACTTCATCACAACAGGTTGGAGTTCTACATCGCTTTCCAAATAGTGCTTCATTTGGAGCCATATGAATACTCGAGTGGAAGCTATTGTTATATGAGAACTCAACTAATGGGAGATGATGATCCCATCCACCTTTGAATTCTAGAGATAATTCTCTTAGCATATCATTAGGAGTCTGAATAGTCCTTTCAGATTGGACATCAGTTTGGGGGTGATAGGATGCGTTGAAATTTAATTCAGCACTCAAAGCATATTGAAGGCTCCTCCAAAATTTAGATGTGAACCTTGGATCACTGTCAGAGACAATAGAGAGTGAAACACCATGCAATCTCACCACATCCTTCACATATATCTTTGCAAGTTGTTCAAGCGAGAGACCTTCATGAATAGAAATAAAATGGGAAGTCTTGGAGAGTTCATCAAACACAAACCATGTCACATTATTTCCCTTTGACGACTTTTAGAAAACTGTGACAAAGTCCATAGTAACATTTTCCCATTTACACATGGGTATAGGCAATGGTTTCATCATACCTTTGGACTTTTGTCACTCACCTTAAACTTGCTGACATACCAAGCACCTTCATATATATTCCGTAATATCCTACTTCATTTTATCATATCAGATGTGTTCTTAGAGATCACGGTACATCTTGGTACTACCATGATGGATCGAGAATGTTGTGCTGTGTGCATTCTCCAATAGATACTTCTTTATCCCAGGTGATGAAGTTACACAAAGCCGCGTTACAAACCAAATCATACCATCATCATCGATATGGAACTTCTACATCTTCCCTTCCAATACTACATTCACAGAATTTGGTATCTCTACATCATCCCTTTTTGCTTCATTAATATTCTCTTGGATGGATGGTTGGAAAATCATTTTGAAAAGGTACGATGTATCCCCTACCCTTATGATTTCTAAATCCATTCATTGCATATCCATGAATATATGGTCTTTATAAATCCACAACATGGATATAGTACCATGTTCTTTTCTTTTTAGAGCATCATCTACCTTTTTCTCCTTTCCAGGATGATAGTAAATAGAGAGATCGTAATCCTTGATTAGCTTTAACCATCTCCTTTGATGCATGTTGAGATCCTTTTGTTTGAATATATACTTTAGGCTCTTATGGATGGTTTATATGTCACACTTCTCACAATAATGTTAGTGCCACTAGATTTTCAAGGAAAAAATCACGGCTGCCAGCTCTAGATCATGTGTCATGTAGTTCTTCTCATGGATCATCAACTGTTGTGGGGTGCAGGCTATCACATTATTATTTTTCATAAGAACGCAACTGAAGCCTTTATTTGAAGCATCACAGTATATCACAAAACCTTATCCACATTTCGGTAGTGTGAGTACAGGTGTAGTGAGAAGCATTCTATTTAGTTCCTTGAAGAATCCCTCACATTCATCCGTACATACATTCATTACCCATTTCCTTGTTAACTTATTTAGGGGGCTTGACCATAACGAGAAGTTTCTCACAAATGGTGGTCGTACCTAGATAATACAAGAAAACTACAGATTTCGGTGACACTAGAGGGCCTGGGTCATTCCTCAATTGCCTTTGTCTTTGGAGGATCCATAGAAATTACCTCACTTGTGATCACATGTCCCAAGAACATGATTTTCTTCTTCCAAAAGTCACACTTGTTGATCAAGGCGTACAACTTCTATTTTCTTAATGTCTCCAAAAAAAGTCTTAGATGTCTTCATGTTCCTCCTTGCTCTTGTCACAGATGAGAATATCATCAATAAACACTACAAAAAGATTGCAGGGGAATTAATAAGTGTGATGGGAATCACCAAAAACTCATAGTACCCATACCTTATACGGAAGGCATTGTTATAAATATCTCCCTTCTTCACTATTAGCTGATGATATCAAAAATGAAGATCCACCTTTGAGAGTTATTAAGAACCTCTTAACTGCTCGAACAAGTCATCAATCATTGGGAGATGATACTTTTTCTTTATAGTTATCTTGTTGAGTTTCCAATAATCGATACACAGCCGCATTGTTCCACCCTTCTTCTTCATAAAGAGCACTAGCGCACCTCAAGCTGATGCACTGGGGTGTACAAACCCTTTGTCCAGATTCTCTTTCATCTTCTTCATTAACACTTCTAGGTCGATATGATCCATCTTATATGGATAATTTGGCATAGGATTAGCTCCAGGTATGACTTAAATTGACAAATATACCTCACAATCTAGGGGAATTCCGGGCAACTCTTTGGTGAATAAATCACTGTACTCCTTCACGATGGAAATTTCCTCAAGGTTGGCACATTCCTTCAACTCAATCATTTGGGAAATGTATTCTTCTTCATATGGAATCAACTCCCACACCATTGAAAACAATTCAAAGGATATTATTGATCTAAATTGCATTTTTTAGAGGATCATGGGATGGTTCTGAATATGAAATGATAATTCCATTTCCCAATAGTTGATATGTTCTCTATATAACAAGACCCAATCCATTCTCATTATAGTGTTGAATTACACCAAGATAAGTATTATGAGATTTACCAGTAGAATCGCCCATCATATTCCAATAGAAGAAGAGTCAAACACTTGGGTTTCAATGATTTCACCACTTGGTGTTTTTATATATATCTCTACTTCAAGGTTTTGGGGCTTCAATTCTACAGTTCTAGCAAACTTTCATGATATAATGGATTTTGTAGAACCAGAATCAAATAATAATTTTTCCATTATTTAGTGAATAGAATGTGTACCTTGTACGACTTCATTATCTTACTCCACTTACACAGTATTGGTGGCATAAGCCTTCCCTTGTTCCTTTGGCTTTGCTGGCTGCTAACATAGATTACCCTAGAGAACTCGAGGTTTAGTGCACTGGCTTGCGTAGGGACCTATCTCCCTCCAGTTGTATAATTGATCCTTGGGTGGTTCTATCCTTTCTTATTCTACATTCTCCTTCTTTTTCATGTCCTTTTGATAGTATTGAGCATGATGTACTTCTTTCCCACACTTGTAGCATTTCCCAATAATTAAGCAGTTCCCATGGTGTAACTTCCCACATTTTTGGCATGTTGGTCGTTGAGTTTTCATCCCACCTTTATCATTAGATCATCTAGCTTGAAACTCCATCGTTCATTTCATATCCACATATCCATGAGACCATTATACAAACACTATTTACACTTTGATGGCACATTGAAAAACTTCTTCATAACTCCCAATGTCCAGAAATGCAAGAGCCTTTCGATGGTGTGGTTTTAATCCACTAATTAATCTATCAATTTTGCGGTCATTGTTGATAAAAAACCCCAAAGCATACCTTGAATACATTTTGAAATTCTCTTCATACGTTGTGATAGATAATCCTTCATTTTTCTTGAGATCTATGAATTCTCTCTCCATCTTTATATGAAGAGTTCGTGGGAAATACTTATTAAGAATCATTATCTTAAAGTATTCTCATTCCATCACATCAATTTCCTCCCTTGGCATGCTGTTATTAATCAAATCCCACCATTTATCAGCCTCTCCATCTTGATGATAAATAGATATAGTCACCTTCTCTGTCTCAGAATAGTGAAACACAATAAAGATCTTCTCCATGGAGTTTACCCACTGTTCCACAACTAGTGGATCAGAAGATCCACTAAACGTCGGTGGTCGTTGCCGCATAAAACTTTTGATAGCCAGTTGCTCCGCCTTTGGTGAAAGAGGACATTCCGCATTAATATGGTTATTTTTCATAACAATATATAATTGGGTAATAATAGCCATGATGTTTTGATCTCCACCTCCAAAATCATTGGGGATGTTGTTCGTGCAATCATTGCATTGTCCCCCACACGAGTTGTTGTACTAATTTCTCATGGTTCCCAACTTATTCTAAAGTAGAAATGGATTGAACAAAACATAAGTAAACAATTAATGAATAACATATTCATTTAAACAATTTATAACAAAAAAACATATGGGATCCTTATGTAATTATTCTATTATGCATATTTGAACTTCGTCTCATGCTATAGGTTTTCTCCAGGGTTCACTAATCATAAATCCCAAATTAACTAAATATTTCCACTAATACCAACTATAGCATCTCAGCCATTTCATAAATTACTATTACATCATTTTAAGATAAACAACATAATAGTATTACCAATTGATGATCCAAATGTTTAGTGTATTTGGAAATCTAGGACCTTATATAAAAATTACAACATCGAGCATAATCATTTATTTAATTTATTCTTCTCTAGCATCTTATTGGCACTAGTCATCTCGCTTCTACATGTTGGTACCTTAGGATATACATTAAAAGGGGCGAGATAAAAGCCCAGTATTAGGATAGATTATAAGAATATAGCATGGGGTGAGAATAATCATGACATATGCAAAAGATCATGAACATGAGGGGTGCATAAACAAAGGACTTGAAATGTGGCAATGCATAAAAAATTAAACAACATGTCTTAGTGGTTAAATACCACAGATACATGTGAAAAAATATTTAAACTTTTTTCACACATCATTTCACATTAACTGATGAGATTCATCACTTTACCCAATGCATTGGAGCTCTGTCTAATCTAGGTGCTACCATCACATTCAAACATTCATATTGCGCTATATAATTCTGGGCGGACCCGTCACATCATAACATTATCATTATCCTGCATGCCACATGGAACATAAAAAACCCATGAAATGTAATGGGTTACATCACATAATAACACATTCATATACTTTGGGTTCCCAAAAGAAAGAGGGAATAACATACATTTTACATGAACCGTCCACTTTGAGAGAGAAGTAAAATGTATGTTCATAAAAGAAGGGTTCTTTTGGAAAACATTTTGTTTGAAATATAAACCAGAGAAAAACATGTATATCCTTTAAATTGAAATAAAATTATGAAAAAATGATGTTTACGAAGTAACCATATCAAAAAGCGAGTGATAGAGGGAGAACTCGAAGGATGAATGTTGGATTCAAGAATTTCCCCTTACCTATTATCTGCATGTTTCCTTCTATTTAATGTCATGTATATTGACTTTATATTCATAAATTACCAATACATAACCCTTTTTATATTAATATGGTTTATTGTGGTTTCATTAAGTGATTTTATGTTCCTTTAGATGCGTTTTAGAGTTTTAAAACATTGTTCGAGAATGTTTGCTTTTATGCTTTTCTTGAGTAGTTCACTCGTAATTTTAAATTTTAGTTTTGTTAGAACAAGGATAAACTTCCAGAACTTATATTACATGTTATTAATTATATTACATGATATTTAATGATATTATAATGAATCATATTAAATCAATGTGGATAAATCATATGATATGAATTAAATGATAATTATCTTGGTTAATTTGGGTGGTTTTTCGATCACAACAAACTTGTTTTAATTTATCACTTAGTAATATGACCATAAGTTATTTCCAAAACATTAAATAGGAAATAATACATATAAAAATTTATGTTTCATCCATAAAAATGGTTTCATGGCCAAATATAAATGTCAAAATGGAAGAAGAATGTATGTCATTCTAGAAGGTGATATATTAACACCTCATGAACAATGTTCTCTTTAATAAAATAAATGGAAGAGGTAAATGGGATGGATGATATAATATCCAATTAGAAT
Organism: Viscum album; assembly: GCA_963277665.1. Taxonomy (NCBI): domain Eukaryota; kingdom Viridiplantae; phylum Streptophyta; class Magnoliopsida; order Santalales; family Viscaceae; genus Viscum; species Viscum album. The sequence continues at coordinate 665,626,690 of OY728165.1, read as the reverse complement.
CATAAAATTATATTATATTTATAATACTGGAGTTACAATACCATTTGGATGAATATATGTGGGGAGAGATTAAGAAATGAACTTGAACTTAAAAGGAAATTAAAGGAGAAGAGGGAGAGAAATTACATATTAAATACTCCTCTTGAGATTCTCCTTAAGGAATCTTGGCTTCATCATTGGATGAGACCATAATTTCTTGAAAGTGGGGCAGGGGATAGGGAGGATGTTTGGACAGAGTTTATAGAAGTATTATAGCATGAGAGCTGTGATGAAATGACGGTGTGAAGGGTGTCTTTTATAGTGGAGCGGAGAGAGGTTTCTTTAATATAAAATTTATTAGTTAATTAACTTCCCCTAAAATATGGAATAGTGATTATTTAATGACCAAGAATATTAATTTTATCATAATATCCCAAACCAAGTGGGATTACATCAGCATAACGTCACACATGACTCTATAATTAGCTTATTTAGCTTATTTTTTGTAAATTACGATATTTGACTATTCATCAAAAATTCAACTACTTCAGAAAAATCCAAAAAATTACCCCAATCGTTTTTTTATGTCAAGAATCGAAAAATAAGGTACATTTTTCAAAAATATATGTCTAAATATTATTAATTTAATATTTAATTATATTAATAATTTACATAAAAAACAGTTTTTAAAAATTAAAACCTATTTTATAATGCATTAAAAAATTACACAGGGTCTTATAAAATTATCCAAAAACTATAATACATTGATTAGATAATTTATGATCACATTTTAGGAAAATAAATTTCTTTTAAATTAATTAATTAATTATAATTATTTATTTATGACGTAAAAAATTCAAAAACGTTTTCTATGGTCAAATTGTTACATTAAAAGATGTCTAAATTTTATTTATTTATTATGGGAAGGTGACTCTTATGTTGGATGATTTATTATTCATAAGGTTCATATTACTATTCATAAGGATATGTTACTATTTATAATGGTAGGTTACTATTCACCATTTTTTTAGACTCAAAAAATCATCTTGTACACAACTGTGTATATCATATATTCAAAATACCCAATACAGAAGTGACAAACATATGTTTAAAAGTCACATAGACCTTTGTAGTTCATTATGTTGTGTTTTTATGTGATTTAATTATTTAAGAAAGAGAATTTCCATTGAAAAACTCTAGTTCATTACATTTCATCATATTCTATTTATCTATCTCATTGATTGTTTTTATGTCTCTCATTTTGGGTAAATCATTCCCATGGACCTATTTTTGTTACCTAGCCACTTGTGCCTACCCATTAGGTCCAAGAACACCCCTCGGTCCATTTTTTAGACTGGTTCGGCCACCGAGTTGGATGGATAACCAACCTGGTTCCTAAAAAGGAGGATTACAAAGGTGTGTCCCAAGGAGGGAACACCGAGAATGTTTACTAGATAATCTGATTAGAATGTCCAATTATAGTGGAAATGGGGTGGTGTGTACCTTATATGAATGATGTCACAGCATGGAGTGGTACATCCCAATAAGGGAAAAAACAAGGTTTACCATTGAGCGGGATTGAACCTTAAATAAGAGTACTACGTACCTTGTCTATAAGATAGGGATAAAATCCTGCACAGTTTGATGGATGGACTGAGGCTCATTCATGGGAGCTTCATATTGCAATGTGTTTTCTCTTAGTTGCACTAGGTTTGATTGAGTGGGGATTATGCATGTGATATACTCATTTGTCTCTAGGATAAGCGATGATGAAGGAGGCTTATGTGTAGGAACATCCCATGTGGATTGCATGATCTCACCAGGATGTGACTATCTGGGTAAAATCATGATAGATAATGGGCGGATTGGATGGAATTGATGGTGGTGTATGTGGGTGTTGGGATTGAACCTCATGTAGGTTTCCTACATATCTCATTTATTTGGGAATCAAAATCCATGTAGTTCTGGAAGGGGCATTGAGGCATATACCAATGTGGAGGCCTGATAAAAAAAGTTCATGTTGTTGGGGCTTATACACGAATGATTCCCATTATTCATGTTGGGTCTTACACATAAAAGTTGTCAAGAGATGGATATTAATTGTCATGTTCATTGATAACCTCTAATCCCTTGTTGTTCATGCTCGATATGATATACATGATGAAGTAGTATAGGTGATGCTCATGTTGTGATTGATGCATCAATTAGACATGGAATGGGGTTTACACACGTGAGATGCCTGAGGAGGATGTTTTTCTATATGAAAAAGATATCATTGCATGTGAGTAATACCTCATTTAATGTCATTCATACACAGAGCATATTGTCAAGGGTGCGCTGGGGCATATGCATGGAAATTTCTTGGGCCACACATGGAGACATAGCGCAAAGTTAAAGGGAGGGCCAGATTGAGAGTGGGAGAAGTGAGGGATCATGGTGCCTATACCCTCTTTGTTCATGTATGAATAATTTCTCTCCATGTGATTCATACACATATGCATTATGGGATTTCCATATTGGGTGAGATCTCTGTTTACCATGGTGTGTTGAGGACAATGGTGCTTAATAGTTTAATGTCTTACAGCTCAGACGTGGGGGACTCACTCTTCCCCTATTCGACTTTCATAACTATCAATCATCTACCCTTGAGAGAGGGATGGAATAAGAAATTCCAATATTTCTGGGTGTGTAAGAGTGGTCAATAGAGAGGTCCATGATAGTGTAGCTATTCTGAAAAAGATTAATTAGTGTAACTATACTGAAAATCAAGAGGTACGGTACCACAAAAGAGGAAACCTCGTGAGCGACCACAAATCATCTATGCAACAACCTGGAGGGATGCATGGAGACAGGTCATGCGAAGCAGGGGGCCTCCCTAAGAGGATATTCTTGAAGAACGAGTGCTTCATGGCTAACATGGGACTCGCGAAGGATGGATCATCACAAGGCATTGAAACCATGCCTTGACATGATGTCAGGGGCTGGAAAGGGATATCTTCATGAAGGTTGAGTGCTTTGCAAAACCTCAAGTACCACAGAAGATCTTCATCCTCTGTAAAGGGCATTGTTCTTTGAGAATGGAATCTCTATATTAGATAGAGGTATTGAGTAATAAGGTAAAGGGGGTATCGCGATGCTCTTTTGCCTTGGGTTATCCATTGTGTTTTTGGGTTCGCAATGCTCATGTTCTTCACAAATTGGGAGGTCGTACGTCGAATGTTTGAGGTAGTAAACCTTTTGAGGTGGAATGGGATGGATATTTATAGGCAACTTGGATTTGTGATTCTCATATCCGTGCATAAAAAAGTGGTGGGACTGCGAAATGCAACCATTTCAGAATCGCGTTGTCATCCATCAAATTTGTAGTGTAGTTGTAGAGGACATTTGACTCACTGGAGTTCTGTCTCGTCCTTTCACAGTTGCAATGGTGATAGGGCATACTAGAAGGGTCTTCATGAGGAAGACCATTTGGATGACTTTGGTGTTATTTGTTCATGAATTTCAACCTGAATGATCATGGTCCTACTCCACATATCTCTGGGAACATATTTTGGCACAAACTATACATGATGGCAGTAAATCGTCACATCACAGACAATGTTCTCATTTCTAGAATAAAAGGGATAGGAGAAGGATTTTGAAAATTATTTTTTCCATCAACATGAAAACCTTCCAGTATATATATAATATTAGAGTATTAATTCCACTTTAATAAGATGATGTTAATAATGAATAAGAAAATAAAATAATAAATAAATGAAAAATGAAAGATGATTTGTCCTCTTGCATTTTTTTCCTTGAGAACGTTATTGATTTACTTGATTTTGGTCTTTTGATGAGACCAGAAGGTCTAGGACGTGGGGAAGAGACATGAGATGTTAATTGGGCCTAAATTAAACTTGTTTCATGTCATTGAGATGTGAGGAGAATATGTGGTGAATGGTCATATTTATAATGTAGGGGAAAAGGGTTTTTTAATTATTTTATTATTTAGATTATTATTCTAGAATAAGAATATGAAAAGATAGAACATTATAACTAAATATATTAAAATAAATAATGATGGTTCTAGATTATGTGATTATATATATCATACATCTTATATGACTCAATAATTCAAGTATTTGTTAAATACTATAAATTACCGTATTTCATTATTCACAAAAAATTAATCTATTTCATAAAAAATTCCATAAATTCACCATATTTATTTATGGACATCTAAAATTTCAAAATGACCACCATTTTATAAAAATAATTTTCTAAATATGAAAAAATATTTTTTAATTCATCATTTATAATCAAAATTATTCTTTTAAAATTATGACTAATTTTATGAAACAATGAAAAATTATGCAATGTCTCATAATATTATCTTATAATCGTAAAACAACAAAATTTTATTTTGTGAATCTATTTTATAAAAATAAATTATCATTTAAAAAATAATTTTTTTATAAAATTATAAAAACATATTTATGTTTTACAAAAATAAAATCATTGAATTTATCATTATTAAATCATTTATTTACTTATACATTGATATAATTATATCCTATTTTCATTAATCACATCACTCTAATTTATTTATAGATTCTTAAGTGATATTACTATTTTGTTTGTCAAATTACATTTCATAATAGTCTTGTTATTATTCATATGGTCACATTAGTATTCCATTGTTAAAAATTCTTTAATTTATATTAATTCCACCTATTTATTTATACATTTATAATGAATTTAACTTTTTTATTTCAGAATGAAAATAATATGTTTTATAAGTACCTAGATTGTTACAAACATACTTAATTTATATACATATTTTTATATTTATATACATATACAGTCATAAATAAGAATAAATAAATACTAAATAAAACGAAATAATAAATAATAAATATCTAATATTAAATATTAAATATTAAATAATAAATATTATATAATTATTAAATATTCAATAAATAATAAATAATTATTTAATTAATAACAAATAATATATAATAAATAATATTTATTAAACAATAAATAATACATTACCAAATAAATAATAACCTGTGAATGAGGAATAAAAAATAAAGAATAAAATTATTTAATTAATAATAAATAAGTATTAAATATCATGTAAATGATATATATATATAAATATGTGATAGTAATATACAATAAAAAATATATATTATATTTGATACATATAATAAAAGGTAAATATTGAAATATAAGTAAATATATATTAAATAAGTAACAAATAATTAACAGTTTCAAATGGCTCAAACAATGGATTACCTATTCCCAAAACCTTGGCCTTCAAAATTTTATCGAAAACAAAAAACATGCAGGAAAATCTATAATGAGTTGCAATTCCAAAAAGTTCGGAACTAACAATGGATCAGAAGACAAAAAAATGCATATCGTCGAATCCTTTATGCGAGGCTTATCTTATAATATGATGACATCCTCTTCTGCGACACCCACCATGGATTATATGCGGGTGACCTATTCTCAATTTAGGAGTCTGTGATGAATTCATTTGATCATCTGAAGATTCATCTATTTATTTTGGAGCTTCTGAAGCCACTTCTAATTTTCTTTAAGGTTTCTACTCTGATGTTCCTCTATCCTTAGATAGATTAGGTACTAGGCTTTGAAATATTTCAATTTTTTGGGTGCCATACACATAATTTTTGGGATCATAATTCAGAAGATATACATTAGAGGAAAGAGGATCATCTCTAGGAATATCTGGAGCAGTATCCCCATGCAGGGCCAATTCATCATGGGGAGAATCCACATAATTATGAATTCATTCATTTGAATCATTCACATTTAACATATAAGATGTTGGATTATCATTAGCTGATTGTGTAGAAACCGAAGCTTCAGGTGTATCATAAAACCTCCTTTTAATTATAACACCATTACTCTTAAGGACATCAATGTAGATTCTATTAATGTTTGGTATGTTGATAGTCTTAGTCATAAAAACGATGTTCGGTGGGTGTAGTGACCCATACTTTACGTAAATAGATATTACATTACATTTTCGGAAAACATAATACATGAAAAAGATCGACGCCCAAAGACCGTATTAGTTTACTGTCTTTGGAATCTCAGAACATAATCTTCTAATCATGGTGAAAGATCTTCAACATCTCCCATAACGATCTTTCCCTTTTTATTTCTTACCTAAAACATTTCTTTATATCCTGGGTAAAAGAAAACAAAAAAAGGGTGAGCTCAAATGCTCAGTAAGGGCAAACATTGAATCATAAAACAATCCCTAAACATTTGAACGTATGAACATGAACATAAAACATAAAAATCATGATTAATGACATAAATATTAGACAATGCATAAGGAATAGATTATAAAGAACATTAATCATGATAAATAACATTGGAACATAACATGGAATTTTGGAAAACCATTATGCACATGATATTATTTCCATAGTAGCCAATACATTGCTGCTAAGACCATCATAGTGGACAAAGTCCCTTACAGAATCGAGTTCAATCCTCGTTCCATTCCTCTATCACTGAACCAGATTAACCTGTCGTTCCATCCATGTCTATCTCATTAGATATAAATATTTACCCAATGTATTAGAGTGAGATATATGTTTCACCAATCTTATTATGAAATCATTCTTACATGTGCCACAACATAAACGTAAATCATTTATCATAACCCAAATAATAAAATGGGTTTCATAAACATCATCCCATCATAATATAATCCATTTAAAAAAATTGATATCATTTCATAATAGGAAAAGTGAAACAATGTAAATCATAGAGTCATTATTCTTTAAACATAAACATATGAAATAATGTCATCTTATATGGAAAATGGTTTTGATAAAACACATGAAATGAATTCTTGAAGAAAATATCCTTTCTTCTTCAAAAATTATTTTCTTTTCACAAAAATCCATGATATTTTAAAAGAAAATGATTTATATGAAAATAGTAATGAAATCTTGTAGAGTTTTTTCAAGAAAATAAGGCTTAATGAAACCCTAAATATCGGTTCATGCCGTATAAGTTAAAAAAACATTCTCCTCGTACTTTTACCAGAAAAGTCAAAAACTACCTCGTATGGTAAACAAAAGAATGATTCCTTCCATAACACAAAGTAAAAGTCAAAAAGAGTTAATCATGACTTTAAACAGACATGGAAAAATATTAATCACTTTATGAAAATCATTTTTATAGAAATGGATGAAAAATATAGCCCCAGAAAATACTTACGTATAAGAAATCTAGGATAAAAATTATATTGTAATATTATCCCTTAACTTATGTCCAATTTCATCTGTATGTGTATAAGACTCTTGTATAGTGGATATAAACAAATTATTAACTTTTAACAAATCCATAATAATATTTATGTTATCATATATGATTCACTTATGACTTTATATTACCTATTTTTTAAAAATTCCATGTTAATGAAATCTTTTGTGTAAAATCGTTTCATTTATCATACGTGTTTCGACTTGTTGACATTATTTATATCCTGATTTAATTTATTACAGTATTAAAAACATGATTTATATATAATACATATTAATCATATAAATATATATGATAGATCGATAAACGGAATGAATTACACCGTTCATGGAGACGGTAGGTCGTACGTACGAATGAACGTTGTTTTCGTTTCCTTATTGAATTGAATGGAATTAAGTAAATGAAAAATTATATAAGTAAATCTAGTATCATTATTATGTAATATATTTCATTATTATTTATTATATATACTTTATAATCATAGTTGAATGGTTAATCAGGAAAAATGAATCTAATCACGTTCGTGGAGATGGTATTCCGTACGTACGCACGAGCGATGATTTGATTTTTTTGATATAAAAATAGCATATAATTGGATGGTATATCATATATACACAATCATAATAATGTTATATTTATTATTTATATCATTTATTCTCATTATTATACCCATCAAAATGATGAAATGTTTGAATAACAAAGTACACCACGACGTCGTGATGGTAAGACGTAAGTATGCACATGTGGTGACATTTTAATTCATAGGATGTATAAAATAACTAATATAGTTGTGAAAATTTTATAATAACATTACAGTATATAGAATATACTGGAGTTATTATTTTATAATGAAAAAAAAGGAGTAAGGGGAAGAAGAAAATAACATGAAATATGTGGTGAGATATTTACCTCTTCTCGGGTTCTTCCTTATGATTGGATCAAAAGGGCTCCATATGATGAATTTAAGACTAAAGGAAGGACTCTAGGATTTTGGTAGGATAGTTTATATGGTATTTGGTCAGGGTTTGGCCGAGCCAAATGGATTTGGATGTGTGAATTAGAGAGAAGGGGGATTGTTATTTTTTAGGAGGGGTGAGGGGCACCTCAGGAAAAACTTAAAATATTTTTTAATAATAAATTCAATGTTGGTAAATAATTGCTCCAAAGTGTCTTATATAGCGTGTATGGTGGGTATGGTTTGACATAATTTCAACCAATAGGTTTTATAAAAGTTTAGGTTACCATTTTAACCTTTTCATTTAGATTTAACTATAAGTTAAATAATTTACCATTTACTATGTCTTCTTCTATTCTTACACTATATAGCTAATAAACATACTATAAACTGCCAATAGAACCCTAATAGGTTCATCAATGTCATATATATTATTACATAAGTATTTTATCTGACCCTTAGATTTTTATGACCATTATATCAATTAATACTATAATATTTGTTTTAAAAACACTATTATGTCAATTTTGACACTATTTGGTATTTTGTTTTTAAAAAATTTATAACAGCATTATTATTTTGAAAAAAAATCATCTAACCATTCCTAATATGTTAATTTAACTAATAAAATTATTTTAATTTATAAAAAGTCTCAAATTACATTTAGTTGGGTATTTATAATATCAATTATGTTAATATTTCATTAATAAGGTAATTAATGCATTATTATTGTGTCATTAATAAATTAATATATATAATGTCTAAAAATTATAAATAAAATAATATTATGTATGAAATCTTTTTATCTTTAAAATAAAAATTTATAGTCGAATTTCTCTTATGTATATCCCTATATTAAAAATGTGTTATTTATTAAACATTGATTTTAACTCTTTTAACACTTCTTTAAATAAAATTATAATAAATGTCCTAATCTAATCCATGTGGACCTAAAGGTTAATATTTTATTCCTAAGGTTTTTTTGGTCAAATTATACTTATCCAATAGAATTATAACATGTGTTAGGGTAATAATAATTTCATTTTTACCCTCAATTACCCTATTTATTTTTAACCGTGGTAAATAAACGTAAAAAAGTTACGATTCACCAAAAATTATTTTTATCTCGTTGGACCACATTTTACTTATTGATGTTAACTGTGTCTCTCGGATCTTCAAAATTCAACTCACAGAAGTGGTAAAATTAGGTTTCATATAAATTTTCAAATTCTCCTAGGTGGTTAGTAAAAGATAGTAAAAAGTTCAATAAAATTTATATATATATAAGATTATTCTAAAATGACTCTAATGAATTAAATTGAAGTTATAAAGGTATTATGTATGTATTTTGACCTAAAATAAATTTAAATAAAATAAATTATTATTTAAATAAAAAGTATGTTTTGACCAATAACCTAGTGTTTTCAGTATTCATAAAAAATTGGATGTTTTTAGAAAAATAAAAAAAATCACTATAAGCTAATTTAGATATTCTGAATCCAAAAATGAAGACCATTTGGAAAGAGAAAAAATATATTAAATTTCAAAAAGTGGGTTTTAATATTTATAACGTCAATTTTATATAATATTTTAATAAAATATCGTTGTTTTGTGAAACTCGGTATTGTGTACAATAGAGGCTATCGAGGATAGTTGATCTTGCATGTAATGAAATCCAAGAATAGTGTTGTGTATTCTAAAAGATAATATTTTGTTTCGTATAGTTCTAGATAATATTGATGTAACATACAACAAAAGACATCAATGAAATTAAAAAGAATAATTCTTATAAAATCTCGGGGTGTTGCATTCTACCCTCCTTAAAATGAATTTCACCCTCAAAATTTTCCGGGGTTATAAATGGTTTTCTAATTGAAAGTTTTATTCATAGAAAACCACATCATAAAGAGGAATACTAAATCATCATTTTAAAAAAGGGACGTTGGAAACATAACGGATACACAAAGTAACTCATCACTCGGTTTCCATATAAGAGAATATAGGTGAAAATATGTATATGGAAGAGAAATATACCAATCATGTTCTGAGGGAGAGTGATAGAGAACATGGCTATGAAAAATACAACAATCACAAAGCCATAAATTTTTGATGATCTATGGTAGCATCTGATTCATAGGATATGAGAGTACTAGGAAAACATTTTTGGTTTTCAAGATCATTTCCCTAATGTTGAATAAATTTTTAATTAAAATAAATACTTAATTGATTTTGGTACAATCTCACTGTTGTTTCTCCATTGAACAATTTCCACTTTATCTCTTAAATAAATAAAGTTGAATTTTCTCCCATGACGTGTTGGCAGATCATGCGATAGATTGATAGGTCATTCCATCTATCTCAAGCATATGGTTAGCAAAAGTTATATACATAAGTACATCTATGGTGAGATTAATCGTATACTCTTCCTAAAATGGCCTTATACGTCATCTATCATACCTCTTAATAATATAAATCTAGTTTCTACTAACTAGGTACATCTTGTAGGCTAGTGGTAGGCGATAAAGGCCAATCACACATCAGTTGTGGGTTCAATTCCCGCAACCTTGTCCGACGCGAAAGGTTGTCACTCATCCTGTAGGTTGTCCCTTTTTCTAAAACTACATTATTATAACATTCCATCAATAATATTGAAAAAAGATCAAGCTATAAACCATAATATATTATTTCTAACTGAATTCAATCCAATCTTTAGGCTTATCCAAAATACATTGGTCCAAGCTCATAGTATAAAGAAAATGATTACTTGAAAGGTCACATAACAAGAACATGAATACCCCAATTTATACCCCATATATCATAAGATATATCTTGTTAGTCACATTCAAAACATGTGAATACCTAAATCATGAATTCTTTTGAAACATGAATTACCATAGAACCTTAGTGAAAACATGAATGCTGTCAAAAGATAACACTTTCCACATACCAAAATCCGAAAATTTATATATACTCAAACCATGATATCACATTGACCTTATATCAGTCATGAGCTCATGAATACTATCAAACATTTCATTTTCTAATTATCCATTCATTATGTTAATATCATCTTCTATCTAAAAATATTTCAATCATTTTTCATGGTTACTGGTACCATACAATTTTAGAAAAACAATACATAGATATTCTAAAATTCCATGATACTATAAATGAGATTCCATGATACTATTTTGAAATCCCATTACATAAACACTTAATTATTCCACAACATCATCGTTATAAACAACATCTAAAATAGTGATCTCATGTGAAATTCCTTTTTCATTTTCCTTAAGAGGTTTCTCACGTCGATCATCATTAACCCATGGATTGGGGTTTGATTAGCATAATTCCCCATTTCCTTGCACTTGATGCATTGAATTGTAGGTGGAGCGTTCTCTGTAGTGTTTTCTCTATCCACGTCATTAGAAACCTTTTTCCCATTACATCAGCACTCAGTAGATCGATGAAATTCTTTTCCACACATGAAGCATTTTCTAGTAAATTTTAGAAAATCTCTACTATGCTTCTTTCCACACATTTAGAATAAAGAAATATTCACCTTATATTAACAATTGTTCTGGGACTTTTCATTGAACTCCATCTTTAATTTTTTGTCAAAACCATGAGATGGATATGTAACAACAAAATTCCACTTCAACCATGATATCACAACTCATAATTTATGCATAGGTACTGATGTTTCTTATAGCTAATTCCCTTCGAATACATTATTTTAAGCCGCTGAAGAATCGATCAACATTACTTTCAGGTTGGAAGATAAAGCCACATGCATACCTTTCAAGCCATGTAAAATTTTCCTCATGTTTACCAAAAGTTTCATCATCCTTTTTGTTAAGCTCTAGGAACTCCATTAACATATTTTTTTGAAGAATACGAGGGAGAACCTATTGAAAACTATGTTTTTAACTCATCTCATTCCATGGATTCAATTTATCCTTGGGGCCATGTATTCTTAATTAGAGTCCACCACTGGTCTGCTTCACCTTCTAAATGGTAATCAACCAGAATTTATTTTTCATGTTACGAACATCGAAATATGGAAAATAACTTTTCAATGGTAGTGATCCATTTATCAGAAACAAGTGGATCAGAAGACCCACTGAAAGAAGGTGGATGTTGCCACATAAAGGACTCAATAGAATATTGTTCCCTTATTTGCTCATTCAAAAGTATAGAATGATTGATAGCTTGTGTAAGTATAATAATATGATTTTTCACTCCATATCCCATAACATTGGTTTGTTCGGGAGGACAATCATTTCATTCCCCATTACATTGATCAACACAGTTCCTTCGGGTTCCAGCCGTCATCTAAAACCCAAAAAGTATAGTCTAAGAGGAAAAACTCATGATAAGAAAACAACATAATAAAGGGGGAGTACCTTAAATATATAACATCTTAGGATTAATTCTATTATCATTACTGTAATTCTATAAATATAACATATACTCATACATAACCTTAGATACATCCCTAGACATAACTTAGAAACATCTAAGCGGATTTCACTAATGTTTTTGCATCCTAGTTTCTAATGGTTAACTAAACCTTCACTCTGATACCAACTGTAGAGAACAATATTAGACGTACATAGTCATTCCATTACTTTTTCTGAATACATAATACATGACAAAAACATACGCCCAATGACTGTATTAGTTTAGTGTATTAGGAAACTCGGAACATAATCTTCTAATCATGGTAAAAAATCATCAACATATCCCATATTGGTCTTCCCCTATGGTTTTAATACCTAAAAATTTTATTTATATACTGGGGATAAGAAAACATAAAAAGGGTGAGCTCAAATGCTCAGTGAGGGTAAACATGGAAACATAAAACATTCCGTAAACATATGAACGTAACAACATGAACATAAAACATAAAAATCATGATTAATGACATAAATCTTGAAAATGAAAAAGGAATATATTATAAAATAATATTAATAATTATAAATGACTAGGTAAAAAACATGGAATTGTTGAAAACCATTAAGCACATGATATTATTTCCATAGTATCCAATGCATTGTTTCATAGACCATCATAGTGGACAATGTCCCTTACTGAATCGAGTTCACTGCTCGTTCCAGTCATGTTTCACTGAACCAGATTATCATTCCGTTCCATCCATGTCTATCTAATGAAATGTAAATCATTACCCAATGCATTGGAGGGAGATATAGGTCACACCCATCTCATAATGAAATCATTCATATGTGTGCCACAACATAAACGTAAATCATTTATCATAACCCAATGAATAAAATAGGATTCATAAACATTATCCAATCATAATATAATCCATACAAAAAAAATGATATCATTTCATCATAAGAAATGTGATAACATGTAAATCATAGAGACATTATACTTAAAGCATACACATATGAAAAAATGTTATTTTTTATGGAAAATGGTTTGGACAAAACAATTGAAATGAATTCTTGAGAAAAATATCCTTTCTTCTTCAAAAATAATTTTCATCTCACAAATTGCCATGAAAATTTAAAATAAGAGGATATTTTTTAAAATAGTCATGAAATATTGTATAGTATTCTTCATGAAAATTATGCGTTATGAAACCATAATAATCCATTCATGTCGTATAAGTTAAAAAAACATTATCCTCGTACTTTTTCCAGAAAAGTGAAAAAGTACATTGTATGGTAAACAAAAGAAATATTCCTTCCATAACATAAAGTAAAAGTTAAAAAGGGGTAATCATGACTTTAAACGCACATTTAAAAATATTAAACACTTCATGGAAAACATTTTTATGGACATGGATGAAATATATAACCCCAACAAATACTTACGTATAACCAATCTCGGATAAAAATGAGATTGAAAAATTATCCCTTACCTTATGTCTAATTTCATCTATATGTGTCCAAGGCTACTGTATAGTGGGTTTAAACATAATATTAACTTGTAACATAACCATAATAATATTTATTATATCATATATGATTCACTAATGACTTTATATTACCCGTTCTTTTGTAAATTCCATGTTAAATAAGTGTGTTTGGTAATATCGTTTCATTTATCGTACATGATTCAATTTGTTGTTCTTACTTATATCCTGATTTACTTAATTCCAGAATGTAAAAAATTATTTATATATAATATATATTCAGAATATAAATATTTATGATAGATCAATAAACGAAATGAAATACACTGTTCATGGAGACGGTAGGCTTTACGTACGCATGAACGATGTTTTCGTTTCTTTATTGAATTTAATGGAATTATGTAAATGAAACATATATGTACATAAATCCAGTATAATTATTATGTAATATATTTTTTTATTATTTATTATATATACTTTATAATCATACTTTAATTGTTAATCATGGTAAATGAATCACATCGCGTTCGTGGAGACGGTAGTCCGTACGTATGCACGAGTGATGATTTCATTCTATCGTTATTTAAATAGTATATAACTGGATGGTATATAATATATACACAATAATAATAATGATATATATTATTTATATCATTTAAAATCATTATCATATCCATCCAAATGATGAAATGTCTGAATAACAAACTACACCAAGACGTGGAGACGGTAAGCCGTACGTACGCACGTGTGGTGACTTTTTCATTCATAGGATAGATAAAATAACTAATATGGTTGTAAAATTATTATAATAACATCACCGAATAGAAAAGATAATGTAATTATTATTTTATAATGGAATGAACAAAGAAGGAGGATTTGGAAGAAGAAAAGAACTTGAAATATGTGGTGAGATATTTACCTTTTCTCTGGGTTATTCATTTTGATTTGATAAAAAGGGCTCCATTGGTTAGATTTCTGATTAAAGGAAGGCATTTAGGATTAATGTAGGATTTTTTAGAGGGTATTTGGGTAGGGGTTGGATGATACAAATGGCTTTGGAGGTGTGAATTAGATATAAGGGGGAGTGCCCGTTTATTAGAGGGGTGCTTCACACCTTAGAAAAAACATAAAATATTATTTTATAATAAATTCATATTCGGTTTATAATGTGTCTGAAGTGGATTATTTAGAGTCTAGGTTGGGGAAGGATTTAAATACTCTCAATAAATAGGTTTTAGGCAAGTTTAGGTTACCATTTTAACAATATCATTTAGATTTAACTCTAAGTTAAATAATTTAACTTTTACGGTGTCTTCTTGTATTCTTACACTATATAGTTAAAAATGTAACTATAAACATCAATAAATACCTAATTGGTTAATTAATGTTATATATATTATTATATAAGTATTTTGGCCAAATCTTATATTTTGAGGACCATTATACCGATTAATAATATAATATTTGTTTTAAAAACTACTTTATGTCAATTTTGACACTATTTGGTATTTTGTTTTTTATAAAATCATAACAGCATTATTATTTCGAAAAAAATTCATCTAAACAACCCTAATTTGTTATATTAACCTATAAAATTATTTTAATTCATAAAAGTCTCAAAATACTTTTAGTTAGGTATTAATAATATCAATTATGTTAATATGTCATTAATAAGGTAAGTACTGCATCATCATTGTGTCATAAATAAATTATATTAATTAAATTCTAAAAAATATAAATGAAATATCATTATGTAGGAAATCTTATTAGATTTATAATGAATATTTATTGTAAAATTTATCTTATGTATAACCCTATATTAAAAATGTTTTAGTTAATAAACATTGATTTTAACTATTTTAACTCTTTAAATAAAATAATAATAATGAACTAATCTAATAAAATGGACCTAAAGGGTAATATTTTATTCCTAATGTTGTTTTTGGTCTATATATACTTATCCAATAGATTTAGGACATTTGTTAAGGTAATAATAATATCATTTCTACAATTAATTACCCTCTTTATTTTTTAACCGTGGGAAATAAAAGAAAAAAGTTACTATTCACCAAAAATTATTCTTATCTTATTGAACCACATTTACTCATTAATATTAACCTTGTCTCCTGGATTTTCAAAATTCAAATCACAGAATCGGTAAAATTAGATTTTATGAAAAATTTTATATTCTCCTCGGAGGTGGGTAAAAAATGGTAAAACATTCAATAAAATTTTTATATATCTAAAATTATTATAAAATGACTCCGATGAATTACATTGAACTTATATAGGTATTATGTATCTATTATGACCTAAAATATATTTAAATAAAATAAATTATTGTTAAAATAAAATGTCGGTTTTAACCAATAACTCAGTCTTTTCTCTATTCATCAAAAATTGAATGTTTTCAGAAAAATACAAAAAATTCACCCTAATATAATTTCGATTTTTTGAATACAAAAATCAATTCTATTTAGATAGTAAAAAATTTTAAATTTCAAAAATTTTGTATTACTATTCATAACAGCTAGTTTATATAATATTTTAATAACATGTCATTATTTAGTGAAACTCTGTATTGCGTATAACACAAGCTATCAAGGAAGGTTTCTCTTGCGTGTAATGTAAGACAAGAATAGTGTTGTGTATACTACAAGCTAATACGGTGTTTCATATACCCAAGATAATCTCAGTGTAGCTTACAACAAAAATTATCAATGAAATTAAAAAGAATAATTCTCATAAAATCTCGGGGTGTTATAGTGGGGAACCACCTTCAGTCATCTTGGTTATTACCTCTTAGATCATATTGTCATTTAAAATAGGAGATTAAGTGGAATGGGATTATATATTCACATACTTCTCATTCAATTCTTCATCACATCAGGACTTTTTTTTGCTTCCATATTCTAAAATTTTATGAGCTGCATCACTATCCTTAATCTAAGAAGTCCCTAAAGTAACACTATGATTCTCACTGGACATTACACTAAAAATATCATATATTTTTGAATATGATCATACACTAAGTACAACGTTCTTGTATCTTGGCATATCCATTAATATGAGGTCCTACACACCCTCAGACTTGGAATCAGTGGGCTTGGCAAGACCAGAAGAATAACATCATCATTTGTGCGGTTACCAACTGACTATCCTGCTACAGACACAACATGATGTTATTATGTACAATAACAATGGGTGTGTATAGAATCTATCACCATCATGTTAAGGCTTGTATCTTTTGTATACAGGATTTCTACCCCCAACTATTATAGCAATAATCCTAGACGTATCAAGAATTGGGTGAACATGATCTCCATTACTTGAAACATTCATGTAAAAATCCACTCATATCATCAACAGGGGTAGCAACTAGTTAATGTTTGTCATCCGTTATAATAATAAGATCTTATTTAGGTCCCCTCATAAGAGAATCACTTTCATAGCCATAATAGTTGAGATATAATGTTTCCCCTTATAATTTAGAAGGAAAATTAATATCGATTCTAGTATATCTGCATATTCAACCCATAAAATTTCATTATTCTATGTTTCCAATGGATACATCATCATTTTAATTCCATCTTTACCATCAGAAACATCTGTAGAAATGTGTGGAGAATCATATTATTTGATATCCCCAACATTAGCATAAAATGGCACTTTGATGGAAATATCATCATCTGTAATAAGGGACAATACCCCATTGTTCTGGGGATAACCAACATCAAATTTTGTGAATCAAGAGAAGGCTCAACATCAACTGCAATTGTTAGCTCAAATTTAAAATTTTCCATTATTTTCCCAGGATATATGATGTTAGAACAAAAATAAATTCCTTAGCATAACTCAAATGGTATCCAAATTTTTTTTAATTTGGAATGGAGGACTAGAGGATTTTCCAATTTTATTGCCAACTCAATTCTATGTTCACCCAAAACTAAGATGACACTCTCAATGAGAGTTGATAAAATATAATTTCCTATGATAATTATAGAAAATCATTCAAATCAATCATACTTTATAAAATTTAAATGGAATAGATACCATTTAAGAAACAAATATATAATATGAGGATACCATTAAACCCGATTGCGACCATAGATTTCAATCTAGTCATGCGTTATGGACATCTATATTGAAGATTAATAAAATCAAGGATACTAAACTTTAATAAATATAAATCTATGAATGAGAAAAATGGAACCCAGTCCCCACACCCAATAATTAATGTGAGCATTTTAAAAGACATAATGAACGAATCTCTAACCTAGAGAAGCCATACACCATCCATCAAAGCCCCAATATAGAATGACATTGTTCCTTATGTCTTTAACCCACCCAGGGTTATCATTCTAGAGAATTACCAAATTCCCAATGATGGAGATCCTGGATTACTCTAAACATATAAATTGAATCATTTGTTCCACATCAATGAAAGATAGTTCTTCATTTCTAGTGACTCTCCTCGTTTAAGTAAGATTGTTATTCCTAACACCGAAGAAGGATATGATGCTCTTATACATTTTGTTCAAAGATTCATGATATCTTCTACAGTCATAAGGAAGACTAGATCATGTTGATATATTTGATATAACTAGTTTGGTTGATGCATCAACAATATCATTTTGATTTACGGTATAATTTAACTCACAATTGTCAACAATTTTCAGACACATAAGGATCATTGTGGTCGAAAAACCCTGCACATAGCTCCCTTATAAGAATCATCTACTGCCATATTCTTCTCAATTTGGTAACCAACACCATAATGGCTCCTCATTTATTCAGTTAAAACATTTAACATATTGATGAAATCATCACGATTTACATTCATCGAGCTCAGACCCTAATTGGTGTGGATGATCATAGTGAGATGATCTAGGGACATTGCAACACCTTTCAATAAATAAGTAATAAATTGTTTATATATTAATAATCATTTAATATTTAATAATACATTAAAATGTAATATATAATTAATATTTAAAATACATACATGCATTCATACAAATATATAATTCAATGGAAACATCATTCTTCAATACATCCCATGGCTTCATGCTAAAAGAACAGGAACAAAAATCCCTTCGAATGAGAAAAATCAAAATGATCAAGACTAACATGAGACAGATTTATCTAATTGGGATGAACCATAAAATAATAATATAATAATGCCTTGACCACATGTTCTTTCTAAGGAAAATCAAGTGAACCATAAAGTGGAAGGATGGCGTGTGTGCGTGAAATTGTCTTTGTAAAAACTTGGGAAAAACATGTGGGTCCGAATGCATGACCACCTATCATATCAATATGGGTTTTGGCTTCTAATAATGATAGTGTCACACAACCACTGAGACTGATGTAAAAATTTAAGGCATCACCAGACATAGGAATTGAGATTCAACAATTGTGTATCGAATCTCCATAGCCCACTCATGGACTAGAATATTTTGATCTAGGTACCACATCCCAGAACAAAATTGATATTGTTGGGATAACTTGATCATGTCCTATAAAACATCAGATGTTGAAAATAATTAATCATAGAGATATTGGTTGTGATCATATAAATGTTAAACATGTTGATCATAAATGGTGATTGGAGACTCGTGAGTATCCTAAAAGCCTTCCAAAATGGTTGAAATAAGCAGGTTATGGACCGTTCTTCAATGTTTCAGAGACATTGGTGGGTATGTTCCATCCCCAGCTAGTGTAATGAAAATACAATGTTGGAACTGTTGGGGGATTGGAAACCCTCAAACTATTCAGATGCTTCGGTGCCATTGCGCACAAGGTTGGCCCGATATGGTTTTATTTCCAAAACCATACTAGAAAACAAGGAGAATTCTGGTATTGTATTTAAATATGTCTTCCAGGGCTGATTACCAGTCCCCCTCCAAGGCATATTAGTTGGATTTTTAATCCATTGGATGTATCATGTTGACGGAAAAATAATATCGTACTCTTCGAAACATGTGTCTACATCCAACCATGGCGACCTCTACCCACCATGGACTATTGTGGGTTTCTATGAAAGGCCATCTCAAAATGATAATGGGGAATCATTGGATCTTCTCTATTCACTATGATGATGAATGTATGGATATATCCACTTTGGCGGTGATTTCCATGAGAATCTACTAAAAGATGAAAAACATGGAGGGGAATGTTGATCCTTTTCCTCTATGTAAGGATTCTATGATGCCATCTCTAGGTATGATTTGGATGATCTGGGATACGAAGGTAGTCCATTCACCTAGTTTTAGTGAAACATATAATAAAATCATATTAAAGAGCATCTAGATTGATTTATTGGATAGAATGAATGGATCAACATGTTTATGATGTTCCAAATTTCCCACCTATCACCGAAGTGTTCATAAAACAACCCTATTGTTAATTATTTATCTCTAAATAGATACAATCCACGATATGGGAAACTGTTTAGGTTTAAAAGATTCTAAGAAAAAGACCTTGAATGTGAAAAAGGCATCCAAACTTGATGGAAGGGTGGTAACACCAAAATTTATATTAACCACCAGCATGTGGCTATTAATTTGCGGTATTGGAGCAATAATATCAATTCAACTTGAGATTCACTATGAATCTTCAAAAAAATAGACTAATGCCCAACATGCTCAATCTCCAACTGATAATATCTTCTCTATGATTCACGTTATCCATCAAGAACTAGAAGAAACTCATAACATTAGAAAAATATTCTAGGAAATATGTTCGCGTGAAACTCACAAAAATAAGGTCGTACAAACGACCAATACATTCATCAAAAGGATTGTACTAGGCATCACGGGAAACAAATTTGGTGCCTCTCTCACCCATAGGGAATAATTGTGTCTGATATTGATGGTATACATGATATTATTTCATGTTATTTTAAGAATCATTATATTGAATTAAATTACACCATTTCATCTATGGTTGAGTCATGCATGAAACATATGATCACTGAAGAGATGAATTTCCACCTCACAAAAGTCTTTTTAGATGATGATATTCATTAGAATCTTAATCATATCTATTCCACCAAATCCTCGAGTCCTGATGGCTTCCATGATAATTTATTCTAATAATACTAGCACATTCATGGCCCAAACATTTTCTCTCTGATGAATGGTATTTGGGTCGGGTAAATCAACCACTTCTATATTAAATAAAAAATTTATACCCTCATCCCAAATATTAAAAACCTTCTTGGAAGATTGGTATTTTGGGATCTCTGTCTCCTTAATGATTCCCTTTTTTCCTAATAGGGTTCACGCCTTATTATTCACCCATCTTCTCTCAATGCACAGATTATTCAAAAATATATTTTCCCCACTCAGATTTCCAGAACTCATCACTTGACCCTTGGACCATATTTCTATTGAAATTTATTTAGGGATCAAGATATTTAATAAATAATGGGGTAGGATGGAGGGTTGTGAATTGTACAAATGTTAACAGTTGGAATGTTCCCTGGTTGGTCGATAATGATGGTGTGCAGTCTATGATTCCATACTTTATTCAATATGTGAATGACTATGTTAGTTTCTTGTTTTACAATCATGGGATGAGGTAGTGTATGGATAAAATCAATTAATTGTCTAACTATTAGGACTAGTGGATTATTCTTAGCACCCCCTATGTGATGGATGTGGGTCAATACATTTTGTTTTAGAGAAACGAAATTTCGGAATCTTTTATGTTGAAGTCAGGATATAGGTTTTCTCTTGATTCATAGTCTAGGGATAGAGAGGTACTTTGGAAAACTCTTTGGCATATGAATGTCCCCGTGAAAATCTGATACATTTGGTGGCATGTTTGCAATGTTTTTCTCCCCACCAGGTATATCCTCACATTCCATCAAGTTATGAATTTCATGAACATCCCCATTTCTCCAGTGCCCTAGAATCTCTTATGCTTGCAATCGTCTTGTGCCTATGGGTGGAGTAGATTGGGACTTCTTAGACCTCTATTATAGATCATATGCTGGATAATGTACTAGATCATCCAACAATGCTTATGTTGTGGTATTCATCCTCACTTCTGATAATTTTTCCTCATAGTTCATTGATTCTGGGATGATCAGGGATCGAAAAAATGACTACATCTTAACTCACACAACAAAGCCTTCCAGGTTCTGGACTAAATGATCTACATCCTGGATCAAGGTGTTGAATCAGGACTCTGATAAGCATGGTCCCTTTGGCACTCACAAAGACGTTTCACAATGGTTCTCTATATATGGGATCCTTATGATCAATGTTGATATGTCTCTCTCCATGGATGGATTTTTTAAATCAAAATTTCTCAACCATAATCATTTCTATTGGGTTTACTGATTTTATCTTCAAATATTTTTTCTTCCTCATCCAGAAAATCCAATCTCTCAATCATATCCTTGTTGGAACTATGCTTGATCTATGCATGAATTAGTGTTTGCTTTGTGTTTGTTGTCAATCCTCAGTGGAAGTTCATAATTTGTGCCAGTAAAGTGATCATACAGTTCAAGCAGAGAACAGTATTGAAGGTGGCGATGTTCTCCAGTGTTTGCCAAAATTTTGGAGCTGGAAATCGGAAAATGAAGATATAGGTTGTTATAAAGAGTAGTTATGCACAAATAGGAAGTGTTGTGCGAAATAAAAGAGGATATCAGGAAAAAAGGGCATCATGCGTGAAAAATATAGGCATTCACAAAAAGCATTTGCGTGTGCAAAAAATAGTGGAGTGCGCGAAAAACAGAGTGGTGCGCCAAACACAGTGTGGTGCATGAAAAATATCATGGTGCGTGAAATAGTGGAGAAAGTTTTTTTTCGCATAAATAGTGTTTTGGAATTATAACGTCGAAAAATGGGAAAGTAATGGGCTTCACGAAATATCTAGAGATGTGCGTGAAAAACGATTCCTGTGCGAAAATAATTGCGCGCCGAATGAGACATTTTTTCACCAAGATGGGTTTTGTGTGTGGGGGTCTGAAAAGACTATATATAAGAGGTTCCCCCACGCATTCTGTATAGTTATAGACTTAGAGATTATCTGATCTCTGATTCTTGTAAAAGGTTCACGTTAATGGGTTTGCGTGAAAAATTCCGAGCTGTGTGAAAATTTCTAGGTTGCATGAAAAATTATGTGTTGCGTGAAATATTCTTGTGTTTTCAAAAAATATGAGTTGCATGAAGAATTCTGGGCTGTGTGAAAAAGGATGATTTGCACGTTAAACATTGAGGTGACATGTAAAAGATTCAGTTGTGGTAAAAAGGGTGTTGTTGCGCGGAATATTTTTCCGCGTGAAATGTAAATATTGTGGAAATAGGAATGTCGTGCGCGAAAAGGGTTGGTGTTTCACGAAATTGTCTGTGAAACATGTTTGCATGTTCTGGTTATCCAGTTTAGTGGTTCAGTGCATACAAGTGCATCATTTCCGGACATCGATGCATGAAAAGTCTCGTGCTAAGTAGAGGAAAAAACTTCAATGAAAATCTATTGAATAGACCCTCACGCCTATAAAATGACTGAGACTTCATCAAAGGCAGTGAGCGGGGGGAAGTCAACGAGAGTGACCTGAGGGATGCAGTGGGCTATCCCTAAACATTTTTAAAGGCAGTGAGCCTGGGAAATAGTGACTATTACCAAAACATTGTAATCTAAAACTCGTGAAAATAGTGGAATTAGGTACGACCGACAACCTGTCGGAGTATGCTCCTTGGACATAGCCCTTAGTGGTGAACATAGTAAAAAGATCTGTGTCATCTCTTTACATGTTAATGTTTGATTTCTGACCAAATCCATCATGCATGTTTGACTATTTCCTACCAACGTGGGAACAAGATCCGTTAAATCTAAATGAAAATTTGACACTATGATTCACCCCTCCCAACTCAGGGTGTCATGGGGTCCTACTAGTGGTTTTAGAGGATAACAGTTGTTGGTGTTAGTTCTGTCCCTTTTTGTCATGGAGAATGATGTCAATGAAAGAAGAATACATCTCTTCGATGGAAATAATTTTCAGATTTGGGAGAATAGAATGAAATCTCATTTAAGATACCTTGGAATGGAAGTCCTCATTGATACTATCCAAGGAATACAATTTACTGATTCAACGGGGAATGATATGACTAATATGTATAGGTATGTTTTTGATACAGAAGCTAAAGCTCATAATGCTATCACAACAGCACTTTCAGATCAGATCTATCTAAAGGTGATGAGTTTCACCTCAGCAAAGTCTATGTGGTACAATCTTGAAAACAAATATGAAGGAGATAACAAAGTGAAGCCGTCAAAACATCAAGTCTTACACAACGAGTTTTATGTTCTAATGAACTATCCTAATGAGAATACATATTCATTCGTCAATAGAATTACTGAATTTGTATGAGCAATCCGAGGTCTTGGAGAGGAAATCAAATACATTGATATCGTACATAAAATCATGCGAAGACTTCCCCCTATGTACAATGTAATAGTGTCAAAACTTGAAGAATGAGAACTATCTAAACTATCTCTGGATGATCTGTTATGTAGACTAGTGGCATATGAGGAGAGAGCCGAACCAGAAGATGCCACAACTCATGTAAGCAAGGAAATGGCATTAAAATCCATGGAAAAACTGATAATTTCAGAAGATTTTAGTGGTGAGGATGATGGGGAAAAATAAATTCATTCTCTCATTTCCATGAAGTTGAGGAAAGGAAATGGTAAATTTAATGGTAAGATACCTCTGGGATGTACTCATTGTAGAAGAGTTGGGCACATTGCCTCTCAGTGCCAACGAAAGTTTAATGATGATGATAGTGAAGCCATAGACATCATGAAGCCTATAAAAAGATTTTTAAAAAATGGAGACTTAAAATCTGGAAAGAAAATACAAAAGAAGATTTCCTTTTTTGAATAAGACGAAGATGATATTGAATTTTGTCAAGTAGATGAACCAGAATTTAAAACAGGAAACCATTATTCCATGATGGCTACCATTGAAAAGTTAGAACCCTTGATCCATAAAGGCAATGAAAATCATATTACTCATAATGGTGATCCAAAGATTCAAATTAAGGATTCCTTTTCCATGCTTGAGAATAAATTAAAGTGATGCAATAAGTGGAAGGAAATGGTGGAAGAATCATCAGAACATGTTGATGAGCTTGAAGCAGAAATTGAACATCTAGGAGAACTAGTGAGAGTTCTGTATTCAATCCTTGAAAGAAGAGATGACGTTGTAGAACTACAGTTTAGAGCTGATGAACAAGCAAAGGTCATATATGACCTTTCATCCATATTATAAGAGAATTACAAAATAGTTGAGGGTATTGAGGAATAAGCTATTACTCGTAGGAGTATAATTGAATTCCAATCAACCAGAAATGAGGGTGAGAAGAAAATTCATTTTGGAAGATTCTCATATGCAGAATTACTGGAAAGATCCAACTGTGGTTAAGATTGGGTTGGAAAAATATTGAGTGATCAAAGAACAGCTTTCAAGGGAAAGATTGGAATTGGATGTGAAGATGAAACATCAACTTTTGGAAATGAAGAAATCCAAAAGAAAGACAAGATAAAAGTTGGTTATGTTGAAATAAGGCCTGATGTTCTGAAAAATAAACTGTCAATCCAAACTAAAATAAGAACATAAAATTATCATCAAACTTTCAGAAATGACAGGCATTCCAACTATTCTTCCAAGGAAGAAGGCATGAGGATAAATTCATTTGAGAAGACATTTTCTGTAATGATGTTTTAGTTCTTTGGCTATCTAGGCCATACCATTTCATATTGCGAAGAGGCAAGTAGCTACATTAATGGGGAAGATCTAGGACATCAACAAAGGAGACTGTCTTCATATATATATGATCTTATTGAAGAAATAGTATCTTTGGATAATGTTTTCATTGTTATTACTTTAGAAATAAAGCTATGTATTGCTGGAAGATATTTGATATGAGATATTCATACAACTCTCAGAGATAGGTCAATATCCACCCTCCTGATAGTGTAGATCTCACAAACAGGTTTTCTCCTCTTGAAGAATATTACAAGTATGAATAATCTGATTATGGGGAAGAAATAATTAGACGACCTTCAATATCTTATACTAAATCCAATATATCATGGAATGAAAATAAAAAGATGATGAATTCCAACCTTTCATAGGTTTCCCTAAAAGCTACAAAAAGATACAATACCTTTATTTTGGATAGTGGTTATTCATCTCATATGACATGTTATGGTGGCTTGTTAATGGATATCAAAAGAGAGTTTGATGGTACTGTATGATTTGGTAATGATGGAGCTCTGAAAATCAATGGCAGTGGAAGTACTGAATTAGCTAATGGAATGATAAAGAAGAATGAAGTCCTTTATGTAGATGGCCACGTCATAATCTAGTCAGCATGAGTCAACTCTGTGACTCATGACTTATAGTTACTTTAATTCAGAAAGGCTGCCCTATCAAGGGAAAGACATGCAATTCACATATGAAGGGATGAAGAACTGAAGGAAAATTTTATCAAATTGATTGTAAAGAAAATGTTTGTTTCATGACTGTTGAAGAAGAACGCAATTTGTGGCATCAGAAACTAGGACACATCAATCCACAAGACATGGAAAAATATCAAAATTGAGGGTTTTCATGCACATTCCCAACCTGAAGCGTGAGCATGAAATGTCTTGTGATGCTTGCATTCGTGGGAAGTTGGATTTTAGTTCATATCTGTCAAATAAAAAAGGGATTCCCATCTTCTTTATCTAATTCATACATATTTATGAGGGTTGATAAATGTTGCTGGAACTCATGTAGAAAGGTATTATTTCATTTTCATATATGATTACAATATAATGTCATGTGTAATGGTTATTCACCATAAACGCAAGTGCATGACTGCATGAAAACATATCAGAAAATCGCCGAGAATGTTTCTGGACAAACAATCAATGTGTTTCGATCTGACAATGGAGGGGAATACACATACATAGAATTTAAATATTACCTGGAGAAGTATGGGATACAGCATGAGGTAGTTTCTATGAGAACACCACAAAAAAATGGAGGTGTTGAACTTAGAAATATATAAGTGAACAACATGGCATGAACTATGCTGATTGAGAGTCGTATTCCCTGAAATTACTAGAAAGAGGATGTTCATGCTGCTATTTATATTCAAAATCGAACATTACTTTATATAGGTGAGAAGAAGACACCATATGAATTGTGGCATGGAAGGAATCACTCTTTGAAGTACTTTCGTGTTTTTGGAAATTAATGATTCATCAGGAACAAATACGGAAATCAAGGGAAGTATGGTGATAATGCAGATGAAGGGATTTTTCTTGGATACTCAATGAATAGAAAATCCTACTAGTTTTTCAACAAGCAATTAGGAAGGATCATGGAAAGTAGTGATGTTAAGATCATTGAAGAGAAAATCACATATGCTTCACAGATTTCATATGCTGATGTGATAGAATGTGATGAAGAAAATTAACATGGTGTAAATATAAATATAGGAATATGGGAATGTGGAAAAAAACTCAGCAGCCACATCATGATTTTGACTCAGAAGAAGAATCAGAAGAGGAATCCTTGGCTGGAATGAATGAAACTGAACCTCACATGTGAAATCGAAGAGCTGAGATTGTTCCATATAACATAATTGGTGACAAAAGTGCACCCACACAAACAAGGAGGATGAGGAATAACACGCAATCTGAATTTCGGTCATTTGTGAAGCCATCTTTATTTGAAGAAGCAGCAAAGGATCAATCATGTGTGAAATACATGAATAAAGAGTTAGATCAAATTGACATGAATTAGACATGGGATCTTGTCCAGAGACCCGAAGGTCAAAAATGTTAATGTTACAAAATGGATCTTCAAGAACATGTTTGATGAGCCTGGAAGTGTTATTAGAAACAAGGCATGACTTGTATGTATGGGACATACTCCTAGATTTTGGGTGTTGTTGTTGACGAAACCATTGCCCTAGTGGCTAGACTGGAGTCAATCAGGCTTTTCCATGACATGGAACTCCAAAGAGGATATAAAGTATATCAAATGGATGTCAATACAACCTTTTTGAATTGTTCAATCAAATAATAAGTATACATGGAAAAACCAATGTGTTTTCATCTTAGTGCTGATGATACAAAGGTTTGAAAACAAAAAAATCTCTATATGGTTTGAAGTAGGCACTGATAGCATGGTATTCCCGACTGGACTCTTATCTTAAATAGGTAAAATCGAAAATATGAGATGTAGATCACAATCTATATTTGATGAATTCTCCAAAATATCATTTCATGGTTTTAGTCTATGTCGCTAACATTATATTTGGTGGGAATAGGCAGAATTTAGAGGTTAAATTTTCCAATCACATGAAATCAGAATTTGAAATGTCTATGATTGGGGAGGTCACATATTTCTTGGGGTTGTCGGTGATTAAAAATAAGTATTACACTTTCATTTCTAAGGAAAATTATGCAAGAGATCTTGTGAAGATGTTTAATATGTAGGAATCCAAACCAATGTCAACTCTAATTGCAGTTGGAAACAAACATAGAAATCATAACAATGGGACATCTGTTGATCCGACCATGTACAGAAGGTTCATTGGGAGCCTGCTGTACCTGACACCGATACAACAATATATTGTCTTTGCAAGATGTATATTGGGCCGCTTTCAGATTAATCCAATAGAGGAACATATGGGGGTATTTAAAAGAATCATGAGGTACATTCAAGTTACTCATAACACTGGGCAATACTTTGCTACAGGAAGGGACCATGAATTATAACCTTTTTATGATGTTGAATGGGCTGGTGATGTAGGGGACAAAAATTCCACTAGTGGTGCAACATTTTATATTTGGAACAAATGTTTTGGCTAGTTGAGAAAGAAACATGAAATTATTTTTCTAAATACTGCTGAAGCTAAGTATATCACTGCCACAAAGGCATGCACTCAACTGCTATGGAAGATGCAACAACTAACAGATATTGGTGATGAGGTGAAGCAACCAATGGTATGTTACTGGGATAACAGGATCACCATTGATCTTACTATGAATCATGTTAAATATTCTTGTACAAAACATATTGAAATCAAGTATCACTTTATTAGAGAAAAAGTTGAGCAAGGCATGATTAGAATGGATCATGTGGGAACTTATGAGAATGTGGTCAATATCCTGAACAAACCACTATCAACGGCTGTGTTCAAGAAGAATCAGTTGATCATCGGTGTTCAGCCACCTCTCAGTGCATAAAAAGGTTACGAAATACACCTCTCCCCTGTTATGTTTATTTTTTTTAATCATTTTAGGGATATGATGTAGGTTTATGAGGGAGATACTATCCAGGGTGTGTATTGATATGATCAATGAGAAAATTCCGATCATTGGGTTTACTTCCAATGGGCGGGAAGGAAAAAATTCAGGACATGATGGGTATCATGATGAGATTTCGGTGATAGGATAAGAAGGATTACATTGGACATGTAATGATTCTGGGAAAATTTAAGATAATTTATTGGGAGTCATTGAGAATTCAAAAACACAGGATCCCAATTCACGCTTTCCCTTTTGTTTTATACACCGAAAATTTCTCACATAGAATTAGAGTGTAGGATGAGTTGATTCTTGTGTTTTTGGTTTTCATGTGGCTGGTGATCTATTGAATTTATTTATTGATGGCCAACAAACCCAAAGGGGGAGATTGTGGGAAACATGGTTGTTTTAAGCATGAA
Organism: Viscum album; assembly: GCA_963277665.1. Classification (NCBI taxonomy): domain Eukaryota; kingdom Viridiplantae; phylum Streptophyta; class Magnoliopsida; order Santalales; family Viscaceae; genus Viscum; species Viscum album. Next base: position 665,596,827 of record OY728165.1, on the reverse strand, counting down.
TTAGAGTTTGGTTTATGTTTGTTGTCAATCCTCAGTGGATTTTCAGAATGTGTGCCAGTAAAGAGATCATACAGTTCAAGAAGAAAACAATATTGAAAAAAACGGTGTGTGTGAAAAATAGAGTCATGCGCGAAAAACAGCAGAGTGTGCATTAACCATCGTAGTTCACGAAAAATGTCGTGGCACACGAAAAACAGTGTGGTGCGCGAAAAAAAGCTTTGTGCATGAAATAGTGGAACAAGGTTTTTCATGAAAATAGTGTTTCAAAATCATAATGTAGACAAATGGAAATGGCATGGGCTATGCTATAAATCGGGTGATGTGTCCGAAAAATGATTCTTGCGCGAAAGGTTTGCCCGCCAAATGAGAGATTTTTCATGCCATGATGGGTTTTGCGCATGGGTGTCTGAAATGCCTATAAATAAGTGGTGACACCCCTCATTCTGTATAGTTAAAAATATAGAGATGATTTGAGGTCTGAAGTGTGTAAAAGGTTCGAATAAAAGGGATTCTGTAAAAAATTCCGAGTTGCACGAAAAAATGCAGGTTGCCCGAAAAATTCTGTGTTGCGTGAAATATTCCAGTTTGCGTGAAAAGTCCAAGTTGCGGGAAAAATTCCAGGCTATGCCAAAAAAGGAGAGTTGCACGTAAAACATTTAGGTGGCACGTAAATGATTCAGTGGCGCAAAAAATCGTGTTGTTGCATGAAATATTTTTCCGCATGAAAATGAAATTTTGCGCGCAATACGAAGGCCTTGTGTGAAAAGGGTTGGTGTTGCAAGAAATTGTAAATGGAACATGTTTGCACGTTCTGGTTATCCGGTTCAGTGGTTTAGTGTGTACAAGGGCTTCATTTCCGGACATCTATGCAAGCAGATTCTTTTGCTAAGGATAGGAAAAAACTTCAATGCAAATCTATTGAAGAGACCCTCACGTCTATAAACTGACTGAGACTTCATCAAAGGTGGTGAGCTTGGGGATGTCAACAGGAGTGACCCGAGGGACACAGTGGGCGATCCCGGATCATTTGTAATGGTAGTGAGCCTGGCATAGAGTGACTGTTCTTGAACCATTTTAATCCATAACTCATGAAAAATAGTGGAATTAGGAACGACCGACAACCTCTCGGTGTATGCTCCTTGGACATATCCCTTAGCGGTGAACCTAGTAAAAAGTGATGTGTCATCTCTTTTCATGTGAATGATTGATTTCTGACCATATCCGTCATGCATTTTTAAATAGTTCCTACCAACGTGGGAACGAGATCCATCAAATTTAAAATAAAATTTGATACCCTGTTTCACCCCTCCCCTCTTAGGGTGTCTCGGGGTCCTACAATCCTCACAAACTGCTCCTTCGCTATCATCCAAAGAGAAGGAGTTAAGGAAGCCCACTATCTGGCCTCTTGTCGCCTTTCTGATGCGAATCATCTGTAGATTGATATTTTTCCTCTTGGTTTTATTACATATGACTACTGATCTTCATGACAAACATATAATTTGTTGTTGTCCAAAAAACATACATTCTATTATATGGTTACTACAATTATTATATAAGTATAAAAAAGTATACATATATATTAACATATATAAATAAAATTTGATTACAAAGACTTAGTTTATTTAGGAAAAGGGGCTACAGTACAAAGAAATGTAGGCAACAGATAATGCAAGGATGTACTTGGCGATATTCAAAATCGAGACCTCGTCAATACTTCAGGAGTAGCGACCACTGAGGTGCACCATGGGGGATTAACATATACAAATATACAAACATATAAATATATAATCATAAATACATCAAAAACTATATACATAAATATATATATATATATATATATAAACATACATACAGACACATAAAAAACATAATATTTCTAAAAACATATAAATATAAATGATTATACATTAATAATATGTATAAACACAGACACACAGACAAATATTACTACAAATATATATATCCAAATATTATATATATATATATATTTATAAACATTTAAATATATATATTAATTGATAAATATAATCAAATTTCTATAAATATCTATTTGAATACATAAATATATATTTATAAAGAAAAATATATACATAAATTATAAATAATTATACATAAAAATATTTAAATTAATATTTTTTAATTATAATAAATTATAAATAACAAATCACAATATGAGGGAACAATATTAAAAATTATACATCATTATATCTATAAGAATGTAAACCAATCGAATAAATTGATAAACCGATGAAAAATCATATGAATACCAACTCAAATAAAGATAAAATTCTATCTGTTATTCAAAAAATTGGGCATCCTAATTAAAAACACTTTTTGAGGTCATCCTTATAATTTTAACCTAAAAAGACAACGACAATGGTCCTCCTATGTCAACAAGAACTAGAGATCATTGTAAACATTGATATGATTGGTCATGGATCCTATAAAGACACCAAGACCCAATGTTTTGTCTTTTTTAAGTTGAAGATCAATTCTAAATATAAATTAAAATGGAGATATATATTGGATTATTAAATATTTCAAAAGTATTGTATAATTTAGTTTGGTTTTTTCATATAATATAATTTTAAAAACCACAGATACTCAAATTATATCTTGATAACAAAATTTGACAGTTTTATGAGGACATCTGATTTTCAACATCACATATTAAATGCTAAAAATTAAATACTTCTCCCCATAATTTTGTAGCTGTCTCAAAAAAACCTCAATAAATATCTATTTTTTTAAAATATAAATAAAATATCATTTAAAAAATTAACATTTGATAGCTATTTTTAAAAACCTGAAAACCACACCCAGTAGAATTTTTTAAATAAAATTAGATATAATGTGTGTTTATTAAAAACACATGCTAAAAATGATTATGAATATTTTATAAATGGTTATCCAACCCTAAATTAAATTCAAATATATATGTAATTCTATATGATCCAAGGTGATACCTATCCACCTGATCACATTACCACACATCCTCTATTGTAACATCACATTTATTTATTGAAAAATACATTTTCATATCTACTAATATTTAAGAATAGAATATTAATTTTATGTTAAAGTGGATGCTTTTTCTAATAGTGTACTTGACATGAAACAATGAGTTTTTTTTGAAATGTTATGTTTCACACAAAAATGAGTTATACTGAAACATAACACAACAACAACAATATTATTATTAATGTTATTTATCTTCTTACCATTATATTGCTGACAATGAATAGAACTAACTATAATATGATTTTACACATATTTTATAAATGTTATTTCTTTTATCCAATTAATTTTGGTGGCTTAAAATGGTAATGAATATACTTTTAATCATAAAATATTATATTATTTTTAAAATGTCGGTTTACCACCTTTTAATGGTGTACCCTGTCAAAATCTAGTTTTTTCACTTTTATATGTTAAATTTGATAAAATAAAATTCTTATTTAGATGTTATCCCTCATCATTTTCATTAGTTGAAATTTTGGTAATTTTATTGATAAAATATATATTTTAATGAATAGTGAAAAATACTGACTTTTAAATCAAAAAATTCATTTCATCTAATTTATTTATAAAAGATGGTTATCCATTTAATAGGTTTTAATGTATAATTGGATTAATTTTTTTTTCATATAATCCATCTTTTTCATTTTAAGTAATTTCAAATTTAAATTGGACATAAACACATGTCAATATTTTGATAGTTTCTACATATTAAAAACAATGTTTCTTATTATGACAGTGAGAATTAATATTAAATTAATTTCTTCTAATTATGGGGATTTAAATTGTAAAAATGTACTCTATATTTGGAATTAGATGCTCTATTTTTTTTAAATAAGTACCTTTTATTTTGATACATTATGAATATTATCTTTAATAAATATATTTTTAGCATTGTTAAATGGTAAATCGGGTAAATAATTATTAAAAGTAATATAATAATAATATAAAAAAACCATTTTACTTGTTCTTATCCTATTGGATGATATTATTTCGACCATGAGAATTATTGGGTCTAATTTAGGACCCCCATGGAGCCACTTGGGTGTGATAATTAACTTTTATAATATTTAATTGAATGAAATGAAATATAAAACATAAACATGAATCTCCCAACTAATAAAATATTAATATGGTTTATATAAATTTTTTATATGACAATAAATAGTAATTATAAATCTAAAAATATTTCCAATATCATGTTATTTTATTTACAATTTTTAGATATTAAATAAATAAATATATTAATGACACAATGATGATGCAATGATGACCTTATTAATTATATATTAAAATAAATGATATTATAAATACTAAAATAAATTCAATTAAAAAAAATTATTTCATAAAAAAAGTTTATTGAATAATATGACAGATTATCTTTGATTTAATGATATTTTTTTGATGTAATAAAGATATTATGACTTTAATAAAAATCTATTTCAAAATTATGTCAAAATTGACAGAATTGTGTTTTGAAAACAAATATAAATTTATTTAATTATATATTAATCAAAAAAATACAAGATCTACAAAATTTAAATATATAATGATACAATGTAATTAATGATCTACATGATGTTTTCTTGACATTTTATATTAATTATTGGAACCATCTATTATGAAAATACTAGAAGACATGGTAAGAGTTTATGTTTTTAACAAATGGTTAAAGCATAAACATAATGTTAATTTTATGAGGTAAACATATCAAAGAAATATTGGTTGAGGGGATTTAGACTAAAAATAATATTATCCACAAAATATATATCTTTGAAGCTATTGGAATTTTAATATCAACTTATAATAAAATATTATTTCTAGACTTTCCTAAAGTGCCCCTCCTCTCTCTTCTAAAAGGATACAACCTCTAACCACATACACACACCAAATAAGAACATTATCTCACCCAAAATTTCATAAAATAAGCTATCAACATATCTTAATTCCTCCTAGAATCCTTTCTGTGGGCAAAAGGAAAATCAAAGAAGCCCTTTGGCTCGAATCAAAAGGAGTTACCCGATTTATAGGTGACGTCTTCTCCAAATCTCATTTCCATTATTTTCTTTATCCACCCCCTTAACATCCATTTATTCCATTATTTTATTAAAAAATTATCATCAATGTAATTTGATGCTTTTATTCAAGGATTTATACCTACGCTTACACAGACCTCCATCTAATCGATTTAGATCATATAGTTTCTGTGCCTAGTGAATTATTGCCTCACGAAATGATGATTGTTCAATTTTCACCTACCACATCTCATGGTGGTTGTTATGATGATACTATATATATGTATGATATATATTATATTTATAAAATCTCTATGATTCTATAACTTTCAATTATAACATACCTTTATGATTTTCATGTTGTAGAAATATGATAATATCCTTTGAGGATGTGTGGACTACCTCCACATCAAAGTGATATGGCACGTTTATTCTATACATTGAATGTATAAAAGATGAATTTAATGAACCGTTGAAACATAAATAACATATATATTATACTGAAATTATAATATTCATATTTATCAATTATTTTTCATTTTTTTAATATGACAAATAAATGAACGACGCATTCATACGTACGTACGGAATAACGTCTCCATGAATAACGAATTTCATTTATTACCTCAAAATATAATAGATTATTATAAATAAATAAATAAATATATATATATATATATTATATTATATTTATATGTTAATTAAATAATTAAAATAATTATGTAGATTATTGACTTATGACCATAACAACAATTTTTAATCATAACAAGTTCATTTGTGACTCAAGTAACGAATATTGACCAAATGTCTGATATAAAATTAAATAATTATGCAATTGTAATAACATTGTAATAAGTGATATAAAAGTAATAAAAAACATGAAAAAGTATTTCAAACATGTATAAATTATCCAATTTTTGTTTTATAGGAAGATAAAGAATGAATGAGACAATTCAGACTCAATGTTAGGGACTTCATCTAAATCTCATTTCTTTTTGGCATATCATGATATTATGCACCTTTCTTTTCCTGTAAGGTGTACGTACATAAATTTAAATAATTTTTTAAAAAATTACTATATTATAATGATATTTAATTTGTTTTATACTTTAATTCCTTAATGAAATATATTCATGTCTTTCTTATGTGGTAATGGAATTCTCAACATCTCTTTCTATTAAATTTATCTTTTATGTGGTATTTCATTCATATATCAACAAAATGTTATTATTTAAATAATATTATTCCCCTATTAGAAATTATGTGTAATTTATGAATGTTATTCCCAAAATTCTATCTAATTTTAATGTTTTCTAATACCATGATTTATAGTCGTTGCGCTGTAGAATTTTCATCTGAAAATCACACTATTGTTCTAAAGATATTTTATTATTTTATTTATGTGAATAATCAAACGTATTTAAATTCCATTGGAATTCATGAAGACCTAAAATTGATATATTTTATTCTATAAATGAAAATCATAAAACCCTTATTCCCATTAAATGGATTATAAAATACATATTGATCATGTTTTAAGAACTTTTAAAACGCCATGATTTTGATATGAAACAAATTCATTTTTATCATTATAGTTTATTTATGAAATTTAAAAGTATTAACTATGTGGATCACATGAATATAAATAAATATTAAAGGTGTTCCTTCATATCGATCCATTATATTGGTTAGTACAATTATCCTCAATAGATGACTTGTTTTATAATACCTTGGTGAATAACCTTGGAAATTTTTATTACACCTTGGGTATGGACCTATGTGATATGAAACCCTATAGATAGACCTTGGTAATATGGTTATTAATGTAAAATTTATATTTTTTAGACACATTTTCATGTTATGATCCATGTTCCTATTGTTATGATATTCATCTTTCTCATGCCTTTATGAAATTTCTATGTTTTGATTTATAAATTTCAAGATCACATGTAATCTCTTTCCCTTTTTTTCCCTTACTGAGTTTTTGTGGTAATCTCATGTTTTTTAATTTTTATCTTAGGTCTTATAATTGGTAAGGACACATATGATTCTATGATGAATGTATTTGATTATTTTTCGTGAAGAGAAACTTTGTATCATTATAATAGTTTTTTTTAAGAAATAAATAGATGGCGTATAGACTTATATACATTGTAATATTGTAATGTTATGTACCATTTTGTCATAATTCTATAAAAATCTATACCTAAAAGATAACTGGTAATGAAGGAAAATATATTCTAGTCAAAAGTCAATAGAATATTTTATATTTAAGGTCACGTCGTTACAGATGGTATCAGAGCAGGGTTTTGAAATCATTGGAGATTATGCTGTCTTATTATGTGTTTATTATTTTATGTATGATCCTAATTTATATTCTTAGAAGACCTTTGGATTCTTATGTTATAAAATGTTAAGGTGATTAAAATTATTTTTGGACACAAATTTTTATGTAGTTCTTAGTTATTACTTTTTGAATGCCAAATGAAGGTATGAGATAAAAATTATGGTTGGAACATCATATAAATATTTTTTAAGGAAGATATAATATTTTTTGAATGTTATAGGAATTATATTGTTTTTGAAAGAGGTCTACCTGAAGACAAACTAACAACCCATCACGTTGGACAAGGCTACAAGAATCGAACCCGCAATCGAAGTGCAAGAGTCATTTATTCCCTTCCACTAACCAAAATGAAGTCTCTTGTTAGCATGACTTAATTATTTTTTGTTAAACGAGTTGATTGCATAATAATATGTTGATTTTGGAGACATATATTTATCAAATAAATAACCTTGGGATTGGAAACATATTTGGGGATTATGTGATAAATGTTATTTGGAATGATGTTCACAGTTTTTGGACTTTATATGAAAATTTTAAATAGAATACTATGGAGTTATATTTTTGAATTATACGTTTATTTATATAATTGTGGAATTATGAACATTTGGAAATTATTTTCCAATCTTTGAGATAATGTGATTAGGTTAATTAATTATTGGTATGAGACATTAATAGTGGTTGATGTTATTTGGAGATAAATGTTAAAATTTATCTTGGAAAATTATGTGATCAAATCCTTTTCAATTTTCGTTTCAATATTAATTTGGATTATAATGGGGAAATTTAAGGACAACTATTTTTTGAATGGTCATTGTCGTACACTGTGTATTATTGTTGAATTTTTTAGATTAAAAGTAGAATTTTCTTTTCTAATATTGAGTTATTCTTTTTTGGGGATTATATGATTTTGTACTAATAATTTTGGTCTTGGGTAAAGTTTAAAGATAATATGAATAAATAGTTAATATTTATTTGTATTAATTTATTCACTAGATGTTGATTATTGTGCTTTTGGTGTGACTAAGTCAACTTGAAAACCCATTGATTGGAGTAACGATGAGTTTTTTGGTAGAAATATATTAAAGGAATAAACACCGCATAACAAATAATTTTGTTTCCTTATGTTCTTAGTCATGCTCGTAAATAAATTAATTAACATTATTATAAGGAACCTAAAAAAAATTTCCATTTACATTTCCTACTAGGATATCAAAGAGTGTTTAACCCCCTAAATGTTTCGAGTTTTCTTATTGTTAACATTCTTTTGTTCATGATTTCTATCAATCTCCATCAAGACATGATGGTTAGTTTTTCTTAGATATCCAAGTTTCAATACATGTAATCTTAGTATGTGTTATCTAGGGTGACTTATGTACTTCCTTTTCATTTTTATCAAGTGGTATTATTATTTCCTTATTTTATTATATTGGATTTTAAATGATGTCACCAAGACAATTATTAATATTCGGAGGACACAATTTACAACGGGGGGAAAGATGTAACAACCTAGGTATTTGTAGAATAATGTACCTTCATATCTACTAAAATTTATGAATAAGATATAAATTTTTACATTAAAGGATACAATTTTTTCTGATACCATACTTGAAAAAGAACAATGGATTTCTTAAAAATCATACGTTTCACAAATATTGAGTTATACAAAAAACTAATATAATAATATAATTATTTAGTCAAATAGCAGTTAACTCAAAAAATTTCTATTAGAAGGAATGAATATAATTAACAGTATTATGATTTTTCATATTTTTTTAATGTTTTTACATGTATCCATTTAATTTTAGATGCTTAAAATGATAATGAATCAAATATTTAGAAAAAAATAATTCTAATATTTATTAAATGTTAATTTACCAAATTTTGATTGAGAACTCTTTTTTAATCTAGTTTTTTTTCACATTTATATGTTCTATTTGAAAAAATAAACTTCTTATTTAGAATTAAATAATAATTTACATTCGTTGAAATTTTGGTATTTTTTCTGATAAAATCTATATTTTAATGGATAGTTAAAAATAATACATTTTATATCAAAAATTACTTTTCATATAATTTATTCAAATAATAATATTTTAATATTAATTTATTTTAAAGTAAAATTGAATTGTATTTTTCATTATATCTAATGATTGTAAACTTAAATAATTTCACATTGAAATTGGACATAAATACATGTCAATCTTTTGATTTTTTTTACATTTTATAAACATGTTTTCTTGTTTGGACAAATTGAATTAACTTTAATTTTATTGTTTACAATTAATTCTTTGGAATTTGGAAACATTTATTTCATATTTGGAATAAAAATGTCCAAATTTTTCAAATAGGTACATTTTATTTTTGTACATCATGAATAGTAACTTCACTAATTATTTTTATTTACCGTTTGATAAATGATAAATTAGATAAATAAAGGAAAAATAATATTATAATAAAATTAAACTACCCTATAAGATGTACTAATATTATTCGATGATATATTTACATCCATTAGAATCATTGGGTCTTATTTAGAATTCCATGGAGCCACATGGGTGTGATAATGACCTTTTATAAAATTTAATTTAATGATAAGGGATATATATCATAAACAAATATATCCTAAATAAATAAAATTTAATTTGGTTTCTATAAATAATATCTTAGAATTTAAATATTAATTTGAAATATAAACGTATTTCCTACATCATTTTATTTTATTTATAATTTTTAGTGATTAAATAAATAAATATATTTATGACATGATGATGATGCAATGATTACCATGTTAATGAAATATTCCGACAAAAGATATTATAAATAATAAATTAAATTAAATTTAGAAATTAATGATCCATAAATACATTTATAGAATAATATGATATATTATATTTGAGTTAAAACTTTTTGTTATAAGTAATCATGTTTTTTCGACTTTATAAAAAATCAATTTCAAAATATTGTCAAAATTGACATAAATGAGTTTTTAAAAAGAAATACTATTTTATTTAATGATATAATAGTCATAAAAATAAAATATTATTAAAAATGAATTATATATTGTTAAAAATACATTTATTATTCACTTTTTGTTATATTGATATTTTATAGTAACTATAGTAATCATCTATTATGAAAATACATGAAGGCATGGTAAAATTTAATGTTTTTAACTAAGAGATAAAGCTAAAAGATAAGGTTAATTTTATTACCTAAACATGTCTAAATCATATTGGTTGAGAGCATTTAGACCTTTCCATATCATAACCTTAAATTATATCACATTTAAGATATTATACTTCAAAAATCATTTTATAATAAAATAATATTTCAAGTCATTCGTAATGTATGGCTCCTCCCTCTTATATAAGTCCACCACCTCTACCAACTACTACACACCTCCCAAGCCACTTTTCAAGCCCAAAATCTGACCAAATTATCTAAAAAACTCCCTCACATCGTCCTAGAAGTCTTATAATTGTCCTATGGAAATTAAAATCATCCTTTCACTCATATCAAAAGGAGTGACCCTATTTAAAGGTAACATATTATCTCAAGAACCATTCAATTATTTTCCTTCTAAACCCCCTAACAACTATTTATTCAATTAATTTATACAAAAATGTAAATTAAATATAATTTGATGTTTTTATTCTAATATTTTAACACTAACATTCACACACCTCCATCTAATAGATTTAGAACATATTGTTTCTATATAAGGCGAACTACTACCTCACAAAATGATGATTGTTCAATTTTTTCTTACCACATATCATGTGTGGAAATTATGATATAAATTTATTTATATGTGCTATATATGATATTTTTAAGACTCCATGCTCTCATGATATGCTTCTTCTTAATAATTCAATAGTGTTGGTTATACGCAACAATGAGTTAATGTGCACCATGACCTACCAATCTAGTTGTTTTAAAAGAAGTTATGAATAATATTAACCACATTATGTATTTTATATATCCCATATAATATTAAAATTCATATTTTGGGTTTAATATACATTATATAAGGAAAAACTAAAATTTTCAAACATAAGATTAAATTTTCCAAAAATGCTATTTTTCTACATTTAATGGAGAACCCGTTTTAAATAAAATATTTAACAATTTTATATATTAAATGTGATTAAATTAAATTATTATTTATAATATAGACATAAAAATATAGTTTGGATAAATATTTTGTATCTTTATGATAAAATTCATATTTTGATGAATAGTGAAAATCACTAAATATAAAATAAAAACAAAATTTTTAATCAAAAATATTTATAGCCATAAGTTATAAATTTGAGAGCTTTTAAAATATAATTATATTATATTTTTACAATAAAATATAATTTATTACTATTTATGTTATTTCACATATAAATTCTTCTTAAACACATGTCGATATTTTGATTGTTTTTATTTTTTAAAAGAACACTTTTTGGTTTTGAAAATAGATATTAATTTTAAAATAATTTCTACAACTACTGTGTTTTGAATTTGGAAAATTGGATTCCATATTTGAAATCATATGGTCCAAATTGTGTAAACTGTTAACTTTTATTTGTTGGACATTAGGAGTGGTAACATCAGTAATTATTTTATTTACCATGGTTAAATGGATGATCTGGTAAGTAAGGCTAAAAAATAATATTATAATAATATTAAAATATTATAACAAAATTTATAATCTTATTTAATGTAATATTTCTGACAATGAGATTCCTTTAGTCTATTTGTAGACCCCATCGATCCAATTGGGTGTGATAAAGATGTGTTATAAGAATTAATTTAATGCAATGATAATTATAACATAAATATATATTTATTACTAAATAAAATTTAATATAGGGTTATATGACTTATCTATTTTACTATAAATATTAATTATAAATCTAAAAATATTATTTTTCATCATCTTATTTTAATTATAATCTTTAGACATTATATAAATATAATTATTTATGAATCAATTATGATGCAATGAGAACCATATTAATGAGAAATTCAAATAAATGAATTTATAAATAATAAATTAAATGTAATTTAAAACTATTTATTACATCAAAAATATTTTTGGTTGACACAGATATATTAGGGATGATTTAATGCCATTTTTTAAGGAATAATATTTTTATGACTTTAAAAAATCATTTAATAAATAGTGTAAAAATTATTATAAATGAGTTTATAAAACAAATACTATTTTAATAAATGAAATAAGAATCCTATAAATCTAAAGATCATTAAAATAACATAGATAGCGATTCCAATTTCATTACTGATCCAATTTTGGGGAAAATCAGTAGGCAAGGATATCATTAAGGAACGCCGAAATAAAGGAATCTGGATATGTTTATATGATCTTGTTCATGAGATCTATGAACTCATATGGTAAATGTTTTAGTCAAAACATCATAAATTATTACATGTATATCCCATAACTACTCCAAAGTACCATATATGTAACTTCCTCATATCTAAAGAAAATTATAGCTTGATCAATGATATATTTTTTAGGAACACTACACTCTCCACAACTATTCAAAAAGATAACTAATCCCAGTAAAAATATATATGTGAATCCCCTTCCCTTTGTTTTACTTTTGGTATTATATTTAAAGACAAATAACACTATCTGAATTATTAGTGAATAAGATAGGTTCACATAATAGTGAAGTACTCTTCCCGATAAATCTCATCTACATGAATTCATCACGATGTACCTTGAGTTCCTTCAACATAGTTAGAGAAATATAATAACATGTTATCAAAAGAGTGTTTAGACCTGCAATTATGTCTAAAAAACTCACTTTCTTATCTGGATATTTACTATGAGTTAATATGGGAATTCATCTTCATAAAGATTTACAACTATAGTAAATGATAAAAGAGAGGAAGATGATCCCATTGAAAGAGAATTGAATGAAATAATCACCTTGATCGTGCCAATATAACTCAATCCTAGACTAACTATAAAGACTTTTAATTACTATTAAATGGTCACCATGAATATCGTTCCCTTGGGTAACATAAATGAAACTTACCTATCATAAAAATCAGAGGATGTTAGAAGGTATTATTATAGTATAATCCATGACTCATTTTGAAGATTGTCATCCATAGAGTCATGAATTACTAATGATTCGATAACCATTATTGACAATAGTTCCCAATGGTTATCAATAAAGTGGACCCACTTTTAATAACAATGTTGTACTAATGGAATGAAACAATGTAAAAAACATGATAAGTAAGCCATGTAAATAAAAAATGTAAAGATTTGAATTAATGGTAAAAAACAATATTAAACAAAGAAGACGAAAAATTAGAGTTTTTGAAGAAAATTACATGTAGAGTATATGGAACCACATGACAATCTGATAAATGTTAATACACTATATAAACATGATTTTCCTAATCTTTATGACCCTATCACTGAGGTTCATGTATTTCCTTTTTAATTTTTGTCTAACCCTAATATTGAGGACCCTGACCAAATTGCTAGTTACAGTAACACTACAACATAGATCTCTTATTAAATCCTGAACCCAAAGATCTATGGTATAATTATGTATTGTTACAAATATCTCGAAATTTCTATCACTTACTCTAAGGTATTGTGAATACACTATGATAATTCCCAAATTTTATATAGATGAAGTCGTACTGATATAATATGCATGGGTATAAAAAATAAATACTCTAATATTCCTAAAAGACACAAAATTATTTCATCTCATGAGTATTCCTCATCAATATATTAGAATATGTACTCGTCAGATTTGTAGTAGGTCCACCTACCTGAGTACTGAAGGGTATAATAAAAGATTATACTCGATCATTTTCTTCATCCTTCTCAATAGTGACTGAATTATGAAGATCCTCCATGAATAGTTATAGGACGAAACAACATACATGAAATATGATGTCATAAAAATGTGTGAACTCAATATTCTATGACTTTATTACCTAATTTACGGATAACAGCATATAAAATAAAATAAACATAGTGAAATTAGATGTTTGTGTAGATAAAATCAGAGACCCCTTATGTGACTCCATGAATCCCTTCAATTATTAATGTTTCAGAATATCATAGAATAATTTCCGAAAGAATAGTTTATCTATAATCACTCAGTGGATAAGATGACACCTTTTATCCAATCCCATTAGGATCCTTTATCTTTTGGTGGGTCATTATTTCAGTGATTCTACTAGATTCACCTTCCAGACCTCTAGTGTATCAATAAGGTCATATACACACAAAATTATGTCTATATCTCATATGAAAAATGTAGTCTGATAGTTCCATAAATGGTAGGTTGATTCTTAAATTTGAATTTTCTATCATCATTGACCCTGGACCACAATTCCACTCCACCGTAGGTGGGATCATGAAAAAGGGCTTTTAGCTGATATGGGCCCACATAATAAACTTCTTGTGTAGGTGGACAATAAATCTTTGTTCCTCCCTCCTATATAGTAGGTTATGTGATTAGGTTATCCTCATAGGAGGACTAAAATAGTCTTATTTTTTAGGTGGTCATATTAGTCCCCTTCATTACATAATCTTCTGAAATTTGAAGGATAAACTTATAAAAAACATGAATTTTATGATAAATATTAATTAGTAATTTTGATCACATAAAAGTTATCCAAAAATTATACATATAAAAAGTATTCTATATCTTTTAAAACTGACCATGTCCTTTATCCCTACAGTTTAGTCACTATAATATATATAAAATCATTACTGCATGCTCAGTTTCATCTTTTTGGGAACTCTATTTTCCCTATTTTGAAGTAGGAATATTTTTGTATATATCTAGAGATTTTTTCCTCTAACTAGGAATTATATTTATGGTGTCCTATGAACCCTTAAGTAATATAACTAAGATAGTATTATATTTAAAATAGCACATGTATAATATATCATAATAAATAGTTGTCCAGTTAATCATGATAGTATTTGGGAAATTTGAGATTGTTAGTGTTTTTGAAACATAGTGTTCACCCTTTATGGGAAAAATTATTGGTCCACATCAGATTATCTATTAGATAATGTAATCATCAATTAAATTAAATAAACTATTTCAATAATTCATTTGATTTAATAAAATTTTATTCCTCGTTATCCCCTATATTTATATGTTGTTATTGTGAATCAATAGGGTTTCTTGTATCACAGTGGCAGATTATAATGGAGCCAGAGGAGAGGAAAAATATACATAGAAAAACATGAATATTGGATTGATGATGAATATGTCAAGGAGAATTATAGGGAAAATGATTAACACACAAGATTATCCATAATCAAACTAAAGGAACATGTTCTTCACCACTGTTTGTAATATTTTTAGGCAGGTCGAAATATTTTTTCAATTTAATCCCATTTAATTTTATTGTTGAGGATGGATTTCACATAATATTTATCCCATAAATTTCCAATATTTACATGAGACTACTAATTAATTTATTTTATTGTATTTAATTATACCTTTTTGTTGTTTCCATAAATCATCCTCCTGATTTTAGAAACGTGGGATTATTATTCAAGATAACAACACCCAATGGTAATATCACTCCATTTTTATTGCATAATTAACACCAAATTTCTATTTGTTTCATCACATTGGTCTTTGGGGATAATGATTCAACATTTTTGAACTAGTTCATGCATGATAAATCCTTGTGGAATCATGAAATATGTGTGAGTGACTAATGGTTTAACGGTTATCATATAGATCATAGAGGATTTTTTTGGATGTGGTTGATGGAATAATCATATGGGACCCCAAACGATGATAAGAGGATTGGATACTTCCACACAATAGATATGAGATCCAATTTCAAGACATCCCAGGTCAGGAATCGATGTTTGAGGACCTTTTACGATGATTTCTATGTATTATGGCATATTAAATAGTGATTCATGATTTATAGTGGTCAGATCTGGAGAATGCATGAGGACCATATCTTTCGTCTGTGAAAATTTCAGTTATACATCCTATGTATTCGTTTAACACATACTATGTTCCTCAATATCCTGGGATAGCTAGATTTTCATCCCAATTTATCTTTAAAATTTTTCATGCCTTGGTCTACACTACATGTTATATTAAATATGTTTCTATATAGTTTACAGAGATAACATGTCGAGGACCTTGGGTGAATCGACATGTTGTGTCCTCATATAGATTTTCTATGTTGATGTACAAGGTTCTTCGAGCCATTTCCAAGGTAGAACACACATAGGCCTTCGGGTGGGGTCACAAACTAGGGCCCCTATAGATAAAACTTGTACATTAACATGATACATATAACATTCATTTATCCTTCTTCAAAACATATATTTTGGAAAAAAATGTAGCATCTCTTGAGACGTTATCCATGTAAATTTATATGATGTCCTTTATTTTTAAATTGAAGATATGAAGAAGGGTGTTATGAGTGAGAATAATGTTTCCTTGATGGTTGAATAATGGTAGTTCTAGAGGTTGATCATTAAAGAGATGTTGGGGTTGATGCTCCCTTGATTCAATAATGAGCAGTTCCCCCATATTCTTTATAATGATTTAGTCAGTACTCACCCAAAATATTGATGGTGTGGGACCTATATCAATGATGAGGTACTCAACCATCATCATGTTTATCCAGAGATCAATTGCTTCACTAAATACAGTGCACCCTCAATTATGGACATACTATAAAAGAGTGGCCCCATGACTCTAATTCTTGTGTGGTTATACATGGTGCATGACATCAATGATGGGAACATTGGAGCTCTATGTATAAACAATATCATACATATCTGTATGTGTATTGGTATACTTCTATAATTTTACGATTATAGTTTTTTTATATGAATATTTTGAATATATTTTTATTCCCTCAATGTACATGTGATAAGTTGAAGGTTTTATTCTATTTCATCTGGCATACATTTTAAGGTGCATACTATGTATTGTTTTAATGAGCACTTTATAGTATATTCTTAGACATGATATGTTGTCTATAGATGATGTTATGATCATCTCTGACAATGTAATACCTAGTTTCAATGGCGTATATCAGTACATGGTGGTGTTGGACTTGTTTATCGATCAAACTATGAGATTTAGAGAAATTCCCTATACAAATTCCTTAATTTTTATGTTTTTATGTGGGGAACTTCTTCATGTTTGGGTATTTATTTTACCCCTTTATATAATTTATATTACTATGATTCTCGTTGATGAATTTTTATAGGTTTGTGGAATGCATTGATTACTCTTTATATGTTCAAATTTTTCTTATCTCTACACTGTTTCATAGGGTATGGTGTGTGTCTGGTCACATGTACAATATTATATGTCCAAAGAACATAGTGATAAACCTATTAAATGTTACTTACCATAAATTTTCTAATTACTTGTTGGTTTGGGTGTCACTCTTAGCATACATTTAGGCTAGTTGGGGTATAAGTGGGTCATGTCATGTAAGAGTGGTATTAGATAATAATTGTTCGAGGGTGGGTGTATAGAGCTGGAAATTTCATGAGTATTGGTATGGGGTATTAGGGAATCATTGTCAATGATTTTTATGTTTGGAACTCAGGATAAAGAACCCGGTTATGGTGTGATGTCTAACATATACACGAATAAGTCTTCGATAACATTTTTGTTAAACACGATATTCAAAGCCACTGGATATAGGGAAAAAATGGTAGATGCATCATATAGGATTGGTTATTTTTACATTTATTTCCATCTGAGTTAGCTCCCAAGATATGTTACTCATTCTCTTGTACATCTTTTTATCATGTTGGATGACTCTGTGATGACATCAAGCTAGGATATTGATACAAGGTTGTGAGGATGTACGATTAAGTGTGATTGACTCCTTGTATTGGTCTATTCTTGATGTGTTCCATCCATTAATGTATAGGGATGTGCTTCCACCCAATGTAATAGAAATGGATCCCACTCTAGTGTTCAAGGTGGATGATAAACTGTATGATGGGAATCTAATATATCTATATAGTAATGATGATGATTCAAACATGAATAACACATTAAGTGAGTTCCATATGTAGTGAGAAATCTGGTTTCAGGGTGACATGGACACATAGGCAGCTAAATATTGGCATGCTATTATGGTATCAGTTTTTTAGATTATATGGAATATGACAATCAAAATTTTTTTCTTGAAAAATTTCTTTTGATTGTAGAAGTAGGGAAATGGTGAGGAGGGTTCTCTAAAAAAATTGATGATATGATGCTCCCTTGGATATAATTTAACCACCTATTCAATGATAGGTGTTATCGTTTAATAACACACTATGGGTGGATCAAGGATAATCATGATATTTAGTAGGCTAATAAGTCACTCACTGAGTACACCTCATGATTTAATGACCTCCCATGATAATTACTCAATATAGTGTTAGATGGAAAGATTATAGAATAAAATTTTGATCAAGGTCTTCAATGATACATCCGACCAATAGAGGTCGCTTTTTATAGTGACACATATTATGGAATGATGGATCATTCCTTTGTCATATAGAACATTTTTTATTACGACATTCAGATGATGGAGTTGATAGTGGACATCAAATGGATGAGTAATCTGTATTATCTTATAGGAGTATATCTTTATTGTCTCATCTGATGAGGCATAATCCTATATATAATCACACATGTATATCTAAAATATAGAGCTCATGTTTGAGAAAAAGCCTCAAGGTAACATTGTGATGTTATTGGGTTGATTGTGTTTTTTGAAAAATAATGTTCCATCATCAGTACTACTTTTCCATTAATATTGTTGAAAATCTATGTTGACAGAGAACCAAGAAAACAAAAATGATAATTTGGAGGTGGTATAAAAATGTTCACATACAATGTGGTGTCATATCCTAGTGTTTTCAATATTTTTGGGTCCACAATTTTGATAATGGAGAAAGGTATTTAGAATAGGAAGTTGTGCATTGTATTAAATGGGAATCTAAATATTATGTGCAATTCAAGATTCATGATCATCACATCAAAATAAGGGAATGGAAATCATCACAGGGAAAAAAAATTTTTTCATGAATGATGGATTTTATGACATGCAGTTTTATCTACATAGAATTGGGCACTAAATTGAGTTACGTTCCAAATACGATGTCAAAAATTGTTTTTCTTTCCTGAATAAATGATTCACATATAGTGGATAGAGGGAGGGAAACATGAACATAGGGTTGGAAATGTCTAAAAATTAATGGCTACCCCCTATTTTTTTCAATTTTCCTTAATAGAAAATTAGGGATTTTAATCATGTAAGAGTTGCGTGAAAAGAGATATGAAAATAAAGAGAGTTTTTTAAAATAGCATTAAATATGAATGCGAGAATATGTTCTATGATAGTGTGAGAAGTTGTGAGTTCTTCAAATAAAATAAAATGTTTCGTAGAAACAATTAATTTTGTGTTCAAGGAAATCAATGGTTACAAAAAACATAATACTTTCCCTGTAATACTATGTTAAATGTGTATTCATCAAGAGGATGAAAGTGAAACTCAATGATACACATAATTAGGATTAAAAAAATTGATTCATGATATCAATGTAAATTATATTTAAGCATATGTGAGCACATTTTAGTTGAGAGATCAACGAGCTTTCATATTGTGATTTTTTGTAATGTATGAGGCATAATTATTCCTTTCTGAACAATGTAAAGGAATTGAGCCTAAGAATATTACTGATCTATCCCAAACCTAATATTTTTAAGTGGTACATTGTAAATTGCGTACATAAACACAATTCCATATTATTATCCTTGGATGCATCCCAATGATTTATAACCTACTAAAATTGATGAGTATAATCCACGATTTCATTTCAATTCATTCCTTTCATCATGAAAGTGAGAGAATATCATTTTTTTAAAAAGAAATAATATTTTATGTGTAATTTTATTAAGATGTCGTGCCCTAATTCACCTAGCTCTCAGGGTACGTAACCTAGTTGATCTAATAATTGGTATAAGTGGGAATGGTTGAAAATCAGTGGTTCTCTCTCAGTAAAAGAAATGGAAGTTATTAATCAAAAATGGTTTCTGATCATTTATGGAAATGATTTTCAATTATGGAAGAATTAGATGCAACACTACTTTCGATCATTATGAATGGATTTATTTACAATTTCTATGCATGGAATATCATCCAATATCAACAATCGTGCTTTATAAAAATCAGGACAAAGAGAATTAGATGTGGGGGATAAATAAATCAATGATATAGGGGGTTACCTATAAATTGAAATATATATATAATTTTCATTTCGTGTAATTCATCTCATTATATGTGGGATAAGTTACTGAATATTTATGATGGTGAATAATGTTCTTGAGAACCAAAGATGTAGGTTCTATGGAATGAGTATAAGGATATCAGAATTCACCCTAATTAGTTTTTTGATGAATTCATTGACCAAGTAAAATATATTTGTTGAATCCATGAATGGTCTTGGAAAAATTATTAAAGATATAATTATTTTTATGCACATATTAAGAGGACTTCCACATTGGATCAAAATGAATGTTCTATTATTGGTAGATAATTATCCAAAAGAGATAACTTTCATTATACTCTTGTAAAATATGAAATGTTTATTGAAGATAATTACTATATGGAATAAAGGAAGTTAAATGAATTGAAATTTTGGTTTGTAATTAATCACACAATTGAAGATTGTCAGGAAGAAGAAACAATAGTTTTTGGGATGCCATTTTTTCTTCATATATTCAAATATGAAAAGGAACATTCAAAGTTAAACTCTGACTTTCATGATTTCGATGTTGAAAGGTTGTAAATATTGTTATGAGGTTCTATAATAATTTCCATGAAGATGTGGAGGATGTAATATAATTTACCCAAATGAAATATTAGTCCTATATAAAATTCATGAAAATATTTCAGAAAAATTTCATAATAAATAAGAGTCTATTTTTAAAAGAATATGAAATTTTAGAAGAATCTCAGGAAAAAGAGTATAAGGACTTCTTGGATTCTGAAGAAAATATAAAGGTGGATGTTCTAAAAAATTTCTCATCTAGGTATGGAAAGGTAAAATGATGAAGGATAAGTTGTAGGAAGATTTTACCTTCAAGTCAAATTATAATAAGATATTGAGGAAATATACATTTTGAGAGACAAAATACAAAAATACAACAATGTGGATCATGATGCAATAATTACTATTCAATAGAAGGAAGAAGAGATGTCTAATATGAATGAATAAATTGAAAAAATTAAATTTTGAATTCCATATTTATCAAAAAAAATTGTGGAGTACAAGTATAAAATTGATGAATAGAAAAGATAAATTGATAGTTTTTCTTACACAAGAAAATAACATATCAAAAGTATCAAATAACTATAAGATAAAGACATCAATAGATGAATAAGTTCTGTGGAACAAGTAAAACTCTTAAATCTCAGTTTAAAATCAGAAAAATAGATCTTTCAAAAAATAAGAATTATACAGGTGGAAAATAGAGGTCAAATAGAACAAAAGCAATAGTCAAATTCAAATGATAATGCATGTATGAGTAATGATCGAAAACAGAAATATATAATGGGTCATGTAAGATAAAAATATCCAAATCTATTTTTTAAAATTTATTTGGATATAAATCAGAACCGAAAGATTAGGTAAACCTAATGGAGAAGCAATAGTGTATTATTTCTTCACAGCAATTTGAAGGACCCTACGTCACCCTCAGGGGGGGTGAATCAGGATGTAAAATTGTTCTCCTTTATATACTATATTGTTCCCAAGATGGTAGGAAAATATTTAGAACTATATAACGAATATATGTAGTAATTAAACATTCAAATTCATGGGGAAAACACATCACATTTAGTAGGTTCCCCACTAAGGGCTGCGTCGATGGAGTATATGCTGAAAGCTTATTAATCATACATAATTATATTAATCATCCCTTAACAAGTATGAAATGAATTTGGTACATTAACTCTATCCCATACAAATTACCTTTAAAAATTTTCATGGATTGATTACTGCATCCCTCAGATCACTTCCATTGATTCCCCATAGCTCACTACCCATGGTGAAGTCAAAATTAGTTTCTGGACATGAAGGTCCCTTCAATTTATAGGAATGGATGTATTTGTATCCTATCCATCATGATACATTTCATACATTGAGGTCTAGATTTTATACTCTTAAATGTTCAGTCATCTTCTTTAATGAAATAACCAGATGTACTAAGACATCTTATTCTCCATGGCCAGAATCAAAACACCTTTTGGGATTGTTCAAAAACCGAAAATAATTTCACGAGGAATCATAAAAAGTAGTTATTATTCTTTATACTCTTCGTCTATGCATGATAGCAGGCATGTAGTCATTAAATGAACTCTTAGCTATCTTTTAATTCTTCTATTTCATCACACATGTGCAACATCAGTTGTAGATATTTCTTTAAATTTCATCAAATATCCTGGAATTTATACAAAATCTCTCCAACTTTTTAATTCTCCTTTATTCAAAAATGGACACTCATAGTGCCTTGAATTTATTCAAATTAATAGTGCCTGCATGTATGTACTTTCACTTGACTTATTCACAAGGGAACACCCAAATACTTATTTAGTTCATTATATTTTATGTTTCATTTATATATTTATCCATGTATATTATTCAAAAAACAAAAAGGGCGTAGTCCTCTATTTCATTTTTTCTTTCACACTGGGTATTCTGAAATCATGCATTTGATTTCCATGTGCATCATTCATTTGATCTCTACTTTTTCTCAAAACACATAAACTGCCTCGGGTTTATTATTCTTTGTGTATTTTGTTTTTACACAAATGGTATGGAGTTATTCTTTTCATAGAGTCTGAAATCATCCTTAGTGAACTGGGATGGTTCATGGATCCTCCTCATGCATGATATGTGTGGAAATCATATGCATATTGAGTGTAGGAATCCTTCACATACCAAGTGGTAGCTTCTATCCACATCACCAAAATAGATCTGTTTCATGGGACCTTATCTTCGCAGAAAGAGAATGGTACGTGATACCCATTCATTATGAACCCATAGAGTTCGCAAGAAATCTATATTTGAACCATGAATTGTTCATGGTTCTCCTACATTGTGTACCAAAGTGGTAAATAGTTCCTTGATGAATGAACCCAAGAGGTACAATGATGTCCTTCTCCTCCTGGAACCTGATTAGAGTAGGGTTCTCTCTTCACGTCCCCAAAAATATTGGTAGATCTTGCTTATTTATTGTGAACTGGAAGATTGAAGAGTCTCTGTTTCTCAAAATAGGAGCACTCTAAATCATGTGATAATCTACCCCTTATCAGACCGGGGGTTCTCTATTTTTAAAAAGATATCACATATTTTATATGATCAATTTCCTCAATATATTCCATAATTATTTCTGTTTTAAAATCATAAAACCACATATATAAGATTCACTGATATTCTAGGTTGTTTCTATTTCATGCGCAAAACATTCTCCTTTCACATTAAAAGATCTCATGAATGCACAAAGAATCTAATGAACATCATAATTACTGTTACTCAAGATTTCGTGTTGTGGCCTCACACATTCTATTGCTTCGTCCTCATTCAAAATAAATCATTTTGTTGATGGCATGAATAGTGCAATTAAGAGAATCCTTATGCAGTAGATTTTCTCATCAACAATTTCTATGAGATCGATCAAGGTGTACTGGTAGTGGAGAAGTCTCACTAATGTTAGTTTGGTGGATGGATGTTGAAGGAGACCCTCAGTAAAATATCAGACGACTCTGATTCAATTAAAAGATACATGTTATCAGTTGAGCGACAATGATTAGAAGCTTATATCCGAATTGAGATGTTCTACCGAGATCACGCGCGAGATCCGATTGACAGATCATATGAATTCTTGGGTTTTTAAAATCCATCCAACATCAAAACTATATCTCATGATTCTCGTTTTTTAAACATTATTCAACCTCAGCATCATCCCAGATCACTCCTCACCCAACCTCCAGTGCCACCCCACATTGGTTCTTTGCAGGAGCGCTCTTAGCACCCACTCTTCCACCTCGAGTGCACATATAGTGACTAATATTCATACTATAGAGGCTTATACATGACCCCCATGAGCCTATTTCTGGCTGTATTGGCTTATTTCCCCATGGGTGTTGTCGACCACTATGGTCCTGCATGAGCCTTTGGATGAGGCTAGTAAGCTGGAAAGTGGGATGGCCCTATTTTTTTGTTAAGTATTATAAAAATACATAGTAGAAAACTATGTATGCAATAAAAAGTGTGTACACTTTCTATCTCATAACCCATTCATAGTCCACATAAGAATTCCAATCCTCTTCCACAACGTCTACTTATTTATTTCGTTTTCTTCTTCCAATGTACACTCCAAACAACATTAATTTTTGTATATAATGTTTCACTCTTGATACACATATATGTAACTTAGGATCAAGCTAAACAAACCTCTAATTTTCATTCTCCATTTCACTCAGGATATTTCCTATCTTTATGTGGATCATCATTGACATCCATTGACACACATTGACAAAAAATACAATCTTCATAGACAATGAGGTCCATAAAATATATACCACTGTGTTTGTTGTCAATAATTCAACTTTCTATAAAATGAGAATATCAATGTCAAAATGAGAGTCTTTTATCTTCTCATTACCTTTCAACTCTCACTTTCACTTTTCAACATTCATTTCAACAGCAATCACATTTTATTGTCATGAAATAAAATGTTTACCAGAGAGAGTATCCGTCCATAAATATGAAATTGTGCCATCAATCATTCAACACTAAGTATAAAAGATTAATTATCAATGTTGAAAATAAGAGGATTTTAACTAGACAAATAATATGTCCATTATCCCCTGATTATGATATCTCATTTGATTAGAACTCGGGTACTTGTCTTCAAGGGCCATTCTAATTGTCTTAAGACCCTGATTGATTTAGTTACTCCGCATTACAATTAAATTTTATTTTGAGTAGATAAGGACGATAAATTGAAAAATCACAGACTATTTCAATGAAATTATATTAAAAATATCTCATATTAATTTAATTTGATACCAACTAAAGTTGATACTAATTGATAATATTAATCTAGCAGCTTCATTATGTGTATCATCCTCAAGGTATCACTTTTTAGGTTCTCTCCCTGAGTTATGACATCACCTTCAATTCCCTATACAATTAGTACAATACACTATGTGTTATTGTAATATGGTGGATGATCCTTTAATGTTCTAATGTGTGCTGGAAGGCTGGGATGATTTTCTCAATCATGATTCTTAGGTCTCTACACTCCTCAAACTTTCACATTTGATCTTTTGTATCAACATTGGTTGTGTGGATATCAATATTTCATTCATCCCTTTATTTTTGAGTATTTTTTTCAAGATAATTCAATGCACATGAATCTCATGGTGAATCTTTAATTTTTTTGAGGAATCCTCCTTGAGCAGGAATAAATGAACTTCCATTATTAATAGTGTGACCAGCCTTGTTGCACTTCTCACAAATGACATCTCTATCATCATGAGGAATTTACTTATTTATTATTTCACTAGCCTTATCATATGCATCGCCTTTCATTCTCATTCATTCAAAATCATCATTCCATATAACCAATATGTCTCTTGGAAAAATGGTATTGAGTTTTAATTTTCCACATGGAATAATCATGGTATCATCATTTTTAGGAAATATTTTGGATGTACCACTCTCCAATTTTGAGAATTTTTAATCCAAGGACTTATCACCTTTGCATCTAAGAGGCTTAATTGGAGAGGTTTTTTTTTTGAATCATTGTTATAATTTCATACCATGTTATCATCTTCTTTACTAGATTGATTATTTGATCTTATGTTCTTATTAACTATATATATATATGTTTAGATAATAATTATCCATTCTTGTTACCACTCCCATTGCATACATCAATGATTTTTTAAAGCATTCAAAATTTGATTGCAGTATACAGACACATCTGGATCTATTGCTATTTCTTTTTCTTCTCTAGTATTCAACCATTTTTACATAGGTTTTATATGTTCATTATCATTTAAATGATGGTTCCAAAAATCCAGTATACAATGCCCAAATCTGTTGCAAAACTATCATTGACCAAAAAATATTGTCTTATTGATATCTTCTATATAAAGATATTTGGGCTTCTCCTTAATTTTATGTTCTCTATTTGGGAAACCAACTACTAACTTCTTCTTCCTACCCACACTAGCCATGGTGGTAGGTTTCTTCTCCTCACGATTTCTCGTCCATACTGGTTTATAATTTTTCTTCCAACCATCACTTTTAAAAGAATGATATTTAGAAACAATAATACATGTTTCTATGGATGTTACCATCACATTATCAGTTTCGTATGATATACCAATGTGTTTTCCATGATCATCATATCATGTGTTGGAGGTATTTCATCTTTAGAATCCTCTAGTGAGAATTGAGCACAAAAAAAAAATTGTTCCATTCTTTTGTGAAGTCTACATATGAGTATTATATGGATTGGACAACATGGATTCCCATTTTCGACATTACATTTGAGGATGATCTTTTGATCATAAATCATGATCATATTCTAATCACAAGTCTTTTTCAATATTTCATCCCCATTTTCAAGCATCTTAATTTTAATTTGCAATGAAGTCTCATGATCTGTGGTCTTCTTCTAGGTTTCTTCCAAATTTAGAACCTTTTCATCAGTGATCCTCTTTAGATCATCCTTAATTTCATGGATCTTTTCCTCCAAAGTCTTAATGACTCCCACTATCTCTTCCAAGGATTCAATCCGTCTAAAGAGCATTAAACATTTAATAATTTTTTCATCTAATACCTTTTCAAAATTCTCTTCATCCCTTTCCAGATTGGTGATCTCAACATATAAACATTGAAATATTCTAAATATATTATTAATTATTTCATCAATAATATCTTGAAGATAGTTTCATAATTTCACTATTGTAAACTCATGTGAAGTAAAGGATTTATCATCATCACCACTTGTGTTTTATTCCTTGGGTTTGATAGAATTTTGATCCACCCGATCCTTACATTCCAAACATGATATTTCATAATTATTAATATGGGATTGATAAGAGGATATTGCATCATCTTTAGAAACGGGGGACTTCATAAATTGCTTCATTTCATTATTTTTTCAGTTAATCATGGTATTGATGGGTATATAATTATGCTTAATGATAACCCACCATTGATCCGTATTTCTCATAATTTTTGAATCTTGAAAGAAAACTCAAATTATCATCTAAATACAATTAATAAGGATTGTAAAAAATATGTAAACATACCCCAGATACCAATTAAATGACCATAGGTCACCCATAGGGGGGGGGGGGTGAATAAGGGTGTCACCTTTTTTTATTGGATCATGTTCCCACATTGGTATGAACATATTTAAACCTTTACAAATGATATATATTGTAATTAGAACATTTAATTATTGGAGGACAACACAACACTTATACACTTTTCACCACTAGGGGCTATGTCCGAGGAGTTTATGCTTATAGGTATCCGGTCGTACCTGATTCCACTAATCATCACTAGTTGTGGATTACAAGGTTCAAGTATAGTCACTCTATCCCATGAAAACTTCTTTTACAAAATTTCTCGGATTTCATACTGCTTCCCTTGTCTCACTTCTGTTGACTCCCCCTATATTAAAAACAGAGGTGAAGTCACACTTAGTTTATGGTTGTAAAGGTCCCTTAAATGGATATTCATGGATGTTTTTATCCCCTATTCTGCATGAGACTATTCATACATTAGGGTCCAGAGTTTAATCTCATTAATGTTGAATCTTTTTCTATAATTCAATAAATAGATTCTCTAAGACTTATTATTATTCCCATAAAGAATCCCAAATTCTTCTATGATTGTTCAAACACAAGAAAGCAGTTCACTAAGCATTATCAGAATGAGATATTCTTCTTCATTATTCACTTGAATGAATGAGATCATGCTTGTAGTCTTTAAATGAACTCTTCAATTTCTTTTATTTCTTTTATTTGGTCACAAACTTTCATGCACAGTTGTGGGTATTTCTCTAAATATATTCACATATAAAAGATGTAATTCAAATCCTCTTCACCATTTTAATTTTCATTTCATCACTACATCACACACATGTATCCTTGAAGTAATTCAAATGAACAATCCATGCATGTACATACTTTCATTTACCATATTCTCAAGTACAGACCCAAAACCTTATTTAGTTCATTCAATTTTATTTTTCATGTATTTGTTTATCCATGATTCTTCTTGAAAATACTGAATTTGAGTAGTTCTTTATATGGGTTGTTCTTGCACACATGGGAGTTTCAAATAATGCCTATGATTTGCACGCGCGTCATGAATGTGATCTCCACTTGTTTTTTTAAACACACAAACTACCCAAGGATTATTATTTTTTGTGTTTTCCTTTTTCACATAGAGGGTATGATCTTCTTATTTTCATAGTAATTACAAGCCTCCTTATCAAACCGGGATGGTTTGCGGTTCCTCCTAACACACATGATGCATAGAACTCCTACTCATAGAGAGTGTGGGCCTCCTTCAGGAAATAGGTGGTACGCTGTTCTCTACTTCACCAAAATTGATATGGTTTAGGGAAAATTATATTATGCCGAACCTAAATGGTATGTGTTACAATTTCATTCTGACCCAAATGTTTCATAAGAACTCTTTTTGTGATCCAAGAATTTTTTGATGTTATTATCCTCCACATACCCATGTGTTATGCAGTTCCTTGGTTTGTGAACTAGAGAGGTATGTGAAACTCCTTATATTCAGAGAACTAGATTGGTTTGCAGTTCACACTTTATGAACCCAAAAAAAATTCGGTTCATTCTTTCTCTTAGAGAACTAGAATATCATATATACTCCATTTAAAAAAATAGGAGATCTCAAAATAGTGCTAGTGTACACCCCTTATCAGATCGGTGGTTCTATTTTCATAAGTGGATATCACATTTTTTATGTGATCAAATTCATCTAGATCATCTGTGGAGATCACGGTTTTAAAATCATCAAACAACAGATATAATATACACTGAGATTATCAGTTGTTTCCTTTTCATGCGGACAACATAATCCATTCTCATGATAACATCACATGCATGCACATAGAATCATAGGAAAATATTAATCATAAACAATTGATAATCCTTGATGTGGCCTCACACCTTGTCCTGCTTCATCCACATTCGAACTCGATCATTTCATTTCATGCTCACATCGTGGCAGTCAAATGATTCTTAGACAGTGGTTTTTTTTCTTCATAAATGACCAAAAGTTCAATCAAGGAGTAGTGGCAGTTGAGAGAGTGTACTATAGTTAGTCGAGAGGTCGGAGGTTGCTAAAGACCAAAAATCAAAGATAGCACGACTCTGATTCAACTAGGCGAGACACATGATCAGAATAGCGGTAGTGATTGAAATCTAAAATCTGTATTGATATGTCTGGTGAGATCTCATGAATTAAATGTAATCTCAAAAGATATGAAAATGAAAAATAGGTTTGAATATCTAAATGATGTATGTGGCTCATCATACACTGAGTAAGAAAATTATTATAAATATATACTAGTTAATGAGTTTAAAAAATGGATCAACTGGAAGATGATCACCTGAGCACACATATCATGTCTAAGACCATCCTCAATAATTCATTCAAGGAATAAATCATCTCCACTTAAAAATGGTGTAAAGAACTTCAACTCTGTGAATTGAGAAGAATACTCAATGACTGAATGAGTACCTTGATACAAACTCATGATCTCTCCGGCCCAATCAGCATTCAAGAACTCCTAGTAGATGTACTCATAGTATGCCTGTTTAAACTCATCACATGCCATAACCTACTGGTTTCCCAACTGTGAGATCACATCCCACCATTTCTAGGTGGAATCTCAAATCATATACGTAGCGATCCTGACACTCCTCCCTAGAGGTGTATCTACATTCTTGACGATCATCAGTATGGCATCAAACCATGACTCTTTAGCATGGGGTTCTCCATCACATGAGAATGTCGAAGGATGATACTACTCAAAGAACAGTCAATTATACCATTGATGGGGAAGGATGAAGTACCCCCTAGATGGTCTGCATAAAACTCATAAAGCCCTCTCGAAACTGTGCATCGACAAATGTATTTAGAATTATGATTGGTTCCATGATGGGCTTGACTAGAGGATCTGCTAGTTGTCCTTGATCATCAATGTCTGGTGTCGGATTATTGCCTTGAAACTAGCATAAAACTGGAAGAAATCTCTATGGTATAACCTTTAAAGGTCATGCATAGACATTAGATCATGATTGTAATGGATATAAACATAGATGTGTATGAAGGGAATATGAGAATTGAAGAATTCAAGTTATTGAAAACATGTATACATGACATGTACATCCCCTACATGGTGTGTTCCCTTAATCATTAACATTGTAGTGTACTTTTTCTATCTCATGTCATGTAACACCCCATAAACATGGTGTGTTGTCCTAACACATAGCATGTACTTGAATCCTCTTCCCCTGCTCGAGTTACCTTACATGGTAAAGCCACATAGTTCTCCTAGAACATGTCAAAACGACGTGTTAGTTCCAGACATGGTGTGTACTAGACAAACATCAATGATCCTTGTTGTTAGTTATATGGTCAGATACACGACAAACTCTACATGGCGTGTTTATAACAAACATGGCGTGTACTAGAAGGATTCCACCACCCCATGTTGTTCGTTACATGTTCAAGTACAATGGTTATAATTCAATGTGTTTTCAATCATGGAACACCATGCATACATATGATTTATCCATCTGTGTCATTTTTCACAAAGGTGGACACATTGTCTACGCAACACGCCGTGTACATCCAGTACTCGACTTGTCTCACCAATGATTTCACATCCCTAGGTCTCTACCCACACATCCAGTGACATGGTTAGATACTACATGACATGTACATATAGTACACAGTTTTTACTTTTGAAAAATAGTTCCTTCCAAAACATAAGGACACATGGTGAGTATTCATCATTGCACGCCGTTTATTCTATGATTTCCTGAATAGTAAGCCTCAAAACTACTCCTAAACCCAGAAAAAAGTGAAATGGACATTAAGGTTCCAAATTCCAATCTGTGAGATCTCATACTCCCCACTAAAAAAACATGAAATTTTATACATGTTATAAAAATAATAAAAGAGAAATGAATCAAAAAATTTGTGTCCATGTGGTACCATAACACCTTAGGAACCAATATTTGACATTCATTCAAACTAAATATTTACATAATAAAATACCTTCTCAAATATATTGTATTCTTATCATGCCATATATTAAAACAACATGCATATAAAACATAACTTCTTTCACAAAAAAAATAAATTTCTAATGCACCCTAAATTTAATGTCTAGAATTCCTGACATGTGATCTCTAGAATGTTCCTATATGATGCATGAGATGTAATACCCTCATCTCATTGGGTTGAAACAGAAATGGAACCCCAATAAAATCAACATTAACAATACAGAACATGCGAATCACAAAATGGTGATAACAAAACAATTAAAAATTGCAAAACTAATATTGAAATAATGGGGTAAATTTGATTTTTTATGTACACTGGTTAGCTACTCATGGGAAAAACATATTACCAAGTACCTATTTACATCCTATACCTGGCTATAATCTCCAAATAGTAAGTCAAGAAGAAAATAATTCCTCTAACACAACATTGTAACATCCCGGTTCTGGGATCTGCACAGAGGTACCCCATACTCGATTAGTCACATGACCTCACACACATTTACTAGAATGCCAAGGGCTGCCAAATAGAATTGAGGGCCTTGGGTGTGATAGTGGGGAAATGATTCCCTCATTGGTAGAGTAACACATCATATGTAAAACAGAAAGCAATAGCAGAAGGAGTAAAACATGCAATAAGTAAACAAAAAAAGTAATAAAAAACTACGGCACACACACACACACACATATGATTAATGATAGATATCCCGAGGAATGAAGCCAAAAAAATCATAATGAGGGAATATAGTACAAAACCCAAGTATAAAAGAAAAAAAAATAAACAGCTCCACAACAACGCATGCCTGAGATTGGTTCAATTATCCATAACACCACATCAATCAATTACCTGAAGTAGGAGGGCGCTTTCCCTTTTCTATACCTCTAGAAAATTTAATATATTTGAGCCCAAAATCATGAATCAAAAACTGTGTGAGACTAACCCTAGTACATAGACACCTGAAGATATTTTCCTAACAGTCAGTGAATATATATAGAAGTCAATAAGTAAGAAGATGAAGTGAACATCAATGTAATCAAAAGTAAACTGTTTTACATTTTCATTTACAAAAAATTACTTTTAAGTGATTTATCAACGAAAGAAATACAAATAATCCTCTAGGTAGTTCACACAGCCTAACCCCTGTAGTTTACAATACTAGTAATGATACAGAAAATATTTTCTAAGAAATCACTGATCTTAAATTTTCTATATTGTCATGTGTTATCAAATAATTTTTAAGGAAACAGTCACCATCAATTCACCCTGTATATTATTTAATGGTAACCTACATGCATTCTGAGGAAGCACTCAAAATTAATTCCTCAAGTGGCCTTGTAAAATAACTATAGATACTATGAGGGATAACTCAACATCAATCCCCCCTATGGTATCACTTCATGATAATTAAAATATACACTCTGGGAATTCCCACAACATCAATTTCCCCTATGGCCTCATTACGACAGGTTTCTACAACCCCTTGTAAAGCGATCATGCTCAAATGAAAACTAGAAACCTATGTAATCATCATGAACTACTAATCTAAACAACAACAACATACCATAGAATGTCAAATAATAATTATTCCACCCAATAATACTAGTCATAGAAATCAAGCAGCACCCTAATAAGAAATGGTAGAAGAAAAGAATAAAAAGAAAACATGGGGAAAAATACATTGTATGGAAAAAAACCTATTATCAAATAATTAACCTCTATCTAATCAAACAAGGAAGAGTATGAAAATAAAAAGGATAAAACCATAATAACACAACACCCCAAATGAGGGCATCAGTAAATTATGAAAATATAACACAAAGACTAACTACATAAAGGCACAAACCACCTACCTCATTATCCTAAGATCAATATACCAGATCCTCATGCCTTGAATCTCCCTATAATGTAATTGATCTATACAAATATTTATGACATTCAACCAAGGATTAATTTTGGTAGAGGAGAAATCAGTAGATGATGTTCAAGAAGAAAGAAGAACTCAATGATGTTATTCTGATGCAATCGACGATGGTCAATTCGATGAACGGATGGAGATTCAGGGGCTCAGAGATGATATGTGGCTGTATAGATGCTCCGAAATGAGATAGGTTGAGAAGAAGAGAATTATTTCTGTCAGACGCGACCCAGGTCCGTTTAATGAAAATATGTACATGGTTTGTTCATTAAAATTACACGGGGTGTACTTTCCTTTTTGGGCTATGCTTTATGTGGTTTACCAGTCCCCACACACATCCATGTACTCAGCCGATTATTGTCCAGTACACAATCACCCATAGCAACTGAGTACATGGCATGTACAGATGAATACACAGCATGTACTCTTGATTTTTTCAGAAACTCCAATTTTTCATCAAAGACAAAAAAAAAGAAAAACATGCCTGAAACAATTATTCGGGTTCTTAATTATATATTTATCTAATTAATTTGGTAGTGTTTTTTATCCTGAGAAGTTGTGTAGGATATTACATAGTAATCCAAATACATTATTGGACTCTAACCACCATGTGATATCATATTGGAATTTATCCGCGAATCATTTTTATTTCATGTTATATGTTACTTATTGATTTTTATATTTCCATTATCATATGACTCTATGTTCTATATATTATTCCATCATATGTTTATTCAATATTCATTCCATTTATGTTATCATTTTATTACTTATTACTCATGTTCAATGTTTCATTTCCATTTTTATTCCATTACTATGCTTTTCAGCTCACCCCTTTTCTCTAGGTATTCTATAGGATATCATATGATGCTATAGGAGCTCAAAGGTTGTTTTGAGTTCATTACAGAGATTAATAAAAATATTTTTTATTCTATTTCATGTTTTATATCATTTTACCCAGACATTCAAAGTCCATACAATCTTTGATTCTTGATTTATATTAAATGGATAATTTATCTTAAAATTAATCAATAATCTGTGTAAATGGATTGTACCACTATAATATAATATATTTTATTTACATAGTATGATCCATTAAATATTTCTACATATATATCTGGATTTTTCTCTCAGAGTTGGTATCGTGTTATTGTTGTTGTGGAGACCAATAGAAATTTTTTACAAATATTAATATATATAAATGAAAACATACACATATATTCATAATAAAAGGTTCTCCCATTGAATGTGAACTCTTTTGGAAAATATGAGATTGTATTTTTTTCCAGGACATGGGGGTTACCCATAACAAGATATAATTTTATACATCATTAGTTGTTCCATAAGAAATAATCGTTGGATGGTATATAAAATAATATAAATTATAAATTATTTTAATATAATAAATCTCTAATCACAACCGTACTTTATATGTAAATATATATGTTTGTGTGTGTGTGTGTTTTTATATAGAATATCATGGGTTATCCACATAACGTTGGGATATTATAAAGGACGAGGAGGAGGAGAGACACTATCGATGACTTCATACTCGAATCATGGATCAATAATTAATGATTAATGGATATTCAGAGAGAGAATGAAAAATGTACTTATCTCTAGAGCATAATTGATAGAAAATTTGTTCTTCACCAATAATTGATATATTCCAAATGAATGACTTGTTATTTTTATATTTTTTAATTTTTTATTTGATTATTGAGAATTGATAACATTTTATATTTATCTCTTTGATTTCCATTCTCAGAGGAGCTTTGAAATATTTTAATATTTTCTGAAACATATTATCTATATTTATTACATGCATACTAAAACCTATTTATTTAAAAATATTTTGATAATTCAAAAATACCATAATAACCAATTATATATATATTTCATTCATTTTTATTTTTACCACCACCATTCATTGGGTTCTTTATCATTATCCCGTGGTGCAAGAGATTTGACATGACCAGGAAATCTCATTCCTAATCAAACTAATGGAGTAATGAATTTTTCCTAGAATACATATGAATGTATTTTTTATAAATAGATCAATATAGATTTATGGAATATTGTAAATGTATTTATGGTTTGGGCCCCTGAACAATGACGGGAGGAGTGACGACTACCACAAGAGGGATTGGAGTTCCACATTATGGCCATAAGAGGCAGGGAGTGGATGATCATGGAATATCACATTATGGCCACACAAGGGATATGAGATCCACATTATTTCCATTAGAGTATGTGAGTGGATAATCAAAGAATTTCACATTTGATTTTATCAGATTTATATGAGACTTATATAATTAATGTTAGTTGAAGGTTTAGACTAGTAAATCACTAGAATACCATACCTTCAATTTGTTAGAAACAAAATAACATGAACTATACTATTATGGAAGAATGACCGTGTTACAACGAATATAAATGTAGAATTTCATTTTTTTCTGAGATACGTATCACAAACCACATTGTACAAAGCACATTCCATGTGACTCTACCTTTATTATCCAACTATATTTCAAGAGAACATGCATATGACTACAAGTTAACATACATGGAATGTCTTGATATTGATGTGTTTTGTGCAGGTACATGGATTACTAAGCCATTTCCTATGATGAAAAATCCCATACCATTACGAAATGTCAATTATTATGTGACCCTATGTATATTTCATGTAATTTTCTAATAACATTCAACTATTCACATATCTCTCATCAATTATTGGTTTTAGCCTTATTATTTTCTAATCAGGTTCATTTTATCATATAGGATGTAGTGGTAGTGTTTGTTTTGGAATCAGAGATACAAACCATAGTGTTACAAGTGATACACTTCATTAATAGATTCTTAACTGATATCAGTTATCAGTATTGATAACCATAGAGATGTCGATGTTTTAACTCCCCAAAATCACAATGGAATGTTCCCCTACAATCATCAAAACGATAGTGTCAGTTATGCCTCATACTATTGATGGTGATATTCAACTATCTATTTTGTGGTACTGTCCCATGATCAAGCTTCGATGAGGAGGAGGTACACATTAGGGGATTGTTCTCCCATGGCCATGGAGCATAGTATTGAGTAATGATCCCAAAAATCGGATTCTTACATGGTTTTGCGTTGTTCTTATAATTGTATATGAGAGCATTAGATCTATTAGTAGACTTATCATCATATTTAACATTCAATGGAGAATGTTACTTCTCTCCTTTTATGACTGGGGTTCTGGTATTATAAAATATGACTTTGAATTGTTTCATCTAGTACTATGGGTTGTGCTAACATCATTATTCAATTTCATCCCTACTATTTTTAGAGAATTATACTACGAATATTCATACTCACCTCGAAATGGGCTATTACAACTTGTGTGGTATCTTACGATGATGACCAAATGATCTATGATGACCTTTGTGGACCTGGTATCAGTTGGGTATAGTGGTATATAGAGATGATAGCTGTGTTCGATGGCCAATCATTGAGATTGTGAATTATTATCTCTTCATTTTTCCCATTTGTCTGTTATTTTTAATTGGGGACCTCTTATATGGTTATGTTTATTCTATTCCAATGTATATATTTTCTATTAACATTTTATACTTGGTTATATTTCCTAGAGGTTGTTACATGTATTTATTACTCTATATATGTTCTAGTTTTAAATTTATCTCTACACTATTAAATGTATCCATGTGTGTGTGTGTTTCTGTGTGTACAATTACATTAGGATAAGGACACACATTTTAAGGATAAGCCTACATGATTCTTGTATCCATCCCCAAGACTCTAGGATGTATTTTTGAGTCACTCGTGGCTTATTAACATCCCAAAAAATCCCTCTATTAGTAGGGTGAGGAAATAAAAACTATATATTGCCTAGATATATTAATAAAATCATGAAAAATGATATATCCGAAATGATAAAATAAAATTATTTCCCATATAGTGAGAAACAATGGAGGAATTAAATTAAATAAACACTATACACCACCATAATAGGTAAATATTAGGAATGTCATCCTACAAGCCCATTAATGAGTCTTTATCATAGTCAAAATACAATAAAACTATAACATTACTCTCATATATGGTAACATTGATGTCTATCCCATGTGACCTAGGGATGAATCTCTAAAATACCCTAACTATGTCCCACATATCTTACCTTTTTTCTACAATGACGCTATTTAGTAAAAGAAATAAATAATACCATTCTATGATGAAATTTGGTAACAACCCAACTCAAACCCCCTTAGTCTATGCTATATAGCCTCATGACCTCATCAATTCCTCCTCCTAATCAAGAGTCTTTGAACTAGCAGTGAGGGTATAAAATCCATTAGTAAAGAGGCAGTAACCTCAATATGATATCCTTTCCCCAATAATATAAATTATATTTAACATATAATTTTCATTTTTACTGAAGAAAAGAATGCCACAGTCCAAATATGTCATGCATAAATAATTTCCCACATTGATTGGAAAGAAAAACTAATTTATTAGTGAAAGAAGATAAATCAAATAAAACACAATAGGGAATATAGATTCCATCACTATTTTCCACCCATTTCATGTTCCACTACATTGTTTTCTTCCATGGGGACCTTACTATCATATGAGTTTTTTTCACACCGTACATGAGTGAATCTATCAATGTTCATACATATACTAAAGCTATATTATAAAGGGAAAGGGGATCATCTTAGACAACTAACCAGTGGTGCATGGAATATGTAGTAGACTAGTATGGCATCTTAGGGACTTTTGTGTTTTTAATTTATTTATAATCTTTGACTAATGATATGTTTCATCTTGACGCATGTGTGAATGTTTATTTTTGTATGAAATGAGATCCATGTGATATAATTTACTACCACATTGTCTAATCTTTAATTTATATATATATTATTGTTTTAAGGATATAATTCTTATGGTATTTTCTCTCCACATATAGCCTTTAGGACCTTGTTACTTATTGGTAACTTATTTCATTTGGGGAGGAGTTCATTATTTCATATGGATATCTAGCTCATGCAAGTAGGTTCAGGTCAATGTGTTACTTTAGAAATGGTTGTAAAAAATTGACTCTGTCATTAATTTATGGTATATAAATAAATTATATAATTCATATTGGTGGTAATATGTTATATATTTTACAATAATGTTGGTATTTATAGGATAATAAATCATTTATTAATGTAGTGGAAAACATAAACAAAAAATTAATTGAGATTTAAACACTATAAAAGTAAATCCTTGTGTAATAAAATAACTAATATATGTACCTACCAATAATGATGGACAAATATTATATTATTAAACACTTATTCCATTTAGTTTACCAAGAAAAAACCCAAACAATACTTCCATTATGGTGTATCCATAGGCAAATTATATTACATATTAGTTTTCTAGAACCGTCTATCAATGCATGGAAATTTATAATTTATTTGGTGGAAGGGTAACAATGAGAGATCTATAAGA
The DNA here is from genome assembly GCA_963277665.1 of Viscum album. Classification (NCBI taxonomy): domain Eukaryota; kingdom Viridiplantae; phylum Streptophyta; class Magnoliopsida; order Santalales; family Viscaceae; genus Viscum; species Viscum album. The sequence continues at coordinate 665,557,609 of OY728165.1, read as the reverse complement.
GTAAATAGTTAGAACCAAAATTGTTTTCAAGTTCAATATTCATGTAAATAATTATCTTTATATAGGCCTCATAGAAATAAAAATAGTTTTATATTCATAATGTACCCATAAATGGAATGTACATAAAATGATTATAATTCCTACCCAAATTATATACAATTAAACTAACCATTAATTATCATAAATATCTCATCGTACAAGAAACATATTTATAATTGTGGTCATATGTGAAAAATTATTAAATGATAATGTATAATTTCTATCTATTATGATACATAATAAATCATCCATTGAATCATACAATATGAATTTTTTTATAAAAATCATTATGATATGGTCTTTTTCTATAATCTAATTTAATAATATTATTTTCCAAACAAGGGAATGATATCCTAAAGCCATTCTATATGATATTCCTTAGACATAGGATATAGTATAATTCGATTTATATATGTTATACCAAATATTATTTTTATAATATGGTATATGATAATTAAATTATTATTATTATATATCTATATCAATATCCCACTTTCACTAAACCCACAAATAAATTTATTCATTTCATATTATTTTTTATTATATTCATGAGAAAGTGATTCCATAAACAATTTTTTTAGTTATACCATAAAACTCTTTAAGAAATATATCATCATCATCACATTATATCACATAACATATAATAACTGATTATTATGCATACAAAAATAATTTTGGATAATATATAAATCAATTTTATAAAGCAGTATGAGTATTATAGAACTCAATAAAAATTTAATAAAACATATTGTGTAACCTCAAACAGAATTTTAATATAGGAATTTAATTTTAATTTCTTAATTCATTGATATAAGAAATTAGATTCCTATCGTAATGCGATTTTCCTAGTAAATAAATAACGTGATCTACCACAGTCACTCACATAATCATGTATCCATATATAATTTTCAATATATATCACAATCAAAAATAAATTTTCATACAGTCCTTTTTTCTAATACCTTGAGTAAACTAATGACACATAGCATTTTGATCAGATAAAACATGTAACACATTCTCAATTATATGAGTATTGTATGACTAAATGAAAGAACATATCAGCTACGATTCTGCAAATTAAATGATAACATCACACAACCATCATAAAAATATATATTTATATAACCTGTTAAATATTTTTTAATTGAAATACACATTGTTAATATCATTCACAATCTTAGATTTCATACTTATTATACTAGTAGAGAAATCCATTTTTAGTCAATACTCAATCAATTAAATTATAATCATGATACACAACCACCTTAGTTTTATCTAAACATCAAGGGTTGTTTGTGAATGAAATAATTGATTGAAAATACACATAATAGATATGAATAACCTTATATTTTTGGGATTCAACTTGATGCACCCACCACTAGTATACAAAAAGCAGAGTGTAATTATTCAAGATGTATTCTTGGTTGGTTTTGATTCACAAAAAAGAAATCATTTTCTATCTCAACACTATATTTCGTATCTCTATATGGTATTCAACCCTTGATAACCATAAAATTTAACTAAAATCCCAAATACACTATGATGGTAATCTATTAGAGATAACTGAATGTAAAACATCAAAAGGTATACTATATTATTGATTTTTATAATGCCTGTTTAAAATTTGATTTAAAACTAATTTGGAGTCTAAAAATATACCTTTTATTTTCTATAAACTGTTATGAATAACATCAAATCCATACATATGATCATATCATGGGATATTTCAAATAAAAACCCCTCATTTGATACATTTTATTTCTTTTCTTTTATGATTTTTTGTAAAAATTACAGATATTATTAATTTTGTGATAAACTCTATTAGAATATATAATTTAACGCTCCAACAATTTTTTTAATATTTTATGTATATAAATAATATTTACTTCAATAAAAGACACAAATAATTATCATTTTTTTAATATTTAAACATTGAATTCAAACATCATTACATAAAAACATAAAATGAAACCCCATTAATAAAATTTTCATTTATTTAAAACTATCTATAAGTTAATTATAATCATCTTTTAATTATTTATGGTAATACAAAATTCTGCAAAATAGTTTGTGTATAACAATAGATCTATTTTCAAATATTTCATCATAATAATTCATTAAACCCATTTTGAATAAAATATTATTATATCATATATTTTTTATTGTTCTAATTTATTATCTGATATCTTTATCAAATATCTATGTATAAAAATAATCATGTTAGTCTCACTGAAATTACATCCTCTTTAAAATAACATGTTATGATAAAAAAAATCTAATTTTTAATATAACTTATTTATTTTAATTGGAATATAATGAAATAATAAAAACCATATCTCATATTGTAATATATGTACTTATAATATTATCCATAATATAATAAATTATATATTAAAATAATCCATTGATGGATGATGTAAGATAAAATCGTTTAATTTCAAAAAATGTATTGGACAATCGATATTATAATTGATAAAACTCATTTTATAATTATATATTATTAAATAGGTTATCAAAATTGATACTTAATAAATAATTCCTTTTAGAATATCAAATCATTTAAAAAATAGACAATTGAAATTTACAGACATATCTTCTCCTATGATTAGAAGAAATTGAAACTCAAAATACAAATATTTAATTTTAAATTCATTAAATTATTGATATTTTCCATCACACACAATTTTTTGATATAAATATTGATAGCCCTATATTAAATTATAATTCCATGATTTCATCAAGAAATCCATTTTTTATATTTAACAATTTTTTATATTTTTTTAAAAATTCCATAATGTGTTATATGTATCACCTACTATTATATATAAATAAATTTATTTTATAAGATTAATACAAGATATGGAGTTTCCCAAGATCATTATTGAACATTTATGGTATCATATACAATTTCTCAACTAATATAAATATATATATTATGAAATTTATTAAACTCCCCTTATATGTATAATAAGGTTTCTATATTACTATTCATGGTAGACCCTCAACTTCCACGACTCTAATACTTTTTTTTGAATAATATATATTTTTATAATATAATACATCATTAAGAAAATTGAAATTAAACCTTTTTTATCTTATTATATTATAGTAAAAATAATGTGTTGATTGGAAAATATTTTTGTTGAATTATTTTATATTGTATTCATAAAAAACAATTAGATCCTTTATGATGGTGGTTTATGAATAATGATCATAGAAAAATTATGGATCATTAATGACCAAAACCACACTGAGTTGTTCATATACCCGATTATATTTAGTGGATGGGTTGAGGTGAACATACAAAAATCCATAACTCACTATTATAATATTACTGAATCAGTATATGTAAATTTTTTTAGCTTTTATATATATAATATTTTCTATATTTCTAAAATCCAAAATGATTCCATATTTATGTCTTGATTTCATAACACCGGATCCATCATTAAAAAATAATAATGTTGAAATATTTATAATTATTATATTTATTTTTATAGTTATTTTTCAATTCTTATTTATCTTTATCATTAAGTGGTTTATACAATTTTTATCTGACATGGAAAACAGTACTTCATTCATGATAATGACTCTCTAGTTCCTCTCCATGTCAAAAAATGTGCATCCATTATTACATTATTTTTAATTGATTTATATCATTATGATTAATCCTTATATTATTAACATTATATCAATGATGGAACATTTTATCAAATGTGTATCATTTCTATAATATATTTCATTAGAATTTTTATTCAATGTACATCAACAAAAATGATAAAACAATTTTAAATTTAATCACACCAATAAATTAAATATGATCAATATTTCCATTATAATGTACTCTTTTTATAAATTTTAAATCATATAAATATTTATATATATAATTATGGAAATAAAATAAAATAGGAATCATGAATATCATTGTAAATCTTTCATTATCAAATTCAATCATAAATATTTAAATAAAACTATTCCTCATGTATTATAGACACATTATTAATTTTCATATATATGTAACTTAAAATAATTCATTACATTGGCACAAAATACAATTAAGGTCCCCATAATCTGAATTTCATATATAATAATATCCATGTATGCCATGATCTAGAATGAACGACCCAGTTGGATGATAATGGCCTTAATAACTATTTCCATTCAAATGAATATGTCACTTATTTTTTAATATATTTTAAAACCCTACAATCATATCAAATTAATTCATATTAAATTTTTTAAGTTTTTTTATTATTAGTTTTATATTTTATTTCAACCACCAAATTAATATTTTCAAACCATATTGATGGGTAATACATTATAAAACCCATAGCATTCCCCACTCTCCTAAATTAAAGTCCAATGATATTTATAAATATCAAAATTCATAATATAGATTACCTATATGAATAAAATTAATGTAATATATTAATATAATAGAAAACTAATAACACATAAACTATTAATCATAGAGATTTTTTTAATAAAACCCAACCTTTCTAGATAATTCTAATACCCCATACCTAGTAAGAGGTCTAACATAATGTCAATTTACCCAGAAATCATAACACAATAGACGTCAATTCCATACTCAATTTACACCTAATATATATATATTAAATAATAAATTTCATAATTACACTTCCTGAACTAGTACAAAAAAAGAATATTTAGAAGAAAAATCATTAAATTATTTATTATCAAACTGTGAATATAACTCCTTAAAAGAAGAAATGATAATATATGGAAATAGTAAAATATTTTAACTAAATTAATCATTAATTCATAATATTAAAAACATAAATTGATTTCTAGACATTTTAAATAACTCTAAATGAGTATATAATCCACAAATTTATAAGTAAGATTGTAATTTATATACAATTCATAAATGATGAAGTTATAAACAGATTAACCCTTTTACATGAAATATATATTTCATAAATCATAAATATAAATACATTATATTTATTTAAAATATAATCTTACTCATATAATTAGTCATATTATATTCTACAAAAACAATTTTATATTTGAAATATATATTTTCTGAATATGTTATATATTATATAAACATTTTACAAATTAATTATGTTATATTAATTATTTTTTTTGAACATTGATAATATTAATTATCAAAAAATACAATTAATATGGATTGAATACTTCTCTCTTATAAGTCCTTTAATATGAACACATATAATAATTATTTATAGAGAAATCACATTACCACAAAACAAAATCCTAATTTATCCATATTTTGTATATTATAAAAAAGAAGATAATATATAATTTTCTTATAAAAGTTTTATATTACCCCAAACAATAATTCAATTTAAATAAAATATATTATAATAGTATTGACTAATATTTGTAATATTCTATTTTATTTTATAACATTTAAAAAATTATTATAAAAAATTATGATTAATTAATTTATGAAAACATTATAAAATGAATAAATATACCTATTTAAAATTTTGTAAAAATTATAATCCCTAAATAATTTATCTAATTCACTTGATAATTTTGAAATTGAAAATTTTAATTCATCCCAATTTCATACGCTTGAGTTCACTCGTATTGTATGTTGGGTTATAGGGAAAAAAATTTACATGGGTAAAAATGGTCTCCTATCGATACAAATCTTATGTTCACACAATAGTTGTAATATTTTTAAAATATATCTATGACTTAAGGTGTAGAATTTTTTTAAAAAATATATAGTGCTTTATAATTGTGGTTTTCGATGGACTCTGATATTTACAATCAGGGATTAGGCATAATATAATATAATATCACCTATATCATAAAGCTTATATGATGAAATGTTTCATAGAATGAATGTTCTGTAATTTAAAGATATCTCAAAATACAAATCCATATTTTCTAGGCTGTAATATATGAAAATAAAAAAGGATTATATTGTGATTATTTTTCTAATATCAAATATAATAAAATAAATTCCAGTTATAGTTTATAATATCATATATTATAAAAATATTAATAGTTCAAAGTCTAATTTTTCATCAGAATTTAATATTTCATTTCATCAAATAAATAAATATATATTTCATTTCCTATAATGGTTTATATGGTAAAAATTTATTCCACATTTTAATGTTTATTTACAGAAGTATAGAATATTGTAATTCACTGATTTGATAGTTGGGTATCTATGTAATGAATGATATTTATTCAATTATTAGAATCTAATAGGTAATCCAACCCCTTAATGTTAATCCTATTATGTTGGATGCATATATAAATAAATTATAAACATGTGTACTTTAAATCATTATTCTATGAATACACCATTATAAAAAAGTATTTATAAAAAATTTCTAGGATGATTCAATGAGATCCTTCCACCAACATTTATCCATGGTCCAATTAAATAACCCAATTTTTGGGATCAACCCTCCAAGAAGGAATGGTAAATTGGTACCTTATAGGTTGAGAAGGAAGAATAAGGAAAGGGATTTAGGGAGAATCATTGGGGGAATTAGATATGATCATATTAAATTTTCATTACCTTATATTTTAATATATAGTATTATAGGAAAACCATTTATTCACATTCATAAAACATAAAACTAAATTATAGGATATCATAAAATTTGTTTCCATTTGATGATATGTAAAACATTTATAAACTCATTTTATTCATTTATAATTTTATTCATATATAAATTTTTTGATTTTTGATAGGAATTTGAGGATTATTTCGTAATGTTATACAATTATGATTGACTGAAATGATGAATAATAAACCCATATTTTAACATTATAATACTATTTATCAAATTATATCACTTATGAAATGATCATATAATTTATTCATAAAAAACCATATAACTCTAATGGAATATTAATTATATCTCTATAACATTCCATTTAGTATAACCTACACCAACACATACATTATCTGCTGTTTAATTCCATCTGTACACTATAACACGAACATGTCATCATATAAGATATTTTAGAAATTAAGCATAATATTTATATTGGATTTAGGAAATTTCATCAATAATTACATAATTATTAATAGGAATAAAGAAATAATAAGGACAATGAATCAATGATTAGAGTTAATGTTATATATTATATAGTATTGAATGTGATGATACATTTCGAGAACAAAATAGATGAAAATAACTAATTTTTTAGATTTTATTTGGTAAAGTAATATATTGTATACTCTTGATCCTTATCTATAGCTTGAAAATAGAATACATAGGATGAAAATACATATATGATGTTTCATTAATGAAGATAAAGTAGTTTGGTGACATAGTTTAGGATATAATATGTTTTTAATATATGTAAGATAAAGTAAAATATATAGTTTGAAAAAAATGTTGATAATTTCAATGGATCTTACAATGAATGATTTATACATTATTTTTTGTAATATGGATTTTTTTATTTTAATAATTAAAATCTATTTTATTATGCATATACACAAAAAAATATATGTATATCTATTAGGATACTTCATATAATTTATATTTTTTGTTTTATTGATTTAGAAATTGTATAAAAAATAAATAATTTATTCTTATTATATAAAATTATATATTACTTGTAATAATTTAATTTTATTAATAAATTATTCGATAGACCAGTTTGAGTAGAATTAAAAAATATTATTTAATGAAAAATAAATTTAAAACATTTATTAAATATATTTTCACAATATATATGTTTTATTAATGTGAATGTAACTTTAAAATTCATCATATGTAGTTTCTAACACTATAATTATTAATTATAAATATGTTAATATATTTAGGTATATATTGATTCTTATTACAACAATGTTTTATATCAATGATGGATTATATATAAATTCCCAAAATCTATAGAATATAACAGTTACCTATAGGTAAAATTCTATTAATATTAATTAATTTATGTTAAAGAGATTTTATGTTATAAAAGAGTATATATTTATATGGATTATGAATATCATAAACAAATGTGATATACATTTTAAATTTTAGAGGATGATTTCAACCCTAGAGCCCTAAATTCTCACCAAGATTGATGATTTTCAAAATTAATTTATCATTTTAACTTAATTATAGTGTATAATAAGTGATGTTGATGGTTAAATATAATAATGGGGAAAGAATGGACCTGAAAATAAATAATTAGAAAATTTGGAACAAAGGTATAATTTCATTTCCAATAAAAACCAATGATTAAAAATAGATTAATCTATAGTAAATAGTAAACTAAAAAATTTTATTCCAAAGGAAAAATGTAATATAAATATTATATTTAATTATGAACTAAATAAGATATGGATTATTGAATGATTATAATCTAAATCTTCTAGTAACATAGGATAAAATAATTTTATGTTCACTATAGTCATAGATCTAGGGATGTATCAATAATGGATGTTAAAAATGTTTTCGTAAGTATATCATAAAAAATTAAATGAACACATACTTACATATACATAGTATTTGATAAATAATTTATTATGATATTTTATTCCCATATTCAGTTCCCTTGAAATCCCATTCATGAACAATTCTAAATCTTGTAATCAGGTCCATGAGAAAATTTCAAACTCATTTAGGAATAGTTTTTTAGATATATATATATATGTAATGAATATAAACCTATGAATAAAACCATAAGTAAATTTTATGCCCCCAAATATGGCATGATCAATTATATAACATTTAAAAGTTGTGAGAAATAATAAATGGTATGAAAAAAACACATTGCAAAGACCAATGAATACATTAATAATAGATCATAATCCTAATATGTAAATTTATAATGTCACATCCCTCCCTATCTACATAATTTTGAACAATATATCATATTTAACTCAATTACACTTTCTCTCCGTCCTTTCAACACTCTTAGTAGTCTTTAGTCATATTATACTGACTCCAAGTAGGAATGATCATTGACATACCAATACTTATTATAATATAAACCATTAAATTAAAATTTAAATATCTCACCCATTTTATTACCCCCAAAACAATGTTTTATAAAAAATTTATTCCTTAAAAACCAATATCCATGGATTTACTAGGAGGTCCAAATTCCAAATTTTTTAAAATATTGTTAATTTTATCAACACACAATACATTTTCTATGTATTATTTAATTAATAAATCAAATCAAATCCATAAAATTTATGGGACCAAAATCAAAAGTTAATGTACTAATATATATGTATATATTAATAAAAAAATATAAAGGTAACATATACCAAGATATATTTTATAAAAGTTTGAACAAATAATTCTATCATTAGAAATAATTAAATGATAACATTATTATTTCATTAATGATTTCATACACATAATTTAAATTCCCATAATCCCATAGAATAATTTTTTATCTAATAAATGATAAAATAAAATAATTTTAAATAAAAAAAATTCAATGAAAAATCATGATCATTATGATCAACAGACAAATTTTATGACTACTTGATTTATCCTTATGATAAATTATCTATTTATTGAAAGAGAAGTTTAAATATTGGTCCCGAAAAGAATAAGAGTCACATGATATTAATTTAAGGATATAATGAATGAATCTTAGTATATTAATTTTTTTAAAATATTCAAAATATATATACAAAACTCATAAACAAGGTCAACATTAATGGTCCCAAATTTAATTCATGAGACATTACATATCTCTCAACAGATGAACACTGAATGCATGGTCTTGTTTTATATACCATAAATTATTAATTTTATACCATATATCTCCATGGAAAACAAAAAAAATTATATTTTCAATTATTATGAACACAAAAACCAGAATTCTATACTACATATTCCATGAGAGATGGCATGAGATAGTGAATGTATATATTCCAAATAACACAAAATTTGTTTTCTCTTTTTATTATCCCCATGATTTTTTATTGGATGGTGTAATCCTCGCATGAACCCTAAAAACACAATTTTTGTGATGGAAAATATATTAACTCAAATTGATTGATTTCGTCATACAAGTCCTATAAAACCAAGATGGAATCCCAATCCATAATATTCTTACACACACTAAATGTCACGAACCAGGCCGGGTCGCCATCCGACACGGTGCCTGACCCAGTCCGCGGCAAGACCCGAAGGGCGTTCCCGATCCCCACGGGCTGGCACAATTACCTAGGTATCAATATTAATAAGTGGGAATGATCTTACCCAAAATAAATGATATAAAAAAACTAGCTAGATAAATAAACTAAAACGAGAAGAAAAAAACAACCTAACACGACTTAAAACTATGAACATTTTTAAAGTCTACTACTCGAACCAAGCACTAAAAAGAAAAGACGACAGCGGAAACTAAATCTCTTACTCAAACCACCCGGAAGAAGAGAGGCCACAATGACACCACTCTACATGTAAAGACCAACTGCAACCTAAACCACCATCACTGAGCACGAAGTGAAAACCTGGAAAGAAGAAGAAACAGAATCTACTTACACCCAAGGGTGTATGTAGGGTGTGAGCTGAAAGCCCAGTAGGATGCCACCAAGAAAATGTTCCATGCATAATTATTAAAAGACAAATACATTTTCAATTTAATAGAATAAAAATAAACAAGTGATTAAAGAATTTAATGAAAACAATTTTTAAGAGGAATCTTCTCTAAAAGGAAAACACCTTAAATTATCTTACATATGCCCACACACACATGCACGTACACACGTACACACACACACACACACAAAGACGCATGCACAAACGTACACACGCACACAAAGAGATGCACACACACACGTACACATTCACACACACTTTTCTTGGTAACCCCAATGTTACACCGTGTGCCGACGGTGAGCAACAAGCAGAGGAAGAGCAAAATACGTGGGAGACCCTAAAGATACTAGAGAGAAGTGGGACATTAGAACCTCACATCTCAGTGAAACGTATCACACATTCCCGTGCACATGCCACCGTTAGGGAAACACCTCCTACCATAGTGGTCTCCAGTCATCATCCAATCTTTAGTTAGTGTTGTAAACATCAATCCCACTAAGTGAAACTAGGCTGAGGCCACTCCCGTATCACTAGCACGCTAGTCTAGTCCACCCACCTAGTACCCAGGCTTCCATTTTGTGCTCAAGTAATTAAAAGTTCATTCCAAGTGTCATAATAATACACCCAAACCAATAGAGACATCACACACACCAAAAAACACCATTCGCACACACATAAGCCATTTGAAATAATACGCACACTAAAATGTTCCAAAACTCAATATGCATTTCTTACCCGACCAATTAAAGCAACTGCACGGTCAATGAAAACACATTCATTATCAAACATGCCACTAAAAAAATTTATTAAAAAAACTCTGCAAATGTCTCCTGACTTTAAGAACCAAAATATTCACAAAATTTAATCAAAAACAATTTTTAACCCTTAATACTCATTTAATAAAACAACCCAATTTCTATCATAATTAAACTTTTGAGAGAAAAACAACGCTTTACACACATGATAGAGAAAAACCCTCTTACATGACTATATGCAGACCTCACCACCCCAGAAACACAATCCGCATCACACACACAATTAAATAAATCACCCGCACCGTTAAAAAAAGACAATTGTTATAACTAAATGGACTGCGAGAAAAATTTACCAACCCATTTTAAAATACACTGAATGCCTTTAAATGCCACTAACATGTTAAATGTTCATTTATGACAACACGAAAATAAACACAATGCATAAAACAACATTTTAACCCTTTTCACATCCTAACAAATAATCCACGTAATTTATAAACCACAATTAAATTGTTCAATATGGGTTTTCCACAAACAACATAAACAAGATACTACCAAATCAAATATGCATTAGATCTCAAAAACAACCCAATTCACAGAAGTAAAAATAATAAATAAATATGTTAAACTAATCAAAATCACAAATTAATTCATCAGACAATAAAAAATTTGTGGAACCACATACCTGAGTGTTGAAAAACCTCAAATATCATAGTAATGCTCCAAACACGCATCAAAATCACTGCAATCAACTTGAATAAACTAACACCAAATGATCAACCAAATTAAAAAATATTGAACCAAATCCTAAAACAAAACCCCTTTATACAACTTAAACAAATTGAATGAATTACCAATAGAGGTATTTCACACTTATAGGAATGGTCCGAAGAGCCGTCCGAGCAAGATGTTTAGTGCCGGAAGGTGTCGCGCTGGCTGGTACCGTGCCAGAAGAAAGCACGGCCAAGGGAGTCGCAACCAGGGGAGTCGTCATAGTGTTTCATCATGCTGGAGAAGAAAAAAAGGATCATCAAGAGGATAATGGGATGGCTGATTAGCGAGGTCGCCGGAAAAGGGAGACAAGGCAGCGGTGGGGGCTGCCGGGAAGAGGAGGTCAGCTGGTTCGGTGCGCCGCTTCGCCAAGGACTTGGCTGAACAGGAATGGGGGATCATGGGGGCGGAGGCGGATGATGCGAGCAAGGAGGTGTGGCGGTTTGTGGAGCATCACGAGGTCAAGAGAGGGGGAGTAGGGCTGGGGTTCGGTGAAGGGACGTCCTGGAACTGGCAGAGGAGGGAGGCGGTGCGTGGGTCGCAGCGCTGGAAAAGGGATGGAGGTTGTTCGGGTGACGGCCAACATGGGGGTTCCAGGGGTGAGGTCCGAGGGACAAGGCCGGACAAGCTGGAGAGGGAGCATGGGTGCACCGCAAAGCTAGGAGAAGGGAAACGAGATGAAGAAGAAGCAGAAAAAAAATAAACGGGAAAGGGGGGAGCCAGGTTGTGGTGCACAAAAAAGATGAAGGGGGTAAGAAAACCCTACCCAAAAAAGAATAAATAAAAAAAATAAAACTTAAAACTAAAAATGAAAATGACTAATAAAAATAATAATAACAATAATAATTATAATAAACTAAAATACAAATAATATAATAATAATTATAATAATAATCTCAAATAATATTGTTTTTTCAATAAATTAATTTGTCATATTTTACCACACTTGATTTTATTTTATCTACATTTTATTACTCATTACATTGTCTTTAACTTCCTTAAACCCCGGACAGGGCGTGCAGCGAGCTGGGCGAGGTCACGCGGCGACCCATGTGAGGTCGCGCGGCTTCGACCGCAGCCCGTTGGATGTAACAATGGGAAAACATCCGTTTTTAAATATATATTGAAGGAAAATTTAATTCAGACCATAACCCAAACCACCCAACTCCCAATAAAAATAAAAAAATAATAAATAAAAAAATGACGGTTGTGACAATTCTCCCCACCATAAAGCTTTCCGTCCCCGGAAAGCTACAACTAAGGCTGAACCCCAAAGAAGAGATTGTTACCCCACTAAGGATCAAGGAGGATCCCAAAAATAAACAAGTGGAAAGAGGAAAAAGCATCGTGCTCAGAGAAAGTGACTCCAAGACAACCCCATGAAACTCATAAATAGACCTTCTGATATGTGTCGCCCACACCGAAGAGCTAGAACGTCTCCAGTTGACTGATCCAGGAAAGTGACTCTCGCGCTCGCGGAACCCAACTTCACACGCTGAAACATATCAATAATTACTAAACGAAAACCGCACCATTTGGATAGAACGAAAAACAAGGTCAAACCACCTCCACTGAACACTCGTCTCACTTGTCACAAATCCATATTTTAAAACCAAAGGAAATGATCAACATGAGGAGGCCCGAGGGGCTCCCCACCATTAGGGACTTACTTGTGCTCGAAACGAGACTGGAAAGTCGACAACGATTTATTATATAGACCTTTTTTGAAGACTCGTCGTGGGTCATGCCTCCATTAGAACTATGAAAGGATACAAAACATTAGAAATTTTCTGACGGGGACCAAGCACCCCACCACCAGGGGCGGGGAGGGTCGAGCCTAACTACCACGTGTCAAAACCACGGCCGGAGACAGACCAACATCCTCAAATCCCATGATGAGTATCATTCAAAATATAGAATGATTTACCCAACAGACTCCCATAAGGTCCACTAAAAAAATTGCATCCAGTGGGACGCAACCCCTAAGACTTTAAGGCACAAGACGAACACGTGTCCACATGGTCACAAAAACCATATGCAACACGACGGCTCATTCGATGTGGAACAACATTGGAGACAATTTATAATGCCTCTAATTTTATCATTAGTGACAGGAATAAAGTTGGGGTCCCGTACACTCCCGGGGTTCCTAACCACGCGCCAGCTTCACTCCGGGCCCTATGGCTGGAGACCTGATGTTTGAAGCATCTCCTGCCTCGCAGTCAGGCATTGAAAACTCCTGAACAGAGCTTCTCCTTTTTGTGTCACATGCAACCACACTGCAACCAAGACACCACCAGCAAACACGACACATTACAACATCTGATTGATCATACGCGAAACATTCACCAACACCAGAGTTGAAATAGTGCATGCACATCACCCTTATATTACACCACCAATCATCACCTAAACATTACCATTTCTGTTGAGAGAAAAATTACGCTGATAAAGACTTTAAACCGTGTCTTGAACAAGACGTGATTCCTGCAAACGACTATAGCAGCCTCATACGACTGGGTCTGCCAAACTAGTAGCCTAACATGAACCCTTCCTTAAAATAAACAATCCAAAGACCACAGTTCATTTAGAACGATAGACCGGACTAACAACTTAGGGTTGCATCCACCTTTTTTCCACTAGAGTCCCCTTTACCGCTTCCAAACCACCGTTGACTATCAAAGGGACCTCCCGCTACAATACGTCACCGAACAAGACCCCTGAAGCCGATGTAAATACTGCAAAGCCCTTCAAGACACTGGTCCACACTGAAAATTATGAACCTCCTTCACCCTTCCCCATTGGATTTCCTTTCACCATTTCCAGAGGAATCCTTCAAAAGCAACGGCATCAAATTTCATATCCGACAACTCAGACAACATAAAGAAACCAGAACTCTATTCAACTCTCCCGGCATCTGTCATCCCGCTATGAGAGGATCCACATAGTTGTAAAAAGGAGAGGTGGGTTCAATTCTAGGATTCAAAAGATAGTCGTTAGATCAACTGGAGTGTCGACCAATGGGGAATTACCCTTGGCCACACATTAATCACATGTCAATTCTTTATGGGGGGTGTACACTAATCCAGAAAGAAAATCATGGACTCAACCGAACTGGTCCTATGGTCAAGACATACCACAAGAAAACACCAAACATGCAGGGGAAACCACTACAAGGTCTCCCCGACATACTATTTGAAAGAGACCATCAACCACGCGCTTTCACACCAACAGACCAACAAGAATTCAAAGTCAAGACAAAAATCAGTCAGAAAGGATTCTTGGATCAAAACGTCTCACATACAACCTTTCAATATTACGAGGACACACCACACAATCACCTGTTATTGAAATACACCATGTTTTTATTTACCCAAAAAATTTTAAAAACAAGCTAACCCAATGGGTTGTACAAACACCAACGGCGTCCCATGAGCCTCAATATCTTGATGTCGTGTTTAGGGGCTACTATGGAAACCACCTCTAGAAAAAAAATCCATAAATTGCCAAAAAAAATTACATGGGCATCTACTATAAATGTTCCCACTAAATTCATTAAGAACGATAACAACATTTACATAAGGGACTCTACAATCCCATTACCGATATGAAAACCCAAACCTCTAAAAAAAATTGACAGTTTTATCCAAACTATAGAACAAGGCAGTACTCTGAATGAATTATTAGTCCACACAAAAAATATACATCTAATATTTGAAGAGGATGAAATATAATTTCATTATTTTTATCATGAAAAAATTCCCACACAATTTATAATGCCTCATAATCATTCTACATTATAGTAATGAATTAAAAAAGCATATATAGACTAAAAATATTTTAGTAAATACCATGGGAATAGGAAGAATCTCCAAATCCAGTGACAATAAAGGAACTATGTAATGTGAATTGGAGTGATTGTATCCTAAAAAATTGATAACATACAATTTGAAAAATTAAAATCATACCGAAGATATAAATACCTGAAAATTTTTTATTGTTATTTTTAATTTTATTGAATTATTAGGAGGCTGCAAAAATTGACGCTATGTGATTCCGAGTACTAGAGATTCCGGAACGAATGTTTGAAATTTTTTAAGGAATGTTTAGTAAATTTGTAGGCAGAAATTTCTATATCTTGAACCACTGCTCAGAATAATAATATGAGGTTACTATTGAATTCTCATCATCAATATTTGCTTAGATGAAGCTTAACTCTGACCAAAAACTATCGAACAAAAATGATAATTTTTGGACATTCAAGAAAAAAATATTAAAAATATTAAAATATTTTTTATTAATTTATTAAAAACATTGAGTGAAGATTGGAGGACTACAAAGATAACATGTCATAACATGAGTTCATTTAATTACATGCTACACTTGGTTGTGTGACCACTCCATTGTGTTATTAATGGAATAATTAATTAATTCATTAATGAAACACATTAATGATCGGAGAGTTAAAATCTTTAACTCAAAAAATTTTAATCAAACCATTAGTGAAAATGATTGGACAACAGTGGGATAAGTCTCTGATGAAGCGCCAACGATGACTTCCTCTACTAATGAATGGAGTTCTGATGACATTGGCTAAAGAATCGATCTTGAGGTCGACAAGTAGTAATAAATATCGAACGACAAATCACATAGATCTTCTTCTTATTCTTCAATAGTATTCAACAAAATCAATGTAGGGAAATTAATCGTTTCTATGTGATTAAATATTAATCCTATCTTGTTCTTGAAAAATTACGATGAAGGAAAATCAACCGACTAACGGGTGGATTCTCTGTTAATACAAAATCTAGGGAAATTGTTATGGGTTTAATCATTATATAGGGTTGAATCATTTCTTCAAAAGTTATAATGAAAATGCGGATGTCGTGGGATAAACTGAACAAGGCCCAGACCCTCGGCCTAACATGTTCATGGTGAGTTCATTGTGGTAGATCAATGAAAGTATCAGAACTATGTTTTTGAGGACCACGGGGTGAAGGCGGTGCAATAGGAGGCCCATAAGAAAAGATGAAAAGGAATTTAGACCACCAAATCTTCACTGGTGGCCCGTGAAATTACAACCCGACATGACACCACTACTGCGACAGTGGATGGTTGTGGTGACTGGGGGCGGTGAAAACCGACGGTGATGGAGGTGGCAGCAGGTAGCCATGGGGGGAGGCTCTCATGGACTATGAGGTTGTGGCAGTGCGTGCAGGCTCCTTTGTGGTGGCAGACATACGTCTGTTGGTCTCTCCCTAGACCAGTCCACCATACCGATCTACTCGGGATGACACTAGCCTGGCGCCACTGGATAAAGACCCGAACATAATCTCCCCATTCAGTGGGGGGGGGGGGGTAATGTACCTTTCCCAGCTAGTGGGTATTTCCCATCTAGTAGGCTCTACTAGTCCATTGGCTAGGCTGGCTGGACTAGGCCTAGTTAGTTTTGGCCGGGTCCACTCGGGACTGACCCAGAGCCAATTTCACCCAATTTCTATTAAAGAACCATAAATTCCAAAAATATAATATGTTTGAAGAACTGTAAATGGTTCTAGAACCCTTATGACGAGGCATTCATTTTGAGATTCGCCACATTGGTTTTGGAGAAGGTATCGCTATGGCTGGGTTGGATCAAACTCGAATATAAAAGGGAACTTTGTTGTAAAATGCCTATAAAAAATAGACCGAGTATCTGATTGAGACGCGTCGTCTATTGTGTTCGACCCCATTTGACATTGTAGTTCTTCGAGTTAAGTTTTTAGGAGACTTCATAGTTGTTGAGGTATGACCAATTGATTAAAGAGTAGAATTTATATATCTCATGGGAAAAACATTAGGGAAACATGTTGCTGGATGTCATGTTATGGTTGACCCTTTTTTGATTGGAATCAGGTATACCTTGTGTTGATTAATAGTAGTGTGACCCAAATAGAACTAGACTAAGATTATCCCATCATGGATTTGTAACTTACAACCCAGTGTGGATCAATGACATATTTCCCTGTGTGGATCGATGACTTATTACCCTATGTTGATCAATGACTTACCATTGTGGATTGGTCACTTACGTCCCTGTGTGGATCAGAAACATATGTCCCTATATGGATTAAAAATATTATGTCTTCATTGTGGTTCATAAGTGTAACTTTTCATTGGGATATGATGATTTGTATTTATGACTAATCATCGTTATTCATGCTCATTATGTTTTATAGATGTTGTTAGCAGAATTTTACATTGTTCCTTGTGAATGAAATCATTATTTGTGGTTTTTTCATTTCTAGAATTTTGGGAGACCATTACAGGTCTTGTGGACCCTAAAAAGTATTCATTATACTCACCTTTGTAAGGGATTTTCCTACACCTTGTTGTGTCTTGTGCAGACGACGATCATAATTTATCGAGATTTGGGAACCAGGAGTAGACTGTGTTTGGAGGAGACTAGTTGAGGTAGAGAGCAACAATGATTTTCTGTAACTACCCTTCAGGTAAAATCCTTGGATGTTGACATCAGAAGATTGTTTTTTCAATTTTACAATACTTTCCTTTAGTTGGGTTTTTATATGGGCCAATTCAATTTTCGTTAACACGTTTACTTTCAACTGTTATACTACGTGGATTTTTCATGTTCTGTACCTGGTCTGTTTGTTTTCTAGATTAAAGGTAAGTCTTTCCCATGTAAGGGATACTCCTTTATGGTTCTATTCTCTAACCCCTTACCTATGGATGGTGGGCATGTGGTTGTATCTACATGGGCCCCAGGGGATGAGTTGTGACAATGTCGCATTAGAGGAGTCGGTTCTACTGATGAAATTATACTCCATTCATTTCAATGGGAAAATAATTTTATGTGTCTAGAGTTTTTATTTTATTTTGGGGAGTCCAGTGTCGGTACAGTGGCTGACGTATCGATAGAACAGGACCCTAAATTATAATTTCTGACTCAGCATATGAAAACATTAATTGCGTGGGTTTTTGAAATGTTTTTCTAATAATATATATTTGAGTCATCTCGCGAGGTATAACTTATTGATCTTGGAACATCTATTTCTGTTTAGTATTCCTCCAAATAGACATTAATCCAGGATTCTAGAGAGTGTTTTAGATGATGGCCCATCGAGCATTGAGGCTTTGGTGCATGGATATCTTACGGAGATGGTACCTTCCAGTGGAATACTTGTAGCACCACTACCCTTTAAAAAGTAGATTCCACCAGTCCAACAAGTGTATAGTGCATGCTGACATAGAGAACTTCATATGTTCCTGTAGTAGAGGCCTCAATGTTTTTGAGGTGATATGGACCTACTGGCAGCTGAGGACTACCTGGAGGATATAGATAGACTTTTTTTCCATGTCGGGACAGTAGTAGACCAGATGGTAATCCTAACTGCTATTATATTCCAAGTATTAATAGGTATATATGGATTAGGTTGCACCAGTTGTACATAGTGGTGACCCTCACTTAGTTATACATCAAGGGACTCTTCAAGGAGGTGTTTGTACCAGAGACACTATGCTCTGTTAATTTTTAGGAGCTCCTGCACTTATAGTACTGTATCCTAATAATAGCCCAATACTCAGTGAGATTCACATTCCTCTCCTTCTACTCCACCGACTTGGATCATGACACTTTCTTGAGGGCCTAGACTATTGATTAGGGTCTCATAATAGAGATTATGATGTAGATGATTTCAATCAATATAATGATGTAGGATGGAGTGAAAAAGTGATCACTTATGATGGATATCTTACATGATAAGTTGTCACCGATACTGAGTGTTGCCATCAGATGATAGGTATTTGAGGAATCTATAGAAGACAGTAGGTTGATGAGGCAGAGGCCCATAAAGGCCAAAACTTCTTTTGAATTACCCCATGATGTAGGGTTGTATTTTCAAAGTTCACAAGATATAAGAGGTCATAAGATGAGAATATTGTGCTACTCGGGTGACGGGCAGGTTCACGGGGATCTCAAATTCTCTACCCATCACACCGACAATCAGTAGATGGTTGTGGGACCACTCCAGCAAAGGAAAATATTTGAGGAGAGAGGTTCACATTGTAGACAATGTGGATGAGGAGCTAGGGCTGGATCATGCAGTGGAGGAGATTTGATGTTCTACCACCACCACATCTAAGCAGTCCACCCTAACCCCATGGAACATGTGGACATGAATGAGCTCAACTTCAAGCAGATGACATCTATGACCATGATGCTCCATAGATGATTCGAGGTATGATCTTTTTCCACTCCACCTTAGTTAAAGTTCTTATAGACACCTGATCCATCCACTCATTTATTTCCACATAACTCATTTAGATCACTGAGATTCTGGGGGAGCCCTCTGCCTGATCCATATGATTAGATACTCTTATGGAAGAGGAATAGAGAATTACACACTAGTGCTGGTAGTGTGAGATTACTCTAGGAGTTGAGGGATTCAGATGGGATATCCTATTAGAAACATCGTGGCCTTATGATGTCATCTTGGGTATGGATATGTTATCTGCATTCCATGATCAAATCGACTGATTTAGGAACATACATCGATTTGTTTGTGAGGATGTGACTAGTTTTTCCTTCACCAGCGATATGGGAATATTTGCATTACATGATGGAATTTATTGATGGAGGGTGTTACATATCACCATATTTTAGCTAGCCTTACCCTCGGAGAAGTTTTCAGGAGCAGTTTGTGAAATCTGTTAGTGGGGGACTAGTATGATGATGTCTTCCATAATGATGTTCTGGTACTTCCTCATCACAAAGAGGTGGACTTCTTAATCGACATGTACCTCAAGATGACCCTTATATCAACACCAGCATATCAGATAGCTCTTGATGACCTTCATGACTTGAGGATATCAGTGGAATACTTTCAGGGTATGGGGATCATAAGGACCAGTGTTTCTCCATAGGTAGTTCTACTTTTTTTTTGCAATGATGGTAGACTTGAGTTTGAGTATTTTCATGGATTATTGGAACCTGAAATAATTGACTATGAAGGAAATGTATCCACTTATGTGGATTGATGATCTCTTCGGCTAACTAATGGGAGTTTGGTGGTTTTCAATGATAGAACATAGAGCAGGCTATCAAAAACTCAGTGTATGAGATTAGGATGTACAGAAGAAGGCCTTCAGATGACAGTATGAAAACAATGATGTCATTGTGATTCCTTTTGGTAGGACCAAAGCCCCAATAGTGGCCATGTGACGCAATAATATGATATTCCATCCTTACCTCGATTGATTCGTGGCGGACATCATTGATGACATCGTGGTGTACTCTACATCATAGGATGAGTACAACACTCAATAGAAAATTGTTATGTATACACTGAGAGCACCAAATTTATAAGCTCTCGATGTTCCAGTTATGCATATGGGGGGTCCACATTCTAGGAAACAATATCTCAACTATTGGTGTTCTAGTGGATTTAGAAATGATAAATTCATTTCGTTCTAATGAGACACCCAAGAGTGAGACTGAGGTTCGGAGTATTCTTGAGGTTGGATGGGTACTTCTTGAGATTTATACCAGATTTTTATATAGTAGTATCACCATTTTCATATTGAAAAAAGAAGTGACATCATTTCTGGTGGACAAAGAGATGACATATGAGTTTCCAGGAGCTGAGGAAGAGAATGTAAAGAGCCCACATAACTAGGCTTCCGGAAGAACAAGTTGGGTATATAGTCTTTTACGACACATCAGGGAATGGGCTAGGATGTGTACTGATTCATGAGCATGCAGTGATTACCTATGGATGATGAATTTTGAAAAAACATGAGTATAACTATGTTACACATTACATGGAGTTAGCAGAGATGATTTTTCCCTGAAAATGAGGGAGCACTGCTTGATGGGTGAATGATTTACTGTCTAATCTAATAACAAGTGTCTCAAGTATATCTTTACATAAAATGACGTAAACATGAGAAAATGAATATGGATGGAGTTCCTCTAGGACTATTAATTTGAGATAGTCTACACTATAGGGAAGGGGAATTTGGTGGTATACGTAATCAGCAGGAGGTCTATTTTAGAGTTGCTGGGTGAGGTGATAGAATAGATAACTGTGTTATAGTTATCCATCAAGTATAGTGATTTACCACATTACCTATATTATATGACAGTTGCATCCCCATTCCATCAACGATTTAGGGAGGCACAACTTGGGGACATTGACTGCGAGATCCTTCATTCTCAGATAACATCATTATATACTCCTGATGGATATTATGAAGGTGGAGAGAAAATCATACTATTTATAGGACACAAAATGGTACGATTAATTATAAGAGAGGAGGTGTTGTAGGAGATACAGAAATACTCTTCTGTGGTACATCCTAGTGTGGAAAATATATACTAGGACCATTGGCATTAGTACTGGTGGACGAGTATGAATAAAGTAGCAGCAGAGTTTGTTTCATGATGCCTCACTTATCAGGAAGGGAAAACTAAATATCATGTACCAGAAGGCTAACAACAACAAAAAGAGGTGCATGAATAAATTTTTTATTGCATATCAATGGACATCATGACAGGGCTACCATATACGTATAGGGGTGAGGATTCCTTCTGAGTGATTGATGAAGGAATCACCAAGTCAAAAAACTTCTTATCCATTCAAGAGTAAGGATCGGACGAGGGTTTGGGAAGACGTTACGTAAAAAAGATTGTGTGGATTCATGGGGTTCCATCAACGGTCTAATCAGATCGTGAATCTTGTTTTACATACCAGTTGTGCAAGGGATTGTTGGAGGCGTTTGGGACTCAGCTACATTTTAGTTCCACCATTCATCCTCAGATAGATGGTCAGCTGGAGTGGACCCTATAGATGCATGAGGACATGATCAGTGCTTTTTTCCTAGATTTTGGAAAAAATAAGGAGGATCACTTGTTCTTTTTGGAGTTCATATAAAACAAAATATAAAATCCACCCTCGATATGACAAAATTTTAGGCGTAGTATCGGTGACCATGCAGATCAACTCTATGATGGACAAACCCAAGGGAGTCAACACTTATGGGTCCAGAGTTGGTATGGGTTACAACTGAGATGATGCAGATCATCCTAGAGCATATGAAGACTTTACAGAGAAGGAAGAAGTTTTATGATGATAGAAGATGATGACCCTTGTAGTTTGAGGAGGGAGACCATGTCTTCCAATAAGTCTCATCTCGATGATGTTTGCAGAGATTTTGCTGGAGAAGCATGAAATATTTGAGATTCATCAGAAATTTCAAGATTCTCAGCAATATTGGAGAGGTGGAATACCACCTAGATCTTCCCCCAATGATGAATAGGGGGCATGATGTTTTACACATGTCATATCTGAGGAGATACGTGATGATCTATTACACATCATCGACAGGGAAAAGTTGGACATTGTTGATGGGGCGATGTGTACAGTGTTTCCAGTGGTGATATGGGATTGAAAGTACCGGGTCCTTTATGGAAGGTCGATTCCTATGATGTGCGTTCAATGGCAGCATAGGAACATACAGGAGAGAACATGGAAGAGGGAGGATCAAATTTGTGCCCAATACCCCAATTTGTTTTCCTATTTGTTGTTGTGGAATTCCGGGATGTTAACCATTATGTTTGGGAGAATTTAATGACCCTAAAATTACATTTTATTAATATTATGGAATTATAATGAGACTATGAAAATTAACGACAAATGATTCCAATTCCTGAAGAGCTAGAAATGGAAATTTGAATTTTTTTATATTAAGTTTAGTAGACATGCAATCTAGAATTTCTATCCTTTGATCTAGTCCTCAAATTAAAAATTTTAGGGAACCATTGAATTCACAACACCAGTATTTTCATTGGAGAAGATTATTGTCGACCGACAAGGGTCAGATGAAAAAGTAAATTTTTGGACATTCATGGAAAAAATATTAAAATAACCCAAAGTTAATTTATTCTTTATTTAAAATCGTTGATCAATGGTGGTGGGACATTAGTGTAAAAAAGTCATTAAATGATGTCATTTAATAATAGGTTACACTTGGTTGTGTAACTGGACCTTCATAAAATAAATGGATTAATTAATTAATTAATTTATGGAAAAAATCATGAGTTGGGAGTTAAAATCATTAATTAAAAATATTTACCAAAATATTCAAAAAATGGATTGAAAAAATGTGGGAGAAATCATGGAAGGATCACTTAAGGATACATCCTCCAAATATGTTAAGGGATTTTAAGATCCCCATTGATTAATCAAGGGGTTTGACGAGCAGCGATGAACGTCGAACGACAATTCTCACAGATCTTTTTCTTGTTCCGTAATAGTTTCCAGAAAAATAAAGCCAGCGGAGTTAATATTTTCTAAGTGTTTAAAGATTTATCTTATCTCATTCTAGAAAAATTAAGATGAACACAGATCAAATGAATAATGGGAGGAATAGAAATTAATAGAAACTTATGAGAAATTGATTTGGGTTTAATCATTTTCTACTGTTTAATGATTCCTTCAAATGTTATAATGCTAACACATATGGAATGAGATGAATTGATCAAAGCCCACACCCTCTGTCGACCTTTTTCTTGGTGATTTCCTTATTTTGGATCAACAAATGTATGAAAAATGTGTTTTTGATGACCATGTGGTGAAGGAGGAGTCATGTGAGGTCTGTAGGAGCAGAAATGAAAAAGATAGAAAAACCATATCTTCATTGGTAGCCTATAGAAGTACCACTAATACTGCACCACCAGTGGTGACCATCATCTATTGCCAGCCGTGAGGGAGCAGAAGCACCCCTAGGTTCCACGTTGGATAAGGAGGAAGCTTTCCATCACAGGTCTCATTGATTGTGGGTGGCACAACGTGGAAGAGGCACCACATATCGAGAAGCATCGGTGGCAGACCCGCCTCTGTGGGTCCCGCCCTTGACCGGTCCACCAAACTAGTCAGCTAGGGGAAGCGCTAGCCTGGCTCTGCTGGTTGAAGACCGGAAAGGACTATGTTCATTCGGGGGGGAGAAAACTCCACCCAGCTGGCGGGCTATGCCTATCCAGCGGGGCCGGCTGGTCTCACAGACCTACTTGTTGCTCCTAACGTGGTGGGTTGGGTCAGTCCTGTTATTCAACAAGCCAGACTGGGCCTGACCAGACTGAACTAGGAGGAGCTAGTTCAGACTGGGCCTAGAGGTCCGGGTCGAACATGGTCAGACCCACGTCAGGTTGGGTCGGTCCGAACCTAGTCGGAAAAGACCCATAGACAATTTGTCCATGTTACGCTTAAATGGAAATAACAACTAAACTGATCATCCTTATGATAAACCGTCTACATCATAGAAATACTTAGGACATGGTAGTCCTTTTGAGTTACTCTATTTGGGTTTTTTATAATGTTGTAGTTTGATTGGGTTGGATCAAACTCGAATCCAACCAAGCCCTCATTACTAAAATACATATAACTTACAGACCATGTGTAAAATTGATGCACTCCCAGCTGCTTTGGAATCCTAATTACATTGAGGTCCCACGCGATACTTCTTTGGGGGACATTGTAGTAGTTTATTTGTGACCAATATCTTGAGGAACAAAATCCAAAGAACTCAAGTGCACCACATTCATTAATCCTATGGATTGATATAGAGTGCAGACAAAACCGTTGGGGATCTATATCAGATCAAACGTTTGTGGATTTGTAGTAGTGGGACCTCATGAGGACCAGACATAGAACAACTCGTCATGGATCTACTACTTAAAACACTAGGTGGATCGTTTTCATAAAACCATTTGTGGATCGACGACTTAGGAACCTCTGTGGATCAATGACTTATGACCCTATATGGATCGGTGACATACAACCCATTGTGGATCGGATGTTGAAAAACTTCTTCATGGAATAGCGGTGGAACTTCTCAATGGAATTTCATGATTTATGTTTATGACCAATCAACATTATTCGTATTAATTATGTAATATACATAGTGTTACCTTTCTTTTACATTGTGATTTATGATTGATACCATGATTTGTGGTTTTTTATTTGTGTAATTCTAGAAGGCCATAGGGGGTCTCAGCGTTCCAACCGGGTATTGTTATACTCACCCCTACACTGGCATTGCCTACACATTTTTTTGTCCTATGCAGATGAAGAACAACTTTTACTAAGATTTGGGAGCCCGTACTAGATTGTGTATGGAGGTGACCAGTTGACATTGATATCCATAATAACAAGCGGTACCTACACAATAGGTCGGATCCTTGGCGGATAACCATAGGAGAGAATTTATCCTTTTTATGTAATTAATTTTTAGTTGGGATTGTATACTGACACATTCTTCTTCGGTTCACACATGTACATTCAGCGGTTGTACTGTGTGGTATTCTCTGGTTGTGTACCTAGTGAGTGTGTTTGCAAGTATAAAGGAAATGGTTTCCCGTGTTTGGGATAATCATTTCATGTTCTAGTCACGAACCCCTGGACTATAGAATACATTCTTAGCGTAGTCATAGAACATGCCCAGAGGGACATGTCATGTCATCTGATGCCATTTGGATTCAGTGGTGATGGAATCTAAATAGCATGCATCAATCCATCCTGATCCACTATGATAAGCTTCCCTTGACCACTTCTATGAAAACACTCACATTGAAGTCAAAAATTATGGGGAAAATATAGAATTTTTCCACAACTTAATGAATCTTTTCCTGATATAGCACAAAACTGCAAGCCTTAACAATGATATGATATTAACAGAATCTACCATTGAGCAAGATGCTGAACCTGAAACCAACCACCATACTGAGTATCAAGGAAAAATTTATTTAATACTATATATGATCATAGATCCTAAAAAAATAGAACCTTAGTATAGATCCCCCAATAAATGGTCATGATCTATGGGATATATAAATGTATAAAGGAATCATTTCAGGACAAAACTCCACTCATTGATACCTATAAGGCATAAGAATTTGATACCAAACACCAATAACCCTACTCCTAAGAACACCATATAGAATTACCTCTCATGAAAACTAACCACATGAGGTTATATTATCAACAAACTATTAATTATTTACACCTTTATATATGTTGGTAATTTAAACAAAGTAACTGAACATTGGATATATTGTAGGAGTACAAACTAATGAGGCCACACATAGGGCTCCTCAGTAAGAAAAACAGCATTATAGAATCACAAAAGTACTTTAATCCCAATCCCATGATCTCACACCATAAAAATATCTTGTAAAAGATAAATAATATCCATCCTCGATGTTTCCTTCATCATTAATAATAATAATACCACCTAAAACTCCTTTGGAAAAACCACCCTTAAAGCATGTTTCTCATTTTCCTCCCTGAGAACATACCTACAGAATAAAAAACATAATCCCTAAATGTAATCAAACTCTAGTGGAACACAATAATACACATATGACTCGATCAAATGGATGTTGATCTGAACCTCCTATAACTACTGCACTATTTCCATTTTAGGGAATCTATATTAATAAGCATAAATAGAATATATATGAAATTCATGTAATTTACTCTTCTAATTATCATATTCTATAGCTGGGAAGACTCTTCATACATAAAATGAGTCAACCTATTAAACCTATAAACCATTTCCACATGATGATTACCTCCACAATCCTTAATTTAAATGAAAAAATTGATTTCCTAATCTCAATAGATAATATTAATTACAATTAATAAATGTTATTCTAAAACCCATAATCATACCCTTTCAATATCAATATAATTTAATTTGGTACAATATATTGGATTCTACCACAAATGTTGAATCACATCACCTATTTTTTATATAAACATTTTGTTCCTTATGTTGGATCGCATGGTTCCCTATAATCATGTTTCACATCGAAACCCACTATTTTCATGTAAAATTCTATATTCACTAACTCTATTTCATTTCCCAAATCATGCAATGATTCTACATTATAATCAAACTCTTTATCATATTAATCAATATGAACCTCTAATACAACTATGTCACTACTACCTATCATCAATGTTAATTCTCTTGGGAATATAATTAAGGAAGTGAGATAGTGAAAACTGAGGTCTTCCATTATTAGGATGTAGTTTGGAAACAAAAAACAATACTCTAAGTAAAGACATTCATATAATTGTAATTAGACTCAATAAAAGAATATATCAAACAAAGTGATATGATATCGACAACCAAACAACAATATTTTAAAATATAAAGTGGAAAACACAAAAATATTTCCAAATTCTGGAAATTTATTATAAATACAAATAATATTATCCAAATAATTTACCAAAATAAAATATTATAAAATTACACAACAAATCCATCCACCAGGATTTGAATGTCCTGATCTGTATTTATCTCCCACCCTATAACGTTAAAAATAATTTTACACATTTTTATCATGGTGATCATAACGTGTATACTCTGTAGGATCACAACCAAGAATTCTCATGAAATGTGAGATGATATTACTAATAAAATATCGAACATAAATTAGAATACGTAAACAATTATTAGGTCAATTATTTTTCAATCACACTATGGACCACTGTAAAAATAATGCATCCATGAATAATAATATAATAGGGATTATATTAGAATAGTGTACCCCAAAAAAATCCAAATAACATTTTTCTCTCATGCCCCAACATTTTGCATTTTGGAACTTCCATATCCTCTATATCCATAATCCTCATTACATCAAAATTCACATCATTATGGGGAAGACCTATCTCTAAACTTTTTCAAAAACCATCACATCCTCAAAATATTATAACTACTGACATATTCAAGGGTGGCTGGGTATCTTGAAAATGAATGGAAAAAACCACATATCGCCCTCAAAAAATTCATTAACCCCACCATACACCATTTACTCAACTCATGAATCATCACATATACTATATTTTTTACATTTTGACATCACAACCCATGCATAACAACCTCATTGGTATGTGTGTGAGGGGAAGAGAGAGTGTCGTTCCATTCATCATATCAAACCTACATGTTTGGGGAAAATAAAATGAAGCATAAACAATTGGGAATCATTATAATCATTTAAATTAGGTTGGTGGATATATAAATCCTATATAAAATATAAAAAATAGTAGTTATATTGAATTGAAACCCATTATTCCACACATCCAAACCACCCAATAATTAAAAATTATGTGTAAACATAATTACATGCGAATATATCTACAAAATACATTCAGGGATCCAAAACCATTAACTAAGATCCCAAACACAAATCATTTACCTATTTCAAATTTATTCACATTAATTATAGGCCACTTATGTATTCCTATAAGGCTCCAGCCTTAAACATTACTTAATATTGAATTAAATGAATAATTTACATTGAGGATCTATTCAGGTTTAGAGTTTTAGAGAATTAGAACATAACTATTACATCTCAAAAGATTACAAAGTAGGCACTTCTACTATGTTTCCATAATAAAAAAAACTCTTAAAAAGAGACATGTCTAGTTCCATGTATTATATAGAATGACATTCCCTTGATCCCATCCTTGACCTTATTCCACTTTAAGTCCTGTGAAAAACATTTCGAAAAAAACTTGAGGTGAGCATAAAAAGCTCAGTAAGGGATACACAAAGAATGAAAACTGTTACTTTTTCAAACATCAAGTAAACCATGTATACTCTAACAAAGTAATACCTTCACCATCATGAAGTAGTAAAAACTCTTCACTAAATAAAGTATCATTACTTACCTTTTTTTAACCAAAGGATTACCATAAAACCCATATAAAGAACACATAGCATATATAAAGGTAACTTGGGACATAAACATACTTAAGTGGAATAACCATATGGTCGACTTCCACACATATCACTTAATGGAATAGCCATACGGACAATTTCCATACATACTTAATGGAATATCCATACGGCCGACATACATACCCAATGCATTGGAGGTTATTACGTAACCACCCGTCCTGGTATTCACGGCACCACCCGTCATATGGTTTATCATGTAACTAACCATCAAATGTCCAAGTACCAATATAAAATCATAAAACAAAAACCAATATAAAGGAATGATAACATTTCCACATTTCAATCACAATATATAATTTAAATATATTGACATAATAGAATCCTATATCAAAACCATTTTCAATACCAAAATACATGAAAGAGTATATGATATTTAGTTTATTTTAAAAAACATTACGTCTTGTTGAGGAAGCCAAAGACCAAATAATACTCGCGGCGGCGGAAAAGGTCGTTGTCAACGCGTACGTTAAAAAACATTCCTTTTTGTCGTTTAGTAAAATGCTTCGTAGAAAAATATTCCTTTTGTATAAAATTAAAATTCAAAGTGTTTTATACACCGTATAAAAGAATGTTTTGTATAAGACGAAATATGCCTCAATGAAAGGAGATTGAGACGAAGTCCCTTACCTTGGGTCCGACTTGACTTGATCGTTCATTAATGTCCAGAATAATAAACTTGAGTTAATTTCTACTTGATTAAGAACCTTTTTAAAGTTAATTATTCCTTTTATATCACTTATTTCCATGTTATAAACATTATGCAACCATTTAAGTTAATAATGTTTGTTTTGTGGATATTTGGTTCTTAAGTCGAAAGTGGACTTCTTACAAGTGCATGTTGTTCGTGTGGTCAAAGGTTCTTTATATCCAGAATGACATTCCTGATTTGGATATCATATATATCATATATATCCATCATATACATGTATTTATTATATTACATAATCATTTAGAGGTAAGAAATGAAATGCACTGTTCATGGAGACGGTAAGTCGTACGTACGCATGAACGCTACTTTCATTTCTTTGTCATATTAATGGAATTAAAACTAAATGAGAGTTATGTATATTTTAGTTCCAGAATTATATTCATAATTTAGATATATAATTCATTATATTTATCCATTATATACATGTACTTTTAATAGTACATTACATTTTGGGATAAGAAATGAAATGCACCGTTCATGGAGACGGTAAGCCGTACGTACGCATGAACGCTACTTTCATTTCTATCTCATACTTTAATGGAAAGAAAAAATAATGATATAGAGGTATATTATAATTCCAGTATAACATCATATATAATAACTTTAAATCCATCCTTTACACGTCCCACATATGGCATTAACGAATCATATCACTTTGAGGGGGCGGTAGTCCGCACTTCCTTAAATGAAGATATCGTGTTTACCCATAATGGAAACCATAATGGTATGACAAAAATGAAAAAATAAAGAAGCTTAAAGAAAACATAAACATATTATATATCATATATAAATATAGTGACATCTTAATGTCCACCTTTGAAGGTGTTAAAAGAATGTTGAACAATCATCGTTTTGGGAGGCATAAATTCACCATCCACGGAAACAGTATGTTCTTTAACCATTATATGATGGTGTGTGTAAGTGTAGCTATAATACTTCTTATAACAACATAATAGTATATTTAAGATACTTTATTTGTTACAAAATAAATAAATAAAAAGAGTTTAGGGGGTTGTAGAAGCAAAATAATACAAAAGGACTCAAGTGAAGACATTACCTCAAAATCGGGTAACTCCCATCGGTTGGAGCTCAAAGCCTTCCTTGGGAAGAATTCTGCCCAAAGTGAGGCTTCAAGGAGTAATAGAAGGAAGTGGAGAGACAAAATGGGCCGGGGTTGGCCGAGCCAAAGGCTTTGGGAGTGTGGGTAAGGTGGTAGAGGTGGGGGCCTTTTATAAGAGGAGAGGAGGGGCACTTTTGGAAAGTAAAGAAATATTACTTTATTTGAAAATGTGTTTCGATTTTAAAAGGTCCCAAATTTATATAATTCGTGTCTATGAAGATAAGGGTCTGAAATCCACCCATAAAATAAGTTTTGGACATGTTTAGTTCATATATTTTATATTATCTTTCCATTTTATTTAAATCGTCAAATAATGATGTCATCGCTGCATCATTAATATGTCATAAATAATTTAATTTATTTAATGTCTAAAAATTATAAAAAAACTACTATGATGTATGAAATCTTTTTATCTTTCCAATGACTATTTATAATCAAATATCTGACTTGTATAACCCCAATTAAAAATTGTTTTAGTAAAACATATCATGTTTGTGCCATTTTTTACATTAACATTAAATAAAAGGTATTTATGTCATTTTCCAACCAAAGTGGCTCCATGGGGTCCCCAAGTTGACCCATGGCTTGTATTGGTCGTCCATGACACATCCAATTAGTGTAGGACATGTGTCTAGGTCATCGCATATTATTAAAACATTATTTTTACCTTAAACTACACAAATTACCACTAATCGCGATTAAAAACTTAATAAGTTACTATTCAACAAAAAATTATTTTAATCTCATTGAACCACATTTTACTTCTTAGTGAAAAACATTTATGTAGGATTTTGTAAATTCCATAAAAAAAGGGGGAAAATTTTCATTTAAATGGAAAATCAGTTTTTATAAGTACCACTTAGTGATTTCACTATTCATCAAAAATTGATGTTTTTCAGAAAAATTCCAAAAATTCACCCTAAGCTATATTTGATATTCATAATTAAAAAATGAAGTCCATTTTAAAAAATTCAAAACATATAATTGAAATTAATTAATTTAATAATTAATTCCCACTGTCATGACAAATAGCGTGTGTTTGTGAAACAATAATTATCAAAAGATTGACACTAGTTTAAGTCTGATTTCAAAGTGAAATTAATTTCAACAACCACTATTGGATTTAATGGTAAAAATATTTTATAATTTCACTTTAAAACCAAATCAAATAATAATATAATCATATAAATAAATTAGATCAAAAAGAGGTTTTGAATTAAAATACAACATTTACAATATTCATTAAAAAATGAACTTTATCATAAAGATACCAAAAATTTACACAAAGTAAATTTTGATGTCCCAATTCTAAAGAAGAGTTATATTTGGTCCAATAGAATTTATAAGATTGATCAAAACTATATTTAATGACGGTTCTCCGTCAAAAGGTGATAAGTGAACCCTTAGTGAAAATTAAGGTATAAATGCCTAAAATTGAATTCATTCCGTATTTTAAGCCTTTATCTTTTATTGGGTAAATATAAAAACATTTAAAAACATATATAATCATATTTTAGTTATTTTTATCCATTCCCGCCAGTACAACGGCTACATGTTAACTACCATTTAAAATAATATTATTATATTACTAGTGTGCAACGTAAGATTTCAATGAAACTCATCGTTGCGTATCGAGTATGCTATCGAATGTAGAAACCCCTTTTAATTAAAATTAATATTTAATTCGTAAATATTAATTAATATGAAAATTATTTATTCTTTATTTACCTGGGATGTTACATCCTTCCCCCCTTTTGGGGTATTGCGTCCTCTCAATTTTATTCACTTATCAAAATAAGTGGGGGTATTTATCACTTATAGCATTTTCAGATTCCCACGTTGCCTCTTCAATCACATGGTTTTTCCACAAAACCTTTACCTGATGAATCACCTTATTCCGTAACACCTGCTCCCTGTGGTCAAGAATCTGGACTAGTTGTTCTTCATAAGATAGGTTCTCTTCCTGCTGAACTACCTCTAGACTCAAAACATGAGATTGATCTGGAATATACTTCCTCAACATTGAAACATGAAAAACATTGTGTACCTGAGATAAACTCGGAGGTAAAGCCACTCGGTAAGCAACTGATCCAACTTTCTCCAGAATTTCATATGGTCCAATGAACCTTGGACTCACCTTTCCTTTCTTACCAAATCTCATCACACTTTTCCAAGGAGAAACCTTGAGAAAAACATGATCACATACCTCGAAAGATATATCCTTACTCCGGTTATCCGTATAACTCTTCTGCCTGCTCTGAGCTGTTCTCATCTGTTTCTGAATCAACTAAACCTTTTCTGCCATCTCTTCTACCAATTCTGGTCCCATAAACTTCCTTTCACCCACTTCATCCCAGAATGCTGGAGTTCGACACCGCTTCCCATATAATGCCTGAAATGGTGCCATATATATATACTAGAATGAAAACATATATTATATGAAAATTCAACCAAAGAAATATGTTGGTCCCAACTTCCCTGATAATCCATCGAACAAGCTCGTAGCATATCCTCCAAGGTCTGAATTGTTCGTTCTGACTTCCCATCTGATTGAGGATGAAAATCTGTACTAAAATTTAATTCAGTACCCAACGACTTCTGAAGGCCTTTCCAAAAGTTAGAAGTGAACCTGGGATCAGGGTCAGATACAATGGATAGAGGAACTCCATGTAACCTGACTATCTTTTTAAGATACAAATGGGAAAGTTTATCTAGAGATAAAGTATCTCGTATAGCAAGGAAATGAGAAGATTTGGTCAAGCGATCAAGAATAACCCAGATTGAATTATTACCTCGAGATGTCCTCGGTAATCCCACAACAAAGACCATGGATATATTCTCCCATTTCCACTCTGGCACTGGTAAAGGCAGAAGAATCCATTTTGGTAACTGCCGCTCTACTTTAACCTGCTGACATGTCAAACACTTCATAGTAAAATCAGCAATATCTCTTTTCATTCCATCCCACCAGTAATACTCTCCCAGATCTTTGTACATCTTAGCACTTCCAGGATGAACTGAATACGGAGAACTATTAGCCTCACATAACAACTCATTCATCAATTGTGAATCACAAGGCACACATAATCTCTTCCCAAACCTCAAAACACAATCATTATCAATGTTGAATTCATCCAACTTACCTTTCTGAACCAGCTCTAACTTTTTCTGCAACTCACTGTCTTGCTTCTATGCTTGCTTGATTCTGTATGATAGAGAAGATTTCACTGATACCTGAAACAAAACAGAAGGACTTCCTGCACCAACAGCTTCTATGACAAAGTTCATTAAATCAAAAAACCAAAGGATCTCGTTCAAAACATAGCATGGTTAATGAAGAATTACTTTTTCGACTAAAAGCATTGGCCACTTTATTTGCTTTTCCTGGATGGTAGTGGATTGCACAATCATAATCCTTTATTAATTCCAGCCATCTCCTCTGTCTCATGTTCAATTCTTTCTGAGTGAATATATACTTTAAACTTTTGTGATCAGTATATATTTCACAATTTACTCCATACAAATGATGCCTCAAAAATTTTAAAGCAAAGACAACAGCAGCTAATTCCAAATCATGTGTAGGGTAATTTACCTCATGAGTTTTCAACTGACGTGAAGCATAAGCAATTACGTGATCATTCTGCATTAGGACACAACCGAGTCCCTTCAACGAAGCATCACTGTATATAACAAACTCACCATTCCTAGAAGGAAGTGCCAAAACTGGAGCATTCACCAATATTTTTTTCAACTCCTGAAAACAATTATCACATTCTTTTGTCCAGATGAACATAACACCCTTACGAGTTAGCTTAGTCATTGGACTAGATAACCGTGAAAAAATTTCAACAAAACTTCGGTAGTAACCTGCCAAACCAAGAAAACTACGGATCTCGGTTACATTTGTGGGTCTCAGCCATTCTTCAACAACCATTGTTTTAGTAGGATCAACAGTTAGGCCATCTTTTGAAATAATGTGACCCAGGAAGGAAATTTGTTGTAACCAAAACTCACACTTGCTGAATTTTCCATATAGTTTCTTTTCATTTAAGGTTTGCAAGATAACCCTTATATGACTTTTATGCTACTATTTACTTTTAGAAAACACCAAAATATCATCAATGAAAACAACCACAAACATATCCAAGAACTCAAGGAAAATTCTATTCATAAGGTCCAGGAATACAGCAGGTGCATTGGTTAACCCAAAAGGCATAACTACAAATTCATAATGGCCATATCTAGTACAGAACATAGTCTTCAGAACATCTGTTTCTTTTACTTTCAACTGATGGTACCCCGACCTCAATTCAATCTTCAAAAAATATTGAGCTCCCTGGAGCTGATCAAACAATTCATCTATATGAGGCAAAGGATACTTGTTCTCATCATTAATATTATTCATGGCTCTATAATCAATGAAAAGTCTCATTGATCCATCTTTCTTTTTAACAAACAAGACAGGAGCACCCCATGGTGATGTGCTAGGTCGAATGATACCTTTATCTAATAACTCCTGCAACTGTTTCTTTACCTCTAAAAGTTCAACTTGAGCAATTCGATAAGGGGGTTTTGAAATTGGCTTAGAATCAGAAACTAAGTCAACAGTAAATTTGACTTCCCGATCATGAATAATACCAGGAAACTCATCAGAAAAAACATCAAGATACTCATTTACCACTGGCACATCATTAATCTGAACAGTTCCTTTATTTTCAATAATATGTGCAAGGTAACATTCATTTCCATCTTTTACTAGTTTCCCAACTTCCTGATACGTTATCAAAATCAAGGGTTCACTCATGTACACAAACTGAAAATCTTTCTGAAAAGAAACCATTTTAGTTCTGCATTCAATCCTAGCATGATAAACAGAAAGCCAATCCATGCCCAAAATAACATCAAACTCTACTAGAGGAAAAACAATAAGGTTTGCTGGTAGATTCTTTCCACACACAAGGATAGGAAGGTTCTTATAATTCCTTTTTGCCTCAACGTTCCCTCCGGGTGTTTTTACCATAAATTCAGGGTTCATATCATGAGATGGAATTTCCTATTTACTAGAAAACTTCTCAGAAATGAAAGACTGTGTTGACCGTGAATCAAACAACACATTGGCATAATCTGAACAAACAAATAGTGTACCTGATACCACTTCATTCGATGGCCCAACATCTGCTGATGTTGTTGCAAAGGATTTCACCACCCCTTTCTGCTTGTAGTCTGGCTTCATTTCCCCAGTTTAGTCCTTCGTTCGACACTCGTTTGCATAATGACCCACTTCATTACACATAAAACATCTTACCATTGGCTTTTCATTGCCTTCTTTATCATCTTCCTTACAGTTACGAGAAATATGACCAGACTTACCACACCGAAATTACTTACTAGACTTGGATAAACATTCTCCAGGATGCATTTTACCACACTTCTCACAGGATGGATATTTGGTTTTCTTACCTCCTTGCTTCTTTGATGAATTATTCCCCTTTGCCTTCCAAAAAGACCTCTTATTCTGTTTTTTGTCATAGAACACATGATCATCGGCAAACTCCATTTCCACCTTCTCCGCACATCGAACAAGTTTTTCATAACTTTTGAACTCAAGAGAAGATAAAGCCCTTCGATACTTTGGCTTTAACCCTTAGTAAAAACAGTTTATTTTACTATCAAGATCTTGTATGAAGTTCGGAGCATACCTTACCAATCGAGTGAACTTTGCTTTATAAGAAGCCATTGAATCATCCTCCTGCCTCAATTCTAGGAACTGTTTTTTCATCCTAAGATGAACCACCATAGGAAAATATTTCTCAAGAAACATAACTTTGAATTCGTCCCAGTTAAGTTCCTCAATGTCATCACTATCCCTGATATTTTTCACCATCGACCACCACTGATCAGCTTCACCTTCAAAATGGTAAACAGCAAGACTAAACTTTTGATGTTCTGAACACCCCATGACATCAAAAATCTTCTCCAGTGCTTTAATCCCCCCTTCAGCTTGCACAGGGTCAGGTGATCCTCTGAATGATGGGGGATTTTGCCTCATGAAGTGTTCCACCACTGACATGTTCCTCTGTGGTTGATCTGGATGATCTCATGCATGGATACTACCACCATTTATAGCCTGATTCAACTGTGCCATCACTACAACAAACTGTTCAGTTTCGATTCTGACCAACTCAGGTTCCTGATTTGGAAGGTTGTCTTCCTCCAGATGTCGTCCCAACATAGCTGCTTTGTTTCCTCTACGGAAAACCATTCTCAACACAGAAATATCTTAGGTGAAGCAACATGGTAATCTGTAAATGCTATATCATTTCAATCATATCATAAATTAACTTATAATTTAACAATTTTCTATCTCCTAAAGTTGTCTAAACCGACCTCTGATACCAACTATAAGGCCCCAACCTTAAACCATACTTAATATTGAATTAAATGAATAATTCACATTGAGGATCTTTTCAGGTTTAGAGTTTTATAGAATTAGAACATAACTATTACATCTCAAAATATTACAAAGTAGACACTTCTACTAAGTTTCCATAATAAAAAAAACTCTTCAATAGAAACATGTCTAGTTCCATGTCTTATATAGCATGACATTCCCTTGATACCATCCTTGACCTTATTCCACTTTATGTCCTGTAAAAAACATTCCGAAAAAAACTTGGGGTGAGCATAAAAAGCTCAGTAAGGGATACACAAATAATGAAAACTGTTACTTTTTCAAACATCAAGTAATCCATGTATACTCTATCAAAATAATACCTTCACCATCATGAAGTAGTAAAAACTCTTCACTAAATAAAGTATCATTACTTACCTTTTTGTAACCAAATGATTTCCATAAAACCCATATAATGAACACATAGCATATATAAAGGTAACTTGGGACATAAACATACTTAAGTGGAATAACCATACGGTCGACTTCCACACATATCACTTAATGGAATAGCCATACGGCCAATTTCCATAAATACATAATGGAATAGCCATACGACCAACTTCCATACCCAATGCATTGGAGGTTATAACGTAACCACCCGTCCTGGTATTGACGACACCACCCTTCATATGTTTTATCACGTAACCACCCGTCAAATGTCCAAGTACCAATATAAAATCATAAAACATAAAACCAATATAAAGGAATGGTAACATTTCCACATTTCAATCACAATATATAATTTAAATATATTGACATAATAGAATCCTTTATAAAAACCATTTTCAATACCAAAATACATAAAAGAGTATATGATATTTAGTTTATTTTAAAAAACATTACAGCTTGTTGATGAAGCCAAAGACCAAATAATACTCGCGGCGGCGGAAAAGGTCATTGTCACCGCGTACGTTAAAAAAACATTACTTTTTGTCTTTTAGTAAAACACTTCGCAGAAAAAGATTCCTTTTTTATAAAAGTAAAAGTCACAGGGTTTTATACACCGTATAAAAGAATGTTGTGTATAAAACGAAATATTCCTCAATGAAAGGAGATTGAGACGAAGTCCCATACCTTGGGTCCGACATGACACGATCGTTCTTTAATGTCCAGAATAATAAATTTGAGTTAATTACTACTTGATTAAGAACCTTTTTAAAGTTCATTATTCCTTTTATATCACTTCTTTCCATGTTATAAACATTATGTAACCATTTAAGTTAATAATGTTTGTTTTGTCGATATTTGGTTCTTAAGTCGAAAGTGGACTTCTTACAATTGCATGTTGTTCGTGTGGTCAAAGGTTCATTATATCCAGGATGACATTCCTGATTTGGATATCACATATATCATATATATCCAGAATATACATGTATTTATAATATTACATAATCATTTATAGGTAAGAAATGAAATGAACTGTTCATGGATATGGTAAGCCGTACGTACGCATGAATGCTACTTTCATTTTTTTTGTCATATTAATGGAATTAAAACTAAATGAGAGGTATGTATATTTTAATTCCAGAATTATGTTAATAATTTAGATATATCATTCATTATATATATCCATTATATACATGTACTTTTAATAGTACATTACATTTGGGGATAAGAAATGAAATGCACCCTTCATGGAGACGGTAAGCCATACGTACGCATGAACGCTACTTTCATTTCTATCTCATAATTTAATGGAAAGAAATAATAATGATATAGAGGTATATTATAATTCTATTATAACATCATATATAATAACTTTAAATCCATTCTTTACACGTCCCACATATGGAATTAACGAATCACATCCCTTTGAGGGGGCAGTAGTCCGCACTTCCTTAAATTAAGATATCATGTTTACCTATAATGGAAAACATAAATGTATTCCCAAAATGAAAAATACAGAATCTTAAAGAAAACATAAATATATTATATATCATATATAAATACAGTGACATCATAATGACCACCTTTGAAGTTGTTAAAGGAATGTTGAACAATCATCGTTTCGGGAGGCACAAATTCACCATCCACGGAAATAGTATGTTCTTTAACCATTTGATGAAGGTGTGTGTAAGTGTAGCTCGAATCCTTCTTATAAAAACATCCTAATATATTGAATATACTGTAGTTGTAACAAAAGAAATAAATAAAATGAGTTTAGGGGTTTGGAAAAGCAAAATAATACAAAAGGACTCAAGTGAAGACATTACCTCAAAATCGTTTAACTCCCTTTGGTTTGGGCTCAAAGGCTTCCTTGGGAAGCATTCTGCCCATAGTGAGGCTTCAATGAGTAAGAGAAGGAAGTGGAGAAACAAAATGGGCAGGGGTTGGCCGAGACAAAGGCTTTGGGAGTGTGGGTAAGGTGGTAGAGGTGGGGGCCTTTTATAAGTGGAGATGAGAGGTACTTTTGGAAAGTAAAGAAATATTACATTATTTGAAAATGCGTTTCGGTTTTAAAAGGTCCCACATTGATTTAATTCGTGGATAAGATAATAAGGGTTCTAAATACACCCATCCAATAAGTTTTGGACATGTGTAGTTCATAGAGTTTACATTATATTTCCATTTTATTTAAATCGTCAAATAATGATGTCATCGCTGCATCATTATTATGTCATAAATAATTTAATTTATTTAATGTTTAAAAAATATAACAAAAATAATATGATGTAGGAAAGCTTTTTATCTTTCCAATGACTGTTTAAAATCAAAAACATGACTTGTATAACCCCATTTAAAAATTGTTTTAGTAAAACATATCATGTTTCTGCCATTTTTTACATTAACATTAAAAAAAGGTATTTATGTCATTTTCCAACCAAATTGGATCCATGGGGACCCCAAGTTGACCCATGGCTTGTCTTGGTCGGCCATGACACATCCAATGAGGGTAGGACATGTGTCTAGGTCATCTCATATTATTAAAACATTATTTT
This sequence comes from Viscum album, assembly GCA_963277665.1. Lineage (NCBI taxonomy): Eukaryota > Viridiplantae > Streptophyta > Magnoliopsida > Santalales > Viscaceae > Viscum > Viscum album. The sequence continues at coordinate 665,516,476 of OY728165.1, read as the reverse complement.
TACCTTAAACTACACCAATTACCACTAATCGCGATTAAAAACTTAATAAGTTACTATTCACCAAAAATTTATTTTAATCTCATTGAACCACATATTACTTCTTAGTGAAAACCATGTATGTAGGATTTTCTAAATTCAATACACAAAGGTGGAAAAATTCCATTTAAATGGAAAATCAGTATTTATAAGTACCACTTAGTGATTTCACTATTCATCAAAAATTGATGTTTTTCAGAAAAATTCCAAAATTTCACCCTAAGCTATATTTGATCATCCAAATTCAAAAATGATGTCCATTTTACAAAATTAAAAAAAATATAATGCAAATTAATTAATTTAATAATTAATTACCGTTTTCATGACAAATAGCATGTTTTTGTGAACCAATAAGTATCAAAAGATTGACACTAGTTTAAGTCCGATTTCAAAGTAAAATTAATTCCAACGACCACTATTGGATTTAATGTTAAAAATATTTTCTAATTTCACTTTAAAACCAATTCAAATAATAATATAATCATATAAATAAATTACATCAAAAAGAGGTTTTGAATGAAAATACAACATTTACAATATTCATTAAAAAAATGAACTTTATCGGAAAGATACCAAAAATTTACACAAAGTAAATTTTATTCATTTTAAATAATTATGATCAACATTAATATTGTATAGTTTTATCATTTTGTTATAGTTTAAGACATAATGTTGAAAAATTTGATCATAAAAATGATCTTGAGGTATCTCTAAATATATGTAGGATCTAATCGAGGGGTTCATTATTTAGGATCATTGATGATTGTAGACAAATCCTATAATAAAACCACTAATATTTATATAATTATTTATTTTTATTGGATACATGATTTTCCTATCAAGATATAGATGATTATCTTATAAATGATAATACCAAACATTCCATTATTCTTCCTCTTGGGTATAAAAAGATCGTGAATACTATGATATATGTATATTCATTTTTTCCATTGTTTTTATAATGTGTATACACTAGAGATAAAATAAATGGGTTGGATTATCAATGAACACATAAAGGACATAGTCAAACCAATTATGATTGATCCTTATAAAATTACCATGTGATATGATTCTTCTAAATCTAATAATTTATTTAGTGGGAAATTTTTGAAGAATATAAGAGATTCCATCCTCATAATTGGTGATATATACCTTATATAAATATTTGTTTAATGTTTATGAAGAATAATTTGAAAAATAGGGTTGACACTGACTGACCCAAAACATTTTGGGACTACCCCCATTTATGGGTCGTGTATGTTTTATCAAATAAAAAAAACTCACTTTTACTAGATCTATTGATTTTATGTACCATTATATATATTTATATATATACTCTTTTTAGTTCATGAAATTATTCAACATTTATTCCTATAATAAATTATTATTTAATATATTTCAGCATTGAAATGGATATTTAAACTAAAAATTTCATGATGAGATAGAAGAATTTTTTTTTTGATTTTTGAAAAAGATTCAATTGAAAAAGGGGATATGTCTCAAGATGAAATTATTGATTGTTGAAATGTTTCTATTTTATTTATTGCGAGTTATAATCATGTTAGTCACAATATAAAATATGATGATAATGAGAATATTGATTCTTGTGGGGATTTTCACTCTAATATTAATGTCTCTAAAAAATTCAAGGTTGAAATTTTCTTGTATATATATTTATACAAAAAGGGGATATATAATGATAAAATGTAAATTACTTTGGATATTAATATAAATAATTAATCATTTTATAATTGGATAAAAAGATACAACATTGTCACCAAATAATTTGAAGCTAAAATACATTATGTATTAGGATGAAATAAATTATTTTATTTGAATGAAAATGAATAAGAAAGGAAAATTATTTAAAATATATATTTCTAAAAAGGTTTTATATAATTTATACCTTCCTTAATAAAAATATATAATACGTATATTAATTTAATTAATATCAATCGTGATATTAAATCTGTAATGGTGATAGATCATGAAAATTATTTTAATATGGAGAAATAAATAATTAGTGATCAAAGTAAAATGGTTATTAATGAATGGATATATGGTATTTACTTAATTATAGGATGATATGTATACACTAGTCATAATATTTCATTATCATGACTTATAATCTAAGACATTTTGAAGGAATATAGACTGAGGCTATAAAAATTTCTAATATAAAAGAACTATATAATAAGAATATATCTTATAAGATTCTGTTTTATTATGAGTAATATTCCTTAAATGAATAATGTAAGATCATTAAATGATTAAAATACTACACTCACATAGATAATGATATTCCATTATCTACATATTTTACTTTTTAAAAATTTGTTTTCATTTGATATTATGGGATATGTATCAAATTTTAGGAACATATATATTGTGATAGATAGTAAAATTCACATTATAAAATTACTAGTTGATGTAATTTGGGTTATCCAACAGAATCATAAATGATGAAACGTGTTCTCCAAAAATGTTATGGTTTCACAAAAAGAAAGACTATATCTTAATGAAAATAAAATGTGTTTATTTACCATTTATTTTGTGGTGGAATGATTGGAAACAAGTATATTTATTGTATTCATAATATTGTAAACACTAGAATTATAATAAAAAATTTAATTTTGGGGTTTAAATATGTAGTGATAATAAAATAAATTGTTTATAAGATATATTAAAAAAAATATGTAAATATTTATAATAATATCTATTTTGAAATAGTTGAAAATCCCTGTGATATATTCTATAGAAGTGTTCATTATTATGATGAGTACTGAAATAATCCTATAATGCATAATTCAGACAATTTTTAGAATATGAGACAATAAAATATGTCTATTTGAAAAATTAATATGAGACTATCAAAATATGCAAGAATGTAAATAAAGGTTTTGAATAATATAATCCATAGAGGAATAATTAAATGTAATCCTCACCATATAAGAGAGGAATCTTCATTATTATAAAAATAATGATATTAGATATTTACATATAATCTATTATCATTAACATGAAAGGAACAATTATTGAATCATGGAATGAATCAATCCTATAATCATATAAATATAATGGTTTTTTTGGAGGAAATCAACCATGGAGGATAAGATTTTTTTTGAAAGCATGATATCTTTAAGGAAAAAGAACAATTCTACGAATGGTATAAAATATAATTATATACAACTAAAAAATGCATTGATTATCTCAGAATAAATAGGTGGATATTTAATATCATAATTAAAACACTATTTTCTTTATGTAATAATTTTTCATTTAGTAAAATAGGGTCCTCACATAAGTTGATAATGAGAATGTACATAAATAGTGTATAATAATATGGAATGAATAGTTATAATTTTCTAGAATATTAGATAAATAAAAATAGAATAAAACTTTTTTCAAACATAATACACAATTAATGTTACATCTATGAATAAATATCATGTGGAACAGAAATCAATACTTCCAAAAGATTTTCTTCTTTTTGAAATTAATGGTTATACAAACATAGATCATTTGAATAAATCTAAAGTTTAATTGAAATAGTTATCATAGATGAGATACATGATACATACTTATTATTCTAAATATATAGTAGATAATGAAACCACCATATTGTCATTTATATATTTTTCTTCTTTTTCTATATAGGCAGATGACAACCAAATAAATATTCAAGGTGAGAAGTGATGAACTGAATACTATTAATGTTGTACAACATACAAAAATGTATCCATTATATATTACATTAAATTAGTGTATATCATATGATAACATTATAATATATCGATTAGTATCGACCATATTGAAAAGGTTGAATGATGTTTAATCATCTTTGAGGAGTGTCTTATTACAACCCATATATGTCTATATTTAATTAATATATAGAATTATGATATGTATTTTATATCTGACATCTAAAAATGAAATTATAGAAATGGAATCATTTTAATTGTGATATATGTTTTCTTATATTTATATAATAAATAAATTCTAAATTTGAAATAAAAAGCTTTATGAATTTTTTAAAAAATTAATTTACCAGAATGTGGACAAACATAATTTTTGATTAATTTTTTTTACTCATTATTATCAATATTATAAAAAGTAGTTGAAAATTTATTTAAAAACCCATTACTATTAAATTTATAGTTGTTATTGGATTTATTAAGTTAAATTGACATAATTTTGGTTTATAATAGACACACAAGATTTCCTCACCGATAATTTATATGTTTATTATATACTGATTAAAATGATGGATTAAATTTTTTTTTAATTTTTTGTATTGTTTTTTTTAGACCGTTTTATACTTTAAAAAAAATTATTTTAATAAAAAGTTGGATCAAATATATGTTGAGAATAGATGGGAGGATGATAAAATTTTAGTGGTGAGAGAATGATAAGCGAAAAATGTTATTATAATTATATAAATTTTCATTAATTAAAAATTGTTGGAATGAGAATAACATGAACTATATAATTGTATTTTAAAATAAACCAATGTGGGATATTATTAAAACTAAATAGATTTATAAAATGGATTTTCTTTTTTTTCAATATATTTGTTTGAAGGAATATAAATGGGTTTACATGATGGTTATTTATATTGATCCAAATGAACTCTAACATGGTTTATGATTAAAATCATGTAAATGTAGAGATTAATTTATAAATTTAAATCAAATAATATACTGTTGAAAATATAAATTTTATCGTAAAATATTTAGATGGATTATTGAAGAACATTTTTTGATATTATTTGAAATATATAATGAATTTTTAAATGACCATAAGAATAATATAATAAATTTTCTAAAATAAATTTAAAATCCATCATTTTTTTATATTTTAATAATAACATGGAAATTATTTTCAGATATGGATCTGCTATGTTTCAGATGATATACTCTTGAATTAAAATATTTTGGATGAATAAATGATTGTTTAAGATAAATATAAATTTGAAGATGATTATTTTTCTTATGTTATAAGATGATCCTCAACAATGAAAATAAATTCTGAGATACTCATGTCCATCTGGAATGTGAGATATCTAGAAAATGAATTATATGACTATTTGTTTATCAGATGTTATTCCAATACAAAGATACACTATTAAATGATGATTAGTTAAATTAAAAATAAAATTTATTAAAAATATTAAAATGATGGAGAATATTAGTGTTTTATAAGATATTATAATATGTTACATCAATGTTATACTCATTGTTGATACATAATTCATTATAATTGACCAAGAGGGTGTATTTATGGAAGATTTAAATACATATCATGGGTAGATGTTTAGACACTGAATAAAATTTATAAAATGAATCACTAATATAATCCTTGAATAACATAGGATTATAAGTTTGTATGTTTTAAAAGATAATTTATTGTTAAAAGGGACACAATACACTATGATAAGAATTATTTAAAATCTCATACAAAAAGAACATAAAAAAATATTCATGTATTGTGATGGATTTTTAGAAGACGAGAACCTGATGTTAAATCATATAATGATAATATGATCATTCAATGATATTATCATCATGAATATTCAATGTGAATTATTATTTATAATAAGATCGTAAATTATATATGTAATTTGATGATATAAAAACTTCATTGAACTTCTAATGATGATCAGTTTTTTTATTTTTATCATATTATAATATTGGATGTTAATGATATTTCTAATTATTAGATGGTTTGTAGACAAACTACATGAGAAACTATATGTTCAAAATGATTTATATGTGCAATGTAAGGATATATTAGATGAAGAAAAGTATTTATACAAAATGGATTCTCTTGGAGATTCATTTTTTAAAGGATAATTTTGTAGTTGAAATGGAAATTATAAATGAAGGAATTAATGAAGTTATTGAGAATAAATTTTTATAGTATTTACATAAGTAGAAACCATTGATTTTAAATTGAAATATTTTAAAAAAAGTATACAATTACAAACTAAATCATCTCAAAATATCATTATATTGATGGATGAGAAATGAAAGATTAGTTTCAAGCATTTTAAAAGTGCATCATGAATTCCTGGTATCATGAAAATATTGGAATGGTACCACACTCATTCATGTCATCCATAGTAAAGGAAATATGATATAACAACCTGGAATGTTTTTTATAGAGTATGATATCAGTTTATGTTTGACTCTATAGAATCCAAAAGAAATTTATCAATAAATCAAGGGGATATTAAATGTCATGGTAGTTCATCACCATTGATATTTTTTAATCTAAATTTTCCCTTCCAAAGAATCCATGTAGTAATGAAAAATAAGTTTCATAATAAAAAATTTATATTTTAGTGTAAAATTTAATGTATTAAATGATTCAAAAACATACGGGTATCTCATTAGGTTTGACTAAAAAAACATAAACCCATAATTTGATTTATTATAAAAATAATGATGATGTTGGGAATAGATTATATTATGACACATCATTAAAAATACAGATTCTTGAATTAAATGAATAATTCACATTGAGGATATTTTCAGGTTTAGAGTTTTATATAATAAGGCATAAAAATTACATTACATCTCAAAAGTTTCAAAGATGAATCTTTTATTTAATTTTTATTTTTTCACTCAAAAAAACTCATGAAAAAAAAGAGTCAAGTTTAGTTCCATGTCATAGGCAACAAGACTTTTCATTGTTCTCATTCTTGACTCTATTCAACATTAAGGCCTTTGAAAAACAATTCAAAACATGGGATATGAATAAAAATATCAGCAAGGGATACACAAAAAAGGAAAACTGTATGTTTTTAAGAACAACATGTAAACCATGAATACTTTTTAGTAAGTAATAATTTTCATGTTTACGAAGTAGTAAATACCCTTCACTGAATAAAAGATCATTTATAAACCTTTTGTAACCAAAATATTACAATAAAACCCATAAAAATAACACATAATAGATAAAGGTAAATTGGGACATAGAAATATTTAAATGGAATAACCATACGGTCAACTTCCACACATATCACTAAATGGAATAGCCATATGACTGACATCCATACACAATTCATTGGAGGGAATAACGTAACCACCCATCCTGGTTCATCACGGCACCACCCATCATATGGTTTATCATGTAAAAACCCGTAAAATTTTCATGTACCATTATAACACATAAAATATTTCAAAAATAAACCATTCACTAATAAAATTTCATTTGTAATCCCAAGAAGTAATTTCATGATATTGAAATAATCAATCCATGTTCTCAAACCATTTAAATAGTGATTTTTTAATCAAAGTGTCCCATAACACATATAATACTTTAAAGGAATTATCACATTAAAACATTAATTTCTATATATATAAATACTCAAAAACATTTTAAAAATATGGATATTTAGAGTAATAAATCTCTAAAACATTTAAAACGATATTTTAGTGAAGCGGTTTTAAAAAAATGAGAGACTCTTGAATAAAAATAATTAAGGAATTACATTTAATAAAAAAATTATAATATCGTCATAATAATTTTATTTATGATATATTATTCCAATGGATAGTATATACACCATATAAAATTAATTTGACACATAACAACAATCATGTCTCAATGGAATGTAAATTGAGATGAAATCCCTTATAAAGATGGTATCCTTAAATTAATTATAAATCAATCAAATAATTATCTGTGAAAAATAAAAATACACATAGTATAAGTGGATTGAATGTGTAAAACAATATTAGGTTATTAACACATATTCATAGGATGACATATTCTATACGTACATGTTTAACCCAATGAATTTAAATTGTGTTAAGAAGATCCCTTGCAAAAATTTGATAGCCTAACAACATCACATCTCATAAAATGAGTTGATGAGATAAAAAGGGTATATAATCACTTCGAAATAAAATTAACATCAATACGGATATAGAATAACATATCTCAACAAAAAAAATGTAAATTAAAAATCATAACAAAAATAAGTCTTTTAAAAAGAGGATGGTCAAAGGTTCCCTTACCGATTTGATAACAAATAAAACATACGCCACATGAAAGAAGGATTATAAAATGAAGATGTAAATACTCATAAACAAAAGTATATTACAATAATAGAACAATATTGTTCATTACATACACCACACAAAATGAAATAGTTCCATATATAGCATGAATCTCAAGGGAATAAAAAGTGATATGAAAGCCTTTACCACATTGTAATCAACTCATTCGTATGACAAAAAGTTAATAACCACAAAATTAATCACATAATAGCATATAAATATTGAGAATCATAAAAAAAAATATCAAATGGAAGTACACAATAAACCACATGCAATGAATAAGTGGCGAACAAATGGAAATCTACCAAAATTGAATGGGAGATAAGAAATCCCTTACCTCATGTATGACATGACCCGTTCGTTTTATAATATCAGGAATAGTAAACTAATGTTAATTTATAATTTCTTAAGAAATATGTTTATTAATCAATTTATATAAATTTTTACCATGTTATAAACATTATGTAATCATTTATGTTAATATATGTCGTATTTTCAATATTAGGTACATGAGTCAAAAATGAACAAATTATATTTACAAGTTGTCCATGTGGTCAATAGTACATTATATCAAGAATGATATTCATTATTTACATATCATATATATAATACATATCCATTATATATAAATATTTATAACAACACATATTATTTTGTACATATGCATGAATTCTACTTTCAATTATATTTCTTATTTTAATATAATTAAAACATAATGATACACATGTATATAATAATTACAGTATAATATCATATATAATATCATTAATTATATCTTTTATACATCTAACTTATTGAATTAATGAGTCATATAACTTTGTGGGGGTGGTAGTCCGCACTTCCTCAAATGAAATTATCGTGTTTACCCATAATGAAAACCACAAAGGTATGCTATAAATGTAAAATAAATAAGAATAAAAAATAATTATAATATATATCATATATAAATTATGGTTCCTTTTTAATGGACACCATGATATGCGTTAGGAGATAATCAATCTATCATCATTTCATGAGGAGTTAGTTTTCCATCCACAGAAATAGTATGTTCTTCACCCATTAGATGGAGGTGTGTGTATGTGATGTTTAAATCATACACATAATAACATACTTGAATATTGAGTATATAGGTGTTGTTATAAAATAAATTAATAGAGAGAGTTTAGGGGTTAGAGAAGTAAAATAAATAAAAACAATTTAAGAGATATTGTTACATTTAATTTGGGTAACTCCCTTTGGTTTGAACAAAAAGGACTTCTTGGAGTGACTTCTGCATAAGGTATGGTATCTAGGTGGAAGATAGGGTTCATGAGATAATATTTGGGAAGATGGTGGAATAGGTAAAAGTCTTGAGGGGTGTTAGGAATTAGTATGAATTGGTGTCCTTTTTAAGGTGGGGGAGGGGCTCTTTAGGAATGTTTGAAACAATTATTTTATTATAAACATATCATCAGTTTAAAAAGGTCCAAAAATAATTAAAGTATTAGATAAATTGACTCATGGTAGATATAAATTCATCTAATAATAATTGGATATGTTTTGGATGTTATTTTATTCTTTATAATCTTATTTATTTAAATATTTTATTAATGAGGTAAACACAACATCATTATTGTGTCATAAATAATTTAATTTATTTGATGTGTAAAATTTTTAAATACAAATCATTATGTTGAAATCATATTATCATTCCAATTAAATTTTATAGTTGAAAAGATGACTTATATAACCCCTTGTAAAAATTAATTTACTAAAATATATTTGTTTATGTGATTTTTTCCTTTACATTAAGTTAATTAAAATAAAATGTTATTATCACACATAATTGGCTCCATGGGTTCTAAAAAACGACCTAAGGATTCCCATGGGTATCCACGACACATCCAATAAGTTTATGATATTTTTTATGGTAATTTTTTATTATTATAATATTCTTTTTCCTTAAATTACCTTATTTACCTTTAACTGTGATTAATTGAAGTCAAAAGTTACTATTCATAAAAAATTATTGTCATTATATAGAACCAAAACATACATACTAATAACAACCATGTTTGTCATATTTTTTAAATCCAATTCACGGAAGTAGTAAAATTTCTTTTAAATGAAAAAATCAGTTTTTGAACTACTACGGAGGGGTTTCACTATTCATAAAAAATTACAGTTTTTCAGAAAAATTCAAAAAATTCAACCTAAGAAACATTTGATATTATGAATTCCAAAATGATATCTATTTTAAAAAATTAAAAAAATAGGTTGCATTAATTAAATTAAAATTCTTTCCCATTGTCAAAATAAATACCGTGTTTTTAAGAAACAATAACTATCAAAAGATTGAAACTTTTTTATGTACAATTTCAAAGTGAAATTAATTACAATGACCATGATTAGAATAAATGGTAAAAATAAAATTTTAATGCACTTTAAAACCAATATAAAAAACAGTGTATCTATATAAATAAATTATATTAAAAGGTATTTTTGAATTAAATAACCGTATTGTTCAATATTCATGAAAAATGAATTTTTAGAAGAAAAATACCAAAAAATTACCCGAAGTATATTTTGATATCCAAATTATATATAAGTTTTTTATTTTGTAATATATAACATATAAATGTGACAAAAAATAGATTTAGAAAGGGTTCTCCATCAATAGGTGGTAAATCGACCTTTGAAAAATATTTATACTTTAAATTAGATTCATTCATATATTTAGCCTCTAAAATTTATTGGATGAATATAAAAACATTTATCAAACATATATAATAATATTTTAGTATGTTCTATCCATTCTCTACAATACAACATGTGTTTGTTAACTACCATTTAAAATAATAATATTATATTATTATTGTTCGTTGTAAGATTTCAAAAAACCAGTTATTGTGTATCGGGAATTCCATCAAAAATAGCATCCCCATTAAAGTAAAATCTATTTTTAATACAAAAATATTAGTAAATATGAAAATTTAATGTTATTTATTTATATGGGATGTCACATCCACCCCTCATTTGGAAATTGTGTCCTCGCAATTTTAAATTTGGGCTCTGAAACATCATTTAAAGTCCAACACTGAAAAAAGAGTCAATAAAACTATCACTTTAAAAGAAACAAAAAGAAATAAAAAGGATACCCAATATAACCCATACTAGGATTCCATGTAGGGAGAACATGGATATGGAAGAAAAAAAACCATCAAATTCTGATCGAGAGTGATACAAAAAATTATTAGGATAATGATAACCCCCCAAAAATCACAAACCTGTGATTGGTTGACCAGTACTTGATTCCCCAGTAGGAATAGTTTACAGACAATAATTTTGTTTTAAGTTACTTTTCATTGATAAATTTATTTATGATCTTAACTAAAAACATAAGTAAACATACTTACCAGTCATGTAGACTTTCATACATTACTACATTTCCACCACAAACTCATCTTATATACAAATGATGAGTACTCAAACAAACTTAGTCAAATTAAAAGCATTAGAATAAACATCTACAATATCACATAATCCACAAAAGATGAACTATATATTTCCATTATCATTAGACATCAACCAATAACACATGTTAATTACAAGATCAGATAATCCTCAAAAAAGAATAATCATTTACAAAAATAAAACCTACTCTTAATATCCAATGTTTTTCAAATAAAACCCAAAGTACAACTAATACCATTCAAAGAACAGTTGTCCATAAAATTATTCAAAATTATCCAAACTATGATTGATACCCAAAACTAAGAAGGATTTAATCTCATAGTCTTCCACAGCGAATCATAACATTTATCTCCAAATAACATTGGCTACTCTTAAAGTCTCATACTGAAGTGTAGTTAACCTAATTTCATATTCTATATTATAGGTTAATTATTTCCATAAATAACAGAAATCGCCATATGTACATAACAATAACATAAATTCTTCCAAAATAAAATTGTGACCACTACTCCACAAATGAAAAGATAAATATTCCTTGAATAAAATTATCATATATCAAACATCATAGTTTCACATAATACAAAAATTATTCCAATATAATCCCTTCATCAAAAGAGCCTTAATATTTTTAATTATTTAATCCTTTAAAATCTACCATAACAGTTGAATTTATTATATGTTGACTTCTTACTCATTCAACATTCTTGATGATCCATTAACCATTATTTACCATCTTGTTCTGAAATAATTCTTTCCTACAAACAAAATCATGAATCATATTCAATGATTCAATGATGCCAAAACATATGTTATAAAATAATCCAATCCTTTTATTAGTCATTGTCAGTTTCTTCATCCTCAATTGGAATGGAATTATCTATTGGTAAACATATATTTTTATGATCCTAGTGTTCCCATTCTTGAAACATCTTTGTAGGACAACGGTTTTTATAATGACCACAGACACCACATTTAAAACATTCAATTGATCCCTCAGAAATAACTTTCCCTTTCCTAGAGTCAACCAGATGCTTCCTTTTTCCATGGAAGGTTATTTATTTATAACCTTTATTCCCACATATATACCATATTCCCGTCCCATTGAATTATTTTCCTATTTGTTTCTTTCCACATCATTGACACATAGGTTATTGAACATACTTACCTTTATGATTATTACCTGAAAATCGATTGGGATTTGCCTCTCGCATAAACGATGAATTATAAAATACACCAAGGATCTGGTTTCCAATCATGAATACAGATAGATAGTTGAGAAGAACCTCAAGATTCATCATTGCAGCTCCGATTTCATTCAGTTTCTCATTCAAAAAACCTTCACAGTTTTCTTCACATCCACTATTACATTGGTGCCTTGTAGATCATGCCATTTACTATTTCCAAAATGGTCAGTGTGAGTATATCATTATATAATATCTTATTATGAGGGTAAATACTAATATATACATATTCATGATATCTTAAACTCATTCAAACTAATTATGACCCTTTCTAATATGTTAACCATTAAAGTTATGTCACTTATGATTTGATAACACCCTACCGTCTAATGTTATCTAAACCGACCTCTGATACCTAATATAAGGACCCAACCATATAAATTACATAATCTTTAATTAAATGAATAATTAACATTGAGGATATTTTCAGGTTTAGAGATTTAGATAATTATGCATAACAATTACATTACATCACCAAAATTTCAATGTAAAAACATCTACTAAGTTTACAGTTTTTTCACACAATAAAAACTCTAGAAAAAAGTGTCTTGTTTAGTTCCATGTCTTAGACAACAAGAATTTTCCATGATCTCATCGATGACCCTATTCATCGTTATGTCTTGTGAAAATCATTTAAAAACATGTGATGAGAATAAAAATATCAGTAAGGGATACCCAAATAAAGAAAATTGTTAGTTTTTCAAAACAACAAGTAAACCATGGATAATTTTAATAAGTAATACTTTTCTCATTAAAGAAGTAGTAAATACACGTCACTAAATAATAGAACATTGCTTACCCATTTGTAACCAAAATATTACCATAAAACCTATATAAAGAACACAAACCATATAAAGGTAACAAGGGGCATAATCATTCTTAAATGGAATAACCATACCGCCAACTTCCACCCATACCACTAAATGGAACAACCATATGACTGACTTCCATACCAAATGCATTAGAGGTTATAACGCAACTAGCCGTCCTGGTTTATCACGACATCACCCATATTATGTTTTATCATGTTACCACTCATCAAATATCCAAGTAACATCTTAAGACATAAAATATTTCAAATATAAACATTTCACTAATAACATTTCATTTGCAATCACAAGAAGTAATTTCAAGATATTTAAAAAATCAATCCTTTCTTATAAAAAATATAAAACGGGATTTTTTATTTAATGTGTCCTATACAAAATTATTGATTTTTAAGGAATTATCATTTTAAAACATTAATGTACATATATATAAGTCCTCAAAACCATTTTAAAAACACATACATTTCGAATAATAAATCCTTAAAACATTTAAATTGATATTTCAGTTAAATATTTTTTAACAAAATGAGAGACTCTTGAATAAAAATAATTGGTGAATTACATTTAATAAAAACAATATAATATCATTATAATAAAGGTATTAATGAAATTATATTCCAATGGATATTATATAGACCATATAAAAGTGAATTGGAGAATAACAACAGTGAAGTCTCAATGGAATTTAAATTGAGACGAAATCCCTTATTTAGATGGTATCCTTAAATTAAGGATTAATAAATCAAATAATTATGTGTGATAAATATAAATACACCAAATATAAGTGGATATTATTTGTAATAAAATAAGATTTTATTCACACATATTCATAAGACAACATATTATTGAAGTACAAGTTTATCCAAACGAATTGAAATTTGGTTAAGAAGTTCCCTTGCAAAAATTCGACAGCCTAAGGACGTCACCATAAAATTCAGAAAATTATTTGATGAGATAAAAAGGGTATATAATCACTTGACAATAAACTTTACATCAATAAGGTTATATAGGAACATATATTGTCATAATAATATGTATATTAAAAGACATAACAAAAAGAATCCTTTTAAAAAGAGTAGGGTGAATGGTTCCTTTATCGATTTTGTAACTTCCAAAACATATTCCACATGAATGAATGTTCATAAAATGAAGATTTAAATACTATTTAATGAATGTATATTACACAAAGAGTAAAATCATGGGATGTACATACACCAAACAAAAGGAAATACTGTCAAATATATCACGAATCTCATGGGAATAAAAAGTTAGATGAAACACATTATCATGTTGTAATCAACTGAGTCTTATGACCAAAAGTTAATAACCACCAAATTAATCATATAATACCAGGAATATAATGATAATAATGATAATATATATGAAATTTCAGTACAAAATACACCACATGAAATGAATAAGTGGCGATCAATGGAAATATTACAGAATTTAAAGTGAGATAAGAAATCACATACCTCGTGTCCGACTTGACCCGTTCATTCTTTAACCTCCAGAATAATAATCTCAACTTAATTTATAACTGTATAAGTAACATTTGAATGTTTATTAATCCTTTTATATCAATTTTTATAATGTTATAAACATTATGTAATCATTTATGTTAATAAATGTCATTTTGTCGATATTTGGTACTTGAGTAAAAAATGAACACATTATATTTACAAGTTACCCATGTGGTCAAGAATCCATTACATATATAATTATATTTATTATTTATATATCATATATATCATACATATATATATATTTATAAAAGTAAATATCATTTGGAGGTAAAAATGTAATGCACTTCTCATGAAGATGAGAAACCGTACGTACTCATGAACACTACTTTCACTTCTATATCTTATTTTACCTGAATTAAAACATAATGATTCATAGTTATATTATAAATACAGTAAAATTTCTTATATAATATCATTAACTCTATACTTTATGTGTCCCATGTATGGAATGAACGAATCATATCACTTTGAGAGAGCGGTAATCTGCATTTCCTCAAATGAAATTACCGTGTTTTCCCATAATGGAAACCATAATGGTTTGGTATAAATGAAATATATAGAAACATAGAGAAATCATAAAAATAATATATATCATATATATGTTCAGTCCCATTTTAATTTCCACCATGACAGGTGGTAGTAGATAATCAAACAATCATCGTTTCATGAGGCGTAAGTTGTACATCCACAGAAACAATATGTTCTTCACCCATTATATGGATGTGTGTGTAACTGTATATCGAATCCTTCACATAAAAAATCCTAGTATAATGAGGATTCTTTTTTTGTTACAAAATAATGTAATAAAACTATTTTAGGTGTTTGAGAAGTAAAATAAATAAAATAATTTAAGAGAAATCGTTACCTTTAATTTGGGTAGCTCTCTTCGGTTTGAACCAAAAGGACTTTTTAAAGTTAATTTTTCCTAAGGTATGACTTATAGGTAGAATACATGGATCTTGAGAGATTATTTGGGCAGGGGATGGATGATCCAAAAGTCATGATAGGTGTGAATAATTGGTTAGAAGTGGTGTCCTTTTTTAAGGGGGAGGAGGGGATCTTTAGTAATCTTTGAAAAAATTATTTTATTTTAATCATATATTAGTTTCCAAAATGACCAAAATTAATTAAATTAGTAGATAAGATGACTAATGGTCGAATAAATTCATCAAATAAAAATTGGAATGGTTTTGGATGTTATTTTAATCTTTATAATCTTATTTATTTAAATATATTATTAATGAGGTAAACACTGCATCATTATTGTGTCATAAAAAATTTAATTTATATGATGTCTAAAAATTAATAAAAAATTACCATGATATAGGAAATTTTTTTTATTTCCATTGAATATTTTCAGACCAAAATATGACTTATATATCCCCATGTGAAAATAAATTTACTAAAAGATATTTTTTTGTAATTTTTTCCTTTAATTTAACTTAATTAAAATAAAATTTCATTATCACTCATAAGTGGCTCCATGGCATCCCAAAATAGACCCAAGGATACCCATGCTCAACAATGACTCATCCAATAATGGTAGGACATGTTTTAGGGTAATTATGTATTATAATTATATTCTTTTTACCTTGAATTACCCTATTTACCATTAACCGTTGTAAATAGAAGTCAAATGTAACTATTCACCAATAATTATTTTCAACTTATTGAACAAAATTTAACTTAACAATAACAACCATTTATCTTATATTTTCATAAGTCAATTAATAGAAGCAGAAAAATTTCATTTAAATGAAAAAGTCGGTTTTTAAACCACTACTAAGTGGTTTCACAACTCATAAAAAATGTACGTTTTTCAGAAAAATACAAAAAAATAAGCCTAACCAATGTTTGATATTTAGAATTCAAAAATTATGTCTAATTTACCAAATTAAATACATTGCTGTTGAATTAATTAATTTAAAATTATTTCTTATTTTCATAACAAATACTGTGTTTTTATGAAATAATAACTTTCAAAAGATTGACACTTGTTTATGTCCAATTTCAATGTCAAATTACTTCCAATGACCAACATTAGATTAAATGGTAAAAATATAATTTAATTTCACTTTGAAACCAATCAAAAAGATATTTTATCTATATAAATAAATTAGATTAAAAGGTAGTTTTAATTAAAATACCATATTTTTCACTATTCATTAAAAATAAATTTTTATCAGAAAAAACCAAAAATTTACCCAAAGTAAATTTTGATATCCCGATTCAAATGAAAAATTTTATTTTTTCAAATATGACATATAATAGTGGAAAAAAATATATTTAAAAGGGGTTTGCCATTAAAAGGCAGTAAATCGACCTTTAAAAAATAATTACGCTTAATATTCGATTGGTTCACATTTTAAGCCTCTATATTTTATTGAATGAATGTAAAAATAATTATCAAAACTATATAATCATATTTTATTTACATAAATAAATTATGTCCAATACAATGGATATGGGATAACTATCATTTAAAATAATAATATTATATTATTAGTGTTCATCGTAAGATTTCAATGAACTCGTTGTTGCGTATCGGGTATTCCATCAAACATAACATATTCATTAAAGTATAATTAATATTTAATCCAAATATATTAATAAATATAAAAATTTCATGTTCTTTATTTACCTGGGATGTTACAGATTATGCTGGAAAATGTCGAAATCTGTTTTAATGAAAGGATTATAAGAACATATTTATTATGTGAACCAGATATATTATAAGTGACCCAGCCTTAAACATTATATAATATTGAATTAAATGAATAATTAATGTTTGGGATCTTTTTAGGTTTATAGATTTAGAGAGTTAATCCATAACTATTACATTTCAAAATATTACAATGTAGACAATTCTACTCAGTTTCCATTTTTTTTACAAAACATGAACTCTTGAAAAAAAGAGACTTGTCTAGTTCCTTGTTTTAGACGACATGACTTTTACATGATCCCATCCTTGACCCTATTCAACGTTATGTCCTAGTAAAAATATTTCAAAATTTTGGATGAGTATAAACAGCTTAGTATGTTATATGCAATGAATGAAAACATTTAGTTTTTCAAAACAACAAGTAAACCATGAATACTATTACATAAGTAATAATTTTCACCTTTATGATGTAGTAAATACTCTTCACTAAAAAAAGATCATTACTTACCCTTTTGAAAATAAAATATTACCAAAAAACCCATATAATGTAAACATAACATATTAAGGTAACTTGGGGCATAAAGTTACATAAATGGAATAACCATACGATCGACTTCCACACATATCACAAAATGTAATAGACATACAGCTGACTTCCATACCCAATGAATTGGAGGTTATAACGTAACCACCCATCCAAGTATTCATAGCACCACCTGTTATTTGGTTTATCACGTAACCACCAGTCAAATGTCCAAGTACTAATACAAAATCATAACACATACACCAAATATAAAGGAAAGAAAACATTTCCACATTTCAATCACAATATATCACTTAAATATATTGACATAACAAATCCTTTATCAAAACCATTTTTAATACCTAAATACATAAAAGGTTATATGGTATTTATTTTCCTTTCAAAACATTATGGCTTGTAGAGGAAGCAAAAGATCAAATAATACTCGCGGTGGCGAAAAACCTTATTTTCACAGCTTACGTTATATGAAATGGTCATTTTTGTCATTTAGTAAAATGGTTTGCAGAAAAATATTCCCTTTTAAAAGTCAAGGGTTTTTATACAGTGTATAAATGAATGTCGTGTATTAAAACAAAATATTCCTCAATGAATGGAGATTGAGATGAAGTCCCTTACCTCGTGTCCGACTTGACTACATCATTCTTTAATCTCTTGAATAATAAACTAAAGTTAATTTCAAATTCATTAAGAAAAATTTTCTTGTTTATTATTCTTTTTATATCACTTATTATGATTTTATAAACATTATGTAATCATTTAAGTTAATAATGTTTGTTTTGTCAATATTTGGTACTTTAGAAAAAAAATGGACTTCTTATAATTACATGTTGTTCATGAGGCCAATAGTATATTATATCCAGAATGATATTCATGATTTATATATCATATAAATAATTTATACCCCGTATATACATGTATTTATAATAGTAAATAACATTTAGAGGTATGAAATGAAATGCACAGTTCATGGAGACAGTAAGCTGTACGTACGCATGAACGCTACATTCATTTCTATTTCTAATTTTGATGGAAATAAAACATAATTATAGATAGGTATATTATAATTCCAGTATAATATAATATATAATATCATTAACTCCATCCTTTATACATCCCACATAAGGCATTAACGAATCACATCACTTTGAGGGGGCGGTAGTCCACACTTCCTCAAATGAGATTATCAAATTTACCCACTATGGAAACCATAATGGCTTGATATAATTGGGAAGTACAGAATCATAGGGAAATCATAAACATGATATATATCATATATAAATATAGTTCCATTATATTTTCCTCCATGAGTGGTGGATGGAGATATTTGAACAATCATCGTTTCGTGGGGCGTTAGTTTGCCATCCACAGAAACATTATGTTCTTCATCTATTAGATGGAGGTGTGTGTAATTGTAGTTCGAATAATTCTCATAAAAACATACTAGTATATTGAGGATTTTGGTGTTGATACAAAATAAAGGAATAAAAAGATTTTAGTGGTTGGAGATGAAAAATAAATGAAAAAAAATTAAGAGAAACGATTACCTTTAATTTGGGTAACTCTTTTTGGAATGAACCAAAGGACTTCTTGATGTGCCTTCTTCCTAAGTTAAGGATTCTATGAGGAGGAGAGAGATGTATGGAGCTTATGTGGGAATAGTTTGGATGAGCCAAATGGCTTTATAGGTGTGAGGAATTGGATAGAAGTGGTCTCATTTTAAAAGGGAGAGGAGGGGCTCTTTAGGAATGTGTGAAAATATTATATTATTATATAATGATATTTGGTTTTAATGGACCAAAAATCATTAAGGTCTATGAAAATATGACTCACGGTCGAAATAAAATCATCCAATAGTAATTATACAGGTTTTGGATAATATTTTAATCAGTATAATCGTATTTATTTAAATCATTTATTAATGAGGTAAATACTGCATCATTATTGTGCCAAAAATAATTAAATTTATATGATGTGTCAAAATTATATAAAATAAATCATGATGTAGTATATATATTTATATTTACAATGAATATTTATAGTATAAATAATAATTTATATTACCCACTTTTATATATTAATTTACTAAAAGATATTTCCTTTTTTCATTTTTTCCATTAATTTAAGTTAATTAATCTAAATTTTCATTATCACTCCCATGTGACTCAATGTGGTCCCAAAATAGACTCAGAGATTCCCATGGTCGGCCATGACCTATCCATTAAGGTTAGGAAAAGTGTTATGGTAATTTTTAATTATTATAATATTGTTTTATCCTTGAATTACCCTATTTATCTTCAAACGTGGTAAATAAAACTAAAAAATTACTATTCAATAAATACTATTTTCATCTTATTGAACCAAATTTTACTTCTTGAAAACAACCATGCAAGTCGGATTTTAAAAATTCAATTCACAAAAGTGGTAAAATTTCATTTAAATGAAAAAGTCACTTTTTTAACTACCAATAAGTTGTTTCACTATTCATAAAAAATTGATGTTTTTCGGATAAATACCAAAAATTCAGCCTAAAATGTATTTGATATTCCGAATTCAAAAATGATTTCTATTTTAGAAAATTAAAAACATATAAGTGGAATTAATTAATTTTAAAATTAATTCCCATTATCAAAACAAATAGCGTTTTTTTAAGAAATGATAACTATCAAAAGATTGATATTTGTTTATGTCCAATGTCAGAGTAAAATTAATTCCAATTACCAACATTGGATTCAATGGAAAAATATTTTTTAAATTTTATTTTAAAAACAAATAAAAATATAATCTAAAAACATAAATAAATTAGATTAAAAGACACTTTTGAAATAAAATACAATATTTTTCACTATTCATTAAAAAATGAACTTTATCAGAAAAATACAAAAAATTTACCCAAATTATATGTTGATGTCCCCATTCTAAAGAATGATTTTATTTGGTCATATATATTTTATTAATGTGACAAAAACTTGATTTAAAAAGTGTTCACCTTTAAAAGGCGGCAAATTGGCCTTTAAATGTAAATTATGCATAAAATTAGATACATTCATATATTAAGCCTCTAGCTTTTTGTTGGATAAATGTAAATACATTTAACAAACATTTATAATCATATTTTAATTATTTTTGTTCATTCCTTCTAATACAATGGCTAGAAGTTAACTACATTTTAAATAAATAATATTATATTATTGGTGTGCAGCGTATGATTTCAATGAAATGTGTTGTTGTGTATCAAGTACGCTATCGAACATAGAATCCCCTTTAAAGTAAAATTAATATTTAATTAAAAAATATTATTAAATATGAAATATGTCTTATTCATTATTTACCTGGGATGTCACATCCTTCCCCCTTTTATAAATTGCGTCCTCAAAATTTTATTCACTTATCAAAATAAGTGGGGGTATTAATATATCAAATCATTTTCAGATTCACACATTGCTTCTTCAATCATATGGATTTTCCACAAAACTATTACCTAGTGAATTACCTTATTCTGCAACACATTCTCTCTATGGGGAATAATATGGATTGGTTGTTCTTCATAAGAGAGATTCCCATCCAACTGAACTTCCTCTAGGATCAAAAAATGAGATGGATCTGGTATATACTTTTTCAACATCGAAACATGAAAACAATTGTGTACCTAGGACAACCATGGTGGTAATGCCACTCTATACGCAACTGATCCAACTTTTTCAAGAATTTCATAAGGTCCAATGTACCTCAGACTCAAAATTTCCTTCATTCAAAAACTCATCACACTTTTACAAGGAGAACCTTTGAGAAAGACATGATCACCTAACTCAAAAGAGAGAAACATTCTCTGTTGATCTGTATAAATTTTCTGTCTGATCTGAGTTGTTCTCATGTTCTTCTGAATAAACTGATTTTTCTCTGCCATCTCTTCTTCAAATTCTGGTCTCATCAGCTTCATTTCACCTACTTCATCCCAAAAAGCCAGAGTTTGACAAATCCTTCCATATAATGCCTCAAATGGATCCATCTGTATAATGGAATGAATGCTGTTATGATAAGAAAATTAAACCAAAGAAAGATGTTGGTCCCAATGTCCCTAATAATCCATTGAACAAGCATGTAAAATATCCTCCAATGTCAGAATTTTATATTCTGGTTGCCTATATAATTGAGGAAGAAAAGTTATACTAAAATTTAAATTAGTACCCAATGACTTCTGAAGGACTTTCCAAAAGTTTGAAGTGAACCTATGATCAAGAAAAGATAAAGCGGAGAGAGAAACTCCATGCAACCTAACTATCTCTTTAACATACAACAGAACAAATTGATCTGGAGACAAAGTATATCTAATAAGAAGGAAATGAGCATATTTAGTCAATCGATCAACTATAAATCAGATTTCATTATTACCTCAATATGTATTTGGTAATCCCACAACAAAGTCCATGGATATATTTTCCCATTTCCACTCTGGCATTGGTAAAGGCTGATGCATCCCTTTGGGTAACTATCGCTCTGCTTTAACCTACTTACAGGGCAAACACTTCACAGTAAAATCAGAAATATCTCTTTTCATTCAATCACACTAGTAATACAGATAAAGATCTCTATACATCGTAGTACTTATAGGATGAACTAAAAATGGGGAACTATGACCATCACATTACAACTCATTATTCAGCTGTGAATCAAAAGGCACACATAATATCTGTCCAAACCTCAAAACACAATAATTATCATTGTTAAATTCAGGAAACATACCCTTCTGAACAAACTATACCTTTTTATGTAACTCATTATCTTCTGTTTGCGCTTGCTTTATTCTGTTTGATAGAGATGATCTCACTAACACCAGATAAAAAACAGATGAATTTAATGCACTAATAACTTCAATGTCAAATTTTATCAAATCAAAAACCATTGTATCTTGTTCCAAATGTAACATAGTTAATGAATAACTAATTTTTCGACTCAAAGCATCAGCCACTTTATTTTCTTTTTGTGGCTGGTAATGGATAATGCAATCATAATCCTTGATTAATTACAACCAACTCCTCCATCTCATGTTCAATTCTTTCTGAGTGAATATATACTTCAAACTTTTGTGATTAGTATATATATCACACTTCACTCCATACAAATGATGTCTCCAAATTTTTGAATCAAAAACAATATCAACTAATTCCACATCACGTGTAGGGTAATTTAACTCATGAGGTTTCAACGAACATGAATCATAAGAAATTACTTGATCATTCTACATTATAACACTACCCAATCCTTTTAACGAAGCATCACTGTAGATAACAAACTCACCATTTCTGGATGGAAGTGCCAAAACGGGAGCATTCACCAATCTTCTTTTCAATTCCTGAAAACAATCATCACATTCGTCTGCTAAGATGTACTTAACACCTTTTCGAGTTAACTTGGTCAATGGGCTAGATAACTGTGAAAAAATTTCAACAAACCTCTAGTAATAACCTTCCAAAAAAAGAAAACTACGAATCTTGGTTATATTTGTCGGTCTTGGCCATTCTTCAACAACTTATGTTTTTGTAGAATCATCTGTTAATCCATTTTTTGAAACAATGTGACCAAGGAATGAAATTTGTTGTAACCAAAAATCACACTTCCTGAATTTCCCATTTTTTTTATTTTATGGTTTGAAAGAAAACCATTAAATGAATTTCATGTTCTTATTTACTTAAACAATAAACCAATATATCATCAATAAGCACAACCAACATTTATGACCTGATTCAACAGAGCCATCACATTAACAAACTCTTCATTTTGTTTCTCACCATCTCAAGTTACTGATTCGGAAGGTCATTCTCTTATGTATGCCTTCCCAGAAAAGCTTCTCTATTTCCTTTACGAAATAGCATTCTTAACACAGAAATATCTTAGATAAAGAAAAATAGTAATATGTAAACTCTATATGATTTCAATATTAACAAAAATTACTTTATGGATATTAATTTAACAATACACTAACTCCAAATGTTGTCAAAACTGACCTCTAATACCATCAATATGCAACCCGACCATAAACCTTACATAATATTGAATTAAATGAATAATTTACATTGAGGATATTTTCAGGTTTAGTGTTTTAGGTAGATAGGCCATTACTAATACATTTTCAAATATTACAAAGTATACACTTATACTCAGTTTCCATTTTTTTTACAAATGATGAACACTTTAAAAAAAGACTCATGTCTAGTAACATGTTTTGGACGTCATGACTTTTCCTTGATCCCATCCTATTCCCTATTCTACTTTATGTCCTGTGGAAAACATTTCAAAACATTGGATGATATGAAAAAGATCAATAAGGTATACACAATGAAGGAAAACTATTAGTTTTTCAAAATAATAAGTAAACCATGAATAATTTAACATAAGTAATAATTTTCACCTTTATGAAGTAGTAAATACTCTTAACTGAATAAAAGACAATTATATAGACTTTTGTAAGAAAAATATTACCATAAAACCCATATAAACATCACATAACATATAAAGGTAACATGGGACATAAACATACTTAAATGGAATAACCATATGGTCAATATCACACATATCCCTAAATGGAATAGCCATACGGTCGAATTCCATACCCAATGAAGTGGAGGTTATAACGTCACCACCCATCATGTTATTCATGGCACCACCCGTCATTTGGTTTATCACATAACCACCCATCAAATGTACATGCACTAATATAAAATCAAAACACATACAGAAAATATAAAAGAACAAAAACATTTCCAAATTTCAATCAAAATATATTACTTAAATATATTGGTATAACAAATAATTTATCAAAACCATTTTAAATACAAAAATACAAAAATGAGTATATGTTATTTATTTTCTTTTAAAAACAATACGACTTGTTGAGGAAGCCAACGATCAA
This sequence comes from Viscum album, assembly GCA_963277665.1. Classification (NCBI taxonomy): domain Eukaryota; kingdom Viridiplantae; phylum Streptophyta; class Magnoliopsida; order Santalales; family Viscaceae; genus Viscum; species Viscum album. Next base: position 665,491,214 of record OY728165.1, on the reverse strand, counting down.
GTAATACTCGTGGCGGTGGAAAAGGTCATTGTCACCACTATTGTTAAAAAAACAATCATTTTTTTCATTAAGTAAAATTATTTATAGAAAAATATTCCCTTTTAACTGTCAGGGGTGTTTATACAGTGTATTAAAGAATGTTGTGTATTAAAACAAAATATCCCTCAATGAAAGGAGATTGATACGATGTCCCTTGCCTCATGCCCGACTTGACTCCATCATTCTTTAATAACCTAAATAATAAACTAAAGTTAATTTCTACTTGGTTAAGAATATTTTTCAATTATATTATACCTTTTATATAAGTTAATACCATGTTATAAACATTCTCTAATCATTTAAGTTAATAGTGTTTGTTTTTTTGATATTTGGTACTTGAGTAAAAAATGGACTTCTTATAATTACATGTTGTTCATAATGTCTATAGTACATTATATCCATAATGGAATTCATGATTTAGATATCATATACATCATATATATCATGTATATACATGCATATATAATATTACTTAACATTTAGAGGTATTAAATGAAATGCACCGTTCATGGATATGGTAAGCCGTACGTACGCATGAACGCTACTTTCATTTCTATTTTTTATTTTAATTGAAAAAAACATAGTTATACATTGGTATATTATAATTCCAGTATAATATCATATATAATATCATTAACTCCATCCTTTATACATCCCAATAAGGTAATAACGAATCACATCACTTTGAGGTGGCAGTAGTCCGCACTTCCTCAAATGAGATTATCTTATTTACCCACTATGAAAAACATAAAGGCATGATATATTTGGGAAGTAAAGAAGCATAAATAAGTAATAAACATAATATATATAATATATAAATAAAGTTCCATTATAATGGCCACCATGAGTGGCAGTTGGATAAATTTGATCAATCATCGTTTCGTGAGGCGTTGGTTTTCTATCCATAGAAACATTGTGTTAATCATCCATTAGATGGAGGTGTGTGTAATTTTAGTTAGAATAATTCTAATAAAACATCCTAGTATATTTTTTATACTGTTTTTGTTATAAAATAAAGTAATAAAAATACTTTAGGGTTGGACAAGTAAAATAAAAGTAAACAATTTAAGAGAAACTATTACCTTTAATTTGGGTAACTCCCTTTGGTTTGAACCAATGGACTTCTTGAAGTGACTTCTTGCCTAAGCTAAGGATTTTATGAGTAGTATAGGGATTGAGGTAGATTAATTGGGAAGATTTTGGTTGAGCTAAATGGCTAGAGAAGTGTGATGAATTGGTTAGAAGTGGTCTCTTTTTATAAGGGAGAGGAGCGACTCTTTAAGAATGTGTGAAAATATTATTTTATTATATAATGATATTCTGTTTATAATGGTCCAAAAATAATTATAGAAAAAGATATGATGACTCATGGTGGAAATTAAATTATCCAATATAAATTATACAGTATTTGGATAATATTGTAATTATTATAATCTTATTAATTTAAATCTTTTATTAATGTGGTTAATATTGCATCATTGTTGTGTCATAAATAATATAATTTAATTGATGTCTAAAAATTATAAACAAAATATCATGATGTATTAAATCTTATTTTCTTTCTAGTGAATATTTATAGTCGAAAAAATAATTTATATAAAACCTTCTGAAAATTTATTTACTAAAAGATATTTCCTTTTATCATTTTTTCCTTTACTTTAAGTTAATTAATATAAATTAACATTATCACTCCCAAGTGGCTCAAAGGGGTCCCAAAATCGTCCCAATGATTCCCATGGTCGGCCATGACTCATAAAATAAGTTTGGGACAAGTGTTATGATAATTTGGAATTATTATAATATTCTTTTAACCTTGAATTACCCTATTTACCTTTAACCGAGGAAAATAAAAGTCAAAAGGTAATATTCACCAAAAATTATTTTCATCATATTAAACCACATTTTAATTCTTTATAACAACCATATATGTCTTATTTTTGAAATTCAATTCACAGAAGTGGTAAATTTTCATTTAAATGAAAAAGTCAGTATTTTAACTACCACTAAGTGGTTTCAGTATTCATCAAAATTGATGTTTTTCAGAAAAATACCATAGATTCAGCCTAAGTTATATTTGATATTCTGAATTGAAAAATGATGTCTATTTTTCGAAATTCAAAACTTAGAAGTGGAATTAATTAATTTTAATATTAATTCCTTCTATCAAAACAAATAGCGTGTTTTGAATAAACAATAACTATCAAAAGATTGATACATGTTTATTTCCATTTTCAAAGTGAAATTAATTATGATGACCAACATATGATTAAGTGGTAAAAATATATTATAATTTTAATTTAAAACCAACTAAAAAGATAATTTATCCATATAAATAAATTATATTAAAAGTCACTTTTTATTTAAAATACTATATTTTTTACTATTCATTAAAAAATGAACTTTATTGGAAAAATCCCAAAAAATTACCCAACATAAATTTTGATGTCCTCATTATAAAGAAGGATTTTATTTGGTCGTATAGAATTTATTAATGTGTCCAAAACTATATTTAAAAATGTTTCATCATTAAAATGCGGTAAATCATCCATTAATTGTAAATTATGATTAAAATTAGATTCATTCATATTTTAAGCCTCTTAATGTTTATTGGATAAATGTAAATACATTTAACAAACATGTATAATGATATTGTAGTTATTTTTGTTCATTCACTCCAATACAATGTCTTGGAGTTAACTACCATTTTAAATAATAATATCATATTATTAGTGTGCAACCTAAGATTTCAATGAAACCCGTTGTTGCGTATCACGTACGCTATCAAACATAGAAACCCCTTTAAAGTAAAATTATTATTTAATTCACAAAAATTTATAAATATTAAATATTTTTTATTCTTTATTTTCCTGGGATTTTACATATATAGACCTTTATTTTTAGGAAATATTATCATAATATTGTTCCTTTTGAATCCTTATTATCTGATAATGTATTTTGAAACTTTATAGTAACAAAATGTTACTAAAAATCATTTAATTTTAGTTATTTTCATTAAATGTTTGAATTGATGAATAAAAGATGATATTACAATAAAAGAGGTTTCATAAGATATCATAAATGATTTTCCATGACGATGTAGGTTATAAATCTAAGAACATGGTAACTAAATATGATTAAGAATGTGGAAACCCATATAAATATTTTTTTGTTATAAAATTGACAGTAGATTGGATTTTTTTAATTTTTTTAATAGTTAGTTCATGATTTATTATTTTAATTTGGATTATGAGAAATGAATAATTTCACGGATATGGGGTTGGAATTTAAATGGGTCAGGATTTTTGGTATAGTTGTGTTGGTTATTATTGAAAATGGTTTGGGGTTACCCTACAACTGAATTTCGATAATATATGTAGTTCATGAGTTGAGGATTAATTGTCATGTAGTGAATGTGGTCATTCAGGGGGTGTATCCCACAACCAAGAAGATTTATTGGCACACAACATGTTACTATGCATGAAGTTGGAATGGTTGAGGGAGGACCCCATTGCATCGAGTAATTCCAAATGTTTTTTAGGTGATAGGACATTACAAATTTTATCTCATGGTTCATACCATGAATGGTTCCTTAGTGGAAAATTTTAGATAGGTAATTTTCAATTAATCCATAGCCATATAAATTCATGTTTAATTGGAAATTGATCTAATGGAAATAATATGACATATCCTTCTCCGCATTTTCAATATATTAACCTCACATGAAATTTTATTTGTGTGGATTAATTATTGTTGTGATTTTATGTTATGCTCTACTCTGCCTCTATTAAATTTTTTGTTCCCTTAATAATGTCTAAATATAGTTGTTTTCTATTATGTATTATGGTGATTTTTTCATGTAAAAAAATTGAAATTGTTTGATCGGGATGTATATTCCATATGTAGTGGCTATAGGATAAGTTAGATGGATCGATGCCTACAGTTTTAGGGAGATTCTAATGCGATACTGATGCATGGAGAGTTTTCAATAAAAATGCCAATATATAATTATTAAAAAACTAATTTATAATTTATTTAGTTATATTATTATGTATTTTAAAATTATATTGAAGCATGAGGGGTGGAATGAGAATGGATGGGAATGGATGAAGATAATATGATCTTGGAGGGGATCTATATTCTCTTCTAGGTGTAGATGGTCCCTTTAATATAAATTAACATGAATTATTATAAATTATATCAGATTTTTTTCATGTTAACATTGAATTTGAAGTGGTATGAGGACTTAGGGTATATATAGTAGATGAGATATAATTGAATATGGAATTTCAGTCATTGAATAAGTTAACAATATAACTTATGTGAATCAATATTTCATATAAACTATCCCTCCAATGGATGAGTATTTTTGATGACTAAATGTGAGTACATGGATATGACTTTTGGATAGAATATAGTTTTTTGGAAGCCTATATTGGGTTCCTATGTGATATGATTTATGGGAAGGTTGAGATAAATCATACTCTCGAGACTAATTTGAGACATATTCATTAAGGTAAATTTATGCGCAGTGACTGATTTAATTAATATGAGTAATTATAGAATATATATTATATTAAAGAGAGGGTTTATCTCAGAGTGGTAGCTTGATTGTTTTACTTTTTGTGATTTGTGGAAAGAATAATGTGTGCTTTTATAGTTTTAGATTATGACACGGCATGGTTTTTTCAATGGCTAAGAGTGGGGTGGTCCATAGTGAGTTGGCATATAGATTGAGATGTTATTATAATAAATATTAGAACATTAATTTAGAGACTTGGGTTATGATGATATATAATGGATATTTATAAAATTTGTGATGATAAAGATGGGTTCATATCATTGAGAAGAGACTGTGAATGGTATGGGGGACTTAATGGATTCTGTCACTTACTAGCTTGAGTAACCTCATAACCCGATAACTGATCCAGCCTTGAAGTAGCCCGATGCACATTCTTGATCCCCACGGGTTAAAGAATATCACCTAGAATCATTAAATATACAAGTGGGAACAATTTTTCCACATGAATGATGAAGAAAAATATATCAGGGACGTATGCATAACAAATGAAACTCCACTAAGTGTTATGTACCAAAATACAACATGGAATAAAAAGTCCAAATCGTTACATCCCTTATATGAAAATATGGAAAAACAACCCTGGTCCTGGAGGACACAAGTAACCAATACCAAGTTTCAAGAGATATATCCCCTCTAAGTGATCATTTCCCATTTCTCAATCATAGATGAAGGATGTTTGTAAACACGTTAAGGCAAAAGTAGGTTGTGAGAAAAAAAAGCCCAGTAGGGTATCACTATGTATTCCCTCACAGATGAAAAAATATACTATCCAAGAATGTGAATTAAATTTTAAATGATTAATATGTTTGACATTTTAAAGTATAATTAAGAAAATCATGCTAAAAATTTCAAATGATGGAAATAAGTATTTTAGGCATTGTTTTTTTAAATGATGTTATATTTCTACACCATTGGCTTAAAAACAGTTACATAATATTGTTTATGTAAATTCAGATGGCATGTAGAGTAGTTTAAAACATTTCCTTACATTTATATCTCAAATATAAATAACAAGAGAGAAAAATGGTCATATGTCCAATATGTACAATAATATTGTTAGGTATAGGACTATGCATTCTATAAGTGAAATCAACCAAATGTGTATACAAAATTCCCAATGAAAAAGGCTAAAGGAGACTTGTCACCAACCTGTCGGAGATGTTACCCGCATCATGTATGTTTTATAATGTTGTGATACTATAGAGTGTGTCCAAATATCTCACTAACTACTTAAGGATTTCATGTTCTCTTACATAACAAATTATGGAAAATTTATTTTTAGACTTCTTAAAAATACAAATAAATCCCATTATTTCATTTCCATGCCAATTATCCATTAAAAACCAAAATGGTTTTTAATAAAAAAACATGCCTCTTTTTCAAGATAAAACCAATGGGTCATTATCAAAATATTTTAATCCATTTTTTACATGTTTTAAATCCACTCAATAAAAAATCCATAATTTCACAATTTCTTCACACAATTAATTTTAACAATTTAATTTAAAATGATTTCATCAAATCACCAATTTAAATTTCAAAAATAAAATCCTCAATTGAAATAAATATGACAATTCATGTTAAATCAATTTTTTTTGAAAATTTGGAATGATTCACCTACCGAAGGTCATTGATGTCAGCGGAAATAATTATCCACCCTATTTGGTCCAATACCCCTCTATGTGACTGAATTAACATAAGCATTGACACACAAATGTTTGAAGTTTTACAAGGGTTCCTAGAAACAGTACCAGTAAATTTTTTTCATTATAAAATATCATTTTCTTTGACTGTTTCTCTCCTATAAATTATTTTCGAAATATTGATTATAATATGACAAGCACTAAAATTTTATCTCCCTTGGATAATTTCCAATATAAAATTTTATAATTATAATAATTATCCTTTTATAATTAATGTATTTTTTTTTAATTTACATTATCTTTTCATGTAATAATTACCTTATGATTATCGTTTAATAAAATTGAGTAATTATATTTTAATTTGTATTCCAAAAAATCACCATTTCTTAATTATCATGTGATATTTCATTATAATTATCGGTTGATATTTATTTACAATTTTTCATTCAATTTTAAAAATAAACATGTCCTTGTCTCATGAAAAATAAAATTAAATATCATTTTAATAATTTTAAAAATATTCCTTTGATAATATCGATGTTATCCTCTGATAATTATATAAATTTTCCTTTGATAATTTTTTTTATTTACATTAATGGAATTATTATAATTATACATTATTTTAAGTGAAATATTTTCTCCAAATAAATTATGGATGTAATTACCTTTTTAGAATTATTTATAATTAACATAGTTAATTATTCACATATTTATAAGCAATATTGAGAAATGAAATTTTTATAATAATTATTTCAAAATCTACATAATTAATCATTTGTAATTTTAGTTTCATCAAATTTTTATTCAACATCTTTTTTGTGAGTATTAATGGATAATTTTTGTAATTATCATTTTTATAATTTGTTTATAAATTACCCTTGATAAATATAGTTTTTATCATTTATTTTATATTAGACCATTTTTCATGATTTTATGATGAAATATTAAAATAAATAAATAAAACAAATAAATAAAACCTATCTTTGTCATGTCTTGTGTAGTGAAATTGCGCAGCATAGGGATCTGAATCTGATGAAGGAAGAATGAGGTTCCCCTTAACCGTTTATACCAAAGGAACACCTGAGGTCATTCTCACTCGAGTATTTTCACCACAAACAACAATTATTTGTACGGTTATAAGAAAAAACCCTAGTGGCATGTTATGAAATTCATGAATTTAAAAACCATATTTCAAAATGTTATTAATTCTAAATATTAATATGGAGTTGTTGATTTCAACATAAAAAGTCGTTACTAATTTTTAATCGATTAAAAATACCTAAAACTGATGGTTTCAAAATAACTGGTTTTCATCAATAGAGGAAGCAGATTTAAACAGGGTTCCAACATAGTTTTTGGGAAGATGAAAAGTAAATTATTCTATTAAAAATGTCATTATAAAATAAAAAAATTATTTAACATAAAAATAAAATTACAACAAACATCTGTTGCATGTAAATGTTAGGAACTGATTATGGTAATTACCACATTCTAGTCACAAATGTAGTCTCATATATCTAAAATGATCCATTGTTTGATATATAATAATGATTTATTAATTTAAAATTTTATTAAATAAATATTAAAAATAAAAAGCATTATTTTTGTTTTCGAGGCATCCAAATGCCCAACGCTAACAAATGTTATACCTTGCCTAGGGTAAACCCCTGCATTATTGACCCATTGGTGGTCTTATATTTTTCAAATTATGTACCTCTTGAGATATATTTAATTATTTTAAGTAAATAATATATTAAATAATATTTAATAACTTTATCTGAAGAGAAAGGAGTCTAAAATTCCAACGTATTCAAATGTTATACCTCTCTTATGGTAAAAACCCAATTTTAGAAATAATAATATGCTCTGATTTTTCATATGATTGACCGTTTTGGAGTCTTGAAGTTAGTTTGAATAAATTAATAATTATTAAAAAAGATTGAATATTTTTATTTCTTCCAAACCGAGACATTGAAAACCTCAGAAACTCATTCTTACTTAGTTTTTAACTCCAAAAATATTTATTTTAATAGCCTAAATTATTAATTTGGAATTTTACTCTTCTATAATTTGTTTAACAGAAACACAACTTTTCAATGATAAAAATTTTCTCCCCATATTATTTTATTAATTTAAGACATGTGTTTTATGATTACCTTAAACAATAACTCGTTGTTACAACCTCACCACCATTGGAACTTTCTGTCCCCAGAAAGCCTACAAAAAATCCTCCATGTCAAGAAGATGAGGCCACTGTTGTCTCATTATTGCCTCTATTTTCCACATCTCATGAAAATTATAACCATTCCGGAATTGTACACAGACTAGGCATATCTTCCTCAAATTAAGTAACTTTGTCTCATAATATAAAAACTAGACTCATCATTCACTCACAAAAAAATCTAGTTCAATCATAAGATCCATGTAGCTCAAAATGTGAGACGAATCAGAGGGATACATTCGTAGCTTCGATACATGGAACATTTTATATATCGACATCACCAATATTGGTAGATCTATGTGCTATGCTACTTTCCCAACATGATCAACAACCTTGAAATGTCCCACAAAATAATGAACAAGCATCCCTTTCCTTCCAAGCCATCAATGACCAAATTGTGGTGAATACATCAAGAAAATAGGGTCACCAACTATGAACTCCAATGGTCTACAATAGCGATCATCATAGGAATTGAACCAGATCTATGATGTAAACATTTTCAAAAAAACCCAGACGATGATAGATGTCGTCTCTTGGACCAAATATGGTTCATCCAAGGAACATTCACCAATCCGTAACCAACACAATGGTGATTTTCAAGGATGGTCATGAAATGACACAAAAGTATCCATTATAAACATGGAATGATAAATTTTGTTATATAAAACTCAACTAGCCCCAAATGATAAACTAAGCCCCACCATAATTGAGAAAACAGGCGCAATTCATATCCTCGAGTATCAGTATAGTTTTGTATATCTGGCCATCTTACAGTGGAAGATAGTTCATGCCCATACTATCCTGAGATCCCAGTGCATCCAAATAGCCTCCAAAAATGTGAGAAGTAGTCTAAAGATCCCTATCCAAGATGATTGAATATTGAACTCTGTTCAAACGAACAATTTCATTGATATAGATATTTTTAAACTCCAAAACATTGATTATATCTAAAATGGATATAATGTGAGTCTACTTGATAATCATGTCGATCATAACCCATATCACGTTCTCTACCCATTGGGTTCGAGGTATCCCAAAAACAATGTCTATAGTTATTTCACCCAAATTCCATTTAGGGACTGAAATTTGTTTAAGCAAGCCAATAGGTTTCTGGTGCTATGATTTCATATACTGTCATATATAGATAAGGGATACAAACTCAGCAGTGTTGTATCACATACTTGGAAACTTGAACTACCAGTGTATATCATATAACATATTTGTGTTTCAACGGAGCACAACCCATTGGGAGTTAATGAAATACATCATCACAGCCTTCCATGCCACTAAATTCACTACATAATGGTTTTGATAACATAGAACACCCTATTTGTAAAATGACCACTGGGTGTTGGTCTCCCCACCATATAGAGACTCCCTAATGTAATGGAATTAATAATCATGATTTTGTTCTTATAGATGCAACTCAAATGAGTAGATATAAACTGTATAATGTCTAATTAAACCATACCCCCTTAATATGAACTCTAATAGTATACATAGAAAAAAGAGACATCAAAATGAACTCTTCCAATGATTTATTCAAATCATGTGGTAGAAGATTCCTACATAACAAATATGCAATGACATTACCATTCCCAGGGGTATAAGAAAAGTCAATGTCAAAATATTGCAGGTAATCCACACAATGCATTTGGTGGAGATTCAACTCATTTAGAGAGAATATACAACTCATGATCTTGTGGTTTGAATACATAGAATACCTTTCTGCATAATGGTAATGTCTCCAACACTTACATGTGTGCATTATTGATTCATGTTCAATGTTGGGGGAAGAATAGTTCTTCTCATGAGTCTTAATATGATGTGATCTATACGAAACAACGTGATAAATTTTCAAAAGGACTCATCCCAAACATAAACCTGATGTATCACAGAAGACCACATATACTTTCCTAGCCTTAGGAATAGTTAACACTGGCGCAATAGTCAAATGAAGCTTTATCCCAACCTATTAAATATGAGAATTTTCATTCCATAAATACATACCTTTTGTTTGAGTTAGAACAACCATCAGACAAGATAACTTTGAGATGTTCGTAATTTATTGGTGATAATATCCTACTAGTCCCAAGAAGCTCCAAATCTCAAAAACATTCCTTCATTTTTCCCAGTAATAACATTCTTCTCCTTCTTAGGATCAACTGATATTCCTTGTTATGACATCACATGCCCAAATAATTACCCTTCCAAAATCCATATATCATACATTGGAAGCTTATCACAAAGGTAGTTTTTTCTTATTTCATAAGGAACTATACTCAAATGATACTCATGATCCTCCTTAGACATGGTGTAGACAAAACATTCATCAACAATGACCACCAAAAAGGTGTCCAGATACTCATGGACAATATGGTTTATCAAATACATGAAAACTACAAGAAACATTATTAGGATGAAGGGCACAAAAAGTTACTCATAATGGACATACCTACTATGAGAAGTAGTATCCTGAATGCCATATTCTTTTGTCCTATACTTATGGTAACAAGATTGATGATAAATTATATCGAACAGATTATCGGCATTCAACTTCTCAAAAAAAAACATAAATTCATGGAAATTAATATTTTTCTTTTATCATAACTCGATTGAGCAATCGATAATCAACACATTTTTTAAGAGAACCATCAGCATTCTGGCGAATAGATTAGACACTGCCCAAGGTGGTACAATCAGTCATATATACCCTTTCTCAAGAATATTGCCTAACATGGAATTTAGTTATTTTGGTTTATATGGATCCTTTTAGTATGAGGGAATAGAAACCGGTTGTGTACCATGCATTATGTCAATTGAAAAATCAACCTCCATTACCCGTAGAAAACTAGAGAAGACTGAAAAAAACACGTCGGGAATCATAGCGATGACTGGAGGAAGATCAGCGCACATTGAATCCGTCTCTATTAAAAAATCTAACACATATATAACTTCCCCCTACACCTGATAACAGGGTTCACCTATGATCAACCTAGGATCCCATTATCCATGAAATGTAAGAGGAAAAAAATGATATAGTATGGTAGAATAGACCAATATTACAATCGATCCATGATTTATTCGAAATGATCCAATCCACTTGATTGTGACATCAGGTGATTTCATGTCAAGAACAAAAAAACTCCAAGCATGCTTGACATCTGATAGAGTGGAGACATAAGTAGGACTGCAGAGACCATGATCTCTCTTTTAACCAAGGGTGTAGTAAAATACATTACTTAGGATTAATGATTCATAGTTAAATTAAGTATATTGACAAAATGAGTTAAAATAAATGAGTGAGATACACTAGTATCAAATCGATTTTTCACTAAAGATGAAGCTACAGTAATTCTACCATTCAGAGCTGCAGGACCTATGTCTTCTACATCTGGAAAATTATACACTACGCGAAGAAGCTTCATACCAAATGAAAGTGGCTAGAACCCTTTTTTATGTGAATCGTTTGATTTCCCCATAGTTTTTAGAGGTAATTATGATCATGTACCACTACGTGGAGTATAGATGTTATGGCACAATCCTTGTATGTTCTGTAAACATCCAAATGAGCTAAGTTCTTGGGTACCTTAGTAAACACCCTATTAGAATTTCCTTTATTTCCACACTAATATAAAGTCATTGAACGCCATCCTTATGCTATAGGAGGTCTGTAATGAATTTATTGGTGAGAACGACCATGAAAATCATCACGCTTCTGTTTTCATTCAAAGGAACCAATGATATCACTTGGAGGAAATGGAAATCCCTTCAACCCTGACATTCCATCCAGGTCTATCTCAATGATCATCTATATATCCAAAACATCCACATAAGTGGGAGGATTCAGTACATAAACCTGAGATTGGAAATCTAATCGAAGTTCCAACTCGAATCGTCAAGCCTTCATCTTTCCATTAGATACAATTTAAGACAAAATTGTACCAAATTATTAAAGAGATTTGAGTACTCATTCATTGATTTATTGGCCTTCTCATCCTTGAAAAACTCTACAGCCATATACAACACCATTTATTACGGATAGAAATAGTATGTGAAAAGAACCATGATATATTTTCACTCTAAACCCTCATGTTTCCTATCCATCACCATCATGTCCCACCATATCATACTCAGTCCTTCCAACATGACTGTGGAACAGTTCCACATGATCATATCAGGCATGTACAATATTCCAAATTGATGTAAAATATTCCTCAATCATTCCCCAACATGTTGAGGGACATAAGATCCTCTGAAAACCGGTGTCTTGTGGTGTAGGCACTCTAGAGAATAATTTCAGAGAACATACCTACGAGGATCCATAGTTGAATCCTAAATGGGATCTAGAGGTGTTGCTTGTCCCAGAGCATGGACAATGAGAACAATCACTTCATAAATACTTAGATCCACAACAAGGCTTGATTACTATAATTAAAAAGTAGAATGTTACTGGATCCAATTCCCATGTCATCTCAGATTCATGATGCTACAAAACATTAGAAAATAAAAAAGGATAAATTATATTAACAAAAGAATTGATTAACCAGGAAAAATATTCTTAATAGAAGGGATAATCAAGATTTGGATACCAATTTATCCAAATCAAAATAGTGTAAAATAGGATCTAATCCAAAAGTCTTCAATTCTATAACCACCCATGTGACATAAGGATCCTTGTGCAGAGATCTGTCAAGGAACTCAAATGCAACTACCTCATAAGACCCAAAAATATTTCAAAAAAGCACCCTGACTTCAAGGAATGAAGTTTAGCCTTTTTATCTACCCCTTTGTCAAGATCCAGGATGGGTACCTATGTAAACCCAATAACTGAGCTGACCCTAACATAGCCCGAAGGGTGTATCTGATCCCCATGGGTCGACGACTTGCACCAGACAACATACAATATACCAGTGATAATGATTTTGTCACAAGAATGCAGAAGGAAAAGAAAACATGGCAGTATGTATAAAAAAGAAACATCACTGCGAGTGAAGTACCAGAATACCACAAAGCATAAAAATCACAATGCATTACAACCCAAATATGAAAACAGGGAAATACAACATAATTCATATATAACACCACACACAAAGACTGGTGGCCAATAGCTTGATCCATCACCAAGTGATCATTTCCCGTGCTCAAATATGGATGAAGGAAGTCGAAAAACAGTAGATGACAAATGTAGGGTGTGAGCTAAAAAGTGTAGTGGGGTCTCACTAATGATACTATAAAAGATTCCAATAATATATTATCAAATATAGAGAAATCAATTTTAAAAGATCAACATGTTTGACATTTTAAATCATAATTAATAAAATAATTCTACAAATTTTAAATGATGGAAATAAAATTTTTAAGAAACTATTTTTTAAAAATGTTGTAATATTTCTACAACAATGGATTTAATAAAAATTTCTACATAAAATTGTTTTTGTAAATTCATAATTCCTGTAATGATATTTAAAACAATGAAATACATTTATATATCAAATATAAATAATAATCAATAAACATGGTCATCTTTCAAATACGTAAGATAATGATTCTAGCCATAAGGCTCGGCTCTCTCTATGTGATCTCAGCAACATGTTTATACACACTTCCCGATGATTCTGGACAAAGGTGACTCGTCACCAACCCATCAGGGATTTGACAGGTTACATGAATATTTTAGAACATTGTAAGAGACTATAGTGTGTCCAAATAACTCACTAACAACCAATGAATGACATGTTATCTTACATAAACATGTATTGGAAATTTATTTTAAGAATTATTAAAAATAGAATTACATCCCATTCTTTCATTTCCATGACATTTTGTTATTTAAACCAAAAATAGGTTTAAATAAAAAACATGCCTCTTGTTCAAGTTAAAACCAATGGTTTTTTATCAAAACATTTAATTCAATTTTTACATGTTTTAAATCCACTTAATACGAACTCGATCATTTCACGAATCATTCACACAATTAAATTCAAAAATTTAATTGAAAATGTTGCCATCAAAACTGCAATTTATATTCAACTATTTAAATCCAAAATTTAAATAAATTATACAATTCAAGGTTAATCATATTTATTCACTAATATGGATGGTACAACCTAACTCAAGATAATTAATGTTAGTGATAATGATTAAGCACCATATGCAGGTCAATACACCTCAACATGACTGATGAATTGTAGGCATTAACACACCAATGTTTGACGTTTGTCAATGGTTCCAAGATCCAATACCAGCTATTTTATTTCAAAATAAAATATCATATGAAATGACAGTTTCTCTCTCGTGAATTATTTTCCAATTATGGATTCAAATATTATAGGAAAAAATATATTATCTCCCATTGATAATTTTCAAATTACCATTTTATAATTATAATAATTATCATTTGAAAATTAATGAAATTATAGTATTATAATTTATATATTCTTGTCATGTGATAATTATCATATAATTATCTTTTAATAAATGTTATTAATTATATTATAATGTTTATTTTTTAAAAATTATCATTTCTTAATTTTCCAGTGATAATTTTTTGTAATTGACTCTTGATAATTATTTAAAATGATTCATTCAATTTTACACAAAACAATTTATTTTCCATAGATAATCCAAATCTATTATACTATTAATAATATTAATAATTATCCATTTCTAATCTCAAGGATATATTCAGATAACTATATTAATTATCCTTTGATATTTTTTTACAAATTATCTTTTGATAAATTTTTACATTTATCTTATCTTTTACCACAATTATGTTATAAATATATATTATGGATGTAATTATCATCAGATAATTTTATTTATTTATCGTAGTTAATTATTCACATATTTAAATACAATTTTTTGAAACAACATGTTAATAATATTTTTTGGATATTCAATATAATTATTCATTTTTATTTTGTGTCTCATCAAACTAATATTCAACCAATTTTTTGGTAAGTATCATTTATTAATTCGGTTAATTATCCTATTCATAATTTGTTTATAAATAACCCATGATAAATCTATTTTTTATCATTTATTTGAAATTCAACCATTTTTGTGATTTTTTAATGGAAGAATAAAATATAAAAATAAATCAAAAAATAAAACCTACATTCTTCATGTCATGTGTAGGGAATTCGTGCACCACCGGTATCTGAATCTAAAGAAGTAAAAATGAGGTTCTCCATCGCCGTTAATTACCAAAGAACACCTGAGGTCATTCGTAGTCGACTATATTCAAACCAAAAAAATAATGAAAAGTTTGTTTATAAGGAAAACCCCATGTGGCATGTTCTTAAATTCATGAATTTAAAAACCTGATTTAAAACTGTTATTCATTATAGAAATTAATTGAGAGTTTTTGATTTCCACTAAAAAGGTGTTATTTATTTTTAATTGATTCAAAACACATTAAAATGGATGTTTCAAAACCTTTTAATTTCATCAATGGAGGATGCGGTGTTAAAAAAAGATATCCAATGTGGTTTTTGCGAAGATGAATAGTGAATAATTTGATTTAAATTCAGATCATTAAATCAAAAAATTATTTATTTAAATTATAAATTAAATGGCATCAAATGCCTACTGCACGTGAATTTTGTGATCCAGCTAGGGTAAACACCCCATTCTAGAAACAAAGGTTGTCTCGGATTTTTTTATAGGAATCACCATTTGAATTTTATTATTGATTTATTAATTAAAAATATAAATAAAAAAAGAATTAAAATATAAAGGGTTATATTAGAAATACAAGAATCCAAACACCCAATGCTAACTAATGTTATACTGTTCCATGGTTACACCCCTCATTCCAGACATATCGATGGTCTAAGACAATCCATACAATGCACATTTTGGGAGATATTTAAATACTTTTAAAAAATAATATATTAAATATTATTTAATAAATGTATCTCATAAGTGTGGCATCCAAATATCTAGTACATTCAATTATTATACCCCTCCTTGGGTAAACACCACATTTTTGAGATAACTGTGTGATTTGATTTCTCATATGATGAATCATGTTGGTGTTATTGATTTTTTTTGAATAATAATCCAATTCATAAAAAAATATAATTAGTATTTTTAATCCATCCCCAACGAGGATATCTAGACCTCATAAACACATTCTTACTCACTGTTTAACATGAAAAATATTCAATTGAATTTTCTGAAGTATTAAACGAGCGTTTTACTATTCCACGATGTGTATATAAAAACCAAAACATTTCATGGATAAGAATTTCCCCACTTAAGATTTTAATAATTTAAAGCATGTGGGTTTAAGAATACCTAAAATATTAATGACAGGTTAATGATTCCCTTATGGGTGAGGGGAGATGCATATTGAGGAGGGGATATATAACGATGGACTAGAAAATAAGATTAGTCAGTGAGATATGCTATGGGTTGGGGACTCTGTTTTTCATTACATGTGTAGGTCTGTGTTCGATATCGTGAAAGGTGATTAATTTATGTGTTGTTGATGGGAAATGTTGGAAGAAACCATGTTTTATATGATATTCATATCATTTTTTGGTTTCATTTTTTGGACCTAATATGAATTCGAATTGATGTTATGAATGAAACGAGGGTGTAAGATGATATTTCAAATCTTAAATACCATTATTTGAAGAAAACTATTTGTCTTAATTGTTAGGGTCAATTGTGGTTCCCACTTAGAATAAGTAGTGTTATATATGGGGTGTGTTTTGATGCTCAACATAGGGTGAATGGTTTTCCCATTCCATGAGATCTATGACACACACTTGTGTCTTTTATATAGAGTTTTTGACAAATAGAAAATGAATATATGGTGAATGGTTTATCTTACCATGTTCTATGACTATGCACGAGAGTTATTGATGTAGAAAGGGGTACAAGGATGTTGTTTAGTCTGGATAACCATTTTAAGAACCATGTACTCTAGTTTTTAAAGGGGAAATGTATATTTTTACTCCACATTTGACTCAAATACATTCATTATTTATACCTCATCAGATAGAGAAATAATCACTTTTCTCTAATTAAAGATCCAATAATCAGATTTGGATTAGTTTCACCATCTAATGTCTGATTCTTGAAATGATCATCTAGTTGGATGCATGACTGGGAGTTCTCTATTCCTCATTCACCTTTCTCAGTTTTATTTGCCAATATAAAAATTATTTTGGTGTAATCTCTTTTTCAATTATTTTAGCAAGTTAATCAGTTATTCAATATTCTTTTGATCTGAACCAAATTAGAGGTTGATATTGGATTATTAATCCTATAAGGTAATATGGTATGTGGTCTATTTCTTTTCCATAAAATTTTCGTTATTTATAAATTTTTTTGCTGTACTACATGTTGGACATTTTTGGAAATGTTTTCTAAATTAATTAAACATTGAGTGAAAAGATAAATTAATGTCCATATGCTGTGAATCACATATATGTGGTTGGAGGATGTCGACCCGAACCTAAACTTCCCATGGGGTGGGTTTTTCCCATTCATCATGATTATTCCAACCTTGGGGTGTGTTGAGATCACTTTTTAATAAATATAATTTAATAATGTAATTATTTGAATTATTAAATGTTGAAATCTCATTATATCACCATATCATATGTATATGAAATGTATGATTTGGTAATTTTGAAAAGGAAGGTTTTACAGTACGACACCGATGAATCATTAAGATTCCATAGACATTTATAATCTTGAAATCCTAATCAATTAGATTACATGGATTCTATGGACATTTCTATTAAATGGAAGATTATTATCAGGATTCCGTGGACATTTCAACATCTCGGATATTGTTTTATTATTTATCTATAATTACATGGAAATTTCAACACCATATATTAGATGACCATATTAGGATTCCATGGGAATTGCTTTTCCTGGGAACTGATGACTGTATTATAATTACATGGACATTTATACTCCATGTATCAGATGATCATATTAATATTCCATGTACATTTTTAATACTTGGATCCAATTTATCTAAATTACATAACCTATTAGTATGGCATGGAAATTTCTACTCCTTGGATAATGTTTAATTTATATACATAGATTTCATGGTTTCCATTGATATTTGTTCTCCTCATAACCCTTCCCACGTTTTCATGATACATTATTTAATGGAATTAGTTGTTGACATTTCATCAGATGCTAAAAAATAGCCATTATGATTATTTAATTGATCATACACACTATTCCGGATATTGTTGGGTACCCATATGGACTACATGGATGCATGTTTGGAAATGGGAAAGAGATTACTTGCTGTAGTTTGATTTATTGTTATTTTGGAGTATGGGAGCATAGGATTGGGATGTGGATCGTGATTCTATATGGGGATAGTTCCTTTTTAATTTTTTTTTACTTTTCATACATGTATTTTTTGGGATTCATGTTTCTATGTATAAACTATCTTTTGTATGGAATTATATGATCATAATTGTATATGACACTATTGAATGATATTAAATTGTTATTTATATCTCACATTTTAATTATTTGGATGAATTAATAATTCATATTATTCCATAATTGATTTATATTATTTTATTATTGTGAAATACAATAATAATGAGGGTACAATCTCCTTAATATTCCACCATATACACTCACTTCAAATATCATCCGCTTACATATGGGGAGGTGCTCTTGTTTCCTTGTGGCCAATCAGGTAGGGTTAATATTTAGTTAAAGGTGTCTATGTCATGACAATGTCATATCAAATCATGTTTAATTAATTTCCTTCATATCATTTGGGAATTTTAGATTAGGTATTAGAAATCTGTCATAATTTGGAAATGAGTTGTGTTTAGTCGTAGCTCAAATGTATTCATGAAAAACAAACACTGCTTGAGATGGGATATGATGTTCTGTATTGTGATTATTAAAATATCTATAATTTCTTCATTTAAATACACACATGATTTTTGTTATTTCATATGATTTCATATTTCTACCATTTCCATGGTATGGAAAGGAAGTAATGTATCATGCATCATTATAAGAAATTCAGGATATATATTTGAGGAATTATTCCAAACCATGTATATATAACCACATGCATTTATTGAAGAATATTTTGGTTCTATTATTAAAATCCACTTGAACATGTGATGACATTTAATTGAGGTACATGATAAATCAATGTTGGGATTAAATAAAATCCACACATCAATTAAGAATGTTTATGGTCACCATTAAATTGGGAGTGGGTATCCAAATAGACCAATGATTTTAAGACAATTCCTATATAATTTAGAATAAGATAAAAACAAATAGAATCATGAAATTATTGGTTGAATTTAAATGGGTATTACAACTAAAATTGTAATGATTTTTCCACTATAAATAGCAATTGAATCTCTTTATACCAGAACCCATGACGTAGAGAAGATAACTTGACCCTAACCCGACAAAAGTAGCATGTAATATTGAGATTCTCTTAATTTCTCCTATGATTAGTTTGTCACCACGATCAATATTTAGTAGTAAGCTGAGGGTTTTGACTCATTTTTAGATGACATTTTCATATCATGTTTCTATATTTGTGACTCTTTTATTATCAAATATTATCTAAGGCATGAGATTCATATTTTTTGAGATATCCCATCCTGATGGCCCCCAGTTTTTCCGTAAGACGGTGGAAATAAACATGATCTAGAGGTGGTGGGCCCCAGGACACCTATATAACCTCACATAGTGACACATAAGAACCCCAAATTATTCCCGATATGGGTGTTGTGGCCAAGATTTAAGAAGGAATATTGTGTTTCATGTTGACTATTCAGGGGCCACAATGACCTGCCCATAATATAGAAAAGTTGATGTTTGAGTTCGAGTAGCAGTATCCAACCATGTTTTCATGGGATGGTGGACCACATGCTATATATTCATGTATAGTGGCCATGAAATCAATTTTTGAGCATCTCGATAAACCTATTGAGAGGAGAGTGAATCTCTCTATGTATATTGATTATGATTATTGCATGATTTAGTGGGATGTCATTAATAAAATGTATCATTATAAATATTTTGCCAGAAGTGATTTACATATGGCCTTCTGCAATTAATAATATTCTGATATACCAAGAGATGATATAGCCTAAGTTATTATACATCTGAAGGAGGACACATTAACAGTCAGGGACAATTCATCCCATTGTATAGATATAAACTGTTTTGAACATATTATATTAATTTATGTGTTATCAAAATATCAGTTATTATGTGATGGTTTTTTATAAAATCCAATATCAGGTGAATTTATTTTGATCTTCAACCATATCTGAAATAGTGAATCATGTGCTGAATATTGAACTTAACCTGAGGGAATTAGGGGGTGTATAGTTATCCAGTTCAACTTCTCAAACTAGTGGTGCAATTTCAGGTGGGTGGAAGCTATATTTTGACACCAATTAGTATGAAAATACCAACTTGAACATGAGTTCTGAAAGTTTTATTCTTCCATCATGGGGGAAGGAAGGGAAAAATGAGGTGCTAATGCGATAGAAATCCAATCGAGGGACACATATTTAGTAGGATTGGACATCTAGAATGGTTTTTAAGACATTAATCTAAAATCCATTTAGATAAAGATTTAATCAGCTTTAAAATTATGATGAGGGTCGGATGGTTTTTTTCAGGTAGGGAACAATATTTTGATTTGAATATCAGGCATGTGTGGTGGTCATTACTAAGGCTTCAAGACAACATATATTTAGCAGCGTCATATAATTTTTTTAGGGTTTTCTTGATATATCTATGGGTCGCAATTTAGGTTGTATGTGTAATGTATAGAAGTTACCTAGTAGAAGTGGTGCATAAAATCAATTGTGTTGGATACTATTCTAATATCCTCTATGTTATCCTCATAACATTTCAATACATTTGAATCTCATTTATATTTTGTGTAAATATCAGGGAGATCCCATGGATTGATGTTTAGTTTTCCTTGGGCATGATAACACTCTATACTCTATCGAGGATTCAATTAGAGAGTGTACACTAGTTCAGAGAACTCCCCCTTGAGATAGGTGTATTTTTTTCACATAGGACCATTTTTTATTCAAGATGTTTTTTTTTGAAATCATTATTAAGATGGATTATTTGGTTCATTAACATGATAACAATGACTTGTTTCACTGATGGGTGACCTTAACATCACAACAGTGTGGATAATTTATCCACAAATTTTAATGGCATGTCTAGGAAATCTGATCTGGACATGAGTATCATGGACAAAGTTAAATGAAAGCCCATATTGCAATATTATTCATAGATGATTACCGAAAATGTTAGAAAGATTTCACTCTAGTTATTGATCAATTCAGTGAATTTTTCCCCAATAAAATTTCAAGACTACCTCTTAAGAGAGAGGTAGTATTATCCATTGTGATAGATCTATGATATGAATAAGTATCCATTCCTCATTATAGGAGGGATACTATTGAGTTTCAGGACCTCAAGAGGCATCATGAGAACATGGACAAAATGTGTTTTATATGACCAGATACATCTACATGGGGTTTGTTAGTCTATTTCACTATAAATTTTGATAATAACAATTTTTGATGTTTGGATTATTGGAAACTGAAAATGTTGATGCTTAAGGATAAATATCCTTTTTTTGGGATAAATGGTCTCTTCGACCTGCTCATAAGAGATCATGTTTTCTTAACGATTTAACTAAGAGCAGGTTATCATTAGGTGAGTGTTAGACTGTCATATATACAACAAATAAAAATCAATAGTTGATAAATATTTTATGTTTATTTGTTTATGTCATTCAATCTGATGAATAATGAAATGATTTAATGGAATCAATGAACTGGGTTTTCCATCCTTATTTGAATTTGTTATTCATGGTATTATTGGTTGATATATTGTTGTATACTAACACTTTACATGAAAATTACATAAATGTTGATATCATATGGAATACACTGAGATAGAATTATTCAAATTCTATTCTTTAAATTTCCACATTTATATGGATAAAATTCACTTATTGGGTCATAATAACTCAGAGACAAGAGTATCAGTTGTCATAGAGAATGTGAGAGATATACTTTCGTAGGAGTATCCTATAAAAATATTTGATATAATAAGTTAGTTGGGGATATATAGTTCTTAAATGATCTTTAAATATGAAATGGAGAATGACTTCAACACTCATCTTGATTCTTCTATAGTTGAGAACCTGTTGTATTGTATGTTGTGATGCATCAATTATGTGAATAGGATTAGTTATAATGTATAAGTACAGATTCATGTAATACATGTATCATAAAGTGAATTCACATCAGTGAAAATACACTACTTATAATATATAGTCTTCCAATATTGTCCATTCCTTGCACTGTAGGAGGAATTATTTTCTAAGAGAGTGTTTTTTGGAGCACACGAACTACAAAAGACTCAAGTACATATTGATATAACATATCATAAATATTTATAAATAACGGTGGGTGGAATATTTGTAAAACATCAACTTCATGATTTCTTATATACCTAGGAAAGACAATGCAGTTGCTGATGCTATGACTAAGGGTACTAAGACACAGGTGGTTCATGGGGCCAACAGAGAGTGGTTACATAGGGACTCATTTTATGAGATGCATTTTAAGGGTTAGGACCATTGAATATATTCTATATTAGAATCATAATTTGTGACCACTTCACATTTAGTGATAGTAAATTTGAGGCAACAATTGGGATCTAAGGGCTTGGTCATATGATAGTGTGTTTTAGGTGATAACCGACCTCCAATTTTGTTTGATGGCATGGATGATATCTGGTGCATCCATAGATATATCTCTGTGATATAGATGTCATAGAGGAGTAGATATTAGTGTCCAATGATTATGTATAGGATATGAATCATGGTTCTACCAAGATGTATCATGGCTTGATCCATTTATAGTGGTATTTATAGTGGTGGTCGGGGATGATGTGGGAGATAAATGTGATCTTTAATCGGTGTTCCACCAATCAGTATGTTATGTTGGATCACCAGTGACCTGTGGAGATTCAATAAACATTTCTTATTATTAACTAAAAAATGGGATTAAATCACCATGAATGTCCTGATGATATTTCTTAGATCACATCAGAGATGTGACAACATATGAGTGATTTTAGAGAGGTTAAAAATGGTCCCCCCAATTTTTTCTTTTTTGGGAAAATCATTTAGTGGATGATCTCGTGAGTCTCTACATTTGTTAGATCATATTCCTCCATATTTTTTCATGTACTATAGTATCATATAGATATTGTCTCTTCATTTTTATATTTTAAAATGGGTTTCAGAGGGAACTAGGTTCAATTATACTAATATGAACAATCAATCAATCAACGACTAAAGATCATTATGAGCATATAATATAGGTTTTATAAGAAATAAACCAAGAATGATTACTTAATTTTGGAGGTTTTTTGTTGATATTGTTAACGAAAAATTAGTTAATTTATAATAAAATATAGTAAGAGGACATTCAAATGGATCCTTATGAGTCCCTATATGGTAGAAATTTATGTTCACCACTGTGTGAGTTAGTGGAAGGGGTGTAAGTTTTACTATGTCTTCATCTCATTCTGGACACATTATTGTAGGTTTATCTTATTAGGGAGAATATGTCCAAAAAAAGTATAAATATAATTCATATTCTAATCATCACCATTATCCACTAGAGTTCAAGATAGTTAGTTTGGTTTTCATGTGATTTTATCCCAAACTGGGGCATAGATAGATTAAAAAAATTGAAATTATAACCTCTTTATGTCAGGACCTCTGATATATTGAAGTGTTTCGGTCCGATATAATATTAAATATAGGTACCACAATGTTACTAGGACCAGAATTATGATTTCAACGTCTCTCAACATCGACGAAATAATGATAAACCATTGTATATTCTTCATATAGAGGAGGTTTAGTTAGAGGTGGATACATCATTTGAGGATCATCATATCCATATTATTAATCAAGTAACAAAGGTTCTTAAAGGCTATTAATTTCTTTGGGTATGGTTGATAATGCAACATTCCAATGTACATGATGAAACATGGGAGGGGGAGGACAATGTATATTCCTAATGGATTTAGTAATTCTCAGATGATAATTTTCCACCATTGGAATGGAACTTTGGGACAAATTTCATTAAGGGGAAGGGTTGTAAGATCACGTGATTTTATGAACTACATAACTATTTTATTTTCTGATTAATTTATTGGGTTTGAGATAATATTAATTACACATATATATATAGAGTAATCATTGGTGTACAGGTCTTGTTCAGTCCCTGGATCCCCGATTATTGGTGAAAAAGGCTAGGACACACAACTAAGGGAGACATAGATTCTTGTTCTACATGGTTAGAGTAAACAATTAAAGTGTTTTTATTATACAACATAGGGTGAACAATTTTCCCTAACCATGAGACCCATTCCAGAGGCCCATGCATCCCAGGCTGCATGCACGAACGTTTACTGTAGATTATTTAATAGAAGGAAAACACTTAGTTGTCACAAAACATGTCTAATTGTGGGGCATGACATTGTGAGGGAGATATTGAGGAATATAAGGGCACATTGTTGGTAAATGTTTTTCACAAAGAAGAAACGACACTGTGATACCCATTTTTTAATGTGGAAATGATAATATTTCACCTCTTCTCATTTACGTCATATGATTTATTTATTTACTATTCCATTAGATAGAATCCTAATCTTTTCTCCCACTGAATCTTCACTACTATGATTTGGTGTTTTTCACTATCTGATTTTCGAGTCAAGAGATATTCATCTCAATGGATTCACACTATGGTGTCCTCTATTGTAATACCCCAGGTAAATAAAGAACATTAAAATTTCACATTTATCCCTATTTGCGAATAAAATATTAATATAACTTTAAAGGGGATGCTATGCTCGATGGCGTTCCCAATACACAACAACAACTTTTTGGGAATCTTACGTTGCACTCTAATAATAAAATAATATTATTTTAAATTGTAGTTAACTCCTAGGCATTGCAAAGGCGGGAATGAACAGAACTTACTAAAAAATGAATATATATGTTTGACAAATATTTTTACTTTTTACAATAAATGTTATAGGATAAAAAATGCAAATTAATCCAATTTTAAGCATAAACATTCTAATATTCTTTAAAAGGTCGATTAACCACCTTTTGATGATGAACCTCTTTTAAATCCACTTTTTGACAATTTTATGTGTTATATTTGACAAAATAAAATTCCTCTTTACAATAGGGACATCAAAATTTTCTTTTTGTAATGTTTTGGTATTTTTCCGATAAAGTTCATTTTTAATGAATAGTAAAAAATGTTGTATTTTAATTCAAAACCACTTTTTAATCTAATTTATTTATATGATTAGATTATCTATTTAATTGGTATTAAATTTAAATTAGAATATATTTTTACCATTTAATCCAATATTGGTCATTGGAATTAATTTCATCTTGAAATTGGACTTAAACTAGTGTCAATCTTTTGATACTTATTGTTTCATAAAAACACGCTATTTGCTATGACATCAGGAATTAATTATTAAACTAATTAATGAAACTTATATGTTTTGAATTTTGTTAAATGAACCTAATTTTTGAATTCGGAATATCAAATATAGCTTAGGGTGAATTTTTGGTAATTTTCTGAAAAACATCAATTTTTATGAATAGTGAAACCACTAAGTGGTAGTTAAAGAAAATAATTTTTCATTTAAATGAAACATTACCACTTATGTGATTTGAATTTCAAAAATCCAACATACACGGTTTTCATTAAGAAGTAAAATGTGGTTCAATGGGATTAAAATTATTTTTTGGTGAATAGTAAGTTTTTAGATTATTAATCACGATTAGAGGTAATTAGTGAAGTTTAAGGTAAAAATAATGTTTTAATGTTATGAAATGACCTAGAAACATGTTCTACCCTTATTTTATATGTCATGGACGACCAAGAAAATCCATGGGTCATCTTGGGGAACCCATGGAGCCACGTTGGTAGGAAAATGACATTAATACCTTTTTATTTAAAGTTAAAAATAAAATGTCACAAACATGTGTAATTTTACTAAAACAATTTTTATATGGGGATATAGAAGTTGTATTTTTGACTATAAAAATTTATTAGAAAGCTAAAAAGATTTCCTACATCATGATATTTTTTTATAATTTTTAGACACTTAATTAATTAAATTATTTATGACACCATTATGATGCAGCGATTACCTCATTATTTAACGATTTAAATAACATGAAAAGATAATGTAATAACTAAGACCTAAAATTGTCACAACACTATTGGATTGGTGGATTTAGAACCCTTATCACCTTATCCTATAGATATATCCTTTGGGGACCTTTAAAATTCTAAAATCATTTTATAATAAAGTAATATTTTATAACTTTCCAAGAGTGCCCCTCCTTTTCTTTTATTAAAGGCCCCACCTCTTCCACCTTACCCACTCCTCTCAAGACTTTGGCTCGGCAAAACCCTTACCATTTCATCTCTAAACATCCCTATATTAATCATTGAAGCGTCCCCTTTGGGAATAATCCTTCCCAAGGAATCCTTTGAGATCAAATCAATAAGAGTTACCCGATTTTCAGGTAATGTCTTCACTTGCGTTCTTTTGTTTTATTTTTCTTCTCCAACCCTCTAAACTCTTTTTATTCATTTATTTTGTAACAACAGCAGTATCTTAATTATACTAGTCTTTTTTATGTGAAATATTCGAGCTAAACATACACACACCTTCGTCTAATGGTTAAAAAACATACTGTTTCTCTAGTTGGCGAATTTCTGCCTCATGAAACGATGATTGTTCAATCTTCTTTTAACACCTTTAATGGTGTCCATTATGATGTCACTATATAATATATATTATATATTATATATGTGGTATTTATGTTTTCTATATTCTTCTAAATTTTATATTTAAAGCATGCCTTTATGGTTTTCATGTTGTGCAAATGCGATAATTTCATACGAGGAAGTGTGGACTACATCCCCCTCAAGTGATGTGACTCGTTCATGCAATAATTGGAATGTATAAAGAATTAAATTAATGAAAATATGTGACCTATATAACATATATATTATAATGTAATTATAATATATATATATATCTCAATTATTTTTAATTCCATTAATATGACAAAGAAATGAAAGTAGCTTTCATGCGTACGTACGGCCTACCGTCTCCATGAACAGTGCATTTTGTTTCTTTTTATCTACAAATGTTATGGAGTAGTATAAAATGAAAATTTACTGGATATATATGATATTTAAATCATTAATACTATTCTAGAGATGATTTACTTATAACTACATTGACAATCATTTTCAAACAGGTTAATTTTTGACTCATGTACCAAACATCGACAAAAATATCTGATATGAACTCATATTATTAACCAATTATTATAAAATTATAATAAGTGATTTAAACCGAATAATATTCTTTAAAATAGTTCCTTAATCAATTATAAATTTACCAAAGTTTATTATTCAGGAATATAAAGAAACGAACAGGACAAGTCAGACTTGAGGTAAGGGAACCTACTCCTCTCTTTCTTTTTAAGTACACTATTTTATGTCATTCCTTTAAAGCTCATCTTTATTATGAATGGGATATTCTTATATATTACTATTACTTTAATTTCTATATTTATATGATTAGAGACCGTATTTTCTCTCATAAATCCATTTTGGAAGTTTTGAGTGGCGCCGTTGGGCTGCCGAATTTTCATAAAAGATCTAACCTCTCTCTTTCTTTTTTAAGTACTCTCCTTTATGTCACTTATTTTAAGCTCCTAATTGTTATTATGGGGGGTGTTCTTTTATATTCCTCTTTCTGTAAATTTTATTCTAGTATGATGAGAGACTCCATTTAATCTCATCAATCCATTTTTGGAAGTTTTATGTGGTGTCGTTAGGCTGCTGAGTTTTCTTTAAGGGATTGTTCATCTCACTTTTAGTCCCGTGAGATTTATACTACATTTTACACCATTTCCTTTGATTGGTGTATGTAATTACCATTATTATATTCCTTGTGTAGTAATATTTCATTTATGGGTATTTAAATATTCATTGTATGAACCCTC
Source organism: Viscum album (assembly GCA_963277665.1). NCBI lineage: Eukaryota > Viridiplantae > Streptophyta > Magnoliopsida > Santalales > Viscaceae > Viscum > Viscum album. The sequence continues at coordinate 665,462,571 of OY728165.1, read as the reverse complement.
TTCAATGGGGTGTACGTTTCGAATGTTACCCAAAGTCCGTAAGGGAACCTTTCACCCTCCTTTTTTGAAAGACTTCTTTTTTATGTCTTTTAATTAACATACTATTATGTTGGGATACGTTATTATATATCCTTATTGATGTAAATTTTATGTCCAAGTGATGAGATACCCTTTTTATCTCTCATCAACTCATTTTCTGAATTTTGAAGTGACGCCATTAGGCTGTCGAATTTCTGTAAGGGAACTTCTTAACCCACTTTCAATTCTTTGGGTTAAACCTATACATCATGATTTTATTATTCCAAGATTATGTGTAGAATCTCTATGTTGTAGTTTCCAAAAACCTTTGTGTGGATATAATATTTCTACTCATAATCATCTCATTGATAAATTCTTATGCCATTTAGATGAACTTGTATCGAAAATCATAACTCAATCTCATTTCATAGAGTTAAATATCTATGTCATTGGTTTTGTTTTTCCAAGATTATGTATGAATGACCTCTTATTGTTTTACACTTAATATCCACTTATATTTTGTGTATTCATATTTGTCACACATAATCATGTAATTGATTTATCCTTAATCTATGGATACCGACTTTGTAAGGGGCTTCGTCTCAATCTCCTTTCATTGAGGCCTATTTCATTTTATACACAACTATATTTTATACGGTGTATAAACCCCTTTGAATTTTACATTTATACAAAAGGAATCTTTTTCTACGAAGAGTTTTACTAAATGAAAAAAAGGAATGTTTCTTTTAACGTACGCGGTGACAACGACCTTTTTCCGCCACCGCGAGTATTATTTGGTCTTTGGCTTCCTCAACACGCCATAATGTTTTTTAAAATGAAATAAATACCATATACTCTATTATGTATTTTGGTATTGAAAATGGTTTTCATAATGGATTTGTTATGTCAATATATTTAACTGATATATTGTGATCGAAGTGTGGAAATGTTTTTTTCCATTATATTTGTTTTATGTCATATGATTTTATAATGGTACTTGGACATTTGGTGGGTGGTTACGTGATAAACATTATGACGGGTGGTGTAGTGAATACAAGGATGGGTGGTTATGTTATAACCTCTAATGCATTGGGTATGGAAGTCGGCCGTATGGCTATTCCATTAAGTATGTTTGGATGTTGACTGTGTGGTTATTCCATTTAAGTATGTTTATGTCCCAAGTTAACTTTTTTATGTTATGTGTTATTTATATGTATTTTATGATAATTTTTTGGTTAAAAGGTTATGTAATGGTATTTTATTCTGTGAAGAGTTTTTACTACTTTATAAAGGTGAAAATTATTACTTTGGTAAATTATTCATGGTTTACTTTTTGTTTTTGAAAAACTAACATTTTTCCTTTTTTGTGTCTCCATTACTGGACTTTTTATTCTCATCCCATGTTTTTGAAATGTTTTACACATGACTTAAAGATGAATAGGTTCAAGGATGGGATCAAGGAAAGACATACTATCTAAAACATGGAACTAGACATGTTTTTTAAGTGTTTTTTTTATTTTATTGAAATTTAGTAGAAGTGTCTACTGTCTAATCTTTTGAGATGTAATAGTTATGACCTAATTCTCTAAAACTCTAAACACGAAAAGATCCTAAATTTGAATTAATCATTTAATTCAATATTAAGTATGGTTTAAGGCTGGGGCCTTATAGTTGGTATCAAAGGTCGGTTTAGACAACTTTATGGATTATGAGTTTTTGTTAGACACATGGTTAATCCCTATATCTATTATTTCATTTAAATCATTTTTTTTAAATTTCTTCATGGAATGTAATGTCAGTTAGGAATGGAAGGAGAAGGATCTCAAACGACATTCATATCTCTTCCTGATGACATTCTTTCAATAATTATTGCAAAATCATGTTCGGATGATTGTGAAACGTTTTCATGAATACAACTCACTTGCAAGCAGTTGTTTGAGATATCAAACACCTCCACTATACCTCGTTATATTCGTGGATCATGGGTTGTATTTAGACAAATACTATATTTACAATATTGTCATATTTTCATGAAAGGTAAATATTATCAAGGTATTTTCAAATATTTTACCTTATCACAGGAATTTGAAGCATATTATGATTTTAAAAATGGTGCTGAGGAAGGATACCCTTGCACAACATATTAATATTTGCTTTTAAAATATAGTCTCTCAGAACATACTTATGGTATTTTAAAAGGACCAATAATAGAATGTTTCAACTCAAATTCTGTCTGACTATTTTATAGAAATCATGTTTTAGAAGATGTTTTGGAATTATATGTTATACATGATTATTTTCCAAAACTGTTTTTCTGTGAACACCCATATGACCCATGTTGTAGAAGGTGTATTTGTATGGAGGAAGAAAATTATTTTGATGGATCTATAAATTCTTGTTGTAATGCATGGGACTTCTACCTAAGTGAAAAAGATGATGATGAAACCTAGTGGACGCCATGCTCAAGGTATGCTGTTATTCATTTTGGGAATCATTTTATTTTATCTTATGGTGGTGAAAGAAGACTTTAAGATTTAAGATGTTGAGATTATAACGAATTTGGATTAAAATGTGAGGTATAAAGAAACTATTGAGGTTAAAACATGTTAGGGTTATTTTTGGAGTTTTATAAAAAGGACATCACGCAGACCGTGTGACAACCCGTCGTGTTCGACAAAACTGCGGGAATTGAACCCACAAACAAAGTGTGACTTGTATTTATCGCCTCCCACTGGACTACTTGAAGTCCCTGGTTAGTTTAACTAATTATTTTTAGTTAGATGATTTTAGGAATCAAGAGTAAGTTTATTTTGGGTTATCTATGGAAATGATTAACCTATAATCGATGATATGTGATTAGGTTAATTACTTTTCAATATGAAAATTTAAGAGCAACTGATGTTATTTTGAGATAAAATTTAATTTGTACCTTGGAAGACTATGCGATTAAAACCTTCAAATATTTGGTTTTCAATCTTAGTTTGGTTTACTTTGAAGAATTTTAAGGACCACTTTTTATCAAATGGTCTTCATTGAACTTTGGGTTTTTTTGGGACAAATTTTGGAGATTAAGAATAGATTTTCTTTTTATAAAGGATTATAATTTTGTGGATTATCTAATCTCATACTAACAATTATGGTTTTGGATTTTTTTCAAAACTAATGGTAAATATATAGTTCTCTTTTTTGTATTAGGTTATTCTCAAGAAGTTGATTATAGTACTCTTAATGCGAACAAGTCCTCCTAAATACTCGTCTTTTGGAGAAAATATGAGTTTGATTAAGGAATATAGTAAAAGTTGAAATTCTACGTGACAAGTAAGTATGTTTCATTATGATTTAGTTATTCTCAAAAAATAAATTCCTCAATGAAGAGTAACTTAAAACCTAAAATGTTTTCTGTAAACTTTTCCTACTGGGGAATCAAATACTGTTTACCCATTACATGTTTTTGATTTTCTTATGGTTAACTTTCTCCTAGACATGTTTACTATCACTCTCCATCAGAACATGACACTTTGTTTTTTCCTCCATGTCCATATTTTCATTCTTGGAATCCTATTATGGGTTAACTCGGGTGTCCTTTGTATTTCTCTTTCTTTATTTTAATGTGATTGTTTTACTAACACTTGTTCCGATGTGGGATTTTCAATGATGTTTCCAAACCCAATTTTAAAATTGCGAGGACGCAATCCCCAAAAGGGGGGAAGGATGTAACACCCCAATTAAATAAATAATATGACATTTTCACATTTATCCATATCTGTGAATAAAGTATTAACATAACTTTAAAGGGGATGATATGCTCAATGGCGTACCCAATACGCAACAATGAGTTTCTTGGGAATCTTACGTTGCACTCTAATTATAAAATAATATTATTTTAAATTGTAGTTAACACATATCCATTGTAATTGTGGGAATTAACAGAAATAACTACAAAATGATTATATATGTTAGTCAAATATTTTTACTTTTTACAATAAATGTTAGAGGATTAAAAATGCGAATGACTCCAATTTTAAGCGTAAACATTCTAATATTCTTTAAAAGGACGATTAATCGGCATTTGATGATGAACCACTTTTAAATCCATTTGTTGAAAATATTATGTGTTATACTTGACAAAATAAAATTCTTCTTTAGAATCAAGACATCAAAATTTACTTTTTGTAAATATTTGGTATTTTTTCGATAAAGTTCATTTTCTAATGAATAGTGAAAAATGTAGTATTTTAAATCAAATCCACTTTTTAATCTAATTTTTTAATATTATTATATTATCTTTTTAATTTATTTTAAAGTGAAGTTAGAATATATTTTTACCATTTAATCCAATAGTTGTTATTGGAAATAATTTCTTCTTGAAATTGGACTTAAACTAGTGTCAATCTTTTGATACGTATTGTTTCATAAAAACACGCTATTTTCTCTGAAAGTGGGAATTAATTATTAAAGTAATTAATAAAACTTATATTTTATGAATTTTTTAAAATGTACAACATTTTTGAATTTGGAATATCAAATATATCATAGGGTGAATTTATGGTAATTTTCTGAAAAACATCAATTTTTGATGAATACTGAAACCACTAAGTGGTAGTTAAAGAAACTGATTTTTCGTTTAAATGAATATTTACCACTTCTTTTATTTTAATTTCAAAAATACGACATACATGGATGTCATTAAGAAGTAAATGTGGTTTAATGGGATTAAAAGAATTTTTTGGTGAATATTAACTTTGTAGTTTATTAATCGCGATTAGGGGTAATTAGTGTAGTTTAATGTAAAAAAAATGTTTTAATGATATGAAATGGCCTATAAACATGTCTTACAATTATTGGATGTGTAATGTCCGACCAAGACAATAAATAGGTCATCTTGGGGTCCCCATGGAGCCACTTTGGTAGGAAAATGACATTAATACCTTTTTATTTAAAGTTAAAATTATAATGTCACAAACATGTGTTATTTTACTAAAACTGTTTTTATATGGGGTAATAAAAGTCACAATATTGACTATAAATATTAATTATAAAGCTAAAAATATTTCATACATCAGGATATTTTATTTTAATTAATAGTCACTAAATAAATTAAATTATATATGACACCATGATGATGCAGCGATTACATCATTATTTAACGATTTAAATAAAATGAAAAGATAATTTGAAATCTAAGACCTAACCTTGTCACAAACCTATTGTATGGGTGGATTTCAAAACTTTATCACCTTACCCTCTAAATATATCCTTTTTGTACCTTTAAAATATGAAAATCATTTTATAATAAAGTAATATTTTATATCTTTCCAAGAGAGCCCCTCCTTTTCTCTAATAAAAGGCCCCCACCTCTACCACCTTACCCACACCTCTCAAGCCTTCGGCTCAGCCAAGCCCTGCCCATTTCATCTCTCCAAATCCATGTATTCATCATTGAAGCCTCAACTTTTGGAATAATCCTTCCCAAGGAAGACATTGTGCTCAAATCAAGAAGAGTTGCCGGATTTTAAGGTAATGTCTTTACTTGTGTTATTTTGTTTTATTTTGCTTCTCCAACCCTCTAAAATATTTTTATTACATTATTTTGTAACAACAGTAGTTTCTTAATTATACTAGGATGTTGTTATGTTAATTATTCAATCTAAACTTACACAAACCTTCGTCTAATGGTTAAAGAATATACTCTTTCTATGGTTGGTGAATTTCTGCCTCACGAAATGATGATTGTTCAATCTTCTTTTAACACCTTTAATGGGGTCCGTTATGATGTCACTATATTTTTTATATGATATATATGGTATTTATGTTTCCTATATGATTCTGAATTTTATATTTAAAACACGCCTTTATGCTTTTCATGGTGTGCAAATGTGATAATTTCATACGAGGAAGTGTGGACTACCGCCGCCTCAAGTGATGTGAATCGTTCATGCAATACATGGAATGTATAAATAATGAAATTAATGAACATATGTGACCTATATAACATATATATTATACTTTAATTATAATATATATATATATATCTCAATTATTTTTAATTCCATTAATATGACGAAGAAATGAAAGTAGCGTTCATGCGTACGTACGGCCTACCGTCTCCATGAACGGTGCATTTCGTTTATTTTTATCTCCAAATGTTATGTAGTAGTATAAAATGAAAATGTACTGGATATATATGATATTTAAATAATTAATACTATTCTTTAGATGATTAACTTATAACTACATGGACAATCATTTTCTAACAAGTTCATTTTTGACTCATATACCAAACATCGACAAAAACGTCTGATATGAACTCACATTATTAACCAATTATTATAAAATGATAATATGTGATTAAAACTAAATAATAATATTTAAAATAGGTCCTTAATAAATTATAAATTGACCAACGTTTATTATTCTGGAATATAACGAAAAGAACAAGACAAGTCAGACTTGAGATAAGAGATCCTACTCCTCTCTTTCTTTTTAAGTTCACTCTTTTATTTCATTCCTTTTAAGCTCATCTATCGTATGATTGGGATGTTATTTAATATTAATAATACTGTAATTCTTATTTTCATATTATGAGATACCCTTTTTTCTCTCATAAATTGATTTTGGAAGTTTGGAGTGGCGTCGTTATGCTGTCGAATGTTCATAATAGATCTAACCTCTCTATTTCTTTTTTAAGTACTCTCCTTTATGTCACTTATTTTAAGCTCCTATTTGTTATGATGGGGGATGTTCTTTTATATTACTATTTATGTAAATTTTATTGTAATATTATGAGAGACTCTATTTGATATCATCAATCCATTTTTGGATGTTTTATGTGGAGCTGTTAGGCTGTCGAGTTTTCGTAAGGGATTGTTCATCTCACTTTTAGTCCCATGAGATTTATGATACATTTTCCACCATTTCCATTGAGTGGTGTATGTACTTCCCATTATTATACTCTATGTGTAATATAATTTAATATATGGGTATTTACATATTCATTGTATGACCCTTCATCAATGGGGTGTACGTTTCGAAAGTTACCCAAGTCGGTAAGGGAACCGTTCACCCACCTCTTTTTAAAATAATTATTTTCTTACATCTTTTAATTCACATACTATTATGTTGAGATATGTTCTTATATATCCTTATTGATGTAAATTTTATGTCCAAGTGATCAGATAGCCTTTTTATCTCTCATAAACTCATTTTCTTAATATTGAAGTGATGTCGTTAGGCTGTCAAATTTCTGTAAGGGAACTTCTTAACCCACATTCAATTCTTTGGGTTAAACCTATACTTCTTGATTTTATTATGCCATGATTATGTGTGGAATCTCTATGTTGTAGTTTCCAAAAACTTCTGTGTGGATATAATATTTCTACACAAAATCATCTCATTGATAAATTCTTATGTCATTTAGACAAACTTGTATTGGAAATCATAAATCAATATCATTTCATTGAGTTAAATATCTATGTAATTTGTTTTGTTTTTCCAAGATTATGTGTGAATAACATCTGATTGTTTTACAATTAATATCCACTTATATTTTATGTATACATATTTTTCACAAATAATCATGTAATTGATTTATCCTTAATCTAAGGATACCGACTTTGTATGGGACATCGTCTCAATCTCCTTTCATTGAGGAATATTTCATTTTATACAGAACTATATTTTAAACGGTGTATAACCCCTTTGAATTTTACATTTATACAAAAGGAATCCATTTCTATGAAGCGTTTTACTAAACGACAAAAAGGAATGTTTCTTTTAACGTATGTGGTGACAACGACCATTTTCCGCCGCCGCGAGTATTATTTGGTCTTTAGCTTCCTCAACAAGCCGTATTGTTTTTTAAAATGAAATAAATACCATATACACTTTTATGTATTATGGTATTGAAAATGGTTTTTATAATGGATTTGTTATGTCAATATATTTAAGTGATATATTGTGATCGAAGTGTGGAAATGTTTTTTTTCCATTATATTTGTTTTATGTATTATGACTTTATAACGGTACTTGGACATTTGATGGGTGGTTACGTGATAAAAAATATGACGAGTGGTTCCATGAATACCAGGATGGGTGGTTACGTTACAACCTCCAATGCATTGGGTATGGAAGTCAGTCGTATGGCTATTCCATTAAGTATGTGTGGAAGTTGACCGTATGGTTATTCCATTTAAGTATGTTTATGTCCCAAGTTACCTTTTTATGTTATGTGTTATTTATATGGGTTTTATGGTAATCATTTGGTTACAAAAGGGTATGTAATTGACTTTTACTCAGTAATGAGTTTTTACTACATCATAAAGGTGAAAAGTATTACTTTGTTAAAGTATTCATGGTTTACTTATTGTTTTTGAATAACTAACAGTTTTCCTTCTTTGTGTATCCTTTACTGGGCTTTTAATGCTCATCCCAAGTTTTTTAAATGTTTTCCACATGACTTAAAGATGAATAAGGTCAAGGATGGGATCATGGAAAGACATTCAATCTAATACATGGAACTAGACATGTTTCTTTTTATGTTTTTTTTATTTTATGGAATCTTAGTAGAAGTGTCTACTATGTAATCTTTTGAGATGTAATAGTTATGACCTAATTCTATAAAACTCTAAACCTAAAAAGATCATCATTGTGAATTATTCATTTAATTCAATATTAAGTAAGGTTTATGGATGGGGCCTTATATCTATTCCACTTCCACATTTCACAGTTTTCCATTTGACTAGGGATTCTATTTATGTGTAGGATATTGTAACCTAATTTCAATTCATTCATTTTTATTTCATTTTATTCTTATATAGACAAAACTAGAGGTTGAGTCTAGATGTGTGCTTATTTATGAGAATATCGTAGGATGTTTATATTTCATTCATAAAAGTCTATATGTTTATATCTTTTTTCTCGATGTTCCACATGCCATACGTTCTATGATATGAATCCTAAATTAATTGATCATTGAGGTAAATGATAAATTCATTACTAGGAAATTATTTGACAATCATATATCAGGTTTAAGATTTTACACCAAAAACTAAACATCCCAAGGGAGGGATATTCTATTTAATAATGATTATGGAACCCCTGTAGTGTTTCGAGATCGCTTTGTAATATTAGGAATTAAACATAGTAATTTTGAGAATTTTAAACTCTTTTAATCACCTTTTATCAACTTTTTATTTGTATATGAATGATAGTACGTTGTTATCTTGATAATGGAGGGTTCATGATATGTCACGATTGACACATTATGATGGCTTGGACATTTCCTCTCCTTAGATAGTTCTACTCCATGAATTATGATTATTATGATGACTTGTACATTTATACTCCTTGGATTTTATGTAAATGACATATTAGCATGCCTTGGATATTTCTACAACTTCAAACAAGTTTAAATAGCATGGTAGGTTTCCTTTTACATTACTACTCCTTGAATCTGATGACCATATTTTCATGCCATATAAATTTCTACTCCATTGATATAATGAAAATATTATGATTCCCTATAAATTTATAATCCTTGGATCTGATTATCATATTATGATTCCGTAGAATTTTTTACATTGGGGATCCTATTTAATTAGTTTACAACACCTGTTGGAATGCCTTTCAGATTTTTACTCCATAGATCATATTTACATGATTTTCATAGCTTTCTCGGATGAATTAGAAATTTCAAATCATTGGACCCCAGTCTATGTAAGACTGATACATGATTACATGGTGTAGACTATTGACATTTATTGACATTATTTACAGATAAAACATAGGATTTATTTTATTGATCACAATGAGACTTGATAAACTAGAAAATATTTCATCATTAATTATCATTTTAATTTTTGTTATATTTTTACACTAAATCTTCATATATGCACAAAATAGGATTTTTATAGATAGTAATTTTGGAGGCCTATTGAGTGTCATCTCACCCCAAGTCTAATCAACCATTGGGTACCTAGACAGTCATTATGGATGTAGGTAGGTACATGGTAAAATGGCCCACGTGTTGATACTTGATTGATTATTTCATAGGAACAAGGTATCCTTGGTCATGGTTATGGATCAAGATTCTATATATGGATTGTTCTATTATAGTATTTATTTAATATTGATATATTTATTGTATTCGATATCCATTTTAATTTACCACCTATATTATTATAGTATGATATGATTATCATTGAATTTTACACCATTGAATGATATTAATTGGTTATTTATATGATGAAAATTTATTATTTAGTTTATTTACTATTTCATATGCTTTTTATATTTATTTATATGATTATACCAATGTAATACACTCTAATCGTGAGGGTACAATATCTTCACTACGACACCATTGAACATCGGTGCTAGTCGGTTGTCGCTGTAATATACGAATGCACATTCCAGGACATGTGGATAACTGAATTCAGTTACTGTTGAGTGAAATATGTCTATGATTAAATGCATGAGTGATTCCATCATTATTAGTTAAATAGTATGGGTGTAACTTTTATACTGAGGAAGAGTAAATGATAAATATTTCATTTACATGTTAACCATAAGTGAGGGGTGTGAATTTTAAAATTTTTGGACTTTTTGTGAGTTATATAGAATTGTAAGGATTTCTAGGAGTGAGCTGCAGACCCAGGTATGGGAGGGATGTAGTGAGAAAATGTGATGAGATGACCATTATTGTGATGGGGCCATGTATGATTGTGAAACATGTTATGGATAAAACCAAACATGATTGAGAATATAGAGTTTGATAATTGAATGTAAGACCTTCTTATAGAGAGGGGTGGGTATGGATTCCTGGTATATGACCCTGATCTAAGAGAGTAATGGTATGAACATGGAAAAACCATAACATTATTATTCATGTATGATCTATGTAATGTTGATGATTGAATAGACTAATTATTGTATTCAGCCGTGGTATGGATGTACATATAATTAGTTATTAACATTTTCTTTATGTCTCCCAGTGAGCTTTTTCACATGAAGTTATTGATTTATGGTCAACAAAATACTATGACACTCATTAATGATATGTTTAAATTCATCACGAAAATTCATACATTGTTATACTCTGGGATCCTTTTAAGACCATACTGAAAAGTATTTCCCAGACACTTCATGGGTTTTCTAATGCACATGTTTACATTATGACTTATTTTTAATAATAACATAAATTATGAAGTTGATCGATATGATGTAACATGATGGGGATGTGATGAGATTTTTTTATGTGACTAGAATGGAAATGTTACTCTATTATGTTTTATTTTATTTTCTTACAATTTATGTGATTGATGTAGTGGTAAATAAATTGTATATGTGTGTGAGAGTGGGACCATATGAATATACTTGTATTTTTTATAACACAATATTGTCTTTGATAGAATATAATTTTATATTTATCATAATTGATTATTTTTGTGATTTCTTCCTTGTTGGTTGATACTAATTTGTGGCAATATTCTCCCAAAGGTATAATTTTGACCTCCATAATTTTTAGTAGCCTCACTCATACGGGGTGGTACAATAAAGGGCTTGTGATATGTCAGTACAAGAAAACATAGAGTGGGTCTATAGGCTATGAAATTATATAGTGGAATAAAATTAAGGGTTTCCCTATGGTTGATATCATAGAGGAGAATAATTTTTCTTATCTTACTATTAGGTTTATGGTAGAATTTGAATTATAAAAATTTATAGAGAATATGGTTGTTCTTATACTGATGTGAAATGAATTGATTTCCAGTGAGGGATTAGGTTACCATAGATATGATAATGTTGACTAGAGTTTTTTTATGGATGATAATTTTATTGAATTTGATGTGTTACAAGAGATGTTATTTTTTTAGTTTTGTCTTATATACCATAGGAATTATGTGTTCCCTTAAATATACTAAATATTTAGGATTCACATGAAATTAAAAAATCTATGTTTTGATTTGGTGATGATAGGTACATTCTTTTAAATTATTGACAGTTTTTTTGGTGTTTTTGCAAATAATATTGTGAGGAAAATCTTCTGAACTGAACAACATATGGTTTCCTCTAATGACATTTCTTTTTATTTCTACTAATGGTGGACCTATAGTTATGAAAACATTATCCCTTTATAATGGGATCAATTGTGTCCCTTATTTGGATAGTATAGTAATTTTCATCAAATGTAATGACTCTATTACGGCATAAAAATATAGAGATTTTTTGTTAATATAGTAAGATATTACCTTATGAATATGAGATTTTAGAGTGGGTTTTGTAAATATTAATGAGATATATTCTGTGTTCTGTGATGTAGCTCTTGGGAGGAAATCTTTTTATAATGTCAGGTATAATATGGCATGATTGTCAAGATGCACGGACTATGATTTTAGTGAAGTTATCACATGAATAGTGAATGGTGATCCTATGTAGAAAGGAAGGGGGAAATTCTATTATTGTTTGAATATTTGGGTTTTTGGAATGAAACACATGTTGTTGGTAATCAAGAGGTTATATGTGGAATGTGTGAGATGCCTCAAGATGTTTGGTAATACTGAATTTTTTTAGTGAGTTAGGTCTTGGAGCCTATGATAATTTGTACAAGTCTCATAGTTAAATTAGTTTGTATGTGGTATGGGTTACATGGTAGAATGAAACCAATGGATTCATGTGAGATCATGTGGGATCTTGGGTGGAAACATACGAGCTAATGAAATAAAATCACTCAACCGTGTAGAGGTGAACAGTGGTCAAAATAAATTTTTGAGAGATAACCATTAAGAATGAGAGAATGTTCCCATGTCGATTATGTAAGGTGAATTATTGTTTTAATATCAATTTAATAACCATGGAAATGTTTTTAGGAAATAAATTCCACTATGGAGGAACCCAATAATTATATTAGTGATAAAAGTGTTATTGTAGTTCCATTTTGATTTCTTCCATAGGGTTATATAACTTTTATGTTCTAGAATATCCTCACATGAATCAAATCCTAGAGTGTTGTTAATTGATGTTATTCTAATTATGGAGGTATGTTGTTTGGAACTATTTGGATTAGTGATAATGTATATGTGTTATAGAAACAACATATTGAGGGGCACATTATAGGTTGTTGGACGAATTCATTCATGATGATCTTGGAATAATCATTGGATAATTTTTCTTATAATTTATCAGTTTTTAAAATGATCTCAATTTCTATTTATTGTGTTTTTTAATTGAAGAAGTGAAATAAATTGTCCTTTAAATATGGTTTTGGCGAGTGGTGATAAAGAAAAACATATTATGGGGAAAATAAAATTGGTCCAATTTGGAAAATAATTGTCTAAAAATGGTCATGGATTAGGTGATATCGATCAATGGATAATCAATGTAAAATAATAATTTTTATTTGTGTAAATATACAATAAGATCAAATTCCATTAAATTTTTTAGATTTAACGATATATAAGTTTATAGGATGGAGACTCTACATTGTTATAAGGATCAGGATAGATATAGTGTGGTCCAGTGAAGTGTCACATTAGAGGTTAATTAATGCCTACGGTGGGAGAGTGACGACTAGTGTAGGAACATAATGATAAGTGTAGGGAATTAAAATGAGATTTATAACCATAAACTATTTTTGGTGTATGAAAAATGTTAGGAAACCATCAAGAGTTAACGTATTATGTTTGAGTGATTGGACAACCAATGAAGTTAAGTCTATAAGTTTTTATGGGATGTATGTTATAAAATATATGAATAGTATAATATCATGGAATATTATTTCACTAATTGAATACCATTTCAATAGATTATTGTGGGTTTTGATGAGGGGGTTCAGTGATCGTACTAGTGATATTAAAGAGAATATAATGGATACATGTTTATTATATGGAGTATAATATTATATTTATTATGATAATTAAATTTTATAATATTTTTGTTCCATAGTTTATTTATAACCACTGTTGGTTTTTTTTGTCTAGAGTAACAATTTATTCTTATAAATGAATAAATGTCTTATGATGTGGTGTTTGTAATGAAATTATTTTATGCATTGAGATATTGAGGTGTTATATAACTTTTATAGACCATTGATGGGTCTGTTCTTAATTTGTAACATTAATTGGATTTTTGAGAAATATTACATAACCTAGAGATGGTTTTAAACATAAAACGAGGCATGATTCATGGTATATGTAGTGTGGTATGAATTATGGAAGGATCCAGGTGACCCTATAAATAAAATATGAAAATTTTTATCTATCCATGATGTTAAGAAAAATATTCGTGATAAGAATGGGGTGGGTGAAGTGGTGTATCCATATAAATAATGGTTTTCAGGGCATGAATTAAGGTTCACACCATGAATGATATTTGGTTGATTGAGGACCCCACTTTCTATTGTTATTCACACCATGAACCATTGGTTTCCATTATCAATTTATTTTCCTATACGATTTTATATTATGAACCCACTTTTTTCAATATGAATGGATCTTTGGTGGAACATTTTATACGGGGTCATTTCTTCCATGTCATAGTTGGAGGACTTTGGGGATTTACAAGAATTGATGGTTGGGAGGGGTCAATTTCATTGAATACATTGTATTTTTTATATGCATTGAACTAATTGGGAGGGGATGGTTTTGAGTGTATTTCAATTGTCATTTCTAGTGAGCATCCACTAGTCCTTACTTCTATTTTGGTTTCATTTAATGTTATATTGTTTTTATTATGATTTTTGTTTGTGATATCATTTATTATTTTCCCTGAGATTTTTGAAATAATGAATGAATGATGGGGTTATCATGTATGATGTCTAATGGAGAGCATATGAGGATGGAAACCTAATGATTCGTTGTGTTTTGATATAAATAAAATTAATGTTTAATTTCAAACATACGTACCTTTTGATATATGGGATATAATTAATTATTAAATGTTATTATTATTTTTTTATGACATATTGAGTTAGAAGAGGCATGGTGCTAGGCAGATCGTGGATATGGGATGAATGGGATTAAAAATATTCATTTTTGCATGTTGAATAATTTAAGAGATTCTAGTGGTACTAGATCCCTTAAATAAAATATTTTACACCTATTATACATGCTTTTCTAATTAATATAGTTTTATAGGAATATGGTAGATGGATATGGACAATGTGTGCCATTTGTAAATTGTATAATATTATGTTTGCATTCCTACCATGGAATTGAGTTCCTGTTAGCACTTTCGAAAATTTGGATCACCTGAAATAAATTTCTATAATGAGAGAGGATGATGGTTGTGTTGTCATTAGTTAGTCAGTTGGAATTTACTTTTGAATCGTGATGTGTGTATTCGTATGATAGATTCCTACGAAAATAGGATTGATACAATAGTGTTTTTGGCCAATTGGTAATGTTTGGACAATTTTTATTCATAGACATGATACATTACAACCTCTATAGTGTGTACTAATTCTAGGAATGTGTTGTGAGAAGAATGAGTTCTTTGGATCTATCAAGGTTTAATTGAGAGGGGTCATAGTAGAGTAGTGGGTTGAGTGATCTACTTTTGAGGATATTATATGTGATCTCATTGAATATAAATGGTTTTAGCTATGAACGTGGAATATATTTTATAAGGGAATATAGAGTGATACCTGTGTATTGCAACTAGGTTATCAAGAATATATTGGGTTAACTCTCAAGATGAGTATTAGATCTTTCCCCTTGAATCCATGGTATTGATGAATCTATGGTCTATGGAGTAACATAAATTTGATCAAAATGAATTTTTTTAATGAAAAATGTATTGGAATGGTCTCAGGGACCTAATGGAAACCCATATGTGTTAAATGATATGACAATATGGGAGGGGATATAATTCATGTGAATACCACTCATTAATTAGTTACAGAGTTATGTTATGATATACATGCCCTGTGGGTTATTTAATTTATATCCATGTTCCAATTTATGTGATATATAATAGAAACTACTATTGGTGATGGAACATGAGTCATTGAATCAATATAATATAGATACCATGTGTTAGAGTAACGTGGCATGGTTGAATAATTGATGTTTATTTAATGTTCATTCTATCATTGAATGAGATGTAATGTGTTATCTCCATCTAGTCCATGATATGGATGAGATCAAATTTGTGGTGCTATCGTTCAAGTGATGATGTTCCTAGAATGGATTTGATGACACCTTATGAAATTATAGGAAAGAAGTGGGTGAGATTGGTTTAGGTAATTATGTTACATGGGATAAGTATTGAATTTACTTTGAGTGAATAATTAATGGTTGAGTAATGGGATGAGACCTTCCTAGGGATATATTTTCGTCAAAATTCATTTTATATGACCTTCCCTTGAGAGAGTAGTGATTATGATATCATTTAATCCTTCCCACGAGTCCTTGAGATTGGAATGGTTTATATAAATAGTGAATATGATGTTAATATTGTCTTCTAGAACCAAAAAATTGCATGTTTGATTAGGTGTTATGTAGATAGGTTATCACATTTTGACTTGACACACATAAATTCTAGGTGGTCTTATTATTATATGATGACAACCACATTCTTGAAATGATTACAACTACAATGTTTAAATATTTATGATAAATTATACTATTTAAAAATACTGATACCCTAATGATATGTATTTATAACACCCCTAATGGGATTACTATTGCATGTCATCACCTTATATTTACGTTAAATGCTTAGACCATTTTTTGAATTAAATATTGATGGAACAAGTCAATTGGTAAGTGAAGATAGGTTTTTTGAGACCTAAGGATTATATATGAGATGATATATATATATATATATATATTAATATTATTTTCATTATACCATTTTTTCATTGGTTGTATTCTTTCATGAACATAGGTTGGAATAAAAACATTTACGATTGTTATAGAATTTTATTTAATTTTATTCAAAATAATGGAATTCAAAATATGAAAGATTATTTAGTTATTTACTCTTTGTTGATTGACTCATATTGGAGTGGAAATCCCAATTGTATAAATTAGTTTCACTCAACTAGTAACCAATCTTTTTCAAATGGGGTTTTGCACATGCTCTCACATGGAACAATGGTTCGAGATACCATAAAGTGGGTATACTGGTAGTGGTGCTATAATGATTGATATATAAAAGGGGAAGAATAATTTTCCATAACTTGAATATTTCCTAAAGGGTTTGAAACATATTAAAAGTTTAGAAGAATAAAATATTTCGTCGTTACAACTATATAATGAGTTGAAATAGAAAATCAATCATCATAATATTCAATGGTGTATAGAAACAACATGAATATGGTATAGTTGGTTCATTTACATGCAGTCCATGTGATACGATTTTTTATTATCTAAAATATGATGAATAATTATACCATATTAATAGAAATATATTATTAAAATATTATTAATGAAGGAATAATGAATATTTTTCTCAAACAATGTATACCCTAAACTCCTAATTGAGTTACTTTTGAATTTATGTAGGTAGTATAAAGACTATATTATAGGATAGTTAATTTTCCTAGATCTATTTTTATGTACAATTAGATTATTATTACATGGGTTAAAATAAATTACTGAAGGTGTTGTGTTATTGATGTTCAATGGACACCCAATTTTAATAAAATCTATACACTAGTGATAAAGTATCTATGATAGGATGTACCTAACAAAACCATGTAAATAATCACATTGTCTAGTGGAGGGACTTATAGAAATAGTTTTGTTTAGATTTGAATATATTATATATTTCTGTTCATGTGAATGTTATTATTAATATAAGAGATACATTCAACCATATGTGTAAATGTTTATGGATATAAAAAAGGTTTAACTGTTAATGAGGAATTAAATCAATAAAGGGATTTCCCTTGGAATCACAAGATAGTCAATTTGACAATACACATTTATGGAAACTATAAGAAAAAGTATTTGGTACACCATGATCACTAACATTATATAAAATGATCTCAATGAATAATGAGCCATTCAATATTGTTTGCTTGGGTTAAACACACATCCTCCATCTTTATTCACCTATTCATGTATAATATTTTTGGATAATTAGAATGATATGTCAACCATATAATATTATTTATGAAGAATAGAAAACCAAATAAGGGTGATATATGTTAGTTTTTCCTGTTCCATGGCTTAATGATAACATTCATCATTATTTCCATATAAATAATTAAATATCATGTCAGCATATATCCTATATACTTGATAACTTTTTCATATATCTCGATTCATTATTTATTTTAACCATAAAATTATTTACTATTATTATTATCCTATAACATACAATATTATATATGAAAATTCATATACATATATATATGATTTTGTGTGAGTGTGTTTCGTATTTCAAAATACATTAAATTAATGTTAAATCCCATGGACCACATATGCAAGGAAAGTATTATAACCGGAGGTCCAAAAATCCCTGAAAAGAGAGGGGTTTTATTGTTGTTGTTCAAAATTCAAATCATATTTGATGATCACTATAATCAATCCATTATTTTTTAGAAATAGTTAAAATATACCACCATTATTTCCCAAACATACATCAAAAATTTTAAATGAAATCTATCATGAAGATATATGTTTTACATGGTTTTAGAACCCAACACAACATCTGTGGGGAGTTTACTAGTAATGTGATTACATTTCAATTAATCAAAAATTAAATAGTTAGGGATTATAATATTTAAGATATTTTCATACTTTATCAATTGTATAAGGACATCCACCCACTAATCACTAATTTACAACATTTATTGTAATGATGATAAAAACAACATATAAAATATTCTCATTATAATAAAAATGAATGAATTTTAAAAAAGTTAAATGGGAATTCCCAAGGAATATTGAAACCAAATTTCATGATATTCAAACATGTGTATGAAAAAATCATCATTGAATAAAAATTTATTACATATTTATTTTCAATTAATCATTATTCTATAAATATGAAATATAAAATGACATATATATATAGTATTCTCTAATATTCTAAATAATCATCAGTATGTTCACTATCTATTTGTATCAATATCTTTTTTTTCACTAATTTTATATTATTAATTTATTATCTTAGAACAATATAATTAAAATTTTGAACAATCTTCTTATATAATCTACTTAACCTAAAATGTTGAATAATTGTTGAACTAATCAATATTGACGATCTTATTTTCAATAATGAAAATTTTATTTAAAACCTATAGGACTCATCAATAACTTCATGATGACATTTGGTCTAAAATTATTCCTTTCATCAGATATCATAGTATTACACTAAGAATTTTTTAAATTAAACAAGGTTCGAAAATATTTTATATCTAATAATAATCCCCTTTTCGATGATGTGATCGACATTATGGTAAAATATTATCATTGTTTTAAAACCATATGAACACTAAATATTTAATGTTTTTATATTATGTTATGGAACACTATATAATTACGCATCTAGTATATTTTAACATAATTTAAATTTATTTATTTCATAGAAAATAATATCTTCCACTATATAAATTTCATTCATGGCATATTAGTCAATTTCCAATGAATTAATCATCCCTAAAATTTTATAGTCATATAATTATGTCTGGAACTATCACAAAAATCACCACTTGAATGACATTTGACAATTAATTGGGGATTCCAAAATCAATTTATTTCATTGTATATATTAATATTCCAGAAGTATTATCATCATGTTTTGATGGGTTCAAAATATAGTGAAAGGCCATACATTATTGTGTGGACCTAATAGTTGTTTATTGATTTACCATCACACACATATGATTCCACCATTCACACTATTCATTCATACGGTGATAATCAAGGCTGTACTATTGAAATTTTTTATCAGTATAAAAAATTCCATCATGAGAGAACATTATAAGATATTCACCAAATAACATTAAGTATCAATAGCACATGTCACCAATAATATTTGAAAAAAATAAAATATTACATCCTATCACTATATCTTTCCCTCTATTTAAATTTTTTTTAAATTAATCTACATATAAACCCCCCATATTATCAATTTTTCACCATACACATGAACTATGCGATATTTATGGTTCAACATAAATATCCTATATTGAAAATCATATTTATTGTCATTATGATATGGTTTTTTTATTTCTAATCATTCATAAAACTCTCCCATTAATTTATAACTAAATAATACAAAATCATAAATTGTAATTGATTTATTAAAAAAATTCATAAGGGATCCTATATAACATATAATTTAGTCATATTTTTAACATCATTATCAACATCAACTATTTATATAGACTATAAATGTGATGTTGAGAAATCTATGTACCTAATTCTATCATTGTGAGTTGTATAAAGTAATAGAATTTTTTAATTCTTAAAAAATCTATCTAAGCTTTTTGTATAGTTATCCTTAACTCCAATAATAAAATTTAAAGATAATTTATGACTAATTGTATCTAAATCCCCTAAAACATATATCATAATATGATTATCAATTGATGTTTTAACACTAAATGTTCTTGAAAACAACCCAAAATAAACACTTAATAAAATATAATTATGAATTGAAATCACTATCGAGAGGGGATTTTATATCCTAATCTATTTAAAGATGATTCTAATCGTTGAGGTTCAATTAATTAATATCTAACAAATGAGAATGTTGTGGCTTTACAAAATCAATATATAGTTTTTATTTAGATTTAAAATAGGCTTACAATAATCCTTATATTTTATATTGATTATATTCCATTTCATACCTAATGCCTTTAGTACACCTAACAACAATAAGATATGTAAAATGTGTAAAATAAAAAATTAAAAACTTATTTGAAATCCATTTAACAAAAAGATTTCATCTTATAGAAATTTATAACCTATAATTTTATGTACATGTAGCCATAATATGCATGTTAGTCACCCAATTTGAGATATATTTATTTTTTATTTATTTAACTCAAAAAATTTACCTAGATAATTATACCTCTTACCCCTATAAATATATACCCCATAATATACTAACTGAATTTCATTCTAAAAATATTAAATCCATCATATATAGAAATAAAAAAATAAAGGAACCACTAAG
Organism: Viscum album; assembly: GCA_963277665.1. Classification (NCBI taxonomy): domain Eukaryota; kingdom Viridiplantae; phylum Streptophyta; class Magnoliopsida; order Santalales; family Viscaceae; genus Viscum; species Viscum album. The sequence continues at coordinate 665,441,421 of OY728165.1, read as the reverse complement.
AATATAATTTCATTAATAAGGGTCCAATCATTCATACCAAACATGAGGTACATTCTCCATACTATATAATTAATTTTTCACTATGTTAACTATTGAGAAAAAACCAATGATAAAATGCCCTATATTTTTTGAAGAATTCATCTATTTTTAATTCATTTAGAAATACCATCACTAAATTAATTTTATAAATTATAAATCATCTCTAAAACTTGAAATTAAAGATTAATTTTCTTGATCCCAACCATTCCACGTTTTTGAATGTTTCTTTGACGTCAACAACATTGATATGACAATGAACCTTACATAAAAGTATAGAATTGTTCTGGGAGACACTTCTATGTTAGTGAAATTTATTTTTTAAAATGCATCTAGAATATATCACATTATTATTTATAGTGCAATGAAATGTTTCCCTCATGTGTCGTTATTAAATTTGATCCAATCAATAATAGTTTATTTTAGACGTGATTTTTCATTTTCTACCTCTTCAAAAGGAGTAATTTATAACTATAATAATGGATCATTGTGATATATACATATTATCATCCACTTATTTTTATTATTTTATTAATTTAATATAATGATATAAATTTAATATTTAAATTTCCTCATTATTCATTTATTCGTTGATTGATTCCCTTAATAAATATGATCAACCGGTAATTCAACATTAAAACTATCTAATTTGAAATATCATCAGAAATAGAACAAAGAGCATAATATTATTTGAAATTTTTTATAAATAATAGATATATAAAATTTTACATAGTATCACCTTCAATCACATATAAATAAAATCATTTAATAATATTTTAGAGCCATATATTAAATATTTTTTAATAATTAACATAATTTTATATTCTCAAATATATCCTATCATCATATATATCATTATATTTTTTCTAAATTTTTAATATTTTCGTGATGAAAAACACTCTCCAGAATGGTATAAACTTTTAAAAAATTCTTTTTCGGATATGATATATCTAAATCATAGACATATCTTCTCCAATTTGTAGTGATTTCTTGTAATGATAATATAAATATAATTTAAGTTAATTATTCTACAATAGGTGGATGTTTCTAGAAATAGATAATTAAGTCATAAATATATTTTCATCCATATTTTTTTACACTTATATAACACTTTTGATATAATTTCCATATTGTGTTACATCAATATCTAATCCATATTTATCTAAAAACATATAAATTCAATTGATGCCTACTAAATCCCATAATCTAAATATTAGATCACAATTGATCTTTATATTTTATTCAACACTATCATTTATAATATTTTGATGTAATCCATTTTTTCTTTAATAGACCACATAAATACAGTATCCATCATTTTTTATTGTATTCCTCAATAAGTTAGATTGAATATTTTTTATCCATACATATGTATTTCTAATATTGAGGGAATAAAACATTAACAGCCATATTTTTATTATTTGATTCTCACATATTCTATTTAGGATATTTGATTTGAACATTATTTCCCGAAAATCATGAATTACATACCATATCTCTATTTCCCAATATGTCAGTTATCCCAATTTTAATATTTAAATTCTAATTTTTTACAATAATTTAAAATGAATAAGACCGTGATTTCTTTTTTACACATTAATTGTATGTAACGATATATTTTTTCTTTTTTCGTGATACATTATTTATATATTTATTCATCATTTCATTAAATCATTTCATGACATTAATTTTATAAATATTCATTTCCATATTAATCTACCTCCAAATAATGACTCACGTAACTATTCCACACTCAAAATATTAATCAATATGCCATTAATATAGGGGTCATATATAATATCTCACTTACTAGTGTAGATGATTTTTTGAAACAAATTTATAATTATATGCATATGATTGAAAAAGTAGGCTATTCTACTAACTCTTAGATTCATATTATTAATAATATTCATAATTATAATCATGTGAGATGATGTCCCACTATTAAAAATATATATAATGATTTTCATTATATTCTATAATTCCATAATAAAAATAATACAATTCATATTAATCTATATAATTATGTAATTCATTGAAATTTAAATACACTTCTATACATAAGTCAGTCTTTTATCATTCATTCTACCAAATTAAACTGTTTCATACTCTTTGTCTCGTAGTGGGTAAAAGTTTTTTACAATCAACATTATACTTATATTATCACACATATATCCATCTATAAATTCCATATAAATAATTTTTTATTTTTTATTTTAATCAATCAACAACTTTATGAATAATATTTGAACAATGAAAAAAATACACACTGAAATTATTCAACATATAGGTTCCATGTATCCACTAATTTCTAGTGGTTAAATATCTAATTTGATTCCTTTTATATAACTCAATGACATTGACTAATATGAAATCATGTGACATATAAATATATTTAATTGGATCTAAATTAGTAAGGAAATTTTATTTCATATATATCTCCACATATATAAAAATACATAAAAAACTCCAATTGTTGATAATATCTCAATGATTTTGAATATTGTTTTGTGTTCTACATTAGATTTTTTATGGAGCATAATTTAAAACATTTCGTATTTCATTGTTGAATATAATTCCACCATTACCTAATATATTGTGACATTATGTAATCAGAACCACCTAGTCAACATTGGTGAACTATTATACACTTTCATTTAGTTCATCAACTACGAATAATATATAAAATAGTTCACTCATTTAGCCCAAAATATTAATTTATGATTATATATTAACTATTAATGATTTAACCACCTCCTCCAGTGTCAAAATCTACATTATTATTTCATTTTGAATATATTATGGTCATCAATCACATTATTCTAATTATCAATATTCCCTTTTTATGATCCATATAGTTAGGTTTCACAAAATAATTTACATTACACTATAAAAGTTTCTCAGGATAATCATTTCATAATTCATGATCATTGTTCTAACACGGGTATTCATTATCAATACAATAATTAATCTATTTTCACTAATTTTTTGTCATTATTTTAATAATATAATTCTTATTCAACATTGATATTGTAACAACCCGGTACATTCGATTAGGTATATCTTTTCTTTTGTATTTGGTTTCCTTTTTTTGTGTGCCCTGCAGGCTTTTTGATAATATAGAACCTTTTCCGGGGAAGATGACCTAATGTCTGGGTACGTATTTTTTTATAAATTAATAGAGTTTTGGAATAATGGTGTAAATGGATTTAGAGGGTTCTTCTATAGTTTAATGATATTAAAGATTTATTTTAGAGGGATCCTACTGAAAACTGGGTGGAGCACAACCAACATGAAAAATTCAATTCTTCAAATGGTAACATTACTTGAATATATAGTAGGATTGATTTATTGAATCACTTATAGGGAATGGAAAATTTACAGGCTATGAAATATTTTCATGACATGAAAACAACTATTGGGATTAAAATTCAACCGAGATAATATGTTTTCAGCACATTTTAAAATTATGAAAATCAAATACTGAAAGGTTTTCATGTCTTGATATTTATTGGGATTGTGGTTTAAATGTGATGAAAATATATTTTGTGATTAATTCATCCAAAACCATCCAAATATATATCTAGGATCTCTCAAAAGTTATTTTTGGGATATATACTCTTTAAAGATCATTCATTTTGTGATTGATCATTATGGATTTTTCCTCGCATCTCTCTGAGTTAGTGGTCTCTATTTCATCATTATCTTTAGTTAGAGACGTGAAATATGTTGCATTTCTATTTCTTATTCATAACCGATTGATGATTTCTATCAATTATTTACATTTCTGTTTCATTACTTTTCAATCAATGGCTGATCCATGGTGTTTTTGATCTCCATATCTGAAGGTAGATATGTTTCCTTTGTTATTGAGGTAGGCTGATCTTGGATTGGGTTTCAATCATAATAATTTCTTTATGTTCATGTTGATTTTTTTTTGGTTTTTCCAATTTAATATATTTTATTTGTTTGAAACGGGTTTTTTTAACACGAGTAATGTTTTAAAATTTTTCATTGGAAAAATTGGCACAATGAAAACATATTGTGTTTTGGGAAATAGACATAGGAAACCCAACTGTCTATGGACCCACTAGGGGTTACCCTTGTGATAAAAATAGACTACATTAGAAATCTATATCATCTAAAACAAACATAGTCTTATTTTATGATTATTTTATATCTATTATGTATTCCCATATGATATGATCAAAATGGTGTGCTTTTCCTTTTATACCAAGAATATCACATGATGGTTTATTTCATGTATATTTTATCACATTTATAATTTTCCTCTTTTTCTATTATACCTAATATATATCTAGATTGGGTGAATATAGTATTATTTTATAGAAATTAGATTATTTTTTTATAAATATATTTATTTAATGATAATTATTAATAAACAGTATTGTTGTTTTAAAGACATAACTTATACATTCTTGATATTATAACATGTATAGATGCTTTGGTAGAATCCTACTTGGCTATGTTATCACAACCTAATATTTATTTTGGGTGGGTATAACCTCTTTTTCATGACCCATTTAAAGTAATGTTTATTATAAAAAATGATATGTTCCCTTTCAATAATTTTTCATTCATAGAATGATGATTTGGAGGTTATGGTTGGTCACATGGAGACTTGTTAGTCATGTAGGTTCATATAGATTTGGTTTTTCATGTTTTGGTTGGTTTGTGTATATATTATTGTACATCTCTCTTTTTCATTATAATATGGGTGTATTTATAATTTTTGTTATACTAATGATTGGATTCAGTAATCATTCATTTCCTCACCCTGTGGAAAACCTTCTTAGGTGACTTATCTAGTTGGTCTGAGTTGGATTGTTAAAAATTGTTAACAAAGGGATGATTAGCCTGAAGTGTGTTAACACTACATATGTTTGGTTTTGTGTCTTGGGTATACCATAGTTAGAACCATCGAAATGTTAATAGAATTTCTTGTAAAGGGGTCCTATCAAACTTAATTCTATATCTGAACTCAATTTAACATTGGTGGTATGAAATTTTATTAATATGTAGAGACTTAGTGTTTGAGGTCATTTCATTAGACAATATGGGAATTTTATTTAAATGTCCATTTTATTTCTTAATTTATCACATTTTGATCATAATATACATAACATCTATAAATTAATAATGTTTTAAATCATTTATATCAATAAATAAATATGGTCATATGATTTTGGAATCTTCTCTAGGATGATTGGATGTTGAATTTGGATTACAAAAACATTCCTCCAAGAATAGATGTTTTTATTCTAAGAGAAGAATATATGAGATAAGATCTATAGGTGAATCTTCCAATGGATCCATCTTTGGTATAATACTCTATATCAATCGAGTACCAACAACCTAGGATGGGTAGTGGATCATGGCTCCGAATATACAAAAAAATTCACACATATTCCATGGTGATAAGGGTACCCAAAAATATGAGGAGTGTATTGAGTATATTTTTAGGATATTCAAATTCATAATGACATGAAATGGTTATATGGTTTGTTTTTTCATGTACCCACTTGTGGTATAAAGAGGGAAATGAAGACACTATATTCTAAAAGTTATGTTGCTTGAGGGTCCTATCTATAATTCATTATATAAAATACCTAATCATAATTTTTTCACTAAGACATTATGATCAACGTAGAACTAGAAGTTTATAACCTTGAATAAAGGGGATCATACTATTCTATAGTATTCCACCAATTTCATGGAGTTGGTATATTTGGTACCAAATCTAGTAAGTAATTAGTAACGAATAGATTTGAGGATTGATTTGGGCTTTAGGATCAATATTTGGTCGATCTAGTTTAACATGTTCTATCTGACCGTAATGGATGTAGTTGAAGCGGAATATTTTGTTGAGGGATACATTATTAGAAATAAATGTTTGGTAGGAAATTTGGTTGGTACTGTTATTAACTATAGTTTATCTTCTAAATAGAAAAGGATGTACAACGGTAGCCAGTCATTATTAAGAACACTGTAGAGGGATTCATCTTGAAAATATAAATTCATTTTCTATAATATTGGGAGGTGTACTCATATAATCACTAATTGCAAGGAGGCTCTAGTTATCTAGATGAATCCCTCAAAACTACTCCCTGATACGATGCATATTTTCCAGATGATTTTTTCTGGTTTATCTCTTTAGATATAGGTTGAGTTTTATATTTAACTAATCAATTTTTCAATGCATATTTCTATTCCATAATTTAGAATGGAACCTGTTGCATTTTTGGAACATAATTTTTATCTTGAGGACCAATATGATATGGAATTTATTCTTCCACTCATGTCACTATGGGATTCTCTAGTACTCTCTTCTAAGAAGGATGCTGGTTTCCTCATACATTGTGTCAACTATGGGAAGAAAAATATGATGGCCATAAAAAAAATTATTAATTATATTGATGATCTATTTGATCGACATATAGGGTCTTGTCAGTTTTTAAAGTGTGAAAAATATGAACGGTACCACTAGTTGATATTCTGATAAGGGGATATTCAAAATAAATCATTTCAGATCTAGAATGGGAATTAGGGGTTTTGGTCATTCTATTCGGAATATATTACAATCCAATGGTGATTATGGAATTCATGAAATTCGTAAAATAGATCTTATATAGATTCTTGGACTATCTTATTGTGTTGTTATTGGATGATTTTTGTGGTTTAATCCATACTAGAGGGTGTGTATATAAACCATTTGGATATCATTTATATATCATTATATAAACATCATCACTATGGTATGATTTACATGTGATATATTTGGATTGAAGAAGTAATGTTTTTGAGGAATTTCATGTCAAAAAAGGGTATATTAGTTGCTCATGAATAGTTATTTGTAGTTATGTCTTGTGGGTGGTAAAATTATTTTATTAGATGAAATGCTTCATGGGGTTGGTTTGTTATTACTGGTGTTTTTATTCAGACATCTCAAAGATTGCGTCTTTGATGATAGATTTAACCCATAATGGTGTAATGTTTGTGTAGAATGAAAAATTTTAGATATATTTTGAGGGTTTTATGGTGAGGTTTACATCTATACAAGAATTTAATATTTAGGAATTGGGGTTAGGTTATGATGTTTTCTACAATACTTATTGTTGAGGGTTGGGATTTTTATTAATTCAATAGAATATGTGATGGCCTATGAATCTCAACATATAATACCTCATGAGATGTACCAATATATTAAAATAACGATATTCCCACAATTCTCCATAAACAATGGATTTAGGTCACCCATATAACAATTATTTTTATAATCTTTGGGAATTAGATTCAAAAGTAGAATATTATTCCTAGGAATAAATTATACACATGGTTCCCCAAAAACTATGGGTTTTATTCATACATATACCCACATTATTTATAAACCTTTGGTATAGTTCTCCCATATACCCATAGGTTTTGGAAGCTATGGAATATGGTTCTTGGAAAAAAAATCATAAAAAGGACCTATACATATGGTTCTTCAAAAACCTGGCTATAGGTCACCCATATACCCATAGTTTATTTTAACCTGTTGAAATAGATTATGAGGAAGACTTTTTTCCCTTAAAACCCACACCAATGGTATGACATAACTATGATTTCGGTTGGTACATAAATTTTCATTAATAATAATAATAACAAATAATTCAATGTAAATAAAATTTCATATTTATACATATATATATTTTTGGATATTTGAACAAGAATTGTGTTGTATGATACATGTAATGTTGGTGGAGTATAGATGTAAGGTTTTGAAATCAAATCCCACTGGAGGTTTTTTAAATATTCACCTATACATATGGTTTGACCCAACCATGGTTATATGATGGCCCAATATATTTACATAATAATAATAATAAGTAATTTAATATAATTATTATTTATATAATATATTTTTTGAATATAAAAACAAGGAAAATGTTGTAAGGTAGTGTAAATGTCATTGGATTATAGGTGGAAGGTACTGGGATCATATTCCAATTGATGAATTATTTTTAAAATAGACACCTGTAACCATGGTCTTACCAAATGGTCATTATATGTAAATACCCACAATTTGGTCAAACAATTGGTCTAAGTATATAAATTGAAATTTCCTACACCAATTATTTATGAACCATGGGTATGGTTGGCATATTCCCATAGTTTCATAAAATAATGTGTATAGGTCTATCCCGACAGCTCCAAAGGCCACTGTTCCTAGATCCACGGTTATATGATTAGATATGGGTATAGGTTATATAAACATGGTTTTACACCAGGAGTATATGTTTTTTATTGTAGTAGTTAACTACCCAATCCATGATCTTTAGTTGGAAAGGGTTAGGAATGAACTCAAAATGTGGCATCACTATCTCTTTGGAGAGTTATTTGTAGTTTATTTTGATCAAAATAGCCCAATATATTTATTTACTCATATGGATATAAACATGAAAGGAAAAATTGGTTGGATTATCATCAATATTTTGATTTTTATATCTAATACACTATTTAGAAAGGGAATGTAGGTGATAATTATTTCATCATAAAATTACCAACACCACCAGTGGAGGAATTATTGGAAGTGTGGTATCACATGAGTTAGTTTAATGAGAAATATTAGGAATGGATGAAGTATATTAGTTGGTATTTCTATAATCAATGATGGAGGAATTTATATTTGATGAGAATGTTGGTATTGAGAAGATATTTGACCGAGAGAGGTAATGATTTACTAGAATCCTTAATGGTTAGGAGACCATGGTGGGTGCTGTCGGTGTCCATGTAGAGATTTGTGATTTTGTAGTAGGATGGGATTTCATGTATCCATGAGGTATTATTTGATGGGTAGTAGACACCATGATTTTTGGTCTATACACCAAGGTACTACCATGAAGTATCATGATTTGAGACATCAATATTGGTTCTTGAGGATGTGATAGTCTATTGAATATTTTGTATATTGGTGTCTTAATTGTCATAGAATTAATGAAGAACACAAGAGGACTATTGGTTTCTTACACCCCTTACTCAATACAGTATGGAAATTTGATGATATTTTCTCATATTTCATCATTGGATTACCATGGAACCCTAGTGGGGAGGATTTAATTTGGGTGATCATTCATAGGCTCAAAAATTTATCACATTTATAACCAATTAAATAGTTGGAAAAGTTATAAAAACATGGGGTTTTGTATCTCTTGGAGATTGTGAGACAACATGGGGTTCCCTCAATTGATGTTTCTGAAAAAGACATGAGGGTCACATCATGGTTTTGGAATGTTTTACTGAAGGCAATGTATTACCAATTGAAATTTAGTACATCATACAATCCACAGATGGATAGAATGACAGATATAGAAATTTCGAGACTCAAGGATATGTTCCTGGCGTATGAGTTTTATTTTAGTGTTTATTAGGAAAATAAAAATTTTTGTGAAATTTTCCTATATAATTATTTATCATGCATCGATAAATATGGATCTTTTTAGGTTTTTTTTGGGTGTCCATGTTCATCTCCCTTACGTATGGAATTGTTGATAGAGTGCTCCATGGGTTGGATTAGTCTTGTTATGGAGATGATGGAGAGGGAACATTTGATATGGAGAATATTGATCATAACATATAATCACCATAAATTTTATTTGGAATATCATTACGGGAAACATGAGTTTAAATTTAGGGATCAGGAATTTCTTATATATTCACCACTCATAGAACACTGTCTTTTGGGTATGCTGGGTAATTTTGCACTACGGTTTCTGGGCCCCTTTTAGATTGTTGGAAAACTAGTAACGGTGGCCTATCGATTGGAATTTCAATCTCATTTGACATCCTTCAGATATGTGTTTCATGATACCCAACTAAGGATGTATCGGCCTGATCCATCAAAAGTGAATATATGAAAATATATCTTTATTGATCCAAACATCACAATTTTTGCTAAACCAATTCGGATTATGGATTTTTGAGAGAAGGTGATTCAAGATAAAATTATTCCTTTGTGGTTCATTTATTATTTTAGTTTTAATGGTATAGTCCCGAGACAAGTCAGTTGGAATATTTATGACGTAGAAGTGGAATTCATTGTTTTTTATTCAATAATCACAAGGATTTCTAGGGGTATAAAATGATTATGGTTGGTATATTGCATCAACCCATTAACTTTCATTAGGTTCTCATTGTCTTTGGTTTCCGTTTTTTGGGATCATTATGGGATTCATATAAAAGTAGAGTCATTTCTATGAAAATCTAATTAATTTATTGTGATGTATGTTTATTTTTATTAATGGGGTCGTCGTATAATGTTTTAAATTTATTTAGAGTGAACTTATTTTGTTTGAAAAGCATTAAACTTTGTTTTTGAGGTTCCTTGCTGAAGACTTCGTGGAGAACTACCTACTAGAAAAATTGACATCATGAGTGGTATACATGTATTAGATCTATTATAGTAAAGATACCATAAACCTATTATAGATATGAAGAAATATAATGGATAAGAAATCATTTGATGAATTGAAAACATCTATATAGATTTAAAAATAAAGATGATATGTTATTTTTCAAAACATTCTATGAATTATGAAATTCCCTTCCCAAAATGACTTCAGGGCATGAGTTCATGGGATTTTGTGGTATTAAATGTAATAGAAATATTTTTTATGTCTTTTTCGGCTACATAATTCAATCTTGAGACCTATGAACTCTCCATGAATGTTTTGGGGATCTCTTATCCTTCAAAATTGTTTTTTTATAAATTGATCATCATGTTTATTGTGATAAATATCTCATGGTAAGTGGAATATTATTATTTATTACCTATTGTCATAATAGTTTCATGGGATGTTTTTTTCCAAATATTAATTAGTTTTTTATTTTCTATTAATACATTTCAAATTAATGTTGTTTCTTCCCTTTTAATGTCTAGTATGTGGTTTGTTGATCTTCATTGTTGATTGATGAAAAGATTCCATCCGTTTTTTGGTTGGTATATCTATATAAAATTTTTAATTCGTAAATTTCAATATATTCTTATTGTTCCATATTTATTTTTTAATGGAATGGTTTTTATTTTGTAAAAATGGTTTCAATTAAATTTGATAGTGGTTTTATAATTGGTTTTGAAAAAGAATTGAAATTTGGAACCCTTGGGTGCTTCAGTAAATAGAAACATGCCAACTTAGTTTTTGTGGAACCATTAGGGGATTGTGTTGTGATATAGACAAACTATTACTAGACTCTATATTATTTGGAACCTACATAGGCCTATATTATTCTACCATCATATCAATTATTTACTCCCCTTGTCTATGGCCCAAATGGAGTGCTTCATATTTTATATATAGTTTTTTCTCATAATGTTTTATTTCATGAAAATATTCTCACATGCTTAATTTACCTATATTTATTTTATACCAAATTTATTTTGGGATTTAGATTATATGGTGTTATTTTATTTATGAAATTTGAAATTTTTTCAAATGGTTTTATATTAAGAAAATTATTTATAAAGTTGGTAGATATTTTTGTGTTAAAACATGTTAATTATATATACTTGAACTTGTTTGATTCGTACATTTCTCATTTAGCCCATTTAGATTTATTTATAGGGATATTATTTTATATATCTCTTTCTCTTTGTACTATAGTTGTATTTCTTATTTTGGTAATATTAATGACTTATTTCATTTATACTTTTGACCACACCATGTGGCAGATCACACTGGTTTACTTGTCAAGTTGACTCTAGTTAGTACGTTAGAGAGATCAACCACCTGCCCCCAGTTATTCTCTTACATTTACATAGAATTTTTAATTATCAATAGCTTCCATCATAGAATATTGTTTCTCAATATTTAATTTATTTTTATCACTTTCTTAAGTGAATATCTTCTTTATCAGAATCCTCTTTATTTATATTTAATTTTCTTTAAAAATTCATTCCACATTGATGTACTGAATAGATATTCCTTATATGAGTAAATTTACCATTTTGTATTCATGTGTTTTGACCATTTCCATTTATATTAGGGTTCAACAGAAGAATCAAAATAATATTTCCAACATTTCATTGGTTTAAGGAAATCCAATTTTAGAATACAATTAATCATTATTTTACCACCCATAATGATACTTTCCAAATGTGATAATGAATCATTATTAAATACCATTAAATTGTATATAATCATACACACACATATATATATAATTATAAACAGTATATATTTTAAAAAAATTACCCTTAATATATGAATCATCATTTATTTTAGAATGACAAATGTTTCACAAAATACCATCCTGAATTGTAGATATCAAGAAAATTTAGTGGAAGATTATTTTCTTTTATACAACATACTGTTATATTGGGTATTGGTTTTTTAAAATCATTGTAGCATCTTATTCATGATATCTAAATTGTTTATCTCTTCAAAATATACATTGATATATATAAAAAAATAAGATGTTCAAAGTAACTATAATTATTTTCCTAAGAATTTGTGTAAATTTCATCATACTTAATATGAAGGAAATATAATATCACCACCACCATCATGATATAAACTTCAAAAATTAAGTAAAACATTTCATAAATTAATTTTTTGGATGAAAATATCCTCAAATTCCATTATATCTAATTCCAAAATTCCACATATTAGAAATTTAGGGTATTATAACCCATATTTAGTATTTTTTTAATATATATGTGTTAATTGAATACATTATTGTATGAAATATTCATTTTCTATAAATTTCTAATGGGAAATAATTATTTCAGACATATAAAAAATTTAATCCTAATAAATTCATCTATATTTATTAATAATAGTCATAAAAATTTATATGAAAATATTATGTCAAAATATTATTTGGAAAAATAATTCTAATAAAGTATTGAACAAGGATGAACATGTTTCTATAATACAACTTATTTCAATATGAGGCCATAAAATATTCCAAACATTAGGGGATGAAATTTGGTGTTCAAATTTTGTCAATAATTTATTTATTATTCAAATCATGTCCTTATTTTTTTGAAACACCTGGATTTTATCTCCACGATAAAATAATCACACAATAAAAATAATAAAACAAACACACTATAAAAACATATTTTTTACATAATTCACCCACACTATTGTATCTGTCATTTTTATTACCTAATTTTTATTTTCATGGTTCAAATTGAGGATCTTTTAATGTTTAGTTTCATGAAAACAATGTACATAAAACATAACATCATAAAAAATACTTCTAAAAAATGTGAACAGATTATTCATTGGTTCATCCTATGAATATTTACATCATCTTCTAACCTACATATATACATCAACGAAAAGGGAGATCATAACGACTTGTAAGGTAATGTAAGTTAAACATTATACATGTGATCTTGAGAAATAAAAATAAGAATCTGAGGAATATAAAAAATGAATGACATAGATGCATGTCATAATAATATGAACATGAATAATAATATGGAAATGTGGCTACAAAATTTAAATGTGATATTCATTAGCATATCCCTAAGGGTTTTCAGAAGGGTGACATTAAAATTTCAAGGTTATTCAACAGGGTATAATAAAACATGTCATCTCTAGAGACTAATTTATTTACCCAATGCATCTGATTGCTATCAGGGAACACTATTCATATGTAATAACAAATTTTAACCCCATATATCAAAATAAATCATTACATAAGTAAACAATGTAGAATAGAAAAAATGGGATTCAAATAAATATCATGACCTTTAAAACGATCATAAATACTAGATCATTATTCATTTATAACCGTCATAATAGGAATGATGGTTTTATGTTTATCAATTATAGAATAAAATAAATCATTTTTACATCTTGATGAATACGCCTATAAAATAATGAAGTTTGCGTATTCAAATAAAGGAATAATAAGAGAATTTATTGAGGAAAATAGAGAAATTTTGTGATGTAAAATTGACAGCATAATGGGGATAAAACTTGGTTTTAAAAAAATTTAAAAAGACATTAGATGATGGTTTCTAATTAATAAAAGACTCTTAATATTTTAAAAGAATAAAATAATAGCACATTCGAACTTATTTTATAAATTTTGAAGACATACCACATAAAGATGGAACTTGGATTGAAAAGGGAAGGGAATATTTCCATTACTTTTGAAGATTAGTTACTAAAATAATATGATCATGACCTTGGGGGATTTTGGACACCTTGGGAGGACTCCATTGGAGGTAAAAATATCAAATATTTATGGAAGATAAAATTGTAGTTAATGGAAATCGATAAATGTGTCGGTTTTATAGCAAAAGTGGAGGATTTGTTTATTGATTCCCTTGGATACCAAGGTAGTGCTAAATCTAAAACATTGGGATTTCCCGTGGTTTTTATCATTGGAAATGGAGACATGTGACTCTAATTATGTTTTTTTAATCCACATGATATTAAAAATACATTATATTACATATAACATCATTATTATGTAATTATGAAGCCATTAATTTTAGAGAAATACCAAAATTGTATTTTTTACAATTCACAAAAAATAAATTTATTTAAAGAATTCTCATAAATTCACTCTAACCTAATTTAAATGTGATAATTAAAAAAATAATATTCTATTTATAAAATTAATTGTCTAAATATTATAATTTTTAAATTTTAAAAATAAAAATAATTATTTATTAAAAATAATAGTCGATAGAAAATGTGTATTGAAATTTCCTACACTTGAGAAAAAATTAAATTATTTTTGTATTTTTATATAAATATGACTATTTTAATCTCAATATCTCATTAAAAGAAACATTAATAATTTCATATTTGATTATAATAATTATTAAATTTTTTTAATGTACAATTTCCATACGGATAATAAATTTATCAAATTCTAACTCAATTTTATTAATAAAATAAATTCTTAAAATTGAAATGATGGAATAGAAAATTCATTAAAATAATGAAATTACACACTCAGGTCAGGATATGTAAACCCTTAATACACACACATACACCCTAAGAGTAAGTTGACCAATGTTGGTAATTTTATGGTGTTCATTGGCTAACATCGTTTGAGTGATAATCAATACACACATGAACATTTTTTGAATGAAATTTTGTCCAAGATCTTCCTTTTGAAGCCTAGCTTGATCATGGTTAAGGGTGAACCCCAATGGTGAAACTAGCATCCCATGATTTGAAATATGGGATTAATCAATAATGACTCTACTAGATGAGGCAATCATTTCTCTTTTCTGCATTAATTTTTTTCCCATTTCTACATATAAACACTAATTAAAATGTTAAAATTTCTATTATGAATATTTTTTGAAATGGACATATTGACCAACAATGATAATTTAACAATGATCATATAATGGATGAAATCCAATTGTCATATTTTAATTTAGACTCACTTCATTTTTATATAGATATTGATTTCCTAAGTACAAAAATTAAAACACACATTTCGAGCAACCAAATATCATTCAAAATGTTTGGTTAGTTACACACATGATGTCACATATTTTGAAATCATATCAATGATATATTAATATGATTAATAATTACTAGATCACTATTTTGTGATTTAAATCATGATTATATGCTCACATATCATCAACTATTCATGACTCTATCCTCTCATTGACTGAAAACATTTCAATATGCATAAAAAAATTTTACAACAAAAAACAAGTCATTATGAAGATATTATAATTGAAAAAATTAATTCCTCAATACCATGGTTATTCCACAGGATGATCAAAACATATCATCAGGATTATTACAAATCGTTATAATTTTTTACTCATTAAAATATTAAATATATATATATTAGAAAACAATTACCCCATATATACTATATGATTAAAGATATTGATGATACTATCTTCTTCATTATTAATCATTATATTTTATATGTGATATAATATCTATTGTATCTATCCTTAAATAATTTTATATTCATTAATGTATTCTCTTGTATTATAACAATTTTGAAATTCAAATAAATAAATAAAATATAATCCAAATTCATATATTTTTAGTGAAACCATATATGTCAAATAAACCATCTGCAAATACCCATTATTGAATTTATTTTAAAATATCATATATTTATCAAAAAAACAATTGATAAAAACATTTTCATAGTCAACCAATCAACAAAATATATTTTTTTTATAGATATAAACTCTAGCACTTTGAAATGTATTATGAGTAGTTAGTTTCTCTAATAGATAAATGACAATATATTTTTATCAGAATGGTAAAAGATAATAGATAATGAATTAGGGGTGTAAAATGTGTAGCATATGGTTATCCATATGAATAATATAATTATAGTCTAGGGGAGAGTGATAATTATGGGTAAAATAGTAATAATTTCTATCAATAAATATTTTTAATTATAGAGACTAGATTCGATATTCACATAAAAATAGATGATAATGATAAATACATCTTAATTATGAATGTTTCTACATGTTATAATGACAAATGCGATTCAAATATTATACCATCTTAATACATGCACTCTCAGATCAGGTACAAAAAATATATTGTATATTAATTATTCAAACGGTTACTAAATAATTTATAGTCTATTAGATAACTTAATAGCTATTTTTATAGGTCTTTTATGATTATAAAACCTCTTAACAATTAATCATATTTTACACAATAAAAAATAGTTATTTTTAGTCACTCGTTCTAGATCCTTAAATGAAACCAAACACATTCGTCACTCCTTAAGATTCTCTGAAAATCATTATATAAAGTAGGGTGAGGATTAAATTTATAGGTAATGGGTTTTACAACATGATGTAAATATTTGTATAGATAACAATGAAAACAATTTGAAAATCAAGATTATTTTTAAAAAAAATTAAAATTTGATATAATAATATTTCTTCCAAATTACAAATTTAGGGTAATCATAAAAAAATAAAATGAAAAATACATTTCAATAACATTATAAAGGTATAATATTTTAAAACATCATTAAATTTAAAACATTGTATCTTTAAAATAAACATGGATTTTTTTATAAATCCTTTTAAAATAATAATTTTATGAATTAAATTGATATATATATAACCATAAGAAATCTATGATTCCTCTAGTAGTACCAAATTTAGTAAAATTTCATCATGAATTTGTCGGATCATTAACCACTCGTCACCATCGCTTTTTATAATTATATATAATGTTTTATTTTATGAAAACAATTTTTTATGAATGAATTTCTTATTTATAAACCATTAAAAACTTTTCAAAAAATTACATCAATTAAATTATTAGAAGAAAAATAAGTTTATATCTTCTAAAATTTTGAAAAAATATTCAATCATTTAAACAATGAGGGGTAATCGAAAATTCATAATTAGAAATGTAATTATTAAATAAGAAATTAGGAACATGAAATAATATGAAAATTTAACTTAAAGATAATTATTTTATAAATATTAATGGAATGTAAATGATAATTTGGAGTATGCATCCTTAACTATGATTTTGAATAAATTATATTATAATAAAATAACATATCACACATCAAATTATAGACATTATCATTTAAAAAACAATACATGAAATTTAAAATAATTTACCCTTTTTATATGAACTTGTTGAAATTTAAAATATAACTTTTTAATGTAAATTGATGATAAATTCATAACACTATAAATGGAGGTTTTAATAATATAATTCTTCCATAAAATTGTAGTTTTTTAAATTAGATTACCCTCAATATGACTTTGAATATATAATTTTATTATTTAGAATAATATTTTTATAAAATAATAAACTATTTTCATCCAGAATAATCCCATAACTATTAAAAACTATGATCATATTTAGTTTCTATGATTGAAGATAAATTTTAACATTAGATATTTTTTATATAGAAAAAATTGATACTGTTCTTAGAAAAAATACATATTTCATTATTGGCAGAGTAAGTTTTTCATAGAAATAATTTGAGGATCGTACTAGTTTTTTTTTTGATTTGTAATTAATCTAAACACATTGTGTATGATTTATTTCTATAAAAAATATATCATAAAATTATTTTAATGTATCCAATTTTTATTATCTATAAATATGACATATTTAATTTTTTTTAAGAGATAAACTATTGTATCAGGATGACAGAGTGAAGAAAATATATATATATATACACATATATATTATGTCATTCCTTGTAATTGGTGTTAAAAATATAGATGATGACATATAAACGTTCTATAGATAATCTAAACGGTTATTTATATTCTATACTATAATTCCATTAATGAGTATATATATTTATCACCTCAAAAAACACCAATATGAGAATCCAAACTAAGTTTTATCCAATCGTCCAAAATGGTTCGGTTAACCCAATATCATTTTTAATATCTTGGATGGTGAACTTGTAACTAATTTGTGAAGTGGAGAGATGATTAAAATTATGTAAATAAATTTGAATGTTATATATAATATTTTATAAATTAGGATTTATGAACTTGATGGCTCCTACTATCAAACATCAACATTTATCTAGGCCATAAGAACTAACGGATGAACAATATGTGGTATTGGAGAATAAAAAATTAACATTATGGGTAAGTAATATCAATTGGGTGTTTGAAGGTGATCATGTAAAAAATATATTATGTATTTGGTAGATTATATTTTTTTGATATAGTAATATGTTTTTAAAACAGGTGAATAATACTATGGAGAGTGCATGCCACATATAAAAATCACTCAACTTTGTGATCACATAAATATATACCATTTCAATAGATATATTTTTCCATGGTTGTGGGGGACTGGAATGTGCACCCCAATGTAATTTAAATTTTCAAATTTACAACCCAAAAAACTTTTATAGAAGCAATAATAGGTGTTGATACACATTGATAATGTGAGTAGGGACTAAAAATTTCCTCTTAGAAGAATTTTCATAAAGACAAGTTCTTAATGTGATTAACGAATAAAAAATCATAAAAACTAAATTATATTTAATAATGACTATTTAAATAAACGTTAACTATCTAAGAGAACATAATTAAGATATGGAACAGACCTATGGAGATTTAAGTGTCATTGTTAAAATGTCTATTCAAGAGCATGTAATGAATATTATTTAACCTTAAATCCAAATATTTATTTAAATAATTATAATTAATTAAAAATTTAGAAAAAATTCAATCAGATCTCATTATCAGATGTTAGAATGTATTATAAATTTTACAGAAATAATCCATCATTTCATTTATTGTCTTGGTGAATAATTTTCCCGTGATTGTATCACTGAATCACTTGGTTAAATACAATGAAATGTTTCTCACCAATTCAATGATTTTACCCACATCGGGTTTAGGAAAATAAGATTTCTAATAAGCTATCAATCATGAATGTTCAACTAACAATTCACAAATAATATTCGTTTTTCAACAAGTATATATATTTATTCAGAATTCGACTGTGTGTGATTTTTGATAATCTCACGTGCCTGACTGAATTCAAAATAAATAAATTTTCTGATGATATACCACCAATGAATACTTATTAGGTATCACATGAACATGCACCAAAAAATGTCTATAGAACCAAAATGATTTTTAATTAAAAAAATATCAATTAAATAAAAATCGAATCATAACTAATTAACTAAAATCCTTCATTTAAAAAATTAAAGGAAGCAATTATTGTCACATTTAACAAAACACTAACAAATATTAAACTATCCCACCATTATGATGACACACCACATAAAATAACAAAATAATATAACTATGATTTTGTTATCATATTTGTCATCACAAACTACCATTGATGATCAAAAAATAATAACCACTCAATTGTTCATAGAATCATCAAATGAAACCACAAATCCTTTGAAAAAATTATTTGATAGGTGCAGTGTCTTTCCAAAAAAAATTCAATATCTGAAAGCTAATGTAAACCTCTATACACATTGATGATTCACCATAAACACCCCTGTACTCACAGAATAGAAGAGGTGTGGCCTCAGATTATTCTTCTAGTCAGTAGAGGTGGTTAATTCAGCCATATATTGAAGATGAAGGTTGTTTTTTAATTGGATTGTCTAAGGAGAGGTCACCAATAGTTGAAACACACTATAGTGGCCATGGTTGCAAGGTTTCTCTGGATGAAGGATATGGGGTTGATGGGTGGAGGGTGGGGTATGGGATGGGGGTGGGGAAGGGGGTGGTGGGGGAGGGTTAGATGGGGGTGGGTAGGGGATTAGAAGGCATTAGGGAGAGAGGAGGGGATGGGTATCCGGCATGGAGGGGGGAGGGATGGTGAGGGGGGTTTGGGAGGGGAGGGGAAGGATGTAGGGAGAGAGGGAGGATGGAAATGGTGAAGGGTAGGGGAGGGGAGGGGGTAGTTGGGAGGGGGAGGAGGGATATGCAAATGCGAGGGTGAAAGACGGGTGGTGGGGGTCACAAGGGATAGGGGGTACATGCGGTGGGAGGGATCAGGGACAACCAGTGGGGAACAAGTGTGAGATAAGGGGGTGTAGGAATGGTCCAGATCTCCATCGAATTTACTGCTGATAAAAATTAAAAAAAACAAAAATCAATAATTCTAATTCCATATAAAAATTCAAAAAAAATTTAAATTTAAATTTATATATTTATCTAAAATTTAAATAAAAAAAATAATATAAGTATTTACTAAAATTTTAAATAATATAAACATTAATATGTATAAATATATAAATATATATTATATTTATAAGTTAAATTGAAATAATTAATTAATAATGTTAACTAATATTTAAATTACGAATATTAATTTAGCTAAAAAAATAAAATATTTAATTTTATTAAATTATGAAATAAATAATATAAAAACATAAAAAAATATCTAATATTAATATTAAATTAACTAAAAAATATATAAAAACTAAAATATTAAAAAATCATCAAAATGAACATAAAAATACAAAGCCATAAGAACATTAATTAAAACAAAATTTTAATTGTATAAATATTTCTAGTAAAATCCATATATATCAAATAACACACACATATTATTTTTCACTCATGAAAAGACAATCATAAATAATACATAAGTGGACTCATAAAAAATCATAACATCAATATTACATGTTAAAAAAAATTTAGTATCGTTTACCCACAAATGATCAACATTCATTTAAAAATTCCTATTTAGAAAAACCATTTTCCATCAACTAGATTTATTTCCAAAACAAGTATGTTCACTCATGTATCATGTGACCCACCTCATCATCACACTCATCTTTTAACCAATCCAATCAAATATACACTTAATTATCATAAACATTCAAGATTTCCCTAGACTTTCCATGAATTTAACATCTCCACTAATAGAGTTAAAAAAATAAAGCAATATTATAATTTTCAAATTAGGTTTTCATGTATCTATGGATATGGGATGATGGGTTATATAAAAAATTGTGGGAGTTTATTGTAAAAAAGTGGGTTTATTCGTGAAATAAAATCATGATAAGTGTCAATCCAATTTTCACCCTTAATATCCCACTCCCCGACACATTAAACATTTAAAGTCCAAATGAAATGATAATCTAAGGACAATTTCAAATTTTAATTTTAATTTTTTTAGGAAAAAACTCAATCAATTAATATGGACCTGAAAAACTTGTGTGTGTCAACTCACAATCCCAATGAAATAATTATCAGAAAAATCTTAAAAGTGGTAGCCAAGTAGCGTTTATTCTATAGAATATCAATTGAATTATTTCATATAAAAAACTCTATTTATCATATTGTAATTGATCAATAATATTATTGGTGACTCTATAGGTGATTTTTGTAGTATAAAGACCACATAATTACTCATTTTTTGAAACACAAAAAATATACATTCCTATATTAAAATACATTTAATTAATGTGGATACTATCATATATAATTCATTTTATCATGATGATATAATTCCAATCAATGTGAAAAAATGCCTCACTATCCCCCAAATAATCTTTTTCATGAATTAATATCCTCCCACACATCAAATTTAAAATTATTATAAACAAATTCAAGAATTGTGTAGATAGGGGTATCAACTATCATATTATACTAAAATGGTTCTTCGTGGTTCATAAAGTCTATATAATTGGATAATATTCAAGGGTTTTTAGTGGCTCAATGAGGCTAAATATTAAATAAATTCATCAATAATGTCAGTGGAACATTGAAAATTATTAATGCTTTGATGGAAAAAATGTAATGTTATAGAATATATAACATATTTATGATTCCCTCGAGAAAAAGAGAAACAAATGATGATGAATCGGGGGTCATAATCCTCATGGGTATGGAAATAAAATGTTAGACCACGCAGATGATCATGAGTGAAAATATGTGTCTCAAAATCATACAAGCTTAAAAAAATCATTTTCAAATCATGAAAAAAACAAAAAATATATATGTTTTATGATCTAGGATAAAAATATTCCAAATAGAAATCATGTCCTCATTCTAACTAAATACATAATTGATGTGTTCACAATAATATTATGACAAAAATGGAGCAATTTGTGGATTCATGTAAAGACCTGGAAATTTCAAAGGAAATTTTTTTCCTAAATTTTCTTTGAAATTTTACAAGAACGTAGTTTCTGACGGCGGCTGATTCCGAGGCCCAGTGTTCCCATAATCAATTTCTGAAGTTTAGCTCAGGTACGTTCAGTGAATGAACGAGCGGGATTTTCTATCTTTTGAACCGGGGCTCAGAATTGAAATCTGAGGGCACCGATGAACTCGCAACGCTGATATTTGCTTAAGGAGACTTTTTCCGTAGTTGCGTTTTATTGAGAGCGGAGGTTTTTTTTTTTTGGGTTTTCTTTAAAAGTGTAATAATAAAATAACGTGCCATGTTGCACCTTATTTTATTTTAGCCGCCATTGGGAGTGAGGTGGTTGAAACCTCCTCATGGAGGTTGGAGGTGGGGCCACCACACCTTAACCTCCCTTGAGAGGTTATGGTGGTGGGGCCCACCCAAACTAAACCTCCCATGGGTGGTTTATTGTGGTGGGGACCACACGGGGCTTAACCCCCCAATTAATGGGAGGAGAGGAAACCTCCCAACTCTCCCTCATTAATGAGGGAGGGCCTCTTAATTCCTCAACTCCCCATTAAATGGGGAGAAACTCCTTGGCACCCTCCCCTCTTAAGTGGTGCCAACAGACCTCTTTAATTGCATCAATGTAGATTATTTCACCCGACCCCCTTTTTTTAAAAAAATTATGTAACCACGATGGTTACATACCTCTCCCCCTCACATATATAAAGGGATCTTGGGAGAGGGTTTGGGGGACGACCTCACCAAGCGGCGGAACGCTGGTAAAGTACCGCGACGCCCTACACTTGGGAGATTTAGAGTTCTCCAATGAAGAACTCCTTTTTCCAAAGCAGAAAGACGACACTTCTTCTTCCATTCCACGACCTCCTTCCGTGTTGAATGAATGGGTGTCGTCAGCAAGGAACATCGATGACTATTCATCTTTGAACATTTCCCAACATCAATGAACCAGCACTGCTTAGATCAGTGACTTCGTCAATGACGATTACGGAGGCACGTTCCGTGAGGATGTCTTCTGTGACACCAATTTCTGCATCGGCGATGAATGAACTTCGAATCCGAGTTAGGGGTTTTGTCTTTTTTTTTCAAATTACGTGTTTCTTTCCCTCAAACATGAAAGAATAATCTATTGGACGTTGTTCCAAATTTTATTAAAAATTGTGAAATGTTCATCGTTGTGTTTTTGCGATTGGCCGACTGTTATCGTTATAACGGGAGGAGACCGGACCGCATGAACACGGCTGATTCTCCTCCCCCTTCTAATATTTGGTGTTGATTTAGCAAAGACAGCGCGTTGTCATCGCACCGCGCAGGAACAATAGAAAACACGGCCGGAGCGGGCTGCGACGAAGGAACACGGCGCCATCGTGTCGCGCCGTAGGTTTCAAACGAGGCCGCGGCCAGAGTCGGACCGCGGTGGAAGGACGCGGCGTCGTCACGCTGCGTCGAACGGATTCACGTTCATCTTGGAAGTGGCGGCCGGAAAAACCGGCCGCTGGAGAACTCGAAGGAGGTGGTTGGAAATCCGGTCGCCTGCGCCGGAAGGAGCGGGACCGCGGGTTCCCGCGGCGAGAACCAGGCCGGCCCTGCACTGGACGGCCGTTACAGGGGGGAGCCTGGGGGTGTAACCCCCCGACAATACACATGGAGCGGCCCCTTAAAGGGCCGCCGTTTTAAAATTTAATGGGGGGCCATGCCCCCTCCCTTTAGCGCGTCGCGCTGGCCGAGCCATCGTGCAGTCGAGCCGCCGTGTCGCCGAGCCGCCGAGCCGTCGCACCACCGCGCCGCCGAGCCGCTGGCCGGGACGAGCCGCTGGCCGGGCTGAGCTGCTGGGTCGGGCCGCCACTCGGGCCAGGTCGACCCGGTTCGGGCCGGCCTAGGGGGTATTGGGCCGGGTTGGACCGGGCCCAAACCCCCCCGTCTTCGGACATTATTGGTTCAAATGCCCATAATTTGGGCTGCAGACATCCGATTGACGAACCGTCAGTTGCGTAGAGATCCTTGAATCGAGACGGTCGTTTCAGTATACTATACTGAAGGTGCACCTTCCTTTTCGGGAGCCTATGTGGTTAAAAATCCATAGTTAAGCATGCTTGGCTTAGAGTATTGATCAGGATGGGTGACCTCCTGGGAAGTTTCCCAGGGTGGGTGTGAGTCGGAAAGGCCAATAACTCACAGACTGGGCGTCCGATTGACGCACCGTCTGTCTCGTTGCGTTCCTGTTGAAGATACGGAACTTTTGGCATCCTTCACCCATGTTTTGGATACAGTTGGTAGTGGCTGAGTTGGATCGCACCCGAAATCTAACCAGGCCCCTAGAACGGAAAAGCTGATATCTTTCAGACTGGACGTCTGTTTGATGAACCGTCAGCGGTGTTGGTGATCACGTTGAGAAACGGTCCCTATGAGCATACTTTATGGGAGTTCGGGGTACAATTGAGATACGGCCGGGTTTGTTCTCTTACGAAACCAACCGGGCCCCTGGGACAAAAAGGCTAATAGCTCACAAAACCGGGCGTCCGATTGACGCACCGTCTATTGCGTTGAGACCCCTATGACG
Source organism: Viscum album (assembly GCA_963277665.1). Classification (NCBI taxonomy): domain Eukaryota; kingdom Viridiplantae; phylum Streptophyta; class Magnoliopsida; order Santalales; family Viscaceae; genus Viscum; species Viscum album. Next base: position 665,416,215 of record OY728165.1, on the reverse strand, counting down.
AGGAGGTCCTCTATGATACTTCTTCGTGGGACTTTGAGATACTTGGAGTATCGACTCGTAGCTCGTGGAGCAGACCCTCCCAGAGATGAGCGTACGGAGTACGGAGACCGGGTAGCCGGCCAAGACCTGAAGACTGCTTGTCCGATTCGATTCGGAGTGACTTACGTAGCCCAATGGGGAGCACTACTTTGTGAGGAGGAAGACCCATAGCGGAGGAGCACTAATATGTGAGGTGGCAGACTCGCGGTACTCGATAGGAGGAGTACCTCTGTAGGCTATGAGGGGGGAGCACTATTGTGTTGGGTGGCAGACCCCGGCGGGAAGCACTACAGTGTGAGGTGGCAGGCCCGCGGTACTCGATAGGAAGAGTACCTCAGAAGTCTTAGGTTAGTGAGAAGTACCTCGGAGTCGTGACAGGACCACTGTACACTCTAGAGATGGAGCTCTTCAGCAGTTACAGTTTCGATAATGAAAATCCTGGTTTGAGCTGAGACTTTTGACCTTGTGTTTACCTCATGATTGAGATGGGTCACTTGATAACTTTGGTATATGTATGGGCATATATCTGGGTAGTGGTTATCGGTTGATTTCACAATCCTTGTGTTTCCTCATGATTGAGATGGGTTACTTGATAACTTAGGAATATGTATGGGCATATTTCTAAGTAGAGGTTATCTGTTGAGATCTTCTTGTGGTTATCCTTGTTGGTTTAGTGAGACCTTGAGGGTCTAGGCGTCCTTACTGAGTATCGATATACTCACCCCTGTACAGGCTATGCCCGCACCTCGTTGTGTTGGTTTCAGACGACGGGAAGTGCTGACGGAGGCCGAGTGTTCAAGGACTGGTCGGTACCCGGAGGTGGACTACACGACGAGTCAGTACCCGAAGGTGGACTACAGGACGAGTCAGTACCCGGAGGTGGACTACATGACGAGTTAGTACCCGGAGGTGGACTACACGACGATACGACACATAGAGGAGGTTGATGGACGAGAGAGTGGAGGAGGCTATTTGAACCTACCCTTCAGGTAGGATCCATGGTGGATGACTAGGAGCTGTGCTATCTGTACCTACCCATCAGGTAGGATCCGAGGAGGACGACATAAGAGCTGCTTCCTTCTTCCAGTTGTTTGTCTTTTTTCTGTTGTACCTTGTTCATTTGTAGTTGTACTTCTTTTTGGGATTGTATTCTGGCCCATTTACATTTTAGCATTTCTTTTGTACTTAGTGTTTTTTTCGCTTGTACTATGTGGTGCTTGTTTTCTTTTATAAAGGCAATACCTACCCATCAGGTAGGATCCGAGTGTGGTTTTCAGTTCATGGAGTCCAGTATTGGTGCGGGCAACCGACGTATCCATACAGTAGGACCCTGACAACTGATTTCCGACTTTGTGCACGAAAACACTGATTGTGTGTGTTTTTTCAAAGTTTTCCCTTAAAACAGCTCAAACCAGGTCAGCTCACCAGGAATAATTGTTTTACCGTGTCACGTTGTTTCTATCAGGATGCCTTTTCTCAGACAACCAGCTAGATCCTAGAGGGACGTGCGTACTGACAGCTTGCCGAGCGACGAGGCTTCGGTGCAGGGCCCTCTTGCAGTTGAGGCACTAGCGGAGGCACCAGCGGTGCTACCATACGTTGGGCCACCGAAGCCACTAGCCCTAGCAGTAGGAGATGCACGCTACTTGAGTGCACTTCACGAGTTCCAGCGCTAGAGGCCACCCAGGTTCTGGGGAGAGACGGACCCGCTGGCGGCTCAGGGTTAGCTGGAGGCTGTGGTGAGAGTCTTCAGGCTAGTGGGGACACCGACAGACTTCATGATGATTTTGCTGCCAGCCTTCTTCAGGCAGCAGCAGGCAGGTGGTGGAGCCACTTGTTCCAGTTTTGTGATCGGATGACTTTCACATGGGCAGACTTCGAGACCTTCTTCAGGGTGGAGTTTGTGCCAGTAGCTCTACACCCCGAGCATGTTCAGGAGCTGCTGCCTTTTCCCCGTGTTTTTCGATCAATAGCCGAGTCATCTGTGGGCAGTAGACAGATGGTGCAGAGATCCCGGAGGACCAGACCAGCATTTGGGCGATCTCGGGTTTTAGGAACGGTGGTGCGGGGAACCCAGGGTGGGGTCAGAGCCAGGTGTTCCAGAAGCAGACTGTGTTACTCGTGCGGCGGAAAGGGTCATCTGGCACGTGACTGTCCGACTCATCTTACAGTTGATCCGCATGCTTTGGGGGAACCACCGAGGCAGAAGAAGCAGCGAGTGCTTGAGCAACAGCTGAGCAGTGGACAAGGCAGTAGAGCTCGTGGAGCAGGTGGACAGGAGCAGAACTAGTAGATACATCCCTTGTACTTCTAGTTCCATGTTTCTGTTGTATATGTGTCTTTGTATTATGAGCTTCAATAATAAAAACACACTTATCTTTGTGATGTTGGCTTTCCTATCCTTTTTTTTGGTTGATACTATGTTGTCCTGGTTATGACTGTTGACTTGACCCTCACTTTTGAGATTCCTACTGGAGGAGACCCAGTGGACTCACACTGATGCCGACAGTGTGACTCGACCCTTGGAGGCGAGAGTGACAGTTGGATCTCTTAGTAGTTACGTCGTGGCCTTACGACATCATCCATGGCATGAATGCGTCCTTCATGTCAGGATTGAATGTATTAGGCAATGGGTGTGGTTCATCCAGGGGATGAGAGAGGATTTCTCTTATCGGCAGAGAGAAATTTTAGCAGCTCTTGTGGGACTAAAGGAGGTCGAGGTCATCCAAGAGCGGATGAAGACTGCACAGTGTAGTAAGAAACAGGAAACCAGTGCCAGTCTTAGAGACTCAAGCGTGTTAAATGTTTCAAGAATAGGAATCTTTAAATAGAGTTTAGTCTGTGAAGCGGTAGACGTAGAGCTAGGAGAGCAGCATGAGGTGGTGTATATCTTAACATTCTACAACCACCCGCCTTATTTATCCCCACCTGGATCAGGGAGCTGGAGGGCCGAGGAAGAGTGCGACTGCATGCGGTCAAGGAGTGTGACCCAATGGCTCTAAAAATGATTCAAGGGATGTCTGTGTCCACTACTAGCTATTGTAGTAACAGACGTCGATATGAATCATTCCTCGCTTTCACAAATCTTATCTCAGACCTAGAGTTTCCGGTAAGCCGTGGACTTGACCCTCACGTCTGGAGATACCTTGGGAGGAGTCTAGATAATCACACTTACGCCGACGGTGTGGTCAGACCCCCGAGGCGAGAGTTTCGGTTGGAATCTCTTGGTGGCAGCGTTGAGGCCTTACGACGTTGGTTTGAGTATGGACTGGGAAATCATAGTTCATACACAAATTTATGTTATTAGGCAAAAAGGTTGTGGTTTAACCACGCCGTCGGGATGGGTTTTCCTTGGTCGGCGGAATGGAAACCCCAGGAAGCACAGGATAAACTCATGCACAGTAGGGTGCGACCGATCACTCTTGAGTCGGTGAACCTCGTGGCAGCAGTTGTTTTGAGTTTTAATTCTAGAAAGAATTGGAGAATTCTGGAGTTCAAGGATGACGATCACGTCCTTATACGGGCCTCACCTCGACGAGGGTTACGGAGATGTGGCCAAAGCGGCAAGTTATCTCCAAGGTTCAGCGGACCATCATAGGTCCTCAGCTGGGTAGGCGTGGTGGTTTACCGCTTGACCCATCCACCTCAGTTGCACCTGGTGCATGACGACTTCCACGTATCTCAACTGACGAGATACGTGCTCGACCCTTCGCATATCATCGACCATGAGGAGCTGGACGATGGTGATAGGGCGACAAGCACGAAGGTTCCAGTGGGGATCGAGGATCGACAGGGGTGGTCCTACGGGGACGATCGATTCCTTGGGTGCACTTTCTTTGACAGTACAGGTACCTCCAGGTGACCACATGGGAGCGAAAGACTCAGATGCGTGCTTTCTACCGCTTTAGTGACCTCAGTTGTGATAAAGATTTACGATGACGTAAAGCCCTGAGGTGGGAGTAATGTAAAGACCCGGAAATTTCATGGGAAATTTTTTTCCTAAATTTTCTTTGAATTTTACAAGAACGCAGTTTCTGACGGCGCCTGATTCTGAGGCCTGGTGTGCCCAAAATCAATTTCCGAAGTTTAGCTCGGGTATATTCAATGAATGAAGGAGCGGGATTTTCTATCTTTTGAACCGGTGCTCGGAATTGAAATCTGAGGGCACTGATGAACTCGCAACGCTGGTAAAGTACTGCGAGTTCCAAAGCAGAAAGATGGAACTTCTTCTTCCTTTCCACGACCTCCTTCCGTGTTGAATGAATGGGCGTCGTTTTCAAGGAACATCGATGACTCTTCATCTTCGAACGTTTCCCGACGTCAACGAACCGACACCGCTTAGATCAGTGACTTCATCAATGTCGATTACGGAGGCACATTCCGCGAGGATGTCTTCTGTGACACCAATTTCCGCATCGGCGGCGAATGAACTTCGAATCCAAGGTAGGGGTTTTGTCTTTTTTTCAAATTACGTGTTTCTTTCCCTCGAACATGAAAGAATAATCTATTGGTCGTTGTTCCAAATTTTATTAAAAATTGTGAAAAGTTCATCGTTGTGTTTTTACGATTGGCCGGCTGTTATCGTTATAACGGGAGGAGACCGGACCGCACAAAAACGGCTGATTCTCCTCCCCCTTCTAATCTTTGGTGTTGATTTAGCGAAGACAGCACGGTGTCGTCGCACCGCGCAGGAACAAGGGAAAACACGGCCGGAGCGGGCTGCGACAAAGGAACGCGGCGCCATCGTGTCGCGCCGTAGGTTTCAAACGAGGCCGCGGCCGGAGTTGGACCGCGGCGGAAGGACGCGGCGTCGTAACACCGCGTATAACGGATTCACGTTCATCTTGGAAGTGGAGGCCGGAAAAACCGGCCGCCGGAGAACTCGAAGGAGGCGGATGGAAATCCGGCCACCGGCGAAGGAAGGAGCGGGACCACGGGGTCCCGCGGCGAGAACCCGGCCGTCCCCGCACTGGTCGACCGTTACAGGGGGGAGCCCTGGGGTGTAACCCCCCCCGGAAATACACATGGCGCGGCCCCTTAAAGGGGCCGCCGTTTTAAAATTTAAAGGGGGGCACTGCCCCCTCCATTTAGCGCGCCGCACTGGCCGAGCCACCGTGCCGTCGAGCCGCCGCGTCGCCGAGCCGCCGAGCTGTCGCGCCACCGCGCCGCCGCGCCGCTGGCCGAGACGAGCCGCTGGCCGGGCTGAGCCACTAGGTCGGGTCGCCACTCGGGCCGGGTCGACCCGGTTCGGTCCGGCCCAGGGGGTACTGCGCCGGGTCGGACCGGGCCCAGACCCCCCCGTCTTCGGACAGGATTGGTTCAAATGCCCATAATTTGGGCTGCAAACATCCGATCAACGAACCGTCAGTTGCGTAGCGATTCTTGGATCGAGACGGTCGTTTCGGTGTACTATACTAAAGGTTCACCTTCTTTTCTGGAGCCTATGTGGTTAAAAATCCATAGTTAAGCGTGCTTGGCCTAGAGTAGTGATCAGGATGGGTGACATCCTAGGAAGTTTCCCAAGGTGGGTGTGAGACGGAAAGGCCAATAACTCACAGACTGGGCGTCTGATTGACGCACCGTCTGTCTCGTTGCATTCCTGTTGACGATACAGAACTTTTGTTATCCTTCTCCCGAGTTTTGGATACAGTTGGTAGTGGCCGAGTTGGATCGCACCCAAAATCTAACTGGGCCCCTGGAACGGAAAAGCTGATATCTTTCAGACTGGACGTCTGTTTGATGAACCGTCAGCGGCGTTGGATATCACCTTGAGAAACGGTCCCTATGAGCATACCCTATGGTAGTTCAGGGTACAGTTGAGAAACGGCCAGGTTGGTTCTCTTACGAAACCAACAGGGCCCCTGGGATGAAAAGGCTAATAACACACAGACCTGGCGTCCGATTGACGAATCGTCTGTTGCATTGAGACCCCTATGATGAGGCGGTCCTTTGTGATACTTCTTAGTGGTACTTTGACATACTTGGAGTATTGACTTGTAGCTCATGGAGTGGACCCTCCCAGAGACGAGCATACGGAGTACGGAGACTGTGTAGCCGGCCGAGACCTGAAGACTGCATGTCCGATTCGATTCAGAGTGACTTATGTAGCCCAGTGGGGAGCACTACATTGTGAGGTGGCAGACCCATAGCGGAGGAGCACTACTATGTGAGGTGGTAGACCCGCGGCACTCGACAAGAGGAGTACTCTGTAGGCTATGAGAGGGTAGCACTACTGTGTTGGGTGGCAGACCCCGGCGGGAAGCACTACTGTGTGAGGTGGAAGGCCCGCGGTAGTCATTAGGAGGAGTACCTCAGTAGTCTTAGGTTAGTGAGCAGTACCTCAAAGTCGTGACAGGACCACTGTACACTCTAGAGACGGAGCTCTTTAGCAGTTACGGTTTCGATAATGAAAATCCTGGTTTGAGATGAGACTTTTGACCTTGTGTTTACCTCATGATTGAGATTGGTCACTTGATAACTTAGGTATATGTATGTGCATATACCTGGGTAGTGTTTATCCGTTGATTTCACAATCCTTGTGTTTCCTCATGATTGAGATGGGTTACTAGATAACTTAGGTATATGTATGGGCATATATCTATGTAGAGGTTATCTGTTGAGATCTTCTTGTGGTTATCCTTGTTGGTTTAGTGAGACCTTGAGGGTCTCGGGGTCCCTTCTGAGTATCGTTATACTCACCCCTGCATGGGCTATGCCCGCACCTCGTTGTGTTGGTTTCAGACGACGGGCAGTGCTGACGGAGTCCGAGTGTTCAAGGACTGGTCGGTACCCGGAGGTGGACTACACGAAGAGTCAGTACCCAGAGGTGGACTACATGACGAGTCAGTACCCGGAGGTAGACTACACGACGAGTCAGTACCCCGAGGTGGACTACACAACGAGACAACACACAAAGGAGGTTGACGGACGAGAGAGTGGAGGAGGCTATCTGTAACTACCCTTCAGGTAGGATCCGTGGTGGATGACCAGGAGCTGTGCTATCTGTACCTACCCTTCAGGTAGGATCCAAGAGGACGACCCAGGAGCTGCTTCCTTCTTCCAGCTGTTTGTCTTTTTGCTGTTGTACCTTGTTTAGTTGTAGTTGTACTTCTTTTTGGGTTTGTATTTTGGCCCATTTACTTTTTTGCATTTCTTTTGTAATTAATGTTTTGTTTCCGCTTGAACTTTGTGGTTCTTGTTTTCTTTTATAAAGGCAATGCCTTCCCAATTATCATAATTTACGCCTTTGGTCCTAGTTGACAGCCGCTGGCCTATGGAAGGCGGGCATGGGGTAGTCACACCACGGGCCCCGAGGACGGGTCGTGACAATTCAATAATAATTTGAATCTTAATATTTTTTATTTTTGAATTAAAAAATTTAATTTTTATTATTATTATTTATTTATATTAAATGTTGTTTTTGGATGCATAAAATATGACATCAAAAAATACACTGCCCTCTGTAAGTGAAGATAGATACCAAAAGTCTTCTTGTTTATGATGAATCTTCAGAAATGATATAACTATAGAAAATAACTGTATAGAACATTACCAAATTATAACAAAGAATTCTATCTATGATAAAAAGCTTGTGGGTGATAAAAATAAGTATGATGAATGATAAAATCCCTTGAAATTCCAAAAGAACACATATTGTCGAACATTTATTCCATTTTATTAACTAAAAAATAAAATCACGAAATGAAATTAATCTAAATCTAGTGAATGGAATAAATAATGGGTTTCCTCCCATTGTGTTCATTATTTACATTTATTAAGATAAACACTATTAAAACACCAATGGATGAAAAGAAAATGTATACCATGAATCTTCTACATTATTAGTGGGTGCGTGTAATATATTTTCAAAAAAAGAAATTATCTTGTAAGCATCACAATGTCCCCATTGAATATTGTCAAAAACAATTGACATGTGGAATGAAATAGAAATAGCCCCACTAAAAAGGGATTGAATATACTTCTCCTAAAGAAATACTAGTTGCATAATTGATGTTTTTGTATTGGGATATAGTTTTAAGAGAAAGGTGATTACATCTTTCAATGTGAACAAGATATAATATTCCATTACTATAACATTTAAATGGTCATATTATATCCATCATATCATTGAATAATGTATTTGGGTTGACAACATATCCCAATTCCTTTTCACTACTAGCCACCAGCCGAGTAAAATGAAATAGTTTCCAACTCATTTCATGATTGATGAAAAGATAATGTTGGTTGAGTTTAATTTCTGTACATTAATCCATTGGGCCAAGAATTGCATTATTTTCAAATGTTTCTTCTATATAGCCTCGTCATTTATTTTCATTGGCCTATATTTTACTATGAACAATGGATCATCCAGGAAATCCAATTGATCAACTATTTGTAAAAAATTATGAGTAGCCACTATCACTATCCTCATGGAAGAATGTATAGGAAGGTTTGTTCTTAATGAAATTCAAAAATAAAAAATTTCAAAAAGATAACAAATATTTTAAAAAATAAGATTTAAATTTTCTATAAAAATATATTTGAGCTAATTTAAACTATGGAAGAGTCTGGTAGATATGGAAATATCCGAGTTGTGACGTCTATATAGGTGAATGCAATGAAAATTATTTAATTCCAACATTCAAATATTTATTTATTTATTTATCATTGATTCATATATTAACAAATATACATTTAGGTCTCATTATATGTGGTTATAGAGTATTCTATTTTATACTCAAATAATCCATCACTTTATTCTTCATGGTGATGAATAATTTTTACATCATTGTAACAATAAATCAATTAGTGAAATACAATGAACTGTTTCCCAAAATGATGAAATACTTAAATTTGATATGTTAGATAACTTAATATTACTTATTAGATATATCTCATTCATTTTAGAAGGAGAATACTCACAAAATATTAATATTTCAATTAATATAATAATTTTTTCAAAATTTTACCACATGTTATTTATGATTATTTCACGCACAGGGTTGAACTTCCAGATAAATAAATTTTCTAACGATCTACTATCCGTGGTAAATTATTTCTTATCACATGAATATTATTCAAATAATTTATGCAGAACATAATTGAATATTAATTCTAATTATGAAATGATTAATAAAATAAAATTCCAATAAAAAATAAATAATTGGAAATAAAACCTGAAAATAATGTAATGGAATGTAATTACCATCTCTTTTATCACAAAAAACCTAATAAATTAGCCATATTCTATGAGGATATAGAACATAATATAGTAAATAAATATCCAAATGCTCATTTTATCATAGTTGACACCGCATGTTTCAACCAGTGATTGTATAAAGAATAACTGCTCTGTAGATCACTGCAATGTCGATCTAAATAAACATTACATTGATAAAATTATTGAATCATCACTCAGTCACACTGGGAAAAGTTATTCTATAGAAGGAGAAGTGACCCCTCACACATGAATATGATTCACCAAAACCACTGCTAGTGTCCCTATATGGTGTAGGTGTGGTTTTCGGCCTTTGTTCTGGTCAATAGATTTTGTTGGTTCAACCATATGATACAGTTGTGGTTTTCTATTGTGTCCAAATTTAGAGATATATATGTTGATTGTTGCATGCTGGAGTGGTTTTTTGCTTTGGGGTTGTTGGTTTGGAGGGATAAGGTTATGGTGGGAGGGTAAGTGTGGAGAGGCAGGGTGTTTGGGAGGGTGAGAGGGGGTATGTGAATAGGATGGGGAGACAACAAAATGAGAGGGTAGGGGAGGGGAAGGATGTTGCAAGATACGGGGTAGGGAGAGGGATGGAAAAGGGGGATGGGGAGGGGAGTGGGAGGTGGTAGAGTAGTTGGTGGCGGAGTGAGAGAGGGATGGCTATGGGGAAGAGGATGGAAGGGGGTGGTAAGGAGAGAGGTGGGTAAGGGAAAAGGGATATATGGGTTAAATAGGGTTCGAGGAAAGTGGGGGTAGTATGGTGATGGAGAGTGCAGGAATGGAGAGGGAGAATGAACCACCGATGGGGTGCATGCATGAGATAAGGGGGCCACTAAAACAAAACATTATTTTATCTATTCTAAAAATGGCCTCTGTCAGTTCTATAAAAGCGATGTTAATTACAGCGATGATAAAGGGGACCCTTTTTTTCGTGCTCAGAAAAGAACTGATATAGTTCACATTTTTATGAGATAAAAAAATTGTCGATAAATAGGTACTTTATGAATCCTTTTTTAGAACTAATAAAAGACTGCTTTTATCACCATTTTTTAAAAGTGCTGATTAAAGATAAAATACATTAAAAAATATGAAAATCAGGGATTGGCTTCAGCAGATCTTGAACCCCCCCCCCCCTCAACAGTACTTGAACCCCCTTCATCCTTTGAACCCACACGACCAAGCCACCACCCCACCCACCCTTTAATATTTCTAGCCATTATTCCACCAACTTAGATGACATGAATTCCCTTAGATATCAACTCAGGACCTATTTCCTGTGTACCTAATCCAATACCACTCCACCATGTTGTTTTTTGTTTCATTTATAAATATATATATATATTTATTTAGTTATATTTACTCGTATATTTATATATATTTATATTAAGATATATTTTGTTATATATATATATATATTCAAATATTAATTGATATATATTCATATATCTTTATATAGATATATATAAATATTTACATATTTATATATTTATTCATATATTAATATATATTTATAATATCACTTTTAGATACATTTATAAAATATGATTTTTTGTGTGAGTTTATAAAAAAATTAATACTTATATACAACACACACACATATCATATGCCTTTTTGTAAGTATAATTAATCTTATGTATAAATATTAACATATATTAAATATTAATATATATATATATATGTTTAGAATATATAGATTATTAATACCAGTCTTTCAATATCGACGCCCACAAATATATATATATATATATACAAACACACACACACATCATATAGGTATATAAATATTAATATATATGTATTTTAAATAAAAGTAATAATATTTATTTATATATATAAGATTTATATATTGACAAATATAAATTATATGTAAATATGTTTAATTATTTATTTATAAAATTAAAATTTTATGGATGAAGATATAAAAAATACTTATATATTGTTATATAATTCATAATAAAGATCATTACATTTTGAAAATTTATAAAATAGAAAATCCATAATGTCAATATAAATGTAACCCGTCGTAATAAATTCAGTCCCCAATGAAAAAGGTCAAATAGACCCACTGAAACGAGGTATAAATTCCATAGAATTTTAAGACAACTGTGCATTTAGACTAAAAACTCAGTTTTGGAGGCTTTAACATTTTTTGTGGCCACAAAAAATTACATTAGGTCTCTTAAATTTTCCATTACATAGAGTTCGTCACAAGATTCGATTTTATATGTCATAGAGGACAAACAGATATCTGGATAAAATGTTATGGTCATTTGATGTTTGAGTTACATTTTAAACATATTTTAGATATTTTATTAATTTATTATGTTTTTGTGTTCAAATTGTTATTAAATTATTATTCATTAATTATAACTATAAAAATTTTTACTAATAATTTTTTATGATATTTATTATGCCAATTTCACAACATATCATATATATTTAGTGGAAATAATTATTTATAATTATCTAAAACATATTTCAAATAAATATATTATATTTATATAAATATAAATATTGATATATATTTATATAAATATAAATATTGATATATATTTATATATAAACATATTAGTTTATATGAAATATATTATTTTTAGAAATATAAAATATTTTATTTCTATGAAAATCGTGCTGATAAGCCCCCCTATCTGCGCTACTATAAAATGCACTGATACGGGGCCACTTAAAAGCGCTAAAAAAGTGGTGATAATGGGGTCACATTAACAGCATTAAAATACATCACATAAAGGGGTGCCTTTATTAGAACTTGAAAAAGCTCTAATAAAGGGACACTTATAACAATAATTTTTAGCGCGGTTAAAATTTTCCTTTATGAAGTCTTTTTAGCACTGATAAAGTCACACCCTTTATAATCATTTTATAGATCAATTAAATGGTTGTGTTGCAAAAACCATGTTTTGTGGTAGTAGAAGATAGAGTGATTCAGGTCTCAAATGGATTTTTTGTTGAATAAAATTTTAAAAATCAAGATAAATTTAAAAATTTCAAATTCTAAATCATAAGAAAAAACCGAACATTAAAATTAAAAAATAAAATTATCTAATTATCATATAGTAAATAAATTTTAACAATAAAATCAAATAATAAAATTATCATTAATAAAAATAATAATTAAGAGAATATATTAAATATATACTATATTTAGAAGTTATATTATTAAAATTTGTGAATAAATTAAAATAATATTAAAAAGAATTATTAATTAAACTACTAAAAAATTTAAAATTTAACAATTAATAGATTAAATAAAATAATAAATAATAATATAAAATTAATAACTAATATTTATATAAAATTATACAAATACTACAAAAATATCTTCAATATTAAAAAACCTCAAAATGAACACAAAAAAATAAACAATAAGAAAATTAAATAAAACTAAAATTATATTTTATTAATAGTTTTATCGAAATCCATGTACATTAGAGATCGACAGCTGCATACACCAATTCACACATATGGTCATGTATTCCCATTCCATGCACTCACCTGAGTACACCTAGGAAAGTGCTATGAACCTACCAAACCCCTTTATGAGGTGCATTATAGTCCCCCACCACCATACAACTTTTCTTTGTCGACCTATCTCCAACAAATTTGAACCCTATTCCCATGATGATGATGTGGGACCCTTCTGGCACATGGTTTATAAAATTTTATTTATTAAATGTATTTAAATGTATTTACTTAAACATTTTATAATATACAAAAATATTAATATACTATTTTGATATTATGTATAAATATTTTTATGCATAAAAAAATATAATTATAATTCTATTTATATTACTGATATTTATTTTTTATTAAAATTATATCATAAATTATTAATATTTCATATTATGATAAACAATATACTCTGGGAATATCATTACCAATATAAACAACATAGTAATAATATTGTAGAAATCACACTTTAAAATAATTTTCATACAAAGATAGAATTAAATAATTGGTCACTAAATCATTAAAATTTGTAACCAATTGCAATAATGTATTTGAATTTTTCAAAAGGAATTTTTTGAAATATAATGAAATAAAAAAATAAAATAAAATATTTATATTAATATGGATATATAACAATTTTTAATTAAAAATATTTTAATTAAAAACAATAATATATTTAGAACAATAAATATTAGAAACAGGAGTAGTTGAAAACTAAAAATTTTATAACAAAATAAAGATACTTTTAAATAGTAAATAAATTATTGTAAAATATTGACAGAAAACATAATTTATCTTTATTTAAGAAAATACAATTATTTAAAGAGTATAAAAATATAGAAATATTTTCCATAAAAAATTATTCTATTAAAATACTATTAATGATAAATAAAATTTATTATTTATTATCGGAATGTTTTTATTTAAATTGTATCCAATGCCGGTTTTGATTAATTTAAATAATTTAGTTTCATAAAAAACTATATTAAAAATATCTCAGTCTATTGTATTTCATAAAACAAATAATTTAATATAATTTTATTAAAAATAATAATATGCTTAAAATTAATGTGTTTTTACATGATACTTCTTTTAAATTAATTATTCACTGAAAAGATTTTGTACCTCAACTAACTAAATCTTGATTTCTGGCTTATCTAGAAATTTGATATTTCAAATCCCAATGAATAAAATTAAACTATGATATGGGGAAAAAATCAGGTTGTACCTCAATAATGGTATCCAAAAAAATTCATTTCATTTTGGTTCATATAGAAAGAAGGTCTACACATCACAAAAAAATACTTTTGAGATTCCTCAAAATCTCATGCATCCATTTTCTAATAGAACCTCATATAATTTGGGTATTATTGATGTTGGATGTGAAATTTGTATGGAATTTCTTTTTATGAAATATTATTTCTAAATATACGACAAATATTTAATTTTATAAAACATTTATATTGAGTTTTTTTTGAGAAACTAAATAAAGGGTCATTTAGTTAATGGTATTTAAATAATATGGTAAATTATATTTATAAAACCTATTTATAAAACATTACATATTATTCTCTTTCATTATAAAAAATTTATTTGATATAATAATAATTTTTCCTCAAATAGTAATATATGAATTTATTAAATATATTCATAAAAATATACTATTCGAAAACTATTTGCATATATTACAATTTGAAAATCCATTTTATTTTAAAATATGTAACCTTTGAAATAATCTAGGATTTTCCATTTAATTTTTTTTATAATAATAATTTGTTTTATTAAAATTTTTCTTTTAAAAAATTATGAAATATGTCAGTCCACTACTAGTATCACCTTTTTGAAAAAATCTCGTTGCGCTTCGAGTTCATTTCCTCTTCCTCAAAATCACATTTCCTATATATGTGAAAGGTTTTATTTTATGAAAACATTTTTTTCAAGCATTACATTATCATTTATAATCTACTTAAATACTTACGAAACATACATCAATTATTTTACTAGAAGAAACATTTTTAATTCTTATAAACATTTTAAAAATAAATCTATTAGATACACCATAAGTGTTTGGAGTAAATCTATATTTATTTTAGATAGTCATAAATTAAAATTCAATATTCATAGATAATTTTTAAATTCAAATTAAAAGTAATTATTTTATGAATATTCATAGACTTTCAATGAAAAATTATAGAATATAGACAAAATTATTTTTATGAATGCAATTTTTTGGAATATAATAATGTATTAAAATGAGAATTAAGGAAATTATAATTTATAAAATAAAACATGAAATTGAAATTTCTATCCAATAATTAGAAAGACATGAAAAAATTAAAAATTTAATTTTATTAATTTTAATTTATGATTACTTCATACCACTCTGTATATGGGTTTTAATAAAATAAATATCCCTTAAAAAGTTTTTTAAAATATAAATTCCCTAAATATGAGTTTGAAAATATAATTATATAACATATAATATTATTTTTATAAAAACATATATTATATTTATAAAACATAATACCTTACTTATCAATTCATTTTAATATTTTAAGTGTCTAAGCATCATTATAGGATTCATAATAGTAATATGGAATATCAACTGACTAAAACAAGAACAGATCACCAAGGATGTGTACATATTTCAAATAAAAAGTGAGGATTTTTAGAGTAGGAGAATGTTTGATGATATATTTTAATATTGTATCATGATGTAAGTAGAAACCATTTATACAGTTTTAAATTGAAATTCATAGGAAATTGAGTATTTATAAAGTTTTCTAAAAGAAATTAAGAATATTATTAGTTTTTTATAGTTTTTTAATAATTAAAAAGATGTTTCATATGCTTCATATGTGTATACGTATATATCAAACATAATCTATTAAGGGATACGATTTTTAGACTCCATAAATCCAATAAATAATTTTTTATTTTTATGAAATAAAATACTCTTTCATGATGATGTAATGAATATATATATATATATATATATATTTGTTCGGTTTAATTTAAATTACTCAATGATTTGTATAAAATCCCAGGTGAAGGATACATTCTTGATGGTTCTTTATGTGGCATACTTTTATTCCATTAGAGAATATTTATATATAAATATATTTCTTCACACAAAAAGGAAAATCCTAAAATAAAAACCAAGATTTAATCGATCATCTATAATAGTATTGTGATGGAAATATTATTTTAAATCTTTTAAATGGTTACCATTCATCTCACTAGTAATGTTGAAAGGAGGTTATCAGGTATGAATTAAATATAATTCTGAGATTTTGTAATTTATAAGTATAAAATGAATAATGTTAAAACAACCTATATTCTAAATTAAATTAATTCTGAGACATAATCTCTCTTGTGTGAATAAAATGGGGACAATAGGAAGTATAATTTAGTGTCTTCGTTCAGTAATGTAAAATTTAAGGTTGAAAATGATCCTACAGTAGAGATTTAACTACTCACATAGATAATATCATGTAACTATAATATAATCTTAAGTATATATAATAGGGTAATTTGAATAGAGAGGGAGAGAATCCCAAATAAAGAACACTCAAATGATCAATTGAATAAATATATACCATTCATATAGACAAAATATTACATGGAAGTGGGAGATTAGAACAAGCATACACCCCTTCACACCCAAGGGCCACACTTCCCACACCATGTGTTCCCCTATGAACACCCATAGAGGAACAATGTTCCTACCCTTATCCTTGTGAGGTAATAGGTCTTCCTCCCCCACTACGAGACATGTCTAGGTCGACCTGTCTATCACACGGTAGACCCCTAGTACCATGTGTCTAATGCACATCTATAATGGCTCATTGTTGGCCAAATTTTTTGTACTGGTTATAATTTAAATTAATTACATATAAAATTTAAAAAAACAAAACTATATTAATGTACTATTTTGAGATTATATACATATTTTTTTAACATTACTATAATACCATTCTAAGTATATTTAAATAAAAAACAAATATATATTTTATTAAAATTATAATATAATTTATTAATAATACATGTTATCAAAAACATTATATAGTTTCAATATTATTAATAATATTAATATCATATTTATAATATTTTTGAATAAAAATTAAAATAATTTCCATACAAAGATAGTACCAAATAATTTTTTCACAACAAACATTAAAATTATTCACATATAACATTAATTTGTCTGAAATTTTCATAAAATAATTATATATATATTAAATAATATTTAAATATGTTTACACTAAATAGAATTAATAAATTTTTATAGAAAATATTATTTATTAAAATATATATATATATTCAAAATTTTCAAATTAAAAAATAATGTGTTGAAAACAATAAATTTTTTATAATGATAAATATATTTGTAAATAAAGAGTCATTACTTTTTAGATATTAACATAAAATATATTCTAGAGTGATAAATGAAAATACATTTATTAAAAGTGTATATATATGTAATTTATTTTTTGATTTATTATATTAATCATTAAACAACTACTTTTGTAAAGTAAAATTAATATTTTATAATTTCAATATTAACAATTAACTGATAAGTAATACTTATTTTTATTACAAGAAAAAATTATTTAAAAAAAGTGAATATTAAAACATATCTTAGTTGCTTTTAAATTTTAAATTAATACATTTATTATACATATATTTAGTGAGAAAATATGCTTAAAATTCCAAGGATGTTAAACTAATAGAATGGGGAGGGTCCTAATATAAACCTTACTAGAAATGAGTTTCCTGATTTTACTATATAGAGGGAAAATTATTTTAAATTACATATTGAATTATGAGTAATCATATATTAGGATTATTATAGGTCTGTGATTTCATTCAAAATATTAGGGAAGCACACTAGAAATATAAAACCATAAAAAATATTCAATTATGCCATTGTTGTAAATAATACTATAATTATTGAAGCCATATTTAGAAATCACTAGTCGAAGCCTGGGAATATTCCAACAAACCTTAGGAACATGAACTTATATTCCTATATTTGATAGACTTTAGGAGCATAAGAAATTATGGTTTCTAAAGACATGGAGGGAACAATGCCCTTGATTTGAAAACTGGTAAAGCTTATCAAAGAAAGGAAATTATCATCGGGGAGGGTTGTTTTAGGTTTTATCAGTAATATCCCTAATTTTTCAATGATTTTTATTATAATTTTTCATTCCAAATGTAAATATCAATTCAAAATAAATGTAACACCCCAAAAAATAATTACTTTTGTTTATAAATTTTTTAATTTATTATGAATGTTATATTATAATCTAATAAATATATATATTAACATTATCATACGAAAATTAAACAATATGTATGGATATAGAATAATACAATGAAGAACTATAAATTGATATAAACATGAAAAAATAACCCAATCATTAAAACTAACTCCATAGGCCTGAAATATCCCATGAACATCACCCCTTCAATATAGATCACAAAAAAGATAAGCATTAGTAAAATAATTGACATTATCAAATGATTTGTAAGATCCTTTGTAACAAATAAAGTGGGTGATAATGTTAGAACTATGCGGTATTTATAGGTAATTATTAATTTTAGACATGAGGAACAATGGATTATATAACCCATGGTCCTTATTTTCCTAAATCAATAAGTCATTTTATAATTATTAATATTTTTGTCCCAATAAAGGGAGTGTTGGGATTATTTATTAAATGTATTTTTAAAAAATATATAATTATATAATTAAAATATATTTTTTATGATAAATTTATGAGTTTTAAATAAATTTTATTTTTATTAAATAATTATAAAAAACACTTTTTAAATGTTATCATATTTTACCTATGTCCTAAGTACATTTAATAATGTAATGAATGTTTATTTTTATATGAAATTAAAAAATTCCCATAAAAAAGATATTTATATAAATGTAAAAATTATATAAATTATATAAATTTTTTATAAAATATACAAATTTTTTGGATTCATCAATCCAAAATTATATTACTTTTATTTTTTGGGAATTATTTGTCAATGATAAACAATAATGAAAAAGTGAAATATGTCATTTTATAAAGTACTCCTATATTATTCAGGCGTTATTATGCTTGAATGAATAATTTTTTTTGGAAACTTATATTCCATAAAAATTAAATTATATAATTAAAAATTTTATTTACATTTAATAATTATGAAATATAATATCATAAATTTTGTTTTATCTGAAATGGATTTTTCAAATAAAATATATTTTGGTTTTGTGTGAATTAATTGGGATGAGTGGGAGGTGTATCTAAAGTTTTTCATGACATAGACATCCAATCACTACCTCCCACTCCTTTTTAATCCATTAAAACAGTTTTAATTCATTAATCTCACTAGATTTTGTCTTTATATTAAAAAAACCCATATTTTACCCCATAAAACCACCCTACTCAAGTACAAATACCCCCTTTCACTCATAATTTCCAAAAAAAAATAAATTGAACACGATTTATATACTAGTTCCCCCCATGATACACTCCATGTTGGTTCAATGGTTAGAATAATTCACACTCTAGTTTAACAAAGCTTCCTTCAGAGGTATGAGATTTCTCTCTCTTATTTTCCATTCAATCCCCGTCTTGGTAATTAGACTTTTGAATATCAATTGGTTATTATTGGCATAAATTTATAAATATCCCTATAATATCCAATTAAATTCTTAACAATGATATATCATTTATACACTCCCATTATATGTTTTAGCTAAGACATTACTATTAAATAATGGACATCTTTATATGCTTTTTTCGATTCGAGTTTATCTTTTGTATAATCCTTCTGATCCTAGATTTTTTAATTTGGCCTATGATTTTAAAAACCCATATTTTTGTGAATATGATTTATTATTAATGATATGGTTCATTTTCATCTCAATTTAGTACTTTCAGAATAAATTATAATTATAATTTTTTTCCACATCCATAAAACCATCCCATATTCTGTATAGAAATGTTTGCTTCCTTTCCATGAAACAAAATCTTTGTCTATATATAATAATTTGGGAGTGGTTTTGGATCTGATTCATCATGGGAATAAATCACTAAAAATATAATGTAGTATATATCCTAGACACCATTTTGGTGCATGAGGATTGGGCCCTAACTATTAACTATGTTTTCCATTCTGAGAAAAATAATACATTGGATAATTCAGTTACACATTATGATCCATAACAAATGATCAAAATATGTGGATTTGTACTTATATTAAATGGATATATTTATTCCATTAATGAAACATTTACTACTAATTTTTACCATTAATTTAATATATTTAGAACCCATTTTATTGTGAACATTCTATAGTTCCTAACGTTAATTGTTGGATATTGGATAATATATATATATTAATCTATTTTAAGGGTCTATTCCCACCAAATTTGTAATAAATATACTTGTTCTATTTTTTTCACCATATTTATCTTGTGTTTTGACTTTGTTATACATTTACCTATTCGTAGGAAAATGTTTTATAGTGGAAATATGATATATTTACAGAATTATAAATCATTTCCTTTGGGTTTCCCTATCATCATCTATGGATAATAAATACATTCCATGAGAATACCCTTGTTTGGTTCTTATGATTAATGCCTTTTCAAACATAGGTACCCATACATTGGTTTACATGGAAAATTAATGACTAAAACACATACCATTTATCTATGTGGTGTTAATACCATAGACTATATTGTATTGATTAATGGGTATTTACATAGAACATCTCCATATTTTCATTTGGGGAAAATAAATTTTCACCGTATTGTTCTTTCATATATATGGATAAATCATATAAGAAATTCCCCATTAAGGAATTGATTCTATGAATTTATATTATTTATTTCCTTTAACAATATTCCATATAATATTTTGATATAATATGGAATGAATTAGAATTTTATGTGATGGGTGGGGACTATAATTATATAGCCCCTCAGTGCATTGGTAGGTCTCACAAGGCAACTATGATAAGGTAATGGGAGAGTCCATACATTTTAGATGTCTTGGAACAAGGCCATGATGGTATCATCAAATTGTTGTTATTATTCATTCTCATCACTCTTTGTTCTATTATTGTTGTCATGGATTTTATTTATTGTTATATTATGATTGAATATATCTATTCTCTCAGTTTTATTTCATATGGAACAATTTATTATATTTATTCATTCCACAATGTTTTATTTATAAACATTTTTAAAATATGTCAGAAACATTCAAAAAAAATTTGATCACAATATTATGTTGTTATCATTTTCCAAAAAAATCATAGAAGAGTAATAAATATGAAAAATCGATTTTAAAGAAGAATAATTATGTTTTTAATGATTTTAAATGATTTGTTTCATTCAAATGTAATGTAAAACTCATTTCTGAGTCCGAGTTTCACTATTTATTTGTCAATTAGTTTCTATTTAATATGATATATACACCATTTTTAATAAAATAGCCTCCGGATCTTGGTTGCTGGACTCAAAGTCATTAAATATGGCATCATAGTATTGTTTAAAAAATACCATTGTAAATCGACTTTGATGAGATTAGTTAGAAACTAAAAGTAAAATGATCATGGATAAATTAGATTAAGAAAAAATTCTTAATTTTAGGAAAATAATAAATGATATGTACATTAATGGATAAATGAAAAAAATTAATTGAAGAGAATTCATTTAAATGAATTTTAGGAATTTTTTTGATATGTTTGTGACATTCATTTACAAAATTGTGTTAACAGTACAAGACAATCAAACCTATATTAACATAGATTGATCAAATAGTTATATAGGTTGACATAAAAGTATACTAGTCTAATATTTGGGAACCTAAGACATTCATAAAAAGTATTATTTAAATTTTTTATACTTTTATTATCTTTATATATTTTTTATCACGAATAGTTACCTGTTTTGGTTTTATTTCAAGAATATAAATAAGAAGTATTAAATTATATTAAAATTATGTGGTTAGTAGTGCACCTCAGGTATTAATCATGTTTTTTCAATATATTAAATGAAATATATCAAGATCTGAGGAACAACCATGTAAACACCCAATGGTTAACATTAAGATTTCAATCTTCAACATGATGGGGAGATAAGAGTTAGTATCAATGAAAATCATGGATATTTTTATGGAATTAGTTTGTACAATATTCTGGAATAAAGAATAAGGTATATATCTTAAGTTATATAGGAAATGTATAACTAGAATTACCTCTTATTATTTTCATTTAACAAGTATTAATATTTTTTTCCTTCTATATATGTAAATTAATTGAAATTTTTTGATTAGTATGTATTTAAAAATGAGTGAAATTATTTGGAAATAATTTTATTAAAGAGGTATATTTTATCATCCAGAATTATAAATGACTTTTTATTATGATTTTTTTGTATAAATATAAATATAAATGATAAATAAATTCAATAACTTAAATAATTTCTTTATGTTATTAAATTAACTATTATTTTATAATGAATTTTTTATTATAAGAACACTAAAATACTTTTAAATTTTCATAAGAAAATTACACATCATATATTGATATAGAATAATATAATGTTAGAAAATATAGGGATATACCATTGAAAAATTAATTAAATCATTTATAAAATCAAAAGGCATTAAATCTCAAAATAATATTAACCCCTTACATAAAGATCATAAAATGATAGAGAAGAATTAAGAAAACAATTAAAATTATTAAAGGATTTGTAAAAAAATCATAATAAATATAGTTTGAGATGATGTGATAAAAATGGTTTATTTATAAGTAAATAATACCATTATTCATGAGTAACGATGATCAATATTATTGGGAATTATTATCATAAATCAAAATCACAATTTCTTATTATTATTTTATTGTTCAATAATGTTACTATTGGGATTATTTTATAAAAATATTTTTGGGAATTATATTGATATTATATAAAAAGTTTTATTTATGATAAATTTTTGACATTTAATTTTTTTAAATCGTTATACAAAAAAATTATTAAATTATATTATATTTAAATAAACTCTTAATTTTTAATAAATGTCAAAAAAATTATTTTTTATAAAACTAATAAATATGAATAAATAAGGATATTTATTTTAAAGTTTAATTTTTAATATCTATATAATAATTTTGATTAAATAATATTATTTTTTTACTAAACTGATCAAAATTATCATTGAAATATTTTTTGAAAATTTTTCACCAAAGTTTTGTTTTAGAGAAAAAGTGAAAAATGTCAATATAAAAAGATTTTTTTTGACATAATTATTATTTCAATATGAATAAAAACATAGAAAAAATTCATTCAATAAGAATAACGATATATACATATAGAAATAAATATATATATACTAATTATAAAACAGAAATTTGTACATTGAATTTTTTAACAAAAAATGGATTTTTGGAATAAAAGATTGTTTAGTTATGACTCCATTAGTTGAGTTGGATGGAAGGTTTATTTATATTCGGTAAATCCATTGAAGTCTTAATTATACCTCCTAATAATTAATAATCTATAAAAATGGTATGAATTGATTAATCTCACAAGTGGTTGGATTAATATTAAAATAACATTTATTTTAACCCTTAAAACCACTACTCGCAAGTATAAATATCCCAATTCACTTCTAAATTTACAATCAAAATTAATTTATCATAGTTTATATCTCAATTACCCTCACAAGAGTCACTCCATGGTGTTTCTGTGGTTCCACATGTAACCTATCAAGATTTAAGAAGTACCCCTTTGACGTAAGGGATTTCCCTCTCTACTTTTTCTTTCAAGAACTTTCTTGGTAACCAAAAATTTGAATCACATTATGTTATTTTGTGATTAATTTATAAATATCATTATACTATAAATTGATTTTTTAATAATGTGATATAATTTACCCCATAAAATTTTATCATTTACCTAATCTAATACTATTTAGTAATGTATATCTTCCCCCACCTCTTTGATTCATGTTTTTTGTTTGTATAAGCCTTTTGATTCCCAATTTATTTTGTTTTCTTGTGATTTTAAATACCCATATTACTATTAATATGATGTATTTGTAATTATATACTTCATTTCTCTCTCATTATAATACTTTAAAATTGTTGATCATGTGTTCATTCAATAATTTTATTAATTTATTTTTGGTTTTTATATTCCCAAACAACAACATTTATGTTACTAATGAATTATCTTTTAAGTGAATTTCCTGAAATTATTACTTGTATGAATATTAATTCTAGAATTATGATCATCTCTTTGATTCAATGGTATTTTTTTAACATAGTCGGGATTGTTTTAATGTTTTATGGAAAAACTATTCATTCAACATGTGTGGATCAACACAAATGGATCATATACCCAACACATTCTGGAATGTGTAGTCAAAAACCCATTTGTTGTTGTAAAAGCCAATGGTTGGAGGAAACTATCTTATAGTACATAAACCTTACTTTTCTGATCAACCAAATTTTTGAAACCCTATGTTTTTTTTATTTCATCACATGAAGGAACTCTACATTTAACTATTCTGTGAGTGAGTTTTAAACCGTGATATTATTCTTGATTTATGGAATAGTCATGGAAGGAGTAAATATCTGTTAAAATTAATTTTGTTTCCAATTCAATGGAACATTATTATTATTTTAATAGATTATATTAAATGTATTAAATCATTTTTTAATAATGAGAATTTAAGACACTCTTAATTGATTTTGAATTCAAATATTCATTATTTATTATGAGATATTTATGGAGTTGGTTTTATATGATGAAAATAGATATACTTATAAATATTAATACACAATACATCATAATATATTGAATATACAATATACATATAAAAAGTGAAATAAAAAAGCCTTGTTTCAATTTTGTTACAACTACACATCGAAGACATACGTGTTTTGATCTGTCCTGTCACTACTAATGCTATCAATTATACTACCTTTTTATGTTAAATCATATTTTTAAATAATAATGAATAATTTATCATAGATACACTTTGGATACATACATGTTTAAACATATGGTATTTGTTTTCAATATCTTTATTTATAAAAATCTAACATTACATTGATGATCTTTTTATTGGTGTTCATTATTAACGGTCTAAATATATATGACTTTTATTTTTGCAATTGTGATGTTTAATATTTATCCTCAATAAAACCAATCACTAATGATTTGGGGTATTTTGAATACTCGTAAACTATCATAAAAATGTGAGTTCTTGTTTCACTAAGCATTGTATTAATGGTTCTTGTAAAAGAACTATAATGATCGTAAAAGAGTTATTGTAAATGTGTTAACTACCTACACCCAATTGTTGCATAATGGTGTCTGGATAAACATATCTTATGAAAATATCCAAACTCTTCGTGTTAAAAGTCAGTGGAGTGGACAAAGGAATATTTGTTCTAGGAAGATCTATATATTATTGTGTTCATTCCAATTATTTTTTCTACTACTCACTCAAATTTTAGTTAAAAGTAATGGTTTATTTCCTAAAAGAAGATGTGTTCTGAATCTGTCAATGTTTTGAAAACAATAATTCACCCCATTATTGCCTATTTTTCCTAATTATTATCATTATATCCTATCAATTGGTATCAGAGGTAGGGCTACACATTTATTTTTTCTTCTTGAAAATAATTTTTCTTATCTGATATCTAAAAGTTATATTATAAGGCTATAAAAAATATTTCTATTGGCACAAAAAATACTGAATTATATTTTTATATGAATTCAAATTTCATAGAATGATATTAGAGAAGGTAAGTGAATGATTTGTGCTCCTGATATTAATGGTAAAATTTATATTTGATGGAAATGAAATATTATTATTATTTTAAATTATAGTGAAATATGGGATTATTTGATGGTGGTTAATCCTTATGAGATCACTAAGGAAGTTTGAAAGTTTGGGATAATAATGAAGAAAATGAATATGAACTCAATTTAAAATCAGTGGATGATAATGTGTGAGGCTTAGTAATAAATTAATTATATCCAGTATGACAATGTCCTACTAATTATCAAATGTGAAAGACTAATGATGTTTCTTATGAAGGAAATGAAAATATCACATAATTACGTTACAATTCTTTGAAACTGAATTTTGATAAATTTAGAAGGTATGAAGTTGATGAAATCACTCTAATTAATTTTATATTAAATGATATTGTAAAAAATGTTTTCTATTTGGGAAATAAAATTTCACAATTAAAAAAGCGTTAATAGTTCTCAGAGTACTACCCTCTAAGTGGAATGTAATATCTGCATCTATACATTACTATAAACAAGTAAAAATAATCTATGAATAATTTTATAGGAACATTAAT
This sequence comes from Viscum album, assembly GCA_963277665.1. Taxonomy (NCBI): domain Eukaryota; kingdom Viridiplantae; phylum Streptophyta; class Magnoliopsida; order Santalales; family Viscaceae; genus Viscum; species Viscum album. The sequence goes on along the minus strand of OY728165.1, from coordinate 665,390,081 downwards.
GATTTATGAAGCTGAGATATATGATGTAGCTGAAAATCATATACAATGTCAACAATATACAATAAAAACTACTATGGATGAATCATTTAATTCATGTAATCTATATTTGGATAGGGAAATACAAAATCATCTAAATAGTTTAGAAAAATTACACAGAAATAAAATGAAATGGACATATGAGAATATATTTTCTGAATGTAAGGAAGATAGTCATATAGGGGGAATGTTTCCATCACTATAATTAAAAAGGAAATCCAATTATAATAGAAAATTAATGAATGTTATGACAGCTTCCTAATGTAATACATCTGGTTCACAAGTTGAAAGTTTTATAGTTATTAATTTTGAGCATTAAATTAAACGAAATGTTTTATGGCTCACAATAACAATTAGTTACAATCTTGGTATTCATAAAACATTATTTTTGATAAACATTTTTATGATTAAATACATTTTGATTTTTTTTGTTGCAAGATAAATAATAATATTAAATGAATGACAATAGAAAAATAAGAAATTAGTATTATAAAATTCTACTATATAAATAAAATATATCAAAATAGATTATATATTTAATGAAATTTATTTTATTTTCCTGTGATTTTTATAATATAATGATTATATGAATTATTGCATAAAATTTATGATTGAAAACAATAATCTTGTAAAATGATAAAAGTATAGAAATATTTAATTCAAATATTTGGAAAAAGTAAAATACCAAAATAAAAAATTAGAATAGTATGTAATGGTGAAAGAAATAAAATATAAAAGAATTATTTTTTTCAAAACTAAATAGAAAAAAAATTTATACTATTAATTTTTTTTGTTTCATTATTAATGGAAAATATGTAAATGTTTTATAATATATGAAAACACAAATTTCTGTCATTATAAATGTTTATATCTTAGAAAAATTATTTTACATAAAAAGAAAAATTCAATCTAAAAAGTAATCATTTTTTGTTACCTAATAATTTAACTGCTAAAATAGAAGGACACAAAAAAATGGTAACCAAAAATCGCAAGAATTTAATTATTTTCAGGAATACACAACTATGTATAATTGTTATGTATTTTAGTGTTTGATCGATTGGTATATAAAATTCTTTACCAAATAAGTGAACAACTCTGATGTAGTTTGTCATGAAAATTCCTCAGTAGTAAAATCACTTATGTAGTTAGTTATTCATTAACATATTTATATGATTTTGGAGTACTAACTATTTTATATATGTATGAAAAGATATCACTCAAAATTTGATAATGATTCCTTTTTTCTCTTTAAATCATGTTTTAATATATTTTTATTATATAACTAATTTTTTAGATTTCTCGAATATCTATAAAATATTAATTTAAATTTATAATTAATAAAGTATTGATATTAAATAATGAAAATTTTATTCTTATTTTTTAAAATCTATATAAAAAACTATATTTTAAAATTTCTTTTTATTTTGAAAACATGAATATATCTATTACCTAATATGTAATTAGAGTTCTTCTAACAATATTAAATGATCATCTACACAATGAAAGAACACAGAAATTCATCTTAAAAAAAATAAATTATAATATTATCTTCATTTAACATCTTATTGAAAATTCTTTCTAAAAAATAGGAAAAAAATGATAAATTGGTCAAGTACATAATGTTTAGAAGAAAATATTTCTCATAAAATGATGAAAGTAAACCCTTCTAGTTTTTTAATGATATAGTCTATTTCATATGATGAGTATTAATATTAAATTTTTTCTAAGAGAAATAAGGTTGTTCATAGTCATGAAGAACATGTAGTCTATTCTAATAAAAAATCATATTTATGTATTATATTCAATGTAATAACTTTGAGTGAACAAAAATATAAACAACAAGAAAATATGGATGTATCTAAAAAGAAAATTTGAATACTATTAAAAAGAATCAGTATCAATTTTTTTATATGTGTCAAAATAGAACAAGAATATTAAATATAGATTGATATCAAAAGTAGTCATTGATTATTTCAAGAATGAAATGCTAGGTCAGATGGAGTCACTTTGAAGGGATGTTACTACCATGATATATCTTGATAAGTTGAATCTATTTCACATTAAATAGTGTTTATTGTCTTCATATAATAGATAAAAATATAGCCAAATAATATTATAATAAAAATCAAATGTTTCAGATGTAATATTTAAAAATTATCGATGATTGGAATGTTAAGAGGAACTATCATCTCTATTCTAACCCTTTAATTTTAGTTTCTATTTCATTGAATTATTTAAATATATGTTTTTCTACTAATTTGTTTCATATATTATATTTAGTTATATAATATAATAATGTAAAAAATATTTAATTATATAATAAATTAGATTATTCCAAAAATAAAAATTAATTCTTCTTATTCCTTGTGATTTTTTTGTCTTAAATGTATTAATTCATTGAATATACTATATGATATTATTAAATACATAATTTTAAAAAATTATAATATTATTCATTAAAATATATTATATTTCTCATTGATTAAATATCTATATCTTTTTAAAACCTAAATTTGGGGATATTTTATTATAAATAATCTCTAATATTATCTTTTTGATGTCACAAAAGTTTGTATAGGTTTATAGTTTTAAAGGTGGAGAAGTTTAAAATTTTAATTCTATAAGTGATAATCATGTGGATGAATTCTATAGTTTTAACATTGTCAACACGATTGAATAATTTGAGAAGATTCTCCATAATAAACATGAAATAAGGGAGTAGTTTATTTTCAAAAGAGATGTTAAATACTTGGATAATGTGGGAGAAGATTACATTATATATGAAATGTTATATTATTTCAAAAATGGGAGATATTTTTTATATTTAAAATTATATTTCTGATAAGGATTTTGAGAACATAAAAAGGGGGTATTGTTGATCATGTGTTGATTACATTTTTTTCTTAAATTTCATTTTTTTATTTATGATCACAATTGCCCACATTTATGTTACTAATTAATTTACATTTATTTGAATTTCAAGAAAATATTCTTCTTCAGAATATTCATATTGGAATTATATTTTAGTATTTGATTCATTGGGAATATTTTTTAATGTATTCTGGACATGTTATAACATATTCTGGAAAGATGTTCATTCCCTACCAATGCATGCACAATGTACGGAATCAACCATACATTGGAACAAAATATATGGATCACATACCCTCTATTGTCAGTAATGTATTGATACGAAACCCTATGTTGGTATGAAATCCTATGTTTGTGGAAAGAAAATTATATAATATAAACCCTACTTTTGTGATCAGTAGTACATTATTAACCCTACGATTGGTGTTCTTTCATCACGTGAAGGAACCCTAGGTTTCACAATTCAACAAAAAAGTTTTAAATCTATGATATTATCAATGATTTAATAATGGAATTTGAAATATTAAAGATATATTTAATGTTACTATGTGATAAATTAAATGGCTCGTTATGATTATTTTAAAGGCTCATATTCATCGTAGTAAATCACATATATTTCTAAATAATGTTATGATGATCCTGATTTATTTGGAATTAAAATATTCAAAATTTGTTATGTGATATTTATTAATATAGATTTTCTATGATATATTCAATATACTCTATATATATTGGGATTCTATTCATCAAAATATACATGATATATAATATACATAAAAAAAGAGATATACAAAGTTGTGATTCGTTATCGTGAGTGCTACACTTTGGAGGAATTAATGTTTTGATCTATTATCTCACTCTAGAAGCTGTCACTACTAATATGTTTTATTATTATATCATAATATTAATGAACAATGAAGAATCTGTCATATATACACTTTACAGATATAAATATCTAAAAAAATTTCAGTTTTTTCTCTATCATTATTTAAGGAAAGCCTATGAAATATTTAAGATCTTATTACTATTGTTAATTAATTGAAGATATGAATATATCTATCAGTTTTTTTTGAAACTATGATGTTTGACCTATATCCTCAATAAAATCAATAACTATTTATTTAGTGGAGTTTTGACTACTCAGACTCAGTCATGGTTTATTTTCAGCTACTTTTACTAAGGTATGGATATGTAGTTCCTTGTAAAAGAGATAAAAGGATATATAAATCCTTATTGTAAAGGTGTCAATTGACTTCAATGAGTTTTTATTTAAATCTATCCAGACCATCGATCCTAGTGAAGATCACCAATGATAATGGATTTGAGAATTAGTGGAGTGTATAATGGGATCATTGTGAGATGAACAACCATATATCTTTGTGTTCAATTCATTGATTTATTTTTTCTCATCACACAACATTATGAGAAAATGGAAGGTTGACTTCATAACAAGATAAGTGTTCTAAAATTAATTATAATTTAAAAAAATTAACCCTCTATTGTGTCATTGTCTTAATCATTTTCATTTCAACCAAACATAAAAGCCATTATAATTCACAACCGTTCATGTACCTATAAAACAATCATAAATTTGGAAAATAAATGTGTGTGTAGTTTTCTATGTAATTATGTGTAAATATTTATATAAAAAAGAGGATGTGGTTTTATTTTAGAAGCATCTATGGATTAAAACCCAAAAAAAGAGTTGTTCAGGTATATCCTGACCATAATTATGGCTCATAGTGTGTGGGTCATTACTTCCCACCTAGTTAGACATACTTGGGGGGTTTTCATTGGATAATTCACTTACACCTTATGTAGCACAACCGAGGATCATAAAATATGGATTTATACTTAAAATAAATTGATATACCTATTAAATGTATTTAATATCCACCTATTATTGTTATAATTTATTAAATTGGGTCTCTACAGATTTCATTTTCAACATCCTATAGTTTCAAAATCTTGTTATTTGATGTTCACTATGATATACCCGTTAATCTATTGGAAGGGTTTCATTCCGACTCATTTTTTAATTATTATTAATGTTCACTTTCACTCTCATATTTCTCATCTATATTAACATTTTTATACATGTCCATGTTCCTATATATGTGTTGTATCATGGAAATATTATCTCTTTAGTGAATGATCCATCACATTATTTGTATTTCCCTATCATAAAATTTGTGTAACCGTTTATTTCCATGTAAGTACCATTTCATTCGTATTTTTATTTAATGTTATTCACCTAGATACACATATATCTACTGACTTGGGAAATTATTTAATAAATATTATACCATTGATCTATATTGTGTAAATAAATTTGATTTCATTATACCGATTGATGGGTATTTACGTAGAAATTAAATAAATTTTTATTTGGGACAAATCAATTTTTTCCACATAATTCATTCTTCTATGTGGAAAAGTCATGTATGATAAGCCTCAATGTGGAATTGTAGTTTTTTATTTATGTTATATACATCATTGATCATTATTACATGTAATATTTTGATATATTATAGAATGAATTGGTATTTTAGGCTTGATGTGGGGTACATAATTATATATCCCCTCTGTGCACTGGTAGGTCTCATGAGACAACTAAGATATGGTAATGGAAGAATCCTTCCCATTCATGTTCTATTAGAACAAGGCCATAATAGTATTGTCACAATGTATATAATTATTCATTCTCATCACCAAATGATCAGTTATTACTATCTATTATTTTATTTATTCTTATGTAAGTAATGGATATATTAATTCACTCTGTTTTATTTGATATGGAATATCTGTAACACCCCAAGCTTCCACGGTACGTTTTCCTTCGAATAATGCGATAGCGTGTGTTGTACGCAACCTCGAGTTCTAACACACACCACAACTAATTAAACTAGCCGTTGTGAATAGTAATACCTACTTTTCAAAATAATATATATTTTATATTTCAAAATGGACTTCATTTTTGGATTCGGAATATTGAAATTAGCCTAGGGTGAAATTTTGGTACTTTTCAGATAACTTTTATATTTTGATGAATAGTGAAAATTACTAAATTTTAATTAAAATCAACTTTTTTAATCAAAATAATTAATATTGATAAATTATGAATTTGAGTGGTTTTAACGTATATTTAGAATATATTTTTACCATTTAATTTAATGTTTGTCATTGGACATAATTTCACAATTAACCCAGACATAAACAAGTGTCAATCTTTTGATAGTTATTATCTTTTAAAAACACACTTTTTATTTTAACAACGGGAATTAATTTTAAATTAATTTCTGCCACTTCTGTGTTTTGAATTTGGAAAAATGGATTACATATTTGGAATCAGGATGTACAAATTATGTAAATAGGTAAATTTTATTTTTACACATTTTGAATAGTTACTGCGGTAAATAATTTATTTACCATGGTTAAAGGGTAAATCCGGTAAATAAGGGTTAAAAAATAATATTATAATAATACAAAATTACCCTAAAACGTGTTTTAACCTTATTGGTGGACACATACCCGACCATGGTCATCCTTGGGTCGATTTGGGGACCCCTTAGATCCACTTTTATGTGGTAGGGACACATTATATTAATAAAGTTAAAATAAAAATAAAAATGGCATAAGCTTACATCTTTTAGAAGAACAATTTTTACATACGGTTATACATGTTGGATTTTCGATTATAAATATTCATTAGAAAGTTAAAAAGATTTCCTACATGATGATATTTTATATATAATTTTTAGACATCAAATAATTTAAATTATTAATGACACAATAATGATGCAATGTTTACATCATTAATAAATCATTTAAATAAATAAGATTATAATGATTAAAATATTATCTAAAACCTGTCCAATTATTATTTGTTGATGTTATTTAGAATATGAGTCATCTTATCTTCGACCTCAATGATTTTTGGACCATTATAAACCGAATATAATTATATTATAAAGTAATACTTTCACTCTTTCCTAAAGAGCCCCTCCTCTCCCTTATAAAAGGAGACCACTTCTACTCATTCCTCACACCTCTCAAGCCACTTGGCTCGTCCAAACCCTGCCCAAATACTCTCCCAAATTCCCTCACTACAACCTAGAGGCCTTAGTTTGATTATAAAGCCAACCTAAGGAGCCCTTTTGATCAAATCAAAAGGAAGAACCCGAAGAAGTGGTAATGTTTTCACCACCCCTTTTCAAGTTCCTTTATTCTTCCACTTCTTCTTTCTTTGTTCTTACCATTCTAAAATAATAACTCCAGTATCTCACATATACTATGATGTTATTATAAATATGCTACAACCATATTCAGTATTCTATCCACCCTTTTAATAACATGTCACCATACGTGCGTACGTACGGCTTACCGTCTCCACGTCGTGGTGTAATTGTTATTCAATATATTATTATTTGGATGGGTATAATAATGATGTGAAACTCATGTAAATAATAAATATAACATGTTAATTATTCTGTATATATGATATAACATCCATTTATATATTATTTTAATATCAAAAAAATGATATTGTCGCTCGTGCGTACGTACGGACTACCGTCTCCACAAACGCGATAAGATTCATTCTCCATCGTATCCATTCAAGTATAATTATCATTTTATGATTTAAAAATGATGTTTTAGGACTTGATATCATTCTGGATATGAATTATATACAAACTATCTATTACAAACATGGATTACGTAACAAAACATATAAAATAAAACAAGTAAGTTAACACCCGAAACAACGATAATACTAAGATATTATTATCAAATCAATATTAAAAGATCATATATGATATCATATTAATGTATATGATTCTTTTATAATTTAATAACAATTATTTCTCCATTATACAGGAGGTTAACCTACCCCAACCATGGAAAAATACAAGGTAAGGGTTATTTCACAATCTCTTCATTATCCGAGGTTGTTTATATGTAATAATCTACTGGGATCTCTTTATCATTCACATCCATGATTCATCAAAATGTATTTCAAAACATTTTTATTATTTACAAGAATATGGGTTAATGTCATTTATACCCCTGTTTGACTTTTTATAAGAGGAATCTTTCCTTCGTTTTCAAAACAAGGTCCTTTTTAACCTTTTCGACAGAATTAAGGTAAGAATGTTTTTTTTAACTTATACGGCGAGTGCGGTTATTTTTTGCCGTTATAAAATCTTCAAAGCTTTCCTTACAAGCTTATAAGAATATTTTCAAAGAAAATGTTTTATTTTATATGGATCTTAAATGATTTCAAAATAAAAGGAGATATTTCTTTAAAAAGAATATTGATTTCATCTATGTCAACATCCTTTGATGGATTTTATGATTATTTGAAGTTGATTTATTATGATACAAAACATCTATATTGTATTGAAGGTTTTGTGATATGTTTGACTGTGTATGTGCTATTTTTATACCTTTCATAGTTTATGGTGAAATTATTGACATTTCGTATGCTAGTTTTAATACGAATGTTTATGTTATGTTTAAACCATTTCAAATGGGAATGCATTGGACTTAGTAAGTGACGGGTGGAGCCCGCTATAGCTCCTCGATGCATCGGTAGGTCTCATGAGACAAACTAGTGTCTTGGAACAAGGCCATGACAAACTCTTATTTGTAGTCTTGGCACGAGGCCTTGGCTATGTGGTTATGATAGTCTGGCATTATGCATTCCAACATTATGAAAGTGGTTAGTTATTTTTCATGTGATTATTCGATTAATAGAATATCCATGTGAATGAGTAAATGGCATTATTTTATTTTATTTATGCCATACAATGTTGAATGTTCAAGTTTGAAAGGCTGTTTTTTAGTTATACATTTCCCTAAATGTTTATTCTCTTTTATGAAAGTTTCCGCTATATTGTTATCCTTACTGGGCATTTGAGCTCACCCCTTTTCTATGTTTTATTTTTCCCAGGAAGTGAAGAAGTAAATTATGAATGACCTGCAGGGATATTATGTGGGGATATGAGTGTGGATTATGGAGACATTATGTTGTTGTAGTAGTTTTTCATTTTATGATGTAATGTAAAACTTATGAATATATCTAGTCTTTCCAAGGCTACTATACCAATCGGTCTTTCGATATTTGATCTTTCTTGTGATCATGCGAATGTTATGTAATAATGCACCGACTCTGGGTAACTAGGGTCGGGGCGTTACAGTTGGTATCAGAGGAAGTTTAGTACAAACCTTGGAAGCTAGATTTAGATAAACTCTGATTAGAGCACGAAGACCTAAGATGAACTTTGAGGATTACTATAGAAGAACTTCCTAGAATTTTGGTATTGTAGATATTTGGTGAGTTTTCCGAGCAATACATCCATGTCTGGATACGAGCAGGTAGAGGCGGCTCTGGCACAAATGTACCTAGGGGTAAAACCGGAAAACCCCGCTTTGAGCTAGACTTGAACGGGAACTGGTGCACGACAACGGGCCTTGCTGCACTCTTTGTTACGACACTCCCGGGGGATATGCTTAGGATAATTCTAATTTTCTTTACAAACCATTATGAAGGGTTTATGAGTATATAATTCCTCAAAGAAAACATTTTTATGATTATGGATTATATCCATAAATTGTTCAATTTATGTTAAGTGTTTTATAAGTATGGGATTATGTATTTTGATTCATAATCTGATCTAGTTTATGCCATTGTTTAGAAATGGAGCCTAGTGGAAGAAATGGAAACCGTATCAATGCACACACTCCATGTAGGGATTTCCCTCCTGCTCATGATAATTATAGTGGGGCTGGTGATGCAACTGGTGCCGATCAGCTAATCACCATACTGGGAAAACTTACTTTGGTTATGAATAATAACCTTACCCGTATGGAGCACCCTGATCAACAACATGGAGGATCAATGATAGAACAATTCATGAGGCAAAAACCACCAACGTTCAATGGGAGTACAAATCCATTAGTAGCTGAGCAATGGATAAATTCCCTAGAGAAAATATTTCATGCTTTGGGGAGCAGTGAAAGGGAAAAAGTTATCATGGCAGTTTACCGCCTCACTGGAGATGTTGATCAATGGTGGTCATTGATTCAAAACATGAAGGAAGATGATGAAGTATCAAATATGGAATGGAGGGAGTTCAAAGATCTGTTTTTAGAAAAATACTTCCCTCGCGACCATCGAGCAGATATGGAAAGGCAATTTCTAAGTCTGAGACAGAAGGAGGATGAGAATGTCGCAAAGTATGAGGCTAAATTTACAAGGTTTGCAAGGTACGCTGGTGATTATATACGTAACCAAAGAAGTAAGATTGATCGTTTATTTGATGGGTTAAAACCATTTCTTTGTCGAGCATTAGTCTCACAATCCTTTTCGTCATACGAAGACATTGTCTCATGTGCTATCACGACAGAAAAGGAATTCTCTAAGTCTTATGACTTTAAAGCAAAGCAAGAGAAGAAGATACCTGCTGATCAATCTGGGAATGGAAATAAGGGGAAGAAGGGAAAGGTTGAATATCCATCCTGTGGTAAATGCGGGAAGAAACACCCTGGTACTTGCTTGAAGGGAATGGGAGTCTGTTACATGTGTGGTGAAAAAGGCCACCAAGCTCGTGATTGCAAGGGGAAGAAGGAAGCTACCAACGTTCAGTGCTACAATTGCAGGGAGATGGGGCATTATGAAAATGAATTTCCTAAGCGTCAGGAGAACTTACCTCAGAAAAGGCCAAGGGATCAAGGCCAGGCTTATGCTATCACTACTGCTGAGGTAGAAGCTCCGAAAGACGTGGTGGCAGGTAATTTAATGGTTTCCTCAATTTTAGCAAATGCATTATTTGACTCTGGATCGTCACATTGTTTCATATCTTCCCAGTTTGCTAAAAAAATTAGATATTTCCAATTTGATTTAATAAGGGAGTTGTCAGTTAAAACTCCTAAGGGAAGTATCACTGCAACAATGTTTTGTGAATCAGTCCCCATTAGAGCACATAAATTTTCTTTATCTACTGATCTCATCGTCATACCTATGATTGAGTTTGATATAATCCTCGGTATGGGCTGGATTTCGGACTATGATGCGAAGATTTATTGTAAGAAGAAAGAGGTTATGATTCTTGATGATAATGATAAGGAACACCTTATTTTTAGAGCAGAATCGTCACTACCTAATTCTTATTTAGATCCACCCCCAGTAGCTCAACTTAATTCAATTATTGGGGAGGAAGAGAATGAAATAACTTTCGGTGAGGAAAGGAATGTTCAAATAGAGGATTCACCTGTTGTGAAAGAATTTGTAGATGTATTTCAGGAAGATTTACCTGGACATCCTCCAGAACGAGAAGTTGAGTTTTCCATTGATTTAATTCCTGGATCAAGGCCTATATAGAAGACCCCTTATAGAATGGCCACTGTAGAATTAGTTGAACTAAAGAAACAACTTGAGGAATTGAGTAATAAGGGATTTATTCGCCCTAGTGTTTATCCATGGGGAGCCCCTGTTCTTTTTGTTAAAAAGAAAGATGGATCTATGAGGTTATGTATCGACTACAGGGAGATCAATGCTATAACGATAAAGAACAAGTATCCCCTACCTCGCATTGATGATTTATTTGACCAACTGCATAGAGCTCAATACTTCACAAAGATTGAACTTCGATCTGGATACCATCAGTTGTGTGTAAAGAAGGAAGACATTCCGAAGACAGCATTTCGAACCAGGTACGGGCATTACGAGTTTACCGTTATGGCGTTTGGATTGACTAATGCACCCTCTGTATTCATGGATCTGATGAATAGAGTTTTCAAGGAGTATCTCGATGAATTTGTGGTGGTATTTATTGATGATATCTTGGTATACTCCAAAACCTACGAAGATCATGAAAATCACTTGCGCATTATCTTGAAGACTCTGAGGAGGCATGAATTATATGGGAAGTTTAGCAAGTGTGAATTCTGGCTTCAGGATATTTCTTTTCTTGGCCATATTCTCTCTAAAGATGGAATCTCTGTTGATCCTTCTAAGACAAATGCAATCCAAGAATGGCCAGCACCTACGAGTATAACTGAGGTACATAGTTTTATTGGTTTGACAGGTTATTATCGACGTTTCGTCCAGTGTTTTTCCCGATTGGTTAACCCATTAACGAAGCTCACACGTAAAGGGGTTAAATTTTTTTGTACAAAAGAGTGGGAAGAATGTTTCAAAAAACTGAAGAGAAGATTAGTCAATGCTCCTATATTGACTCTACCATCGGGGAATGATGGGTTCGTTATTTATAGTGATGCATCCAATAAAGGACTTGGTTGTGTCCTTTTGCAGAATGATAGAGTTATTGCCTATGCATCATGACAGTTGAAAATTCAGGAACAAAACTATCCTACTCATGATCTTGAGTTAGCAGCTGTGATCATTGCTTTGAAGATATGGATACACTACCTCTATGGTGAAAAATGTGAGATTTATACTGATCACAAGAGTTTGAAGTATATTTTCTCACAAAAAGAACTCAACATGAGGCAAAGGAGATGGCTTGAATTACTCAAGGATTATGATTGCACGATACACTACCACCCGGGGAAAGCAAACAAGGTGGCAGATGCTTTGAGCAGAAAAGACCATGGAGTTTTGAACATGATGAGAATTGAAAGGGATCCAATTTTCATGGATCTAGTGAAGATGGACATGGGAATAACCAGGGAAGGTGAAACATCAATGCTTTTTAAAATGGTTGCGAAACCATCTTTACTGGAAAGGATTAAGAGTTCTCAGACCGATGATGAAGAATTTCAGAAGAAGATTAAAGCTGTGAATGATGGGAGATTGAGAGACTTTGTGTATGAAGATGGAATTTTGAAATTCGGGAAGAGACTTTGTGTTCCCGATTTACCTGATCTGAAAAGGGAATTGCTGGATGATGCTCATAGTTCCAATTTCTCTATACACCCTAGGAGAACCAAAATGTATAGAGATTTGAAGGAACATTTTTGGTGGGACAACATGAAGAGGGAGATTGCTGATTTTGTGTCAAGATGTATGGTTTGTCAACAAGTGAAAGCTGGAAGGAAACAGCCTGGAGGAGTCATGCAACCTCTTCCCATACCGGAGTGGAAATGGGACAATACTACGATGGACTTTGTCATGGGGCTACCAAAGAATCCTAGAAGGAACGATGCAATATGGGTTATTGTTGATCGTCTTACCAAGTCAGCACATTTTCTTGCTATAAGAGAAGATCTACCCCTGGAACGTCTAGCAATACTATACATTAATGAAGTTGTGAGACTTCATGGAGTACCCCTATCGATTGTTTCTGATCGTGATCCCCATTTTACTTCAAGATTTTGGAAAAGTCTTCAGAAATCTCTAGATACTGAACTTCATTTGAGCACTGCTTACCACCCTCAGACAGATGGACAATTAGAACAGACTATTCAAACCCTAGAAGACATGTTGAGATCTTTCTCACTTTACTTTCAGGGTATGTGGGATCAATATTTACCACTGGTAGAATTTTCCTATAACAATAGCTTCCATTCGAGTATTCACATGGCACCATATGAAGCGTTATACGGAATGAGATGTCGTACACCAACCTGTTGGGATGAGGTTGGTGAAAGAAAACTTGTAGGCCCAGAACTGGTGGAGGAAACGGTGGAAAAGGTGAAGGTAATCCAAAATCACATCAAAGCAGCTCAAAGTAGGCAGAAGAGCTATGCCGATAATCGAAGGAAGGATTTGGAATTTGAAGTCGGTGATCAGGTTTTCCTGAAGGTATCTCCATGGAAGGGAGTCATACATTTTGGTAAGAAAGGTAAATTGAGTCCCAGGTACATCGGACCTTTCGAAATTCTAGAACGAATTGGGGCTGTAGCTTACCGATTGGCAATACCGCCAAGTCTCTCCAAAGTTCACGATGTGTTCCACGTATCTCTGTTGAGAAAATACATGCCTGACCCAACGCATGTACTCACCTATGAGGAATTAGAAATGGAACCCGATCTGTCTTATTGTGAAGAGCCTGTCAGGATTTTTGATACAAGAGAACAAGTACTGAGAAACCGGACGACGCGTCTGGTAAAAGTTTTGTGGAGAAATCATAAGATGGAAGAGGCAACGTGGGAACCCGAGAAACTTATGATGAAGAACCATCCAAGTCTTTTTATGCAGTAATACCCTATAAATTGTGAGGATGCAATTATTTGAAGTAGGGGAGAATGTAACACCCCAAGCTTCCACGGTACATTTCTCTTCGAATAATGCGATAGCGTGTGTTGTACGCAATCTCGAGTTCTAACACACACCACAACTAATTAAACTAGCCGTTGTGAATAGTAATACCTACTTTTCGAAATAATATATATTTTATATTTCAAAATGGACTTCATTTTTGGATTCGGAATATTGAAATTATCCTAGGGTGAAATTTTGGTACTTTTCAGATAACTTTTATATTTTGATGAATAGTGAAAATTACTAAATTTTAATTAAAATCAACTTTTTTAATCAAAATAATTAATATTGATAAATTCTGAATTTGAGTGGTTTTAAAGTATATTTAGAATATATTTTTACCATTTAATTTAATGTTTGTCATTGGACATAATTTCACAATTAAACCAGACATAAACAAGTGTTAATCTTTTGATAGTTATTATCTCTTAAAAACACGCTTTTTATTTTAACAACGAGAAATAATTTTAAATTAATTTCTGCCACTTCTGTGTTTTGAATTTGGAAAAATGGATTACATATTTGGAATCAGGATGTCCAAATTATGTAAATAGGTAACTTTTATTTTTACACATTTTGAATTATTACTGCGTAAATATTTTATTTACCATGGTTAAAGGGTAAATCCGGTAAATAAGGGTTGAAAAATAATATTATAATAATACAAAAATACCCTAAAACGTGTCCTAAACTTATTGGTGGACACATACCCGACCATGGGAATCCTTGGGACGATTTGGGGACCCCTTAGAGACACTTGTATGTGGTAGGGACACATTATATTAATAAAGTTAAAATAAAAATAAAAATGGCATAAGCTTACATCTTTTAGAAGAACAATTTTTACATAGGGTTATACATGTTGTATTTTAGATTATAAATATTCATTAGAAATCTAAAACGATTTCCTACATAATTATATTTTATTTATAATTTTTAGACATCAAATAATTTAAATTATTAATGACACAATAATGATGCAATGTTTACCTCATTAATAAATCATTTAAATAAATAAGATTATAATGATTAAAATATTATCTAAAACCTGTCCAATTCTTATTAGTTGATGTTATTTAGAATATGAGTCATCTTATCTTAGAACTCAATGATTTTTGGACCATTATAAACAGAATATAATTATATTATAAAGTAATAATTTCACTCTTTCCTAAAGAGCCCCTCCTATCCCTTATAAAAGGAGACCACTTCTACTCATTCCTCACACCTCTCAAGCCACTTGGATCGTCCAAACCCTGCCCAAATACTCTCCCAACATCCCTAACTACAACCTAGAGGCCTTAGTTTGATTAGAAATCCAACCTAAGGAGCCCTTTTGATCAAATCAAAAGGAAGAACCCGAAGAAGAGGTAATGTTTTCACCACCCCTTTTCAAGTTCCTTTCTTCTTTCACTTCTTCTTTCTTTGTTCTTACCATTCTAAAATAATAACTCCAGTATCTCACATATACTATGATGTTATTATAAATATGTTACAACCATATTCAGTATTCTATCCACCCTTTGAATAACATGTCACCATACGTGCGTACGTACGGCTTACCGTCTCCACGTCGTGGTGTAATTGTTATTCAATATATTATTATTTGGATGGGTATAATAATGATGTACAACTAATGTAAATAATAAATATAACATGTTAATTATTCTGTATATATGATATAACATCCATTTATATATTATTTTAATATCAAAAGAATGATATTCTCGCTCGTGCGTACGTACGGACTACCGTCTCTACAAACGCGATAAGATTCATTCTCCATCGTATCCATTCAAGTATAATTATCATTTGATGATTTAAAAATGATGTTTAAGGACATGATATCATTCTAGATATGAATAATATACAGCCTATCCATTACAAACATGGCTTACGTAACAAAACATATAAAATAAAACAAGTACGTTAACACCCGAAACAATGATTATACTAAGATATTATTATCAAATCAATATTAAAAGATAATATATGATATCATATTAATGTATATGATTCTTTTATAATTTAATAACAATTATTTCACCATTATACAGGAGGTTAACCTACCCCAACCAAGTAAAAGTACAAGGTCAGAGTTATTTCACAATCTCTTCATTATCCGAGGTTGTTTATATGTAATAATCTACTGTGATCTCTTTGTCATCCACATCCATGTTTCTCCAAAATGTATTTCAAAAAATTTATATTATTTACAAGAATATGGGTTAAAGTCATTTATACCCTTGTTTTACTTTTTATAAGAGGAATCTTTCCATCGTTTTCAAAATAAAAGGAGATATTTCATTAAAAAAATATTGATTTCATCTATGTCAACATCCTTTGATGGATTTTATGATTATTTGAAGTTGATTTATTATGATAAAAAACTTCTATATTGTATTGAAGGTTTTGTGATATGTTTGACTGTGGATGTGCTATTTTTATACCATTCATAGTTTATGGTGAAATTATTGACATTTCGTATGCTAGTTTTAATACGAATGTTTATGTTATGTTTAAACCATTTCATATGGGAATGCATTGGACTTAGTAAGTAACGGGTGGAGCCCGCTATAGCTCCTCGATGCATCGGTAGGTCTCATGAGACAAACTACTGTCTTGGCACAAGGCCTTGACAAAATCTTATTTTTAGTCTTGGCACGAGGCCTTGGCTATGTGGTTATGATAGTCTGGCATTATGCATTCCAACATTATGAAAGTGGTTAGTGATTTTGCATGTGATTATTCGATTAGTAGAATATCCATGTGAATGAGTAAATGGCATTATTTTATTTTATTTATACCATACAATGTTGAATGTTCAAGTTTGAAAGGATGTTGTTCAGTTAAACATTTCCCTAAATGTTTATTCTCATTTATGAAAGTTTCCGCTATATTGTTATCCTTACTGGGCATTTGAGCTCACCCCTTTTCTATGTTTTATTTTTCCCAGGAAGTGAAGAAGTAAATTATGAATGACCTGTAGGGATATTATGTGGGGATATGAGTGTGGATTATGTAGACATTATGGTGTTGTAGTAGTTTTTCATTTTATGATGTAATGTAAAACTTATTAATATATCTAGTGTTTCCAAGTCTATTAAACCAATCGGTATTTCGTGATTTGATCATTCTTGTGATCATGCCAATGTTATGTAATAATGCACCGACTCTGGGAAACTATGGTCAGGGCGTTACAATATCTTTGTATATTGATTTGTTCCACAATGGATTATTTATCAAATATTATTCCGGAATTTTAAACCCATACTGAGAATTTAATCTCAGATATTTCTATTGTTTTCCTCTTCCCTTGAAAACCTAGAAGGGTATTACGTATGATAAATGGATTTTTGAGGAAAATAATGATGTTTTTTATGTTTTGAAAAGATGTTTTTCAATATAATGTAATGTAATTCTCATTTTTGGAGACGATATTCTATGGATGTTCAACTATTAGACCATTTGTGTTTTGATATATGTACCATTTGAATTGAAATATCCCTTAAATCTATGGAGCTAGATTTGCGGTTGTTTAAATTATAATTAGAGGATAGTTTAATAGAAATCATACGAATTATACATAGAATGAAACACATATAACCTAATTAAAAAACAATAATGGAAAAACATAATTACAACATATCAATTCTAAATTTAAGGAATAAATTAAATAAAATGTACTTTAATGGATAAATGAGGTGGTATAATTTTTAAGAATAAATTTTATGATTTCCTTAATGTTCACATAATATTGGGAATGTAATTAATGGAATGAGGTTAAGAGTTTAAGAAAACTAACCTAATGAAACCTATATTGAACCATGTGTAATATAGGTTAACAATAAATTATAATATTCTAAAATTTGGACACCTTAGACATTCATAAGATGTATTATTTAAAATTTATATAATTTATATTCATTATATATTTTTTATCACTAATTATTAATTATTTTAGTTTTATCTGAAGATGAGAAATAATAGGTTATTGGTTATATTATAATTTTGTAGTTGGTATCTCACTACATGTATTAATTATATATTTAATATATTAAATATATTAAAAAATTATGATCATCAATGTAAACACCCAAAGATAAATATAAGGATTTTTATCTTGATCATGATGATGAGACCGAAGTTAGTATCATTGAAAAGATAGATATTTTTTGGGAAGTAGATTTCGGAATATTATGGTAGAGATAATTTTGTAGATATATTTAGAGAACCTTTTATTGAATAAATAATATGTCCTCATAGTAATTTCATTTCTATGGAATTTATAATGTGTACCTTATATAAATAAATATATATATATATATTAATTAAGAGAATATTTGGGTTTAGTAAGTATTAATCATTCAGAGAAATTACAAGGAGGGGATTTATTGAGGGGGTAGAATGTTTCATCCCAAAATTTCAATTTATTTTTCTTATGAATCAACTTTCATAAATTGAAATATAAAAGAAAAATAAACTATCATCCCAAAGTATTCTTTTATATAATTAATAAAACTCTTAATTTATAATGAATGTATTATTATAATC
Organism: Viscum album; assembly: GCA_963277665.1. Taxonomy (NCBI): domain Eukaryota; kingdom Viridiplantae; phylum Streptophyta; class Magnoliopsida; order Santalales; family Viscaceae; genus Viscum; species Viscum album. The sequence continues at coordinate 665,371,393 of OY728165.1, read as the reverse complement.
ACATGGATATACTTTTATATTTCCATAAGAAAAATACACATCATGGGATGATTTAGAATAATGAAAAAATTGTAAAGGGATATTTAAATGAAAAATAATAGAATAATTACAAATACTCCATAATATTGAAATCTCAAAATTTGATCTCCCCTATAATAATGACCATAAAATAAAGAGAAGTGTTAGGAAAAAAACAAACAATATCAAAGAACCTGTAAAAACCTTCAAAAGAAATAATGAGTGAGATAATGTGAGATATATGGTTTATTTAATGGGAAATATGAATTTTAGGAATGAGTAACAATTAGAAATATATCTGATGTGAATCTTTACTATAAATCAATATCACAGTCCGTTATTATATTTGTTTTTGGTGAAATAACGTGACAATTGTGATTATTTAAAAAATAAAATCTTTTGGAAACTATATAAATCTATAATTAAAACTGTGTTTGAATATAAATTTAGGAGTTCTAAATAAACATTATTAACATTAAATTAGCATAAAAATAATTTTTAAATGATATTGTTAATTAATATGGCCCTAAGTATTTTTTTATTGGTCAACATGTTTATTTTAATATTAAATTACTAAATTGAAATATATATATATTTATTTTATTGAAAAATTATTATATTTATATAATTATATTGGTAAAATAAAATTAATTTTTTGAATATTCACATCAAATTTATCATAGGGAGATTTTTTTATTAAATTAATAAAAATTTTGATATTTTAAAAAAAATGATAAAATTGATTCATTATTATGAATTATAATTTTACGATATCATTATTATGTCATCATAACTAAAAAATTAGTAAAAATTCTATTTTGTAAAATTAAAAATAAATAAATATTAAATTTATTTAAAAAATATTAATTTTAAAATATTAATTTTTACATTTCATTTTTGAAACATAAATTTGATTTTTTTAATTAAAAGTTATTTTTGTTTTCTATAGATGAATTGAGTTTAATATAAGTGTTATTTTGGTTTAGGAATTCCATTTATATACAAAATCCTTCTAATTATAGTTGAAAATATAAAAAATTTGTTTTAATGGAATGATATCATAAGTGGGTTTATTAGTATTTAAATAAAATGTATTTTACACATTAATCCACCCTGTTCAATTAATAATACCCCCTTTCCCTTCACAGTTTATACAACAAATACATATACCATGATTTCTCTCTCAAATCCACCCTTAAATAGTCTCTAAAAGGTTGTTCCTAGGATATAATAAGTCCCTCTATGGCTTTAAGAAGCATCCCTACGAGCTAACCGATTACTCTCACTTCATTTTTTTCAAGCAGCTTCTATGTAATTAGCCTTTTTTGAATCTGAATTGATTATGTGGTCATGAATTTATAAATACCCTTATATTATCTAGTTGATATAATAATAATGGGATATAATTTATCTCCTCTCATTATATTGTATACCTAACCTATTATAATTTATTAAGTGATCCCTTCTTCCTGTTCTTTGATTCATTTCATTCATTTGTATTAGCTATTTGATTCTCAGTATATTATATTGATATTTTATTTTAAATAACCATATTAATATTTATATGATGTATTTTTAATTATATAATTCATTTAGAACTCATTTTTTTACCTTAATAAGACACTATAATGCACAGTATTTCTCGTAACCGTAAAACTGCCCTTAATTTAGTAAATAAAATTGTGACTGTTTTTACTAGAAACGATATCCCTATATGGATAAAAACATGTTGGAATGGTTTTGGATCAGATTTATCTAGGGATTAAAACCATGAAATAGTATATTGGGTATATCCAAGCCTTCATTCTAATGCACGATGAGTGGGCTTTACTGTGCAATAGGTTTTACCCTCTCATATAATTTTCTTTGGGTAATTCAGTTACACATTATAAGCCATAGTATTAGATCAAAATATATTTAATGATACTTAAATTCAACAGATATTTCTACTCCATGAATGTACCCTTATCTACATACTGTTTTCATTATTTGAATTGGGTAACTACCCTTTTCATTGAGAACATCCTATAGTTTTTGAAATATGATTATCAGATATTAACAACGATACATTAATTATTCCAAATGAAGGGTTTATTTCCCATCCAATTTTCTATAAATATTAATTTTCCCAATAATTCTATATATTTAAAATGTATTATTCTTTCCCTATTCCATTATATTTTCCAATTAAAATGTTTTATTATTGATATATGATCTCTTATTATAATTATCCATTAATATATCCACCTTTCTCAATCAATATATATCGGTTATCATTAATATCCATGTCAATACCTTTATTGATTCTTATTATTAATCATTATTCATATATATTTCCATACATCTAATGAATGGTGAAATTATTAACTTATGAGTATACCATTTATCTATTTGATATATACACCCATGACATCACTATATCGATTGATGTATACATACAGAGACTGTCACTGAATTTTTATTACGGCATATAAAATTATACAATAAAATTATTTATTTTATACAATAAAATCTTGTATGATATTCCTCATCGGGGAATGGATTCTATGAATTTATGTTTTTCATGTCCCTGAAAATTATTCCATGTAATATTTTGATATTTTTTGGAATTCATTGGTCCTTTATATAACAGGTGGGGAATAATATTATTTATCCTCTAAATTGAAAACTAGGTCTATTGATACAATTATGATAAGGTGGTGGGATAATACTTAGTTTTTACAATGTATAGGCATAATAACTTGATGATATGTCTTAATTTTCATTGTATTATGAATTCTCATCATTATAATTTCAATTACTGTTATCCTGGATTTTATTTATTATTATGATTATTATTGATATATTCATTCTCTTAGTATCATTTCATATGGCATAATTCATTTTATTTATTCATTCCAAAATGTTTTATTTATAAAAATTTCCTTTGTATTTACACCTTTTCTGAGAATCTAAGGTCACCCCTCCATAATGTTTTACTATTCCCAAGGAAACAAAGAACATTTCTGTGTATGATAAATGGATTTAAAAGGAGAATAACAATGTTATTTATGATTTAAAATGATGAATTTATTTATAATGAAATTTAAATCTCATATATTTATCTGATTTATTATGTCTATTATAATGTGGGATCCTTTATATAGTGATATATGTATCAATTTTAATAATCCACCCACCAGATCAAGGGTGCTCAATCTGAGGTTATTAAATTATCTCATAATTCCATTCATCATATCATGCCACCCAAATGACCCGACCTCCATAAAAAAACATGACACCATAATCCATAGTAACCATAGATGGTTCATCATTGTTTTTAATATATATAGATAAATGTTGAACTCGGGAACCATGGTAAATATTGACACTTATATATCCTCTCCAATGATACAAAATACATAGTTCACACTCACGTTTACTAAAAAAGTATTACAGAGACTATATTTTTGTGTTATTGTAGAACTATATTTCAAAGTAACATAGATTCATTGTTATTAAACTATATTATCTATGATAATAATATGATGTATAAGGTTCAAAATAATAAAACTATTCATGAATAGAATGGGTTTATACAAGCTATTATTATCCCATTCATTATTGTATTTATACAGAAGGATTTATAAAATCAAGAATAGTGAATTATATTGATCCTACTTGGGTGGATTTATCTAAAATAGGATCCTCCACAAGTTTGATATTGAAATAAAGAAATTTATGATCATGGTAAATAATATAATCAAGGATTATTAGTAAATGTTTTCCTTATGAAATATATGGCATGGAAAGAGATAACCATGAAAGAATAGAGTGTTGTTGGACTAGTTTTCCATACTAAAATATTTTCATCCTCAACCTATGATACATTGAGAGTGGTCATATATAATCCAAATAGATTATTTGTGGATACACCAATGATATTTATCTATAATATTTGTAATGATCTCTCTTATTTGATAGTTAATATATGTTATAAAAAAATATAATTCCCATAGAGATTGGCCAAATAATATATACCATAACAACATAGCATCCATCCACTGCTTGTTTTCTTCTATCCCTATATGATATATTCATAGTTCAGTGATAGAACTCACCATCATATACCAGAAAATTATGTATTATTTATATTTCAAATCAGATTTTCAGCTGTATAAATTGAGTATGATATAAATTTTAAAAATAAATTTCTTTGGGACCCTAATAAATAATATCACATTTATAGATATGAAATATAAAACACTATTTATGAACATGGAAACACCCTCATATGAAATTAAATAAATTTTATAATAATAGATTTTTACTATAATTGTATATGTTGAATTAATATTTTTCTATAAATGAATTCATCTAGTGGATTGTTGGGAACCCAAATATATTATCATGATGTTCTATTCGAAGAAACCATGCTATCCATCATTGTGTTTGGAATGGTAACCTACATTTTGTTGGATGTGAATACAGAAATATTTAATAGTTTTGTATGGAAAAATACCTATTTCATATAAGATATACAGGAAGGGTCGATATAATGAAATTTAAGAAAAAAACTACCCAAAAATCCACGTAAGGGGAATGATTCAAGAAGGTCTACACATTTGTGGATAGTTGAATATATAACACATCAAGATTTAGTGTGACATTTATATCAAATAAATTTTTATATTTTTATATTTTTCATTACAAAAATATGTACTTTATATTTCATTACATGCAACAAAATTTTAGTCTTTCATTGCACTCAACAATGATATATGCATGTGTTACATACAACTATGAGTTTAACTCATGTTACAAATGAAATCGAGGTTTATCATAACTGTAATATATTATTAATACTATTAAAACATGAAACGAATAAAACCCCTACCATGAAAAATGTTATCGAATGAAGATATCGTGGAAAACGGCGACGCGGGGTGAGGTTCCGTATATGCTGACGGAGAATGTCTGATAATGAAGCAGTGCCTCCCTTCCTTTCACGCAGAGAGAAAAATTGAATGGCGGAATGTCATTGATGAGTTCCCACATTAGTGCATCCTCCATTGTCAAGGAAGAAGAAGAAGGAAGAATCTGGGTCTCCGAATCGACGTTACGTGATGATGAAGAAGAAGTAGTAGTAGAAGAAGAAGAAGTTCTTTAAAACCCCACAAGCTCTCTTCCCTTACCCTCAACACCACAAATGCGAACCCTTCAATAAAAAATAATGGTTCCACATTATTTAATCAACCTAAGCCAATATTTTCCAAAATAAATTCAAAAGTTGAATTCACTTAATTTAATGTGTGTGTTGGCTAGAGTTTCTGGAGGGAGAGAGTGAGGAAATGGAAGGTTATTCGTTAAAGATAAGTTTACAAAAAAATTAAAGAGGGAGTTAGGGAGTTTAAGAGGAATTTGAAGGGGTGGGGTTCATGTGGGCCCCACCTCACCTTTAATCCTCTCATGGGTGGTAAACAACAAGTGGGTCCCACCCCCAACTTCCTTACTTAGGTTATAACCACTTAAGAGAGGGTCAAAGTGTTGTAACACAACACTAAATCCACTTAACAAGAAATGAAAATATAATTGTAACAATTATATATTATCCCTCACAATTTTTAAACCAACTCCTCCCAAGAAAACACAACTCCAGAAAGGGTCTTCTTAAGTAATTACCGGCCCTACGGTTCCATCGGTGCCCTCGTATTTTGATTCCGTGCACCGGTTCAAAAGATAGAAAAACCCTCTCGTTCATTCACTGAATGTACCCGAGCTAATCGTCGGAAAATGATTCTGGGCACACCGGGCCTCAGAATCAGGCGCTGTCAGAAAATACCTTCCTGTAAAATCCCAACTAAAATTTAGAAAAAATTTCCCTTGAATTTTACGGGTCTTTACATTAATCCCACATCAGGTCTTTACATCCTCATAAATCTTAAACACAGACTAGGGATACAAAAGCGGTATTGAGCACGAATCTGAGCCTTCTGCTCCCATGTGCTTACCTGGAGATTCATGTACTGCCAAAGAAAGTGCACCCGATGAATCGAACGTCCTTATAGGATCCGGTCCTGTCGATACTCGGTCCCCAATGGAACCTCCGATAAATTCATCCCATCGCCCAAGTCCAGCTCCCCATGGCCGATGATATGCGATGGGTCGAGAACGTATCGTCTCAGTTGAGATACATGGAAGTTGTCATGCACCTGGTGCAACTGAGGTGGAAGGGTCAAGCGGTAAACCACCTCGTCTACCCTACTGAGGACCTAGAATGTTTCGTTGAACCTCATAGATAACTTTTCACCTCGGCCACGTCTCCGTAATTCCACATCGAGGTGAGACCCGTAAGAAAATGTGGTCACCATCTTCAAACTCTAGTGGTCTCTACCTCCGGTCAGCATAATGCTTCTGTCGGCTCTGAGCCATCCTCATCCCCTCCTGGATGACAAAGACCTTCTCTGGTCCCACAATAGCTACTATGATTTCTTCTTTGCTGATATGATAATTCGGTCTCATCCCCTAGATGAACCACGTTCTTTTCCTAATACAGTCAATCCGAACATGAATGATGTATTCATGCCATGGATGAAGTCGTAAGGCCTCAACGTTACTACCAAGAGATCCAACCGTCACTCTCACGTTTAAGGGTTGAGTCACACTATCGGCATCAGCATGAGGTCCCTAGGTCTCTTCCAGCAGGAATCTCGAATGTGAGGGTCAAGTCAACAATTTAAACCGGAACCACATAGTACTAAAAAAGGAAGGATTAAAATTTCACAAAGGTAAGTGTCTTTATATTATTGCAGCTCATGGTACAAAGACATAAATGTAACAACAACAACATGGAAATAGATGTACAAATAGTAAAAGGAAACCACTAGTTCTGCTCCTGTCCACTCGCTACCGGAGCTCAGTAGTCGTAAGATTCTACTTCCTGAAGATGAGCTCTCCCTTGTCCACGTGTTCCCAGTGGTCGGGGTGGACTTCCTGGTGGTGGTGGTGGAAACACCTTGAAGCGTCGTCCACCTCCACCTACACGACCAGCTCCCCTCCCTAGTCCTTCAGCTCCTAGAGGTCTCCCTTGATCGAACCTCTGCCTCTGCCTGGGAGGTTCTTCATTTAACTAGTGGTCATCTGCATGGAGGGTCGAAGAGTCACGTGCCATGTGACCAATCCCGCCGCAAGAGTAACACTGCATGGCAGGTCTGGCTCTGTCATTCCCCTTGGTGCCTCGCACTAACGACCCTGAGTCATGCGGTCGACCACCTATAGGTCTGGTCCTCTTGGACCTTTGCATCATCTGTCTACTGCCTGCTACAGAATACTCTACCACATGCCGGCTAGTGGTGGGTCCTGCTACTAGAGACTGCTCAGCAAGGAAAATCTCTACTAAGAGGGCTCACTCCAACACCCCTGTCTGCATCGAAATGTTGTGAGAAACAACAGAAGATCTAATCTCTCACCTGATCCCATGCTTGAAGGTTCGAGAGCTGATGAACGGGTCCTGTACCATATCCGTGGAGTAGCGCGATAGGTTTGTGAACCTCGCTGAATACTGTTCCACTATCATGCTTCCCTGTCACAGCTGAATTATCTCTTATATATGCACCACTCGAAGGGTGGTTGGTACAAACTCTGCCCAAAACAGGCTATCGAAGTCTGCCCATAGAAGTGTCACCTCGTCATGCATCTTGAGCATCAGACTCCACCATCTTCCTGATGCTACCTAAAAAAATCTTGAAGCAAGGATAACCATGAAGTCTGCTGGCGTCCCCACTAGCCTGAAAACTCTCAGCACAGCCTCCAGCCAATCCTCAGCCGCCTGCGGGTCCATCTCTCCACTGAACCTGGGTGGCCTCTGGTGCTGGAACTTGTGCAGTGCGCTTAAGCGACGATCCCCCTCTACTGATGGGGGTGGTGGCATCGATGGACCAACGGGTATTAGTACCGCTTGTGCCTCCTCTAGGGCCTCAATTGGGATAGGGCCATGTACTGAGGCCACCTTGCTCGGTGGGCAGTCAGTACGAAAAACTCTCGAGGCTCTAGCTGGTGGTCCGCGGGGAGGCATCCTAAATGAAACAAACATGACATGGTCTAATGGTTTATACCTGGTGAGATGACCTCGTTTGAGCTGACTTTTAAAAACACATGGAAACACACACACAATCAGTGTTTTCATGAAAAAATTCAGAAATCAGTTGTCAGGGTCCTAGTGTATGGATACGTCGGCCACCCACAGCAACACTGGACTCCTTGAACTAAAAATCACACTCAGTACTCTTAACAATGTTGCTTCATAGAAAGAAAATATCATAGTTATTAGTTCTACGGTAGAACTGACTCCTATGATACCAATTTGTCACGACCCGTCCTCAGGGCCTGTGTTGTGACTACCCCAAGCCCACCTTCCATAGGTCTGGAGCTGGCGACTAGAACCAAAGGCGTAAATCCCAATAATTGGGAAGACATTTCCTTTATAAAAGTAAACAAAACACCACAGAGTACAAGTAGAAGTAAAACACTAATTACACAAAAAAGTGTGGAAATGTAAATGGGCCAGAATACAAACCCAATCGAAAGTACACCTACAACTGAACAAAAGGACAACAGAAAAAGAAAACAGCTGGAATAATGGACGCAGCGCTTGGGCGTCCTCTTCAGATCCTACCTGAAGGGTAGGTACAGATATCACAGCTCTTGTATCGTCCACCACAGATCTTACCTGAAGGGTAGGTACAGATGGCCTCCACAACTCTCTTGCCTATCAACCTCCTTCAGGTATCATCTCGCCGTGATGTCCACCTCCTGATACTGACTCGTCACGAGGTCCACCTCCGGGTATGGTCAAGTCCTCGAACACACGGCCTCTGTCAGCACTGCCCGTCATCTGCAACACACACAATGAGGTGTGGGCATAGCCCGTTCAGGGGTGAGTATAACGATACTTAGTAGGGACCCTGAGACCCTCATGGTCTCACTAAATCAAACAAGGATAACCATAAAGTAGATCTCAACAGATAACCTCTACATAGGTATATGCCCATACATATACCTAAGTTATCATGTAACCCATCTCAATCACGAGAAAACACAAAGATTAAGAAATTAATGGATAACCACTACCAAGGTATATTCCCATACATATACCTAGTTATCAAGTGACCCATCTAAATCATGAGGTAAACACATAGGTCATAGACTTAGATCAAACCAGGATTTTCATTATCGAAACTGTAACCGCTAAAGAGCCCCATCTCTGGAGTTTATAGTGGTTCTATCACGACTCCGAGGTACTTCTCACTAACCTAAGACTGCTGAGTTACTTCTCCTGTCGAGTACCACGGGTCTGCCACCTCACACAGTAGTGCTCCATCGCCATGGGTCTTCCACCTCAAACAGTAGTGCTCCCACTCATAGCCTACAGAGGTACTCATCCTGTCGAGTACGGCAGGTCTGCCACATCACAATGTAGGGATACTCTTCCATGGGTCTACCACCTCATAATTTAGTGCTCCCCACTGGGCTATGGTAGTCACTCCGAATCGAATCGGACAAGCAGTCATCGGTCACAGCCAGCTACATGGTCTCCTTACATTGTATGCTCATATCCGGGAGGGTCCTCTCCCCGAGCTACAGGTCGATAATCCAAGTTCACAAGTCCCACGAAAAAGTATCTCAAAATGCCTCTTCATTATAGGGGTCTCAATGCAACAGACGGCGTGTCAATCGCACGCTCGGTCTATGAGTTATTAGCCTTTTGTCCCAGGGGCCCGGTTGGTTTCGTGTGTGAACCAACCCGACCGTATCTCAACTGTACCCCGAACACTCAAAGGGTATACTCATAGGTACCGTTTCTCAACAAGATCAACAACGCCGAGGACAGTTCGTCCGGAGCTCAAGATATAAGTGTCTTCGCTCCGAGGGCCCGGTTGGTTTCGTGTACGAACCAACCCGGCTTAACCCAAAGTACTCCGAAACATTGAGTGTAATATACTGAAATGACCGTCTCGATCCAAATATCGCATCATAGTTGACAATGTGTCGATCGGAGGTCCACATCCCATGTTATGGGAAAAATACCGTGAAAGGTCCGAAAGTGGGGGTTTCAGGATCCGGCCGACCCAGCCCGAGACCCCCTGGGTTGGCCCCCTTGGGCGTGGCCCGGCCATGCCGGGGTGGCATGGCCCGACCTGGGCACAGCCCAGCTCGGCAGCCCGGCACGCTGGCGGTCTGGCGTGAAGGCCAGGGGTCTCGACTGAACGGCCGCGCCGTTCGGGAGTACGAGGGTGCATGCTGCCCCACACCATTTGTAACTGCGGCCCCCGATAATAGGGGCCGCTCTCTACTGGCCAGCAGGGGGTCGTAACCCCCAGCTCTCCCCCTGACATGTCGTCCCGCTCCGGCCGACCGGCTTCTGCCACCACGGGACTGGCGACGGCCGGTCCCCCTACTCCGATGCTGGTGGCCCGGACCCAGCCGCCGGTCCCCCTACTTCACTATGGCCTAAGCCGTGGCATATTCTGTCCGGTGCAGCACGACGGTGTTGCACCCCTCCGCCGCGGCCCTGCTCTAGCCGTAGTGTCTTCGGGTGTTTTTCCAGTGTGGCATGACGACGCGACGTCTTGGTTCGATTTTCAGAATCGCGGCATGACGGCGCCACGCATCTTTGCTGCTCGTTTCTGCGTGGTGCGACAGCACCGCATCACCTTCCTTTGAACCGCTACAACACAAAATAATAAGGGAGGAGGTTCAGCCATGTTTGTGTGGTCTGGACCCCTCCCGTTAAACGATAGAAAGCGGTCCAATTGAACGTGGAAAGATGACGAAAGTAATTCACGAAAAGAAACACGTAAAACCCCTACCATGAAAAATGTTGTGGAACGACGGTGTCGTAGAAAACGGCATCATGGGGTGAGGTTCCGTATATGTCGACGGAGAACGTCCGAGAAGGAAGCAACATCTCCCTACCTTTCACACGGAGAGAAAAATTGAAAGGCGGAACGTCGTCGGCGAGTTCCCACGTTAGTGCCTCCTCCTTTGTCAAGGAAGAAGAAGAGGGAAGAATCCAGGTCTCTGAATAAACGTTCCGTGATGAAGAAGAAGAAGAAGAAGAATAATAATAATAATAAGTTCCTTAAAAACTCCCATGCTCTATTTCCTTACCCTCAACACCACAAATGTCAACCCTTCCAAAAAAATAATGGTTCCATATTGTTTAATCAACCCAAGCCATGCTTTTCCAAAATAAATTCAAAAGTTGAATTCACATAATTTAATGTGTGTGTTGGCTAGAGTTAATGAGAGAGAGAGTGAGTAAATGGATGGTTACTCATTAAAGATAAGATTACAAATAAAATTAACGAGGGGGTTAGGGAGTTTAAGAGGAATGTGAAGTGGTGGGGTTCGTGTGGCCCCCGCCTCACCTTTAATCCTCTCATGGGTGGTTAACTACAAGTGGGTCCCACCCCTAACTCCATTACTTATGTTATAACCACTTAAGAGAGGGTAAAAGTGTTGTAACACAACACTTAATCCACATAACAAGAAAATAAAATATAATTGTAACAATTATATTTTATCCCTCACAATTTTTAAAACAACTCCTCCCGAGAAAACACAACTCCAGAAAGGGTCTTATTAAGAAATTACCGGCGTTGCGGTTCCATCTGTTACCTCAAATTTCGATTCCGTGAACCAGTTCGAAAGATAGAAAATCCTTCTCATTCGGTCACTGAATGTACCAGAGCTAAAATTCGGAAATTTTTTCCGGGCACACCGGTCCTCTGAATCAGGTGCCGTCATAAACTGCGTTCTTGTAAAATCCCAAAGAAAATTTAGAAAAAATTTCCCTTGAAATTTACAGGTCTTTACAACCTTAGGTTGTTTCTCATGTTCATAGTCAAAGTCATGAGACTAGAAATGGGGGTAGACATCAGTAGAGAGGTAGTGGTCTAGGGTGTGGTCAGTTGCACGCAGCGGAGACAGTAGTTATAGTTGGTCTAGATATAATTGGAGGAATGATTAGTTTGTGTAGTACCCTTGTTTCTACCATGCTCTATTTAAAAACTTTGCACACCTCTTTTTCACTTACACTATTCCATGATCTATGACTAAACATATAGAGGCTTCCTATGCCCCTGGTTTGGAGTACCCTAATCAGCAGCCAAAATACCTTGTTTGATGTGCTCCAGGTGTGAGGTGTGATGATGGGACCACATTTGTCCAATGAGGTTGTTTTATTGATACATATAGTGGTATAAAATTCCATCCTCATCATCTAATGGAATTATTACACACAATTTTTTATCGACTGCTTTCATAGGGGAGTCATTTATTCAGATGTACATGTCTAGAGTGTGGTTTTTCTTGGTGAATAGAGTTATCAGTGTCTAGTCGGTGAATATATCCCATTTTTTCTATGTTGGATGAGTAATTATTATAATTAATGGATACCAAAATGATATATTTACAAAGGGTTATTAGAGAGTTCCTATATGTTTTACCCAAGGAGGTTTTGGTGTTACCCACTTCGACGTGATGTTGAGTTTGGGATAGATATAAATCTGAATGATTCTCCAATTTAGATGGATATATATTAGATATAATATTCTATGTTGTGGTAGTTGGGGATTATGTTAGATGATCTGATGTGGAAGTGTTTTATCCAGAAAGATGTGTCACCATGTGGTGCTCTAGAGTTATTAACAATGAAGGAGGACGACGATCTGAGGTTTTTTATATAATACCAATGGAAAAATCAGGTGATGATCAAAAATAGACACCATATTCTAATGATAGATGATATTTTAATCTATATAAGAGAGGGGAGTTGGTTTTCTATGATTGACCATTGGTGTGGATGTCACATGATGCGGGTGAAGAGGTGAGATCTAAAAAATTCCATTTAGATGTTGGCATAAGAACGTTGTGTTTGTAGTCATGCTTATTGGTGTTATGAACAGACCAACAAAGTTAATGGGACTTATGAAAATCATGTTTGATGAGTTCATGGATTAGTTCTTCACCATATTCATTGATGATATCTTCATCAACTCGGAGTCGGATGTGGATCACACAGAGTATCTTAGAACAACCTTCCATGTACTTCTACAGCACAAGATCTATGTGATGTTATCCATGGTTAAGTTCTATATAGGAGATGTGAACTTCCACTATCATGTGGTGTATCACTAATGTGTGTTAGTATACTTGTAAATGGTTCAATTAGTTGTTTCTAATGTAGATCTCAATCACATGGAATACGTTCAGAACAACGTTGGTCTCACATGCCATAATTGGATGTTTTTACCTAATTTATCTTGAGTCATATCCAAATAGAATGATTTTACTAGGAAGGGATATGATTTTGTGTCAATTTATTAGTTCCAACCATCATTATATTTCATAAAGAGAAATTTATTCAGTGATCCAGAGCTCTGGGTTCTTAATGAAGTGGTAATGATAACAATGTATTTTGATACCTTCTATGTAGGCATGGGATGTGTACTGCTGAAGAAGAAGGCTGTGATAACTTTTGGGTTTTGGTAGTTACTCTCAGATTAACATTATTATACTACCCATGATCTGGATCTAGTTGCAGGTATGTTTCTGATAATGTTGTGGTGGAATTACCTCATTGGTGGGTACTTTTTGGTTTTTATAGATCACAACAGTTTGAGGTATATATTTTTTCACCGTCATCTGAATTTGCTGTAGTGGAGGTGGATAGATATTCGATAGGATTTTTATTTTGAAATCTCCTACACCTCATGAATGGGGAATGTTGTGGTTGATTCATAGAGAATGAGGTCATTTTAGGGTGTTCTTTGGTAGTTTGGGGATTCTTGGAGTGTAATGAATGAGTTGGAATCCTTTCTCATAAATGGGGGGGGGGGAAGATAAAGGTAATGGCTATTTGTTTTAGATGATGGTGAAATATTCAATGATATAGAATGTGGAGGAGTCCCATTGAGGAATATATTTGGAATATGTGTTTTTAGATTGTGTATACCTTAGTGATTCACCATAGGGATGGTTTGAGGATGGTAATAAATAGATGTTGATTACCAAAAACATGTTTTTTTGTGTTGATGTGTGATGGAGTTCCTCAAGATTATCGTAACTCACCTTTGGCAGTACACCTAAATATTTTTAAGTTGTACTGTGGATTGAGGCTTCAGTTTTGGTTACGCAATAAGAAATTGGAATTAGTGAAGTTAATGATAATGTGTTTGGGTTTCAAAAAAACAATGTACAATAATCATGTTCGTAGTTGTTTGTTGTAGCCCTTGGATATTCCCAAGTTGAAATTGTATGATATCATTATAGATTTAACCACATGGCTACTAAGAAATCAGGGAGTTTTTGATGCTATCTTGGTGATCGTGGATCATTTTATGAAATCTTCCCACTTCATAGTTATCATGGAGTCACGTTAATTGGATGCTATGGATAAATAGTACTTGCATGAGGTAGTGTTGTTGCATATAGTTCAGAGGTCCACTATATCAAATTAGGACGTGCATTTTACCCCACTAGTCAAGAGGGTAATTTAAAATGTTTTAAGGAATTATTTATGCCTCATAAGTATATTCCAACCATAGATAGATGGCTAAATGGAATGAACTATCCAATCATTGGAGCATATGCTACAAGAATGCGTCTTGGACTTTTGTGGATCTTGGGTACAACAACTGCACTTTGAAATGGTTTCATTTAATAATTGTTATCACTAGTTTATTAGCATGACACCATATGAGTCTCTATATGGGATTCCCTTTACAAATAAAATAAAATATATAGAGTTTGGCGAGACAACCATTCTTGGTACTTATGTGGTGGAGATCACAATAGGGAAATATCACATCGTTCAAAAGAGGATAAAAGTATGGAAAAATTTTAAAAGTATTATGCCAATTGGAGAAATATTCCCTTAGAGTTTATGGTTGGAGGCCATATGTTTTTTGGTCTTTCCTTAATGTGGATATCAGAGGATTGGACAAGGAATTAATCTTTCTTCTAGGTTTTCTAGGCCCTTTGATGTGTTGGGGGAGTTAACAAGGTCGGGTATCAGTTGGAATTTCCACCACGGTGACATAATGATGGTGGTATGTGGTTCATCATATTAGTTAATCATATGAAGGTGCCTCATATAGTGATGTCTCACTAAGGATGCATCACTTGGTGGTGCCTCATCAGATGGTGTCTCACTAGAGGTTCCTCGTGAGCAGTGTTTCCCATTCTTCGAGTTTTTCTATTATGGTGTTCTTCATTAAAATAAAATAGATATAAGGCCAAATTTAAAAGTCATAGAGACCAATTAGAATTCCATAAATTAGTTTCCTTTTATTTATGGGTATATAGGATTTCAATGGTCTAACCATTTGTTATTGTATAGATATTTCTTCAATAGAAATATTAAACTATATATAATTTCAGCTGAATCATACCTGACCATCCTAAATTCGCAAGACCCTTCCCGTCAACCAAACATTATCCATTCACATGAGTCCAGATGTCCCGAAAACATTCTTCCATTTAGATAATTCTTGAGTATGTTTAGTGCTTTACTATAGGGTCACATTTTTATGTGGTCCCCTATTTGGCGGTAATCATGATGTGTTGATTGTTATTACAAGTAGTTTTATTCTTTGCCATTTTAGATGGTGCATCATCTGGGATGGGTATATATTTGTTTCCATTACAATGAAATTTATTTCATGATAATTAATGATAATATGATTTGTTAAATAATAAATTAATAGTTTTGAGGAAATATTATCCATTATCTTACTATATGTTTGATTTTTATATTTCAATGATATTGTATGGGCTAATAACTGACATAAAATTGTGTTAGTTTGGGGTCCTTGTTTTCACGTTGGATGGATTTTGGAATGAGTAATTTTTTGGATTCTTGTTGAATGATTATATATAGAAGTTAGTTAACCACATAAATTCATCTAATAATTAAATTCTTTGGGATAATACACTTTCTGTGAAAACCACAAAAATAAGTAGTGGAATTAGTAAAGGGATGCATTATTAAATATGAATTTTTTTTCATTGTATGTAATATAATGTAAAATTTTCGGTTGATGTGGTTTGTGTGTGAGGAGTAATTGGTTGAAATGTGGATGTATAGTGGGGTTGTGATCGGTGTGGTTTGATAATGCAACATGGATACAAAAATTGGTTCTGTTGTATTGGGTTATTGGATGTTGATATGAGTTGGGGATTGGGTATGTTAATATAACGTACTGGATGGATGAGTTGTTAGAAGTACAATAGTATCTATGTGGTAAATTTTCAGAGACGTTTCCATTAATTAAATTCAGAAAGCTAGACCCCATATATGTAATTAATTGAATGATGAATCGTTAATGTTATGTGCATCAATTTACCAGAGTTCTTCACGTCCTTAATGATTGTTAATATGTTGATTAATGTGTGTGTTGCATGACAGTTTCTCGGGTGGTGATGGAATAAATGTATAATTTTTTAATAATGTTTTAAATGTATTGGGTTAGTATGATTAAGAGAATGACAGTGGTTAAATGGAATTGGTTGGAAATGTGAAAAAATATTTGGGGCTTGTAGTGTAGTGTTGTGAATTTAGAGGTAGAAAAAAATGTGATGGTGTAATGAGTTGGTTGTTTTTATGAGAACCCATAGGTTGGACTAGAGTTTTTGAAACTATTCATATATTTATAATCTTGTAATTTATATATGTGCCCCACCCATATTGAGAACTATGTGAAAAACACCAGCATAGTCATAGAAGGTGTGTTTTCCCTAACACCCAGTGAGGAGTACTGATGGATGGGTATCATCTCTTTTCCACTCTCTCTTCTAGGGGAGGTTGGTATGCCACACGTTGTGATGGATGGAGGTTTGTTAGTGCATTAAATGGTGGTTGTGATGAACCACGGGTCATCAGGTGAGGTTATTTATTATCTAGGTCTCATCAAGTGATATTTGGTAGCCCAAGTGTTTACGAGTTAGGTGTTTGTTTCCCATGAGTCTTCAGGAGGAGTTGCAATGTGATTTCCCATGTTTCCTTGGATTAATATGTGATGTTATGTCTTTTGACATCAAGATATGTGCATTTAGGATGGGAGGTCGAGGTGTGTGTGGGAAGGGAGTTTTCTGAGGCCCAGGTGTGTGCATGTATGGTGTGATGTAGATATAGAAGGGAAGGAAGCACCATGACGTATGATGTTAGGAGAGATCATAAATCCATTTGGAATGTGGTGAGACGTACCCTATCAATGATGTCATTTATAATATTTTATATTACTTGATGTGTGATACATGGTGAATTTGGGATTGGTTAGTATACTTATTTTTGTTATGTTTGGTCAAACTATTTTCTCATGGGGGAATTATTATGATTCTCTTTCATGTGCATGATATACATTTGAGTTCTTATTGAGTATTCTTATATCCTCACCCAACATATATAAAACTGCTTTCATGTTTCCCAATAGATTACGTGGGCCATGTTGTGTGTCACTACCTCATGCCTTAGGATGGTTGTTGTTTCATGGATTTAGCCTAATTTTATGTATTTACTACAAAGAGATTAGTATTTTTTATTAGTTTTATTTATATTTTTAAGTAGTAAGTTTTTTTGTATTCCATTTTTAAATATGTCTTGGAGTTTTTGTGGAATATTCATCTAATTTCACAATATTATTTACTATAAACGATAATGCCTCCCATATTGTGAGATTTTTACATCCTTTGTTCATGAATTCAACCTGGATCCTATATGATGTGGGGATCTATGGGACTTATCTAATTTTATTCCTTACCTACCTATGAGGGGTATCATTGGAGGGATAGGTTTATGAAAAAATCACATAACAAAATATACCACATACCATCATAATTTTTTACCTAATTAATATTAAAATAATTTGTGATACTAACATTTATAAAAATTATTTCACATTCATTACATTTTTATTATATTATTACATTCATTTAGAACCTTGGAATATTATATTACTAATGTGGTTAAGTACACATAGGTATTGTTTGGGCCATTCAGTTTATAATAACAAAAAACAACTGTGTGTTGACCATGGTCAATGGTGAAATTTGTTACATTACAAAAAGAATTAAAATAATGATATAATTTTCATATTTATATTCTGAATAATATGTTATAGAAAGCCATATATTTTCATCATAAAAAATTAATCATGGAATCTCATAGATACCATGCTATAAATGTATGCATGCAAAACAATTCAATGTTTCTTCAGATTCAAGAAGATATAAATTACTTAACACTATTTTTATAAAAATTACTAAATATTTAATAATTATAATACTTGTGAATAATATATATCAGTATGAACAACCATGAGAGAAGGAAATATAAAATTAATCACACAATATAGTGGGGGTGGTATTCAATATGTATGAATGAGCAACATTATCAATTTCCAATAGTTATAAAATGAATGATGTTAATAAATAACTTCTAATGAAATAATTACTATAATTTCATATAAAATTATATGATAATTATTTCAATATTTTTAATAAGTATTATTAGGTGATAATGGAAATGGAAAACATAAATTCATTGGGGTTGTGTCTATACAGAATAAGTAGTGATGTATTCATTTGATGATGGATCTCAAAAGTGATGAAAAATGATCTACCATATAGAATAATAACATTTTTGTATATATAAAATATGTATGTTATTATACAATAATGTTTATAAAATATTTTATTTATTTGAATTAATAAATAAAATGAAATCACTATGTTCAGTGTTATACATCTTCTATATAAAAGTATCTTTGGGTTACACCATATTCTTTATAGGGTGTCATTTTTAAGAGAACGACCCCTAAATTTCATGGAAGAAGAAGGAATTGATGTTATTTGGATATGGAATGGATGATAATAGAGGATAAATAGGTATGGAGTGGTGAGAATATTTGGTTCCCATTTATATTTCAGGGGAGTGACACTAGTGGTTCTTTAATTTTTTATAATACAAAAAATTCTTATTCAGGGATCGGTGGAAAAATAAAACCCTAATTCATATATAAGAAGTTATTATTTAAAAAAATACAAAAAAATCTCATTTATAAATAATTTCAATAAAATTCACAACTCCACACCTAGTTATATTCCATTAAATCCATTTTAACTTTAACCGTAATAATGTAAATTTTTTTACCATGATTACATATTTATATAATTCTTTGAATGGAAATTAATTTTTTTTTTGAAAATTTTATTCATAAAAAATGAATATATTTTAGCATATAATGAATTTTTTTTTGGAATAATTACTTATAATAGGATAAAAGAAGACATATTATCAAAAATCTATAGGAAAATGCTTTATTTATGCTTAAAAATGAATTATCTCAGAAATCATGTTAAAATGACTGTTTTAAATAATATAATTGGTCATAAAATAAAACAATTATAGATATTAATTTTTTTATTTAATCAAAATTTTATTATACCATCCAACCATATAATTAAAAATATTGGGATAAATACTTTCCAAATTATATATAATATAACTTTTGTACACAAAATTATTTAAGAGATTCCCAAATAAAAAAATAATTATATATAATAAATTATTTAACATCATAAACCCAATTATTATATTAAAAATGTAATTAAAGAATATTAGGTTATTCTCACGTAATTGTATTTCAAAAAAGGATAATAGATAAAGAATAAAAATTATAATTTTTGATCATTCGTCCAAAAATCAATTATTTACGAAAATTCTCTAAAAATGAACCCTAAGGTAAAATCAACATAAAAAATAAAATATGTATTATATTCTATGAAATAAAAATTGAAAATTCAATATATTTATATTTTAATAAAAATTATAAATTCATGTAAACACATTTTCATTAATAAAACAAATATTTCTTTTATAAGTTTAAAAACCATATGATTTTTCATTACCATGGAAAAAATATTTATGAAACCTAAATCCATTAATTCATAATAAAATTTTATTTATATTAAATATCTAATAACAACAATATTATTTTCATGGGAAAAAATATAAATAATAATTTAATGAAAATTATAACATTTAAATAAGATAAATATTCCGTTATAAAGTATGAATAAAAATTTTAATTACAAAGTGGGTATATTATAAGATATAAATTATTTAATACATTGGAAAGGTATGAATATCATACAAAAAATTATAATACATGTAATTTTTCCCATATATCTCTTGATCATGTGTATGAATGCCTTTTCCTTTTTTAACATTTCATGTTACCTCACTCTCCTTTCACGTGCCCTTTATTTAGACAAAATAATTTTATTAATAAATTCCCCTACCATTTAAAAACATATTCATTAAAAAAATACTAATTCGTAGATATAGTTTTTTTAAATAATGGTGCACAAAAAACCGACAAATAAATAGAAATATAACAAATCCACTAATACAACAGAATGATAATTATAAATTTATGTAATTACATGGAATAAACATTTCATCATATTTTAAACAACCTTATTCATCATTAATCAAAATATAATTTGATAAATTTTGTACATATATATTTAATTTCATCTCTTGAAATTTAATTGGACAATTAAACTAGCATTCTTAATGTTTTAAAATGTACTTATTGAATTGATAAAAAATGAATCCTGAAATAATTATAAAACCAATAAAAATGATAGATATCAATTGATAAAAATGAACTATAAAATAAATCGATGTAATCCAGTTATAAAAATAATTATCATTAAAAATAATATTTCCTAATGAAATAAAAAAAATTATTTAACAGAATTACATAAAAAATTATGAAATTTTTTTTGTCTATATGAAATATAGTTGATTGAAATAATTTTCATTAAAAAAATTATTAACACTTTCCCCACATAGAATAAAAAATCACTATTTCAAAACGGATCATACAGTAGAGGATTTCTCTTATAAATTTTTATTTAAAAGTATTTTTATTTTAAATTATTATAAATATTAAAAGGTGTTTTAAAACATATAATTTTTTTCCCATATATATACAACATTATGATAATATGATTCACGATTTCCAAAATAAAATTATATTAAAACATAACATGATATTAAATTACTTCGAAAACATCAAATAATGAATTTAAATTTGCATTATAATATTAATTACAACCTATATGATAAAAAATGATATTCAGAAAAAAATTTAAACAACAATAGTTCACACTCAATCTAAATTTCAATATAATATGTGTTTTAATAAGAAAATTGTAAATAAAATGATAAAGTTTTCTTGAAACATCATCATGTGATAAAAAACAAAATATTTAATAATGTTTATCATAAAATATAATTCTATGGAATATTTTATCAACCAATAAATAGAAAAAAATATTAAAAGAGAGATTGAACTAAATTTTTACAACAAAATTTTATTAAAACATTTTAATATTTCTATAAATGATACTAAAATGTGGTTGTAGCTTTATTATCACCATCATGGACTACCACTAATATCATTTATACACATTCATCAATATTATATACAGTTAATTCATTAAAACAACATGAATATTAAGTAGATCCCATAGTATATACAGAAATATAATCACAATAAAGAAATATAGGATGATAAAATGGGAGATGAATGTTATTAAGAATTTTATTTTTTTCACAATGTACTATTATGATTGTATAAAATAAAAAGAATTAAAAAAAGAACTATATTGTTTACTAAGTAGTTGTTATATTTTATTTTTTTAGAATGAATATATATATATATATATATTAATTTATATTCATAAATATATGACTATATACATTGAAAAAACATGATTTTTATAATTGAAAAATTTAAAAATTATTAAAATTCAATATATTGATAGATGAATAAATTAAATTATTTTGTAGCTAATATGTTCTACTGGTTAGATATTATTGTAGGCGATGTATACTATGTAAACATGGGGGGGAAAGTGTAAAAACGTATAAATTTACAAAAAAACATAAAATATATAAAACAAAATAATGAAAATGATTTTCCGTATAAAACATTGGATATAATTTATAAATAACTATATTTAAAATCTAATGTTAGTGTATTTATTATATGTCTAGTTAGAATATGTGGGATTTCATTATTTAATTTTAATGTATTCATTTATATTTAAGAAGAAATCCTCCCATTCATTATTCATTAAAATCAAAACCCGAAAAAGTATAGATGATGTGCATTATATGAACATGATAAAATTTTATTTTTTAATCAAATTATGTTCTAATACTTAATTATAAAAATAATAAACCTATGAAAAATAAAGGTATTATGAGAAAAATATTCTCATTTATAAAATTATTTACTCCAATGTCCCCCCACTTTAATTGTATTAGAAAATAATAACTATACTAAAATGAAAATTATAAGATCAATTTTAAAAGATATTAATTAAAAACATATTAATATTTTTGAAAAGTGAATATATTTTAAAATGAATAAATTATTTTAGAATAGGGAAAATAAAGCTAGGTTTTATACCTGCACTAAAAAGAAGCTATCATCTGAAAAATAGGTTAAAATTAATTATTCAATGATCCATGATTTGATAGTGAATGTTTCTCATGGTAAATATTCTACCCTTTGTGAATAATAGTTTTTTTAATTTATAGTGGATTATTTATAATCTCATATAAACCAATAACATAATCGATTTAATATATATTCTTTTGATGAACAGAAAAATTTTTCCGAAATAAATCAAATATTGAAAAGAATATTTATATACTATTTTTATAGAAAATTTAAAAATATTTTTTTCCTTTTTTTTCAAAAACGTTAAAAACATAAATCTCTATAGAAGAATCTTTAGCACCCACTGAAATATTTAAAATTAGACTACTAATATTGACAGTAACATATATTAAATGTTATGTTGTTTTAAATGTTTTTATAAACATGAACATTAATTAAAAAATTCATTATTCTGAAGATATATTAGTGAATTCAGATAGAGGCCCTGCTAGTGAAATTATGTACCTATAAATGGTGGATGAGTGAAGTGTAAGTGTTAAAAAATATATATTTATATAATTATATGTTTAAAATTATCACTTTATTTACTTGTAATTTCCATTTTCGAAATATATAAAAATAATATGGTGTTTGTTAATGGAGATGTATGTTTCCTACTGAGGGTTATATAGATGTAACTAAGATGACCTTCACTCATATTTCCTATTATATTTTTTAGGATTCCACAATTCAACTTATTCACCTTCTTAATGATAAATATAAAATACAAATTTTTCATTTTCAGAGCACTATAGAACATTGACTATCATTTCCATCACATTTTTTAATTACATAGAAAGTATTGGAAAAGAATACTGAAATAAAGAGGTTAGATTATGTTCATTAAAAGATTTTATAACATTTTTCCCTCCACTATTTTAATTTGGATGTTTAACATGGTCTATTTAACAATAATAAATTGACAGTGTAGAGTGAGCATAGTCGTAAGATATTGAATCCTAGATCTTAATTGATTGGGTATCTCATTATAATGGTCATTTCCTTATCCATAAAATTCATTGTTCTCACGATTCAGTTATGTTCTATATAATGAATAAATCCAAAATGTATAGTGTGAGAAACAATAATCATAGTGTAAATAAATATTTGTAAATAGTTGTAAATTTCATGGAATTTTTTTTTAATTTTCGTTGGAATTTTAGAAGAACACCGTTTCTGATGGCACCTGATTCCGAGGCCCGGTGTGCCCGAAATCATTTTCTGAATCTTGGATGGGGTACGTTCAGTGAATGGACGAGCGAGTTTTTCTAACTTTTGAACCGGTGCTCGGAATCAAATTTTGAGGGCACTGATGGAATCGCAGTGCTTGTATTTGCTTTGAAACCCCTCTTCCGGAGTTGTGTTTGCTCGTTTGTGGTTTTTAATTTTTGGGGTTATGTTAAAAAATAAAATAAAGTGTGCGACAACATTATTTTTATTTCACTTAAAGCCACTTGAAAGCCACTTAAATCTACTTAATCTGAGTTGATGCAGATTGGGTGCAATCCAAAATATCCTACCCTCTTGGTAGGATATTTGTGAGGTGGGGCCCTCATGAGCCCCACCATTTCTTTTCCGCTAAGTAACGCCCCCGCGAAAAACCCTATTAAATGAAAGTCAAGTGGGGCGTTTCTTAAACAAGTAAACGCTCCTATTAATTGGGTGGTTTATTCATTGAAATTAATTATGTGAATTAATGGGTCGTTACTTAGTTTTTTTTCATTTGTTGGCATGTAATAAAATAAGACCAACATTTTTCTTCTTGAGTTTTGTTCGTTGAGAGGATTTGACAGAAACCATAAGTCCTTCATCCTCTTTCATGAAGAACACGAAGAACGCGATGAACGCGAAAAACGTGAAGAACACCGACCTTCGATGAAAGGCAACGAAGAACGCCGAGCCCTCGTAGATCTACGATGTGACGCTGTGTTCCGCAATGCCAACAATTCTCCTCCTGCGACGTTCTTCTGCGACGTTCCTTCTTCCACGACAAATCTTCGAAAATCCGTTTGAGGTAGGAGTTTACGAATCTTTTAAATTTCTTTTTGGATTTTATACTTGACATGGATTTAATTCATGTAAATTAATTCCGTGTGTTTTCTTTACCCCTCGGTGATTGTCGACACGACGCCCTTCCATGACGACGCGACGCCCTTCCGCGACCCGACGATCACCTCCTACCGCGACGGTCAATCCCGCGAAGAATTCACATTTGACGTCTTCGATGAGGTAGGGGTTTGATTATTAAATTTTTTTGTGATTTATACCCGCGACGTTTGTTAAACTTTTGTTGTGTAATATTTCTTTGAAAACTGCTAACGCTCTCGGTGCGAACTAACGAACAAGTCCGAACACACTGCACTTTTTCGTTCTTGGTGCATGAAATGGCAGACGATGTGAAATGGGGCCGTAATGGAGATTTGAGGGCCTGTCAGTGACGAATGGGACCCAGGAGGAGCCACGGCGCAGACAGAAGTAGAATCGGACCACCGGAGAAACTCCGGAGGCCCGCGGAATCCACCGGCGGCCGGAGGTGGCGGCGCCCCAACACGCCGCCGGATGGAGCCGCCACGGCTGAAGTCGCAGTGGCAGTGGCCGACCAGACCCGCGACCACATGGGTCCGGTGCCACACGGGACGCGGCAAAGCCGCGTCCACTGACCAAGCGAGGCCCCACGCGGGGCCGCGACACCTCATCCCGCGGGACGCCCCCGCGGTTCCTCCACTGGGCCGCTCGGCCGAGCCGAGCCCGGCTGACCCGCCAGGTCGGGTCGCGCCAAACCGGGTGGGACCCGGACCCGGGTCAAGTCGACCCGGTTCGTGCTGGGTCGGTTCGGGCCTAGACCCCCCGTTTCCGGGACTTTTTGGTCATTTTCTCATAACATGAGCTACGGGCCTCCGAACAATGCGCCGTCAGCGGCGATGCGATCATTGGATCAAGACGTCCATTTCGGTATATCACACTCATGGTTTCAGAATATTTTGGGTACGGCCGGGTTGGTTCGTACACGAAACCAACCGGGCCCTCGGAGTGGAAACACTCATATCCTGAGCTTCATACGTCTGATTGATGTGCCGTCGACTTTGTTGAATTCCTCTAAGTAAGAAGGAACTTTTGGTATACTCCGATCGAGGTTGGGATGCAGGTGGAGTACGGTCAGGTTGGTTTTCCCTTAAAAACCAACCGGGCCCATGGGATGAAAGAGTCAATAACTCTCAGACCGAGCGTCCAATTGATGCGCCGTCTGCGACATTGAGTTCCTGTTGACGATACAAAACAATTGGATACATCAACTCTGGACTATGTGTCAGTTGATGTATCAGCCCCCCGACTCGTGGAGTGAACCCTCCCGAATAAGTTTGATGTGCGCAGGAACCCTAGAGCTGGCTGCGACTGCTACTGTGACGACGATGACTGTGCAGAGATCCTTAGTGGATTCAACGACGATGACTCCAACACTCAGCGATCCTTTGTGGGTTAGTGCTACAAATCCTATGTGGGTATGATCCTGTGTGGGTCAGCTCTCAGCGGTCCTATGTGGGCCAGCGCCTACAGGTCCTGTGTGGGCCCGATCCTGTGTGGGTCTTTGCGGGATATTAGTTACCTATCGATCCATTGTGGGTCAGATCCTTTGTGGGTCATTGCGGGGGTTAGTATCTATCGATACTTTGTGGGTCCGACGAATTAGAATGATCAGTGATAATCTCTATCATCATTCGATGAAGTATACCTGTGTGAGCTGAAACCCTGTTTTTCTTTCCTTTGTGGATTTTGTTGTGCTATCCTGTGTTTATTTACGTTTTTCTTTCCTTAGTGGATTGTGTTGTGCGATCCTGTGTGAATTTAAGTTTTTCTATCCTTAGTGGTTTGTGTTGTGCTATCGTGTGTGGATTTATGTTTTTCTTTCCTATGTGGACTGGGCTATACTTGAGCTCGGATGTTGGAGCCGAGCGAGAGTTGATGACTTAGGTATATGTATGGGAATATACCTAAGCTGTGTTGGATGTTACTTCATGATTGTATCTTTCGTTTGTGGATTATCCTTTTTGGATTCATGGAGACTTTAGGGGGTCTCGGGGTCCCTACTGAGTAGCTTATACTCACCCATGCACGGGCTATGCCCGCACTAATTTGGGTTGGTTGCAGACGACGAACAACGCTGATCGTGGTGGAAGCTTTCAGAGGAGGACGGTACCTGGAGGTGGACCACAGGGCGGGGTGTACTCGGAGCGGACAACTGGACCGAGGAGCTATGGAGGCTATGTATACCCACCCTTCAGGTGGGGCTTCCATAGGATGGCTCGACGCTGCGAATTTTTCTTTTAGTTGTTGTTTTTACCCGTTCAGTTGTACTTTACAGTTGGGATTATATTTCCGGCCCCTTTCCTTTTCCGCACTTACTGTTGTACCAGCTTCTACTTAGTGTTTACTTTTTTTCCGCTTTCTTACTCTGTTGTGCTTGTCTACTTTACAAAGTCAACGCCTTCCATTTGTACCGGGATTTACACCTTGGTGCTTGTCGCCAGCCCCTGGCCTATTGAAGGCGGGCTTGGGGTAGTCACGGCATGGGCCCCGAAGACGGGTCGTGACAAATTGGTATTAGAGGCAGTTCAGTTCAACAGTAGACTCTGATCTTTCTTCTATGTGAAGCAATAGTTTTGAGCATATTAAATGTGGTTATCAGTCCAGGGATTCAAGTGTTGGTGCGGCGGCCGACATATTCATACACAAGGACCCGGACTTCCGATTTCTGACTTAATGCACGAAAACATTGATTGCATGTGTGTTTCAAGTTTTCTTTGTGATTACTTTGTATCAGCTGACCAGGAATACTATTCTGACCATGGAACACCTGTTTCCTTTTCAGGATGGCCCCACGATGACATATAGCTAGGGTTCCGAGAGTCGTACGTGACGACAGCCCGCCGAGTGACGAGGCCTCGGTACATGGCCCTTTGAAAGCAGAGGCACCGACGGTACCTCTACCCGCCGAGCCACCGATGCTTCCAGCCCCATCTACTGACGATGCATGTCGCCTTAGTGCACTGCATGAGTTCCAGTGCCAGTGACCTCCCAGGTTCTGCGGGGAGATGGACCCCCAAGCAGCCGAGGACTAGCTGGAGGTAGTGGTATGTGTTTTCAGGCTAGTGAGGACACCCGCAGACCTCATGGTGATCCTCGCAACGAGCCTACTGCACGCAGCAGCAGGAATATGATAGAGCTTGATTCTCCAGGTGCACGATGAGGCATCTCTTCTCTAGACGGACATTGAGAGCCTCTTTTCTATAGAGATTGTCCTAGCCACCCTCCGTGTGGTGTGCATCCAGGCGCTTCTTCAGGTGCGGAAGGGCAGCATGTCGGTCGCCCAGTACTCGGCGAGATTTATCGATCATTGTCACTACTTGACTGACATGGTACGGGACCTGTTCTTCCGAGCCCGGACCTTTGAGCAGGGATTGAGACACGTGATCAGGGCATCACTGATATCCCTCAACATTCTGACTTAGGCAGGAGTATTGGAGCAAGCCCTTTTGATCGAGAGCTTCTTTGCTGAGCCTTCATCAGCAGCGAGACCTACCGTGCGACGGCACGTGGCATAGTCTTCTGCGGAGGCAGTCAACGGATGACACAGGGGTCCAGGCAGACTAGACCCTCAAGCAGACAACCTCAGGACACTGGCTCAACAGTGCGGGGTACACAGCGTGGAGCCAGTCTTTCGAGAGGCATGCAGTTTTACACTTACAGCGGGCAGGGTCACATGGCTCATGACTGCTCGACCCACCATGCCGAGGAGCAGCATACGGCTGAGGGGACACCCAGGAAGAGGCAGAGGGATGACCGTGGTGGTCCGCAGGGAGGAGGCGAACGAGGCAGAAGAGCTGGCCAAGCAGCAGGTGGTGGGCGACGCTTTGAGGCTCTTCCACCACCACCCCCAGGAGGTCCACCCCGTCCACAGGGAGCTGGCGGGCAGATACAGGCACAACTCCAGGCAGTTGAGGCCTACGACCACGGCACGCCCGAGATGATTCGAGGTACGATCTATGTCTATTAAACCCTTTCTATAGTTCATATAGACACTAGAATGAGTCACTCTTTCATAGCCGCTGCCCTTGTTCAGAGCTCGGAGATTCCGACAGAGCCGTTGGCTCGATCCTTACGGCTAGAGACTCCTACGGGAGCAGACTCGACGATTACGCACTGCTGTCGACAGTGTGAGCATACTCTAGGAGGCGAGAGCTTCGACTGGGATCTTATTGTAGCGGCTTCGAGGCCTTACAACGTCATCTTGGGCATGGATTGTTTATCTACATTCCATGCACAGATTGACTGTATTAGGCGCAAGGTACGATGTGTACGCACCGACAGGAGCAGGTTCACCTTCACCGGCGAGAAGGGAGCCTTCGCAGCACAGGATGGACTTCCGCAGAGGAGAGGACATCCCATAACTCATCAGTTGGCTAGCCTCATCCTAGGAGGAGTTGACGTGCGGAGTCCTAG
This sequence comes from Viscum album, assembly GCA_963277665.1. Lineage (NCBI taxonomy): Eukaryota > Viridiplantae > Streptophyta > Magnoliopsida > Santalales > Viscaceae > Viscum > Viscum album. Next base: position 665,342,315 of record OY728165.1, on the reverse strand, counting down.
TTTCCCTGCAGTGGTGGATCAGTACATGGACGTCTTTCCCGATGACGTTCCAGGGCTAACTCCTCGCATAGAGGTAGACTTTTATATTGACATGTACCCCGGGACAACCCTGATATCGACTCCAGCATATTGAATGGCCCTCGCTGAGCTTCAAGATCTACGGGTAAATTTGGAGGACTTGTAGGGAAAGGGATTCATCTGACCCAGTGTTTAACCCTAGGCTTCCCCTATATTGTTCGCCAAGAAGGCGGACTGAAGATTGCGACTTTGTGTCGACTATCGTCGCCTGAACCAGGTGACAGTGAGGAACCAGTATCCGCTATCAAGGATTGATGTCCTATTCGATCAGCTTAAGGGAGAATGGTGGTTCTCGAAGATAGACCTCAGGTCAGGCTATCATTAACTCAGAGTTTGGGACGAGGACGTACAGAAGATGACCTTTAGATGTCGGTATGACCACTATGAGTTCTTGGTGATGCCTTTCTGTATAACCAATGCTCCCGCAGTGTTCATGGGCCTCATGGACATGATCTTTCAGCCATACCTCGATCGATTTGTCGTGGTCTTCCTCGACGACATTTTCATGTACTCGACGACTGAGGAGGAGCATGCCTACCACTTACGGGTTGTACTAGACACACTCCAACAGCACCAGATTTATGGAAGGCTCTCGAAGTGTCAGTTCTAGATACGTGAGGTCCACTTCTTGGGACACGTCATCTCTGAGGCGGGAGTTGCGGTGGATCCCACGAAGATCGAGGCAGTGCTAGCTTGGGAGCCACCCAGGAGTGTGACGGAGGTGCGAAGTTTCTTGGGACTAGATGGATACTATCAAAGATTTGTTCCAGACTTCTCCAGAGTTGCAGCACCACTCTCAGCTTCGAAGAAGAAGGGGAAACCCTTGTGTTGTCAGACAGATGTCAGCATATCTTCTAGGAGCTGAGACAGAGATTGACCAGCGCACCAATCTTGAGGTTGCCTGAGGAGGGAGTAGGGTACGTAGTCTACTGCGATGCATCGGGGAACGGACTCGGATGTGTCTTCATGAAGGAGCGGGCAATGATCGCCTATGGATCACGTCAGTTGAGACCACATGAGCAGAACTACGCTACCCATGACCAAGAGTTAGCAGCAGTGGTCTTCGCTCTGAAGACATGGCGACACTATCTAATGGGTGAGCGCTTTACAGTATTTTCTGACCACTAGAGTCTCAGGTACATCTTCTCACATAAGGACCTGAACCTGAGACTGTGGCGATGGGTCATGTTCCTCCAGGAATATGACTTTGAGATAGTCTATACTCCAGGGAAGTGGAACATGGAAGCTGATGCTCTCAGTAGGAGGACGGGCATCCAGCTACTTGAGGAGGAAACAGAGCATCTAGCCTCTTTGCAAATATCTTTCATGGATAGAGATGGAGCAGCCTTACTTCAGTCTCTCACAGTCACTACTCCACTACTGCATCGGGTCAGAGAGGCACAGCGTGGGGACGCTGACTGTGAGACGTGGCGTGCACAGATATCCTCAGGAAAGGCACATGATGGCTTCTCCATTGGGGAAAAGAACGACATCCTTTTATAAGGACGTACCTTGGTACCGGTCGCTTTACGAGAGGTGGTGCTGAGAGAGTTTCACACTTCTCCTTTGGCGATACATCCTAGAGTGGCGAAGATGTACCAGGATCTCAGATGACAGCACTGGTGGTCGGGCATAAAGAAGGATGTGGCAGAGTTTGTTTCTCGATTCCTCACCTGCCAGCAGGTGAAGGCAGAGCACCAGGTACCAGCAGGCTTGGTACAACCCTTGGAGGTCCTGGAGTGGAAGTGGGACGAGATATCTATGGACTTCGTGACTGGACTTCCACTAACTTCTAGAGGTCACGACTCCATTTGGGTGATTGTCGACCGACTCACCAAGTCGGCTCACTTCTTACCCATTATATAGCAGGGCTTAGTGGAGATCTTGGGACGTCTTTATGTTCAAGAGATTGTACGGAATCACGGTGTGCCATCATATATCATCTCTGATCGAGATTCTCGCATTACTTCCCGACTTTTTAAGGGGTTGTAGGAGGCGTTCGGGACGCAGCTACGTCTGAGCACTACCTTTCGCCCTCAGACGGATGGTCAGACAGAGAGGACCATTCAGACTCTCAAGGACATGCTCCACGCATGTGTCCCCGACTTTGGTCGCAGCTGGGAGGACCACCTACCCATGGTGGAGTTCCTGTACAACAATAGTTACCACTCCACCATCGGGATGGCACCATATGAGGCGTTGTACGGCAGACCTTGCAGACCATCTTTGTGCTGGACAGACCCTGGGGAGTTAGCACTTGTGGGACCAGAGATGGTCCAGGCCACGACAGAGAAGGTCCAGGTCATCCAGGAGCGGATGAGGACAGCTCAGAGCTGGAAAAAGTCTTACGCTGACAAGAGGCGGAGGCCACATGAGTTCAAGGATGGAGACCACATCTTCTTGCGTATCTCAACTCGACGTGGATTATAGAGATTTGGCCGAGGCGGCAAGTAGTCTCCACACTTCATCAGACCATTCCAGGTCATCAGCAAGATTGGCGAGGTGGCTTATCGCCTGGCTCTACAACCTTAGTTGCACCAGGTGCACGACGTCTTCCATGTATCCCAGCTGAGGAGATACGTGCACAACCCGACACACATCATTGACCATGGGGAGCTAGACATTGATGATAGGGAAAATTTTGCAGAGGTCCCGGTGGAGATCGAGGATCGACAGGAGCGTGTCCTACGTGGATGATCTATTCCTCTAGTTCACATTAGATGGAAGAACGGGAACATCTAGGAGAGAACTTGTGAGTGGGAGGCTCAGATGCGTGCTCAGTACCCACTTTTGTTTCCATATCTTATGATGTATCTTTACAGGGATGTAAATCCCTGAGGTGGGAGTGATGTAAAGACCCGTAAATTTGAAGGAAAGTTTTTTCTTAATTTTATTTGGAATTTTACAAGAACGCAGTTTCTAACGACACCTGATTCTGAGGCCCAGTGTGCCCGGAATCAGTTTCCGAAGATTGGCTCGGGTACGTTCAGTGAATAGACGAGCGGGTTTTTCTATCTTTTGAACTGGTGCTCGGAATCAAATTCTGAAGGCACCGATGGAATCGCAGCACCGATATTTTCTTAGAAACGCATCTTCCGGAGTTGTGTTTGCTCGGGTGTGGTTTTTAATTTTTGGGGTTAAGTTAAGAAATAAAATATAGTGTGCGACAACTTTATTTTTATTTCACTTAAAGCAACTTGAAAGCCACTTAAATCTTCTTAAGCTGAGTTGATGCGGATTGGGTGCATTCCAAAATATCCTACCCTCTTGGTAGGATATTTGTGTGGTGGGGCCCACATGAGCCCCACCGTTTCTTTTCCGCTAAGTAACGCACCCTCGAAAACCCCTATTAAATGAAAGTTAACTAGGGCGTTTCTTAAACAATTAAACGCTCCTATTAATTGGGCGGTTTATTCGTCGAAATTAATTATGTGAATTAATGGGTCGTTACTTATTTTGTTTTTCGTTTGTTGGCATGTAATAAAATAATACCAAAATTTTTCTTCTTGAGTGGTGTTCGTTGAGAGGATTTGACAGAAACCTTAAGTCATTCATCCTATTTTGCGAAGAATATGAAGAATGCGATGAACATGAAGAACTCCAGCCTTCGACGAAAGGCGACGAAGAACGATGAGCCATCGGAGATCAATGACGCGACGCCGTGTTCCGCAACGCCAACGATTCTCCTCCGGCGACGTTCTTCTGCGACATTCCTTCTTCCGCGACAAAATCTATGATCATCTGTTTGAGGTAGGAGTTTACGAATCTTTTAAATTCCATTGTGGATTTTATTCTTGACATGGATTTAATTTGGGTAAATTAAATCCGTGTGTTTTCTTTACCACTCGGAGATCGTCGACGCGACGCCCTTCCGCGAAGACGCGACACCTGTCCGTGACGCGACGATCACCTCTTATCGCGATAGTCAATCCCATGATGAATGCACGTTCGACGACTTTGACGAGGTAGGGGTTTGATTTGTAAAAATCTTTATGATTTATACCCGCTAAGTTTATTAATCTTTTGTTGTGTTATATTTCTATTAAAACTGCTAACGTGGTGTGTGCGGACTAATGAACAAGTCCGAACCCACGACACTTTTTCGTTCTTGGTGCGCAAAACGGCGGACGATGAGAAATGGGGATGCAATGGCGATTTGAGGGCCTGGCAGTGAAGAATGGGACCCGGGAGGTGCCACGGCGCAGATGGAAGTGGAATCGGACCACCGGAGCAACTCCGGTGGCCCGTAGAATCCACTGGCGGCGCCCCGGCGGCAGGAGGCGACGGCCGACCAGACCCGCGAACGTGCGGGTCCAGTGACACACGGGACGCAACAAAGCCGCGTCCACTGACCAAGTGCGGCCCCATGCGGGGCCGCGACACCTCATCCCGCAGGGTGCCCCAGCGGTTCCTTCGCTCGGCCGCTCTGCCGGTCCGAGCCGGGCCGACCCGCCAGGTCGGGTCGCGCCCAGGCCGGGCCAGGCTCTCCTGGCTGGGCTGGATAGCGCCAAACCGGGTCGGACCTGGACCCGGGTTGGGTCAACCCGGTTCGGGCAGACTCAGGGGGGGTCGGGCCGGGTTGATCCGGGCCCAGACCCCATGTTTCCGGGCCTTTTTTTTCTTTTGATCATAACTTGAGCTACGAGCCTACGAACGACTCGCCATCAGCGGCGATGCGATCCTTAGATCAAGACGGTCGTTTCGGTATATCACACTCACGGTTTCGGAATACTTCGGGTTTGGCCAGGTTGGTTCGTACCCGAAACTAACCGGGGCCTCGGAGTGGAAACACTCATATCTTGAGCTTCAGACGTCCGATTGAGGTGCCGTCGACTTTGTTGAATTCCTCTATGTGAGACGGATCTTTTGGAATAATCCACCCAAGGTGGGGATGTAGGTGGAGTACGGACAGGTTGTTTTTTCCTTAAAACCCAACTGGGCCCCTAAGATGAAAAAGCCAATAACTCTCAGACCGGGCGCCGATTGACGCGCTGTCTGCGACGTTGAGTTCATATTGACGATACAGAACCTTTGGATACATCAACTATAGGCTAGGTGTCAGTTGATGTATCATCCCCTTGGCTCATGGAACGAACCCTCCTGAATGAGTTTGTTGTGTGCGGGAACCATAGAGTTGGCTGTGACTGCTACTGTGACGACAACGACTGTGCAGAGATCCTCAGTGGATTCGACGGCGAAGACTACAACAGTCATCGATCCTTTGTGGGTCAGTGCTACATATCTTGTGTGGGTCCGATCCTCTGTGGGTCAGCGCTCAGCGGTCCTATGTGTGACAACGCCTACAGGTCCTGTGTGGGCCCGATCCTGTGTGAGTCTTTGTGGGGGTTAGTTACCTGTCGATCATTTGTGGGTCAGATCCTTTGTGGGTCATTGCGGGGGTTAGTACCTATCGATCATTTGTGGGTCCGATGACTTAGATGGATCAGTGATCATCTCTATCGTCATTCGAATAAGTATACCTGTGTGAGATGAAACCCTTTTTTGCTTTCCTTTGTAGATTGTGTTGTGCTATCCTGTGTGGATTTACGTTTTGCATTCCTTAGTGGAATTTGTTATGCTATCCTGTGTGGATTTACGTTTTTTGTTTCTATTTGGACTGGGTTGTATTTGAGCTCGGATGTTGGAGCCGATCGAGAGTTGACGACTTAGGTATGTGTATGTGCATATACCTAAGACGTGTCGGATGTTACGTCATGATTGTATATTTCCTTTGTGGATTATCCTTTGTGGATTCTGGGAGACGTTAGGGGGTCTCGGGGTCCCTACTATGTAGCTTATACTCACCCCTACATGGGCTATTCCTTCACTACATTGTGTTGGTTGCAGACGATGAACAACGCTGATCGTGGTGGAATCTTGCGGAGCAGGACGGTACCTGGAGGTGGACCACAGGGTGGGGTGTACTCGGAGCGGAAAGATGGACTGAGGAGCTGTGGAGGCTATCTGTACCCACCCTTCAGCTGGGGCTTCCAGAGGATGGCTCGACGCTGTGGCATTTTCTTTCAGTTGCTATTTTTCCCCTATCAGTTGTACTTTAAATTTGGGCTTGTATTTTCGGCCCCTTTACTTTTCCGCACTTACTGTTGTACCAACTTCTACTTAGTGTTTACTTTTTTTCTATGGATTACTCTGTGGTTCTTGTTTACTTTACAAAGGCAATGCCTTCCCTTTTTACCAGGATTTACACCTTGGTTCTAGTCTCCAGCCCCTAGCCTATGGAAGGCGGGCTTGTGGTAGTCACAGCACGGGCCCCGAGGACGGGTCATGACAGTATTATCCTGAAATAGTATTCATTAGATGTAAAAAATTAAGAAAACATTTCAATAAATTACACTTTAAGATAATCCATGGTCATCAATGATTATTAAAAAAATTTAAGATATTATACAACACTAATACCTATACCTAGGTTTCTCACTGTTTTTTTTATTACAGTTTACAATGGTTAACTATAACATTCTTTCATACTAACTATTTCAACCCATTATTTTTAAACATAGATATGGAATCTTAATATAAGAATATTGATCACACAACATAACAATCCAGGCCAGAATCTTATTTGTCTAGTATCCATGGAAATGTGAACCTAAATGAACAATAGGTTAGTAAAACTCATTATTATGTTTTTAATAACTATAACCATTCATAGACCCATCAATAATAAAACCATTATTCATAACATGGGGAAATGAACACAAATCAAAGGGTGAGATTTAAATATAAGTAACTATAATTATGGGATATATGAATGATCAGATGAGCCTATAATGAAAAAAAGTGTATAACAAGTAGATCATTACACTTGAATATAACACCTTATATTTCATAGAAAAAAATCTTGATCCATGTTATAAATATTGAGTGATCATAATACCTGATTCCTAATGGAACCAAAGAACATCTCCCATGATAATATAATATTAGCATAATATGTTATTTTTGGTCATTCACATAATCTTATAACATTTCGAACTATTATACATAGAAACAAGTAAACTCATTAGAAAAAAGACATGAAATTAGGCTGTTTCATAATGTTATTTTCATGAAACCACGTGTTTGTATAGACTAAAGGACATGAAAGAGATGTCAACACATAAAAAGGACATGAATTCCCAATGCATGCATATAATTGTGAGAATGAAATAATTATCACACTTAGCTTATTTAACACATGATTCATACATCATTAACGAATGCATTAGCGAGAAAGATATATATATCACTAACCACATAAGAGAAATCATAATTTTCTTCATTATCCAAATAAATTTTTTTGATATTTTTTATAAGAGAAATTATGGGATAGAGGGAACATTATATTAAACAGAATCCACCCAATTGACCCATATAAACAAAATTTATAATTTAAAAAGAGTAAACAAAAAACCACTATTCAAATTCTATGAAATAAGACAATGAACAATCTACACAGTGTCACCTTGATTCCTGAAATATCGAGTGATTAACCCCCTTGAGACACACCTCTGACCATATTAACCATCATCATATCCACATTACAGTGCGAAACCACCATAAATCATCCCATTAAACATCAAACCACATCACCAAACACACCATAATATTTTCATGAACTGTTTCACCGTCAAATCGAATTGAAGTCCTTAACTAGAACAATCATTTTGAATAAACACATTAAGAGAAAAATATGTTCCCAATACTAAAACAAACCAGACCAGTTTTCCTTTTCTTAAAATCATGGTTCATGAACAAGATATTAGGTGGAAAACCCAAAAAAAGCGAAGAGGGAAATTTGAGCCTGACGATGAGGAAATCACTACCAAATTACATATATGACACAACACATACCACTATAGAACCATTATTAAAAACAAATATGGGGTTTCAAAATGATGTGCTATGAAATTAGCGTAGCGAATACAATGTTTGATGACCTGAGAAACAATAATAAAATGATGCAACACACCCTAAAATGCCACTAAAACACAATCTTGATAGATGAATCAATAATTTTTACATAGGATTTAATCCATGATATCGAAGGGAATTATCCTCCAATGAATTGAAAAACAATAAAAATGTTTTTGATGTGATCATTGGGTAGAAAACAAGCTTTATTATGATAACAAATACATTGACATAAATAAGAAGAATAGTTTTCTGCAGAATGTGATGGAAAATAATAAATAAATGAAATATGAAAGTACGAATTTCTAGTTTTATGTTTGTGGAAAGTGTTCTAAGAAGCACCATGGATGAAAAATTAAAAAAAACTGGGAATTGTTTTCAATGTGGGATGTTTGGAAATATGGCTTGATATTTTAATGAAAATTATTTTATGATTAATTATTATAGGAAAACTATAATGCGATTTAAATGTGGATAGATGGGTCATTATGAAAATACCTTAAAATGAATAATCCAAATGATGGATGGAAGCCATATTATAAGAAAAATGGGAAATGAGACCCATTGTGACTTTGTTAGCATATATCAATCCATCCAATGATGTAGTATCATGTACTATTTTGTTTACATAGTGTTTTCTAATGACTTGTTTGATACAGGTTTGTTACATTCCTTTATTGTTGAGAAATATTTAGGTAAATTTGAAATTTCACCTCAAGAAATGAGGCCATAAATTTTGGTTAAATAAATTTCGAAAATATAACAGAAAAAAGGCATTATAAAAATATACTTATTGTTTTCTATTGAAATACATTACAATAAAACTATATTGTTTTTTTGGTTTTTTAAAGTTTAGAGATATTTGGTGTATAGATTTAATATCTCTTTAACCTTACATGATTGATTTTCTAGTTCTTATATTTTTTTCAAAAAATATTTTCACTTTTTCCATAGAAATGAACACATACAATTGTTAAAAAATTAGGATACTGATATATTACATATATATGGAAATAAAAATTATCTTACAAATGCTATTAAAAATAATGTAATTTCATAGATAAATGAGGTTCTTTTAGTAAATGAATACCTACATTTTTTGAAAGATTTTCTTTGTGTTGTACCTAACTGAGAAGTTGAATGTACTATTTACATAGTTCTATATACAAAGAAAATTTCATAACTCGCTTATCGAATCTATCAAGTGGAACTTCATGGATTGAAAATTCAGTTATAATAGTTTCTTTATAAAGGTTTCATTCATCCTACCACATCCCCATGGGGTTCTTCTATTTTGTTTGTTAAAAATAAACATTGTTAAATGAGAATTTTCATTAATTATTGTTATTTGAATAACATTACTATTAAGAATAAGTGTCATTTTACTCATATTCAATGACTTGTTTGGTCATCAATGTGGATATTATTATTTTTCCCTGATTGACATGGTATCTGAGTACCAATAGCTGAAGGTGAATGGGGACAACATTCCCAAAATATATTTTTGTACAATATATGGGCATTAAGGGTTTGTTGTTATTTAATTAAGTATGAATAACCCCCTACAATATTAATATATCATATGAATAAATTATTCCATGAATATTTGTATATGTTTATTGTAATTTTTAATGATTATATTTTTGTTTTTTTTAAATTATAAAGAACATGAAAAACATTAAAATTTTCCATGAAAACGCTCAATGAAACGAATTTATATGGAAACATTATAATATGAGAATTTTTTTTGTAACATATTTATTGTCATGGAATCATTGTAAATTAGAATGGAATAATAGTTGACCATAAAAAAAAGTTGTTGATGCATGTCCATGATAAAAAATATATAATGATGTAATTTAATTTTCATGGATAAGTAGGATATTACTTATAGTTTGTTAAAAAAAATTGAATGGTTATCTATTATGCTAAATAAGTTAACATGAAAATGTGTTAAATATATTTTATAGAATACCATGCTATTTTTTTGAACTGAATAAGTTATTAGTGAAGGAACCTTTTTTTAACATCCTTCATGAAATGGTATGTTTATCTTCTACAATGATGCTTCATTAAAGGGACATTGTTGTGTTATGTTATAGATTGACCTGTTAATTTATTATTCTTAAATAAAACTGAATCATCATGAATTAAATTATCCAACAAATTATTTGGAATTATGAGCCATAGTTTTCACTTTGAAAATTTTGGAGGCAGCATTTATATGGAGTTAAATGTGAAATACATATTGAACCTAAATTTATGAAATATATATTCACTCATAAGGAATAAAACATGATATAGAAGAGATCAATTGGACTGATACATGATTATTAATTGACAATCTATTACAACACGGAGATTGAAAAATGTGAGGATTCCTTGAGTTGATTACAAAATCCATCATTAACCATAAAACATTTGGATGAAAACCACTTGATTAATGATTTGATTAAATTTGTCTTTGATGTTATTGGAACTTGAAATTTCTCAATATTTTTTCATTTTCTAGTTTAGACCTCTCTGTCAGATTAAAGTAAACAAGCGTAGAATGAAGGCTGTGAGTTTTCAAAAAGGGTAGAATTTTTTAATGTGTTTAAATTTCTTGAATTTAATATTGATAAATATTATGTTTTTAGATTTGGGAAGATATTATGTGGGCATTATGATTCAGATTATAAGAAATATTTGTTAAGGTTTGCTCGTATTTCCCCATTTTTAGTTCATCCTAGAATTATAAATAAGTACAAATACCTTTAAGATTATTACTTGAAGTATAAAAAAATAAGATATTGCTAATTTTATAGATATATGTTTGACTTTTAAAAAGGATAAAAAAGTGAGACATATATAGAATGTTATTTTCATCATTTTCTTATGATGGTGTGTAAATTTGAAAATATATCCTTGGTCTTCATGGTGGGACTACTAATGAATTATCCAGGTAATATTGTGATTTTGGGTTGTTATTGACTGACTAACTGAATCAGTACATTTCTTTACCATAAAAGGTATTATTTTTTGGATCATCATTCTTGACTATACCTCAAAGATAATTTTAGATTGCATAGAGTTTCATTATCCATTGTATCTAAAAATGGTCCTATGTTCACATATAACTTTTCTAAGGGACTTAAATAGTCATTGGGAACTATGCTAAATTGTAGCATCACCTTTCATCGTATATCTTATGGGACGTCAGAACAACCAATTCGGACATTGGAGGATATTAATTGAGATTTTTAAATAGACTATTGGGGAATTTGTGATAAACAATTTTTTTAGTTTAGTTTTCTTATAATAATAACATTTAATACAATATACATATGGATACATTTTAGGAATTATAAGTAAAGTGTTGTTGAACTCTATATTTTTGGGATGATATTAGAGAGATGAATTTGATGTGACTAAAATTTGTATAGGAAGTGATTGAGAAAGTAAAGATGATCTCGTAGCATATATGGATATAACAAATAATATTGAAAATTTTTGTTGATAAAATGATGAATGACATTTTATTTCAATGTATGTGATCATGTTTTTATAACAATCCCACTACAGAAAAATTTAGTTTGTTTTAGTAGGAAATGAATGCTTTGTCATTCGTTCAATTTACCTTATGATATCCTTGAGAGTGTTAGACCATTAATCTACAAAGTGGTTTTTCTTATAATTTTATCTTATATAAACAATGATTTTCATTTTTTGATGTTGAGAATAATTTCCCAGATTTATCTCATGTTTTTATCCTAGAAGTAGTTCATCTATAAGAGAAGCTTTCATATTATGAGAAAAAATATAATATTTCTAATGGTAATGAGAATGTATTGTGAAATAATGTAATTCACCAGGTTTTGTTTTTGTGAAGAAACATCGTGGATGAAGAAGAAACATGGGAATATGAAAATTATATGATTTAAAGGTACCCTAAATAAATTAATTAGAAAATGATAATCGAGAGGAAAAAATTTAAAGAAGGTGGGGAGAATGTAACAATCCATGTGATTATAAAAAAAATCTCCTTTAATTATGGAATTAAACTGTTAAATTCAGAATAAAAGTATATTAAAATAAGTGGTATTTATATAAATTAAGTAATTTATTCTAATTTAATAGTAACATGATCTTATGGATAGTAATCTATCTAATAGAATAGTAACCACACCTGTGTTATTATAAGTAACATTCTTGTGTCTTAAAAATAAAAATATGATACAAGTAAATAATTTTTTTATAGTTATAAAGTTTCTATTAGTGTTTTTTTGAAACATATATGTTTATTTGTAATTTTATATTTAATATAACTATTTAAAAGAATATATTTTTTTAAATAACAAATTCATAAACATATATTTTATTCTATTTGGATTTTATGAAAACTTTATGAGACCTTAATTAATTTTAAAAATTGATTAAAATTCAGTTATTGTTTTAAAATTTGTAATTTTAAAATAAATAATCATGTTTAATTACAATATAAATTTATCATATATTGAAAATTATATTCATAAAATAATTTCAATTTAAATTCTATATGTTGAAAAATGGTTAGGGTTAATTGTTGGTAGTTTTTTGAAATATTTGAAATTTATGTTATTAATAAATTATTTTAATTTATGATATATATATATACAATATGTTTAACAAACTGTTAATTTAGTCATCACGGATTAAATAACCATTATATCTAAATTAAATTAATTTTTATAATACAATTAGTTATAATTCTCAAAATATTCATAGTCTTGACCGAAAATAATAAACTAATGAATATAATAATGATAAAAGACTCGTCTTATCCACTAAAATACCACCAACCATAAACTCTTATACTAACAAGAATAATCATTGAAGCTTGTTTAATTTATGTCCAATTACCTTAAAAATATCCTTCAACAAATCCTTTCCTGACTTGTATCACAAATTGGATAAAACTAAGGGCCTTATAGAGGCTTTCAAGGATGAAAATTGATGATATAAAATCAAATTTTATTTTATTTAGAATGAATTCCAATTTTTTCTTTACTTATACAATCATAACCTCCCCCCATCCAAGTGGTATGAAGACTACATTATCTTATATATACAATAATTTAATAATAAATATGGTAAAATTCATCCTCAAATTTATTCTCCTGTTACTTTTATTCTAAAAATAATAACATCGTCCATGTTGTATAGATCTACAACCATCAAGGATAATACAGATTTGTTTTTCAATAGCACCATCATGGTTGGTAATATAACCATTATTATGATTAAATAATATTTTATTATACATATTATATGTTATTTCATGTTCTGTAACCAATATATAAACATGATGTTGAATAAAATTATATAAGTTTGCAATGATCACTAAAACCTCCAAAAAATTTATGTCATTCTCATTAATGTATTATCTAATGATTCAACATAATTTATATAAAAATGAAAAATTTAAAATTTAAAATTCTTAAAACTTATTAACAAAATATCATTCCACTTTAGGTTTTTTTCTTCCATTTCACATGAAAACCCATAATGAACCAACAATGGAAACCATGAAATAAATGCACCCAAAACAATTATAATAGAAACATGTTATTAAAAAAAGGGTTGAAATATATTATAAGGATATCATATAATTAATTAAGAATATTAATATGGTAATTTAATATATTAATTACACTCTCTAAACTATTATTTATAAGGTTTAAATGCATTTTAACTATGAAAAACCCAATGTATGTGAATTCTTAACCTAATTTCCATTCTATTCATTAAAATTATAATTCATTGATAATGAGGTAATATGATTATTTGTGAAATTAATTCTATTTATATTATGTATATTTAAACATTTTATACAAGTTACATTATTTGTAATGAGTTATCACTTAAATTAAATGATATTTATAAATATATTTTATTTCGAAGTCCTATTTTAAAATTTCTCAACTTAAAAACTTATAAACGAATTTTTTGTGTAAGTATGATTAGTTAATGTTTATTTTATTGTTCTTGGGAACAATTTATGTTGAAGGGTGCGACCAACATATCTCTGAAATCCATTACTTATGTTTATGTTGGAAGCTGATTGTAAGGTTATTCTATGTGTAACTACTATAATTACACCATAAGGAAGCCTTATGTGTTACTTTATAAAGTATGAATGTGGGTTACATTATAATTTATCCATGAGGGTTAAAAAATATGATATCTATGATGGTTAAAATTTTAAGTATCTAATTCCTCAATTTAGTTTTATTTTATTATTTATGTTTTCTATATGTCATTAAATTTATTTTTTTTACAAAGTATACACTACATTTTTGGTACGAAATATGCCTTTAAGAAATTGATTTTACATGTTATTAAGTGTTCAAGTATTAATGAATTATCTCATTATTTTTATGTAACTTATTATGTTTTTTGTTCTCATCCCATATTTTAATTTTGTTCAGAGAGGTTAAGGATGGGTAACAGAAAATAATAATCCAAGATGAATGTTGTGAATTATCGTCCAGAAAATATTTCATATTTCTATTAAAAACTGTTGTATAATAAAATAAGTGGATAATTTTTTTTGTATTACAAACAATGTATGACTGTGGGTTGTTATGTATGAATTATAAACTATTTTTAGAAAACAGTTAACTAAAAATATCAATTAGAATGGAAATATATTAATTCTAAAAGAATTTACTAGATTATTCTATGTTTAAGGCCAATTCATTATATTAACTGATAAGTTATAAATCCAAAAAATACTAATATTTTAACTGTATATCATATCCCACATCGACTCAGTGTTACTTGTAAATCAAACTATTGAAGAATTTAATTTATTTTAAATAAATATTTTATTAAATCTTAATGTTTTACGTGGATCATTATTGTCTGTAATGAATATACATATATTATGATTGCATATCTATTTATTAAATTTATGGAAGGATATTTCAATATATTTTATTTTGAGATTATATGTTCTTTCATTTATCTTTATATAAAAGGGTCATGTGGTTTATCCGCTTAAGAAATCAGTGATACAAATATATTCAACCCATTGGGATTCCTTGTGTAATTTTAGCAGTGGTCAATGTACTAGCACACTCACCATTAATATCTCAAGTTCATTATGTTTTTCATGTATCCCTATAAATACAATTACATACCAGTGCCCTCATATTTTAAAAAATATATTAGTTATAAAATTTTATTACGACCTCTATAAAGGGGAGTAGACTATGGAGGAAATTAATTATATATACAATGATATACATAACATGACATCTACGATTTTCGATGTACATTAAAGAGACCAGAATAATTAAAATTCAACATGGGATTAACAAAATTAAAATAAACAAGAATTGTCAACTATTATTATCATAAAATATGTAATAAATTTTTTATAATAAAAAAAATTAAAGGGATGATGACTCTAAAAAATCTAATATTTTAAAATATACTTCTTAATAAATTTAATTTTAGTAATATAATATTAAATAAATTTAAATCATAATAAAATACACAATTAATAACTACATTATATTTAAAATAGAAATTCTTAATATTAATATACCCAAAAATATTTATTCTAATACATCATGTCAATAAAGTCATTTTAAAATAAAATTACAATAATATAAAAATATGTGTCATTTTTTATAAAATAAAATCAAAAGCTCCAAAAAACATTGTAAAAGACAATCCTAACATTTTTTAGGAAAATATATTATTTAAATTAATTAATTTATCCTGTTGAGAAATAGAATGGAATAATTAATTTAATAAAAATGATGTATTTATCGGTAGTGTTAACGTTATATGATCATTGGAATTGTAACATGACATTTATAATATAAACATAATGTAATATTAGTAAAAACATTTCTCTAACATATGAAATACAAATATAAGGAATTTATTTCACATGGAAAAATATTTAAATGGGTTAAATATTATGAAATAAATATTACAATCAATGAAACCGTAATTTTTATTTATCGAAAACATCTGGAATTTATTTTAAATAAAATATAAATTTATTATTAAATGAAAAAATTTAAAACAATTTTGTTTTTTATAATTTGATTAAAATTATATATAATATTATAAATAATATTTGAACTATATCAAATCATATTTATTTATTATATTGGCCAAAATTTTATCTGAATAAAAAAATAATTATATTTCAAAAATAAAAGAAATAATAAAAATATAAAATTTCACATAAAAATATAATTGTTTTTTCTATAATGAATGTCGTATTTGGAATCAACATAAACAGTTTTTTGGATGTATTTAATTATATTTTCATAAATAATAAATTATAGGGTACAATATAAAAATACGGTTTATGTACCTAATTTTGCAAGAGATTATATAAATGAATTAATTAGGTTTTTAGAATATTTTTGAAGGCATAATGTCATCCACATGGGCTGTTATGATGGTGATTCTTCAGGAGGTGATTTCTACCTCGAAGGTTCAATCAGGTGCGATGTCTAACACTATTTTGGACTTGCATATTTTGTGATCTCTTGGGGTCTCCGGGCAGCCCCGGAAGCCGAAAATGACCAGGTTTATCCGTTGGATTCCTATGATCAGTCAATGGCTCAATGTTAATGAGGATGGAGCCGCTTCAGGAGCACCTGGTCTATCGGGGTTTGGTGGTGTGTTTCGTATGTACCGTGGCTTTGTAAAATGGGGTTTCTATCATTTCACTGGCGTTGGTATTGCTTTTGAAGCTGAGTTATGCGAGGTTGTTAATGCGATCGGGTATGCTACCCTTTATAATTGGAATATTATATGGATTGAATCGGACTCCCAACTTGCAGTTCAAGCATTACAAACAAGAATAGGGAATGTACCTTGGAGGATACATCCAAACTGGGTAGAATGTATCAATCAGGTTAGTCGCTTGAATATGTTTATCTCACATGCCTTCAGAGAGGTCAATCAGGTGGCAGACACTTTGTCTAAGAAGGAAATCATGACAATGGATATGGGATGGTCTTTCACAACCCCCGTATATTGATCTCAACTTGTGGAGGTGGATATGTATGGTGATTTGCGCTCTCGGTCTTGTAATAATATCGTTGTTTTCTAACTCTATTTGATTTTGTTTAATAATTTTTTTTCATGGGACCGGTTATGACCGGATCCTAGACTTCTCTGGTAGAAAAACAAATCTTATAAAAATATAAATATAACTCATATCCACTAATAAGTTCCCATGTCAAAGAACAAATCCCCTCTAAAAATATTCCATGGTACCTACCCAAAGATCTTAGACAAGTTATAGAGGTAGTAGTTTCCAAAAGCCAATTCCTTTATTCCATAGAATAATATAAGGTAATACATATTATGAATGATGTAACTATCTCAACTAAATGATTTTACATTCATTAATTATTATACAAACACTATATATATTATAACTATAATAAAAAATTTAACTTAGAATCACATAAATAAATATTATTTATTATTATAATTGAATAATAATTGTATATCGTTCTATAAGCCATTCAAAATTTTTATTTTTCCCTTATGATGATGTTTAAATGCCTCAATGGAAAGAATATCTCACTTTTCATCCTTATAGTGCACCTTATCCATACAAATCTATAATTTAAATTGGAATTTGAATTTTGATCATTTTCATGTGTGATTTTTATTTGGATTTAATTTTGGAAAAAAAAATTTTACCCCACAAAAGGGATGAATTATGGATGTGTGATACTATTTATAAGGGATTCATGGGGCTCATGGAAGTAGTTTCAGAATCATGGGAAGGTCATAGTTGCAGCAGGCTCACTAATATCCCCACCAACAAGGTACATGTTATTGCTGTAATAATGTAAGCACAAGGGATCCACCGGGTCTCCTATTTCCAAAAGATATAAAAAATAACAATTTTTATAATAAGAATGTTTGGATGGTAATACCCTATCCTCCAATTATTCATTACCACTCTATGAAGAACCATGCACCCTCTTCTCAACTTCCAACTCCAATGGTTTTCAAGTGAATCGATGGATATTTAAATGATAATTTGAGATGAGTTACACCCTCTTGAGAACTGTGTTCTTCCTCCTTGATATTTATGGTAATTTAACATTTTGTTAGATATGGTGATGAAAAAAATTACACATAAAAATTGTGAATCATCCAATAATTAAATGTATTTTTATCTATGTTGGAAGAATATGTACAATAACTACATCTCCACATTTTGTCTCCTAAATTTGTATGATGTATCTCAGGTCTTGAAGAATTATACGGTTCCTTATTAAACTAAATTAATTTAATAATTGAATTGGAAAATTATATTAGTTATTTTTATGGAAGATAATTGGGGAACACTATATGTAAGACCCTACAATTTTGGTTTCAAAAAATAATAACCCTAATATATTTCTCAATAAACAATAGTGATCATTAAAATAATTGTTAAATTTTATGGTAATATTATTATTTAAATGTGTCCATTAAATCTAAGAGGATCAATTTGAAGGTTCAAAAATTTTTAACCACATTATTATATATATATGTATTGTTTTTCCACTCACAACAAAGGTAATGAAGAATTCTTATTAAATAAGTATTCAATTTTTAGTGAAATTATTTTATGCTTCAAAAATATAATATTTTAATCTTATTTAGTTTATATTATAGTTAAAATAAATATAATAAAATTTTAGAAAATTAATTTTATAAAATGATTTTTTTTTACATTTGTATAATAAAAATACTTTTTGGGTGACTTTTATGAGTTTTTTTTAAATAATTGATTATTAAGAGACTAATGAAAAATATAGATTTTTCAAAAACTATATTTTAATTTCATCAAATAGAACTATATAATAATCCAATTATTTTTTATATTTTTTAACAAACTAACGTATGTTAATTTTTATATGAAATTATCTTATTTTTTTTCCTTTTGTATCTGAAATGTCCAGGAATTTGATATAAGATTTTTTTGTCTATAAAAACAAAATTTCGTTGAGTATACCTCATTTATATTAATATAAATAATAGAAAATAATAGTAATTCCATTTTATGAAAATTAATTTTTTTATTAATGTAGTAAAATGTATCTCAGTATTAATTTTTTAGACTCTTCAAAAGAAGTTTATGATTTTGGGAATAAAAAATTTATGTTATATGAAATAAGTAATATATTATAATGCCTCTAATATATAAATATGATTTGAAAAATTATTAAACATTAACAACGAATCATTAATGATAATATAATAAAAATATCCTAGAAAAATAATAAATAAATAAATAATAGAAATTATATCATGACATATATAAAGGTTATTTTCATTGCGGATGCAATGCTCGTACACTACGAGAAAATTAAAATTTCTTAACCAAATTATATTATTTTATGTGGAAGTAATTTAATTATGTTGATATTTTATATGAATTATTATCCATTATTTTCATTAATAGATCATAATTTTAGAGTATATAACCAGGGATGTATCCAAATGCTTGTGAAATTCATTTTCAATTCTTGAAAACTCAATATATCATATTCAATAATTATACATGACATTGATTACAATAAATATAAATATAAATAGAATAATAAATATTATATTGAACATAATTTAAATTTTTTACAAGATTATGTTCTTTTATTATTTTTGGCCAAATACTTTCCTTAGATAGATATGCCTAGCCACCACAGTACTTGTACAAGAAGTAAAAAAGTAATAGTATATGATTTTAAAAACTCATAATGTAATATTTTATATTTGATATAATGTATTCAATATATTTTAATGATAAATATGTAATATTACATTTTTATAAAATATTATATTGAAATTCAATTCATGAAATTTTTTTCATAGTAATATTATGTGAATAGTTGTTAAAATGAAATTAATATATTTTACTAAATGGTTTAACAATATAAATAATCTATCATGTGGATAATAAGGATAACTAATTTATTAAAATTTCATCTTTTATACGTTAATTTCTAAATTTTCATTATATGTGTATATATAAATAACATTAATATAGAAAAGAAAATTTAGGTCTTTGGTAATTTTTTTAAAAAAGGTGAAAAACCAAATGATATGAATTAATATGATTCCAAATTATATAAAAATTTTAGTTATGTTATGATCATATATTCCATTTATTCAAATATATTTCATTTTTGGAATAATTTATCATTAGTTGGGAACATATTATATTATAATATTTCATGAATTTACATAAAGGAAATTAATGATATTTTATAATAAATAATAATATAGAATAGAATCTAATTTTTAATATCAACCATATCCCATTAACTGTTCAGTTGTCCTTTTATATTAAATTTCACCCATAAATAGTTATAAAAAATGATATCACATTAATGATGAAAAGCACCACAATAATATTAAAACTAAAATATAATTGTAGAAAACATTACATGTACATCGATTATTTTAGGATTGAACATATAATAATATATATATATCTATATATATATAAATTAATAAAATTCAATTTTGAGCACATTTTTATACAAATATATTTTCATTAATTTAATAAATTATATTAGTCATAGGGTACCCATAAAATAACTTTTAAAAGGGAACCAATTCTTGGTCATTATTCACTATCATTTAGATTTACAAATAATAAAAATAAAACCCTATAATCATCATATAATCCTTAACATGATCCAATATATAATTTTCTTTCTAATAGAAAATCTTATCCAGGATTAAGGAGTACACCAAAAGAGGTTATTCAACATTGTGTTATAACACATAATTTTAGAGTTTTTATTGTATTTTTATCTTCTACCTCATCTAATACAATCTCAACAATTATAAAATTATTAAATTAGTATATTAATAAATATGTATAATTTTTATGATAATTAAAGAAATATTATACACCTTATTTCCATTATATAAGAACAGAAAACATTCCCCGTTTATTTATATAAACTACCACCACAATAAACGATATATTTTTTTCATCACAATATTAAATTGGTAATAATTATGTTTTAAGAACTAAATATATATTATATATATGATTTTATTATGTTCTTAGATATTAATTACTTTTTAACAATATTTTTATTTAATTTTCCATAATGTTAAATAATTATTTATACATACATATGACATAACATCACCATGAACAGTGTAATTAATTTATCTAAATAATTTTTTTAAAAATAATATATATGTCTATATTATTATAATTTATTATTTTTAATAGTTAATAGAAATATAGAGATGATGGGTCAATGGGAAAATTTCTAGGATTGAAACTACCGAATTGAAAAATATGAAAAATGGGACAATTAATGCACCTAAAAAATTATTTTAATAAATAATTATTCATAAATGGGTATTCAATTTTATAATTTAATCATATAAGATATTATATGTGTGTATATTTTTTAAATCATTATAACCAATATAAATTTATTATAGAGAATTTTACTGAACATTCATTAATGTAGAAGAGTGTGGTATATGATTTATAAACTCAATATCAAATCAATTGGTTATATAACATATTCATTTATTATATTATGAAAATAATTGTTATGATTTAAAATTTAATATATATATTTTTTATTTACAGTTTTATTTTTTATTTAAAAATATTAGACATAGTTACTACAGTGATTTGTTTCCTCTTCAA
Source organism: Viscum album (assembly GCA_963277665.1). NCBI lineage: Eukaryota > Viridiplantae > Streptophyta > Magnoliopsida > Santalales > Viscaceae > Viscum > Viscum album. The sequence goes on along the minus strand of OY728165.1, from coordinate 665,320,636 downwards.
ATATATTATCTTCCTTTGGCATTCCGTCCAAATTTTACACACTTAATACATATTAATTTACTATGAAAAAAATTATTTTTATGGGTTTTATATACATTCAATATAATTTAAATTAATCGAAGATATACATGTATTCATGATGTATACATTATAAATTAATTATTAATGTTTTAATGGGATATAATTTAACTGTTAAAAAAGTTTTATGATATTTTTTAAAATTTATATTTTCTCAAATTTATTATATTTAATTTAATAAATTTTATAATATATAAATTATAAATATTATTTATTTTATAATACTTTAATAATTTTAAGAGTTTCAATATTTTCATAAAAATAATCTTACATTTCAAACATGAATCATGAAATTATATTTTTATACGATATGTGAGTATTTTTTTGCATTCAATAAAATATATTTTTATTCCATGTATATGTTTGTTAAATTTATTTATGAAAAGTACAATTTATGAAAGGAAATTATTTTTTATTGACATTTTCATTCAATCTGTTACTATTTTTATTTAATTAAATAAATATTTATAATTTTTTTAAAAATATTATATTTTATAGTTCTTATAAATATTCCAAAGGAACATTTCATTTTACAATATATGTTGTTAATGAGTTTCATTCATCAATTAACATTTTATAAAATACATATACATACAAATGATTTCTATAATATTATAATGAAATCAATTTAATGAAATCATTTTTCAATGTTAACTATGATTTCTTTTATATATCAAATGAAGATTAATTTAGTAAAAAAAATATATTTCTTATACATTGATGTTAATAATTTTATGTTCATTACAATTCTAATGAAATATTCACTTAATTTGATCATTTTTAGTAGAAATATCATTTCTCTTAAATATCGATATTATTTTTTTCATATATATTATAACTTCTAAAACCACATCCCATTTTTACATATGATATGTTTTTATAAAAGAAATTTTATTAACCAATAAACATATATATTCATTATTTTTTACTCAATATTGATATTTTTTGATAACTCATATTGTTTATGAAGTAAATTGATCAGTAAATATGTGATTTATGGATTAAATATATAGTAATGGGTGTGGGTAGTTATAGATATTCCCAAAATGAATTTATAGGTCTTATGTTACAAACCATTTGGGCAAACATAATAAATAGGGTTTTGGTGTATCGCATCCAACATATTATATTTTCATGACATAAAGACATGATGGTTAACATATAATGATTTATAAGAATATGATATCATATAATATAAAATCAATAAGACTTTTACGATTATTATTGGTAATATTATTATACATATATTATCAAGGGATGCATTTAATGACCTTGTTATTAATTAAATGGTACGTATATATAGTTATTTACCTATATATGTATATTTATTATTCCTTATTTACACAAGATATATTCTATTCTATATAACTATTATTGGTTATTTTATATGGAATTTTTTTCCACAAGCTAATTAATATAGAATCATTGAATGAGTTCAAGGAAATAGAATATATACATTCACATTGTTTTTATATTTTATTTCCATTTTATAAAGGGAATAATGTATATATCTAGTTTTCTAATACAATTAAACTATTTAGTACCTTGGGATTTAATTTATTGTATTCATTGAAAATATAATTAATTATTAACATTCTCTTCGAAATATAAATTATGGTCGTTAAACAATGGGTCATTTGGAAGGGGTTGGTTTTGGTTTTGGAGTGACAGACCATACATGATATTTTTTTGTAATTGATTTGTATTATAATTTATTTGTAAAATTATAATTATTTTAATCATATTTGGATCACAAAAATAAATTATTTGTAATTAATTAATTTGATTCATTCCATTAGTTTGGGACCCAATAATTTTGAAAAATTAATGTTGGTATTTAAAATGTATTATTAAGTACTATAATGCTACATCAATATGGGAAATGATTTTTTTGAGTGAGGTGGTCCATATAAATTTATTTTAATATTTATTATGTATGTGATGTGTAGTGTATCAACTAGGTGTGTCTTCGTGTTTAAATAAATAAAATATTAATTAAAATATAATGAATTCAATAACCTAATACTTAATTTGTAGGACTAGTTAAAGTTAATTGAGAGATGAATGAACATATATCACTTTCTATGCTTCCATATACATTATTTTTAATGGTAATGCCTATTTTGGAAGTTCTATATGAAATTCAGAAAAATTTATGGCCTAAACGAAATGACTGTGATTTTTTAACTATCATGTCAGAGACCCTTGAGATCTCCTTATAGAGTTTTAATAGAATATAAGAGTTTTAATTAATGGGTCATTCATAACCCAAGTAATATGATGGATCTTTTAGTATTTTTAAATAGAATATGTGGGGAATTTTCTTTACCCGTGAGATTTTTTTCATATATAGGTAAAACATGGGATGTTTATGAATAATGTGTGTGTTTTCAACCACCATGAAAGGCCATGGACATTTAGGTGCGAAATAATCTTTCAAAAAAAATATAGTTGATATAGTGTTCCCATGAGGATTATATGCTCACACCATGAATGAAATTACTGATGAATTTGATACCATCCTTGTGAAAGTTTCTATCCTATAATTGAAATTGAGACCAAGCGGTTACTTGTGGTGTCTTTATAATTTTTATGGAGTGTGTAAAATTTTAAATTTTATACCTAAATAGTCTATCCTCTAGTGGTTCGAAGGCCTTAATTTTTATTGATTTTATACCTAAATACTCTATCAATTTAGATGTATATTCTATATATTTCTTAATAATAAATTATTAAAGACCATAATGGTTATTTTATTTAGAGACCACATATGTAATATATTTTTTTCTTAATGATATTCAATACATCCCACAATGTTTATCCCCCATTTCACCATTTATAGATATTTCAGAACTAAAAATATTCTTCATAAAGTAAGAAAATGGAAAAATATGATATGATGAGATAAATTTCTTATTAATGGTAAAATTTGTACCAATATATTGATTATCATTAGGGATTATATGATAACCCCATATGCATGATAAATAGATGATAAAATTCAATAGTATTTCATAATCAATCAAATGTCATCAATCTTGAATCAGGGCCTTAGCCTCTGTCATAGGAAAAATATATTTTATAATAAATATGAATTGTTAATAATTAATCATGTTCTATATGGAAATATAATAAACGAAAAAAATATTAATTTGGATGAATAATATGTTTATAAAACAATTTGTGTGGTCCCATAACACATAAAACACTACCATTTAGAATTAGTATCACACCACATTCTAAAATATCCTTTCTTATGGATCACCAAAATTATATAAAATTTAATAGATTATAATTTTAAACTAGGTTCAATTACTAAATAAGTATATATTATAGAATGTTATATTAATCACTATTTAATTTATTGTATGTATTTAATAGATCAAACTAACAAAACATTAAAACCACACACAGGCAGACATATAACTTTCTCAAAATCAAAAAAATGTTTTCCAAGTGATTATAAATATACATTGTTAGTTATGGACCTTATGACATCATCATGATTAAAGGGATAAAAGACACAAAAGTTTTTATTATAGTTGGTAATTTCATGTTTTCATTTTCATATACCATCTGTCAAGGGATTGCGATGGTATAGTCATTCAGTATCAATAACAAGTGGGTGGATGGTGGTTTCTTAGTATTTAATTTTTTTATATTTAATTATCTATCATTTATGGAATGTCACATGAAAATATAATTTAATTTAATAGATAAGGGTGAGACCATATTGGTGATGTCCAAATGATTTTTTTGTTTTAAATATATCTTGGATGCTATTACAAATGACAAATCAAGAAATATCTCATTTCATTGAAGGAATTACTTGGGATGAGAATTAGTGATTATATATCAATATAGAGCATCATGTATGGTATTTAGAGATCAGTAATAGGTTAGGTGAAAGGATTTTTGTGGGGCATCTTCTAAATGTTTTAGTTTTAAATTTAATAATTTATTAAAATTATCCGTATATGGATCTATCAAGTGGGTGAATTTTGTCACATTCTAGCATAACTATTCAAGAATATATGTCATTACATTTATTATTAATAATTTTGAGTCCAAGTGTTTCGCTTATTTTCAATTATGTGTTATTTTGTGTTCGGTTTGTTCAAATAAAGTGATGATTCATTGAGATTTATTATGGATTCATTTATTAAAACTTGATGTCATGTTTGAGGAATTCACTGTGTATCTAAGATTATAGATGTATTGAACATCAATGAAACACATTAATTTTTTTATTGTATAATCATTGTGTACAATTTTAATTGTTTTTGAATGATATTTTTAATTAATACTACGTTGATTTAGAAGATTGTATATATTTTTATGAAAATTATATAACGTGGTAATTTTCATTCAATAACAATGTGTGGGTATATTCTAATTATATACAATTAATGTGTGACATAAATTACCATTGTAATTGTTATCAATATAAGGTAATGGTACATCATTACCATCATAGTGGTAACCTATTCTATATAATAGTATGTCCTTACCTATATAAGGGTTAACCAAGCTACGAATGGGTAAAATCCATACCGAGGAATAGTAATATGAATATCATGAAATAGCGTAGAGAAGTCCTTATAAGGGTAAATTATGATTTATAGGGATAATGTAAGGGAAATAGGAATGAAATAAAGTCATTTATTATGCATCATAAAAGTATTTTGAATAGAGTAAATGTTTGGAAATAACTATATAAGGGTACGTCATAAGGGTAACGTGTATCACATAATGGTAAGACTTGGGTTTTGAATCTAAAGTATTGTAGTAATAAATTTTGTAGAATTATGTATTTGTATTCATTGTGTAATGGGAACTCATATAAGGGTAAGAATTTGGTGATACCGCTGTTTCTTTTATACCACCATTGAATCCATGAGCATGATACATATATTTATTTCATAAGCAAAATACTTTATATATGACCATTGGAATGATATTTCCTAGTATATCATAAGTATTATATTGACTATTATCAATATAGGATACTATAACCAATTAGGAACAAATTGTTATAATGCATGTAATGAATTTATGTAGCTACTACTAGTGTTATGGTATGTGATTCTACTGGTTGAGTAATAATATGTTTTTTTCATGGATCTCATGGTTGTATATTCTCTCTTCCTAAACTATTGTAAGAATCACATGAAAAATAATAGTGAAACATTTATAATGAGTTCATTTTACCAATCCATGCATGAATTTGATGTTGTAATTATTTATTTATTCTAAATATTAGAAGGAATGGCTTCATGTAAATTAATATTCTAGGTTGAGTTTCATTCTCATTCTATTAGGAGGATTCTGACACATGCTTGTGATTTAGGATAGAATATGTAAATAATTATATTTAGAACAACCATTAAAAATGAATTTGAATTAAAAATAATTTTATTTATATTCCTTATATGTTTCCGCTGCAATTATTATGGGTTATAAATCAATTGATAATATACCAAATAATATAGAGTAATTGCTATTGGGGATGATGAATTTATTCCATGATTTCACTTAATAATATCATCATCGATGATAATTTTATTTATATTGATTGAAGACAATAAAAAATTTCATTATGTATGGAATGAGGCATGAGTCCTTAAAAGTCTTATGTAATAATTTTAATATGACCATATATTATTTTATAAATGAGAAAAATAATAAATTAATTAAAATATATGATATTACTTCTTAAGATAATGGATTTTCAACAATTCATATATAGATATATTACATATTAATTTTAGAGATTAATATTTATGATAATATTTTGAGTATAAAAATGTGGTGTGGGTATTGAATAAAATACTTTTTATTGTAGAAATCTATTGAGAATAAATTGATATCATTTATATATTTCAATATATCATAGTATCGTTGATAGATTGAGTCCAATCCATTATAATCTATAAAAAAATTCATAAATTTTACATGGGAATTGATAATAAGATAATTCATATTATTTAATGAACAAAAGGAAGATGTTAGGGAAACCATATTGTACGAAAAAACAATTCCAGATATTAATGAATTGTACAAAAGCTTATTATATCTAGTAATCCTGTTAAATAATGTCACTCTTAATATGTAAGATTAATTTTCACTACAGGATCCAAAATTAAAAGAAAAATCATGTGACTGTGGTATAACCAATTATAGATAAGGCTTGAGACTATGTGGAATATCTAGTTCAGATGGAAAGATGACAGTTGAGGGCGTATGACAAACATATGATGATGAGTTGGATTATGGGGGTAGTAGGGCTATAGCCATGATCAAATTGGATGACTAGATAATGGTGTGTATGAAATTTTTCTCACAAAATAACTACAATTGATTATAAAAATATGTTTGAAAATATATAAAACCTTGAAAATTTCATGTGCCTCCAAGTCTATTTATATTTATATAAATGAGTTAATATTTATAGATATAATAATGCGGATCCACAACTATAAAATGTTTTTTATATTGAGTGTAAATGGAAATAATTCAAAAAATGAGTGTACCACATATTCACCCCCCCACCCTTTAAGGGGAACCTAATAGGTCATTGGGTTATTCAATTTTCATCACAATTAGGTCACCTTTAATGATCCAATAAGATATTAAGATTCAATAAATAAATATTTCGATGATATAATTTCCCTAATTTAATAGTAAAAAAGGGTTAAATGGATTATAATTCTAATAAAAGTACTTCCATGGACATTCGAGAGATCCATATGATTTATTTAAAAGGGAGTGTTGATAAGTCCATACCATTGACAAAATTTATTTGTGAAATCAATCTCCAAGCCTCATATAGGAATAATAATAAAAATAAGTCATCCTAAAAGTTGTATTCCCTATAAAGGATAGAATATTAATCTAATGTAAGTAATAAATAATCCACTATAAAAAATTTATCATGTTCTAAAATAATACCACTCACAATAACTCTCTTGGATGAAAATGAGACAAATCTAGAAGGATAAATTAGTTGTAGTTATAAATACTAATAAGGTGGGCCAAAATTTGAATATTAATCCACCAAGGAAAATAAATTTGAAGAAGGAAGTCATTCCATTCAAGGAAGATCATTTATTAAATATCTCCAAGAGAAAACACACATAGGAAAAATGGGGAAGCATGAAATCACTATATCGAAAATAGAGATAATGTAGATTCCAAATATGTGTAAAAAATAATGAGAACATAAATAGATACTTAAAGATATAAAAAAACTATAGTGATGTGTGTTTTAATTATATACATTGTTCACATAGCTACATGAATGTTATTCCTAAAAAATAATATATATTTTTAGATAAAGAGAAATAAAATGAAATTTCATGCAATGAAATGGATATAATTGAAAATGAGATTTCACACAATGTAAAGGATAATATAATATTGATGTAGTATCCCTGGTTTAGATAAGGATATCAACCTCATTATTACTTCTTAGAATCTAATGGAACTATTTTTATCTTCTTCTATTTTATGAGTCATGAGTTATAATTTAGGGAATTAATGGATAGGATTATAGTTTTCACATGTGGAAAACATTAATACATGTTATTTCATGAACTATTATATCTACCATAAAACTTAAAAATGTATAGTTCACTCCCTTTTTTGTGGAGAAATTTCGAGATTAATCTATAATTTATTTGATAACCTAATTATAATAGAGTTTATAATTTTCTAATCATATTATAATGCCTCCATAATAATTTAATTACTTATTTTTTTTATGGGGGTTTTCTTAGTAAATGAAAATATGAGACATGGGGTGTTTATTCATGTTCACATAGAAAATATTATTTGATGATTAATTTGTGTGGAATATCGTTAATTTCTAATATATATATATATATATATATATATTCGACATCAAAAAATCGGAATTGTGAATATCTATGTAGATATCGCATAAATGGAAATATAGATATCTTATAAAATCATGGTTTTATCTATCAATTTTTATAACATGTTAGCCTATAATGACTATGAGTAGATCAAGTAAAGGATATTCGATAATAGAACCATGTTTTATCATCCTTATCTCTAAAAATAGAAGAAGAGATCTATAAAACTACATCATATGTATAAGAAGATATGTGAAGACCACTAAATTACCATATTAATTTTATTATCACAATTTTGTAGAATGATTGAGAACACATGTTGACATTTGTCATGTTTTGAAACACTTAAATAAATAAAATTTGTGATATTTTTATGTTCAAGTGTTGTAGTAGTTTTAAAAAAAATTAATATTTATTTGGGGAGATGAGATGACATTGGGGATCATAGAGAATTGTTATGGATTCATTTAATGGAATTTGATGGCATGCATGGACAATTATTGCTATATATCTAAGGAATTATTTTTGATATTTAATGGAATGCATGAAATTTGTATTTTTTGTGTAAAACCTATATCGAGAACAATTGATTGATGTAGTAAGGTCGTAGTGATTTAACTTATAATGTTTTATAATAACCTACATATGTTGGAGAGAGGGTAACTTAATTCATTAAAGTAATTCATTAACTGAGGGTAAAACCTACCAACATAATGGAAAATAAACAATGAAATTACCTTTATAAGGGTAACTCAATCTATTAAGGGTGATTCATTTCATATGTGGAGGAAACCAATGATGTGTAAGGGTGAATCATTTCTTATGGAAGGGGAACCTAAAATATGTTAATAGTATATTTTATCATACAAATGGGTAAAAAATATCTACTGTAATTTTATATAGAATCCTAGTTAAGGGTGTATTGTTATTAAGAAAAATTAAACAATGGAAACTAGTTCCACTTATTGATATTTAAAAAAATGTGTAAACATTATTGGAACTACATAAAGGTTGTCCCAGAGATATATAGGTGTACTATAAAAGGGTAACAAGATATATGAAAGGTATTACATCCATTGCTAATGTTATTTTTTATGGGCTCTAGGATCCATGTAAAGGTATGTCACTGATTTATTATCACACATAAAGTTATAGAATCATTATTTTGACTTTTTTATAGAATGTACAGTCTATATAAATCTATTATAATTTTAATACATTCATACTACCACATAGAATATATTTTTTGTATTTAAAATGTTATTTTGAAAATTATACTACTAATGGTACCATGAGCATGATACCATCGATGATACAATCATTATACTAACACAAATGATACCTTGAGGTTACTACCACCAGTTACGAATAGAGGTTGATCACACTAGATTGAAACCAATTATGATACCACTAGATATGAATAGAAGGATCTATTCGTAGATTCACAATAGTAGTTTTTACTAATGGAGTGATGGCATGAGGTTATTATATTGGTATTAATTGATATGAGAGGATAATTTTAGTATCTGTATGAATCTTTGTTTGGAGAAATATAGATAAAATAAGATTACGAGTTCATGTTCTCACTCTATTCATAAAAATTATCCTTCATGATTTTTAATCACATGAATATATAAGGAAATATATTTCAGTTAATGATAATGTGACAATGAGTGTAATTACCATGAATAAAATTTATATTTGAATAAATAATTTGATTAATTGCATCGTTCTTGAAGAAATAATGCAAACACAATCATATATTAATTATTGGAAAAAGAAATAATAACATCAAAATATTATTGATTAATTTTAATACAGTTATAATCATGGAAAAATAACAATAATATTGGGGGACTATTTTCACCACACAAACTCCAATAACCTAAATCATTTTAAAAATTTATTTCAATGGAAAATGATACGTATAATGCCATGATTATAGACTAAATAGTTTAATAGTATTGGGTAACTAGATATATACATTATTCCTATATAACATTTGAAAACAAAAAAAACAAATTTTTTTAGATAATATAAATATTAACTCAAGTATATCCCAACATAACATTTTTAGTATATGTATAAGGTTATTCAGAAAGGAAAAAATATGGTTGAGGTAAAATTATAAGTAAGGATTGTGTATAAAGGAATATATCATGATTCAATAATCATGACAATGGAATCCTAAAAAACATTCTATTTAAATAACTTGACTGTAACAATCAATATTGAAAAGTAAATAACTATGAACACAATTCATTTAATCAATAACTTTAATATTATTACAGAATAATTAATTATTAACATTGAAAGGAAAATAGATTAAAAATATTTCATTTAATTAATAAAATGATAATAAACACATTTAATGATAATATCCATATAAAAATTTCATGGATAATAATAATTGAATTATCAATGAAGGAAATGAATAATTGTTTTTCTTTTTGATCTCACACACCATTATAAATCTATTATCAATACTTTTCTCATGAAAGTTTAAAACTGATGGGTAGGTATAAACTAGAAACCCATTTAACTAGGTTTATCCGACTAATTCCTATCATGAGACTAATGTTGAATCTAGGGGGTATCTATAATAATGCTCCACTCGTTTCTATATATCCTAATCATTCTCCATATATTGAATAATTAATTTATTTAATGAAAAATAAACCTTATCCAAAAATATACATATTGAGTTATGAATACAGATGTATTATCATTTCACTAGTCAATAAAATAACCATCAATGAAAATAATTTAATATAGAAATGATATATAGTTTAAAAATAATTCTATCCATGATAAATAATTTGTATATTTAGGTTAAATTAAATTTTCAATGATTATAGGGATTTGTGTATTTTCAGGGAACAATACTGACTACCCAAATGAATCAATAAAGGGAATATCAATAATTAAGGAGGCTAATATGATCATAAACCATACATAGAAAGAATAATTATGTTATGAATACAAAATTACCCTATTTTATAAAAATTAAAATAAAGGGTTATTGTGATTGATGAAAAAAATATCCCGAAAATATTATTTTAAATAATTATAGGAAAATACTCTCTTAATAATTGAAAATAAATTCTTAAAACTAAAACTTTATGAAATAATGGGAAAAATATATTCTTCTAAAAATAATTTTTTTAGACATGTAAAGGAAAATTTCATTAAATGATAGGATATTATGGGAGGAGATTTTTTATATGTCATATAAGTGAAAAAGAAACATTTCATTGACACTGATTCAAAACAATTAAATATATACTAGTTTGGAAAGTGAAAATAAAATTCATATAAAACAATTTTCTAAAAATGCATATAGGGTTAATAATTTATTTAATAAATCATTTGAATAAAATATAAAAAATTAATTTTTTTTTTCAAAAACATGGATTTGGATGAAAAAATATTTTTGGCCAAAGAGAGTAATGATGATGGATTTTATGATAAACATTTCTCAACCAATTTAGGTACCAAAGAGTGAGAAATATTAATTTTACATGATTTATTCATGAATAATATTTTCATTATAAAACATAAGGTGTTTACGATATAAATTTAAAATATGTAGCTTTAATAAAATAAATTGTAGTATGAATAATCAAAATTCAAATTATATTGAAAAATAAATCATTTAAAATATCAAAAAATTTATGTGATAAATTACCTGGGAATTAATTATGTGTATAAAATTTTAAACCAAATAAACAAGTTGAAATTCAATTTTATATAGTGAAATATCATCAAATAGAAAACCATAAAATGTCATTGACAAGGAAGAGTTAATATAACACAATGAAAATAAAATGAGTTTTTACATTATTTACCACATGGAAATTTTGACGTCAAAACCCTATAGATGAAATAATTCAGGTTAAAACATTAAATACAATAATTTATGAATTATACCTGATATTATATTGAAATAAGGAAATATATATAGCATATGAAATATGATATGTTCAAACATTACAATATGAATCAATGATGAGAAATTGAGATTAATTCACACACCTCATAATTATTTTTGGTTGAACATTATAAAACCACATGTATAGTTGTTTAATAATATTATTAATTTTTAACATAAACATGTTCATATCTATAATGTATTGAATCTAGTATTTCAGAGAATTAATTTAGAATACTTCTATGAATATTTTTGAAGATAACTGTTGAGTCTACTTGGGATTCCGGGGCCCATAGGGTCTCATGTATGGGATTTAAATAATAGTACATATAATTTAAAAATATTAAATATTTTTTCATTTATTGTGGAATAACCTCTAATCGGAGTGTATAATCAGAAATTTAATATCACATTATAGTTTTTATGACATGGTTTACACTAACACGTCACAATGGTTGTTAGCTTTGTAAATATACTTAGATTATTCCATTAATTAGGTGTTAAATGAAGGTATATTATATAAATAAAATAAAATTAATTAAATAAATTATCCCCCTTTGATTCTCATGCATGAATAGGATGGATTACCCCCCCCCCCCCCGCCCACATGATAGATGACTAGAGTCGAATCCGAGGTAAGGAGGTGCCATATATACTCAATTTTTAATTCTAATCATCACCGAATCGTGGTACGGTAGGATCTAGGCATCATTTTGGACATGAATTATTCATATTAATTTTTACAATAGGTAAGAGGATTATTGAGAGTTACCTACCATCCCCCATTGATTTTTTTAGGTTTTAGAGCCCTATCAGGACTTCTAGATATATCTAAGGGGTAGATATATGGGTTTTATGGACAAATAAAATATTTTGGGTGTCATGGAGGAGATTACCACTCATAATTCCTGAAGGCATGTGATCTAGTGAAGGAACACACGTTGAGCGCAATTTATTTATTGGGTATAAAAATATTTCAGGCCAACATGTCATGTACTGGTCATAAACACCATGTATTGATCTCATGTCATGTGTTTTTGGTTAAGGATAGACTCACCATGTAAATGTATATAGTCATGTGATAGTACATGACGTTAGGATATAAAAATTGATTTAGTTACATGGTTATGGAAAATGAGATTAGATAAGGAACAACCAAGTGGAACAATCTGTGTGTGGTAACATGACCATCCAAGCCGTGTTCCTGAGGGCATATGCTCAAGGGATCAGACGAGGTCACACACCATGAGAAAAATGTTTCAATATTTGTAAACAAAATAAATGCACACTGTTTACATATATAGGAGACATACAGGTTCCATATTCAAGACACACATAGTGTACTATGAATTAATTCCATGTAATAACATCATAGAATCTACCATCTTGCATATCCATCTAAATTACTTAGATGGAGGCCTAAGAGTATAAAATCATCAATATTCTTTATCATAGGAAGTTATAGATGCCATATATTTTGAATTCGAGATATGAAATAAAGTGAAATGGTGGATATCTTTTTTTGGAGTTGTATAGACTAGTATCCGTTTAGTGAGTTCCCTAAGTCTCTTTGTAAAAGGGTTTAGTGGAATCACATCCTCATAATCTGATTTTGACCCCTCTATTACATCCCGATGATTTTTCAGTGTTGGTGTGTTCCCTTATTCTGAAGTGATATTGTCACAGTCTACATCCATGGTATTTTAGTATGGAATATGATCCAAAGCATAATTTTGGAGACCCCTCAGTAGATTAGATCATGTATTGCTTAGAGAGGCCTGGATCAAACCTCGTTATCTTCATTCTCGATATTTAGGATTTTCTGAAATTGAGTGACCAATTTTTTCATGGTCATTCATCCCATACCTAGAAGTAGAAACCCAATAGTGTACAATGTCCTCATATGAGCCCTAGGCATTAACCCCAATCCATGTGTCGATCATTTTGGTGTTCTATCATGTTCTTTTCACTTGGTGAGATTCATGGAATCAACATGAACAAAATAATACAGATCTATATTCCTTTCATGGAGTGTTTTCATTGGCATGGAATGTGACGCGATAACCATTATGTGTATTGTTTTTATTTTAGGTTACATATTCCCCCATATGATCCATTTTTGTTGACACCTACCTATGTATCAGTATAAGATCTTTTAGATTTTTTATTAGTGTGATTGAGTGTGTATCTAAAATTTTTCCTACTATACTCTATGGTGAGTTTCTACATAGTGATATAGAATATTCCTTTTCTCCCAGATGCACACTATTAGGGATGTTGGGTATTATATAATGTCTTAAACATATATGTTTACTATGATCTATTATATGTGTTCCATCAGGGATGGTGTAGATAATGGAATTATATCTCCTAGATATTTATCTCTTTTGAACCATAAGTGGAATCTAATGGTATAATTTGTGTTTGGTACTTCATGTGAATTGGATTCAATGAACGATATATATAGGATATTATAGGTGAAATTCTAGGGATTTTATATATCATTACTAATACAATATGTGTAGATGGCCTATCTATCCTGGTATAGTTGGGGAGTGGTCGAGATAGAGCTTCTTTACTCCTCTCTATCTCACTCTTGGGTTTTATCCTCTAACATTGGGTTGAGAATAATATTTTTTTTTTTCAGTTTCTCCATTTTATTTTTTGAATTTTTTGGGGTGCCTAATAAGAAACATCATATTCACATCTTCATTTTATAATCCTATAAATTTTTTTATTAATTATATGTTAGGCATTTTGATGGAGTCCAAGGAGGGCTCGGAGCAGGAAGAGTATAGGATGTTAGAGATACTGAGGTGTGTACCTATCGTTTCATTTGATATATGTCCCCGCCTTCTATGATGGTTTGATACTTTTCCAATTTTTGTAGGATTATAGTTTTCTTTATTATTTTTTTAGATATATTTTCATACTTTTACTGAGTGAATGGTGTTTTTAGTAAATTTGTGTATATATTGATATATAATATCATGACAATATCATTGAGATAAAAATGTCTCTGTTTATACAGATATTGCAGGATAAGTCCACCCATGTGTTGGATATTATTAATTAGAAAATGTTTTCTTATCCAATCCTATTAGTGGAATAAATGTTGAAGCGTCCACACAACTATCTATTTTCTATGTGGTCCTAGGTGTTCCAGGTCATTAAAGAGTGGTATCTGATGATGTCCTCCCTTGTGATATGATTTGTATCAATGTGTTCCTGGTCTATGTGTATGGAGATAGTGAAGATGTTATTTGAGTTTTCCAATAGGATAAGGACACTAATGTTGATGTGGTGGATGATGTATCCATTCACTATGAATCTAATAACAATTTTATTAAATCAATTAATTTTGGAATTGAGTTCAACAAATAATTGGTACCTTAATAATATTGTATTTCATTATGGGTGCTAGTTAATTCATTATTCACCTCTCGAGATATAATATTTTCACATGGTGTGGGTTTGTTTTATTTCATAATTCCACCATGATAAAATTCATTCAGGTTTTCAGGGAGAGTTATTGATGATTGTTTCATGTGTGATTGAGATTTATTGTAGGTAACATGTCTTGAGTAGGTACTGTTGTGTGGTTTTCTTGTTGATACAACACACTTTGAGTGTTAGGAGATTCCAAAGGTTGAGGTTAAGGATTTTCCCAGGAAAATTATCATGCCGGAGTTTTAGAGGATGAGACCTCCAATATATTAGTGTATCCTAGATCCCTAGGAAACTAATGAATGTGTTGAGGTAGTCTGATGTGTTTTATACCTCATAAGTGCACCACCTGATCAGATGGTGATCATAGAGGTTAATATTTTATAATCCATGACCTGTTAATGGAGGAGTATAGTGATAGATACCCACAATTAAATACATATGATTTGGATATGGTTTGAAGAGCTATTTATAAAAGATTTGTATATAGAAAAATAGAGATCATGGTACATGTAGAGGACTCTCTATAATCATCATGGAAGCTTTACTATGGAATATTATTCAGAGAGGTTTACACACCATTTGCAATACTATCTATATGGTTTGAGATCTATTTTTATGATCGTGGACCTTTGGAATGGGAATACACTATGATATATGTTCTTAAATGATATCATAGTTCCAACCCACTTATTATTGATTGATCAGTGGTCCCTGATTTCATAACACTTTCGGCTAATTAGAGTCAAATTTTTAGTTCTAGTCATGTGGACGCTTGGACCTCTGTAACTAGTAGCTAATGGAATAAAAATATTTGGGAGTGTGAGATGCTTTAGGTTATGATCCTTGGATAGGGGGTCTGTATATCAAGGCTCTCAATATGGTTCTTGTGAGTCATGGGACACAAAATATTTCTATTGTTATGGATGGGTAAATCGCATGTAGTATATTCTGATCCCCAATTCAACTGGGAGGTAAATAGTCGATAGGAAAACCTAGAAGAGGAAAAAACATGAGCATGGAGTTATCCATAATGGAAGATGTGGTAATGGAGTTAGATTAGTAGTAGAAGGTGGGAAAAATTGATTTGCAGCCACCACCACCAACAGGCGGTCCGTGCTTGGATCCAGGACCAGGAGGATAGGTGTGAGGATAGCTAATGGCCATTGATTCCTATGAATTAAAGGATTCAATGATGTTTAGAGTTATAATAAATTTCCTTTATAAATATATTTTACTAAGGATATATTTTTGTTGAGATACACTTTTCATGAAACTTCATACATGGGGATTATCCGGGGTGATGTGCATCGTCGATGGAGCCATATGATAATCATGTTTGATGTAGGATCAGACATTGGAGTTATAGAGAAACTTCCCTTACTAATATGTGTTCTTCAGATATGATACAGGACCACGATGGTGAGTAATTGTTGTCTAAAGAAGATACTATTGTGGTGTTGAACATGAGTTAATTTGAATTGTGTGTTTGGGGTAGTTGGTGTGTTGATGTGTCAGAGTTGGCCTCGGAATGGGTGAATAGGTTGGAGAGGGAACTGATGATATTCAAAATGAAGAGTCTTCTATCCTGGAGGCTCATGTTTGGTTTGACGTCAAACATGTGGTTGTGATTCTTAATCCAAATAAATAATGAAGTCATATGGAACATTTCCCAATGCACAGCCCATGTTCATGGTCAATCGATACATGTTGACACATTTTTCTCAAAACATATTATTATAGGTTCTAGGATTGAGGATCTGAGGTCATTCACTCATATATGTAGTGGGAACTAGACTCTAGTGAAGGTATAACATGACATTGAACCTTCTCAATGAATTATAGAGTATACCTATTGTGTGTTCCTTGATGTGGAATATATTACTACCATTTATTCTCAAATGGTTTATTTTTGTTGGTGTGGTAGGGTTACTAGATCATGGGATAGAGTTTTTCACCATTGTGTTTGAGTGATCCCATTATTATAAGGATGATATCATGCTTAGGAAATTACAAATATCGATTAAAAAATGTCTAGTATTACCCATGGTAGATTAGTTTTATGATATTTCGGTTACCTAATGTAGTGGTGGAGTTTGGTATATATATTCAAGGATATTATTAGATTTCTTATCAAGTGAGTGTACTATTCTTCATGTAATTGCACATATGGTTAGAATTCATATTTATATCATCATATAAGTTGACTCCTATGGATATTTTTTAAATACAATGTAGTTGGAGGTTTGTATATAAAGGTCCCAGTAAGGCCTTCTGTGTACACTTGGGTATCCATTTTGTCATGGGTACCCTTTAGATCTCGGTACTAGAGATGCATGTTATATTATTGATGTTGAAATGTCATAACATCAGTTCTTCATTGTTTTCCCACCTCATTTGTAGAGATGAAGGGAGGCACAATTATGAGATTCTTTTTATGATATCTTATACTAATGGATATCTGATAGACAAGTTCATGATAGGGTTTGCAATGGTAGGGTGTATGTCGAACTTTTAAGGATTGACAATTCATCCACTAACACTATGAGATGAGGTGCTGAATATGTTCAATTAATTAATTATTACATGATATAAATGAATGTATATGATAATAAGACAGAACAACTTGGTTTCTAGAGAACATTATTTTTGTTTTGATGTCATCATTGTTTATATTTTACTCCATCAATGCAGAAACATTTGAGGCCTTGTTTGTGAGGCTCTATATTCAACCGTTTACATTTCGGGGATTGTGGGAGATAGCGATTTTTATCCTAGAGTTGGATTAAGAGATAGTTTATAATGGGGAAATTCATCTAGTGGCTGATTATAACTAGTGGGTTATATCATAATCTATGTTGTGTTAGTGATATGGTGAACCACTAGACCCTGAGACATCATATGGTTCAAGAGCATGGTGTTTTCAAAATTTCTTAATTGATGAGTCTTTTGAATTTTTTACTGCAAGATTTATAAATATTTTAATATAGAAGGTAGGTACAGTGTAACCTTTTTAGGTTCTAATTTGTTGTTTGGTTCCTTCCAAATATTAACTTTCTTGGACTAGTGGTTTCCGGGAATACGATTTAATAGATTTCATAAGAACCCTTTTGAAGAACTCACTTACCTGGGAGACCTATTTTTAAGCTCATTTTCTGATTTTTCCTAGGATTTATTCATTTTGTGTTGATAATACTAAAATTTTGGGAGAGTATAGAGACCCTATTTCTTCTATGTATGACTTTGAAATATTATTAATACCATTAACTATGTTAACAAGCAATTTTGAAGCATGGGTAGCCTCACTTTGGTGATATTAAAAACATCAGATATATTTTATCAAAAAATTAAAAATTTATACTATAAATGTGGAATAAAACAAAATTAGAGATTGTTATTTTTTTATTTGAGACAATATTTGAGTACCAAATTTATATTTTACCCATGGTGTGACATAATATTTTTTATTACATATTTTCAGTATGAGGAGACCATTGGTGGGGTGTTAAATGGATGTTTATTAATTTTAAAAAAATATATGTAATAATCCAAATCCTCCCATGGATTCTCATGCATGGAGAATAGGGAGTAGCCCCAATGTGGGAAATATGACACAAGGAGATTTCAAGGTGATTAGGTGATGGTAATCCACATTTTAAATAGTGATCATCACCCGATCATGTTGAAGAATGTTCCATGAGTCAATTTCAATATGAACCATTTTATTTTATCTAGAACTTAACTATATTTATGATATTTACCACCCAACCCATTTTAATTCATTTTTTTGGTCTCTAGATCCATATTATAGCTGTTGTAGATCCCATAGGAATAGATATGTGAGCATCAAGTGGAAATAATAGGCTTTGGGAACATCTAGGGGATTTAAATTTTTAATTAATGATCACACTTTATTTAGTGTATGATAACACAATGTGTGTTATTCTCATTTAGTGCCACAACCTAACCCATGCCAGGGATTGAGCTGCCTCATCCCCAAGACCACCACTATATTCTAGGGGTGTCAAAATGCAAGATTAACATAAATAACTTGAGTTTTACTATTACTAAGTACCTCTAGTTAAATAAAACAACCATCCCAATAAAAAGTTCATGGTTAACGAATAAAGGATACTACCATGGTATAAAATAAACAACGAAAGCATAAAACTCTAGATAATACAAATATACGATAGTTTTAAATTATAAATAATGTGGAAAACTATATGCACAACTAAAAATTTTTGTCAACCTGATAGAAAACCATAAGAATAAAAAAAAGGGCCCAACTACTAAATCCCATGCTATAAACATTGTACAAGGTTCTATCAACCAGTTTCCCTATTCTCATATGTAATCTTGATTGACCTGCCCCTTGACTGTATATGACATGACACATTCCAGAAAATCCCATGCATGGGTGATTATATAATTAAACAATAGGACCCCCAAGGGTTGAGGGGGTGGTTGGCGTTACTAAAAGATACAATAAAATTCAATGGTTGAATATACCCATGGAACAATGAAAGGGTAAAACATAAATCAAAATGAGTTAATGTTATCTCATCCATGTAAAAAATAATGAAGACTATGAGAAGATGATCTACCCATTGATCCATCTCCACCAATGTTAGGAGGGACGAATCATTAAACCATGAGAAGATATTCATTGAAATCATGTATCATACCCCACATGTTATATTCTCTCTTTGAAATAGAGTAACCGAATCCAAGGCGAGGATATATTAAAATGATATATATATATATAATATATACATTTATATATGCTCAATCGAAGGAAGCCCAAATAAGAGAGTAAGGGGAAATCCATCTCATGCCTCAGCCTGATAAGTAGAGTAACTAGTACTTATAGAAGTCCAAAAAATATTGTCCAATTACCTTTTGTATATCCTGAACACACATTTCTAAGGTAATGATTCTAAAAAAATAGATACTATCCTCTTTTAGGGACATTTAATCACCCACACAATTAACGCCACCTCAAAAAAATGTGTCTTAGTGCATAAATCATCACCCTTCCCCAATAGTCCAAAGCTACATCAAACAAATCTCTTCATTGTGATGTATATTCAATTTTCCACAAATCTAGATAGAGGAAACGTGTCCTAGTACCAATGGAGTATTAAACACTTATAGCCAATGGAGGACCCATGCCCTACCTAATAGGAGGGTTCCACTTTGATGATCGGGGACCCTTGCCCATCATAGCTGGAGGGTTCAATTATAAGTCATCAGGGACCCTTTCCTTGGTACTGTATGAGGGTTCTACTAAGGATGTCAAGGACCCATTCATAACCTAGATATAGGGTTCCAATATAACAGTCATTGAGGACCCATTAGCATCCCACTATAACTGGAGGGTTTTACTCAGGAGTCTATAGATAACCCACCCCTGACTAGTAGAGATAAAGGGTTCCACTCATGAATAAAAAAAATGGTGGTCCTTCATCATCAATTTCAACATTGGGTTCACATCATAAAATTATATTCCATGAATATTTCCCACCATATCATGAAATCTATAACTAAAGATACCATCACATTCTACATGGAAAAAAATAAGGATTCGTTTCTCATAGGCCAAAATAAATATTGAAACAAAGGAGATATGAAACATGAATGTTTCCTAAAATTATCCAAGAGAAAACAAGGCATGTTAAGGTACCCACATGGTTGTGGCCCCACTTTATAAATTTTCAAAGTCGTTGTTCAACACACATGTCGCAATCTGTGTAGCAACACACACTATGTCGGTGGACTACATGGAATGTCCTGGATAACTAAAACTGGGGTCTTGTGCTGCTTGTAGTTTTCATATATCTGAGTACACCATCATGTATCAAACCCGGTGTACTTAGACATGGGTTACCATTCATGTGACCCATCACAGGAGTTTTCCCAAATGGGATGGGTTTCATGGTGTGTAGAAAGGGGAAACTTATCAGGTTGTCATTAATTTCTATGAAACCCTAGTGATGCCACTGAGGTAACCATATTCCCTGTGTAATTCATTGAACACAATGTGTAGTCTGAATAACTATAGAATCCTTGATCAATACACCCAACCACAAATTGTGTTCTTCCACTTTAGATACGATTTAGATATCATCAGAAACTCAACTATTTTTCTAGAAAATGTGACTCTGAGCCATCAGTTTCAAGAAAATACCCTCCATTTGTCTTGATGGTTATTTTAATTTTGACCTACCATACCCATTCATACATCCATAGTCTTATTGATCTCAATCTAATAGAAGGAGCATCATTGAACTGTGATGATTCCCGATCTATTCTGTGATTGCTGAACCATTTTAGTTTCTTCGATCTTCCATGAATCTAGGGGTCTGACTGGGCTCAGTACATCCCAAAAAATTCAAGAAGGGATCGAAATGATCCAGATGGTAATGAAAATAAACAAATCATGAGTCATCACTTTGAAATCCCATTTAGATTGTGGATTAAGAATGCATTCACCAATTATTTGGGATGAGCCATTGAGTTTGATGTGTCTCGACCATTGTATTATGGGGTTCCACCATTGTTGGTTGGGATCCACCAATGGTGGGAGGAAGGAGAGCATTGTGGATGATTAGATAATTATTAAACAATACTGGAAATGAACTCTATTGATATATTTATAACATATAACTATTTCAAATATGATTTAATAATATAATTTAATAATAAATTAGTCCACTTTAACATACCACCAATGATTGTGGGGTCTGAATTTCATACACTAACTCATTTTATGCCACTCCTAGGGAAAAATCCCCATTTCAAACTCATCTATGGTCTCATATATCTGATCTAATAAAAAATTAACTAGTAATAACATTTTCTATATTAATTTCTCAATTTTAATATAAATTATATTCAATTTTTAAATAAAATTATTTATGGGAACACTAGGTCTCATAAGCACATGCCTCTCAGTCCGTAGATTTTGATATATATATATATATATAAATATTTCAATGTATTAAATTTAAAAAACTATGTCAATGCATTAGTTCATCCTTCCACATTTTCATCACTGAAAAAATCAAAGAACAAAATTAGTGTAGTGAGCCTACTTCTGTCTCTCCAAATCCCAATAAAACTCATGATCTTTCCCAATCTACCACAACATGCAATCCAAAGGGATGGTCCTTCCAGGAAATTTCTAGTGCTGACAATTCTCACAAACCATATACACAATTTTAAATGACATGATGAAAATAAATGATAACTTCCCTCCCCTCTTTAACCTCCATGTTCCTTATCCATGAAATAATATTAGGATGGTGTGGTATCCCATTTCAAATTCCAAGGCCTAATAATGATAATATATGTAGGATTTTTATCTTCTCTGAACCATCCCTATCTGCTAATGGATGACCTGTACATTCACTGATGTCACCTACAACATCTACGGGACCACTAGAGATGTATCATTGATATCTATCTAGAATAAGGGTGTCTATCATGGTCTCCCATACAATGACTGAAATGGTTACATGTCCATTGTATAGGGGTAACTATTTTTATATGTAAAATCGACTAATTGAAGGGGATGCTCCCAGGTTAGGCCATAGACCGACATTAAATGCCTTAACATATCCTTTGACACATGGATAGTGATATTAGTCTACTAGTTAGTCTTGGGGTGAAAGTTTATACACATCCACAACTTGGTCTGATATTCCTCTAGTAAGCCTCTCTACAATCATGATGTAAACCACCCTTCACAATCAGAGACAATCATCAAGGTTATCCCATGATTCTAAATGATATCTACTATTTACAACTACCCCATAATATACACTAGAAGAAGCTACACAATTGAATGGATGTGGGATTACATTGTGATTTGGTCAGCTATCACACATATGGTGTCACAAACCTTAATTTTGTGCAGAATCGCTATGATGAAGTCTAGGGATAAGTCGTACCATTTCCTCTTCAGGGTAACAATGGGATGCAAAAAACCAGATAAAACACAGTGCTCAGATTTTTTCCAATGGTTGGTGAGTCATGGAAAATTTACCCGAGATGTGAATCATAACATTTTGGACAACACGATCTACTAATGTATGATACATACATCTTCCCCACATTAGAATGCATAGCGAGTGGAGAAGTTTGAAACAACCACATCATCTCCACCTAAAACACGACAAGAACAACTGTTCACACATGGAACAATATTAAGTGATTGCCTATTTCTTAATATCAATTTGGTGAGTTAATTTGGATATATGATCATGAATGACCTCGCAATCTATATATTCCTACTAGAACTCTATCACCCACTTGAGTAGTGATGGATTAAACACTATTGACAGAAGAAAAAGTGTTCCCTACAGCTCCATTAGGGTAGTCTATAAAGAAGCAAACATATGTGGTGATTCATAAACTAATATATCCAATGAATTCTTAGTAATTGATAAAACTACATCATTCCCCTTATTTAGAGTAAAAAACTATCTCAAATTCATAGTCCTGTTGGAAATCCCACTAGCATCGCTGCCCCAAGTTCATGTCACTCTAAGTGAAGGCATATATGAGACACTACTGGTCTATGTAAAACAATAAGAACTCCGCCAAAAATTAGTGTTTACAGACCGTCATCAGGAATACTACCACTTCATTCCCTCGGGTGGGAGTTTCAATATTCAGCTAGGATGTTCTCAACTTCCTTGACCCATATATGATAAATTCCTACTACTAAATCAACATGAAACCATGCCCATATCAAGAGGCATCAAAATACACTATGAACCAATATCCTTCCTCTAGTTGTCTCAACGCTATAGAACCCATCAACCCTACCCCGACTCCTCAAAAGCCCTCTAGAACTACTCGGACCATGTAAATGGATTCCCTTCCACATCATGGTAGTCAAAGGGGATAAAATTATAGAAAATTTGGCCACATATTTCCTTAAGTACCCTATAAATATAATGTTGCTACACACCACTAAAAAATTCATAGGTGGATCTTAATAATGAAATTCATTGATCTTTGCGGGACCTCGGGCTATACCATTCTTAGAAATGATATCCACCAAAATGTCAAACTCATGAATCCTGAGCTGGAACATCTATATAATCTGGAAAAAATATTTCTATCAATGAAATTCAAGAACCATCCTTATGAAATTTGAATTATCCTCCTATGATGATTATTATATGAGAATGTCTTCAATGAAGACAAAATAATACTTTTCCATGTATGTATGGAAGACTAGATTCATCAATTCCATAAACACAGTGGGGGAATTTGTAATCCAATGGGAATCACTACGAACTAATAATGTCTTTTGATAAATTAGAATGATAAATTTGGAATATCAGCCTCAATAACCTTCAACTGGTGGTAGATGGACTTTAGATAAATATTTTTGAACCATTTGGTGTCTCACAACAAAAAATGAGGTCCCCAATCCACGAAAAGGGGTACATGTTCTTTTTTATGGCCCTGTTTATTGAAAAATAAACTATGTAAATATGCAGTCTTAGATTTATATTTTTTACAAAGAGGAATAGTGCCCCCCTAGGGGACATATTGGGTCAGATGAAACCTTTCTCATGATGGTACACCAACTGAAACGTAACTATTGGTGCTTAGTTGGTGCCATCTAATACAACATAATAGATATCATAATGGTGATATTATTCATGTCAATATAATACTCCATCTCCTACCTTTGAGATATAGTTATAAAATATTTTTTTTATGATTTCCATATAATCCTCAAAAAATGAATGAACCCAAATTCTAGAAGAGCCTACTTCAATAAGTGATAAAATCTCCAACTGATGTGTGATATGTAACAATATCATTCTCAAATAACCCACATTTTGTTCTAAAGGATCCAGATTGATGGAAAATTAGAATATCATCCCATCATTGTGTAATTATATGACATTTCTGGAGTGAAAATAAATCAGGGCTGAGACTATGGAAATCCAATCCATACCAAAGATGATTTCATTGGGTTCTATCTTGATAGAAAAAATGTCCCATGTTATCCTCTATCCTCCAAGTGATAACTATTACTACCAATATATGGAGTATACATAAGTTTCATTCCTTATTGGAACCTTAAGACAATGATTCTACGATAGCGCCTCGACGGGGAGATCCATCTATTAAATCTGATGATTAGAGATAAAGTAATTAATGGAACACTTTTGTACTAATACATAAGAAATAGTTTGACTAATATAAATCATAACGTTATTCATATAGTTCTATTTGGAGTCATATATATCCAAATACTATAGTTTTACATAACCCCAGCCTATGATTCCCTGAGCCTGATGCGGGAAGCTTGGTGGTGGTGGTGGAATAATCTCATAGTGTCATCCTCCACTTTCAACTCATCTTACTGCAATTATAGATCTTCCCTCCTAGGTACCACCCTAAACATGCATGGTAGATCTGTGATTATGAAGCTACCTCTACCATGGAGGTTCCATAGCTATCTACCAAATATGCTCTACATTCATGGTTGGGTAGTCATGCTTCATGTTACCATGCTCATTTTAAGTACAAAAATTCCCATATCTATGATTTTATTGTTATCCATGCTTTATCTAACTGAACACATGATTCAAATCAATTAAGGACAACCTTATTCGGTATCCTTGTGATCGAAATCTACTAGTATATGTAGATTACATAGCTCTGTTACTCCCACTACAAGCTCTTGTTATCTGGAATCCTTCTATCAGAAATATCTTTGTCACTAGATCCAACTCTAGAATCACATCATAGTAGGTGATTCAAAATGGATCAATGATGGATTATATCACTCTCTGGAGTCCATACTCTATCTTCATTTTTAGATGTATCTATATCAAATCATTACAAGGGTTGAACATGTAGGGTTTCTTAACCTTTCTACATAGTTAGCCATCGTCACCACTCCCAGGTTCATCTACAGTATCTCCTTGTTTTTAACTATGAATGGGCTATATTTGTATTACTCCTCACAAAATAATTTTTCGAATACATCACATGATTTTTTCAACACATCATGAATCTTCATAATAAGGCCCCAACAACATACATTGACCTTGTAGAAAAAGCTGGCTACTAATCCCACCACATGATTTATTGGGTTCTCAACAAGTCCAATAATAGGTAACACATTCTATAGGAAATCCTTTTCTAGATAAGGATATGGATCACTGTGAAACCTCAACTATCTCTATTGCTGGAAGACATGGAGTGCTTAAATCCAACTCACATAATCAGAATGATTAGATGGTAAATACACGGAGGTTCATGTACCTACCCAAATGGAGGAAGGGGATCATAGGATGTACCCTAAATTGAGGCCTTATCACTGAAATAGTCTTTATCATGAACCAATTTTGGTATCCAGGCTGGATGTCATCACAGAGGCATCCAAAAAGTTATAAAGTAGATCCACAGTTAGATGAGTATATATATAAATATATGGGGAGATGAATTAAAAATGATAGTCAAAGACATAATTTTATATGATTCATGTACAATTAATCCCTGTAATAAATTTCTTAGCATGTCGAGTAAACAATTAGGAAATCCAGGTACCGTTAAATTGATAAGTCAATTGATGCACCATCACTAGTCTTCTTGGCATAAGGTCCACACTCAAGACACATATCCATCGATTCCCTAGACCCAATGAATCTTTTTTAGGGGATACATCAGGAAAATTTCTCAAGGAATGAAATTTCTATTATACCAATCTATCACGAACCAATCCATGGAAAGGTTCATGCCATAATTACCCAAAGCCCACCTCTATAATCTATAGGGTGGAGACATGTGTCGAAGTCCTAAATAAGATTGGGAGGCTTTTCATAATTAAATGTATTCATAGACACAACCAACTAAACGAAAAACTATAGAGGGAATAAATAAAATTTAAAACACAACAATTTAATAAATCAAGCCTGCATGAACATCTTAACAGCAATAAGGAATGTTAGTGTAAACAGAAAAATAAAAGATATAAATAAAAAACCATTGTTAAATATATCTGAACCTAACAAAAAGTATAAAAATTTAATATATGAAGGATCTCTGCTACAAAATCCAAAGAAATGGACACCATTCATAGTCCAAGCACCCAGTATCCCTATGCTTCATTACAGTAATGGTGAACCTATCTGTTGTCTACATAAGACATGACACATGCGGTAAAATCCCATGCATGTGTTTGTATACACACACCAACATGGATTCCTACATGGTTGATGGGGGAGAAATAAGAGATACAAAAAAAGAGAAATATATATGATGAACAAAGTATGGTGATGGATTATTTCTCAACCCATCAAGAGAGAATGTGATATCATCCAAGAACAAAGGGATAAAAACAATGATTAGATTAAATTCCCATTGTTCCTTACCCCCTAATAAAAGGAGAGAATTATAATCCAACCATTAGAATATAGACATAAAAAACATGGAATACCCCATGAATCTTCTACAATCCTATAAAGAGTGTAAATAAATCCATGTAGTGGATATAGTAAAATGATATATATATGCTCAATCAAAATAATCCCAAACAAGAGAGTAAAGGGATCTCCATCTCTAGAATTTAGTCCGATAAGAAGAGTATCCAATAGTTATAGAAGTCCAACTATAATGACTAACATCCCACACATCTTCATGACACTCACAAGGATAAGTGAATCATGCACTAAACGTTAATATTATCCACTTTGGAAGAACTGACATGGAAACATTGTTCTGATCACATCAACAAAATGAATCACATTGTAGAAAGAATCCAACTTCTTTGTGATTCCAACGGTACACCAGCATTGTATTAAATTATTGCAAGAGTGTTTTGGGAAAACAATTCATGGTAGAGGATTCATGTCATGGTACAACATGAGGGTTTCACTATAATATTCACTAGAGGACCCATTCATTCACTAGTAGGATGGTTATCCTTTGATGGTCGAGGAACCATGTCCGACCCAATTATAAAGTTTCATTATAAGTCATCGAGGGACTATTCCCTATTACCATTAGAGGGTTCCACTCAAAATGGAAGGGCCCCTTGCGAAGCCTAGTTGGATGGTTACACTCTAATAGTTACCAAGGAACCATTCCATCCATGTTAGAGTGGTCCACTCTGGGGTCTGAAGAGGACCCATTCATTTCTTGGCAAGAGGGTTATAGATTAGAAGCCATTAAGTACCCACTCTGAACCCCACTAGAGGGTTCCACTATGGAATAAGAATCTGGTGATATTTAATTTTCACTAATTTCATTGGGTTATTCAAAGAAGGAGTATTCCCACATAATTTTCTATCAAATCTCTAAAGACATGACTGAGGGAACCCTCGTGTTTTATGTGAAAAACACTCTGGATGATATACTGGTTGTCAAAAATCTGAGTTCAAACAAATGAGATACAAATCATGGAATTTTCCTCTAAGGAGACAAGGGGTTATTTGGAATGTGAGGGTACCCACATGGCGTGTTGAACAAATTCACATCCTAGACATGCCCAAGATGACACATGGCTTCTTGTTCTTGCAGTAATACATGCCATTAAGGTGGACCAGATGACATGTCCTTGATAATTGGGATCATGGTCAGTGATTCTCTCCATGTCCGTGTACCATAGTACCTTGAATTGTATTGAACCACGTATACACGTACATGGATTCTTATACATGTGATACATCACATGAGTTTCCCCTCAATGGAATGGGTGGACAACAGGTAGAAAGGGGCTACACACCATGTCATCCTTAATTTTTTTGAGACCCTAGAAATACCATTGAGGGGAATACATGTCATGTGTCCTTCATTGAACATGGTGTGTGGTTGTGATTTTTTAAAAATCCCATATCCATACTCCACTGCAAAATTAGATTCTTCCACTTTATATTTGGAACCGGTCTCATTTGAAACTCACGTATCTAGCCGGAAAAAGTGATTCTGAACTGTCGGGCTCTGGAAAATCACCTCCATTTTTCATAGGGATTTTGGTCATTCATTCTACATTCCAATGTTAATCCCTCCATAGATTTATAAATATTAATTCAATGATAAAGACTCTTTTATAATGAGACAATTATAGATATATTTCTTTCATACTAAACCATTCTAGTTTCATTGATCGACATCCAATCCGGTTGCTGGATCGGGCACGATACCACATAAAAAATTTATGCATGGACCGAAGGTATAAATTTTTTTAAGAATGTAATTAAATGAGGTAGAAATGAACCAAAACCCTATTTTCTAACATAATTTTCTAATTGTTCCTATCTAACGATCATGAACATGCATAACTGGGTGAGAAAATATTGATCAATGAACTTAAATCTAGTACATTGACTCATTCAGAGGCGACATGTAGCACAAATCACAAAAATATATTACATATGATGACACATTTAATAAAATGGATAAAAATACAATATAATGATTTATACCAATGTATTGGATCAATTGATGATGATGAAGGTGTTGGCCAATTATTTTTTAGGATTATTTCATTCTAAGCATCCGGATCCGCTCGATTGTGGAGTTTTATCATTGTTCATTGAGTTCCTCTAATGGAATGAGGAAGGGGAGTTTGTATGATAATAAGATAATTATGATCCAATCCTAGAAAAATCTATCTAGTTATCTATTATTAACATGACACCAGGAAAAAATTATGAAATTAATTAATTGAATAATTAATTATTTTACTCAAATCATAAATTTGATGAGTGAGGGGTTCGAACATCCTGATATGACTCCGTTAATTCTGCGCCTAGGAAATAAAATGCATTATATAAATGGATGTGATATTATATTAATGATATTATCAACCATTTAATATTTATCATATTTTATTTCTAAATTTACTTATACATATTATAAATTTTATTCATTATATTTATAAAATTAATTTCAGGAACACTAGGCCTCATAATTACACACAATCTCATTTAGTAGGAATAAAAATACATATAGTTATAATTACAAGTAATAATTGGAAAAATTATGTCTCTACAAATAAGGAATAAGTAATTTGGGGATTATATGTCATGTATTCGAGTTACACACCATGTAGTGATCCAAGGATGTGTTTCCTTGGACATGGACAAGGTTAATATTTATAGGTACATGATAGTGAAATATTATAAGACTTGGGGATGCATAAATATGTTGAGTTACATTGGAAAATCCAAAAAACAATTATGGCTCAAATAAGAGGAACACAGTATGTACCATTGGTAATTGCTACATGTGGATATATGGCCAGCCAGAATGTGTGGGGTTGAGTACATGCCATGACGATTAGATATGGTCACACACAATGTGACATGAGGTTCACACCATGTATATTTCTAAATAAACACCTAGTACCATGAGGGGACATGGTCATCGGTGGTAATAGAGATATAGGACGTGTATAATGGATATATTATTTGTACTCCCCTTAGATACTTATCCTTCATCAATCCCTATCCTCAAGAAATTTATAAGGGACCATGATTAGTCTACCATGAGTAGTATTATTCATAAGACATGATGATTTCCATTTATTTAGCTTTATAAATGTAAAGCAAGGTGATTTTGTGGGCTACATATATTATAATTTTATATAACTACATTGGTTGAGTGAGATCTCTAGATTTATTTCTATATGGTTTTGGTATCATCAAATCAACATTGTATTATTTTGAACCCTAAATAGATTAGTTGAGCATGAAAAGTAGAGGTGTGGTCCATTATTCATTATTAATTTAGTCTTACTATTATTCAATATGATTTAGCATATAATATTGAAAAAATAATTAAATAATAGATTGATCAGTGGACTACATCATGTATCGGTCTGAGTGTCTTAAAATGATAATCATTTCCTTCATCCTATCTTACTAGGGTATTTTGAACTACCATGACCAGTATTTATATGGGTGTCAATCCCTTGTCTATAATGATAAATCTAGTACATTATAGAGTCCACCAAATAAGACCTAAGAATTGACCCATATATTTTTATTTATATATTTAGTGTTATTTTAGGTTTTTACAATGGTGGGGAAGTATGGATTAATGTGACCAACACTACACAATCCTTGATCCCTAAAATAGTGATTTTTATCATTATTGGGTTCGGTTGAGATACCATTTCTATGCACAGGGTTCTATTAGGGTAAAAATTCCACCCAATGAGACATGGTGATAAACCCTATCATTTTTATTATATATGTTATTTATAATGATATATGAGTCAGAATGATAATGTATCATTGATGATTACTCTAAATATTCTTTGTTGAGTATCAATGTGTCATGGCACAACTTTTTTTTATTCATAGGTATTCTGCTAGGTACGGAGGGGATGTTTCATCTTCTTAGCAATACATGATGAGTTTGATCACATAGATGAGTATCATCAAGGATAGTTGGAATCATGGAGTGAGTTATACTAGTATATTGGATCATTTGAACCTTGAGTCTAATTCTATAGAACAAAATGAGGTTAGAAACTAATTAAACATGTATTCTAAGATGATTATATTGGGTTGTTTTATGAGCTCTGCGAGGATGTCACATATTATGATTGAACCCCCATATGATTCTAAGATAAGTATCCAAGAATAATTGTAATGTGTTCATGATAGAGTCGCATCTTCTCTCACACATCTGTTTTCTCAAATGGATTTTGGTCTAGATGAATGTTTCCATCCATTTTATCCCATTTTATTGGGGTTTTTGATCATCTACAGGGTATTATTACACTCACCCCTACATGGGATCATTCCACTAATTTCATGAATTATATAGATGTATGGAATATCAATGGAGTCCATTGATGTCCTGAACTATGTGGAGCATAGTGATCTAGATAGACCTTGGTGTATTCCAGTGGTTTTATTTTATAGTATTCCAAACATTTTTAGTAGGTTTAATTCTTTTTTTTGGATTGTATTTTTCCATTTTATACTTTCAATTATTTTTTCATATTATACGTTGGGTTTTTTTTATTCATGAACATTTGGTATTAGTTTTTTTAATAAATTTTCCTTGTCACATGGAGATGTATGGTTTTGTGTATGTGAGTGTGTGTATAAATACAATAGTATATGGCCTCCCATGTGTGTGTTATTCTAACATAGAATTGGTCTCTATCCCATAGAATATTGGTGGTGGGATTTGGGATGTGGAGTCTTAACATTGCAATGGCTAGGAGGGCCTCATTAGGTTGACTAATTATATATAATATTATATATTATTCTGTGATAAAATATTACCTAAATTTTTCTAATAAAATTTCATTATTTTTAAATTTTTGGGTACTAATTTCCTTGTTCTCTCAATTGTGATTTGTGATGAATAGTTTTGTTCATTTGTATATAACAAAGATCTATTACACCAGAAGTATATTAATTCTATAAATATAATTTTTTTATTAGATACATTTTGAAAATCATTATTAAAATATGAACATATAGAGTATATTACATCACATCGTGGAGAGGATAAGACGTACATCAGCATGAGTGACATTATCGTTTTAATAGTGTGAGAAAGGAAAATGAAGTAGTTGTAATATTGTTGAAATAATCCATCTTGATGGTGATTTTTGGATTATTCTACTTATTTACAAGGATTGAGGTTGTTGGAAAACGGTAATTTTAAAATAATCATGAATACTGAGTGCGAATTGATGAACTAATCTCATATAGTTCAAATTACTGAACTATTTTCATAGGGATCAAATGTCTTAACTGATCACATTAAGGTAGACTGGTTGAACTGATATCAGATCGATTGAATTTCCAATCATACATCTTAGATCATTAATATAAAAATTAATTACATCTATTACCAATGTAAAAACTAATATATGGAGCAAGAATGTCTAAACTTTTCTTATAAAGGGTAAATGTCCTAATTGATCTTTTACTATTTTCGAAAAATGTTCCACGTGAAATTTAGAAGATCTCATAATGAATTTCCTCATAAAATTCATGATTATTATTTTAACTCGTGAAGATAAAACATGATGACTTTGAAGAATAAAGGATTAAAATAATGGAGGCATCTTATGGTTATTTGAAATCACGAGACTACATGAATTTCATTGGATGATACGACAGGGTCACCTGGTACTCTAGAATACAATGGAGTTGGACACATGATTTTTTCAATATCACATTCTGGGATCAAGGAATGTTCCTTAAGAAAATGAATATTATCACATAAAGCATTTATGACATGTGACTAGTGATCATGCAAAGTGATCATGAAATGTAGAAGGTTATCATAGAGAGTGTTCATATAATGTTAATAAGATAAATATCAATGGTAATGGGACATATCAATAACAATGAATTTCCGAGTAATATCAATGTATTTATTCATATAAATAATTCCAAACCAATGTTTTTTATGTCAATAATTTTTAAAAACTAGATTTAACTGATGAAAAAAATATATTTAATGACCAAAATAATATCTAGAACTAGAGACATTCCAAATGCATAATCAATATATTGACATGAGAAAGGCTCTTGAAAATAATCCTCCTGAAGTGGAGAAACTACAATGTTTTTGTGGGAATTCGTATTCTATTAGATATCATGAAGAATTCATTAAATATACAATGAATAATGATACACATGATTTGATCAATGTCTCGTGATATACACAATCTAAACAAGGTCTCATGATCCGAGAATCTAAACTAGGTATATTAATCCGGGTAATTTAAGAAAGGTCCCATGATCCCTGATATTTAAAGGGTGAGTCAAACAAATATCTCATTGAGGGATCTTGCAGAGTAGTGTCTCAAAAATTTCATGGACATATCATCGAGTAAACAAGATTACAATGATTCAAATTAGTATAAATCATCTCAGAACTAAATTTTAGAAGATTATAAATGAAGAGTAACGAACTCAGTTTAGAGATAGAGATAGAGAGAGAGAGAGGGGACTAATATTTCATAATTTTTATTTTTGTAAACCAATATGGTATGTGAGTAATTTACCTTTTAAATATTTGTGATATTTAGTGGATTTGGTAAATCCTTAAATTTTATTTTTATTATCCATTCCCTTATCACAGTGAGGTTTAACAAATTCAAATTTCTATGTAATGTTTATTTTTTAATTTCCATTTAAATTATGCAAATGAAACAGGGAGAGAATATAGTCATTACTAATGGTTAGAGAAAATCTCAAGAGATTTTTATTTTAATTTTTCATACCCTGATTCACCTACCTCTCACGGTATTTAACCTAGTTGGTATATACATTTTTGTAAAAGTAAGGGATAAAATTATTGATTCCCCCTCAGTGGTTTCAATGGTGGTTGTTAACCACAATGGGATTTTTATATTTGATGTAATTGTTTTTCCAATTTTGGATGAATCAAATACAACACTACATTTTATCATTAGTTATTGATATGTTTAAATCTCTAATGATTTATATTTATGATAGTTTGGATAGTATAATTTTATTATAATATTAATTAAGAGACACAGATAATGATTCTAGAAGAATCAATGAATTTGGGTAAGCATTATCATACAAAATCTACTTGAATGTGATTTCATGTATGTTATAGGATCAATAATAGGGAACCAGGACCCTCCATCATAATATTTCATACATTTTGATACTTCATAAATTTATATTCTTCAGGAGGGATCATATCCCACTTGGGTAGATACATTCCCATCATTCTCTTGAAATGAATTTTAATGGGGAGGGGGATTAATGGGGATAATATATCATGATCGAAACCCCTACTGTATCTGATGTGTGATAGGGAAATAGGTGTTATGTAATCAAACCCATATGTCATCCTTTGAAATCCCTTTATCTAGCATTCTTGACTCTTAGGGTTTCCCTAGATTTATTTGGTGCACCATGATTATCCCATTAGTAATTTTACAAGGAATCATATGATTCATACATAACGTGTTACCAAATTTAGGATCTACATTAGGTCTGGTGGACCATCCATACCAATTTATCTTATATTGTTTCAATCCCTTGTGATTATCTTTTTCAGAAATACTCACTACCCTCAAGAGGGGAATACCACCCAACCCCCTTTGAAATGGCCATGTAATGGGGATGAGGATGACGGTGGATTATATATCACTCCAAAAAACCCTCAAATATCTATTGGGGAATAATGAAATATGTTCTACAGTGTACATTCAAAATGTTAATATATGACTCCCCAATAACCAACAACCATGACCCATATGGTTACACTAAATTTATTTAAGACTCCAACATAACTCAATATATGACCTGTCTGAAAGGATAAAAAAATATTTGAACCCATCATGGTTTTTTTCTTCAGTATGAATCAGTTACCACTAGGTTGGATCACTCTCACTACCTCTAAAAAGTTTTTTAATGGATTGTGTGATAGAGAAGAATCATATATATTTTCCAACACCACTCTAGTATTATATGTTGGAAATAAAATTTATTTCATATTATGACACCCATATGTCACACCGTAAAATCCCTCAAACAAGTAATATTGACCCATAGGGTTTTACTACAGTCATATGGGACTCACATATAATTCAATTATTTATATGTGGGATAAAAATGATAAATATCTATGCAGATGATTCATTAGTATGAAAATAGAAATTAATGGTAAAGTGCAATAGATGTGGCGATATAATAATTTACCCCAATGAGTTTTTATATACTTTTTATGATCGGGTAAATGTTTTCTTAAAACACAATATTTTTCTCATAGGTATTTTTTAACATTTGAGAAATTTTCTGTGAATATTGAGAAGACTTCCAACTTTTTTCAATTAGAATGTATCTATACTATAAGATAACATTCCAATGGTGATAATAGTTTATAGCTTATATATTACACTTCTCACTTATGATATTAAAAATGAGGATAAAATTTTATGAAAAATGTGAAATTAAATGAATTGTATTTTAAGGCAATGATGAATCTCAATATAGAGGATGGTAAAGAAGAAGAAAGAGTTGATGAGGTCATTTCATTAATTTCCTATAATATATGAAGAAGATGAGGAAATTTTATAGGAAGATTTCATATATAATGGGCTCTATGTGGAATGGTTCAACATATGTTAAATTTTTTTCCCAAGATGTAATAAGATAATGATGATGATGATGTTGAAATTCACAAGAAATGTACTCTAACATTTTTTAAAGAAAATAAAATTGGGAAATAGAATTTATTAAATAAAAATAATTCTTTAAAAATATGATAAATTTTGTGAAGAAACTGTGGCAGATAAAATAAAATACAACAAGGATCATGAATAAATTGATATAGTGTCCATTTGGATAAAACCATTTCAAGGGGAGAATGTAATAATGAAGAATGATATGTAAAGGGAAGACTCAAACATTAGGATGAATAAGAATCTATGGTTCAGGAGATAGCAATTGGTAGAGATAAACAAATAAGACACATATGGTGGTTCATGATTCCAAACACTATATGGTGTAGTGGGAAGAAGTGAACTCTGTTATAAAGGCTGAAATTGAGAAGCTCATATCAAAAAGGAAAAATAACTCAGAAATACCTGTTGATTTTAAACTCATGGATGACTAAAAACACAATTATATCGATTGTGTGGATGAAATAATAAAATTTCCAGTCAATATTGTTGATAAATTTTATGAGGAAGTAGTTGGAATAAAAATTAATTGAAAATATCAAAGATAATCACATTCTTCATTATATTTTATTGATAAATCTAGTTCAATAAGAGAGTGAAAATGTAAAATCGCCATTTATATTTCCTGGAAAAAAAATCCAATGAATGTTGGGAGAATATGAAGTCATATCATAATGAAACTACTAATATAAGAGTTATTCATAAAAAATGGTTCATATACGACTACCAGTTCCCAATTTATGGTTGAATATAGATTTAGGTATGAATTATGAATGGAATATTCAATAAAATTTAGGGAAAATTAGTGGTTCATAATTGATACACAAGAAAACACATCATATGTAGTTTAATTTCTTTTGAAATACATGAATTTAAATAATTATGCCCCATATAAAATATGTATCGACTAGAGAAAATGATGTATAAGAATCCAACAATGTTAAATTTTCTATGAATTTGATTAATGGTAAATTTTTTATATGGTGTAATAAAACACAAGGCCAAATATTTCTCATCATAAATGTTTAGGAAGGTACAAAAGAAGACATAATGAAATTGCATACATCTTCCTAAGGGAATATTAAATGGGTTAATAATGAAAATTAAATTCAAATATTTACAAGAGGAGGCTGCACTATAAACTCATATGATGATTAGGAAAATAATTTAGCATCACGTATGAATCGAAAGACACTGATCAAAAATAATAGAGCTACGTAGGCTGTTGTTACAAAGAATTCATTTAATGCATTAAACCTCAGTAAAATATAAAATAATGATAGTAGATTTACAACCAATAAGATAAGAAATAATAATAAAGTCACAATATTTAGGTATAATGATGATGTTGTTATGATATATAGATTTTATGAAGGCATGAAGATTAGTAGAATTGGGAATGTTATGTTTGGGTGTAAAGACCTGATATATGTAGTAATTTTGGTTATTCATGGTCTCAGTCACAACCATAATATTGATATACAGTTGTGTAGAATTTAATATTCTATAATACTTATCAATAATTTTTTAATCATCAAGGGAAAATATGGAGTAGTAGGTTTTTACGGGAAGAGCATGAAGGGGAATGTCTACCTGGTCAGTAAATAAGAAGAAATCTGATTTTTATCAAAAGAATATGAGAACCGGTTGGGAAGTAATATTATCATTAATATAAGATAATCATCATTGTATAATTTGGTAAAATTTGATACATTTCAGGATCTCTATATGTTATCACATGATCTTACATATCAATGTGATCATTTTCAACATGTAAATAATATATTAAATAAATATAAGGTAAATGAACAATAGTCCAACAATGGTCTTGAAATTGTTCATATTAATTCATAAGGACCCACTTCACCAAGATCTTTTTAAGAAAAAATATAACTTCATTTCTGTTGATTGTTCTACTATAATGGAATGGGATTCAATTATCATTGTCATGTTTTAGGTGATTACTTTCAAACATAAAAATATCTATAGGAATTTGAATAGTTTCATGATCAAAATATATAGAAGATACATAATGATAATGTAATAAGTATTTTAAATATCCATGTGGAGGATTATTTTGAGAAATACACAATAAGGAACCATGTTTCAATAGTATGAACTCCACAACTAAATAGAGTGGTATAGAGAAGATATTTATTTGTCATTAAACAAGGCTAAAATTATTCTTATTGGGAAATACCTTATAGAGATGTTTTGAAAAGAGGAAGTGTTTATCATTGTCAACATTTATAAAAGATCCTCATTGTGTACAATGTAAAGAAATGACTCTATACATGTTGGGGTATTTAATGACCCAATAATGAATTACTATTTAATTTTTTAGAGTATTCTTTTTATTCTCAATAAGGATAAATTTATGAATATGTATTCCCATTGACTAGAGAAAATATATCACTATCCCTTAGGAAATATAATATCATATAAATGAATATATATGTGGCTGAAATTTTTAATAGAAATAAATGTTTCATTGGTTGAAAATGGGCATTAAATTGAACAAAATTAATGAATTATCTCATGAAGATAATGAGTATGAAGTGGGAGACACATAGGGACAAAAAATACGTACTAATGTTTATGAAGATGGTTCATATTATTAGAAGAATAAACTACTATGGAAACCAAAGAGAAAATGAGAAATAGATATTAAAAATAACATTCGTGATTAGATTGCATTAGTGTAGTTGATGATGATAAAGATACTAAAGTCAGCAACATTATTATCATATTTATATGAAAAGTCCTTTCAAAAATCTTTGAGAGATGTGAATTGTTGTAATGTAATGAAGATAAAATGTGAAAAATTGATAATAATCATATATGGGATATTTTTTCAAGGCCAATAGATAAGAATATCATCATGTCCATATGGGTATTCTATAACAATATGAGTGAAAATGTAATAATAATTTTAAACTTATCATGACAATGGTGTTAGGGATGTTCCCATATATAGATTATTATTTTTATTGAATTATTTTCTTCTATTTCATGTATATAGAATATTTTATTATTCCTATACATAATAGTACAAACTAAATTAATGTTTTTGAATATGAATGTTAAACATGAGTTTATTAATGGGGATATAAGGTAATAAGTTTAATTTTATCATCCATATTATTTTCATATTCATGAAGATGAGAAAAAAAATTCATTTTAAGAATGATCTATTTAGGTTGAAAGGGGAACCATGATCATGGAATTCATAACATTATCAGTACTTGAAGAACCTCTATTTATAGTGTGGTGGATTTGATTATAAAACGAATGAAGAAAATGGGGTTAATCAAAGGATTATGGATCTATTATATGTCAATGATGTAATATTTGGTCGATTAAATGAAGTATAGTGAAAAAAGATTGTAGAATTCAAAAAAATGAGTTTTAAATGTCAATTATTATTGAGTTATCTTTTTTAATTTGTTTATATGTACCATATTGAAGTCCTAAGACATTTATTTCTTAATACAAATACTCCATGCATGTTCAGAGATGTTTTTGGATGAACAATTCCAAATAAATTAAAACTCAAGTTTCTCCACGAATAAATTTGAGATGTGAAGATGAAGGAAAAGTATTCAATAACCTTGAATAAATAAAAATCATTGACAGTATCTTATACATGAAAGTGACATGATCCAATATTATTTTTTTATATCTTAGGAGGAACAATATCATACCACTCCCAAAGGAAGACACTTAATTGTTGTAAGAATAATACATCACTATATCAATGTCATGGTGGATTTTGGTATAATATACAAGGAATAATATCTTCAATATATATTGGGATTTTCATATCCATATTAGACTGGTTAAATCGATCATCATAATTCAACTTTTAGTGCTTCATTTTATCTTGGTGAACAATGAATTTTCATTACTGTGAAAGAATCAATATTTATCTTCATTACGATCCGTATAACTTTAATATATTAAGGCTGTAATATATTATACAAAAATATTGTCTATGGAGAAACAACATGATGATATTGGAGTTAAGTTGATGTCTCTGATCGTAAGTAATTGGGATAATTTCTGATCTATAACAATTATAAAATATCTAGTACATCACTCAAGGGGAAAAATTGCTATAAATTTCAACATTATCTAATAGAATGTGGATAATCGACTAGAGAATCTAGAGTATGTGCCTACTGAAATACATGATACATATATTTTAGGAAAGGCTTTATATATAGAATCATTTGAATTTAACTGATTGTCTCTTAGAGTTCTATCAACTACCCACACTTAAAAAGTGTAGAGTGTGACCCCATTCGTCCTATGTATTTTTTCACTGAATAATGATATGTTTTCATTGTAATATTTAAGACCAAAAAGGATTGCCCATTGTTTTCATTGATAATGGGGTTTAAAATTTCATAAATAGTATAGGGGTAGAAGCTGATTGAGGGATTTGTGAAACATGGGGATTTTTAAAATGATTTATATTGAAACTAGTCTATCAATGAATAATAATCATGAAAAGAAGTGGTTGTTTGGTTCATTGTTCATGAATTATACATGTGAGGATTAAGATAATAATTTGATTTTTTACATGTTCTATATTTTATTATTTAAATGGTTTTTTGTTAATATATTTGAGAATAATGTGAATACTCAATGAAAATTTGATGGTAATCATGTTTTCCACACCAATATTTAATATTGTTGTCATAATGTACATGTTTTGTACGATATTTTTAAAAAATTATATTACTATATTGACAATGGTTTCATACGTTCATGATTTTTCAACATGTCTATTCATATAGGTTATAGGTGTTCTCAAAAAACCAAAAGTGGGAGATTTTAAAAAAAATCACTCGGATGGTCATTTTGCGTTGATTATGTTTTTTAAATGGTTTGAGGTTGCTGAAAAAGGATTGTTTTCAAAATATAACATAAGAGTGTGAATGAATGTATGACAAGATATCTCAAAGCATGAATGTTGGAGAAGATCTCACTAAGATTTATTGTACTAAATGATCTCACAGAGCAATAATTTTTTAATGAACACATAGATTTTAAATATATGATAAAATATCATAGAGTGGTAATATTTTAAATTATATCTGAAAAAAAATTCTAATCTGGTCATATATAGTGTGATTTTTAGAATTTATCATGTAGACTACTCACGTGAAGAACCACATGATTTTTATAAGATCTCGGGGTGAGTTCATGTGAAGCAAACATGATAATAAATTGATCTCATGGTATGTTCTCTTTAAGAACATGATACATGTGTCCGGTGATTATGAAATATGATTTTGAAATGTTGTAGGTGATCTGGTAGAGAGGTCATGTGAAGCACGTATGGTGGATTTCTATGGATTAGTAATGGATGGATAACCATGTTATGCAGATTTATGGTTATGTATTATGTTCATTAAGTACCATGATACCATCCTAAATATTTTAATATATTTTAGTAAGAGTTTTGATCAAATTAAAATTCTTTAAAATGACCTAAACAAAGACTTATTAGATACTATAGTGATCCTCATAATGAGTTGAATTTTTTGCGAAGGGATCCTACAATGGGGTCTCATGAAGTGATGTACGCGCTTCATATTTGTGGGAATATGTAGATATATTGTTGTTATGTGATACATGTAAAATTAAAAGTGTCTCATGGTACAAAATATTTGATTAATGTCTCATGATATTCATGATCTAAATAGGATCTCATGACACACATGATCAGAAAAATGACTTCTGATTTGTGTGATTTAATGGATGATTTATGAAGTGGTGTCACAGAGGATCCTTGAGGAGTCTCATGAAAATGTGGTTGACATATAATTGAATAAATAAGGTAATAAAAAACACAAGAGTGTGAATAAACTCATAATATATTTTTATTATAGTTTTATAGATGATTAATACACTCACATTATATAGATAAATGAGTGAGCTTTCAAATTGTGAATGGTTGTAAACTTGGAGGGACAATGAGTCTTCTCCAAACTAGTTTAAAGTTAGTTAGATTTTTTGGATTCTATTCATTAGAACATTGCCTTTCTATTATTGTTATACATATCCCAGTGATGGTGAAATATGTATAATTTATGTTTCATATTCTTCTTTTAATTTTAATTAATATTTTGTAATGAAACATGTATAGAATATAGTTTTGTCTAATGAAAATATATGATTCAGAGATATATATTTTAATATATAATACCCTAATTAAACCCCATATAAATGTATTTAACCTTTCAGGATAAATATATTTTAATTTTACCTAATAAATTTCAATAAATATATCATATATTTTAATTAAAACTGTACAATCAACAATCATTATAATTCATAAGAGAAAAATGAATGATATACCTTGCATGATAGTAGTCCCCCATAAACTCATGTGAAGTTATCATTGTTTAAAATGAATGAAAAAAGGTATAAGTGATATTATTATTTCATAATAATAATAATATTTTTAATATTATATAAATGTGTTAAATCTATAATTATACCCCTCCATCAATGGTGGTGATACAAAATGTATTACATTGGTTCCTTTTGCAGTAGTCTGCTGAACACACAGTCTATAGATTCAAAT
Source organism: Viscum album (assembly GCA_963277665.1). Taxonomy (NCBI): domain Eukaryota; kingdom Viridiplantae; phylum Streptophyta; class Magnoliopsida; order Santalales; family Viscaceae; genus Viscum; species Viscum album. The sequence goes on along the minus strand of OY728165.1, from coordinate 665,277,521 downwards.
CTCATTTCATAGATGTTGATATTTATATATATAATTAATATATAATAATAACATCAATGTATATGTATGACAATGAGGAGATTATATAATCATGGTTTAATATATTTTTTTATATAGAAAGAAGAATAAGAAGAAAAATAAAAAAACCATATTAAGAATGTCACATGTTCTTTAGAAAACTTCACTTTTCACACTAAAAGCCATACGAGGATGGAATTATGATAAAAAATTAGTATATGATGTTTTAGGGGATTAAATATGTTATTTGGTAGGTATTTTCCTAAAATATTTCTTCTTATGTGTGATTATAGGAGGAAAGGGGGTAGGATTTTATAATCGGGGGAGAGGACACACATGATTTTTTTGAAAAGAATCAATGACACCCACATTTTATATCATGAAACAATCATAAAAAATTTGTCATTATCAAATAATCTATTTTAAATATATTATATATATCCATAGAATTGTTGTCAAATAAGTATTTAGGTCATTTTCACCGTTAACATTTTAGTTCTTCCTCCACAAATCTGTTATTAAATAAACCGTGGTAATTATTTTTTACTTCCTATATTATTAATAATGATTAAAATTTAGTTTGAAATTATATAGAAATATTAATTAATCTGATTTAACATATTGAATAAATCATTACATATTCAATTAATCTAATTTTTAGAATCCAATTTAATAGTATACTAGTAGATGTGATGAAAATGAGGGTTTGGAAGTGAAAATTCTCATAATTATAGCATATTTTAATATGGAATTTTTATATGTAATTAATTAAAACTAAATAAATTCGTTCCATTTTAATAAATATGAACTAAAATTATATGAAACAAAATTTACAGTGTAATTTGTCTATGTAAATAAATCATTATTATTTTTATTATTCGTCCAAAAATAAAACCTTTAGAAAAATTCCAAAAAATAATCATTGGATAATTTTGAGAAGATAATTTATGAAATGAATCTCATAGTATCATGTAATTTTTTAAATGTGGTATAAATTTATTTAAAATCATGTGTGGAAATTGTTTCTAAACCATGTTTTAGAAAATTATTCTTTTTCAGAAAATAAACTTTTTTCATTTAAATAACTCTAATTTTATTTCTAATGAAATGAAAATTATAATTTTATAATATATGGATTAATATTAATAACCTCCAATTTTATATCTGTGATAATATGATATACAATATTATTGATCAGTTAGTATTAGGGTATTCTGTTTTATAAGCTATAAAAGTGATTACTTTTAGGGAAATAAATTACCTCGGTTGTTTATGACTAGTGTTGAATTTCATATATGATGTTGAATAAAATGGTATTATTTTACAATATAAATTTGTTACATTATTTCTTTCATTAACTAAATTTCTTTTTATAATTTTATCTTTCACACATAAATTATGGGTTTAATATATAAAAATTACTTTGATGAAAACCAACATCATAAATAGGTTTTCAAATGATTATATTAATAAGAGTTAAAGAGAAGTAAAAATGACATAATCAATAAAATGAAAAATAATTATTAGTATCATTACATTGTTGTCTTGTTAATATATGTACGTGGAATAAAGTCATAAATAAATAGAGATAATTATAGAGGTCATTGGTAACAGGAATGTGCATGGTGAATTGAATTATACGGACCTAAAAACCATAAATTAGTGATGATTTTAAATAGTATTTGATTTATCACATAGGAATGTTATAATATTCTTTTTATAGATCCTTTCCCAAATTTTTTAGAATTTTTTAAATATCCAATAATATAATGAAATATACCAACACTATATATATCGATTTTATAAGCACAATTTTACTCTTGTAGTTGTGATTCAATCAATTTAAAAATCTTCTCATACTCTATGAAATGAATTTCCATTTTTTGTGAATGATGAAATAAAGATAACTCTTATAATATAATAAAATATATATTAGTGGTAAATTTTTGTATATGTATCTATATATATTCCACAACAATTATGGTTAAAACATGTTATCCAATATAACACAATAATCTGTAATGTTTTGAAGTAACACCACTAATTCAACATTAATATTTTATCATCAAATAATTTAAATAAAATATGCAATTTTATAAAGGAAATCCCTTTTTCTAGTTGTAAGAGTTAAACCCTTATCGTCGTTAAGTTTATATTTGGATGTATTCAACCATGGTGGAATTTATGGGTTATCCCCTTATATACAGGAAGACCATTTTATAAAAATAAACTATTATAATTTCTATGAAATTAAAAAATATTATTAAGCCATATTTATCTCAATATCATATATAGGATAAGAACAATAGGATACTGATTTCATTAAGGTTATTCTATAAAATTTTATGAGTATTATTTTTCAAATAACATTTTTTCTAAAACATATAATATAAAAATTCATTATATTCCCATAACTATTTTCCAAATTATATCATTACACATATTATATTTCCACCAAAAAATTTAAAAATGTGTTGTTTAATAATTTTATCTATTGATAATCCATAATAACATAAACTCAATATAGAATCCATAAAACTTAATATAATGATGAAATATATATTTTCTAAACATTAACATAATTAATCAATGATTCATAATTCTTATTTACAAAATTCAATTGGAAAAAACATCTAAAATTTCATTCTTGAATTCCAATTCTTAAATACTTCATATGTTGTATTTTAAAATACGTCCAAACTTATTTTAGGAGATAACAATTAAAATAGGGTATTGAATCTAATAAGGCCAATGATACCCATATTTATGAAATAAACTATAAATGGATCCCTATAATGCTACTTTTTTCCTTCAATCATACTCATTATTTATCATCGAAAACATAGTTCATTAAGCCCAATTTTTACCAACATATAAAATTTTACCCTTTCATTATGATAATAATATTTTGTGTCTCTTTAGACCTTTATTTAATGAAATAAATATAGACTTATTTTCCCTATGGTCTCTATCACTTATGTTTTTAGAAAAATATAACAATCTCTTATTTAGGGGGTCCAAGAGTTGGTTATGGTATAACATGTCAATAATATTTTAGGAAAACTAGTTAATAAATATAATAATACATTTAACACCTATTATCATTCCATTGTATTTCACATAACCACCATATTTTACAAAATATTTAATGTTTCCATGATTCTTTTGGGTTTAATACATTGAATGGAATAAAAAATAATTGTGTGAGAAACAATAATCATTTTCGTAAAAAGAAATAATAATTTATAATATGTCAAAATAATGATGAATTATTTTAAATATAATACACCATTTGATGTATCTAGGTCATTTATTTTCATCATTTACTAAAATACATCTTAATTTTTTAGAATAAAAAATTGAATTCTGCTAAAAATATCCTCCAGGAGTATCGAACATGGTATGAAGTAATGTAATTTTCATAAACCAAACAACAATAATGTATATCCAAATAATCCCTTTTACATTGATATTACAACTAGTTTTTTATATTCTAGAATAACATCCACCTGTAGAATTCATAAATTGATGTACTTCCATGGAATTTGACATAATATCTACCTTATAATGAGATTAATATGTTATTATAAACTTAACATAAATTATTGTTAAATAGTTATGTTATCTAATATTTTTTAACATTTAAATAATTTCAATGTTTTTTGGTAATCATAATCTAATACCAACTATAATAAGGCTGATTCTAATAAATCTATGTAGGTTTTTTACTTGGCATAAAATACAAGATTCATATCTTAATTGACAAAATAGTTTACTAGTCTTAGAAAAAAAATATACATTATTCCAATATTATAATTATCCAAATAATTAATTTTATTATATATTTATTATTTAGTATATGATATCATTTTATATCACTAATAATACACTTTATTGTTTTTTGAAGGAAAAATAAGGGTGATCTTAAATGATTAATAAGGGTTATGTAAAGAGGAAGTAATCATGAATTAATTAGAATATTAATATAATGGTAAATAATTGAACATATATTTCATTTATATAATTTTAATATAATATTAAATATCTAAAAAAGTGAATTTAATCAATAACATGATAATCATAACGAGATATAGAATAATAAATATGGATGAAAAATAACTGAATGCAGATTTCATTTATCAATAAAAATAGAATTAATCCATTGAGAGATAATATTATTAAAAAAAATCATTGATAATAATAACTGAATTATAAATGATGGAAATGTTTAATTCTTACTTGTCATGATCTCAAACATAATGATATCTCTAAAATAAAGACCTTTCTCATGATAGATTAAAACTGTTGTGTAGGTATACACAAAAAAACCATATAACTCTGCCTTTAGAATTGATTTATATACTGAGACAACTGATGCATCGAGCAAATATCTATAACCATGACCCACCAATTTTTTCATGTCTAAATAATTTATTATATATTGAATAATAAATTTAATTCATTAATAATATTCCATATAAAAATATCAATATTGTGTAAATAATAAAGATAAATTGATATTTCCCCATACAATCATATAAAAGTAATTGTAAAAAAACATATGTAGAAATGAAATACATATTTATATATTATTATATCTATGATAAATAATATTGATATTTAGGAACAACTAAATTTAAATTGTTCACAGTAAAGTGGATATTCCCATGGGATTTTAATGTCTAAAAAATCAATCAATAATGTAAATTTTAAACCATTATTTGATCAAAACAATATTGAACCATCCATTTAATGAATAAATATCGTATTAATATAAAATATATTAATCAGAGCATGTGTAAAATTAATAGTATATTTCATTGTTGTAAGTAAATACCATAAAAAACATTAATAAATCACGTGGAAAATATCCTTTTAAGTTTGAGATGATGTTTTTAAAACAATATTTTTCCTTAATATTATGGAAAAAATTATTTTAAAAATAAACCTATAAACATGTAAAGTAATATTTAGTGAAATCAGATTTCTTTATGGTATGAAATTATGCACATTGAATATAAGTTGAGAATAATCCTTCTTTTCACACTATTTTAAAAGCGCAAAAAAATCGTTAATCTAAAAGAAAAAAAAAATTATTTTAAAAAAAATTAAAAAATCAAAATAATATAAATTTATATAATAAATCATTTTTATAATGATAAAATATTTTTGAAAAATTTTTACTAAAACACAGATTTAGAGGGAAAATGATTTTCAACTGAAGTGATAAATGAAGTTAGATTTTAATAAAATCCTCTTATCAATCATTTATAGTAATAAAGAGTGAGACCAAATTATTGTATTAAATGAAAAAAATTTAAAACTATTTATAATATAATGTAAGGATTTTATTATGTAATTTTTAAATAATTTCGTTCAATCGAAATTCTTGTTTAAATAATCATGATTAATATGAGATTGTGTAATAATCACTGAAAAAGTGCATAACATTGATGTTATAATTAATCAATAAGTAAATTATGTGAAAAAATTTAAATTCTTGTAAATTGTTTAAAAAATCCTAATATTCAATAGTATTTACATTAATAATCATATAATGTCAATGAATATAATGTAATATATTCTAATGATACAAAATTGAGATGCGGGATATGATTTCCCTCCGTGCAGTAGGCGCGACTTTGTCGGTCCACCACCACCGCAGCTCGCCCTTGCTACGGCCTTCAGCTCCACAGTATGGCGCGGCGACACTCTGCCTCTTCATCCACCGTGGCCCTCATGGCTGTGGTTCCTTTTTCATCTGCCTCGGTCCTCCTGGCCATAGCTATTCTCTAGCACGGTGCGACAACACCATGCCCTTTCGGCTCCGCCTCTAACATCATCAAATGGAAGAAACAATGGGGAGGGTCAGGCCGTGTGTGTGCTTTACGAACCCTCCTCATCATAAGATATAATTTGGTTTTCCTATCCATAATTTTTTACAATGAAGAACGAAGTTGTAAAATCATATTTAAAATTAATACAAAATTCCCCTACCTCGAAAACGGATATTTCTTGACAGTGTCGCGGGAAGACGATGTCGTTCCGTTGATGTCGGAAGAGGAAGAGAGGTACACGTCGTCGGTGGATGGGTGTTCGGAGATGATGAAGTCGATGACGATGTCAGTGTTCTTTGCGGGAGTCACTTCACTTTCAGTGCCTTGGTTGAAGAAGGAAGAAGACGATGATGATTATCGGTGGAAGAAGCATTCTTCACGTTCATCACGTTCTTCGTGGAGAGGATGAAGTACTACAAGGGTTTTCCAGGATCCACCAAAAGAATGCTCAACCAAAACAATAGAGGAAGTGTCTAATACTTTTATGGATCCCCAACACATAAGTTTCACTTTAATAGATGAGGTAAATCATTTAATTAAATAGGGTGCAAAGGATTAAATAATATTTGAATTAAATTGAATTAATTCTCTTCATTAATGGTTGAGAGTTGGAATGAATTAAACCATGGATGTTTAAAGTTTTCACCCCTTATGGATAGATACAATGGTTAAATATCATATGGGTCCCACCATAAATATCCTCCCAAGGGAGGTTAGGGTGCGGTGGGACCCATCAATAAACTCCGCTGGAAGGTTTTAACCACCAATCAAATAAAAAAAATGTGTCACACATGTTTTTATTTTATATATTTAGAAACCCCCAAAATTAATTTCCACTCTCGATGAAATGAAACAGCAGTAAATGTCTCCATAAGCCAATATTGGCGATGCGAGTTCATCAGTATCCTCATATTTCAATTCTGAGCACCGTTTCAAAAGATGTAAAATCTCACACATACGTTTACTAAACATACCCGAACTAAACTTCATAAATTGATTTCGGGCACACTGGGACATGGAATCAGGCGTCCTCCGAAACTGAGGACTTGTAAAATTCCCATGTATTTATAAAAAAAATTTCCATGAGATTTCTGGGTCATTACATAATGTCTTAGTCTCATCCGGCTATAGTGTCGGCTACCGTTCTCCTGCCCCACCGATGTTTGTTGACGTCCTCCTCCATCATGAATAATACCACAATTAGTCCCATGCATTGCGTAGAGGTCGGTCCATGTCCCCCCCCCCACACTCCATGTTAAAGAGGTATCAAGTTGAAATAATTTCTTCTTGATTTATGACAATTGTCATGAATGGGAAAGGGGAAAAAATCAAAAAATCACCCTACCTCGAAGGTTTGTTGATGTTGGCACTAGAAAGAAATCAAAGATGTCAATGTTTGTTTCTTCTGCCACGCACCTCTTATACCAATCTCGTTCGTTGCAACGATAGATTATCATCCTTCGATAGAGGATGTTCATTATAGGGGAGAATTCCTCCAAGATCTCCTCTTCTTCTTCCCCAACCAAATCATCCCAAAATAAAGAGGTGTCAAATTAATTAAAACTGCATCGATTAATTATGATGGCATGTTGGCATAAGTAATATGCTAAATTAATTGACTCACTTATATTAAAAAAGTTTTCATAATTTATGATTGAGGGTGTCCATGGGTTAACTCTTCGTTAATGATGGAGTTTAAGCAGTTTCTCCCATTAAGAGGGTTCGGGTGGTCCCCTCTACTTGAAATTAAAAATTGGAGTTGTAGGCTCGGTGGTTCAAACATCTATAACATACATGAGGGAGGTTTTAGATCATGTGGTCTCCACCTTTATAACATCCACATGGGAGGTTTAAACAAAAAAATGTTAAAAATTTTATTTTATTTTTTTCTTTCACGAAAAACACTAAAACTAACCTTCACCCTCAACCATATGTCGTTGAGGAGAAAGTGTCCTTAAGTGAATATAGGCATTGAGAGTTCAACAATGACCTCATATATCAAATTCGAGTACCTTTTCAAAAGTTAAAAAAACACATGAAAATTAACTGAACCTACCTGAAAAAATGTTCGTAAATTCATTCTGGGCACACCGGGCCTCAGAATCATGCGCCGTCTATATTCACAGACCCGTAAAATTTCCATATAATTTAAAAAAATTACATGGATATTTTTGATCTTTACAATAAAATTGTAAAAAATAAAATACAGTTAAAAAATATTTATGGAATTACTAATTAATGAATCTATTTTTATTATTCAGTATGTTAATATCAATTACAGAATCATTTTAGAAATAAAGTAAGAGATTTTACACAAACCTCATTTATTCCATCAGGTTATTAATTCTCAATTTTTACGCTAATGAAACTATATTTTTTATGTAAATATTTTAAATTCTATGTATGTGTTCCCAAATAATGAATCAATATCCATTCATCTTTCTTTTTTTTGGATATACATGTTTTTAAAAGGTACCCTCCTCAATTATTCCCAACAAGCAATCCATATTAATGCGAAAATCCCAAATTATTACACATTTTCAAGGGTTCTCCAAAAAAAAATTAATGGAAAATTTATTTTTATAAAATCAAAAAAAAATTCATGAAAATATATAATGTTTTAATTGTGGATTTATAGAAACAATTATTTATTTTCCACAATAATGACTCACTTAAGATATCCCTTAAACTAATCTAAAATGACTTATCTCTAATGTTTCAAAAACACTATTTTAACTTCATTTTTATGTAATTTAACATGATATATTACTATTTTACTCCATTAATTTTCTTTTATGATTTAATTCTAATTTCTTATGGAATAATTTTTGATACTTCCATTTATAACGCTTTTGACATTATTATGATACCCAATTATTTCCATGGGTAAACATTATGTTTATGTTTGATTACTTATGTATAATTTTTTATGTGGGTATAATATTTCTAAATGTGTTAGGATGGGTGTTACCATATTTCACTATAAAAATTTGTGTAATGATTAGTCAAATGAGAGGTTATGTGCAATTGTCATGGATATAGCCTTGAATACTGTTCTTCTATGTGCAAAAAGTTTTTCACTCTTGATCCTCTATATGGAATGAGACTTGAATCATGATAATGTAATGTTTTATATTGATACAATATTACTATGAATACATAATTATATGAAACCATGTTTTGATTCATTATCTGTAGCAATATTCTATGCCACATTATATCATTAGGTTATTCTATATAACACATGTGTTAATCATTATTTTCATGTTTATTCCCTTACTGGGTCATTTATCTCATCCCTAATTTCATTTTATCCCTAGGTTTCCAATGAATAGTTAAGGGATCAATGTAATTTATGAGATCATAATGAATAATAAATAATGAAATATACTAATAAGTACTATGTTTTTAATTTAATGAATCTAGTATTCCAAGGAAATAGATTTTATGATCCTTGGATTGTAATTTTATGTTTAATCATGATTAAAATCATGTCATGAAATGTTGTAAATAATAGGGTCACAATAGTTGGTCTTAGAGGTATGATTAGTTATTTTTTGGAGAATATGAATTGATAACATTAGTAAGAACCCTAGGTATAAGACTACGTGTGGGAAGAAATACCCAAATCATGGTCAGTATTGAATAAGTTTTTTATCAATAAAATGCATCCCTTTCTGAATTAATCAATTGAATGTGGTTCTAGAAAAGATGTACCTTAGAGTGAAAACATCATTTATGTTTTCTGATCCAAATTTGGTGTAACCAAATACATGACAATGGGCCTTACTACGCACCTAATTTAACACACCCTTGGGATATTCTTTTGTATATTCATAAGCTCATTATAAACCATTATAAAGGGAACAATGAATGTTAACATAAAAATATATGTTAGGAAAATAATTTTGTATAACCTAGATTGAATCCTGAGGACTCAAAATTAATAATGTATTTTTCTTTTACAATTTAAAACCTTTATGATTTAAAGTTTTCTTTTATTATGATATGAATTCATGCCCCAAAATATCACATTATTTTCCATAGGTTTCAGTAATAAATATATTAACATGTATCAACAAATAATATGATTTGTTATGTGATGATTTCCTTAACGAAATTCTAGATATTATGGGAATGGGTGCTCAAAACATCTGGAAAACTATCACTCAACTGGATCATGTTATCAATAATAACATAAATCATGTGGAACACCATATTTCTCTAATGAAAGAGCATGTTGTCGTTGAATCCTTCATGAAACTATGGAGTCCCATTATTATTGTATATTATTATCCCATCCTCAATGAAAAAAGGATAAATCATTTAATAGTATATTCACTATACACTAATGCTCTTTAGATGAAATTTTTTTGGTGGCGATATATTGCAATGATGGGGATGATAATTAATTGTGGACACTGATAAAAATATGAAGTCAAAAAGGGAAACTGATTCCTTGTATTTGGATGAATTCAAGAATTTTTTTTAATAAATATTTTCCCCAAACACACCGTCTCAAAAATGAAATGGAGTCCCTTAGACATAAACAGATGAAAGATGAGTATATTGGGGGTGTAAGAAGAAATGATTCCAAGGATTGTAAGATACACCTATAGATTTATCATGAATACTGAAAGGACGGTAGACCTATTCATTAGAATACTAATGCTTAATATATGAAAATAATTTGGCATTAAATAATTTAATATATAGATAATAATGTCTTATATGTTCTCATGGTTGAAATGGAAATCAGAGAATCTCATTGGTCCCATAGACCATGTGATGAAAAGAGGAAAATATTTTTTAATATGGTTCTATCCACAACTATAACCCCAGATAAAAGAATGGAGAATATCCCACAAGTGTAAATTGTGTAGAGAAGCATCTTGTGAACTGTCTAAATGGAATAATGAAATGTGGAAAATTGTGGAGAAATGGGGCATCTATTTAATTACTAATAATGGGATAAAATGAATTATAACAATGTGTAATAAGAAATAAAGGTTCAGGTCATCCCACAACATGTTGTGTAGTGTTTCAAATACATGGAACATGGGATGTTTTCACAGTAATTCCATAAGTCCATGGTTATAGGAGGATATCTATCATAGCATCTAGGGCAATAAGGAAGAGCATATTCTATCACTACTGCAGAATTGGATCGAAAAAACTACGTGGTGACATGTAAAATTATTATTCACTCAACAATAGATAATTAGTTATTTGATTCTGTTTCTATAAATTATTTAATATCTAACAATATCTATGGAACAATTTAATCTCCTCCTAAAAATTTGGATTTTGAGTTATCTATGATACAACAAAATGGGGAAATTATTTATTCAAAAGTATATAACTCCACCCTGATTGATGTGTGTGGAATTAATCCATACTAATATTTTCATACTTACTTTTGATGATTTATAAGCAATAATAGGCATGAATGGGCTATCGTTATATTAATCAAATATAAAATGTAGTGAAATAGAGACCACTTTTCACATCCTAAAGAATTCTCAAATTCATTACATGTGTGAGGATGGAGAAGAATATCCTTATGAATAATCATCTAATGTGTGTATATTACTACGTTATGAGAAAAAATATCATTCTAAAATGTTAGAGACAAAATAGATAATAATTCTTGAATATATTCTCATCATGTTGGGTTACATTTATGTAATCCCCAATGGGTTTCTTAATATTCCTCCAGAACAATAGGTTGAGTTCTGAATTGAACTTCATCTAATTAACCATGTGTGACGTACGTGGAAATAGAATTACTTTTGGGTATACCGTAATACATGAAAAAAAAGATTCATGAAGAACATATTAGTTTAGTGTCTTTGGAAACATGGAACATATTCTTTTAACTTGGTGAAATATCTTCAACCTCCTCCATAAGGATCCACTGTTTAGTTTTCCTACCTAAAACATTTCTTTACATATTGGGGAAAAGAAAACATAAAAAGGTTGAGCATAAATGATCAGTAAGTGTAAACATGAAGAACATCGTACAAAACATAAACATACAAATGTAAAAAATGAACATAAATTTTCAATATCAAAATCATGGTTCTTAAAATATATCATGGTAGTACTTAAGGCATAGATCATAAAAAAAATTAACCCAGATAAAATAGAATTGGCATAAAACATCGAATTGTGGAACAATTATTAAAATATAATATTATTTTTATTGTTGCCAAAAAAAATGGTACAAAGACCATCATAGTGTAAAAAGACTATTAATGAATTGGGTTTACATGACATTCTATACATTTATATCTGAACCAAATTTACTTTCAATTCCAACCCTATATTACTGAACCGTATTTAAATTCCCTTCTAGTAATTTCTATCTCATGAGATATAAATAGTTAGCAAATTAATTGCAGGGAGAGATATGTCCCAAAATATCGTATTTATATTATTCTTACATGTGCCACAAAAATGTGAATCATTCATCATATCATATCCCAACAAAAAATGTGTTTTTCAAAAATCATTCTATTGTAATACATATAAAATAAAAAGAATTCATAAAAACAATTTCATCATAAAAAATCATACCAAATTAATATTCTTTATTAAAATATAACCTTATTTAAGAGAATCAGGATAGATAGATAATAATTTTTTATAAAACACTTAATCTTAATTCTAAAGGAAAACATTCATTCTTATTGAAAAAGATATTATTTTCGCAAAATTCCTTTCTATTTTAATAGAATATAATTTATTTGAAAATAAACCTGAAATATTGTGTGGTATGGTTCATTTAAATAAGACATAATGATTATTAAAAAATGTGTTAGTGGTGTATATGATAATAAAACATTATATTCATACTTTTTCTGAGAAAGTAAAAAATCACCCTACATGATAAAAAAATGAAAAGATACCATAAAAAACATGTAGTAAAAGTTAAAAATGACTAAAATGGACATTAAAAATACATATAATAATAATAATCATTTTATAAAATCATTTTTAGAAATTTCACGACCCCCTCCCACCAAAGATGCCACGCCTGAGCTGCCAATGGTGAAAAGGAGATAGTGACCCCCGAGTCCCATCTCTAGTAGGCCCCGAGTTGGCGACTAGCACCAAGGGTATGAGTTTTCACAAATATGGGAGGCGTTACAATTTTTATTTTTAATGATCAGGAAATAGGAAAAGTCAACCACCAAAAAGGGAAAAAACAAGTGTATAGAAATCAACCCAACCCAAACCCACATGCATGTTTAAATTTTTTTTAACAAGGTAAAACTAAAAGAAAAGCTCAAAGTACAATACCAAAACGGAAACAAGTATAAAAAATGGCAGCAACTCCAACTGTCCGACAAGTAGGATCCCGCACAGCCTTGGTTGTCCTCCTGGAAACCTGAATGTAAACGTACGGTGAGCATACAAGTATACTCAATAGGGAAACTTAATGCTCTCGTGCACAAGTGGGGAGACATCCTAATGTCCCGTGAGAACAAAAGAAGAAACCTAGTAAGTAATTCTATCCACTGAACCTCACCAGCCAGACTCACCAAAAACACAATCACAACAGGTAGTAGTAGTATATAAGAAAAAGAGTATTGGGTACCCCAGATCATTTCCAATTAGATAGCTGCTCTTCCTAATGTTGAACGTCCTGACACTGCCACAATCTCCCCGCCCGCACACACCTGGGCCTCACAACCACGTATCCTGCCTACACACACCTGATCCTCACAACGACGTATCCCACCCACACACACCTAGGCCTCACAACGATGTATCCCTCATGCACACACCTAGGCCTCACAACGACATATCCCGCCCGCACACACCTGGGCCTCACAACCACATATCCCGCCCGCACAGTCTAGGGCCTCATCCCGAAGATTCTTGGGAAACAGTAGAACATGCCCGAAGAGTCTTGGGCTTAACCACCCTAATCAAAACCTACCCGAAGAGTCTTAGGTGTAAGGTCGCCTAATGACATCACATCCTAGGGGAGAAGGAGCAGGAATGAGCTAGTAACTAATGGGAAAACACCATCTCCCATAAAATGGGAGTGTTCGGCACTACGTGCTCAACATGGGTGTGGTGCTATAAAACAAAAAAAAATACAGATATATATATATACCAAACACATAGTCCAACCTATGGCTTCTAAACAGAGAATCTGAGTGTGTTCCTCAGCACTGCTACCACGAAGCATTCATACCACAACAACCCCCACCCCATATAGGTTTTCACATTTCAGAAGAAATAGTTTATTAGTTTCTTAACTACTGGGAAACTTTCCACAACCAACCACATCAATTGTTCGTAAAACATATCCCTGCCATCCACAAATCAAGTTAGGAAAACTCAAGCAACACAGCCAAGTACTTCATATTAACCAACGAACCCCATTGATTATTAATCCCGTTTCATTACCATGACCCACCATTCATTAAATCTTCCGCTTTTATTTATTATTTACAACCCATAGTTCATTCACCTTCAAGCCCATCCCTGTATCCCCGCTGCCGACCACCATAACCACAATCACACCGAATCCCATACATCATCATCCCTTTAATACCATTTATTGTATCCCCGCTTCCCATCACCAACGTAGCACTTACACCAACCCACAACCAAGTCAACCACAGCCCCGCTGCTCACCCAATCCACAACATCCCACAAAACACCCCCATCACATGTCATGTAACTAATCCAACAACAACATGTTCATTATTCCATTTTGTTCAACCGGGGTGATCAAACAAGGGTTCTAGATTTTAAATATCCAACATTACCTGATTAACCAAATTCCACATTCCACAAGGTTTCCATCCATAACAAAATCCAGAAGGAGAGGGAAACATTTAATTGAGTAAGCAAAGGCCCCAGACGACCGTGATTTTCTGTAGGTAAAAGCTCATTCAATTCACTACATAATATCACAGGGTATATAGTAACAACAATCAAAACTTCCCATCCCCATTATATAATCCAGTTATTATATTTATTTAAAGGTTTAATTGTTTCTAGTGAAAACAAGAGGATACCCACCCTGCATGATGCACAAATTAGATAGACGAAGGTAATATCCCTACCTCAACAGGTTTCGATGTCCTTATACGAACAGGACCACCACGATCACATGGCTTCTCCCAGAATAACTGCACTGACCAAGGACATCACGACACCACCGCATCAACAACAAAACATACTCCCTCAACACAGAGATCACATTCCATAACATGGAAAGAAAACGGGAAAAGTATGATCGGAAAGAGAATACAAGAAAAGATGTTTAACATACCTTTTTAGAGTCATTTTTCAAAGAGCATCATTCCCATCAATTATCTACAGTCTCCTCAGTTGGAAACTATGGAGGGGAAGTCGAAGAAGAGGGAACAGAACATAATGTACGATGTTCTCCTTACCGACACGATCCCGCAGGCACTGATGGATCGACGCTCAGTGTCCGGATGAAGAAGTTAGAGGAGGAAGACTTCTCGATCATCCAAGAGCGCCACCATGCAAAGAAGAAGCCATCGGTCTGGAAATAATCCGTGACCCTTTTTTATATAGGAAACGAATAGGTAAAATAGTATTCTGAGTGTATTGATGAATACTCGATGTGACCGTACACCCATTACGCATTTTGACGGGTCAACACACGACACGTCACTCAGTTTCCATGCATTTAATGATAACACGAATTCTATTAATATGTGTGTTTTGTTGACCCGAGACATACCTCATAAAAAAAGTTTCCATCACTGGTCATAAAATGACCGTCTAAATTTCAGGGTTATGCTGTCGCTGAAGGTTCGTCATTCTGACACTGTATGAAGATGTTACGGTCGAATTAAAATTGTATAAACCAGAATAATAATAATAATATTATATTATTATTATTATTATATTTATACTATTTTATTTTTTTCCATATTATAATTGAGATTCACGTTGCACACCCCTGTTATTCCATGCGACTCCCCTATTTTATTATTCTATTACTATTATAGTATATAAAATCAACATTATATAAAATATATAATATATTAAATCATATTATATAAAAACGATTTATACATGGGATAGGGGGCATTCACGCCTCCCCCTCCCCATGTCATGCGCCTCCCCATTTTCCCTCCATTCATATCTCACAACATTATCCTCTCATTTTCATTTATTATGATAATAATATTATTATATGAATATTATTTATTTAAAGGGAAAAAAGAAAACCCCTTGCGCCTCCTATACATCAACATCATCACGCCCCATTTTATTTCATGCGCCTCATCCTTTAATTTATTATAATTTATTAAATAAAACCATTTTACTTTTAATTTTATTATTATATTTATTATACGGTCAATATTATTAATTTCATATTTCAATTTTTGGAGAACCTATACATAACCATTCCATGCAACTCAAAACCATTTCATTTAATTTAATTAAATGACAAATCAAATTAATATAACTTACATATTTGACCCCATTTTAATACATTTAATTTTATTAAACTCTCGCACATAGTTTTATGACATCATTGTTATCTATTGTTCTTTAATAATAATAAAATTTCATCAAATTATTTTATTAACTCACCGACATTATTTTTCTTAATAACATAAAGATTTATTCTTATCACATTGACCACATTAAACCACCCTATTGGATATATGAATCCGACCATGCCACGTCAATGTTGCGTAACATCCGTCAATTTAATTATATTAATTCTATTTATTTTTATCTCACACTGATTAAATGGAAACCACATTTATTAAATTAAAATCATTCAATTCAATATACCCAATATATCGAACTCACCTTTAATTTTATGAATGCACCACCATGCTTCCACTTGCATCTTCATTTAATTGTTTTCAATAAATAACATGACTCATTTAATCAATTTCTTATTATTAATAATATTAATAACACAACACCCATTATTATTATTCAAATTTATTTTCAACAATTACTCAATTAATAACAAACAGCATGTTTCATTTATCAATTTCTAATGGATTGCAGACATTCCCACTTTACATCATTAATAATAATAACACACATTAGATCATTTTATCCTTATTATTCTTTTTATTTTAATTAATCAAAAAACTTATGTCATCATCATTATAATTTAACATATTTTTATGTAATCATATGTATTAAAATTATCATTATAACACGCGTCGTTTTGACCACGTCGATTTCAACAAAGGAATGGACCGAAGGGGTCCGGTCCATTACACCAGATACCTCTCAAAACATTCTCATCCTCGAGAATTAAAAACCAATCCAGAAAAAAATAATGGATCCCAACAACCACTCCGCAAGGTACCTCTCAGGGATCTGGTCATAAGAAGAAACATTCGACAACCCTAATTATATGAGTTAGGAATTCCCTCTCCGGTGTCAGGATATTATCCACTTTAGGCGGCACTAACTCGCCTGCACGGGTTTAATCGCATCCGAATTAATTCATCTTGATTAAGGACTAGGCCTTACCACTTCCATATATTAGTATTTTCCAACTTACAATATCCCCAACACCGTACAACCCACACACTGCCCGGAAACATGGCTTGGGGAATTCCTTCTCCCATGTCGAGATATTATCCGCTTTAGGCAGCACTGACTCGCTTACATGGGTTTAATCACATCCACATTAATGCGTCATGATTAGGTATTAGGTCTTCCCCACCCCTCATGATAGGGCTCTTCACGTACATTTAAAGAAAATCGGGAAACAACATAGAATTAAAAACTCAAAAAAAACAATGTCTATGCCCAAAGAATGAGCAAAAGAGTGCCAACAATGGAGTGTAATTCTCCCAACAAAACATAAAAGAGATCATTCAAGAAAACCCAATCATATCTCTATCGATCCCTTGACCTTCTAGAGATGCTACCTCTGATGTATGCAACTATCCGTGCCTAGCTCCTCCGCCTCTCTGTTGACATCCACCTCCTCGATCACATCCTGATTGGGATCCTTGAGGAACTCCTTGTGGCTAGCCATCACCTGATCCATCTCCCCTCAGAGGGACTGGAGCCTATTCCTGCTGGACGGGTCTTATAGGTGACTGGTGCTGCTAGGGCGGGCACTGAACCTTTCCATCTCCACTGTACTGAGCTTGGGTCGGGCACCGACACTGAACGTGCCCGAAACCTCAACAAGAAAAACACTTCGGTCCTGGGCTCATGAAAAAGGGATGAGGACCCGAAGATCTGAACTGGAACTGCTGGGGCCTGCTCCCTACTGGCCGAAAACTGGAAGGTACTGTCGCAGGAGACCTGCTACTGACTACCTTCCCCTTCGACGAACATGGCTGGATCCCCTCACGTGGTGAACCTCCCTGCGAGTGCATCCTTTATACAACCTCTACCTTCTTCTGTACAGCCAAGTACGTCAGAAGGGTGAAGGGGGTGATAGTATACTGGAGCGATGGACAATGTGCCTCCTCCAAACATCTCGCCCGAGACTCCTCATCTGGAATGAAATCCGGAGCAAAGCGTAGGCGATCCTTGAACTTGATTCCCATCACCCGTACTGACATACTCCCCTGTTGAAGGGAGAGTAACTCCTACCGCTTCACTTCCTTGATCATGGAAGAAAGGAATTCCTCTCGGAATTACTTCTCAATGTCAGCCCATGGAACCTATGCCTCTATCCTCTCTCTAAGGTAGAGCGTCCACCACTTTCGCGCCGCACCTCTCAGCTGACTGACTGCTAGGGGAACCTAGTACTCCCTCGGAGCACGGATCAAGGTAAAAGAGATCCCTAGCTCTTCAAGCCAACCATGTCTCTATATCTGAAGTACTACCCTCGTACTTCTTGAGAGTCTGCCACTAAAAAGAATGGAGATTTTTCTGCCACTGGCTATCTTCCTCCTCTCAGTCAATCCTCAAATGATCGACCGCCTGAAACTACTGGTCCTCGGCCGTCTAAGCCACCCGGGGATGGCGTCCAGGTGCCATAGCTGTATGGTAAACAAGGATCGCCTATGCCCAAGTAGTAAGGAAAAACTCAAGGTTTTATTTTATCATTTTCATCAATTTCTTTCCCAGAACACCCAATTCAAGTAAAACACAATCATGATGATGCATGTATCTTCCCTAGGGTCTCTACCGTGCAATCAATGTAATATCACATGGTCGTTCAGTAGGCTCAGAGTCCTTGCATCAGATCATGGGGGCTCTAAAATCTCGTGTCCTATCTGGTCTTCCCTGGCCTATGTCATGCACCAAGATTAACTAACATTGTTGCACTACCATCCCATAAAATCCTCACTCTTCCTAACTCCAGACTCCATCCTATCTCTCAACCATCAGCTTTTATACCATTCTGTCATGATCCCCTCCAACCAAAGATGCCCCTCCTGAGCTGGAAATGGTAAGTGTGAGATAATGAACCCCGAGTCCCGCCTCCAGTAGGCCCCAGGTTGGAAACTAGCACCAAGGGTATGAGTTTTCACAAATATGGGAGCCATTACCCTTTTTATTTTTAAAGATCGGGAAATAGGAAAAGTCCACCACCAAAAAGGGAAAAAACAAGTGTATAGAAATAAACCCAAACCAAACCCACAGGCATTTTTAAACAAATTTTATAACAAGGTACAAGTACAAGAAATATCAATGTACAATACCAAATAGGAAACAAGTACAACAAACTACAGAAACTCCAACTGTCCGACTAGTAGGGTCCCGCACGGCCCTGGTAGTCCTCATGGAAACCTGAAAGTAAACGTAGGGTGAGCATACAAGTATAATCAGTAGGGAAAACTGAAGCTCTCGTGCACAAGTGGGGAGGCATCCTAATGTCCCGTGAGAACAACAGGAAAAACATATCAAGAAATTCTATCCACCCAACCTCACCAGCCACACTCACGAAAAACACAATCACAATAGGTAGTAGTAGAATATAAGAACAAAATTATTGGGTACCCCACCACATTTACCATTAGTTAGATGCTCTTCCTAACGGCGAACGTCCTGACGCTGCCACACTGTTCCCGCCCGCACACACCTGGGCCTCACAACCACGTATCCCGCCCGCACACACATGGGCCTCACAACCACGTATCCCGCCCGCACACACCCGGGCCTCACAACAGCGTATCCCGCCCGCACACACCTAGACCTCACATCCACATATCCCACCCGCACACACCTTGGCTTCACAACCACGTATCCATCTAGCACACACATGGGCCTCATCCCGAAGATTCTTGGGAAACTGTGCATCCTGCCTGAAGAGTCTTGGGCTGAACTACCCTAATTGAAACCTACCCGAATAGTCTTAGGTGTAAGGTCGCCTCAATCCATCATATCAAATCTTTAACTAATCCTCCAACATTATGAAATGAAAACATAAGAATGGGGTTAGCTAAAATACTCCATGAAGAAAAAATAAACATATAAACTTGATACATTGGGTTTTGTAAGAATAAAATGAGAAATGATAATTATGATAGAAATATCATTTTAAAAGACCATTGAATAAAAAATTTCTATCATTTTGAAATATAGGAGAATAAATAAATCCATATGATCCATGCTAAAATAGAGGGTAAATAATGAAACTAAATGAGATCTAAATTCCTTATCTATAGATGATTGAAGAGTAACATATTAAAGGATTGTGTAACAAACATAATGATAGATACACTTCATTATATATAATTTTTCATAAAATATTTCCCATAGTGGAAGAGGAATCTTTATATGTTATCCATTGTGACTCGAGCATCACTACATGTTTCCTATATTGGATAATGAATCATACCTAGTAGATGATTTTTGGATAAATAATCTAAAATTTTATCTCAAATATCTATAGAGAATTACATCACCACCCAATATATAATAGGGTTATATAGGATCCACTTGTCACATAAATATTAACCAAAAAATGTTTAAAATAAAAAAACAATTTTCCGTAAAATCGTTAAAACCAATCAAATGAACTATAATTAACATTACATTACATATGGTATAATACAAAGGACAACAAAAAAATAATCAAATGTGATAAAATTAAATCACCCATAATAGTAGCTTCATGAAATCTTTTATAGGGGTTATTATTAAACATAACAACTCTGAAAATAGATTCCATTTGTGATAAAGTGAAAAATATGCCAAATTCTAAAAGATTTTATGATAAAATGTATTCAAAATATTATTATGAAGACCAATTGAAATGATATATACATATATATATATATAAATTATAAAGGATGATTTTTCATGTATAAAAAATATGGTCGTGAATGGGAGATCTTTTTAATTTATATAAACACAAAAATTGATGGCAATTATTCAAATAATATTATAATTTTATTGAAATAAAAATAATTGATGGAAGGGGATATGGAATAAGAATTTTTTTTGTAAGTGATGAATATTTAAAAATCATATATAAAATCATATCACTAAACCTTGGGAATATTAAAGTTCAATCTAAAGAGAAACTACATAACTGAGTAAATGATATTTGATATAAAAAACTCTTATATGGATCATGGAATGATTGAATAAATGGAATATGAAATTGAGTTTACTAAATGATTTATATAATCTCATGAAATTTATTATTATTATATCACATTAAATAAATTGGGGAATGCACCAACAAGATGAAATCAAATATTATATATAATAAGAGAATGTAAAATGGAATTGAAAATTGAGTTAGAAGACCCTTATCATTGATCATATACTTCAGAATTTCACTTTAAACTAATATATGAAAAATATAAGGATCATAATAAATAATCTTTGAACATTATTGAGGACAAATATTATGATAAATTTTTAGTTATATTAATTATCTTAATGTTTGTTAATTATATTTTTCATATTTTCCTACATCATGTGTATAATGTTTTAACTACATCAATTAGTTTCATAAGATTCATATTGGTATCATTATTTTTCTAAATATCACTATTAAATTAGAATTAAAATTATCTATATTTATTAATTATTATTTTTTAAAATGTTCAAATTTTACATGATTGTTGTTAAATTTCTATCAATGATGAGGAAATTCGCAATATGCACTGTTGTGTGATTTTATTAACCAACATAATGTTTTCTCTTAATTATTACATTAAATTTTGATGAATCACTTCCAAAACCAATATAAATAATTATTAAAATATTTATATCATATTATATTATTATATTTATCCTATTCGTATATGATTTCAATTTTTTTAATAGGTAAATTATATATTCAAACAAACTCAATAAATAATTTACCATGATCAAAATGATGATGGGTTGGTGATTTTTTTGAAATATATTTATTCCAATAACATTTTGACTTAATTTATAATTTATTATTTGGAAAATAAAAATTTTAATGAATTATCATAATATGATTTTGGTACAAAATATATACAATGTATAAATAAATTTTGTTCTTCTACTTAGTGTTTTTTTAGATCAATATCATTTTAAAGAATTTTTCTCATTCATATAATAAATATTTAATTAAATATGTTTTAACATAAAATTATTTGAATCAATAAAATCTTATTTATCATTTGAATATATTGATTGAACCATCAATATAAGGTGGAATTAAAAAACCCAATTCATTAATCCACAGAGGAGGCAGATCACACATGCACAAGAATAATGATTTCATTTTAACAAAATGAGATAAAGAAGAAATGTGGATATTTTTTCATGACTCATACATATTTAATATATACTATAAAATTGATTTAAATTAACCATTCAATCCATCCATGTTTTGTAGAAAAATATATTATCAAACATTTAATCATGGAGTCGTTAGTCCACATGTATAAGTGTTTAATGATTTCATTTTTCTAATTGGAAATAACAATGTTTGATAATTATTGTACCATTATTATAAAATTCTATAACTATAATAGTGATAATGATGGTTTTATTTCAAGACATTATGTTAAAATTGATGAAGAATATGTCCATTTTCGAAATTGAAAAGAAAAAGGATCGGTTAAAAATTTATCCCTCATTGCTTGGATTATCTCCTTTTAATGGAATTAAAATATTTATGGAATGTCATTTGATAGGAATGGATACTAATTTAAAAGGATATTATTGTTTTAGACATGATTGGGAATAATTTAGGTTTATCATTGTTTTTTTAGGGTAAGTGAAGAGAGTAGATCCCAGATTATATGTTGAAAAGCATGAATTTTTTGTAAAGACATATAACATTTTAGAAACAAAAAATCACTATCATGTTATTTGGATAAAAAATTTATAAATATTTAGTGGTGAATTGTTAAGGTCAATTAAGGCCTTATATAAACATTCCAGTATTTTTTATATTTTTTTTATGGTCAATTAATCTTATTTTTTTTTACTTTTTCTATTTTTTCAGATACCATATAAACATGTTTCTACATAAATATCATTTCATTTATGAATCAAAAAATATATATGTGTTCTAATTTATAAATATTGATTCCAAATATTAAATCCATTAAATGTGATTCAATTTTTAATAGTGAGAAAATTATTTTTTAATCAATATCTATGTAATATATTATAATAAATTTCTGAACATAAATGTTATTTCAAATGAAATCATAATTATTTCTTGAAAAATATTTTATAAATTTTGAAATCATTTATAAACATAATATTTCATTAAAATGAATTCTATTTACATGAGGTAAATCTCACAATATCATCTATATCTAATGATTCAATGATTAATCTTGAGAAGTGGGTAATTTTTTAAAATTCACATCCAATAATTTATAATTTTTTTATAATGAAAAATATTTCCTTGAATGAAAATTACATTTTTTTCGTTATATGTTATTATTCATTTTATTATAACTTACTAATTGTCTATTTTTATTACGTTATTCATTAAAATATATATTATACATGGAGAAAAATATATAAATAAATATTTTTTGAATATTTATTTTCATTAGATGAATTGATATTTTATGTAGACATTAATTTTTTTTATGTGTATATATATAGGTATATATTTATATATATATAATAATTAAATTTAAATTACTTATACCTCCCAATGAAAATGATACCTTACTAAATTATATTTTAATTATGTTTAATTTTTATGTGTAGATAAATTTATTGAAAATATAATTTATTTACATATGTATAAAATTATAATACTCAACTAATTAAATTATACCCCCTTAAAATGATATTTTCATTCGAAATTTTAGAAAACTGAAGAAAAATTGTCTGGGTGTACTTTTCTCTCATCATATCCTCAATATTCTGTGTGTACTCCTACACAATTTGATTTTTCCACAAAATGTTGATAATCTAGGGGTTGTTATTTCCTATAACCTTGTCTCTTAAATCTAATATTTTTATATCTTAGTCCTCATATGAGAGATAATGTTCTAGTTGAACGACATATGATCAGAGTACATATGATGTAATTATTTAATAAATTCTTATATGTTGCACATGGAATGCATATTTCACTTTAGAGAGGAGTTGGTGGAGTTTTATGATATATGATATATCCTTAAAAAATATAGGATGTCAAATGGACTAATGTATCTATGGATCAATTTTCATATAATCATAATTATCATAATGAACATCCACAATGATATTTAAAGAAACACCTATTCAACATATTCAATCTATATATCACATCAAAGATTATCTTCTTAAACCATATATCAATATTTTGACGCATTTAGATACAATATAATCATATGAACCATATCTAATGTTTTTTGGACATGTTGAAGTCCAATAACCATCCACTATCAAAAATATAAACAGAAATTTAGAGTGTTATATATTATCTTATAAATAGGATCATATAGTTCTATTTGAATGTAATAATAGAAACTATTTCTATATAAAAAATCTACAATGGGGAGTTTTCATCCCAACATACAACGAAGTTAATTATAGTGGATATCATCATTTACTATATATTTTGAATTGACTATTTAGACTAACCAACTGACAGATTATACCATGTAGTGTTGAAACTAATATCTATCTCTAATTATTTATAATGAATTACCAATAATCCCAATGTAATCATTGGATCCCAATCATATATTGTGGTTATTTTTTAACATTGGATCAATGCGAATTACCATTTGTATATCATGTTTATTTAGTCAACGGAATAATGTTGTATAATATTAACAAGGTGTTGTGACTTTATAAGTATATCAACTAGTAGCCAAATTATATTATTTAATTTATAAATTCTGTTATTCCTAATTTCAAATTTATGGTGATGTTTTTCCATTTTCATAGTTGTATATAACAATGACGTATACTACCTTTAGAAGATTTATCATAAATTTAAGGACCCTACTATAATAATTAACTATTATATTGAATTTAGATATTAAGTTTAACTCATTTATTCGTATTTAACTTTTAGTATAATAGTTTTAAATAATTTGGGAAAACTATAACTATGTAAACCCATACTGTACAATTGGACACTTCTATACAATATCTAGTTTTTAATAAAAAAAAATATTTAATATAAAACAATATTTATTTTTCTGATAAATCTTACCAATTTTCTTCATTTACTCATCCGGACCACTTATATACAAAGAAACCAAAGAAAAAAATTTAAATTTTTTGATGATCACAAAAATCCAATTATGGGACATAAAAAATGAAATAATAAAATCCTTATCCTGTAAATATTTATAAATGTAATTGTTTCTCACAATGAACATTTTCGTATCGAAGATATCACATTTTCATCCAAAATTTCTCATAATAAATTTCATAAAAATTCATAATGGAAAATTATATCCATATAGGTTTATTTTTAAAAAATTTAAAATCATCAAAAAAAAATTCAAAGATAAATAACATATGCTTTCTTTTGAACATAAACTCAATAACATACCTATTAAAAACATGATATTATCTCAAAAAACAAAATAATAATAATAAAACATAGATATATCATTGGGAATAGTTTTTATGTCATATTTACTTACGATGTAATCGTCACAGCTACCATATGATGTATTCATCATGGCTACCATTAGATGACCCCATGGATAAACTTGGGTTTAACCATCATAGTTACACAGAAATAACTGAAATGATTAACTTTCAACAAAACCTATTCAACAAAAGGAAATCATGTGAGAAGTCATAATTTTAATAAAATAAAACATATAGCCATCATTAAAAATTCTCAAGAACCATAATATAATCATAAAACAATTACTTTTTCATTATAAAAATATTACAAGAGGAAAATAATTTATTTAAAAGTATATTACACACATACAAGGGAACACATATTTATTTGAGAATATTGATTTAATATTGTAATGGATGATTAAAAACATTAATGTTTCATAAAAAACAGAAAATCATAGCATTCTATATATGTTAAAAATACATTCATTTTTTTACTTCTGTAAAAAGAATCATTAGAATTCGATTATAAAATGAAAATACCTTACATAAAACCATAAAAAATCCATTTTTTAAAATATTTGAGGAAAATTAAAAGAATTATTATATATATAATTTATTTCCAAATAATTTTTTTTAAAGATATTAAAAACCTGTACAAATAAATTGAAATAATTTTTAAATGTATCAATTTAACATTTAAAATGATGTGTTTTTATAAAAGTGTCTCTTACATTGTGTCTAAATCATCACATTCAATTATATTTTCAATAATAATAAAAATATTTTATTTATTTACATTATTAATACCCTTTTTAAAGATTATCATTCTTTTTATGTCACTTATTTCCATGTTATAACAACTACTTATTTATTATGTTCATATTAGATTCATTGACAATATTCGATTCATAAAGCAAAAATGACATTTTTCGGCTAAACATGGTCAATGTGTTTAGTATTGTTTTATATAAAGAATAATATTCCTAAAATAAATATCAGTTTTTTACATGAATAATAATTTTAAATCAATCCAATAAATATGGTTATGAAAATGGAACAATTTTGAAATCGTTTAGAAAGTAAGTCGTATGTATGCATGAGTATCATATCCATTTTCCAAAGACCATTACATAAATAAAGTAAGTATTAGTTTATATTTAAATATTAATTATGAAATAATTTATATAATTTTAATTATTTAAATATACATAAATATGTCATCCATGGGATGTGATGAGGAAAAATGAATCATATCATTTCATGGATTTGGTAGTCCACCCTTACACACTAATGATGCTATTATTTTTCTTTTAATGAGAAGGTATAAATTTATGTGTTACATTATGTTTTCAAATGATAAATATTGCATGAATATAATATTGAAACATTAAATCCATAATTATAATCCATTATTGAAAAAAGGTTATTGAAAAGGCATTATATCTGTTGTGCGGCGATGGTCAACCATACAAGCGAACAATTATTTATTTTCCCATTTAATTGAAGTGGAGATTGATATTGGTAATTACATAAACATAATAAAATAAAAGTATATGTAGAATACTTTATATATTATTTTATCTTTCTTATATTTGGTTTTTCTAATCTGATATAATAAAACATTTGAAATTGTTGATTAAAAATGATATACCTTCTATTGACAACCTCATTTTCATAACATCTTGTGTCTGATAATGTTGGTTTTCTATCTATAAAAATCTTAATGAATATGTCGGGGATTCTAAGAATGGAATTCTATTAGGTATTTTTTTATCCAAATATAGTTTTACATGTGATGCTAAGAGAAGATAATGTTCCCTTTTATAATCACGGGGAGGGGCTATCATGATATTTCTCAAAATATTAAAATATAATTATTCTATTAAAGAAAAAAAATACATAAAAATGGAATATAAATCACATGGGATAATAATTTGTACCATATATTATTCAAATTTATAATTTTTATTTTTTTTTTTTTTTAATCATAATAAAATATTCATCCTATACAATATCATTATTTTCAAATTTGTAATTATTTTTCAACTTTACATCAAAATCATGAATGCAAAAAATAAAATTAGAACCATGTATTTAAATATATATAAAAAATTTCAAGGTAATATATAAATTTTTTAAATCATAGAAATTATTTAAAAGGTTTTTATTTTAATATTTTAGATATCATTAATTTTATATTTTAATTAATTTAATAATTACTGCATCATTGTTGTATAATTGTTTAAATTAGTTATTTTATCAATTAAATATTAAATCAATTACCATTATGAATATTAAATTTTTATATTAAAAAAGATAATCTCATTCGATCATATGTTCTAGATATCCATATATTAAAAATGTTATACCAATTAATTACAGTAGTGTGACATGTTTGAAATTTAATAAAATAAAATTCAATAAATGATATAATGTCAACATAGTGGCTCTAAAATGAAATAAATTAGATATATTTATTATTAATGTCAAAATACATTTCTCCAATAATAATTTTTATGTTTTTTGGGTCATTGAGTGGTTATTATTATTTAAATTTTTGGTATTTTAAATTCATTTTCGTGATTTTTTATTCTAAAACTACAAGGACAACATAAGTGTTTCATGTGAACTTAATGTAAATATTTTTAATATATAAATTAAATTAAATTTTTAACATTAAAATAAATTAATTAAACTCAATATAATCTTTTATATATTTTTATGTATAGTTAATTATATCCCTATTAAGACAACTTATTTTATTTCATGATTTGATGTTATTTCATTGTTATTGAACAACCAGAAGGAAACGATTCCAATTATATAACTCAAAAATTATAAATTATCAGTATAAATAATAATTTATAGATTATATTTAGTAAAATTATAATTATATGACTTTTTTACTTCATAATTATTATCCATAAGACATGGAATTTTACATTTCCTAATCAAGCGCAAGCACTCTTTCAACACTGAAAATATTTTCATATTTATCATGAATAAATTTATAATATTCTTGTTATGAATTATTTATGTAAGATATTTATATTATAACATGATACAATAATAGTCAAATTATTTAAATTAATTTATATATCATAATTATGAATTAACGATATCATAAAATATAACATATTGTTAAAAATATGTGATTATTAAAATTCATCAAACATTTATCTTTTTTTACTAAAATTTGAATAATTTCACTGAAGAATAATTTTGATATTATGATTCTTGGAATTATTTTATTTTTATCAAATATTTTTTCTAGGTCTCCATTAATTTATTTTTAATATTCACCAAACAAAATTATGAAAATATATTTTTTATTAAATCATTTATTGAAAAATGAAATGAATTTTTAAAAAATTATTTTATAATCATTTTTTAATATATTAATATTTATTATTATCTATATATTTATTTCATAAATAATTTATTCCAATTCATACATGCAAATATAATGTTGAGGTTATAATTGTACTATTTTAAATAAAAATATTTGGTTTTTCTTTTTACCATTGATGGTGTCTATCATTTATGATATCAAACACAATATATAATTTTAAAAAATTCAACAAGATAAATTCACCCCAAATATAGGAATTTAAACCTTATAATTTTTATGTCGGTCTTCATAATTAATGTTGGTCTTTTAAAAATACCATTGTTGAAAAAGTACATCCTAAAAAGGATATAACATCCAAGTTCATAGAGCCACCCAGAGGTGCCCTATCCCCGGTTGGGAACACGACCTCAAACTCATTACCCCAAATGCCAAAATATGCTGACTAGAATCGAGGGGCATCAATGTGATATTTGGGAAACAATTCCCTCATTATCAGAGTAATGCAATAGAAATAAACATATAAAAATTATGGAAGCATTAAAACATTAAATAAGTAACAACAATACTAATAAACAACTATAGCACAAATATATAAATGACACATGATACATTTGTCGAGGAAAGCATCCAAACTTGTCACCATGTTAAAATATAGTACTGAATCGATATCCAAAAGAAAATTATGTGAATATATCAACTACACCACAAGCAT
Organism: Viscum album; assembly: GCA_963277665.1. Taxonomy (NCBI): domain Eukaryota; kingdom Viridiplantae; phylum Streptophyta; class Magnoliopsida; order Santalales; family Viscaceae; genus Viscum; species Viscum album. Next base: position 665,247,670 of record OY728165.1, on the reverse strand, counting down.
CATCTTGGTCCCATGCTCCATAGCTCCATAACAATCAAATACCAGAAGTAGAATGGTGATTTCCATTATCTATACCTACAACAATATAATCTATTTGGGCCAGAAAGCCTAACCAAAAAAGCGTGTGAGAAGAATCCAAAAATGAAACCACCAAAATATCAGTGCCTAGCAATTAGTGAATATGTTTTTAAGGTAATATGAAAAATAATGCAATAAACAAAGAAGTACTGAAAAGTATACAATCCTACTATTTCAATTACATAAATTTCCATTTATTACATAAGTAACAAAATATCAAGAGTAACACTCTACGAAGTACTAATTTCCAAACACTATTGGTTCAACTAATCAAAACAAAAGCAACCCTCTGGGTGTAGTCATAGAATACACCTCTGATTTAGATTATGAAAAGACACTCTTAGGAAGAGCATGCTGTCAATTCCCCCTATGGTCTCGTATTTGTATATATAGACACTCTGGGAATGAAATCAATATCCAATTCCCCATATGGTCTTGTAAAATTGAAACTAAAAACACTATGAGGGAGCAAACTGCCCCCCTCCCCCATATATTCTCGCAATGAAAATGTAAACAAACACTCTGGAGAAGCCCTCAACATCCATTCTCCCTATGGTCCGCAACACCTGGTTCACACAAACCTATGTAATTCAAACCTAAAAAAACAATATGAAATAGACAATGTAAACATCAAGAACAACTTGGCTAAAAAATATAAAATATCTTACAACATGTTAGATAAATTCACTACATCATAACAATACTAGGCATGGAAAACTAGGCAGCCTAATTGGAAAAGATAGACCAATGGATCAATATCATGAAATCATGGGTAACACATCCATAACATGGTAAATAACACTATTCACATTAAAAAACCTATACATAATAACACAAGGCCTAGCAGGAAATAACATTTCTAAAAACCAAAAACGTGCAATACCCAAAACAAGGGTCATGGGAAATTTTTCACATGTAAATCCAAGAGTAACTACAAAATGGTACAAAACACCTTCCTCGGTGTTGTAAAATATATATGGTTGAATACTGGATTTTAATTCATCATAATTATGATGTTGATCTACAAAACGTCTAAATAGCTCAACCAAGGATATCTCATGATAGAAGATGAATCCGGAAATGAGGCTCTAGAAGAATGAATAGCTTATAGTGGATGTTTTGATCCAATCAATGGTGATTGATACAAAGAATATATGGACAGTCATGGTCTCAGAAATTAAACGATGGTCTCATTTGGTTTTGGATGAGATAGATGAAGAAGAATTGTGTTCTGCTGATTAGACAGGGCCCCAATCTGTTTAATGAAATAAAAAATGTAAACAATATGACTTTTAAAAGTACATGGCATGTATATGCCTTTACTGAGATCTACATTAAATAGTCTCTAGTTAACCCCACATGACAATGTGTTTAGTTTTTACACATCCAGCACACGCCTACCCGTGTTAACTTAGTACATGACCTATATATATAAGTACAAGGAGTGTACTCCAAAAATATCCAAAAACACATTTTTTTTCTCAATAACACCATAAAAATTGATTCAAACCTGAATAGAAGACCTGGATTCTTACAAACTTCCCCCATCAATAAATTAATTTCTATATTTTCCTAGCATGGTGGGGTAGAAGAGGAATCCTTGAACACCTATGACCATTGTGATCATACATCAACCTCCCTATCCCATGCCTCTTCTTGTACTCGCTTGTGTTTATATATGACTAATACAAAAGGAACAGACCGGCAACAAAGATCCTTCGCACTGCGATCAAAAATCCAGATAGGATGCTCCTCGAACAATGCATCAACCTATAGATCAATATCCTCAGGTTGAAAGGCAGGAGGTGATTTTGAGAGGTAACACTATAGTTTAAAAATGTGGAAGACGCCATTCATATTGCAATACCTCTGAGATATCGAAAACTGATAGGAAACCGACCCAACCATTTCCAAAACCTCAAAAGGTATGACGTACCTCAGTTAATGCTTACCCAGAATTCTAATCCTCCTATGTGATAGCCTCAGTGTGACATGTAAAAAAACAAGATCTCCAACCATGTACTCCAAGGTCGTCTTCGTTGATCAACATAAGACTTTTTTCGGGACTGTGTAGTATCCATCCTCATCCAAATCAACTATATCACCTCTGTGGTCTCCTAGAATAGACAAGGTCCCATCATTGATGTCTTTATTGATTATAGAAAATATCGGGGTGATTGGAATGTCCTACCATAAAAATCATAATATTGTTCCCTTTGAATTGTTTAATATAGTCAATTATTGTAGGAAAACACTACAAGAGGTATGTGATTCTCCCAAGAACCTCCATAATCTTTGATGTCTGCTCGAAGCATGTACTAAAAAACCGAAATCATACCATCGAACTGGATATCTATATGGTGATGATATGTTCTACTCAGAATTACTTAGGTACCCAATTCCCTCTATAGGCCATGCCAGACCCAAAAATTAAAACATGCATCCTTGTCTAAAACAATGTAGTGTGGAACCCCGGGTAGATGTACAATCTCCTAGATGTATAAACATCCCAGCTCATCAAAACTAAAGTTATCCTTGATTGGAATGATGTGTGAATCCTTCATGAGTTTGTCCATGACAACCCATAATACATCATTCCCTCTAGGCGTCCTCGACAAACATGTCATGAATTCCATCATGAAATCATTCGACTTCTACTCTATAATGGTTAACATTAATCCCCACTGGTCGCTTTTTCTCCACCATCTCCAGCTGAGAGGTGGAACATCTCATGAAAAAACTAGCAACATCTCTATTCATACATGCCCACCAAAAATGAGGGTATAGATCTTGATAGATCTAGTTGACACTAGGATGAACTTCCGAAACTAAGGAATGAATGTCCCAAATTAGAATCTCAGATATGTCAGTTGACTCCCATACATGCACATGAGAAATAATATCTCATCCTTACATGTATTCCATTTATGAATAGGGTCCTCTCCCGACACACATTCCCATTGTACAAGGCCTTCTTAATCTGATACCTTCCTCATTCATACTCGATAAAGTAGAGTAGAGGTAACAACTACATAAGAATGAAACATATCCCATTGTCTCTCATGAACCTCCAAATGCACCTTAGAGAAATTTCTCATAATCTTATACTCACTTCATTCCCCCTGAACATCTTGTATCTGAGTCTTTCAGATCAATGCATCAGCTACTACATTGTATTTCCCATGCATGTAGGCAATATCAATGTCAAAGGACTGAAGGTACTCAACCAACCCTCACTATATCAAATTCATATCGTGATGTGTAAATATTTATTGGACACTATTATGGTTGGTGAAAACCAAAAAATTCTCACCCAACTGATAATTTCTCCAATAGAGTAAGGCATAAAAAACAATAGCCCACATGAGATTGTGCGTCATGTAATTTCATTCATGTGGCCTCAACATCCAAGACCTGTATGAAACAATTCACCCCCCCTAAAAATGCACTTCTCCAAGACCAATAATTGAAGCATCACAATAAACTATATATTTATTCCCTGGAATAGTAAATACTACTATCGATGTTGAATTCAACATCCCTTTCAGGTCTTTAAAGGATGAATAACAAGAATCATACCCAATAACATCACACTTTTCTTAGTACAACCTGTCAGTGGCACAATTTGGCTTGAAAAGTCATGTATGAAGTATATTTAGTATCCAGCTAGCCCTAGAAAACATTTTACCTCAAATACATTCTTTGGTTGCTCCTTGGAAACTAATACTCTCACATTCTCTAGGTCTGCTGACACCCCAGTCTCTAAGATAACATTACACAATAAGTGATATTTGTCCAACCAAAAGTAGAATTTTTAGAGCTAAGCATATAGCTGATTCTCCCTCAGTTTACTAAAATCTATCTTAAGATGAGTGACATGGTCATGTCGAGTCTGAAAGTACACCAATATATCATAAAAGAAGACCACCCCGAATTAATCCAAGTATGGATGGATCACTCAATTCATTAGTTCCATGAAAAATGATGGTGCGTTTGTGTAATGAAAAGGGATAACCACATACTCATATATACCATACCTAATCTGAAAGGTTTTAAAAGTATATGTAATGGTCTAAAATGAAACTGATGACAACCAGATGTCAATTCAATCTTCTAGAACACTCGGTATCCTCTAACCTGATCAATGAGTTCATCAATCCTTGAAAAAAGATATATGTTCCTGAACGTCAACTGGTTCAACTTCCAATAATCCACATAATGTCGGAGGGTACTATCCCACTTCATTTCAAATATGAAAGGTGAACCCCAAGGAGTATTACTGGTTTAGATGAATCTTTATGCTATAAACTCCTCCAACTAATTCTTATTTTCCTGTAACTCTGGTGAATTCATCCTAAAAGGATGAATGGTCAATTTTGCGGCACCTGGCACGAGATCAACAGAATCTTGTAACTCACTCTTTGGTGGAAAACAAGAAATGTTCTCTAGGAACACATTTCTGAAACATCCACCACTGGAGGAAAGTCGATACGTGCTATCCCCTATTTTTCAATATATACACTAGTAATTTTGTTGTAACTCTTCTAAACCCATGATGCTCGGATCATGCTCTACTATACTAGACATCCCACTATCCTTTATGAAGAAAAATATGATCCTCTAGTTATGTGAAACTGACCTTGCAGTGTTAGAAATCATAAATAGCCTAAATGGGAACTAACCAGTGCAATCCATGAATTAAATCATAGCTTTTCATCTCTAAGACATAGAGGTCCCATTTGAAGTGAAACCAACCAACCACAAGAGGGAACATCATGCACTGATGCCCACTAGTCATCCATGTCCCCAAATGAGTGTCTATCATCAATACATCAATAGATGAAAAGATACAGATCCCAAGGCTCTCCACAATAGCTTCAAATTTACATTTATGTGATTCCCTTGTATCAAAAAGTGCAGAAGAAAAAACCGAGGCAACTTTGATAGTTCATCGAACTGTAGAGTGTTAGGGATCATGATCCTTCTGGTCCTCCTCCATTGAAAAATTCAGGCATGTACCATGGCCCTTTGACCCTTCCGGACCATCAATAGCTGATCCATTGTGTTGTCACTGAAGCCTTGAAGGATGGATACCATGACCGACACCTCCACATTGTCCAGAACGGTTTGAAGTACCCTAGTTCCTAGACAGATAAAAAATTGGTTGTGTTGCTCCGAATAGAGGAGTCAGAAAAGTACCCATGTCACCAAATGATGGTGAGAAAAACTGATAGAAACTCTTTAGATGACCCATTTTTTTTTCAAGACTAGAAATTCACCGGGTATCTTGATCAATGTGGTCTTGTATGTATACTCTTCCCATACTGGTAACACACCACCTGGCCACATGAAGAAGTATTCCACTTCCTCATATCCCCACGCGTAGTGTCTCTATGGTGCATCTTGTTGTCAGTAAGTTGGGTACTAACAACATATGTTGAGCTAACCTAGCTCAAAGCTCCATAATCCATAGTTTTTGTATCTTTGATCATCTCCTGTTTGACTATAGAGGTGATGGAAGACAACCTGAAGATATTCACCAGAGATCAGATGTTGTGCATGTGACCGTCGTCAATATTTCTCACCCGAAATAACTCATCATCCCTTGTAATTTATGTGATGCAGTTCAACTCTGTGAAGCGAGTAGAGTATTCCATGACTGAGACAGTACCCAGTTCCAGAATCACGAACTATTAGGATTGATCGACCCTCAATGACTCGAGGATGAAGTAGGCATAGGAGGTACCAAGGAGTTCATCCCACAAAATTAACCTACTTGAGTCCTGCCTATGAGATCACTTCCCACAATCTCTTGGCTAAATCCCGAATATATAAGTAGCTACCATCACCCCCTATGTAGAGGTATATCTATGTTCTTGAAGAAATAAATAATGGATTATAATCATGACCCTGAATCCTAGGGAACTCCATTCCCCCAGACAGTGGGAGGATGATACTATTGGAAAACACATGTATGCTCTTCCATAGATGGGGCAAGATGTAGTACTTCTCAGAAGGTACTCATGAACCTCATGAAGACCTCAAAGAAATGTGCAATGGCACCTATATCTGGAATAACTGCCAGTGCCCTGATTGGCACTACAGGAGGATCTACTGGTAGTCCATGATCGTCCATGTCTGGTGTCTAGTCGTTGCCTTGTATCTGATGTACAACTGGAGGATGTCTTGGTGGCATGACACAACAAGGCCTAGAACACACCTTAGGATCAGGATTATCATGTAATGAAACTAAAAAGTTAAATAAAGGAAAATTAAAAGTAAATAATTCATGTTTTCAATAATTGGATATACGACATTTATACGCCATACATGGAGTTTTCCTTTATACATTCACATGGGAGGGTACTTCTGCCCAAACTGGTTGTGTAATACCGCATATACACGGCGTGTATCACCAAGACACAGGGTTTACTAGAATAGTGTTCCCCATCCTGAGTTCTTCTAAATGACAATCCCACATGGTTCTCCTTTTACAATACTACACGGCGTGTTTGTCTAGACAATACGTGTACCACTTTGGTTTCAACATCCCATGTTGTTAGTCACACAATTGGACACACTACTAACTCTACATGTTGTGTTACTACTGGAAAAAACCGATAATAGAATGATTCCCACATCCCAGTGTTGTTCGTTACATGACCGGACACATGGGATATACTACACAATGTCTTAAAGCATAACATCGAACATAAAACTTTTTTTTATCTGTTTCTGTCTCTAGTCACACGGGTTGACACATGGTCTAAAAAACAGTGGGTAAATCCATTACATGGCATGTACCACTAATTATTCATGAACCCCATGGATTTTCACACTTAGCTAGTGACACAGATAGATATTACGTGGCATGTATATACTATAAACTGCGTGTGTTAAGAAAAACATTTCCTTCCCGAACAGAAGGATATATGGCATGTATTTATAATTTCAAACCACGTATTCTGGATTTTTTCCAACAGTAATCCTCAAAAACTACTTCATAACATATAAAATCTCTGAAACCAACATTAATGTTCCATATTATTATCCATGAGGTCCCATACTCCCTACGGATCAATGATTGTATTCTTATAAAAATCATATAAAAGCGCAACAAAGATATGATGCAAAAAATTCCGATCAATGGGGGCCCATAATACCTAAAGAACCAATATTCGGTGTTCATTAAAACTAAACCCTATACAATTAAATATCCTATTAAATATCATGTATTATATTAAAGAATATATCGCAATAATATTCATATCTTGATCAACATCTATCCCAACAACATGTAATCAGTAATTCACTCTAAATAGAATGGAAGAAATAATTGACATTTGATCTCTAGAAAGTGCCTATATGATTCATGAGATTGCATACCCTCATTTAATTTAAATGCAACAGAAAAATAACCATAATATTATCAATGTTAATAGAACAAATTAGGTTAATCACCAAATTGAGAAATCAATTTAACTCTAAAAATAGAAAACCAGAAAAAATTGAAATAACAAGGTAAATTGGCTCTTCCGTAAAAACAGTTTAGCTACTCCAAAGAACAACTTATTACCATGTAAGTATTCTATCATATCAATAAGTATAGTCCCCAAACAGTAAGTCAAGTAGAAAAGAAATCCTCTGATACCACTTTGTAACATCCCGGTTCCGCGAGCCGCCTAGAGGGTCCCCGTACCCGGTTTGTCACATGGACATAAGCCGATTTCCCCAAATGCCGGAGGTTTTCAACTAACATTGAGGGCCTCATGCATGTAAACATCTCCACAGCATCGCAATCCTAAGATTGGTCCCATGATCCCTCACTCCACAAAAATCAAGTACCTAATGTAAAAAGTAACTTGCCTTTATCTAGACCTACACAAATATAATCTATTTGGGCCCAAAGGCATGACCCTAACAGGGTGTGAGATAAATCCTAGTGGGCATCCAACCAATGATCAGTGCCTAATAATCATTTAATATATATGGCATGCGATATGAAAAATGAATCAATAGGCAGGGAAGTAATTAAAAGTAAACAACCTTACAGTTTCAATTATATATATTTTCATTTATTAGATATAAACCCAAATATCATAAGTAACCCTTTGGAAAGTACTCACAGACTAACCCTTCTAGTTAATCCAAAAAAACACAAGAAATCTTTTGATAAGTACTCACAGTCTAACCCCTCTAGTTCGGATTTAGAAAAGAAACTCTAAGGAATCACTCATTGTCAATTCCCATTACAGTCTCGTATCAGTATCTATAAACACTCTAGGGAAGCACTCAATTTCCAATCCACATGTGGTCGTGTAATGGGGACACTACAGACACTCTAATGGAGCACAAAGACCACCACCTATGGTCTCATAACATAAAAGTAAATAGACACACTGGAGAATCCCTCATCCTCTATTCTCTCTATGGACTTCTACATCAGGTTCCCACAACCCAATATAAGTCAAACGTTCAAAAACAAAATGTGTTAGAAAATGTAAACCTCAAAAACAACCTCGGTAAAAAATACACAGTATCTCACTGCATTTCATTTAATTTACTCCATCCTATCAATACTAGGAACATAGAACTATGTATTCTAACATGAAATCGTATACTAAACTATCAATATATTTAAAACATTTGTAAGAAATCCATATCCTATTAAATAACCCAATTTACAGTCATAAAACCAATACAAAAGCACATAAGGCATAACATGAAATAACAGGGATAAAAACCACTAACACGAAATACCTCGTAGAAGTGTATTGGGTACATTTTCACATATAACTCAATGAAAAACTAGAGAAAGACACAAACCACATACCTCAATGTTGTACCATCGATATTGTATAATCCTAGCATTTAATTCGACCTAAAACATCGTATATGTTCAAAAATGTCTAAAACGTTCAACTAAGGATATCACATGAAGGAAGATGAATTGGTAAATGAGGCTCTAGAAAAAATAAGATCATACCATGGTGGTTCTAATGTAATTGATGACGATCGATTCAGATAATGAAGGGCGAGTCAGGGGATCAGAAAAGAAATGATGGTCTCATTTTCTCATGGATGAGACAGATGATGAAGAAGTGTGTTCTTCCAATTAGACGATACCCTAGTCCGTGTAATTAAATAAAAAATAATGTGCACAACATGTACTTGCCATTACCGTGCTCCACTTTAAGCGGCCTCTAGGTCGCCACACACAGCCATGTGTCCTTCCATTAAATGACCATCACACGGCTACCTGGATCAAATGAGTACACAACATGTACTTATATGTACATAGCGTGTACTCTTCAAATTCTCTGAAACTACTCCTTTTCTCAAAAACCACAAAAAACAAGATACGAACCTGAAAATATGATCTGTTTTCTTATAAAATAATACCTAAAGAATTAATTTGAAAAGAGTTAAAGGATTGTATTTGTGTTACTTAAAGCAAAAAATACTAGGTTTCCATGAAGGAAAATGCTGATATATAAGAAAAAATATCACCTCTAATGACTGATAGATATTGATATAACATGGTCATGAAAATTTTGGCAACCAAAAAAATCATAATTTTTTTATAGGATATATGTCCATTTATTTCTCTATAATAAAAGTAAATTAAAAATTTTTTCTTACAAAATTAATTTTTTAGTTTTATGGAATTATATTACAAACTAGAGTAAGAAAATATGTGAAAATAAATACATGAAATGTACTGTTTCATCCTTTTAATAATTTCCACCATAAATTAAATTTTTTTCTATAAATTAATAATGCTCAAAATAAAATTTTTCATCCCTAAAGAACTAGAATTAAATTATTTGGATCAAAACTCCACAAACTAATAAATACATGTTCATAATTTGTTTATTCATTATACCAACAAAATGGTTAGTTAAACATAATATATTTCTGCAAAAATAATAAATCATAATATGTAGAAGTCTACATTGATATCAAGAATATCATAGTAATAACAAATGATAACTGTTGATCATTCAAAAAATAAGTATCTTAAAAATTACTAAAAATATTCCAATCAAATATTGAAACTAAAAATTAAGATGGATTTTATCCCATAATTATACAATATAAAATTAACAATTATCTTCCAAAATAACAACCATAACTCTTAATGTCTCATACAAAAAATGTAATTTCTTAAATCAATTAATCACGAAGACATGATAACCATTCCCAAAAATAAACTAAATAACTATTAATCCAAAAAAATCACATGTTATTTCAAAATATAATTCATCAATTACTCCCCAAATAAAATCCCAATAATTTAAGTTTACCATAATCATATGGGCTTCCCAAAAATAGTTAAAATCAACCAGAAGAACAACAATCACATTGCCCCAAATCATTTTATAATCGCAGGGTTTACAATTAGATAAAATATCTTCTCAAAAAATGAATTTTAACATTATTCATACAATAGTTTATATAAATAATTACAATTTCATACTAACTATGAAGTCACATAGGCCAGTGGTTGGAAATACACCATTGTCACCCTTCAGTTGTGGTTTCTTTCCATATGGAATTGTCGTGAATGACATGATGTCACCTAGTATAAAATTTCTCCCTTTAATAAAATAATTCAATTATTATATAATTATTATAATTATGATGAAATTAACATTGATAAAAATCAAACATAGAGATAGTGTTCTAATCTCAAAGGTTATAAGGTACCTTTAATTTTAATTCCCAAAAGAAAAAAATCCTTTATTAACTGAAAAATTAATGTATCCAAAAATGTGATGAGTCAACATACATTTTCATTACATAAATCCTTTAATGGTGTATATTTAACATTAAACTCATTATATGTACTAAAATTATAAAAAGATGATTTTATCGATAACTATTAACAATAACTAAATTAAAAACATCCAAATCTCCAATGTTTTCAAAACCTTACTATGATACCAAGACAATGGATCCCGAATTAAAATTATCTTATTATATTAAATTTATTATATAATTAGACTTAATTCACTTCAAAATACATTCATTGTTAAAATTATTATATTTTTTTGATAAACTCTTCCAATGTAAACCCATATATTAAAATTAGAATCTTATATTCCGTATTAAATTTTTCATAAAATAAATATTTATTAAATAAAACATGATTTATTTTCATGAATAATATTTATATATTTATTATTAAACTCATTATATATAACTATAAATCATAGAAAAAAATTATCAAAATATGGGATGAGAAAAAAACATAATATGTGACATAAAAAAATATATATACCATTTTCCTGTAAATAAATAAATTTTTTAACTTTTTCAAAATAAATAATAGCAAAAAAATAATCATTATCATACATAAGATTTAACTATATATATATAATATTAAATATAAGACATTTTATAGTGAATCATAATAGATATATAAAATTCATAATGGATTCTTTGGAAATATTATAAACTCAGAAAAAAAATATTCACAAATATATGTAACATAAATGTTCCATTGAACCAAAACTCAATACATTACAATTTAAAAAACATTTATTTCTATATAAACATATAAATCATATTTAATCGTATTTTTAAATTGGGGAATCATTTTATGATCATAATAAATCTTGATGTAACCGTCATAGATACCATTTATGTAACTAAAATTTACTCAATGTATTATGGTTGTATTTTTATGTAACCATGACTTGTATAAAATGAAAAATAATAATATTTATCATCTAGCATACCCAATGGAGTGGAGAGATATAATATACCCACCCTTATATGGTTTATAAAGGAACTACATGTCATTGAATTTAATTCCCAATAACCATAACGTAGTCATAAAACAATAATTCTAGAATAATATATTAATTCGAAGATGAAAATATCATATTTTAAAAGAAATATACACACATAAAAAAGAGTACATTTTCATTTAAAAAACCATGTAATCTTATAAAGGAATCATAAAACATTAAGGAGTCATTGAAGAATAAATATAAACTAAATAATTATAAATTAAATACATTCCTTTTAGCAATTTTATAAGTAAACATGACCATATTATTTTTAAAATAATGACCCTTAAATAAAATATAAAAGGTGGTTTATTTTTAATTAATTTCCCAGAAATTTAAAAATTAAATTTTTGAAAAAATCATGTAAATATAAATAAACTCATAAAATAATTTTAATAATATGTAAATTAATGATATTGATTTTGAAAAAAAAAATTAATCAAAACAATTAAAACATGTTTTTTAGTTAATGAGTCCCTTAACATGATCCCGACTCATCACAGACATCATCTATTTTCATGAAAATTAAAATTAGGATAAATATTTAATTTGATTTGTTATTTTTTCCATTTTTATTATATATATTATTTTACATATTCAAATTTTATAAAAATTACATAATAATTTAAATTCACTTCTAATTCTTCGACACCATACAACAAATAATTCAAAAATAACTTTTGTCGGGTTACTGTGGTCCAAGAGGTCAGTATTCTAATGAGTCTGTATTAATATTCATGTTCTAATTATAACATTTATACATAATTTACACTTTTAAATCAATCCATTAAATAAATTTATGATTAATTTAAAATGGTAAATTCATGTGGAATATTGGTTGTATATATACATGATTAACCTCCCTATTTTTCAAAGACCATTATAGAAATAATGAATGTATTATTTTATCTTTAAATAATGATCTTCATATAATATATACAATATTAATTCATTAAATACACACACACACACATAGATATATATATTTAAAACCAAAAGTTATCCTATCAAATTAGTCCTAATATAAACCTTTATATTTCTTCACTAAGTATATTTACTCATATCTAGGTCAATACAACTTATTAAATATTTTAATTTGACTTCTCTTACCATGGGAAATCATTATACAGTCTTTAGAAAAATATTATTATTATATAACTCCAAAATTCATATTTATTAGTATAAATAATAATTTATATATTATACTTAATAAAATGATCTTTAATTGAATTTCTAATTATTAATTATTAGCAATGAGACACTTAATGTGAATTTTCGTAATAATACACATGTATTTTGTCTATAATGAAAATGATATTTATATTTATCTATTAATTACTTATAATTTCAAAATTATGAATTATCGTAAATGTTATTTATATTATAATATCAGAAATGATTTATTACATATGTTTAATTAATTTTTAGGTCATAAATATTTCTTAACTGTATCACAAAAATTACAATATTTTGATAAAAAAATATTTATTTCTATTCACCAAAATATAACATTATTAGAAAATTATAAAAACATCACTATAGAATAATTTTCATACCATTATATAAAAAATAATTTACAATTTATCAAGTTAATTTTCTAATAAATTTTCTGAAAAATTTTAATAATGACCTAAAAAAGAACAAAAACCAATTTATGGAGAAAACCTTTTCTTGCAGAATAAAATGGATATACAAAAAAAATTATATTATTATATTATAATCATTTAAATATAAAATTATATTGAGTAGAATCAATATATATTCCACCTAGATCAGTTATTCCTATTTTTTCCTACCAATTGAATGATAATTTTATAACAATCAAATTTTAAAAAAAAAAATTTGGTTGTTCGTTTTACGAACTGTGATAGGTATCTTGTACAATTTATAACATTAAATCTCATTTTAAAATATAATTATGTTATCATTCATATATATCATTATAGATTAATTCAAAATAATATAAAAATTATAAAAATTATCCCATTAAATTATCCACCAACTCACATATATATTTTTGTGGATGAAAACCTTGAAACTCAAGGGGATCTAGTGTGATGAATACCTCAAGAATCACAAATTATAATGCGGTTAATATCTTGAGCTAGATATCCTTTATATTTTTAAATAATTAAAATTTCACTATAATTTCTAATAAAAGATGAAATGTCCACACTAATATTCCCCACCCTCAATGTATGATTGACCTCTTAAACATTGAAAATGGTCATCCTACATTTATTATGGTATTATATAGGATACAATAGGATGAAATCATTATCCTTAAAAATAGATTAAAATCATAGAGTCTTTCACAACAAAGGAAAAACTGATATTGATGAGTGTTCATAGATAAAGAGCATTATAAAAAACTAATGTCTCAACCAAAAGATTTTTTTATTCTATTAAATTCCCTATTGGTAAGGATCCAAAAACCAGTATAATTATCAAATACAATGCCTCCAATAATAAAACATTAAATACCAGACCACTAAATATTTAACATTATCATATTATATTGTGGTCTCGATTTAACCAACCAACCATGGTGAAATATTCCATATCCCACTATGATAAATTATATCTTAGATAGGTTCTATATATCAGAAGAAAGGTTTCACCACAAAATATGTGAACCTAATTATTTTCCACAAATATAATACCTATTAATATTCATTTTAAATTTTGAGCCATGGTTACATTTATGATGTTTATTTATTGCCTTCTAAATCACTTATCACATCAAATGAAACACCATTCTATGAAGGATATTCTTGTTTTCAAGAAGCTACATTGCATAAAACCCAGTTGAAATAAACTCTTTGATGAATCCCCCATTCAAAAAAATTCCATATTTCATCAAACAAGAATATAAAATAATATTTACCACAAACCGTGGATGATAAAATCAGTGTATTTAGCTAACATATATAAAATGTACTATGACATGAGAGTCTATCAATGTGGACTTTAATTCATAACCCCTTGTTTCACCGATGACAGAAAGGTTATGGAGCTAAAAACTATATATATATATTACATGTCTTGAAACTGGGGCCATTTAGTTAGTTCAATAATTTATCGAATGAACGTTATAGTTTCCAAGGATTTTAATTTAATGGTAACAGTACTCTATAAGTTGTATGGATTATCATTTTTATATTGTCCCATTTTTTAATTCATCCATCCAAAATAACGAAAGGGTATAATTTTTACCATATAGAACATTTCCCAACCAAGTAAATTAATCACCTAAGTCATTAATTATGTAATGACATTCCCAATAATGTGTCCCCAATTTAAAAAAATGAGGATATTAAGCCATAGGTTGTATAATAGATCATAAAATTATAAATAATACAATGTTAATAAAAAGTTAAATTACAAAATTATTGTAGGCATCATTAAATTCCATTATGGTGGACCCATTTATATCCTTTTTCATTATATAAATATTATTATATAATTATCCATGGGAAAATAACCATTAAATACCCCTATTTTATGCTACCAAAAGTCATGCATGGTTGTTTTCATGTAAACAATGAGAAACACCACATTGATGTTTTCAATATTCCAAAATCATTGCATATACAAAAATTCCACATATCTAAAACACCACATAATATATTTCATGTATCCGATCCTTACATGTAGAAAATTATTTAAGGTATTCATTTTGTTATCATAGCCAATTCACTTAGTCGATCCATCCATGTAGTTTATTCCTACGGGTTACCAATTCACATTGATGATCGCTCCATATAAAATATTAATGTATCATCACCTACCATGTTTCAGATTGAAATATATAAGAAAACCATGTATTCAATTATATGAAATATGTGACAAAAAAAATAATTGACCATGCACTCCGACCACACAACCGACCAACCAACTATGTAAACAATTATGGGACTTTTCCAACCGACCAAATGAACGACCTACATAACATATAAAAATGATGATATTCTAGCAAACCATAATAAGGTAACATAGATGATCTAGAGGAACAGAATCCAAAAAACAACTTTAACCCACCATGCCTCAGAAAATAAAATGGAAATGTTTTTAGAAAACTGGGAACATACCTCAGATACCACATTAAAAATTCTCATCCACAATAATCAATCTGACTCTATAGAATATAAATTATAATTGAACAATATCCTAAAGATATACCTCTTGGGAAAATCATTATAATTATATCATTATAACCACTCAAACAACCCAAACCCCTAACATCCCACATTACCCACACAGCCACATCAACCCACAAAACAACATCACCAACTCTCACTAAGAACATCAATAAAACATTTGGCACCATCCACAAACCCCATCATTTCACACAACCACTCCACTAATCAACCAGTGAGAAACCATCCAACCTCAATGAAACACAAACCAAAAAATGAAAAAAAATCACATTCTTGGACATGTAATTCATGGAATTCAATATTCCCTATAAATATACTATCTATTAAGGGTGGAACTAACTCTCACACTTGGATTCAATCATTTAAATTTATAATTAATCCTAATCAGGATTAAACTCCTCTAATTTGTATATAACAAAATATTTATAACACATCATAAACTAATTAAAATAGAATATCACATATATTAACTAGATCCAACATAACCTTACAACATAGATCATAGACAAAAATATAAAGAGATATGAGTAATGGAAAAAATATATGGATATAAGTACCATTTAATCTCCCCTTAAACACCATTACTCTTCAATTCACAAATAAAATGGATGGATCATCCATAATGTACATTCTCTCAGTAATTCTGGGTCTCTACAAGCCTTTATATGTTCATTTCATCATCATTTATATCCAACTCTCTTTAGTAAATTTGATATCATTCTATATGATGACATAAATGATGTATGTACACATGAAATAAGACTTGAATCCTATATAAGTGCCAAGAAATTTCATACTATAATACACCTCCATAAATCCAAAAACAATTTGCACAAATGGAAGAATAAATTTTTTAGAAATATTACTCCCCATACCGGACATATAATTCCTACATTATGTGGATACATTTAAAGAAATTTGTCCTCAAATTATGAACTCTAATGGATAATATCATAAATTGAAATAACCCGTTGATTGTTCCTAATAACCATTCATCCTATCTTGAACAAAATGCAACTTCTCTATCATGATTTTCACCACAACAGATACATGAAATGATGACTCCCCAAACTCAGTCTAGCATAATAAACAACAACACCCCCATCTCTATATTCCCTCATACAGATCCAATCTAAAGGATGGTATATAGGTATTATTATACACAATATCAACCAACAGAATTTGATTTTTCGAATATCATACAATGTTCATAATGAATGCTCGTAACATATCTTCTAGCATCGAGATAATATATTCTATCGACTCTTTTTTTTAGCGAGGAATGTAGTGCATAGTTGAATCTATGTTCAAAAATTGTAACACCCCATGATTTTGTGAAATATATTATTTTTAATTTTTTTGAGGAGATATTTTTTTTGACACATTATGATTACCTTGCACTATACAGAACAATGTATTATCTTTTAGTATACATAAAAATATACATGGCTTGTGTTACACAAAATGTCACGTTAATTTTATAGAATTCATTTCACGTGACATTGAGTATAAATTTTGTTCAATGTATTATAAAACTATTTTTGGATTATGTTATATGGAAAACTGAAGTAATATTTCAATAAACACAACACTGACTTTGTATTCATTACACATAAGAGCAAAATTCCTCGATATCTTATGATGTACATAATACCTAGTTTCAATGAATAACAATATATTATTGAAATATTATTATTTAATTGGATATAAACTACCCGTTATGAATTGTATTATCCAAATTATAAATTTTAAATTAAATTAACATTCATCTTATGAATTTTCTAGAACAATATCGAAGATCAAATTCCATTTTTGGTAAAAAGAATAATTATTTAAAAAATGCAGTATTGCCACCTTTTGATGGAGGACCAATTTTAAATCTAGTTTTTGACATCATTATTTATTAAATTTTACAATATATACATATTATATTTATTTGGGACCTAAAATTTTATCTTTATTGAAATTTTGGTACTTTTCTAATGAAATTAATATTTTCATTGCTAGTGAAAAAATAAATCATTTTAGTTAAAAAATTTCATTTTCATGTAATTTATTTATATAGGTAAATTATATTTTTTATTAGTTTTAATTTATAATTAGATCATGTTTTAATCATTTTATACAATTTTTCTCATAGTACATAATTTCACATTTAAATTTTATGTAAACACATGACAATATTTTGATATGTTTTACTTCCTAAAAACTCACTTTTTGGTAATGATGATTGGAATTAATATTAAATTAATTTATTGCAATTATGTGTTCCGAATTAAGAAAAATGGATTCCAGGTTTGGAATCTATTTTTCCAAATTATGTTAATATGTCACCATTTTTTATATTATGAATAGTTACTACAATAATTTTTATTACCACTATTAAAGGAAAATACAGTAAATTATGGTAACTAATAATAATATAAGGACAATTAAATTATCCTAAAACCTGAAAAAACACTAATAGATTAACAACTTTTTATATATACATAGTAATTTATTTCTCACTTTATATTTCAAATGCCATAGATATTTTTAAAACCAATGAAAATTAAAAAATTTCAAACTCACATTTCTTTTAACTTTAATAATTATAACATATGTATAAACTATTTAAATAATTGAAATTAAATCATCCATGGTAATATAAGATAATTACCTACATCCTGGATATTTTTTTTGGAAAATAAATATTTAACTTAATGTCTTATTCATTGATGATGTAAAAATTAATTAACGAATGAGATATCAATGAAACCATTTTTATTAAAATACTAATATCCATAAAATTGTGCAAACACAGTACCAAATATTATTGATCGAGTATATATCTACCATAATACTCAAATGTTCAATCTAGTGACCATTTGGATCCTTATAGAAAAGAGTATGACCTTTATATTCTTTTATTTAATGTAATGTAAAAGTTGTAACATTCATACGTTAATAATTATATCATTTTTAATATTAAATATTATAGTAGATAACATAGACTACATATAATCTAATTAATTATATTATGTTCAGATTTATTTATGTATTTTATTATTAATTTTTACTCATAAAACGTGTATATTAAATAATTACCCAAAATCAATGTAATTTTTATTTATTAATATAGATATCAAAAAATTATAATTAATAATTAATATATATATATATATATATATATTTCAATAATTAATGTGTAAAATGAATTATATATATACCCTTGACCTATTAAGAACTTAATTAAATATCTGTGAAGTATTTATCTTGTTATCGTAATGTTTTTATTAATCAATTAATTGAATAGTTTACAAATTTACAATATTTATCATTTATCAAAATACTGTTTTATTAAATTATTTAAAAATTATATTTTTTTTAAAAATATATATATAATAACTATTATTTTTTCAATAATGTTAAAAATTATATTTTTATTACCTGATTTACATCATATGTGTTAATAGATTACCATATTAATACTGAAATATTTATTACTCTAGTTAAAATTAAATAGAATAAATATGTGTTAAATTTAATGAATAAGGATTTATTGGATATATAAACTTGTCTAAAATTTTTTGGTTGATGATTTTACAACCCTATATCATCTCAACATTAAAATTGGATTATTTTTTAGGTTTTTAGAGGTGGTTTATTTTATTATATTTTACTATTTATTAGGTTTCCAAAAGAGCCCCTCACCTCATTTATAAAAGGGGACTTCCTATCTCAACTCATTACATAATTTAAGGCCATGAAGCTCATCCATCCCCAGACCATTTCCCTAATAAACTTCCATATTAACATTCTAGATGTTATAGTATTTTTAATAGACCATGTCTACTTCCTTATAATAAGTAGACGAGGAAAAATCTTGAATAAGAGATAATATCCTCCATCAATAATATCAAACTTCATTCTTCTTATAATTCCTCTTTATGAGTGGTTTCATTATAACGCAATATATCAAATATAAATTTTCTATGGATATTTTATTCTGAATAATAAATAACCATATTTCATCTTATATACATCTTATGAAAAAAATATTCATGTGTTCGTTCATAAGACTTACTGTACCTACGCTCTAGTGTAATATATTATTCATCACCAACAAACCTGGATGGGAATAATGAAGGATGTAATAAAAATATATTATTATTATAAAATTATATTTATTCTTAAATGATATACACCATCTATATCAATATTGTTTAACAATTACGAGAATGATATCATCGCCTGTGCGTACGTATGACCTACCATCGCAATGATGCAATGTTATTCGTTCTACATGATATTCATTAAATAATGATTATATAAATGAATATAATGAAAAAATATGATATATATTATTATAAAAACATTATGAAAATTATTATACTATATCTAATTAAGATAAACACGAACATACTCGAAAAAACATGCATTAGAACATAAATCATTTAATAACCAAATAACGATTAAAAATGATTTGATACTTAAAAATGGATTAGAATTTAATAAAATATGATATAATAAAAATTAATATGATAAATTAATAATTTAATAAAATTATTTAAATCATTATAAAGGAAGCTCTGTTACAAACAAAACATATTAGGCCTAAAGTATGAGGACAATGTTTTTTTAACAAATACGACATGAAGGTATTTTTACATATTCATAATGACTAATTTACATAAAGATTATTCTACACTATTTCATGATTGTTTTAAACAAAACTCTACCATTTTAGAACTTCGTGGAATTTTGGGAAAGAAATTATTTCAGAAGAAGAAAGAATATTTTACATGAGAATTATGTTTAGTTGTTTTATCAAAATTATTTACCATTTAAGACGACACTCTTGAATTGTGTTATGTTTATATCACTATTATCACATTAATTTGATTTTTTATTTGATGGAATTATTTTTTCCAAGTCTATTTATATTATATGGATTATGATGGACTGTTTTTTAAGAATATGATTTTATTTATTGGCATATGATTTGATGAATGGATTGTGTTTTTGTGGAACATGTAACAATGGATATATTTTAAGGTTTGTGGAAACAATATCTCCCTCCAATTAATTGGTTAAAAATTTATATCGCATTATATTTACATGATAGTAATGGAAAGTAAATCCAGTTTTGTAATATAAGGCTGTAATGACAAGAAAATATAGTTCAGTAATACATGGTGGGAAAACAAAATAAACCCAGTTCAGTAATAGACATTGTAATCATTGATGGAATTGATACTAATTCCATGGCTACAATGGAAACCAA
This sequence comes from Viscum album, assembly GCA_963277665.1. Lineage (NCBI taxonomy): Eukaryota > Viridiplantae > Streptophyta > Magnoliopsida > Santalales > Viscaceae > Viscum > Viscum album. Next base: position 665,226,368 of record OY728165.1, on the reverse strand, counting down.
ATTATGTTCTTATTAGTTTTATGAAATTCCATGTATTATGCCAATGCTATTTTATCAGGTTTAATTGTTCTTTATGATCATTGCCTTACGTACTACCACTATTTATTTCATGACTCAGAATATTGCTACTCAAAATTTGTGTTCTTGTTGTTTAATTATTATATTTATGATTTTTCATGACCCATACCTCTGGGCCCTTGTCTTGACTACAATATGTCTGCCTTCTATAGGCCAAGGGTTAGCGATTAGCACCATAAAAGGCATTTTTTAAATATTGGATGGTGTAGCCCCAACTAGTCACCTCCGTGTACAACTTGGTCCTTGGTTAAATACTGTAAACCGAGATGCTCGTCATCTGTACAAGACAGAAAAAGGTGCATGCAAAGCCTGTTCATGGGTGAGTATAATAATAGAACGTAGGTACCCCGAGACGCCAAAAGGATTCTCTGAATTCAACAATGGAAAACATAAAAACATGATCTCAATCACAATGAACAAAGAGAAACGATCAACCCAATCCATGTATAAAGTATGTACATTAGTGTAGATGATTAGTCATAAAGATAGATAATCTTATTCATTAATAGGTTATGATTTTCATCACATTGGATCCCTTGGTGCTGATCAACACATGATCCCTAGGTGCTGATCCACACAGGATCACTAGGTGCAGATCCACACATGATCTCTCTATGCTGATCCAGAGAGGATCGATAGGTGCTGATACACAATGGATCGCTTGGTGGTTACCCGCCAATGATATCTATGTTAAATTTCACATAGTATCACTAGGTATTGATCCAAATAGGATCGCTAGGTGTTGATCCACACATGATCACTATTCCTTATTCACATCTCAGCCAGGCACTAGATTCACATAAATAGTCTGCATGATTATGGTAGGATCCAAATTTCAATCCATTTTTCATACATAATCCCAGAAAATATCCCACAATTATGGAACCCAATGATCAATAATGTCATAAGGATTATAACATAACAAATGGTGCGTCAATCTGACACCCAGTTTGAGAGTTATAGGTATTATAGTGCCGAGGGCCCGGTAGGATTCAGGTACAATCCAACCCAAACATATACAAAAATTCTTCAAAACTCTGATGGAGTAACATAAAAAGACCATCTGATCTCATGTATCCCAACGACTTAGACAGATCCTCAAATGGATATCTGGTTTGTAAATATGACCTTTTATGTGAAACTTGGCCATTAGTGGTCCGGGTCCGATCCGACCAGGATTAGGCCGACCAGACCTGGTCTGGGTCTGACCTGGAAAGAACCAAACCAGATTGGCTGATGATCGACCTAGCCCAAACTAGGTGGGCCATGGGGGGCTCATCTCCTAGGGCCACAGACCGGCCTGGCCTAAACATGCTTTGATGGGTCGTAGCGGACTCATCCAACAAGGCGCGACTTGCGTGAGGGGTCGTGAAACCCCTCCATCACAAATTGATCAAGAGAAATTTGTCTCTTATAAAGGTGGGTCCACATGGTGCGAACTCACATTCAGAATTCCATATAGGGAGCGGGTCTCCCTCCGCCGTAGCTTTGAAGTCGCGGCCTCCATCTGCCGCGTACGACAGCGCACTGCCCTTCACCAATGATGACAGCTGAATACTGGATGCCCCTACTGGTCTGCTAGGGAGTCGTGGAACACCGCCCCCTTCCATGTTCACAGCCATCGCTAACTGGCATCGGTCATCAGCATAGCTGCACCTGTGCCACATCGGCGGGTCATCTACATGCCACCAGGTGAGCTCTAGTGGTCAGTTTTTCCTTTTGAAATTGCCTACAGGCCTCCCAGGATGCTTTCAATGTTGTGTGGCTCCAGAGATCCACATGATTATTTGTTTTTTATTGTCACATAAATAATAGAATAAAGATTATTTTTGTGGAGGGTCTAGGATTTTTGTGTTTTTCTTACACCCTCTACGTTATCATCATAACAATTGCGAGATTAATTCTTCCTCAAACTATTAGAATTAATCATGAAAAACCTCTACCTCAGGAACATTTGGATGTCGTTGAGGTCTTGTAGGGAGAAGATTCCTCATTTTTTGAAGTCAGTAACATTCATTGATCATGAATCATTTCCCCCAATGACGTCATTCAATCCTCTATTCCTTGTTGGTGGAAGACTCCATAGTACTTCATTTGATGTTCCTCACATCCGTGTCAAAAACTCGAGTCCAAGCAGCATTTAAATAGACAAGGGAATACCCAATATTTCATAACATTAATATGGTTCATTTGTGAACCAAATTTAATGTATCGACATCGATGTTTAGCAACCCAGGGGTCATGAACATTAATGAACCATTTAACTCTATGGTCCTACCATGTCGCTCAATGATTACAATAAAATGAAATAAAATAACATGTTGAGTTAATTATTTTTTTAAAGATAAAAATTAACATTCAGTTTACCTTTTTCCTAACATCATTATTTTTCCCTTAAGAAAATCATGATGATACGAGTCCAACGGTGCCCTCAGATTTCAATTTCATGAACTGGTTCAAAAGTTTGAAAATGTCGCCCACTCGTTTATTTAATGTACCCTAAAAACAATCAAAAATCAATTTTGGGAACTCTGAGCCTCAAAATCATGTGATGTCATTTTTCAAAGACATGTAATTATCCCAAATAATTTAATAAAATTATATGTAATTTCTAGGTGTTTACATTCTCCACAAATTAGGTGTTTTTTGTCCATCAAAGCTACAAAAAAACTAGGGAATCAATAGGGGGTACTGAGCTCGTATCGGAGCCTCTTGTTCCCATGTGATCTCTTAGATATTCTGGTGCTCCCATGATCTCTCACTATATGAAATTACCACCCACAAAGTAACCTCTCCTATCAATCCAATATCTTCAATGAGAAATCTGCAAATTTCGACCCATCATCGATGTACATCACACTCCAATCGATAACGTGAGATGGATCATGCACGTACACCCTCAACTGCGACACATGGAAAATGTTATGCACTAGTTGTATCTGTGGGGAATGAGCTGAACAGTATTCCACATCACTTACTCTATAGAAGATCTATAATGGTACAATTATCCATAATGATATCTTACCACCTCAGCCAAACATCACTAATACTCATCGGCATGAGACATGTATGAAGACATAGTCTCTCTCCTCAATCTCAATGGGTCTCTAACTCCTATTGATATAAGCCATATGTAGGCTATATATAGTCTTTATCCTCTCCAAGAAGATATGCATCTTCTCTATGAAAGCCTGTAACATCTCTCAAACCACAAGTGCTAACCCCCTTGGTCTTTCGAACATAGAGATGATTTGTAAGGTCACTCGTGCAGGGCCTCAAACGGAGAAATGCAGATAATGGATTGATAACTCTTGTTGTATAAAAACTCCACCAGTGGTAGGTGGTCCTTCCAACTTTGGAAAAAATCGAGGACACAAGTATGAAGCAGGACCTCATTTTTCCTTATTGTCTATTCCATTTTACATTATATCTGAGGGTTAAAATTGGTGCTCATGTGTAGCTGAGTCCCGAATGCTTATGCAATACCATCCTTAAGCGGGATGTAGAACTAGTCTCATGATCTGATACGATCACCATCGACACCACATAAATCCATTCAATCTCTTTTTTATAGAGTTGTCTAACTCTCTATAATGATCCCAGATATCACCTGGGTATGATGTGGGATGACATGGTGAGTCAGTCATTGATCACCCAGATAGAATCATGGCCCTTATACATCCATGGTATCCCTGTCACTAGGTCCATGGAAACACCATCTCACTTCCACTTATGTACCTCAAGTGGATGAGTTATGCCTAATGGTTTCATATACTTGGCCTTCACTTTCTGACATGTAAGGCCACGTGATAAGAACTATACCACCGAAATATTCTTCCCAGGACACCAGGACTGATGCTGAAGGTCCAGGTACGTCTTCGCCACTCCGGGAAGTACCGCCAAAGGGGATGTATCAAACTCCCTCAACAACTCTTCATGTAGTTTAACTGGTTCAATAGAGTGTAATCAAAAGAAGATGACATTCTCCGCACCTTCATAAAATCCATCATGTGTCTATCCTAAGGATTTCTTATCTTGTTAGGTCTCATAGTCTACATCCCCATGATGTTCCTTCATAACATAATAATGATGTAGAGAGTGATAGTCATAGACTGGACGTAAGATGTTTCATCTATATCCACAAAGGATATCTGCAACGTGGATAGGTTCTCTACCTACCCTCAAAATAACTGTAGTCCAAACCATTTGATATGTTTATCTACTTCTTTGTTCCCCTTCCTAGTAATGCTAACTATCTCAATGTCATAGTCCTATAGGAACTCCAACCCTCTCTGATGTCTTAGGTTCAGTTCCATCTATGAGAAGATATACTTGAGACTTTTGTGATTAGATTAAATAGTAAATGTTTCCCCCATCAAGTATTATTACCTTATCATCAACGCAAAGACCACTTCAGCTAACTCCACATAATTGGTAGCATAGTTATGCTCCTGTTGTATCTACTTTTGTGATTAGTAGATGATCACTGCTCTATTCTACATTAAGACACTACCTATTCTGGTCCCCAATGCTACGTAGAATAATAACTACCTAAATTCCACATATGGTAACCTACATATGGGGTCACCTATTAGCCTCTGTCTCAAATCACAACACATTAATGGAATCTCTCCATCCACACCATGGGAATCCATTTCATTGTCAATGTAAACTAGTGTTTTGCAACACTGGGAAATTCTGCTAAAAATCTCTTGTAGTACCGAGCCAATCGCTGTAAACTCTCCAAATTGGTCATACTCCTCGGTGGATCCCAAGATAGAGATACATTTATTTTTGATGTATCCACTACAAATATAGATTTCGAGATAGAATTCATTAGTATGTGGACTTCCCAAATCAAAAACTGACACTTTGAGAGACTACCATGATACAAGTGCTCTATGAGTGTATCCAGTAAAATATGAAGATGTGTAGTGTGCTCCTCCTCCGATGCCGAGTATATCAAGATGTCTTCAATGAATACCACCATGTTTTGATAGAGGTATAGATGGATCATCCTGATCAGGAGACCCATGAACATTGTTACTGCATTAGTCATGCTATATGGAATTACCAAGAACTCATAATGGCCATACCAACATCTGATGTCCATCGTCGGTACGTCCACATCTCCTACTCTTTGTAGAGGATATCAAAATATGAGTTCTATCTTTGAAAACCATCGAGATCCCTTCGGAATGTTGAAGAGATCATCATTCCTCAGAATAAGATACATGTTCCTCACGGTCACCTTGTTAAGGCATCAATAATCCGAACAAAGCCTCATAATCCCATACTGCTTTTTGGAAAACAAAATCAGGGATGCCCATTGGGAAATACATAGGCATATAAAAACCTTCTACTTCAAGTCCTCCAACTGTACGTACAACACACAATGCACCGTAGGAGGCATCCAATAAAATGTTATTTTTATTAGTGTCGTCTCAAGGTATAGATCGATGTAGAATTATACATCTCAATTAAAAGGTTGTCTGAGAACATCATCATGAAATATATCAACATATCGGTCAACCACTATAGGATATCATGGACTCCTCACATCAATATCTCTGTGAGTAAAGCTATCCAAGCAATGAGTGATTGACTGCACCCTCTTCCGAGAATTTGCATCATGTTCTGGAAAGGTTCTCTTCATGTTGGTGAATGAAAAACTAGTCCCATCCTCCTGGACACAGTTCAAATTGAACCTAATACGATCGATTTGAACATGGAATGGGGTTAGTCAGTCCATACCAAATATGATGTTGTAAGGCCTTGACGCTACTACTATGAGATCCCAGTCAATGTTCTCACCTCCTAGAATGACCACACATTGTCTGCACTACTGTGTAAAAGTCAAATCATCTCCTGTTGGAGTCTCTCATAGTATGGATCGATCCAACGGCTCTATCTGAATCTCTATCCCCAAATGAGTGGTGTGTGAATAAAAAAGGGATTGGAACCTGTGTCTATATGATATTTAGCTATCATGGAATATAAACAGATCGTACCACTAATGATATCTGGAGCATCGTGGTTTTAGGACTATACCTCCTGAAGATGAGCTCACTCCTATCCACCTTCTCTCTATGGACGGGGATGACCAACTGAAGGTGGTGATTATAGAACCTCAAACCATTTTCCACCATATACTTCACGACCTTCACAGGTGCCACATCATCCGCCCTGAAAACCCCCTTGCAGAAACATTGTTGGTGTCTCTGTTTTCCATCAGTAATCTAATGATAAACTATATTGGGAGTCCGACAGTCGTGATCCATGTTTCATGTCTACCACAAGAGTATCAAGCTTTACACCCCCGAAGGCATCTTATCCCCCGCAACCTCCGCACATCTAACCCGACATTCTGGGGTCTTCCATCAGAAGGTATAGCCTTCTGGGACTTCTACGTCATCTTCCAACAACCTGCTGGAGATGACTCTTCAACCAGTAATCTGCTGGGGGCTCTCAATGTTGGTGTCCGCACAGATAATAAACCCTCCACCATTAATGCTCGCTCGATCAATCCATCAAGTTTTTGTATGTTGATGGATATCTTCGATGCTCGGATCTCCATCTTTAGACCTTGCTTAATTGTATGAGCCCTGAAGAATGGGTCACATACCATGTTAGTTGAGTAGCATGAGAGGTCAGTGAATCTCTCCGAGTAGTATTCCATAGATTGGATGACCTGTTGTATGTGTAGAAACTCTTGAATATAGACTGACCATACAATTTCTAGTACAAACTCAGCGCTGAAGAGGGTCTTGAAGTCCAACTATGAGATTCTCTCCTCCTCATGAATCTGGAGTGTCAGACTCAACCATCTCATTGATGTTCCATAAAAGAGTTTAGCAGCTAGATTCACCATCTATTCTGTTGGTGTCTCCACTTATAGAATAGTCGGTGCCACAGCCTCTAGCCAGTCCTCACCTGCCAATAGATCATTATTGCCTCAAAACTGCGAAGGCCTCTGTCTCTAGAATTGGTGAAAAGCACTCAGTCACCATGTGCGGTCTACTGGTGGGTCTGGTGGAAACATCTACTCAAGGGGTGGTGGTTCTCCTAGTACACCACCCGAAGGTGCCAACGGAGTAAGAGGGCCCTACACCGAATCCTCATTTATCGATGGGACATCATCATGCAATCTCATTAGAATAATTGTTGGATGTCTATGCAGAAACATCCAAAAATGAAATAGGTGTTCCATGGAAAAAATGTTATAATGATGAGATAAATCAAAATATATCAAATGTAAAACATTTCCAAAACACAAACAATTTGTGTTTTCGTGCACCAAGTCAGAGATCAGAATTCAGGGTCCTATTTTATGGATACATTGTCCATTTTACCAATACAGGACTCCCCGAATATAAAAACAAACTCAACACACTTATCAATATTACTTCACTATACATATTAGATTCTTAGTTCATTGGTTGGAACGACTCCATTGATTCCTCATTGTCATGATCCTTCCCCTGGGGTCCATTTTGTGAGTAACACAAGCCCACCTTCCATAGGTCAGGAGCTGGAAAATTTCACTAGAAAGGTATTTTCAGAACATGGGAAGGTATTAACTCAAAACCTATACACACACATGATGGGTACACATAGAAAATATAAAACAAAATGGAAGACTAAAGGGAAACCCCAACTAGTAAACACATCCATGTGTAATAGTATGTACTAAAAGTAATGGATTCGGAATACATGCCCAACTTTAAATCTATAACTACAATAGAAAACATAAAATAGACCTTGATAGCAACCACAAAGGATCCTACCTGAAGGGTTCGTTCTTCTTGTCTCCATAGCTCTCCTCATAATCCAGTCAGCTATATGTACAACCTGGTCCTAGATCCTATAGTCTCAGTGGAGCTACACGTCATCTGCACAAATCTCAACAAGGTGCGAGCGAATCCCATGTAGGGGTTAGTGTAATAGTACCTAGTCGGGAATGTTATACCCCTGTAAGTCTATTATAATTACACTGAGTAAGACCGCTAAACATGCACTCTATCAAAACACACAAAGTGATAGACTCATCTCAAACCATGTATAACTTATGTAAAGAAGGATAAATGATTATTCATAAAGCTAGATAATTTTATTATGTCAATGTTTCTGTTTCTGATACATAGAGGATGGGTCGGTTCTGATCCAGTCATGATCACTTGGGGTTTATCCACAGATGATTTCTAGGTGTTGATAAATAGAGGATCACTATATATTGATCCACAAAAGATCTCTAGGTGCTCATCCACATAGTATCACTAGGTTCTAATCCACAAATAATCAATTGGTTCTCATTCACACAGGATCTCTATGTGATGATCTACACATGATATCTAGGTGATGATACACATATGATCATTATTCATTATTCATGTCTTAGGTAACCTTTGGATTCAGGTACATAGTATGATTGATTCTGGGAGGATCCCCTACTCAAGCCATCAGTCATGAATTTACCGCCATTATGTCCCAAGTATATGTAACCCAATGATCTGTCATGTCATAAGTTTTCCAACACAATAGTGGGTGCACCAAATAGACACCTGGTGTGAAGGTTATAGGTATTTTAGTGATGAGGGACTTATTGGATTCAAGTAATTTCCTACTCGGCCATACTCCAACATTCTCCAAAACATCAGTGGAGTAACTGAAAAGGAATGTGTTATCCCAAGGACTCCAATGGCATGTACGAATAGTCAATCAGATATATAGTTTGTAAGATAGGTCTTTTTAAGAGAAACTGGGTGGTAAAGGGTCTTGGTCCGGGACGAACTGGTTTTGGTCTACCGACTTGGTTCGGGTCAATCCCAGGTCTAACCCAGCTTGGCCCAAACTGGCTAGGCCACGGAGGGCACCGACCATTGGGCGAAGGACCGGCCCAACCCGTACATGTTGGGATGGGCCACGGTATGCTCTGCCCGCTGGGCAATGGACTGTCCTGGCCTACTGGATGGGCACGACACGTTTGAGGGGTCACGTGACCCCTCCTTCCCAAACAGCTCAAGATCCATTCAAATCATCAACCTGTGGCACTATGTGGCACTACCTCACTGTCAGTGGGACATGTAGGGCATGGGTCCCCCTCTTCCATGGTTTTGATGCTACGACCTCCATCTGTGGCGCGCGACGGCGCGCCGCCCATCCACTAAGTCGAATGGATGAAAGCTAGCAACCCCTTCTAGTTTGTCGTGGTGCCGTGCAGTGTTGCTCCATTCTGTGGTCGATGAGCACTAGTCACCGCCTTATCACACAGGTGTGGCACCATTCGGTCTCCTGTGGGCCAACAGTTGAGCTCATGTGATTTTTTTCCTTTCTAAAAACGCCTATGGGGCTCCCGGGATACTGCCAACACTGCATGCCTCCCAAGATCATATTTCCTCTCAACTTTCATATTTTCTATGAAGAACACAACATTGATAAAAGTGCTGGTGGTATAAAAATTTTCATTTTTATCGTGCCTTCCACATTAGCATCATTAAAAAGTTTTGATTAATTCCTCCCCAAACTCATAGAATTAATATTGAAAAACCCCTACCTTGTAAACTATTTGCTGACGTCGTGGTCATGGATGGATAAGAGACCTTATTTGTTAATGTCATCAGCATTCATCGATCCTGGATCATTTCCCCCAGTGATGTCATTCATTCATTCATTCATTTATGGTGTGTGATGCTATGGTACTTCGTCAGAGGTTCCTCACATCCATGTAAATAAAATTCCTGAGCTCAATTTAAATAGATGAGGGATCCAAATCTATTTCATGACATTAATTTAATGCATTTTTGAACCAAATTTAATGTTACAACATCAAGGATATGAAACCAAATGGTCATTCCCTTGAATGGACAATTTAACTCTGTGTTCCTTCCACATTTAATGTTTCAATGATGAATCTGAGTGCTACATGTCCATCGGTGCCCTCAGAATTCAATTATGAGAACTAGTATAGATGTTAAAAAAAATTTCCCCTTGGTTATCCTAATATACCTTAAAAAAGATAAAAAATCATTTTTGGACACTCCAGTACTTCGAATCACATGTTGTTAATTTTCACAGACTAGTAATTATCACAAATAATTTAAAAACAATTTTATTAAATTTCTTGGGCATTACATGTATTGTTTGATGTCCATCATGTTTATCCATGTAAAGAATTTGAGCTCCATATTTTTCTTATTTCTTTTCTGAATGATATAAATAATTCTTTTATATAGGATAACAAAAGGGTATGATAGTTATGGGAGATGTTGGTGGTCATTCACTATGATAGAATATTACATTCCATCTTCCAAAAAATTTAATCTAATATTGACTATGGGAATCTATTTTTCCATGTATTCAGTATTCCAAAAAAGTAATTTAATGTCCATGTACATCATGCTTGCGTCATTAGAGTTGGTATCAGAGAGAAGGTTTAGTCAACCATTGGAAACTAGGATACAAAAACAGTATTGAGATGCCTATATATATTTGTAAAGATATGTGTAGTGATACTATAATGATATGTAAATTATTGGTTACAATCCGATATATTTTTTGATATCCATGAATAACCTTGGATTTATACAATGATATCATAGATTTAAATATTAAATTTACTTTCTCATGATTATTTTTTAAATCTCTGATATATATTTCTCACACATTTATTTATGATGTTAGTTAATATTCAGATCTTCATAGAACATGGTTAAACATTTAATGATTCAGATTTGGAAATTATTCGAATAATGATTATTGATTTATTATGTGGAAATATAATGAAGAAAATCATGAGTATAATAGGAGTAATGCTCATACTAATGCGTATAAAGAGAATGTAAAAGTAATGTGAATGGTTTATGATGTTCTTCCAGTATTATCTACATTAATCCTAATGAACATTAGTTTATTATATGATAAGATGTGATTAATATTTAAGGAAAGAGGTTGAATCTAGATCCTGATTTATTGTTTTAGAATAAATTTGTATGATTGATGTTTAAATGTTTCATAATTCATATATTACTTAATATGAATAATAAAATATATACATTTTTTAAATATATGTTTTTCATTAAGGATTGTATAGGATAAATTTAATAGTTCTATGAATACAAAAATTTGACTAATGTGTAAGGTGATATACTTGGAGATCACTTGAATAATTGAATAATAAACCTTAATATGTCTCTTATATTCTGATAATTATTTTTGGATAATGATATATTGGTTTTGAATAAGTAAATTAGATAACTCTTGTTTCTTGGGATCTAATTCTATAGTTAATGAAATGTGGGTTATTATATCATGGACAAAATATATATCTTTATGGGACCTAATGTAATATATCCAATAAATTTTGTAATAAGTAAACATACATGTTTTCAATAAGGATATAACGTAATTTTGTTTATTACCATGATTCTATAGAATTAATGATAAATTCATTCAAATGTATGGAATATGACCAACAAGATATATCTTACGATACGTGGGGGGTAAATTACGATATTCACATGTTTGTTATATGATCGTTCTTGTAATTGTTTTTTTTGTGTTTTGAGATTGGAAAAATTATTTTGGATAATTATAAAGGTAAAAATGGATTATATTGGACATTATATAGTATTTTTTAAGGATCAACATTTCTTAATGCTAATTCTGGAATTTTATAACATTATTGTTTTAGAAAAATGACATACCATTGGATGGGAGACAAACCATTCCGTCAGACAAGGATGCGAGAATCAAACATGCAGCCGAAGTGCAATGGGACTTTATTGCCTACCACTGGCCTATGTGAAGCCCATGGTTAGTATAAATTTGTTTTATTTTATTTTAATGGTATGATAGAATAAGTATAAGTCCATTTTTTGAACCATATACTATTAATCTCATAAAATATAAACATATGTATTTTTGATAACTTGTGATATCCTTTTTGTGATAAAGAAACATGGAATAAACTATCATTCAATTTATTGATCACATGGTCTTCTAACATTATAGTAATGGTAAATTAAACTTTTTTTGAACAATAGATGAATTGGAAATTTTTCAAGGAATGACCAGTGACATAATTGTACTGAAATCAACTAAGTATTTTTTTCATGTACATCAACTATTGGAAAAGTTTCTTGAAAAAAAATCCTAGAACATTCTTATTTGATGAATAACATGGTCACTTAAATCATCACAGATTAATGGGTTTCTAGTATTTTACTTTCTCCAATATTTATTCTCTATCACAATCAATCAGAACATGGTGGTTTGATTTATTTTCTATACACATTTTTTCACTTCCCCCCTATATTCTCGTATGTAGAATCCCATTGGTGAGTTACATTCGTTAACTCTTATGTTTATAACTTTCCTTTTTAAAATATTTCTTTAGTATTCTTTTTTACAATGTGGGATTCAATGAAAGAAACTTTCATGTAGTAATACATTTATAAACCGGATGAATTTCGATGGTGAAATCCAATATAATGGGGGTAAAATGTGACACCTATATATTATATTTGATATTATTTTTAATTTAATTGATATCTAGTGTTGTATGATACACTAAGAATATATTAGGCTATAAGTAACTCAGTATTAGATTTTAGTATATACTCCACTATATTTGGATTGTGTTACACAATTTCAAGTTATTTTGATATAATTTATTTCAACCATCATTGAGTAAATATCTTGTTCATTGTATAAAATAACTTTGTTTGTATTATATTATATAATACACCATTTTTAAAACGAAATTAACTAAAAACATACATGGATTTCATTACATGCATTACTGACCTTCGTTGATATCGTTCACTATATGTAATACCGAGTTTCACTAAACAATGATATATTAATAAAATATTTTAACTAAAGGGGATATAAACTAACTTTTATGAATATTATTAACCAAATTATGAATTTTATATAATAATAAAATAAATCTTCTGTATTTTCATGATCATTATGTACGAAAAAATTCAGTTTTTTCAGATAAATGATATATTTTTTAAAAAATGCATTTTTACCACTTTTTGATGGAACACCCATTAGAAATATGTGTTTATCCAATTTTATTTATTATATAGTAAAATTAATGTTTTATTTGTAATAGGAACATAATAAATATTAATTGGCTTAAATTTTGGTATTTTTCAGATGAAATTCATATTTTAATGAATATAAAAAAATAATTAATTTTCATTCAAAATATCATTTTCATCTAATTTATTTATATAGTTACATTATATTACTAATTGGTTTTAAAGTTATATTGGATTAAATTTTTCTAATTTAAAAAAAAATTATCATTTGAGGTTATTTCACATTTAAATTGGTGATAAATATGAGAAAATCATTTCATATGTTTTACCTCTTGAAACACCTCTTTTTGGTTTTGACTATAGGAATTAATTTTAAAATAATTTCTTGAAATTATGTTTCTTGAATCCTGAAATATTTATTACATGTTTTGAGTTAGGGGGATCAAATTATGTTAATAGGTTAGTTAAATATATAGATATTATGAATAAAAACAATGTTAATTTTATTATCCAAATTTAATGGTAAATCGGTTAAATTAAGTTAAAAAATATTATGAAAAAGACAATGAAATTATCTTAAAATCTGAAAAAATACCATTTTATAAATATAATTATACACTTAACTTCATTGGTTCAATAAATAATAATTTAATCCCGATTTTACAATGAAAATGACATAGATAATAATAAATAAAATTAATGTGACAGAATGTTTAACTCATATTTCTTATATAGATAATTATTTCAATATAGGTATAACCAAGTGATATATTTTAAATTAAATATTACATGGAAACATAAAATTATTACATACATCATGTTAATTTATTTTTAATTTTTATGAAATAAATAATTAACTGAACGTCTTATTATCTTATGAAGTTAAAATTAATTAATTGATGAGAAATCAATGAAACAATTTTTATTAAAATCTTAATAACCATAGAAATTTCCAAAAAATAGGGTAAAATCAAATAGGTCCCGTATTTCTCGACAATAACCATCCAAATGAAAATCTAGTGAATTTTTTTAATGTTATAGAATATATTATGACCTTTATATTGTTTTATATAAAGTAATGTTAAACATGTCACATTCTTACTTTAATATGTATAAAATTTATAATGTTTTATTTTATTGAGAAAAATTAGACAAAAAATATTATAATTAAATATATGAAACATATATTCATTAATTTATATTATTTATAATTTAAACTAAACATATAATTATATTAAATATTAACCCAAAATCATTTTAGTAATTATTTTATTAATAGAGATATAAAATAATTGTTATTAAAAATATTTAAATAAATATTTTTTTGGATAATTAATATGTCTAATTAATTTTATAGATACCCTTTACCTATTAGAAACATAATAAAATAATTTTTTCTAAGAAAACATCTTATCTTAATATTTTAAAAAATCAATAAATTTAATAGTGTCAAAATTGAAACTATTGATTGTTTATCAAAATATTGTTTAAATTTATTTTCAAAATAATAAATCCTTTTTCTAAAATATAAAATAATTAATATATGGTCATAAAATTTCAAAATCATGTATTGATGACCTAATTTAGATCAAATGATTATATTTTCTTCCCTTTTAATTCTGAAATATTTGTTACCCTAGTAAAAATGAAGTAGAATAAGTATGTGTTATATTGAAAAGAAAAATATTGAATTGATATCGATGGTTGTCTAAAATTTATTTTCTAATTATATTAAAACTCTATATCATCTCATTATCACAATAGGCATTTTTTTGGTTAATTTACTCTGGTTTCATTTAATAATAAATTTTTGTTTTTGAGCTTTCCAAAAGAGACCCTCGCCTCAATTGTAAAAGGGAACTTCCTCCAACAACACATAACTAAATTTTAAGGCTTCAAGATCAACAATACCCTGCCCATTTTTCTTCTCAACTCCATAAGAAATATTTTAGAGGTTATGTAATTCACAAATGACCATGTTTAGATCTCTAATAGGATATTTAGAGGTAGAATTTTGAATAAGAGGTAATCTTCTCTACAGATTCTATCAAACACATTTCTTCTTCTACATCCTCTTAATTAGTTTTTTCGCTATTGCGTAATAACTAAAATAAAAATGTTATACCGATAAGTTATTATGAATATTTATCAAACATATTTAATCTTCTATCGATCCTATGAAAAATGAAATCACTATGACTACATATGTAGAGCTTATAGTCTCCACAGTATAGTGTAATATGTATTTCACCACACCAAATTACCTTGTCATGTATAATAATTGATTTAATAACAATATATGATTATTAAAAAATTATATTGATTTTGAAATATTATACCCCATTCATGTTAATACAGTCAACAATTATGGGAATCAAATCATTGCTCATGCATAGTATGACCTCCCGTCTCCACGATGAGAAGCGATTAATTCAACATGATAATTAATAAATCATGATTATTTAAATTAATTGAATGAATAAATTTGATATAGATTATTCTAATAGAATTCAGTAAATTATTTAACTATAACCTAATAAGAAAAATAATAACATATTCGACAAAACATCCATAAGAACATAACATCGTTAATACCTGAATAACATGTAAGAAATAAATGTTACTAACAAAAGGATGAGAATATAATAATATATATTAAAATAAAAATTATTATGATCCATGAATAAGTTAATAAAACTATTTATATCATTATACAGGAGGTTTGGATACATGCGAATCATATCAAACCGAATGTAAGGATAACATTGTAAATCTCATTTTTTCAGAGATTATTTATTATTTAGTATTAACTAGGGTATATTTACCATCCCTCTCTATTATTTCAAACAAATATTTGATGAACTGTTTAATATTATTCTATGTATTTTTGGAGTCATTTTAACTCATTTTTTTTACTTTAACTACATGATTTGGAAGAAATATTTCTTTCATTTACAATAAGATGTACTTTTTGACATTTAAAACAAATGTTTGAGGAGAATGTTTTATAAATTATCTTCCATTAAAGGTTTTTTACATCATAAAAATTAATTAGTTACATGAATCTTAATCTAAACTATTTTATTCTTATTTAAAAAAAATTAAAAAAAAATCACTGCATTTTGAGAAAAGAACATGTTTTTGTTGAAGAAAAAATTATTGTCCACAATAATTAAGTTCAATTGTTTTATCAAAAATATTCTCCATCTAAGAAGACTCTATTAAATATGGTTATGTTTCTACACCTATTTTTACATTGATTAGAATTTTTTATTATGGAATTAATTTTATGATATCCATTTATTTTATAAGGAATATGATGTGATAATGTTTAATAAACACTATTTATTTCATAGGTAATGCTATGATGAGTGATTTATGTTTTATTGTCACATGTAAGAATGATTTATTTATAATATATTTGGGGACCTATAACCTATCCAATTAATTGGGTGCATATTTATATCTCATGATATATACATGATTAAAACAACTTGTATATCTAGTTTAGTTGTATTGGGATGGAATGACAAGTAAATCTTGTTCAAAAATACATGGAGATAAAGAATATTAAACCCGGTTTTCATAATGAAAATTTTATACTATGACGGTGTAGGATACAATGCATTGGATACTCAGTAAATAATATTATGTGATTATGTTTTATTCATAATTCCTTGTTTTATACCAATTTTACTGTTTCATGGATAAAGTTCTGTTATGATCTATTTCATACGTACTTCAACGATTTATTACATGAATAATAATTTTGATATTAAAATAATACCTAATGTTTATAATTTCTTATGTTAATTTGATGTTTTATGTTATTCATGTTTACCCTTAATGAGGATTTTATCTCACCCTTTCTTGTGTTTTTTCTAGCATATCAATAATGGTTTTAGGTTGGAAAACTAAAGGGGATGATCATTATGGGAGATGTTTAAAATCATTTACCATTTTATAAGATTATGTTTCATGTTTCCAAAGACACTAATCTAATTTGATCTTTGAGAATATGATTGTGTCGTGTTTTAATTATTGCACAAAAGTAATGTAATTTACATGTATGTCATTCATGTATCATTAGAAAATTCTTATTGTAATACCTTACATACCCTATATGTAATAATCATATGTTAATAAGAGATTATAAACATATGTACCTCATTAATCATTTATTTATTATCCTCATACCTCATTTTAAAAACATCTACAGAAATCAACTCATTGATTACTAGGATGTGAGATATTTCAATAACCAAACCATAACTACCCATATTTCATCACTTACACTTTGATCGTGGTTTAATCCAGTAATGAGATCCTTCGAAAATTCATCCCATTTCCCCATAGGAACATCCATGTGATGTAATAATACACCATAAAAATGATGATAAACCTTTACAATTAGTTAAACAAAAAACCGCACCTCATATTTTTTGATCTATTATATTATCCTGGCCCACAAAACATGCATAAAAAAGTATAGAGTGCTACATGGAAACCAGTTTATGTATTGAAAATAGTGAGATAAAAAAATTAATGAAGGATCACCTCATTCATATCATCCAAAAAAATATTCTCCACTAAAAAAATCTAGTTTTGACCAACTTATGACCATCTATATGGAGGATCACTATGGTTAGTATAATCACCCATCACCTACTCTTCTGAGTCACCCCATTGAGACTCCTCCGATTATTGTATAATGGAATACTATGTTTCTTGTTATAAAAACTCATTAACATCATCCACCCATTGATCTAATAGAACGGAGGCCAACTCCACTATTACTTTCAAAACATCCCAATCTGTCAAATAATATCCTTCTGTAATTTCCTACACAAATCATTATCCAAAACATTCCAGGTTCTAAATGTGTATTAATTATTAATATAATATTATTAATGAATCTACATCCATCTCCACTACCATTGGTTCAAATCACATTGAGAAAAGCTATAAATTATACTATTTTGATTCGTGAAGAATATATTATTCTCCCCTATGAGGTAATGATGACACAGATTTACCACAAACACAACTACAATGAGATCTTGATGATCTATTGAATTGTAATTCTTTTGGATGTATGAATGGATAGACCCATAATAGATCACTGGCCTTTTATAAATCAATTTTCATCCCAAGACACAACTAGAATAATAAATAACAACTTACAAATCACTCACATCTTTAAAATTGAGCACTATAAAACAGTCAAATTCACTGTTATGTTTTCAAATGGTTATATAAACATTTTCAACTAGATAAATTAATTGTATTTTTTGGTAAAAATTATCAACATGATTACTACCCAAGTATAATCAAGTATTAACCATTAATATTATCCAATAATAAAAATGAAACTACTAACTTCTTTATTGTTATTGGGTACTTACCATGAAACAAATTTCTCATCCTATGATGAATCAAATACCACACCCCACTGTGAAAAAACATATTCAATGTAATAAACTACTCAAAGATATAATTTACACATTGATAATATTTAATAAATATTGTGATTTCAAACAACATGAATTATGGATTTGATATTATCAACATGACCCACTTATAAATATGAATAGATTAATATTTCGTCACTGAGGATTAATATGAAATGCTTTAAGAAGTAATTTAACATAGAGTTCATTAGTCCCATTAACTGATCAAGAACATTTATGAAATTAAATTAAATATCCAATAAATATTATGTCCCATACCAAAATTTGATGGAAGTAATTGGGATATCATCCATTATAACCCTCACATTGAGAAAACCATACTATAAATATATCTTATAAAACAAAAACTTCACTCTACATTGGTAAAAAATATAATCTATCCTTATAGGTGGGTAACAATTTTTTACTATTAACTAATTCAGCCTCTTGTAGTATTTGAAAAACCTCAAATAACCATCCACCTTCTAGAAAAAAAACATTAGATCACCCAACAATGACACAATGATATTGAGGAATCATTTCTGAATCAAATCATCTATATGAATCCAAAACACCTATAACTCATATGGTTTAATCTGATAAGGAACCATTGAAATTTGATAAGCATCATGTTTCATGTCTATCCATAACTCAACATATTATTCGGGGTTAACAATACAATATCCTCAAGAAAAATATAAAAATATCCCCCAATGAAGCAGGGAACCTCCACCATCAAAACATTCATTTATTCCATACGAAAATCATCCATCATGGAAAATGGGGAACTATACATAAACTACCAACCTAACACCCCCACATTAAAAAAACCTACCTGTTCGATATCCACAATAGAGAACATGACTTCACCCAAGAATAAGATGATAATATTTTAAGGCCCCGGCCTTAAAACATACTTAATATTGAATTAAATGTATATTTCACATTGAGGATCTTTTCAGGTTTAGTGTTTTAGAGAATTAGGACTTAATTATTACATCTCAAAAGATTAAAAAGTAGTAACTTCTACTAAATTTCCATAAAATAAACACACTTAAAAAGAAACATGTCTACATCCATGTATTAGATAGCATGACATTCCCTTGATCCTATCCTTGACCCTATTCCACATTAATTCCTGTGAAAAACATTTCAGAAAAAACATGGGGTGATCATAAAAAGCTCAGCAAGGAATACACAAAGAATGAATACTATTATATTTTCAAAGAAACAACTATACCATTTATACATTATCAATGTAATACATTTTACCTTTAGGAAGTAGTAAAAACTCTTCACTAAATAAAATATCATTACTTACCCTTTTGGAACCAAAAGATTACCATAAAACCCATATAAAGAACACATAAAATATAAAGGTAACCTGGGACATAAACATACTTAAATGTAATAACCATACGGTCGACTTCCAATCATACTTAATGGAATAGCCATACGGCCGACTTCCATACCCAATGCATTGGAGGTTATAACGTCACCACTCGTCCTGTTATTCATGGAACCACCCGTCATATGGTTTATCAAGTAACCACACATAAAATGTCGAAGTTCCATCATTACACATAAAATATTGAAAATATAAACATTTCTATAACAACATTTCATTTTCATTCAAAATAAGTAATCCATGATATTGAATTAATCAATCCACATTCAGAAATCATTTAAAAGATATTTTTGAATCAATGTGTCCCATCCCACTTTGAAGCTTTTATTGGATTTATAATTTTAAAACATTAATATCCATGTAAATAAATACTGAAAACCATTTTTAAAACATGTACATTAAAGTTAGATATTTATAATAATAAATATTTAAAACATTTAAAACGATATTTTTGTTAAAGAGTTTTTAACAATATGAGAGACATTTGAATACAAATAATTACGGAATAACATTTAATCTGAGATATATAATATCATGAGAATAAAGTGATTCATGATATAATATGTCAAAGGACAGTATAAACATCATATAAGAGTGAATTGGTGCATAACAAAACATGAAGTCTCAATGAAAATGTAAAATGAGATGAAATCCATTATAAAGAAGGTATCATTAAATTAATGATAAATCAATCTCATAATTATGTGTGACAAATATAAATACACCCAATATATGTGGATATTAAGTGTATAACAATCAAAGGTCATTCAAACATATTTAAAGGATGACATATTCAATAACTACATTTTGAACCCAATGAAATCAAAATAGGGTTGAGAAGTTCCCTTGGTAAAATTCGACAGCCTAACAACATGACATAAAATTTTTCAAAAAGGGTTGATGAGAGAGATAAAGGGGATCTCATCATGTGGACAAATAAATTACATAAATAAGGATATAGAAGAACATATCCCAAAATAATAGTATTGAATTAAAATACATAACAAACGAAGTCTTTTAAAAAAAAGAGGGTGAAAGGTCCCCTTACCGAGTTGGGTAACTTTCGAAAAGTACACCCCATGGAAGAAGGGTCATACAATGAAGATGTAAATACCCATAAATGAAATTATACTTCACAAAGTGTACAATAAAGTGTAGTACATACACCACTCAAAGTAAATAGTGGAAAACGTAGCATAAATGTCACGGGAATAAAAGTGAGATGAAAAATCCCTTACGAAAACTCGGCAGCCTAACGACGCCACTTAAAACTTCCAAAAATGGATTTATAAGATCAAATAGGTTCTCCATTAATATGAAAATAAATAATAAAGTATGAGGAATATAAAAGAACATCCCCAAACATAATAAATATGGGCATAAAATAAATGACATAAAAGAGAGTACATTAAAAGAAAGAGAGAGGTTGGATCCCTTACCTCGGTCCGACTTGACTCGATCGTTCTTTAACGTCCTTTAAATCATGTAAATCTATTTGATTTGAGATCAAAGGCTTCCTTGGGAAGGATTCTTCCCAATGTGAGCGTAAAGACCTATAAAATTAAAGTTAAATTGTTTCTTAATTTTTTTTGGAATTTTACAAGAACGCTGATTCTGACGGCACCTGATTCCGAGGCCCGGAGTGCCCAGAATCAAAATCCGAAGTTTGGCTCGGGTACGTTCAGTGAACGAACGAGCGGGAATTTCTAACTTTTGAACCAGTGCCCGGAATCAAATTCTGAGGGCACCGATGAACTCACAGTGTCGATATTCGCTTAAGGAGACATTTTCCGAGGTTGCGTTTATTGCGGGTTGAGAGTTAGTTTTTGGGAATTTAGAATAAGTTAAATAAAATTGTGGAATGAAAATTTTATTTTAACATGTTGTTTATTTTCTCCCAAAGGGAGTTAGAGGTGGGACCCACATCCACTTAAACTCCCTTGGGAGGAATAAGTGTGGTGGGGCCTACACGAAGCATAACTCTTCACCTTATTTTTTTTAAACTCCATTTAACTCCTCTTTTAATGAACTTGACAACTTGGTTAATTAATTGAGTTGAGTTGTTTGAATTTCAAACCATTAAAATTCAAATTTATATTTGTGTGAATAAAATAAGCCTTATCTTATTTTATTTTGTTTGGTCTCCTTAGCCATCTTGAGAGGTTTGAATAATTTTCTCCATCTTCTTCAAACATTGACGAAGAACGCGAAGAACATTCGGACATCGACGAAGAACTCCACGTTCTCGGGAACCGTCTTCCGCGACGCCATATCCGCAACACCGACGACATCTCCTTTCGCGTCATCTATTCTGCGATGGTTTCCCATGGTGAAATCGCCGTCAATGAACTTCGAATCCTCGCTTCATGACGTCGACGTCCTTTTCCGCGGCGCCAACCACCGCGACGCTCGTCTTCCGCGGGTCGTTGACGATCATCGTTCTTGAAACCGATGTAGGGGTTTGTTATTGATTATTTATATATTCTTGTTCATGGTTCTAGCATTAAAATCTTGAGGATAAATGTTTAAGTGTTATTGTCTAACGAGAGGGGTCCCGGACAGCACAAACACGGACGAATCCCCCCTCCTTTGTTCTTGATTATTATGTTTCTTGCGGATGAAATGAGATGGCGTGGTGCCATCGCACCACGCGGGAATCGCCTGGCAAATATTGCACGGCGCTGTCGCGCCGCGCCGTGGAAAGATTATCAAGAACGCGACGCCGTCGCGCCCCATCGATGGAAACCGAAGATGCCACGGCCGGAGCGGGGCCACGGCGGAGGGGCGCGGTGCCCTCGCACCGCGCCGGACGATGAAGGCCGCGGCCGGTTCCGGGCCACGGCAGAACGTCATGACCGACGGCCAGCCGGGCCGCCGGTGTCGGAAGACGGAAGAGGATCGGCCTCTGCCGGTCCTGTTGAGAAGAAGCCGGCCGGCCAGGTCGGGCCGGCAGGGATGGTGGAAACCGGGGGAATTTAATTCCCCCGGGTTGTTACTTTGGCCCCCCATGAAGGGAGGGGGCCACGGTTTCAAAGGGGGGGCAACGCCCCCCCGTTTTTCTCAAAAGAAGGCCCCCACGTGGGGGGGGGGGGGGCGTTTTACCCAAGGCGCGACATCCAGTCGCGCTGCCAGCTGAAGAAAAGCGGGGGCTTTTCCCCCCGCGTGTGGCACCCGAGCGGCGCCCAGGCCGCGCTGCTGCCGGCCGGGCCGCGCCGCCATGCCATACCGCGCCGCCGCGCCGGGTTGCACCGCCGCGCCACCGGCCAGGGCGGGTCGGACCCGGGTCGGGTCGACCCAGGGGGGTCGGGCCGGGTCGGCCCGGACCCGGACCCCCCGTTTTCGAATCAATTTCGGACTTTTGCCCATAACATGAGCTACGTACCTCCGATTGACGAACCGTCTACGCCAATAAGATCCATGGATCGAGACGGTCGTTTTGGTATATCGCACTCAAGGTTTCGGAATACATTGTGTACGTCCATGTTGGTTCGTACACGAAACCAACCGGGCCCTCGGAGCGGAAACACTCATATCTTGAGGTATGAACGTCCGATTGACGTGCCGTCAGCTTTGTTGAGATCCTATTAGTGAGAAGAATCTTTTGGAATACTCCGCCCGTGGTTTGGACGCAGGTGGAGTATGGTCGGGTTGGTTTTTCCTTAAAAATCAACCGGGCCCCTAGAACGAAAAAGCCAATATCTCTCAGACCGGGCGTCCGATCGATGCCCCGTCTGTTGCGTTGAGTTCCTGTTGACGATACGGAACATTCGGATACATCAACTCTGGTCTTTGTTGCAGTTGATGTATCAGCCTCTCGGCTCGTGGAGCGGACCCTCCCGAATGAGTTTGCCGTGTGCGGGAACCCTAGAGCTGGCTGCGACTACTACTTCAACGACGACGACTGTGCAGAAATCCTCAGTGGACTACGACGATGAAGACAGCTGGTCTTGTATCCTATATGGGTCCTAGCTGTGCTCGTCTTGTATCCTATGTGGGTCCCAGCTTAGATGATTCAATACTAGTCTTGTATCCTATGTGGGTCCCAGTATAGTTGAATCAATGAAGACAGCTGGTCTTGTATCCTATGTGGGTCCCAGCTTAGATGATTCAATATTGGTATTGTATCCTACATGGGTCCCAGTATAGTTGAATCAATGAAGACAGCTGGTCTTGTATCCTATGTGGGTCCCAGCTTAGATGATTCAATACTGGTCTTGTATCCTATGTGGGTGCCAATATAGTTGAATCAATGAAGACAGCTGGTCTTGTATCCTATGTGGTTCTAGCAGTGCTGGTCTTGTATCCTATGTGGGTCCCAGCTTAGATGATTCAATACTGGTCTTGTATCCTATGTGGGTCCCAGTATAGATGAATCAATGAAGAGTGCTGGTCTTGTATCCTATGTGGGTCCCAGCTTAGATGACTCTGTGCTGGTCTTGTATCCTATGTGGGTCCCAGCATAAATGAAACAATGAGGACGACTGGTCGTGTATCCTATGTGGGTCCAGCTTAGATGATTCAGTATCTATGTCTGATCATCTATTTCACCTTTTCGATGATGTATACTTGTGTGAGCTGAATCTTCTGTTACTCTCCTGTGTGGATTGTGTTGAGCTATCATGTGTGGATTTACTGTTTACTCTCCTTTGTGGATTGTGTTGAGCTATCATGTGTGGATTTACTGTTTACTCTCCTTTTTGGATTGTGTTTTGCTTTCCTGTGTGGAATACGTATACTTTCCTGTATGGAATGAGTTGTACTTGGGATCGGAGGTTGGAGCGTATTGGAATTGATGACTTAGGTATATGTATGGGCATATACCTAAGCAGTGTCGGTTGTTACTTAGTGATTGTATCGTACCTTTGTGGTTTATCTTTTGTGGATTTTGGGAGACCTTCAGGGGACTCGGGGTCCCTACTAAGTATCTTATACTCACCCTTGCACGGGCTATGCCCGCACTACGTTGTGTTGGTTGCAGATGACAGACAACGTTGATCGTGGTTGAGGCTTGCAGAGCAGGACGATACCTGGAGGTGGACCACTGGGTGGGACGTACTCGGAGCAGACGGTGGGACCTGTGGAGCAGTGGAGCTATCTGTACCCACCCTTCAGGTGGGATCTCCAGTGGACAACTCGGTGTAGCAGCTTTTACTTTACAGTTGATGTTTTCCCTTTCGAGTTGTACTTTACTTACAGTTTGTGTTTGTATAATGTCCCATTACTTTTCCGCAATTTAAGTTGTACTCTGTTTTTACTTAGTGTTTACTATTCCGCTTGCTTACTCTGTGGTGCTTGTTTACTTTTCAAAGTCAATGCCTTCCCTTTTTACTGGGAATTACGCCTTGGTGCAAGTCACCAGCCCCTGGCCTATGGAAGGCGGGCTTGGGGTAGTCACGACACGGGCCCTAAGGGCGGGTCGTGACAAATTGGTATCAGAGGTGGTCGGTTCTACCGGATACTCTGATCTTTATTCTTTGTGAAGCAACAGTGTTTAGCGTATTGGATGTGGTTATCAGTCCAGGGAGTCCAGTGTTGGTGCGGCGGCCGACGTATCCGTACACCAGGACCCTGACTTCTGATTTCCGACTTAATGCACGAAAACATCGATTGCATGTGTGTTCTAGTTTTCATTGTGATTAATTTTGTCAGCTCACAAGGTATAATATTCTGACCGTGGCGCACCTGTTTCCTTTTCAGTATGGCCCCACGACGGCAGCCAGCTAGGGTTCCGAGAGTCGAGCGTAACGACATCCCACCGAGCGACGAGGCCGCGGTGCAGGGCCCTTTGTCAGGAGTGGCACCGGCAGTAGCTCTACCCGTCGAGCCACCGATGCTTTCCGCCACGACCGCTGACGATGCACGTTGCCTTGGAGCTCTACATGATTTCCAGCGCCTGCGACCACCCAGGTTTCGTGGAGAGACAGACCCCCAGGCAGCCGATGACTGGCTGGAGGCGGTCGTGCGAGTTTTCAGGTCAGTGAGGACACCAACAGACCTCATGGTGATCCTCGCAGCGAGCCTCCTACACGCGGCAGCAGGAAGATGGTGGAGCTTGATGCTCCAGGTGAACGACGAGACATCTCTTCTCTGGACGGATTTTGAGAGAATCTTTCGCTCTGAGTTCGTCCTGGCCACCCTCCGTGCGGTGCACATTCAGGAGCTTCTTCAGCTACGGAAGGGCATCTTGACAGTGGCCCAATACTCGGCGAGATTTACTGATCTCTCGCGCTACTCCACAGATATGGTATGTGACCCGTTCTTCCAGGCCCAGACCTTCGAGCATGGACTGAGGCATGAGATCAGGGCTTTGATGATCTCCCTCAACATTCCGACACAGGCAGAGGTGTTGGAGAGATCCCTTCTAGTGGAGAGTTTTCTCGCCGAGTAGGCTCCAGTGACAGGGCCCTCCGCAGGACGGCCCATAGTAGGGTCTTCTACAACTAGCAGTATACTAGTGACGCAGAGGTCCAAGCGGGCCAGAAAAATCAGATGGGAAGTCACAGGATGAAGATTCGGTTGTGCGGGGCACCCGATGGAGAGCCAGCTACGCGAGGGGAAAACATTGCTACACATGTAGTGGGCGAGGTCACACGGCTCGAGACTGCCCGACTCATCTTACAGATGAGCAGCAAGTGGTAGAGGGACCTCCCAGACAGAGATTCGACCACGGTGGTCCGCAGGGTACAGGCGAACGAGGCAGAGGATCTGGCCGAGTAGCTGATGGTGGGAGACACTTCGAGGTGTTGCCACCACCACCACCACGAGGTCCACCCCGACCGCAGGGAGTTGGTGGAAATGGGAGATCTCAGCTTCAGGAAGCTGAGGCCTTCGATCATGGAGCTCTGGGAGCAGATGGACATGAGTGGAACTAGTGGATATGTCCTTTGTACTTCTAGTTTCTTGTTGTTATTGTGTAGCGTCTTTGTATTATGAGCTGCAATAATAAACGATGCATACCTTTGTGATGTTTTCATTCCTGTCCTCTTTTGTGTTGTTACTAAGAGGTTCCAGTTTTTACTATTGACTTGACCCTCACTTGTGAGACATCTACTGGAGGAGACCCAATTACCACACACTGATGCCGACAGTGTGACTCAACCCTTGGAGGCGAGAGTAACGGTTGGATCTCTTGGTAGTAGCGTTGAGGCCTTACGACGCCATCCTTGATATGGAATAGTATCATCCATGTCGGGATTGACTGTATTAGGCAAAGAATGTGGTTCATCTAGGGGATGGGACCAGATTTCTCTTATCGACAAAGAAGAAATCATGCAGCTCTTGTGGGACCTGAGATGGTCCCGGTTATCCAGGGGCGAATGAGTACAGCTCAGAGCCGACAGAAGTCTTATGCTGACAGGAGGCGGAGGCCACTAGAGTTCGAGGATGGAAACCATGTCTTCTTGCGGGTCTCACCTCGACGTGGTATACAGAAATTTGGCCGAGGCGGCAGGTTATCTCCGCGCTTCATCGGACCCTTCCAGGTCCTCAGCAGGATTGGCGAGGCGGCTTATCGCCTGGCTCTACCACCTCAGTTGCACCGGGTGCACGACGTATTCCACGTATCTCAGCTGGGAAGATACGTGCACGAACCGACGCACATCATTGACCATGGGGAGTTTGAAGTTGATGATGTGGCGACTTTTACGGAGGTCCCGGTGGAGATCGAGGATCGAAAGGAGCGAGTCCTACGTGGACGGTCGATTCCTCTAGTGCGCATCATATGGCAGCACGAGAATCTCTAGGAGATCACTTGGGAGCGGGAGGCTCAGATGCGTGCTCAGTACCCTCATCTGTTTCCCTAGTTTTTGATGTATCTTTATGGGGATGTAAATCCCTGAGGTGGGAGTAATGTAAAGACCCGTAAAATTTAAGGGAAATTTTTTCTTAATTTTCTTTGGAATTTTACATGAACGCAGTTTCTGACAGAACCTGATTCCGAGGCCCGGAGTGCCCAGAATCAATTTTCAAAGTTTGGCTCGGGTACTTTCAGTGAACGAACGAGCGGGAATTTCTATCTTTTGAACCGGTGCCCGGAATCAAATTCTGAGGGCACCGATGAACTCGCAGCGTCGATATTCGTTTAAGGAGACATTTTCTTAGGTTTCGTTTATTGCGGGTTGAGAGTTAGTTTTTGGGAATATAGAATAAGTTAAATAAAATTGTGGAATACAAAATTTTATTTTAACTTGTTGGTTATTTTCTCCCAAAGAGAGTTAGAGGTGGGACCCACTTCCACTTAACCTCCCTTGGGAGGATTAAGTGTGGTGGGTCCCACACGAAGCATAACTCTTAACCTTCTTTTTTTTAAAACTCCCTTTAACTCCTATTTTAATGAACTTGACAACTTGGTTAATTAATTGAGTTGAGTTGTTTGAATTTCAAACCTTTGAAATTCAAATTGATATTTGTGTGAATAAAATAAGCCTTAGCTTATTTTATTTTGTTTGGTCTCCTTATCCATCTTGAGTGGTTTGACGAATTCTCTCCATCTTCTACAAAATTTGACGAAGAACGCGAAGAACATTCGGACATCGACGAAGAACTCCACGTTCTCGGGAACCGTCTTCCGCGACGCCATATCTGCAACACCGACGAGGTCTCCTTCCGCGTCATCTCTTCCGCGACGGTTTCCCGTGGCGAAATCGCTGTCATAGAACTTCGAATCATCGCTTCACGATGTCGACATCCTTTTCCATGACGCCGACCACCGTGACGCTCGTCTTCCACGGGTCGTTGACGATCATCGTTCTTGAAACCGATGTAGGGGTTTGTTGTTGATTATTTATTTATTCTCGTTCTTGGTTCTAGCATGAAAATCTTGAGGATAAATGTTTAAGTGTTATCGTCTAACGAGAGGGGGGCTGGACCGCACAAACATGGCCGAACCCCCCCTCCTTTGTTATTGATTATTATGTTTCTTGCGGATGAAACGAGATGGCGTGGTGCCGTCGCACCACACGGGAATCGCCCGACAAATATTGTGCGGCGCCGTCGCGCCACGCCGTGGAAATATTATCAAGAACGGGACACCATTGCGCCCCGTAGATGGAAACCGAAGGCGCCGCGGCCGGAGCGGGGCCGCGGCGGAGGGGCGCGGTGCCGTCGCACCGTGCCAGACGACGAAGGCCGCGGCCGGTTCCGGGCCGCGGCGGAACGTGATGACCGATGGCCAGCCGGGTCGCCAGTGTCGGAAGACAGAAGAGGACCGGACCCTGCCGGTCCTGTTGAGAAGAAGCCGGCCGGCTAGGTCGGGCCGGCCGAGATGGTGGAAACCGGGGGAATTTAATTCCCCCGGGCGGTTACTTTGGCCCCCCATGAAGGGAGGGGGCCACAGTTTCAAAAGGGGGGGGGGGGGCAGCGCCCCCCTGTTATTCTCAAAAGCAGGCCCCCACGTGGGGGGGCCATTTGACCCAAGGCGCGACATCCAGCCGCACCGCCAGCTGACGAAACGCGGAGGCTTTGCCCTCCGCGCGTGGCACCCGAGCGGCGCCCAGGCCGCGCCGCCGGCCGGGCCGGGTCGGCCCGGGTCGGGTTGACCCTGTTCGGGTCGACCCGGTTCGGGCTGACCCTGTTCGGGTCGACCCGGTTCGGGCTGACCCAGGGGGTGGGGGGGGGGGGGGGGGTCGGGCCGGTTCGGCCCGGACCCGGACCCGCCGTTTTCGAATCGATTTTGGTCTTTTGCCCATAACTTGAGCTACGGACCTCCGATTGATGAACCGTCTGTGACAACGCGATCCTTAGATCGAGATGTTCGTTTCGGTATATCGCACTCAAGGTTTTAGAATACTCTGTGTATGGCCGGGTTGGTTCGTACACGAAACCAACCGGGCCCTCGGAGAGGAAACACTCATTTCTTGAGCTACGGACGTCCGATTGACGTGCCGTCAGCTTTGTTGAGATCCACTTAGTGAGATGAATATTTTGGCATAATCCCCCGAGGTTTGGATGTAGGTGGTGTACAGTCGGGTTGGTTTTTCCTTAAAAACCAACCGGGCCCCTGGAACGAAAAACCCAATATCTCTCAGACCGGGCATCCGATCGACGCGCCGTTTGTTGCGTTGAGTTCCTGTTGAAGATTCAGAACTTTTGGATACATCAACTCTGGTATTTTTGATAGTTGATGTATCAGCCTCTCGGTTCGTGGAGCGGACCCTCCCGAACGAGCTTGCTGTGTGCGGGAACCCTAGAGCTGGCTGCGACTGCTACTTCGACGACGACGACTGTGCAAAAATCCTCAGTGGACTGCGACGATGAAGACAGCTGGTCTTATATCCTATGTGGGTCCTAGTTGTGCTGGTCTTGTATCCTATGTGGGTTTCATCTTAAATGATTCAATACTGGTCTTGTATCTTATGTGGGTCCCAGTATTGTTGAATCAATGAAGACAGCTGGTCTTGTATCCTATGTGGGTCCCAGCTTAGATGATTCAATACTGGTCTTGTATCCTATGTGGGTCCCAGTATAGTTGAATCAATGAAGACAGCTGGCCTTGTATCCTATGTGGGTCCCAGCTTAGATGATTCAATACTGGTCTTGTATCCTATGTGGGTCACAGTATAGTTGAATCAATGAAGACAGCTGGTCTTGTATCCTATGTGGGTCCTAGCTGTGCTGGTCTTGTATCCTATGTGGGTCCCAGCTTAGATGATTCAATACTGGTCTTGTATCCTATGTGGGTCCCAGTATAGATGAATCAATGAAGAGTGCTGGTCTTGTATCCTATGTGGGTCCCAGCTTAGATGACTCCGTGCTGGTCTTGTATCATATGTGGGTCCCAGCATAAATGAAACAATGAGGACAGCTGGTCTTGTATCCTATGTGGGCCCATATTAGATGATTCAGTATCTATGTCTGATCATCTATTTCACCTTTTCGATGATGTATACCTGTGTGAGATGAATCTTCTGTTACTCTCCTTTGTGGATTGTGTTGAGCAATCATGTGTGGATTTACTGTTTACTCTCCATTGTGGATTGTGTTGAGCTATACAGTGTGGATTTTGTGTTTACTCTCCATTTTGGATTGAGTTTTTCTTTCCTGTGTGGAATACATATACTTTCCTGAGTGTACTGAGTTATACTTGGGCTCAAAGGTTGGAGCGTATTGGAATTGAGGACTTAGGTATATGTATGGGCATATACCTAAGCAGTGTCGGTTTGTACTTAGTGATTGTATTTACCTTTGTGGTTTATCCTTTGTAAATTTTGGGGGACCTTCATGGGACTCGGGGTCCCTACTGAGTAGCTTATACTCACCCCTACACGGTCTATGCCCGCACTATGTTGTGTTGGTTGCAGACGACAGATAGCGTTGAACGTGGTTGAGGATTGCAGAGCAGGACGGTACCTGAAGGTGGACCACTGGGCAGGACGTACTCGGAGCGGATGGTGGGACCTGTGGAGCAGTGGAGCTATCTATACCCACACTTCAGGTGGGATCTCCAGTGGACATCTCGGTGTAGCGGCTTTTACTTTACAGTTGTTGTTTTCCCTTTCGAGTTGTACTTTACTTATAGTTTGGGTTTGTATACTGGACCATTACTTTTCCGCACTTTCAGTTGTACTCTGTTTTTACTTAGTGTTTACTATTCCGCTTTCTTACTCTGTGGTGCTTATTTACTTTTCAAAGGCAATGCCTTCCCTTTTTACCGGGAATTACGTCTTGGTGCTAGTCTCCAGCTCCTGGCCTAAGGAAGGCGGGCTTGGGGTAGTCACGACATGGGCACCGAGGGCGGGTCGTGACAGTGAGGCTTCTAGGTGTAAGATAGGGATTTGTAGAGGAAAAATGGTCAGGGGTTGGCCGAGCCAAAGGCTTGAGAGGTGTGGGTAAGGAGGTAGAGGTGGGGGCCTTTTATAAGAGGAGAGGAGGGCCACTCTTGGAAAGTAAAGAAATGTTACATTATTTTAGAATGAGTTTCGGACTTTAAAGGTCCCACATTAATTTTTTTCGAGGATAAGGTGATAAGGGTTCGATGTCCACTCATCCAATAGGTTTCAGACATGTTTAGGTCTTATATTTTACATTATCATTCCATTTTATTTAAATCTTTAAATAATGAGGTAATCATTGCGTCATCATGGTGTCAAAAATAATTTAATTTATTTAATGTTCAAAAATTATAAAAAATACTATGATGTTGGAAATATTTTTATCTTTCCAATAAATATTTATAGTCAAAAATCTGACTTGTATAACCCCATATAAAAATTGTTTTAGTAAAATAACACATGTTTGTGACATTTTAATTTTAACAATAAATAAAAAGGTATTAATGATATTTTCCTACCAATGTGGTTCCATGGGTTCCTCAAGTTGACGCATGGATTGTCTTGGTTGGCCATGACACATCCAATGAGGGTAGGACATGTGTCAAGGTCACTTCATATCATTAAAACATTATTTTTACATTAAATTACACTAATTAACTCTAATCGTGATTAATAAACTTAAAAGTTACTATTCACAAAAAAAAATTATTTTAATCTCATTGAACCACATTTTACATCTTAATGAAAACCATGTATGTCGGATTTTTGAAAATCAAATCACAGAATTGGTAATGTTTCATTAAAACGAAAAATCAGTTTCTTTAACTACCACTTAGTGGTTTAACTATTCATAAAAATTGATGTTTTTCAGAAAATTACAAAAATTTGCCCTAGCATATATTTCATATTCCGAATTAAAAAATGATGTATATTTTAAAAAATTCAAAACATATAAGTTAAATTAATTAATTTAATAATTAATTCCCGCTGTCAGACCAAATACGTGTTTTTATAAAACAATAAGTATCAAACGATTGACAATAGTTTAAGTCCAATTTCAAGATGAAATAAATTCCAACGACCACTGATTGATTAAATGGTAAAAATATATTCTAATTTCACTTTGAAACCAATTAAAAAGATAATCTTATCATATAAATAAATTAGATTATAAAGTGGTTTTGAATTAAAATACAACATTTTTAACTATTCATTAAAAAATGATCTTCATCGGAAAAAAATACCAAAAATTAACACAAAGTGAAATTTGATGTCCCGATTATAAAGAAGAGATTTATTTGGTCCAATAGAAATTATAATAGTGAAAAAAACTATATTTAATGACGGTTCACCATTAAAAGTTGATAAGTGGAACTTTAGAAAAAATTAGAGTATATAAGCCTAAAATTGAATTCTTTTCGTATTTTAAGCCTTTATCATTTATTGGATAAATGTAAAAACATTTAACAAAATTATATAATAATATATTAGTTACTTCTATTCATTCCCCCCAATACAACATCTACATGTTAACTAACATTTAAAATAATTTTATTTTATTATTAGAGTTCATCATAATATCTCAAAGGAACTCGTTGTTGCTTATATGGTAATCCATCAAGCATAGTATTCCCTTTAAATTAATATTATCATTTTATTCAAAAAAAGTGATAAATATAAAAATGTCATATTCTCTATTTACCTAGGGTGTTACATCTTTCCCCCCTTTTGGGGATTGCGTTCTCCCAATTTTAAAATTGGGCTTGGAAACTTCATTGAAAATCCCACATCGGAACAAGAGTCAGTAAAACAATCACTTTAAAATAAATAAAGAGAAGTACAAAGGTCACCCATGATAACTCATACTAGGATTCCATGATGAAAAACATGGATATGGAGGAAAAAACAAAGGGTCATGTTCTGAGGGAGAGTGATAGTAAACATGTCTAGGGGAAAGTTTACCATAAGAAAATCACAAACTTGTGATGGGTTAAATGGTATTCGATTCCACGGTAGGAAAAGTTAACCGAAAACATTTTTGTTTTATTTTAATTTTAATTGAGGAGTTTATTTTTGAGATTAACTAAATCATAATGAAATATACTTACTTGTCATGTAGACTTTCAGGTTTTTCTATATTCCTTAATCAAACTCATATTTTCTCCAAAAGACGAGTATTTAGGAAGACTTGTTCACATTAAGAGTACTATAATAAACTTCTAGAGAATCACCTAATCCACAAAAGGGAACTATATACATCCAATTTCTTTAGACTTTAACCAAAACCAACACCAAAAAGGTTAGTACAAGATCAGATAATCCAGAAACGGATAACCCTTTATAGAAATAAAATCTGTTCTTAATCTCCAAAATTTTTCCAACAAAACCCAAAGGTCAAGGAGTACCATTCGATAAAAAATTTGTCTATAAATTTATTCAAAGTAAACTAATCTAAGATTGAATCCCAAATATTTAAAGGATTTAGTCACATAGTCTCCCAAGTTAAATCGTATCATTTCTCTCCAAACTAAATCAGTTGCTCTTAAAGTCCCGTATTGAAAATTAATTAACCTAATCACATATTCTACATGATAGGTTAATAAATTTCCATAGATAACCAAAAATCAACATATTCATAATTCATAAATTCATCTAACTAAAAAGAGTCAGCCAAACTAACCAGGGACATCACGTAGTCCAGTGGTAGGAGATAAATACCAGTCGCACTTGGGTTGTGGGTTCGATTCCCACAACTTTGTCCGACGCGACGGGTTGTCACACGGTCTGCGTGTTGTCCTTTTTCCAAAACATAATAATTCATAAAATATTCCCCAAAATGATATACAATATTCAAAAATAATCATAACATATTTTAACCTAATGTTTATCTCATGCCTTTAATTTTCCAACATAACATATAATAACCCATAATTACCTCAAAAGTAAGGATCGTATAAAACATAATGGTTACCTTTATTATTATTTCCTGAACTTCCACATCGATTGGTCATCTCGTGCATGATGCATTATAGGACATACCAAGGTACAATTGGTTTATCATGACTCCTTCATAGTTGGATTAGAAAAACCATGAGTTTCCTCATTGAATCCCCCATTTCATCCAGTCTCTTTATGAGAGAACCAACACATTTTCCATCAAACCTATTGTCACTTCGGTTCCTACTAGATCCATACATTCACTAAGAACAGAAATTTAAGCGTGAGTATATCAACAAAACCATCATGTACTAATGAGGAAGATAAACACTAAGTTATACTTAATCATTGACTTTATCAAAACTAGGACTCTTTCTGAAATCCTATCTACTATGGTAATGTCACTTATTCTTAGAGAATACCCTGACCTCTAATGTTATCTAAACCGACCTATGATACCAACTATAAGGTTCCAGACTTAAACCTTACTTAATTTTGATTTAAATGAATAATTCACATTGAGGATCTTTTCAGGTTTAAAGTTTTAGAGAATTAAGTCATAACAATTACATCTCAAAAGATTACAAAGTTGTCACTTCTACTAAATTTCCATAAAATAAAAACTCTTAAAAAGAAACATGTCTAGTTCTGTGTATTAGATATCATGACTTTCCCTTGATCCCATCCTTGACCCTATTCCACATTAAGTCCTGTGAAAAAAGTTTCAAAAAAAACTTGGGGTGAGCATAAAAGCTCATTAAGGGATACACAAAGAAGGAAAAATGTTAATTTTTCAAAGAAAAAAGTAAAACATGTATATTTTTTCAATGTAATACATTTCACCATTAGGAAGTAGTAAAAACTCTTCACTGAATAAAATATCATTACTTACCCTTTTTTAAGGAAAATATTACCATAAAACCCATATAAAAAACACATAAAATATAAAGGTAACTTGGGACATAAACATACTTAAATTGAATAACCATACGGTCGACTTCCACTCATACTTAATGGAATAGCCATACTTCCGACTTCCATACCCAATGCATTGGAGGTTATAATGTAACCACCCATCCTGGTATTCACGACACCACCCGTCATATGGTTTATCACGTAACCACCTTTAAAATGTCTGAGTACCATCATTACACATAAAATATTGAAAATATAATCATTTCAATAAAAACATTTCATTTTCAATCAAAATCAGAAATTCCAAGATATTTAATTAATCAATCCATTTTTAAAAATAATTTAAAAGAGATTTTTGAATCAAAGTGTCCCATACCACTTTGAAGCTTTTATTGGAATTATAATTTTAAAACATTAGTGTACATATAAATAAATACTGAAAACAGTTTTGAAAACATGGACATTAAAGATAAATATTTAGAATAATAAATATTTAAAACATTTAAAATGATAATTTTGTTAAAGAGTTTTTCACAAAATGAGAGACACTTGAATACAAATTATTGTGGAATAACATTTAATATGAGATTTATAATATCATGAGGATAAAGGGAATCACGATATAATATGTCAAAGGACAGTATACACACCATATAAGAGTGAATTGTTTCATAACAACAATGAGGTCTCAATGGAAATGTAAAATGAGATGAAATCCATTATAAAGAAGGTATCCTTAAATTAAGGATAAATCAATATCATAATTATGTGTGACAAATATAAATACACCAAATATAAGTGGATATTAAGTGTAAAAAAATCAAATTTCATTCACCCATGTTCAAAGGATGACATATTCAATAACTACATGTTGAACCCAAAGAAATCGAAATTGGTTAAGAAGTTCCCTTGGTAAATTTCGACATCCTAACGGCGGCACATAAAATTTTACAAAAAGGGTTGATGAGAGAGATAAAAGGGATCTAATCACTTGGAAATAAAATTTACATAAATAAGGATATAGAATAACATATCCCAACATAATAGTATGTGAATTAAAATACATAACAAAAGATGTATTTAAAAAAAAGGAGGGTGAAAGGTCCCCTTACCGAGTTGGGTATCTTTCGAAAAGTACACCCAATGGAAGAATGGTCATACAATGAAGATGTAAATACCCACAAATGAAATTATACTACAAAAAGTGTAAAATAATGTGCAGTACATACACCACTAAAAGTAAATAGTGGAAAACATAGCATAAATTTCACGGGAATAAAAGTGAGATGAAAAATCCCTTACGAAAACTCGGCAGCCTAATGGCACCACTTAAAACATCCAAAAATGGATTTATGAGATCAAATACGGTCTCCCATAATATGAACATAAAAACTAATGTATGAGGAATATAAAAGAACATCCCCAAACATAAGAAAGATGGTATTAAAAGAAATGACATAAAAGAGAGTACATAAAAAGAATGAGAGAGGTTGGATCCCTTACCTCGGGTCCGACTTGACTCGATCGTTCTTTAACATCCTTTAAATCGGGTAACTCTTTATGATTTGATCTCAAAGGCTTTATTGGGAAGACTTTTGCCCAAAGTGAGGCCTCTAGGAGTAAGAGAGGGATGTGGAGAGACAAAATGGGCAGGGGTTGGCCGAGCCAAATGCTTGAGAGGTGTTGTAAGGAGGTAGATTTGGTGGCCTTTTATAAGAGGAGAGGAGGGGCACTCTTGGAATGTAAGGAAATGTTACTTTATTTTAGAATGGGTTTCGGATTTCAAAAATCCCACATTGATGTGTTTAGAGGATAAGGTGATAAGGGTTTGAAATCCACTCATACATTATGTTATTGAGATGTTTAGTTCTTATATTTTACATTATCTTTCCATTTTATTTAAATCGTTAAATAATGAGGTAATCGTTGCATCATCATGGTGTCATAAATAATTTAATTTATTTAATGTCTAAAAATAAAAATAAAATACTATGATGTAGGAAATATTTTTATATTTCATATGAATATTTATAGTCAAAAATATGACTTTTATAACCCCATATAAAAATTGATTTAGTAAAACAACACATGTTTGTGACATTTTAATTTTAACAATAAATAAAAAGGTATTAATGTCATTTTACTACCAAAGTGGATCCATGGGGTCCCCAAGTTGACCCATGGATTGTCTTGGTCTCCCATGTCACATCCAATGAGGTTTGGAAATGTGTATAGGTCATTTCATATTATTAAAACATTATTTTTAACTTAAATTACACTAATTAACTCTTATCGCGATTAATAAACATAACAGTTACTATTTACAAAAAAATTATTTTAATCCCATTGAACGACATTTTAATTCTTAATGTCAACCAGTCATGTCGGATTTTTGAAATTCAAATCACAGAAGTGCAAAAGTTTCATTTAAACGAAAAATCAGTTTCTTTAACTACCACTTAGTGGTTTCACTATTCATCAAAAATTGAAGTTTTTCAGAAAATTACCAAAAATTTACCCTAGGCTATATTTGATATTCCGAATTCAAAAATTATGTCTATTTTACCAAATTCAAAACAGATAAGTTACATTAATTAGTTTAATAATAAATTCTCGCTGTCAGAGCAAATAGCGTGTTTTTATGAAACAATAAATATCAAAATATTGGCACTAGTTTAAGTCCAATTTCAAGATGAAATTAATTCCAACGTCCACTATTGGATAAAATGGTAAAAATATATTCTAATTTCACTTTGAAACCAATTCAAAATATAATCTAATCAGATAAATAAATTAGATTAAAATAAGGTTTTTAATTAAAATACAACATTTTTCATTATTCATTAAAAAATCGTCTTTATTGGAAATAAAATACCAAAAATTTACACAAAATGAATTTTGATGTCCCGATTATAAATAAGACTTTTATTTGGTCCAATATATTGTATAAGAGTGACCAAAACTACATTTAATGATGGTTCTCCATCAAAAGTTGATAAGTGGACGTTTAGTGAAAATTAGAGTATATATGCCTAAAATTTAATTCTTTTCATATTTTAAGCCTTTATCCATTATTGGATAAATGTAAAAAAATTATCAAACATATCTAATCATATTTTAGTTATTTCTATTCATTCCCAGCAATACATTGGCTATGTGTTTACTGACAATTAAAATAATTTTATTTTATTATTAGAGTGCAACATAAGATTACAAAGGAACTCGTTGTTGCGTATTAGGTAAGCCATCAAGCATAGCGTTCCCTTTAAATTATTATTAAAAATTTATTCAAAAAAAGGGATAAATATAAAAATGTCATATTATTTATTTACCTAGGGTGTTAAAAATATACTGAAAAAATACAACAAACCAATGATTTGGAAGATATCATAAAACTAAATATGATGAAATAATAGATCTAAATGGGATTGATTTGTCCCTATCATCAGTTGACACCCACGACACACATATAAAATTAATGCCTCATATATGACAAGCAAATTCAACATATTGGGAAAAACCCTTTTTAGGTATTGTTGTATATTATGGACAATGTAGGGTTTAAAAAAAGGATTGAAAATATCCTGATTTATTTAATAAAACAAGTTTGGATGACAAGGTGAGCCATCCTCAAACATTTTATGACCCCTATGGCTCTAGTTCCTCTACTGCCTCAAAATGATCACACCTATATCATCAACCTCTCAATTGATGACTACCTCAAATTCCATAGTCATGAGAATACCTTGATCATGGGGAAAATCATGATGAAATACTCTACCCACTCTATATTATCATGGAATTGTGTAACCCTTCATACCTAGATATTGAAATGGAATTACTGTCAAATATATCTATGGCTGGAAGGGAAACTATATT
This sequence comes from Viscum album, assembly GCA_963277665.1. Taxonomy (NCBI): domain Eukaryota; kingdom Viridiplantae; phylum Streptophyta; class Magnoliopsida; order Santalales; family Viscaceae; genus Viscum; species Viscum album. The sequence goes on along the minus strand of OY728165.1, from coordinate 665,186,884 downwards.
TGTACATCGAACTAATTTCAAATAATCACTGGGCACTATATCTTGTGAAAGATAATAACCTAATATAAAAATAACATCATATTGGCATACCAATGAAATTAATAGAAACCTTCAGCCCCATATGTCTTGAATGGAAGTTGTTATGGTTTTCTCCTTACTGGCCAAGATATAAAATTACCATGTACCAGAGATATGTCAACAATAAATCTTCTCCTCAAGGAACCCTTCTAATTCCCCTTCCATGTTAAACCACATAAAGAGTGCATCGTCATGATCACTGTTACGTTATTCTAATTATCGAAATTCATTGGAAACATAAAAGTTGTAACATCATGTAGGATAAATGAATCTAGTGACTCCTCCCGAAGTCTCACCCAAGCCTCCTCATCAAGAAAATGTTATAGGGAAAATCATATAATGCCCATGTACATGATCCCGAGATCTCACAAAAACCTTCTACCTTAATAAATGGATAAAAGCACAAAAAACATCATAGTATTAATTTTTTGAAGAACGAATCATTTCCTTGAACTATTTTTAAAATTCTACCCAAGAAACATCTTCCTAATTACAGTCATATAGAAACAGAAACCGCTACTAATGTGTAGATCCTTTCATCATACTGGGAACCAAAGGGAATATGTAATCCACTGTGACTCAGATCAAACTAATGGTATTATGGGGCTCCTCTTACAATATATCTATCTTCCCATTAGAAACACTACATTTATAGTCCTCCAAATCAAAATAAAAAAATTAAACAATTTATTATTCAAATGATCCACCTCCTCAACAACATTAACACTCTTTTGATCATCTAGATCATCTCGATGAGCCTCTATAACAAGAAAAACAAAAGGAAAATTCCATTGACCAGAAACTAAAAACAGAATCAAGGTTTCATAAGACAACTACTGGGTAATCTTATTTGGATTCATTTTAATTCAGTACATTCAATTAAAATTTTAAAAACAAACCAACAAAAATAGTAAAATATTATTATTATGATGAATGTACATATCCATGGTCAGTACCACATAGGAAGAACATCCTCACTTGGTCATTCAATGATATCATATCTAGTGCATTGGATCACATTTGGCACTTTAATTTCAATGTCATATCTAGTCACCCTAGCCAATGTCACACAAAAAGGACATATGAAACTATTTTCATACAAACCGATGAAATCCTCACAGTTCCAAACTCCAAACACTATCATATTACTTTATAATAATCATTTAATACATCATTTTCCGGACCCCTCAGTCTTAATATTCTAAAATCGATAGAGGATAGTTAAGGACCCTTGAACTTCGAATCTAGTGGGCCCTGTGTTTTTGACTGTCACTGAGGGTATATGATTGTCATAAATGTTATAAATTAACCTATATGTGAAAAAAACTGTGATATATGATTTTTAAAAAATATAAGTACATTAAATTATATTAATAACTAGAAAATTATCATATATTTAATTTGTTAATAAACAATATATTAGTATCCATAACTAAATACCCATTAAAAAAATATAAATAGGTGACATAGAAGTTGTCGAAAATTGAAATATAATACAATACTATGATATATGCATAACTAAGATAGAAACATGAAACCATGTTAAATCTGTACAATGAAAAAAATAGGTAATCATCGTAGGGAAAACAATTTTTCATTTGTACACATGTGAAATAATCATGGTAATACACCAATTATTAAAATTGTAGTATCATAATGCACAAAAATAGGTCAACAAACCACTCTCATCCACACTCTGGTATTCCCATGAAATTAAAAAACAATATATAATAACATAATAAGATAAACATCAAAAAATTTATTCCAAAACAATTTTCCGCAATGATTTTTCACACTCACACCCTAATGTTTTACATCCTCTAATTGATGTTTCATTCATATAAGAAATACCATCTCCCTACGACATGGTCATATCACATCTTGCCAACATATTACTAGGAAAGAACCAACCTCATAATCATATCAAACATCCCCCAAAGACACTTGACCAATCATATCACAACCATAAATAGAGTAATATGGTATAATTAATAATAATTACATGATCATAATTCACTCCTCCTAACATGAATGACCCCACAAAAATCATCCCCATGGAATGATCAAATTTCATCTCACCTAAATACATATGATTTATCACCTTGTTCACTAACAAACCTACATCCATCATATCCTGTGCATATGTAATCACCTAGAAGACAGTGCATGAATGATCTGTAGCCATCCATCCATCCTTATAAGTAGGATGTTAGAAAAAATAACTAAATATATGAATATACGAGTATCGAAACATAGTTCTCCCTATAGGTGGGGTGTTCATAAAAATTACATTGAATATACATGTATGTATATAGTCACCCACAATCCTAATTTATGGGTACAAAAATTCCCTAGTAAACTCAAAAAACCTCCTTTTTCACTACCACCAATAAATATATTACATAATATAATAAAAAAGTCCCTTGAAAAGTTCCATTATCATTCCATAATTATATTTATTCATTAATTTCCTATTTACATACCCCTAAACCATGTACCCTGGCATATAAAATGTTTTATCATGTTATTACATCACTACCTAATAAACTAGAAAAAAAATCCATCACAATATTATCCATTATATAAAGAAACAACACATTACACCCACAAATCACCGCATGAATGAATGGCCTAATACCATGCACATATAATCATAACATACCCTAAAAAATAAAACCTGATATTAGCACCCATATCCTCGAATCCCTGTATAATAACAATGAACCCCCATCACCTCACAAACATAGCATCCCCTCATCACATCTCTTCTATATTCCAAAAATACACATTTTCCATAAATAACACCACCAAACAACAAAAAATCTCAAATTATTTTATATCTTTGTCTGTGTATTTTTACCAATTCCATTTTATTATTTTACGTGTATTAATATAAATGATAATAAATACATGGATGACCATTTTATAAACAAAATATAATGGTTTATATAGATTCCATAATTAATGGTGATGAGAAATAATCAAAAATAAATTCCATAATCATGAAAAACATGGTGTAAAAAATCCTTTATGGACATGATATTTTTATAGGTCCATTAGGCCAAGCAATTACAATATCACAATAATAACAATGACGTAAAATCCTATTAATACATCCACATTAAAATGGATTCAAATAATTTAATTAGTTTACCTTCATTTATCTGGATGAAAAAATCATCCAAAAAAAGCAATATCATTAATTATGGCACGCAAATGTCATAAATGAGGGATTATCCACCTGGATAAAGGAATAATGGCATGATTCAAAACACCAAAATAGGTTTTTTCACAAAAAAATTATCATTAATGGATTAAATATGAACCAATGATAGAAGGGATCAATGTGTTCAATCTAATAGATTCATGACATCTAGTATTGAAAATAATAATTCCACAAGGAATGAAGGGATGTTTCATTTTCATTAAATTAAAAATATAATAAATGACACTGATTAAACATAAAAAAAATATAATATCACTAATTATCCAAAATGTTGTGTTCTTAAAATACCACTAATTCATGTTACCAAAATTCCCACATGGTCTTTTTAACCAAACATAAGGAAAATTATATTTGGTCATTTTCATGAAGCTTAAATCCACTCATATCCAAACACAATAAATAATTATTTCTACATATATGGTCTAAAAACATAACGAATTCACTTTTGTAGGCAATTATATTAAATAATATATCCAAATATCTGATCCCACCACATTATTTATTTATCGATATATTCGATTCAGATAGATTGAAACTAAATGTATTCATTTCACAAAGACAATCCAAACGTTTAGTTGATTCACATAGTTGACTCAATCATTTTCTAATTGAAAATTACATGATTTATAGTAGGTGAGCATATGAATAAATAAGTGAATTTTCCTACACAATGCAATACCATTCTAACTTCTATATAAACAAACATGAACCCTTTCCAACATTCAAATGGACCAACTTTACCATAACATAAATGAATAGGTGGATATGCCATCTAACTGGTCAAAGTACCTACCTAACCACAAACAATCATGTGGTAATGTCATCTATCCACAATAATATAACATAGAAGTCCTAGAGGAATAGAATATTACCACAACATTGACTCTTATGAGCCTCCTAAAATAAAAAGGATTTTATTTAGAAATATGATATATTATATGATATCCATCTACCAAAAACATGTATATTCCTTGATTAGGTATATCCAATCTATATCAAAGATTATTTCGAATTTATTATATGGAGAAAATATTTAGTTATAATGTAATTACCATCCGTAAAAAAATTATAGGATTTATTTTTTTATGTGATTTCTGTTAAATTAGGTGCTATCATTGATAATTCAATGTACCATGAATTTTGTGATGATTCTATATTTTTAGGAATCATATGGACAATACAATATTTTAAATTACTAAAGAAAATAATATAATAGATTTGTTTTTTTGGAGAATAAGTGTACATCACATAACATCATTATCTAGATCCAGTTATGCGGTAGGGATTTCATATGATCTCCCTTATTACATATCCTTAAGTTGTTTTTGGGGCCATATTAACAATATTAGCATCATTGCAATTGGATTTTTTTATCAAAATTCCTACCGTCATTACATTTTTATCATTGTTGAGTGGGTGGGAATTTGTTATGGATATTTATATCATAACTTTGACTATTTGAATACATTAGTGATTCTAAATAATTATGGAAAAATATTAAAAATTTAAATATTATTCTTCCAGTATTTAAAAATATACATATTGAATATTATAATATTTTTATAATATGATGGTTCTAACATACATTGTATCTTTATATTTATTACTTGTATTCTCTTAGAACTCTACATTTTTCCCTATGGAGTAATGAAAGTCAGTAGCCTATATCTCTACCTTAAGCTCACATCAAAGAATATAATTATAGTTATTAGTGTATATTATAATTCTTTACCTTTAGATAATTAGTTTATAGTCATTAATGAATGTTTTCATCTTACTCTTCGGAATAGTAACAATTATGTTTAGTGAAACTATGATAGTCTTGTAACGTTTATTAACATTCATTTATTCATTAAATTTTTTTTACAAACCCAAAACATATAATCCATATTCATTATAAGAGTAAGATGAATATCTATTGAAAATATAACATTTATGAAATATTTTTTTTAAAAAAATTGTACTTCCTCCTTCTTTATATTATTGATAACCTGAGACCAACATTGGTCATCCATACCTTCCAATTGACAGAGAGCCAAATCAAACTTCTATTTTTCTTATTACTATAAAATAAAAAACAAATTTTCATTGAATTGATCAATTTCATAAAAAATGGATAATAATAAATGCTAATGTAGTCTGGATATATTCTTATGAAAGAAGCAATTGAATGTTAAACATCCTTAGTGTGTCTAGGACTTCAATGAAATTTTTTGTTGTTATCCAATGCTTGTGATTGTTGAATGATAAATGATATATCATTTTATAATTCAACCCGAAATCAATTAAAAAGTTTATTTGTGTAGTAATAACATTTTCTCTATCAAAAATAGTCAATTGTGTAGTTTTTAGTTCAATCCATCATTATAAAATATTTATTTAACCCGAGTGATAAAAAATTAAACATGATCATTATATCATTATATTCCAATAAATAAAATTTATTCAACAATTAATTATTTTATTCATTTACATCATCATGATATAATTTAATTATTTTTGTGATAATTATATCAATTCTATTTTATATTTATATATGTTATAAAATACATCTCACCCTATTACCTTTATGTTAATAGGAATCCAACAATTAAAAATAAATATTAAATAATTATTTGATAAATCAATTCCTATCCCATTGGTGTATCAAATTAGTTCTTCCTTATAAGGAAAACTCATCATGCATTATCAAAAATAGAAATTTATATACTCATGTTATTATTTTTTATTCGATTAGACATAGCTTCATATATTCCACATTAGCATCCACTTTATCATATCTATAGAGGGTTGTATTATGTGAAAAAAATTATCATGAATTTACAAATATTTTAGGACCGCATATAACACATCAAATCATATCATGGGTTTCCATTAATGTTCTTTGATCCTAAGAGTAATGGTAACAAGAATAATTTCAAAAAACATCAATTTTTCTTTATATATATATTTAGTAGAGCTAGAATAAAAATGAATTTATTTTCTATATTATATATATTTGAAAAAAATAAATTAAAAAAATATATCTTGAAAACCATAGGTTCATGGAAATTGAATAAAATATTAATATGATTCAAAATAGAAAATTATAATTAACATTTTCCCATAATTTCATCATTCTATTCCTTATTTAGTGAATTACATTAAATAAAATTATCCCAATTCCATATAAAATTTAAAATAAATATGGGTTTAGGTATAAAACTCAATAAGTGAAAAATATAATTATCAAAATATTACCCTTGGATAGATCATAAGAATAAAAGAATATAAAATATGGAGTGAAGTCTTAGATTAAAATAAGATGGAATAAAAAAAAGATAATTTTAAAAAAATAAGGAATTCAATAATAATATATGATAAAACATGAAACAAAGAATAATTACTATGAAAAAATTAAACTTTATTTCTAATCTATGGAAACTATCATAGTTTCATATCAATCTATTATGAAAGAAAAATACACATATAAACAAATCATTCCATATTTGGCATCATGAAATCGTTCCTAATTTGGATCCACAATCATTACACATTTAAATATTATTTAATGTGATGTAAACCGCTACACAATGAATAGTATGTCTATATAGTTCCCACCCATCACATAATGATTTAATATAAACATGTGTTTCATAAAAAAATATAATCATTATATTATTAAATATGAAGAAAATAAATAGCCTTGAAATTATATTTCAAAAGTTATCACATAAATAACCATATAAAATATATCAATATATAAATAATTCTATTAACAAAATAATAATTTCATAAAATCATTCATATGGTCATTTATAAAAAGTTAAAATAGTAAAATAGAAATTAATATATTGATAATGAGGTAAACAGAACTAAAATAATGAAAGAGATTAGAAAATATTATCTTAAAAATAATTTTGATATAATAAAATGAATTTACAAGTAATTGGACTTACAAATAAAAATGGTTTCCATTCGCAGTTTGTGAAATATACGAATTTAATGAAAACTCCTTTAAATTGAATATAACACATAAATTGATGACAATTATTCAAACAAATATTTTAATTTTATGGAATAGAATATAATTTATGAAGGAGATTACGATTAAAAACTCACATTAATAAAATAGACAAATTAATGCATCATATATAATTTTATTATTATTGAAATTTTTTTGAATGGTTGTTTTTTAATCGAAAATTTATAACTAAAAAAATATATTTGAGTCTCAGAATACCATTAGTATTGATTAAATATTGGAATAATATATATGAGTTCGACTCATTGAAATGGTGTAGAAAATTAATTTTAAATTAATATCATTAACCCATATGAAAAAAATATGTCAGTGAATAAAAAATTCCAAATAAAAAAGATGTCTAAATAAAAGTATGTCTCACAGAATAGTATGCTTAAATAAGTAACCCTTACCTTCGATATCTTCTTCAACATATTCGCTAAAAATCACATATAACAACATAATAATCATTATAACTATTTTAGTTTTCAATTTATAAAAAAAGTGTATTATATAATTTTTATTTAAAATATGTATCTACAAGTATATTTTTTACTTTTTAAATTATTTTCATAAAATTGGTGTTTTGTGATTTGAATTTATTTAATAGTTTCATAGTGTGGATTTACTATTTTTCTTCTTACATTGTTCATCATTCCAAGATCATTAATTTTAATAAAATAAATGACATATAATTATTTGTTATTCTCAATGTAATTTTAATTTTAATTTATTATTAACACATGTTGTTTACAATTTCAAAATGCACACATCAGTCCTTCATTTTAATTTTTTCATTTTTCAGAATACAACTATTTTTTAGGAGGAATAGAAAAGCCTAACTGCTGTAGAGGTATAGAAAACAATATGTAAAGATTTTATATAATAATTTTATTCTCCTCATACCATTATTCCATGAAATACATTAAATAGATATATATTTCAATTTTGGCACCTCATTAATAAGGAGCTCAAATGATGAAGATATTCCATACCTTATTGTGATGAAATTATTTGTAAAAATCATACAATCATTGAATCTATGAAGAAAAATATTATATTTTGAGTTAATATAATATAATTATCATTGAACAATTTCATATATTATAGTTTTATAACAAAAAATATTATAATCATCCATCTAAAAATTGTTAATGAATAAATTTTTCTTCATTTTATTCTAATAGTTAAGGAAGAAATGAGACATCATTCAAAATCCACCCCCACTTTCCTTCAATAGATATGAATAAATCGTTATCACTACACTTTTAATTTTCCGATTAATCTTTTTAGTCCTCTAAAAAACCTTAAACAACTCTTTTTCCTCCAATTATATTGAAACATTTGATATCACCAACACAAATGGGATATTAAATGAGTCTATTTAGCACTTAAAATTCCTTATATCGTAATGATAAATTGAGAGGTATTATTTAACTAATATGTTGATCTCCCAGATTGGTTGTGTTATAAAATAGGACCTATAACTCCTCCACCACTTCATTAGTTAAATACATTGAATAATCATTTTATCCTTAGAATCTATCATCTGTGATATTACACATAATTTGTGAACTACATAACGCTATTGTATATTTTCAACGAGAAACTATATCCATTTCCAAAACCATCAATTTGTTTTGGTTCATGAAATGTTGTTATGCTAGAAAAATGAAGGCCATATATTATAGTCTCTTTTAAACTAATATTACTTAAATATTTCAACAATTTATAAATCCTTCTTTTCTTATTAGTATCCATATATCTTACATATTCTGTCTACATTCTTTTCATCACTGATTAAGGGTGCATAGTGTAATCCTTATGATGGACACCTATTCCCAATATTGACATTGTAATACGTAGATTCATTCTCTTATATAATTATATTTAAATTAAAAAAATGGATTTATAATTCAATATAGATGACCTCTTAAGGATTAATTCTATTTTATTTTAATAATCCTTTATTCTTTGGATACATATGATGTTATATCATGCCCAATTTTTCATTACATCATATATATTTGTGTTATCTAGCTTCTTAAAACAATGTGGAAAATAAATTTTCAATTATTAATTTACATTGTTGTTATTATATTATTTTTATAATATATTTAATTGATTTATTGATATAATTATTAATGATGACACTTATGTTATTATAATAAATTTACTAGTAAGATTAGTGTGATTAATTTTCTTAATATCATATTGATAAAAATGAAGAGATAATTCACCATAAGACATTAATCATTGTCACACCATCATATATAGAAGAAGCATAAAACACATTCAAATAATCCCAAATTGAGCCACACTAGATTGAAATAGAATGTACCTACCTTAAAATAGGGGACATTGAAATTTATAAAGCATATGATCTTAATTCAATTCGTGGGGGCCTTAAAAGACACTAGGGGATTAGGGTATCTCATTGAATTTGAAAATAATATTGATATATTAGGTTTATGAAAATTTTCTTATTTTTTGGACATAGATTCATCTAGGTAAATATAAGAAAATATTTTTTTTGGAATCAACTGATTAAAACAACTAAAATTCTACTCATGGATTGGTTTGTTATAGATAGGTACATGGGGTATTCATGATGATCCTATATTAAAAGTATAAAGTGGATGTCCTAATTGAATAAAATATGAGGATAATTGCACTGGTGATACATAGATCACATCATTCATGTGCTGATGCTCATTCTACATCTCAATCCTGACAAAATGCACAGTAAAATGTCTATGATGACATGTAAATCATTGTAATATTTATAGTAATATTTTTATATCATTCCATTATGGATATACATTGATATTAATCCTGAAAAGGATTAGTACTGAATTTATATGATTATATGATATACAAATATAAAGAATGAAATGTTTTAATGTTATTGCAGGTTAACTCCAAAATGGGGACTCTAATAGGAAATATGAGACCGTTGTTGAGTTCAGAACACTAGTTTCAGATTTCTCGTGTTATCCATAAGTCAAACCACTCTTAATAATTCGTAATTTTAGATTTATATTGTAATAAAAATAACCCTAAGGATTATGAGATAACATTGGATGTGTTCTTCATGAACGATAATGAAACTTATAAGAAAATTTTCACCAATGTAGTTTAAGGATCACACCATTGATGAATGTCTGGATTCATACTTCATCATCGATTGATGAAACATACGTTAGGTTTTTTTGTTTTATTTCCCACATAGTATATTCCAAGATCAACATAGAATGAACCAACATATATATTGATTCCTTAGTTGATTATGTTACAAGTCATGTTTAATTTAATTTCTATTTTCAGATTTTTTTATTTTTCTCTAAAATAATTATTCTAAGGGAAAAAAATCTAATCCATTTTGAACAATAGTGAAATTTCATTAATATTTTTTTTTCATTTCTTGCAATTATCATCATAACAATCATCATCATAATTATAAAGGATATTGTTTTAATGCCGACATATTTTTCATTACTTTTTAGATTTATCTTATATGAAATAAATCATACAATTTGTGTGGATAGAGATCATTGTACAATAATTATAGTGGAAAATTAGTGGTGGGTCATGATTGTACTATTTATTCTTGTTATATAGGTATGATATATGGAGAAGAAATGTAATAATTTTGGTGGGTTTCCAAATATATTAATTTTATAAATCTGGTAGGTAGTGATGATAGGGCTCAGTCGAGTCAAGATATGCATTTATTGGATGATTGGTCTATATGGATCATGGCCAAATTAATGAAGTTTTATCCCTGAAGTCAACCTAATATATTATGAAAATTCACAAGTATAGGGAATTCATTCTAAATAACACATTTCTGGTTGTCTATATTCTACTTTATTTGGTATTAAGCACAACAAAAATTCTTCAAATACCATGTGAAACATTTCACAATCCATGTTAACCTTTTTTATAGCTCAGTGTGTAATAAAAATTGTACAAAACCAAAAAGAAAATAATGTTACATGGAAATGGATATATTACATTTGCACAACTCAGTACACTAACCCATCCAACTATACATGAACAACCAAAGTAAACAAGAACAACTAGGATTACATGATCATGGGATGTCGTCATGGGAAGAGTGAGAAATGATCTCTACAAATCATTTACACAATGATAAAAACCCTTTTATAAAGAAAATATTATGTCTTGTAAGAAGGATGTTTATGGATAGACCTGCGGTCCAAAAACATGTGTTTTGAACCCACAACATTCCATGTACCGCCCTAAGGTATTTTTGGGGATTTTATTTCATTAGTATAGATAATATAAGGTTGAGATTGTTACCCTGGCACATGCATATGATGGTATAGTATGGATTTACCACCTCATTATTTGATTTTCCTCTCTCTATGTTTTGTCTCAGATTGAATTTTTGTTACCCCTCTATGAGGAATGATGTGTGATCATTTTTCAAAACATATTTATAAGGTGGGGGTTTATAGTAACTGAGATACCCCGAGAAAAAGGGAATCCATCCCCATTTGTGAAATTTTATTCATTAGGGTTTGTGGTATCCCTAAACAATCATAATTTGATCATTTATTTCGTATGTTTTATTTTTTTTATGCATCATGCAATTCAACGATTGTTTTCATGAGACAAAACTATCTGAAGAGTGTTGTAAGTGACATAATGACATGTGTAGTGGATTATACCCTGTATTAATTACATTGAATAATAGAGTAGAATTTGGTAGGTGACACTATTGGATGAGACCCATTGATACCAAGTTTGTATTATGAGTTTATATGTGTTTTTATAGTCATCATTTGGTAACTTTTTATGATATTCATACATCAATATAATTATTTGAATACTCATGATGCATTATGAATTATTATTTGGAAGAATACAACTGTGTAAAATTATAGTATATCCTACAAGGTCTCTACCAATATGGGTTAGTTATTATGTAGATATGAGTTTATATGATTGAGTATATAGGGAATAAAGATAATTTGGTTCATAGTATTAGTCTAGATATACTAATGTTATTTCAAATGCCTCATTCTATAGTATTCCCCTCTATCTATGTAGGATGCAATATTTTTCAGTCTTTAATAGGATTGTAATAGTAGCCTTTTCAATTTTTTATATGATTGTATTATACAGATTGTGGTTTGTATTATATTCATGAATTAGTATCAGTTGAACATTTTTTAATAATTATATTTTTCTTGAATATATGTCTGTTTGTAAACATACCTTAGAAAATTTACCTACATATGTGATATATTATTACTCATAGATTGTCATAAGTCCTTTGCTTATTGGAGGACAAAATGGGGTTGTCACACACTTCTTGTTGTTGGCTAGGTGGGTTATGTTGGGTTAGGTCATGAAATTGTGGTATTATATGACTTGGTTCTACCTTAGGACTAGTTTTTGGAGTTTTTATTATGGTTTGTGGGTTATGATAGATTTTTGGAAGAACTTTTAATGTGTTTTTATTTTGTAAATTGATCCAGATACTCTAGTGTTGGTGTGGATGCCGATTTATCCAATAACATGGAATCTGATTAACTGTTTCGTAACTCATGCATATAAACACTTTTTTTATGGAAAAAAGTTCAATACGAATCATATAATTCTGTTTTTTCAATTCTTTGAAATTATTGATTCATCTCAACACCTATACTGATTAATCGTAGATGATCATGATTATATCATGATGTAATCATAATGAAATTGATCAAGGAATCTACTATTGGATCACAAGGATGATCCGTTGATTGAGGGGGCATTAGTACATGGTCTGGTATAAGAGGTGATACCTCTAGGTGGTATTTTAGTATCACTACTACTCGTTGAGTTGAAAGATACACCAAAATTGTAGATCGAGGTTGTACATAGGATGAGTTCACTCATTATGTTTCAAATTAGGTAGCCACCCATGTTTTTGTATAAGGATGACCCCATATAATTGACAGATAGTCTTGAGGTGGTTATATGAGGTTTTCTAGTAGTAGGGAAACCTATAGATTAGATGGTGGTCCTATCAAGGAGTCTCTTACAAGGGTCGAATGGTTGATGGTTGGCTCTGGGTAATCAATTAGTTATTTAAATTAATTTATCTTCATTGTATTTTAACAAAATATTTAGGTAGGGTTTTTTTTGCAGAATCATTGTGATCATTTTACATACACAAGAATATACAATTACATTAGGAAATTATGATTTCAGAAGATTTCTCGATGAGATTCAATGACCGCTCATGACACACATTTGATTTAGTTAGAATACATATTATATAGAACAAAAATCTGATATGGTATAACAAAAATATATATTTTATATGGTTTTATCTCTATGAATTACACATATGCTAGAGTTCTTGAGTCGAATTTTGTATTGGATAATTTTCTAGAAGAACATAGTCTGATAATATATTCTAGTAGTGTGCAACGATGAGAAAATTCCCTGAAATAAGTTAGGTGATTATAGTTATAGGGATACAAAAATATGATAATATTCTTGATGTAGACCCTAAATAGAGGATAAGTAGATTTGAGATATCAGAATGTATTTTTTATCATAAAGAGAGTTTGTTCTTATATATTTTTGATGAGGGGCATCTTCCTTGGTATTTTCAAACCTATGGTAAAACTGCTAGGCAGATGGTAAAAAGGAATCCCATGAATGAGAGAGTTGAAGAATCAGTGACTTCCATAGGTGGTGGATTTCATAGAGGACTGGGAAGTGCGTTAGGAGGTTGCTGGCACATTGTCTTTTTCCGACCACCCCAAGGTCATCCATGATAGGGAGTTGGTGGTCACAGATGATGAATGAATATTACAGTGGTGGTCTATTACCATGAGGCCCCCAATATGATTATAGGTATAAGGTATGAATTCACTATATTAGATACAACAAGAGTAAAAAATAGGTTTAATACACTCATTACATTCCCCATATGTTGTTGTAGACTTAGTGATCCAGGTTAAACTAATCACTATACCATAGTACATGAAAACACCAACTAGAGGTTACCCATTGGGTTACAAACCTCTACCAATAGTATGAATTGCCTCTTTGGGGGGATCCCTACATATGGGATCTATTTTTATAATTGATTATTTTATAAAATTTCATCATATTTGTGGACTGTATGTCAACCTTTTATTCCCTGATAGATCATTATAAGCATAGGATGTTGTGTATCTGTAGTAATATGACGAAGTATTCTTTTATAGGTGAGAAGTAAATCCAGGTAGAGATTGAGGGGCTTATATTTCATTGGTTATAGCCAATCACATACTAGTCATCTAGTCTAATCATTGGAGAAGATGAGGATATGGAATCTTGACTTCCTACAATGGTGTAGATGTACTAGGATGTCTTTTCCTAGGTGGATTCAAGTATCATCCTCCATAAGAGATATATATATTCATTGAAATACACCTAGGAATGGATGTGATATCTATAACAGCTTTTTGTATGGGCCTTAAAAATCGTTATAAGGTGGGGATTTAGTTAGAGGACATATAGAGAAAGTGCATTATCAGACCTACTTTTTCACCATATAAATCCACATTTCTATTCAAAAATAATGATACTGGTAGAATGTTGTTGCGTGTGGATTGTCAATTATAAAAAAATTGACCATGCTAAAAACCTCTATACTATAGAGGACTAACGAACCCATTGATTATATGATAGGGGCCTGATGGTTATCAATACATGACCCTTAATTAGGATATCACCATATTTGAGTATGTGATGACGATATACTATTGTTGTAATTTAGATTTATCTAAAGTAATTTTGATACAAATTTGTTGAATTTTACTGTAACGAACTCCCCAAAATTGTTCTTAGAGCCCATTAAATAGATCATTCATACTTTATTAGTTGAGTATTTTGTGGCCTACATTGATGAAATTCAAGATTACATGGAATCTGAGTATGATATTTAAATGATTTTTAAGATAGAATTAGACATACACTGAGAGAATTGAATTTATTGTATGTTCTCAATGTTTTATTTAATTATTGAGAAGTCAAACATTTGAGACATACAATCTTATAAGAACGTGTTATAGTGAAACTAGTGAATGTTGAGGTAGTGTTATCTTGGGAGCCACACAAACAAGCCATGCAGGCATAGATACTTTATAGGTTGATAGGAAATTAGAGGTGAATCATGCTATGTTTTTGAGGACATCAACAAATTTTAATAAATTGGTTGATATGGGTTATCATTTAATATGTAATTATGGGTTCATGGATGATATTAAGGAATTAACCGAAAGAATGGACATAATTACCATGTTGATATTTGATTATGAGTGTGCCAAGTACATAGTATTTTGTGATGCCTCAGGGACTAAACATGGTCAATTTCTGATGCAGATATATAACAAGATCTATTATGGGTCACAGAAATAGATAAAATATGAGTTGTACAATTCAATCCACAATATACATTTACCATGGATAGTTTTCTCCCTAATGATGTCGCACAACTAACTGATGGGTAAGTGTATTATCGTCTTTTAGACCATTAAAATCTATGGTATTTCTTCTTTTAGCATAACAATACATTCATATGTAGTTTATTTATAGAGTTAAATAATGATTATGGAATTGATATATAATATACTCCAGGGAAGGAGAGTGTAGATGATGATTCTCTTAGCACGAGATCCATTCCATGATAATTAATCGAGGATTCCGAGTATTTTGACCCATTACTGTTCTCTATAAAGGATGAGGATGATGAATCATATATCTAATAAAATTTCTTTTCCCTGTTACTTTGACATTGTATTTCGGAGGGAAAGCATGGAGATATTATCTATGAGAACACACATGATCAGATTTCAATAACATGTTCTCCTGAGGGATTATCTGAAGGTGGAGAGCATGTAATATGTTTTAGATGATAGATGTTAGTTCCAGCAGTGTTCAACAAGGAGCTTATTAGTTAGTTCCACATACCCCATGGTATTAAACCCTTGATTTGAAAATACAATCCAATTGCATCAATATTACTTTATTGTCCATGTATGAATAATTGTTTAGTAGATATTGCATTTTGATGCTTCAAATGTCATAAATTCAATCTAGAAATTATCGTTCATAAATTTTTATCACATTCTATAATTTTTCCATAATGGATCTAGGATGAAATATCAATGGAATTCATGATGGGGAATCTATGGATTTATAGGGAACATGAATCCATCTGGTTGACCATTGACCAACTAACCTTGTTGGTCCTTTTCAAATATATATTGGAGTAGTTTTTAGTATACATATTTGGACCGCATTATATGTATGATGTTGTACAGATCCAAACATTTCCTTGAATGATCATTTCATTAAATTATTCTCAATTTATGTCATTATTTTGCAGTGGATCGTAGGGGTTATTTTTTAGTATATTTCATTTATGCATAGAGTTTCTCTTCGTGACTAACAAAAAAATTTTGTTGGATGATATGGTTATATAGTACATGATTTGATCTTTTGTGTTAGAAATTGGATGTAATATAGGGGATCATGTACCTTTGATATAAAACGTGTTTAAAAAAACTACCATTACACCATCAGTATGAAGCCATTTGATGAATCTGATGGGAATCTCATCAGGTCACATCTATATTTGGATGATCCCTATGATTAAATTCTAATGGATCCAATGTTGGTGAAATCTACGATAATGAAAATTCATGTTATCTAGGACTGTATAAGGATATTTTTTTTTCATAATTATAATACATAACAACAAAGTAAACCTATGAAGTTAAAGGAGGGTAACAATGTGTTTCTGAGGGT
Organism: Viscum album; assembly: GCA_963277665.1. NCBI lineage: Eukaryota > Viridiplantae > Streptophyta > Magnoliopsida > Santalales > Viscaceae > Viscum > Viscum album. The sequence goes on along the minus strand of OY728165.1, from coordinate 665,169,755 downwards.
ATCACTATCAAATTGATTATAGACATTTGGATGGGAAATCAAGATATCATCAATAATTATTATTATTTTCTAGATAATGCATTGGGTCATCACTGTGGGTTGTTACATTGAACTACTACCACAATCTGACTAGTTAGAATACGTTATACAATGTCATAGCATAAGGGTATGTGTACGACCTTTCACATGTAATTTAATGGGGAGAGATGAATGTTGAGGATAGAGAAAAAATTTAGAAGTACTCACAGGAGGTCGAGGATCTGCAAGATAATAATATCCACGGGTGAGAGATTTAAATGGTGTGTTTCTGGTGGTAGTACGAGAATTTTTATGAGAGTACCGGAATTTTTGAGACAATGATGCATGCTCGGTACAGATAACATTGTAATCAAAAAATTTCACAATGTGTTTAAATTATTCCTATGGTGTAGGGAATGTAACATCCACATTTTCCATGATATCCTATAGAATATATCTAATAATACCATTAAAACAGTTAACTAATGATATTCTAATAAATGAAATGGACTAGTATTGATATTATATTAAAAATAAATATATTGATGACACATTACCACAATATCAATGATAATGTTTAATAAATATAAAATCTGAACTCATATAGGAAATCTAAACATGAAATTGATTATGAACTATGTGTTTCACCATATGTGTGACATAAAATTTATCCGCATCCTGGATTTTTTGTGTTTTCATAGGCACATATAATGAATTATTTTTTTCAATTAGATAATTATATCTCATGTATAAATATATTATTATAGATGTTTTCTAGGAATGTCCTCAAAACACTAATGATTAATATAGACCATCGTATCGGGGCTTGGTGAATAATGATGATATATCGAGGAACGATTTCACCATTGATATTCATGAATCACACCAATTTTGATGATGCAGATTCATTCATAAGTATTGATGGATCCAACCATTGGTAGGGAACTTTATTCATGGGTTTTCCCCATGTTTTAATACCCATAGATGGAAAAATAATTTATCAACTAATATATTGATTCTTGAGTCGATCCTTCTTCGGATTTGGTTTTATTTCAAAGAGTTTAGGATGTTTTTATTTATTTTCATGTTTTGTATTTATTGATGTGATAGAAAAAAATATAGTCTACTCTAAAAAAGGGTAAATATCCATTCTTCATAAGTTGTTTTATTATATCAACCCCAATTTCATAATATGATTCATCTCTGGAATTCCATTGGTTAGTGGTTTGATGAATATATGGTATACTATCCCGCAAGAACCTTGTTCGGTTCACCAGATCAAATATCGCTGGTTCATATTTTAATTGAGGTTATATGATGATCGTAGTTTATTTGAGGTGAATTAGAACTATATCAGTGATTCTTGTTTTCCGAGATAGATGCATTATGATGTCATGAAGCGATGATTATTGTATTCTCAACATATTGATGGATGAAATCTAAAGTGAATAAATTATAGGTTTATAATGGATCATGAACTATGTTTATTAGCAGATTGGGAAGTGAAATGTTTTTTAGTATAAATGCAAAAATTTGCATTATTCCCGATTGAAAATTAAATAAAATTATTGACTACACAATCTGTATTATTCCAAAGGAATCATATTTTGTATTCTATCGTCTGCAACCCTTTGTTTTATGCATAGTTAAATATATCAAATTCTTTTAAATATGATTCCTAAGTCATGTGAAAGGTGTCCCAAGAAATTTATCCCCATACTAGATTCTCTTAATTAATTTAAGGGTTTACACCATAATGATCATGGAAAGGAACATGATCATGTGTTGAGTTAACTATCAAAGATTTGTACATGGAAAAAGCAATATACGCGACCTTAACCAAGTTAAAATTGCATGAATAGTTGTTCTTGGTCACAAAAAAATGAAATTGGTAGAGTCTTATGACTTCTACCTTATAGGAACCATGATAGTATATTATGTGTAAGTGTAGAATTCCATGTAGGGAGAAACTGAGAGATACAAGAATATACAGGATTACGAAGACATGATGTGAAATGCCATTACACACCATGTAATTCCACTAAACAAGATTTGGGCCATTCAATTCATTAGTATATACTAACATCATCAGACTTTGATTCCTTTGTCCATCCCAAAAAATAATAAAATGCAATTACATCCTTATTATTGGATTGTGATGACCTCTATTTTTTCTAATTGGGATAGTGTTTATGGTATCCCGTCAGAAGTATTGTTGTGGGATCCTCTATGACATCTTGTATCCTATTTTTTCTTTTTTATATTAGAAGAAATTTTATGTATATGTGTTAAATATTCTATGTATATAATTGATCCAGTAGTTCTTGTGGAGTTCCATAGTAATCCCATGTCTGGTTTACTATATTATTAGTTAGATCCTTTGATGGTAAATTGAGTTATTCAGGGTGCTTCTATATGAGCATGAAAAACTAAATGAGGTTAGTTATTAAAAAATGGAACATGGATAAGATACTCAATGGAAGAAATTACATTGAAAACAGTTCAATAATTTTGTGGCTGATAGTTTTGGTTGAGACCACATGAGACCAACTATATGTTATGAGTATAACATGAATTTTTATGAATATTGTTATGTATCATATCTGGATTGGAATAACATTATATTGATTAGATAACTAATAACGATGATTTAATCTTAGTGATTTATTGGAATACTTCTTGGTATGATTATATACAACTTCACATGGTCTCTCCATGCATGTTTCATTCCTTATTCAAAAGATATGTCTTTAGATAGATTTATGGGAGGACTGGGAGAAGGTGGAGCATAATATTATTCTTTACAGACCGAGTTTCTTACCCATCCAAAATTTTTTAGTATTTTCCTCCATCAGAGTATCCTAGAATATTTTTTGGTCATCTACTAGATTATATTTGACCATTTATTAATGTTTTATATCTTAATTATTGTCTAATTTTTTTTATCGATGAACACATTCATTTTTTTCAGTTTTACATTATATTAAACATAGCATGGGATTGGATATGTGTCGGGGAATATAGGTACCTATGGTAAATACATCTCATATGCATGATATTCCTACTTTTCATTATTCATCAGCTCTTATCCTCTTTTTGGAAGGATGGGGTTTGGCACAAATAGCAAATCTCTGGCCTAGAGGGACCTTGTGGGTTCGATTGTAACATACATAGTGGGTTTAGTGACATATACAAAAACCTTAATAATATGAGTTCAGGCGTGAAAAATGTTGAGTCAATAAGGTTTTCCTTATGACATTTCCATTCCTTCTTGTTTTGAAAATCACAAACACCTTATCTTTAAATAAAATTGCTTTTATAAGGAAAATTGCTTTTATAAGGAAAATTGCTTTTGTAAGAAAAATTGTCCTTATCATATTTTAATTCATATTTTTCTTATGTATAAGATTCGGATTCATTTCTACTTTCTCGGAATTTCTTGAAACTTTGATATAAAGTATTCTGTTTTAGGATCTGAATTCTGGATAAGAACTGTGATAAAGTTTCACTCTCAAATCCAGAATGAGAACTGTGATAAAGTATCATTCCGAATTCCGGATACAAACTCTGACTAAGTTATATTCCAGAATCAGGATATGAATCCTTATGAAGTTCGACAATGAATTCTCATTACGAATCCTAATGACGAATTCTCATTACGAATTATGATATTGAATTTTCATTAAGATTTATGATGACGATTTCTCATTACGAATTCTTAAGATGAAATCTCATTACGAATTCTGATGATGAATTCTCATAATGAATTCTGATGACGAATTCTCATTCTGAATTCTCATTCCGAATTCGCCTATTAAACAGAATCTGATCATCTTTGTTTTGTACACTCTGAAATTATTCAGACTCCGAATTTTTCACTCCGAACATTCATATTTCTTATGCATTTATATTTTGAAAACTCATTATTATTTTATTTACACTCCGAACTTTAACTCCTAACCTTCATTCCGAATTTTTTTTAAGATTTAAAACGGTGTCATACATTTTGTTACACATGTTTTATTATAAAACGATGTCGTCCATTCTGTTTTAAACTAACCATTGGTTAAGTTACACATGTACAGGTCCTTCTAAATTTTAAGGAAAATATGACCGTTGGAAAGGAGGTCGACATTACCTATAAATAGGAGCTCATTTGGAAGAGCTCGTGGCTGTTGGTGTGTTGAAAGGCTGACTGATCATCGAATCATGTGATTACATGCTTGAAGTGATTTCTAGAGAGAGAGAGGCTCTTATTAACTCTCAAAGATTTGTGAGACTCCGAATGTTGGTGATTACATTCGAGGGCTTCTGGGGATAGGAAGATAGAGGTGCCGACTACCTTGAAGTTCTAGGGCTTCCTTGCTGAGGAAGACAAAGGTTTCCAACTACCATGAAGTTGAGGGCTTGCAGGGATAGCAAGACAGAGACTTCGATCATCGTATCGAGGGATTACCCTAGTGTGGGTAAGAAAGACTTTCTTGAAAGTATAAATCAATGGACCCTTATCCAAGGTTGTTGGATACCCTTCTCTTTGGGTTAAAAGGCTTATATCTTGTTACATCTAGTTCTACTACGTGTTTATATTCCGGTGCATTTTGTATTATAAGGAATGTATACCTTTCTTATACTTCCTTATTTTTACTCTATTCCATTTAGATTCTATACGCTTTAAGGTATAATCTCATATTGTAATCTTTTGTTATGTTTCAATTTCCGAAACCATATTTCCAGAACCCACGTTCAGGATCTCTTTCCATGTTTTCATTTGTTATTAGAGGTGTTGTGAATTTTCTTAAGTTAAACTTTTTCAAACTTAGCCCTTTCATTTACTCGAGGAAAACATAGTTATTTGTAACTAACATTAATGGTTCCAAAGGAATTTTTAAAGTATACAATTCACCCACCTCTTGTATATTGAGCATCTACATCACTATTTCGATCCTACAATTGGTATTAGAGGAGGTTTCTGAAATAATTATACTTACAAATAAGTTTTTCTTGCTCACTTTATCATTCCGAACTATTACATTCTGAACTTTTCAATTCCGAACTTTGTTATTATGAATCTTTTCTACTAAAAAGTTTGTGTGTCGAAGGTCTCTAGTATGGCTAGAGGTAATTTTGGTTCAATTGATAATCTGAATCCTACAATACCACCAATATTTGACGGTAATGACTATGAGTACTGGAGAGATCGAATAAAGACGTTTTTATCAATACTGGAGAGGATAATTTTGTTATGCTTACTGGAGATTATAAAATTCCTGACAAAGAAGTTATAACTTTTACTAATCAGGAAAAACAGGAATATCAACTCAATTATAAGGTACGAAATACTTTACTTTGTTCAATGACTAGAAATATATATAACCAAATTTATTCTTGTGAAGCAGCTAACTGTATCTGGAAGAAGTTATAAGATACACACTTTGGGACTTCTAAAGTGATTGAGACTAGAAAAGCTAAGCTTAGAACTGGATATCATGGATTCAATTTTCTTTATGGTGAACCAATCTGTAAAGTGCAACAGAGATTTATAACTATCGTCAATAGTCTACAGTCTATGGGAGAGAAAGGTCTAGATGATTAAGCTCTTGTGGTTAAGATAATTGATATCATGCTTAATGAGTGGGAATCCAAAATAACTGCTATAGATGAGAACATGAAAGTTACTCAGATTTCTATTTATGAGATATTTGGAACTCTTCTCCAACATGAAACCAGAATGAAGAGAGATGCTGGCAACATCAAAAAGAATAATGGAAATGGTACAATTTATTTTACAACAACTTCAAATCAGATTAAAGCTAAGACTCCTGAGAGAGTAACCAGATCTAAGTCTAAGAAAATGGTATTTTAGTCAGATTCTAGTGAGAGTGAAATATCAGAAAATTAATTATCAAATCTTTCCCGAAGGATAAACAAGATAACTGGCCAGATAAATTTCCAATCCAAGTATAAGAAAAAGTAAAGGAAAGATAATAAATATGTAGAAGTTACTTGTTATGAATGTAAGAGAGCTTGACATATAAAACCAGATTTCCCTATGCTCAAAAAGAAAGAAAGGAAAGAAAGACATTCAGACAGGAATAGAAATAAGTACTATAAAGTAAAAGCTAAGAAAGTTCTGAAAGCTAATGACACCTGGAGTGCCAGTGGTGGTGACTATTCAGATGAATCTTCTAATTATGAATCTTCAGGATAGAATAATCTTGGTCTTATAGCCAGATTACCTATTGATAATCATTGTTTTATGGCTAAGGTATGAAATGCTGAATCATTGACCAATGTTTCTTTAAATTCCAATGATAGTAAGTATTATAACTCTTCTAATGAAGAATCATCTTCTAATGAGGAAAATACTGTACCTACTTATGAAGAACTCTCTAGGTTTGCTGAACATTCTGAAATTGAGAATTCCAAACTCATTAAGAAAATTGATAAGGAAAAATATAGGAATTATATTCTTACAAAAGAGATATCAGATCTTTCTAAAGATCTTGATAAGAAAAAGGCTGATTTTGAAAGTATTTAAAAAACTCTTGATGAAGTAAGTTCTGAGAATAATAAACTTTCTAAATAATTAGAAAAATTAATTTCTAATAAAAATGTTTTCGATCCTAGCTCTATTTATAAAACTAATGATTTTGAGGATAAAAACTTGGTTGTAAAACTCAAGTCCGAAATTTTTTCCTTAAATAAGTGTTTATCAAACTTTACCCATGGTAAGGAAAATTTTGATAAAATGTATTCCCAAATACGACCTTTAAGAAATAAATCTGGATTTGGTTATACCCATGCAAAACCAATTTTCAATAATAATTATTTTGTTCCTCAAAGTGCCCCATTTTGTACCAAGTGTTAATGTGGTGGTCACTGGGCAAAGGATTGTTCATTTAACAAAATACAATCTTTAGGATTTCACAAAGCTTATTTCTCTAAGAAGATGTGGGTACCTAAAATTTTATTGTCTAGAATTCTCGGGTCCAAACAAATTTGGATTACGAAAGTCTAATTTTCTTTTTGATTTATGGAAAATAAAGAGAGTACCAGCAATAATACATTGTACATGGATAGTGGATGTTCCCGGCACATGACTGGTAACAAAAGCTATTTTGAAAAGATTATCAAAATGAAAGGAGGAAAAGTAACTTTCGGATATAATGCTAAGGGTGAGATTGTTGGTATTTGTAATATTGTTCTTCTTGGTAAAACCATGATTTAAAATGTTCTTTTTGTTAAGTGTCTTAAGCACAACCTCATTAGCATAAGTTAGTTATGTGATGAAGGTTACCTTGTGAATTTTAGGAATGATAAGTGTTTAGTTCACAATTCCAAGGAAGAATTTATTCTCTCATCCAATAGTCAAGAGAATGTTTTCACCGTAAACATAGAAGAACTTAGAATCCAATATTTACCTTGCCTTAGTGCAATGGAAGATCATTCCTGGTTATGGCATAGAAGACTAGGTCACTCTAACCTTAGGAACCTATGTAAACTCTCTAAGAAGAAACTAGTTAAGGATCTACCAGAGCATAGATTTGATTCTTCTAAAGTTTGTGATCCTTGTCAATATGGTAAGCAACCTAAATCTAGTTTTAAATAAATTGGTGAAGTCTCAACAACTGATGCATTACAGTTAGTGCACATGGATCTTTTTGGTCCAACAAGAACTGGAAGTATTGGAGGTAAATACTATGTGTTTGTTCTAGTTGATGATTACAATAGATTTACTTGGGATTATTTTCTAGAAAATAAATATGAAACTTTTTCTTATTTCAAAAGTTTTAGAGCTCATGTTAAAAATGAGAAAAACCTTCCATTGAAAAATATTCATAGTGATCATGGAGGAGAATTTCAAAATTATGATTTTGAAACTTTTTGTAGTAGAAAATATATTACTCACAATTTCTCAGCACCTAGAACTCCTCAACAGAATGGTGTAGTGGAAAGAAGAAATAGAATTCTTCAAGAGATAACTAGAACCATGTTGAGTGAATATTCTATTTCTAGACATTTCTGGGCTGAAGCTGTATGTACTGCTTGTTATACTGTAAATTGAGTTTTGATTAGACCTTTTCTTAATAAAAATCCTTATGAGTTATGGAATGGTAGAAAACCCAGACTGTCCTACTTCAAGGATTTTGTTTGCAAAGTATTTATTTTGAATACTAACGATAACTTACATAAATTCGCACCAAAATCTAATGAAGGGATTTTCTTAGGATATTCCACAACCTCTAAGGCTTATAGAGTTTTTAATAAAAATACATGCACTGTTGAAGAAACAGTACATGTAAAATTTGATGAGTCGGATTCTATTGATTTTAAACCATCCCTACCTACATCCTCAGATGTGTTTTCAAAAACTGATTATCAACCTTTGATAAAATAACCTTATGATAAAGATAATGTTCTAGAAGATACTTCTGAAACATTTATCCCAGAAGACTTTCTACACTTTATTGATGAACAGGTTTTACAAAACCCAAATCAGGTGTTTCTTAAGAATCATCCCAGTGATAGTATCATTGGTGATGTAAATCAACATGTAAGGACTAGATGTTCCTTAAGAAATAAAGTAGAACATCTAGCATTTCATTACCAATTAGAACCAAAAAACACTGATGAAGCTTTTGGTGATGATGATTGGATCAAAGCCATGCAAGATGAACTAAATGAATTCGAAATGAATAATGTATGGACCTTGGTTGAAAGACCTAAGGAAACTTCTGTTATTGGAGTCAAATGTGTTTTCAGAAATAAATGTGATTAAAATGGATCCATAGTAAGAAATAAAGCAAGACTTGTTGCTAAAGGCTATAATCAGCAAGAGGGAATAGACTATGAAGAAACCTATGCTCCAGTAGCTAGACTTGAATCTATCTGTATTCTACTTGCCTATGCAACATTCTTTAATTTCAAACTTTTCCAAATGGATTTGAAATCAGCTTTTCTTAACGGTTATGTTCAAGTGGAAGTTTTTTTGAACAACCTTCCTGGATTTGAAGATAAAAAACTTCATAATCATGTTTTTAGACTTACCAAAGCTTTGTATGGCCTTAAACAAGCCCCGCGAGCATGGTATTATAGACTCACTGTTTTTTTCTTCAAAATAACTATGTTAAGGGAAATGCAGATCCAACCCTTTTTATAAAGAAAGATAAGAAAAATGTTTTGATTGTTCAAATTTATGTTAATGACATCATATTTGGTTCAACTCAGCAATCTTTGACCGACTCTTTTGCATGTCTAATGAAATCTGAATTTGAAATGAGTATGATGGGTGAGTTAACATTTTTCCTTGGTTTTCAAATTTATCAAAAACCTGAAGGAACATACATATCTCAGCATACGTATATTAAAGATCTTCTTAAGAAGTATGGTTATGACAATACAAAGAGTATAAGTACTCCTATTGGTACCTCAAATTCTTTAGATCTTGATGAAGCTGGGAAACCAGTAGAACAAACATCTTTTAGAGGTATGATAGGAAGTTTACTTTATTTAACTACTAGCCGACCATAATTAATGTTTTTAGTATGCTTATGTGAAAGATATCAATCCAATCCTATGGAATCTCACTTAAAGGCAGTAAAAAAAAATTTTCGCTACCTTAAGGTAACCATAGATCTAGGATTATTTTAAACTTCTGGAAATGATTTTATCCATAAAATATTTTATGATGCTGACTTTGGTGGATGTAGAATGGATAGAAAAAGTACATCTAGAACTTGTCATTTCTTATGAGATTCATTAGTTTCTTGGTCCTGCAAGAAGAAACATTCACTAGCACTCTCCACTACTAAAGCTGAATATGTAGTAGCTGGAAGTTGTTGTGCTCAAATGTTGTGGATGCAACACACACTCACAGACTATGGCTTGAGTTTTACTAAAACTCAAATTTTGTGTGATAACACAAGTGTCGTAGCCCTCAGTAAGAACCCTGCACATCACTCCCGTTCAAAACACATAGATATTAGGCATCACTTTCTTAGGGATCACACACTTAAAGGGGATATTATTCTTCAATTTATCAGAACACAAGATCAACTTGCTGATATTTTCACAAAATCATTGTCGTCTGATAGATTTGAATATATTAAATAGAAGTTAGGAATGATAACCATAAGGTAATCCTTCTTAATTAAATTTCTGTTAAAAAATTATCCTTACAGTAATAAACTCCTTTTCATAGGGGGAGTACATTTGTTTGATAGAATAACACTGTTTTTTCAAAGTTTGTTTTCAAACTTTTCGGAACGAGGATTTCCGGAATATAATTTCCGGAACTACAATTTTCTAGAATGGACATTTTCATACAGAATACTTCTGGAATAGAAGTGTTCATATTGAAAACATCCAGAATGGAAAATTTCGTACTGGTATTTTCATAATGGAATTTTAGTACTGAATCTCTCATAATAAGTTCTTTTCCCCTCAAATTCTTGGAATTTGTTTTTCGTACGGAGTTTTCCGTAATGAGTTTTTCCGTACTGAGTTTGTTTTCCGTAGTAATGTTTTTGCAAACTTTGTCTTTTCATAATAAATATTTTTTCCTAGTAATTTTAATATTACCCATTACGAATAATCATCCTAAGACAATCCGAAAGATATGATTACCTTACTCAAGTTTTCGTAGTAATATTTTACTTGCTGGAATATTATTGTATTTTGTTTTCAAATTATAGTTTTTCTTAATTCTTTGTTTTAATAAAAACCTCAAAAATATCAGATTCAAGTTTTTTTTGAGAATTCATTTTCAACCGACAGATCTGATCTCAGCTTATCACAATCATTCGATCAACTGTGGAAGTTGAACTGTCGTTTCATTGCTTATATAAAGGAGACCCAAATACTTGTCCCACATCGATTTCAAGCTCCAGCATCCTGATGCTCTGCCTCTCTGTTTTAAGGCCATTCCGAACATCAGATTTCTCCGTTCCAAACATCTCAGAGGTCATCATATCCGAATGTTTGTCAATTTAGATTCTCATGAAATTTCATCCTCTAAACCTATTTCACAATGGTTAGTTTATAGAGAAAGGTTAGTCCATCCGGATTTTTTCAACAACTATGATTCTCTTATTTTGAAGAACATTAAGTTGAATGGGTTGGAAGATATTGTGGTGTCCAAACTGGGGAATCAAGATGATGTTTTTTTGGAGTTACTTGTTGAGTTATATGAAACTGTTTCCTTCATTCAGGAAAATAATAGGGAGAAATTTTCTTTTAAGTCTTATGGAAGGACTTATAAGCTTTCTTATACCAAGGCAGCAAGCTTGGTAGGGCTGACCTATGAAGGAGAAGCAGAGTTCATATCTCATGTCTTGCTAGATTCTAAGGGTAGCTTTGACAAGGAAAAAGCCTTGAAAACTATCGGACTCTCAGATGACAAAGCTCCTAAGATTTCTAGTTTTCCTACAAATTTCCGGATTCTAGAGTTATGGGTACAAGGTCTTATCGTACTGAGGAAAGGTGATAAAGACCGCCTGAGAAGAGTGAGATCTATATCTTAGATTTCCTGATAAATATAAGGAAGTTTAACTTCATGAGCCACACTCTTATAGCCATTTAGAATCTTAAGAAAGGAAATTTCAGAGCCCAGATCGTAATGTACCCAGCAATTTTATCAAAATTGATAGTTCGGTGCCTTGAGTCTTTCAAGGAAGCTTGCATATCTATGCCAAGGGTTTGAAAAATTTTGTTGGTCAGTGATGATACCCTTAAGAGGATGGATGTGGATTTAAACAAGGAGAATGGTGACTTCTTCGATTTACCTAATCAACAAGAAGCGGCTCCAAAGGCTGCTGAACCGGAATCATCAAAGCCAGTAAAGAAAAGAAAGTTGAATGAATTTACAGCTAAAGCACATGATCCTAAATCTATGGAAGTTCAAACCGCACCTCCCAAACAAAAGAAGAAGAAGGCCTATCCTGGTGAGGTTGTTGTGATGTGGAGAGCAGGTAAAGAGAAAAGAAAATAAGGGGATACGCAGTTCGGATTGGACCCTGCAGAGGCTAAGGCCTTGAAGGAGTGAAATACTGATGAGCTTGAAAAACAAGTAAAGGAAAAGAATCTCAAGAAGAAGATGTCAGAAGCTGAGGCAGTCCAAGCATTGTTAAAATTTAAAGAAATAGTATCCGGAAGCATTCCAGTTCCGAGATCTTTCTCCTTGGAATCTCTACCTGAGACTCCAGGAAGAAACCTTGATTTTCTGGAAGAGATTACAGCTGAACATGTTTAGCAACTCGAGCATATTCAACAATTGGAAGTGGAAGAAGTAGTTTTTGAAGGAAGTGGTGAAACAAGAGATTTATTGAAAGAAGTAGATGATTATAAGGGGTCTCCTTCGGAACACCTGTCACTCCAAACATCAGAGGCTGAATCCTTTAAGTTAGTAACCCCAGAGAAGGATAAGAATGAGGAAGATGTTGTTAAAAAAGTTGTTGTTGATATTATTCAAGTATCTACTAGAGAGAAGAAAACTCTAGATCAAGAATCGATTCCAAAAACAGACAAGGGAAAGCAAATTTTTGCTGATACTCTGAGTTCAGTGGTTGTGGATAGAAAGGAAGTTGATAGTTCTTCAAATAGAAAGCTTGAAATTATTGAGGAAGAAAATTCTCCAAGAAATGTTTCGGATTCGGAGTCATCTTCGGTGGGGCATGACTTTGTTGTCCAGTCTTTGAAGAAGTTGGTGGGAACCATTCCAACCTTCTCAAGTATTGATTTAAGATGTCAGATGCTTCAGCGTGCTTTGAATCAGAAATCTAACTCCATATCTATGGTTATGGACAAGTGCGTTGAGATTGAGGCTCAGTTCAAAACCTTCTTTGTTGGCTACAAAGCTCATAGAAAATCTTTCAAGAGAATGAAAAACTGGTCGAAGAAGACTGTAGAAGAGATGAGGCTATTCGACGAATTTCAAGACAATGTTAAAGATGCTTTTGAGACCGAGGACAGGAAGATAAATGAGCTGACTTCTTCCTTTGAAGAGAAGATGACAGATGAAAAGAACTTCCAGATTCAAGAAGTCAGATATCTGAATGGGAAACTGAATTCCGTTTCTCAAAACTGGAAGTTTGAAAGGGATCATCAGATCGAGTTTGAACAGAAGTTGAAGGCTTAAGAAGAAAAGTAGAAGTCTCAGGAAGAAAAGCTGAAATCCCAAGAAGAAAATATTGAAGCTCAATCTGCAAGAATAGTGGTCTTAGAGAAGAAAGCTGAATAAGATCATAACGACCTGAAGAAAATCAAGACTATTCTTAAGGGGCTCATTTCTAAGGAAAAAGATCTGAAATAGCTAAATCCGATCTTTTTGTTGTATCTAATTTTCATTGTTGTCGAGATTTCAAACTTAATGAAAATTGTGCTTGTCGTTTATTTTGTTGTTATTACAGATTTTTCAGGTACATTGTTATACATTCCATTCCCTCGAATTCTTTTTGAAAATCACAAAGGGGGAGAAGTAAAAGATCCTTAAGGAAAAAGAACTTTAATAAGAGTTTATCTAAGGGGGGGTTTCTCATTAAAGAAGACCTTATTATTCGTAATAAAATGTAACTCCAGAAATCTAGAATACGATCCATAGAGTTTCAAAGCCTAAGGGGAGTTAGTCGTATTCATTCATATCCTTAAAGCAAAGGAAGATAAGCCTTAATGTTTTTCTTTCTTCGTAGAATTTCTTTTTTTAAGGATGGTTGTGCTTTCCAAAAAGGGGGAGATTGTTGAGTCAATAAGGTTTTCCTTATGACATTTCCATTCCTACTTGTTTTGAAAATCACAAATACCTTATCTTTAATGAAAATTGCTTTTATAAGAAAAATTTCTTTTATAAGGAAAATATCTTTTGTAAGAAAAATTATCCTTATCATATTTTCATTCATATTTTCCTTAAGTATAAGATTCAGATTCATTTCTAATTTCTTATAATTACTTGAAACTTTGATATAAAGTATTCGTTTTTAGGATCTGAATTCTGGATAAGAACTGTGATAAGGTTTCACTCTGAAATCCAGAATGAGAACTGTGATAAAGTATCACTCTGAATTTCGGATACAAACTCTGACTATGTTCTATTCCAGAATCAGGATACGAATCCTTATGATGTTCGACAATGAATTCACATTACAAATCCTAATGACGAATAATCATTATTAATTCTGATAATGAATTTTCATTAAGATTTATGATGATGATTTCTCATTACGAATTCTTAAGATGAAATCTCATTATGAATTCTGATGATGAATTCTCATAACGAATTCTGATGATGAATTCTCATTCTGAATTCTCATTCCGAATTCACCTATTAAATAGAATCTGATCATCTTTGTTTTGTACACTCTGAATTTATTTAGACTCCGAATTTTTCACTCCGAACTTTCTTATTGCTTATGCCTTTATATTTTGACAACTCTTTATTATTTTATTTACACTATGAACTTTAACTCCGAACCTTCACTCCGATTTTTTTTTGTTAAGATTTAAAACGGTGTCGTACATTCTGTTACCCTTGTTTTATTATAAAACGATGTCATCCATTCTGTTTTAAACTAACCGTTGGTTAAGTTACACGTGTATAGGTCCCTCTAATTTTTAAGGAAAATATGACCGTTGGAAAGGAGGCTGACCTTACCTGTAAATAGGAGCTCATTTGAAAGATCTTGTGGCTACTGTTGTGCTGAAAGGATGACTAATCTTCGACTCATGTGATTACATGCTTGAAGTGATTTCTAGAGAGAGAGGCTCTTATTAACTCTCAAAGCTTCGTGCGACTCCGAATGTTGGTGATTACATTTGAGGGCTTCCAGGGATAGGATGACAGAGGTGCCGACTACCTTGATGTTCGAGGGCTTCCTTTCTGAGGAAAACAGAGGTTGCCAACTACCTTGAAGTTGAGGGCTTGTAGGGATAGCAAGACAGAGACTCCGATCTTCGTAATGAGGTCTTACCCTGGTGTGGGTAAGACAGACATTCTTGAAAGTATAAATCAAGGGAACTTTTTTCCAAGGTTGTTGGATACCCTTCTCTTTGGGTTAAATGACTTATATCTTGTTACTTGTAGTTCTACTACGTGTTTATATTCCGCTGCATTTTGTATTATAAGGAAAGTATACCTTTCTTATACTTCCTTATTTGTACTCTGTTTCATTTATATTCTATACACTTTAAGGTAGAATCTCATATTGTAATATTTTGTTAAGTTTCAATTTTCGGAACCATATTTCCGGAACCCACGTTCGGAATCTCTTTCCAAGTTTTCATTTGGTATTAGAGGTGTTGTGAATTTGCTTAATTTTAACTTTGTTAAACTTAGCCCTTTCCTTTACTCGAGGAAAACATAGTTATTTGTAACTAACTTTACAGGTTCCAATGGAATTTTTAAAGTATACAATTCACCCCCCTCTTGTATATTGTGCATCTACATCACTTTTTCGATCCTACAAAAAAATACTCGGAACTACTATCATATATTAATAATCAAATAATTAATTTTTCTAATTATTGAGGAATTGATTTAATTGAGGATGTCAAAATAAATCTCAGAAGACTTAACAAAATTATGTGGATGGGGGATCCAACATGATATGGCACCTTAAAAAAACCCGAAGAGAGAAATGTGAATTTCATTGAAATACCTCACCCCAATGGACGAAGAATATAAGACATCTCCATCTATCATGAATCTATTTTGGAAATGTAGAGGATCCAGAATACCTTTTATTGAATGATCCTGAAAATCCCATAAATTATAGATTAAACATTTAGAATCATCAAGTAATCACAGATTTTTTCCAAATAGGTCCTCCAAATATAGATAGTACAGGTTTTCATCATAAGGAAAATCATACATATAATGATGTTTCCTGGGAAAATATAGTTCCAATGAAGTAATCATAGTAATTCCCTGACCCTAGTTGCCCAGAGTTGGTGCCTTATGATGTAACATTAGCATGATCACAAGGGATGAAATCTCGAAAGACCGATCATGTTAGTCACCTTGGATATACTAGATAAATACCTATGTGTTACATTACGTCATGAAATAAAAAGGACAACAACATTTTGACACTATTGAAAACATTTATAACCCTTATACTATCTCGGCTGGTCATCCATAAAATTATTCTTCTTCATCTTGCGATAAAATAATCATAGAAAGGGGGGAATCAGATGTTCAGTAAGGATAACAGTATGGTGGAATCTTTTATAAATAAACATAACTATTTAATGAAATTTATAAAACTAAATCAAGAGTATTTAAAACACTAAATTCAGCTTAATATAGAAATGATATGTTAGATAACTTAATTTACATATTCACATGGATATTCTACTAGTCTATTAATCAAATTTAATATAAATATTGAATTTCATAATGATTGAATTCATAATGCCAGACATCATAATAACATAGTCGTGGCCTCATGCCTAGACTACAAATAAGATTTTGTAATTTCCTTATACAAAGAAACTAGTTTGTCTTATTAGACCTACCGATGCATCAAGGATTTATAGGTGGATCCACCCATCACTTACTAAATCTGAATCAATCCATATATGAAAAAGATGAAACATAACAAAAACATTCATATTAAAAAAAGCATACAAAATGTTAATACATTATCCAAAAACCATGAACGGTTTAAATATTAAACATCCATAGTAAAACATATCACAAAACCATCATAACAATATTGAAGATTTCTATCAAAATAAATCTACTTCAAACAAGTATAAAATCCATTAAAGGATGTTGACATTGATGAAATCAAAACTATTTGAGAGAAATATCAATTTTTATTTCGAAATCATTTAAAATTAAAATAATTATAAAAGAAAACATTTATATTGAAAATATTATTTAAATAATGTAAGGGAAACTAAAATGGTGTTATAACAGAAGAGAATAATTTCACCCACCGTATAAGTTAAAAAAAATTCCTTAATTTTTAGAATGGTCATAAAGTACATTGTTTGGAAAATGATGGAATGATTCATGTCAAACCATTTTATAAAAATTAAAATATGGTTATAAATGACGATAACCCATATTCTAGTGAATAGTAATAATGTTTTGAAAATAATCTTTAAGAAACACATATGAGGATGATTAAGAAGTCTTAGCAGAGAGTTATGTAAAAAACAACCTCAAATAATAAAGAGATTGTGAAATAAACCCTTATCACGTACTTTCCCTTGGACAAGGGTATATTAACATACTATATACTAGTTATATCTATTTTAATAAATTATTCAAGAACTTCATACCAAAATATTATATCATATATGATCTTCTTATATTTCTTTGTTAATAATATTTTAGAAGTATCATTTTTTCGGGTGTTAAATGATTTTTTTACCATTATAAGTTTCGTTATGTAAGTCATATTTGTTATAGATAGGATGTATTTGATTCATATTCAGAATGATATTATGTTCATAAATATTATTTATAATAATAAAATGAAAATAATTCCTGAATCATTATGATGGGGAATGAATCTCACTGCATTCATAGAGACGATAACATCTACGTACGCATGAACAATATATCAATTATATATATATATATATATTAAAATGAATGAAAAACAAATGATACATATTTATATTATCGTTCTAGTATAATATAATATTATATATATGATATGTATGTTCTTTAACACCATCATTTATATGTTCTATGTATAGCGTGAACAAGTCATATCACTTTGAGGGGCGATAGTCCGTACTTCCTCAACTGAAATTATCATATATATTGAAGATGTAAAGAATAAATATTTGTTATAAAATATAATTACTGAAGATTATAGAAACAATAAATATAATATATATCATATTTATTTATAGTACCATCACAATGCCCACCAAAATAGGTGGTAGTAGAATATTGAACAATCATCATTTCGTGAGGCTGTAGTTTTCCGTCCAAAAAAACATAATATTTATACCCATTAGATGTTTATGTGTGTATGTATAGTTAAAATTCATCTCATAAAAACAACTATGTATATTTAAATACTTCTATTGTTATAAAATAATTTAGTAATGTGATTTTAGGGGTTTGGATATGTAAAATAAAATAAATGAACCTAAGAAGAGATGTTACCTTTAAATACGGTATCTTCTTTTGGTTTGAACCAAAATGACTCCTTGAAGTGACTTAGTCATAAAATAAGGGTTATAAGAGTAAAAGCGTGACTTAGAGAGCTTAATTACTATGAGTCTGTATGAGACAAGTGGCATTATAGGTGTGAAAAAACGGGTTATAGGTGAGGTATTTTTATAAGAAGGGGGAGGGGATCAGTAAGAATTATTGAAAATATTATTTTACTATATAATGATTTTCGATTTTTAAGGTCAAAATATCATTCTTTTCAAAGCTAAAATCCCTAATGTTCATAATAAAATCATCCAATAAAAATTATATAGATTTTGTTTATTGTTTTAATTTTTATAATCTCATTTTTTATATCATTTTTAATGTGGTAAACACTACATCTTTAATATTCCATAAATAATTATATTCATTTGATGTCTAATAATAATAAAAAAATTCTTCAACAAGGAAATTATTTTATCTTACAAATGAATATTTATATTTTGAAACAATAACTTATATAACCCCTTGTAAAATTTATTTTACTAAAAGATATATGTTTATGTCATTTTTACCTTTACATAAAATTAATTTATATAACCTGTCATTATCACACTCATGTGGATCTGTGGGGTCCCAAAATAGAACTAATGATTCCCATGGTCTGAAATTTATCAAAAAATCTTAATCAAACACATTTTAGTGTTATTTAATATTATTATAATAATATGTTTAAACCATTATTTACCAGATTTACCCTTTTACCCTAGTAAATAAAATATTTACTGAAGAATATATTCATACTGACTAATAATAAAAGTTTCCTATTTCCACAATTTGTGTCTCTTGATTCAAAATATAGAATCAATTTCTCAAAATTCAATAAATATATGTGAAAAAAATTAATTTAAAATTAATTTTCATTGTCAAAACAAAAAACATGTTTTTTAGAAATTATAACTATGAAATGATTGACACTGATTTATATCCAGTTTAAAAGTTAATTTACATCCAATGATATATATTATATTAAATGATTAAAATATAATCAAATGGTAATTTATAACATCTAAAATCTATAATTTAACAAAATAAATAATTTTTATTAAATAAGTAGTTTTTAATTAAAATATTATACTTTTCACTATTCATCAAAAAATTGAATGTTTTTAGAAGAGTACAAAAAATTCACCCTTTTGTTATTTTGACATTATGAATTCAAAAATGAATTCCATTTTGAAAAATAAAATTTATATAATTTCAAAAGGTTGGTATTATAATTTATAATGTTTTGTTTGATTGGTCGTGGTGCTCCATAATCTCGACGTTGCGTAGACCATAAAATATTGCATTATTAAATGGGAAGCATATTGTGGAAGATTGGGGTGTTACATTATCTCATCCTTCAAATAATTATGTCCTCTAAATTTCTAGAATATTTCTACTTAAAAATTTGTGGGTTTTTCTTTGTCATAAGTTCCTCGAGTTCCCATGTTTCCTCTTACATCTTATGATTTCTCTGGAGATCTGTTACCAGATTAGTTATCAAGTTTCTCAAAACTTGTTCTCTGGTATCAAGAATATTGATCGGCTCTTTAGAAAAATATATATCATGTTCCATTTCAACTTATTCAATGTTGAGTACATGCGTTGTATCAGGTGTCTATATTATCAACATGGATATGTAGAACACATCATGAACATTGCAAGGACATGGAGGCATTGTCACACGATAAGCTACAAATCAAATTCATTACAAAATTTAGAAAGGTATGATGATACTAGGACATAATTTCTCTTTCTTAGAGAATATTATCACACCATCCAATTGAGATAACTTCAGGAAAACATGATCTCATACTTAAAATTTCAAATCATTCCATCAGTTACCGGCATAGCTCTTTTGTCTACATTGGGATTCATTGATGTGGGTTTGGATAAACATCCTCTTTTCCATTTTTTTCTTAACATCTTATTTTCCTACATGTTTTCATTCACCAAAATCATCTCAAATTTTTGGGGTGAGACAATACATTTCAAATAATGCTTCATATATTTCCATTAGAATACTTGAATGGAAACTATTGTAATATAAAAATTCTACTAGAGGAAAATATTGATCACACATACAATGAATGTAAACTGAGAAAGATATAAACATGTATTCTAATGTTTTCATAGTCCATTCTGATTTTCCATCAGTTTGAGGGTGGTGGGCAGTTCTCAAACAACGTTTAGTATTCAAGGCCTTTTGATGAATTTTCTAGAAAAATGTTGTAAAATGGGGATCACAGTCATAATCAATCGATATGTGTACTCCCAGAAGTATTAAATAACAATTAATATATAGTCTTTCAAAAAATTGAAGTGGAGAATCTTCTCTAAAAACAAGAAAATGTGTTTTCTTGGTATGATGATCTATAATGACCCATATAGAATCATTATTCTAAGAGTTTTTATAATAGTAATCATGTGATTTTCAGGATCATAGTTTGTATTGGAGTATACCAAGATATAATAAATAAATAAAACTACAATGCCATCATGCTATTCATTCAAAATACTGTTCATTAGCTCTATAAAGACAAAGGGTGCATTAGTCAGTACAAAAGGCATTACCGTAAACTCATAATTCGTGTACCTAGTTTGAAAGACTATCATTGGAATGTCTTCCTTCATCACACACAACTAATCATAAATATATTGAATGTCAATAGTTGGAAATTTTTGAGCTCCGTGATGATTATAAAATAAATCATCAATGTGAGGTAGGGGATACATGTTCTTTATTGTTATAGAATTTATCTCCCGGTAGCTACTTCCATCCTCATAGATCTATCTTTCTTTATAACAAAATGAAAAGGGGATCACCATGGAAAATATATAGTGTAAATAAATCCATTATTACACAACCCCTATTGTGGTTTCTTTATATCCACTAATTCCACAGTGGACATTCGATAAGGGGTCTATGATATGGGTCTTATACCAGGAATTAAATAAATGGAAAAATCAATTTCAATTTCATAGTATGTACATGTAAATCCTCTAGAAATACATTAACATAATATTTTACAATATATAGATCCTCAATTTGACCATTATTTTCCTCATCCATGTTTATTTCAATCTCTTTCACCCCAATAAATGAATTTATTAGCGCTACATGGGTGGATCTATATAAGAATCAAATGGTGATGTTTATGCTATTTTGATAATGTATTCTAAATCATCATCATAAATTGTTACCTCCTTTTTATTAATGTAAATTTTATCATCATGTTTCAAATATCAATCCATAATAAGGATTATATAATATTAGACCATTGGTATGACAATGATATCACCAGATAATGAATATTTATATGCCCAAATGGGGAATGATTTAGAAAACATTTTTGCAATGATACATACCTTAAAAGTATGGACTGATAACTCACATGTTAAATCAAATTTTAAATATCTAAATTTCCGTGAAAACATGGAAGATAGAAATAAATTCAATTATCTTGATTCATATAATAAATTTGTTAAATTTGAGGAAATTATTAAATTTACTACCACCACATGTTTAAGTGCTTCAACCTCGGTAGTAGTGATCGCACAAGAATGAAATTTCTCCCTTGGCCTTTTCTGAGGTATGTTTATGTGGTGCTTGGAACATTCATTTTCATAATTCCCCATTTCATTACAATTGTAGAATTCAACATTAACAGTCTCTTTATTTATCTTGTAATCGCGGGCATGGTGGCCTTTTTCACCACACATGTAACAGACATCAATTCCCTTCAGGAAAGTACCATGGTTTTATTCCCACATTTACCTCATGATAGGTATTCATATTTTCCCTTCATACAATTAATTCTATTACCAGAGTGATCATCAGATCTCTTCTTTTATTGATTTAATTTTATGTCATATGACTTAGAGAATTCCTTTTCTGTCTTGATCGCACAAGATATAATATCTTCATATGATGATAAGGATTGTGAGAAAAGTGCTCGATTGTGAAATTGTTTAAACCCATAAAATAATATATCAATATTAATCCTTGGCTTATGTATAAAATTGACATCATTCCTTGATAACAATGTGAATTTGGCCTTATAATTTGTGACATTCATGTGCTTCTTTTTCCTCAGACTCAGAAATGTTTATTCTGTATCCACTCGGCGGTCATGAGGAAAGTATTTTTGTAATAAAATCCCTTTATACTGCCTTAATTCCTTATATAAAACATATTCATTCACTTTTATTCTTTGAATTAATGACCACCATTATTCTGCCTCTCCCATGATGTTATAAACTACAATGAATTTTTTTTTGCTTTTACTGCCCACAAAAGCATTAAATATTTTCTCTATGGAACATATCCATTGCTTATCTACAAATGGATTTGTAGTTCCATTGAATTTTGGTTGGTGTTTCCTCATGAATTGGTCTAACATTGATCCACCGGGTTGTGTATCATGGAACTCCATTTTGGTAATGTTTGTATTCAAAACCTAATCGTGTTGTCATAGTTTGGTGATAAGATGATAATCACCAGTTTCATCACCAGCTCAACTATAATTATCTTGAGTAATAGTAAAATCCCTATATGGATTATGAGAGTTGTTACGGTTCCCATTCCTTATATTATGTGCCATTTCTAAACAATTGCATATACAAGATTAGTTTATGAATTACAATACATAATTCCGAACATGTATAACACCTAACATAAATTAAATAGTTTATGGATATAATCCATAATCAGAAATATGATTTCATTGAGATGGTATATACTCATACATTATTCTTAATGGTTTATAAATAAAATGTGAATTATCCTATGCATATCCCCCAGTAGTACTGTAATCAAGAGTGCAGCACGGCCCATTGTCATGTACTATGATACCCTAGGTCAAGACCGAAATACCTTGTCAATGTTTTCACTACTAGGTACATTGATGCTAGAGCCACTTCTGACTGACCCTAGTATCCTAGTGTCGGTTCATTATTACATAACATTGGTATGATCATAATAGATAAATTCCTAAAAGGCTTACCATTTTAGTGGCCTTGTAATTAATAGACATATAAATAATTTTTACATTACAACATGAAATAAAAAGCAAAATAATTTTGTCTCTATTGAACACATTCATATCCCATAGCTTATCCCTGTAGTTCAACCATAAAATACTACTTCACATCCTGGGAGAAATAAAAATAGAAATGAGTTATCTCATATGTTTAGTAAGGATTATAGTATAGCAGAAAATATCATAGATAAATATAAATATTTAAGGAAATTTATAAAATTAAAAAAATCCTTTTAAATAGAATCGTCAGCATAATATAGAAACGATAAATCAAAAAATTCCATTTACTTATTAAAATGGGTATTCTACTTGTCTAATAATCACATGTAATATCAATAAAAAATTTCAAAATGATGGAATGCGTAATGCCAGATATCATAACCACATACTCAAGGCCTCGTTCCATGACTACAGATTTGATTTTTTCAAGGCCATGTGCCATGAAAGTATTTCGTCTCATAAGAGATACCGATGCATCAGGGATATATAATAGGATCCACTCATCCCTTCATAAGTCAAAAGCATTACTCATATGAAATGGTTGAATCATAGCATTATCATTTGTATTAAAATATCTAACTAAATGTTAATAAATTAACCATAAACCATGAATGGAATAAAAATAACACATCCACGTTAAAATAATCAAAAATCCTTCAATTTAATATGAAATATTTTTATCATAATAAATTAACTTAAAACATGTATTAAATCAATTAAAGGATGATGACATTTATGAAATCAAAACCTTTTGAGAGAAATATCTCTTTTTATTTGGAAATAATTTAAAATTCATGTAATTATAAAAAACATTTAATTTGTAAATACCTTTAAAAGCATTTAAGGGAAGCTTAATATGTGTTAAAATGATGGAGAATAAATTCCCCATCCATATATTTTTTAAAAACATTCAGACCATAGATTATCGAAAAGGAATTAATGAACCTTATTTGGAAAATAATAGAAATATTTCATTCAAACCATTTTATAAATAGTAAAACAAGTGTATAAATGAAATTATCCCATAGTCTAGTAAATATTAAAAATGTATTGCATCACATTTTTAAGAAACACGGATGTATATGATAAAGTGGTTCCAGTAGACACTTACGTAAAAACAACCTCGAATAATAAAGATATAGTGAAATTAACCTTACTTTGAACTTTCCCTTGGTCGAGTGTATTTTATCCTCCAATATAATAGTTAAAAAAAAATTATTAAATTTTAAAATAGATACATACATAAACATTATATCATTTATGACCACAAAATATTGTTTTTTTAATAATATTTTAGTAGTATAATTATTTCGGGTGATAACTGATTTGTTTTCCTTTATATGTTTTGTTATTTAAGTATTGATTTTTCTTTATAAGATGTATTTAATTAATAACCTATTTGATATAATGTTATTAAATTTTATTTTTAAAAATAAAATGGAATTAATTTGTGATTATTTAAGATGGGGAATGAATTTCATCACGTTCGTGTAGATGGTAATTTGTACGTATGCACGAATGCTACTTCCATTTCATTTATTATTTTAAATGGAATGAAAACCATATGATACACATATATATTATTATTAGAGTATAATATTATATTTTATATACATTAAATAATTTCATTAACACAATTCTTTTTATGTTCCATATATTGTAAGAACGAGTCATATCACTTTGAGGGGGTGGTAGACCGCACTTCCTCAAATGAAATTATCGTATATATATAACAAGAATTGAATAAAGTTATGAAATAAAAGATAATTAATAAAGATAATATATAAAATAAATTTATAAAAATCATATATAATTATAGTTTCATCATTATGGCCAACATAATTGGTGGTAGTAGAAGATTGAACAGTCATCATTCCGTGAGGCAGTAGTTCGTTGTCCATAGAAACATTATGTTCTATACGCACAAGATGGAGGTGTGTGTAAGTATATTTAAAATACATCAAATAAATACAACCTAGTATAATGAGGGAAATATTTTTGTTATTAATGAAATGAATAATGTGAGTTTACAGGGTCAGAGAATTAAAATAAAAGAAATTAACTAAAGAGGAGATGTTACCTTTAAATCGAGTAACTCCCTTTGGATGAAACCAAAAGGCTTCCTTGAAGTGACTTATTTTTATGCAATGGATTATAATAAGATTATAAGGATGTAGTTATATTAATTGTTTAGTGGTTGGATGAGCCATGTGGCATGATTGGTGTGATAAATTGGTTAGATGTGAGGGATTTTTATAAGATTGGGGAGGGGCTCTTTAGGAATGTTTGAAAATATTATTTTATTATTAAATGATTATCTGTTTATAAAGGACCAATAATCATTCAAGTAAAACATTGTTTCAATAATGTTGTATATAAAATCATCTAATAATTATTGGACAGGTTTTGGATATTGTTTTAATTTTTATAATCTCATTTATTTAAATCATTATTTAATGAGTTAAGCAATGCATCATTACTGTGTCATAAATAATTTTATTTAATTTATTTCTAAAATTTATAATAAATTTACGAAAATTTAGGATATATTTTTAGATTTTAAATTAATATTATTATTCAAAATGATAACTTAAATAACAACATTTAATAATTATTTTAATAAAATATATTTGTTTTTCTCATTTTTGTCCTTACATTAAATTAATTAATATAAAGTATCATTATCACTCTCAAATGGCACCAGGGGTTCCCAAAATCGAACCAAGGATTCCCATGGTCGCAAATGTATCATCCAATTTGAATTGTACAATGTTAGCATAATATAATTTTATTATAATAATATTTGTTTAGAGTTATTTACTTGATTTACCTTTTAACCATGATAAATAAAATATTTAATAAAGTAAATATTCATAATGTCTAAAAATTAAAGATACCTATTTGCCCAATTTGTACCTCCAGATTCAAAATATTGAATCCATTTTTCCAAATTAAAAAAATAGATGTTGCAGGAAATAATATAAAATTAATTCTTGTTGTCAAAACAAAAAAGGTTGTTTTTATGAAATAATAACTATAAAAAGATTGACACTTGTTTATGTCCAGTTTAAAAGTGAAATTAAATCCAATGGCCTAAATTATATTAAATGTTAAAAATATAATCTAATGATACATAAAAACCAAACAATAGTATAAAATAACATTATAAATTATTTCTATTAAAAAAGAAGTTTTTAATTAAAATTTAGTTTTTTTAGTATTCAACAAATTTTGAATGTTTTCATAAGAGTTCTAAAAATTCACCGTAACATAATTATGATATTCATAATAGATAAATTAAGTCCATTTTGAAATATAAAATTAATAAAATTTCCAAAAGTGGGTATTACGAATCAGAACATATTATTTTGATTGGTCGTGTGAGTTAGAATCTCGATGTTTCATACATCACAAACTATTGAATTATTCAACTGGAAACGTATCATGGAAGCTTGGGTTTTTATAATCATAAAGTTTAGATTGAAGGGTAATGAAGTTAGAAAACATTACATGTTGTAGAATGTAGTTTGTGAGTGTTTTTTGACTATCAATAGTCATCCCCCATTCCCTCATGAGTTGTATGGGTAGAAGGTGTATCCATTTCCCTCAGTTCATCAATGAAAATAACATTAATTGGTAAAAAAACCCAGTGTTTCTGTGATTTATTTACCATCTAAATGGGTTTTCTAAATTATTGAATCATATATAGATGTGTCTTTACATGAATGGGATTTATATAATTGTTGAAATATTTATATCATATTATTTATCTAATTCTTAAATTTTTATCACCCCTTATATTATTTTGTGTTATTTTTCACGTAGGTTATCAATAAGACATAAACATGAGTATATCATGATCAATGAATTATTATGTGGGTTTTTTGTTTAAATATAATAAAAATAATAGAATAATTATGTAATTTATTTCTTATTACACTGATATATATTTTTAAATAAAATTATTAGAAAATGTTATTGGTATGAAACAATTACTTATTTTGAATATATTATTTATTATTCTTAGCTCTTTTGTTTAGGACTATTAATTTTATAGTAATTATTATAGTTCATGTGACTAATAAAATATATAATATTTCTTAACTAAAACATATTTATTTCATAGAAGTCATATTTATCTTTTTAAAACCATTATTGGAAACAACTGGGAATGGAAGAAATTAAATACAGAATACATTGATCCAAGGATGTTGTATTATGCACATATTCATGGATGATGCTTTCATTTTAATAAAATAAGATAAATGTATAATATGATTATTTTTGTAATATAACTAAATATGTCATATATATCATATATATTTTTAAATATTACAATTCTGACCAACAATGATAGGGTTTGAATGAAACTGAAACATGATTATTCATGGAACTGATAGTGTACACATACACACATACACACATACACCAATTTCAAATATTCCTTTTTTATATTGGAAATTGGAAGGGTGTTTAATTTTTATACAATCATTACAAAAAAATATAAGAATAAATTATTCACGATTTTCATAATTAAAGGATGGTTGAATGGAATATTTGGAAGATAAAGTGCACATAATGAAATTTAATGGATTGGTTTAAAATTTATCCCTCACTACAATGATTATTTCAATTTAAAATTATATTAAACCACTAAGATGTACTCATTGGAGAAGAAATAAATAACACTAAGGGGTGATAAGAGTGTGAATAATTGGTGTTGGAATTGGTTAAACCTATTTCAGGTGGTAGTGGTGTCCAAATAAGTGAGGATATTAGTATCATTTTTATAAGGTAAATGGTACTGAGTTTTAGAAATTTTCAATAAATTTATAAGAATGGGATGTCACTATCCAGGAATATAGCCGTAAAATTGAGAAATAATACATATTATAATTGATAAGTTATTTAATGTCCTCAACTAAAAAATTTCACCAAAAAAATAAACGTGTTTGAGATCATTTACTCATTGTTTTTTATTTTTACCATTTCATCATTAATTGAATAACAAGTTATTATCCATTTGAGTTATCCTTTATGAGTATAAAATATAAATTCCCTTATAATATAATTTGGAAGAAAACAATCTATATTTTAAATCAATTTTAATTTATTCAATGTATAGAAGTGGAAAATATAATTTAGACATAAATGTTATATAATTTATCAATAAAAATAAATTATAAAAAAATGTTAATGATTCTCTAAAATTAAAAATATTATTTTGAAAACTGGAATAAATATAAAATTTTTTATAATATAAAAACTAATACATAAATAGTCTTCTACTAAATTATGATTTAAAAATTTTAAAAATAATTCTTCTAAATTAATAATTCTGAAATGATTGGTCTTTCTAAAATTTTATACAAAAAATATTTAGCAAAAATGTTTTTTTAAAAGAATATTAGAATTTTTATCATGTGATAATATTTCAAATATTAAAAAATGATTTTTTTGTTTTCAATTTATCGAAATATAATTAATAATATTATTTTATTATATAATATATTTATGGAAAAATAGTTTTTTATAGGAAACAATGATTTGGAATATAATATATTCATCAAATTGATTCCTATAAATTAAAAATTAATTTGTTCTAAAATTTTTATTCTTAAAAAAATATAATATACAAGAATGATACTAATTCTTCATATAATAAAGTATTATTTTCTTAGGAGAACTATATGAGTCTATATATGATATGAAATTTTTATTGTTTTTTCTATTTTATTATATATATAAATATATATATGAAACATAATTCGGTACAACTACTTATACATACCTATAATATTCCAACCATGAATTATTATATATACGTTTTTTGGTGTGGTGTTTAAATAATTCCCTTGATTTTGTTTTCATTATGGTGGAATAAATTACTCAAACATTGGTTTTTACACATAAAAATTCATCATGTAACATCAATTTAAAAAAACACTGTCTAATTATATGTTAATAAATGTTAAATCATCGAATTATTTTTATTTCATACTTTAATCACCTATTAGTATATCCATTCAAATTTAAATTATTTTAGTCTCACAGTATTTCTCAATGTAGTGAGGGAATATAATTGTTTCTCAACTCTATTACTATCACTCTCACCATATGATATATTATTATCCACAAATAAACATAGCTCAAATACTATCATTGTTTGATTATTCTTAAAACTAATTCATGTTATATCAATAATATAATTTTCCTTATCTCATGTCATCAATAAATCCAACTATTGAATGTGAACAACCCATTATATTCTCTACATGTTATATGAACATAGAAACACTCTTGGGAAAATTTTGTTGAACTAAAATTCGTTTCAACCAGAGAATAATTGGAAAAATATTTTCCCTTACAACCACAAAAACATATTCAAATAATTCTGGTATGAGACATATCCCATAAATACATTTCTTATATTTCATATATGTGTATCTTTAATATCAATAATTTAATTTATTTTTCCCACATGAAGTGTAATTTTATATTTTGATATGAAATCTACAATAGGTACCAATATGACAATACCAATCACATGTTCACAAGACATCAATGTGTTATTTTTTGTGAATTAGGAACTAATGATAGGTTTCTTTTATAAGAAATTCATTTGAAATATCTAGTGCCTATATATCTCAATCAAACAAGAGTATAAAGACCCATATATACCATAAAGAGGTGACAAACCATTATATTTAGTTATATCACCATCCTAAAAAAAACTAATCATTATTGTGATCACATGGTTTCCACACTAAGGGTATTTATTATTTACTTGTATAGGAAAAATTTTTGGATGAAAATTTTATGATTCTATCTTATATAGTCAATTAATTAATATTTCGACATAACCACTAGATATATGTCATCCATTTTGGTTATTACCCATCCCACAAAACATACTCTTTTTTTATTATATAAATATTCATATTGAATAAATAATTACTGTGTAACTCATACGAAGGTGTTTTTCATTACCTAATTTATAAATTTAATGTTAAATAAATAAGTTATTTATGAATCTACCATATAATTTATTTTTGATATGATAAATGATCAGTGTAAATTTCAATATTAAATTCTATAATATTTATCATATATTAATATTCCATTTCATATGATCATATTTACTAGTTATGATGCAAGAAATCAACATCGTATTATTATCATTGAATTGTATGTCAGTTATATGATTTGATTCTAAAGGATAACAACACAAAATACCTCTTGTTTTTGTTATTTTAATATTTTGATTTTTATGGTCATAATGTTTTATATATATTAGAAAGAATAAAAAATCCCCCTTTTCCTTGAGTACTCCATAAAATGAACTAATAAATATATCATATTATTTCAGGGTACTCCCATGTGAAATGGATAAGAAAATATGTATATTCAATATCTATCAGTGGAATGTATGATGTATTGAAGTAAAATAAAACTAGATAACATGGGTAGTATGATTAGTTTAAGAATAAATTTCATTAAGTAGAGTTTTATATTTTCTATTTAGATAACTATTAAAAAATCTCATTAATATATTTATGGTAATATAGTAAAGAACAATAAAAATTCTATGTAAAATATAATGTTGATTGGGGAATCAATTTATGATTTTACGAATATTAATATAGTGTAGTGATTATTGTTTAAATTAAACAGTAATAATGCATAATTTTTTTGTAAATTATAAAATTCTGACATTATTTCTACGATTATAGTCAAATACTAAATTTCCATTGAAAATTAAAATGTCACTTATATGTCCATTTATTGAGAGTTGGCTGCTAATTTTGAACAAAAAAGGATTAAACGACCCCGTCATCTTATATAATGATGTATAGAATTTGTTTTTTATAGTTATAGAATTTATTTATATGAGTTCCCAAACAAGGAAGAGGAAAAAAGTAAAATTTTGAATAACTTGTTATTAGGAATGAAGATAAAAAACATGTAATATTATAGTTGGGGGTGAAAAAATAAACTAATCTTCATTTGAATTCATTGGGATTGAAATGTAACATCGATAGATCATTTATACGATAGTGTAGTCGATGATAGAATCAACATATTAGTTTTAATCTTATTTAATTTAGTTAACTTGGTTCCCTTAAACCAAATTATTATTTTACTTTTGAAAACCATAATATTAATAAACATTATATCAAATTATGGTTTACTTTGGAATAAAATTAATATTATATTATTCATACCATATATATCATATTGAAAGGTTATACTAGTTTTTATCTATAATATGAACCATGAAAGGATTTGAAATTATGAACTTAAATAATTATTATTGTCAAGATACTATCAATATGATGTGACACAAATGTTTTCTGACTATATGGTACAAGGGGATCATAAGAAATTTGCATTCTTCTCTTGAATTTTTTTAGTTGTTATAGTCAATGATATGATGTTATATGTAATGAATATATACATAATGTTCCAAATGATATATGTATCGATGTATATTATAAAATAAATATTATTTTATTTGTATTTAAACATAATGAGTATCAAGTAACACATTCATTGATATACGATTGAAAAACACTATGAAATATTCAAATCTAAGTCATCCTTTCTAAAATGATATCAATCCGAATATATTCTAATCAATTATTATTTAACTATTAGATTTTGTCTAATTATAATATATTATCAACATGTTATTACACATGTAAAATAGTTCAATTATTAATATAAATCATTCTATATGTATATATTAAAATATCAACATTTAAATAAATAGTAAACAATTATTTAGATTATATGAGTTCAAATATATAAATTTGATAAGTCCCATAACATGTCCAAAAATACTTATTTCTATTTATCAAACATTTAATATTAACACATTTATAATAATTAATAATTTTATTATTTATACTATATTATAATAAATTGTATATTCACTAAAACAATTGACTACAAATTGATCCAAAATATTTTTATAAGAAAATTATTATTTATATTTATGTAATATCTAAAAAGTGATTCTATAAATATATTTTAGTACCTTTTTCAGAATAAAATATTTATAATATTGAACTCACATATTCTGTTCTTGGAATACAGGAGACTGAATATATGAATGAAAAATAACATTCACAATTATAAATCAATATTATGAATTTATTATTTATAATTAATATATATATATATTCAATAAATATTATTATAATTAAAGTTATTCATTTCCTTGGATGAACAAGGCCTCATTCCTCATGTAATTAGATAAAATTAAATGATTTCCATTTTTAGTTTTAGGAAACACACAGAAGTTCCCATAGATAAAAAAATTACATGATAATGTTGAAAACCATCGTAAAAATTATACTACACAATATAATGATTTCCTCTCAATATATCATAAATCCATATTCAAAAAATATACATAGAGCTATATATATAGATTATATTTCATTATCTTTCCAAAATTAAATCATTAATAAGATTTTATTGAATTGGATTTAATCAAACAAATTCGTTTTGAGTAATTTTGAAGAGATATGTTTTTCATCAAATTAGAATTGAAAAATAATTTTAGTTACTTGTTTAATTACTTCCATACCAATTAATATAAACCAAACATATAAACCCTTATAGTGAGAATATTTTTGTCATTTTATCATTCATATATCAATTAAAGAGTTTGTTGATACTTATTATGTTAAAATACCAATATAAAAATATTTATATAACAATATTTATTGATAGATAAATCATGTGTGAATTTTATATATTACTTTTTACTCATAAAATAATATTAGAGACATTAAGATCAACTAATGTAATGAGAACATTACAAATTTATTATGAATCTCTAGGACAATATAGCCAGATAAAATTTGTGTCACATAATATTGACAATTTCTTGACTATAATAATTATTTTTATCCATAATTTAAAATCATTTTTTTGTTATTAATATATATCAAAACTAGTACAACCATTCAATATGATATATATGTTATGGATAATATGATATTAATTTTACACCATAAAAACCATAATTGTATAAAATAATTATTAATATTAGGGTTATCAAAAGTATAATAGTTATTTTTTTATAGGTAAACCACTCAACTACATTAATTGGATTATAAATAATTTTTTTATTTGATCTTTGACAACTTAATGATATAAATGTTCTATCACTGTTACATATCGTTCCAAATGGATTTCCATGGTGATTAGTTTTCTCTATCACTACCCTAAATATAATATACAATTTTTTTTACCTCCATTCCATCCAGTAGGTAGTTCAAAAATTTCTCAGATTTTTCTATAATTCTTATAAAACTCATCATAACAAATATTATAACAATAATCCTCTCATTAATTCCATCATTATATAATTTTATGATATTTATAATTAATAAATGTATTCATGTAGTATTTCTAATTAATATAAACACAAATTAGTACTCTATATTAAGATTCGTAAAACCATACATGGATTCTGAAATCCATGTTATCATTTTCATGGAATCTATATTATTCATGACTATATTATCATAAATATCTCTATAATATTTGTATTAGTTATCTAATTATAAAATATCAAACTATACAAAATTTCAATCATTCATATATTAATCACATTTCACATGATATTTAGTTTTATTTTACTTTATAACATCACACATTCCACTAGAAGAGATTTTATATATACTATCTTATCCATTCATCATTGGAGTACCCATAATCCAATAAAATATGTTATTAAACATCAATGATAATTTTTTGAACTATATTCAATGTCAAAAATAGTATCACATATGACCCTTTTACCCATTTATGTAAATGTTATATTGAGTTGTATTTCATAATTTGATTAACCATAAGTCGATTTGGAAGATCATAATTCCAATTAATTTTCAAATTTTTCATAAAATGCGATATATTATATTTAATTACTATATTATTGGTAGGTAAAGCTATGACTAAATTAATTAAATGATCATTATTCACACATTTTGAACTCCAAATACATTAGAATATATTCCCAATTTCAATTAGTTTTCCATTTCCTATATCTTTTAACCCAAATCAATTATAATTCTATTTCATTTAAAACCCATATAAATACTAAATAAGAATATCATTATTCTTGTAAAGTATCCCTCTCAACAATTTCATTAATGCGCTTCGTGAAGCCAATCAATTGGAAGATTCTCTTTCGAAAAGAGAAATAACAAAGGTCGCCTCTAGATGGTCTTTCACAGCTCCAGAGTATTGTAGCCATATTGTTAATTCTGATTATTGTGGTATGGTTTATACCCACTTCTGTAAGACTATTTTGTAACTCTATGCATTGTAATACTTCTTTTGGTTTAATATAAATGGATTAGGCTACTGTTTGTATCCCTAATTTTTCTAGTATCTATCTCAACATGATGAAATATGTGAAAAAATTCATCATATTGAAGTATTATATCAAATTATATAAATCATATAAATCTCTAGGGTATGTCTCATGAAGTAGTATATTTGGTTACATCTCATATAATCAACATATTAAAATTCCAAAATAAAAACCGTCATGATCTCACCTATAATATTTTTCACAATAAACATCATGTTCAATATATTATAGTTGTAAAATCTATATGAATATTTTTTATATCAATTTTAAATGATTCTTATTGTTGTAGTTGCCAAATTTATGTCTGATTTCATAAAAATCCCATACTGTGTATATTTTTATAAAATTTAACAATTATTTTTCAAAATATTAATTTACAAATGAGTTATTTATTATTTGAAAAAAAATCTAAATTCAAATATATTCAATAAAATCTCTTGTGACATTATTAGTCAATGATGATGAAAAAATTCAATCCAATTTAAATCATTTCCAAATATCATAGTACATAGAAAACATCTAAGAATCATAAATTATAATTAAATATTAAACTGAAATTTTAATAAATACTATCATAATTATATAATTTGTTTAAACAATAATTATCTACCATACTAGTTCTATCATGTAAAAAATATAACATTATTTTCTATTTTGACATATCGTAACCCCATATAAATATTTAATAATTTGAAAATAATTTTTATAAAATGTTTTCTTAAATTATTAAAATTCCATAAACTCATATCATACCAATGATTTCAAATGAATGTCCAATAATTACACTATGTTATATTTATCATTGTTATGTGTATACTTACTAGTGGTGAATGTAAGATAATATCACATTGGGTTATTATACCATTACAAGAATTAAATTAAATATTTGAAAAATAATATGAATTTCTATAAAATTTGTAATAGCATTGTGTAATTAATGAATGTAAAATTATTTAAAATCCATAAATAAACTATACCTTATATTTATAAAATGATTCCAATTTAAATAATACCGTAATATAACCTAAAGAATTTTTCTCAATATGGTGATCAAATTTTTATATAATATATAATTATTATAAAATTAAATATTGATACATTGTTACAGGTCATCATCCTTTACCTAAACATGTCCTAAATTACCTCACATGAATCTATATCGTACTCAAATAGTTGATCCCTCTCCATGAAATTAATTTTATACATAATTATCTTGTATCCATTTATTCTCACAAAAAGAGTTTCAGTATCAAATAATGATGGTTTACATCAATTTTAATAAAAATGAAAACACACATACATACACGAACATATATGTATGTATGTCTGTACAAATACCTGTGAAATTTAATATTAATGTAACAAAAAATAGTATTCTCTTAATTTTCCTTTCAACATGGTATTTTATGGGACACCCAAAATATTAACTCAAATTGTTTTTCTCTAAGATTATATTGATATAAAAATTCCTTGAGAATGATTATATTAACTATGTAGTTATACCATGAACTTTTTCTTTTTAAAATTTGGATAGATCATTCAAAATTATTACCATGGATTCTTTTGAATTATTGCCTCATATTAAATGTATGTTAAAATGTAAATGGATGGTAACCTTATTGAATACTATTTCAAATATAAAATATGAATTTATTAATAGTTTTATGAATGTTGAAAATGGAATATACAATGAAAGAATAGTCTGAGACAAAGTCTCAGACCATTTATTAAGAATGGAAAAGTCCAGTGAACATGCAAACATACAAGAGGTACTAGTTACATGTCATAAAAGTCATACCCATCTCTGCACCCATGAAAATACTCTGCAATCACTAAGTCCCATTCTGAGCTCTCATAATGCTTGAGGATATTTTCATACATCCTTCGGAGTTTTAGTTTCTCTAGAGATATCAATTCCTTGAGGATTTCTTGATAGAGGACCTAGTTGCCACCAGCTTTGGCAAATCAGAATAGTTCTTCCTCGACCTTCTTTTAACTGGAGGAGGGTCCTCTATTCTAGACTTATTCTTCCCATCCATGACAGCATCACTGTAAGAGGGCTTGACCAAACCATTTTTATTTTATTTATCACTCTTTGACACATCCCCCCATTTCCCAGTGACAGGAGTAGCTTGGCTAGCAGTATGGACCTGTTCATATCATCCATTATTATCAATCATAGAGAAACACCATGGGGGCTCCACAAATTCATGACCAGAATCAACTTCCTTCCTCAAACCACCCTCCAAGTCAATCTTCAAGCTTTCATTACTCATTGAAGAGCTCCCCTCCACTTCATCATGAGACAATTCCTAGAATTGAGTGCAAGTGTCATGTGTGATCAGAAAACCACCCTCAGATTTTGCCTACACATTCTCCTGGATAGTCTTACAAAGAGTACTTCCATAATGTATTGGACCATCACCGGATATACATAAAAGAAAATCTCCCTCCTTATATACATCAACACAATAAATACACATCCCACTAATCTCATCAACAACAGCCTGGCTGAGCCGATTTACACGATGCAGAGCAGCCCTTGAGGAATCAATCACTCCCAAACTGCCTCCAGAACCATCACCAGGACCAGGACCATTCACACTAGTACTCAATTGAAGTTCAGGCTTCAATATATCAAATACCATAGCCACATATTGTTTACTGTGTTCCCCCACTATTTTCTCCAACACTGAACCACCCATCTCAACAGCACTGCCATGCTTGCTAGCATCTGTGCAGAATGGCCCCTGACAAGATGATCTACCAGGCTTCTTCAACACAGCAGTTGAAAATATTCTCATTATTCCACCAAGACTGTAACTGTCCATTGACCCAGGCACCAACAGCTCGAGTAGTAGTAAACCCAATCCTAAAAAACAACTACTTCCTCCATTGGAACTCCTCACCGACAGTAATCTATATCCAATATCCCAGTGTCCTCGAATCATCCACCTCAACGCAAATACATGGATTAACCGGGTGACTCACATAGGATGTGGGAACATCAAAACATAAAAATCAACCTACCAAGTTACCAATAATATGGATTATTGAGGGATTTTTGAAGGGAAAAGGGAGATATGGAAGACTTACCAATGTCGTTACCGCAGGAGGATCTATATTCATGTAAAGGTCAAATGACCAGTGAAGAAGGGAAGATTTTCATTTGTTGCCTCTTCGAGGAGCTCTGTACCAAGAACAATTCAAGTCATCCTCCAAGGAAAAATATTTCAACATGTGATGTTTATCAATCAAACTGATAACTACACTGTCCTATAAATCCCATTTACTGATCACAAAATGATCGAAATAATCAACTGAAAGTCATCGATGCGAAAACTGGGCAACCAGGGTCAGATCCATGAAACTGGAGGCCTCAGAGAATTATGATAACGTGATCGAGAGCTAGGGTTCTCCAATGTAATGTTCTGGAACTTTTGGTCTTATAGTAATCGACGGAAAGTTAGGAAGGAAACTATGGTTCGAAAATGGAACAAAGGGCCCCCGTGACCCCCGATGCGGTGAAGCCAGCCCGTCCTTCCCCCTCCCACTGCCAGGAAGGGGGGGATCCATTATCAATCATCATCTAGGGCATCACCTCTCCATAGAAATCACCTATTCCAAATGAGTTGTGTGTAATGAGGTATTGGTGATTTCCACGCCACGCATATTCATAGTCTCATTCACCACCTGTGCTCTGCTCATCCCCAGCTAAATTCGAGTGTGGCGGGACTCGAACTAGCTCCAATTCATTTCCCAGGGAGTGGCCGCCTTACCCGGTACCACCAAACCAAAACGTGTTGTGGGTAATGAGGTATTGGTGATTTCCACCCCATGCTAATTCTGGGCCCCATTCAACAACTGTGTGCAACTCGTCCATAGCTAAATTCGAGTGTGGAGAGACTCGAACATGAGCCAATTCTTTTTCCAGGGATTTTCCAACTTACACGGTACCACTAATCCCACCTCGGTCGGCTTAAACGAGTTGTGGGTAATGCAGTATTGGTGATTGCCATTCCATGCACATTTTGTGCCCCATTCACCACCTGCACGCCGCTCGTCCCCAAATAAATTTGAGTGTGGAGGGACTCAAAACCGTACCTATTCAGTTTCTAGGGAGTGGCCGCCTTATGCGGTACCACTAAGACATATCAAAATCTATTGGATTCTTGTCTAATTTTTTCCATTCTGAATATTATATATCTTTAAAACATCCATGAAATTTTTCTCATATGATAAAAATAATTAATTACAATTGGTATATCACCATGAGTCAAGAAAATTGGTTGATCATATTCCTATCCACTTCCACATTTTATGTATTATCACTCAAAATCATCACAGATAAGATGGTGCTGCAGCAGACATATGTCATAGGTCATTAATTATTCATGGATATAACACATATTTCATAAAATATAAAAATCATCAAGAGGTTAGAGAAAATCTTCATTCATTGAAGATAAATCATCTTAATAGTGGTTAATAACATATCTTAATTCCTCATGTTGTCATTAATATACCGGTCTTGTTCTCCTCATCCTCTCAATACACTGTTCCTGGATCCATCCCATGTGAAATATATATGTAAAGTCACAATCATATTAAATTCACTTCCACACACAAATCTTTGGATATTGATATAATAATAATCATAAAATGATACAAAATTTTTTATTTTAAAGAAATAAATATATCAAATTATTACATCAATGGAATTCTAGTAACTAATATACTATTTTGGAAACACTATCCCTCACAAAAATATTTTCAATGAGGAAATACAATTATGGATATAACATCCCATTATTTAGGACCAAAAATATCCATGACATTATAAATTTGATATCCCATTCATATATGGGGTTTTCATCCCTATCTCTGGATTTCCTATTATCAAATAATGTGGTTCGACATAGGTATTTTTTCATCCAGTGTTCTTAAGTGATATCTTCATTAAAATTGTTCCATGAATCTAGTATAGGCTCTTATGGCAGTGCAGTTTTGTTATCCCAATATTTTCTATATGTTTTCAAGTGTGTGGTTTGTGGTTTAGTTATTGAAAATTATTTTATGAATTTGGATTATATTATTGATTTATATATGTGTTATATGGGTTAATTATGTGGTGAGAAAGATGTTTTGGATGGGTTTTGACATTCACATGCAGTGAAATGGATTTTATAAAAAAATATTGATTCATTTATATGTGTAAATCGTTGTAATGGTTTTTGAAAATGATATATGAATAGTGTGAAAGGTATGAAATTTTATTTCAAATTATCGTGAGGTGATTTTTTGTTTAAAACATGGTTTTCAAGAGGAATGAGCTTTATGTCATGTTTTCTGCCTTTTTTACAATTAATGTGATCTGTGAATTTTGTAAATTATGGGATGAAAATAATAAAAAATATTTTGGGTTATATGATTATTTGAAAGGGTATTGGATTATGGGTATGGTTGCCATATTTATTTATTCATTTTGTGTTTCAAAATGGGTTTCATGGTTTTTGAATGTAGTGTGAAAATTTTTTTTTATGTGGTTTTTTGTATGAGAAATTGAAAGCGGTTTTGGGTATGGAAGATGGTGATTTTTGTTGGATTATTTTTGAATGAGGTAATATCCTCAGGTGTTTATGATGCATGGAATGTATTGGTGAATGTGATTATTTATGTTATATGTGAAATGGAATTTGAACATAAATGGAATCATGAGTCTCTATGATGGTGAACGAGAACTAGTATTAAGGGTTATTTGGATGCGGTTTTGTCCCAAATTCATCTAGATGTATAGACGATTTAATGAATAAATAAACATATGGTATGATATGGGACCACTGGATCCATGGATGTGTAATCCTAAAGCGGTTTGTGGGTTGGAATTGGGTTTTTATTGTCTTAAGATATGTATACCATTGGACTATGGTAAAGGATCCCCACTAATATCTCATTAATAAAAAATCTATTGGTATTTTAGTTAGGGATATTTATAATTAATGTATGAGGTTTCAAGATTCTTTTTACAGATAGTTACATATATTAATTTTTCCATGATTCTCCCTTATGACATTACATTTTTTGATGCGGTGATAATCGTCATCAAATGGAAGAACATGTGTAAATTTTCATACTAAATAAAGAATAATTTGAAAAAAATATTTTTATTATAATAAGTATTTTGTTAGAATGCATTCCCAAAAAAATTTATGTTATCCTTATTAAAATTTTCATGTAGATTTTTATTCTGATGTTATATCATGTAATCTCTTTCCATTTGGTAACATCCTACTGGGTTTTTGATCACACCCTACATACTTGTTTGGGTGTATGTATACTATGTTATATATAACCCAGGTAATGGAATTTTGTACTCTGAGGGTGATTGTGTATCTAATTTCTATTAATCTTGTTCTTTTGTGTTAGTGGGTGTGGATTGAGGCATATGTACCTACTATTTCATAGAGATTTAGGGATTTTATTTGTTCCCTTTCTGTTTTAATAGTTTTGGTTTTGGTTATTGTTTTAAAAACTTTAATCATGAAATTGTTGTATCTCATTTGATTATGGTAATAAGTCATCTTGATATTAATAATTTTTTGTTATTTAAGATTATATAATTATGTGTAATTAATACCAATGAATATTATTGATACCCTTGATCTAGTTCCATCCCATGGGGACTAGGATTTCCCTACAGTCCATGACATTAAATTGGATGGATTTCAAGTTGGATGAAATCCGAGTTCATTTCATGAAAGAATAGAATTAAATGAGGTCAAAATCATTTGGATCATGATTTTTGGGAATGAATCTCGATAGATTGAAGTAGGATTCTCATTACATGTGGTACATGATGCGAGTGGGGTGTTTGGAAAACACACCGCAAAACATGGCTTCAGTCACCATTGGATGTTGCGATTAATTTTACATCTCCTCAAGGTGAGTCATATTGGTTACAAACAATATATGGACACTATGATAGGGTGTTGTTTTTTGGTTGGCTCATTAACGTTATGAATTTGGATATATATATATTTATTGAAGTTTTTAACATTTTTGTTGTTCCTGAAAATTTTCATATCATGTGTTGATGTTTATTCTGTGTGGTTGTTTCTTATTTTATTAAAGGGCCTCAGAGAATTACAACACTAATGACAGAAGAAGCTGAAGAGAGTTCTCTATCACCCATTAATCAGAAGATAATGGATGATTTAGTTTAGTCTATCCATGAATTGATACAAGGAGAGAGCACTAGCCTTTCTCAGGTCAGAGAAACAGAATTAGTTCATAGAAAGGGAAAGGCCCACGAGTTCCTCATGAATAATCCTCTTTATTTCTAAGGTATCATAAAACCTCGGGATTCATAGGAGTGTCTTGAGATGATACAGTGGGTTTTCCTGTTTCATGATACATTTATGTTGGATATTTTGAAATGTGTTCCATTTATGTTGGAAGGTTCTAGATAAAAGTGGTGGTAATTAGTGTCGCAAGATAGAAACTAAGTGGAGACTGTTTGGAAAGATGTCAAGGTCTTTTTAAACAATCATTATTTTCATGAGGTTTTAATATTTTATAAATTTTTGGAGTTTATTATGCATAACTATGGGGAAAATACTATGATGG
The DNA here is from genome assembly GCA_963277665.1 of Viscum album. Taxonomy (NCBI): domain Eukaryota; kingdom Viridiplantae; phylum Streptophyta; class Magnoliopsida; order Santalales; family Viscaceae; genus Viscum; species Viscum album. The sequence goes on along the minus strand of OY728165.1, from coordinate 665,127,520 downwards.
ATTATGTAATAGCTTCATAGAGGCAGTTCAGTATACACCAGATCATATTTACAATGAGCTCATGAAGGATTAAAAGTTTGAGATGGGGTTGTAGCGAAAGATATAATATCATGTTTTCTTTTTCATGATGAAAAATAATAATGATGTGGTAAATCAGGCTATGATGATTTAAATTGATTTTAGTTTCTCATCTAGTTTCTCTATAATAGTTGATGGTATGGGTAGGGGTAATTTAAGTGAGAAGAAGAAGAGGAGAGACGATAATGGGAAGTTGAGAGACGGTAGTTTATTCCATACTTCATGGATGTCTTCATCAGCACCTTTTGAAGCTTGGGTTGTTGTAGTCCATGGATGATATTATGAACCTTCATCTAAATGAAATGGATGAATATATGATTTTTAGAAATTTTATATCATTAATAAAATATTTCATATAATATATCGTTAATGTCTATTTTAACTCTTAATTACATTGAAACTAATAAAATAATAAAAAGGTAAATTTTAAACCAGGTATATTATCACATCCTTTAAATATAATTTTATCCTATAAAAATAAATGATCAATATATTAATTTACATTAATTTTTATTTTATTGTTATTAATAAAATTTATCTGATTTTCCTATTTATTGAATAATTATTGTGACAACATTTTTTAAACATTTATCGTACATATTTTTTGAAGAAGAATTAAAAATAAATTACCATTATGTATAAAAGTAACTTTTATTTCAAATTAATTTTCATAAAAGAACATATCATATAGTTAACCATATGGTAAAAATATCATACTTATTAAAAATAAAGTTGTTAATTTTATTTAATTTTATTTTATTTTAATTTTATAATGGTTATTATCACTCCCAAATTGAAAAAATGGAGATATAATCCAATATTAGATGATTATGGATGAAATATACTCATAAAAAAAACATTATAGAATCACTAGGGTTATTTTATTTTTCATATCATATAATTTAATCATTATTTACATGATTAATTGCTTACCATGGTAAAAAATAATAATAAGATTATCATTTATATTGGAAATTATTATAAGGGTCTCATTTTAGAAATATGTACGCATTGATTCAAAATTTGGAATCCATTTATAAAATTTAATACCTAGACATTTCATAATTTAATTTAAAATAAAATGGTAAAACACGATGTAAAACGACTGTTCAAAAAGATAACTTTTTGAAATATATATTATATTTATACTAAATTCATTTATAATAAATATTTTAAAAAAATTCTTTATTATTTTAATCTTATAACAACTTGTATAATTATAAAACTAACCTAAAATAGGAATTTTAATTATAAATTCAAATAATCAAAATACAATTTTGAAAAAACTAAGTATTTTTCATTATTAATTGAATTTTTTTTCAAAACATTATAAAAAATTAAACATAAAATAATTTTTATTTTAGGAATTGAAAACTAAAAAACAATCACAGACATTTTTATAATAAAATAATTAATTATTATAATATTCACTCATAAAAATCATGATTACTCATTTGTGAAGAAGACATTTTTTTAATGAATAAAGGAATATTACAAAAAAATGTGTACATATTTTAAAGGCAAAATATAATAAATTTTCAAGGACTAATATAGTTATATATTTTATATTTTCATTAATTCTAATCCTTTTATGAAAAATTATTTTCTATGTTAAAATTTTCAGCATAAAATAACAATAATTCATAGTTCATTTTTTCTCAATGTTGTGAATCTTGAATTCTATCAAACATAGAATGTAAATTTAAAATAAAAGGATATTAAATTATCCTCATTTAATAGATTTCATTTTAAAAATGTAAATTCAGGTATAGATACAATTTTTTTACTTTTTAATATATGATTGTTGAAATCCCACCTCAAAAAATGGTTTAATAAACCTTCTACCTAAAAACGAAGGTATAAATATCATTTGAAATAATATATAACTAGGATTGCCTAAATTAATTTATTATGGGGTTGTGAAAATAGGGATATGGTTAAAAATACAATATTACATGGACTGATAACGAGTTTTAAATATCATATTCATGACAATTTAAGAATTTAAAAAACTATAAATCTATGATGGGATAAAATACCATTGTTTTCATAGTAAGAATATTAAACTGATAATGTTTTTTTCAACATCCTTATCACTAATTTAAGTATTATCTTTAATATTTATAATAAAAACGTATGGATGTAAACGTACTTTTCAATAACGATTTCAAATTGTAATCAGTTTTCCCCACAAACTCATAATTTTATTCCTAATAATGAGAAATCAATATATTTTGTTTCCTTCTTTAATAAATAGAATAAAATTATATGGGATAATATAATCCATTAAAGGTAAAACAGATATATTGACTATAATTTGATATTATATAAAAAAAATGTTTGGAAAATCTATGATATATTAAAAAATACATAATACATTACACAAATGAATTCGACATTAATTTTCAAAATTTCATAGTAGATCCAAATATTCTATTAAGATTACTCCTAAAATAAATATCCTTTAATTATATTCAAATTTAATGAATATGAGAGAATTCAAAAAATCAGATGGATTTTCATAAGTAGTCATCCAAGATAAATTTAATTTTTTTGACAAAATAACATATATGACACATAATGTATCATAAAAATGTCATTTACCTTGTAAAATAATATATTTTATATGATAATAATTCATTTTAATAAAATAAATCATTACTTTAAAATCATTACACCTCTATAATATTATTCAACCTTTATACATCAAATAATATCGCATAATATTATGTTTATCTTAAACAAATTAGGTTCCCAAAATAGTGATCTTTTTCTGAAGTAAAATTAATCACATAATCTCCAAACATTTTTTCAATTTTAGGGTTTCTGTATGGTAAGTAAAATATCCCAAAAATCGATATTAACATTATTTTCTAGATAAATTAAATAAAGGGATTTTTTCACCCTTCGAATGAAATCACATAGGTTAATGGTATGTGATGCAGCCTTTCCCCCATCCATTGTGGGTACAAGTCATTCAATCATTCGGGATGTGACATGTTTTTATAGGCCAAATGGTTTTCCATTTTAGAAAACTGTACTAATTTAATCCATATAACATTATTATAATTTTAATTAACATCGTAAATAATAATCCCAATATATTCCACATTAATGATATGTTTTGATATAAAAGGATATCTCATACCATTTAAACTACATCACCAAAAATGTAATAGACCATAATTTTTTTCATATAAATGACTTTAGAATCTGTAATAGTTTCCTCTAATTTTACTGAAATTCCATTAAAATGAACGATAATTTCTCATCAAATAATCATTTCAATGATAAACGTAATGGTTACATAAACTTGAAAAATATGTTTCTCTAAATTTACATCAATCACATTAATCGTCAACATATTTCTAATTATTTTTGTCTTCCTTATATCATAATTATTTAATCCATATATGTATAAACCAAAATGGATTGGGAGTTCATATCGACAAATGGATTGTGAGTTCATATCGATAAAATCAAAATATACATTATTATGACTAGGATAATAAATATAATATAACAGTTTATGTTATCTTAGACTAATTTTATTTATTCAAAATATATGTTATTCTCCCTAATATGCCATCCCCCGTGGTTATAATGGAATTTAAACATATGTTAAAATCAAATCATAACCTATATAGTTTTCTAAGCACTACTCTAACTTCAATTTTAGGGACTTTTCCTTAGTAATTACATATTATAGTGACTTGAATCAATAATTCAAATTATTACATTCTTAATGATATTTTAATATACGTTTTGTAGAGAGTTATATCAAAACAATTAAATAATGATCCCACACACTATGAAGTGGGAAGTTATATTATGATTCAATTTCCCCCAAAAATAAATCATTAAATATATAACATGATTTTTATAATTATTTCTTCAAAAATAATTATCTTAATATCATCTTTTTCCTAGTCATCCATATTAGTAGAAATGTTTTTATTAAATTGATTTATTATAATAAAATCATATTGTTGGAAATAAAATTTATAAAATAATTGCTTGTTGTAAAATCCTAAAGTAGGTTCCACAAGAATGTTCCAAATAATTGTTCACTATGTGACCTTAGGTTTTCCTCCCCATAAACTATATGTACACGACAAATAGTGAGTGTCATATATATAACATGGGGTGATTGTACCCCCTTAAAAACAACATCACAAAAGAAAACTTAAATAAAAAATAACTAATTCAAATATCCAATGACCATAATAATACCATAAAATATATTGACCAATATCATATGATATCAAAAATATGGTAAAAATATCCAGTCATAAATAGTAGATTTGTCGGGTCATATATGTTTTATCTTTCAATATGAAAACTATAAAACAACACACATTAAAAACTCTCATGTGAGTCTCAACATCACGTTTGGTTCCTGAATTCATGCTCCATCCCAACTTTTCAAATAAACCTGGGACTCTTTCACTTATCCTTTGATGAATACTTGATGCCTATTTGGGTTCCATTCAAGGATCCCTAGTGGGGTCTGAGTAGAAATCTATAGACCAATACATAAATCATCTAAAAAATATGAATTAAATTACAATATATGTATCTGTATAAATAATAAACAACAATTAATTAAATAGTTTCCAAGTTTGAATACTATTGTAGTAACAATTTATGTTGCCTTAGTTTACAATGACTCCAAAACCATCAATACTTCCTTCAACACATTTTGAATTCTAAACCATGTCACATAGGGAATCACAATCCATTATTACATGGTATTCATTTATCTATTAAATTAAAATTCCTAACACTTCTAGTTGGAACCATAGTCCAATGAATTTTTTTTTGTCTAGAACATCATGTCATGAACTCTTTGGGATTTTGAAGCATTAGTCCCTCTCCCACACATCATTATTATCCCATAACATATATTGATGCACCGTCAATGACCAACAGTTATAGTTAAAACATGTGTTCTTAAAAACATGTGTCCTCTTCCCATAATCCTTTATCCCATATATCTCATATATCACAAATATAAGTCATAAAATAGTTAACAAATATAATGATTAATTAGTATTAGTCAACTCATCAATTATTCACTTAATGATGTTCCATCCGTATTTATAGAAACATTCATGGTACATCACATTTATTATATTGAATAAAAAAAATAACCATTAAAAGTATTATCAACATTTAATACAAGAAGCTAATAACAATTTTCTGTTCATCCAAAAATATATTAATTATTATTAATCTATCAATTGAAAACAAATTAATTAACTATTTCCAAAATCCTTTCAAATGATAAGTTTCATATTCTCATTATTCAATCAACCACTAATCCCATCAATTTTAGAAACCATTAATTAATTAATTAACCAACTAATTAATTCAAATCATGGTGATATTTTTAAAAATGAAATATAAAATTCCAAATTTCATACATGTAACTGAAACTGACAGTTTAATATTGATACCACCTATCACAAGACCATAGAATGATGATCGATAAAGAATAATTATCCAGGTGGAAAAGCCAGGATCAATTTCACAACATTGAAGGTGATCTACAAGAAAAAGCTAGATTACCATTAAATTGATTATGAAATATAAAAACCATGATATAAAACAATAGGAAATAGAGAATAAAATGGTACACATCATTTTAAAATGGAGACAAGATAGAGAGGTTGATAAGGGGGGAGAATACCACACAAGAAGAGATCTCATAGTAGGAGAGGGACTGATCCTTCGACTGGATATTAGATTCATCAATAATGGACTACTAAAGTGATCGGAAAAATTCTAACAACATTATCAGTAATTGGAAAATTATAGTACTGAGTTGAGTTGAATTGGAGTTTCAACTTGTGGGTTTGGGATTTCGATATTATTTTTGGGGGATTAAAAATTATGTGACCTGTTTCCGAGAAAGGGGCACCCAGACTTCCAAACCATTTTCATTAAACATGACGGTATCTTATGGGTAACATGGAAATTACTAAGGGGTTCATAGTTGAAAAAACTATTCATCAAAATTAAAATAGTAGTTTTTTGGGTTTTAATTATTTGATAGGGGTTGGTTCCTGATTTGGGAAAACCATGTTCCAACCGTGAACTTCATTATCTTCTTCTAAATTTTTCCATTATCAACTAAATAAAACCACGAACTTCAACTAAACCAGGATATATTCAAAATAATTTTAAATATTATCTAAAAAGAATACTGAAACACCTTCATAAAAATGATTGGTTCTTTAAATCTCCCAAACTTATTATATTTCATCATTAATCAATATTCTCAATCATATCTATCATTAAATAATAAAAATATCTTTCCACATAGGACGAATATATGTTTCTCTGTCCAATGTTCTCTCCTGATCATGGAAAAGTTTAGAAAATTTATTAACTATCATCAAATTCGTTAAATGAATAAATTTCTCATAATAATCAAAAAAATGTATCAGATGATCCTCAAAGGAACCATCAATATCAACCCCCACATTATCCACCTCGACCACATGAAAATATATGGGGTGATATCTTCAATGTTGTGACACAAGAAAAAAAATCATTCATATCACTTCACATATTTTGATGATTTGATTGGTACACCAATGGTACAATTATCCCCACAACATCAAATGTCTATCAAACCTAGGCATCAACTTTCCCTGTCTCAAAATTTGGAAATGAATTCATCTTGGGGACTCATAAAATAACACAATCTCACCCACTATAAATTAATGTTTCCATTGAATTCTACAAGATTATGACTTTTACTTATTAGTATTCATTAGCATATGTTTTAGAATCAATTGACCTTCTCCACCATTTCTTTTATGAGACTCGATCATAATATCTCTAACTTACATTCCTCCATCAAACATTGAGGATATTTTCATGGCCTACCATAAAGATCACCAAATAGTTCTATATGAATAGAATTTTGATCAATTTTTTTTTCAGAAAACTCAATGTTTTCCAGGTTCTTATCCCAATACCTACCATAGTCTATAATGCACACCCATTACATATCCTTATGTACCAAAATAATATATTATGACTACCCTTCTACCTTTGGGTGGAAATCAATACTCTATAATACCCAGGTACAAAAAAATATCTATGTGACCTCTAGATGCATGAAGTAAACACTAGTCAATGCATAACATTTTACTACATATAACCCCTTGTAGATAGACTATAAATCATACATAAAACTCTCCCAATTATAACATTATTAAATTCTTCTATATAAATAAAAAATAACAATTTTATTTAATTGATTCATAACCACCAAAATAAAATCATTATTATGATGTTTCATCCATAGATGGACGATGAAATCTATAACGAACCAACTAGGGTCTACATCCAAAAGGCACCTGACCTTGTGTGAGGGAAGACTAGATGGGTGTTCCCTATCCCCATGGGATAGATCAAGATCCTTGGTATCATAAACAATAGTATTTGAATGGTTTAACATATATTAGAAATATAATACAACTAATAATATTCATTAAATTAAATCATTAAATTCCCAACCAAATGAACCATAAATAAAACTACAGACTAAAAACCTTGTTTTAAGTAAGACACAATATATCCATAGATATAGAAGAGTATGAAGTCTAACACTAATACCATCACACATAAAAAGGGTCATTAAATTATATTGACATAAAAGTGATCTTTTTGTACAACATCCCACATACTTTCATTTAATATTCCATAAACTAAAATCATATTTATTATACATATACAATATAAATATATTGATAACTTAAATATAATAATTTCTTTAAGTAACATATTATCATTTTTTCATCTATATTATTTAATTTTTGTAATTTCTTTTTTCCAGAACATCAATTTTTATGTATGTTTCTATTTGGATGTTGTGGTCTTTGTATATTCATCGTCATTCCATCCTCTATTAAATTTAAATAATTATAAAAATATCTTTTTCATTCCTTATTTAAATGAATATAATATTACAAAAACTGTAGATATAATGTGATGAATTACACTATCCATGGATACAATTTCATATACTTTTTCATTATCACCCTTTCAATTCCATAATGAATATAATAAAATATAAATAAATACTAATTTTTCATCATTGATTCATAACAATATCATAAATATAATCTATGAATTTTATAAATAAATAATTATAGAAATGATTTTGAGTTGATGATAGAAAATGAATAATATCTATATAAAGAAGTAGTAGTCTACACATACACACTATTGATACATTCATTTACAATTTTTAGAATGGATATTGAAAATGGGTTTCCCTTAGTCATAACAATATTTCATTATATTTCTGTTAAATAATACATTATTTAATGAAGGATAAATCCGAATTTGGTTATATGGATATAGAAATACACATTGAAATAGACTTGTGTGATAATTACATCTTTATTGAGGGACCTCATTTGGATTAAAAAATAACACTTCCAAATATTATCTTACAGAATGATAGGGAAGTAATGTAAAAATGGAGACATGTTTGAATTAATTTATCTATGATATTCTAAAAGAAAATTTTATTGTGGATTGTTAATAATTATAGATAATATGATCCCCTTTCTAATTTAAGGTAGGTACACATATAGAAATATTTAAAATAATTAAATAATATAATGTCATTTTTACATCAAATTGGATGAAAATATCACAGTAAATAACGTTATTATAGACTAATAGTCATAAAAATTCATCCAGTAATTTTATTAACATTTGGGATTCATTTTTACCCTTATCACATTTTTGAACCCCTTACCCCCACACACCCATTTGAACAGTATTTTTGGTAAAACTTTTATCCTATTTTACTATTAATAAAAAAATTAATGTTGAATCATTAAAATATATTGACATGGTGATTGAATTTATTGAATTAATATTGTCATTTTTTAATTCTATATGTGGATAAAATAAATTTTAAATTTCAGATATTAAATGAAAAAGAAATCAATATATAGAAATAATAATTTTTATAGTAAAATTAATTTTAATACATTCATTGATTTATAAAAAAAATATATTCATAATAAAATATAATAGTTAATGACTATTTCTCATTGAAAATGTATTAAACATTTAAATATGAATAATTTCTAAAAAAATATTAAAATTATTAATCCTATCCATGCCAACTAATTTAATGTTCTAAATTTTGATGTTATAGTAAATAGTGGTCAATTTTGTCTTTTGGTTACATATAAAAACCAGTAAAATAATAATAATTTATTTTTATGGAATTCAAATAAAATGTATTGGTGTTTAATTATACGAACAATAAAATGATATTACCAATAAATTATTTCACTATTATATAATAAAATTATTATATATTTGAGACATAATTTCCACATGTTCCCATTTTGGATCCTTAATTATCTGATGCATTCAAATAAAATTAACATGTCAATTAGTCTTGTCCATAAAATCATATCTCAATGATAGAATATTTTATTCAGCTTTTCATTGTATTATAGATCATGATCATGTTGTAAGAACTCTATCTTTAGTTCAAATTTCATATTATAAATATGATTCATCAAATATACACATGGAACACATAATGGACAAGCGATTGGTTCATTTAATAAACAACAAGATAAGCAATTTTCTCTACTTGAACATGAATATCAAATAAAGAAATATACAATGAGATCATATTTCACAAATGATTGATTATCATAACATTATCACATTGAGAAATTAAATCGAATACCTTATCCACATATTTTAATTCCAAATATCAATGATGATTTTTTACATGAAACTTCTACCGAATATGTGATTACAGGATACGCTGATGAGTAGCTCAATATTTTTCTTCCATTTCCTTAGCTACATGAAATCCTAATTTCTTTTCTTATTTAAATTAATCTCATTATGTAATCATTTTAAAACGAACTACATATTTGTATTCATAAGGATCAATACTAATAAACGATTGAAATCTTTTTTTATAAGAAAATTTGACCAAAGAAATGTGTTGGTCCCAAAGAAATTTGTAATTTAGGGAGAAAGATCATTAATTATCATACTGGGATTAAAATATTTCCCTCATGATTACAATATATATAATTATAATGTGAAATACTAAAACAAAACACCATATAATTATTGTGATTATTTCTTTTATAGAACATCTTTATATACAACTTTTCACAATAATATATAATAAATGTTGCACATTGGGGATCCTTACCTCTTTATTATGGTATATCCAATAAAGTTTATCAATAGGAAAATAATCTTATACAACAATGAAATTACATGAATTTATATGGAAATATTATATAACCAAATAATAATTATGCTCTATATATATGTATGGGGGATTGTGACGATATAATCCACCGTAAAATTTCTGTGTTTTTATATAGGTATGGGTATTAGTTGTAACAACCCACAAGATGTATACCACTTAGACAAAATATAATAGGATACCAATCACCAATATATATACTCTTCAATAACACAATCAATGTTTTCCCATATGAAATATTTATTTCGGTCCATATAATACATAATACTAATACAATGAATATATAATTAAGAGATATGTGAATAAACTAACAACTGAATGTTTTATTCTATTTGATATTGGTAAAATTTACAATCTCAATACCTTTTAATTCGTTCAAATTAATGTTTTAACTCTATATATATTAAATCTTTCTTTTCTAAATCAATAATTTATCAGTTGGTCCTAGTAATTATAACAAAGATAGATGAAAAAACACCTATTTGAGAATGATTATATTTCTCACCATACATATGGATTTAAAATTATATCCATTTATAATATATATATATATATATATATATTAGATCAAATTTATAAATAATATCAGATAATAATGTTTAATATTTTGAATCAAATAATAATAAATTTATTTTTCCTTCCCATGTTTGAAATATATTGTGAATTCATATTCCTTAATCATCTCAATCTATAATCCCAAGTGTATATTCATCTCTATAAATGTGAATGTATATTTTAAAAATTTACCATCAATATATATGTCAAACCTTTATCTGTATAGATAATTCCTCCATATCTATAATAATATTATTAGAACTGCTAATTTCATTTCATACATTAATTAAATTTTCTAATGTGATATTATTCTAGAAGATATATGATATATAAAATTTTCATTTTACATAAAAACACACACATTTAATTTATAAGATGAATTACAAAAAATCATGAACCATTCATCACGTAATTATAGTTAGTGTTTTGGTGAACTGAACCAAAATCTCTTCCCTTGAATGAAATATTCATCACATTAATTTATATTGATGAATTATTGTCCCTTACATGATAATATGGAGAGTAAATTATAAAATGATAATACATTTATCAAAATGAGTCGATAATATCAATCCAAAACAAAAAAAATAATGGATCCTAGTCGATGTGGTTTTTTGGGATAATTTTTAATGACTTATGGATTGAAAGGATTTTATAACATAACATCTATACTGATAACATTATTCATGAATGATACCTTTTATAATTTTAATATATACATGTTGTATATAGAATACATTTTATCATTCCCATTTTTATTGGACAAAAATTGAGTAACTGTTTTTCTTACATTTATTTATAGAATATTATAATATACATAATAACATCTTTATAAAAATTTCGAATTTATCTTTTAAGAATTTATTCCAAAAACCAATGATTATATATAGGAAATTATATTTTCAAAAATAAATAAATACAAATTAATTGTGTCCACACATTGTATGGATGGTTTTCTTATGGTTGACTTCACTATTGACCACCAAATGATAATATCTTAATGAAGGATGAAAATTGAGAAGTATTGAGATCCTACTAATTGATTAAAAAAACTATGAATATATAAAATATGTTACTTTTTCTTGACCATGAATATTTTATGAACCTAATAGTTAATAAAGTGTTGATTGATACCTTAATCATTATAAATAAAAACAAAAAATCAACTTGACTATAACACATTTTTCAAAATTAAACAATATCATGATTATAATGAAGACTATGTAATAACTTATTAAAATCTATCAATAAGATTTTATATATAGGTATTTAGGAATTTTGATAAGTACCTATGATTTCTATTGGGTAACACATCATTACCATTTGAATGAATCATATTAAACGCTTTAAAAATGACATAATAAAATTAATCAATATTTGTCATATATTTGATTTTCAGTCCCACACAAATAGTCTACTACAAATACAATATTTTATGTGGAATACTAAAAGGGAAACAGTCTAGTTTAAACGAATACTATTATTGATTTATTTATTAACACACAAACCCATACATTAAGAAAACATTAATTTACCAGAAAAATAATATTAATAAAACGTTTCCACTATAACATAGCCAATAATTTTTAAGGAATGAATTGAAAAAATAAAAAAATATTATTATATATTTTATAATTTTAAAACATATTTTTTAAATAATAATTAATAAATGCATTATTTTTAGATTAACATGTTTAGGATACAAAATTGTGTTTTAAAAAAAAATATTTCATTCATTCTGTGAGAATTATAATAATATTTTATATATTTTGGAAATTTTATTCCTTAAAATAAACCTATGTATTTATTGAATTTTATCATTTGAAAATTTATAGTAGTTATTTTTTCCAAAATTATTGAATTCTCATGGAATAGTGAAAAATATTTATTTTCAAATGTGTAGATTTATTAACATTAACTTAATTTATTGAAAGGAAATTTTCATTATTATGTTCGGAAATATTGTTAAATATGATTTGTTTTATTTCTTATAAAATAAATAATATAATTTAATATATATATATATATATATATATATGTTTTTGAAAGAAAATATTTTTAATAAATAAAAACTATTTTTGTTCCAAAAACATTTTCATTATGACTTCCATATTTATATAAAAAATTACTTCAAAAAATTATATTGTAAAATTCATAAATTTTGATTTCATATTTAGATTTAGTTGGATAAATTTTTTTGTTTAGTTCATTTTTTTGACATTATAAATAGTAATCTTAGTAAATATATATTACTATGGTAAGGGTTAAATCGATATTACAATGTTAAAAATATGTCTACAATTTTAAAAATAAACCGAAGAAGTTAATTTTTTTAAATTTAATTTGTTAAATTCAACCATATACCACCCATATTTTAATATACGTAAAAGTGGTTCTGAAATCCTTTAATTATGTCATTTATATTATTCTATGAAAATAAAATTATAAAATATCACTATATTGTTTTCAATTTCAATAATATATGCTCATTAGGATGATAATATGTTATAAATTATATAATATTTTATTATTTAGATGATTATTTTATTTTTTTGGTGGTATTATATTTTAAATTTATAGTAAAATAGTATTTATATTTTATAATTGCATAATGATTAAAAATATCTTGTTCAAGAACTAATGAAAACAATGTCAAATAATTTAAAAACATAAAATTTATATTTTTGAATGACATATTGTGTCACATGAATCTTATAATTAATAATAAGGTATAATTTATATTTAATGGGTTTATAATAAAAATAAATTTTTATTAATATGGAATTAAATTATGACTATATGAATATTATCAAAACCCAAATTAGGTATATTTTATAAGACAAAATTTTATTATAATATTTTATAACCATAAAATCTCAAAAGATGTAATTACATGTGTTACACATCACTAATTTATAAAAGGATAAAACTTATTTCAATTATATTCACCAATTTTTGACTAATTAACAGAATGAACCCATACAATTTAAATTATTAATTTCAACTTACACTCTTTGAATGTGAAAACATTTATAATTATAATTTCTATTGTAATAAGAAGAGACTTCCACTTATAGATCCATAGTGCAAAATATCATGTACATTTTTCTTATAACAGATAACTAGAATCAATATTACATTAGACAACTAATAATGTTTTTTATTTTATGTTATATTGAAATATGATAAATACCTTAAATAAAATAATTTTTTTAAATAATAATCATCAAATATATAAATGTTCTTGCATTCATTTTCTCCTTAATATATGACATCCATTATTAAACTTCTATGATATTCATGAATTTTTTTGAAACATTGTATGAGAATAATATTTTTATATTAAGGTGTATTAAAAATATTTAAAAATAGTTTTATTCATTCAAATATAATCAAGTTTAACAAAAATTTTCTTTCTTATATATATATATATATATTGATAAACATACATTTTATATATAAAATACATTTAAAACCATTTAAAAATAACTATAATTTTGAAATCCATTCACAAATCTTCTTGTAAAAAATACATGGAATTTTCATTAAAAATAATTTGAAAATAATATTTCCTTTATAGATAATTATTATAAATAGGAAATCATTTGAAATTACATGTCGCTTCTAGCAGTATCTCTTATAGTAAAAAACCTCGTTGAGGTTGTGGGTTCACTCCTCAGTCCTCATCATCTCAAATGATATGCAACTGCATATTATATTTTGACAAAAAATTATTATTAAAGATCTACATTTCTCATTAAAAACACATATAAATACCTTTAAAAATGTTACATCATTTATTTTAATAGATGAAAATAAACGACATGTATGATTTTTGGAAATCACAATTTTAAGAGAAAATCATTTTATTGAAAATAATTTCCCACATTTAAATAGAATTTCTATTAACGATTTAAAATTAAATAAATTTATAGAATAAAAAATTGTGATATTTCATGATAAATTACTTAATATTTTAATTTACACTAATATTCAGTAAATTAAAGGAAATTAAAATGAGGAATTTGTCATTAAAAGGTACATTTTAAAACATTAGAAATGTGATTTATAGAATATAATTTTTTAATTTTCAAGCTAGAGGGAAATAATATAATTTCTATTAAAAAATAAATTTTTATAATATAAAAATATTAAAATAAATATATTTCGTAAATAAAAATTATTGAAATAATTGGTATATTTTTTTAAAAAAATTCCCTTATACAGAAAAATCATAAAAATCATATATATTTAAAATATAATAACCCATTATTAAACTTATAATTTCAAATAATTTTTATATATTTAAAATTTTGAAAATATTTCCATCCCTAACCTAAAAAATCTAATTAAGAAATTACAAAAAATGGTTACACTATATTGAAAAATAAAAATATCTAAAAGGCTCGATATCAATAGAAGGAAGCGAACCTACAGCCTTGGAAACCATATTCAATATTAGCCATCTGCTAGATCCAAAAATATTCAAGATAATAGTTTTTCTTCATATTTCCTTCACATTATTTAGACATTATCTTTATTTTTCTATATCAATCTCTCAATCTCTCATTTTTTTAATAAGAAAACATAGTTCAAAAAATGGAATATATGGAGTTTATCATTCGACCACTTTATCTTCAACCACATTAGACACAAATATATAAAAATAAGACATAAATAAATATATTATATAGACCCATATATTTTACTAAGGCATGCAAGGAAGATTTAATTATAATTGTGAGTGCTATTCAAATCCACTATACCAACATGAATTAATTCCAAATATAAA
The DNA here is from genome assembly GCA_963277665.1 of Viscum album. Taxonomy (NCBI): domain Eukaryota; kingdom Viridiplantae; phylum Streptophyta; class Magnoliopsida; order Santalales; family Viscaceae; genus Viscum; species Viscum album. The sequence continues at coordinate 665,111,810 of OY728165.1, read as the reverse complement.
TTCCATAGTAATAGAATAGAAAATAATTGAATGTATATAAATGAAACATATTTTATCTCTCTCTCAATTACACATCATAGATGAATTTTTATAAAAAATGAAGGAACCATTGATTTAATTAAAAAAACATTGTTATATTTTCATGTAAATGAACATGACCGATGAAAAGATTATTCATTATAATCATGAAAGGGGATTAAAATATGAAAAAATAAATAAATGAGAACAACCAAAGCTGAGTGGGGAACAAAAAACAAGGATAATGATGAATAAGTAAATAATACATTGAAAATAAGAAGATTCTGGCACAAAAAGATAAATGCACATACAATTACCTCTATAAAAATTGACAAGGAGGAATATGTTATGTGGTTTAAACCCTTTTCACCACTTTATGACTTTTTAAGATCGATCCCCTTCAGTATTGGATCCTCTCGGGTATTTAAATTCTGAACTACTATTTGATTTAACTGGTGTCTTTGAAAACCATCATAACCCCTCAATTAGAGCTCATATATTCTCCCTGGCTTTCAATCAAACATGAATCCCCTTTCTACATCCCCGTTTATTCTTGAAAAACCGTTCTTGAATCTATCATTTAGTATTCTAACCCCCTACTCAACATCCTAATGAAATTTATACCAGATCTCCCATTCTGCAATTTTATCCCTTTCATTTATTCTTTATTTTATGTTAATAATATGTACATGACCATCATTTTTTTAATCAAAATTAGTAATTTTTAATAAATAATTACCTATTAAAAATTTCTTATTTTTATTATTTCATATATTATTTATGTATATTATAATAATTTTGATTATTAAAAAACTAAAATTTTAACTTTTATTCATAATTTCATAATATAAATTTTAAATACTACCTAGTGAAATAAATAAATATTAATTTACTTATATATTATTAAATATTATTTTTTAAAGGGTTAAAATATAATTCATATAACATATTTAAAATGTTTTATATAAAAAAATATTATTCCATGAAAATTATTTCATTATTATTATCTCTTAATAAATTTTTATGTTTTATTATATTCAATAAAAATATTGAATAATTAAAATCAATTTTTTCAAAATATAATTTATTATATTAATTTTTTTTTTATTTTTTTCATATTTTTCAATATTTTTATAAAATAATCCAATGAAAATATTATTTATTAAATTTTCTATTAAGATCAACATTATAATTTCACCTTTTCTTTATTTACACTATTTAATATTAATTACAATTTTTATTATCCAAACTATTTTCCTAAATGTTGAATTTATATTTAAAGAATGATTCCAGTGTTAATAATAAAAGAAATAATTCTTATATTAAATCTAGACATGTTACATTATACCCTCTTAAATTAATTTAACCCTCTTAATTCATTCATCATTCTTAAGATAATTATGAATTTTGATATATAAAATAATTAAAACCCGAAAGGAAGGACTTCTATATTTTTATATGGACATAATTCACTATATGTTCATTGAAAAATTATATCTATTAAATTTTTCATCAATAATTTCAAATAATCTCAAAAATTATTATAGATTATCTCTCTAATAACAACTCCCACTAACTGAGAATTATGATTCCAAATATGATGAAAAAATATTTTTTTTATTTATATTATAATAGATCACTAAAAATACACATTATATTATAAAACAAAAGAACATTTCTAGTCTGTGTTCTAGAGATTTTGAAAAATACCTTATAATAAAAACAATGTTCAAAAAGTTGTAAGATATCAATCTAGGATTTCATGAACTGACTTCATAAATGATTTCCTCCTTCTTGGAACAACTATGATACATGTGACAATATTTTAAATACATGGGATAAGAAATAAATTACGTAGTAACGAGTTATAAGAATTGTTGTTTTAGTTATAAATAGTAATTTAATAACTTTTAAAATATTTATAATCAAATATATATTTGATATAAAATATACTTTTCAATAACTATTTAAAAATATTATAAATTTATAAAAATTTCAAAATGAATCAATAAAAAATACTTGTAATTTATGAATAAAAATTCTTGAGGATAATATTTTTTTATGAATTAAAATGTTACATGGAAGAACCTATGACAAACTATGTGGCTGCTATAAGTATCTCTTATAAGATAATGTCTCGTTGATGTAGTGGGTTCAGTCCAAATTCCTCAACATCTCAATTGATACCAAAATTCCAAATTTAAATTTATAATTTTTTTAAATGAAGTTCAACCTTTTTCATTTACAACCCATTTGAAACCCTTTCAAAACTGTACATAATTTATTTACATAGGATAATAACTAAATAATTTCTAATCATTGTAAAAATCTAATTTTAGGAGAAATAAATTTTCTACAAAAATTATGATTCACATTAAAATTTATTGAACATAAATGAATTAAAACTGAAATAATTGATTGAATAAAAATGAATTAAATATTTTGAGAAATTATTATATAAATAATTTTTTAATATTATGTATTAATTTTTAGAAAATATAAAAAATTGATAACTATTACTATAAAACATATTTTTAAAAAGGTGTTAAATTTGATCTTGAAAAAACAATTTTGATATTATTATGTTTTTTAATGTAATTAAATTTATTTCAAATTTGAAAATTTTAAAATAAAATAATTTAAAAATAAATATTTTCCTTACTTGAATGTTTTATTCAAAAATCACTAATTTTTAAAACTACACTCCTACTAAAAAGAAACATAATAATTATATATGTATATTTATTTATTTATTTAAATAATCATTATTAAATTTATATTAAAACGTAATTTTGATATACATACTCTTTTAAAAATATTTACATCACAACCCTTAAAAAACAAATTAGGCTAAAGAGTTTTTTATCTTGGACACACTAGTATGAAAAGTAGAAATAGAGACATTGTTCTTTTTCTAGTAAATGGTGGTAGTCGACTACCTGAGAATCCTTTTTCTAGGTACGCCTTCCGTTGAGTGTGGAAATTTTATAGATAACTAGTTATATTTTTCTTTTATTCTCCATTATTAGACCTTATCTCATACATTCTATATCTCACTCACATTTTCCCAAATATTAATTCGCATATGAAAAAAACCTGATAATATTCCTATAACCCTTCCTCTACTACCTCAATTGCCTCTCCACACAAAAATATATAAATTAACTAAAAAAAATAAATATATGAGGCAGAACCATATAAGTTATTGATACCATCATGGAAAATATAATTATAAAAGGGATTTTCTATTTCAATCTATTCACATGTTATGAATTAATTATGATGATGAATACTAGAATGAGAGAAAAACAATAATTGATTGTGAATATATAAAACCTATTTTTTCATGTTATCAATTACAAATCCAAAATGTAAAAAACTAATTAATTAATGAACAATATATTCAATAAAACATATCCCACATCCCTGATCTGGTCTCTGTATAAACTGGCACCCGACCCGGTACCTAGAAAGTCCTAAATGGCATTCCCAATCCTGAAAGAATGGAAAATTTTACCAATAATCGTGAATATTTATTTGAGATATATTTACTTGATTTAATAATAATTAAATTAATAAAAATTATAAATAAACTAAATCTAAAAATTTAGTCCAGACAAACCATTAATATGATTCGGAATTGAAGTTCATAGTTTTAGAAAATTATGATGAGGGATACAACTCAAATGTAACGACAACTACAAATGTAGAACGAAAACATGACAAGGTTCCATGATACCTATGACTTTTCCACTACACCACATCCAGTGTGGAAGTGAACAACATGAACCACAATATCCAGGGACCTTTGCCTTACCGAGATCCTTCATCACAATGTCTACTTACACTCAATGGTCTATGTAGGGTCTGAAACTAATCCTAATAGGATTCCCCCCAAAAATGCTCCATGTGATACACATTTCAAGGAACATAAATCTTCAATGTCATATAAACAAGAATTCAAGTTACAATTACAATGATATGAAACATTAAATGAATAAAGTTTTCATGAAGGCTAATTTAAAGAATGAAACCTTTTAAAAAACACACATCATAATATTTTATCCAAAAAAACACACAATATGTAATTGTTAAGTACTAAATATCTAAAGAGCACAAGACATGGGAACAGCCCTAGGCACTAGCTAGTTGTGGGGCACTAGGTGAATCACATATCCGGGGAAATGCATCCATAATTAATATATTTATCATGCATGAGATACTAGTATGTGAAACCAAAATGGATTAGTAGGCTCCAATATCATCATCATTTAGTTAGAGTTTTTATTGTACATATTTATATGTGAATCATGGGTGATCATTCTCGGGATCAATTGCATACTAGTCCATGTTTACACACCGTGATACCCACGTTTCCCTCTTTATACTCAAAAAAGATACAAAAGTCAAATAATATAAATTTAACATAAAACACCATTCATAAAACCTACACACACTAAACTATCCCCAAACATCCTTTTCACCAATTGTTTAACTCAATAAACCATTGAAAATTTTCTAGAAACAACTTGAAGTAGTAAAACATGTTTTTTCACAAAAAAATCAATTAAAATCACATTTCAAGGTCAAATGAAATATAATTCCATACAAAAATATATTTTTCTTACAAAAACCTTTTATAATATATTTTCATTGATAACTAAATAACCCCAAATGATATAACATTGAATATACATGAGAAACACCAATTTTCATGTGAAATTTCAACGTTAAAATTAAATTCGCAATAAACAATAACAAAATTGTATTTATCACCACCCAAAATGTATATAAAACATGATGAATATGTTAAAAAAATAATCATAAATTCATTTATTGATTTATTAACATGTAATAACCTAACTTATGTGTCAAAAAAACTAAATCAAATGGTGAAACTTCAACTACACCACTAATGCACAATAATGGAGTGAAACAAAACCTAAATATGAAAAATAAACCAAGAATTCCAAAATCAGGCCCAATGTACGAATCCATAGCAATTGGAAATTTGTAACCTCAAGAAATGTGGAAGAAAACCTAATTAAATAGAATAAATAAAACAGATACTTACCTACATGAATGAATCTTGATGTTCCACCACCAAAAAACACCTTCAAAATTGAGTTCCAATGGGAATTGAGGGTGACTCAAATCCTTCCATGTATGTAAGGATATAATGGGGGATGTGATGTGTAAACTAGGGTTATGACATGATGGTATAATCTAAAATAAAATATTTTTAAAGAGTTGGATATATGTGTATGGTTTTCCTGCACGAATTAGTAAATCGTTCACAAATTCTGTTTACCCAATTCAGTCCACACAAAACATGTCAAATTACTCCAAATTCAAGAAGGGCCTTTGGAAAACATAGGGGGACATAAGCTAATAATATAAGATAAAAATGATACATGAAAATAAATATATTTATGTCAAAATTATCCCCACCATGAAAACATTCCACCCCAAACACTCAACTGGAAACATGATAGAAAAAATGGGTACTCTTTCTCCACCAATGACATCCACAACCATGTATCGTAAAAATCATTACCATACATCCAATAGAATCATTAAATTGTAATAAACTTACCTTGAGGAACCTTTTCTTGAGAATACAACATTTTCAATGTCCTCTAAAACACTCATAATATAGGCTTTATCTTTAACTCCTCTAAATTCATCAAAAGATATATATTTAGATTATAATTTTTAAACTACGATAATAGAAAATAGTCAGAAATATATGCCAATTTAGAGGTAAAATCCCACATGTATGTCCTAATAACATTGTTCTGTGTGATCTCAATTGGTTTAACATACATCAGTGTTATCATTCCTTGTTTTTCCAAACATCTATGACCAAAGCAAGGGGACACTATCAAGATTATGTGATCTCCCACAAAAACAAACTCATGATTAAGATTACTCTGGTTGGAATTGCATTTTATGACTCTATGATATGAACAATCACTTCATAATGAACTTTACCTTTTCAGATTTATCTTCTATAGGGATTGGCCCCAACTATGTCGTCTCACCTACCTCGTCACAAAATAGGGGGACCACCATCGATGGCCATAGAGAATCTCAAAAGGAGCCATTCAAATTAAAGATTGGTAACTATTATTATAATGAAATTAAAATAATTCAAAATTATTATCCCATGAACTGCTGATGTCCAAGAAACATGCACACTTCTTGACATCCATAATATTTTTTGAATGCTTTTTATGATCATCCTCTTTAGTATTATATATCATGCTCAACATAATTTGAATATTGAATTCCTTCTGAATGACTTCCCAAAACTAAGAGGTGATGAGGGGGTTTATATATAACATAATTGTTGATGTAACACCATAAAACCTTAGCACATCCCCAATATACAAACAGAACAACTCATTCATTTCAGTTTTATATCTAATCATAGTGATGTTGGATGATTTGGTTAGATGATCAATTACAACCAAAATAGAAATATTTCACTGAGGTGTATGATTTAATCTAACTATAAAGCCCATGGTGTCCTCATCCCAAATCTAGATAGGAATGGGTAACAACTGAAGGAAACCATAGGGCCTCTAATGCTATGCATTAACCTGCAAACTTGTATAACACCTCGATAATGAAATAAGCGATATCTCTCCTCATATCTGGCCACCTAAAATATCATTAAACATCATAATACAATTTGGTGGATCTAGGTTTAACTACCCATTTACATTGGAGGCTACCCTACATCACCACCTCCATCAAGGGTAACGACACCCATTAATGATCCTTGTGGAACAAGACGTCCTTAGAAGATAAGGAAAAATATGAAGAAGTATCCCCTCCATGAAATATGAATTAACTACTGAAATATCACATCACTGGGTTTCTTCCTTTGAATCAATTCTAAATGAGAGGGTTCAATTGAATACTCACCAATAACACTCCTCCACTATGAAACATGATATCCACATGTATTTGAGAAAGGAGTCCCATAAGAGTCCACTAATCAATGGAATTTACCAAATAATTGAAAGGTACTTTTGATCTCTATGAATCATCGCCCACATTACCATTTTTTGGGGTATAGTCAATGTCAAAAACAATCCCCTCCATGTACTCTATCTAATGGTTATTCTTTAGGTTATTATCATTCTATCAGAAAGTTTAGGATATTATCTTATGATGATTGTAGACAATGAACATCTCCCCAAATAGGTATTGATGAAAATTCATCAAATCATGCTTCATTTCATCTATTCGGAGTTGGAAATATCCATGCACCACTACATGATCACCTAGAATAAGAAGACACATGAGAACCATACCTGAAGCATCATAATACTCCACATATCACATTATAGATTTCGGAATGACCATGACATGGGATGTAGTGAACTACAACATCAAATCCTCAAAGAATTCATAAAATTTTGTGGCCCATTAAAACATCACCCCTTTTAGGGGGACTGTGGTCATGGGAAAAGAAAGACAATGTAAATAATGAACAATATTCTTATAGTAACATTCCAGGATGAGGAAACTCATGTTCTCAAAAACATTACACTGCATCTTCCATTTATTAACTATACTGATCTTATTTGAGTCCACCAAAACTCCAAGGTCAATGAATGGACGGCCATAAAACACCACATCCTTGATCAGATGGCTTCCCAGGACAACATTTCATAATGGTGATGATTCTAAATAGTTCGTAAAACAATCGACAAATGATGACCAAAATCATCAATGGATAGATCATATATTAGGATATAATTTACGAATAACATGATGAGGTAGTCGAGATTCTAGGGGAACAACATATTCATGAGTGTTATATAGACATCGGAAGAATTTTTCAATCTGAAGGGCATGTCCATGTACCCAAAGTGCTCGTACCTACTTCATAAAGTTGTCTTCTAGATATTTGTCTCTCTCACCCTAACCTGGTGGTAACCAAAAATATAATATCTTAGAAAATAACATTTTCCCCTTCAATGAATCAAACAATACATTTATTTAGGGAAAATGATATATGTTTATTTTTTTACCTTATTCATCATTGGGTCATCAATGATCCTCCGGAGGTATCTGTCACCCTTCATTGAAAAAATGATGGATATTCCCCACGATAGATGCTCTGGGGAATGGATCCATTGGATTCCAACTCATATATCTATTTCAATAATTCCATTAACATTGTGTGGGATATAATATATGGGTGATGATATATTGGCTGTATTTAGGGGACCATATCAACTGATAACTCCACATCCTGCTCTAGGGGAAAGCCTGAAAAATTATATGGAAACACCACTGCTAACTCATCCACTACAAGAGGAAATCCACCCTCAAAATCACACACATCTTCCTATAGCATGATATAAAACAACTGGAATAAAATATTTACCAACTCTAGGGGTGGATGTCCCACATGACCTGACTAAGGATCCAATTCCCCATGAAAAACTTGTTAACCCTCATCAGCATCAAGGAAACTTTTCCACCACCTGTAAAAAAAATATGGGATTGAAAATTCCGTAACCAATCCTTGATAAGGATAAAATTGAAAAGTTAAACATCCAAATATTGGAGGTTCCACTCCATTTCAACCTCTGAAATGGTTGGCACACATGACGGGCACATGAGACCTTTCTTCATATTCTTACCCAATGACATTCCCAACTCCATAAAAAAAAAGAAATATGTTGGAAAATTCCCAAGGTTCAAAATACAGGAGGATACAAATGATAAAGATGAAATGTTATAAAAAATAATTAAATAAATAGATTATGTAATCAAAACAGAACCTATATCTATAAAAGGCCATTAATCCAACCCCGATGGTGCATTATCCACTACATGAAGTTGCCTATCCTCTACCTAGGAATGGCCACATGACTATGGAAGATCCCTGAAATGGATCTACCTAGAGGATGACCCAGACCAACTACAATAATGACAATACTGAGATCCCCCCATCATCGATAGATTTGACAAAACTGGAACTTCAATAGAATACACAGATCCTACCCCACTCTTGAGTGGATGTTCCACCTTCTAAACGAATTAATGTTTTACCATATATCTACAATGTTGACAAGGATTTATAGGAGTTGTACATGCATTTAAGGAGTTCCCTATCCTCCCACAATGGTGTCAGATGGAAGAATATGCATCAGAAGCCACAGATGTGACCTTCCTAGAATAATAGCCATAACAACAACCTCCAACTTTATCATAATACACTCTCTTCATTTTCATCTAAAATAAACTACCACTACCCATTACAGAAACCATCCTAGAGAACCTAGAGAGTCCCTTATGATCAATCTCCACCATACAATCTTGATCAACCACCTCAGCAGTGGTCTTCATATTGAATAGAAATTATCGAGAAATATATCCAGCTGTAATCCCCTCTCGATATAATGTGCCTTCATTTTCTAATTAAAGACCATTTCAATTGCATATCCGAACAACACTATGAAGTGGTTGGCATAATCCATCACTGAATGATTCCCCTATATGAGTTCTAAAAACTCACAGTATTCGGAATAATCCAATGATTTTGGACAATGTTGGTCACTGAATGTCCCCATTATGTCCTTCCACATAATCTTCTCATGATTCAAAACCTGAAGTGATGATTCTCACAACACATTTTTGGGAAAATTTAATGTTAATGAGGAACATTTCACCCTGACCCCCTCATGTGTGTCACAGAAGTGAAATGAGGAATAGGAAGTGAAGGTAATTAATAATAATATATTTTTTAAGAATCAAACATAAAAAATGAATGTGCATACACTATCATATCTTCAATGTTATGAGTATTTTGAATATGTTCATTGGTCGAAACCCTAATTTTAACTCAAATAAGTTCTATGAACATTCTATGTTTTGTAATCCTTGTTAGTAAAACATAGATATAGAATTTTATTTATCTATAGGATTCAAAACCCCTCCTCTTCACTCAATCTAATCCCAAATCCCCTCCTCATGTGTTGATTCACCTTAAACCTCTTTTACCATGTTCATTTAATCATAATAACACTCTCTATCCCCCATTTGTATTCCAACCCACTTTCCTACACCCCAAAAAAATTGAAACCTGATCCCACTTTCTACACAGTAATGCCATTGATTTCTATTGTTCTAATTAATAATATTCAAATATTAATAAATATTGTAACTAAATGTATTAAATTTAATATGAATTTAACAATTTCATAATTTCCATAATCTAAAATTACATATATATTATAATAATTCATATAATATAATAAATTTTTTATTTATAATTGGATTTATTTCCATTAATTCATAATTTTATATATAAAATTTCAATTTTCAAATTTTCAAATTAATATATATAAATTTTAGTATTTATACTTATAAATTACATTTTATGCATTAAAATATAATTACTATAATTTATTTAAAAATATTTATATAAAAAGTATTTTTTATGATAAATAATTGAATAAAAGTAATTTTAAATATTATAAAGTTATATGTTTTCATATAATCAAATGAAAATAATGGTAGTTTCAAAAATGTTTTTTGTAATTACAAATATTGATTCTTATTAGTTCTATATAGAATTTTTAGTTTAAAAAAATTAAACACTAAAAATCATATTTTTTAAATTTTAATTTATATGCGTCATTATAATTTCATTATTTATTCTGTTTAATAATTTTATACTATATAATATTATGTTTTATCAACATTTTTATTGATAATATTTAACTAATATTTAAATCAGGTCCAAGTTTTATAATTAAAAAAAATAATATTGACATTAAAATTAATATCAAACAACATGGGTCCTTATGAAGAAATTAAATGGTTATATTGTGAAGAAGACATTATCATTTTTGGACCAAAAATATATGTGTTGGAAAAAACAATCCATGGATACTGAATGTTCTAATGTGGATTCATTATGATGAACCCTTGAAAAGTCCATCAGCACCATGACCAGTGCAAAGCCAATGCCTTCTATGTTCCTACCATATAGAAATGTGACAATCAACTCTATATCTAAATCAAACATTACAGATGTATTTTAGTCCCGGAGGGATGGAAGGTCACCTCTGCGAGTCCCTCAAAACTCACAGAAGCCTTTCTGGCTTCCACAGAGGATATAAATGAAGCATCTGTGCCACGAAGAGGATGTAGGTCAACATCACAACTCCAGGAAATGTGAAAAAAAACATCCTCATGTGGTGAAGTGCATGTTTTTTCAATTCCCCTCAGATAATCGTATTGTCCTTCTTCTCCTTAAAATACCTTTCTCCTCCAACACGAAACGTCGAGGACCCTGACCATTCACTATCTAAATTCCCAAATAATGTATAACCCTTTACTCTACAAACCAAATAAGAAAATGAATAAATTGAGATATTTTAGAATGGATAAAACCCTTTATCATTGCTCAGATATATCCCCTCATTGAAGATGGATTTCCAACATAGAGCCCATGGTCCATCACAAAGGAAGGGTACCCCTTCTGGTACTCGAAACATTGAAAAGAACCCAAGATTTGCAAATCACCCTCAATGCACTAGTAAAACCTATCTATATGCTAGGTCACTATGATTTGTGATGCTCTCTCATTTGATAAGCCTTATCCATTGAGATCCAAGTGCTCTTTGAAGCCATATCCTCTGGGAGCCCCATGCTAGGCGATAACCATTCTTTTAAGATGTATCTTCTCTAGAAATCTCATTCCACTGTATGACATGTTCTTTGTGAGTCCCTATCTTTTGTGAACACTTTCCTATATGAGTCTCTATGCACTGTAAAGCCTTGTCCTCTTTGAATCCTTATCCTCTAAGTGCCATGTACTCTACGATGCCCCTATCCTTTGTGATCCACTGAGATATGTGAATACCTTTTCATTTAGGCCTCTTGATTCATGAACTTATTTTTCATGCATCCCTATAGTGTTGTACGGAGTTATTTCAAAGTCATTTGGGTATAACTTCATGTTGAGTTTCTCTAACATGGGCTTCCTTTCATATGAATGATAACAGATATTTCACTTTACAGTAACCACACTAACATGTACCCCCAATGTATCACTCCCAAACCAAAACACTACGACATTTTTGCTGCCTTCACTTCACCAATGGTTATGGTTAGAGAGTTTTTTATGTCCTAGGGGTGAGGAGGGAATCCTCACCGTGTGAGATGCAATATGATAACTACCAATAACCCACTTCCACAACACATGATGATAAAATTTAATAATCGCATAACTAAAAACAATTGAGTGAATTGTGGAGGGGATGGGCACTAGCACCCTCTTAATCCACTCTCCATCCACGAATTATCTCCATGCGCACCTCGGGCAGTTTCTATGTAAGCCCCAACCGAACATGTCAAGGTGATCCATTTACAGTGTCCCTATCCTCATCATCAACTTGGACCTCTACTCAGGCTTCCCTATTATAGTATGTCTGAATCTTCTAGGTATGGGTTGCTAACCATGTGTGTCACACCCCGACACGCACGTTTATTTTATTTTATGATTTCTTTGACTTTGAATTTTTTTGTTGGGGTTCGTGTCCAGTCTCGGATTAGATTTTTGAGTTTTTGTTAAAAAGTTCACTTTTTAACGCGGCGTCGTTGGGCGCGTGAGAGAAGCCTGTTCTGGAAACCCCGTGCGTCCCTGCCCGGTGTTTTTTTCGCATCCCGTTGTCTTTGGAAAATTTCAAATAGAGTCTTTATATTTAACGCGCACATCTATTGTTATCAGTTCATAGTTGTTTTTATTATTTAAGACGAAATGAGTATTTTTATCTTTTGTATTTTTATCATCATGATTATTATTATAATAATTATTATTATTACTACTATTATAATTGATCTTAATGAAGATATTATTAATTATTATGGTTATTTATTTATTTATTTTCTCTTTTCGAGAGTTGGGTTGAGTTTTAGACTAGTGCGCATGCACTACATGTTTGGCAAAGACTGTGCGGACAGCCTGGACACCGGTCTGACAACTTCTGGATCAGACAAAAGCTCACGCTTAGTTCGCGCACAGTCGCTAGAGGCATGTGCGGACCGCGCAGTTGCGCTATTCAATAAAATAATTATTATGAAATGAAATTATTGTTATTAGAGCTTAAAGTTATTATTATTTTTATTATTATCATTATTTTATTATTATCATTATTTTTGTTTCATTTATTTACTTCTTTTTCTTACCTCTTTTCTTTTATTTATTTTTCTTTCCTTCTCTCTAACCCTAGATCCCCATCTCGTTTCTTTTCTTCTCCCGTAGCCCCCATGAGCGCCGCCACCCACATTTTTTTTTCTTCCTTCTTCTCCCCCCTCCTGCATCGAACCCTAGCGCCGCTACCCCTCCTCACCTCCCGTTTTCCCTGCATGCGTTGCACCCTCCAGCTCTCGGCTTCCCCCTAGCGCGTCTCCTCCTTCAGCACACCGCACGGCGCCTTCCCCTATAGCACCGGCCTAGACCCAACCTCCCCCTTCAGTTGTGCTAGCGGAACCACAACGCCCCCTGCTCCATCAAGCAGCCACAGCACCCGGCGCTTCTCCCTCTGTCCGTCGCAACACCTTCCGTCCGTCCGAGTCCTCACCAGCGCCGTCCGATCTACCGCGCACCACTTCCGGTCTTGTCGACTCCCTCACCAGCGTTGTTGGGCCGCCGTCCCTTACTTCTCCACGCGGTGAACCCTGCAACTCGGCGCCCTCCCTCGTTGCAGCAACCCCTCGCCCACCTGCTCTCTCCCTCTCCCCTGTTTTCTTTTTTTTCTTTTCTTCCTTCTCCTCCCGCAACAGCAGCGGCCTCCCTCCCCTGGTCCAGCGGTCCAGCCAGCCCGCGCACCCCCTTTCTTCTTCTCTTCTTCTTCTTCATCTTCTTCTCTCCTTCTTCCTCTTCTTCTCCTCTTCTTCTTCTTTTTATTTCCCCTGTCCGCCGCACTGCACCCCCGCCGCTCGGCCTTCCTCTTCTTCCTCTTCTTCTCTTCTTCTCCTTCCTTTCTTCTTCTTCTTCTCTCCTTCTTCCTCATCTTCTTCTTCTCTTCTTCTCCTTCCCTTCTTCTTATTCTTCACCCCTTCTTCCTCTTCTTCTTCTTCTTCTTTTTCTTTCTCCTTCCTCCTGTCCGCCGCGCGCCTCCCCTCCCGGCCAGGTCTCTTTCTTTTTTCCTTTTATTTATTTATTTTGTTTTATCTTATTAATATTATGATTATTAATGTTAATATTATTATTATTATAATTATTATTGTTTTTAATACTATTATTATTATTATTATTATTATTAACATTATTATTATTATTAATAATATTAATATTATTTTCTTATTATTATTATTATTATCATTTTTCTTATTATTATTAGTATTAGTATTACTAATATTATTATTATTATTATTATTATTATTCTTATTATAATTCTTTTTTATTCTTATTAACATTATTATTATTATTATTGCTATTTTATTATTATTATTGTTATTATTATTATTACTATTAATCTTATTATTATTACTATTATTATTATTATTATTTGGCTATTATTATTATTATTACTATTGTTATTATTACTATTATTATTATTATTATTATTATTACTAATCTTATTATTATTATTAGTATTATTATTATTATTATCTTTATTTTTATTATTATGATCGTACTCTTGTTGATGGTGGGTTTTTATTTGTTGGCTTAGGACTTTTAGGACCCGCGCAGGGTGTTTCCGAGTGAGCGCCATCGTCGCGCCTTGTCTCCGAGGTTCTGTTGTTGTCGCGCTTCAGTTCCGAGGTGAGCGTTTCTTTCCGACGCTTGGTTTGGCATGCTCTGGTGAGTTTTTGGATGTGTCTGAGTCCTTGGTACTGACTATGCAGAGTGTTAGACCTTGTCACGTGGTTTCAGACACACGTCGTGTCATCGCGACTTGGATCCGAGGTTGTTGTGTCGATGCGCTTGGTTTTGAGGTAGGTCCCCTTTGCACTGCTTTTAAAATTTAAGTTATATTATTTCATGCTGTTTGCGCACCCTAATTGTTCAAAATCAACATTTTATTAATTGTAATAAATATGAGATAATATACGATAATTAAATTTTAATATAAGATGGTTAATTTTTAAATGGTTATTTAATGTCAAAAGGAGCCGTTTATTTTATACACGACACATGAAACATCCTTTTTACGAGCGGACACCCAATAATGAAAGAATGCCCGTTTGTCTTTTAAACATAATTCACGGAATTTACAACAGAGTTCTGGTTTAATGAGAAATGATTTCTTTTGAAGCATGAACAAATACATTGGTTCGTTTTAGAAATAGCCTGGTTGGCTCTTAAAGATTATTTGGAAAAAATGGTTTTGTTTGGTTTATAAAAATATGGTTAGCCTGTGACGTAGTGTTTTGGGGTTCTTTAACGGTTTTAAACTGGGTTTTGTCTCATAAAGAAGTTGTACCTGTCTTTGAGTAGTGTTTGTGAAATGTATTAAATGCCCGTTTGGCACTTTATGGAAAGCGATAAAAATGTTTTGATAAAAACTCTCTTAGGGCGACTCTCATGCCTTGGATGCAATGGATTGTTTGGGAGGCCGCGCTTAGAGGATCCCGGGTACTGAATAGTTAAAGGCAAGAGGTTGTCCCATGGAGTGGCTTGGGGAATGCCTGTTGTTCTTTATATATAGATATATATGATTGGATGCTCGGTTGGCATCGGTTGGCTCACCCCTTTTTCTTAAACACTTCAGACATGGGAATCTATCATATTGAGAGAATATTCTAAGAACGATTGCTGCACTGGTAGGTTATGGTACTGACCAGTGGCCCATAGTAGGTGGATATATTGGGTTTATTACTATGGGAATTGCCCTCGACCTGCCTGTGAGTGGATGGTCGAGCATTTTGTGCGTTTTGATTTCATCGTGACATGTCAATAAGGATGATTTCTCATGTATTGGTGTCTTCTGGTTTATTCTCGATCTCCTAGGTTCACCCATGTCTATTCAGCTTTTGTAGCTTGCAGTAATGATTATGATGCTCACATGTATACCTACATTGCCCTTGCTGTGTGTTTTACTTTGTGCATTCTGGTGTATTGTTTTCTTTGGAAAATGTTAAATTGCTTTTGATTAGGTTTCTAAAAATTGATTTCAAATAAAAGTATTTAATCCCCTTTGTACAAATTTGAAAAAACATAAACATCACTTTCCCCCTTTCCTGAAATGTCATTGACACTAATGAAATGAACCCAAATTTTGAAATGGCTAAGGGCAATGGTTCATACTTTGTTTTTAAGTAAAATTATTAGAAAAACATACTTTTATAAATTGTAGTTCAAACTTGAAATGATGTTCCTTTTATTTTAAAGGTAGTGCATTGGGAATAGATATCGGGCTAGCCTACTGAGTTTTAATACTCACGCCTATAGTTCTTTTCTGTTTTTAGTGTTTGTGCAGGCTATAGCTTGAGTGCACTCGACTAGGGCGACGCTTGATCGTTGAGTCGGGGAGCGACCTGCGAGGTCGCACGGAGTTTGTTCGGACGTCGTGTTTGGTTAGTTTGATTTCTGTTTGTTCTTGTTTAGTCACTTTATCTGGTTTATCTTTTCTGCGCTGCTCTGTATTATTTTCATTGTGTTATTTATTTATAATGGGCGAAATCCTTCCCATAGCCTCTGTTGATGCCCTGGCGCTTGTCGCCAGCCCGGGAGGATCGGGAACGCCTCTCGGGCCATGTCGCGGACCGGCTCGGGTGACCGGTTCAGGGTTGACCCGGGTTGGTTCGTGACACAATGGTATCAGAGAAGGTTTGCTCTTAGCAGACCTCACTTTTCAGAGCGCCCTTTGTTACTTGGGATGTCAAGGTAGATGGAGTAGGATTGTCGGGACTTGAGGGGTAGGTGCGAGAAGAGCGTCGCGAACTCTTGCCCGTACCGATCCTCAGGTTTCCATTGGAAGTCCAGTTTAATTTGTTTGTTTGGGTTTTTATGGTAATTTTTTGCGATTGGGATACGACAAAGGGAGTTGGGCCACTAGTCCTCCTAACCCGCACGGCCTGGCAAGCCATGCAGAGCTAGGGGCATGGCTTAAGAAGGCTCTCTGTGTTAGTGACGTGTTTGGCATATGGTCGCCAACCATATGGTCAAGACACCCACTGACACTAGTCCCCTGTTTGAGTTGTTTTGGGGTCCCCCTTTATTTTTGAAAGTGGTTTGAATTAGAAAAGTTGGTTTTGAAAAATAATGGTTGTTTGAAATGACATGTTAAATTTGTATATTGTTTTAAAAGAATTGGTATGAATAAATTGTTTTTGGAAAATGAAGTTGCTTTGTTTTGGCCTTGGTGTTCCGATGAGTACTCACATGCATTTTGTTGTGTTGGAAATGTGGATGGATGTCTGGTATGGTGGATGGATGCCCTGGGTGGCACAGATACATGCATGTGAGTGAGACTCTAAGGGATACCAATGGCGAGGGTTTAACTTACCAAGATTGTTTTAAATTAAAGATGTTTTCAAAGAGAAAAGTTTTGATGTTATGATAACTGGTTTCCTCGGATTTCAAGCTTGTCACCTATACAGTGTTTGATTTTGAGATTTTTATTCATTCGTTGAGTTGGCCTTGATTGGGTTTTTGACCTTTCCTTGTCCAGCGGTTATCCCTTTGAAGCTTCGATGCGTGATCGTAGTGCGGTTGATCAACCTAAGGATTTTATGATTGAGTTTCGGAAGTTGGATCCACCTCTCTTTTATGGTCAAGTAGAAACTTCTGTGGTAGAGGAGTGGATGCGGAAGATTGAAAGGGACTTTAGCCTCATTGAGTTGCCCGATTCGTTGAAGGTCAAGTTTGCGACCTTCATGCTTGAAGGTTCACCGTGGATGTGGTGGAAGTCAGTGTCTCGGAACAAGCCTCGTCAAGAGATTAATTGGGAGTTCTTCAAGTCTTTGTACATTCGTCAGTATCTCTCTAAGGAAGAAAGGGTGAGAAAGGGGATGGAGATGTGTTGTCTGCAGCAGGGCGACAGATCCGTGTTAGCATATTTCCATCGCTTTGTGGAGCTAGTACCTTATGATTCAGAGTATGCCACAAATGACCCCGTGAAGGCTCGACGCTTCGAGGCGGGTCTCCGCCCTGATCTACAGGCGAAAGTTTCAGAGTCCAACCTGACTTCTTTTGTCGATGTGGCGAGACAAGATTTTCGTATCGAAGCCGCGATGGGAAGAGTGCTCAAAGTAGTCCTCCCTCCTTCGATCCCTAAGAGCAGTGGTGAAGATTCTGGAAAGGAGATGTGTATGCAAATGGAAGTGGATGGATCAGGTCGTGGAATCAAGAGACCTCGGGATCTTTCATCAAACTCTTCGGAGCGAGAGATTATTGTGTGTTATCAGTGTGGCAAGCGGGGTCACAAGAAGTCATCGTGCCCAAGCGCTCCGAAGCCCTGCCAGGCATGTGGACGTCTGGGTCACTTGCGACGATTTTTTCGGGGCGTTGCAAGAAAGCGTCGCAGAGGGTGTTCTCAGAAGTAATGTGCTATTGGGTCTTTGTTCAGATTTCTTGGTGTAAGTTTCCTTTCAGTTTAAGGGATCTTTTATCGTTGTAGTTATACTGGTGGTGTTTTGGGTTTGAAATGTATGGGAACTTCATGGGTCTTTTGACGAACCTCGTCTTTTAATGCTGGTGTGTTTTAAATTTTAAAATATTGTCCTTTCTTTTGTCAAATCAAAAGATGTATGTTTCTTGTTGGGATTATCAGAACCTGACTGCGAGGCAGAAGATGCTTCATCCATCAGAGCTCCATCCAAAAGGTCTCAGAGTGAAGCCAGCGCGTAGTCAGGAACCCCCCGGGGAAAATTTTAAAGAGTCCGGTTAAAGCCGTGCTTCTATCGTCGTGGTGAGTTAGTTTTAGTGTTGTTTCTATGGTTTCTCTGTCGTTGTAGTTCTCTCTTGTCGCAAAGTGCGCAATGGACTTATCCCTCGTGTAACGTCGGGAATTGTGCCTTTTGGATGTAAGTTGCTGATCAGTGACCTTGCGTGGGCCACTGATGTAAATCAGTTGCGGCCCTGGTTTGTGTCCATCCTGAAGTGATGGGTCGTGAGTAGTCGTACGTCGTAGTTTTAGTGATTTGATCCTTAGGCCCACCCTCCCCGCCCATGGGGTTAGGGTTTTAGTGCGCAATGTATCCATTTAAGCTTCGATCCCTTTCGGACGAGAGTAAGCAGTTTAAATGTTTTTGCTGTGCTTTCATAGCTTGAGTAAGGCCCGGTTCTGGCCTAAGTTGGATTTCTGGTTGGTCGCTAAGAGGTCAGTCCTTTTATGGTGGGGAGAACCACCATGAGTCTCTTTGGGGTTTTCTCTTAAATCGTTATTGAATTCTAGTTGAGTTCTTATGGTGGGGAGCCCGTTCAGGCCTTCCCTTTGTTGGTGATTTACTTTGGGCAATGAGGTTCAGTCCTGCTGGTAGTCGTTGTGACATCCTTGGTTAAGAGGTTGGATCGTGTTCTGTGAAATCCTTAGGTGTTGATCGATCGACTGGTTGGTGTGGTGGCTTTCCGGGGGCGGAAAGCATTATGGTGGGGAGAATTGTCACACCCCGACACGCATGTTTATTTTATTTTATGATTTCTTTGACTTTGAATTTTTTTGCTGGGGTTCGTGTCCAGTCTCAGATTAGATTTTTGAGTTTTTGTTAAAAAGTGCACTTTTTAACGCGACGTCGTTGGGCGTGTGAGCGGAGCCTATTCTGGAAACCCCGTGCGTCCCTGCCCGGTGTTTTTTCGCATCCCGTTGTCTTTGGAAAATTTTAAATAGAGTATTTATATTTAACGCGCACATCTATTGTTATCAGTTCATAGTTGTTTTTATTATTTAAGACGAAATGAGTATTTTTATCATTTGTATTTTTATCATCATGATTATTATTATTATAATAATAATAATAATTATTATTATTATTATAATTGATCTTAATAAAGATGTTATTAATTATTATGGTTATTTATTTATTTATTTTGTCTTTTCGAGAGTTGGGTTGAGTTTTAGACTAGTGCGCATGCACTACATGTTTGGCAGAGACTGTGCGGACAGCCTGGACACCGGTCTGACAACTTCTGGATCAGACAAAAGCTCACGCTTAGTTCGCGCACAGTCGCTAGAGGCATGTGCGGACCGCGCAGTTGCGCTATTCAATAAAATAATTATTATGAAATGAAATTATTGTTATTAGAGCTTAAAGTTATTATTATTTTTATTATTATCATTCTTTTATTATTATCACTATTTTTGTTTCATTTATTTACTTCTTTTTCTTACCTCTTTTCTTTTATTTATTTTTCTTTCCTTCTCTCTAACCCTAGATCCCCATTCTCGTTTCTTTTCTTCTCCCGTAGCCCCCATGAGCACCGCCACCCACATTTTTTTTTCTTCCTTCTTCTCCCCCTCCTGCGTCGAACCCTAGCGCCGCTACCCCTCCTCACCTCCCATTTTCCCTGCATGCGTTGCACCCTCCAGCTCCCGGCTTCCCCCTAGCGTGTCTCCTCCTTCAGCACACCGCACAACGCCTTCACCTGTAGCACCGTCCTGGACCCAACCTCCCTCTTCGGTTGTGCTAGCCGAACCACAACGCCCCCTGCTCCATCAAGCAGCTGCAGCACCCGGCGCTTCTCCCTCTGTCCGTCGCAACACCTTCCGTCCGGCCGAGTCCTCACTAGCGCCGTCCGATCTACCGCGCACCACTTCCGGTCTGGTCGACTCCCTCACCAGCGTCGTTGGGCCGCCGACCCTTCCTTCTCCACGCGGTGAACCCTACTACTCGGCGCCCTCCCTCGTTGCAGCAACCCCTCGCCCACCTGCTCTCTCCCTCTCCCCTGTTTTCTTTTTTTTCTTTTTCTTCCTTCTCCTCCCGCAACAGCAGCGGCCTCCCTCCCCTGGTCCAGCGGTCCAGCCAGCCCACGCCCCCCCTTTCTTCTTCTCTCCTTCTTCTTCTTCTTCTTCTCTCCTTCTTCCTCTTCTTCTCTTCTTCTTCTTCTCTTTCTTTCCCCTGTCCGCCGCATTGCACCCCCGCCGCTCGGCCTTCCTCTTCTTCCTCCTCTTCTTCTCTTCTTCTCCTTCCTTTCTTCTTCTTCTTCTCTCCTTCTTCCTCCTCTTCTTCTTCACTTCTTCTCCTTCCCTTCTTCTTCTTCTTCTTCTCTCCTTCTTCCTCTTCTTCTTCTTCTTCTTTTTCTTTCTCCTTCCTCCTGTCCGTCGCGCGCCTCCCCTCCCGGCCAGGTCTCTTTCTTTTTTCCTTTTATTTATTTATTTTGTTTTATCTTATTAATATTATGATTATTAATGTTAATATTATTATTATTATAATTATTATTGTTTTTCATACTATTATTATTATTATTATTAATATCATTATTATTATTATTAATAATATTAATATTATTTTGTTATTATTATTATTATTATCATTTTTCTTATTATTATTAGTATTAGTATTACTAATATTATTATTATTATTATTATTATTATTCTTATTATAATTCTTTTTATTCTTATTAACATTATTATTATTATTATTGCTATTTTATATTTATTATTGTTATTATTATTATTACTATTAATCTTATTATTATTACTATTATTATTATTATTATTTTGCTATTATTATTATTATTACTATTGTTATTATTACTATTTTTATTATTATTATTATTATTATTACTAATCTTATTATTATTATTAGTATTAGTATTATTATTATCTTTATTTTTATTATTATCATCGTACTCTTGTTGATGGTGGGTTTTTATTTGTTGGCTTAGGACTTTTAGGACCCGTGCAGGGTGTTTCCGAGTGAGCGCCATCGCCGCTCCTTGTCTCTGAGGTTCTGTTGTTGTCGTGCTTCAGTTCCGAGGTGATCGTTTCTTTCCGACGCATGGTTTGGCATGCTCTGGTGAGTTTTTGGATGTGTCTGAGTCCTTGGTACTGACTATTCAGAGTGTTAGACCTTGTCACGTGGTTTCGGACACACGTCGTGTCATCGCGACTTGGATCCGAGGTTGTTGTGTCGACGCGCTTGGTTTTGAGGTAGGTCCCCTTTGCACTGCTTTTAAAATTTAAGTTATATTATTTCATGCTGTTTGCGCACCCTAATTGTTCAAAATCAACATTTTATTAATTTTAATAAATATGAGATAATATACGATAATTAAATTTTAATATAAGATGGTTAATTTTTAAATGGTTATTTAATGTCAAAAGGAGCCGTTTATTTTATACACGACACATGAAACATCCTTTTTACGAGCGGACTCCCAATAATGAAAGAACGCCCGTTTGGATTTTAAACATAATTCACGGAATGTAAAACAGAGTTCTGGTTTAATGAGAAATGATTTCTTTTGATGCATCAAAAAATACTTTGGTTCGTTTGAGAAATTGCCTGGTTGGCTCTTAAAGATTATTTGGAAAAAAATGGTTTGGTTTGGTTTATAAAATTATGGTTAGCCTGTGACGTAGTGTTTTGGGGTTATTTAACGGTTTTAAACTGGGTTTTGTCTCATAAAGAAGTTGTACCTGTCTTTGAGTAGTGTTTGTGAAATGTATTAAATGCCCGTTTGGCACTTTATGGAATGCGATAAAAATGTTTTGATAAAAACCCTCTTAGGGCGACTCTCATGCCTTGGTTGCAATGGATTGATTGGGAGGCCGCTCTTAGAGGCTCCCGGGTACTTGAGTAGTTAAAGGCAAGAGGTTTTCCCATGGAGTGGCTCGGGGAATGCCCGTTGTTCTTTATATATAGATATATCTGATTGGATGCTCGGTTGGCATCGGTTGGCTCACCCCTTTTTCTTAAACACTTGAGACATGGGAATCTGGCATATTGAGAGAATATTCTAAGAACGATTGCTGCACTGGTAGGTTATGGTACTGACCTGTGGCCCATAGTAGGTGGATATATTGGGTTTATTACTATGGGATTTTCCCTCGACCTGCCTGTGAGTGGATGGTCGAGCGTTTTGTGCATTTTGATTTCATCGTGACATGTCAATAAGGATGATTTCTCATGTATTGGTGTCTTCTGGTTTATTCTCGATCTCCTAGGTTCACCCATGTCTATTCAGCTTTTGTAGCTTGCAGTAATGATTATGATGCTCACATGTATTCCTACATTGCCCTTGCTATGTGTTTTACTTTGTGCATTCTGGTGTATTGTTTTCTTTGGAAAATGGTAAATTTCTTTTGATTAGGTTTCTAAAAATTGTTTTCAAATAAAAGTATTTAATCCCCTTTGTACAAATTTGAAAAAAACTTAAACATCACTTTCCCCCTTTCCTGAAATGTCATTGACACTAATGAAATGAACCCAAATTTTGAAATGGCTAAGGGCAATGGTTCGTACTTTGTTTTTAAGTAAAATGATTAGAAAAACATACTTTTATAAATTGTTGTTCAAACTTGAAATGATGTTCCTTTTATTTTAAAGGTAGTTCATTGGGAATAGATATCGGGCTAGCCTACTGAGTTTTAATACTCACGCCTATAGTTCATTTCTGTTTTTAGTGTTTGTGCAGGCTATAGCTTGAGTGCGCTCGCCTAGGGTGACGCTTGATCGTTGAGTCGGAGAGCAACCTGCGAGGTCGCACGGAGTTTGTTCGGACGTCGTGTTTGGTTAGTTTGATTTCTGTTTGTTCTTGTTTAGTCACTTTATCTGGTTTATCGTTTCTACGCTGCTCTGTATTATTTTCGTTGTCTTATTTATTTATAATGGGCGAAATCGTTCCCATAGCCTCTGTTGATGCCCTGGCGCTTTTCGCCATCCCGGGAGGATCGGGAACGCCTCTCGGGCCATGTCGCGGACCGGCTCGGGTGACCGGTTCAGGGTTGACCCGGGTTGGTTCGTGACAATGTGTAATCCCCACTCCATTCTTCACAGATTCTCCTTTCATGATGCGATTGTTAGGGTTTTCATTCCTAGGGGTTCTAATATCATGCATGAGTCTCATAGGATTAGAGTAAGCAACGACCATGATATCATCCAAGGGTCACCTTAGTGTGTAATCCTCAAGCCAATTTTCCAGACTACATAGACTTTAATAAATTCACTTCCAAAGAAATGTACATATGAAGCCTTATCGTGGTTCAAGCCCATCACCCATTTTTCCTGACCAATTCACATCAGTTGTCCCTTTTCTTGCATGATGTCAATGTATATCCCCAGTCTATCATGTATGATGATACACAATATTCTGTCCAACAACGTGGTGTTTATTGTTGTCTCCTATATATGGTACGTAGTAAGTCTCCCAGTGGCTGAACCCCAAACTTTGGTAAACATTTGTCTCCCCTTTATTGGGACCAACATCCATGTTTCACCCCTTAATTATGACAGACTATTTCCTGGGTATCTAAGCATGCATAATTCAAACAATAAATACATTCTCATTTATCCAAAAGTGTCCCACATGCAATGGGATACTATCCATACTTAATCCCCAACATGTCTTCAGGTTTCTATCCTTTCGGTACACAATGATTTCATTCCACATCAGAACAATTCATATTTTGACATTTTCCCTTTTTGAGAATGGTATGTAGGTAGCCTCCCGGAGGTTCATTCCCACCACACATGCCCATCTTGGTTCCTCCCAAGTCCCTCTGTGTTTAGGGAAGGGCATGACCATTCCTGAGGGTCTACTTCCATTGGGTCACATCCATGCATCTATTCTTACATGATGCCTCCTCAGGGGACTTGTCACCACATCCATAACAACATAGAATTTGTTTCACTACCATGGGGATAGTGGGAAACCTCTTTGAGGTTAAAGAACTATATTGTCACCTTAACACCACTTTTTGGGTCCATCTCTATTCATTCCATACTTCAGAACTTCTTCCATATCCATACTGAGATTACCTGGGCCGCTTCATCCTAGTGAAATTATTCCTTCATTTTGTGTAGTTAAACATGTGGCATCCCCATTCATATCATTTTTATTTGTCCAGGACACTAACCATGAGTAAGCCCATGAATGTATTTGGGGGTTTTTCATTATGTAATCCTCAATCACATGAATCACCCTCTTGAACTACATGAGTTATGATCTCCATCTTATATATATGATATATAGGAAGCCTTCACAAGGTTCATTTCCAGCCAATAGTAAACATCAGTTTCCCCTTTGTTGGGACACAATCATCCTTTGGTCCTCCCATTGAGGTTTCCATATCAGCCTTCATTGTGTGATATCGTCCCCATATGGGACCCACCACCTCAGATCCATCATCATTGGTAATATTTATCACACCATTTTGTTAACATCTCATGAGCTCCCTCTATTGGATCTACCCATTTTATATGGTCTAATCAGTTTTCTGATCAGTTAGATCCATCTCTTCTATACATTAAACTCACGGTATACCCCATGTTAAACATGAAAAGATCATTAAAATCACTGAGACATTACTATGGCATGTGATTCCACAAATTCGATGAGGGATGCCTTGGGATTCTTCACCCTCAAGAAGCACAATCATGAGCGGAAGTAATCTAGGTGCACCAAGGATTTAGAGACTAGACAAGTTGGTGAGGCATAACATGACTAATCTCATGAATGAAGGTTTCCTCCCTGAAATGACCAATTGGAATTTCCTAAAAGATGGAGTGTAATTTACTATAATCCATAAGGACATGTAATCAGGAAGAGTTTCACGAACAATGTCATAATAATTAAGGGACACCCAGACTAGGTAATTAATTTTGATGATAAATCTCCAAAAGGGGAGGATGAAATCCCATCAAAACAATTTTACTATAGAGAAAACGTCCCTGAGGAAGTGATGGATAATGCCCGCCTGTGGATAGATGGAATGAGAGGTAGGGATAAACAGATACTCAAAATAGTTATGAATTCCCCAATGAAATCATCAAAAACAAAAATGGTTAACTCGATGTGAATTATAATATCCTTAAAATTAAAATTATTTGATTCAGAGATAATAATAGATAAATACATCACTTGATCAGTATATCTAGCAGCAGGTCCTACCAAATAAAATAATGAGCATAACGTCAAACTCACCGGGATTTAGGATAGTTAATAGTTATGGATCCCAATCTATGACTTTGTATACGTGGTTATTTCTATACATCCCTGGAATACTGAACAATGTTGGAACACTAGGAATTTCTATCCTTCTATCATTACTGATGGATGAATTTTCCTACTTTTCATCACCCAAGCTACAACTACAGAAAACCATTCATCTCTATCAAGTAGATACTAGGGAAGGTGAAATTCTAAAATTGCAGTCCTTCATGACTCTATCTCTTCTTTGAAAAAATTTGGGTCCACTAATATGGGGTGCCCACACCCCATATCACCAACTAAATTTATTTCATGGAGGCGGATTACTGCACTTGTTCTTCAATACAAATATAAGGGGGATATCCTGACAAGGTATATGTCCCGAAAATGCCTAAAGGCCTCAGTTCAATGTCTTTTACACTACCCCAAAGGGACATGGAGAGATCATATACTTCCCACTCTGATATACAATATCTCTAGAAGCTTCCCCCTAGAGTGATCCTATGACTTATTCCCTTATTCTAATGATGTAAGGGATTCATTAGCCCCATCAACATTGACTCTTTTTGGGGGGGCACCCACGAATGATCACACACGGCCATCTTAATGTCACCAACCTATCCTGTAGACCGAGGAGTAGGTGGTCTATACCTTAGCACAACTGTCCTTAGCTCAGCTAGCCAAATATCAATGTTGGGTGAATGTTCAAGATTATTCCCGCCAGAGGAAATATTCTATCAGGAGTATAGTGGAACTGTAGGATCGAAATATAATATGAGATGCTCAATATACAAGAGGGGGGGTGAATTGTATACTTTAAAAATTCCTTTAGAACCTTTAAAGTTAGTTATGAATAACTAAAGTTTCCTTAAGAAAAGGAAAGAGCTATGTTTAACTAAGTTAAACTATGTAAATTCACAACACCTCAACACCGAACTAAACATGGAAAGAGATTCCAAAAAGTAGGTTCCAGAAATATGATTCCGGAGATTGAAACTTAACAAAAGTTAAAATATAAGATTCTACCTTAAAGCGTATAGAATCTAAACTAATCAGAGTGAGTAAGGAAGTATAAGAAAGTTATACTTTCCTTAAGATACAAATTGCAGCGGAATAAAGACAAGTAGTAAAACTACTAGTAACAAGATAAAAATCTATTAACCCAAAGAGAAGGGTATCCAACAACCTTGGATAAAGGTCCCTTTATTTATACTTTCAAGCAAGTCTGTCTTACCCACACCAGGGTAAGCCCTCGATACGAAGATCGGTGTCTCTATCTTGCTATCCCAGCAAGCCCTCAACTTCAAGGTAGTTGGCAACCTATGTCTTTCTCAGCAAGAAAGCCCTCGATCTTTAAGGTAGTCGGCACCTCTGTCTTTCTCAGCAAGAAAGCCCTCGATCTTTAAGGTAGTCGGCACCTCTGTCTTCCTATCCCCGGAAGCCCTCGAATGTAATCACCAACATTCGGAGTCGCACGAAGCTTTGAGAGTTAATAAGAGACTCTCTCTCTAGAAATCACTTCAACAGCATGTAGGTACAAAACTCAGTTGTTTTTCCAACAGCATTCATCAGCACCGAGCTCTTTCAAATGAGCTCCTATTTATAGGTAAGGTAGGCTCCTTCTCCAACGGTCATATTTTCCTTAATGTTCGGAGGGACCTGTACACGTGTCACTTAGACAACGGTTAGTTTATAACAAAATGGACGACATCGTTTTATAACAAAACAAGTGTAACAGAATGTACGACATCGTTTTAAACTCTAACATAAAGGTTCGAAATAGAAACTTCGGAGTGAAGGTTCGGAGTGAATAAATTCAGAGTGTATAAAATAATGATAATCAGATTCTGTTTAATAGGTGAATTCGGAATGAGAATTCGGAGTAGGAATTCGGAATAGGAATTCGTCATCAGAAATCGTAATGAGAATTCGTCATCAGAATTCGTAATGAGAATTCGTCATCAGAATTCGTAATGAGAATTCATCATCAGAATTCGTAATGAGAATTCGGAATGAGATTTCTTCATTAGAATTCGTAATGGGAATTCTTCATTGGAATTCGTAATAAGAATTTGGAATGGGATTTCTTCATTAGAATTCGTAATGAGAATTCTTCTTCAGAATTCGTATCCTGAATCTGGAATAGAACTTAGTCAGAGTTCATATCCGGAATTCGGAATGAAACTTCCTTATAGTTATTGTCCAGAACCGAATCCTAAAAACAGAATGCTTTTATATCAAAGTTTTAATGACTCCGAGAAAACGAATCTGAATCTCACACTTAAGAAAAATATGAAAAATATGATAAGGATAATTTTCCTTAAAAAAGCGATTTTCCTTAAGAAAGCAATTTTCCTTATAAAAGAAAATTTCTTTAAGAAAGCATTTTTCCTTATAAAAGCGATTTTCCATAAAGATAAGGTGTTTGTGATTTTCAAAACAAGAAGGAATGGAAAAGTCATAAGGAAAACCTTATTGACTCAACAATCTCCCCCTTTTTGGAAAGCACAAACATCCTTACGAAAAAGCTATTCTAAGAAGAAAGAAACACATTAAAGCTTATCTACCTTGGTTTAAAAACATAGATGAATACGACTAACTCCCCCTTAGGCTTTGAAACTCTAAGGATCATATTCATATTTCCGGAGTGATGTTTCTTTAAGAAAAACTCCCCCTTAAACAAACTCTTATTAGAGTTCTTTTTCCTTGGGTATTTTCCTTTCTCCCCCTTTGATAAGCACTTATTAGATTTCCTCTTTTTCTTAAGGATCTTTTCCTTCTCCCCCTTTGTGATTTTCAAAAAGAATTGGAGGGAATGGAAAAACTTAACAAAGTACCTGAAAAAATTAGTAATGACAACAAACGAAACAACAAGCACAATTTCCATTAGATTTGAAATGTCAGTAACAAAATAATTACAACAAAAAGATCGGATTGGTCATTTCGGATCTTTCTCCTTGGACATTAGCCCCTTAAGAATCGTCTTGATCTTCTTTAAGTCTTTGTGATCTTCCTCTGCTTGCTTCTCTAAGACGACTATTCTTGCTGACTGAGCTTCAATTATTTCTTCCTGAGCCTTCAACTTTTCTTCTTGAGCTTTCATCTTCTCTTCCTGAGTCTTCATTCTTTCTAGAAAATCGATCCGATGATCCCTTTCAAATTTCCAACTCTGATTAATGGAGTTGAGATTTCCATTCAGATCTCTCACTTCCTGAATCCGAATGTTCTTTTCCTCTGTCAATTTCTCTTCGAATGATGCAGTCAGCTTATGAAATTTCTTGTCCTCGGTTTCAAATGCATCCTTAACATTATCCTGAAACTCATCCAGCAACCTCATCTCTTCCACAGTTTTCTTAGACCAGCTTGTCATCCTCTTGCAAGATCTTTTATGGGATTCGTAACCAACGAAGAAAGTTTTGAACTGAGCTTCAATCTCAACACACTTATCCATAACCATCGATACGGAGTCGGTTTTCTGATTCAGCGCATGTTGAAGCATCTGACATCTAGAGTCAATAGTTGAGAAGGTTGGAATGGTTCCCACCAACTTCTTCAAGGACTGAACAACAAAATCGTGCCCCAACGAAGATGACTCTGAGTCTGAAATCTTGCTAGGAGAATTTTCTTCCTCAATAAGCTCCAACTTCCTCTTCGAAGAACTACCAGCTTCCTTCCTCACACTCTTTTCTGAACTCGGGGTATCAACAAGAATTTGTTTCCCCTTATCTTTTTCCGGAATAGAAACATGTTCCGGAGATTTCTTCTCGCTATCAGAGACTTGAACAACCAAATCTTCCTCATCAGCAACTTCTACATTTTCATTCTGAGCAGCATCAAATAAAAGATGTTCTTCTTCTCTCAGACAAGAAACATCTTCTTCGCATTTCTCTTCTTCCATAGTCGGAGTAACAAACTTTGAAGATTGAGCTTCAGATGTTCGGAGCGAGAGGTGTTCCGAAGGAGTTCCCTTGTATTCATCTACTTGTTTGAGCACATCTCCTGTCTCACCAATTCCTTCAGCAGCTTCTTCAACTTCTTCCACTTGCTCTACTTCCTCAGTAGCAACAGTCCCTTCCGGAGTAACAAGATTTCTTCCTGGAGTCTCATGTAGATATTCCAGAGAGAAAGTTCTCGGAACGGGAATGGTTGCTGAAACCATTTCGTTGAACTTTAACAATACTTGCACAGCCTCGGCTTCTGACATTTTCTTCTTCAGCTTCTTCTCCTTTGCTTGTTTCTCGAGCTCATCAGCAGCCTTCTCTTTCAGAGCCTTAGCCTCCACAGGATCTAATCCGAACTGCGGATCTCCTTCCTTCCTCTTCTCTTTGTCAGCTCTCCATTTAGCTGCAACCTCATCAGTATAGGTTTTCTTCTTCTTAGGCTTAGGAGGTGCGAAGTGGACTTCCTTAGATTTGGGTTCCTCGGCTTCGACTACCACTTCTTTTTGCTTTCTCTTTCTTACTGGCTTTGATGATTCCGGATCAGCTACTTTCGGAGTCACTTCTACTTGAGGAGGTAGATCAATGAATTTCCCAGACTTATTGACAAAAGCTATATTCATTCTCTTAAGAGTGGCATCACTAAGCAACATGATCTTGCAAACTTTCGGCTTAGAACTGCAAGCTACCTTGAAAGATTCTAGGCACCGAACTATGAGCTTTGACAATATTGCTGGGTACATCACGATCTGAGCTCTCAGATTCCCCTTCTTCAGATTTTCAATATTAAGAAGAATATGCTTCATCAAGTTAAACTTCCTTAGATTTATCAGGAAATCTAAGATATATATCTCGCTCTTCTTCAGGCTATCCTTATCTCCTTTTCTCAGTACAATAAGCCCTTGCACCCATAACTCCAGAATCCAGAAGTTTGTAGATAGGCTTGCAATTTTCGGAGCCTTGTCATCATCCAATCAGAGAATTTCTAAGGCCTTTTCCTTGTTGAAACTACCCAAAGAGTCTGGAAATACGTGGGAAATAAACTCAGCTTCACCTTCATAAGATAACCCTACCAAGCTTGCAGCCTTGGTGTAAGAATGGTTATATGTCTTGCCAAACGATTTGAAAGAAAATTTTTCTCTATTATCTTCCTCGAAGAAAACAACTGACTCATAAAACTCGACAAGCAAGTCAGAGTAAACTCCATCTTGGTTGCTGGTTTTTGATACCGAAACATCTTCCCAGCCATTCAGCTTGATATTCTTTGAAATTATAGAATCATAATTGCTGAAAAATTCGGATGAACTAACCTCTCTCTGTAGACTAACCACTGAGAAATAGGCTTGGTTGAAGACATTTCTTGAGAATCTAACTCTGCAGACATTCAGATCTAAAGTCTCTGAGATGTTCGGAATCGAGAAGACTGAAGTTTGGAATTGCCTTAAATCAGAGAGTCAGAGCTTCAGCACGCAAAAGCTTGAAATCGATGTGGGACTCAAAAATAGGGTCCCCTTTATATAGGCAATGGGATGACGGTTCAACTTCCTCGGTTGATCTAACGGTCTAGAATGATCTGAGATCAAATCTGACGGTTGAGAGCTTGAATCCGATCTTTTTGAGGTTTTTATTAAAGTAAAGAATTAAGAAATCCAAAAACCGAAAACAAACTATAAGAAATTGCCAGCAAGTAAAATATGATTACGAAAACTTCGGTAAGAAAATCATACCTTTCGGATTAGCATAGGAAAGTTGTTCGTAATGGGTAATATAAAGATGACTACGAAAAACTCAATACGAAAAACTAAATACGAAAAACTAAATACGAAAAAGTAAATACGAAAAGTCAATACGAAAAACTCAATACGAAAAAGTAAATAAAAACTTGTTATGGAAGATTCAGTACGAAAGTTCCGTTATGAAAATACCAGTACGAAAGTTTTCCATTCCGGAAATTTTCAATACGAATACTTCCATTCCAGAAGTATTCTGTGTGAAAATATCCTTTCTGGAAAATTGTAGTTCCGGAAGTTCCATTCCCGAAATTTTCGTTCCGAAAAAGTTTGAAAACAAATTTTGAAAAACTTTATTAAATAAACAATCAAATGTACTCCCCCTATGAAAAGGAGTTTATTACTGTAAGGAGATTTTTTCAACAGAAAGTTAATTGAGGAAGATTACCTTATGGTTATCATTCCTAACTTCTGTTTAATATATTCAAATCTATCAGAAGGCAAGGATTTTGTGAAAATGTCAGCAAGTTGATCTTGCGTTCCGATAAACTGAAGAATAATATCTCCTTTAAGTGTGTGATCCCTAAGAAAGTGATGCCTAATATCTATGTGTTTTGCACGAGAGTGATGTGCAGGGTTTTTACTTAAGGCATTGGCACTTGTGTTATCACACAAAATTTGAGTTTTAGTAAAACTCAAGCCATAGTCTGTGAGTGTGTGTTGCATCCACAACACTTGTGCACAACAACTTTCAGCTGCTACATATTCAGCTTCAGCAGTGGAGAGTGCAACAGAATGTTGCTTCTTGCATGACCAAGAAACTAATGAATCTCCTAAGAAATGACAAGTTCCGGATGTACTTTTCCTATCCATTCTACATCCACCAAAGTCAGCATCAGAAAAGATTTTTAGAACAAAATCATTTCCAGAAGAATAAAATAATCCTAGATCCATGGTTCCCTTAAGGTAGCGAAAAATTCTTTTTACTGCCTTTAAGTGAGATTCCTTAGGATTGAATTGATATCTTGCACATAAGCATACAGAAAACATTAAGTCTGGTCGACTAGCTGTTAAGTAAAGTAGACTTCCAATCATACCTCTAAAAGATGTTTGATCTACTGGTTTCCCAGCTTCATCAAGATCTAAAGAGTTTGAGGTACCAATAGGAGTACTTATACTCATAGTGTTGTCATAACCATACTTTTTAAGAAGATATTTAATATACTTATGTTGAGATATGTAGGTTCCTTCTGGTTTTTGAGAAATTTGAAAACCAAGGAAAAATGTTAACTCACCCATCATACTCATTTCAAACTCATATTTCATTAGACTAGCAAAAGAGTCAGTCAAAGATTGCTGAGTTGAACCAAATATAATGTCATCAACATAAATTTGAAAAATCAAAACATTTTTCTTATCTTTCTTTATAAAAAGGGTTGGATCTGCATTTCCCGTAACATAGTTATTTTGAATCAAAAATCCAGTAAGTCTATCATACCATGCTCGTGGGGCTTGTTTAAGGCCATACAAATCTTTGGTAAGTCTAAAAACATGATCTGGATATTTTGTATCTTCAAAGCCAGGAGGTTGTTCAACAAAAACTTCCTCTTGAACATAACCGTTAAGAAAAGCACATTTCACATCCATTTGGAAAAGTTTGAAATTAATGAATGCTGCAAAGGCAAGTAGAATACGGATAGATTCAAGTCTAGCTACTAGAGCATAGGTTTCTTCATAGTCTATTCCTTCTTGCTGATTATATCCTTTAGCAACAAGTCTATCTTTATTTCTAACAATGACTCCATTTTCATCACATTTATTTCTGAAAACCCATTTTACTCCAATAACAGAAGTTTCCTTAGGTCTTTCAACCATGGTCCAGACTTTATTCCTTTCGAATTCATTTAGTTCATCTTGCATTGCTTTGATCCAATCATCATCACCTAAAGCTTCATCAGTGCTTTTAGGCTCTAATTGGGAAAGAAATGCTAGATGTTCTACTTCATTTCTAAAGGAACTTCTAGTCCTTACAGGTTGATTTACATCACCAATGATACTATCACTGGGATGATTCTTAAGAAACACCTGATTTGGGTTATGTAAAACCTGTTCATCAACATAGGGTAGAAAGTATTCTGGGGTAAATGTTTCAGAAGTATCTTCTAGAACAATTTCCTTATCAGAAGGTTTTTCTATCAAAGGTTGATAATCAGTTTTTGAAAACACATCCGAGGATGTAGGTTGGGAGGTTTTAAAAACAAAAGGGTCTGATCCATCAAATTTTACATGTACTGTTTCCTCAACAGTGCAAGTATTTTTATTAAAAACTCTATAAGCCTTAGAGGTTGTGGAATAACCTAAGAAAACCCCTTCATCAGACTTTGGTGCGAATTTATGTAAGTTATCTTTAGTATTCAAAATGAATACTTTGCAACCAAAAACCTTGAAGTAGGAAAGTCTTGGTTTTCTACCATTCCATAACTCATAAGGAGTTTTATTAAGAAAAGGTCTAATCAAAACTCGATTTATAGTATAACAAGAAGTACTTACAGCTTCAGCCCAGAAATGTCTAGCAATACAATATTCACTCAACATGGTTATAGTTATTTCTTGAAGAATTCTATTTCTTCTTTCAACTACACCATTCTGTTGAGGAGTTCTAGGTGCTGAAAAGTTGTGAGTAATACCTTTCTTACTACAAAAATTTTCAAAATCAGAATTTTGAAATTCTCCTCCATGATCACTATGAATAGTTTTCAATGGATGGTTTTTCTCATTTTTAACTTGAGCTCTAAAACTTTTGAAATAAGAAAAAGCTTCAGATTTCCTTGCTAGAAAATAGACCCAAGTAAATCTAGTGTAATCATCAACTAGAAAAAATACATAGTATTTTCCTCCAATACTTCCAGTTTGTGTTGGACCAAAAATATCCATGTGCACTAACTGTAATGCATCGGTTGTTGAGACTTCACCGATTGACTTAAAACTAGATTTATGTTGCTTGCCATATTGACAAGGATCACAAACTTTAGAAAAATCAAATCTAAGCTCTGGTAGATCCTTAACAAGTTTCTTCTTAGAGAGTTTACATAGGTTCCTAAGATTACAGTGTCCTAATCGTCTATGCCATAAGCAAGAATGATCTTCCATTGCACTTAGGCAAGGTAAATCTTGGCTTCTTAGGTCTTCCAAGTTTAAGGTGTAAACATTCTCTTGCCTATTGGCTGAGAGAATAAATTCTTCCTTGGAATTGTGAACTAAGCCTTTATCATTCCTAAAATTCAAAAGGTAACCTTCATCACATAACTAACTTATGCTAATGAGGTTGTCCTTAAGACCTTTAACAAAAAGAACATTTGAAATCAAAGTTTTACCTAAAAGAACAATATTACCAATACCAACAATCTCTCCCTTAGCATTGTCTCCGAAAGTTACCTTTCCTCCTTT
Organism: Viscum album; assembly: GCA_963277665.1. Taxonomy (NCBI): domain Eukaryota; kingdom Viridiplantae; phylum Streptophyta; class Magnoliopsida; order Santalales; family Viscaceae; genus Viscum; species Viscum album. Next base: position 665,076,600 of record OY728165.1, on the reverse strand, counting down.
CGTTTTGATAATCTTTTCAAAAAAGCATTTTTTACCAGTCATGTGCCGGGAACATCCACTATCCATGTACCAAATATTGTTGCTGGAACTTCCTTTATTTTCCTGAAATTAAGAACAAAGTTAGACTTTCGGAATCCAAACTTGTTTGGATCCGAGATTTCCAGACAATAAAATTTTAGGTATCCACATTTTCTTAGAATAGTAAGCTTTATGAAAACCTAAGGATTGGGTTTTGTTTAAGGAACAATTTCTTGCCCAGTGACCACCACATTGACATTTAGTGCAAAATGGGGCACTTTGAGGAACAAAATAATTGTTACTGAAAACTGGTTTTTCATGGGTATAACCAAATCCGGATTTATTTCTTAAAGGTCGTATTTGAGAATACATCTTACCAAAATTTTCCTTACCATGGGTAAAGTTTGATAATCATTTCTTTAAGGAAAAAATTTCGGACTTGAGTTTTACAACCAAGTTTTTATCCTCAAAATCATTAGTTTTAGAACTAGAGTTAGGATCGAAAACATTTTTCTTAGAAATTACTTTTTCTAATTCTTTAGAAAGTTTATTCTTCTCAGAACATACTTCCTCAAGATTTTTTGAAATACTTTCAAAATCAGCATTTTTCTTATCAAGATCTTTAGAAAGGTCTGATATCTCTTTAGTAAGAATAGAATTCCTAGAATTTGCCTTATCAAGTTTCTTGTTGAGTTTGGAATTCTCAATCTCAAGAAGTTCAGCAAATCTAGAGACTTCTTCAAAAGTGGGTAAAGTATTTTCCTCACCAGAAGATGATTCTTCATCAGAAGAGTTATAATACTTACTATCATTAGGATTTAAAGAAACATTGGTAAATGATTCAGCATTCCGTACCTTAGCCATAAGACAATGATTATCAATAGGTAATCTGGCTATAAGACCAAGATTCTTCTGTCCTGAAGATTCATATTCAGAAGATTCATCTGAAGAGTCACCACCACTGGAACTCCAGGTGTCATTAGCCTTTAGAACTTTCTTAGCTTTGGCTTTGTAATACTTCTTCCTGTTCCTTTCGGAATGTCTTTCCTTCCTTTCTTTCTTTTTGAGCATAGGACAATCTGGTCTAATATGTCCAGCTCTCTTACATTCATAACAAGTAACTTCTCCATCTTTCTTGTCTTTCTTGTCCTTCTTCTTATACTTGGATTGAAAGTTTCTCTGTCCAGCTATCTTGTTCATCCTTCGAGCAAGATTGACTAATTCATTTTCTGAAACTTCATCCTCACTAGATTCATATTGGAAAATAACTTTCTTAGACTTGGATCTGGTTACTCTCTAAGGAGTCTTAGCTTTCATCTGATTCGAAGTTGTAGTAAAAGCAACAGTACCATTTCCATTCTTCTTCTTGATGTTGTCAGCATCCCTCTTCATTCTGGTCTCATGTTATAGAAGAGTTCCAAATAATTCATCAAGAGTAATTTGAGTGACCTTCCTGTTCTCATCTATAGTTGTTCTCTTGGATTCCCACTCATTGGGCATAATATCAATTATCTTGTCCACAAGAGCTTCAACATCTAAACCTTTTTCTCCCATAGATTGTAAACTGTTGACAATTGTCATAAATCTTTGTTGAACTTTACAGATAGGTTCTCCATAAGGAAAATTGAAACCATGATATTCAGCTCTGAGCATAACTCTTCTAGTCTCAATCACCTTAGAAGTTCCAAAGTGTGTAACCTCTAACTTCTTCCATATACAGTTAGCTGCTTCACAAGAAGAAATTTGGCTATATATATTTCTAGTCATTGAACATAATAAAGTATTGCGTACCTTATAGTTGAGTTGATATTCTTTCTTCTCCTGGTTAGTAAAGGTTCTGACTTCCTTGTCAGGAATTTTATAATCACCAGTAAGCATCACAAAGTTATCTACTCCAGTATTGATAACAAAAGTCTTCATACGATCTCTCCAGTACTCATAGTCATTACCATCGAAGATAGGTGGCCTTGTAGGATTCAGATTGTCAATCGAACCAACATTAATTCCTTCCATACTAAAAGAAACTTTGCACACAAACATGTTAGTAGCTTTGAATCGTAATAACAAGGTTCTGAATGGGAAAAGTTCGGAATGGATAATCCGGAATGACAAAGTTCGGAATAGAAAAATGAGCAAGAAAAACTTGTATGTGAGTACAAGTATTTAAGTAACCTTGGCTCTGATACCAAATGTAAAAATGGTATAGAGTACGAGGTTTCCAACCTTTGATACCAATTGTTGGATCGAAATATAATATGAGATGCTCAATATACAAGAGGGGAGGTGAATTGTATACTTTAAAAATTCCTTTAGAACCTTTAAAGTTAGTTATGAATAACTAAAGTTTCCTTAAGAAAAGGAAAGAGCTAAGTTTAAATAAGTTAAACTAAGTAAAGTCACAACACCTCAACACCGAACTAAACTTGGAAAGAGATTCCAAAAAGTAGGTTCCGGAAATATGATTCCGGAGATTGAAACTTAAAAAAAGTTACAATATAAGATTCTACCTTAAAGCTTATAGAATCTAAACTAATCAGAGTGAGTAAGGAAGTATATGAAAGTTATACTTTCCTTAAGATACAAATTGCAGAGGAATAAAGACAAGTAGTAAAACTACTAGTAACAAGATAAAAATCTTTTAACCCAAAGAGAAGGGTATCCAACAACCTTGGATAAAGGTCCCTTGATTTATACTTTCATGCAAGTCTTTCTTACCCACACCAGGGTAAGCCCTCGATACGAAGATTGGTGTCTCTGTCTTGCTATCCCCGCAAGACCTCAACTTCAAGGTAGTTGGCAACCTCTGTCTTTCTCAGCAAGAAAGCCCTCGATCTTTAAGGTAGTCGGAACCTCTGTCTTTCTCATCAAGAAAGCCCTCGATCTTTAAGGTAGTCGGCACCTCTGTCTTCCTATCCCCGGAAGCCCTCGAATGTAATCACCAACATTAGGAGTCGCACGAAGCTTTGAGAGTTAATAAGAGACTCTCTCTCTAGAAATCACTTCAACAGCATGTAGGTACAAAACTCAGTTGTTTTTTCAACAGCATTCATCAGCACCGAGCTCTTTCAAATGAGCTCCTATTTATAGGTAAGGTCGGCTCCTTCTCCAACGGTCATATTTTCCTTAAAGTTCGGAGGGACCTGTACACGTGTCACTTAGACAACGGTTAGTGTATAACAAAATGGACGACATCGTTTTATAACAAAACAAGTGTAACAGAATGTACGACATCGTTTTAAACTCTAACATAAAGGTTCGGAATAGAAACTTCGGAGTGAAGGTTCGGAGTGAATAAATTCAGAGTGTATAAAATAATGATAATCAGATTCTGTTTAATAGGTGAATTCGGAATGAGAATTCGGAGTAGGAATTCGGAATAGGAATTCGTCATCAGAAATCGTAATGAGAATTCGTCATCAGAATTCGTAATGAGAATTCGTCATCAGAATTCGTAATGAGAATTCATCATCAGAATTCGTAATGAGAATTCGGAATGAGATTTCTTCATTAGAATTCGTAATGGGAATTCTTCATTGGAATTCGTAATAAGAATTCGGAATGAGATTTCTTCATTAGAATTCGTAATGAGAATTCTTCTTTAGAATTCGTATCCTGAATCTGGAATAGAACTTAGTCAGAGTTCATATCCGGAATTCGGAATGAAACTTCCTTATAGTTCTTGTCCAGAACCGAATCCTAAAAACAGAATGCTTTTATATCAATGTTTTAATGACTCCGAGAAAACGAATCTGAATCTCACACTTAAGAAAAATATGAAAAATATGATAAGGATAATTTTCATTATAAAAGTGATTTTCCTTAAGAAAGCAATTTTACTTATAAAAGCAATTTTCCTTAAGAAAGCATTTTTCCTTATAAAAGCGATTTTCCTTAAAGATAAGGTGTTTGTGATTTTCAAAACAAGAAGGAATGGAAAATTCATAAGGAAAACCTTATTGAATCAACAGGAACCACACCCCTCCAAGTAGATATATCACCCCCTATTATTATAGAGAAAAGGAATTTCCCTATTCCAGTGTAGGATCACTTCCATTCCTAGTCTGATATGAGGCACCATCCACCCCAAAATCAGGATGAGTTGACTCGTTTGCTGACCAGTGCAAGTGGTAGCCATCACTGGCCAACCCTTGTTGATGAATTTCAGTACACAGGTCCTCCCCGTACCATCATTAGATAGGGTGTACGTCCTCCATACTCTCACATCTATTATGTAGGTGATCACCATGTCACCATAATCATCCCTAGAAGAGTTCATCCCTGTCTTTTCAACACTCATCATGGGTGTCCTCCCTGTGACTCTAGTCTTCTATTTGAAAATATCCATTTCCTATTAGTTTATCAAATCAAGGATCCTCCTTAAATTATCACTTACTGGATTGGAGGTCCTCCATGTGTCCTCACCAACTCTAGCAGAGTCCCTCCCATCATCATTGATAATCATTACATGGTTCATTCCTGTATCATGTATGCTTAGAATGAGGTTCGTCCTTATACCACAACAACCAGAGTCGGTCAACATGGTGGCCCTCCCCATGATAACAAACTTGACCATGGAATTCCTCCCTAGTTTAATTCCATCTCTAGAAGAGGCCCACCCTACTCCATCACTTTCATTCACAGAGGTCCTCCACGTGATCCCTTTAACATTTTCCCAGGGTCTCCTCTCACCATGGATTGTCTGATACATAGTGTCAAGGAAGAGGTTTGGAACAAGGTGTATCATCATCATCCATCTAGAATTTTAATGTCCAATGGATCCCTTCACCACTCTAAATGTACATATTAGGGATGGAAATTTGGGCCCATTCTAGGTCCTAGATATGAAATCCTCATTATCGTCAATAAGATCATTCTCTACCTAAAAAAGTGATAATGGGGATTTGTTCTAGGGACCCATAGAGAGAATAAAATATTATGGCACAACACTAAAGGTTGTTTCCCCTACGTAGGGATCATTGGTCATCTATCAAACTTACATAGATATGGTAGTGTATTTTTTGCATTCTTCGAGAAGCAACCCATCATGCAGCAGTTTGGTGACTCGTGCCCCCTACATTCCACCAACCAGCCTACCATTACAACAGTTTTCATTGGTGGAATTACTAGTCTGTCAAACTCCCCAATCAATGAATAGGGAAATCATGGGTGAGATCACAAGAGTAAGTGGAGATTTTTTAGGGACATTCTCTCAGTGGACCATTTCATAATGATGTTCTAGCCAATATCAAATAAAAACACCAACATTTTAGGTTCCCTTATCCTAGACGAGGTTATGTGCCTCTATAAAACCATAGAGATGATGCATTTCCATCATTTCCACTGATGTTTAGCTTACCAAAATTGCAGGGAACACATTGAAGACACTATAATGTAGTGATAGAAAATTGAGTTTGCCGCACTACCTATTGCGAATCACCATGCATCACCTAGTTATCATCATACCATATAGAAATAATTCATTCAGAGCTTCACTGTGCTTTGAAGAGTAATCAAGGAGTATTACTCATAGTTCCATATTCGTGGATGGGGGCATTATGATGTTCCACATTTCATCCCTATATGATGACATCCAGTCTCACCTGGTGTTATTGAGGATATTCCATTGGCATAGATATGTTGAAAATTTTAATTTCTGAGATATAGATAGAAGGGGGAACTACCATATTTCATGGATAAGTGGATCAACCCATTGGGGTAGTAAAAAACCTGGAAGACCGTCCAGGTATCCATACTCCACAACAAAGAACATTACATAACCATCTCTTACCATATGATTCATTACGTACCAGTCGAGACCCCAACAAGAGAAAATAGTAGATTAGGACCATCAAACCCTTTGAAACGACTTCCTCAACAAAAAATATGGTAGATGACAATGAAATTGCGGCTTGGTGTTGATAAATTTCTGAAGAGAAAAAGGTAGTTGAAGAGCTCCTCAATGAGTGTCCCGTTGAACAACGACATGATTATAGTAATCCCTGACCGGGTGAGCAGATGTAGGGGCTGGTATAGATTTATGGAAGTGAGTTTTCTCCAAGATATTTCTATAACCCCAAATATATAATAGATTAGAGTATTTTGTTTATTTCAATTGGTTGTGATATGTGAATTCAAATCCACAAAATGTACTTGATGATTTTCTTGAGGGCATATCTTATGTACATTGGATTTCTCCACAGTTCCCACTAGTTACTATACAGGTTATTATTCCATCTCATTGGGTAATTCCCCCAGTCACCGCATAATATATTGGGCCACTTAACATGTTAAAGATCTTAACAATTTTTTTTGTGGTCAGAGACCATCATCAAGATCAAAATCCTCATCTCGATGAACTGATGGCAACACTTTTCTTTCACCTTGATTCTCTTGAAACTTGATAGAAGGAAATCCCACATAATGGAAATCCATATCCGACATGTGTGGTCGATATGAAAACACCTTGGGTATCATAAATCTTACCAGATCTCCATTTAGTGGGAATACAGATCCATTTCAGCATCATTCCCAATTTATTTAAAAATGTGGAACTATGCTGGGTACTACAGTGCAGCAGGAGGCCACCATGCTCCAGTGGTTCATATAGACATTGGAAGGGACAAAAATTTTCTGAAACATCCAAATACCAATAGTGTACATAGCATGTTGGGAGGATCCATGTAGTTGATTTATCTACAAGTTAATTTCTACCAACAAGAAGGCTAGTATTCCAAATCCCTCCAAGTGTGAGAAAAGGCCATATGAGTGAATTGATGATGTTGTATCATAGTGGAAGGGCCACAAATATTCACTTGAAATTATGCTAACCAATGTACAATAACTAACGATGTTAATGGGGAATATGAAGATTGAACTGATCCCATCTCTCATCACTCAGAACATACAAGGTGGGTTATGGGATATCTCGGACAAAGAACAATGTTTAGATGTGGCCTTGATGCGAGGAATATAGACACATCCATTGCCTCTTTTAGCTCCCGCATTAAGATTCCATGAGGCCGAGACCATCATGGTAGTAGAAATAGATTCCCCCAAGATGTTGGAATTGTTACCAGTAGTGTCTCCTCCAAAGCCTCTTTGAGGCCAACCACCTCATGCTCATCATCCGACTTATTAATTCATACCTCAAAATTATAATGCACCCTCATGAAATGTTCCACCACCAACTAGTTGAGATAATCATGTTCCACATACTTGATAGGATCTCCTAGATCCTCATCATGGCTATCATCTTAGAGATCCATTCCCTAATTAGTGGAAAATATCTATCCCATTTAACATGGCTCAGTTTCCAAATTATTCCTAATGTCCCTTGAACCAATGAATCACATGGTTTCTAGAATACAAGAGGCCCGAAGTTGTGGAACTCACTGATCACTCCAAATACATCCCCTATCAAATGTTCCACGGGCACACCCTCATGTTGTTCAATGTCTCTAAATCCTATCTCCATGACATTGTCAATCACATGCTATTCAGATTTGGTCCAGCCTTGTCACTAGTGGAATGTGTGTTTTTAAAAACTAACCATGTTAGTGAGGGTGAATGACCTATGGTATCAGACCGTGGGTCTCAAATATATGACAAATGAAGGAATTCCTAAGCAGTATCCCATGCCCACGATATTTTCCATTCACATTTAAAATGGATCGAACCATCAAAATCCCCTATAAAACATTCGACAACTACCTTAGTATCATTATCTCATCCTTTATCACATGTGGGGAGTAGAAACCAATTAATCAAGGGAAAATAATTCTCTCCATTTGTTCCAAATCCATCCCGTAAACTTTGAATTTTCAAGCCCCAAAATAGGGGGATTCATCACAGAATCCATCCAAAATAGTTGATTCTCCATGGGATGACCAAAGGTATGCTACGATCATTATCATCAATCTAGAAAACCCTTACATTGTTCCCAATGGTTAAGATAACTATGAGGACCTTCCCAATGTCCCCATTTGATAGTAGTGTTGATGAAGTATTGGGTATGTGAATCATCATAATGTATTGGCTTGTGCTACTAGCCTAGACCTACATTCCACTGATATAAGATACTTGGCCCAACATAGATCTCAGCACGTGCTACCTTCTCATTTCGTTTCATCAAATTCACCTACACAACCATTTGTATTACGTTAACAGTTATTAAAACCATGACCTTTTTATGATCATCGACGTTCCATATTGGATGGATCTCAGTCATTTAATAGTCAGGTGATACTCATTCTGTGAGGTTCAACCAGTGAATAGAGGGACAGTCCTAGTTCCGTTCACAATTCTCCAGTTATACTAGATATGCCCATCATACCCACTGTTGTTGAGAGACATCCTATCAGTCGAATTGTGTTGTTGGCACAGATATATGATAACTTCTAGAATTGTTCTAGGTTTCCATCCCTATCTCATTCCTCAAGGATCTCTCTCTATAAGAAGATTTTCGTGAACCCCTCACAGGGGATTTATAAATCCCCCTCTAGTTTGAAACATGGTTCAATACTGGAGAAGCACTCCATGATGAGTCAGTAAAACTAGAATAATAACAAGACATCATCAATTTTCACTGAAGAATATGATTATTTTCTTGTACGGGGGAACATCATCGCACTATACATCACTATAAAATTCATCAGAATGGATTTCCATCATTTTCTTCTCCACAAAAGCAATGGGACCAATATTATCCTATCCCATACACTCCACATGCTGGGGTTGTCTGAAAGAGATCTGAGTACCATTGACATGGTGATTCAAGGTTATGATATGTTGGAGTAGTTATTAGTTTTCAAGATATGCCCAAAAACTCAATTTGGTGATCTATTTTCCAGTACTGAGTTCATGGTTGTCTCACAATACACCACATACAACGAATTAATGGGATGACCTTGGATCCACCTGCATGTGGTAGTCCATTCTTCATATCAAAAATATCTCAAGTACTATCTTAATGGAATTGTAGGCATACTCCAAGGTGATGAATCTCCCCCATTTTCTTATGAAGGCCACCACCTAGATTCCAACTACTATAAGAGAATTGATAAACAATTTTATGCTCATTTTGTTAAACAACCTACCTTTTTGGCAGTCCCATGGACAGACATGGGTGATGCCTACATCTACCCATTCAATGATTATAGGCCACCACCTGAGACATGGGGAAATGATTTTTCATATTGGGGATGAGGGAATCAGGTTCCCATTGATATGGAATGTCGTAAGATCACATCAAATTCCAACAAAAATAAGCCCTAGATAATCCCAGATCTCCATACCGTTATATGTTGTCAGGATATCATCCCGAAGGAAACAAAAATATATCATAATATCTTATCTCTGCATGATGGGATAAACTATCTCAAGACTACACAAATTAATTGCTTTAATATTATCAAATGTATCCCATTCGTTCAATGGAATGATGTAACCAGGTTGAAAGATTTTTTTCATTTTTGAAATAGTTCATGAGTCCCTCGATGAGGTTTCCGACTCTAATCAAGCATGCACCAGTGTCCTATCATGATCATCCAACTCATAATAGTTTCCTCCTACCAATGATCATATCACCATGGATGGTGGAGAGGATTTGGAATATTGTACTCCCACATTTGAAGAGGGAGTCACCACAATGGACAACGAGCTAGTACAGGAGAACCTCATCATTCATATAGATAAAAAGGCAACACTGGTCAGCTCAACCTTGTCTGAAGAAGAACAACTGAAATATTTGAATTCATTGAAACAAAATCATGATGTATTTTTCCAAGAGCTATGGTGAAATTATAGAACTATATAATCATGTAAAATCCCCCCACCATGTCCTCCTAATAAGCCATTGTGAGATAAAACCACCTCCTAGAACGATGGACCCCTGTCATGGTGCCATGGTCAATGACAAGGTTTATTTTATGAAAAAATACAATTTCATCAATGTTGAACAATACCCAAGATGGATATCTAAAATTGTGTCCTTTAAAAAGAATTAGAGGAAGATCAGAGTCTAAATCAACTGATATGATCTCAACTATCAATATCTTATGGAGGATTTGAACCTTCATGCGACATAACTGTTGACTGACATGACCAATATGTTCCTATATCTATCATTCATGGATGGGTATTCCATATACAATCATATATGAATTTCCTTGGAGGATGAAGAGTCTACTTCTTTCAGGAAACCACAACATAAATTTTGCTACCACGTAACTCCTTTTGGTCGAATTATTGTAGGTTCCACCTTTCAGTGGATGATCTAGTGGTTAAATCAATATTTCATTAGAACCATCTCAGGGATCTTGAGAAAGTTTTCAGCTTCTTATGTTTCATCTATGTTAGGATGAAACCCTTGAAGTGCACATTTTAGGTCACCTCTTGGATGTTTCATGTATTCATTGACTCATAAGAAGGAATTAAGATAGATCTAGAGAAGATCAGGGCTATCAGCACGATAACTCTTCTAGGAAATATTCAGGATCCCTAAGGATTTCAAGGAAACATAACTTACATACATCGATTCATCGCAAATCTGGCAGTAAAATTATATTATTTCCCATTTATTATGAAGAAGGTTGTAAATTATTCATGGGATGAGGAGTGTCATACAACTTTAAATGAAATAAATTAATACCTGCTACAACATCTATTTCTGATGTCGCCCCATTTTTTGAAATGTCAATTATCCTCTATGGGACGACTCTAGAATGGTCTATCATTACGCTTATCACCTATAATAATAATGAGGGGTCACGGAAGATTTTATACAATCTCAGCCTCATGCTCCTAGATACAAAGGTATGACATTCCTCTAGTGAGAAGTGGTACCTTGAACTGGTATACGTAGTGCATAAATTGCGACATTACATGCAACACCATGATACACAGTTGGTGTCCCGGGTGGATCCACAGAAGTACATTCTAAAAACACAAGGTTGATAGGGAATCTATATTAGTGTTTAGTGGTCCATCAATAGATTGACATCTTGTTTTTTCCCAGAAGGCTATCTAGGGAAAATCATTGGAAGAATTTCATTATGCCAATCGAGCCCCCATAGTGTAGTCTCTAGATCTTGATATTCCAGATGAAGAAATCCTCTAGATGTATTGACCCATCCTTGACATACATTTACATTACATTTATTTGGAGTAATATATCATTAATTACAAAAATAGACACACACAGACCATATTAGTTTATTGTCCTCAGAAACACATAACACTATCTTCTAGCTTGGTGAAAGATCTTTAACATCTCCCATTATGTTCTACCACAATAATTTTTTTTATGATACCATTCTTTATATCCCTATGAAAAAGAGAACCTAAAAAATAGTGATCTACAATTCTCAAAAAGGGTAATCATGGTGAACAATCAAACCATAAATATAAGAATGTGAAAACATGAAAATAAATATTAAATATCGAATTATTGTGTCATGAAATAAATCTTGGTTTTATGTAAGGTGTATATAAAAATCAAACATTAAAAATGATAAAATATAAATTGCCTAAAAAACGGAACTTTGAAAAAAAAATAATACGATATCTATAGTAGCTATGGAATTGAAGCCAATTCCATCATAGTGGAAAAAGTACTTTACTAAACTGAGTTTATATTTTGTTCTAGACAAGGTTTACATAAAATGATTCACATTCCATTCCAGACCTATATTTCTGAAGCATATTTACATTTAGTTATATCCATGTATTTCTAAGCCTAATATATTTTCCATTCTAGCCCTATAATACTAAACTGGATTTACATGTCGTTCTAGCATTGTATTACTAGACCTGATTTACATGCCATTCCAGTCATGCCAATATCATGAGATATATGTGTTTACCCAATGCACTGGATGGAGACATCGGTCCCACCCATCTCAAAATTAAATAATTATTATATGTGCCACAAAATCATAAATCATTCATCACAGAAAACAGATGAAATACAATGGGTTTATAAAGCATCATTTTTTACTAATCAATATATAATAAATGGATTTCTTGAAAAAATTACATTATAAAAAAACAAATAAAATTAAAAATATTTATAGAAACATATCCATATGTCATCTGAGATAGAAAATAATTTTTTAAAAACACTTTATCTTAATTCATGCGAAATATATCCTTTCTTCATCAAAATAAAGTTTATTTTTTCAAAATATCATGAAATTTTGGATGAATGGTATTTATTTGAAAACAAACCTAAAATCATGTAGATAAATCTTCATTGAAACATGTAATTATAAAAATTTAAAATTCATATCTTAGAGAAAAATTTAAAAAAACATTCTTCTCAAACTCTTACCAAAAAAGACAAAAAGTACGAAAAAATGGAATAGAAAAGAAATATTCATTCCATACAGTTTAATAAAAACCACACAATAGGTAAAATGAACATTAAAATTTATAATAATAATATTATTATTATTATTATATATTTAGTAAAAAATTTCTTTTATGAAAAATACACCCATGTAAAAACTTTCAAACAATGAATCTTAAAAAATAACGAAATTGTAATATTATCCCTTACCATTGATCTGAATAAATCTGTATGTGTTCAAAACACATGTACAGTAGGTTTTAACATATTTATAACTCGTCACTGAAAAATAATAAAATATATTACATCATATATGATTCACATATGACTTTATATTACCTTTTTATTTATCAATTTCATGTTAAATCAATGTTTTTGGAAATGATCATTTTATTTATCATAGGTTTATTGATTTTTTATTCATGATATTATTAATTTTATAATGATATAATTAAATTCATTGTGTAAAACATGATTTATATATAATAAATTTTTAATATATATATATATATATATATAATAGATAGATAAATGAAATGAAATACACCATTTATGGAGACGGTAGGTCATACGTATGTATAATCACTGTTTCCAGTTCCTTATTCAATTTAATGGATAAAACTGACATATATATTAAAATAAATACATTATAATTATTATTTAATATATTTTATTATTATTTATTATATATAATTTATAATAATTATTTAATTGTTAATGTGGAGAATTAATCTCATCTCTGCATGGAGATGATAGGTCTTACGTATGCACGGGCGAAGATATCATTCACATAATGGATATATTCTAATGAATTAGATAAAATATTAATTATAAAGACTAATAATCATGTTATATTATTTTTTATATATCCATTATACTCATCACTATAAAAATACAAATTATGTATTGTCAAATATAAAATTTCACTATGACATGAAGATGGTAATCTGTATGTACTTGTGCATTGTGATATTCATATTTTTAGGATGGATGAATGGTTTTATAATGTTGTACCAAAATTTATAAGAACATATAATCGTGTATAAGGTAAAATATTTATTATATTATTATGGAATCAACATAATAAGAGGTAGTATAAGATAAATATAATTTTGAATAATGTGATAAAATAAATAGCTCTTTTTTGAGTATCTCCTTTTGATATGTAAAAAATGAATCCATAGAATGGCATTCATCCCAAGGTGTGGCCTCAAGTATGAAGTGATGGAATATTACTAGAATAAATGGACATTTTTTTTACAAGAAAAATGGATTTAGTGGTTCGATTAATGGATAAAGAGAAGTTCCATTTTATTGGAGAGGTTAGGGGAACATTAAGAATGTCATTAAATATTAATTTATAACAAATTTATCATTAATTTATAATGGTACAAAACACTTTTATGTCAAATATAAGTTGAGTATTAGAATAAATAATATCATTAAATCGTATTTAGAAATGTTTATTAAACAAAATAATCATTATCTTATAGATTTACCCTTTATTAAAAAACATTAACTCTATCCATGTGTTATTGTATTTTCATAATATAGGTTTACTATAGTAAATTGAAATGCAAGGAGAATCTCACGTGGATCCATAATTAAATTTTTGACAATAGTTAATTATTTTTTTCAAATCATAGTTTTTTAGTACTACTATATTTCTTAATAAAATTGTATTTGTTTTAAAAACACATTTCTGTAAATTTTGACACTATTTGGTAATTTATTTTTGTTAAAGTAATAAAAATTTGATTCATTATCACCAAAGTAATTAAATTATCCTTCAAATTTTAATTTCATCCATGACCATTGTGTCTGGTATAAAAATGTTCAAATTACATTTATTTTAATATTTATAATATAATTTATTTGAATATTTTTTTAATTAGGTAATCACTGCACCATCATTATGTCATAAATATATTTATTTATTTAATTTATAAAAAATAAAAATAAAAAACCATGATGTATGAAATAATTTTTTATTTCTAATGAATATTTATAATCTAAGATATCATTTATATATACCATAATAAATTTTCTTACTAAAAACATACATGTTAATGTTATGTTTCCCATTACTTTAATATAATTAATATAACAATTCATTTTCAAACCCACGTGGTTCTCCAAATCCAAAATTTTGGGTTAAATAATTTTTTGGATTCCCATGATTCATCAAATAGGATAATGAAATGTGTTAGGTCTGTTTTATATTATTATAATATTTTTTTAACATTTATTTACTTGATTTACCCTTTAACTCAGGTAAATAAATGTAATTACTAAAGATAACTATTACAAATGTCAAAAATTAAAAGCAACATATTTATGTAATTTTGACTGTTTAATTCCAAATATTGAATTCATTTAATTAAATTAAGAAAATTAAATTCAGAGAAATTAATTCAAAATAAATTCAATGTTGTCAAAACCAGACAACATGTTTTTATTATGTAAAAACTATCAAAATATTAAATTATGCTTATATACTTTTTAAATTTGAAATTACCTATAATGAAAAATATTAGATAAAATGAATGAAAAAAATTAAAATTAAAATTAAAACCAATTAATGTGATAATATATATATAAATATATATATATATTAGATGAAAATGCATTTTTGAATTAAAATGTTGTATTTTTCGCTATTCATTAAAATATGAATATAATCATAAAAATACAAAAAAATCATTCAAAGTAAAAAATTTCCCCTCTTCCAATGAATAAGTTTATTTTTATTCAAATATGTAATTTAAATGTGTTAAAAACATTGTTTAAAAATGTGCACCATCAAAAGGCGTCAAAAATTAATTTATTGGAAAATATTTTTTTATCCTTCAAATATAATTTGTTCTTATATCATTATAAAAAATACATAATATGAATGTTATTTTCCTAATCAATTTGAAATGTGGTAAATAATATTTATACACGCTTGTTTATAACACATAAAATAACCATGTTTGAATAAAAGATCATTGTTTAGTGAAAATCAGTACTGGGTACAACACAAGATATTAGGGTAGGTTGTTCTTGTGTGCAACACAAGCCAAGTATATGTTGTGTGTAGTAAAATTTTGTATTGGTTTTATGTATAAAAAATAAAACTTATTTATTTTATAAATTTAACAAATTCCCTAATCATTGTGGTTTTATCATACACCAACTCGGTGATGTGTGTAACATACGACAAGTCAGCTTAGTGTGAGAAAAACATTTTATATAGTACATCAAAAAATATAAATAATTTTTTTAATTTATTTGAAAATAAATTCCATAAAAACTCAGGGAGTAACATTATAAAACAATTGAAATGAATATCACCTTCAAAATTCTTATGGGTTATAAAATGTTTAGTAAATGAAAGTTTCTTTATAGAAAACAAACATCATAAATAAGATATACAAAAAAATAATTTTAAAAAATGAATTTTATAAACACCAAGGATACACAAATTAACTCATCATTGGGATTCCAAATAAAATAACATTGGTGGGAAGTGAAAACATGGATATAGAAGAATAATCTAACTATAATGTTCTGATAGATAGTGATAGTGAATACTTTTTAGAGAACGTTAACAACATGAAGACCATAAATAGAAAAATATTTAATGAACCATCTTACTAATAAGACAAGATGGTAATATAATAACATATTTGGTAATCATGATCATAATTATTGTTGAATAAAATGACAATAGATACTTAATTTATCTTAGTACAATCTCATCATTGGTCGTTCCCTGAACAATTTACAGTTCATCTCTTATACAAAGAAATGAAGTTGATTTCATTAATTTTGAATGTGTTTTCAGATATTTCAATCCATAAATAGAATAATTGGTCATTAAATCTGTCCATATCACAAAATGGTTAGAAAAAGTAATCAAATATACATAATTCCATCTATAATGAGATTAAATGTATTTGGTTCCAAAAACTCAATTATTATTCTTCTATCAAACCACATAAAAAATAAAACAAATTTACACTAACAATAGACTTCTTCTAGGCCAATGGTAGGTGATAAAGGCTGGTAGCACAATGGTTCTAGGATTGATTTGTGCAGCCTTGTCTGATGCGATGGGTTGTCACCAGTCCTGTGTGCTGTACTTTTTCTAAAACTATACTATTATTAAATTCCATAAAAAATATCTAAAAATTGATTTATCCATAAAAAGTTACTATATGTTGCACAAAATAATCCATTATAACCATTAGGATTGTCAAGAATACATATTTCCATGCTCATATTACAAAAAAACTATTACATGAAACTGTATATAACATGCATGGGAACACATTCAATTATCCCCATATATAATCAGAAGTAACTAATTCAACACATTCAAAACTAGGTTTACATGTCATCACTAATATGTATTAATTATACATATTTAAATTCCATCATAGACAAGTATTACTAATCTTGATTTACTTGTTGTTCCAGCCATTTATTACTTAACCATTTCTTTGTGATGTTATAGACCTATATTAATGAATCATACTTATTTAACGTTCAATCCATATACTACTAGATCGGATTTAAATTACTTAATATCCATTTGTATCTCATGAGATATAAAGTAATTCCCATGTAATTGGAGGGATATATATGTCCCACCGATCTCATAATAAAATCATTATTACATGTGCCTGAAAAACATAATTTATTCATCATAGAATAACCCATTAAATAAAATGGGTTTCATAAAAATCATTCCATCATAGTACATATAATATATATGGGATTCATAAAAATAATTCCATCATAAACACAATAAAATTTAACTAATAATATTGATAGGAACATTACACTATGTCATATTAGATAGATTTGTTTTGATAAAACACCTGACCTTAATTCTTGAGGAAAATATCCATTCTTCTTCCAAAGCATTTTTTTCAACATGGAATGAATATTTTATGATATTTATGTAATTAAAAATAAACATGAAATTGTGTTTAGTTAAATTATTGGATTCAAGGCATTATAAAAATATTAAAATATATTCATGTCATATATGAAAAAAACAGTCTTCTTGTACTTTTCTGGAAACGTCAAAAAGTACCTCGTATAGAAAACGAAAAATGATTTATTCCATGCCATTTAATAAAAATTTAGGAATGGGTAAAATTGAAATTAAAAAATATTATAAGAATACAAATAATATTATTTATTTATGGATGTTTTACCTGGATGATAAATATACCCCAGTAAATTCTTACTAATAATCAATCTCAGATAATAATGATATTGCACAATTATCGGTTACCTTATGTCGGATTTCTTCTATATGTGTCCCAAAATAATGTACATTAGGTTTAAATATATTATTATCTTGTTACAGAAACATTATAATATTTATTATATCATATATGATTCACTTATGACTTTATATTACCCGTTTATTTATCAATTACATGTTAAAGCAACGTTTTGGGTAATATACGTTTTATTTATCGCATGTGTTTTGACATTTTATTCTGAATATTAATACACAGATCATGATTTAATTACATATAGAATATAAAAAATAATTTATATAACATAAATATATAGTATATAAATATATATAATATAGATACTAAAAAATGTAATACACCATTCATAGAGACAGTATGTTGTATGTATGCTTAAACACTCCTTCCTCTTCTTTATAGAATTGAATTGAAGAGTGTAAAATACACAAACACAAACACACACAAAGATATAAAGATATACATTAATAATGAAGCATTATAATATTGAATATATGATTTAAAATAAATATATATACTTTATAATCATTCTTGAATAGTTAACGTGGAGAATAAATCTCAACGTGTCGTGGAGATGGTTAGTCGTACGTACTCAGAAGCAACAATATCATTCACTTAATGATTTAATGGTATTTAATAAGATGATATATTGATTATAGAAAATTATTATAATGTTATATTAATTATTCCATTCAATTATTCTCATAATTATACACATCTAAATTATGTATTGTTGAATAATAAATTACAAAGTGTTGTAGAGATGGTAAGCCATATGTACACACCCTTGGTGTCTTTGTTATTTGTAGGATGAATAAATGGAGGAATAATTTCGTACCATAATAATAGAAACATATCAGAACCTCTAATATACTATATTTATTAATTTATTATGGAAACAATCTAAGAATAATAAGTATAAGAATAAAATAATTTTGTAAGAGGTGATAAAACAAATACCTCTTTTTTGAGCATCTCTATTTTATTTGCACAAAAGGTATCCATAAGATGGATATAAACCCAAAGTTTGGCCTCTATGATTATGTGATGTATTTTGAGAGAATAAATGGGTATATATTGGCCATTAAAAATGGTTCTAGATGTGTGATTAATAGATAAGTAGAAGATCCCTTTTAAAGGAGAGGTGAGGGGCAGTTTTGGAATGTATTAATTATTAATTTATTATAAATTTATTTTCAATTTATAATGGTCCCATAACATTATTTAAAAAATAATATGTGTTTTTTAACTCATATAAACCTATATTTATAGACAAGATTATGTTAAATAATTAATCTTATCATTTATCATTGTCCTTTTGGTAAAAACACTAACTCTTACCATGTCGCCTTCTATTTTCAAAATATATGGTTGCTATAGTTACTATAGAATTCCAAGAGAATATCATGGGGTATAATAATTAAATTCATAATTTCATGTACATTTCTGGGTGAAATATTAAATTTTTAGGAATATTACAGCAATTTATAATATAATATTTGTTTTAAAAATACTTTTATGTGAATTTTGACACAATTTTGTAATTGATTTCTATTAAAAACATAAAAACATGGTTTTTTGGAACCAAAGAAATTAATGCATCTCTAAAATGTTAATTTCTTCCATAAAACTAGTTTATTGAATAAAAATTTTTATATAAAATTTCATTTAATATTTAAAATATCTTATATATTAATATTAAATTAATAATGTATTCACTGCATCATCATTGTGTTAAAGATATATTTACTTATTTAATTACTAAAAATTATAAATAAAATACCATGGTGTAGGAATTTTTTTTATTTTTATAATGAATCGTTATTGCCTATGTGATCATTTATATAAACCAAAATAAAATTTTTTAAATTAAAAAGATCTATGAATATGCTTTATCTCCTTTTACATTAATCTATTTATTATATCATGTTATTTTCTCACCCAAGTGGTTCTAAAATGCCAAAATTACAGCATAAAGATTTTTTTGGCCTCTCATGACTCATATTATCAAATTATTCCACTTGATACGGTAGTTTTATATTATTATTCTTATATAATTTTTTTCCCTTATTTACCTGATTTACCTTTTAATAGTGGTAAATAAAAAATTTTACTAAAGAAACTATTCATAATGTTTAAAAATAAAATATATCTATTTGAAAAATTTGTATGATCATATTTTTAATATGAAATGAATTCTTATAAATTCACAATATAGAATTTAATTATATTACATTAAAATTAATTCATGTTTTAAAAATCAAAAAATGGGGTTTTATAAAGTAAAATCAATAAATAGATTGATATGTTCTTATGTCCAATTAAAAATAGATATTACATCCAAAGACCAAAATTTTATTTGATTATAAATAAATAATCCAATTAATCTCTAAATCTAACTTAAAATATTATCTATCTAAAAAATAAATTAGACAAAAAGAATTTTTTTAATTAATATGCAGTATTTTCTAATATTCATTTAAATATGAAATTCCTCAAAAAAATACCAAAAACTCAACAAAGATAAATTTTGATATTCTGAAACAAAAAAATGATATTTTTTAAAGTAAAATATATAAAGGTGTTAAAAATTTATATAAAATTGTTATCCCATAAAAATGTGGCCAAACATCATTTAATAAATATAAATTTCTTACAAGAAAAAAATAAATATGATCATATATAATGTCAATATAATATTGAATACGAATGTAAAGTTCATATAAAATTATAAATTTGGTTAATACTATTCATAAAGGAATGTTTATATCCCCTTAAATAATAACTTTTTTAAAATATATCATAGTTTAGTGATACTTGGTAATTCCTAATATGAATTCTATTAAGGAAGGTTACTCCTTCATGTAATGAAAGCCTTATAATGTTGAATGTAGTGAAATATTCTTTTGGTGTTGTGTATTACATTATCTGAATATAGTTTTTTTATATATTAGACAAAATATATACATAGTGTTGTGTGTATAGTACACCAAATCGGTGTTGCGTGTAACATATGACAAGTCGGTTTAGTGTGAAAGGAATTTTTGTCTTTTTACAGTGAAAAATATAAATGAAAATTATAATTTATTCAAAAAATGGCACAAAAACATAGGGTGTAACTGTAAATGGATCACACGGTTTTGTGTTGGCAGATGCAATTCGACTGCATTCATGTAGTCCTAAGGGCGGAAGGATCCATGATCCCATAATTAATAGGGTAAGACTAGGTATCGAGTACACAATTCCTACACAAGATGACATTCCCTATTCATTCTTATTGTTATAAGGATGAACCAACAATGAGGTTGAGTATCAAGACAACATCATTAGTCTCAAACATGCCCTTGAGATTGATATTCCCCACCTGCATGTCACTGGTGACTCTGAACTGGTCATCACGACAATCAACTTTGACTACATCATCAGGATGTCAGAGCACATAATCTTTTTAGAGTTCACTCGTCAGTTGATGGTTGTGTTCCCTTTCGATCAAAAGTTACTAATTTCCCTCGATCGTAGAATAGTAGAGTATATGACTTTTCTGGCCATTTCCCATCTCTTTTAGAGCTCAACAAGGATGATCATATTATACATTTGGCAATAAGAAGGTTCATTTTTCCCATCACTCCAAATTATGAGGAAACCAGTAGCTAAGCCACCATACCACTAATGCATCAATATCGTGACCTGTTGGTCCCCATGCCACATCATTTGAAGATATCCCTGACTAGATTAATCCCTAAATCGAATATATCCAGCACAATAATACCATAATAAACCGATTTGAACATGAGAGAGTCCATCAGTGTATAGTGAAGTTTACCATCGTGATTTGTCCCAATCTATAGAAGATCCTCTAGAGATGTGTGTTTGATGGTATTACCCTCCATTGCATTCAAAGAAAAATGATTTCTCAAGTTACTCATGATGTTCCTGCTAGTTCCTGTAGATCTCATCAGGTTGTGTTGAATGATTCCCATCAGATCTGAAGGATGGGCTACTGTTGGCCCACCATAGACCATTACTACATAACATTTTCAATGAGGTGACAATAATTCTAGATCTATGATAATTTTTTGCATCAGATTACACAACCTCTACATACATCAAAATACATTTGGCCATTTGAGTTTTTGGTACTCGATGTTGTGGTACCATATACCACAGCAACGACTTGTTATTATAGGTTCATCTTAAATGATAAAAATTTATTTTCCAATTGGGAAGTGGGAGTCCACCTTAAAGAGTTCAAGGAAAATTCCATCGTTTACTTCATGAGCTTCCATATCATCAACTAATTTGGAGTCCCTCACACTATACCTGCTGATAAGATCACCAAATTTTCACTAGACAAGCTGAAGAAATATTATACATATTGACATATTTCATCTATTCATACCTCCTACAATCATGCACATGAAAATGGGAATAGTGTTGTGTTCACCAAAAACCTTTATTTAATTCTTCAAATGATGGTGGCTTAGAACAAGATATGTTGTCCAAATAACCTCTAGTATTCTCTCTATCCTTACTGGACAATGACTCGGAATTCAACCCAGGTGTCCCCATACTCCATAGTGTACATAATAGAGGGAGTCCATCATATCGAGATATAGATACTCTCACTATAAATATCCATATATTATTAGAATATGTTAGCCATTGTAGCCAAATTCCATCCAGTATAACTAGAATCCCTTGATGATAATAGGATTCAATCCTTGAATAGTCATGGAAGGCATCTGAATAATATAAGCTAGAGCATTTAACAAGAATGATTGTCTCTCTTCATTCCATTATGGCGACATGGTAATGGACCTCATAATACTCATGAATCATAGCAGGAATCCACCAATGTTAAAACCCTAGTAAGAGGAACTTTAAATTATTAAAAAGGTTTACCCCAACATCATGTACCCTTAATCACTATAGATATTGAGAACATTACTCCTCTCACCAATGAAAAAAATTCTCAAGTAACATTTCACTAAAAAATACCTAAATCCATCCTTACTGCCTGACAATAAACTGCATGATCATTCCAGACAGAAGGGCATAAACCTACCCAGCCCTTTCCCTATATGAAGATAAATATAAAATTGGTCTACGTTCTACGACATTAAACTAAGACCACACCAATCCATTATGATGTTAAACTGCAAATGGAAAATAACCTATGGTCCAATTTCAATGACCTTAAACTACGACTCATTTTTTCTACAAGATAATAATTTTTTATGGTCCATTCTCTATGAAAATATACTAAGGCAACAATCATCCCTCAAGATGTATAGTTGTATATGGTTTGAGTACTATGACCATAAACTCGGTTGGCATTCATCGTGCAAGACGTTAAACTATATATGGTGTAATATATATTACTATAAACTTAGACCCATACATCCCCGAAATATGTTGAAAATTATACCGTCTAAGCTCTAAAACAATAAACAATGATCCATTTTGTCCTTCACAGTGATAAATTGCATGCAGTAAACATAATGCATGGTCTGAGCTCTTTAACATTAAACTATGATATTTCTTGACCTTACAGCCAGATGGTAAAATTCATGGATACCACCATGCTTCATGAATCCCCTCATTTGGGTCTCGGTCACCATTAACATTTGGAAGTACCCCCATAGAGGTATTGTATCATGCATCCTAGGTTACATACCTTTTGGGACCAATGATCGGGAGGATATTGAATGACAATTTGACAGAAGTCCCACATTGTGAATATGGTCAGCAGTTTAGGTTCAATAGTTTTTCTCCATTCTAGGGAAGTTTAGATAGGTATTGTGTTAAAATTATTATAAAAAATATCCAAAATAATTATCAACATCCCCATGGTCTCCAAAATATTGGTGCGGTCCTTTGACTTTTGCGTCCCTTCTATCGGACACACAAGAGATTAAACTGGGCATATATGGTCTGAGAACTCTGATATTAAAATAAGACATTTTTCATCCTTATCACATGAAAATAAACATCATGAAATTTGATAAACTATGTGTGGATTTATAACCATCCTTATGAGATACATAGTAATCCCCCAACATTTCTTCTTTGGGTCGAGTCTCATTTTTTGGAAACCTTCTCATTCACTTTGTACCTTTTTTATGTTCTCCTAGGGGTATTTGGTGTGATGGGGACTAATATCCTCATTCATGTGGGGTTTTTATTTACCACTCCTTATACCTCTCTTATGATCTCCTCTTTTTTTGCGTCCACACTACAAGACATTAAACTGCATGACATTTCATGAACTATGTGTATCTTGATTACTATCCTTATGGGATATATAGGAACACTTGGACATTTGTTATTTAGTTACAACCCCTTGTATCTCAGGTTCTTCTGTCCATATGGTGTCTCGACATAAGTATCCTTGGACCATGTGGTTTAGAGTTGACTATTTTCCTCTTTCACGTTATGTATACCATAGTTGCACCATGTAGACCTCCTTCTTGAGCCTCCCCTTTTAATTGTGTCCTCAACACAAGATGTTAATCTACACAAAATATTCCTAACACCATGTGGAATGATTCTCATTATTATGAGATTAGCATGAATTCCTAGTCATTTCATCATTGGGTCCATCCCCATGTCCCGCAATATATTTTGTACCCTTGGCCTAAGGTTCCCCACTTAGGATAGATTGTGGTGTGGTGTGGAGTTTTCTTGTTCCCATTCACATTAGTTATATTCTACCACGCCAAACATTTTTACGTTATGAACATGTCCTTCCACATGAATCCCAACAATATGATGTTAAACTATGATACCTGGTCTCACATGTCATTACAATGTTATGTCTTTAACTGCATGATGTTAAAATGGATGGGATGGTCCTGTCATATGACCACAAAACATAAAACAATCATCCTAGATGCATGATGAAAAGATGTACTACATTTTGTTTACCTTACATGATAGGGAATCCTATTTGTAATTTTTCATCCACCATGGTACATGTCAATAGCTAAATGGAGATTGATTCCTATGGCGACACCTAAATTCATCATCCTGGGTATGTTGCTCCCAAAATACACACCCATACTAAAGAACAAACAAGATCCCTCAATTTTCTTTCTTTTCAGTGCATGGGATAGACCTAGGATACAATCCATTAAAGATCTACATGTGTCTTTATTACAACCATTTTGGGATATATAAGAATGCACAATCATTTCATCTTTGTGTCCAACCCCAGGACCCCAAATCATGCATTCTTTTCAACCCCTAGGCCTAAACTCTATTAGAACCACATAGTGTGGGGAGGACCATTTTTTTCCTCATCCACATCCGGTTTATAATATAATTTACATTTAATTACCTTAAATGATATCCATTCTATTCTCCAAAATCCTATACACATGATGTTAAACTGCACAGATATCAATAACTATGAATGGACTGATTCAAATCCAAACGGGATACGTAGGAATGATCGGACATGTTATTCTCTACTCCAACAATAGGTTTATCTATTCTTTCTCCTAGCCCATTGGAATGGGTTCTCACCTGAGACCATGAATGGTGTGGTATGATGACTTATTTGGTCCTCATTCACATTAAGTTATTCTTCCATTCCATAATTTATTATCTCTTTAGGAACCAGTACTCCTTGAATCCATACCGCATGAAATTAAATTGTACAGCATGTACAAATCTACATGTGTCGTGATTCCCAAACTAATGGTATATGTTGGAATACCCAAATATTTCATCTTTGGGTCTATCCCTAGGTTCATCAATCCATTTTGGCATTTTTCCCCACCCACCACCTCGAGTTTCATGTCCTTAATTGGACCCCTTAACCATTTTCAGGCCTCACCAATGTGATATTATGCAATGTGGTTAAGGAAATAATGTTTTGGATTCTGAATTATATGCTTTCATCTACTTCAATGGTTCATGTCTCCTTTTATTTGGGTATCCATCATCCTTCTCTTTAGAATGGTCCCCAAGAGAGTATAGATGCTCAGCCTTAAGGATCGCCTTCAATTTGGGAAAACCTCCCATGTGATTCCAAACGACCTTTTGAGAGATGTCTTGGGTTGTGGATTTGGATAGTGGTTGGCCCTATATTGTAGTTCACAATTCATGTCACATGATATGAGTTCTATGTTTGGAATATAGTCAACAGTTATCCTCCTCCATCATGACAAACCCATTAAACACAAAATTTTGGTCTCATGATTCACATTTCTTACCACTACATCATGTTAAATTGGAATATAAACATCGTTGCAGTTTTAATTCCATGCACCATTGTGCATTAAAAAAACTATTCAACCTCATAAGGTCATCTTTGAAACCACAACATCTCCCCTACTCAATATTATATGTTATGTAATGATTTTCCCCACCCCTTTTTCCCACACTGAAAATATATCACGTTAGATTAGGGATATGGGTAGTTTTTGTTTTCATATGGAAGAACCAGAATTTTTTTTCCCAACCCTATGGCCATAAACTGAAATTTCAAATAATAAATTAGGCACCCAAGCCTAGGTATCATGATTCTAAAAATTGTGTTTTCTCTTGGAAATTTGTGATGTGGTGTGGAATTATTTTTCCTCATTCATATTTGGATTACATTATTGCACCACATTGCATAATTTAGTCATGGATGCCTCACCCTATGGTCCATGATCTATTACTATAATCTAGTATCTCTTAAATCCTTATTGTATGACTCTATACTACATCATCTCCATTAAGAATCTGATTTTATATCTACAAAACCATATCTTTCTTTCAATTGAAAATAAAATGTTACCCAACCATTGGACATTTTCCATTACACATATATGAACTATGTATTCCTTGATTATAACCCTCTAGGGATATGTATATATGCTTAAGAACTTTTCCTCTAGGTCCAGCAATATATTTATAATCCTTTCCCATCCCAATTTTTTTGTTCTGGGACCTTAATTTTTGTAATAGTGTGATATATTATAGACCTATTCTATCCTTCCGACATTGGGTTTTCCATATAGCACTACGCCACACCTCTCCACATATTATGATCTGATCTCTAGGACCGTAAACAAAGATCATTGGTCGTGATGTCCAACCAACATTAATTTGGACCAAATTTTATTTTTTGGATGTCTGTAGTGTGGTGTGGGATTATCTTCCATTATTCATATTAGTTTTACAATAACCACACTATATACCACCCATATGCTCTCTTAGTTATTTTTCCATTCTACATGATGATAAAGTATAGAGGCATGTCCCATTAAAATGATTCTAAACCTTCGACATTAATATATGAAATCTATAGCTCTGATCTATGATTCTTCAAGTCTTTATTCCAACAATGTTAAATTTAATAACAATTATGATAATCCCCTTAAATGGAGGATATCACCCCTTTTTAGTATTGGATGGCCACTTTACCACCTACATAAACTATTAGTGGTCTGATTCACATCCTTATGGGATGTGTAGGGATTCCCAAACTTCTTATCATTAGCCTAATCACAACCACATTCTCATCCCCAACCCATTCTAACACGTGTTCTCGTAGAATTATGTAGTGTGGTGGACTTCTCTGGTCCTCATTCATGTTGGGATTATAATAACATTACCATGTACGTCCTTCAAGATTACCACACATTGTGCTCATCTATTGGGCCTCTTAGACAACATGGGTATTCTTTTTTCATCATAAAATACTTCATTTGGGATTTCTTTATCTTTCACATCCAAATATAGATCTTAATGTTATGGATTCTAGGCCTCAATGATCTCTTACCTTCCTAGGATACCACCCCAATGAATTTTGATCAAAAATTTGATACAAATCTTGGTACATAAATATGGTCAGCAGTCGAACCTCATTTGTTAATTCCAATTATAGGCCAACACCAAATAGATGATGTGTTTTGAATACAGTCAATAATAATTCATAATCATCACACCACACCCATTTCTTCCTAATTATCGAAAGCTATGAATTTTATACATAACACCCCATCCCGTTTTATGGATCCTGCACACATGTGGTGATGTAAATTGAAACATTCTCACGCTCTTAGTATGAATGTTGGGTTTTCTTTAATTTTACCCACCTAACAGTTCCTTTCCCCCATCACACTATCTCATTAGACTGGGAATTCCAGACAACACCACTTGATTCTTACACCGAGTGTGACTCATATAGGCTTTTGGGTGGTGGTATGGTAATATTCATAAATGAGACAGTGTAACGAATTGGTCCTACCATACATCCATAAAATGTGATAAATCATCCTCACTAAATGATGTTAAACTATTATGAAAACAATGAATTATGTAATGCATGATTATTTCCGTTGTAGTGTACATTGATACATTCTGGCTTTTAATCATCGGGTCTGGCCACTGAATGTAAGACACCATGTCTCATTCTTTTTATCCTAGACATCTAATTTTAGAATGTAAATTGTTAGGGGGAGCTTATTTTTCCTCATTCACATTGGGTTATGAACAGCACAACTCCTTTCTCCTTTGCGGAACCAATTACCACAGTGTATGAATTTTAATTATTTTCCTACCCTGAAAAAGTTCAAGACACCCCATTATAATTATGGGATGTGTCAGTTTTCTTGCTAGAGGTAACTTCCCCACCAGTGTGTGTCTCATACCATTATATGTTCAATGAAAATAATTAGTTTGAATATCATATTTATGGGATACGTAGAGACACACTATCATTTTTCAATGGGCACAACCACATAACCGTTAAAATTAATCTTTCATTTCCCCTAATCATTGTATGAACTCTATTACATTAAACTATGTGTTCCAAGTCCATTAATAATATTTTAAACAACCGGGAAGGGTCCAAGTCATATGACCTTAAAAAATTTTCAATGTCTTGTTCATACGACACTCTGTAATTTCATAGTTTTGTCATAAAATGACGCTAATTTACATTCTTACAATCCCCATTTAAACGACGTAAAATTATACCCCATATTAGGTCCTAAAAAGACTGGTCTCACCAGAATGTCGACATAATCTTTATTATGACTGATATGTACCCCCAATGCATTTTTCTCACAGCGATATAATTTAAGGAGTGTTGGACTCCATTCGAACAACCCATCACTCCAGCCATGAATTGCATGACCATTTCATGTATCCTCACCCTCTTTCACATCAAATGGGTCCCCCAAATGACATGGATGCTTGTCTTTTCGCCTCACCTAAAATTTATGGCCAATGCTCCGAATGATTTTGGACGGCATTTTAAGTTAGGCCTCGTGTTTTCAAATATTGTCAGTGGATAGACCCCATTTGTTTGTCCCCATTTTATGTTAACATGATATGGATATTTTGTTTTGAATATTATCCACATTCATCCTCCATCTTTATTCCTCCTCTCACTGTGTTCCCAATAAAAGGTATTGTGATTCACAATTCTCATTCCTATTTGTTTGGATTCATTCTAACATCCCTAGCATTATCCCGATGATGTAATAGAGTTTGATTTTAACTATAATTAAACTACATTCAGATCCCTATTATTATGTAACAACTCCACTCCTAGTCTCTCATACATCATATGGTCGTCCGAGCCCTAAGATCCCGAAAATTGGCTGGCACTTTCAGACACAAATTGAATAATTATTATTTCATCCCCTATTTCTCACACCAGATATAACCCATATGAGCATAGTGATTGATCACTGGTTATTTCAAGGATATAATTGAGATGAATTTATGTCTGAAACTACAATAACCAAGAAACATGAATGTATTTATTTGTGTCAATGCTAATTAATGTCCCCATGGATCATCCCCTCCAATAGATTGGTTGACCTCTTTGATTTAGCATCCCAACCCTACCACCATGTTGCTTATGGCCTCCATGATTTGCTATCACATACTAGGTTATCTGAAGACATTGTTTGATATGGGGTGCAGTTCATTAGCCCAGATCCATGACTGATCTCTTTAGCTTAGATGTGGACCATTTCATCGATGGATCACCTCATATGCTTCTCGTCCTCTTTCAATTATACATTAAATCGGGATATGAGTTCTAATTGTGCATGAAGAAATTAAGAATGTTTGTTTTCACACTCCCTTAAATGTTTGATCTTTTTCTCAGCCACTTGGAGTCTATTAGTGTTGAGAAACATTCTCTGCTACCAAAATACACTAAGGCCACAATCAGATTCATGTATTTTCTCTACAATGTAACATCAAATGATAAAATGTGGAGGTTGGGTCTCCACTCCTCAAACACTTAGTTTGAGAAGCCTTGAATCATATCTCCTCATCTAGTTTGTCCATTCTGATTGTGGGGTGACTTTGACTAATCCCTTATCAGATTAACTAACTAGAAATTAACAATATTTTTATCATATTAATCAGTAGAAGTCTCATTCGGGTCCTTTGGGTCAGTGGGTTTTTATGCTGGGAGAATGTTTATAATTTTGACAGCAGGATCTTCTTATGGTTTGATTCTGGGTAGGATGGGATTCACATAATGCACTTAGTCTTATTAACTATATTCCTCCTAGATGATGTTCTGTTCAGTATCATTGGATGTCACGCCGTTAATAACAACTGCCATGATTAGTTCGATGAAAACCGGTGTTATCCTCTACAAAGGATCATTGGGAACCACATTCATCCTCACTAGTATGGCCCCTTATATTTAAATAACTATTCATATATAACTATAAAATTATAGAGTGAAAGTATCAATAGATGAAAATAATTAAATCCATGAAGGAGAGGACACACATAGGTCAATCGATGGGTCTCACTCTTGAGGCTATGGTATAGGAATCCTAGGATGTGGGACCCTTATATGTTGGATAACTCTGATGACTCTTGGAAAACAACTCAGGGTGTCACATCCATTCAAGATTCTGCAATAACCATTTTCCCAGGAATATGACCTAAAGCTACGTCTGATATCCTTCTTGTATGAGTTTTATGTATTTGGTTCTCCTGCATATGGAAAATTTCTATTGATAAATACTAGTTAACATGAAATGGGAACATAGTTAAATGGTTTTAAATTTACATCATGTGTTTTGAAAATATCATCCATCTCTGAGGCTACATCCTTACATTCTTCTAAAGGGCCCCTCCTGGTAGCCTCTTTTCCCCAAGAGGACCCCTTAGATTATTCATTAATGGGAACCACAACATCATCTCGATGGAAGATGGTTAGGGTTAGACAATTTGACTATGTAGTACATTCACCTGGTTTGTCAATTGATGTAGTGTACCCCGCAAATGCATGAAGTACTCCAGCGTGGTGTGAAATTTTTCCCCTTTATTTTGAGACACTGGAAAACCTTCCATTGAATTAGTGATATTTTAAATATCCCTCCCAGGATGATTAATGTGATCCCATATCTATATGAAGATAATAAATAGTTATTTGACATCCTAGTCTTCTGAAGCCATCGTAAATACAATATCCAAATGATCAATTATGTGGCATGTAAATTTTCCCTAGAAATGGTGGGTATCCTATGGAACTCATTATATAGACTTATTATCTCCGTGGACAGCTCAAGAGGGGCCACTGGGTCCATTGCTACCCCATTCCCTCCACTCAGTTAAGGCCTTGGGATCCCTAGCTCTGTCATAGCCCGACAACCGAGATATGCATCTACTCCACCACCACGACGTAATCTGGCCATATTCTGACCCTGAACATGAGGTTAATGGGGCACCCCATTGTTGCCATGAACGGTTCATCACTTCGTCATCTTCCCCGAGTCATCTCATTAGCAAATTTAGACATATTCCATGAATAACCTAGAGGCAGAATTAGGTGGAGGTTGTTAATGAAGTATTTTTTCATCATCTCATGTGAAAATGAATTGTATATTTATATTCAGTCATAGATGATCTTTATCATGAACTCCTAGGTCTTCTTGCAGGGTAATCCAATGCATGCATTTGAACTACCACAAAATGTGGTTTTGGGTTTACAACTCGTAGATAGGCTCACAGTCCACCCATTCTAATATAGCTTCACCCCAAAAAATATAGGAGATGAGACCAATTTTCTTTAGTTCCCAATCCTTCCTCTGTTAAAACAATTGTTGTTAACAGAAATCAATCAAAGTTTAATTCATCCACCATTTAAATTTTATGAAGCTCAATAGGTGGAGTCATATTGGGTTGAATGCTCCCCGTGTCATTAGAGATAGGTGGTGAGTTGTAAGATCTAGGAGTAGAAATAGGATTTGGGTATTTCTATATGTTCATGTGTACCTCTATCAAACCATATAATAAATGGAGCAGTCTTAATATATATAGTGGATTCTTCCCTTCACTAATGTGGCAGAACAACTTGTACAACATGGAAAAAACCAGGATCCCTTGGTTGAAACACTGCCCCATCACCAACATGGATTCTTTAATGAATGTTCTCATTTGGACACTTTTGTTTGTGACCATGACATGCATCATCCAACTGTAGATAAGAACAGAAAAAAACCCAACTATCCAAACCACCATTTGATGCTCAGTGTTGACACTATACCCTCATAGCATCCATTGCTTATCCTGTAGTATTTTCCAGTAGAAATTCTCATTACTATTTTGGGATCCCTTTGAATAAGTGGGAGGCCAGATTGGTAGCTCACTGGGTGCCTCCTCCATTTTAGCAGCATGATTTTGAGGGATGTTTACAAAAAACCCAAACCAATACTTAAAATGGATGTCCCTCACAAAAATCATGTCCTCACCATAAACTAGATCATTCAATGCCATTCCCATCCACATATTATTCTCTAAATACGCCCATTTGTTCTCTATAAGGAGGAACTAATCTTACATTCCCTCTATAATTGGAAGGAATCCCTGATAAATAATTAATTACATAAAGTCTAAGGTCAAACTCTCCATGATGAATGTAGAATTTTTTAGTCCCTGATGAAAATATTATTAACCAATCTGTTATCATGTGTTTTGAAAAGAAAATGTGAAATGGGGAGGCCCACAAAGATTCATATATCCCCAATCACTTAAACACTTCCATGAATTCACCACATGATGAACAAACCCAATAAACATTGTCCCCAGATTCCATTATGTTTTAACACTAGATCATGTCCCATTAGTCAGTCCACCCCTCCTATGGATTCCCATAAGTTGCATTGTGAGTGGTATGTTATTGTGTGGGTGATACCTTAGGATTTAGCATTTTCCAACAATTTTTTTACATTATAGTATAGATAGATGGAATTAAAATTCATGTGATACTCCAATGTATGATTGTTGGTATCACCAAACCACTATTTCTGAAATGGAGTACTCATAAACAAGTAATCTGGTTAATCCCTTCTTGCTTCAGGGATAAGTACGTCTTCTCTAAGATTAATCTATATAGAGGCATCCTCTTGAAAATATGATAGTTCTTTTGGAATTACAATAAGATAACTTGTAGGTAATCATTATATGAATGAATTATTAATTATTTCATCATTCTAATATTATTTTTCATCTCTTACCATTAGGAAGGATCCACGATGCCCCCCCTAGAGAAGCTTCTTGGCTGGCCATTTTTTCAAAAGAAATTAATATTTTATTATTCTGGTTTGCAATAATTGACCATAAAGTTTGACCATAATTCTCTATCATAGAGTCAAACACAGAGTTATAAAAAAATATCTAAAAAAACACAGGGAGTTCATGATCATAGTGTCTAAGGACTCTTCATGCAATGAAGAGTAAAAAGAACCTGAATCATAATGTATGATTGCAGGGCGTGGGGAGATTAATGATTCCAGAGATCCTAGATAACAACATAGAAGAATATTAGAATTAAATAGAGACATTCATCTTCAATTAATATGAAATTAACCCCATGTATTGAGGCACACCCTGCCATGTCATGCTTCACGACATTATTATCATGTTCTTTGTGTTCAATCATCGTTGTTTAACTTCATGATCTGCCTAATTTTTTCTAATATAAATTCAAAATCCAACATTCATTTTTTACTTGGTTCTATTTGTAAGGGGAGAATTATTTGTTTCCAAAATATCTTATATTGTGAATAATAATTAAAGAACACATAATGGTGAAAATTGGGAAGCTTCACAACACACCCCCATAAAGCTCTTCAACATTGTGGCTGACACAAAGGTGAGGCCTTCTCAACACCCACATAAGTTAAAATTGATGGTCGAATCCATGACTATGAAAAACATGATATATGTATCTAACCCATAGGGGGACATAATTTTTTCCACTTTTAGTAATTTATAATTTATTTTAGCCTCTATGACCTCCTAAAAGGGAACAAATGAAGCCTCAACACCATGTAGTGGATGATGGTTGACTTTGTGACTCCGAGATACATGATGAAGTATTCCTATGGTGAAAAAAAACATGTATCATTTCAATTAACCCTCATAGCATCATAACACTCCCATAGAATATAAATACCCAACTCCCCCACTCAAAAATTAGAGGACCCTGACCACTCACCTTCTAAATTCCAAAATAGAAAAGCACCATTGGCACTGCAACCCATCATGAAAAATGATTCAAATGAGGAACTTAAGATTTTTGAAAACCCTTCAATTTTCTCATATTTTTACCCCATTTGAAGGAGGATGGCCTTCAAATAGAATATGGTCCCCCAAATATGAATGGGACACCTTCGGGTACTCAGCTAATTATAAAGCACCCTCAAAGAACATGTGAAAGTCATGCTTTGGATGGGTCAAAATACATCGCTATGCTCTCTACATTATGAATCCATATCCTCTATAAGCCATGTGCTCTACGATGCCCTATTCAGTATGAGACCCTTGCACTACGACACCCTATCCTCTATGATCCCTATGTTCTTATAATCCCTATCTTATGTGAGTCATAAGCTCTCTGGAGACCTATCATCTGGGATCCCTATGTTTTGTCAACCGCTATCCTCTACGAGGATTATTCTCTACAGGACCCTGTGATCTGAAAATACATATACTATAGGAATCCCAATCCTCTAAGATCCCAATTCCCTATGAATCCCCAATCCTTTGTAAGCCCTTGAGCACTGAAAATACCCTCTCAGCAAGGCATAATTCTTCAAGAAGACCTCCTCCATGCATCCCTCTAGTCTTATACGATGTGATTTCAAAGTCCATTGGGTGGTGATTCATGTTTTTTTCCCTGCCTCCTACTTTCTCGCATAGGCACACTAATTACTATTTCTCCATCACACATCCAAGCTAACACATACCCCCCATTGGATCACTCCATATTCCAACCCCACTAAATTACCGGTGTATTCCCTTTACCAATGGTTTAGGTTCACCAATTATGTATGTACTAGGAATGAGGAGTGAATCCTCACCATCTGAGATACATGGCGTTAAACCACCATGAACCCATGCCCATTATAGAATAGGTTAAACTATGATCATCATAGAATTTAAACTCCACAAGTGGGTCTTGCATGGGATGGGTTCCAATGCCCTCTCTCTATCCCCTCTCCCTATGCTTTGTTGTCGTGCACACCATGGGTAGTTGCTCTGTATGACCTGAACTAACTTCTCATGGTTCCCCATGTAGGGTTTCCATATCCTTCTCTTACATCTTGACCCCCACCCAGGCTAACCTCACAGAGTTGGTCCCAATCATCTTCTTAAGGGCAACAGACCATGCGTAAATCCAACATTATTCTTATTAGACACACCTTCCATGATGCAATCAGTATGTATTTGTTGCATCTTGATTTATATACTGTGAAAAACTCACATGGGATTAGAGTAAGCATCGAACATGAAATCCTCACTAGGTCACCCTATTGTGTAAGACACAATATCATTTTGATGAACTATATGGACTTTGATCATTTCACATTAAAGAAAAGTGCATATGAATCCGACCTAAGGTTCAATCCTATCACCTAATGGTCCTGACCCAATCACATCAGTTCACCCTTATCCCGTATTATGTTAAACTGTATGCCCCTTCCATCCCACATGATGTCACACTATATTCTATCAATATATGTGGCATTTTATCCATATATCCTAGATAGTGTATGTTGGAATCCTCCCTGAGGTACAACCCCAAAACTAGTATACATAAATTTTACCTTTTTTGGACCCATGTATATTATCCACCCCTTAATATTGTAAGACTAGTTATCAAGAATCTAACTAGTCATTAACCCCACACTAAATCCATACTCCATGAACCAAGAGTATCCCTCTTGCTATGGGCAGCTAATAATGCATAAGCCCCACTATGTCATCAAGTTGTTTTCTTTTTTTAAACTCTAATTAAATTCCCCACCCCAACTATGTAGACAATGATCATTTCCCATTTTGAGAATGGTATGAAGGATTCCTTCCTAAGGATCAATCCCATCACTTATATAACATCCTGGTTCCTCCCATGAGTCATTGTGTATCGGGAAGGACAACCCCAACTCGGAGGTTATACATCATTTGGGTCCCTTCCATAAGAACCAAGTCTTTCTGGCAGCAAATGTTAGCACAACAATCCAAGGAACCCTTCCTCCAAAGATGAGAGACCTGGGATGCCCTTACATAAATGTTGAACTAGGAGAGAAAAAAGTTGTCAAAGCCTTTTGTGATCTAGGAGCCAGTGTGAACCTCATTCCTTATGCTATGTATTGTCAGTTAGGGATCGAAGAACTCCAACCCACAACTGTCACTCTTCAACTTGCTGACCGTAGTATTCGAGTTCCAAAGGGGATCTTAAAGGATGTATTGGTGAAAGTTGAAAATTTCATTTACCCAGCTAACTTCATTATTCTAGACAATCACCCAAGCTTAGGTCCTAGGGAGAAAACCCCAATCATCCTTGGTCGTCCCTTCCTTACAACAATCAACTCTGTTATCTGAGTCTGAAATGGGAACACGACCATCACCTTTGGAAACATGAGTCTAGACTTGAACATCTACAATGAAAACTCTCAAATTTGGGATGATGAAGATATCCATGAGGTTAATTGGATAGGTAGTGTTGATAGTGAACTCAAGGAACATCAAGGAATTATCGAAGGATGTTTAAGTCAGGAAGAGATTGATTTTCCTTGTTCACATGAGGGAAATTTGTCTCCTTGGCTTGAATCTCTTTCAGATTGCTCTATTTATGATTTTCTAGAATCACCAATCAATGATACCATGGGTGAAATCAATAACATCGAGTCTATATCCCTTCATCAAACTACTCTAGCTAATTTAGTGGATAAAAATTCTCTTCACAAGGAACCAATTTTGTCAAGAAATGTGGACAAAGAAACTGAGTTCAATACAAAGTCTCATCCTTTCTTGGAAAGTGATAACCACTCTGATCTTGAATTTAAGGTTTTACCTTCATCACTCAAGTATGCGTTCTTAGGGGACAATCAATTCTTTACTGTTGTCATTTCTTTCTCTCTTGAAGACAATCATGAGAGGATGCTTCTAGATGTCCTTAGGAGACACAAGAAAGCCATTGGATGGACCCTATCAGATATTCCAGGGATTAGCCCACTTATCGGGACTCATAGAATTGTTCTAGAATTCGATTCAAAGCCATGTCATCATCCTCAGCAGTGACTCAATCCTAATATAATGGAAGTAGTGAGAAAAGAACTATTGAAATTGTTAAAAGCTGGTATCATCTATCCTATAGCCGAGAGTGAGTGGGTTAGCCCAATCCATGTGGTTCCAAAGAAGGTTGGAATCACAGTAATAACCAATAATGATGGAGAGATGCTTCCAACAAGGGTTAGTAGTGGATGGAGAGTCTGTATTGACTATAGGAAGATCAACTCTTGTACCAAGAAAGACTATTTCCCCTTTCCCTTTATAGATCAAGTCCTCGAGTGAGTGGCGGGTCATCAATTCTACTGCTTCCTAGATGGATTCTCAGGGTATAATCAAATCGATGTCTCTTTAGAGGATCAAGGAAAAACGACCTTCACTTGTCCATTCAGCACTTTTGCCTTCAAGTGCATGCCCTTTGGGTTATGTTATTCCCCTGGTACATTCCAGCGGTGCATGATGGGAATCTTCTCAGACATTGTGGGGGATTGTTTAGAGGTCTTCATGGATGATTTCTCCATATTTGAGGATAATTTTGAGGGATGCCTTCTGAATGTTGAAAAGGTTTTGTCAAGGAGTGAGGATAAGAATCTCATACATAATTGGGAAAAATGCCATTTCATGGTAAGGGAAGGACATGTTCTAGGTCATATGGTATCTGGCAGAGGGATTGAAGTTGATAAAGCTAAGGTTGACATCATTCGTCACCTTCCCTCTCCTAAAACTGTTAAGGAAGTATGGTCCTTCTTAAGACATGCTGGATTCTATAGAAGGTTCATTAGGAATTTCAGCTCTATTTCTCGACCACTTTGTGCCCTATTGGTAAAAGATGCTCCATTTTTATGGACAGAAAGATGTGAGGAACCATTCTCTACACTCAAGTCAACTCTTATATCTCCACCAATCATGCAATCTCCAAATTGGAAAATTCTTTTCGAGCTCATGTGTGGTGCAAGTGACTTCGCTGTAGGAGCAGTCTTAGGACAACAGTGTGAGAAAACTACATGTGTCATTGCTTATGCAAGAAAATATTTAAATGATGCACAAATAAACTACACCACCACTGAGAAAGAGTTTCTTGCTGTTGTCTTTGCTTTAGAGAAATTCTGGTCTTATCTCTTAGGATCACCCATCATTGTCTTCACTGACCATTCAGCCCTAAAATACCTTTTTCCAAAAACAAGATGTGAAGGCTAGATTGATTAGGTGGGTCCTTCTTCTTCAAGAGTTCAATATAACCATTAAGGATAAAAAGGGTGTTGAAAATGTTGTAGCTGATCAGATCTCTAGGATGGAATTCAAAGACAACTCACACCACCTCTTTGTGTCTGATTCAATTCCCAATGAGCACCTCTATTCAGTGAGTGATTGCCCTTGGTATGCTGACATAGAAAACCATTTGGTGACGGGTGACATTCCAAAATTCCTAGGGACCCAAGCTAAAAAAAAATTCTTTTCTGATGTCAAACACTATGTGATTGATGATCCTTACCTCTTCATGTTCTTTCCTGATCAAATCATCAGGAGATGTGTTCCCGATATTGAGCAAGAGTCCATTCTAAAATTTTGTCATGGAGAAGCATGTGGATGCCACTTTTCTACAAATAAAACCACTAAAAAGGTCCTCTAAAGTGGTTTATACTGGACGAACCTCACTAAGTATTCCTTCCAATACTGAAAAAGTTGTCCTCAGTGTCAGCAATTAGGATCCATTTCAAAAAGAAATCAAATGCCCCTCACTCCCATTCTAGTCGTTGAAATCTTTGATTGTTGGGGAATTGATTTTATGGGACCCTTTCCAAACTATAAGGGATACCTCTACATCCTCTTAGCTGTTGATTACGTCTCAAAATGGTTTGAGGTCATTACCACCAAGACTAATGATCATCATGTTGTGAACTGATTCTTAAAAGAGCATATATTTTCTAGATTTGGAATTCTGAGGGCTATAATCAGTGATCGTGGAACCCATTTCTGTAATCGCCCATTCTCTTCACTCATGTATATGTATGGAATTTCTCATAAAGTTTCCACTGTGTACCATCCTCAAACCAATGGTCAAGCTGAGTTGGCAAATAGGGAGATTAAGCAAATTATTGAAAAAATTGTCAACCCCTCTAGGAAAGATTAGTCTGAGAAACACTTATATGCTATTTGGGCATATCGTACAACATTCAAAACCATCCTAGGAATGTCACCATATAGGTTCGTTTAAGGAAAATCATGCCATTTACCTGTTTAAATTGAGCATAAGGCATTTTTGGAAATCAAGAAAATGAATTTTGACATTTCATTAGCTGACGAAAAGAGGAAGTCAGATCTTAATGAACATGAGGAACTTAGGATGTAGGCGTATGAAAATTCAAGGATAAATAAAGCTAGAGTTCAGGCCTACCAATCTAGGAATGTCAAAGTAAAACAATTTGAACTGGGAAAACCTGTGCCCTTGTATAGTTCAAAACTTCATTTACACCCAGGAAAGTTAAGGTCTATATGGTCAGGTCCTTTCATAGTGCATCATGTGTACCCCCATGGGGCAGTAGAGATTGAGGATCCCACAAGTGGTAACATTTTTAAGGTCAATGGTTATATGTTAAAACCATTCATTGAATCATTAAATAAACAGGAAATAGAGGTAGAGTTAACAGAGCCAACCTATGAACCAGGAAAAAATTGATAGATTTAGGATCCATGTCGGGATAACGATGTTAAACAAAAGCACTGCACGGGAGGCAACCCGTGGTCTTCATGTTTCTAATCCTTGTGACTCATTTTTTTCTTCTTTATTTCCTTCTTATTAATTTTGTTATTTTAAAAATATATATATATATACTGTTGACCTATTCTTCTTTTATGAGTAAGGATGGGTACGAAAGGGGAGAATCGTATTCATCTGTGTCACGCAGTGTGATCCCTGAGTAATACCTTATCCAGAAAATATAAAGAAGAAAATGTATCATCAGTTTATTTTTGTTATATATTTTTTTGGTATTTAAAAAAAATATAGATTTGTTGACCTGTTATTATTTTATGAGTAAGGATGGGTACGAAAGGGGAGCAATGTATTCATCCATGTCACGCGGTGTGATCCCTGTGTAATACCTTACCCAGAAAATATAAAGAAGACAATATATCATCAGTTTAATTTATTTTATTTTATATTTTTGTTGGTATTTAAAAAAAATAGATTGTTGACCTATTCTTCTTTTATGAGTAAGGATGTGTATGAAAGTGGAGCACCGTATTCATCCATGTCACGCGGTGTGATCCCTGAGTAATACCTTACCTAGAAAATATAAAGACGACAATGTATCATCAGTTTATGTTATTTATACTTTTTTTAGGTTAAAAAAATACAAAAAATATATATATTAAAAAAATTAAGGCATGTCATAGTTCATTGGGAAAAGCTGGTCACAACCGTCCAAGCCATTGGAAGATAAACTGAACTGAAGGGAGACATGGGAACGCATTTTCAACATCATCCACCAGGTGACTTCATTCCATAATTTTCATTTTCAATGTCTTCGTTGAACTTATATCCTGCCACTTCTAGTTTCAATTCATTAAACACTGAGGACATTGTATTCCAATTTGGGGGAGAGATGAAAATGCGTGGAAGGAAAAATTCCATTAACCTTGAACATGATAACACACATTCCAAACTCTGAAATTGGATATCAAATAATTTTTCATGCCTTAATTCTGATTTTAATGCAAGTTTATGTTCATGTGCATAGAAATTGGAAAGTTCGGTTGTCTGATGTGATTTTTCACTGTTATATTTTCATCAATTTAATAAAAAAACACAATGCACGTCCTCTAGATTGTGGGATTTTAGTTTGAGTTCTTGGGGACCCATAATAAATAGCATAGGATTGGCGATTATTTTAATTTTAACATGAGTATTCAAAAAAGTAAATTGTGCATAGAGCAATAAATTGACTTAATGTGTGGCTTTCGGCACTTGGGGATCGTGACTCCATAGTTGTCTACCCAGAGTTGGGCATTTTATCTCTATTTGGGGTAATTTGAAT
Organism: Viscum album; assembly: GCA_963277665.1. Classification (NCBI taxonomy): domain Eukaryota; kingdom Viridiplantae; phylum Streptophyta; class Magnoliopsida; order Santalales; family Viscaceae; genus Viscum; species Viscum album. The sequence goes on along the minus strand of OY728165.1, from coordinate 665,035,372 downwards.
TTGTTTTTGATTGAGTTAACTCGAGATTATGCCTGAGTATGTGAGCTTCACTTGGTTCCCTAAGGTCTTTGAGCCTGGGAGTCATCGGCAAAGTCTTGCTACATGGGTTGACTCGATTGAGTTCAGTTTCAATTACCATGGAAAAATTGAAACAAAAAAACCCAAAAAAAAGAGAATAAAAAAATGAGTACTCATCTTATTATTAAAATTTTATTGCTCCTAGCTCTTCCATCTTTTCTCCCTCGAATTTAAACGAACCCCCATGTCTATTGTGACGCAAAAAAACTTCATCATGCATAATTGAATTTGGATGAAATATGGCAATGAATTTGAACAAAGGAATGGTCATGGGATTGAGATTTTCCTGTGGACATAGCTTGTTTTAAATGATTTTGATGGATTTCATAATCTTTTTGTATGTGATATTTGGGTGAGAAATGTGTATTAAAATGTTTTTGGAAAAGGTAATTCAAATTTCATTTTTATGAGAAATATTTTGCTCAGGACTAGAAAAACTCATGTTGTGGGTGTGATTAGCCACTATAAGAGGCTAATATTCATTTTTAATATATTTAGTTTTTATGTTCCTTGCTATTCATAAATACCATTTTAGTTCATTTTACATTTTGAACACCCATTCTCATCATTTGTGCACTTCATGCCTAATGTGCACCAATTTAGGACCAATGTTTCATCTGATTTTAATGAATGTAAATATCCATGTTTTAATTTGATATTTTTTTAAATGGATATTCACTTAATTATGAACATTTTTTATTCATGGATTAATGGATTATTAATAAAGTATGATAGAGATATTTGGCGATTAAAGGAAACCGTTCTGGAGAAGGCAGATTGGATATCATCCCACTAATCGTACAATGGGGCCCACAATACATGCCCAATGAAGCCCAACATATAGGTAAGGGTATAAGACATATAGGGGAACAAATAATTCTTCTGTATCCAGTGCTAATTCATCGTCAATGGTGGAGATTAAGGTGGCCAAAGGTTAAACTTTAATTTTGGGCCAGAGTTTGCGGCCCAGAAAAAAAGCCCACTATTTAAATCATATCTCCCTAAAAACAAAGTATTTTGGGCTGAAATTTTACATTATGTTAGGGGAAATCCGGGGATTCATTTAAGTCGTCTAGGGACCACTCAAATTTTGCCTTCTAGAAGTTCCTTTAGGCGCGTCTTTCCGGTGAATGCAAGATGACTGCAACTTCGGGGCAAGAAGTGGAAAAGTATCTCATCATTAATGTTCCACCCACCTTTCCCCAACATAATTAATTTAAGGGACATGGTATGTAGGGGGCTCGGCCACGGCTTCATTGTTTCCTATTTAAGGCAGGAGTGGTGGTAGATTTAGGTTGGTTGGGTGCTTTCTTTTCATTGTAATGTTATTATGCCAATTTGCCTTTGTAATGTTCTTCCTTCTCATTGATGTTGTTCGAATCACCTTAGTCTTCAATAAAAATTCTTCTTCTTCTCTTGTTCTATTCTTCTCCTTAACACCTTGAAACCGTTGCCTCACGGTGTGAATTTATTCACACCAAACCTTGTGATTTTGTTCACACAACGGTGGAGTGATCATTTCATTGTTTTATTTTTCTTCTCTAATCCCACTTCTTTAAGTCAACTTCACGCTTCCATTTATTGAATAGCATAAATGGAGGGCTAAAACCTTATGGGTTGGTCCTAGGTGGTTTCATGGGGAAGATTGGATGTTATTTTATGATCTTAAATTCTGTAATAATTTCATTATTGTAAGATTTCCATGTGATGATTTATTTTCTTCTTCATCTTTGCCAACTTTAACAATGACACATTTCGAGTGCTAGTGCGATCCAATTCCTTGGAGTAATCCTTAAATTGATCCTATAAGTGCATTTGAGATTAGCCTTGGGATTGTGTGGAGATTAAATTGGTGAATGATGTTGAGAAATTATATCATTTCATGGATACATCTTGAATTAGTGAAATGAATGTTATAAGAATATAAATGCATCCAATCTAACCCTAGTAACAACTTAGGATTAACCCATCTCCATTAATTGTTTTAGACTAAATAATTGTATGTTTTAATTTATTTTCATTAGATTAAATCATTAGTTATTAAAATCAAATCAATCCAAATAGTAGGTCACTCCATAGCCAAATCCTTCCAGAATCAGTGTGTCTCTCGGTTTCTTCTTCGGTCCCTGTGGATTCGACCCCTACCTGTACTACAACGACCGCATACCTGTAGGGTAAATTTGGGCGCAACCAAACCACAACATTGTATAAGAACCCCAAAAAAATTTGGTATATAATGTCCATAAATAGAGTAGGTGAATGATATAATAAAGACAACGTAAATATAAAATCATATTTACCACAATTTTTTTGAAAAATATTCATAGAAATTAATTGATCCATATCATTATATTAATGGCACCCTAACTCGGTTTATACCATTTAATAAGATATGATAATTAGTGAGGATCAAAAAATTCATAGATATGATTAATATAATAATTTTTCCTAGCAATTACTTAATTAAACACTATATAACAAATTAAAATACTCATGGAACCGTTAATATTTTTAAAAATACTATATAAAAGCATCCCATGGTGATATTCATTAATACATGAAAATATATTCAAGTTATATAAGAATTTAAAATTTCAATTCTAAAAATTCCACAACAGCTATTCTATTAGGGGGTTTAAAATTATTTTAAGAATCATGTACAATGTCAACAACAAACAAAAACCATCATTAGTAATAACACAATGAAAGAAATTGATGTATGAATTTATTAATAAAATAGGTTTAATTTTAAAAATACAATTCTTTTCAAAAATATGATCTTGGTAACATTTAATATCATCTCTAATAATTTTTTCATTTTCGTAGTATGTTATCAACGAAATTAAATCATTAACCAAAACATTATTATCACTAACATCATTATTAACATAGAAAAATTATTGTTAATCCTTTGTAATAATGTTATCAAATAGTATTATGTTGATTTATATATGACTTTAAGTAATTTCCAGGACAATGATAACAACATTATCATTATTGTAAATATTTTTTTAGTTCTTCCACCCAGATAATTTTTCCAAAAATTCTATCATAATTTCATTAGGAAATATTCCCAATTTAAAATACTATTTCTTAGAGATGTGAGAATTAGATGAGACAGAGTCAAAAAGTGTATTAGAATTATTTGAATACACAACTGACATACCATTAACCAAATCATATGATTTCCCAACCTTATATTTATTATTATATAATAACCATGAAACACCAATCTATTTCAAATCATGAATTTTTTTCATTATATTCAACTACCATTTGATATGCATTATCATAATGAAACTAATCATTACAACATAAGTATAATGAAATGGGATGAAATTAGATACCCCATTCCATGATTCAACTATATTATTTTCCTTGAATTTGTGTTCCATGTGACCAAATTTTCCAAAATAGGGAAACATTCCCAACTTCATAATAAATTCAAGGATATTTTTACTCTGCTTACCACATGATGGTAACCTCATTTCCATTACTATATATTTATTTTATGTATGTTCCCCCTTATCCAACAATCATGAACACATCATAAATTATTTAAAAACATATCATTTAATAGACAAATTGAAATATCAGTCATTTATGAGATCATCTATGATAAAATTTGAAAAAAAATTATTTACATGAAAACTCATTAGAAGGAAAAGAAAATTTGTTTAGGTACCATAGTAGATCATATTCTAGAACACTAAAATTAATCGTATAAATAGAATTAGATGCCCTTAAAATGGAATAATAATATGGCTAAGATCTGGTATAATTCAATGGAAAAAAGAATCATTAAACAAATAACTGGAGCATTAATTGTCCCGACCAATCATTTATGCTATATCAGTTTCACCTAGTACTATCTAGGAACACTTAAAATATATTATTTCCCTAAAAAACATAAATAATATATATTATCAATGGGAAAAAGTTTGGTAACTCAAATTAAAGGTACTGTTATATATTTAAATAAAATAACCCATCAAAATACAATTTTCAAAAAAATACACATGTAATTTTAATAATAAATTTATGTTAAAAATTTCAACAAAAATTGGATGATGTTTTTAATTTTATAAAATATATTATAATTAAATTGAATCTATAAATCATATAAATTTAATTGTGATGGAAAATGTTAATATTTTCTCTCATTAAAAATAAGGAACTTCATTTGTCTTTTTGTAATACATTTCATTTAAAAAATAGAAGAATATTCAATATGAAAACAATTTAAATAAATTTATGTGACATAAAAATTATAAAAACAATAAATTATGTCAATATAGATAATTTGAAAATACTTTTAAAATATTGACATGGAATAGAATTATAGTTTTATGGAAAAATTAAAATAATTATTTATTTAGAAGGGAAGTCATCTATCATATTATAAATATTTAAATCAAAAAAAAAACTGTGAAAGTTTTACATATTAAATAACATAAAATAAAATTTATTATTGAAAAATTAATGATATTAAATTTCAAAGAGGACTTATATACCACATATAAAGTAAGACCATTGTATTACATCAACATATTTCCAAGAGAAAAGTGATTGAGATGAAGTCCCATATCATGAGTCTGACTTGTCATGCATGTAATTAATTTCGTTAATACTAAAATAATACTAAATATATTCTGTATTTATTATCATTTAATAATTTATTATTAATTAATTTTAATATATCAACAATTTATATACAATTAAATAATAAATTATGTATATATGAGATGATTTAACTATATTCAAATTCAGTGTTAAAATTTGATTTTGTAGAACCATTATGGTCAAAATGGTCATTATTAAAAAAATATTCAATTATAATCAAAATATAATTATTAAATTTATAAAAAAATTATAAATTAAAAACCAAAAATTAATTATACACTTGAATAATGTCCTAATTTTTTGGTCATTGTAATTGTAGGCCATACATTCACATGATTAATGTTTACATTTTTTAATGATTTGTATGGAAAGGTGGAAATTATTATGTTATCATTAAATATAGATAATTAAAAAATAAATATAAAATTATTTAATAATATATATTTCTATATAAATTTATTTTGATATGGTGTTGAATCAAAGAATCGCATCGTTTCGAGGTTGTGGTTGATCACATGTCCATGAACGACATTGTTATATTTTATTGACAGCAAAGGTAAAAAGAAAATTATATATTATTTTTTGAGATTTATAATTTTTTCATGAATATCATAATTATTTCATATATTTAGCTTGTAGTTTTTATTATAAAACTTATTACCTTCATAGTACATCGTTAGTGAAAACAAATCACATCACTTCATGAGGAAGTAAGAAATTGTATGCACTAATAAATTTATTATATCTCCTACGATATAAAAAATAAAAGGGTATATATGTCATAAGAAATATGGAGGTATAAATATGTTATTATTATAATATATAATATTTAAATTCATAAACATACCTTATCTTGATAGGTGGTAACATAAACATTTTTCACTTCATTTCATAACGGGGAAATCAATCGTACACATGAATAATGTTTTTGCAACACATTTTAGGAATATATTTGATATATGTGGAAACAAATAAACATAAAAAATTTCAGAGTATTTAATATACTTTGTTTGTTATAATATAAAAATTTCAAAATAATATAGGGGTTATATGAAAAATAAAATTTCTTCTTGTTGAGGAACATTACATCTTCTTCGGGCATCTTGTTTTTTATTCAACTGAAGGAAATATTTTGACAGATTTATAAAAAAAATTATTCTTATATAATAGTATTATTTAAATGGGGTGTTAGTTTTGATGTTATTTTATTAAATAATTTTTTTATCATGTGAACAATGTAGGAGATTTGGTTTCCTATTATTATTGACTTGAGTATCAAAGTTGAAATATTTTTGAAATACTGAATTACAACCACGTTTTATTCATGTCACTATGAACCTCTTATAGTAAAATATTGTAAATATATATTATAATGTCTAACAATTTCATAAAATAGGTCTGGAAATGTATTGGGTCATTTTAAAATCATATATTCTATGTTCAACTACCATGTAAACATTTTTTTATATAATTCAATGATATTAATATTAATAATTTGAACTTATATAATTTTTCAAAATCTAAATTGACATTACAAGAAATTATAAATTTTTATTCTAAGAAATATGGATTCCATTTTCCCATATAAATATCACATAATTGGAAAAAATAAATTTAATATTAATTTAGTAGATGTGGATAAACATTGGGTTTTAAGAAGAATATCATTCATTAACATGATTATTCTATAGTTACTATATGATAATTAATAAAATTAATAATATGTTAATAAATTAATAATTAATAATTTATTCTCTATTTATTTCTATTAAATCACTCTCCATAATGTGTTATTTTAATTATTTATTAAAGAGATGCATTATACAGTTCAAAACAGTTTATAGAAAAACCAGTTTTAAAAACCAAAAAACAAGCTTGTAGGAAAATAGATGATAATATTGATTAAAATGTTACAATGTGGATTAAATAATAATAAATGATACATATGTTAGTTGAAAACATATTAAATACATATTTTTACTCTTAAATTACATAATTTATTAAAAATATATAGGTTATTTTAAATATATGTAAGTTTCACTATTTAATTAAATATCAAAATTTTCCAAAAAATTCAAAATTTCAAACAAATTATATATCTCTAACATGATATACAAATTGAAATCAATTTTATGAAACTAAAATTAAATGGTTATAATTTTTTAATATATTACCTTATAAGAAAATTGTTTCATTACAACAATTATATTTTCAATTAAAAACGACGTTATATTTTTATTACAAATATAAATATGTAATTCATATTAGATAATATTAAAATGATTTATTATATTATTTAATGTGATAAAAGAATAACTTTTATTTCAAAATATATAATTTTCAATTTTCAAATAAAAACTAAATAACTAAATTTAAACCTATTCTAATAAACAACATTACATTATAAATAAAAAATTTTAATATAATTTTTCAGAAAATTACTATTATTGACTACCCATTATAATATAAATTATTTTTATAATAATCCAAAATTAATCCTAGGATAATTTTTAACTTCTAAATTAAAAAATAATATCCATTTTTTCAAATTAAATGTGAGTAATTTGAATATAATTATTATAAATAAAATTATATAAATCTATAATATCTAACAACTAAAAATTTATTATTTTTTTAAAATTGATTATTCTAAAATTCATGGGGTTTTACATCATTCACTCCTTTTGGATATTCTATCATTAAATTTTTGTCCAATTACCATATCATTGGGGGATATATTTCCCAAATTTCATTATCATATTCACCTAATCCATTTTCAACCATTGGGTTTCTCCAAAATACTATAATATGATCAAATATCATTTTCAATAGTACATTCTCTCAAAAATCAATAATTTGAAGATGATGATCATCATAAGAAAGGATCGTCCAACTATGATACAATAGGAATAAAAAATGAGATTAATATGAAACAAACATTCATAACATTGAATCGTGAATAAAATTTTGAATCATAGAAAATAACTTTTGAATGTCTAATAATAACTAATCTAACCCACATATTTATTGAATTTCATATTATATGACAATTAGGGTATTATATTCCCATTTAAAAAAAATATAATAATTTTCCATTATATTACATAAAGAATAAACGATCACCTATAATAAAAGACTGATCATTCCTCTAGTTATATAAAAAATTTATGTACATTATCTAACTTGTCCATGTATAATTCAATATTTCCTCCACATTTAAAGAATTTTCCTAAACAAATTTTGGGATTGTCAGTGTCCATTCAACAATAACATCCCCAAAAATTTAATTCCGAAACTTTCCAAACAATGAATCTAAATGTATTATATATAAACTTGAATGAATTTTTTTATTAAAATAAATAATAACAAATCATGATGGGGAAACCGACATTCATGATGAATAATTGAAAATAAAAAATCATTTCTTCCCTATAATGAATCATTCACAAATATTTTAATTGATAATGATGATAAAATGCTATTATGAAATATATTTATATACCAAATAACTTATGAAGGCCTTTCAAAAAGGAAAATATAAACATGGGATCGTGGTTATATATTATGTATATATTAATTCCATTTTACTCAGTTATTTATTTTTAGTATATTCATAAATATAGATCTACTGATAGTGATTTTAATGGTAATAAAATTATAAGAATTATATAATTTATAATCAAAAGACAAATCAAATTATTACATTAATATGAATTTTTCAATACCTTTATGAAATTGATTGATATTTTTCCACATTACACATGAGTAATGAAATAAGGATAATTCCTCCCCTTTATGAATTTAATGTATCATTTACACTTATGAAAAGTAAAAAAATAATCATAATGTAAATAATACCACTTTTCTTTATATCACCATTAAATACACTTGATGTTTATAATACATCTTAGTGAAACCTGAATAAATAGAAAATGAATCACAATAATCATAACAAAAAAATTAAATTTTTTGGACATGATCCAAATTTCATAATTTCAAATATCATAAAAATTCATTATCAATAATAAATTTGGGAAACAAAGACTTCTTACCCATTAGTACTATTTTTTGAAACCCAAATTATTCCATCATATCCAGTTCAAATATTTCCGAAAATGATTCTGGTTCATAGGCCTACAAAAATATAAAAAGATTATGTAACATATCATTACCTTATAGAGTAAATTTTAATCATATTAATGGGTTTAATTTTTCATTAACTATGATGTGATGAAAATGAATTATGTGGATACCTTTAATGAAGAAGATATAAATTATTTGGAGTCTCACTAAAATATCTTTTTGATCGTCTTCTCACCAGGGATTAACATGTCATTTAATATGGTAACTTCACATATATGTTATAAAGTAATCATAAATAAAATATTAAAAAATAGTGAATTGTTTTCCATTTATTTGGGTATCATTCAATTACAAGTAGAGTAATTGATTTTCATGCCTTGTAATCTACAATGTGTTGTTACTAATATAATAATTTGGATAGAAATTACCTTTGATTTTCAATGACCCTCATTTCAATAGATCCGAGATCCATCCTTAGGATATATTGTTGTTCTAAAACCAATATGGGTCCTTTTTTAAAAATTGATCATTTTTTAAATTGCGGTGTGACTTTTTAGAAAAGCTATGTCCCTTTATGATCATCTCTCTGCCTCTTTACATGGATATTGATAGACTATATTTGGAATTATCGGTCTAAGATCTATGTCATTGGATCTTATTTAAATATTGAGTTACTAGATCTTATTCTACTTAGTTTTTTATGTTGGGTTCTCATGAAGTTTTTTTTTCATGATAATGGTTGATGGTTCAGTCATGTTGAGGAATTTATTATTTAACATAAATTTATTTATTTAAATTCAATTGCATGATGCTTCATTAAAATTGTAATTTAAAAATTACATTCTATTGAATTTGGGAATCTGGAGGAGAAATTATATGTTTGTATGAAAATTTGAAAACACCCCAAATCCATTGAGGTGGGTTGTGTTCATGAAATCAACAAAAATCATGGAATATAAATTTTTTTAAATTAATAATATATATTTTTATATATTGATTTTAATGTTGTTTTTTAATAATTGATTATATTATTTTTGATTGAATCCTTATGGTTTTATATTATAAAAATTTATGTTTGGATTAGAACCACATTTTTCTTTTGAAATGAAAACATATCACTTTTTAAATGATAGAATCGGAATAATTGTATTTTTAATAGTGCTAATAGAAATTTTTTATCATGTATTGTAATGGAGGACATGAACAACTTTGTATTTAGTGATTTATTAGTATTTTTTTTATTGTTTACAATTAAAAAAACTATGGTGGAAGTTCGCTACCCTAATGGGATGGTGATGATTCACCTTTTGTTGTTGTCATATGGATGGGTGTGTACATATATTTTAATGATCACCTCAATGTGAGTCATGATCGTACAACCTAGAACTATAATACCATTTGGTAGATGACCATGTTTCTCACTAATTTATATTTTAGAAGAAATTGTTTTCCAATATATGATAAAATTTTAAAATTATAATGAATATATAATTTAATATATAAATATTTTTTGAATCAAGTTATTAAATGTATTTCAATAATATTAAATTTAATTCACTAATTTTCTAAATTAGGTTCTAAATTTAGATAACATTTTACATCAACTTTAATGACTTTTTTCTATAATTATATGATGAAATTAAATAACAGAATCCTTGTGAGACTCTACTAATATTTTAGGTCACACGCAAAATGTTCATTTTCTTGTTTTAATGTTATCTTCTTCTAGGATCGAGAAATGGTAAAGCGTAACTAGGACTTTGTGTTAGATGTTGGTCCTTAGGCTTCGAGAGTTTCATCGATTTGACATGGGTTTTTATACTATTTAATGGTACTTTACTGTAGTTATATGGTGTTTTTTAGATTTTTTACATCGAGTACACTACTTCTTGTGGAGATTTATTTATTATCCATAGTAATATGTTTATCTTATTCAATAATGTTTTTGAAAAAATCATTCACAATCTCATATTGACATTATTATTGTTTTACAATGGTACATGAGTGTGTTCATGATAGATTTGTATTAGAGGTTCATGTACTCCATATTACATTGATTTAAATATGTAGTGGTTTTATCATATCCAGAAATATAAGGCAGTTTCTATTGTGTACCTTTCCATCTCACACAATAGTGAGACTTATGTCACAAGAGGTGGTTTGGGAAATAAATCATGAGGATTAGTTCTTGTTTTTACAGACATCTTATTTTGATAGAATGAAGTCCAATTTTTTTTCTTTCTGTTCGTATTAATTTCTCATGATTCATTTTTTGGGTGTAAAATATTATCCCTTCCTTATTTTCAACAAATGTTTTGTAGAATCAAACCTATGAGAATACATGTGAATCAGATGTATGAGGAAATTGTTGTTGAACCAAAATAAATAAATCATATTAGGGATTCATTTATAGTTAAGGGGATTATGCGTAATATCCACTATTGGGGATAGGAATCAACACCACTTACCTATCATCCTTTATATGTCGAACCTCATGGGGTTGTTTTACATAACCATTCCAAAGAGTGCCATGAACAGAAGACACAAACCATTAAAGGATCCAAATATCTTCAAGTGGTTGAGTAACTTTTTTTAAGGATGATGTGTTTGTAACAATTCATGGAGACACCTGAGTAGACCATGGTGAAGTATGCGACCTTCAAGGATAAGGGACTGATCGTTATGTACTGGGACAAGATAGTGAAGATAAGAAACATGAGAGATTAAGTTGTAATGAATTCATGTAACATTTTGTTGACCTGATCAATCGAGAGCCAATGATGTTAGCCTAGGCTTTAGATATCTTCAAACAATAACAGGATGACAGAACCATGACTGATTACGTGAATTTTTTTTCAAATCTAGTGCAATATTCACATGAGATTGCATCAAATGTGAAATTGGAGTCTTGAGTGTTTGAGTCAGTTCATTGGGTAGTTATTATTACATAGATTATGTTAATGATGTTGTTTTATTATGATGAGTTTCTTTAAATTGTGTTGATGATCGAAATCGACCCTGAATGAATGTTTGGGTTGGTCATGGATCTGTTTCCCCTAGAGTTATTGTTAAATCCTCTAAATAAATTATAAATAATGATGATTCTGGTTTTGGATCTTAATATTATCATCCTCATACCTTATATTATTCATAGAAGAGGAACATTAATATGTTACTAATTTCGAATGACCCATCATTCAAAGATGTTATTCACTTAGTCACCCAAGTATATTTTCTCCTTTTGTTTCTTAGGTCACATTTATAAGTCGTTCTGTAGTTTTACCATTACATACAGTAGAACATGATAATTTTCACCTATTAAAACTGCATTTCAATAAGATTCATTTTGAAAAAATGGATTCCATCCATAAGAAACAGGATTAAATATTCTTCACTCATAAGAAGAGTCTCTATAGAAAGTAAATACAGGTAAAAAACTATGATAGTGAGAATCACCATTGCTTCATCATGAGTGAGTTATTCATTTAATATTGGTCAAACTCATTAATTTAAATCAACCAGTTTTTCTAATATTCAAAATATTTATACAGATCATTTTTTATGTTATGGATTGAGATACTCCCCATAGAATAATGAAATAAAATTTCCTCTCTAGTCCTTCTTATGATTTTTCCTTATCAGAAACAAAGTATTGATGTATATTTATGCTTCGATGCATGAATTATCTTGATGTTATATTCTTGATGGATTGCATTATTTACAATATTAATTGTTTGATTTCTATCATTTATAGGACTCTTTTAATAAACATGATGTTGTATGTTGTATCATTCAAGGTTAATGTGTCCCAAGGACCATTAGAGGAGGAACATATCATATGGATATGGGGAATTTGATATATATATAATCCTATGATTTGGAGAGAGATTCATTTTGGCGTTATCTACAACCATTTGTCAATGAGTACCACATCATATTTCTTTATAACTTATATTTTCATCTCATAGTAAGGTAGGTCATGTTTTCTATTAATTTAGTACTTGTTACTAAACTGTTTTTTATTTATTCTAAACACATGGAATTAGAAAAAATTAGAGTTCTTAAGATTCTATTAGATGAACTTCAAGATAAGGTATTTGTACTCCAGAGTGTGTTACCTTGGGTGGCATCAAATATATTTTTTGATGAAATCATATGACTCACATATCCTTTGTGATGATTTCTTAAATTCCCATAGTGCCATGTTAAATAACATGTACATGATTAAATGTCTTAATGATTAGTTTGATCATTTGAAATAAGAATAGTGGTTCTAAAGCAATTACCTTCCATATTTTTACCATCAGTTGAGGGTAAATAAAGATAACATCAAAAACCACCATTTGAATAATTTAATAACATTATGGGTATATTATTTTACTATTGTCATTAATAAGTATCCTACATTGTTTTTTTCATTAATGAAAATGATATTACATTGTATCTTAATTTCATTGTTTTAGTATATTTTGTTGGAATCCTCAATTACACTATGTATACAGATAATCATGTATATTATCTAAAAGATGTTATGGAATTGATTATAAATCACTGTAATTATTCCATGATTCGGAAATCGATTTTGGAATTGGGGAATTGAAATTAATGGGACACATGGTGTCAGAACATGGTATCATAATTGATCCTGAAATGTTAAAGGCATTTTGACATGGGAACAAATACCAAAACAATGCTATATTTGGAGCTTCGTGGCCCTAAATGGGTATTATTTTTTATTCATTATGGTCTTCCCACTGATGGATTCTTCTATAAATTTTAAATAAGTAATGTAGTTGTGATTACATAGGATGAAAATATAATTTTTAAGATGAATATTTTCTTGAAAAGTTTTTAGGTTTTGACTCTTCTAGATGTTAGTCTTGGATATTTGGTCATCTGTGATGCCTCAAGATTAGTTTTGGGTTTCCATCATATGAATGATGATCAGTTCCTCACCTATGGCTCTCATAAACTGGGAAAAACAAGAATAATTACATTACCCATTACCTTGATCATGAAGTTATGATACACAAATTTATGATTTTGCAGCATTAACATTATGAATCAATGATTTCCATGTTATAAAACCACAAGATCATAAGTTATACCTTCTCCCAAAAATATTGAAATATTATCTTTAGTTGTTGGGTGGATTACCTGAAATCATTTTTTTAAACAACACTTATACCTAGGGGAATGGTGATGTCTTTGTAAATGATTAGAGTCGGAAACTTGTAACCCATTAATTTAATGTATATTGGTGAAAGTGTAAATCTATGTACATTTTAGAATTGTTTAATATTGAAGACCATTAATCTGGTTATGAGGCTTCTTTAGCCGAAGTTCAGTTGAATTATAATCTCCTAATATAATATCTTCTATAATAGAAACATGATGATGTGTAATGTAGCTTTAGATACACCCTTTATGGTTATTAGTACATTCTTTTATGGTCATTCTCCATAGATGTAATTATATTCTATCATAATTTCATCATTATACCATTAGAATTATGGAATGTTTTGATGGTCCATTGAACATATTACAATAGTTTAGTTCACCAATAAACTATAAAGATGAAATATGTAATTAGGGGTAAATTATAGTATAGGGTCTGATATATGGTATTGATAAATTTTTCTATCATTGTAATATTTTTACAATGGGTAAAGGATGATCTTCAAAAACCAACAGGTTTGCATCAACCATATAAAGTGCCTAATTTTTATTTTTCTACTACAACTATTGACTTATTGGTTGGGTTGTGGTATAAACAGAGAGAGAATACTACGATAGGGTTTTGACCGGTCATATAATGAAATTGGAACACTTTTTACACATTCTTGATACAACTAATGCATAGGAATTGGGAAGTCACTACATAAATGAGACTATTTATTTTCATGGATTACAATCATCCATAGTCTCTGATAGGGACCCTTGATTCATTCATTTTCTTAATTTCCTTCAAGAGGAAAAGGGATCATAGGTCCATTTGAGAATGGAATACCATCTTTAGTTAGAATTCCTGATAGAAAGATCAATAATGATTCTTGGGGATAAGATTCGCACTTGTGTTCTTTAATATGGTGAATCTTAGGATGAAGGTCAGTGATGTTTTTGAGATTCCTTATAATAATAGTTATCAGTACGAGAATACAATGAATACTTTTGAGGCCTTATATAGATATCCCTAAAGGTCTCAATTTCACTATATTGAGAATTGTGAATGTTCTAGGGTTTGAGCAGTCATTGTTCAGGTGAGGACATCAAAGTGGTCATTTGATTTTTTATAAAATTTTATAGTTTAAAGCTGTTATATGTCCTGAGATGATTGTGGTCCCAGAGTATTGGAATTTTCATTCTATGACTAGGTGTTCCTAAAAGAATCACCTCTTTTGGGTCATCAATATAAGGCAATGTATACTTTTTTTATTACTCACTTCATTCATATCTCAATAATCATTGTAAAAGCCCCATAGATCAATATTTTTTTAAATATCCCCCCATGCTGATATTTTTGGATTAATGAATAAATTAACATGTATCTAAAACAAGTTATTTTTCAATTACATATGATATTATTGAGATATATAATAAGGGGTTTCTGAAATTGCATTTGAATAAAAAACATCAACTATAAGTACATCTTTTTATTTAGGTATAACACCATGATACACCCAACGAATAACATCTATTTGTTTTTTTTCTACTACATCATTTATATACGCAGTTCGATTATTATTGAAAATATGTGAATGATAAAATATATTTCTATCCTTAAATTGTTTCTATAATTCTTGGCATGTTATTTAATATAATAATAATTATTTATATAAATTTAAACTCATTCTAAAATATCAATTCCTACTCAATAATCTATCTAATCATGTTAAATGGAGATACAAACCTTAACATGAATAACATAAAATTATACTAATGTAAATAATAATTATTTTTAAATTATTTACTTTTAAAAAAATATAGTAATATTTTAGAATTTATTTTTTTCATTAATACATCCCTCATTTAATTTTATGTTATGATTTTTGGATTTATTTATAGAGAAGGAATTTCAATTATACCATAAAATTTATCATATAATGAATAATTCATAGACCTTATATAAAAAAATACAATTCAATTATATGACTAAATATTCAATGTTCCATATTCAACATTATTTGATTTCAAATCATTTTTAAATGTAGTTTCCAAATTTAACACCACAAAATTCATATTAAAATATGGATTCATCACATTATTATGGTTCTTATAAGAAAATACATGTTCATAATGTCCCATATCGTTACATGTAACATATTTCATCACACAATTATTAGAAATGTTTATACCACCACACTATTTTTTCCATTACAATTATCAACCATATACACAATAAATTCAAAATTTATAGAACATACCAGACTATTTAGGGAATTCCCTATAAAAATTATCACAAGTATCATAATTATTATAATTAAATTTTTTACCATCATATTTATTTTGATTCCTTAATATTTTTATCCTAACAACTAGAAACCTATTTATGTAGTCTACCAATGTACATATAATCAATAGACTTCTCAATTCGCACATAATCATCATGTTTTAAAAGATCCATTTTATATCATTTTGATAACATTGGCCTTAAATATTCGTGATATTATCATGATTAAAACTCATTAATCGTAATATCATTGTCATAGATAAAATATTGTATACCTTAAAAATTGGGTGACTTTTTATATGTATACGACAATGAATTCCTCACCCATTCAATAATTTACCTAAATTTATATACCACAATATGTCAATGATCATTTAGAAAAATTATTGAACAACAGTTTCTTAAATAAATTCCACTCATGGAATAAATCCCCACTATTTCCATGTTACACATTTCCATTTACCAAAATATCCCAGTTCATGTTAAAATTGGTAAGTATATGGACTTATAATTTGGTCATATTATCATTCCAGGACAATAAATATCATCTATTGGGATTTACTCCATCCATTTGTTACCACTAGGTTAGAAGATCAACTAATAGTTAGAGGGTGTTGTCTCTTAGGTGTTTCCCCTATTTACATGATCGTATATTGTATATCTGGTTTCTTGTATTGGGGAAAGCATGACAATTTGAATCATATATCAACTGGTCCATCAACGTGAAAAACAGGTCAACATCATCCCACAACATTCTAGTTTTCTTACTCAAAAGTATATCATCCTTGTGAAACCTTTCTAATTTGGAATCCTTATTCCAAATTTGGAAAAACATTATGAAAAGAAAAATTATATAATAATATGCCTAGAAATATGCTAATTCAATGCCATATCAACTTTTCCATAAAATGAAATTATTTTCGTGGAATTATATTAATAATATCTTAACATCCAAATTTAATTAAATATTTTTACAAAACCAACTATAAGTACCATGATTTAAAAATCACATAATACGCTGACGACATACTAAAATTAAATTTGTTATATCCCCTAATATATTTTCTGAATTGATATTTATTGAGTTTGGTAATAAATAATACAAAAAACATATGTATAGTAATTTTGATACTTATAAATTATATAACACGATTATATTAGAAAACATTTAAAATTATTACTTTTAATTATCATTGAAACTGAGTAATAAAAATAAAATGAATGTAGCCATTATTCCATGAATGATAATAATAAATTCACTTTTTTAAAAAATAAAATACTCTCAAAATAGTGAGTTACCCAAAAATTAAATCACTTTATCTGTTCAAATAACATCATAAGAAAAATCATTAATAATATTTACTGAATAAAATATCTTAATATTTTCCTTTATATCATTAAAAAATATTTAATTTTATTTAAACTTATACATAAAACATTTAAATGAATAATATGTGTTACCATGACAATAATATCATCATATTACCATTGTAAATCATTAAATTCCAATAATAATGAATAAATGAATAAAAACTATAGGTGACATGGAAAATAATTTTAATATCACAACTTCACAAAAGTTGAATAACTACAATGATTATATTTTTCATAATCATCATTATAACCCATGAAATAACTAATATAATTATTCTTGGATAGAAAATATTATATTAAAATAATATATTTAGACATACATATTCAGATATCTTTTACACATTTCACAATACATTTCATATATATAATGTGTTAACTCACTGTTGGTTTATAAATGATTAACTAATCCATATAAACAATTACCATCAATGTTAACAAATTTCTTTTTATCATGAATCATAAAAAAACTATTTTAACCATAAGAAATAAATTTTTTGATATTGATATAAAAATTTCGTTGAAAAATTTACCAAAATTTACCAAGACAATAGAATGATGGATTTTAATTTAAGAAATCATTGTTGAATGAAAACAAATCCATATATAATATAATAGTTAGAGAATTATGTTACTTAAGTTTCACCATATACATTAATATATAACATTCATTTCAACTTATTTTAATGAACATCTAAATAATTCCAAAAAAAAATAATTTTTTAAATAATTTTAATGAAAATTAATAAAAAAATGTGGGTTATTTATAATTCATTTAACATTATATAAAAACATCCATAGTTTTTACATGATTTATATATAAGAAAATGGATTTTAAGGGAACATTGAATGAGTTTTTTATAATTTAATAAAAAAAATTTGATATTAAACTCTCACGTATGTTTTTTATATTCATAAATTACAAAAAAAAGGTAATTTATATAGGTGATTGTGAATATTTTTCATGTTTATTATTACATTGAACTCTCATACTACTATGTTATAACAATTACATAATAATTTATGATAATGGATGACGTACTGAAAATACTCATTTCATAAATAAAATATGACTTCATTTTTTCCACAATGGTGTATGTTTCCTATAGTCTATGATATAGACAAAAACACATTATTAAAAATTTTATTCATTTATTTCAATTTTATAATAATCCAATAATTATTCTAATGAAAAAATATATACATTAAAATCATCGATAAGGTAGACCGTACATATATATGAACAAAATTTCTATTTATAAAGAATCATTATTGAAAGAAGAAAAGTATTTTTTTACCTTTTAATAATGATCATAAGTATATAAATATAATATTTAAAAAATTAATAAATTTATATCAATATTTTTTGTGATTTCATTATGACTAGTGTATCACACCTCTTTATATAGGTTGTAGTCCACATATTGACCTGAACTACGTTATCATTTTTCAATGAATGTAATTTTAGGAAGTTAGATGTCATATTCTCTGTTAATAATAAAAATATTCCATGAATATAACATATATACATTAATTCAATTAATATAAAAATTAAATAATGTTCTTGAAGGAAAAAAATTACATAGGATCATGAGGCTGCTGTCTGTGGTACACACGAATGACGAATTCCAATCCCATTTGACAGATAATGGATATAGGCAATTTTTATTACACTAAATTATTATCTTATAACTATATAGAGGATAATGGGGATGATATTTTATTATTATATAATAATATTTAATGTTTTTTTGAATAATAAATCAACATAAAACAAGAAATTAAAGAACATGCATCATCTATGGAATCTATTAATTGACTTACACCCTATGCCCAATATGGTATGAATGATGGCACACGTGAAACCACTAGAATAATAATTGGTATTATAGATATCTATTTTAGATTGTATTAAAAGTAACAAATTTTTTTTAATATTCTAATAAATTTAAATAAGTGGTATATTTTATAAAAAACATGCTGCAATTTCAAAATAATTAAATCAATATAAATAAAGTCTAATATACAAATTTTGACATTATAAAATAATTTTAATATGACATGATTATGATATTAAATTCAATCAAAAAATAAATATTGGATATGTCTTGATAAAATTTCTACATTTATATTTTAGTTTCAAACACATATATTGCTTTTCAAAAATATCATTTCAATAAGGTTTATTAAAATTTGAGGGTCTATATATATTTAAAATAATTTGTTGAAACAACCAATAAATGGACTAAGGTGGATATTTAAAACATGATAATTACAAATATTATGATGATATGAATTTTCTAAATTTTATATTTATTATTAATTATATTTAAAGAAAATATCCATGATACCAATTTTATAAGTATTCATTTTCCTTGTCTTAAATAAAATAAATAATACCATAGATCAATAATATAATATAATAAAATATATTCTAAATATTATATTTCTCTACAAAATTTTTAAATATCATTAAGTTTTTCAATATATATTACACATAATATTTTTAATATCATATATCATATATATCCAATGACATAATAATTACTACAAAATTATTTTGTAATAATTTATGATAACTATTAATTTAAAAAAATTTAATTTTAAATTACTAAATAGAAGATAAATAATTTATTTCTATATTATACATATAAATTTAAATGCAAAATTTATATTCATATTATAGATATTCAAAATAGATGTTTATCATTTTTAACATATCATTAAAAAAATTATGATCACTATAAAAAAATTGAAATAGAAAAATGAACATATTTTTTAAATCTGTATTACTGCGGATTGAATATACCCACACTCAAACGTTTTCTTAATGATGTAAGTTCTTTAATGTTTCATTATAATTTTTATTTTTTTGATTTAATAACCTTATTTACACATTACCATGGTAACTATATAACTAATGTAACTATTTATATTGAGAAAAAATAAAATGGAACTACATTCAAAATTTTTAACCCATTATTTCCATTAATAAATTTATTTTTCAAAATTAATTTCATGGATGTGATGATATTTTTTTTTTAAATATAATCAATGTTAAAAAACCAGTTTACATAAAAATGGATATATTCTGTATAACATTTTTTTTCATAAACTGAATTATAATGATCTTTCATTAATTAGATATTATAATATTTACAATATTAAATAACTTATTATAAATTTATATAAATACAAAATATAAACTTTCTTCTATAAATACCTTAATGGAAAATAAAATGTTTTATAAAATTGAATTCTTATAATATTTACTGAAATAATTATCCAATTTGAACATTATAAAACAAAATAACATTATATGCTTGTTAAAAAATATTAAAATAAGATTTATTTTTATTAGATTAAAATTTAATAATTTGAAAAATATTATTTTAAATAAAATATTAGATTTCCAAGAATCCCATATTGGATAGAAAAAATTATTTTTTCATATTGGTGGAATAATTTCGTAATTATTATTACAATCAATAAAAATAATTAGTATCATACAATGTATTATACATAAGTGTTAAATTTTATTAAATATATAATTACATGGGTTGTAATATTCTATTATTTCTTTAGTTTCATGGTTCATTATTATTCTAAATTTATATTACATTCCATATAATTATGATTATGAAGACACTCATGTGATCATTTTGTTGTCACAATACTCTAGTAACTTTTTCCATGGATTATATTTTATCCATTGAGTTTAAAATTTATTCAATATTATTTAACATGAATAAAATATTTCATTTTCAATTTAATAATATATTTTTCCCATTAATATGTTTTCTCATATTATTTTGGTCAAAGGATTGATGAAATGTAGATGAGATTTTTCCTTATCGATACAAGATCCAAACACATTCTTATGTTTTGATTCACTATTTCATGAATATATGTTCTACAAATAATGTGAATATAGGGGAGTATCATGTGGTATGATTTTAGGTAAATGATGAAAATATTTATGAAATTAATTTCTGGCATATCATATCCCCAAGGACATAAATCCATATATTAGTTAAAATGTATAATATTTTTATATTGTTTTTTATATTAAGATAATGATATTGAAAATATATATGTTTATATTGTGTAATATTACAATAATTTTAATCTATTTATTTAAGAAATATGTTTTTCAAATATAAGTAGTTGTGCAGGTTAGGATTGAAATAATTATTTTCTTAGATGAGTTTTAATTTTTTGTGTATTAGTTTAGTAAATTTGGTATTATGATTAGGTAAGTATATTATAAACAATAATAAATAATTTTAAAATACATTTTTATGTATTGTATAATATAAAATTAAAATTTAAATAAGATATTGTGCAGTTATCATAAAATTTTTTTACATGCCACAATATTTGAAAATGGATGAGATGTAAAGACCCAAAATTTCCAAATATTTTTTATAATTATTTGGTATAATTAAGAGTCTGTGAAATTTAATGGAACGTTATTCTAAGGCTCAAAGTTCCCAAAATGATATGTCACAAATTTTTAAGCATAAAATATCCCAAATGAGTTGTTTTCTAGAAAGAGTGAAATAACACATAAAAGGGTGCCTTAATCAGAGAACTGAGGGAATTATTTCATTCTGGATAGCATGTTTACACAAGGAGAGATTTATGTTTAGTAGTCACATTCCTCCAATGAGAAAACTAAAAAATGTAATAGCCTTAAATAAAATAAATAATTAATATTATTTTATATTTCAAATTCTTATAACTCACGAATGGTGACTCAGATTAAAAATTTGATACCAACGTTGAACTCGTGAGAGTATGCTTTCTTTAGGTAGAAACTAACAATGGTCGATGTAAGCCAACAATTGAAGTCAGTTTTTGGCAGAAAATAAAATAATTAACAATTTTTTTATTTTTAAATTCTATAACAATCAAATGGTACCATGGATTGAAAATATCACAGTACGTTTGATCTTATGATGGCGTGTTCCCATTAGGGAGAGCATAAACATGACCAGCGTAGTTTGAGTGTTATTTATATTCAATTTGTAACTTTTTTATATAACATTTAGTAAAATTTCGGGTGGTGTTTTATATCCATAAAATAGTTGTTCAGATTCAAAATATGATGGAACCATTGAATCTATAGTGATGAGATTCTCTTAAAGGAATCGTAACATCAACCTAGAAGTTTTAAATGAAAAATATAATTTCTAGACAATACAAGAAAATAATAATTTAACTCAATGGGTTATTTTATTTACTTATCTGTAAATGTTGAGCAGTTGTTGTGTGAATGGTGGGTTGTCAGACAATTTAATGGTCTTTTACATTTGGTGGTGTTACCACACCATTGGGAGAAATAAAAGGTTCATTAATTAAATTAATTAATGATCCTCACAAATTGTTATGTGGGTTGATATCCTATTTTATTATATTATAAAAAATCTCTAGCATAGGTTTTTGGCACTGAAGATAGGAACCTATAACGAGGTGCCGATGACATCTTCCACCAACGTAGAATGGAGCTTTGAGAATAGTTGGAGGATTCGATGATGAGATCCAAAGGAGATGAAAACTTTTCGTTTTCTGCAACACCCTCAAACGTGGATACTCCTTTCATATCTACAATTACATCCAACGAACATGAGGTAAGGGTTATGTGATAAATTCCTACCTTTTTTCAACATTCTTGAATATTATGAAAAGCATGGAACATCTGACCAACGGGTGTGGGACAATCCGAATAAGTCCTGAACACTCTGCCAATATTGGGTTGTTGGCATTCATTGTGGCCAATAGAAAATATAGAATAAAGGAGAAAAGTTAGGGTGCGCGGTGCGGGAACTTCCCTATGAGGCCCATTGGCGCAAACGGGAAAGGAATCAGACTACCTATGCTTCATTTATGCCATGTAGAAGAATCGCCTGTGTAGTGGAAGAATCAACCTGAGGAGACAAAGGGAAGCTAACACCTGCCTCAAGATGGTGGGAACACTAGATGTCATCCCGGAGGATGAATGGGTGGATGACTTTTTCCAGTCACGTCAAAGCAGGGTGCGCATTGCGGTGGCGTTCCGTAGAGGAAGGTCATAGATTTGAGCCGCGACAGAGGGCGGACCCGCGGAATGCAGGATCCATAGGATCATTACATGACTAGACTAGCGGGACCAACTAGGTGGTACAGCGCCACCCAGTTCCACTTATTTGACATCCGGAATGGCTTAGTCATTCGGTAGGGGAGAAAACCATCATGCCAGACGAGATATTCAGGTGGTTCCATGGACCGGTCGGGTTCTCCGGGCCGATACTGCGGCAGAGCGGGCATAGACCCCCGCCCAGCAAGATGGACTAGGACTAACCAAATAGGGCATGGACCAACTCTTCTGAACAAGTGGAAATGAGCTAGGTCAGGTCTGTCGGAATAGGTCAGGCCAGACCCCAACCATTTTACAACCAAATACTACATAATTTGGTATATTTTCTATACCAGGTGTCCATTTAATGAAATGTCTGCAGTGCTAGAACCCATAGAATGATGAAGTTTTTATTATACACTCAACTAGAGATTAAGAGAAAATTGGTGGTTATCCAGGTTGGATCGTACTAGAATCCAACTAGGCCCACAACACTCAAATGCCTATAATATAAAGACTGGGCATCTGGTTGAAACATATTCTATTGCATTGGATCTCTTATAACTTTGAGGATCATATGGTTACATATTCATGGGACTTTGTTCAAGTTGAAATTCAACCAATGGCTTCAGCAGTGGGTCCTCCTCGAATCAATCGTGTTTTGTGCAAGAATTTAGTTGTAACATCCCAGATTCGGGTGCCACTCAATGGGTGCCCCGAACCTGGTTGATCACATGACCTCAAGCACATTTCCCCAAATTCTTGAGGATTCCAACTAGTAGTGTGATCCCATGTCTGATATTGGGGAAACTATTCCCTCATTTTTCAAAATATAGAATAATGGAAAATAATTATATAACATACCACATCGGAAGAAGTAAACAATATATAAATAAAATGGATAACATATGTAAAAGTGAACCAGCAGTCATATATTTGAAATAAATCATGTCACTATTCTATGAAAACAATGAGAACATGATATACTACAATACAATACAATACATGTCTAGTACAAGGTACATCCAAATAAAACCAATGTAGAGTACACAACACGCATCTGCATCGAAAGCCTAGGCTCGGTCCCATGCTCTCCTACTCATCTGCCACAATCATGTACCTGTATGGGGACCCATTCCCCTATCTACACCAACCACAATATATTCAGTTTGGGCAGAAGACATTACCAAAAACGGTTGTGAGAAATAAATCCCAGTAGGCAACCACCAATGGCCCGTGCCCAACTGTCCTTGAAAATGTGCAACAATAGTTCACAAAGGTAAATTAAATAAACTAAGCAGTATTCAAAAGTCACTAACTACTAGATATACTGCCATTTTAAAATTCATTTAATTATTCAATTTAAAAAAAATCAGCACAATTAATGTTCTATGTAAATAGTCAGTGTCCTCAGACATGAAAACCCTTACCCTCAGGTAATGAGAATCCAAACCCACATGAGTTTTCCCACAGTCATATCAAATAATTCCCACAGGCGTACAAGGTGTTTCCCATAGGAATACAATCAACTGCCCATAGGTACAGAATATACTACCCACAGGCGTACAAGGTGTTTCTATCATTGTAATATTTTTACAATGGGTAAAGGATGATCTTCAAAAACCAACAGGTTTTCATCAACCATATAGAGTGCCTACTTTTTATTTTTCTACTACAACTATTGAATTATTGGTTGGGTTGTGGTATAAATAGAGAGAGAATACTGCGATAGGGTTTTGACCGGTCATATAATAAAATTGGAACACTTTTTACACATTCTTGATACAACTAATGCATAGGAATTGGGAAGTCACTACATAAATGAGACTATTTATTTTCATGGATTACAATCATCCATAGTCTCTGATAGAGACCATTGATTCATTCATTTTTTTAATTTCCTTCAAGAGGAAAAGGGATCATAGGTCAATTTGAGAATGGAATACCATCTTTAGTTAGAATTCCTGATAGAAAGATCAATAATGATTCTTGGGGATAAGATTCGCGCTTGTGTTATTTAATATGGTGAATCTTAGGATGAAGGTCTGTGATGTTTTTGAGATTCCTTATAATAATAGTTATCAGTACGAGAATAGAATGAATCCTTTTGAGGCCTTATATAGAAATCCCTAAAGATCTCAATTTCACTATATTGAGAATTGTGAATGTTCTAGGGTTTGAGCAGCAATTGTTCAGGTGAGGACATCAAAGTGGTCATTTGATTTTTATAAAATTTTATAGTTTAAAGCAGTTATATGTCCTGAGTTGATTGTGGTCCCAGAGTATTGGAATTTTCAGTCTATGACTAGGTGTTCCTGAAAGAATCACCTCTTTTGGGTCATCAATATAAGGCAGTGTATACTTTTTTTATTACTCACTTCATTCATATCTCAATAATCATTGTAAAAGCCCCATAGATCCATATTTTTTTAAATATCCCCCCATGCTGATATTTTTGGATTAATGAATAAATTAACATGTATCCAAAACAAGTTATTTTTCAATTACAAATGATATTATTGAGATATATAATAAGGGGTTTCTGAAATTGCATTTGAATAAAAAACATCAACTATAAGTACATCTTTTTATTTAGGTATAAAACCATGATACACCCAACGAATAACATCTATTTGTTTTTTTCTACTACATCATTTATATACATAGTTCGATTATTATTGAAAATATGTGAATGATAAAATATATTTCTATCCTTAAATTGTTTCTATAATTCTTTGCATGTTATTTAATATAATAATAATTATTTATATAAATTTAAACTCATTCTAAAATATCAATTCCTACTCAATAATCTATCTAAGCATGTTAAATGGAGATACAAACCTTAACATGAATAACATAAAATTATACTAATGTAAAGAATAATTATTTTTAAATTATTTACTTTTAAAAAAATATAGTAATATTTTAGAATTTATTTTTTTCATTAATACATCCCTCATTTAATTTTATGTTATGATTTTTGGATTTATTTATAGAGAAGGAATTTCAATTATACCA
This sequence comes from Viscum album, assembly GCA_963277665.1. Lineage (NCBI taxonomy): Eukaryota > Viridiplantae > Streptophyta > Magnoliopsida > Santalales > Viscaceae > Viscum > Viscum album. The sequence goes on along the minus strand of OY728165.1, from coordinate 665,008,628 downwards.
TAAAATTTATCATATATTGAATAATTAATAGACCTTATATAAAAAAATACAATTCAATTATATGACTAAATATTCAATGTTCCATATTCAACATTATTTGATTTCAAATCATTTTTAAATGTAGTTTACAAAGTTAACACCACAAAATTCATATTAAAATATGGATTCATCACATTATTATGGTTCTTATAAGAAAATACATGTTCATAATGTCCCATATCGTTACATATAACATATTTCATCACACAATTATTAGAAATGTTTATACCACCACACTATTTTTTCCATTACAATTATCAACCATATACACAATAAATTCCATATTTATAGAACATACCAGACTATTTAGGGAATTCCCTATAAAAATTATCACAAGTATCATAATTATTATAATTAAATTTTTTACCATCATATTTATTTTGATTCCTTAATATTTTTATCCTAACAACTAGAAACCTATTTATGTAGTCTATCAATGTACATATAATCAATAGACTTCTCAATTCGCCCATAATCAACATGTTTTAAAAGATCCATTTTATATCATTTTGATAACATTGGCCTTAAATATTCGTGATATTATCATGATTAAAACTCATTAATCGTAATATCATTGTCATTGATAAAATATTGTATACCATAAAAATTGGGTGACTTTTTATATGTATACGACAATGAATTCCTCACCCATTCAATAATTTACCTAAATTTATATACCACAATATGTCAATGATCATTTTGAAAAATTATTGAACAACAGTTTCTTAAATAAATTCCACTCATGGAATAAATCCCCACTATTTCCATGTTACACATTTCCATTTACCAAAATATCCCAGTTCATGTTAAAATTGTTAATTATATTGACTTATAATTTGGTCATATTATCATTCCAGGACAATAAATATCATCTATTGGGATTTACTCCAGCCATTTGTTACCACTAGGTTAGAAGATCAACTAATAGTTAGAGGGTGTTGTCTCTTAGGTGTTTCCACTATTTAAATGATCGTATATTGTATATCTGGTTTCTTGTATTGGGGAAAGCATGACAATTTGAATCATATATCAACTGGTCCATCAACGTGAAAAACAGGTCAACATCATCCCACAACATTCTAGTTTTCTTACTCAAAAGTATATCATCCTTGTGAAACCTTTCTAATTTGGAATCCTTATTCCAAATTTGGAAAAACATTATGAAAAGAAAAATTATATAATAATATTCCTAGAAATATGCTAATTCAATGCCATATCAACTTATCTATAAAATGAAATTATTTTCGTGGAATTATATTAATAATATCTTAACATCCAAATTTAATTAAATATTTTTACAAAACCAACTATAAGTACCATGATTTAAAAATCACATAATACGCTGACCACATACTAAAATTAAATTTGTTATTTCCCCTAATATATTTTCTGAATTGATATTTATTGAGTTTGGTAATAAATAATACAAAAAACCTATATATAGTAATTTTGATACTTATAAATTATATAACACGATTATATTAGAAAACATTTAAAATTATTGATAAATCATAATTTTATTCAAGTCGATTCTTTTATTACCATACCAAAATATAAAACAAAATGAAAGAAATTATTACTTTTAATTATCATTGAAATTGAGTAATAAAAATAAAATGAATGTAGCCATTATTCCATGAATGATAATAATAAATTCACTTTTTTAAAAAATAAAATAGTCTCAAAATAGTGAGTTACACAAAAAATAAATCACTTTATCTGTTCAAATAACATCATAATAAAAATCATTAATAATATTTACTGAATAAAATATCTTAATATTTTCCTTTATATCATTAAAAAATATTTAATTTTATTTAAACTTATACATAAAAACATTTAAATGAATAATATGTGTTACCATGGCAATAAGATCATCATATTACCATTGTAAATCATTAAATTCCAATAATAATGAATAAATGAATAAAAACTATAGGTGACATGGAAAATAATTTTAATATCACAACTACAACAAAGTTGAATAACCAAAATGATTATATTTTTCATAATCATCATTATAACCCATGAAATAACTAATATAATTATTCTTGGATAGAAAATATTATATTAAAATAATATATTTAGACATACATATTCAGATATCTTTTACACATTTCACAATACATTTCAGATATATAATTTGTTAACTCACTATTGGTTTATAAAGGATTAACTAATCCATATAAACAATTAACATCAAAGTTAACAAATTTATTTTTATCATGAATCATAAAAAAACTATTTTAACCATAAGAAATAAATTTTTTTATATTGATATAAAAATTTTAATGAAAATTTTACCAAAATTTACCAATACAATGGAATGATGGATTTTAATTTAAGAAATCATTGTTGAATGAAAACAAATCCATATATAATATAATAGTTAGAGAATTATGTTACTTAAGTTTCACCATATACATTAATATATAACATTCATTTCAACTTATTTTAATGAATATCTAAATAATTCCAAAAAAGAATAATTTTTTAAATAATTTTAATGAAAATTAATAAAAAAATGTGGGTTATTTATAATTCATTTAACATTATATAAAAACATCCATAGTTTTTACATGATTTATATATAAGAAAATGGATTTTAAGGGAACATTGAATGAGTTTTTTATAATTTAATACACAAAATTTGATATTAAACTCTCACGTATGATTTTTATATTCATAAATTACAAAAAAAAGGTAATTTATTTAGGTGATTGTGAATATTTTTCATGTTTATTATTACATTGAACTCTCATACTACTATGTTATAACAATTACATAATAATTTATGATAATGGATGACGTACTGAAAATACTCATTTCATAAATACAATATGACTTCATTTTTTCCACAATGGTGTATGTTTTCTATAGTCTATGATATAGACAAAAACACATTATTAAAAATTTTATTCATTTATTTCAATTTTATAATAATCCAATAATTATTCTAATGAAAAATTATATACATTAAAATCATCGATAAGGTAGACCGTACATATATATGAACAAAATTTCTATTTATAAAGAATCATTATTGAAAGAAGAAAAGTATTTTTTTACCTTTTAAAAATGATCATAAGTATATAAATATAATATTTAAAAATTTAATAAATTTATATCAATATTTTTTGTTATTTCATTATGACTAGTGTATCACACCTCTTTATATAGGTTGTAGTCCACATATTGACCTGAACTACGTTATCATTTTTCAATGAATGTAATTTTAGGAAGTTAAATGACATATTCTCTGTTAATAATAAAAATATTCCATGAATATAACTTATATACATTAATTCAATTAATATAAAAATTAAATAATTTTCTTGAAGGAAAAAAATTACATAGGATCATGAGGCTGTTGTCCGTGGTACACACGAATGACGAATTCCAATCCCATTTGACAGATAGTGGATATAGGCAATTTTTATTACACTAAATTATTATCTTATAACTATATAGAGGATAATGGGGATGCTATTTTATTATTATATAATAATATTTAATGTTTTTTTGAATAATAAATCAACATAAAACAAGAAATTAAAGAACATGCATCATCTATGGAATCTATTAATTGACTTACACCCTATGCCCAATAGGGTATGAATGATGGCACACGTGAACCCACTAGAATAATGATTGGTATTATAGATATGTATTTTAGATTGTATTAAAAGTAACAAATTGTTTTTAATATTTTAATAAATTTAAATATGTGGTATATTTTATAAAAAACATGCTGCAATTTCAAAATAAGTAAATCAATATAAATAAAGTTTAATATAAAAATTTTGACAGTATAAAATAATTTTAATATAACATGAGTATGATATTAAATTCAATCAAAAAATAAATATTGGATATGACTTGATTAAATTTCTACATTTATATTTTAGTTTCAAACACATATATTGTTTTTCAAAAATATCATTTCAATAAGGCTTATTAAAATTTGAGGGTCTATATATATTTAAAATAATTGGTTGAAAAAACCAATAAATGGACTGAGGTGGATATTTCAAACATGATAATTACAAATATTATGAAGATATGAATTTTCTAAATTTTATATTTATTATTAATTATATTTAAATAAAATATCCATGATACAAATTTTATTAGTATTCATTTTCCTTGTCTTAAATGAAATAAATAATACCATAGATCAATAATATAATAAAATAAAATATATTCTAAATATTATATTTCTCTACAAACTTTTTAAATATCATTAATTTTTTCAATATATATTACACATAATATTATTAATATCATATATCTTATATATCCACTGACAGAATAATTACTACAAAATGATTTTGTAATAATTTATGATAAATATTAATTTAAAAAAATTTAATTTTAAATTACTAAATAGAAGATAAATAATTTATTTCTATATTATACATATAAATTTAAATGTAAAATTTATATTCATATTATAGATATTCAAAATAGATGTTTATCATTTTTAACATATCATTAAAAAAATTATGATCACTATAAAAAAATTGAAATGGAAAAATGAACATATTTTATAAATCTGTATTACTGCGGATTGAATATACCCACACTCAAACGTTTTCTCAATGATGTAGGTTCTTTAATGTTTCATTATAATTTTTATTTTTTTGATTTAATAACCTTATTTACACATTACCATGGTAACTATATAACTACTGTAACTATTTATATTGAGAAAAAACAAAATGGAACTACATTCAAATTTTTTAACCCATTATTTCAAATAATAAATTTATTTTTCAAAATTAATTTCATGGACGTGATGATATTTATTTTTTTTAAAATATAATCAATGTTAAAAAACCAAGTTAAATGAAAATGGATATATTCTGTATAACATTTTTTTCATAAACTGAATTATAATGATCTTTCATTAATTAGATATTATAATATTTACAATATTAAATAACTTATTTTAAATTTATATAAATACAAAATATAAACTTTCATCTATAAATACCTTAATGGTAAATAAAATGTTCTATAAAATTGAATTCTTTTAATATTTATTGAAATAATTACCTATTTGAACATTATAAAACAAAATAACATTATATGCTTGTTAAAAAAGATTAAAATAACATTTATTTTTATTAGATTAAAATTTTATAATTTGAAAAATATTATTTTAAATAAAATAATAGATTTCCAAGAATCCCATATTGGATAGAAAAAATTATTTTTTCATATTGGTGGAATAATTTCGTAATTATTATTACAATCAATAAAAATAATTAGTATCATACAATGTAATATACATAAGTGTTAAATTTTATTAAATATATAATTACATGGGTTGTAATATTCTATTATTTTTTTAGTTTCATGGTTCATTATTATTCTAAATTTAAATTACATTCTATATAATTATGATTATGAAGACACTCATGTGATCATTTTGTTGTCACAATACTCTAGTAACTGTTTCCATGGATTATATTTTATCCATTGAGTTTAAAATTTATTCAATATTATTTTACATGAATAGAATATTTCATTTTCAATTTAATAATATATTTTTCCCATTTATATGTTTTCTCATATTATTTTGGTCAAAGGATTGATGAAATGTAGATGAGATTTTTCCTTATTGATACAAGATCCAAACACATTATTATGTTTTGATTCACTATTTCATGAATATATGTTCTACAAATAATGTGAATATAGGGGAGTATCATGTGGTATGATTTTAGGTAAATGATGAAAAAATTTATGAAATTAATTTCTGGCATATCATATCCCCAAGGACATAAATCCAGATATTAGTTAAAATGTATAATATTTTTATATTGTTTTTTATATTAAGATAATGATATTGAAAATATATATGTTTATATTGTGTAATATTAAAATAATTTTAATCTATTTATTTAAGAAATATTTTTTTCAAATATAAGTAGTTGGGCAGGTTAGGATTGAAACAATTATTTTCTTAGATGAGTTTTAATTTTTTGTGTATTAGTTTAGTAAATTTGGTATTATGATTAGGTAAGTATATTATAAACAATAATAAATAATTTTAAAATACATTTTTATGTATTGTATAACATAAAATTAAAATTTAAATAAGTTATTGTGCAGTTATCATAAATTTTTTTTACATGCCACAATATTTGAAAATGGATGAGATGTAAAGACCCAAAATTTCCAAATATTTTTTATAATTATTTGGTATAATTAAGAGTCTGTGAAATTTAATGGAACGTTATTCTAAGGCTCAAAGTTCCCAAAATGATCTGTCACAAATTTTTAAGCATAAAATATCCCAAATGAGTTGTTTTCTAGAAAGAGTGAAATAACACATAAAAGGGTGCCTTAATCAAAGAACTGAGGGAATTGTTTGATTCTGGATAGCATGTTTACACAAGGAGAGATTTATGTTTAGTATTCACATTCCTCCAATGAGAAAACTAAAAAATGTAATAGCCTTAAATAAAATAAATAATTAATATTATTTTATATTTCAAATTCTTAAAACTCACGAATGGTAACTCAGAATAAAAATTTTATACCAACGTTGAACTCGTGATAGTATGCTTTCTTTAGGTAGAAACTAACAATGGTCGATGTAAGCCAACAATTGAAGTCAGTTTTTGGCAGAAAATAAAATAATTAACAATTTTTTTATTTTTAAATTCTATAACAATCAAATGGTACCATGGATTGAAAATATCACAGTACGTTTGATCTTATGATGGCGTGTCCCCATTAGGGAGAGCCTAAACATGACCGGCGTAGTTCGAGTGTTATTTATATTCAATTTGTAACTTTTTTATAAAACATTTAGTAAAATTTCGGGTGGTGTTTTATATCCATAAAACAGTTGTTCAAATTCAAAATATGATGGAACCATTGAATCTATAGTGATGAGATTCTCTTAAAGGAAACGTAACATCAACCTAGAAGTTTTAAATGAAAAATATAATTTCTAGACAATACAAGAAAATAATAATTTAACTGAATGGGTTATTTTATTTACTTATCTGTAAATGTTGAGCAGTGGTGGTGTGAATGGTGGGTTGTCAGAAAATTTAATGGTCTTTTACATTTGGTGGTGTTACCACACCATTGGGAGAAATAAAAGGTTCATTAATTAAATTAATTAATGATCCTCACAAATTTTTATGTGGGTTGATATCCTATTTTATTATATTATAAAAAATCTCTAGCATAGGTTTTTGGCACTGAAGATAGGAACCTCTAACGAGGTGCCGATGACATCTTCCACCAACGTAGAATGGAGCTTTGAGAATAGTTGGAGGATTCGATGATGAGATCCAAAGGAGATGAAAACTTTTCGTTATCTGCAACACCCTCAAACATGGATACTCCTTTCATATCTACAATTACATCCAACGAACATGAGGTAAGGGTTATGTGATAAATTCCTACCTTTTTTCAACATTCTTGAATATTATGAAAAGCATGGAACATCTGACCAACGGGTGTGGGACGATCCGAATAAGTCATGAACACTCTGCCAATATTGGGTTGTTGGCGTTCATTGTGGCCAATAGAAAATATGGAATAAAGGAGAAAAGTTAGGGTGCGCGGTGTGGGAACCTCCCTATGAGGCCCATTGGCGCAAACGTGAAATGAATCAGACTACCTAAGCTTCATTTATGTCATGTAGAAGCATCACCTGTGCAGTGGAAGAATCAACCGGAGGAGACAACGGGCAGCTAACACCTGCCCCAAGATGGTGGGAACACTAGATGTCATCGCCGAGGATGAATGGGTGGATGACTTTTTCCAATCACGTGAAAGCAGGGTGCACATTGCGGTGGCGTGCCGTAGAGGAAGGTCGTAGATTTGAGCCGCGACAGAGGGCGGACCCGCGGAATGCAGGATCCGTAGGATCATTACGTGACAAGACTAGCGGGACCAACTAGGAGGTACAGCGCCACCCAGTTCCACTTATTTGACATCCGGAATGGCTTAGTCATTCGGTAGGGGAGCAAACCATCATGCCAGACCAGATATTCAGGTGGTTCCACGGACCGGTCGGGTTCTCCGGGCCGATACTGCGGCAGAGCGGGCATAGACCCCTGCCCAGCAGGATGGACTAGAACTAACCAAATAGGGCATGTACCAACTCTTCTGAACAAGGGGAAATGAGCTAGGTCAGGTCTGTCAGAATAGGTCAGGCCAGACCCCAACCATTTTACAACAAAATACTACATAATTTGGTTTATTTTCTATACCATGTGTCCGTTTAATGAAATGTCTGCAGTTCTAGAACCCATAGAATGATGAAGTATTTATTATACACTCAACTAGAGATTAAGAGAAAATTGGTGGTTATCCAGGTTGGATCGTACTAGAATCCATCTAGGCCCACAACACTCAAATGCCTATAATATAATGACTGGGCATCTGGTTGAAACATATTCTATTGCATTGGATCTCTTTTAACTTTGAGGATCATATGGTTACATATTCATGGGACATTGTTCAAGTTGAAATTCAACCAATGGCTTCAACAGTGGGTCCTCCTCTAATTAATCATGTTTTGTGCAAGAATTTAGTTGTAACATCCCAGATTCAGGTGCCACTCAATGGGTGCCCCGAACCTGGTTGGTCACATGACCTCAAGCACATTTCCCCAAATTCTTGAGGATGCCAACTAGTAGTGTGATCCCATGTATGATATTGGGGAAAATATTCCCTCATTTTTCAAAATGTAGAATAATGGAAAATAATTATATAACATACCACATCGGAAGAAGTAAACAATATATAAATAAAATGGATAACATATGTAAAAGTGAACCAGCAGTCATATATTTGAAATAAATCATGTCACTATTCTATGAAAACAATGAGAACATGATATACTACAATACAATACAATACATGTCTAGTACAAGGTACATCCAAATAAAACCAATGTAGAGTACACAACACGCATCTGCATCGAAAGCCTAGGCTCGGTCCCATGCTCTCCTACTCATCTGCCACAATCATGTACCTGTATGGGGACCCATTCCCCTATCTAAACCAACCACAATATATTCAGTTTGGGCAGAAGACATTACCCAAAAGGGTTGTGAGAAATAAATCCCATTAGGCAACCACCAATGGCCCGTGCCCAACAGTCCTTGAAAATGTGCAACAATAGTTCACAAAGGTAAATTAAATAAACTAAGCAGTATTCAAAAGTCACTAACTACTAGATATACTGCCATTTTAAAATTAATTTAATTATTCAATTTAAAAAAAATCACCACAATTAATATTCTATGTAAATAGTCAGTGTCCTCAGACATGAAAACCCTTACCCTCAGGTAATTAGAATCCAAACCCACATGAGTTTTCCCACAGTCATATCATATAATTCCCATAGGCGTACAAGGTGTTTCCCATAGGAATACAATCTACTGCCCATAGGTAAAGAATATACTACCCACAAGCATGGAAGGAGTTTCCCTCATGCTAAATAGAACACATCCCACATTCTAATCACAACACTTCCCTCATTCTAAACAAGTAATTGGGCCATGCCCAACATATAATAAAGAAATTTATATACAAATCCTCTCAAGGCAATTTAAAACATTCTAAAATTTACCGTATAACCTCAGGTAACCTGGCCAAATGGCTAAATAGAGGAACAAACCCTAGTGGTTGTCCTGGATCGAAGCAGCGATCCCAAACAGAAGTTTAAACATATCATTAGATTATCTACACAATTCTAGATATCATTCAACAAAGTCCCCAGCCATACAACACCCCAAACATGGGTTCGTAGCACAACGACAAACAAAAACGCACTGTAGTTTGATTTTAAATACCAGACCACCTACCTCGATTTCCCCTGATTGATATATGTGAACGTCTCCTCCCGAAACGCACTAGAAAGGCGTAGAACTAAGATAAACGATGACATGGTCAACATCAAATAACTTTTCATCGAATAAGAATTTATATAAACGGTTCAAGGTGAATTTAGTGCTTACTCGTGTTTTCCCAACATGATCGACAGATATGGAATCAGATTCCCGTATCGTGAGAGGGAGATCTCCAAAGCCACATCCTCCTCTTCAGCAGCAAAATGAACCCAAATGTCGCCTCTTCCAAAATAGGAGGGTACTGCCTGTTTTAAGATAAAAAAACAAACTACATGGCGTGTACTCTAAATTACATGGTGTTTTCATTCCATCATTTAACTGTTCCTCTAGCGGCTAATTTTCACCGCCAAACTATTCACTTACCGACATGAGTACAAGGCGTGTATTTCCAAATACACAGCGAGTATAGTCGCTCAGCTGGTGGCTACTTCCACCACTTTAATATTCACCTGACGACCTACTACACGGCCTATAAATAACAACTACATGAAGTGTAGTCTGTTTTTACACCTTTCAACACAGACAGGGCTACACGCCCAATGTACTCATCTCACGCGACCATTGTACATGGCGTGTGGAAAATTACACTGAGTGTATCCACAAAATTTGTATTTTCCCCCAATATTATTATTTTCTCAAAAACACTTAAGGAAAAGGAAAAGAAAAATTATGTACCTCAAAAATAAGAATTGGGTTCTTACAAAATTCCCCCCTTAAAGCAATTTGTACCCTAATTGGCCTTCCAATGGTGTTGAATATAAAGTTCAGATCAACTCTGGCCACTGGGTACATACGTCGGTCTCCTGCACCCAGGATTCCACATGCACTCAGCCATGATGCGATAGCACCCATATGAGAGGAATTGTCTAGCCTCATAGAACCTTCGTACTCCAATAAAAAATGTGAATCATGTTCTACTCAAAGGATGCATCAGGCTAAAGCTCAACGTCCTCAGGATGAATAATTTGAGATGGGTTTGAGTTATAACAATGCAACTGAGATACCTAGAAGACGTGGTGCATGGCCAGATACCTCTATGGTAACTGCAACCGATAGGCAACCTGCCCGACTCTCTCTAGAATATCAAACGGCCCCACATACCTCATTGAATGTTTACCCTGTCTCCTGATCCGCATGTGTCCCAACCTCGGTGAAAAAAGAAAGAAAACCTGATCCCCGACCAAGGACTCCTGGGGTCATCTGCGGTGATCAACATAAGATTTCGGATGAGACTGCGTGGTAGCCATCAGCGTTTGTAACAACTAGACCAGCTCTGAAGTCTCCTACCTGAGATGTGGTCCCTGTAAAGCTATCTGACCTGCCTCCATCAAAAACAATGGTTATAGGCATGGACTAACATATAATTCCATGTATGGTGCCATCTCAAAAGTTTTCGGAAAAATATTATTATGGAAAACTCAACCAGTGATATATGCCCCTCCCAAGAGTCCCCAATGTCTAGGATGCATGTGCACAACATGTCCTCAAGCACCTGTATCATATACTCTGACTAACCATCGGTCTGATGGTGGTATGTTTTTCTCAGAAGAACATGTGTAACCAGTGACCTATGAAAACTCTTCCTGAAATGAGACATAAAATGGGTGTCCCTTTATTAAACATTAGAACGAGGGACCCCATGAAGGTGTAAAAACACACATATATACAAAATTTTGAGTTCGTCAACACTGAAGTTCTCTTTGATCAGAAAAAAGTGATCTACCTTCTTAATTATGTCCACAATGACCCACACAAAATCATTGCCTCGATGTGACCTCGGCAATCCAGTCACGAAATCCATCGCAACATCATCCCATTTCCATTCCGGAATGATGAAATGTTGTAAAAGTCTAGCTGGCCTTTGATACTCCTCCTTCACTTGTTGACAAGTGGAACATGTTTTAATGAAACTAACTACTTCTTTCTTCATACCTGACCACCAATAATAACTTCTCAAGTCACGGTACATCTTGGTAACTTTGGGATGAACTACCCAAGCTGAAGCATGGAACTCTCACATCAACTCCTCGAATATATTCCCTGGAACCCATACTCGTCCATGGAAATGCAGTACCTCATCATCACGTATCGTCCATCCAGGAGGAGGGACCTCACATGCCACCGACTCCCATAGAACCAGGCCTCCTAAATCCAATTGTTGTCTCATCCTCAATATATTCAGGAGGGTAGAAGTCACATCCAAGGAAGAATGATATATTTTTCCCTGTCTATCGTGAACCTCCAAATACATCTTAGAGAACAAAGCCAAAAGCTTCCAGTCCCCACTGGCCTCATCAATATCCTTTGTCTGAGTTTTCCTACTTAGTGCATTAGCAACTGCATTACCCATGATAGGTTTATAAGAAAGAAAAAAATCTATGGACTGAAGGTTCTCATACCACCTTTGTTGTCTCTGATTCAGGTCATGCTGAGTATATACGTACTTGAGACTTTTGTGGTCGGTGAAAACCACAAAATTCTCTCATCGGAGATAATGTCTCCAATAGCGTAATTCATGAACAACTACAGCCAACTCGAGATCATGCGTCGGGTAATTCCTCTCAGGAGGCCTCAACTGCCGAGAGTCGTATGCAAAAACGTGATCACCCTGCGTCAACACTGATCCTAGCCCAATACCTGATGCATCACAGTAGACTTGATAGCTCTTCCCTTTAGGAGGAAGTATCATGATTGGTGCTGAGGTCAACCTCACCATTAACATCTGAAAGGCTATCTCGCTAGCTTCTGACCAAACGAACTTCACACCCTTAATATTCAAACCCATAAACGACATTGCTAACCGAGAGAAGTCCAGTATAATCTGCCTATAGTAACCAAACATCCCCATGAAACTCCATATCTCAAACGTGTTCTTAGGTTTCTGTCAGAAAATTACTAATCTCACATTCTCTGGGTCCACCACATCTCCTGCCTCTGAGATTATACGACCCATGATTTGTATCTAGTCCATCAAAAAATGGCACTTTGAGATCATATCACATACCTTATGTTCTCTTAGTATACTCAATAAGACCTCAAGATGGGTAGCATGGTCGTGTCGAGTGTGAGATTACACCAAGATATTGTCCATGAATACTACAACAAAAGTTTCATGATATGGGTGGAACACAATATTGATTAGATCCATGAAAACATTCAGTTCATTCTTGAGTCCGAACGGCATGAACAAGTAATTGTATAGACTATATCTACTTTAAAAAGATGTAATAGGTATGTCTGATGGTCTAACGCATAACTGGTGATACCCAGATCTCACGTTAATCTTCGAGAACACTTGTGCTCCCAAAATTTGATCAAAAAGATCATAAATCCTCATTAAGGGATATCGATTCTTAACCGTCATCGGGTTCAGCTTCCGATTATCCACATAGAGTCTGAGGGTACCATCAACCTTCTTTTCAAAAAGTATTTGGGAACCCCAAGGAGAAGTGCTGGGTCGGATGAAACCCTTTGACTTCAACTCCTCTAACTGTCTCTTGAGCTCCTGCATCTCAGGTGTAGAAATCATATAAGGAGTAATGGATATTGATGTCGATCCTGGCACAAGCTCGAGAGAGAAATCCACCTCTCGCTCCGGATGTAGACCTGAAAAGTCATCTTGGAAGATATCCCTGAAAGGATAATCTAATTGATGGAATCCCTTATAACACATACCCTGATCATCTAGATATAAACTCACAGTCTGTGTTATCACTCCACCTCACCGACGCTGCTCGGGTCCATCTCGGCTTGCATTGAAATCCCATTTCCCCTTGTATAGAAACTCTCCACCCTCTGGTGATGTAAAACTCATCCTGCGATGTAGAAATCCAAAAAGGCTCGAAAAGGTACCAACCAATCTATCTTGAGAATGATAACAATGCTCTCCATCTCCAATACATAAGGTCCCCATAGAATGTGACACCCAGCTACCTCATGGGGGAACTCCCTGCACTAATGAACATAAGTTGTTGTAGTTCCCAATAGAGTGTCTACAGTTATAACATCAGATGAAGAAGAAAAAGAGAGCCCAAGTCTCTCCACCATGGTAACAGATATAAAGCTATTTGTAGCACCCACATCGACATGTACTGAAGATAAAATAAAATGTACTAGAATAGTACCTCTGAAAATAGAAGGTCTGGGATCCTACCCATGTTGGGTCTGTTGCACTGTATATGTCGGCCCAGTGTCACGGCACTGTGACACAACTAGGATACCTGAGCTGTCCCGCCCTAATGCCTCTAAAATCCTGGTGTCTTGCTACCATGGCCATGACCACCATCTCTGCCTACATTCCCTAATGTATTATAGTTTCTCTACTAGTAAGAAGCTACCGGTCCTGGTCCCACACATTGAGTCTACACAGAACCCCTCTCCGTAGCCACTGGTGGAAACACCCTGAAAAAGCGATGTTGATGACCCATCCTACCGCAATCTTGGCATTCCACTGGGTCATGTGGACAGTATGGTCTCTTGTGCCCCTTCTTAACACACTAGTATCACATAACTCAGCCACCTGAAGAATTCTCCTGGCTGGTAGTACTACTGTGAGAGAAATCCATCTATCACTTCCTATTACCTGTAGAAATAGTACCAGAAGATGGTGTCATATATCCCTAGCCCACACCACTAGCTTCCCGCATGTGCTGCTCAGTAATCAGTGTCTGGTTCACAATATCATGTATAGTTGAAAACCTGAAAACATTTTCCAGTGCTCGGATGTCATATCGAAGACCAAATCAAATCTTCAAGCCCTCAATGTCTCATCACCCACCCGAACGGGTGAAAAACAATGAAGCATAGTGAAGACAACGGAATAATCAATCACTATCATAGTGCCCTGCTGCCGATTGATGAACTCTCGAGCTCTATCTTCCCTCTGCATATCCGGGAAGAAGAAGTCATAGAATGCTATCTGAAAATCTTCCCACTCCATGTCTCTACGATGCTCAGATTGGGTGGTAACATCCAACCACCTTTTTGCAGAATTGTGCAGCATTTATGTATCTATCTTGACCTACCGCCCTGAAGGCCTCTCCAAATGCTTGAAAATTTTCTGCCTAGACCCCAACGAAGACTATACAACCTATGGTCCTCCATCCCCTGAATACATAGGTGGATGTTGCTGCTGGAATATACGATCCAGCTCTTCCATAGATGTGGTAGCCAGCGTTGCTCCCTGAACGATCTGCATGAACCACATAAAGCCTTCATTGAACTGCGCATCCACACCTGTGTCCAATATAACGGCTAGCACCACATCTGGCTCTACTAGATGATCCATCTATAGCCCATTGACTACTGTTTCCAGAGTATAATCATTTCCTCTCTCCTGGATAAAACCTAATGGTCGTCTAGGTGGAATGACTCTACAAGGTCCAAAACACGCCTTAAATTTAAGTTTATCAAAGACTGAAAACATGGGGACTAAAAAGGTAAAAAGAGGAAGAAGTCATATATGATTTGTAAAACAAGACTACACAACGTGTATATTAACTACACGTCATGTACCTGACTTTTCTTATCATGCTCGGGTCCTTCTACACTACATAGTCACATGGATCTCTTCTAAAAAAGACTAAACTGCATGTATAACATCTACATAGCATGTATGGTTTAATTTAAAACTTCCCATGTCATCCGTGACATAGACGACTACTCGAATAACACTACAAGGCGTATTACAACCACACACGGCATGTACACCATCAATCTATCTTCCCCACCCACACGACTAAGTCCACATAGTCTCCCAACGGTCAAGACTACAAAGCATGTCCCACAAGGACACGGCATGTACTAGGTAGGGTAACACTAACCCGTGTTGTTAGTGACACGGCCGGGTACCTGGGTCAGACTACATGGCATGTTCAAGGTGAACACGACATGTATGTCTTATGGTTTCATCGTCATTGTTGTTATTTACACGGGCAGTCACTAGGTCTAAACTACAAGACGTGTACAAACGGTACACGTCGTGTTTCCCCCAAATCATTCCCTTCCTCGTGTCCCCTTCCACACGGTCAATGACACATGAAGAGACAACCCGGCGTGTATTGATGGTACACGGCATGTACTTAAAATGTTTTCATTTCTTCCCGAACAGAAGAACACATGGTGTGTTTCCATAGAAATATAGGATGTGTATACAGGGTTTTTTAGTATAGTAAGCCTCAAAAACTACCCTAGAACCCATTAAAACACTAAAACAAAACCTAAGTTCCAAATTCCAATTTGTGAGGGCCTATATCCCCCATGAATCAGATATTGGCATCTTATACACGTTATAATAAGGAAAACATGTAAATTTTACACAAAATTTAGGTTATTGAGGGCCCATACTCCCCAAAAACCAAAGATTGATGTTAATTATATCCAAAACCTCACACAATAATACCCTATCAAATAGTAGGTATTTATCAAAGCAGTTATCACAACAACATGCTTTTCTAGCACAACAATTATCACAACATCATGTAATTTCAAATTAACCTAAATGGCATAAAAACTATGCATGGCATGTGATTTCTAGCATTTTCCTAAATGATGCATGAGACGGAATATCCTCATATCATCAGGTTGCAACTAAATATAACCCATGTATAACATATTAATAGCACAATCAAAAATGCATCACCCAATAGGGAAAATTAAATCAATTGTAAAATTGCAAAACCAGTAATAATTGCAATAACCGAGGTAGACTGGATTTTCCATGTACACTAGTTAGCGTCTCTTGAGCACAACTTATTACCAACTACTATTTCCATACTATCCTTGACTAAGGTTCGAAAGTGTAATTCAAAGAATAGAACTACATTGATACCACTTTGTAACGTCCTGGATTTGGGTGCCCCGAACCCAGTTGGTCACATGACCTCATGCGTATATTTCCAAACACCAGAGACTGCCGACAGATAGCGAGGGACCATGTCTGGTTGTGGGGAAACAATTCCCTCATTGGTCAAAGTATAGCACAACAGAAAAGAATTATATAACATATTGTAGACGCCGGAAAAGTCCGTTGTTCCCAAACGAAGCTCCGGATGCGGAAAGCGAAGTGATATTTGGAGTCGGAAGAACGTTTCGGAGGGCCCGGAGGCCGTGCGCGGAATTTCAGAGGCCCGCGCGCAAAGGTGATGTCCCGCGCGGAAAACCCCCCGGGATGCGCGCAATGCGCCGGCTCGGCGCGCAATTCTGCGCGCCGCGGGTCCGCGCGACTCCCTTACGCGCCGCGCCCGATTCCGCGCCCGCGGGGGGAATTTCGCGCTGGCATCCTGGATTCCGCGCCCGGGGTTGCCTATAAATACAAGGCGACCCCCAACGTTTCAAAGGTTGCTGGAAGTCGAAACGTCTCCCGTGCGCGCAATTCAACCCCTTCCGCGCGCAATGACGAACTTCAGGTAACCTCCTTTCGTTCGCGCAAGAAAGCCTCGGGGTCCGCCTTCGCGCGCAATCCCCGCTGGCTCCTTTCATTTGAATAAAAACTCACCCTAAGGCCTTTGCGCGCAAAAGAACCCGCTTGCGCGCAATTGCCCCCGGGGTGCGCGCAATCCGGCCTGATTGCGCGCACCCCCCCTTCTTTCAAGTGGCCATTCGTTAAAGAATGAGCCGTTGCCCCCGCGCGCTATCCGAAGCCCGGTGTGAGCAATCTCAAGCATCCGCGCGCAAGGCGCTGGCCCAATTGCGCGCCAGCCGCCCCGATTGCGCGCCGGCCCGCAGTATTGCGCGCAAAGCTTCCTTTTTGCGCGCAATCTGCCAGGGTCGTCCCCGTTGACCTCCTAAGGTTACCCGCCTGTGTGGCACCCGATGATTCTCATCCCGGGTGCCCGCACCGTGCGTTTTCTTCCCGTGCGGCCCTCCAGGCTTGCGCGAAGTGACACGCACCTATGTCCAGCATGACGTTAAACTGCATATATGTCCAGCATGACGTTAAACTGCATATATGTCCAGCATGACGTTAAACTGCATACTCGTCCAGCATGACGTTAAACTGCATATACGTCCTGCACGACGTTAAACTGTACATCGTCCGCGCTGCAAGACGTTAAACTGCCAAGTGCTTCGTCCGGCAACCTATGCCCAGCATGACGTTAAACTGCACACCCGTCCAAGCTGCACGACATTAAACTGCCTAGCCCCCATCGTCCGTGCTGCAAGACGTTAAACTGCCAAGTGCCTCGTCCTCAACACATGACGTTAAACTGTACTTCGTCTGGCAAGACGCTAAACCGTCCGCAACCTGATCCCGTGCTCCGCACGCAGGGTCTCCCCCGGTTTGGACGTGGCCCCCACCCGCTCGTCTCTGCAGGGATGTTGGGATTGTCCCCCTTTTGGGACGATTTAATGGGAGTGGCTTTTCCCTACGGGGGCAGGGTATTACAAACCCCTAGTTTCTCGTGGGAGGCTGCACATGTGTATCTCCATTGCACCTCCCCACTGCCGAAGCCAGTAGAGGGTCTGACTGGGATCGAGGTGTCTTTTGCTTTCGGTCCAAGTCCCTTCCAACTGAGTTTTGCAGTATCCGGGCTGCCCCAAGTGCGTAAGTCCTGACAGAATGAACTACGTGGACTTTGATCCCTGTCTTCTATACAGGGTACGTAGGAAGCCTCCCTGAGGTCCAAGCCCACCACCTGGTCGTCCCGGTCGTATTTACGTCCGTTCGTCCATCAGTGGACCCCTCCAGGGTTCACGCTTGCGTTGATTCACCTATGAATCCGCCCCTGTGGAAGACTGCCCGTGTGTATCTCCACGGTGCCTCCCCACAGCCCCCCTTTTCCATTTCCCCTTTTATCGTCCAGCATGACGTGAAACTGTGATCCACCCGGCCGTTCCATCCCCCTCCGTGCGAGGTGGTTCGGTTCAATCCTCCGCCCGGCGGCCTCGACCTCTTCGTGAGTCGGCTTGCCGACGTCCAGCATGACGTTAAACTGTATGCCCGAACTACGTTGACTTTGATCCGTGTTAACGCGCGGTACGTAGGAAGCCCCTCTGGGGTCCAAGCTCTTTACTCCATCATCCACCCTGATCCTTACCCGGGCCGCCACATCCCGGTGGGGTCATGCCACTTCACTTCACTCCACGTTACTTGGGAAGCCGCCCATGTGCTAGCCCCAGCGTCGGAGGTTCCCCGCAAGGGGTTCTGTCATCTGATCCACTTTTCGTGTTGATCGGTCCGATGCCGTCCCCGCTGGACGTTAAACTCGTGGCATACCCCGTGTTAAACACGGGAAGCTGAGGAAAACCTCAGGTGACACAGTTCCCCGCACCTAGTACGGGATGCCTCAGGCCATCGTGCCTTCGAGAAGCCCTATTAGGGACGGAAGACAGACGTGCAGAGCCGCAGTGTTACGACACGCCCCCAGCACCCAGAGCCACCCGGCCTTCTCACCGCAGGTTGCTGCCCCGCCCAGACTCCTTGGAACGTCCGGGCGGGAGCAGCGTAATTAACCGGTGTCCATGAAGATATGGCGCCGGGAACGAGATTCACGAACATTCTTAAGTCTATGAGGGAGACCCGGATTAGGCGACAAGTTCCGAGGAGACGTCCAAGGAAGGAGAAGCCGACATCCCATCATCCCGGTTTCGATCAAGGAGCAGACGCCCCTGAATAAGGGACGGATGCCGCCCGCCCTTGGAAAGCGGGACTGCGGGACCACAAGCCGCGCGCCCATCCCCTCGGGTTGACGGGTGCACGCGCGAACGCGTCCTGGCGGAACAGCGTAACCCGACGCACATCCGCACCGAAACAGAAAAATGGTGAACCCGACGTGAATCTCTTCTCCTCGATACGAAGACCGATGGCTTTCAGAGGTGTTGGAAGACCGGCGTGTTGCCCGGCCAAGCATTCAGTCTTACCCGCCAGGGGCTGGGGAAGGGACATCGGGCACTCCGTCTCGCAACGTCGAGGGCCTGGGTTCCCCCCACGGAAGGCGTCGTGGCGCTAATGGTTGGTTGTCGATTCCTTTTTCCTGTCAGTATTAATGGGTCATTCTCCCTGCTTTCAGAAATCAGGTCGCCCGATCTAGTGCCCGAACGCCACCCGCCCACTGGCGCAGGGACAGGGGAAACACCGACGCGGCTACTCCGCGCGGTCCCGCCCGTTCCACAGCCGTCCCAGCAGCCGCAATTGCGGGACGACCACGCCCTCTCTCCCCCTCGGAGGTCATCCAGAGAAGGGTGATCAACACCCTGGTGCGGAGATACGAGGAAGAGGGAGTCATCCCCACTAGGGAAATGGCTCGCCTAGACCTTGAGGAGGCTGCGCCTCGCCACCACCGCCGCCCCCGAGGGCCGCGCAGGGAGGCACCGCCGCCTACCTCAACGTCCAACCGCTTCGGGAGCTTATCCCCGGAGCGCTCTGACAGTTCCCTTCCCTATGCGGATGAAGTGGAAGATGCCCAGGATCACCCTATCCGAGGTCCGCTCCAGGGATCCACGATAAGGGCTCCCGCCAGGCCACGGCGACATCGCCGCCAGGCCCCTCAAGTCGAGGAACAGGCTCTCCACCTGCCCGCGCCGCTCATCCCGGCTCGTCTGTCTCGACGCCAACGTCGGGCACGAGCGGAAGAGGATGCCCACCTTGGGGCTCTAGCAACAGCGGCCGCATTGGCCCAAGCCACTGCTGGCTCCAGTCGCCAGGCCTCTGCGCATCCTGAGCGGGGGAACTCCTATGCCCGACCCGGATCGAGGCCCCGACCGCCCCAAAGGCAGGTTGGGTTGACTCTCCCGGTTGCTGGCACTGGCAGTAGCCACCGCGGACCACCTCGCGGTAGCGCTATTCACCGGCAGGATCTACTCTGTGTGGCCGATCCAGGAGGCATGGGTCATCCCACCTCCCGATCCCGGCCCGGAGTCCTGCCCGGGATCATCTCTCCCCGCGTCCCCTTTGATATCTGTCCCGGTGCCCCTCGCACCTTGGTTCCCAGTCCTCTCGGCCCCAGCACCAGTGCGGCCGGAGGACGCCAGGACAGAGATCAGCCCTGCCCCGAAGAACCACCCAGGGGCAGGAAGGCAAGGCGTCGACGCCGAGGGAAGAATGTTGCGGAGTTCCGGACAGAGATCCGACCGGTTTGCTTCTCTGACTCAGAGGCAGAGTACGATTCGGCGACAGAGCCCCTTCCCCAATCCCGCCAGTCAAGGGCAGGGGTAGGAATGCGGCATGTCAGCCTCGTGCTCCCCGAGAGCGAGATCGATGTGATCCCCGCGTCTCTCCGAAGGTATATCCGGAGTAACGAGGGCCTGGTAGACCCCCAAGGATCAAACTTGCGGTTGGTACCGGCCCCTCCGGAAGTGCCTTCCGTCTCGATCAGAGAAGCCGGAGACTTTTTCTGGGGACCGACGGTCGAACCACGATCTGGTGCGCCCTCGGCGAGCACCGATGCTACGGCAGGATGTTCGCTCGCCGGCCCGTCCTATCGTGATGTGGTAGCTGGGGCACCGCCACCCTCAGGGGGAGGCCCGGGATATGGAGGCCAATCGGCCTGCTCGCCGTATTCACCGCCGGCCAGCCCGTCGGCCCGACGGCCCGCCTCGGCACCACTACCAGTTCCCCGTCCGTTCCCAGCCATGGAAGAGGACCGAGGAGATCTGGGTCCCGAGTTTGAGTCGTGGAGCTTCTGGACCGTCCTTGCAGAGGGCCACTTCCCTGAGAAGTTTTGGCCAGTCGCAGGACCGGGCTTTGATGCACCCGAATCGCTCACCCCGGATGAGTTCGAGTGCTTCCGCCGAACTCTCCGGGAGACTCACTCCCGTCTTCACTGCCTACAAATGCCATACCCCGGGAGTCAACTACACCTGGAGGATATTGGTGAGCAGTGCCGTCAAATTGACCTGGCCATGCTCCCCGCGGTTCGGCACCCCGGGTCATTTGGGCACCACGAGGCCCTCCAACAACGATGCGTTGAGTGCTTTCAAGTACTCCGCAAAGTTATCGAGGAAGCCACTCCCCACGTGTATATCCGTGGATGGGGGCAGTACGCTGCCCTACGCTTCAGTGTGATTCGCCGACAACCCGATTCGTTGGGTGGCCCTGAGGGTATATCCCCAGGGACAGGAACAGTCAATATGGCTGACCTGTCGGGAGAGGGGAACGACTTGGAACTTCTCGACGGGGGCTTCCCCCCCGAAGACAAGCCGTCGTCAGACCCATCAGTGAGAGTTACTCGTCATCAGAGGAACCTCCTGGGGCTCCCCGCACCCACTGAAGCACTGACGTTGAGCCGAAACGTCAGCAAAGGAAAAGAGCACATCGAGGCTATAAGGCCCGCCGACCCATCTGCCTCCATGCGGAAGGCAGAGGAGGATCCCGAGAAGGCTACGCTACGTCAGCAGCTCGCCGAACAGAAGAGGCTGGTTGACCAGCTCCTCGCCGAGCGCGCTGCAGAACGGCGGCCTGACTACGGTGATCCCAGGCCAGGGCAGCAGGGACCGGAACAACCACCCCTCGATGAGACTCTCCCGGGCAACCGTGATTACGCCGTGTTCGCCGACAGGAGAGAGGCCATTGCCTACGGCAAGAGGGCGCGGTATGTTTCGCCACACCCTCCCGAGCAGCGCGACTACCCGAGAGATCCCGCTCGGATTCCTCCCGCTGCCCCAAGGGCCGCTCCGCCAGCCATCCCACGAGCTGCCGAGTTCGACGATCCGGTCGACGACCCGATTGAAGGGCCATGCAATGCGCTCGTGGTTAGAGATCCTCGCCAGGACTGGAACCCATGTCCGGACGATCCGATGGCGGCACTCATTGCCCGCTTGGAAGCCTTGGAGACTCGGCAGGTGGCGATCCCACCGGACGGCAAGCCATACCCAGCATGGGTGGATGACATGCCGGCGCCTCCGGGATTCGGGAATCCCACTTTCGCCCCCTTCAACGGGACCGGAGATCCGCCACAACATTTGGCCCATTTCAACTCGAGGTGCGGGCCTATGTTGGGGACTCCGGCGCAGCAAGAGGCCGCTAAGCTTCGCTGCTTTGTCCAGACACTGGAAGGGCCAGCATTTGTCTGGTACAGCCAGCTCCCCGTCGGGTCGGTAACCAGCTGGGAGGACCTCCGTAGACAGTTCCTCTACCAGTTCAGTTCCACGACCCGGAAGACGAGTATCGCAGACCTCTTCAAGTGCAAGCAGAGGCCTGATGAGCGAGTCGCGGACTTCGTCGCCCGATGGAAGGGTCTCACGTATTCCCTTGACATGCCATTGACTCAGGAGCAGTTGCTGACAATGTGCGTCGGGAACGTCAAGACCGAGCTGGTCCCTTCCCTGATTACTCAGAATTACCCCGGAGGGTTCAGGGACTTCTCAGACAAAGCTCAACGTCTTGAGGAAGCCCTGCAACAGGCCAGCCAGGCACACCCGCTGCCTCCTATGATTCCTACAAGGAGAGCCAGCAGGGCTGAGCCCGCTGCTGTGGCCCAGATAGAGGCTTCCAGGCCGTTGGAGCTGCTGCCGGTGAGGCCAGCTCCGCAGCCTCACAGGAATCCGCCTCCACGGGCTCAGTTCCCGGCCCAGCAACGGCAGCCTCAGAACCGGCCGGCCCCTCCGCGTAATGTACCGCCGCAACCCCGGCGAGATAATCAGGGTCCACCTCCTCGGCAGGCCCCTCCGGCCCCTCGTCAAGACCGCGCTCCCAGGGGCCCGTGATACCTGACGTACTCATTCCATGAGGATCAGGTCCCCGGTTATTTCCGGAGCGCCCTGGAGCAGAGGATTGTGCGATTGCCTGAGTGCTGGAGGCCAGAGGAGGCACATCTCACGGATAACCCCCGCTACTGCCCCTACCATCGGGCCCTGGGGCACACCATCCAGCGGTGCTATGTGTTCAAGGACTGGCTCCAAGACCAGATTAACAACAATGTAATCAGGTTGGGCCCAGCTCCAGCACAGGTAGCGGGCGTGTTCGTGGGATCAGATGACGATAGTGGCAACGAGGACGAATGGCAGCTGGTCTCCGACCGCGGGTCCCAGAAGTATAATAACTGGATGGCCCGCAAGACGACCATTCGCGCCCAGGGAATCATCCGTGCGCGCTTGAATCAGCCTGAGCCCCCAGAACCTGCGGGTGCTGCTTCGGCATCGTCGTCCCAGTCTGCCTCCTCCAAGAGGAGCAAACGGCGGCAGCGCAAGAAGGAAGAGCGCGCCCCGCCAGTTCCGCCACTATCCCGTACTCTCGGCGATTTCATGCCCCCGGAGATGGGGGTCCCTCCTCGGATCCGCCCGGTGATGGATGATTCGTCCGATGACGGTAGTGGGTACGCTTCGGTTAACACCGTCGAGCTGGTAAATCCCTTTTCGGTTCCCGACGTTGAAGAACACCAGGTGGACCTCCCTAGCGTCCCCGGTCGTCGCCACCGTCGGAAGAACCGCAGCAGCAGGAGTCGCCGGGGCACAGCCGTCGGTACCTCCGGCCAGGCCGTGCACGCCACTGAGACTAGGCGGCAGGCTCAAGATCGAGCTCAACGTGCGCAGGCTCCCCATCCGGGGATGACGGATTCGCCTCCGCCACTGTTTGTGGTATGGGACCGGGCAGAACCGCCTCAGCCGCGTCGCGACCAGCTCCGCCCTGCCACAAGTCCATCCCGGCCTCCTGACTCCAGTACGGTGACCATTTCCCGGACTGCGACCAGTGAACAGCGAGATGCGCCAAGTACCAGTCGGCCGCCGATCCAACCGGTAAGGCCCGTCATGCCACCAACCGCAGAGCAATCTCCTGCAACCAGGAGCTCGCGCTTGGCCAAAAAGTATGATGTCCTGAAGCACTTGGCCGACATCCCAGCAAGGCTCTCCATCCTTGAGGCTCTGCGCATGTCATCTGAGATGCGCGAGGCACTCGCTGAAGCCCTGAAGAGCCCCCTCCAGTTCGAGACAGAGGTTGCGGCTGCAGAGGCCTTCCACGCCGAAACGATCGAGGACGCCGAATGTCAGGCAGTTATCTCGTTCTCTGGTAAGGATGAGGACCCTCCTATACAGGGACACATCCGTCCGCTGTATGTCACTGGCCAGTTCAATGGCCTTGAAGTCCGGCGCTGTCTTGTCGACACGGGGTCCGGGATTAATCTGATTCCAACTCGGACGCTCCGGAGATTGGGGTTGTCTGAGGATGACTTGATTCCCTCCGACCTCAGGATCCAGGGGTACGACCGCACCGAGCAAACCCCGGTCGGCAAGATACGTTTGAAGACCCAGTTCGGTGACTTGGTTGCCAACACCGAATTCATGGTAGTCTCTCAGGACACTGCGTATAACGCATTGATGGGCAGGCCATGGCTTCACCTTCATGCGGCGGTTCCCTCGTCATACCACCAATGCCTCAAATACTCCCTTAATGGTCGAGTAGGCGTGCTTCAAGGAGATGCCTCTCCTTTTGCCTCATGTGAAGCCCGCTATCTGGACGCGGACTATTACAAGAGCAAGGATAAGCAGATCCTGGCAGGTGAGGTTGAGCCTGTCGCTGTTGCAAGCGATCCCTAGGCAAGTCTGGATGACGCTTACGTCCTCCCGATTCACCGGTTGGACGTCGCCATGGTCTTGACGGTCCGCGAGTCTCCTGATGAGACGGCCGCGACCGCCCGCGCCAGCACCAGTGGCCCAGCAGGATCTGGTAGCCCCAATGCAGTTTCCAACGCAGTCTCTCCCGTGGATGATCCCTCCCCGAGTGGAGAGGGTATGGAAGACGCACCCCCAGCCTTTGAGGAGGGCGTCCCCGCCACGGTCGATGAGTTAATACAGGTGAACCTTGGAACCGAGGCCGATCCAAGACCCACGTTGGTTAGTGCCGCCATGCCCTCTGAGGAGCGGCAGCAGTACGTGGACTTTCTCAGGCAGCACCGTGATGTGTTCGCTTGGGGCTATGACGAGATGCCGGGGCTAGATCCTCAGGTAGCCGTCCACCGCCTAGGTCTCCCGGCGAACCATCGCGGGTTCAAGCAGCCTCCCAGGAAAATGCACCCATCCCATGGTGCCATGGTTGAGGCCGAAGTTGACAAGCTTATCAAAGCCAACTTCGTGAGGGAAGTTCAGTACCCCAAATGGCTGGCCAACATTGTGCCGGTCAGGAAGAAGAACGGGCAGATTAGAGTCTGCATCGACTTCCGCGATCTCAACCGCCACTGTCCGAAGGATGATTTTCCCCTTCCAGTGACAGAGCTGTTGATTGATGCCACAGCAGGGTTCCAAGCCCTCTCCTTCATGGATGGATACTCCGGATACAACCAAATTCGGATGGCCCCTGAGGATGAGGAGTTCACTGCCTTCAGGGCCCCCCAAGGTACCTTTTGCTACCGGGTCATGCCCTTCGGCCTGAAGAATGCAGGTGCCACCTATCAACGGGCGATGCACCGCATATTCAAGCCAATCCTCGGCACACTGGTGGAATGCTACGTCGACGACTTGGTTGTCAAATCGCGCCAGCGTCAGGACCATCTCAAAGATCT
Organism: Viscum album; assembly: GCA_963277665.1. Taxonomy (NCBI): domain Eukaryota; kingdom Viridiplantae; phylum Streptophyta; class Magnoliopsida; order Santalales; family Viscaceae; genus Viscum; species Viscum album. Next base: position 664,982,266 of record OY728165.1, on the reverse strand, counting down.
TGAGAAAGTGTTCAGCTTCCTCCGGTCTCGCTGCCTGAAGATGAACCCGTTGAAGTGTGCCTTTGGGGTCACCTCCGGAAAGTTCCTTGGATTTGTGGTAAGATACCGGGGTATTGAGATCGACCCAGAGAAAATCAGGGCGATTAGCCAGATGCCTCCCCCGGGTACCGTCCGGGAACTGCAAGGGTTCCAAGGCCACATAGCCTATATACGCCGATTCGTCGCGAATCTGGCCGGCAAGTGTAAGCCCTTTTCTCGGCTTATGAAGAAGGGTGTCACCTATGTATGGGATAAAGAGTGTCAGACCGCTTTCGAGGAAATCAAGCAGTACCTGCTTCGACCTCCGGTCCTGATGCCGCCCGTATCCGGAAAGCCGCTGGTCCTTTATGTGACCGCCCTGGAACGGTCCCTGGGTGCCCTTCTCGCCCAGAAGAACAACGAGGGAACAGAGAATGGCCTCTATTACCTCAGTCGCATGCTCCTCGATGCGGAGGTTAGGTATTCCCCCATCGAGAAGAGCTGCCTGGCGCTCGTATTTGCCGTACAGAAATTACGGCACTACTTGCAGCACCATGAGGTACAGTTGGTTTCTCGGGTAGACCCGTTGAAATATATCCTGAGCCGACCTATGTTGACTGGCCGTCTAGCGCGGTGGGCTGTGATTCTCCAGCAGTTCGACATCAGGTATGTGTCTCAGAAGGCCATCAAAGGGCAAGCGTTGGCAGACTTTCTGGCCGCTCACCCGACCTCCGCGGATCAGCCGCTGGATCTAGGCTTTCCTGATGAGACCATTCTCTCGGTTGATCGAGCCGATCCATGCTGGCAGATGCACTTTGACGGTGCCTCCCGGAGCCCCACCGGTAGAAGACTCGATAATCCTAAGCTCAATAGAGTGGGCTTGGGCATCGTCTTCATTACCCCGGAGCGAGCCGTGCTGCCATACTCTTTCCTGTTGTCAGAGGGCTGTACCAACAATGAGGCGGAATACCATGCCCTCATCACCGGCCTCGAGTTAGCTCTCGAGATCGACGTGCCCCATCTGTGTGTGAAAGGGGACTCCGAGCTGGTCATTAAGCAGATCAATGGCGACTATGTTGTCAGGAAGCCGGAACTTGTGCCATTGTTGGAGTGCACCCTCCTTCTGATGGCCCGGTTCCCTTCTCGGCCAGAAATTGTCCATATTCCCCGGTCGCAGAACGGTCGAGCAGATGCTTTGGCCAGCCTGGCTGCGTCACTTGCGGAACCTGAACAGGACAACCTGATCGTCCGCGTGACGCGCCGCAGGCTCATCGCTCCCGTTATCCCGGAAGAAGATCGCGGCCCGTTGGTAAGTAATCTCACCACGGTTGCCCCTATGCCCGGAGCCCCGAGTACCCCAGATATAGCAGTCGGATCAGCCCCTGATTGGAGGACGCCTTTGGTTGAGTACCTCCAACATGGCATTCTTCCGTCAGATCGGGCCGAGCGCGAGCGAGTTCGACGCCGCGCATCGCAGTTCGTCCTCCAGAGCAGTCCCGGCCTGGAGCAGATCCTCTACAAACGCGGATTTGATGGTGTTCTCCTCCGTTGCCTTCAGGGAGTTGAGATCCCACGAGTCATGCAAGAGGTTCATGCTGGTTCATGCGGCGCCCACCAAACTGGGCCGAAGCTGTCCCACCAGATTCGGAGGTTGGGATACTTCTGGCCCTCTATGATCCATGACTGCATCGAGTACGCCAGGAGGTGCCATGCGTGCCAGGTTCACGCGAACTTTGTGCATCGGCCGCCGGAGCCTCTCCATACCACAAGGTATTCCTGGCCCTTTGCAGTCTGGGGACTGGACGTTGTGGGACCTTACCCGCCGGCGACAGCTCGCCAGTGCCGGTTCATTCTGACCGCCACGGACTTCTTCTCCAAATGGGCAGAAGCGATTCCGCTCAGAGAGGTCAAATCCTGTTCGATCGCTGACTTCGTGACCTCCAACATCATCTATCGATTTGGAGTGCCTCACGCTATCCTCACGGATAACGGAACCAATTTCCGAGCAGCCGAGTTGAAGAAGTTGTACGCCAAGTATAACATCCGCTCGAACCATACATCTCGCTATCATGCGCAGGCGAATGGACAGATCGAGGCGTTTAACAAAACCCTCTCTAACATTCTGCAAAAGATGGTTGGTCAGAACAAGAAGAGTTGGCCGGACAAGCTCCCCAACGCCCTCTGGGCTTATCGGACGACGACTCGCAATTCCACCCAGATGACCCCTTATTCCCTGGTGTATGGAGCTGAGGCCGTCCTGCCCATCGAGATCCAGTTACCGTCCTTGTGCACTGCGGTCTACGACCAGCAAGCGCCGGACAGAGTTGCTGAAGCCCGTCTAGTCGAGTTGGAAGCACTGGATGAGAATAGACTTCGCGCTTTGCACAACTTGGAGAGGCATCAAAGCAGGATGGCTCGAGCTTTCAATAAGAAGGTTCGCCTCCGCTCCTTCCTACAGGGTGATCTAGTGCTAGCCCTAAGAGCACCGATGATCCCCGGCAGGAAGCCGCCCAAGTTGGAGCCCAAGTGGGAGGGACCTTTTGTTGTCCACAAGGTCTATCCCAATGGCGCGTACTCCCTAGAGACTATGGATGGTGAGCGTGTCACTCCTCCCACCAACGCTAGGTTCCTCAAGCAATACTTTGCCTGAGTGTCACCACGTCCTGCACGACGTTAAACTGCATTCGTCCAGGCTACAAGACGTTAAACTGTTTAGCATTCGTCCGCGCTGCAAGACGTTAAACTGCCAAGTGCTTCGTCCCGCATGACGCTAAACTGCACTACGTCCGAGCTACAAGACGTTAAACTGTTCAGCATTCGTCCTGCATGACGTTAAACTGCCTCTCCAGAACTACGTATGGCTTGATTCCCATCCTTATGGGATACGTAGGACCGCCTGAACCCTCGTGTTTCAGGCCCAGCCCCATCCTTCGGGAATTTCCATCCCATCTCGGGCCCTTGGCCCAGTTGCCCCGGGGTGTGCGGCGTATGGTGTGAGTGCGGGGCTATGCCCTCATTCACGTCGGTTTGTTCGTCACGCTGTACGCCCCCCTCCACGTTTGGGGATGCCTTCTGCTCCCCCCTTCTTTTTTCCTCATCGTCCTGCATGACGTTAAACTGCACTTCAAGAACTACGTATGGCTTGATTCCCATCCTTATGGGATACGTAGGACCGCCTGGACATCATGTTTCAGGCCCAGCCCCATTTCCCGGGAATCCCTATCCCGCGTTGGGCCTCTGGCCCCAGTTCCCCTCCTTTTTGTGCGAGGCGTATCGCGTGAGCGGGGGATTATGTCCTCATTCGCGTCGGTCTACTGGCCGCGCCGTACGCCTCCCCCGTGTGTGGGACTACCTCACACCCCTCATCGTCCTGCATGACGTTAAACTGCCTTTCAAGAACTACGTATGGCTTGATTCCCATCCTTATGGGATACGTAGGACCGCCTGGACGCTTGTGTCTCAGGTCCAGCCCCGTCTCTTGGTTGATCACGGGGACCTGCCCCCCTTCGGTTGCTCTCAGGGTGAGTCCTCCGACCCTTTCCGGAGATCTGTTAACATGTTTTGGGGTGCTTCGGTCTATGACTCGTAGTGTCAGATTCAATCCCGACAAGTCCTGTGTTGCTTGTCAGGCCTCGCGCTTCCTCTTGTTCGAGCCTTCACTCAAAGGGATCCTCGTTAGCGGTTTGGGTACGATGCCTCAGTGCTCTCCCACCGCTCCGGGTCGATTTACCGGCGGGTCTTGGGCCGCAAATCGATATGAATCCTGCGATTGAGCGGTTGATGCTCGTTTGCTTGCCCCGTCTTAGGCTGACGCGATCGGATGTTGTGTTGCGAATGCGTCAGCAACGTCCTTGATCGCCATGTCAGCTCTCTCGGGCTCTGAACATTGGTTGCGCAGTCCTCATCACACTCCGCCTTTGTGCGTTGTAGTGGGATCTTGACACTCTCTTCATACCGACCTCCGGTACGCCTCTACACGTTAGGCAGACCAACCAAGGTAATGATGTCGTTCGAGGCTCCCATGATCTGAGCACCAAGGATATATGCAGATATCCTCCCTAAGGGCCATGCGTAGCTGGACCCTCGTCCCCATAAGGAGGAGGGAGTCGCCCGAACAATTGCGTTCTGGGCCCAGTATATCTGGAGGCTAGCATCTCTGCCCCTCGGGTGATGGACACACGCAGACCCCCATCCCAAGACTCTTCTCCTGGAATCGTGCGTGACCGCAGGGCTGGGTATGCTCCCACCTCCGCCGTGTCCGCCGTACCGCGGTAAGCGGATTCCTCCATGGTCCGAACCACACGACCTTAAACTGTGTTGTCTGGTCCTACCACACGACCGTAAACTGTGATCGTCTTGGCCGCCCGACGAGAAACGGCACTGCATCGTGATGTCCTCCTCAGGGGACACTCATGTTGGGCGCTGGTTAATGACCACGCCATTCATCAATGCCTTCCATGGCTTGATTATTGTGGCGACGCCAGAGATTTCTCAATCACGGGCATGTCGCCGCACAAAGAAAAACCATTCATCTTTAAGGACAAACAAGAAATATCAAATGCCGCTCCTTTTGTGTGCGAGGGTCAGACCCGCACTCTTCCCCGCGCTGGTGCCCGATTGTGTTGCACCGCGCTTCAAGAACTACGTGCGGCTTGATTCCCATCCTTATGGGATACGTAGGAACGCCCGGATGTTTGAAACTTCGGGTCCAGCCCCCCACCTCTTAGAGATTCCCCCTTCTCTGGGGAATCCGCCGCCTTCAGGTCACCCTCAAGGCGTGTTCCCCGACCCCTTGCCGTGGTCCACCGGTGTCAAGAGTACTCTGGTTTATTGCCAGGAGGGTCAGGATCCGCTTGGTCAGGTTTCCTCCACTTTTCAGGCTTCGTGCTCCCTTTCATTCGGACCCATCGTCTACGCCCTGGGTGGAGCCCCCGTGAACGGTTCGGACACAATGCCTCAGTGCTCTCCCACCGACTCGGTCCGGTACCCCCAATGGCCTCGGGCAGCAAATCGATATAAATCCTGCGATTGAGCGGTCGATGCTCGTTTGCTGCCTCATTCCACCAACGGTTGGTGCGATGTTGATGCTGCTTTTCCGCCACGGTCGGCAGTATTCTCATATCGTCACGCCGGTGCTCCCGGTCCTCGAGTGAATGGCCGCATGATTCACATTTTCCACCTCCCATTCTGACCAGGCGAAACCTCGACACTCTTGACACTATCCCTCAGTGCATCTTCGCATATCCAGGGGATATGACCACGATGTGGCGTGCTTTGAGCCCTTCTGGTCCGAGCTCTAAGACCTTAAACTAAGATCTCCCCTTATGGTCCGAGCTCTAAGACCTTAAACTAAGATCCCCCCTTTATGGTCCGAGCTCTAAGACCTTAAACTAAGATCTCCCCTTATGGTCCGAGCTCTAAGACCTTAAACTAAGATCCCCCCTTTATGGTCCGAGCTCTAAGACCTTAAACTAAGATCTCCCCTTATGGTCCGAGCTCTAAGACCTTAAACTAAGATCCCCCCTTTATGGTCCGAGCTCTAAGACCTTAAACTAAGATCTCCCCTTATGGTCCGAGCTCTAAGACCTTAAACTAAGATCCCCCCTTTATGGTCCGAGCTCTAAGACCTTAAACTAAGATCTCCCCTTATGGTCCGAGCTCTAAGACCTTAAACTAAGATCCCCCCTTTATGGTCCGAGCTCTAAGACCTTAAACTAAGATCTCCCCTTCTGGTCCGAGCTCTAAGACCTTAAACTAAGATCTAGCCCTTATGGTCCGAGCTCTAAGACCTTAAACTAAGATCCTCTAGCCCTTATGGTCCGAGCTCTAAGACCTTAAACTAAGATCCTCCACCTTTATGGTCCGAGCTCTAAGACCTTAAACTAAGATCCAGCCCTTATGGTCCGAGCTCTAAGACCCTAAACTAAGATCTACCCTAAACTGGATTCTACGTCCTGCATGACGTTAAACTGCACTCACAGAACTACGTGTGGCTTGATCTCCAGCCTGATGGAGTACGTAGGAACGCCCAGGCATTTCGACTCGGGTCCAGCCTCAGGGATCGTCAAGTCCCGCCCCTCCTCGTCGCCGGCCGTCTGGCCTGACTTCGGGTAGAGTGGTGCAGTTGTGATATTCTCCCCGATTCAGCTCGGGATGCCCCATCGCAATGATGGGAAGCGACAGTTTCCTCGTCAGAGAGGTGCTGTCTGAGAATTGAGGTGACTCACGGCCAGATTAGTGCATCCGCCTAATACGCTTTCCCCACGGTGGCGCAATTTTGAGAGCGTTGGATTCTGTCCGAACAAATCGTCACTTCGCCCCACGCTTCGCATGCCCTGTTGATCTGGATTTTCCACCCTTGTGTCTGAAGGAACCCCAAAGCGGTATTCATGATGACATGTGGTCCGCCTCCTGCAATATGAATGATGGCCTTTTTCGGTCCGTCTATTGCAGTTGTTATGGTCGATCCACTGTCCGCCTACCGTCTTGGGCATTTCCTGGAAGGCCGATCGTTGTGGATGTCTGGATTCGGGACACGCGATTCACCTTTTCTCATTTCCCTATGTTCGGATAAAATCTCAACGCCCCTAGCGTTGTCCCGCTCGTGTGTTGGAACAAGTTGGGGGATGATACATTGGTTAGGTCTGAGGTCTCCTTTCCTAGGAATGACCTCCCTCTTTTCTCCAGAAACCCAGCGCCCCTATTTATAGGCGAGGCCGGGCCCGCGCTGCGCGGAAAGCGCTTTGCGCGACCGCAGCGGCGAATTTCGCGACCGGTGCCCCTTTTTGCGCGCCTAAGTCCCGCGCCGCCCAGGACTTCGGCATTCCGGCGTCTCCCTCGGAACCCGATCGTTGCGACCTCTCGCCGATCAGATTCCGAGGGGGGGCTTTTGTAGACGCCGGAAAAGTCCGTTGTTCCCAAACGAAGCTCCGGATGCGGAAAGCGAAGTGATATTTGGAGTCGGAAGAACGTTTCGGAGGGCCCGGAGGCCGTGCGCGGAATTTCAGAGGCCCGCGCGCAAAGGTGATGTCCCGCGCGGAAAACCCCCCGGGATGCGCGCAATGCGCCGGCTCGGCGCGCAATTCGGCGCGCCGCGGGTCCGCGCGACTCCCTTACGCGCCGCGCCCGATTCCGCGTCCGCGGGGGGAATTTCGCGCTGGCATCCTGGATTCCGCGCCCGGGGTTGCCTATAAATACAAGGCGACCCCCAACGTTTCAAAGGTTGCTGGAAGTCGAAACGTCTCCCGTGCGCGCAATTCAACCCCTTCCGCGCGCAATGACGAACTTCAGGTAACCTCCTTTCGTTCGCGCAAGAAAGCCTCGGGGTCCGCCTTCGCGCGCAATCCCCGCTGGCTCCTTTCATTTGAATAAAAACTCACCCTAAGGCCTTTGCGCGCAAAAGAACCCGCTTGCGCGCAATTGCCCCCGGGGTGCGCGCAATCCGGCCTGATTGCGCGCACCCCCCCTTCTTTCAAGTGGCCATTCGTTAAAGAATGAGCCGTTGCCCCCGCGCGCTATCCGAAGCCCGGTGTGAGCAATCTCAAGCATCCGCGCGCAAGGCACTGGCCCAATTGCGCGCCAGCCGCCCCGATTGCGCGCCGGCCCGCAGTATTGCGCGCAAAGCTTCCTTTTTGCGCGCAATCTGCCAGGGTCGTCCCCGTTGACCTCCTAAGGTTACCCGCCTGTGTGGCACCCGATGATTCTCATCCCGGGTGCCCGCACCGTGCGTTGTCTTCCCGTGCGGCCCTCCAGGCTTGCGCGAAGTGACACGCACCTATGTCCAGCATGACGTTAAACTGCATATATGTCCAGCATGACGTTAAACTGCATATATGTCCAGCATGACGTTAAACTGCATACTCGTCCAGCATGACGTTAAACTGCATATACGTCCTGCACGACGTTAAACTGTACATCGTCCGCGCTGCAAGACGTTAAACTGCCAAGTGCTTCGTCCGGCAACCTATGCCCAGCATGACGTTAAACTGCACACCCGTCCAAGCTGCACGACATTAAACTGCCTAGCCCCCATCGTCCGTGCTGCAAGACGTTAAACTGCCAAGTGCCTCGTCCTCAACACATGACGTTAAACTGCACTTCGTCTGGCAAGACGCTAAACCGTCCGCAACCTGATCCCGTGCTCCGCACGCAGGGTCTCCCCCGGTTTGGACGTGGCCCCCACCCGCTCGTCTCTGCAGGGATGTCGGGATTGTCCCCCTTTTGGGACGATTTAATGGGAGTGGCTTTTCCCTACGGGGGCAGGGTATTACAAACCCCTAGTTTCTCGTGGGAGGCTGCACATGTGTATCTCCATTGCACCTCCCCACTGCCGAAGCCAGTAGAGGGTCTGACTGGGATCGAGGTGTCTTTTGCTTTCGGTCCAAGTCCCTTCCAACTGAGTTTTGCAGTATCCGGGCTGCCCCAAGTGCGTAAGTCCTGACAGAATGAACTACGTGGACTTTGATCCCTGTCTTCTATACAGGGTACGTAGGAAGCCTCCCTGAGGTCCAAGCCCACCACCTGGTCGTCCCGGTCGTATTTACGTCCGTTCGTCCATCAGTGGACCCCTCCAGGGTTCACGCTTGCGTTGATTCACCTATGAATCCGCCCCTGTGGAAGACTGCCCGTGTGTATCTCCACGGTGCCTCCCCACAGCCCCCCTTTTCCATTTCCCCTTTTATCGTCCAGCATGACGTGAAACTGTGATCCACCCGGCCGTTCCATCCCCCTCCGTGCGAGGTGGTTCGGTTCAATCCTCCGCCCGGCGGCCTCGACCTCTTCGTGAGTCGGCTTGACGACGTCCAGCATGACGTTAAACTGTATGCCCGAACTACGTTGACTTTGATCCGTGTTAACGCGCGGTACGTAGGAAGCCCCTCTGGGGTCCAAGCTCTTTACTCCATCATCCACCCTGATCCTTACCCGGGCCGCCACATCCCGGTGGGGTCATGCCACTTCACTTCACTCCACGTTACTTGGGAAGCCGCCCATGTGCTGGCCCCAGCGTCGGAGGTTCCCCGCAAGGGGTTCTGTCATCTGATCCACTTTTCGTGTTGATCGGTCCGATGCCGTCCCCGCTGGACGTTAAACTCGTGGCATACCCCGTGTTAAACACGGGAAGCTGAGGAAAACCTCAGGTGACACAGTTCCCCGCACCTAGTACGGGATGCCTCAGGCCATCGTGCCTTCGAGAAGCCCTATTAGGGACGGAAGACAGACGTGCAGAGCCGCAGTGTTACGACACGCCCCCAGCACCCAGAGCCACCCGGCCTTCTCACCGCAGGTTGCTGCCCCGCCCAGACTCCTTGGAACGTCCGGGCGGGAGCAGCGTAATTAACCGGTGTCCATGAAGATATGGCGCCGGGAACGAGATTCACGAACATTCTTAAGTCTATGAGGGAGACCCGGATTAGGCGACAAGTTCCGAGGAGACGTCCAAGGAAGGAGAAGCCGACATCCCATCATCCCGGTTTCGATCAAGGAGCAGACGCCCCTGAATAAGGGACGGATGCCGCCCGCCCTTGGAAAGCGGGACTGCGGGACCACAAGCCGCGCGCCCATCCCCTCGGGTTGACGGGTGCACGCGCGAACGCGTCCTGGCGGAACAGCGTAACCCGACGCACATCCGCACCGAAACACATATCATAGTAGAACCAGTAATCCTTATTTAAGTAAAATGTATAACTGATGTAAAAGAGAACCAGAAGTCATGTATATGAGATGCATCATGTCACAATTCTATGAAAACAGCCAGAACAAGATATATTGCAATACAATTCAATACATGCCTAGTACAAGGTAGAACCAAATAAATCGAATGAAGAGTACAAAACATGTAGCAGCATCGCAAGCCTAGGCTCGGTCCCATGCAATCCTATTTTTCTGCCATAATCAAGTTCCTATATGTGGACCCATACCCCTATCTAAAACTGCAATAATATAGTATGTTTTTGCTGCAAACATGACCCAAACTGGGTGTGAGAAACAAATCATAGTAGGAACCCACAAAATACATGTGCCCAACTGTCCGTGCAAATGTGCAACAACAGTGCACAATTGTAAATGAAATAAACTAAGCAGTACTCAAAAGTAACTAACTAATAGATATACTTAAATTTTAATTTTCATTTAATAATTCAATTTAAGAAAATCACCATAGTGAATATTCTATTTGAAAAATCAGTGTCCTCAGAAATGAAAACCCTTACACGAAGGTAATGAGAATCTAAACCCATAGGAGTCTGCCCATAAGCGTATCGAATAATTCCCATAGGTGTACGAGGTGTCGCCCACAGGCACAGAATCTACTGGCCACAGGCACAGAATATACTGACCATAGGTAAAGAAAAAGTTTCCCTTAGGCTAAAAAGAATAATGCCCATAGGCTAATCACAACACTACCCTCAGACAAAACAAGTAACCAGACCATGAACAACATATTAGCAAGAAATTTATATACAATTCCTCTCAAGGAAATATAAAACATGCTAAAATTTATTGTATGCCCTCGGGTAACCTGGCCAAATGGATAAACGGAGGAACACACGCACGATAAAGACATATATATGAGATTAACAACTACACGCTCTACCTAAAATAACATCCCCTCGGGAATTAATTGGTATGAAAGTTTCAAGTAGAAATGAGGGTTTAATCGTGCAGTCCCAACGTGATCGACAGATACAGAATCAGATTCTTGATGCGTGAGTGGGAGATCTCCAAATCCCCAGCCTCATCTTGAGCTCCAAAACGAACCCAAACACCTCCTTGGCCAAAAGAGGAGGCTACTACCATTTTAAGCAAAAAAATAAAACTACTTGATGTGTAATATCAAGTACATGGAGTTTACTTTTCATCATTTAACTATTCCTCAGGCGGATACTTTACACCGACAAACTGTTCACTTACCGACATGAGTACCTGACATGTAAGTCTAAATACACGGCATGTACGGTCACTCAGATGGCTGTTACTTCAACCTCCGTACTATTCACCTTCTGAATGACTGTACAATGTGTAAATACCCACTACATGGCGTGTTGTCTGTTTTTACACCATTCATTTCCAAGAGGGATACACGCCCTGTGTACTGATCCCACACAACCAAAGTACATGATGTGTGGAAATGTACATGGCGTGTACCAATAAAATTTGTGATTTTCTCCCATTTTCCTTATTTTCTCAAAAACACATAAGGAAAATAAAAATAAGAAACTACTTCAAGAATAAGAACCTTGTTCTTACATTTTAGGATAGATAAGATGTGAAGAATGAATTGTGATCATGTGTGGATCAGCACCGGTAAATCCTCTATAGATTAGCACAGAGGGATCCTATGTATATTATTATATAGTGATCCTGGGTGGATCAACACGTAGGTATCCTATCCAGATTATCACTATGGGATCCTGAGTGAAAATGCACTAAGAAAACCTAGGTGGTTCAACACTGAGGGTCCCTGTGAGGATCAGAAATGAGGAATTCACTGTGGATTAGCACCATGAGATCTTGTGTGGATCATCACTAAGGGATCCTAGGTGGATCAGTAACTAGGGATCATGTTAGGATCGCACCAAAATACATATTTGTATCAGCACATAGTGATCATGTGTGGGTAAAAAACTAATCATCGTGATAGAAGAAGATTAAATAACATTAAAACTAATCAATTGTAGTTCTGTACTTATGTTACACCTGGTGTGAGAAGTCTTTTTATTTGTGTGTTGTGATAGGGATCATGTAACACCCCAGGTAAATAAAGAATATGAAATTTTTATATTTATCCCTTTTTTTGAATAAAATGTTGATATTAATTTAAAGGGAACTCTATTCTTGATGGCTTACCCAATACGCAACAACGAGTTCCTTTGAAATCTTACGTTGCACTGTAATAATAAAATAAAATGAATTTAAATGTTAGTTAATACGTAGTCGTTTTATAGGAGGGAATGAATATAAATAACTATAATATGATTATATATGTTTGTTAAATGTTTTTACATTTATCCAATAAAGTATAAAGGCTTCAAATATGAAAAGAATTCAATTTTAGGCATATATACTCTAATTTTCACCAAAGGTCCACTTATCAACTTTTGATGGAGAACCTTTGTTAATTGTAGTTTTGGTCTATATTATACATTCTATTGTACCAAATAAAACCCTTCTTTAGAATTGTGACATTAAAATTCACTTTTTGTAAATTTTTGGTATTTTTTTCCGATAAAGATCATTTTTTTCTGAATAGTGAAAAATGTTGTATTTTAATTCAAAACCACTTATTAATCAAATTTGTTTATATGATTAGATTATCATTTTAATTGGTTTAAAAGTGAAATTAGAATATATTTTTACCATTTAATTCAATAGTGGTCATTGGAATTAATTTCATCTTGAAATTGGACTTAAACTAGGGTCAATCTTTTGATACTTATTGTTTCATAAAAACATGCTATTTGCTCTCACAGCGGGAATTAATTATGAAATTAAATAATTTAAGTTATATTATTTGAATTTTTTAATATAGACATCATTTCTTAATTAGGAATATCAAATATAGCCTAGGGTAATTTTTTTGTAATTTTTTGAAAAACATCAATTTTTGATGAATAGTGAAACCACTAAGTGGTAGTTAAAGAAACTGATTTTTCGTTTAAATGAAATTTTACCACTTATGTGATTTGAATTTAATAAATCCGACATAAATGATTTTAATTAAGAATTAAAATTTAATTCAATGGGATTACAATTATTTTTTGGTGATTAGTAATTTTATGTTTATTAATCACGATTAGAGGTAATTAGTGTTATTTAAGGAAAAAAATAATGTTTTAATAATATGAAATGACCTATAAACATGTCATACCCTCATTTAATGTGTCATGGACGACCAAGAAAATCCATGGGTCAACTTGGGGACCCCATGGAGAACTTTGGTAGGAAAATTACATTAATACATTTTTATTTAATGTTAAAATAAAAATGTCAGAAACATGTGTTATTTTACTAAAATAATTTTTATATAGGGTTATACAACTCAGATGTTTTTATATAAATATTAATTGGAAATCTAAGAAGATTTCATACATAATATTAATTTTTATATAATTATTAGATATTAACTATGTTAAATTATTTATGGCACCATGATGATGCAACGATTACCTCATTATTTAACGATTTAAATAAAATGGAAAGATAATGTAAAATCTAAGACCTTCACATTTCCATAACATATTGGATGAGTTTATTTAGAACCTTTATCACCTTATCCAAGAAAAACATACATGTGGGACCTTTATAATTCTAAACTCATTCTAAAATAACGTAACATTTCCTTACATTCCAAGAGTGCCCCTCCTCTCCACTTATAAAAGGCCCCCACTCTACCTCATTACCCACACCTCTCAAGCCTTTGGATCGGTAAAACCCTGCCCATTTTGTCTCTCCATATCCCTATCTTACTCCTAGAAGCCTAACTTTGGGAATAAGTCTTCCCAAGGAATCATTTGAGCTCAAATAAAAAAGAGTTACCTGATTTAAAGGTAGTGTCTTCTCTTGTGTTCTTTTGTTTTATTTTGCTTCTCCATCACTGTAAACTCATTTTATTACTTTCTTTTGTAACAACTCCAGTATCTTAAATATACTAGGATTTTTTTATAATAATAATAATTTCTACACTTATACACACCTACATTTAATGGTTAAAGAACATACTGTTTCTGTGGATGGCGAATTTCAGCCTCACGAAATGATGATTGTTCAACACTCATATAACAACATAAAAGGTGGCCATTAAGATGTAACTATATTTATATATGATATATAATATGTTTATGTTTTTCTTAAGATTATGTAGTTTTCTTTTTTGTAAGACCTTTATGGTTTCCATTGTGGGTAAAACACGATAATTTCATTTTAGGAAGTGCGGACTACCGCCCCCTCAAAGTGATTTGATTCGTTAATGCCATATGTGGGATGTATAAAGGATGGATTTAAAGTTATTATATATGATTTATGTTACATAAAAATTATTAATATAATTTTTGAATTAAAATATACATACCTCTCATTTGGTTTTAATTCCATTAATATGACATAGAAATGAAAGTAGCGTTCATGCGTACGTACGACTTACCGTCTCCATGAACGGTGCATTTCATTTATTACCTTTAAATGATTATGTAATATTATAAATACTTGTATATTATGGATATATATGATAGATATTATATCCAAATCATGAATATAATTCTGGATATAATGAACCTTTGACCACATGAACAACATGTAATTGTAAGAAGTCCACTTTCGACTTAAGAACCGAATATCGACAAAACAAACATTATTAACTTAAATGATTACATAATGCTTATAACATGGAAATAAGTGATAGAAAAGGATGAATAAACTTTAATAATGTTCTTAAGCAAGGTTAAATTAACTCATGTTTATTATTCAGCACGTTAAAGAACAATCGAGTCAAGTCGGACCCGAGGTAAGGGATCCAACCTCTCTCTTTCTTTTTATGTACTCTCTTTTATGTCATTTCTTTTGAACCCATATTTATTATGTTTTGGGATGTTATTTTATATTCCTCATACTTTAATTTTTATGTTCATATTATGGGGGACCCTATTTGATCTCATAAATCCATTTTTGGAAGTTTTAAGTGGCGTCGTTAGGCTGCCGAGTTTTCATAAGGGATTTTTCATCCCACTTTTATTCCCGTGACATTTATGCTATGTTTTCCACTATTCCCTTTGAGTGGTGTATGTACTGCACAATATTATACAATTTCTGTAGAATAATTTCATTTATGGGTATTTACATCTTTATTGTATAACCCTTCTTCCATGGGGTGTACTTTTCGAAAGTTACCCAACTCGGTAAGGGGACCTTTCACCCTATTTTTTTTAAAAGACATATTTGTTATGTCTTTTTATTCACATAATATTATGATGGTATATGTTCTTCTATATCATTATTTATGTAAATTTTATGTCCAAGTGATGAGATCCACTTTATCTCTCTCATCAACCCTTTTTGTAATATTTTATATGACGTCGTTAGGCTGTCGAATTTTACCAAGGGAACTTCTTAACCCAATTTTGATATCTTTGCGTTCAACATGTAGTTATTGAATATGTCATCCTTTGAATATGTGTGAATGTCCTCTGATTGTTTTACACATTATATCCACTTATATTGTGTGTATTTATATTTGTCACACATAATTATGAGATTGATCTATCCTTAATTTAAGGATACCTTCTTTATAATTGATTTCATCTCATTTTACATTTCTTTTAGACTTCATTGTTGTTATGCACCAATTAACTTTTATATGGTGTGTATAATGTCCTTTGACATATTATATCATGAATCCCTTTATTCTCATGATATTATAAAGGTTGGATTAAATTTTATTCCGCAATTATTTGTATTCAAGAGTCTCTCATTTTGTTAAAAACTCTTTAACAAAAATATTGTTTTAAATGTTTTAATGATTAATTATTCTGAATCATTATCTTTAATGTCTATGTTTTCATAATGGGTTTCAGTATTTATTTATATGGACATTAATGTTTTAAAATTTTAATTCAAATAAAATCTTCAAAGTGTTATTGGACACTTTGATTAAAAAATCTCTTTTAATTGATTTTTGAAATTTTTTTGATTAATTCAATATCGTGGAATTACTTATTTTGATTGAAAATGAAATGTTGTTATTAAAATTTTTATATTTTCAATATTTTATTTGTAATGATGGTACTTTGACATTTTATGGGTGGTTACGTGATAAACCATATGACGGGTGGTGCCATGAATACAAGGACGGGTGGTTACGTTATAACCTCCAATGCATTGGGTATGGATGTTGGCAGTGTGGCTTTTCTATTAAGTATGTGTGGAAGTCGACGGAATGGTTATTCCATTTAATCATGTTTATGTCCCAAGTTACCTTTATATATTATGTGTTCTTTATATGGGTTTTATTGTAATCGTTTTTTTACAAATTGGTAAGTAATGATATTCTATTCAGTGAAGAGTTTTTACTACATCCTTAAGGTGAAAGGTATTACTTTGATAAAGTATACATGGTTTACTTGTTGCTTTGAAAAACGAATAGTTTTCATTCTTTGTTTATCCCTTGCTGAGATTTTTATGCTCACCCCTGGATTTTTTTGAAATTTTTTTCACATGACTTAATGTGGAAAAGGGTCGAGGATGTGATCAAGGGAATGTCATGCTATATAATACATGGAAATAGACATGTTTCTTTTTAAGAGTGTTTATTTTATGGAAATTTATTAGAAGTGGCTACTTTTTAATCTTTTGAGATGTAATAGTTATGTCCAAATTCCCTAAAACTCTAAACCTGAAAAGATCCTGAATGTGAATTATTTATTTAATTCAATATTAAGTAAGGTTTAAGGCCAATGCTTTATAGTTGGTATCAATGGTCAGTTTAGATAACTTTAGATGTTAGATTATTATCTAAGCATAAGTGACATTCCCATAATGGTTAGGATTTCAGAAAGAGTCCTAGTTTTCGATAAAGTGAATGAGTAAGTATATCTTAGTGTTTATATTCTTCATTAGTACATGATGGTTTTGTTGATATACTCACACTGATCTTTTTGGTTTTAGTAAATGGCTGGATCTAGCAGGCACCAATATAAAAGTGGATATGAAGGAAACTGTGACAGTTTTCTGAGCGAGCAACTGAATGATATGAAAGCAGCAATGAGAACTCTTGTCTTTATCCTCAACCAACTATCTGGAGTTATGATTGACCACCAAAGCCATGGTGATTTCTATAAGGGATCATATATGCGAGAAAGAAATCCCTACGGAACTATAGGTAATAATCATAAAGGTAAGTGTGTTCAAAAACCTATGTGTCAAAGATGTGGAAAGAAACACCTAGGAAAATGTTTCAAAGGGACATAAATATGCTATAGATGTGGAAATGAAGGTCATAATGTAAGAACCTGCCATGGAAAAAGGAATCATCCAGTTGACTCGAGTAATGGGAAAGAAGTTCTTTATGAGAGATCAATTGAATGTTTTAAATGTGGTGTGCATTGTCATTATGCAAACACATGTCCTATGAAGATGTTTCGAGAATGGGATCACCAATATCGTACAAATATTCGTTTACCAATACCTAATGCCATTCCTATTGAGGATGAAGAAACTGAAAATAACCAATCAAAGGTATGGATTATTTCATTACATTTCTTTTCCTATTTTGGAATCTTAAGATATGATTCATGATTTTGTTTGTAGGAAAGGAATATTTCAGAATAAGTTGGAAATGAATGGTTAATGGATCATGAAGAATGTTGAATGAGTAAGAAGTCAACATATATGTTCTTCAAGAGTTATGGTGAAATTCTTAAGAGTATTAAATCTATTTTGATGATTGGGTTAAATTAGAAAGCCTTTTTATAGTATGTGTAACCATGATGTTTGATATATGAAAATTTTATTCAAGGAATAGTTATCTGTTCCTTTGTAGACATAGTTATAGAGAACCATTTGGGTTTATATTATACTTACTTTTGAGGTAATTAAGGGTTACAATATGTTATGATGGAAAGTGAAAGGCATGAAATAAAATTGGGGTTAAATTATGTTATGGTTATTTTTGATGATTTTACCTCTTTTTCGGGAATGATTTGAGAATTATATAGTTTGGAAAGAGGACAACACGCAGACCGTGTGACAACCCATCGCATTGGACAAAGCTGCGGGAATCAAACCCACAACCAAAGTGCGACATGTATTTATCACCTACCACTTGACTACATGAAGTCCCTAGTTAGTTCGACTCACTCTTTTTAGTTAGATGATTTTATGAATTAAGAGTAAGTTGATTTTGGGTTATCTATGGAAACTTATTAACCTATCGTGGATGATATGTGATTAGGTTAATTACTTTTCAATACGAGACTTTAAGAGCAACTAATGTTGTTTGGAGATAAATGTTAAGATTTAACATGGAAGACTGTGTGACTAAATCCTTCAAATATTTGGGTTTCCATATTAGTTTGGTTTACTTTGAATAATTTTATGGAAATATTTTTTATCGAATGGTACTCATTTAACTTTGGTTTTGTTGGACAAATTTTGGAGATTAAGAATAGATTTTCGTTTTATAAAGGGTTATCCTTTTCTGGATTATCTGATCTTGTACTGACCTTATTGGTTTTGGTTTTGGTTATAGTCTAAAGACATGGGAGGTATATAGTTCTATTTTGAGGATTAGGTGATTATATAGAAGTTGATTATAGTACTCTTACTGTGAACAAGTCTTCCTGAATACTCGTCTTTTGGGTAAAATAAGAGTTTGTGTATGAAATCTAATAAAAGTTGAAAGTCCACATGATAAGTAATTATGTTTCCTTATGAATAAATTCATAAATAAAAAGTAACTTGAAACAAAAATTTTGTCTATTAACTTTTCCTACTGGGGAATCGAATACCGTTTAACCCATCACAAGTTTGTGATTTTCTTGTGGTTAAATTTCTCCAAAACATGTATTCTATCACTCTCCATCAGAACATGACCCTTTTTTTTCTCCTCCATGTCCATGTTTTCCTACATGTAATCCTAGTGTGGGTTCACTCGGGTGACTATGGTACTTATCTTTCTTTCTTTTAAAGTGATTGTTTTACCAACTCTGGTTCTGATGTGGGACATTCAATGAAGATTCTGAGCCACATTTTAAAATTACGAGGAAACAATTCCTAAAAGGGGGGAAGGATGTAACACCCCAGGTAAATAAAGAATATGAAATTTTAATATTTATCCATTTTTTTGAATAAAATGTTTATATTAATTTAAAGGGAACTCTATTCTTGATGGCTTAGCCAATACGCAACAACAAGTTCCTTTGAAATCATACGTTGCACTCTAATAATAAAATAAAATTATTTTAAATGTCTGTTAACATGTAGACGTTTTATTGGTGGGAATGAATATAAATAACTAAAATATGATTATATATGTTTTTTAAATGTTTTTACATTTATCCTATAAAAGATAAAGGCTTAAAATATGAAAAGATTTCAATTTTAGGCATATATACTCTAATTTTCACTAAAGGTCTACTTATCAACTTATGATGGAAAATCATCATTAAAAATATTTTTGGTCACTATTATACATTCTATTGGACCAAATAAAACTCATCTTTATAATCGGGACATCAAAATTCACTTTGTGTAAATTTTTTGTTTTATTTTCCGATAAAGGTCATTTTTAATAAATATTGAAAAATGTTGTATTTTAATTCCAATCCTCCTTTTAATCTAATTTATTTATATTATTTTATTATCTTTTTTATTTGATTCAAAGTGAAATTAGAATATATTTTTACCATTTAATCCAATAGTGGTCATTGGAATTTATTTCATCATGAAATTGGACTTAAACTAGTGTCAATATTTTGATACTTATTGTTTCATATAAACACGCTATTTGCTCTGACAGCGGGAATTAATTATTAAATTAATTAATGTAACTTATATGTTTTTAATTTTTTTAAAATAGACATCATTGTTGAATTCGGAATATCAAATATAATCTAGGGTAATGTTTTGGTAATTTTCTGAAAAACTTCAATTTTTGATGAATAGTTAAACCACTAAGTGGTAGTTAAAGAAACTGGTTTTTGTTTAAATGAAACATTACCACTTCTGTGATATTAATTTAAAAAATCCGACATACATGGTTTTCAATAATTTGTAAAATGTGGTTTAATGGGAATAAAATAATTTTTTGGTGAATAGTATCTTTTAAGTTTATTAATCGCGATTAGAGGTAATTAGTGTAATTTAAGGTAAAAATAATGTTTTAATAATATGAAATGACCTAGGAACATGTCCTACCCTCATTGGATGTGTCATGGCCAACCAATTCAATCCATGGCTCAACTTTTGGACCCCATGGAGCCACATTGGTAGTAAAATGACATTAATACCTTTTTATTTAATGTTAAAATTAAAATGTGACAAACATGTGTTATTTTTTTAAAACAATATTTATATGGTGTTATAAAAGTCATATTTTTGACTATAAATATTCATTGGAAAGATAAAAAATATTTCCTACATCATAGTATTATTTTTATTATTTTTAGACATTAACTAAATTAAATTATTTATGACACAATGATGATGCAGTGATTACCTCATTTTTTAACGATTTAAATAAAATGTAATGATAATTTAAAATATAAGACCTAAACATGTCCAAAACCTATTTTATGAGTGTATATCGAACCCTTATCACCTTATCCCCGAACCACATCAATGTGGGAACTTTAAAATCCGAATTTCATTCTAAAATAAAGTAACATTTCCTTACTTTTCAAGAGTGCCCCTCCTTTCCTCTTATAAAAGGCCCCCACCTCCACCTCCATACCCACACCTATCAAGCGTTTGGCTCAGCCAAACCCTGACCATTTTGCCTCTACACATCCCTCTTTTACTACTAGAATCCTACCATTGGGAATAATTCTTCCCAATAAAGCATTTGAGCTCAAATCAAAAAGAGTTACCCGATTTAAAGGTAGTGTCTTCTCTTGTGTTATTTTGTTTTATTTTGCTTCTCCAACCCCCTAAACTCTTTTTATTATTTTCTTTTGTAACAAATACATCATCTTAAATATACTAGGATGTTTTTATAAGAATAATTAGATCTACACATATACACACCTACATCTAATGGTTAAAGAACATATTGTTTCTATGGATGGCGAATTTCTGCCACACGAAACGATGATTGTTTAACACTCGTATAACACCTTAAAAGGTGGCCATTAAGATGTCACTATATTTATATTTGATATATAGTATGTTTATGTTTTACATACGCTTCGTTATTTTTCTTTTGTGTCATACCTTTATTGTTTCCATTTTGGGTAAAACACGATAATTTCATTTTAGGAAGTGCGGACTACCGCCCCCTCAAAGTGATTTGATTCGTTAATGCCATATGTGGGATGTAAAAGGATGGATTTAAAGCTATTATATATGATGTATGTTAAATATATATTATGAATATAATTCTGTAATTTAAATATATGTACAACTTATTTGGTTTTAATTCCATTAATATGACATAGAAATAAAAGTAGCGTTCATGCGTACGTACAACTTACCGTCTCCATGAACGGTGCATTTCATTTAATACCTCTAAATGATTATGTAATATTATAAATACTTTAATATTCTGGATATATATGATATATATGATATCCAAATCATTAATATCATTCTGGATATAATGAACCATTGACCACATGAATAACATGTAATTGTAAGAAATCCACTTTCGACTTAAGAACCAAATATCGACAAAACAAACATTATTAACTTAAATGATTAAATAATGATTATACCTTGGAAATAAGTTATATAAAAGGATTAATGAACTTGAAAAAGGTTCTTAATCAAGTTTAAATTTACTCATGTTTATTATTCAGGACGTTAAAGAATGATCGAGTCAAGTCGGAAATGGGGTAAGGGATCCAACCTCTCTCTTTCTTTTTATGTACTCTCTTTTATGACATTTATTTTAAGCCCATATTTCATATGTTTGGGGATTATATTTTATATTCCTCATACTTTTTTTTTCATATTATGGTAGACCCTATTTGATCTCATAAATCCATTTTTGGAAGTTTTAAGTGGGTCTGTTAGGCTGTCGAGTGTTCATAAGGGATTTTTCATCTCACTTTTATTCCCGTGACATTTATTCTACGTTTTCCACTATTTACTTTGAGTGGTGTATGTACTGCACATTATTATACACTTTGTGTAGTATAATATAATTTATGGGTATTTACATCTTTATTGTATGACCCTTTTTCCATGGGGTGTTCTTTTCTAAAGTTACCCAACTCGGTAAGGGGACCTTTCACCCTCCTTTTTTTAAAAGACGTCTTTTGTTATGTCTTTTAATTCAAATACTATTATGTTGGAATATGTTCTTATATATCCCTATTTATGTAAATTTTATGTCCAAGTTATGAGATCCCCTTTATCTCTCTCATCAACCCTTTTTGTAAAATTTTATGTGACGTCGTTAGGATGTCGAATTTTACCAAAGGAACTTCTTAACCCAATTTTAATTTCTTTGGGTTCAACTTGTAGTTATTGAATATGTCATCCTTTGAATATGTGTGAATGACCATTGATTGTTTTACACATAATATCCTCTTATAATGGGTGTATTTATATCTGTCACACATAATTATGAGATTGATTTATCCTTAAATTAAGGATACCTTCTTTATAATGGATTTCATCTCATTTTAGATTTCTTTTGAGAATTCATTGTTGTAATGAACCAATTCACTCCTATATGGTGTGTATACTGTCCTTTGACATATTATATCATGAATCCTTTTATTCTCATGATATTATAATGTAAGGATTAAATGTTGTTCCGCAATTATTTGTATTCAAGAGTCTCTCATTTTGTTAAAAACACATTAACAAAAAATCGTTTTAAATGTTTTAAAGATTTATTATTCTAAATCTTTATCTTTAATGTTCTTGTTTTCAAAATGTTTTTCATTATTTATTTATATGGACATTAATGTTTTAAAATCATAATTCCAATAAAATCTTCAAAGTGGTATGGGACACTTTTATTCAAAAATCAATTTTAAATGATTTTTGAAAATGGATTGATTAATTCAATATCTTGGAATTACATATTTTGATTGAAAATGTAATGTTGTTATTAAAATGTTTATATTTTCTATTTTTTTGTGTAATGATGGTACTTGGACATTTTACGGGTGGTTATGTGATAAACCATATAACAGGTGGTGTCGTGAATACCAGGACGGGTTTTTACGTTACAACCTCCAATGCATTGGGTATGAAAGTCGGTCGTATGGCTATTCCATTAAGTATGTGTGGAAGTCAACCATATGGTTATTCCATTTAAGTATGTTTATGTCCCAAGTTACCTTTATATGTTATGTGTTACTTATATAGGGTTTATGGTAATATTTTGGTTATAAAAGGGTAAGTAATGATATT
This sequence comes from Viscum album, assembly GCA_963277665.1. Lineage (NCBI taxonomy): Eukaryota > Viridiplantae > Streptophyta > Magnoliopsida > Santalales > Viscaceae > Viscum > Viscum album. Next base: position 664,959,178 of record OY728165.1, on the reverse strand, counting down.
TTATTCAGTGAAGACTTTTTACTACATCCTAATGGTGAAAGGTATTACATTGATAATGTATACATGGTTTACTTGTTGTTTTGAAAAACTAACAGTTTGCGTTCTTTGTGTATCCCTTTCTGAGATTTTTATGCTCACCCCAAGTTTTTTTTTTGAAATGTTTTTGAAAGGACTTAATGTGGAATAGGGTCAAGGATGGGATCAATGGAATGCCATGCTATCTAATACATGTAACTAGACATGTTTATTTTTTAAGAGTTTTTATTTTATGGGAATTTAGTAGAAGTGACTACTTTCTAATCTTCAGAGATGTAATAGTTATGTCCTAATTCTCTAAAACTCTAAACCTGAAAATATCCTCTATGTGAATTATTCATTTAATTCAATATTAAGTAAGGTTTAAGGTCGAGGATTTATAGATCATGCATTGTGGATTTTTCATTGTGGAATTTTGGGAGAACAACAGTGGTTTTGAGGTCCCTACTAGGTAATGTTTTAGTCTCCCAAGTGTGGGCATCGCCTATATCATGTTTTGTCTTGGGAAGAGTATAGACTTGAAGACTGAGTCTTGAGGAGTAAGGGATTGACGTTTCTTAGAAGTGATTAACAGATAGTATATGGATATGACCGGTAGATGTGGAGAGTTACAGTGTTGATATTTAACTAACCTTTTGTTATAAACCTTGGAGGACGAAATCAGAAGTTTTTTCCCAATTTTATATACTTCCTTTAAATTTGGGCTTATATTCTTGCTCCATTACTTTTATTACTCACATTATCACATAGTTGTGGTTCATAATTGGGGTGGTAAAATTATTCACCCATTATGTTTACATGTTTTCATTTTCCCCTATTTCTGTGTTTATAGTTTATTGAGGAAATTCCTTCCCATTTTAGGTATATTCTATTCTGGTGTTAGTAGCGAACCCTTGGCCTATGGAAATTAGTCATGGGGTAGTCATGTCACGGGCTATTGGGGAGGAGTTGTGATAAAGTGGCATCAAATGGTAGTCTGTTTTTTTAGAAGAACTATGATTTTATGTTTTCAATGGATTAATATTGTCATGAGTCTTGATTTTGGGTTTCAGTTCGGGGAGTCCAGTGTTAGTGATGCTGGTGACTTATCCATACACCAGCACCCTAAATTTGGATTTCTAACTCGGTACACGATAACAATAGTTGCGTGTGTTTTGAAAATGTTTTTTTCTTTTTTATCTCTTTCAGTCAGATCACCGTGCATATTTTGTTTACCATGGTACATCTTGATTCTCTTTCAATATTCATCCTCGCCAATAGCTAGCTCCGATTCTAATGTTTTTCTTGAGGATGGTCCATAGTGTGATGAGGCTTCAAAAACAAGAATGTCCCTTTATATGGTACCTTCAGGCGGTGTCCTAGTGAAACGACATCCCGATGGTCAACAGTTACTACCGAAATAACCGGTGAAGGACACATATATGGTCAATGCCTTACATGGGATTCAGTGATAGATACCCCTCATGTTTTGATTTTCCATATAACCATGGAACCAATTGATCATATGGAGATCTTGATAGTGACCATTCAATGTGGCTCATATGGGTGATGGTGGGGTCTAGATTACCCATATCTTACAATGTGGTGACTTTTTTCTTGTAGAGAGCTTGAAAACCTTCCTCGTAAAAGGGGATCAATTTCCATGAAATTAAAAGGGGGTTTTCCCCAATAGCTTCATTATATTTGACTAGTTGACATGTCCATAATTGAGTATTCATCAAGGTGTGGTTACCATTCCAGTTACCTGATGCATACGATACAACCATTTGATTCAAATCATGGACCTCTGAGTGAGTTTTGTTTAGGGACATCAGAGCTAGCACTATTACTATATGCATTCGTACTTATGATAGGTTTCTAGAGAGAAAAAATGTGGTTGAAAATTCATTGTATATGTAGATGTATCTAGGGACAGTATTGCAGGAAACCTACATATGTCAAAGAGAAGTAGTCATGTAAAATGTTTTGGGAAGCATAATTTATAGGGAAATAAGAATATTCAGGTTAGTTGACGTGGAAGGGGAAAGAGGAGAGTAGTAGATGCTGATGTGCATTTCTACTTGTTATAACCACCACCCCAATGTGGTCCCCACCAGGATTACAAAGATATAAGATAGAGGAATGGAGTTCCAGCATGTGGTCAGGAAGTGTAACCCAAGGGCTCCATGAATGATTCGAGGTATGGTATGTGTCTTCTACTAGGTTATGTAATAAATAGACATCGGTCCAAATCATTCCTTCTTGTCAAAAATCTTATTCATGACCTAGATTTTCTTGTTAAATCATTGAATTGACCCTTACATCTAAAGATACAAATTAGAGGAGACTCGATAATCCCACTTATGATGATCGTGTGATACGTCCCTTGAGAAGAGATTTTCGGTTGGAACCTCTTGGTGGAAGAATCGAGGCCTTATGATGCATGTTTTTATATAGAATGGTCATCCACAGTTAATTATCAGGTTGATTTTATTAGGAAATATGGATGTCGTATATCTGCATCATTTGAATGGGGTATTAATTTGTCGGAGGAAAAGGAATCCCAGGAAGATCAATATAAATACCTATATAAGAGAATTTAAATGATTTCCATTGATTCGGCCAACCTTACCCTCATGTAATCAGATGTTTTTAGTTTTTAGTACTAAACAGTAGTGACAGAGTAGGAGAACATACATTCAAAATATGTTTCTAAAATTACCTACCTTCTTCGTGGAATTATTTATGTATCTTTCAACACCTCGAGAAGGAACCGATATAAGCATTAGTATAACAAAGGGATGTTACAGAGATTTGCAAGTAGGTGTTGTATGTGGGGGACTTGCATAGGAAGGGATTAGTAAGACCCTGTTTTCCTCATTTTGTGTGGACTACCAACACCTAAACCATTTGGAAATTGACAGTGAGTACCTACTACCAATGATTTGATAGGAACATCAATCTGTTAAATGGAAATAAATTCCCATGGATGGAAATGTACATGTAGGATTTTCATTAGTTGAGATCGAGGCGATGGTTGGTGTTCCTCCAAGACTATTACTTTGAGATAGTCTTAACACCTGGGTAGGGGGACATGGTGGCAGACATGCTCAACTAGTGGTTTAGTATTTAGTTTCTGAGTGAGCCGACAGAGGATCCACCCACGTTGCAGATATCCTTTGTGGGTAGCGATGGACTAGCTCACCTCTAGTCTATGCCTATCATTCTCCCTCTTCATTAACATGTTCAGGAGGCACAACATAAGGACATTGACTACTAGACCCGACATGCTCATATATACTTAGGATAGGCTCTTGAATATTATTTATAAGGTGGAGAGAACTTCATGTTGATTAGAGGACGCACCATGGTACCAGTGATTCTACGAGAGTTGCTTTTGAGTGAGTTCCACACATCCCCACTCACGGTACATCTTTTTGTGGAGAAGATGTATCAAGACCTCCGATGTCTGTAATGTTGGCCATGGATAACGAATACTGTGGAAAAGTTCATATCACGATGTCTCACCTGTGAGAATGTAAAGGCTGGTCCTCAGGTACTAGCAAGCATAGCTCAACCACATGAGGATCTAGATTAGAAGTGGCATGGTATCTCAAAGGACTTCATGACAGATCGTTCACACATGCCAAGGGGCCATGATTCCATCTCAGTGATCATTGACCAACTCACTATGTCAGTCCACTTCCTACCCATCTGAGAGTTGGGATTAGTAGAGGGCTTCATATGCCTTTTTGTAAACAAGACTATAAGGCATCATGAGGGTTCCATCGATGATGGTCTAAAATCTTGACACTCATTTTACATCCTAATTGTGGAAGGGATTGAAGGAGGCGTCAGATACTCAGGTGTATTTGAGCACTACCTTTTATCCTCAAACAGATGGTCATACATAATATACCATACAGACACTAGAAAAAATGTTTTCTGTTTGCGTCCTAGATTTTATCCACATTTGGGGGGACCACCTAATACTGGTGGATTTATCATATTATAATAGTTATCCCTCCACCATCGGTATGGCTCCAATTGAGGCCATGTATGGGTGACCATGCAGATCACCTCTATGATGGATATATCCAGGGGAGTCAATAGTTATGTGTCAGAGATGGTACACGATATCACTAAGAAGGTGTAGATCATCCATAAGTAGATGAAGACCACACAAATATGGAAGTTGTATTATAACAATAGTAGACGAAAACCTTTGGAGATATAGGAGGGATATCATGTCTTCTTAGAGGTCTCAAACTCATGAGGATTGTGGAAATTTGGCCCGAGTTGTTAGCTATCTTCGATGTTCATCAATCTCATTTCATTTTATTAGAATAGTAGGCGAAGTGGTATACTATCTATCTCATCACCCACAAATGCACCATGTGCATGATGTTTTCCATGTTTCATAACTAACAAGGTATGTGCATGATCCATCATATGTTATCTTCTTGGGAGATCTAGAGATTGATGGTGGGGAAAAAATCATTCAGTTTTCAATGGAGATAGATGATCTACAAGAGCATGTCCTTTGTGGCGGTATGATTCCTCTGGTACCATTCGGCAGTAACATGGGATTCTCCAAGAGAGCACATTTGATCAAGAGGCTCAGATTCATGATCAATACCCCCATTTGTTTCCCAAGCCTTTGTTGTGGCTTTTGGGGAAAATATCCATATAGTGTGAAGAATGTAAAGAATTGAAATCTCCATATAACATTTTTAAAATTATTTTGGATTATTAAGGGGCTTCAAAAATTGATGGCACACGATTCCATTTCTTGTAGTACCCATAATTATCCGTCAAAAAATGTTCATCTTAATATAGCGTGTGTGAATAATTTTCTATAAAAAGTGGAATAAATCATAAATGGGTCCCCGAATCAGAAAATAAATGGAAATGTTGAATTCAGGATGGTGAGATTTCCCTTGGTGGGACTTTTGTTTAGTTAGTGTATTCCTCAAGTAAGAATTCCATAAATATGAATAACCGTAAATAAAATTATTTTATTTTTGAAATGATTATAACTAACGAACGGGGACTCGGAATAAAAATCTAATACAACCGCTGAATTCGTGGGAGTATGCTCTTTTTAAGAAAAACCTAACACTGTCCATTGTATGCCAACAATTTATGATTGTTTTTTGAAACAAATAAAATAACAGTGTATCAATAATTTTATTTTTAAATTTATTAACTCCTAAATGTTAACTCAGATTGTAAATTTGATAGTACAGTTGAGATCATGGGGGAGTGTTCCCCTTATAAAGATCATATCCATGACCTATGCAGGTTTAGGGTGATTGTTGATAATTTTGTAACTTTTTATATGATACGTTCAGTAAACATGCAAACAAAGATTTCAATATTTTGAAATGATGATTGGAAAAAAAATATGGGGGCACCGTTGAATCCACAGTGTAGGGATTCACATAACAGATTCTAAACCTCGACCGACAAGGGTAATATGAAAAGATAGTTTTTTGACATTACAAATAAATATTAAAAAAACTCAATGAGTTATTTTTTTTCTCTCTCTTTGATACTATTGAGTAGTGGAGGTGGGACTATTGGGTTGTCAGGCCATTGAATGGATGGTTACACTTGGTTTTTTGATTGTACCATTGTCATTATTAAGAGGTATATTAATTGAAGTTATTATTGAACATTATTAATTGTGTGGTGGGATGATCTCCTCTTTTCTTCTATTTCATCGAAACTCAGGCATGTTTTTTGGGAACTGATGAGAGGTACCTCTGATGTAGTGTTAGAGATATCTTCCACCGACGTAGAACAGTGCTTTGATAACTAATAGATAATTCTATAATGAGATCCAATGGGATTGAACCTTCTCTGTCGTCAAAAACACCGTAGAACATGGACACTCCTTAATTATTCTTAGAAACATCCAATGAACTCGGGGATGGGGATTATGTATTAATTCCCCCAAATTATCCAATTATTGAATATTTTGAAAAACACTGATCAATTGACCAACTAGTTGGATCAACATTTTGTTCTATACTGTTGGAGTATAATGTAGGGTTTCTGTAGTGATGTTCGTATAATTACAAAATCATTACCATGTTATAATTATAACGCATATGAAACTAGCCAACCAGAACAAGGCCCAAACCCTCCATCGAGATGTTGTATTTAATTATGGGAGGCTATGAAAAATGGAGTCAAGGTGAAGCATTGGTCTGAGCGGGGTAGGAAACACCCCGAGAGGCATGTAGGCCCAAACATGTTTGGAATCAAGGAACATGAGCTTTGTCGGTGGCATGTAGAAGTATCATCAGCTTAGAGGCACTGAAAGTTGGAGATGGTGGCGGCACCCGAATGCATCACTATAGACAGATGGGTGGAAAACCATTTCTGGCAGCATCAGAGTATGGTTGTGCTCTGCGGGGGCACGCCACGGAGGAAGGTCGTGACATTGAGTTGGGGTAGAGGGCAGACTAGCAGTCTTCGGGTTCCAAAGATGACCAGTCCAGTGGGAACGACCAGGTAGTGTGGTGCCACCTGGTGCAACTGGATTGAGATCTCAAATAGCTCAGCCATTCAAGAGAGAACGAGACTCCCATGCCAGAAATGATGGTCAGATGGTTCTGCGGCCCAGCAGAGCACACCCGACCAGGTGGTCCTAGCCGAACCCACAGCCCAATGGGCATATCCTAACTCTCAGTGAGCGTGAATAAGCCCAACCATACAGGGATGAGCCCAGCCACTTCGAACTAGGCCCAACGTTTCGGGTCAGGTCAGTCTTGTTTTTCAGCCCATTTATACTTAATTGGAATATCTCTTAATCTGTAAATTAGTTTGATGAACCGGTTACGGCCCCAGAACCCATATGCTGATTCCGTCATTTTGGAATACACCACGAGAGATTTAGGCAATGTGGGATGTTGGACGAGTTGAATCGTAACTGAATCCACCCTATCAATCGGCACTAAAATGCTTGTAACTTATAGACTGTACATTTGGTTGACGTTTCATCTATTGCGTTGGAACCCTTATGAAATGGCAGTTCAATAGGCTACTTCTTCATGGGTCATCCTATCTGTTGAAATATTACATATGGAATGAGTAGAGGATCCTCCCAAAAACAAGCGTTCTATTTCCAGGAATCTAGTGGTTGGTTGAGAAGTGAAGAATGAAAAAAGATTCTACGTGGATTAGTACCAAGCACTCCTTTGCGGATAAACACCGAGCAATGTTGTGTAGATCAGCACATAGATATCTTCTGTGGATCAGCCCTAAGTGATCTTCTATGGATCTACACCAAGTGATCCTATGTGGATCCACACTGAGTGATACTGTGTGATCAGTATCGACCAATCAAGAGTGGTTAACTAACATATCCACATGATAGAATAAGATGAACTAGATTTAAAACCAATAATATGTACTTATGTACTTATGTTATACATGTTGTGAGTTGTCTTTTGATTTTTTTCATTATAATTGATGTTATACATTGTGGATTTTTCATTGTGGAATTCTGGGAGACCATCGGGGGTCTTAGGGTTACTAATGGGTATTGATATACTCACCCCTTCTGGGGAATCACAGACACCTTGTTTTTCCATGTGCAGATGACAGACAGCTAGACTGAGTCTTGAGGAGTCAATGTTTGATGGTTTTAAGAAGGATTTATAGATAGTGTAGGGAGGTGATAGGTAAAGGTGGAGAGCAGTAGTGACAAGATATACATACCCTACATATAGGAACCATGATAGACAACCATAGAATCTATTTTTTCTTTTTTTTTGTACTTCCATTTTTGTTGGGCTTGTATTCTGGCCCCTTTACATTCAGTACTCACTTTTACACAGAGAGGTGGTTTATAATTGTTGTTGTAACTTTTTTCATCCTTTGTGTTTACTATTTTTCAATGTAACATGTCATAGTGTGTCTAGGTTTTTGAGGTAATTCCATCCCATTTGTGGGATGTGCCTTTCTGGTTCTAGTCACCAACCCCTGGCCTATGGAAAGCGAGCATGGGTTAGTCAAGACATGGGCCCCATAGGACGTGTCAAGGCATGTGATTATGCAATAATTAAACCTATGGGTAATCAACCAAAAAAATTATGGTTTAATATTAAATAAATATTTATATTTTTTATTGACGATTTGGACTAATATTATGTACTAGGATCAACACAATTTGAGGATATTATTTTCTTAATGTCATTGTATATATAAACCTGGATTTATTTTGAAATTTTGATATTTTGTTATATGTTTTTTTAGAGAACCAAATAAGAAAATTCCCATTCGATATTTTGTTTAATATATTGTAGTTTTATGAAAATCCCATTATTCCATAGTTGATCAGAATAGATAATAGGTAAAAATGGATGCATTGTTTGGATAAAAAATCACACAAGTGAGATTTCAAAATAAAATTTATCCTAATAGTATCATTAAATGTATGAATCTATTATCTGATTGGATATGAAAGTGAAAATGATTTAGTGGATATCTAGTATCTTGAATCATTTATGTATTAGATACGGTTGGATATTTTATGTAAATTGTAAATAATATACACACTCATATATATATATATATATTATGATTGAAAACATGGGGCTCCATGTGTTATCTACGAAAACAAGTTTCGTATGCCATTATAAATTTTACCTTGATTATTGATTATATTATGGGGTTAAATAGATATTTTCTTTTGAGGGTAATAATTGAAATTGTGAGGATGTACATTATTTACAGAGGAGAATATAACACACTAAGACTTTGGAATATATTTTTTCAAAATTAATACAATGTTGGACTACATTCATCACTTGCAACACATCTTTAAAAAGAGCTCTAACATATTTAATATTAATAAAATATAATATTAATTCTAGCATAGTAAATGAAATGTATTTAATCAATTATAAACTGATATAATATGGGATTAACAAACCATATTTTTTTAAAGAAACAATTTATATAAATTTACTTTTCTTGTATATTATATTTTATTTGAATGGATTTGTTTTTATATTTTTTAATTTAAAATATTTTAAATTATAAATTATTATTTAGGCTATAATTAATTTTTAAGTCATAAATATCTTTCAAATTATCATTTTTTAATATTTTTATACAATTATATGATTTTATTTGAGGTTTAAGAAATAATGTTTCAAAAATTTTATAAATCTTATGACAACATCAAAATTTAAGAAAGAAATAAATATGAAGTAAATATTGTAAATAATATAAAGTTTATATAATAATTAAATATATTAATTTCAAATATAATTTTAAAACCATATCACCGGTTTATTAATTTTTGTATTTTACTAATTTATTATACCAATTTATAAATATTTTTATATATTTTCATTTATATAAATATAATTAATGTAAAATTATATTTTTTCATTATATGATAGAAAGAACTAATTTAATTTTTTACCTTCCAATATGTATAATAGAAATTAAAATAGGTTATGTTTTGAAATTCAAAATAAAATATGCTCAAAACACAATTTTTTCGAAAAACAATATTCTTATGTCAATCCATTCATTAATGAAATAATATTTTCTAAACTATTGATATTTTATTTTTCTAGAATTATCATAACATTATTAGTCAATGTCATAATGTTATGTAATAAATATAACTTTATTATCTTTCATTAAAATTAATTATAGAGGATATAAATATTAGTAACATTGGTATACATAAAAAGGAAATTTACTGTTAATATGATTAAAATTAGAAAAAAATACAACCAAGTGAATGTATAATCGATTCCTTGGAAAAAATATCATCACCTACTTTTCAATAATTTTTTTTGATTTTAACAATGAGTAGAGACCTTCTATTATTGAAATGTAATATAAAAATCCAAAAAAACACGTCAACTAACATATGAAATAAGAACACTTCTTTCAGATTATCTTATACCAATAAATTAAAAATTAATCCTAATGTTTTCCAAGATTTTGTATCCTTTCTTAATAAAAAAAATTTCTTTGTATTTGGCCTCAATCAATTACCCTATGGCATCTATTTACAATGAAATTTCATTAGAAATATCATGTTTTCCATGTGAATATTTAATAATCATTAAAAATTTCATAAAATTATCATCATCCAAAATTTATCTATAAATAACAATATAATTATATAGTTAATATTAATACATTGTAATGTATTTATATATTGGAAAAAATATACGAATTCAATCTGATCCACTAAAAATACCACCATTTAGATAATATTAATGTGTCGACTACGATGTCCATACTCAATGTACATCAATTTCAATCGACACCATTTCTGTTAGGTAAATAAAAATAAAAAAACATTATATATTTTAACATTATATATAATTTATTATTATTTTTGATATATTCAAATTACACAATAGGTTTTTCAAAAATTAAATTGATAATAATGTGTATATAAGGATAAATACCTTAAAGAAAACTGAATGGAATTCATCATCACACATGATGCTGGATGTTCTTAGAAATTCAAATAATAAATTTAAAATAAAATTCATATTTATAAACTTCTATAAAATTTTATATTGTCATTATTCTAAATCATATCATAACTTGTAAAATTCTTATAACACTCTGTATTTTTTTTGGTATTATTAGCTACATTAATGATATAATAATGTGTTGTTAGTTACTGATATATAAATGTCATAGAATTGTAATATCACCCAATACTATTATTATTTTTTGAAATATATAACGATGATTTATATTATGATTATTTATTTTGATTATAATTCTAACAAATTTTTATTGTTAAACATGATAAATGTTGCTCAAAATAATCTCAAAAATCATAAACAATATTCAAATTTGTCTTAAATTTAAATGTGGACAAAGGAAAAAATTGAAATAGTTATTTTTATGTTTTGAATAATTTGGAATGGTAAATAATTATCTCAGAATTGATTTTTTAAATCAATAAGGAAATTATTGAGAACCTTAAAATAGTAAAAAAAAAATTAAAATGGGATGACAATAATATAAAACGAATATAAAATTATGGTAAGTGATTATAAATGATGTTTATAAAAGTAATATATAATTAAAATTACATAAAAAAGTTATTATTTTATTTATGTTCATTATATATGATTCTTAATGAAAATTGATTATATAATATTTTTGGATTGTGTTCATTGTCTACTATTAAATTTCATGAGACATATTTCAAATTATGAAGTATAATATCATTTATATTTTGTGATTACTTCCTAATAGTTTTATTATACAGACCCTCAAATTAGAAAATAATTATCCTATTAGAAATGATAAAATTTATTATTAGGTAATGATTTATAGAAAAAAAAATATACCATGTGTATTCCTAAACCATTTTTGTCTTTTATATTTTAGTAAATATTAAATATCATATCTTTTGAAAATATATCCATCATAGATAGACTATTATTATAATTTTATTTTATGTGTAATGTTATAGTCCAATTAACAAAGAATATAAAATCAATGGACTTGACTTTTGTGATAATAACTTATGAATCCCAATTAGTAATGATTCAACAGGAGGTAGATCTGCTAGGATTATCCATTGACCATTCCCAATAAAATATCTAAAAACTATCAAATGAGTTAAACATTTTATGTTAGATGTTCATTTTTATTCTGATAATGAACAAACCATGTTCTCCAAACCACCCAAAATATTTTCACCATAGGACACCATACCATTAGAGAATTAATAAACGTAATAACGGTTTATGTATTTTGACAAATAAAATTGAATTTTTATTTTTTATAAAATAATGATTATATATTTATAATATTATTACTTTATAATGATTAAATTATAACAATGATATCACATTAATTTTGATAATCTGAAAAAAAATAATTTTTTCAAATGTATTTTCAATTAAGATTCATATTTTGATAAATTCATTAATTTTTCCAATTAAATGAAATTTTAATAAAATATTTTAATTATACAATCGTTATTATGTAGAAAATATAACTTAATTTTACGAACACAAATATATTTGTAATATGGTTTAAAAACATATTAGTATTAAGAAACCATTTGTTTTCCTTAAACGTGGGGTTTTATTTAAATATTTAATTGCATATATTTAGTTAATTATTTTTAGAAAATAATAATTTTTTTCAAATAAAAATTTAAAATGTTAATATATTTTTTTAAAAAATTAATATAATCTAAATTTTTGACATAATTAATTGTGTTATAAATACATGGTATGAATTAAAACCTCATTAATTCAGTAAATTGATGTAATAAATATTATAAAATTATCTAAGAGATTTCTTTTGTTTCACATTTTAAATAATGTTACTTTTATTTTATTTCATTAAATTTATCTATTCTTATGGAATCCTATAAAACCAAAATAATATTTTATAAATTTATAATTAATTTATTATAAACAATTATCACATCCACAGAACTAGGGGTATTATTTTATGGAGTTCAGTTATTATCCATATAATATAAAAAACTCATATTCCGAAGATAAAATTGTCAATAACCCTGATAAGGTTTGTGGTTTTGATTATTTTATCATATATAGTCTAAAAAGTATATTTTTAAATTAACAAGGAACCCCCTATATATTTTTACAATTTTCCACCCATCCTCAATTTCATAATCATTAAACATCATTTGAGTAATAATTTAAAATTCATTTACCACCTTAGATTCCTAAAAATGTTCCTACCTATATCATATTAATACCATCCATAATTATTACAAGCTCCTGCTCCGAGTAAGTGATCTCTATGTCTTTTATTCCCTTGAATGTCCTTCTTTATATTTGGATATTCTAATGTAAATAATAAATTAATCATGTATATAACAATATATAATAAAATTACGATTATCATTATATAAATTATAGATCATTTATCCCATTATGTTATAACTTTTACCTAAGTCCTTACTATGCTTATGTAATAAAAATAATCTCATTCTCCACTTTATGGATGACAATTCCTTGAAAATTGAACTTGGATATACAATTTTTTGTTAATAAATTTTATTCAACAAATCCATTATTCCATCCATTTGTTGTCAAAATAATTACATAAAACCATTCAATATAATTAAATTCTTTTATAAATCATTATTCTCACCAGTTGTGAAGAATAAATTTTCATGAAGTTTTTACCTATGAAACATTATTATAGTGATTAACCATCAATAATTCCATTAAATGGTATTCAGAAAATATTACCTAAGCTATGATTAATGGGGAATTTGATGTATGTGATCAAAAAATATTTATTGTGGGGTTATTTATGTAAAATTGTATAATTATTTATGATCTATGTGGCACACTCCTCCAAGTACATAGTTTGGATTCCCAGGGTGGGCACTAAGTTGTATTTTTTAAAATTAATTTTGTAATAAATTTATATAGTGTGAAACCATTTATGGGGAAAGGATTTATATCCTGAGGAAACTATTATATGATCCCATGACTGATAAAAATGAATTATGGTAACGATTTAATGTTTCATGTTGGTTCAACATTCCCAATGATGCCATTATGTTATAATGATTTAGTAGCCATCATTATTAGAAAATATAAATCTCATCCATATTTTTTCCCATGATTTTCAAAATTTATAACATTTAATAATAATACATAATCAATGATTAATTTGGTCATTTACTATGAATTATTTCACAACCTATTCATATGTTTATCCCCATGTTATCAAATGATGTTTTAGAAGTCAAGAAAAAAAATTATTGAATGTTATTGTGTTTTGGTTTATGTTTTTTAATTATCTCCTATGTTGTGACTCTATTCATAATTACCCAGTTAAATTAGGCCTCATAATAAAATTATCTTTTTATGATTATATTTAGGTTATAAATATTGAAATATAGTGTATAAATGATGTAGTTATCTTAATTATTTGCTGATTAAATTATTTTTATTTTAGGTTATTATGAATAGAAAACCCTTTAAATATCCTTATGGATTAGAATAATGATTTTTAAAGATCCATAAAATTTTCTAATTTATATAGTTGTTGGTTTCCATAACAAAATATAAATTTACAAACACTATATGTTGATGTGTAAAAAAATGATTTGCCTATGGTTATTATCACAAAAAATCATTCTTATTTTTCTTGATCATAACCAAATCTATTATTATGATCCTTTTTGTGAATCTGGCTTCAAAATCTAAGGTGAAATAATTTTTTAAATTTTGATGTTCGTTATGATCAATTGTTAAATGAATAAAAATATCCAAATGATATTATATAAGGACATACGTCATTTATAACTTATATTGAATTATATATATTCATTTATTATATAATATATATCATTTATACATTATCAGATAAATTTTCATGGTATCCCAAGTTATATATATAGTATACTAAAAATATTCATCCCAATATTTTCATTTATTATAATCAATTGATGAAAATGGAAGGAATTAAGTCAAAAAAAATTGATGGGTAATGTGATAAATTCTAAATGAAATTAAAAACTAAGGGGAGATTAATCATGAATATTGTTAGAAAACATTATTAAATGTAAATTTTTAATGTAAATTTTATTTAATAATGACACAGAAATACTCCTATAAAACATATCATTAAATTAAGAAATTTATGATACAATTTCTTATAAATTTCAATTGATATTTATGTTCATTAATTAAAAGAAAATTGTTAAAATAAATTGGAAATATCTATTATAACATTAATTTTTTTAGTTTAAGGTTATACATGTTCATTATTGTATGGGGGGAGATGATAAAGGTGATATTTCGCCAAAAAATATGATTCTCAATGAAGAGATTAATTTCATTCAGTTGAATGAACTGTGTAAAATTATTATTAATGATTATTTTCCAATGACTCTATTAAAAAAAATGACGGGGGATTTCATTACCCTGAACTAATAGGCTGATGAATTTATCAAATGATATGAAGTTAAATTGACATTTCCTATATTATATCCCTCTAAATTTTTCATTATAACTGAATTTAAATGTTACAATCACATAAATAAAATAATATGAATATATAAATATAATTATATATTTTAGACATTGGAAAATACATGGATATTGTATTATGTCATCCCATTATCAAATTATATAATACTGAATCTGAAGGGTCTCATAGTTTTTGAGAATATAATAGAATTTCTTATTTTAATTCTGTTGATACGGTGGAAAAATCCATATGGGGAAAAAATTTACAACATCATAAATTTCAAAAGTATGTGATGATGTATTCAAAAAATTTCATGATGGGGATAATGAAAATAATTATGAGTTGGAAAGATGTTCACCGAAATAACGAATGTCCATTGGAGAATCCAGAAAATGCAATCAATAAAGAAATGTTGTAGTCAACACATATCTAGTGTGTATTATTTCGAATACATGGAATAAGTACACTATGCATATAAATTCCAATAACCATGACTTTTCAATGGCAGTCTAAGAAAAAAACCAACTTGTTCAAGAGAAAAATTACTAGTTTATTCCATTATAACATCTTAGGAGGAAGCTGAATATGAAATGCTGATAGATAAACTAGTTATTTTTTCAATGATATAGAAAATATTACTTTATTTTTATTATACACATTCTATAATATTGGGAATGTTTGTAAGACCTATTAAGCCACTTCCTTAATGTAACAAAGTGGAGCTATAATATAAACTGTAAAATTCACAAATTATTACATATGGTGTATATAAATACTAAAATATCTATTTTTTGTGTTAAATTTCCATCCAAGACATATAATACTCACGTTAGTATAATTGGATTTTATTAGTAGAATTGATTACATATCATTGTACAGAGGGAAAATAAATTATAGAGAGAAAGAAATAAAAAATGAACAATGAATTGCCCTCTAATTCTACTCATCGTGAAGGAGAATTATACATAAACATTGGTATCATGATTTTATATATTGATATTTTATACCCAGTATAAAGAGTATAATGAAAAAATTACTACGGCAAACCTAATGGTCCATCAAGATGGAATATACATCGAATTCTAATATAATAATGTTTTATTGTTGATCTTATATAGCATATATATGAGTTTTATGGTTGACATTTCAACAAATATTATGCACACATCATTGTAAATATATATAGAGAAAAATATTATGGATATTTTTGAACTTCATGATCTAAAACAACCTATGAATAATCAAAATAAAGGGATTATAAACATATTTTCACAACCGTAGGGTGCTCAGGTTATCTATGATGAGATGAATAGGGGTAAAATCATTTATTCATTGATTACTGTGATCTCAAGATGATTTTGACATAGAATTAGTATCTTCTTCCAAGGATATATGAATTTATCAATCAATACTATAGAGAACAATTTTTCAAAATAGAATATAATTGGTTTGGATACTATGATCAAATGGTGTGGAAATTGGATACACTAAATACTAGATTACACTGATGTTCTATTCTGAAAGAGTTTATAGTGATTCCATGTAGACCAACTAATGATCTAGAAATATATTTAGAAGTTATTAATAGTGTATATATAGATTATCTCGACATTTTTTTGTATTATCTATATTTAATAATCTGATATAAAAAAATTTAATTGAGTATAATGGTAGAGTTTTCATTTTTTATTGAAGAATTTTTTATCATAATTTCCCTTTGAAGTACATTATGTATTTCTTTATCTTCAATAGAAAGTAACAATCCAAGAATATATAACATCACATAACAGAATATATGTACATCCTTCAAAAAAATTCGATATTAATAGATTTGATTTTAAAATAATTTTTTATGGAAATCAATTGATTTATTTGTTAAAAAGTAGTCTATTTTTAATAAATGAGATACTAATATATATTTTCATGTCCAATAATAATGATAACTAAAGAGCATGTCATTTTTATCTATAATTATAAATGTGAGGATTGTTTAATGGGTTAATAATGATAATAATCACTGCATATGTTCTCAAATTTCCCAAATGTGTTGAAATATTAATGACCTACAAAAATTTCTCCCAAAAAACATTGGGTTTCTACCCATGAAATATGTAAATGTCATTCCGTATTTCACCCTCCTATTAAATGTATTTGGTGAGAAAAATGAAACATATTATCTATGGTTTTATGAAATGCTCATTACATTGTGTTTATGGAAAAAATTTCTCTTCAAGAGATGTATACCATATATACATATCATGAAATTTTCATGTTTATATTCATTGAAAATTATATCTATACGGTCCAATAATATTTTCTTAACATGATTTTGGATTATAATTGAGAAATCCCTTACCCTCATTAGAAATTGAAAAAAACAGTGGATACTCATTGTGGAAAGGATCCTACAATACTAAAAATGATAAGGGATCCTAAGGGTTCTAATATTCATAGTCATGTAATAGATGTAAACGTGAATAATAAATTGATATTTATAAAAACATTATCAAATTACTACTCAATCGTCCATTCATGAGATGAATGGGGATGTCATGAATAAAGATGAATTTAATGAAAAAATGTAATGTAATATATTCATGATTATACATTTTAATTATAATGATATAATAACTATAACATTTATATGAGTACAAAAAAAAACTATATATGTAACTTTTTTATGATGCATATAGATAGTCATTTTTAAGTAATCTAGTTAGAAAATTATTATATATATATATATATATATAAATAAACATATGTTCGGATAAATTTTTTTGGAAGATTGAATAATTTGTATAATTATTCTTGGGTTTCATAGACATAAAGGATAAATGAAATAAATTTAAGGGTGGGATGAAACCATTTATAAAACATCTGTGGAAATGGGTACTAGTAAACTTGTATTTCAATGTAAAAAACTAAGGAAACCTAAATAAAAAACACTATAGGTGTGGGGGTATATATCATTAAAAATTAACCACTTTACATTTCTATTAATCAATAGTTTTATAATGACCAACAATCCCTGATATAATTAATATTAGTGGTATGGATACATGCTATTTATGTATTCATTTTATAAGATTCGAAATCAATGTTACCAATATTATTTTGAATATGGCATCAACAATTGTTTTATTAAAAGGAGTGTATCATCAATTATTTTCACCTCTTATGGAATTATATTCTAAAATAACCATTCAAAATATGGAGGATATAATGGGATAATGTATAATTTATATCTATAGATATTTGGATGAATAAATTTCTCAAATTGAGTTCTCATATCGTTTTTTTCATTTAAAAATTCAAATAGTACTCTATTAGGTTTATTATGGGATTTTCTACGGGGCACTGACATGTAGGGTTAATTATGAAGATTAGAATATCATTAGAATAATTTGTTCCCTTGTGAAGATAGATATCTTAAAAATATATCATCATAAGAAATCGGTATAATATTGAGAAAAAACATGTGAAATCATCCTTGATTATAACCATAGATTATGTTTGGAGATAAAGGGTTACTTACTAGTTATCCTTGGAATAATTCAAATATGTGTTTCATGTAGGGAATGATTATTACTTGGAACATCAGCCTCATTCTTCCAATTGATCGAATCTTAGCTATTGGCTTATTGATTAATATTCTAACCTAACATATATCATCATCATGATATGTACCTTATGTCCTTTTAAAAGAAGTAAAAACTATATCAATAACATGTACTTAATTAGTATATGGTAATTTAGAGAATTTTAATGAATAATTAGAGCATTTGGTGGAGATCATATATTATAGATAAATTTTTCTTTGATAAATTACAACATGCATGGTTATTGTGAAGTGGAAGAACCACAAGTTGGATGATTTTACAAGGGAATTTAATGGTGTGAGAAATAATAATACATCTTAATTGTACTACAATTAAAATCAATCTACATTATTAGAAACATTATGTAAAAATATGTATGATTTATTGTTTTGATTATTTTATCATATATCATCCAAAAACATATGTTTTGGAAATTAAAAATGAATTCCTCCATATTTAGAAAATCAAATCCCACAAAACAACTCTTTAATAATAAATATCATCCCTTGGATTATGAATTTACAAATAATTTTCCACTATATTGTTTTCCCAGTCATACCCAGTAACATATGTGTCCTCTCCCATGTTTTTATAAGTCACCTGTAAATGAAAGGGATATACCGCCCTATTTTTTCCATTCAAGAGCCTTATTTGTATTTATTTCTTTTAGTAATAAATATTTATGTATAAATTTCTTAATAAATATATATTTAATATCAAATTGAATATATAAAAATGACATACCATTTATTCCCTCTCATTATAACATTTACCTATCTCATTATAGTGTGGAATTAATGGATTATCTCCTTATCTTCTTTTATCAAGGTATTTACTAATATTGTTCCCATTGGATTCCCATTATTCATATTCATCAATAATTTTACACAAATAAGTAGTTTTATTTTTTATTTATAGATAATTATATCCCACAAATCATTTTCTTTAAATCCTTTAATGAAGCCTAATTTACAAAAATTATGGTGCAAATATTGTTATATGGGAATTATAGGAATAAAAATTATGTAGTGAATACTCATTGACATTTACTCACATGGTTTTTAAATTAGATGTACCCATCCTAATTTTTTTGGTGAAGACAATGTATGTAACACACACTCATTAATTAGAGGTTTAAATATAGTGAAAAATGCTATTATGATTTTTTATTTTTGTGGAACAATTATGCATGGATATAATATTAGTGTAAATATTTTTCCTAGTATTACATATCACTCCAATGAATTAGATTGTTTTTTATCTCATGAGATTCTATATATGGTGAATATATTCACATAATATGAACCATATGGTATGATTATTTATTGGTTACCCTTGAAATAAGTTTATGACTTCATGCTTTCAGTTGAATAGACATTTCCATTTTACCTTTAGGTTATCATGCCACATCACACCTCATTGTTAAATAATTTGAATCCCACACAACTAATGTCACTATTACATGCCTCTTGGATTACATTTATTGAATAAGCCAATGAAATTTTTTATTCCCTTATTGGGATTTAAATATCACCCCTTTCTTGTATAGACCCCCCAGGTTATCCTATATAGTTCTAGAAGAACAGTTGAGTTTAAATAGAATTTTATTGACTATTAGTTAACATACATGAATTTATGTTATAATATGTTATGATATATACCTAATTATCCAATTATTCTAGGCTTTATTGTATTCAGGATTTGGTTTGATAATATATTTTTGTAATAAATTGGGAAACATAGAGTATTAAAATTTTAGTTGTTATTAGTGTTATTTAATATTTATGTATTTCATGGTCTTTAGAGATCCATACAATGTTAATTAAATAATTGATATTCATTTATGGTATATCATGGATGATATTATTATCTAATATAATTTTTTCAATTTATATATGAAGCATATTCAAAAATTTCATTGTTATATAGTCTCTATATATTGTCCATTTATAAATGATACAATATATTTTCAGGTGAAATAATTGATTTTAAAATACATATTTAGATCCATTATCAATGTTTTATATTTATATTATTAAAAAATAAGTAACAAATATTGAAAAAACAATTTCAATTTCAATTATTAATCTCTAATGGAATTTTATTTTTTTATTTTTATATTCCACTTTAATTAATTGAATCCCTTAAAAATAATAAAATTATTGTTAATATATACAACCAATCTTAATAAAAAACTTTTTATATCATTATATTGTATTAAATGTGGTTCAAAATAAATTTAATTATAAATGATTTCATAACAAAAAGAAAAAATTATTATATATTTTTCCAAAATGAAATAATAATTTAAAAATATTTTTTTTATGTAATTTTATAACTATGGTTTGATTGAATTATCAATTTTATAGTTTTTATATATTCTATATTCAATATTTTAAATAATGCTTAAATTATATATTTTATAGAAACCATTATAAAAATGATAATTCTTAATTAATGATATTTTCACAATTTTAAACAACCATAATTCTTCTTGTATTATAGTAGGGACGTTTTTATGTCAAAAAATATTCAATGTATTTCTTAATAAATCTCCATGAAATTTGTTTTCAAAAAAATTATCACTTTTATCATATTTTATTATGTGTTTTCTATTGTATGAATGTTTTAATTTCATAATATAACATATAGATAAGTATTGTTATTATTATGATGGATTGGGTATGATATTTTATTATATATTATTTGTTATTTATTTATATCTCATGACATAAATATCGTAACTAAGAATTGAATACTCCTAATATTTTTATTTGAATCCCGAAGTGATTCGTACACCGTAATATTTTGTGAGAAAGGTAATGATGCATTATAAAGTTAATATGAATTTAAAATTTATACATGATATATTATGTGAATCAGGTGGGGATACCTTCAAAACATTATTATGGTAATCATGTAGGGATTCCATAGTTTTTAATTTCTCATATTTATAAGTTTATTCATTTGTTAGAAATTACGATTATTTTCCATGAAATTACAAACCTCTATTACTATTATTATTCTAGGTGGATTGAATTTATGATATCACTATTCCAAAATATTTTTCCATTTTATACTTATTGTATATTTATATAACATGTAATGTTTCCATGGAATGTGGACAAAGTTATTATTCTATTTTATTTAAAATAATATATTTCATTGATCTGCATAATTTTTCACAATATGAAAAACTAAAAAATATATAAATGATGATGAATTTATTTAAAACCCAAAATTTTATCCTATATCAATCTTCTAATTTCTAATCCCCATGTAAAAAAATTGATTATGATAATTCCTTATGTTACTATTTTTATTGTTACCATGATTCTTATAGTACATAAGATACCATTAATAGATCCTTATGAGGTTAAATTATCAAAACAATAATCCTAAATAACAGAATATTTATATATTATATTTTTTATCATCAAATATTATGATACCACTATGTGTGTTGTGATCTTTTTAAATATTTTTTTGTGAAAATAAATATATACATCATTTCATTTTGATGTTTCTTCATGTTTTATTGACATAGGAGATGATAATGTTTGATTATGAATTATAATGAATGAATTATTATTTAAGAATTAAATTGAAAATTTGTTTTTATCCCTATTATGTTTTTCTGATTATAATTTTAATCATTGAAGTAGTATTTCATGTTAATAGTAGTATTAAAAAAATATATTTCATCCAATTTATATGTATGATAATTTTTATACAAATGTAAAATAAATATTAAATGATTTATGAAGTACCATAATGAATTTATATACATACTGAATACTCATGTCAATTACTGGGATATTATTCAACAAATTTAATTACAATTTATTGGGCGTTTAGACAAACTGCTTACAAAATTGAGAATATTTTTTTGGAGTAGAGTTAGGAAAAAGGAGTATACTTTGTTGGATCAAATACTATAATTATCTACATCTATGTCATAGTTGTTAGTAGAAATAAAATATCATTATTTCACATAATGAATGATTAATCCAAAAACAAATTGAAAATAATCCAAGCATATTTATGTTAATATATCCTTGTATTTGAAATTTAGATACATTGTTTCTCAAATAGTTGAATGGGAGTCACAAAATTTTCATTGTGTACATAACATATGTAAACATTTTATGAAATTGGAAATCCAAATAAATATATTCTTCTAGATGAATTACATAATAAATCATATAATTTCATAAAATTATAATTTTCTTATAATTTATAGTGAAAACACATTGATAAAAAAATATACAAGTGATGATGTTTAGCAAGTGGTTATAACAGCCGAACTATTTGTAAATAAATACATTATATAATGCATTTAAAACATTATCTATGGAAAAACATTATAGTATATAGTTATAATCTAGATGTCAGCTATAATTTTTCTATCCCTGTGATTTGAATTTTGAATAAATTTTATACACATGGGAAATAAGTAAGATATTTAGAGTTTGATTGGATGAACATACATTTTGTGTTAATAGTAACATAATCACATGAATTTTAATATTCTATTATGTATAGTTGTGGACCCTTATGAATAGTAACCATACCCATGTAAGTAAAACTAATATTTTGGAACCATATAAATGAAATAAATTATTTTAAATATTAATAATTAACATATAGAATTTTTGTGAGTAATAAATATTAAATTAAAATTTAATATAAAAAATTTAATATTAATAAAATATATTCCCAAATAAATATTTTTTTGTCCTGTGAATTTAGGATAATTTTACAAGGCGATTGTTATTTTCTAAAGTATTATAAAATAGGTTTAATATTTAAAATTTTAGTTTTCCAAATAAATAATGATTTCATTTAAAAATTAAATTTCACTTATAAAAAAAATTATTTAGATAAAATGGAGTTCATTTTTTAATTATAAAATTCAAAAAATGGTTAGGTTAAATTTTTTGTATTTTCCTAAAATACTTGAAATTTTATGAGATAATTATGAAATATTATAATTAAATGAATTTATAAATATTGATTGAGTCATGGATGATTTAATTTTCCAATGGTTCAAACTATTATTCTCTTAAAGTTACAATAATGAATAATATTCATTTTATTGAGACAAAATAATAAAATAATGTCAAAAATAATGGAATAATCCTCCTCTCCTCCACTATAAAAACCACCACTCACTCCCACTACTGTTAACTACTCTATGCTTTAATTCATCTCAATATTCATCAAAAATACACTTACATTGCCCCTCGCAACAGCGATGAGATCTCGACCTTGCTAATTATATAAAAACCCCTTCCCTAAATGAGGTATTCAAGGAGGACATTTCATGAAGTAAACCCTTCTCCATTTTCATTTCATTTTATTTTCAATTTATTTTATAATCATATATTCTACTCAAATCTTATGTAAAAAATGATCCTGATAAATATTGAATCATATATATACTATAGTTCTTACTTGTTAATTTAATATTATTTCTCAAACTACTATCTCCCCTCTTTTAATTTATAAACTAAATCATCATCCTGGAGGTGAAAATTTATAACCTTAATGGAAGACAAATATTTATTACTCAATTACCCCATCATTGATGTTCATGAAACCATTTTTATTTTTTATATAGACAATAATATTTGTATTATAACCTATTAAATGTTCATTAACCTGTATTTATTCATAAAACAAATTCATATAGAAAACTAGTTTGAAATAATCAAAATATTTCCCAAATAATCTAAATGGTTGTAACTAATGATATATCTAATAAATAACCCTAATACCAAGTATCCAAGTGTTATATATAACCATTTTAACAATTTTATAAAAATTAATAATATATGAATTAAATTATATTGAATTATATATATTCAATATGAACTCTATTAGCTATAATCAAGTGAACCAATCATGAAATGAAGGAAACGAACACCCTAGAATGACATAATTCAATGTTATGACATATCAATAATGACTGAAATGAAGATAATAAAACTATTATGTATCAAATATATGTATATAAGGTTTTTAATTAGATAATTATTAGATTTAATTTTATTATTAATTACATTAATATGAAGAGTAGAATGCATTCAGACAAAAGGTATAGATTTTTTACCCGAACCACTATTTTCATTCTATCTACACTTATTTTCTACTTACCTAAATGAAATTATTATTTATTTTTATGTACTCTACATATATTTTGTTTTTATGTTCTATATATTTGTATCAACCATATTCATTGTATATTTTATGGTTATATTCATGTTTTCAAAGGGTATTCCAAAAATTCATTAAAAAATATATGATTAATTCTAGAGAACATCTTGAAATCAAACATTTGTTCAGTTACACTCTAGAATTCATTTCTAGCCTCTATTATGTTTTTATAATATATTATTTTATTGTGAAAATATTATTATTTCAGATATTGTTTTATAAAACTATTTTTTCAAATTAAATATTCATTTCAATGTAAAATAGAATTTATTTGATGATTCATTTGATTTATAAGAGTATTTTTATTTGTTTCAATGATAAAGTTGATTCATATGAATATTTTAGAATTATATTTAATGTTATCATATAAAATTATTTTTATATTGGTTCATGATATGTTTTTCTCTGATGTTCTATCTTGAATCAAGTCTCCATATTACTCTAAACTGTTAGTGTTTGGGTAATGTTATTTATATACCATTTGTTTGTTTCATTAGAAATAGATATGGTGGGTATTTTAATCCCCATTCAAATGAAGAATTTATTGGAATTATTTTGGGTTGGATGGTGCCTGATATAATCCCTCTATGTATTGGTATGTCTAATGGGTCAAAATAGATATGGACTTGGCCAAGGCCTTGCCCATTTTTAGATATAGTTTTGCCCGAATAATTGATCATTTTCTGATAGCATTAATTAGGCCTTGATTGTGCATATCAAAATGTTAGTATTTATTCATTTCCCTTGTTTTTAATAATTATAGTCAATTATGATATTCATCTATTATAATACACACTATTATTCTATATTATGGAAATATTTATTCATCTCATATTCCTTCCAAATTATGTTCCTGTTCATTTTTAACTGAATTTGTTTTTAATTTTTCAACATTACTAATTTATATGTTTATGATATCTTAATTGTATTGAAATACTTTAATGAGCATCCATGATCTGTTATATCTAATGTTTTATTCTTCCAAGATATTAAAATGTAAATTTGGAATGACCTTTTGGGATAACCATGTGGTTATAGTTTTTTTAAAGGAATTTCTATATTTTATTTCTTTTCAGGTTTCTATGTTTAAAATATGTACGTATAATGTTTTTAAAAACTTCTAAACTAATTCATTCGTTTATAGTACTAAAATATTGTAATCATTACAATGTAATGAATTAAGGCACTAGCTCTATAAAACTAGGTACTTGTCTATAAAGTGGTTATTGATGTAGTTGATTTCTATGTTTATCAATCAATAAGAACATTTACTGTATCAATTTCTTCAAATGTGTGTGTTTCAACCTTAAATGAAGTGGTATGTTGTTTCTTTGGAACAAAATAAAAATATAGGCTAATTTATAATAATTATACTTAAAAAATTATTCTCTGTAATGATTCTGTAAATCCTCTAAATCTTATGAATTATTCTTTCTTGATATAAAATAAAATAAATTTATTCTATGTATTTCATGCTATACGTAGTTGATATATATTTATATACAAAACAATGTTATGAAAAAACAATATGAAATAAAGTGAATATATTTTCAATTAATCCAAAATGAGTATTTTTTTATCATGTAATACAATGATTATACTACGTTTCAAACAACACAGAGTTTGTATTTCATGACATTCAAATCCTAGTTTAGCTATTGATACACGCTACATTGAATTTTAAAAAAATGTGATATATTTTTAAAATAATTTCATAGTTATCACAATTCCATTATGATGGTGATTATGAAATGTATTGCCTGAATTAGGAAAATATTTTTTATGAATTTGTAGATTACAAATTCTATTATATCCAATTAATTAGAAAATATTTTAAGAACTAGTTGAAAAAAATTAATAATAACACTTGTTTTCCAATAAAAAAATAAACATTAATAAATCAATATTTGATATATTAAAAATTAGTAAATATTTTAATTATATTTTCACATACCATATCTAAATGAACTATTCATTTTTTCCTCATATTTGATATCTATTAAATATATAAGAATAATCACTATCTTACGCACAAAAAGATATATTTTTATAAAATGTAATTTTTCCACCTTTTAATGGAACAATTTTATTAAATACATTTACTTTTATAGGAATTAATTTTTTTAAAAATAAATATTCTTTGTTATAGACTAACACCATTCATATCATATGGTTATTTTTAGGATTTTTTGAGATGTTTCATTTTTTTAAAAATAGAGAAAAATCATGCATTACAACTAATAACATCCATTAAGTTAGAGTTATTTATATAGTAATATGTATATTAAACTGGACATAAACTATAATTATTATATATATATATATATTAATACAATTGATATCATTCTGAAAAATATTATATCCATTTTTATGTAAAATAATTCCAATGTTTGATCATTTTAACCATTCAAATATGATTGCTCATCGTCTTTGAGTGATTAATTTGATATAGAATTTTAAAATTTTATAAATTGATTTTTTTTATTGGATTCATGGAAAGGAATAAAAATTATTTATAATGTCTAGTTTAGACAATATAATTTTACCAATGTTATTACTGAATGTAATTAAAAATAATTAATGTTATTATGATAGACACTAAATTATTTAATGGTTAAACATAGAATAAAATGTCTATGAATGACCCAATACATTTCAAAACAACAGTTTGTGGTCCTATATTTACTTTTGGTACATTTTTATCTAACTTTAATATATATTGAGACACATTTTAATGAAATAAATCTTTTTTAAAAGTATTTTAATAAAAAATATATAGCTTTCTACAATAAAATATATATAATGATTTATAATTGGGTAATCTAAAAATGAAGTGGCAAATAAATTTTATTGTGGAGAAATGATACGTTTTTCGTAAATATTTATTTAATTATTTAGATAATAAATTTATAGTAAATTTTTATGAAAAGAAAACACATGAATTATTACATTAATAACTTAATTAGTCAAATGATACTAAAAACATTAAATGTGATGTAATTTGAATGAATAATTATTTTAAAATATATATTTACTTGAATATGTTGTGTTATAATGGTGTGATATTACAATACTAAAATTCCATTACGGTCTTTTTTTTTAATTTAAAATATATAAATAAAGTCAAAATATTCCATAATGTCATTTTATAACAAATGATATTTTATTAAATGATTCTAAATTAAAAAATATGATATATTATTCAATCTAATTTTAAAATTATAATAATTATATTATATATCCCCTAATTTGAACAATTTATATTTTATAATGATCATATTTTCCAACAAATTATAAAATCATTGTTATCATAGTTATTATTAAAGAAGTTCTTTTGCATTATTTGTATCCATTTGTTAAAATTAATATCACACACATACGAGATTTTTATATCTTCATATAGATAAAATATTTTATTATATATTGTAATATTTTTTTTTTAATTATATATATATATTTCTTCAAATTTATAAATGAACTAGTTTAAAAAATATGTAAAAAATGAAAACGAAAATAATAAAAATTGTGACACATAGATGTTAAGGATGTTAAATATAAGAATGAATTTATCTATCCTAAACCGGACCCTACAATGATTCCCCTCTAAGGATGGAATGCTGATAAATATATAATGACCCTCGTGTCCTCCCTCTAGTTGGCCCATGTTCATCAACTAGAACCATGGGTGCACAAAACTCACAATATTTGTGGCATTATCATTTATTAGAACCAATATTTCAAGATAAGTAGAATCATACACAAATAATACAAGGCACATATAAAATGTAAACCCCAAAACCATACTACATGAAAAAATTACAACTGATACATAATTTGAAAATTATCTATTTTAAAAAAACAAAAGTGTGGTAATATTGTGACACAACAACCATCCCATGGACCGAACAAGTAATTAAAAGACTGGACCATGTAATCCTCCTAGAATACTAAAAATTGATTTATAGATATACGGTGACCATAAATGTATAATTAGTAGGAATTCCAATCTCAATAATGCACATGTGAAAGAACAATACTAATTCCCCATGATAAAAATGAAGAACAAAAGACCATGTAATCAATTATACGAGCCAAACCCAACATCAACACGACATGATCACCATGTAATGATCATAAAGTAATATAAAATTTTATATAGAGGATATATTATACGGTAACCCAAAGAACATTCCAACTAGTATTCTATTATCACGAAACATCATACATATTGGCACTCTCGTCCCTTCCATATACAACATCACATCCCACCCACACAGATCTAGGAATCACAACACATCCCAACCACACACACACAACTAGTCATCATAAGCACATCCCTCCCACACACACTTCATCCTCAAAACATTACACATTAAATCTCATATCATCTTAATGACACCTAGGAATGAATATCCTGACCCATTCTAAATAAACCTATGAACATACAACCCACCACATCCATAAAAACCTGGGCTATTTTTTCTCATCGAAAAACTACTAGGTCATCATTGCTGCATCTAAATCACTAAAAAACCTCCATCTAACACAGCCTATTATATTCATACCTCACCTTGATTATAGAGATAAAAAATGTCATTACCCAACTATTTGTACTCCTCAATATATACTCAAAAAAGCACAACATTTTTTACTCTTCACAATTTTGAAAAATAGTTCTCAACATGGGTTGGGTGGGTATATAAATTAGCATAATATCTCAACATATATATATTATCTAGAAATAAAACCATAAATATGGATACACAAACAAATAATCCATATAATTACATCATTTTTTTCAGAAACATCTAAATGTATTTTTTAGTTTCTTCAATATACATTTCATGAAGGTGAAGAGCCTTGATGAATTAATGCAGCTTCACATTCCCTCTTTGTTTATCACACATTCAATTCACTATATATCATCTACCACATTTTAAAAAAAATCGTCATTTAATATTTTATAAACCACATAAATCTCATTAACCAAACCAACCCTTTTCATTCCACACAATGCTAGAGAATTATTCATTAATAGCATCACTACCCATGAATCTATTAGGAATTAGAAATATCAATAAACACATTAAAAAACATTAAAAATCATCTAAGGGATGAATATAATTGGTAAATTAAAACACATTATATTAAATACACATCGTAACAAGACTGATATATATAGGGTGAAGCATTTATCATGTCATAAATGGATCATACTCCAACATAATCATACAAAAAACACTACCATAATTATTTTAACGATTTTATAATTTTATTATATTATCCTTAACAACCCCCAACTCACAAACACATACATAAACACATTACAACACAACTGATTCCCACATACTGGCAACATAAGAATACCACACCAATCATACCACCACTGTATAACAACGTGTCATCCAATTTATCCACCTGGAAACCAAAAAATAAACACACATCACACCACCTAACATACCAAGGGAAACAAATTTAAAATTTAATAAGGAAAACCTTATTTAATTTCACTTGTTAATTTGGTGTTTTTCACATACACCATATGGATATGGGGAATCCATTTCTTAGATAAATATAAGTGGTTAACCTACATATGTAAATAGACAATAAAGTAATAACCAAACAATATGAATTATATAAACCATCCCTTGTGAAGCCAAAGACCCGAAAGACCATGATTTTAAAATTGTAGTAATCCCAAAAAAATAACAAGAATTAACGAAACAAAACATAAAAAACCTCGATGCATCAATATTTCCCAAGTGCGATGTATTTTTTCATAAACCAATTTGATTATCATTATTGATTTTGAGTAAACTATTTTTCACCAGTTGAAAAATATATATACACATCCCACATGATTAACTATTTAGAAAGATGAATTGAATCATACCATGAAGTATACAAATTTAATCTTCCTGTTTGTGCCAATAATAGGGTTGAGCATACACCATGTTACTCTCCCAGGAATCATGAACCGAATTAGGGAAGACTATCTCTGAATGGATTGTCTAGGGATGCCCAGTTAGAAGATAAAAGAGACTGTATTGATGAATTAAAGGGTATCTTGACTTTACAATGTTGATAATAAAATCAATAATAATTACACATAGTTTAATATTTCCATTAAATTTGAATATAATAAAGACCACATGGTTTGACCATTTCCATGTTTATGGACCTTTATGGGTATAATGATATAATTCATGGTCTATGAATCGATCTCAATGTATTTTAAACATTGACATAAATTTTATTTACAATGATGAAATGCATCCATTGGAATAAAATGGATGAAATATAAAAAACGCTATTGAGGAACAACCATCGAAACACTATCAGACAATTCATTGTCAGATGAAGCATCAATAGTGATACACAACCAGGTGAGGCACCACTGGGCGAAGTACCATCATGGTGAATAGCCTTCCACTTTCAGTGAGTCATTTCTAGGAGAGACACTATCAGGTGAGATACATATGGATGTGATTTTGCAAGGGCTAACTATTACTGGGCAAGATGCACCACCACTGGTCAAGTGACTGCCATTACGATATACCATTAGATGAGGCACCTCTTGATGACACACCAGTTGGGATACCTACAACTATGCATGGGGAACCTCCATGGTGAGACACCGCTAGTGTGATCTACCGTCAATGATGAATTGTAATAGTGAGACACCATCAGGATGAGTCACCAATGGTATGAGGCACTGTTTGAACACATTTAATACTGGGAAGTTTGAAATGTGTTGAAAAAAATTTACCTTGACTACCAATAACACTCCAAACACCAGATTTCCATCAAATTAATGGACTATAATGGTCTGGACTTTTAAATCACATACCTATCAAATTATTGTAATAACTATAAATTCAAAACCAACCCTAAGGGAAAAATAGAATGATTCAAAACAACAGACCCTCGACATACCTCTTGAGAATTTCGTCATATTGAAAACAATTCTATTAGATAAACTCATCAATATTCAATTGCAACACACCATATGTTATATGAATTATTATTTGGAAATATATACACCAAAGAGAACCACCCGCCCATGATATACTCTAATAATGACTTATCATCATGGTTTTTGATATGTTTACCAAATGACCATTAAACATATGACCCCAACGCCAAAAATAATCACTATATGAACACATGAATAACGAAAATTGATCATCCATGTCCCGATACTATCCTCTTTTGGGGGAACTGAATCACCTTGTTGGGTTAAATCTCATGAAAAATAACATGTCTCCATGAGGAATTAGATCCCCCATTTTAAATATTCTATTACTCTGTGACACATCAAAATAAAATGGAAAACAAATCATCTCAAAATAAAAAATTATTAAATGAAACATCTCAATGAAATATAGAAAATGTAAAATCTCCAAAAAAAATTAAGGGTACTATGAATGTATCTATGTTATTATCTCTACCAAGTTCTCACCACATGGACACCATGCCTGAACAACACACAAACCAATTGAATGGTCTATTCACATAACAAATTTTGTTGTAGATCTTGGATCTCTACTAGATGGTCGACAATAATCAAATCATTATAAATATCTAACTCATTCTGGTTAATGGCATTATGATATTCATGACGATACCAATGAATCTGATAGATGTAGAAGATTTTGGGGATACCCTCCATCCACAATAGAAAATTATATCGGCAAGTCTCCTCGATAAAAAACCCCATAACCACAGAGGTCCCATAAAATATAAGAGAAATTATACTCAGTCTACCAAGCCCTAATTTCCAATGTCAAGGTGAAACCAACATGTACAGGAGGTACCCAAACTCAAACTCTATGGGTCACCTTCTTAGGTTGGAATATGACTTCTAAAAGTCTTTCATAGCTTTCATCCTCAAAGGAACAAGTTGATAATTTTCTATCATTCTCTGCACCACATCAAGACCAATAACATTTGTCTCCACAACCTTTGTCCAACACAATGGATTAAAAATTAGTATCCCAAAAAATCATCTATGATGGTCATGCCAATTGAAGACTGATATATATTTTTATAAGAAAACTACACCAATGGTAGGTGTCACACCCATGATCCAATAATATCTATGACACATTCCCATAGTATATCCTATAATATATGGATATTCTATTCCATATACCCTTCTGTCCAAGTGTAGCAAGTAGTGATAAAGCATAGTTGAGTACGAAAATCATATTTTAATGCCCTAGAAAACAAGTGAGGAAATATATGCATCCATCTCATTTACAATGGTCTCTGTAAATCCATGAAACTATATTACTTCATCCACATACTTCTTATCTAATACATACATTGTGCCCAACTCTTTGATTTTTATGAAGTGAGATAATTTCGTCAACTAAGACTTACTCCCCCAAAACACATTACAATCACCCATTGCTCTGGGAATCCCTGTGATGATATTAATCTACACATTATCCCATAACTACTAAAATAGATCTAATGTCTTCAATAAATCACCAATAACACGATGATCACCTTTTACCTACTAGAAAACAAACCATTTTCCTACAGACTATGCCACTTCACTTTTCATCATAGGCCACCATAAATGTATAATCAAACTACAACCGTCCCTATGAATGATCACAATTTTCAACACGACCATGCCTCAACTATGCCCCTATGACCAAAAAATATGACTCTTACACCTACTAGTTTAGTGAAAAACAAACCATCATCTACAGAAACAATCGTTACCACCTTCCTATCCTGAAACTATGTGATGGCTTCCAACTCCTCCATTTCCATCTACGCATCAAAATATTTTTTAACAATGTCCTTACATGAATATCGAATCAATGAATAAAAAAAATTTCCCCTTCATAATGTGATATATATATATTAATTTTATTCCTAATATAATTATTTTCACTTCGATTGATGTAGTAACTAATCATGATGGGAAATGATATTCCTAAAATATTTGTGATCATTAGAGTACTAAAAAGTATCCTACAAGTGTAAATTTACCCACTTCAATAGTGTATTCAGAAATATAGAAAAATCATGTTCATGGGTGTGGTAGTTACCCTCATAAGAAAATAACCTCCTAAAACCATAAGTGATTGTAGGTCATTTCTTCATTAATACACTTCCCAAACATAAAATGGAAGAGTCCCAAAAAACATCAACCATTAACCATTCCTCATAAAACTAATGCACTAGGAAACATACCGAATTCACCATCGGGTAAGCTAACAATTACTAGAGCTGATCAATCCATTAAATGAAAAAAATTTCCTGGTAAATTTCATCAATGTTGATGTTACATGAATGAAATTGGGTAAAAACATTTGATAATACGCTGTTAGACAAATAAAAATATAAATGTATACCAAATTTTTTGGATTTGACAAAAAACACATAAAAATTCGACAGTTATACTACCACACACTTATAATACACCACATGCATTAGTAAATGAAGTTATTGTGTCTAGAACATACAATTATAATACTTCCCATATAGTTGGATGTGTCGATGAACATGCCAGACATTACTGAGATACTTGACATCCACCACATCCTCTTCTAAATAGATTAAAATATCATCATTGAATATCACGATGAACTAATATAAAAATTCATGTATCATAGATTTAATAAGACCTATGAACACGATTGGAGTATTTTTAGCTCAAAATGACTTGTATACAAATTTGATTGCACATACCTACATCTAAAGTGATTCTTTGGTATATCTCCCTCCCTTATCATTAATTGAGGATATTAAAATAGCTAGTTTATCATATGAATCAAACCATCACCTTTATGGTGGTCAATAAGTTAGTCTATCCTCTAATGATATTAACGAATTTTGTACATCACAAAATTTTACCTCTGGTAGTTGACACACCACCACATCCAACCATCCGATTTATTTTTGAACAACACTTCAGCACCTCACCGAGACAAAATTTATCAGATAAAACCCTTAATCATCAGATAATATATAAAAAACATCAAATCCCATAGCTTAGAATGTTCCATTCGAAAAGGATACATCAAAATCATTGAACCACTAGGATGCATGCTTTTCCCATACTCAGCATCATGATGATGTGGTATCATCATGTACTCCTTAGGGAAAAAGTCATATAACTCACCAACAACCATAGGATTCTCTAATATTCCTATATCTATAGATTTATCTTTCAAAATATGCTATAAAAAGTTAATGGGCTCACAGACCATATTCCAACAGGGAAACACCACTCATCAACGAAAACAGCACGATGGCTATCCACATCAGAAAACCTGACATTCATATGGATGAAGTCAATAATAGAACATACGGAATAAAAATATTTACTTTCCAATATAACATAATATCACTTCATATGATTCATGAAAATTTAATCATGGGATCAATTCAGTCCCCCCATTAGTGTACATAACCAGCACAAATCAAACAAACTTTACTAGCCACAGACTGGTGTAGACAACACCAGTGTAATGAGAAGACTCTCTATTTCAAATCCCAGAACAAGGTCTAAAGGGTATTTAATAAAAGAGTGTAAATGTAATGAATAATTTATGTAAAAAAAGTGGATATTAAAATAAATGATCATACTTTTCACAGTCTCTAGAAACTTTGAAACTTCCACTTCTATTTTATGAAAGTTGCCATGGAAAGAACCTAGCCATATCTGCTGATGACCAAATCGATGTCAACACATAGTTCATAGTCCCTGAACACCTGAAAAATCTTGATGATGGACTATATCCACTCCATCTCCCCTGTATAGAAAAAATAGTTGATACCCCTTCTGAATAAATGGTCTTACAAGAAACTACTACAATGTCTGGCGATGGACTTATCCAACTCCGCCAAAATGATCTCAAGGATGTATTGGGAACTAAATCATCTGAGGAACATGAACCGCACATGGAAAAGTCCCTAGTGAAAATATCCTAGGAAAATAACGGAAAAAATGTACATAATATTGTATGAATGGAATTTTAAAATTAGTAACAACATACTTGATATAAGGACAAAATCACTTCTCAAGATGTCTCACATGAGAAGCCTCATGCAGAAAATGGATGTGGAAAATATACAATTTACCTAAACATGACTACAATCTCACACACTAATATAATACCCTATTGAATGAATAATTTATCATTCCACTTATCATATTTCCTGATAGATTAAGGTAACTACAAATTGAACCCATTCTATATGTTAGCACACAAATCATTTTCCCCTTCCACTCTCCCAGACACGGTGTCCAAGACTAATGTAAATCACCCCATATATAATTGACTGCCAAAGGGACAAAGTAATTTTTTAATGACCGGAAAAAAATGAATGAAATATCAATCCACTCCATCCATATCTTTTAGAATATGTATAAAACACATGACTTATACTTCTATTATGATTATCACATGAATGTGCACGAATTCTTTTTCCACTGATAATCATCATCAACCTGATAACTCTCTTGTTGAACAACTAGATCAGCATGTTGTTCCTCAAATTCTAGATACACTTAAAGATGATGTCTAGGATCACTAGTTGAATATTACACAATGACTTCTTATAGCCGAGTAGTGTGAAACTTTTGTTACTATTTATTTAAATTATTTTTTACCTTCCCATAAAACCAAATTTAGAAAAAAAAAACACAAGTCATTTTGAATCGTGTAACTCCTTACTATCACTACCATGAATGAAGATCAATCATAATTTTATGTTCAATAGGCATAGAGTACTTGAATTCTATCATAGGTGTACCTATAATATTCTGGCGTAGCCAATATACTTGTCATATTTCATGCACCATGGTCAATGGAAACTTATCCAATACCCCCCATGAAATCCAAACTATCAATAACTAAAATCTCTATTCTATCTTTGAGCCTCGCAATTACACCACTCTTTTACAACCCCCTCCCTCTAAATATACCCCTTCATTGTTATAAATGATGATATTGAGATAATGAGCCATGATTATCACCTCTATTAGGCCCTAAGATAGATACTATAAATAATTGGGTAAAAATATGACAATATACGAGGGATTACCCTTTATAAGAAATATGTTTTTGAGATAAGATGAATCATCCAAAAAAATCAAAACATATATAAATGAAAAAGCCAAAAACCATCCCACATGAAGGAAAATTTCTTAACTGACACATAAATAGAAACTTCTCCAAAGTAAATACCCCCGAGTAATCTAATGATGTAACACATTGATCGTCCCATGGAATGAGCTAGTAATGATCAACATGGTCAATGTAATCCTCCTTGAAACTTGAAAACAATTCTACACACATAGGGTGATCATACATGTATACAGAGTAGGAAAGACAAATTCTTTTATTCACATGTGAATGAAGAATTCTGAATCCACCTAGAGAAAACAATATAACCAAACTACAACTAACAAAGGATATCAAACATAACCAACCTCACCAATGTATGGTCACCATGTATCACATGAAAAGTAATGTAATATTTTACAATTATATTTAGTTATTGTGTACCCCATAACACAATCCCATTGATATTTGGCTCGTAGAAGTCATTGTACATCCTAGAGCTCCCATACCATCCATATACCAAATCACATCCCACCATCATGTCCATGGGGCCCACAAAACATCCCTCCCACACATACATGTTCTTTACAACACATCCCCCTATCATAAAACATTGACACATTACATCAAATTAAATACCATATTTAATACATAAGGGAAGATATATCAGAACTCTTCTTAAAGACCAATGGGAAATTAAAACCCACCTCACCTGAAAAAAACTAGGCTATCACGTCTCTGGAAAAAACTAATAGGCCATCACAACCTCCATCTATATCATTAATGTAATTCCATCCCTCAAAACCTCTATTGAACCTCCATCATACGATAGATATAGTTGAAAATATCGGTTACCTAGTAGTCTTAAATCCTCATCGAATGTTGGAAAAGACAACCCTTCATGACTACCTGGTTGTTCGTCACATAGTTCTCAACATGGTTTGGGATAAAAAAAATAAAAATAATGTGGAAAATATATGTATTTTATCAATTTTTTTATATAAAACGATGGGTTCAATGAACATCCATATCACAACACGATTTCTTTTGTTAAAAACATTAAATACATTTATTAGTATATGACTAAGTCATTTCATAAGGTGATTATCCTGTATTTATTAATGAATCATTAGATCCCCTCAATATCCATCACCCATTAATTTCATTAATTATCAGCAACTACATTTATACACACATCAATCATTTGATATTTCGTTAAAAACTTCCTTCACCTTTACTAAGGAAAATATAATAACAAAAACATTATTAAACATATATTCATTTATTCCATCACTAAATGGGAATCTATGAGGCGTGAAATATATCATGAAATATAGTAATTTTCATTCAAATTCATCTATTGTGTTGATAAACATTGTAAATTATTGCTCCTTACATTAATGAAACATCGTATGATTTCCCCTATATACATATTGATGATTTCTATATCATATCAATTGATGAAATTGTGGTAATTTCCCAGATGAAATATATTGTACATCTTAAAAATCATCAAACTAGTTAATCATATTAGCCTATCCAACATCAAAACAACAATCCCATCTTGCAACACATTACAACACATCCAAAACATACAACTCTGCTATATAATCAAACCTCAAACATCTCAACACAAATATTCAACAACATGTTGTCCACACCCTATGCACACTAAAACGACATCAACCCCACACATAAGATAACATCATATACCATGTCTAAAAAAATTTAATATTTAATATGGATACCCTTATTCAATTCGACCTCTTAATTTGGGGCATTTCACAAAAACTAGATGATGATGGGATTCCATTTAGTAGTTGAGTATAAGTGGTTAACTATATGTAATATATAAGAGTTGAACAATGATATAAAATAAATTAATTCTAGAAACCATACATTTGAAAAAAATTACCCAATATTCCTTGATTTTAAAGGGTAGTTAGCCCATACTAATCATAATAATTTACCAAATCGAATGTACACCAACATAATGTGTCACTTCTCAATTTCCCATGTATAAATTATAATAAACCACTTCGATAATATTTATTAATCCATAATCTAATAGATTCAGAAGAGAAAATGTTCATATACCCATCCTGCATGATTCACTATTCAAAAGAATTGTGGTAATCTATCCTAGATGAAGAATTATAGACACTTCATAGATTTTCTTAAAATTGGGGAACAAGTACAACATGTGCCTCATAAGGGAATCATTAACCAAGGTCGAGAAAAATATCCAAAGAATTAGGATTTGGGAACACATATTAATAGGAATTTTTGTAGGATGGTAGAGTATATTGACATTAGGAACATGATATCATATTCAATGGGAATTTTAAGGAGTTTAATATTTCCATTCAATGTTGATTTAACCTAGACCACAAACTATGCCCACATAAAAGGCTCCTGAACCATATGAGAATAATGATATAATATATTCTATTAGAATCAATCTCAAATAAATATAAATTTTCTTAAAAATCAATTTTAAATCATAGATATACATCAAATAGGAAAAAACTAAATGAACACAAATCATTACTCAAGAGGCACTGACAACGTGACACCATCAGATAATGCACCACATGATGATGCACCATTAGCGAAACACCGCTATGTGAGTCCCCCCTATATGAGGCACCATTAGGATGAAAAACAAATCACCTTTAGTTTTTCACAACTAGAGATAACACGCATGGCAAGGCACCAACAAACAATACATCACCTAGTTATCCTACCACTAGGCACGACAAACAGCCAGAAAAGGCACAACTGGTCCTGTAAATTCAAGAGCATGTATCCTCCATATGAAAAACCACATGAAAAGTCACCACCATTGTTTCCTAACAACAAGAAATTAGGCACCTCACGGTGACCTATTAATAGAGTAAGAGACCAATATTGATCCTTAACCATGGTGAGCTTCCCTCAGTGAGGAACTACCAGTATAAGATAATATTGGGATGAAGAACCATTGGGGTGATAAAATATTTGAAATCATGGGAAGATGGGAATTAAAAAAATGGTTGAAATATGTCCCCTTGACTACTCAGGACACCAAAAACATCATATTTACCAAAATGTAATGGATATGTATGGTCTGAGCCTTTAAATCATCAATTCATTCATTTCCACCTATAATGGTCGAGATTAAATATATAAAATATATTTGAATATTATATTTATTATTTCTAGGATTTTTTATGGCTATTAAATTGTTACAGCCCAGATAAATTTATGATTTCCACTTCTGGATAATATTATCATAATTCCTATATATGGTGGAATACCACATCACTAAGTGATGTGATTTGTTAGGGAATTTCATGAAATTTATTTGTGGTGGTTTTATAAAAAAAATTATATATGAAATAAAAATTATTCAACAATGATAATATATTCTATTTTATTGTTTATTTCTATCTGAGAACAAAATTGAATCATTGTTCATATGTATGTATGACCTTATATCTAAATGAACAATGTATTTCATTTAGTATATATATATATATATATATATTTTATTGATATTATTAAATATGGAATTAATATATATTATATTAATATAACATTAATAATTTTATATATGATAAAACCATTATTTATGTAATAGTATCAAAAATATAATATATATGTGCCTATATAAATAAACAAAGTGTTAATTAACCAAAAGGTGACATTATTATAGAATTTTTAATAAATTTTTAATTAATTATCATATAAAAATAATAAATGGAATGATATAAATGAATATATTTGTTTAATATGCCTATAATGAATTATATTTATTATATAGGAGGATTTAATAAATACAACATAATTCATGATTTATTTTATGGGATTTATGTCTCAATTTTTATATTGTTCACAGACATGCTATATTCAAAAACTATTTCTTATGTGTGGTCTATAAACAATCCAT
Source organism: Viscum album (assembly GCA_963277665.1). Taxonomy (NCBI): domain Eukaryota; kingdom Viridiplantae; phylum Streptophyta; class Magnoliopsida; order Santalales; family Viscaceae; genus Viscum; species Viscum album. The sequence goes on along the minus strand of OY728165.1, from coordinate 664,918,340 downwards.
TTTTTTATTTTATAATTTATATAATTATAATTTTTTGAACATAAAAATCCATTTTAGGATCTCTCTTCCATGAGTTACATTTTTAATGATACCAAATCAGTTGCATAATTTTCTATCAATTTTTTTACTAAGAGAAAAATGTTATATTGTAAAACTATATTCTTCTACTAGGTGTTTATATATCCCATTTGACATGTTCTTTTACAAATATCAATATTTTAATTTAATTATAATCTTAATTTTATTGTATTCATTCATGGGGATTATGATTAAATTTTAGCAATGTTGTAATATTTTATCTAATAAACTATTTTTTATCGAGATTGTTTATGATTATGTTTCAATTGATGAAATATTATGATCTACCATTAAATAATTCCATATAATTTAATTCACTTATAGTTCTTAAAAATAACATAAATTAATTATACCATTCCTATTATCAATGGTTCATTATATAATAAAGCAATTTATTTTATGATGATACGACTATATACCTATCATAGGCCATAATTCATTATTATTAAAAAAAAATTTGAAAAAATTATATACTATTTAAAAAAACAATTTAAACTCAAATTCATGTAAAATTATTTTTTAACATTTTATATTAAATATTTTTAAATTGAATTGAAATCATTGTATATATATTTTAAAATTTATTTTAAATGTAACGGGGTTACAAATTTATTTATAATGTAATTATATTTTTTCTATAATGAATGGATATTTTCATTAATAAATTTTCTAAAATTGTATTAAAGATTACAGGAAAATATTTAATTTTTTATCCTGGAAGATTATTAAAAAATAATTATGTCTTAAAAAATGATTTTATTAAAATGGTTATTTCCCATATGAAATAGTGTATAGGATCATTAAAAATTTATTTCCAAATGACATTACATCCTTTGATATTGTTTATTTTGTACTAGATATAGAATCCAAAGTCAAAATTCTTAATCTCTCTATGAATTATTTATTTCCATTTTAAAATGTATATTATGAAACCCAGTTATCATCCATGAGTTATAACTTGATAAAACACTTATGAAACCCACATCCTTTCACAAGTTATTATATGATAAAATTACTATGAATGTTAAATTTTTGTAAATGTAATTTTTGATGAAATATTTATTATTCCCATTTCATTACATGGGTGATGATATTAAGTTGATGCAACCAATCACCAATATTTGTCAACTTTTTAGGAATGTATTATTATATTATGGAAAATATATGTATTATTTCACTATCTAAATAGTTAACATTATTTATATTGAATGATTTGGGTAATGATAAATGTAAAATATTATTTTAGGGTAATCAAAAGGTCATCCTAAGACCATAACAAATGGAAGATAGGTTGTCATCCCAATAATGTAATGTAGAGTACATGACTGGTCGGCCCATTCGTAACTTATTATGAATTTCAAAGTGGGTAACCCAAACCTAAAATATTATATACTATTATTTATTCCATTATATCATGTATAATTATAATTTTATTCAATCACGGATTATGTTATTGATTCAGAATTTATTCTAGAGATAATATCTCCCAATCAATATGTCATGACTCATTATTATGATATTTGATATGTTGGATATGTTTTCCAAATATTATTATATTATCATCATACTCTTAAAATCATGTTATTATGATGTAGATTTTTTATTTACTATTAATTAGAATATGAGTTAGCCCTTTATTATTTTTTCATTAAAACGTTATGAATAATGGTTTTAAGTAGAATTAAAAAATGGGAATATATTTTTGGGAAACATTGAAATGTTTCATAAATTTAGAATATTATGTTTCCATGTTTCCAAAGGTACTAAACTATTTCATTCCCAATGAATGTTTTTTCGGAATGTGTTATATATTCATCTAAATTAAATATAATGTTAATATATGTTAATCATGGATATGTATATTTTGTATCAAAGGAATGTTTTTGTCATCATCTAGAATCTATGATGAGAAGAGCCATGGAATATCCCTAGGTACAATTATAAAGAAATCTATTGGGATTTCATTGATGATTTGACTAAGGATGTATCAATGTATAAGAAAATGTCCAAGAAATTTTGTAATGGGTAAAGTGATTTTTTTATACAAAAAGATACATGTATATATAATATATGTAGATGTGGCTATACTATAGATTTAATCATAGTAACAACAACAAAATACCATATTGATATAGACTAAATCAGAAACAAGTTCTTAAAAATTGGCATTGGTTAATAGTTTGTTTGATACCCACATGGGATAATCAATGAAAATTCCAAAACAAAATATGAACCATCATGAAATATTTAAATACATTATGAAAATGAATATACTAGGACAAACAAAAGGAAACATATATTAAATATTGATTTATTATTTATAAATATTCTTACTGATTTTCATGAAAATGTACATTTCCACTTTATTTTATGATGACCAAACAATGCATTATGGTTTTAGTAAATGGTGGTAAGAAGAAGGAATAAAGATAATATTGATGATTGTGGAAGATTTAATGGTGAAAATCCAGTTGTGATGATGACTTGTGCAAAGGATGAGGTGATTATGTCTAGTTACTTTTCATGTAAAATGATTTACACCATTTTCCTTATACAATAATCAGACACACTAAAGGATAGAATTAATTTTTTTCAATATTATATTTGGTGATGGTAACCATGTATTAATGAGTATTGGGTTTCATAATTTTAATAAATGTTGAATGAAGCACTCAACACATTGACTCACATGAATGATGTGAAATATTATATGTGTAGAAGAACCCTGAAAATTAACTAACTGCTGAGGAAAAGGAAGAGTTATCATAATGAAATATAAGTGAATAATTTGATACCTAAGGCATTATATACATATGAATTCATTATTTTTAGTAAATATTGGAATTATGAAAATCAATATCCATGGGGGAATGTCTGTGTGAAATTCCTAAAATTTGTATTAGTTAAGCTTATAATGATTGAAATGAATAGAATATGAATGAAATATAAAAGGAATGTGGTATTAATAATTAATATAGGGAATACATGTTAATTTAATATTGTTTAGGTGGAATAATATATGTTTTTGTGTTTATGTATTCAATAATTTTGAATAGTGAAATATATAAGGATTGTTTATAAATAGTTTATCATTAAAGAGATGAATGAGTATGATGAATAGTTATGATGTCATAAAAAATTTATTAAATGGAATCATTATATTTTCATGGAAAATGATTTTGGGAAAGAAAACCATAAAATATTGAAGTTCTTGGGAAAATATTTTTTAGTTTGGATAAATATATATTGGTCCAAAATAATGTAAATTGGATAGTACTTCATACCTTCTAACAGATTGGGGATCTTTTGCCATATTTTTTTGTGAAACCATTGTTTTATTTTATGAAAATTATTTTTATTTAAGTAATATATCCAATAATCATTTTAGTAATAAATAATTCATGTTATAATGGAATCACTGGTTAATAAAGATTATTTCCATGTTTTAATATAATATTTGATAAAGGTATTCACTAGTTTGGTAAAAAAGCATCCTCTAGAAACATTATGATATATGGGGGATGAAATTTGAGGTAATTTTGAGAAATTCAGTATCCATTATTATAATGATTTGTTTTTTCAAGAATTTTAGGAGTTATGATGTTTTTAATTTTATCAATAGTTTATGTTAATATTCAGATGTGTTTTTTTCAAATAATATATTATACATCCAGATGATTATTAATACATAGATGGAAAACATATACTAACAATTTTTTATGATTTCATATATTGAACAACTAAAATAATTCTAATTATATTTATATCCAATATAATTTTATAGTTATTCTCGAATAATAAATTCCACTTCATTTCATAAAGTAATACAAAAAGTGGAAATTGACCTTATGAAAATATTTGGGTGAGATTGTGCATGGAAATGGAATGAAATCAAGTAATTACTAATAAAAGTGAAATTTTTTCAATACTAGTAAAATGTGTCATTTTTTTTCTTGTTATCATTTGTTAATCATGTCAATGTACTTTTTATAACGACATTACTCAATTTTTTTATGAACACTACCGCTACTGTGGTCACCCAATTTCTTGTTGTTAGTGATCTATATCTCTAAATTTAATTAATTAATCATTTATTCCATGCCTAAATCTTGGCCACCCACATAGGTTCACTTATTTAAATACTTATTCATTAGTGAAATTCCATAATAATGATTATTTAACCCATACCATTACGAAGGGTTTTCAATTATTCATTTATGCAAAGTGGGTTTCAATGAAACGAGGTTTTGTGTATTAAAACATTGATGACTGAGAAACAATTCATGTATTAAATTCCTTTTAATTGGGTAGAGTCGAACATCATGATTTACTATGATTATTTTTGAAATAATTTAAAATTATTTAATGTTTTGAATTCAATGATATACTATATTTTGATTTTATCGTATTCAACATAATGTTATTCTTCTGATACAAAATCATTGATTTTAGATGTTGATACACAAAACTACAACATTATTTTTTGTTACACAAGATAGAAAATTTATATTATGTTACATGTAATATCAACAATAGATTTTGATACAGGAAACACTAATATTATCTTGGATTACACAAAATTTTGAGTTTAAAAGAAACATAAAATATTATTAAATTAATTGTATTGCATTTACATAGCTATAAGAATAAGGGTATAAAAAATATATAAATTAAATAATCATTATTCATGAATTATTACAATAAATGAATTCATCAGTAATTAATTAATTACTATAGAATGTATGATCAACAATAAAATATTTAAATTTTATTTCTAATATACTAGTCTCTTGGAAATAACATGATTTATCTACACAAATTTAAAAAAAATTGAGTAGTTTTAATAATATATATATATATAATATTAAATAAAATGTTTAAAATATTTCATATTTTTTTCAAGAGATGAGTGAAAAATAAATAATATTTTATGTACAATAAATTTAATTTTCTAAAATGAATGTTTTCATCTTTTTTTCCACTTATATAAAATAATTTTTTACACTATAATAATGTCTATATGAAAAAGTAGACATATTTTCATAATTATTAAAATAAAATTAATTTTTCATTTAATTGTTTAATTTTTAATGATTATTTTAATTTTATTGATGACGAGTGATAAAAATCTTCAATTTTTACTGGAAATTGTTTTTTTATTTATTTAAATAGTTATATTATATTTATTATTTTTTAAATTATATGTATTTAAATTATATATATATTAATAAAATTTTTATAATTGGAATAACATTTATATTGAACATTGGTAAAAAAAAAATTCCAATATTTAAACATTTTCATATTTAAAATATTCTTTCTTTTCATGTCTATGCGATAATTTTTTAAATAATTAATGGAATATATTTTTATAAAATTTAAAAAAATGGATTACCTATTTAAAATCATAATAATTTAAATTTTTTAATAATGGCCACTGACTATTCTACCTTAGTGATTAGTGAATGATATTAACATTAAATACATTGATTATGGAAAAACTAGAATAATTAATAGTTATTGTTATAATATAAGGTGCAAGAATGACCCAATAAATTTCTAAAAACATAATTTTTTTAAATATTTCAACCATTATGTACATTTTAAATATTATTATGAATTTATTGTAATGTTTAAATGAAACATTCCTACAGAATAAGTTAAGTAATGAAAAATACAAAAAATATACATTTTTTCCATTAAATTTATAAAAATTATTAGAATAGGTAAAAAATACATTATATTAGTAAATGAATTAATTCGACAAGTACATGAAAAGAATATTTAAAAATTATTTTAATTTAATTTTCCTCATATGAAATAAATTCTTGTTTAACCAATCAAAAAATATAATGGTTTGGCATCTGTTAACATTACCTCAAAAGTGAGTATTCTTAGTCTATATCTGAACATGTTGGTTAGTTTTATCATCAATGTACAAGTTTTCCTATATTAAAAAATAGTATGTGTTATCATATATGACATCGTACATCCCTATATTTTTTAGATTGATTAATATTTTTTAAAATTTTTATAGGTGTTTTATAGAAATGATATAAGAATGAAAATATAATTTTACAAATAAAACATGTATTTTTAAAAAAGTGGAAGTGTTTCCCTATTTTCATGGGGAACTTATTTTATGTGTCAAAAACCATCTCTGATACACTAGTTATTCGATAATTGAACCAAACCTAACATATCATGGATGTAATTCCAAATACAAATGGGTTTGAGACTATCAACTGGAATTATGAAAAATTCATACACAATCAAATTTCCCATAAATCAAATTGGAAGAAGAAAATAAACAAGACACCATACAAAAAAAAAGTGAGATCCAGTATGAATAATTTAATAGAATGAAACAAGGAATAAAAAATCCCTATATACTATAACCCAAGTACCAAAATAGGAAAACCAACCCAACGTACCTAATAAATCAACTCACCATGTCCAAAGTTCAACAATTGAATCCACCTCTCTGAGATTATATATATTACTTGAAACTAGAAAGAGAAAGTCTAAAAACACCAGAATTCATAAGTAATATGTAAACTATAAATACTATTAGGGTTTCCCCATGTCATTTGACACAAATTCAAAACATATATTAACCAAAGGAATTAATTAATTTTTAATATTAAATACATTTTGAATTTTAATTTATATTTAAATAAATCATGATATAGAATTCAAATGATTAACAATATGTTATGAAAAGGCTTTACAAGTGAAGGAATATTTCTAAAATAATTTCTTAATTAAATCATTTCTATATAATAGTTCATAAAATTCATAAGTCCTATAAATAAGTTCATAAAACATTGGCATACATTTATGTCTCAAATATAAAACAAGTGAGCACCATGGTCAAATTTAAATAGGGAGAATAATATTTCAAGCAATAGGACTCCACACTCATTATAAAAATCATAGTAATATGTGTACATAAAAATTCCTTTAACAGAAGTTTTTAATAAAAAAAACCTATCTATTTAACGGGATAAAGCCATTGGTTTTTTATCAATACATTTTATGCCACTTTAGCAAGACCAAAATCCATTCAGAACATGTTCCATGAATCGTCAAAAATTATATCCCTTATTATATTCAATAATTAGATTTAAATCATTGGTAGAATAAAAAAAATTAAATCATAAAATTTCAATTAACTAATTTCCATTAACACACTAAAATTAAATGGAATTGGGGGTATTACAAATTTCTATGCAAAAACCATTCCAAATTTACCAGTTCTGCAGAATTTATTTTTTATCAAATCAAATGGAAGCATTTTTAAAAAATTTAATTTAAATCAACAGTTGATATAAATCATGAAATTTTGGGTTATCAAATTTGGAAATATAGAACAGAGACACCAACCATTTTCTAGAAAACAACACCTGTAATGGCACCCTTCAACAAGAAACAATTTGTATAATACATTGATGTACAACCTATAATTGAGATCTAACAACCTGTGATATCGATCCATAAGTTCTAATATGATCCATTTAAATCACAATGGACATGAAATAGAAAGATATTATGAATAATGGAGAAAGCATTCCTTGAAATCAAACTACCAGCGTAACAATGATCGTACAATAAACAAGGGGGTGGAGAATGGTAGGAGAAATTTATGATCACCTGGGGATGGCCATAGGTTGAGATAAATGAAATAGGAGAGAATTGTAAAATATATTTCAGATGCAATTCATGTTAAGAAAACATAATTAGTGTATTATATGATATATAATACCAAAACATATTTAAAAAAAATTAAATTATCTAAACACAAAAAAGTCATGATCATGAATAAAAGAAAGAAGCTCCAAGTAAAAAAACATACATATAAAACATTCATGATGTGTAAAGGCTCTTCATAATGTGCACCCTTTAGAAAGTAAATCCTTTAACTATATGTACCATTCACATCATGAAGCCATTCACGACATGTCTCCACAAACCATTATGCATTATGTAACCTAGTTAATGTATGTGTAACCCTACAACATCCTAGATAAAAGTGAACTTATAACTAAAAGTTCCAATAATATCTTATTTCAACATTATATGTATCCTACCCATTCATTATCAACACTACCAAGATAATGAAAAGGAAACAAATTGACATTTTTATGTTCGTACATGTCTGAGTAGTAACTGGATGTTACAAAATCTCCACCATAGAAATACTCTCTCCCCCAAAATCAATTATAGACACTTACATATAAAAAACTAGAAAGCTTCTCTATCATCAATTCCTCATATTACCACATATCGTGACAATCAAAATAATGATTCCATTTCACCAGATCCATAGTTTTCATCCTACCATGATGTACCATGTTCTCAAAATCAACTATCCTTACTCATCACTTAGTCAGCGATAAATCTGGCTCAATCTCAGGATCACTCCATATCAAAAAAAGATATTCATAATAGAGAGAGTCTTTCCGCAATTCTACTTAAGACTTGTTATATATCTATGGTAGCTACGGTGGAAGTTCTCAATGGTATGAAACATTACCCGCCTGATTAAAATCCTTGAATGGTCCCATGGGATTATATCAATGGTTCCCCTATCCTTCAATCCATCAATGTCCCAACCATGATTAATCCTTCAAAAACATTTGGTAACCATCTCAGAAATACAAATGTCTATGGTGAATATTTTCATATGACTCATTTTTTTTCTATCAATGTTATTTGAGTATTTAAATGAACATTTGTTATCTTATCATGACCCAAACATGTTCCAAATGAGGCATTTTAACAACTCTCTAACAATAAAAAAAGAGAATTACAAGGCTGAATATACAAGGACTCAAATTGGGTCTTCTGCATTGCAGAATGGTATATATTTTCATTGGAAAACATGATCCACCCCAAGTGAACATCTGAAGCCCCAGCAATGTCAATAACACAAGTTCGACTAATATCATCATGAATTAAGAAAACCCTCTCAATTTTTCCTTCAATATACTAAAAGTATTTCGTGATCGATTGGAAATGTAATACTAGTTCATCATAGAGTTTTTTCCAAATTTGATAATTGAAATGAGTATCCCTATCAAAAACTATTGGTAATTGAACTCCATAAAAATGTAAAATATCTTTAATGTAATGATTTATAAACTCCTTAGATTTTTTTGTATCTCAAATGTGTACAATGGGATCCAACACAATAATCATATCGATAAAAGTTCATATTGAATACTTATTTCTCTATGTATGTAGACAACCAAAAACATTTTCTATCGAAATTTAATCACACTTCCTAGATGGGACTAGAAGTGGATGAAGTAAACTCAATGATTTATTTTTCATTACCATAAAATTATGGAATGTGTGGAAATGAATGGAATACTCAACAATTACATATATCATCACTAGAAAACAAAAAAATTCTTCTGAATATCATATAACATCATAGTGGATTATTTGATAACAACCTAGTATGAATTATGTGATCCCCAATTGCAACCTTCTTTTCCAAAAAATGAAATGGATGTGATTATGAATGTGTTGAACACCCTATTTGGACAATAAAAACATGGAAACTATATAACCACAATTAAAAGAATCTCAAATTCTACCTAATACATCCTGCATATCATTATCTGAAGAATAATATTGAGAAGAGAAGTTGTCATTCCAATGCTGGAAAATGATACTTTAGAACTATTCTCTTGAACTATAATATGAAACTGTACAGAGAGAGATATAAAATTACACTATTCTGAATATTCTTTTACTACATATGTTTTTTTATTCTTGTTAAATGCATCTACAATTACATTCCTTATCCCTGGGGTATATGCGATGTCAAAGAGGAAAGATTACAGATCCTCCATACAATGCATCTGTTAGAGATTGAAATATTTTTGAGAGAATAGAAAACTCAAGATGTGGTGGTCTGAATAAGTCATAAATCAATATATAAAAATATATTTCTACTAAAAATTATGAATGTGTATCATAGTTTTATTTTCATGATCATGGTTAGGATAATTCTTCTCATGTGGCCTTAACTGATGAGATCTATAAGAAATTATAGGATCGACATTCGTAAGAACACAACCCAAGCCATTACATGATGCATCAAAATAACCTCACTATTATTCCCAGCATCTGGATGACTCGACACCAGTGCATCAATAAAAATGATCTAAAGATCCACATAAGAACTCTAACATTAATCATTCCAAAAAACCGCACCCCTTTCTGAGTCATATAATTCACTATAAAATCAAACATCTAGAATTCATTCACAAACCGATGATAATATCCATCTAATACCAATAAAATATAAATATCGTTGAATTTTTGGGCTTTCTCCCACTCCATAATAGACATTATCTTCTAAGGGTCGACAAATCTGTCCAGATACACATGGAAAATCATATTCAGTATAGCCATGATAATAGTAGGACAAGTTTTCTATCTAAAGGGAATAGAAATTTACTCATAATTAATGTACATTCTCCAAAATAAAGATTTATAAATGTCAGATTCTTTTTTCATAAACTGATTGTAAACTAATAAGTTATAGATTATTGACTACCACTTTTCCCTTCTCAACTGATCGAACAAATGATCAATATGTGGAAATGGGAACTTGTTCATTACCATAACCTTATTAAGAAATTATTATTAAAAACAACATCATAGAGAATATTCTTCTTTCATTATAAAGAGAACCAAGTTCCTCCCAAGGTGACAGACTAAGTCGTATAAACCCTTTCTCAAGAAGATCATCCATTTTATATTAAACTCTTTAATTTTTTATGGAACCATTAAGTATGATGGAAATAAAACTTGTTGAGTTCTAGGAATCTAGTTAAAGAAAAACTCACCCTCTCTTAAAAGTTGAAATCTAGATAAATCAAAAGAAAACATGTAAGGAAACAGAATGAAAAATAGTGGGAGATCACTTCTCAAATATTAATAAAAAAGGCCAAAATGAAAAACTTTCTTTCCCCAACTCAGAATAATGATCCCTATCCCAACTCTACCATAGGTCCCATTCATCGTAAAAGATTATAGACACACCACCTGGTGTATTAATGTAGACTAACTGAATTTTAACAATCAATCTGGGAATTATTTGAATTTTCCCAGTCCATATTAAATATTACATCAAAATATTTCATGGTGAAGACTATAAAACTCCAACCAATCTTGACATTGGACTGGGAGAATACACAAGAAATACTATATAGAACTACTCTATCATTGTAACAAGAGGTGTTGTAACATCTAATGAATAATATAAAATATCCATAAGAATATTTATAAGGTAAAAAATATGGGCTCAATTAAATGAGGGATATGCACCATTATCAAACTAAAATGTCAGTAATGAAAAGTGTATAGTAACAATACATTTCACCGTTGATGGATCCTTGTATGCTCTCTCTGTAGACTATTCCACTTTGTTGTGTATATTCATTATAAAAGAATATGGATGGAACCATATATTACCTGATGAATCTAATTACCTAGAATTTTTAATAGGTGATGATGATTCTATTCTACTATGTCGAGGAAAAACTGTTTTTCAAAAAAATCTCTATTATTGTGTTAACCATTCATAGGAGCTACGATTATAGGGAACCACAATGTAAAACCTCATATAATGTTCTATCTTTTAAGAATAGTATAAAATGGATAGATATATTATTAGAAATATATGAATAATGAAATGAATATATTATCAAGAGCTGCCTTGAGAATCATGACACTTCCATTATTCTTTTATGAAACCCATGATTCTATATGAGGAATAAAGAAGTCATGATAACAAAAAATTTCCAGCCATGTCTATATCCCCCTAAATGTATAATCCATAAAATCATCATAATATGGATTCATTACCTATAAATCTTGATAACTAATATCTGGTTAGATTCCCCACAAGAATCATTGAGACAAGATCCAATAAGTAGATATAATATACGAGGAAAATATTATCATCTGAATAATGTGATTTGAATACTCATTCAGGGTTCTTTTTCCATTCTCAATTATAATAAACATTAATTCCTTATCCAAAACCATTGTTTCTGGATTGAATTGATATTTGAATATTACATTGTTGAATTTCTATGATATTCATTAAAGTTTCATTAAAATCAGATTTATGTCCCACCCTCTCCTGCTTGGTTCATCCATCACCAAGGTGGCACACATTACCTTTTCTCATCTGAGGTAACCAAGAACTCATTAAGACATTCTATCTTACACAAACATTCCTCATCATGTTGGGTATAGGTGAAGCCCTTGAAAACATGTCACTTTAGGAGAAAGAACTCTAGAGAACAATTTAAAATAAAATCCAATAAGGATCCATATCAAGAGCCTAAATGGGGATTGATGGTGGTGGTTTCCATATAACATGGACATTAGACATGATCACATAAACCATATTCAGATCTACATATAGATTTTCATGATGTGGCTCACTAGAAGCTGATTTCTGTACTAAATTCATGCACCTAATTTGAGTAATTATTATAGATAACATATTCAAACAATAATGAATGCATTTTATTAACGAAAAAACTAATAATAAAGGTAAACAATTCCTAACAGATGAAATATACATGATTAATACTTAACTCTATCCAAATGACAATAGGTAAAAGAAAAGAAGTAATGCATATGATGTGTTTACCTAACCTCCCCATGATACATAAGGTTCAATGAAGTAAGATATGGATAATAACTCAATATAAACTACCTCAGATATACCTAATCTATTTCATAATTTCATGACAACTTCAATAAAGTATATCTAAATCATGCTTCATTTCAACATTATCATGAACTATGTAGGGTACCCTAGTAACCCTATAACAAAGACTTCTGGGAAATTTCCCAAGGAAAGTTCCCAATACCAATATATTAGAAACAATATCCTGGACTCATTAAATATACATGTGGGAATTTATTTTCCACAATACATATAATAATTTAAAAAAGAAACAAAACTATATTCAAAAGAACCGAAGCTCCAGCTGGTGTAATTTAACATACTAAAATGAGGCAAAAACAAGAGCAATATACTTAAATCCATGTTCCAAAATGGGGAAACCCCAAATTCCCTATTGAAACAATTCAAAATATCCAAAGATAAATAGTTGGATACACATCAAATAGAATATATCCCTTACTTAAACGAAGATGGAGAAAGTCCAAAAACATTTGAAGGAAAATGTAGGGAGTGAGGACAAAATCTATGAAGGGACATACAAAGGATTTAATAAATGAATAATTTTTTTTTTACCAATGGAATGTTATGAATTTTAAAATTATTATTTTTGAAATTTAAAGGGAAATTAAAATTAATTAGGCTATACATTTCAAACGATAGAAATATAATTTATTAAAAAAAATAAATGTGATGGAATATTTAAAAAAAATAATTAAAAAAGAAATTTATATAAAATATTTTATACAATTCCATAAAAATCTACTACATTTTTTAAAAAATTATCATATAATTATATTTCAAATATAAAACTTGTTATAATCATTGTCCTCGTTTAAATGGTACAATAGTTTTTCCAGTTATGGGAATCTCCACTCTCTATGGGATCTCAGCTATATGTGTAAAAAAAATTCCACCTCACTATGTCAAATGGTGACTCATCACCATCCTCTCTCGTATGTTACTTACATCATGTATGTTTCATAAAATTTTAATAACACAATGTGTCTCAAAATAACTCACCAACTACATATAGAAATTATGTGATCTTACATAATATATGATGGGATATTTATTTTTGGGAAAAGTAAATTAATATCAAATCCCATTATTACATTTTAGTTCCACTTTTCCATTAAAAAAGAGTAGTAATAAAAAATATTCCACATTACAAATATAAAACAATTTGGTTTATATGAAAACATTTTAAGCAATTTTCTCAGATTTAAAATCCATTCAAAACCAATTCCATAAATTTTCAAATTACATTTCCACAATTAAATTCAAAAATTCACTTGATAGCATTTCCATAAAATCAACAATTTAAATTAAACAATCTAAATCATACAATTTCCATTAAAATAACCCAAATATGGGTAATTAAGGGTTTTAAAAATTTCCATGACAAACCCATTTTATATTTCCCAATTAACTATAATTGGGTTTTGTCATATCAATTATAACCATGTTTGGGAAATTGAATTTAAATCAATAGTTGAAATAAATCACGTACCTCATGGTAAAAAATATTGTCATATGAAATGGAACAACCAACAAATTTTAAGAAATAAACACATGAAATGTCACTCGTCAATGATAATTGGGGAATATAAGATGTTGATTAAATACCTAGAGGCATGATCTAACCCCATAAAACATAGATCCACTAATTCATGGATGATATATCGAAATCCTAATGGAGGATATGGAGATTGATAGAAAAAATGAATTAGTGGAAAATATTTCATGTAAATAACACTACAAGTGTATCAATGATCTAATTCTCAAAGAAAGGATTTAGAAGGGTTAGAGAGATTTATGATTTCCTAAGGACGAGCATAGGTCAAGAGAAATGAAATTATAAATAATGGTAAAAGATATATCAATCACAATACCTTTTTTAAATAACACAATCTATGGATTCAATGACATCAAAATACCAATTCATGGAGTGAAGCCTTTAAATTTCATAACCATCAAAAGAGTCACCTTGAATTAAAAAAATTGATATGAGTTAAAAACTGACCTTCAAAACATTCATGGGATTCAATAGATCATTACTATGTGCACTATTCATAGTTTGAATTCATTCACGACATGCATCCAAACACCATTACGGGTCGTGTATTCCAGTTATATAATGTATTACACTAAAGTAGCCTACATGGAGGGATGGTAAATTATGATAGTACAAAAAATATACGAAATCTCCATTATATGAATCCTTTCCATCCATTCTAAACCATACCCAGTCAGCAAAAATAAAAAACCATGACAAGAATAAGGTAGTTCATAATAGATTGTTAATAAGATTGAATATTAAATCTAGTTTTGGAATGTTGTATATGTAAATTTTTTAAAAAAGTAGTATATTATCTTAAAAAATTAGACATAAAGAAATTATATCATTTTAATTTTTGTTTGTTTTCAAATAAAATTTACCTTATAACGAATAGATCAAATAAATTGTAATTTTAAAAGAATTAATCAAATTTATTTTCTATTAAATAAATTTTTAATGGTTTTAAATATTATTATACCATTCCAAATTTTTTCATAAAATATTGGTAACCTGATGAAATTTCACATTGATATTATATATAAAACCTAAGTGAACCTTTGAACATTTTACTTTAAATACATGTTTTCTTAATAAAAAATAGTATTAATTATTAATTAATTTCTATGATTATTGTGTTTTGAATTTGGATAAATAGATTCCGTAATTGGGATTATAATTTCCAAATTATGTAAATAGATAACTTTTATTTTTTGAAATTATGAATGTTATCTTTAGTGATATATTTTATTACCATGGTTACATGTATATAATTTAATAAAATGTTAAAATTAGATTACAAACATATTAAATTACCCTAAAACATTAAATAATTTAATTGGATGACTGTTATCTAGAATAGAGAATCCTTGGGATGTTTTTTGGTCTACATTGAGTCACATTTATTGTTTAATGATTATATAATAGTATATTGAATGAAAATTAAACATTGTAACATTATTTTCTTTAATATGTAATGAATTTATTTATATGGGGTTATATATTGGATTTATTTGATTATACATATTATTTAGAAAAAAAATTTATTAACTATATTATGGTAATTTATTTATAATTCTTAAGAAATAAATAAATAAATTGGTGAAACGATGATATACAATATTTTCAAAGATAATGAAAGAATAAAAAATTTATATTTTATATATTATATTATACATAATGTCCATAAATTATGATAAAAAATTATTTTATGGATGAATATAATATGTTATTGATGTGTTAAATTATTTTTTTGAATATATCATGATGTTATGATATTTATAAAAATTCATGAAATGAATAGTTTCCAAATCCACCATAATGGAATTTTATAATATAAAATATTTTATGAAATGGTATAAAAATAAAAAAATCCATGATTCAACCAAATATTTGTAATATATCTTGAAATATCTTAAATGACTATTTCATTGGTCTTTTGGAATATTATGATATTTATTTGGGTGGTTATATTTAGATACCTACTATTGCAATATTCTATATATTTCACTTTTCCCATTTTGAATATAAAAATAATTTATATTAATTTAATATTTGGATGAATTTTAAGAGTGACTCTCCCCTTATGAAATAAATCTACATCCAATCATTTTTTCACACTCTAAAACCACATTGGGTCAGTCATTATATTACAAAATCCATTCTCGGTATCTATCCCCACATTCTAGAGGCCATAGTTTACATATAAAATCATATTTAGCGGTGTTGATGTGTAAATAAATGTTTATAATCCAAATTAAATGTATCATTTTAATAATTTTATGTTTTATCTTATTCATCCACTTTCGTAAAATCATATTATATCAAGAAGATATAACATATCCAATAACATAAATATATATATTGATGTTATTTTTTTAATATCTCCACTTAAATACATATCTACATCCATCAAATTGGAAAATAATTAATCATTCGTGTGTACATGTGAACTATCACCACCATGAACCGATATAATTCATTTTCCATTATAATATCATAGGTTTAGATACCATTATGATATTAAAGATTATGTATTATATTATTGACATATTTATCTATAAAATTAAATAGTATATCAATTACATTCTAAAATTCCCTGGAAATCAAATTGATAACATCGTTCGTGTATATATGTGAACTATCACCTCAACATAGTAATATGATTTCTTTTTCCTCGCCACATTAAGAGTATTCTATATATATATATATTATTAATATAATATTTATTATATTATGTTAAATTAAGAAATATAAAATAATAATTACATTATTTCCTTAATGATTAAGGAAAAACAAGACTGTTACCCATGTGTACCTATGACGTAACATCTGCATGATTATAATATTGTTAATTTTTTGTAACCGTTCATAAATTTATTAATTTAATAGTATAATTAATATTAAAAATTTATTTTTATAATATTAAAATTATTCATTTGATTATTTACTAATGACCACTTTTACCGTATTCATCTTACCGATGTCATTTTGATCTAATTTTCCAAATATCATCAAAACATCCTATGAGAACTAAAAAAATAATATAACTATTATATCATGATATTAATTGATATAATAGTAATAATAGACAAGAAAACGGATCTAAACATTGTACCTAAATAAAATATGTTTATTGATGTGGAATATAATGATTTTATAAGACGATTCTTACTGATTGTATGGGACTTCGTATCAATCTCATTTTATTGAAGCATATCAAGATGTTATGAACATTTGTAATTCTATATGATATATATATATATATTACACATTTTTCATGTAATATCATGAGTTAAAATTTTATATTTAAATTTAATGTTTCGAATAATCTAATTATTTTATTATAGTTACTTTTGTGTTTCTAATGTTATACATTACTCTTTAACTTATAGATCATTTAAAATGTTTATATGATTTGTTATTCTAAATAATTTTCATTCATGTAAAAATTTTATAATTTGTATTATTTATTTATAAATATTTAAATGAATGTTTTTAAATTTTATTTTCATTGAAAACTATAAATATTTTGTTGGACACACTAACTTAAAAAATATATTTTAAATGTTTTAAAAGGGTATTGGAAAAACGATCAGTTATTAATGACATGAATTTTTTACTTTAGATTGTAAATTAAATTTTATATGTCAAATGTTCAAAATTGAATTATATTATCTATTATGATATTATAATGGTACCTAATGATTTTATGGGTTGTTATGTGAGAATCCAAGAATGGTTGGTTATCTTACAACCCTCATTTCATTTTATATATATGTCTCCAATATGGATTTTCCATTAGTATGAGTGAAATGTATAGAAGTTGGTCATATGGATTTTCAATTTCAAGGGTGAAATGTGTGTAAATTGAAAATATTGATATTTTATTTAAATTATAGTAATGTCCCATTTTACCTACTAATATATAATAAGTTTTATTATGAGTTTTTAGAAAAATAATTAAATTAAATATGGTAACATAATGATATTTTTGAAATGATCTATATTTTAAGGTAAAATGTTTTGTTTTTTATGAATTTATTTGTGGGTTTTCAAAAGAATAATGGTTTTCATTAATTGTATTCTTTACTAATATTTGGATCTCATACCATTTTTTTATTTTTTTAATATGTATTATGATTGGAAGGGAAATTTAATATATTGAGATGAATGTATTACATACATGTAGTGAGAATAAATCATGAATTATTTTATAGGGTTATTTTGGTGTACAAATGGGTACATAATATATATGAAAAATGTAATTAATGAGTTTAATTATTATATTTTATGATAATTATCAAAAATTATAAATTGAAAAGATCCTCACATGTGAATGCTTTTTAAAAAACACAAACTGGTTAATGCTTAATGATGGGTCCCAACAATGGTTAAATAATTATTTTGTATATTACTTACTCTTTTATAAAAATATGTTAAAAATATGGAATTTTACTTTATAATTTAAATAAAATATTAAAGAATAATGTTTTCAAAAATATAAATAAATTACTATATTAATTTATAATTATGGGAAATTTACATATGTTATAAAAGTAGATAAAATAACAAAAAAATGGTATAAATAATGAAACATGGTAGTTAAGGAAGAAAAATGAAAAAAATTAATTTTTTTTATATTTTAGATATCTTTTATGACCAAATAGTCCAATCCATCCATTATTAAAATATTTTTAACTATAAAAGTTATTGGATACCAACCAATATTATGTAAATTTGTGTATTTTCCATATTTCAATACATCCTAATTTATAATAGGGAGCTTACTCTCTATCTCTCTCTTCCCACCTCTGAATGCCCATGTCTAGGAATAATCTGATCCAAGTATTATCCCAAATTCACATCAATCATCCTAGAATAAAAACTGTTTTTTTAAATCCTACCAAGGGTGTTCTTTGTTGAAAACCGGAAGGAGATAAACAAATAAGTTCTAAATTTCATCAATTAATTTTTTTATTTCCTCACATATCTATTTTAATTGTTCTTATATCTTTATTTTATAATATTCTCTATATATTAAATATAAATATATATTTTTACATTATGGGTGTGACTTATGAACACATAAACATAAATCAATTGGATTTAAAAATAATCATTCATGTGTATTATGTACTATAACATCATGAAGAGATGTGATTCGATCATCCATTACCAAAAATTTATGATGCAAATAAGGATGGAAATTATAAAATAAATATATAAATATATTTATTTTATAATTTTATAATTTTATTTTTATTGTATGATTTTTATTTGAAATATAAAATAATTCTTTTTATTTTTTTGGAAATACGGTAAAATCCCATGTGTAGAAAAGTGTGTACAACCTCACATAGCAATTTTATACATTCATTTTTTATATAGAATGTATTATGGATGGATTTAATAACAATATGTGATTATATGATAATTAAATTATTATTTGATGTTAATATGTCGTAAAATTTTCATTATTTATACCAAACATAAAAATGGAAACAATGTTCATGTGTACATAAAACAAACCTTCAACATTATAATTTTATTTCATTCCATATTTTTATCTCTTATAAATTATCACAAATACATATATAATGAATATAAATTATTTTTATATCATGTTTAATTTTATGCACATGATTATATCATGATTATAATATTAGTGAAATAATTATAACAAATATATTTATATATAATCTATTATTAGCTAAAACTTTAAAAAAACCTGAAATTGTTAATAAAGGGGTAATGAAAGGATAAAAGAAAATAATATATAGTTGGATATGATTGAATTTTAATTAATATTGTATATATAATGAACTAATATTTATTGTGTATGATAATTTTTTTACTAAAATGGATGTCAATTATTATATTAATGAATTTACATCATATTTATTACATTTTTAGTCCCATGATATATTAATGAAATTGTTCTTATATGTTGTGTGTATAAATACCATGAATATAAATTATTAAAATAATTATTAAATTTTTTTATGCATAAATTCTTGGTTACATTTTTCATGGGGTCAAAATTTATATGTTACCAAATCTACAATAGAAATATGTATCAATTTTTTGTATTTGACAAACATGTAATGTAATGCCCCTATATTCTTTTTGAGGTGTATATAATTCCCCTTCCACATGTTATATAGTTAAGCTAATTATTTTAATGATATTTTAATATACTTTTACTGTTTTCTCATAGGGATTATGATTCATATTTTACAATGTGGTATGATTTTCTTGTTACAATATCAACAATTATCTGGATTGTTTATGATTATGCATTACAGATGAAATATTATCATCATCCTCGCAATAAGTTTCAGAAATTTTCATTAATTATTGTTATTCAGGATATGTTAATGTAATGGTACAATTATTTCAATATATGTTTCTTATAGTAAATTAGAATTTGGTTATGAAAATGATAATTTATTTCAGAAGTTGGTCCGAAGTTTTTTACTTTGGAAAAAATCAATTACTTAAAAAACATATTAAATTTATTTTAATAATAACTTTTAATGTCATTTATAATGAAATATTTTTTTAAAATAGTTTTTGATTTATATGGTGTTTAAAATGAATTTTTATCATCGTATATATAATTTTTCATATACATCTCACATAAATTGGTTTTCAAAATAATTTATACTTTTAAAAGGGTTTTTATATGGGAAGCTATATTTTCATCAAGGATTGATATAAATTATTTTTATAGAATTGTTAAAATATTTCAATTCTATTTTGAATGAAAATTATTTTGAAAATGATTAAAGTAAAAAACATTTCAACGAATTTTTATTATCAATAATAAATTCTCCATGGGATTATTAAAAATTATTCTATATCTAAGATGAAATCCATTGATGTATTTTATTATATTCTTCTGATATTATCCATTGAAACCATTTATATTCTTTATTTTCTTTTTTAATAGTTAATATGAAATGTTATTTATGATTCATTTTTCTCTTCCACATGTTATAATTTGATAAAACCCTTACAAAAATGACTTCTTATCATTGGGATTTCAATGATGATTTTTTTAAAACCATCCTTTTCCAAAAGTTATGATGTAATGAAATTTTTTCAATACTCAATTATTTTAATGTGATATTATATACTTTTTCTAAAACCTATATCTATTTATGAGTACGTTTTGAGAAATTTTTTACTATCATGGGGACCACGATTGTATTATTTTATTCTATGAAGGCTGGGGACTATATTTTCTTTCATCCCATTGGGTAAAAATAAATGTTATATGATGTCATAGTAGACACAAATTCTCATCCATATTCCATAATAGAGGGTACCATGGTGGTAATAAAACGACAATATAAAAGGGTATATGGGTGGTTAGGGTTTTCCCTAATCTGGTAAACAAGTGTTCATCCAAGCACAACATGTTATGGATGTCTTGGTGTGTAACATTGACATAATATTTTTCAAGATTTTCTACATTTTCATATTTCATGTATTATTTATATGTTTTTATCTCATACATTATGCTTCTAATTATCATATTATTTGTGTCATATGATCTTCCAATATTTATGTCATTAATCATGTGTATTATCTGTGATCTGAATGATATGATCATAAAATTTTATTCCCATGTACATAAATCCATATATTCATGTTATGATTACATATATACTCTATATTCCTTTAAATATCATTTAAGTAAAATATTTTTGATGTTTTTTTCCAATATAAAATGGATTTTTTTAATGGAGTAATAAATCGGAGGATGATTGTGAATGGAATTGGATATCTCTCATTACAATTGAACGTTATGTTTCCCATATTATAAATGATGTAAAATATTATGGTCTACAATGATTTTTTGCAGAGATCATTTAATATATATATGAAATGATTTAACATCCATGTATTTTAATTATTGGTATTCGTAGATTCTAGGAAAATATAACGTAAAAAATAAGTATCATGAGGAACTATACCATTATCTAGCCTTTGAAGAATATAAATATATGTGATGATTCCCCAATATAGGATCATACATGAATATAAATATCTGATATAATGCCTTAGTTTTAATTAATTGAGTTGAAGTAATGAATTTAATTATATGAATAATAATTTTTTAGGATTTTGTAAATTAATCCATGAAAATACAAGTAATGAACAACACTAAAAATTTACTGAATAAGTGGAATAATGATTTTATGGAATTTTTTGATTTTTAAGGAATTTTTTGATAATATTTTAAATGATTTATATGTGATAGAATAATAATTTAATAAGGATGATATTTATGGAAATGATTATATAAATTATTTTATTGATTTATTTATATTAATGATATATTAGATGATATTAATTTTTTAAATATGTATGATAGAAAATTAAAAAAATATATGTCATGAATTTTTAATTAAATATTTTTTTTAATAAAACCTATGTTATTAATAATTTGATGTAAATAACAGAAATATTTGTTGGAGGGATATATAAAGTATAAAAATATACTACAATAATTTATTTAGTATATATATACTATTGGTCCATTATGAATAAATTTGAATGAGTGATTGAGTATGGATAGTGTCATTCATGAAAAAAATTATTGATCCTATAAAGAGATAATTTGAATCAATTTAAATATTCATACCTTTAATTATTAATACTCTCAATGGAAGAACCCATTATGGTGGTTTTCATTGATGAATTAGAACAATAAAGAATTGTGAATCATTATATAGTTGTGTATTTTTATGTGAAATGTGGAATAGAATAACAAGAGAATGTGATTTATATAACTTTTTTTAGAAGAAGATTACTAATATTAGTTCAACTTTTACATTTTTATTGAAGGAATAAAATAGTTTTCATTTTAGATTTGATAACTAAATAGTGGAAAATTCGATAGTGCATGAATAAAAGAATAATAGAAAATAATTCATTGAAAAAGTACATTAGATTCTTCCTTCCTATATATTAAAATGATGATACATAAGGTTTTGATCACTTATATACATATATGGAATTAATAATTTAAATTTCATCTATATTAATGTTTACTATAAATTAAAAATTTATTAAATTATAATATATTGAAAAAATGTATCTACTATTTAAATGCCATTATTTTTATTTTATGAAATTGAATATGTTTTTTTACATTCTATACAGTTGTATACTTATATAAAATATAGAGGAATGTTCACCATGATATCATTGATACAATGAATCTAGATATTCTTAATCATCCAAGATAATGTGTAGGGAATCCAAATTTTTTTTAAGAATGTCCTATATCCCAACCACACTAATTATAACATCATAATTATGTAAAATATGTGTGTTAGTAATTAATGAGAATTAAAATAAGTATACATTCATATTGAAAGTATATAATTTCAATTATAATATACACTTTATTATTGTCAAAAATTTATTCACAGATCATAGATTTTGAGAATCTTGATATTAATCAGTGAAATAGATAAAATGATAAAATTATTAAATTCAAAAAAGATTTTACTTACATTGATTCACCCATATGAAAATGATTAGAATATCCCATGTGGACAATAAAATTTACATATGATAAAAATTTCCACCATAGTTTCATTTTCTTTTTTTTTTGTTTCTTTTTCAGAAATTTATTTTCAATGAATTTTAGTTTTAATGAAAATTAAATTAATTATAATTATACTCTTTTTTCTAATACTCATTGATTAAAAAAATACAATTAATGAAATGAGTAATTTAATATACATATCCATATTTTCTAGAAAATATTAATGGGAAATATATTTATGTCAATTATATTATAAAATTAGATTTAACGTGAAAATAGTTAAAATATTTTATATGTTTCCCACAAGAATATTTGTTGGACTATCGACGTAACAATTTTAAATTATAATGTTCTATATGAAAATAAAACCCAAAAATGATCATTAGTTGGATATTCAATAATATGTAGTGACCTCATATCATTATGATTACTTGAAATATTTTTTAATT
This sequence comes from Viscum album, assembly GCA_963277665.1. Taxonomy (NCBI): domain Eukaryota; kingdom Viridiplantae; phylum Streptophyta; class Magnoliopsida; order Santalales; family Viscaceae; genus Viscum; species Viscum album. The sequence continues at coordinate 664,893,966 of OY728165.1, read as the reverse complement.
TATTGATTGATATACTACAGTACATTAAACAAAGTGAATGTTTCCCTTGTGGGTGGTGTTTTTAAGTGCATCATGTAGAAAACACACAACAAAAAATGACTCATAAAAAATAGATAATTATTTATACATGATTATTGATGTATATATTAATAGATCAATAATTATTTATTATTGTAAAAACAAACATGGATCATGAAATTTTTTCTTGTAAAATTGAATATATATGAAATATGGATGTTGATTAAAAAATTCTATCAAGATGGATTCGAAATATATGACCCAATAAAATATTGAAAAATATTAAATTACTACTATCATTATTCCTCGACAGTACCTAAATTAACTAATGATAAGTGGGATTTAAAAATATCTATAAACAATAACAAAATACACGAAAAAGACATTTCAAACCTAGAATGGGGTTTTAAAAATATATTTTATCTGATCAGGGCTAAAAAAACCTTTATTATGAAATTTATACAGTGGAAAATAATAATAATCAATATTGTGAATATGAATATTGAATTTTTAAAATCCAATATTGAAGTAGTAATTATTGTATTGAGATTATTTATAAGGAAATATACTCATAATGGCCTAGAATGTGTTATAATAACAATACATAATTATTGATTGGGCATTATTATATATATTTTATAAAAAAATTATAATTCCTGATTATGTATTTAATTAATATAATTGTATATATTCTCATAGAGAAGGGTTAAAACTATTTGAAAAATGTATGGATGATTATAATTATTGAACCATATAACTATACCTAAAATTAGTAAATAATGATAAATTTATGTTGGTTTCTAACATTTAATTACACTAGTTAAAATAACATGATTTATTTGGTTGTGTTTGTGTTGTAATAGATTCTAGGATTTTGATATGGATTATTGGAATAATCTATTTAGTAATGCTAAACTCATCACATCGGAGTTAGTGTCAACACATTTATATTGATATATGATTCTATGAATCAAATCCAAGACGATTGAATAGTATATTTTCCTTTTTAAACTAGACCCATAAATGAAATTAAAACTGTCATTTATAACAAAATATATAAGAACACTTTTAATATGGAATTAAAATACCCCCATAGTGAAGCCATATATAACAATCAAAAAACACTTCCTCATATCCTATTGGAAAGGAGTCATAAGAATGAGGGGAACTCATATTCGTAGTAAGGATTAGAGTACACAGAAAATATATGAATAAATGATTCAAACTATTTTTGTAAATCCAAATAACCGAATCAAATTCAATTTATCATATAAATGGAACATAATTTGGAAAAAGTAAATTATGACCAAATAATTCTATATACATTTTCACAGGATCTTAAAAAAATGTATATACATACTAATTGAATAATGAAAAAGAATATTAATAACTAAATTCATTGTGAATGAAGGAATATATTGGTCAATTAAAACATAACATGAATGAATTTCCCAAGGACTCTAATATAATCATGGCCTTGTGTCGATATATATTATACATGGGTATGGCCTCAACCAAAATGTAATATTTTTTGTCTCAAAAGATAGACTAATTAATCGAGGTCCTATAGTAGTCCCCAACAATTACATTGTATGTTAATCTAATTTATCACATAAAACTGATGAAATATATAAATCATTAATATTTTTTTTAAATAACATACACATTTTAATTCATTCCTTGATATATATACGTAATCACAAACCATCCAAAGTAATTTAAATGGAATAAGACTTGTACATCCCATGTAAAATTGATCATCAATAATAAAAATAAATTATATGAATGATATGAATATAGGACGAAGTTATAGATGTATTGATTTTATAGGGACAAGGATTTTATTAATCAATTTTGTTTGATAGAGTTAAAAAAGTATGATAGGGGGGGGGGAATTTATGAAAGAGGTTAGTTCAATACGTTTAAATTTTTTACAGAAATATCTGTACCAAAATTTTTCAAATGGGAAAATAATTCTACATGGTTATTCTACATAAATATACATTAAAGGGTAAAATTAATCTAATGGAGTATATTTCAAAGAACATTTTTAGATACTTTTAAAAAATATTATTTTTAGTTTAACACTTGGTAAATCAATTGATTACTAAACCATGGTATTTAATATTCAGAATTTTTACAATTTATTATTGTAAAAAACTTAATATGGCACTAATTTAATATATAAATTATTTATATTTCAAATAATTATTGGAATATTTAAAATATCATTATGAAAATTGGAAATTTATAATTTAATACTAATCAGGATTATATGATGAGAAAATGAGTTGTGAAGGTGAAAATGATTAAATATTTACACATTTTTATATGAATAATTAATATGTAAATGTTCGATAATTTTTTTTTAATAATATATATATAATTGAAATAATATTAATTAAAACTCATGATTATATATAATTTAACTTTTCAAATAAATTAAATGAATATGCGGTTGCAAATTAGAATTTAGTATTTTTAACTAGTAATAAAAAAATTATAATTTTAATAAACATCCACAAATTTAACCTTAATATAATTTTATTATTATTATTTTATACAATAAGATTATATTGTAAAATATATTTTTCCAAAATTTGAAAAATTGAAAAAATATTTTGGTCCTATTACGCGAATAAACATATTTTTATAAAGAAATATAGTTGTTTAGAAAATTGTTTTTTCTTCCAAATAGTTTTTATTATAACTCTAATAATTAAGAATACATTTTATTTATTTAATATGAGTGTAAACCATGTAATTATGATAATTTATTTGGTTCTATTGCTACCAACCAATTTGATATCTATGTTGTTATGGTCTTCATAAAACTATATTATTTTAATATATTATCATTTTTTAAGCGTGGTGTTGCGTGCGTGAAATATATCCATGAGATTGAAGTATTTTATAAAAAATATCTTAAAGTATAAGGTTTTTGTCTTCTATTATACACTTTGTGTTATGTGGAATATAAACAATTAAATAAGATATTTATATTTAAAAACCTAAAGTTATTACATTTAACCCACGTAACTGAATTAAATCATCAAAATATTATGATAATCTCAATAAAAATAGAATTTATATTGGAAATATGTATATGCAAATCTCATATCATGTGAATGGATAATAAAAATAAATTGGGAATGAGAGAAGGGAAATAAAATGGTCATATTGAATAATTTATAACTAGGTTTTAATGTTTTAAAACATTTTAAAAGGTACTGACAAGGACATAGAACAAAATAAAATAATAATAATCATGAATGATAGATTACATTGATCACAAGAATGTGAATGTTCAATGGAATTTAAGCTTTCTCAATAAAAAATCAATAATGATTCCAAATTCTATCAATTTAATTTAAATGATATTGTTTGAATTATATTTTTTTCAATGTATTTTTTTCAAATCTGAGAAATTCTATTAAAATCATGATTAAGAATATATGGATATATAAATACATCACAATATTTCAGTTGATAAGAAATATTTCTTTATTTTGTAGTTCATTGACCATTTTCTACTTTATTTTTTATTAAGATTCAATCGTATCTATGATGAATTAGATTTATGTAAAAAATATTAATGGATCGTGACATAAATAAATGTGTGACGTGACTTTATATTAGTTTATAATTATTTACCGGAAAAACCATATAAGAATTATAAGATTAAAATAAAAAAAATCTCTAAATAAATGTATCAAAACCACTTGTTTGAAATTAGTACTTATATACCAAATGATTTTATAGTAATCGGTGAAATATTACCAAGAACATTACACATATCAGGGGTCAACACGGAACTCTTACCATCATTCAGATGAGAGTTCAAGATAGAAAAACATAATAGATTCCATGGTTTTCCACCAACTATAAGAGTTTTCTTTTTTATAAAATAATATTATAATAATTTATATAATTTAACAAAATTATAATTTCCCCTAAAAATATTTTAATCAAATATAATATAAATGTTAAATTTTACCATTACCATAACAAATACCCATTTACCATCATTATATTTACATATAGAATATATTATTTGTTATCCTCCCTCAATCTTGTTTTCTTATAAATTAAATAAACAACTGAACTAGTCTCCCGAGTAATCAATACAATTGATAACATTATCTCAAATCCTTAATGAAATATTTCTCATTTTAAATAACTATATATTTAGTAATTCATCTAATAACTATATCATTGATAAAATAATCAAATGAAAAAACTTCTTGAATCAAAACTCAATAATAATAATCATTCTACTTAATTTTTGGTATTAACAATATCTTCACACTGACTTTATAACTACATTTGTGTTATATTCCATAAGTTCATGGGTTATTCATATATGTATTTACCATTATCTTTCATATCTAATTATTGGAAATAAAAAAACCTATTTATTCCACATGAAATAACCATTATGGTTTTTATTCTCCCCACACATATTTAAAAAATCCTATTCATTTTATGATAGTATGTAGGTGTTTCATTACAAAACTATGACATGTTATAAAATCATTCTTTCTTGTATCCCATTATTCATCTTTTTTTCATCCATTATTATATTCTCTAACTCCCACTATATCCATAATAAAGTTTAAATCAATTCTCAAACCTTTTGGAAAATGTTATTTTATCCCCATATGAAATGAATTTTTTAACGCTAGTTCCTTTCATAATATTTTGTTAATATCATCAATACAATGATCCTTCTTACTATATAGAATAAATTCATTTACTCAATTACCAAAAATTATATTATGATTTATTTAAAAATGATATAACACACTAGATTATATTAAATAATTGTAATTGTAATTCATAATCCCAAAACCATGCTAATGATTTATGCACAACTAATAATATAATCATAACCATGGTTTCTTTGGTGATATCATAATTTTCAAATCCATTAAAAGTGTATGTTAGAAAAATATGAATTCTACAATGAATAAGGAATTGTATTGTCAATACATGTGAAATATACAGATTTTATTCATGTAATAGGTTATGATTTGGTCAATCCATTTTCACCCGTTTCTAGCTATTCAGTACATGAAAAGTGGTGCTAGGACCACTTTTAATTATATAAATGTGATAGTGATATATTTTCAAGAAAAAAAATAATCATGTTAAAAAAATATGTTGTTATTTTGTACTTTTCCTAAATTTATATCATATTATTATGTTACCTATTATATTTTTTTCTTTAATATAGTTCTCAAGAATTCAAAAAAACAGAAGGTTATTTTAATAATTGTGAAACAGATCCGAATATTCCAGAGTTAGTTTATAGTTTATTAAAATTAGAATATAATACCCATATTTCCATTTTAATGAAAAAAATAGTAAATTATTTATGGTAAATAAGATACATAATATAAATTCATATTATATTCTTAATTATAAAATACTCATATATTTATTTCTGATAATTCAATTATTCAACATCGCATATTTCTCAAAATCAATCACAAATCTCTTCCACAATACAATGGAAAAATGAACAATAATAAATGGGTTAGCTCATGTCATCATTAATTGTAATAATACCATAATTTTATTGAAAAAATATTTTTTAATAAATTTTTAATGGTAAATAAATAAAACATGTTCTATTTAACATTTAATACGATCATAAAATCAAAATATTAAGTGATTATCTAACAATTGGAAATAATAAATCACATGAACTCGATAACACCACCATGGATATTTTAAATAAACAAATTACCTCATGGAATATCAAAATAGAAATTCATACTGATTAAATTACTGATTCTATACATCTAAGTCATACTGTCATGGTCCTATGACATGTGGTTTATTACAAGGGAGGAATTGTCGCAAGATATATATATAATATGGTATCTCCACATCAAAAATCGAATATTGTTTAGCTAATAAGACTTATTGTTGCATGCATCAAGTGGATATAGAGTGTCACATCAATCAAAAAATATGAATAATATAATGTTTATATAATTTTTTTAAATAATTATAAGAATATATATTCATTCTTATAAAATAACATATAAAATATCAATAGTTACCCCCAATCAATATATCAAATTATAAACACTATATATTAATTTGAGGGAATCAAACTTGTAAATACCTATTAAAAATAATATTAAAACATCAATGAAATTAATAACGACAATATCAAAATATGATGTCCGTATTATATCATAATAATATCAATACATTGAGTTCATTGATTAATGTGTATACCATAAAACTGTCGTAAAAATTATTTGAAGAAAATTACCTTTACTTTTTGAAAATTTACTTTTAATAAAAGTAGATGAACAAAATTTTGACAATTTTTTAATTTAATATCACCAATATATATTTTAAAATAATTTTTAAAATATTGATCCATCATGATGGTGAAATTTTTGGTTCTTTTCTTAAAATTTAAAACATTGCCCCTTTCAAATTTTGGTAACATATATTCATACATTATTTGAAAAATGTATGTAAGATCCATTTAATTTTAATGAAAAGAATAAGTAGTTAAAATATAATTAATAAGTAATTTTTATGAATCCAAAAAAATTTCTTATTCCATTTATAGAAGACATTGGTTTTGAAGAAAGTTGATTTCTGTCCAAAATATGAAATAATTATAAATTGTCATATATTAAATTTCTCTACAATTTTATAGAAAAAGATTGTAAAGATTTAACTATTATAAAAATTTATTCATGAAAAATAATAGGTGAATAAAATATATTGATTTTTTGATATTATTATCAAATAATTCCTCCAATAAGGATATAAAAATAAACAATCATGAATAATGATGTGATTTGGAAATCTACCCACACCACATTTGTATCAACGGAATTTTATGCCCATTAAAATAAAATAAAGAAAATATAAAATTAAATACAATGAATTTTAATATAATAATGGAATATATCAAATAATTATAATTACATAAACTCTAAAAAATAAAAAATTAGTGAATATTTTATAGGTCTTATTAAAGTAAAAGTGAGGTGAGAAACTATTAATGAAAAACATCATTTTTGGTAAAAAATTATTTAACATCAGGTAATGTTTGTCTATATGTTATTATTTAATTAAATAAAAATATTAAAATTACATATATCATATATTATTCTATTATAACATCTTATTTAATGTTTATTAATAATGTTCCATAATTTTTTATTTGGGTTGTAAATTTCCTCTTTTTCTCAATTGTGTTTTTCATATATATTTCTGTTTTTTTATATTATATTATTCTATATTATCAAGAATTGTAATTGTGAATTATTTTTCATATATATAAAGTGGTTATTTTTTTAATACCAATTATCAATAATGGTTTTGAAGCATTAATTACATTGTGAGCTTCTAGACGGTAGGCCATATGTACCCATGGATATCATTTCTATTTTTCAAAATTCATATAGAATATTTATAAATAATGATTCATTTATATCACATATAATTATTATATTTATCTTTATTATCTTTTTTGTTAATATCTAGTGCAAAAAAATATTCTTACTTGGAGAGGTGATTGTTTGTTGAGAAAAAGAGAGACATTTTCATATCCCCATGGAAAGGAAATAAAAAATTTAATATATGATATAATGACTATATATATTTAATTATGCCAAAAATATCATATAACAATATTATATACATAATAATAGACATTCATGGTAGGTGGTAATGGAAAAAAAGAATTAATGGTGGATAATGGGGTATTCTACTATACACTTGAATTATAAATTCAATACTCATTGGAAGAAAGTGGGAGTGACTATGGGACATGAACTGAACATAAAAAAATTGTAATATATATTTTTATTATTTTATTATATCATCATGTTTTAATACATATTTAAGGAGGTGAAAGGTTAAATAAAAAATTACTGTTTTAAATATGATAGCTCTTTTTTGTGAATCCTCCATTGGTTCCCCCAAAAATTGATTAATTGGTTGGATTTCAAGAAAGAAAATCGGGTTCTACGATGTGGTGATGCATGTTGGTATGTTATTTTCTAGGTCATGTCCTATATAAATGATAATTATCATGTATAAAAGGTATATATGTGAGAGTACATTAATAATTTAGGTGATTTCAAAACTTGAATTTTTTTAATAGAATGTAATGTCCCATCCCAGGTAGCACACACTGATTCCCCTAGCTAATAAATTAAATGACATCAAGATAGACTCCCAAAATTTTATAGGATTCTGGTTAACATCATGTTTCAAATATGAATCATGGGGATACAATTACCTCATTATCATAGTCGTCAATCAATTGAATAAGTAACAAATAGGAAAATAATAATAACTAGCTAATATAATAATACAATGATCAATACATTCATATATCACAAAATGAACCAAAACCATGATAAATGAACATAAATTAAAAATATTTAAATATTTTTACATATAGATTCATTGGTACATATCAATACCCAAAACTAATAAAAAGGTAAACTCCCCATTTGTGTTCTGAATCTTGTGGTGTACCACTATCCATGCTCAATCAAATAATAACCATCTATCGTATGGTTATTTCCCTTATATTGTCCCACATACATGTTGTACATTTAGGAACAAATTTGTAATCATAAGATGGGTGTGATTACGACCCATTAGTACAGAAAAAAAAATTTCTAAAACAATAACTAGTTCATATATATGTATTCAATTATACAATGAATAATATTAAATAATTAAACACCCATTTCCAAAAATAATTTACCATTAATTAAACACATAATTACAAATGACACCCAAATCATAAAAATATTAATTAAGAAGATCATAATTATAAACCATTGTAAAATGGGGAATCAAAATATTAAATATCATGTTTTATTAATTATTATTTAATTTCATCTTCACATCCAAGTAATAGGGTCCTAGAGAATCAGTTTGGAACCACATGGATATTTGGACCAGCTGTCCTAGTCCCACAACTCAATGGCCACATATATAGATATATAAAAATGGAGTCCAAGAGATGTAGTCTGGAACCCTGTGGCTATATGGTTCATCATCCCTATCAAAAAACTAATTTTACTAATAAAACACAACCCCATGTATTTCTATCAGTTAAAAAATTCATTTCTCAATTTTAATCATAAACAAAAAATTATGTATTAAAAAAGAAAAATTTCACCCCACTAATAATGTCATAACAACCCATGCTTATCCACCAAATTTTTTAAAAATTTATTTTATCATCCCATTATTCCGCATATTATATAGCACAATCACATCAAAATCTAAATTTCACAAGGTTTACACATTACATTATTACATTGAAATTCAACAAATAAATAAAATATTGAAATAAATTACCCACCATAGAAATTTCTATTGAATAATGAAATATATGAAAAATAAACCATGTCATTAAGAATTTTAAAAAAACATCATTCCTCATAATCATTTAAATGAGTTCACAAAATAAGAAATATTCGTACATTGAAAGTGAAAAATAAATTGTATAATAATAAAACCAATCTAAAATGAATATGAATAAAAAATATATTATGATATATGAAAACCAATATATAACCCTCTCATTAATAGTTAATGGATCATAATCATTGATATATAACAAAATATTACAATGTGATAAATCCAAAAGGGAATAGATTTTTTATTGGGATATGTGTTTATCTATCAATCATGTATTAGATTCATCAAGAATGGAGTGCATTGGGAAATAAATTTTTTTAAGAGACTCTGAAATGAATCTATATAATCCTTGTTAGAATAGTGGTGAATGTGGGTGAATTTTTAGAAGGGAATATAATTGAAAAACCAATCTTATAGGTATTAGAACCTTTGGGCCTTGTTTTATTGGCTAACACACACATTTCATAAAACCATGCACCATAATTATTCACTTTGTAATTGGGATGCATGGTTTCTACTAATATGGATCATAGTTGAAAAAATTGTGTTCTAACTATGAAATCCTCTTATTTAGATACCATATCTAGTTTCACACATCCTTACATGATTTTTAGTATAATTATCAATCAAATTACGATCCAAGGGTCGTAATTTCTAGTGTCAATGTATGATTCTGTAAATAATTAATCATCTTGAAAAAGTATTTTATTTAATAATAATAATGATAAATTAACTTTTATTGAGCTACTATTACAATATAGGATATCCTAGGATATACATGAAAAAAGTGTAAATGATAAAAATCATAGTAAGGTAATATAAATATCAATGAAACATGAAACATTGGGTAGGAGGCAGTACATGATGGTATAAAAGGCATGATACATGGATAATCATATGTAATAATGACTAGTTTAATAGGGGAAAATATAATCAAGGGTTCAATGTAATGTGGAAAAAATATATAATAAGATTTAAAAATATGATGAGGATAGTATCTATGACATGGTAAACAAATACTTATAATGCAATCCAGTTCACTCCCTATACAAACATGAATTATCAATAAGAAAACAATTTCCAACCCATTTGAGATATATCTTGGTGGACCCATAACAACATGTTCATGAATAGGGGTTCCAGTTGAATAATAATACATACAGAGTCAAACATAAATATAATAATTACCAATTTTAAGAAATAAGTATCATAATCATATCATAAGACTTTAAAATTGGTTTTATCATAAAATTATACATGAAATAATGGATTTAGAAATAACTTGGACATTAATAAATGAAATTATCAATATATAAAGATAAATAGTATCATGATGAAGGGAATTTTTTTAAATTATTTTTTAGTTAACATTAGAATTTATCCATATTAGTGTGGTTTTATGGGAAAATATTAAAGTGTTGTTAAAATGGTGATAAATATTTGTTTTCACAAAAAAATAAATGAATCATCTATATTTTTAATGATAAAATGTGTTATTTTACAAAAATAATTGTGTCTTACGAAAATTAGTTCCCTATAAAATTAAGAAAAAATTATCTGGATATTCTAATTTTTAATATATAAATATATTTTATAATAATTACACATAAAAATAATCATCATTACATTTGAGTGAATAGAAGAAATTGGTAAATAGAGTATAAATGGGGGGTTCGGGTAGAATAGCTCACATTATGTCAGAAATGATTCTATACATTTTCTAAATCTCATATGGAATTAAATTAAATACATTAAGTAATTAATTAAAAACATTTTATACATGTATTTTATTTATTATAATATTATTATGTTTATTTGTGACTTTTTCGATGAGTTATAATGTTCAATTTCATTATTCATAAGTGATTGTTTTCTTTCATTTGATGATCATTTCAGTTGTATTAGATATCGGATGATCATGTAAAATGGAAATATAAATACATAATTAATTTTATAATTTAGTAATTAACTTAATAGAAGATAAATAATCTGATAATTTAATTTTTCTGATATCATGATTAATCATTAGATATATAGTTAATGATAATTTTGAAGGTTTATTTTTCCAGTTTTTTAACCAACACAAACTATTTTTTAAAAAAAATTATTGTAATGTGAATATATTAGTTGCAAAAAATTTATAGGATGAAATAAATATATTATATGTTTTTTAACCATAATAGTGGTTTTATGAAAATTTTTAACATACGAAATTGGAAATAAAAAGTTTTCTTCCTTGAAGGTTATAAATTAAAACCTCAAATGATGTTTAAATTTCTAGAATAATGTTTGAGGACTTTGGGTCCTGATGATGGAATCATCCAATATAATAATAAAACTACATTATATTAAAGGTAGTTGATTTTTCATGATATTTTAATGTTGTAAGGTGAGGAGATAACATGAAAAGAAAAGAACATGAATACAAAATTAAAAAAATGAATGTGGAATTTACGTCATGAATTTATACACATCTAGACCTGAATCTAGGAAAGGTATGGGTTATACGATGTGGTTACGATCTTTCGTATGTGCAGGAAAGGGTTATTTTTTATATAATCCCTATCCTAACTCTACAATTTATTCAATTCCTAGAATTTCCATTTCCCCTACGAGTGTACCATCCCCAAGATATCAAATGATATTTACTACTCTATGAGTTATAAATGTGTTCTAAAAGATTCCTTGGATTATAAATGCATCGAATAAAACGTTGAAAATTTTACTCAAATAAAACCTACAACCACTGGGAATCAGACATAGTACCATATATCCACAATAGATAACCCAATCCACTATTCGACCATGTTGGGGATAAAACATGGTTTCAAAGCAATTATTAGCGCAACATGAAACCTTTTCCTCCCATGGGTTGTTCCAGTAATCCTCATAGTTCACATTCACCATCTTTTTCATAAAACTTGTTGTTCCTACTAGATGATATAGTTACTCTTATAGGTGATTTTAGAAATTGGATCAAAATAATTTGGCACAAGCGTAATGCTAAGATGACTTGAACCCGGAACCCTATAATTAGACTACGAAACCACTACCACTCCTCTCCCACCAATGGGGGAACAAAGGGAGTTGATTTGTAGGAATTTTTTTCATAAATTTAACTCAACTCATATCTTTATATTTGTGTTGAAAATATCTCGTCATGGGGTGGGATTTATAGTGTAGAAGAGTGGCATTTTTTAATTATTTTAGCCATTAGTTTATTATTTTTCTTCTGGACTATTAATAGTTAATTAATTGTCATATTACATTGTAATATAATGAATGTGGTTCATGGTTATAATTTTAAATCATCTATAAATCATAAATGAGTGAATAAATCATGTATTTATATTCTATCGTAATTTATTGTACATTAATATTCACAACGATGTTTGTATTATAGAATAAAATAAAAATTTCACCATTACCATTTTCAACGTGTGAATTCAAAAATGAACTGAATTTTATTAAAAATATAATAATATGAGATATTTATTTTTTTACTAAATTATTAATTAACATGGATGTTATAAATTCTAAAAGTATATCTCATTTTGTAATACATTGAAAATTTTATTAAGGTCCAAAAAACTAATATTATAATCATATTATTAAAAAATATTAATTTATAAGAACATTATATAGAAATATTTCTTTCTTCTAAAAAATAATAAAAAATATGAAACTGAAAATAAATAATTAAGTTTTATTAAAATTTCAACACATATTTAATAATTTCTAAAACATTTATTTACATTTAATATAATGTTATTATATAATAGATTCAATTATAAGATATACATATTTTATTTATCCATTTTAGGGTGTGGTTACAATTCTATAGTTTGGTTTACAATTAATAAAGTTAACATAACAGTTTAAAATGACATGTTACAATATCATTGGTACAAGTTACCTGACTTCTACAAATACTTCTTATTTAATTAATTATACACTTATAATGTTTTAATTATGTGATTTATTTTATTTAAAGTGATTTATATTCTATAAAATAATTAATATAAGGGAAATTTCGTTAATACATTGTTTGGGTCATTACATTCTTCCCTCGATATGAATTTTATCTCTCCAGATTTTGTTATATTCTATATTGAAAATATGTTCCTAAACATATTCTTCTTCACTTCATTAGGTTCATATGTTGATTCCTTATACATATGGTTCGACCATAGTTCGTATACTAGGAATGTATTCTTATAGAGTATAATATTATCTCTTTGACCCGATATATTTACATTCCTCTCATCTTATGGGATATATTTTTCCAAATATAAATCATCTAAGTTTAGTAAATGTGAATGATCAAGAATTTACTTCCTTAATAGGGATATGTGGAATACATTGACTACTTGAGATATTTTAGGTGAAATTTCTAGTTGACAAGACTTTTCACCAACCTGATAAAAAATAATGTAGGGTCAATATACAAGTGACTTAACTTTCCTTTCAATACAAATCTAACAACCCTATTCCATTTGATATATGGGGAGGAATACCATGTACAACACTATAATCATAGTTTCATTGATAATGTTCATAACATTTTTTTTTACTTTTGGATGACATTATGTGATTCAAAATGGTTTTTAAATTTTCTACCATTTCCTAGACCATATCAGGTCCTTCCAACTAACATTCAATAAACTCATCCCAACATGATGATTTTCAACACCTTTCCCATACTGTGGTTCATATAGGGTCATTTATAAGATCAAGTGTAAAATATTGTTATTAAAGAAATTGGAGATAGGTATATATCAGTCCCATCCGACAATTCTTTCCAGGGAAAAATATTTCAACATATCATCTAGTCTCAATATAGTTCACTCTGATTCAATATCAGTTTGTGGATGGTACACAATAACAATCATATCTCAGAAGATAGATTTTGGTGGAGACATTTCTACAAATTTCACGGTGAGTCATGGATCCCTATAAAATTCAATTGATAGTGTTACTCCATGTATCCTTACCACCTCTATGATATATATCCATGTAATTTGATCTGGTGAAAAATCTTCTTGGATTGTGATAAAGTGGGTTATCTTTGTTAGATGATCCAAAACAACCCATAAATAAATGTTTCCTCTGGATTTATTTGGAAGACCAATGAAAATTTTTATGTTTATATTTTTCTATTTCAATTTTTCTATGTGTAATTTCTACAACATCCTTGTAGAAATATTCGTTTTGGCATTCACATTCTGATATACCATTCACTTTGATGTATTGATAGTGATATCATTTTTCATATTCTCCTAAAAAATAGTTCCCTCAGAGATCATGATACATCTTGGTTCTCACTAGATGAATAGAGAATGGTGGTTCTATGGGTGTAATAAAATGAACATTAATTTTGTATAGATTTTATGGGACACATAGTCTTGGCCCAATTATTATTAATCCATTATCGTCGATCTTGAACTCATATGATATCCCATTTATGAAAGCTTCCACCCCCTTCTGAATTTTCACATCATTTCATTGATAATTTTTTATTTTATCTACAATATACGTAGGAGATATTATTTTAGAAAGGATTTATAATTATCCTTCCTTAACGATTCCCATGTCCATCCATTGTAGGTCTAATAAAATTGGATCATTATCAATTACCATCATTGATAAAAATGTTGCAACTTTTATATTTAGATAATTCACATACTTATATTATATATCATGATTAATGAGTTTTTTGAATTAGTAATCCTTGAGAATATTTTAAAATATTCACTAGATCATATTATTCTCCTTCTATGTGAATATATATTTTACATTCTTAATATCAATATATATTTGACACTTCTACCAATGGAGATAATGCCGCCAAATTTATATTGCATTTACGATAGATTAAAACTCTATATATTGCATATAATGGTTTTTCTTATTGAATTAAAATTTTCATTATAATATTCTATCACTTTATCACTTTTAATCACAATGTATATTAATCCCAACGTTGAATAAGTGTTGTACACTACAATGAATTTACCACTTGTTGGTAGTGTGAGAACTAGTGTAATGATAAGCCTCATTTTCATCTCTTTAAAATATTATTCACATCCTCTGGCCAGAAAATCCTTACCCCATTCAGAGTCAACATGGTTAGTGGGTTTTTCAATTTGTACAATTTCACCACATTCATCGGTAGTACCCAGCTAGAAAAATAATTTTTCTCAACTATGCTATAAATGTTAGAATTGGCAACGCATATTTTCCAATTTATTATAAGGGTCCACATATGTTATTATACCACTAATAATGTTCCCTAATATTGAGAAATCCTTTATCTAGACTCCCATTTACTGTACTTTTAAAATATGCTCTCCATTTTGAATGGATTTTTCATAGTATTCTAATGTTCCTCATGTTCTTCCATTATCATGGTTTATATAATAATATAATTAAAAAGACTAAAACAAATAATTCAATGTAATGTCTAATGACTATATTCATTAATTTCGAGAAAATTGATGGGTAATTATTTATTTTGATGGTAATCACTATGAATCCATAGTGTCCACACATCATTCCAAAAACAATCTTCAGAATAGCATTATTATTCACCACCAATTGGTAATATCATGTCTGAATGACCAACATAGAAAAACAATTGGACCCACATAGCTGATTGAACATGTATTATAACTGTGGAATGGGACAAATTTTCATTATATTGATATTACTGAGATCATGATAATAAATTATGTGGAACATTGATCCGTCCATATTCAAGAAAAATAGGAGATTTTCTGCCCATGGTGAATCACTATATCATATAAATCCTATGTTAATATTATTTAATACCTACATCATTAGTTCTTCTAGCTTAGTGATGTCCATTATATATTGTTTCATAGATTTAGTAATTGATTCATAAATATGTTCGATTGAGAACTAAACGACTCTACCAGGATTAAAACGAAGAAATATAGTATAGAATACATTATTGTATCACAAAATTATGGGAATGTAGTCAAGAATTATTCTCTCCATTATCCGGTGAATTTTATTAATATATATTTTTTATCTCATAATTAATAATTATCAATAATTGAAATGATGATTCCAAATGAGGATTCTCTTCCTTGATACACATTTACAAAAAAGGTGGATTCGTGGGGATGTTAATAGAGGAATCACTTTCCTGTAAATTATTGTGGATTTATATAAATATAGACAATCAGTATCCAATATATCATAAAACTCATCAAAAATAGAATATGAAAATATTTTCACTGAGTATTAGTCTACAAAAATTAATGATGAATGAGTTATAATATTTTGATGTAATAATTGCCACATTTTTTGAACTCATATATAACTCAACCTCAAAATTTTTTGGTGGTGATTAAATAGTATTTCTAAACATGAAAGATATAAATTAATGCATATCACCAATGTAATATCATATGTTCTCTATTATGAAATTATTAACAATAAAACCTCCCACAACATAATTTTTGGGCTCCACATCATTAATAGTTAGAGAATGTTCCCTTCAATGATTCCTTAGAGGATCTTTTTATTTATTTACACATAATCACCTGTCTTGGTGAAATGGTTTCCATAATTCCCAGGTTTTATGTAGTTGAAACAGTTCCCTATAGGCAGTGTAGATGTGATCATTCATTTTGACTTCTACAATAGTGTGAATAATCATATCCATTCAGAATTTAGTATCCATATTCTCATCTCCTCCAAATATTAAAAATATCTTTATTCCATTTAATTGGTTCCCATTATTCTTCTTTCCATACTTTTAACATCTTATATGATGGTTCTCCTCTCCATTTTGTGCCATATCTCCCATATTAAAAAACATTTTCCACTTATTTTCACATGTTCAAAAATAATGCTGAGAGTCTCCGAACTATATTTCAATGTTGATGGAACAATTGAAAATCGATTGATAATTTTCAATGTGTCTTATTGCCAATGCTTTTTATAGACATTTTTTGTCCAATATTGAATTGATACACATTTATATTGATATTAAATAAATTTTTACATCCATATCATGATATCTATGTGATTTTTTTTCTCATATCCCATGATTGAATCACCTTTTTTATACTTTAGTCGAAGAAATTACCTTTAAATACTAATATGTAGGGTTTTGGGAGATTATTTATTGATAATATTTTCTATAAATCCTCAAAATCCATGTACTAAATTTAATCTATAGAATTTATGTTATTGATCAGTTTCCACCACTGATTAGCATCCCCATCAAAACAATAGACCGTTATTGCAACATTCTCTTATTCTGAGAACTAGAATACAAATAATATCTTCTCAGGGGAGTTAATACAATGTTGTGTTATGAGAGAATCATATGATCCATCATTCATCGGGATCCATTGTTTTATTGTGGATTCTATGTAAACATTATGTTTATTTGGATAAAGAGGGTGTTTTATTGGATTTAATTTATTATTTCTAATTTTTTCAGACTAAAAATGTACTATTATAATGTTTTGAACACCCATTACCATAATATTTGTAATATAGACATGGAAATGGAAACCATATTAATCACAATGATATTTGTAATGGGTTATGATATTTATAATCTTCAACTATGAAAATAAATTTACAATTAGTGAGATTGAGTACCTAGTGACTAATCATATAAAAAGAAATCATTGAACATTGAAGATAATATTTTAAATTAATGTTTACTGTAACTATCATTTCCATATGTTACAATTTTGGTTATCCATAATAAATTTAATAACATTTACTCTTATGTTATTTTTTCCCTAAATAAGTTTTTGTAATGTGATTTTGAATTTATCAAACCATATCCCCCTAGAATGTCAATACAGGTGCACATCAAGGAATATTATCATGTACTAGGTTACCTAGAGTCACGCCCTAAACACCTAGTTGAAGTTGTTACTTCTAGTTAAATATGTTCTAGAATAAAAATCACATTTATTATACACACACATATGCACATTCATGATTAACTACATTATATATACTTAACAAAATTTATGTATGTTTTTTTACATATTCTTATCAATATGTTATTTTCATTATTATTCTGATCATATCATAAATATTTACTATAATTTATTATGAACCATGTATTTTGACCCTGACCTTGTAAAAATATCATTTCATGAGTTTATTTATAATTAACCACCGAATTGAAATTGAAGGACTATAATGTCTATTTTATTTGGATGATTTGGTATATACATTAAAATAAAAAACTCATATTTAATCTCTAAAATGAACTCCTAACATCAACTAAGATCCTATAACAAAATAAGATAACCTATGGAATACAATAATAAATATGATGACGCACATTATGGAAATAAGGATTGGAATAAAACATAACACACAAGTTAGGAGTCAATACATGATGGTCGAAATTTCATGGAACATGAACACACATAAGTAATAATAAAATATATAACATGGGAACATATAATCCTGGAATTATGGTAATTTGTAAAAAAAATATTATAGGACATGAACATGAGTCAATGATAGACACCAATGAAATGGTGTTAAATGTACTATAAAGCAATTAGGTTCACTCCCTATCCCAAAATGACATATCATGAGTCTAAAAAATAACTACTGCATAGAATCAGTATCTCAATTCACCATTCATATCATGTTCATGATTATGTTTTCGACATGAAAAATTATACATAAGGGAAAAAATTTCAACATATTAGTTACCCATGGAAATAAATGGGATTTATCATCATGTTATAGGGTCATAAAATGGTATTATCATTAAAGTAAAAATGAATGAATGTATTTAGATCATATAATGAAATTATAAATTTAATATAGTAATAGATAATGAAAAATCAGATCGATCTATGTTGATAAGATTTAAATGTTTTTTAACCCTTTCTCATTGCCACATTAGTGTTGCTTTTATAGAAATTATTACAGAATAATTAAAAACAATTATGAATAATTATTTTAAAAAAAATTATACCATGAACGTTTATGAAGTTAAAATTATTGATTTTATGAAACTAATGTAGGATGAATACTAAATATATATCGAACATTTTATTGGTTATGACATTGGGAAATTCACATTAATCTGAAAAGCATATCATAATGATTTGAAAAGTTATAATTTTTTTAAAAAAAATTATCCTTCAAAGAAGGATGATCTTATATTGATATATGATTTTGAGATATATTAATATAATGTATAGTGAATGGAAAAAATAATGAATAATTATATTTGATTAATGAGATAGAAAGACTAACTTGATAGTGAAATGGTGGGTTTTGTTAGAATACATTATATTATGTCTGAAAGGGTTATTCCATGGATCATAATGTCCTTGATAATAAAATTTAATGCTTTAATTAATTCATTCATTACATTTATATTTTAATATTATTTACTATAGTTTTATTATGCTCATTTAGGGCCTTTTAGTGTTTATTTTGTCTAAATTCATCCTTTGAGAGGGATCGTTTTCATAGTTTTCAAGATATATTTTATTGCATATTAGTACGATAGTTCATGTAATATAGACGTATATATATTTATTTTATGTTATAACATACTACTGAACATAAAAAATATTAAACGAAAATATAAATCATGTTGTTATATGGTATGTGGGTGAATAATTAGATAAATAGTTATTGATAATTATTTTCGTTATGTTTATATATTTTTTTATCATCAGAATCTAGTTTATTATTATTAATTAACATCACTTGTATATAATGGTTCCAAAAAATTACATATGCAGGGATAAATATTATTTATTATATTCTTTGCATAAAAATGGTTTTATTACAATAAATTTTGGTGTTAATGGGAAATTAAAATTTTTCAACCTTGAAAGTGATAAATTAATACTCCACAAATGAATTTTCCCTTTATAGACTGAATGGGGTAGGATATGGAGGTTTCTTAATATATTATTACAATATAATAATATAATTCTATCATATCTATTATTCAGTAATTATCATTCTATTTCTATGATGGGAGGGAAGTAGATAATAAAAGTGAAAAGAACACGAAAAGGTAAATAAAAAAATGATAGAGGAATATACATCCTAAACATTTCCACTTTGATAGCCTTTGTAAGGAAATGGTTTTGTTATTATGATCATTCCAATATATCATGGATGTTATGGAGTGGTTTTGGATGAGATTTTCTGTTAATTTGGGAAATGATAAAATTTTTATACATGTGTGAAAAATTGGGGATGTGAGGTGGTATATATTGTAGAAAAGAGGGGTGTTTTCTCATTATTATACTCTTTAGTTTCTTAATTTTCATCAAGAAAATGAATAGTTTGAGAATAATTTTAAAAATAATAAAATAAAGAATGAAAATTTTTATATTATTTCTAGAATCATCCATATTTCTTTTATTACTCAATAAATCATGTTTTTATCTTATGTGATAAATTACTATATTTTAACATTCACCAAAAATTCTAGTCATTTAGAAGAAACTCAAATATTTACCATAACCATTAATCAATGTTTATAATTCTAAAATGAAATCCATTTTATGAATGTAAAATTTTATATTTCAGAAATTTAATTTTTTCATAATATCATCATTTACATGTAAAATAACAATTTTAAAATTTAAAATTATTTTTTTTATAATTATCAAAGAGTCTTGAAATTATATTATAATCATCAGATAAAAAAAATTAATTTATGATTAAATTATATAGAAATAAATATTCTCTTCAAAAGTATATTATTAATATAATTGAATGTAAATACATATGTTTTATAAAGATATAATAACTTATTTTATAATTTATAAAACATTTATTAACATATACTATGATAAAATTATATAATATATTCATTTATAAGATGGATAAATTTTATTTATACATTAATGGTTGAGGATATTATTTGGTTGTGTGGTTTATTATTCATTGTGGTCACATTACTATTCCATTGGTCATGTTAATATTTCATCGGTATGTGTTCCTTAACATTCATAAATTCATATTATTATATAAATTATTCATTTATAATGATTATATTGTGACATATAAGTTATTAAATTCGAAATAAACTATATAAAATAATTATATAAATGGAAATGTCGTTGATAAATTTTTTTTGTCATTATACCCCATGATTGGTGTTACATGTTTTTCTAGAGGTTGGTGCACGATTTTTGAAAACCATGAACCATCTATGCACTAAATATTTTTTATAAAATTCTAAAAATTCACTTAAAACTCCATCAAACAATCAACCACGAAATGTATATCAAACAAGAGTGAAATAGTGAACATAAAAGGGCACCAAGATACCGCATAATACATTGAGATCATATAATATATCAACCATATAATAATCCAACCATATGGTGTACTCCCACGAATCTCTAAAATAATGAGTTTAAAATACCATCCAATTGAGAAAACATATCTACATATATCTCCCATGATTACTCCATCACATGAACATATTTTCATAATATTCTATCTATGTGTAGTTTTATATCCCACAACACATTATCACTTTGATCCAAAAAACATATCAGATGATCCTAAAAGGATAAATTATTCTCCAGCTCAACATCACCCTCCTAGATCACATGATAATGTTTAGGGAGATAACTATAATTATATGAATAATATAATATTAAATTTACAACATTATATCTCTATGTAAGTTCAAATCAGTATGGCATCTGCCTAATCCTCCTTACAACCTCAAATGGTCAATAAATCCTAGGTGATAATATGCCATTTCTCTGAATTATATCATTACCTAATCCAGGTGATGCTTAAAAAAATTCATGATCACCCATTGTAATGTTTTATGGTTATAAATTATTATTATCTTATGAATTATGAATAGTCCATATGGTAACCATAAATTTTTGAATCCATATAACAATCATTGAGCACTCTTATATGTGACTTGGCCCCAAAACACTAACTTATTTGCCTCTATGCATCATATAGGTAATTATCATGCCCAAAAATAATGAAACTCATATGGTTATATATTTACAGTCACCTAATAACTATTTTTATAGGTGATCAAAATGATTTCTAGATAGCATTACCCTCACCAAAAAATTTACAGGTTAGACCCTTATGTAATGTCATAAAAAACAATATAGTATTCTTTGAATTAAAATTAATCACAGGATTTAATTACCGACTCAAAAATAATTCTTTACAAACATTATTTTGAAATCCATTCCATTATATTGATGTAAAATGTGAGTCACATTCTAGAACTATACTCTATGCAACCCCTGTATATATACTATTTCTATAACATACATGTCTACTGATGAATCCATTGAGAATGTGTCCAATACAATCATGAAATTAGATAAATCATTAATCATTCCACAACCACCCATATACATACATTCGTAAAGTATTCCTGAGATGTCACACCATGTCCTCCATGGTAATATCATATAACTACCATTCTAGAGTATGAAATAGTTGTATTTAACCACCAGGTTATTGATGATAGTCATTAAAATATTTTTATTTTTATTTTCATGTCCAAAAAAATGAAATATTGTTTTTCATGATTGACCATAAATAATGACGATATATGTTACAATAGCTTTCATTCAATCCTAGATGCACCACCCACATTGAGGCATGAAACTCATGAATTAGCTTGTCCTATATACTAATTGTAAAATCTGTATGGGGTATAACATTTATGATATCATCCTCCTCTATTATCAAATATGAGGGTCAATACACACCTTCAAAGCTTTCCCTCAAGGCCATACCATCCAAATCCTCAAAAAATTATATGGTTAATCTGTATAAAATGGATGGATTCGTTGAATAATAATTTGAAGGTCATCTATACAGTGTCCTCCCTAACACAACATCCAAATTTTCCAGTAATTTTATCATAATCCACTAAAAGAAAGAGACCTGAACTACATATGTCATTGATTTAATACTCAATGTATTAGCCACACGATTTCCCTTCCCAAGTATAAATGCTATCTAAAAATGAAATTAATCGATATGCACATCCCCCTCCTCTTTCGATGGTTAAAATCACAATGAGAAAAAGATATAAATTATTATATTTTTTTGTATTTCCATTTTAATTTTTTCCCAATAGATAATTTATCCAATACATCATGTAATAAACCAATGTAGCTAACATTAGGTCATGCATTGGGTAGTTCTGTTCATGTTGGGTCAACTTCCTTGACTGATATGATATAACTCTATTTAAATATATCAACACTACTCCATGTCCTATACAAGATTCATCATGTAACAGTATATTCTATTCCCCACGGCCTTGTATATGGAATATTAGAATGGTAATAAAACTCTTTCTGAACTCATGGAATTAATTATCACTTGCTCCAAAGCATTAAAACATAAATTGTTTTATATTATAACCTTATTGTGGTTCTTCCATGTTGCAAATTTCATGTTTGAACATTTTATATTAGAATGATAAACCAATAAATATCTTAATATCAAAATCATTCAAGTTCTACCCCATAAAATAATAGCATGAAAATTCTCTTGTTCCATTGATACACCTTCTTATGAGATTATGGGACATAGTAATTTACCTGATCAAATCCATAATTGAGGAATATATAGCTTTGTGTATAACCTATGATCTCTCATTGTAGATAAGATTATGTAAAAAAAAATTCATGATAGTAATGAGACAAAGTTTAAATGAAGAATAAAATAAAAAAACAAATTCCTAAACTGATCTAGGTATTGGTTGGAGATTATTTTCATCAAGGTAATAAACACATTAGGAACATTCATCAACCCAAACTTCATGACGATGAAATAATATAAGTTTTACCTAATTCTAAAGTTTTTCTGATTAATGTCATAATGTTTAACTCTCAAATAATTATAACTCGATTAAGAGTATCTATTTATAACACAAAAACACCACTCAACATGTCGAATATTTCATCAATATGTAATATATGATATTTTTTATTCAATATAATCAGTTGAAACAATCTGTAATCAACACAAACAGGTGAAATGTGATTCTAACCATCATTTCAAATAATAGATGTGAACCCCATGGTGACACTATCATAATGATAATCCCATTATCCAACAACTATTCATGTTGATTCTTAATATCTTAAACATTTTTTGGTGAATTTTTTTAATGTGGAATGAAATCATGACCAACACAAGGCGTGATCTTAGTTTTGAACTCCACATTCTTATTATCTTGTAGCCTTGAAAAGTCCACAGGAAACACATCCATGAATTTATCCACTATGGAAGTAAATACATCATTATTTACACCCCCATAATCTATATGATGATTTGACTCTAGGTTTATGACCACCCATCATTTCAGAATAATTTTACCTACAAAATCCACCGAAGTTTCCAATTCATCATAATAAACATAACTCTCACCCTCATAAGAGATAATCATCTATATCCAGTGAAATAAAATGATGTGGTCTTAGTAGGAAACTAACTATTCCATTCCCAAATGATTTTCAAGGAAGCACATGTCAGTGATGAAATGATCCCAACATATATGATACACACCATCCTCATGTGAACACCAATTTCATATGCATATTTTTCTTGATATTACTCCCAATGGTGTATCGTTTATCATAACAACACGGAATTACTCTATATCCAAACTCAAAGATTGACGAATTTGGTTATATATATTTGATTTATAGTAACATGTATCAAATAATGTACTACATATTATAAAATCTACAAGAATCATACCTCTAACTAACGTTCATCCTACCTCACTATTCATAATTGTATGATGAACTATAAGAAAATTAATTTCCCCTCATGCATGTGATGAAATATATGTCCTCAATGATAGGAAAATTTTCTTATATAGGAGGACTTCTCTAATGTACCATGTCTACTACCTCAACCACCGTGACCATGAAGTCTCCAACTTCTAGACTGATATGGGTTAGAATACCCCATTAATATAGTCTAGATATGCCTATATTATCCATCATTACCCATATGTCATTTTCTCTACATGAATATTTATAGATTTCAAAACATACCACAAGTTTTAATCTCCACATTTTTTGGGGTAAAATAAAAATACATGTCCTGGACAACAACATAAGTTTTAGTATATAATATTACTCCCCTATGTTTCTAATCCATCTCCTTCACCAAAATTTTTTCCATATCCCTTTATGATGTATTCAGAGCATTTCAAACAACACTCTAATGATATACCTCCTCGTCTTCCAACTAATAAAACATTTAATGAAGTATAATACTCTTTGAGGTTCACATTAGATATGATATCATGATTCCCCAAATCTAAAATCCTTTTCAAACTAATGTAAATAATTTCAGACATAATATCAAATTTTTTACTATCATTATATTTTTATAATGATGTATCATCATCCTATTTCAATACTTGAACAAATCACTTTAAATTAATAAATAGATTACCATAGTCTATCTTATACATACTCCAATGGTCCATCCCCATGAACTCAGTATCCATATCCTTCTAGAGCTTAATAGGTTAAATATTATACAAGAACATACTTTGAAATTAATTTGAATCAATAATTGGTAGTTGTCCATCTATATTTTGGATTCCCAAAAGATTATTCTCATTACTACAAAATGTATAATATTCCACATTTACTATGTTATCAGCTAGATTCTATATATTATCAATGATCATCTTGATATGCACAATCCTAAACATAACTACCTTAGGTATACCCTCTCCAATTAATTATAGAGGGTAAAATAAATAAAATTCATCTATAACATCTTATATACTCATCACAACCTAATATAGATCACATTTTATAAATTGAAAAATTGATCATATTTTTCACAGTACTATAATACAGATCCAACTACAAAAACTATTAGAGCCTCGGGTTCCACTACTAGAAGTTAATTTATAGCCACATCCACCTGTCGTCCTATCCAAAAATGTCATCATTTAGCAATATATAATGAATTTAAAACAAATTTATTATGAAAAATTATAAAATATTATCATATTTAAAAAATATATATTACAAAAAATATTTAATTAGACAAACCCATATCCCCCACAGAGATAAATCAACGAACCATCACATCCATCAACCATCCCGCTTCTAAGAGTGGCCAACTTAGTGTAATCACTTTAAATTTGTAATTGTTATCATCATAAACCCATTTATCCAATTCATTTACAACATCTAGTGACATTTTACATTTCTAGATTCAATTTTAGGAAGAATTTTAATTTTAAATGCCTCAAAAAGACAATAATATTCCTTTAAATAACTCCCCCAAAATTTCATTGCCCTGAATTCCTGACATGATTTCTATAAAATAACCCCTTAGATCCAAAAATGATACATTTATGTCAAAAATAAACTCTATATAGGTCAATAAATTAAAATATCACAAAACAATAATAACATCATAAAATAATTGTATCTCCGAAGGTGAAATAACATCAAATTGTAACAAGAATCATCAATAATAATATTCCCCCATTAGGTAATACTATTTTACTACTTACATGGTTTAGGTATACTAATTCATGAGATTGATACTGATGTCGAATTCATGCTAGTATCTAGTATATTATTCCCAAATATTTAGAAAACTAAAAATAAAATAAAAACCACTTATTCCACTTTGTATTGTCACAACCAGAGTGACACAAACCAGTTCCCTGATCTAGTCGGTTACATGACCCCAAGCACACCACCCCCACACTTTAGGTTGTCGACTAACATAAATAGAATATTATAAACATTCTATGAATATACCCACATTATAAGAGTATTCCAACATCACAAATAATTAAAAAACACAATGGATATTAACCAAAAACGAGTACCATATATTGGTCAATACACAACAATATCTCAAAAATAACCAAAACAGGGATGACTAAACATAGATAAAATAATAGATATGTCATTCATAAAAGTGTCATCTGTCAAAAATAGATCCCAAAAAAATATTATGACAACTCCCCAAGCAAGCTCAAAAATCTGGACAAGTTCCCTCATCCATGTTCCATCCCAACAAATATATCCAATATCTATAGTGCATACATGAATTCAATTATGGTACCAATAACGGAGTCTAGGAGGGTGTGTGTACATCATAATATTCCACCACTATTTATTTATAAAACAAAATCTTCCAAATAATAATTTATGAAATTGTTTAGATAACAAAATGAAGAAATAACGATGTTCATAAATCATTTTTACTTACTTAAAAAAGTATATATGTTCACGATGTCAAAAGAATTATCATTAAATAATTTTGATCATGAAAGAGCCTGAATAGAACAAAATAACCATCATATATTAAAATATTTTGGGTTATAATTTGGAATTTCATTTCAGGATTACAAGAAAATAACAGGGGACTTGAACGACAATCTGGCTGTACCATCCCAATATTTAATGGCATATATTATTTCAAATTAATTATATTCATTAATATATTTTTTTACATATAATACAAGTTTTATCTTAAAAGAAACAAAACCAATGTTTATCTCTAATTTTACACAACATCATCTTCCATTGATTTCATATGTTACAAACAAATCTTATTCATTCCAAAAAAAAATTATTATTAATGTTTAATATGATAATTATCTACTTGACATTGGAATGACATGAATGAATGAGACTTACTATATTATAAAAATATAGCATTAAATTCTATATAAATAATTAATTTTTAACTGATTAATTATATGTTTATAGAAACAGTAATAGAATATAATGTATGAGTTTTAATGAAAATAAATTTTTTATTATAATGTAATTTTTTATTAATAAATAAATTAATATCTATAAGAAAAGTATATAAATTAAAATTATATGTTATATATTAAATAAAGTATTTTGAAATTAATATATTTTTTTGGTATTGTTTAGATAATAATAAATCAAATTTTCAATCATAAAAAGTGAATATTTTTTAATTCATTTTTACTGAGTATTTATAGAGAAACACCATTAAATTTAATTTTGGTACATATTATAATATTTATTCAAAAAAATAAGTAGTATTTATAAATTAATAATGGTAAAAAGATTAATTCAAGTGAATTTTTTTTATTTCTAATAAATCATTCATGTAATGAATTGTTAATGACAACGAATATTAAATGAACATTGTAATTTCTTTTTAGTTTATAATGGTGTACAATTATATTATTTATTGGTTTAAAATTAAAATTATAAAAATTTTAGTTTCAATTTAGTTTTATTATGGTGTAGAATTATATTAATATTCATTGTAATTTTTCATATAAATACATAGAAATTGTTTGAACATTTTCTCATTAAACCCCAGCTTTATACTGTCATCTCCTAAAATAATATGAAATAAATTTCAACAACTTAAAAGATACAAATACATAATAATTTATTCTATATTTTTAAAAAATAATAGTTTATAATTTCTCTAAAGGTAAAAATATATTTTGAAAATTTTAATTACTTAAATAATGAACATTAATTTTGATGATTAATGTAAAAATTATATTACTTATTTGTTACACATTAATCTTAAGAGTCCATATAACTTACAAACTTTTCAAAAACCCATTTAATGGGAATATTTATACCTTAACAATCATAATAAAATTTAAACGTTTTAATCAAATACTATTACTTGAATGTGACCTATATTACATTTTTAGTGGCGAAAAGACCAAAAAAGCAAACTTTCATGCCTTTAACAGTTATAAATTTTAGAGTAGGGAAGAAGATTCATAGGTTATGTGTAAATATTATTTTGTATATTAAATGTGTAATTTTTAAAATAATAATTTATATATAATTTTAAAAAATGGTAAATTAACATTAAATGATTAAAAAACATTGATCGCATATTAGGGGTTAAAACTTTTTGTTTGTACCGTACAAGCCTTTGGGAAATACATAAAATATAAAAAAGAAATTTTTATTACCTTATAAATTTAATTACATATTTTATTATTATTTAGTATTAATTTTAAAATATATCTCACTCTAATTTATTCCTAATGGATGAATTTCATTGTGTAGAAAGCTAGTTGTGAAATTTAAAACCATAAAAAAGACACCTAATTAATAAAGAATATAATAATAAATATGCTTTCCTTTTATGTGGTGTGACTGTGACTCAACGATTCATCTCATTTACTCCATTACTTTTCAATTTTTTGTGCCAAATTATGTTATATATACCTCTAAATATTGATTATATTTTTCAATTTACCAAACTGTGACTTTCTCTCCACTATAAGAATAAACTGAAACTCATCAATTTCTACACACAATTATAAACATTTGTCTCATTGAAAACAAAAAATAATAATATCATAAAATCCATCCAATAACCCAAGATTCATAAATTTTGGAATAAATCCATCCACATAATCCCATTTGGTGAAAACAAAAATGAGTTACTAGAAAATTAGGTGACGTTCTTCAACTCATATTTATGTATTATTTCATTCTCCACCAATTCAATTAGTGTCAATACAATAATATATTATAAAATAAATATAATAAATATAAGGAGTTTTTTTAATGTTAATGTATTTACATAAAAATAATCATTAACCTTAAATGGGAAACAAAATTACCATTTGGATATAAAAAAACTATGACCTCATGAAATGATGTTATTCACTATTCTAATACTGCATATCATAGATGAAAATTATGATGGAAACCGTATTTTATTTTGATATTTATTGTATTTATATTCCATTGTTAATTTTTTAATATTTATATTAAAATTAACTTTATTCATTTCATTTTTTTAAATATGAAATATTTTTATGTTGACGTTTGGACATTAGCCTCTTAAAATTGTGGTGATATGTAAACAGATTACAATGAGTTTATTAAGGACTGGTTTAATTTAACATATGTTACCTAAATAAATTATATATATTATATAATAATTAATTAATTTTATAGAAATATAATATTTCATATTATTTATTTCAATTTGACGCATTTATATATTTATATTGCGGTTCATCGGCGTGTGGACTACCACATCCCTAAAGAGATGTTATTTCATTTAAATAAAAAATAAATAAATATATGAATATATGATTAAATTATATGACCTATATGATATAATGATCATATTTAATGATTAATTCAACGTAACATCTTTTCATAAGTATCATTGAATATTGGTTATGTTACTCGTGTGCATTAATAGTCGATCGTCTCTATGATAGTAATGTGGGTTCGTTTTTCTAATCCATCAAATTTTTTTAAATATATTTTCTCATTCTATATTCTGTTTTTGTAAAAACTATTATAATTTATATGTTAATATAATTACCTCATTATCCTTGGTCTACCAACCGATATTGGTTTTCACACAATTACTGAACATGATCAAAAGGAGTAACATAAACATACCATAATAGTTATTTATATACATCGTTATAAGAATTGAAATTAATGTAATAGTAAACCTGAAAAAATATTCTAGAATGTTACAAATTTTTATTTATACATTATTAATGAATATTAATTTGTATATCACAAGTCAGACTCTGGACAAAGGATTCTTTCCTTGCTTTTACTTCCATTAGGCATACATTATAATAAATTATTATTTATTATGTGTGGTATATCTAACATCCCTATTAATTTATTATATAACAATATATATTATATTAATTTTATATAAATGTATGATTTTTTATCACATTCTATCTATCAAACAAAGATTTTACTACAGTTCTAAGGAGATTTTTGGTCTCACATTTATTATTACATGACTTATTCCATATTCAGAACTTATTTTTGTGTTGTCATGTATTTAGTATATATTAATGTATTTTATTATTATTATCTATAAAATTATGGGTATTTAAATATCCATTTGATAATATCCCTTTAATTATCTTTTTGGGTTGAAAATTACCAACAATTTAATGGACTTATGTTATAATTTAACTTCTTTGAGACAATTTTTATGTTTTACGCAATAATTCATTATTGAGGTTTATATATTTATACATTTACATGATATATAATAAATATACATATTCTAATGAATTTTAAAGTTTAAGTTAATGGTATTCCTATCGTGTGGATTTTGATTTAAATGTTCCAAATTGGTATGTGATGCATTAGAATTATTAATGTTTTTTTCCAAAATAATGTTTTTAATATTATTTTAAGGTCATTTCTATTCATGAACATCAAAAAAATTTTGTTTAATATCATCCAATGTTTAATTGTTTTCAATACCTTCCTAAAAAATTCATGTTATGGGTTATATTGGTTTTAATGATAATTTTTTGAACCCCATTTCTATTACACTAGTTATTTTTTTCTTATATAGATTGTGTTGAAACAACTTTATTTTCCATGGGATGATTATGTACTATAGTATTCTTGGTGAAACTCGTTTCATTTTCATTGATTGGATAATTTATAAAGATATTTTTGTGAAACTTATTTTTATCTATGTCTTGATAATTCCCTAATGAAATTTTTGGGAAACCTATTTCATTTCCATGGTTATATTATATCCTAAATAGATTATCGTGAACCAATTTATTTTACGTGAGATTATTATAATATATATATATATTTAGGGAACCCATTTCCTTGCCATGTTTTTAAATTTTATCAATGAAATTGAAGGGGAACATGATTACTTTTCATGGGTGAGTAATGTTCTTAATTAAATAGATGTTCCTTAATGAGTTTTGGTCACCTAAATTTGTATTATGTTCATGGATATTTCAAATGAGGTCTATTCCTAGATAGTTCTAAGATGTAATGTCGTATCTTTTATAATTGATTCATCATGATAGAGCTCTATTTCATTTAAAAATTTGTGGAATAGAAGTCGACAATATTATTATTTAATTTGTAAGGGTTCTTTAAGTGTTATATAAGGGTTAATCGAGACGATGTTCCGGGATATAAATATTTTTTTATTATGGTTACTCTATGTGTTTAATGTTTCAATTTATTGACACTGATATTACATGTCTCATGATTGTTTATTCAAATTACATTTTTTATATCTAGGTTTTCATGGTACATGATCTATGAATTGATGGGTACGAATATTAATTTTTTATACTCGTGTATTTTTTTTTATTTCATCATACCCCTATAAATTTCTTATTTTTACTTATGATATTCATTTTCTAAATATTATTCGTTCTTTTTCTACTTATGTGATATAATTCTTCTAGTGTTTCAATTTTACTCGGATTGAATTAATTATGTATAAATTTTATTATCTATGAATGATTTCACCATGATGTTGTTTATGAAAAATTTTGAAAAAAGAATAAGTGTCTATAATGATAGATTATGTTCCAAAATATGAATATTTTTTATGAGTCGTAGTTTATGTGATTGTTAATGTATGAGTTTTTACTAATCCAATAAAAATATAAACATAAAATTTCATCCATATTTTTACAGATCCAAAATTCATTTTTATGTTTTAAAATTGGATAGAAATGGATTGGGTCACAATAATCAGCATCACAACACCAAATGTGAGGTAATGTATTTCAACATATAATCTTATAGCAGGGTTACAAGGATATTATATTGTTATCAAGAGTTAGTTTTTAAATCATTGAATGTTTTTAATTTTTTCAGTTTAGGTTACATTATGTGTTTGAGATACCATATTGAAATTACAAGTATAAGTATGATCATAATTTCAATGTATTAGACACCATAATGAGGTTTTAATTAATGAGATCTTAACGTGGTTTATTAAATTGTAGAGATGATTGATTTGGGTGTGGTATTTTAAACCAAATGGTTAAAAATATTTTATTTATGATGATTTATTTTTCATGATTAATTTTAAAAATGGGAGAACAAATTTATTAAGGGACAACACTTCACTTCTTGTAAGACCATAGGGATAGATCTCAAGATAATGGGAAATAAGTGTGTAGTTCCTACAACTAGTCAAGGCAAAATCCTTATTCGTATGATTTTTTGTAAAAGTAATGATAATTTTTAATTTATAGCTAAAGGGAATTTAATTTATGAAATAATAGTTGATTTACCATGTATTAATATATGGGAATAATCCTTCAGATCATTGGGATTACCTATTGTTTAATTAATGATAGAATAATTTCTTGAATAGTTATTTATTTAATAATTTAGTGTCATATTTTGGTAAGAATTATTATTAATAATAAATTATATGATTATTTAATCAATTTTAATATTATTTCAGTATTTTTTTTAAAAATTCATAATGACTAATGACATGTGAAATATTTTGATTTTGCCTATAATAGTTATGTAGTATTTAAATAATTAGAATATTTCTTAAGGATGTGAAAAAATCATCTATAATAAATAAAACATAGTTAAAAACCAATATATTGTTGGAAATTGATTAATGTAATACATTATACTCATCATGTAAATATATTTCCTTTTATATCATCATCCTGATAGTAATTGAATTATTTAACTATAGGTGAAAGATCTAGAAATATAATTATTATTCCCTTATCTATAATTCTATTAAACCTATATAATTTTTTGTCATACCATATTTGTTTAATTACCATGTATTTCCATTTATCATTCAGTTGATTATGATCAATGTCTTTAATCACTTTGTATAATTATTAATGTTTTTCATATATGTTCATGCTACATAGAATAATAGTCATGGAAAACATTAAATGACCATTATATTTAAGGAATT
Source organism: Viscum album (assembly GCA_963277665.1). Lineage (NCBI taxonomy): Eukaryota > Viridiplantae > Streptophyta > Magnoliopsida > Santalales > Viscaceae > Viscum > Viscum album. Next base: position 664,859,775 of record OY728165.1, on the reverse strand, counting down.
CCATTATAAAATGGTTATTTTAGTTATAATTGTTATGATTTGGGTTTTAATAAATGAATTCAACATATTTTAATCATTTGATAAACAAGTTGAGTTTAATTTGTGAAATTAATTTTATGGGGGAGTCATTTTAAAACAATAGATTTTATAAAATTTATTCTTTTTAATTAATTTAAATTAATTAATATATTGTGTTAAACACAATAAATATTTCATATTGAATCATATTAAACACCATTATTATCATTTATTTTACGCAACATTGATTTTTTAATAGGTTATTTTATACACAAGGTCCTGTATTATTAAACAATGACATAATTTTGATATGTAATAGGATAATTATTCCATAGATATTTGAGTGAGATTAATTAATGAATGTTATTAATTATTTCATTAATATTTTTTTCTGAAAATATATAAATTGGTAACTAAATAAATACAAATTTAAATAATGTATAGTTGAATATAAATTATTAATTTCTATGAAAACTATTTTTAAAACATGAATGATGTTTTTTCTTACAAAATTATATTAATCACAATTGATGAATGATATTAATATTATAATTTTATTATACATTTAATAATATATTTCTTAACTAATACAATAATATTGTTACTGTTCCGATAAGAATAAATCTAATATTTATGCATATGTGGAGGTAATTTTTATATGGAACTTTTACCTCATTTTAATATCAATCCTATTTTAAATATATTTATTTTTAGATATAGTATTTTTATATGTAAAAATTCAATTCCTTTTGAATGATGAATATCTCAATTTACTCTCACTGAATTTTTAGGTATTTTCTTGAGAACATCGTTATTTTTATAAAGAGTTTATAACAACAAATTTTAATTAAAAACTAATTTTACTAGTTAATATTTTATATTTTTAACTCATAGATTTAATTATTTTAAAGTATAATAAGATAAATTTTTTAAAAAAATGTTCCAATTTATCCTATTGCTTTCATTTTCATAGTTATTATAACAATAAAATATAGAATCTTTTTTAACCTTTTAACTTTAAAACATTTCATTGTCGTCCCATTAGAATGAATAATTTTTTATTAAATTCTAAAACATATGAAAATAATTTTAAATTTATAATAATTTCATATTTTATATTGAGAAAAAACATTATATATAGAAAATTAAAATTAATTACATTGATTAATGTTAAAACATGTTTACATAGTGTTTAAACATTATTCATAAGAGTCCAAATGACCACGAAGTATTTCAAAATCCAATTTTTATGAAATATATTTTCCATTAATAACATTTTTTCCATTTTAATTTTTTATTGTATATTCTTACATAAAATTGAAATATATAATATTTTATGTTCTAAAGAATATGAAATCCATCATTGTCACAATTAACACTTTTGAAGCATTGTATTAAAGAATAAGAAATTTATGTTTGGGTATAAATTTTATTATGGAAGTTAAGTGAGATATTTATATAATAAAAATTTACATTATTTATATTAATATTACAAAATTACATTAAATTATTATGAATACCAAAAACAATATTATAATGTTAATAAAAATCTGATATTTTTTTCAATGATTTTAATTACTAAAAAAATTATTAATCCAATTAATTTTGTTGATTTAATAATGAATCAATATTATCAAATTATGGTTGAATATATATTTTTAGTTCTTATAGTGACACAATATTAGTAAAAAAAATTAGCAGAGTAAGGATTAAAGGTGTGTTTCTGCGCATTACATGTGTTTATGAAAAAATTAATATCCCTCACATATGGGATTATTATTTTAGAATTTAGAATTCATATTCTATATTTAGTGGGTGTAAATTTTATAATAACAATCAATTTAATTTATTCCTAATGGATTAATTACATAATATATAAAAATAGTAACCAAAATGGGAATCTAATATAAAAAAATAAGAAAACATAATGATTATCAAATAATGATAATTTCTTATGGTGTTAATGTTTTGTTACAAAATTCAATCTATACTCTATTATATATTCATTTTTGAAACACATTAGGTATGAAATTATTCAAAATAGTGTTTACCTTTTTTATTTACAATATTGAGAGTCCCCCTCCATATAAAAAGGCACACAACATCTTCCATGTGTTAACACCAATAATACCCTTTTACTCATCCAATAACATCCATTATATGTACCCAAAAACATTACAATATCCCAAGATTCCATTATTTGGCCAGAAAATAATCAAATGATTACCATTGGAACTAACCAAAAGGAGTTACATGAAAAAGAATTCACATTTCATCAACTTGAATTTTTGTTTTATTTATTTCTCCACAAATGCAAGTAATCATATTCATTGATAATATATTTAAACAAGTTTCATAAATATACATATGTAATTTATAGTAATGGTTATATCTACATTAATGACCTGAATTCCCACAGTTCATTCCATCGTGGAAATGATGTTCTTGTGTTCTCTTGGGGGCTGTCGTGGTTTGTTTTGAAAGTTTTCCAAACATCTAGTTTCACCAAATAGTTTCAAAAAAATGGTGGCACTATGATAGTTTTAGAATAATAAATAAGCATAGTAATGTTGGACCACCAAAATTATGGAAACATAATGGAGGCACATAAAATCAGATGAACCATGAAGGTGGAACTCCAAATCAATGGCACCATATTGGTGGCTCACCATTTTCCAAATTTCCAGTTTTTCCGAATTTTGCCCAGTTTTTCGAGTATGTCCCATATTACATCATATCTGACATATACCTAGTTTAAAGCCTTGTTTTGTCTTATTAGTGTAGTTTAAATTTATATTAAGTATATCGTGAATATTTTAATGCTATGGGGGAATTTAGATACTCAGAAAACATGATCTTGACCCCGATCGTATGATAGGGTCATTTGAAAATGTTCTTCCATTAATATAGGATATATCTCTTCAATTATGGGATCATCCCTTCCCAGTGTGTTTATATTCCCTCTTGGTGATCCTAGAGACTTCCCCTCCCATGGAGTCATGTTTTTTTCTATATCCATTGATTTAGATTTCGATAGTGTTTTCCTCAGAGTATTGATACTTCTCTCATGACCCTCTATTTCAGCACAATGTAGAATTTTGGCCGCATGTTGTTATAAATACAGATTCATCTACCTCCCTTTCATTGTGTATCATGAATGGTGGGTGTAGTAATGTTTCACTTTGATGAATGACATGATCCATTTCTATAACAAGTAATAATGGTGGGGAAGTAAATATGATGATCGAATGATATTAGGGGTCAATGAAATAATAGCAAGTATAGGTTGATGTTATGTATTTTGTTTTAATTTTTATCCATTAACAATGTTTTTAATTGTAAGGTTGTAAGTACTTATTAAAATCATGTGTTTTGGTGGCCTCTTCATGTAAACTAGTGGTTTTTTGTACATTGTAGTGATGATTTGATAAGTGGTTGTAACATAAACTCTATACAATAATTTATACATGGTTAAATAAATTAATGGGCCCTCATCAAATATGTTTTGTTATCACCCATATTATTTAAAGTGGAAATAAATAACCACTCTTGATAAATCTGAATATGATTGGATTAATGGTGGGTTTTAGTGCTATGTGTGGTTGGTTTTGTTACGTTGTGGGGGTCGAGTGATGTTTCTTTTGGTGACCAGGTAATAGGAATGGGGGTATACATAGGGAATGATATTTTTTTATGTGGATGGCCTATTTATGAAGTGAGGTATCTATTTCTTGGTGTTTTTTGTGGTATTTGTGTATGGATTGGTTCAAGAGGTGTTATTGAATCTCAGGATGATGGATTTATTGATTGTGTAATTGTTGAACGTGTAAGGAGTGGGACATCCTTTGTTTTTATTGTGGCCTTTGATTGTTTTTTTAATATGGGGCTCTGATGTGGTTCTGTGACGATTATTTAGTGGTATTGTGACTTCATTTTTCTAGTTGTGAGGGGTATGGATATGGATGGTAGTATCCATGGGTAGTGACATAAAATATTAATGCTAACCCTTAATTAATGATTAAAAATTTGTGGAATGAAATGGTGTTAGGCTCATGTTTTGTTATGATTGATTCGGTGGTTGAGCATATAGGGGAATAATAAAATGTGGTACTATATCAAATGGTTGTTTGTTTACAATTGATATGTTGGGAAGAGTTATTTCTTACCTATATGTATAACTTTTACTTCATTGTAATTTATATATTTATCTTAAACCTGTTGAGCATGATGTGATGAACAACCCCAATTCATGGGGGAGGGTGTATTTCTCAACTTCATGTTGGGAGGATAAGAGGCTGGTAACTAAAAATATTCCTCACAGAGTATTCTAGGTTCTTACAGATCTAGAATATTCAGTTATGATATATTGGCTTGCGGTTTACCATTGTGCACGATTATTTTTATAGATTTTTTGTTTTGGATGAGGGGACTAGGTGTTTTCATGGAAGAATTGTTTTCCCATGTAACTTATGTATGTGTCCCATGGGTCTTCAAGTGATAGCCTAGTTTTTGTGTCCAAGGTGACTACGGGTAGGATTTGGGGTGTGTTAGTGGATAAGGTGTCTACGAGTGATATTTGTGTGTGGTTTGGGGTCCAGGTGTGTGCGAGAAGTTAGTGGTTGTGGGAATTATTTTGGAATAGTGGTAGCGTCAAGAAGTTAGCCTTTAGGTATGAGTAGTTAACAAGTGGTATAGATGTAGGAGGTACCCAACTCATAGATGTGGTTATATTATTATCATACAGGACGTGAGTTATTTTGGGATTCTGTCTTGGGGATGTTGGGATGGTTATCTTTCCTTGTTAGGTGGTGTTGGTTTCCTCTATTTTTATTGGGGGTTTAGTATGCTCCTCCCACACTTTCATTGGAGGATTTATTATTTCTACTATTTATACTTGTATACTCACCCTATATTTGTGAAACTATTTTTATGGTTTTTGAAGCAAACATACAACCATACTAGACATTAATAAATTTGGAGTTGAGATTGTTGATGTGATGCAACTTCCTCTATTCTATTGGTACACTGTATTGGAAATATTTTTTGTACCATTGTTAATGTTTAAGTTCAATTAAATCATGGGATGAATTTTGGATTCCCTTTATATAAAATTTGGTGTTAATTGGGATCTTTTACCATCTTATCTCATGGTCCCATTTTCATTAATAAGGGTAATGCCTTCCATTTTTATTAAATTATATACCCTGGGTGATAGTTTCCACTCTATGTCCTATTAAAGGAGGAAAATAGGGGCTCATTATCTCTCCTTCATATTGAGGAATGAAGAGAATGACACATTGACATCCCTTCGCTCATCATGAAGAAGGTGGGTCGTGACAGAATAATTTCAAAGGTGATGGCTGAGAGATAGGATTGAGTTTGTAGTTAGGACTCTTGATGATTTTTTGGTTGGGAAATTGTTTAATTCAATCACGGTTTGTGATGCAAGATAAAGAATAATGACTAGGACATGATATTTTAGGGCCACCAGTGATCTGATGCAAGGGCTATGGACCTATTAAACGACTATGTGAGGCTACACGATTGTATGGTAGAGAACCTAGGAATGGTACATGAATCATAATGACTTTTTCTCATATGTGTTTTTGGTGTTTGGTGAGTTTAATTTAAACATATAATTAAAATAATTCTTAAAATAAAATTTTATACTACTCGGGCTTAAGAGTTCCTTATTTACCTTAACACCTATGGATCCCAGAAATTTCCTATCTGTGGAAGGTGTTGTTGAGGGAATGAATAATGACATAGATAATCATTGGAGGGGCGATCGAGAGAAAGACGATGGATTGTCAAAAAATACCCTTCACATATTCTCTCTGTAGACCCTACGTATGTATGAAGGGATCATTTCAGACCTTGAGATGGAGGGATGGCTTAATGTACTATCAATCACCTTTACATTGATTCATGCCCCGAGAGAGTACTCTGTTCCTCAGGAACTGAGATATATGTGAGGAGAGGCGTATTTATGGTGGACACTTTACCTCAGTGGAGGAATGAGCCCAATGTCACATGGGATGACATTGAGAAGGATTTTGGGGAAGATATTTTTTCCTTATGATGATGAAGGATGAGAAGATGCATGATATTATCTCGCTATGATAAGACTGTATTTCACTAATGTTATATCAGATCATGTTCAAGGATCTCATATACTTTTTTTGGATCTCATTCTGGATGAGGAGTTGCGAACGAGACACATGCAAGAACCACCATGACCTTTTCTTCAGTATGCCATCACTCTTTTTCAGCTACTATCATTATTAAAACATCCAAATAATTATGAAGTATTACAAATGATTAAAATTTATGGAGGTGTACCATGAGAGGTGATCTAGATGAGTTTATTGAAGTGGAAAAAAATTAGAAGAAAGCCTTTTTCGTTAGGGCCTTCCATGTTTCGGCTAGTGAGAAGTAGGCCACAATGGTTCATGTTCTGATCTCTTGGTTCGTGCCCTTTCCTGCAAGGATTGAGACTTAGGTGCTTTGTTAGTGTTTGTTGTTTACATCTTTAGATCTAGTTCTGAAATTTCACTCATTCCGATGGGGGTGGGCAGGTTTAGTACCCATTGTAGTAGCATGAGTGGCCAGTCTGACCATCAAAATAGAATGGGAAACATGCTTCCCCTCCAATGAGGTAAAATGTTGATGGAGAAGAATAAACTCAAGTGGATCCTCTAGGACCACAAACAATGAATTGATGGGAGGTGGTCATTATTATAGTGGTACATCAGCTTGGTTTGTGCAGTTTCACACCGCCAAGTCAGCAAGTCCAGTGGGTTCATTGTTTTTTCAATATATGATCATTCTGTTTACTACTCTTGTATTTGATTTGTCTAATTCAAGTGATTCACACTCAATTATGTAACCAATTATAGCGTGTGTATTGGTATTATACATAGATATACTATTTCCTTTATTGGGGGTTTAGCACATCAGTTGGAGATCATAAGGTACTGCTTGACGGTTTTTTGGGGATGTAGACTGATAGCGGGCATGCATCAGTACATTGGGGAACGTCACCAAAAACATAAGAATCCATGCGATGTCATCCATTACAATTATTTTTTTCTCTATAAATACCATTATATACTACATTCTTGGTAGTTTCATGTTTTTAGATATGGATCGTTAGCGTGTAGAATTTGTCGGTGAGCGTCATTTTTATGAGGGAATCTTGTGTGTGGATCCTCATCTCTATGTGTTATACAATCTATTAGAGGGTCCAATGGGTGATAAAATAGTGAAGGCTCTGGGAGTTTTCGGTGACTTCCAAGATATTTTCCCTGAAAAGGTTGTGACACTAACACTTCGATGCTATGTTGGGTTCGGAATAGAATTGGAACATGTTTCCCAGTTGTTTTTGATAGATCCACCTCGGATGTTAACTTCTTAGATGCAGGAGATGTGTATATAGGTTCAAAACCTAATAAAAAAGAGTTCAATCTAGCTGATTGTATACTCGGGGGGAGGTCCAATCTTATTCAGAAAGAAGATATATAGTGGAATGAGGCTGTGCATAGGCTATTGGAGACTGAATTAGGTAACAGTAAAGAAATGTTACCCACTCCCCTGAATAGATGATCTTTTTTACTAGTTAAGGGTATTAGGTTGGTTCTATAAGATAAATCTACCATCTTAATATCACTATTTTAGGGTGAATGGGGTTGACATCCCAAATACTGCTTTTAGATGTATGTATGGGCACTTTGAGTTCTTGGTCCTTCCAATTGTTGTTACAAATGCACCATTTATATTTATTGGGCTCATGATATCTATATACCACAAGTTACTGGATATGATTATTGTCTTTTTCATCAGCGATATTCTTATTTACTAAAATTCTGTGGAGGATCAAACTGATCACCTTAGGATAGTCTTGGAGGTCCTGTGTCAACACTGACTCTGTGGGATGGTGTAAAAGTGAAAGTTCTATTTTTGATAGGTGCACTTCCTTAGAAATGTGGTGTCTCAGCATGGGACAACAGTGGAACTATAAATGGATGATTTTTTTTATTTCTTTGGTAGAACGCATATACACAAGATAGGTTCATAGAATCATGGGCCAATCAGGATATTAACAAACGTTCATACCTGAAATCTCACCATCTATGGATCCATTGATAGGATTGAACAGAAATGACTCAGACTTCATATGGAATGAGTATTGTCGGGTAGCTATCAACTCCCTGATGGGGATGGTGTTTAGTTCTTTAGTGTATAGGATTCTAGAAGTAGGGGTGACGTTCAATGTGTTATATGATGCTTCTGTTATAGAATTTGGATGTGTGATGATGCAATAGTGGGGAGTGAACTCTTATTGGTCTAGGATGTTATTCCCAAATACAAATAACTATGTCAACCATGATCTAGAACATGTAATATTCATATTCGCTTGGATTTTGTATTGAAATTAACTCATCAGGGAACACTTTGTGGTCTTTAAAGATCTCAAGAGCAGTAGTTATAACTTATCCGAACGAGGCCTAAACTTTCAGTAACAAAGGTTGATACAGTGTCTCTAGGAATATGACCTTGATATCATTTAAAACTCTAGGAAGGGTATCATGTAGTCCAACTAATTGTGTTAGAAGTCATAGATGGTGTTAGTTCAAGAATACAAGGATGATTTATAGGTATTGGAGGACATGGAAACATTGTGTCTTGATGTGAGAGTGTATTTTGGTAGAGGATTTCTATTATAGAAAATAGTAAAGTCTTATTTGGTGTGGATGGTGTAGGAGTTTCAATAGGGAGACTCAATCTTTAAAGTGATGCCTGGTCGTGCTTTCCAGGGTGACACTACGGAGGGATGGTCTGTGGATACTCAGAATCAGATGATGTTCCATATGAATCTATTTGTACCCCAGGAAATATGTGAGGGATTTCTCTGTTATTTCCATATATCACCCTGGTCGGCACATCCATGCGTTTATAAAATGTAAATAGTATTTAGGGGACAATTTTTGTTACATGGGGTGAAGAGGATATCGGTAGAGATTGTGGTATTATTCCTAGTGTGTGACATGTGAAGGTTGATCCCCAAGTTCACCATTGTATGTTGCAACAATTATACATAATAGAGTGGACGTGGGTTTCCATATTTACTATTTTCAATGTGGGATTACATAGGTCTTAGGGAGCATTCCATTCTTTTTGGGTAGTAGTGGATCAGTTGAAAGAATAGGATAATTTCATAGTGATCACATTGCCGAGCATAGTGGATTCCATAGCACAAAAGTTTGTGGATGAGGTGGTGTGAATGCAGGGTGTTCCACAATCCATTGTATTTGATCAGGATAAAATTTCTATGTCGCAAGCTTGGAAGGGATTGTAGCATTCCCCTCGAACTCAATTACACCATAACCCTTCTATTGTCCCTCACATAAATAGATAGATCGAGAGGACCATCCCAGTATTGGAGAAGATTTAATTGGCATGTGTTCTATAGATTAGTGGGTCTTGTGTGTGAAATTTTTCCTTGGTATAGTTTTCATACAATAATATCAATAAATCTATCATTTGTATGGCTATATTTGTGGCTCTATACTGGAGGGCCTGTCATTAACATCTGTGATAGATGGATGTTGTGGAGTAAATTATTCTTTTTTTTATACATGGTTAAATGAATGAAAAACATGGTGCATCACGTCTATGAGTTGGGTGAAGGTAGAACCAGATTAATAGATTTCATAATCCCATCATAGAATGATTCCTTTGGAAGTATGGGATTGGATATCATGTATTATTGGTGGTTTCCCCTAGACATTGGCATCATAGGTTTGGTAGAGGGTGAAAGAATTCTCCTAGAGTCATTATACCATTCAAGGAGTTAAGTTTAGTTGTTGAGGTGGAATATCATCTATCATTTCACCACAGTGGTAAAGGATCCTTGAAACCTTCCATGTATCTTAAATCCATCAGTATGTACATGATGACTTCAAAATCATCGACTAGGGAGAGTTGGATATTATGGACGATACGACACATGTGTAGAGACTAGTATCAATCAAGGATCCTATTAAAAAAATTCTTCATGGATGTAATTTTTTTTTTAATATTTTATAGAGGAATTGTGTTCTCAAGGAAAATACTACGGAGTGAGAGGCACAGATGTGTTCCCACTAATCAGAGCCATTCATTGTTTTTATCTTATGTTTTTCTATGTGATTTTCTAAATATATATTATGTGAACAAATTTATAGTGAGATTGGTTTTTTCCTTTTTCACTGAATGTGGTTGAAAATTCAAACTATGGGGTAGGGAGCACATGATCATTATTCAAGATGTAGTAATGCATATGCGATTAATTTGTGTGGGAAAACCAGTGCCACCCAAAGTGGAAAATATATTGAAATGGAGGAAGGTGATCCCAAATACAGCTATATATGCACTATTTCCTTTGGGTTTTCTATTGATTTTTTGTTTGTAGTTGTTGTTGAGGTGTTCTAGGATATCCTGGTTATATATTCTACTTTAGAACAACATTGAGTGGTATCTTATAGGGTTGCTGTTTTGAACCCTCTTTTTGCTGATATTTGTTTTAAATTCTTTTCCATGAGAATAGATTGATAGGTATATTATTTAATGGCCTGAATTTCCCTAGGCCAATAAATTGTAAAACTATAGTGCTTATGGTGTTCTTGGGGGTTGCAATGGTTTTTTCAATAGTATTCCGAAAATATAGTTCCGCCAAACAGTTTCACCACAATGGTAGCACTATGATGGTGACATAATGATATAATGGCTCTATAATATTGGAACACTAACATGATGGCACCATAACAGAGGTACACTAAAATGGTGGCACCATAATTGTGGCACCATAATTGTGGCACCATAATGATTTCACTATAACGATGGCATACTAAAATGGCGGAACACAAGAATTTTGGCACACCAAATGATGGATCACTATTTTCCAAATTTTTAGAATTTCATATATTTCTCCTAGTTTGTATAGTTTCACCCCTCTTACATTTTCTTTTATGTAAACTGATTTTAAATGACATTTTTGAGATTTTAAATGATTTTCTGTTGATATTCAGTTTATTATTAAAAACATGATGCTCTAGAGACTCTGAGATATTCTAACATCGTGATCTTTCCTACAATCCCACATAATTGACTTTTGAAACCGTTCATCCTTAAATATAGGATATAGATATTCCAATTATGTATCTTCCATTCCAATTGTGATTAAAATACATGTTTTTGCACATAGACTCTTCTATTTTAATAGATTCTCTTGTCGATTTATATATATCGATCATGGATCCCTTAGAGTTTTTCCTCAGAGTTTTACTGATGGTTGAAAGACCCTCTATTTTGGATAAAAGCGCAGTTTCTGTCACCATTAGTATCCTGTAAGGATTATTATGCTATTATTTATTTTTTTATTATGTAGGGTGTGGGTTGTAATGTTACATCATGAATACAAGATGGAATATTTTACATTGGATGTAATAATTGAGTGCATAATAATATGCTAATCAAGAAATTATAGGGATCAATGGAATAATAGTTTGGATGTGATGATGATATGAATGTGGTTTTAATAGTAATCCATGAACCCTATTTTTAATTGTATAGTCTATAATTCCTTCTGAAAACCATGTGTATTTGTTTTCATTACATGAAAACTGGGGGTGTTCTGTATTTTGTTGTGATGCATCGATACATGGATGTAACATTAAATATTATTAATCACGTATACCTTAATAGGCAAATGGAATCTCTATGTTCAATTCACCTTTTTTATCACCAATGTTTTTTAGAGTGGAAATAAAGAACACCTCTTACTAAATGTGATTATTCATAGATCAATGGTGTGGTTTTGTGCTGTGTTTCATTGGGTTTTTTACATTGTGGGGGATGGGTGAAATTGATGTTGGTGACCTACAGGTACAGGGTTGGATAGAGGGGATTTATTTGTGATTAAGGGACTGCATGTCTGTGGAGGGCGTAAACCTTTTGGGGGTGTTTTTCTGTGGGCTTTTATTATGGGGTGGTACAAGTAGTGTGGTGAAATATCATGTTGATAGATCAATTGGATGTTGAAGTGATGAACATGTAGGATGTGGGACTCCATTGGATTGTGTTTTTCCATTGACTGTGTTTTTTAAGTGGGACAATAATGTGGTTATGTGTTGTTTGTGTTGTGAGACTACAGATTAGTTTTTCTTATTATGTTGGGTATGGATGTGAATGGTAGATTCCCCTGGTAGTAGTGGAATAAATTAATTTGGACCCATTAATTAATAATGACAAGTGTTTAAATGAAAATGGCTTAGTCTTGTATCTTATTGTGGCTATTTGTGTTGTTTTGCTTATAAGGTTAGAAGAAAATATGGTTTTCTATGGGAGAATTGTTTATTTGAAACCCAAAGGATAAACTATGTGTTTCTTATCCTATGTGTATAAATTGTAGTTCCCTGTTATTTCTATACAGACCACACCTTTTTTGAGTACAATGTTCCTAACACCCCATTTCAAGGGGGACAATGACATTCCCAATATACTAGTGGGATGATGAATGAATGTTTGCTAACATTCTTCCTCACACCCTATTATAGGATCTAACCAATAGAGTGAATATGGGTAGGCTATAATGGCATGGGGTTTACCATAGTCCACGACCATTCAAGTATGTATTGGTTGTGGATAAGGGGCCCATGTGTATAGGATCCATGATTGTTTTCCCAAATTTTTTTGGGATGAGGGCTAGGATTATTCAGGGTAAATGAATTTTGATTGAGTACATGGTATTTTCAGTTGATTTTTGTGGTTTTTTTGTTGCTCAGGTGTCTACATGATGGATTTCTATGGGGTTTGGGGCCCAAGATTCTGTAGGATGTTTGTTGCAGTGGGAAACCATTTTTGATGAGTGGTAGCATCAATTAATTGGACATTAAGAATGAGAATATAACAAGTTTGAATGTTGTTAGTTGAACCGAAATCATCAATGTTCCTATTTTATTATCTTACATAACTTTAGTTATTTAGGGTGTTTTCCTTTGCGAGGTTTGGATTGTAAGAATTCCTTGTTAGTTGATGGTAGTTTTTAATGTTTTCATGGTGGAATTAATATGTTTTCCCCAATAGTTAATGAGTGGGTTTAGTTTTGTAACATGTTATAATTGTATATTAATCGTAAATTTGTGGATCTGTATTCCATTTTCTAAGAGGGATGTGAAGACCTTAATGAAAATTACTAGATCGGGCCTCAAATATTTGTGGTGGTGCTAAATAGTATTTTCATTTTTTACATTTTTGGATGTTTTTGTTTATATCATTCATGGGTTGGATTTTTGACTCCCATTATATAATAGTATGGGGGTTATTGTTATTTTTATCACTATATCTCTTGATCCTATATTCATTATAATGGGCATTTCCTTCCTTTTTCTATGAGATTCTATAACCATGGTGTTACTTGATACTATGGGGTGTCATGAGGAAAGGATTTGGGGGACATCATCTCTCCTAGATACTAAATATGGAAGGTGGTGGAACACTAATGTCTTTTCCCTCATGTTGGAGATGACATGTCATGACACATTCACCCACATGCACATACAACAAATGGACAACAATGTTACCATTTGTGGATGGCGAACTATCGCCACATGAAATGTTGTAATGTTTTTCCTTTTCAATCTAACTTATATAAGAAAAATTATTTAAAACATAATTTTATATAATATATATGATATCTATGTTCTATTAATATTTTTAAAAAAATTATATGACATATACATTTATGCATCCCATTTATTGTAAATCAGAAAACATCATTTGTGGTCGTGTTAACTATCTCCTCCATAATGTAATGTGATATAATAAGAAATTATATATAATTTATTGAGGATGTTTATAATTAAAAAATTGTGAAATAAATAACATATTTATGATATTAATGCGATGACATAATTTATGGATGTATTACATATCATTCTCATTGCTATCATTTCACACATTAAAAAAAAATTAATTTCACACGTGGACATGTACACCACCGCCTAATCGACATGATGTGATTCCATTTAGGTCACATGAATATTTACATTTAAGTATTTATTATTATATAATTTAAAATATATATAACAATTATTTATCTGTAAATTAAAATTTCATTTCCATATTTCTATAATGTCTACATAAAAAGGATTATGTTACCTATTTGTACATATGGACTATATTCCCATGATTATAAAATTGGTTCATTTTCCATTTCAAACATGTCAATATTATTCAAAATTATAATTAGTTTATAAATATTATAGTTATCACATGATTATCATTCTATTTATGTTCATATAGTTACCACTTTTACCTCCTTCAACCAAGAATAATCATTTTAAACACATAAAATGAACGAGGTCAATAAAACTAAGGTAAACATAGTTTTTTATGTAATTTTGTACAAATATTAAATAATTTAAATTATAGTATGAATAATGATAAAAACATTTATTAAGAATTTATATAATCAATATAAATTTATTATTTTCGAAGTTTATTATACATGTGTCAAAATGAATTGAAGGAGGGGGATTATTGTGTCACTTTTACATTGGTGAAAAATACATTAAAATAACAAAAAATTTCATTTTTGTGGACTATCTACTACCCATTTTTATGTATTATATAATTTGTTACATTTATATTCAAATAATATAAATATTTTATTTTATTATTATTACTTTTTAGGTTTCTAATTCAGATGTTACGACAGTTGTACGTGGATTTTTTGTACTTGTTTTATTTCTGAGAGACTAGTTACATATTTAGACCTTATTTTTTTGTCTATTTATAATACTTCACATGACTTTATTTGATTATTATTATATTAATTATTATATATATTTACATGTCCATTTTAGTATCTATCTTTCAATCATATTTTCAAATCATAGTTTCTGATGTAGTAATAGTCATTTGTTAATATTTTTATTCATTGAAAAGTTTTATATATTAAGCACAAATATTATTATATTTGGTGTATATATTTATCATATGACATGATATATCTTGAATAAACTTTTTTCATGTTATTCTATCTTAAATTTAATTTTGTTCCATTCTTTGGGATTGCAATTGAAATTTTTCAAAGTTGTATTGGATTTTATGGATTGTTTAATTGTTTTATTTCTCAAAAATTATTTTATGATCATTTAATTCATTTAGTTACATAATAATATTCAATATTAATGGTTACATATCCCCCACTAGGTGTATGTTTTGTCGAAATCATCCACAATCATTCATTTCTTGGATTATATTTTTTGCAAAAATATTAATTTGAAACCCATTTATTTTCAATGGGTTTATTATGTCTTAATGAAAATGTTATAAAACACATTTATTTTCCATGGATTGTTTATTTTAAAATTATATTATCTTAAAAAAAATTCTTTTCAATGTGATGATTATTACCAAAAGAGATTATTGTGGATCATGTATCTTTTCCTTGTTTTGACTCTACCGTAATGTGATTTTTTTGACACCCATTAATTTTTCAACGGTTTACTATGTCCAAATTAAAATGTTGTGGAACCCATTTATATTTTTTTTTCATATTTCCAAAAATTAATATTATGGAACACCTTTATTTTCCATTGGTTGATCATGATTCCATGTTATTTTAGTGGATCATGATTATATTTTATGGGTTAATCAAGTTCTGAAGAAGAAAATGGTTGTATCAATGTGTTTTGATTAATTCAATTCTTATTAAATTCTTAAAAATTATAAATGATATTTGACCCAATATAGAGTCATGTAGTCCCATATTATCCTATAAAATGGGTGAACCACAATATTGCACTAATGTATATGGTACACTAGAGATGGATGTAGACCATTTTGTTTATTATATTTGTAACGATTCTATAAGGGTTATAAAATGGTTCATCTAGATGACCATCAAATATATAAATATTTTTACATGATGCTTTATATGTCGTTTTAATGTTATAATGAAAAAGATTGACATAACATGTCCCTTGATTATAGTTTTTAATGACAATTTATATTTAAATTTTCTTCTGTTTAATTATTCAGGTAATTGAAATGTATGAATATTCATATGTTCTACTCGTGAATTTTCAACATTTCCTTATACCCAAATTATCTTCAAATGGTCACAAATGATATTAATTTTTTAATGCATACAATTTCTCTTACTGAGTATCTGAGATCAACAATCTTATAATTCGTTTTACCTAGGATATAAATAATGATATTTAATGATTTATGTCAATATATGATTTTACAATGATGGATTTCATGACATAATAGCAAATAATGAAATCTTGGTATAATTGGAGATGCAGTTCATGATTATGAACCAGTTATTTATGAGTCCAATAATATCTGAATTGTTTATGTAGTATTTGATCCTAATTCTATAAATATATAAACATAAATGTTATGATATAATTTTTCTGATAAACGATTCATTTTAATTTTCAATCATATGATGGAAAAATATTGGTCAAAATTATTGACCTCATTTCCTAAAATTTATCCTCATAGATATTAATACAAGATACTAGAGTGTGGGTATATGGTTTTTATATTGTAATCCCATGGGTATTTATAGTAGATGTTGATAAATGAAAAAATAGTCATAACCCACACACACATATATATATAATGTATGAAAAAAAAATATTTTGGAATAATGATTGTATTTTGACCATTAGTATCAATTCCCCATTTGAGTACAACAATAATAAAATAACACATGGATGACTAGGAATTGAAGATATTATTTAACAATATTTTTTACAATTCCCAATTTATCAATGAATTGATATTCATTATTCATCACATTAATCATGCCATCATACCCCAATGTTAACACTAATTTTATAATTCCATTAATGGATCAATTTCATCACATACAAGAACAAACATCCAAAAAAATGTACATGATAAATAGACCACCAAACACATGATCATTGATTTACATTCATTAAAATGATAATAATCTAATTTCAAATGCATTGATAAATTGAATAATTAAGTAAGAGAAATAGCACCAAAACCTTGATAAATTTCAAAAGTTTAAATATACATCAAACCTATATACAAACCAATCATCTGTGATAAATATTATATTCCTCTTCATCTGTAAAGAGAGATATGGGAGAGAGAATGAAAACAGGAAGATATTTCTTACTATGTGAGAAGAAAATACATTTATCAGGTCTTCTATCCATCCATAATAGAGTTAATAAAGAATTTATATCCATCTAGGAGCCTATAATATTTTAGTATATTTTCTTCGAGTGAATATGGTTGAAATATGGGTAATCGTAGGGGTTAATGAATTTTAAAATAATTTCTAGAGGGACTAAAAAGTACCTGAAAATTTTCATTATTAAATTTGAATGATTTAACAATCTGTGCGACAAAACAATGGTCAAATTATTATTGGAGAAATGTTTTTATAAATAAGGTATATAGTATGAAATATCATGCACTAGTTGTGAAATCCCCTTCTAAGTGTGTTTTCAGGAACATTATCTGGTAGGATCACCATTCTAGAAACTATTTTCAAACTATTTATTGACAATATTTCTACCAAAATTTCAAAATTAATTTTTCAAACCCCCTAAACAATCCAATAATGATATATGTAATTAATATAACAGAGTACCTCTAATTATGAAAAAAAATCCATAAAAGGTTATGATATATCAAATTAAAAATTGATCACATTATTGTCACATGCAAAAAGAGACCAATATTCAGTATTCTTAAAAATAAGTTATTTTATTTTTGGACTATGTCCTTAAATGTATTTTATATATTCTTTAATATATATTATATTAGGTTTACTATTCACTAAACCTAATTATTTGATTATCTTGATGATTTTATTACTGTTTTTAGTATTTAGTATGGTAAATATTTATGATTGCCTTATTAGATATTGAGATTTCATATATGAATTCCATTTTAACTAATAACTTCCATCAACAGTTGAATAACATAATTTATCATTAATTCTACAAATTAAATGAGAAGCATATTTTTCAATGATAAAATATTATAATTTTTATAATTTTTTTATATCAGAATTCATTATGAAAATGAATATAATGACCCAAATTAGATTAATAATTATATATATGTAATTTAATTTTTTAAATTAAGCTAATTTATAATATTGGTTAATATTATACAAAATTAAACAAAAATATTGATTATAATTAATATTTAGTATTTTTACAATTCATTATGAATTTATTAAATATCTCAATGATTAACCATAACATAATTTTCATATTATTATTTCAATAAATATGATTATTTTATAAAATGAATTTCAGAAAATTTTTTAAAATAAATTAAAATTTAGGTGTAAAAAGTGCTTCACATCCTCCTTTTCGAAAAAAATGGCTTTCAAAAAAATCATTTCTTTGAAATTCAAATTGTTCAATTTTTTCTGAAATAAATATATATGAACATATTATTTTAGAATTTTTTAAATAATATATTTTTTATGATTTTGTTTCACCAATTAATATACCATTATTTTATAGCCAATATATATTTATAAAACCACTAAATTATGAAGTACAACCTTTTATTTGATAGTGTGTGTGACACACGACAACAATCACTTAAGGTAAAATAATATTAAGCAACATTATACTATATTTACTATTTAAAATATATTCAATAATTTTGACCTCAACTATTTTAATAATCTCAATTATGTTTTAAGATGTTTTGATTATCCTATCTATATGTTAAATTATGTCATCCTTCTATTGAGTCGACAGATATATCAAAATAATCAATGGAATATGTTAGTCTATGTTTATCATTGTTTATACATGTTTTGAAATAATACTAACTAACTCTGGATTTGATTTTCATAGAGTATATAAGTATTATGTTTTTATGTCACTAATATAGATCTACCATTAAATAGTCTACCGATATGAAGTCTACCGATATAGACAGAAAATTAGCTACTAATATGAGGTCTACCAATACAGACTGACAGATAGCCACCTGTAGGAAGTCTACCGATACAGACAGACAGACAGCTACCGATACGAAGTCTACCGATACAGACAGACAGATATCTACCGATATGATGTCTACCGATACAGACAGACAGAAAGCTAAAATTTGAAGTCTACCGAAACAGACAGACAACTATTGATACAGATAAAGCCACTGATACAAGCAGCTACCGATATAGGCGAGTTAGCAAATGAGAAATCCACCAATACGAGAATTATACCTTTACAGAAGAGTTGTCGATATGTGGAGCTACTGATATAGAGTCACTGTCACTGATACATAGTCTAACATTGTAATGTGTAATAGATTGCTTTACAGACCTACTGAATGAAGTCCACCGATACAAGCTCACTAATACTAGGAGATACCAATGAGAACCAGTCACTGTTTCTCTAAAATATATTTCTATTTGTTTATTTAACAACAATCATATTTTGATGTTTTTAAAGAAAATTATATAATTAATGATAGTTATTGGAATGTTTAGAAACCGTACATCATACCTATTAAAAGGTAATCATTTCCATTCCTGAAGCTAAGGATATATATAAAAGGGAACCTCGATACAACTGAAAGTGAGGTCGATCAGTCTTTCCATGCACATACAAAACAATCTTCTTAACATACACAGGAACATACATGCATATAAGAAGAAGGAAGAATACATTCTGAATCTATAGACCCTGAACATTCAAGGAGAAAAGAGCATCAACAATTTCACATACACTCAAGATGATCAGGCTGATTAACCAGGAACTAGAAGTCAAATACCAAAATTACACTCCGTTTTTCATGACTAAAACCAGAGAGGGAATCAAAGAATCATCTTCATTCAATACAAGGAGTCCAGAACTTCACTCAAAACACATAGAGAATTCTAAAAACATCTCTATATGTTTAAAACTATTGTGTTTCATTTATTTACATTTTTGATAAGTGTGTGTATAGTATTTTAAACACTCTGTCTCATGTGTTAAACTAGAAGATTTCCAAATCCTTACTCAATCATTCCCTTACACTCTCCTATCACACTATGGATTGTGGTTGAGTTCAAGTGTGACCTGGACAGCCTGTGAGCAGTTTTTATTGTTGGTTTCCCACATAGAATTGTGGTGGAGTTTTGAGGACGTGGACAGTATGAGTACTATTGTATAATGGGATGTCATTTCCTTTGTAAAGTAAACAAACACAACAGAGCAAGAAAGAAGAAGTAAACACTAAGTAAAACTGGGTACAATAGTAAGTGCAGAAAAGTAAGTGGGATAGAATACAAACCCAAACTGAAAGTAAAGTACAACTGAAAAAGTGAGTTCAATAACTGAGAAGTAAACCAGCAACGTCGAGCTGTCCACCGGTAGTCCCACCTAATGGGTGGGTGAAGATAGCCACCTCAGCTCCTCTGGTCCAGCCATCCGCTCCGTGTATGTCCCGCCCTACGGTCCACCTCCAAGTACCGACTACTCCACTAGCCTCTACCATGATCAGTGCTGTCCATCGTCTGCATCCAATACAACGTAGTGCAGGCATAGCTCGTGCAGCGGTGAGTATACTCTACTCAGTAGGGACCTCGAGACCCCCAAAGGTGTCCCATAATCCACAAAGGATAATCCAAAAAGGAAAGATACAATCAAAAAGTATAATCTCACACTACATTGGTATATGCTAATACATATACCTATGTCATCAATTCTTGTTCGGCTCCAACATCTGAGCCCAGGTACAACCCAGTCCACACAGGAAAACACATCACAATCCACATAGGAATGAATAACGTAATCCACAAAGGATATAAAGTCAATCATATCAAAGATAATGATTGAAAGTCAAAAATCAGCTCACACATGTATACTTCTTTGTAAGACGATAGTGATGATCAGATGTAGCCACTGATTCATCTAATCCGTCGGACCCACACATGATCGATAGGTAATAACCCCCACAATGTCCCACAAAGGATTGATAGGTACTTACCCCCGCAATGACCCACATAGGATCTGACCCACATAAGATCGGTAGGCGCGGGCCCACACAGGACCGCTACGCGCTGACCCACACATGATCTTCCCCACACATGATCGGTATCAATGATCCACATAGGATTTCTGAGTGCTGTAGTCATCACCGTCGAATCCACAGAGGATTTCTGTATAGTCATCATCGTCGTCGTAGTCGCAGCCAACTCTAGGGTTCCCGCAAACATCAAGCTCATTCCGAAGGGTCCTCTCCACGAGCTGAGGGGCTGATACATCAACTAACATGAAGTCCAGAGTTTATGTATCCAAATGTCTTGTATCGTCAATAGGAACTCAACATCACAGACGGCGCATCAATCGGACGCCCGGTCTGAGAGTTTTTGGCTTTTTCGTCCCAGGGGCCCGGTTGGTTTTAAGTCAAAACAAACCCAACCATACAACCAAATGTGTCCAAAACTCGATCGGAGTAACCCAAAAGGTCCATATCACTATGGGTAATCCTACAATGTCGACATCACGTCAATCGGATGTCCGAAACTCATTTTATAAGTGTTTCCGCTCCGAGGGCCCGATTGGTTTCGTGTTCGAACCAACCCGACCGAATCCAATGTTCTCTAAAACCTTGAGTGTAATATATCAAAACGACCATCTCGATCCAAGGATCACATATCAGCTGACAGGGCGTCGATCGGAGGTTCGTATCCCAAGTTATAAGAAAATGATCGAAAGAGGTCCGGGAAAAGGGGGTCCGGGCCCTATCCAACCCAGCCCGATACCCCCTGGGTCGGCCAAAACCGGGACGACCCGAACCGTGTCTGGCCCGAATGGTGCGGCTTCGCCAGGCCTATGTGGCCCGGACCGACCTGCACGGCCTGGCTCGGCCTGGGCGCGGCTCGGCCGGAACAGCCGAGCGGATGAGGGGGTGGGGGGGCATTGCCCCCCTGTGTGTAACCACGGCCCCCATTTGGGGTGCTGCTCCTATCTGCCAGCTAAGGGTTATGACCCCCATCCCTTCTTGGATAATGGATGGCCTGGTCCGGGCGGCCGGTTGCTCCTGCCGAGGGACCGTCAGGGTCCCGCCCTCTTGCTCCTGCGCCGGCGGCCAGAAGACGGACGCCGCTTCCTGCTCTACCGCGACCAATGTCGCGGTCTTGGTCTGACCGGTGGGGCGCAATGGCGCAATGCCCTACCTCCGCGGCCCCACTCCAGACGCGGTATCTTCTATGTTCTCTGGCACTGCGCGACGACGCTTTCTTCTTCACCTAATATATTAGTTTCAGCGCGGTGCAACGGCACCACACCCCCTGACACGTGCCGCAACAAAAACAAACAACCAAAGGGGTAGGAGGGTCGTTCGTGTTCGTGCGGTCCGTCCTCCTCCCATTATTGCGATAACAAGTGGCCCAATTTGAAACAATGAAAGGCATCAGATGTATTCATGAAAAAACAAATAACCCCTACCTCGAAGAAAAAGGTTGAATGAAGGTTCGTCGTAGACGGAGGAGCATCGCGTCACGGAGAAAATATTCCTTGGCGTCGTGTCAACGATCTCCGAGGATCCGGCGTTCTTGTTGACCTCCGTCGGAGGCCAGCTTTCTTCATTGGTGCTGGTGTGTTCTTCACATTCTTCAAGGAGGGAGAAAACGTTTCAAGGCTTCGAGTAATTTCTCCCAAGTCCTCTCGCACAATGAACCCCTTTAATAAAATAAGAATTGTCTTATTTTATTAACACACAAGCCAAACGTTTTGAAATTCAAAAACGAAACAACCAATAAATTGAATTAATTGAGAAGTTTAAACCACACAATTAATGTGGAATTTATCAATCCAAATAAACCCAAGGGTTGACTTTCATTTAAAGGGGGTGCGGGTGAGTTAACTAATTAAAGGAGGGGGTTGAAGAAATGAATAGGTGGGGCTCGTGTGGGCCCCACCCCACAAATATCCTTCCTAGTGGAGTATGATCTAGTGGGTCCCACTCCAACCACTTAGCTTAGGTTAAACTACATTAAATATAATAAAATTGGTTGCACCATTTTTTTTAATTCTTTTACATAACCCAAAATTTTAAAAAAAACCACACTCGAGAAAATAAAACTCTAGAAAAGGTGTTTCTAAGAAATTACAGGCACTGAGATTCCATCGGTTCCCTCCGAATTCGATTTCGAGCATCTGTTCAAAATTTAGGAAAACTCGCTCGTTCATTCACTGAACGTACCCATGCTAATCTTTGAAAAATGATTCCGGGCACACCGGGCCTCGGAATCCGGTTCCGTCAAAAACTGTGTTCTTGTAAAATCCCAAAGAAAATTAAGAAAAAACATTTCTCTTGAATTTTACAGTGTAAGCATTTGAGCCTCCCGCTCCAATGTGCTCTCCTAGAGGTTCTCGTGCTGCCATCTGATGCGTTCTAGAGGTATCGACCATCCACGTAGGACCCTCTACTATCGATCATTGATCTCCACCGGTACCTCCGAAAATTTCTCCCCATCATCAATGTCCAACTCCCGATGGTCAATGATATGCATTAGGTCGTGCACCTATCTCATCAGCTGAGATACGTGAATGACGTCGTGAACCCAGTCCAACTGAGGTGATAGAGCCATGCGATAAGCAACCTCGCCACTCCTGCTAAGGACCGGGAATGGTCCGATGAAGCGTGTAGACAACTTGCCGCCTCGGCCAAATCTCTGTAATCCTCGTCGAGGTGAGACCCACAAGAAGACGTGGTCACCATCCTCAAACTCTAGTGTCCTCCTCCTCCTATCAGCATTAGAATTCTACCGGCTCTGAGCTGTCCACAACTATCATGATCCATAGGCAATCACGACCCGCTCCTATATCATAACACATCTGAGTCCAGTCCCTGATGCATCGTATTAATCTACGTACCCAACTCCCTCCTCCGGTAGCCTCAAGATAGGCGCGCTGGTCAATATCTGTCTCTGCTCCTGGAAGCTATCTGATATCTATCTGACCACACAAAGGGTTTCCCCTTCTTCATCAATGATGATAGTGGTGCTGCAACTTTATAAAAGTATGGTACAAATCTTTGGTAGTTCCCAGCTAGTCCCAAGAAACTTTGCACCTCCGTCACCCTCCTGGGTGGCTCCCAAGCTAGAACTGCCTCGATCATCACAGGATCCACCGCAACTCCAGCCCCAGAGATGAAGTGTCCCATGAAGTGGACCTCATGTATCCAGAACTGACACTTCGAG
The DNA here is from genome assembly GCA_963277665.1 of Viscum album. Classification (NCBI taxonomy): domain Eukaryota; kingdom Viridiplantae; phylum Streptophyta; class Magnoliopsida; order Santalales; family Viscaceae; genus Viscum; species Viscum album. The sequence continues at coordinate 664,835,495 of OY728165.1, read as the reverse complement.
AGCTTACCATAAATTTGGTGCTCTCAGAGTGTGTCCAGTACAACCTGCAAGTGGAAGGCGTGCTCATCCTCAATCGTCGAGTATACTAATTTGTCATTGATGAAGACCATGAAAAATTTATTGAGGTAAGGATGAAACATCATGTTCATGAGGCCCAAAAACATTGTTGGAGCATTGGTCACGCCGAAAATAATACCCAAGAACTCATAGTGTCCATACCGACACCTAACGGCCGTCTTCTGCACATCTTCGTCCCGAACTCTGAGCTGATGATAGACTGATCTATGTTCTATCTTTGAGAACCACCGTGCTCCCTTGAGCTGATCGAAGAGGTCATAAATCCTCAGTAGCAGATACTTGTTCCTCATGGTCACCTGGTTCAGGTGATGATAGACGACACACAGTAGCAAGCTCTCGTCCGCCTTCATGGATGACAATATCGGGGAAGCCCAGGATGAAACACTAGGTCAGATGAATCCCTTTCCATGCAAGTCCTCGAAATGTAATCGTAGCTCTCAATGCTCAGCGGGGGACATCCGATATGATGGAGTGGATATCGGGGATTTCCCGGGGTACATGTCAATATAAAAGTATACCTTTCTGCGAGGAGGTAGTCCTGTAACGTCGTCGGAAAAAATGTCTGCATACTGATCCACCACTACACGAAAACCAGGACTCAGCACATCAACTTCTCCTAGGATGAGGCTATACAAATGATGAGTGATGGGATGTCCTCTCCTCTGCGTGAGTGCATCATGTGCTTCAAAGGCTCCCTTCTCACCGGTGATGGTGAACCTGCTCCTGTCGGTGCGTACACACCACATCTTGCACCTAATGCAGTCAATCTGAGCATTGACTGTAGATAAACAATCCATAAAAAAGATGATGTCATAAGGCCTCAACGCCACTACAAGAAGATCCCAGCCGAAGCTCTCACCTCTTAGAGTAAGCTCACACTACCGGCACCAGTGCTTAATCGTCGAGTCTGCTCCCGTAGGAGACTCTAGCCGTAAGGATCGAACCAACGGCTCCGTCGGAATCTCCGAACTTCAAAAAAGGGCACCAGCTATGAAAGAATGACTCTCACCTGTGTTTATAAGAACTAAAGAAAGGGTGGAATAGACACAGATAGTACTTTGAATCATCTTGGGCGCACCGTGGTCGTAGGCCTCCGCTGCCTGGAGCTATGCCTGTCTCTTCCCGCCATCTCTCTATGGTCGGGGGGACCTCCTTGTTGTGGTGGTGGTAGATCCTCAAAGCGTCACCCACCACCTGCTTCTCAACCACTTCCTCTTCCTCGTCCGCTTTCTCCCTACGTACCTCCATGGTCGACCCTCTGACTCTACCTGGGTGGTCCCTCAACCGTCTACTACTCTTATACATGACGGGTTGGGCAGTCACGAGCCATGTGGCCCTGCCCGCCGCATTCGTAGCACTGTCTGCCTCTCGAAAAACTAGTTCTGCACTGTGTACCCCACACCTCTGAGCCAGTGTCCTGAGGTCGTCCGACTGAGGGTGTGGCCCGCTTGGACCCATGTGTCATCTGTCGACTGCCAGCTGAAGAAGACTCTGCTATGTGCCGCCCTGCAGTAGGTCTCGCTGCTGATGTAGGCTCAGCAAGGAATCTCTCGATGATAAGGGCTCTCTCGAGTACCCCTTCCTGTGTCGGAATGCTGAGGAAGATTAGCAACGCCCTAATCTCATGCCTCAATCCCCGCTCAAAGGTCCAGGCCAAAAAGTATGGGTCCCATACCATGTTTGTCGAATATAGTTATAGATCGGTAAATCTCGCTAAGTACTGGGCGACTGAAACGTTGCCCTACCACAGCTGTAGTATCTCCTGGATGCGCAACGCACGGAGGGTGGCTGTGACGAACTCCAAGTGGAAGAGGCTCTCAAATTCCTTCGAGAGGAGAGATGCATCATCATGCACCTGGAGAATCAAGCTCCACCGTCTGCCTACTGCCGCGTGTAGGAGACTTGCTGCAAAGATCACCATGAGGTCTGTTGGTGTCCTACCAGACGGAAAACTCGTACAACTACCTTCATCCAATCCTCGGCTTCCTGAGGGTCCGTCTCCCCACAAAACCTAGGAGGTTGGTGATGCTGAAACTGGTGCAGTACACCAAGGCGACATGCACTCTCAGCGGCTGGAGCTGGTAGCATTGGTGGCTCGGTGGGTAGAGGTAGTGCTGGTGCCTCTACTGTTAGAGGGCCCTACACCGAGGCCTCGTCGCTTGGTGGGCTGTCTTCATGAAAAAAACTCGGAACCCTAGCTGGCTACCATCGTTGGGCCATCCCGAAAAAAATAGGTGTTCCACGGTCAACCAGTATAACTGGTGATCTGACAAAAAGTAATCAAAAAGAAAACTTGTAACACGCATGCAATCAATGTTTCCGTGCATTAAGTCAGAAATCAGAAGTCAGAGTCCTGGAGTACGGATACGTCGGCAGCTGCACCAACACTGGACTCCCTGGACTGATAAACACACTCATTACTCATAACACTATTGCTTCATGTAGAAAACGATCAGCGTCCAGAGTTCTGTGGTAGAACCGAACTCCTCTGATACCAATTTGTCACAACCCGTCCTCAGGGCCCGTGTCGTGACTACCACATTCCCGCCTTCAATAGGCCAGGGGATGGAGACTAGCACCAAGGTGTAATTCCAGATAAAAAGGTATGGCATTGACTTGGTGAAGTAACAAACACCACAGAGCATGCAAGAAGAAGTAAACACTAAGTAAAATGGGTACAATAGTAAGAATGGAAAAGTAAGTGGGCCAGAATAAAAACACAAACGGAAAGTAAAGTACAACTGAAAAAGGGAGTACATCAACTGAAAAGTAAACCAGGAACGTCAATCCGTCCACTGGTAGTCCCACCTAAAGGGTGGGTAGAGATAGCCACCACAGCTCCTCATGTCCAGCCGTCCGCTCTGTGTACGTCCCGCCCAGTGGTCCACCTCCAGGTACCAAATGCTCCACTAGCATCTACCATGATCAGTGATGTCTGTTGTCTGCATCCAACACAATGTAGTCCGGGAATAGCCAGTGTAGGGGTTAGTATACTCTACTCAGTATGGACCCCGAGACCCTCGATGGTCTCCCAGAATCCACAAAGGATAATCCAAAAACAAAATATACAATCACGAAGTAACATCTGACACTACTTATGTGTATACCCATACATATACCTAAGTCATCAATTCTCGTTCGGCTCCAACATCCGAGCCCAGGTACAACCAAGTCCACACAGGAAAACACAACCTAATCCACACATGAAAGCGTAACGTAATCCACACAGGATATCAAGTCAATCATATCGAAGATAATGATTGAATGCTAAGAATCAACTCACACAGGTATACTTCTTCGTAAGACGATTTAGATGATCAGATGTAGCCACTGATTTATCTAATCTGTCGGACCCACAAATGATCATTAGGTACTAACCCCCGCAATGACCCACAAAGGATCGATAGGAACTAACCTCTGCAATGACCCACACAGGATCTGACACACACAGGATTGGTAGGCGCTGGCTCACACAGGACCGCTGAGCGCTGACCCACATAGGATCTGACCCACACAGGATCGGTAGCACTGATCCATGTAGGATCGCTAAGTGCTATAGTCTTCACCGTTAAATCCACAGAGGATTTCATTACAGTCGTCATCGTCATCGTAGTCGCAACCAGCTCTAGTTTTCCCGCACACAGTAAGCTCATTAGGGAGGGTCCTCTCCACGAGACAAGGGGTTGATACATCCAATGACACGATTTCTAGAGTTGATATATCCAAATGTTCTATATCTTCAATAAGAACTCAATGTCACTGACAGTGCATCAATCGGACGCCCAGTCTGAGAGTTATTGACTTTTTTGTCCTAGTGGCCCGGTTGGTTTTTATGTCAAAACCAACCCAACCGTACTCCAAATGAATCCAAACCTCGAGCGGAGTAATCCAAAAGGTCTGTCTCACTATGAGGAATCTAGAAAAGTTGATGACACGTCAATCGGACATCCTGAACTAAAGTTATAAGCATTTCGGCTCCGAGGGCCCGTTTGGATTAATGTTCGAACCAACCCGGCCAACCCAAAATTTCTCTGAAACATTGAGTGTAACATACCAAAATGACCGTCTCGATCCAAGGATCGTATCGCATCTGATGTTGCGTAGATCATAGGTCAGAATCCCATGTTATGGGAAAAAGACCGAAAGAGGTCCGAGAATAGGGGGTTCAGGCCCGGTCCGACCCGGCCCGATACCCCCTAGGACGGCCCGAACCGGGTCGACCCAGCCCAGGTCTGGGTCCGGCCTGGCCCGGCCTGGGTGCGGCCCGGTCTGGCTCGCTCAGCCTGGGCGCGGCCCGGCCTGACTCGCTCGGCCTGGCCAGCGTGGCCACGCGGCTCGGCCGTAACGGCCGAGCGGATGAGTGGGGGGGCGCTTCCCCCTGTGTGTAACCACGGCCCCCATGTGGGGGGACGCTCATGTCGGCTTGCCAGTGGATATGACACCTGACCATTCTCGAAAGCCGGCCGCCCCGGTCCGGCCTGCCGGTTGCTGCTGCCGCAGGACCGTCGGGGTCCTGCCCTCCAACTCCGGCGTTGGCGGCCGGATGCTGACCGCTGCTTCCAAATCCTCCGCGGCCACAGTCGTAGCCTTGGTCCGACCGGCGCGGTGCGTCGGCTCCACATGTTGTTCGACATCAACGGCGGGGCATGACAACGCCGCGCATCTTCGCTCAAAATCTTAGTTTCCGTGAGGTTCTACGGCACCGCGCCGCCTCAAACGTGCCAGAACAAAAACAAACAACCAATGGGGGAGGAGGGTCAGCCGTGTTCGTGCGATCCGTCCTCCTCCCGTTATTGTGATAACAGGCGGCCCAATTTGAAACAATGAAAGGCATCAGATGTATTCACGAACAAACAAATAACCCCTACATCGAAGAAAAAGGATTAATGAAGGTTCGTCACGGAAGGAGGATCATCGCGTCGCGGAGAAAAGATTCCTCGGTGTCGCGTCGTCGATCTATGAGGATCTGGCGTTCTTGTCGACCTTCATCGGATGCCGGTGTTCTTCGTTGGAGAGGGTGTGTTCTTCGCGTTCTTCAAGGAGGGAGATAAGCTTTCAAGGCTTCGAGTAATTTCTCCCAATTCCTCTCTCACAACGAACCCCTTTAATAAAATAAGACTTTTCTTATTTTATTAACACACAAGTCAAAAGTTTCGAAATTCAAAAATGAATCATCCAATTAATTGAATTAATTGAGAATTTTAAACCGCCCAATTAATGTGGTGTTTATTAATCCAAATAAATGCAAAGGTTGACTTTCATTTAAAGGGGGTGTGGGTGTGTTACCTAATTAAATGATGGGGTTGAAGAAATGAATAGGTGGGGATCGTGTGGGCCCAGCCCACAAATATCCTACCTTGTGGAGTAGGATATAGTTGGTCCCACTCCAACCACTTATCTTAGGTTAAAATACTTTAAATAAAATAAAATTGGGTGCACCATTTTATTGTATTCTTTTACTTAAACCCAAATTTTAGAAAAACCTCACCCGAGCAAACACAACTCTAGAAAAGGTGTTCCTAAGAAATTACCGGTGTTGTGATTCCGAGCACTGGTTCAAAAGTTAGGAAAACCCACTCTTTCGTTTACCGAACGTACCTGAGATAAACTTTGGAAAATGATTACGGGCACACCGGTCCTCATAATCAGGTGCCATCAGAAACTGCGTTCTTGTAAAATCCCAATGTAAAATAAAGAAAAAAATTTCAGTTGAATTTTACGGGTATTTACATATATTGATGATACTGATGAGGAGGATAACTCTATAGCTGATGGAAGTGATGAAGACTTGTCTCCAAGTCCAATCGCTAATGTTGTTTCATCTGGAAAGGAAACAGTGTTGGGAGTAAGCAATAATGAAGCCCCTATTGATGATGAAGACCATCCTGCTCCAAAGAATGAAGAAGTACTATATGAAAATAGACTACATTATTCTGATAGTTCAGATGTGAGTATATTGAGCATAATCCCACTGAATGGGAATTCTACTATGCCTGAAGAGGCTATTTTGGGTGAGATTGAAGAACATGCAACTATTCTTAATGAGCCTCCTGTTGTAGAAATGGATATGGTTATGGAGGACTCTTTTGAGGAAGACCTGCATGTTCAAGCTTCTATTGATATGCATGTTCTGGAGAACGCACAGATTGAGTGGGAGCAACCAATCAGACATGGTACTATTTCATTAGATCATGAGATTGAAGACTGGGCCAGAGACCAAGATTTGTAGTCTTTGGGTTGGACCATCCTGACTCTAAATATGAGACATCCATCATAAGACCTCATGTCCCTTATAATCATCTTTCTGAGACATTACCTAAGGATATTTTAAGAAAATATGATTTATACCAATTTAATTCTGATCTCAAGACATGTTTTATGGAAGAGATAAGAAGAATGGAAACCTCCTTAGTATCATATATTCAATCTGTGAGGACTAAATCAGTATCTGGTGTTTTGGATGATGTGATGACCTGCAGGAATCATGTTTCAATCTTAGTAGAGGATGATGAATCTCTAAAGAAATCATTTTTCTCTATGGAATCTTATATAAACTCTAAATATAATGAAGGAAAATATTTGGAATATGTAAAATGTGTAGTTTTCCAGATGATATATGTTTTTGAGGGATTTATGAAATCTATGGAGCATCATGTCCCCACCCCGGACTCTGTTGTAAAATATCATATAAGTGGGATGAAAAAATATTTTAAGGAAACAATAGCCCTTAATATTTCACCTAGGAGTACTACCAGGACTTCGTTGGATCTTGATTCGATTCGAGCTATGATGAGAGAGGATATTATAGTCTTCCACCAGTGGCTCTGTAGACTCTGTTGCATTGACCCAAGTGGTGACTTCCACTAGAGATATAGGGAAAATAGTTCAGAATTTTATGAGATAGGCCACTATTTCTCTGCAGGAGGTAAAAGAAATGGTGGATTGCTACATCAAAAGGGTCTACATTAAACATCAGTTGAACAATCATTTCAAGCTTCTGTTAGAGAAATTGAAACTACCTCTAGTCACTCATGCATTCAAAGAGCAAGTAAAAATTCTTAGGGAGTTGAATCATGCTCTATAAAAGTTTATGGAAAACAAATATGACTTTTTTTATGATATGGAAAGAGGTGGATGAATAATTATATACTTTAGGAATCTACTGCTTCCATTTTTCCATGTTGAAATTACCCCTAGCAATGTACCTCTAGCTTTTCCAGCCTCTGATCAGTCTGCCTCCATTGATCAGATGTCACTAGCTCAAGAAATCATAAGTCTCTCTCCTATGATCACATAGAGGACTCCACATTATAGGATATACACATTATCAGTAGCTCAGCCTCCTCTAAATATCACTGGTGTTCCCAAGCCTCCACCAACATCAACCCAGCTTGACTCCACATCTGATTCCAAGGGAAAATCCAAATCACATGCTGAGGAAGTGGATTGATTAATTTCTTGGACATTTGATATGAATCACATGTACTATTTTTTTTATTCCTCTATATTTTTGGCACCACGAAATATATATGATCTTATTCTCTTTTATCTTTTGTTCCTTTTCTCAACCATTGTTTACTCATTTTTTCTGACCCGAAAGGGGGAGAAATATGTGAACATTGAGCATAATATACACTATATTTGAGAAATATGAGCTTAATATATATGAGCATAATATATTAAACCTCTGATATAGTTGTTTAATACCTCTGGTACATTTTCATGTAATACTCGATTCTCTGATACATTTTAAAATGTAATTAATCACATTAAGAAATGAGACCCAATGCATTTTGAATGATATATTAATGATTAATTTATATTATAATACCATAAGTTGTGATTATCAAATAGGGGTAGATTGTTGAACTCACATATTTTGATAATCTCAATTATGTTTTAATATGTTTTGATAATCTTATATTTATGTTAAATTATGTCATCCTTCAATTGATTCGGCAAATATATCAAAATAATCATTGGAATATGTTAATCTATGTTTATCTATGTTTATACATGTTTAAAAAAAATACTTAATCACACTAGATATGATTTGCATAGAACAGATAAGTATTATGTTTGAAAGTCACTGATACAAAACTACCATTACATAGTCTACCAATATGGATTCAACGGTTATATACAGACAGACAGCTACTGATACGAAGTTTACCGATATAGACAGGCATACAGAAACCGATATGATGTCTACAGATACAGATAGACATACATCTACAGATAAGAAGTCTACAGATACAGACAGATAGAAAGCTACTGATATGAAGTCTACTGATACAAACAGATTGACAGCTACCGATATGATGTCTACCGATACAAAGTGACAGCTACCGATATAGAGAAATCCACTGATATAAGAAGCTACCGATATGGGAGAGTTACTGATGGAGAAAGCCACTGATATAAGAATTCTACCTTTATAGAAGAACTACTGGTAAGAGGAGCTACCAAAAGAGTCATTTTCACTGATACATAGTATACCGTTATAAACAGTAACAACTACCATTACAGACAGACTGACTCAAGCCCCCCGATAAAAGATCACTGGTACTAGCAGCTACCGATGAGAACCAGTCACTATTTCTCTAAACACTATTTCTATTTTTTTATTTACAAACAGTCATATTTGATGATTTTAATTCATATTTTATTAATTAATGGTAATTTTTGGCATGTCTAGAAACTGTACCTCGTAATTGTAAAAAGGTAATCATTCCCATTGTCGAAGCTCAATATATATATAAAAGGGAACCTCGATACAACCGAAAGTGAGGTCGATCAGTCTTTCCATGCACATACAAACCAATATTCGGAAGATATAAAAGTACTTACATGCATAGAAGAAGAAGGAAGAATACATATTAAGTCTATAGAACCTGAAAATTCAAGGAGAAAATAGTTTCATCAATTTCTCCTACACTCAAGCTAATCAGGCTGATCAACCTGGACATGGAAGTCAAATACCAAAATGACACTCTGTTTTTCTAGATTAAAACAAAAGAGGGACTCGAAGATTATACTGAATTAAATCCAAGGAGTCCAAAGCTTCACTCAAAACACATAAAAAATTCTAAACTCATATCTATTTGTTTAGATCTGTTGTGTTTCATTTATTTGCATTTTTGAGTAGTGTGTTTTCTGTTTTTTAAACACCACGTCTCATGTGATGAACTGGAGGATTTCCAAATACTCACTCAATCATTCCCTTACACTCTTTTATCCCAGTATAGATAGTGGTAGAGGTCAAGTGTGATCCCGACAGCCTATGATCGGTTGTTATTGTTGGTTTCTCACGTAGAACTGTGGTTGAGGTCTGGGGACCTCGACAGTCTGACTACTGTTTTAAACCCCAATCTAGGGTGTGGATAAATGTTTTATATAATTGTTTGAGAGGTTGAAGTCTCAGCCTGAGACTAAAATGCTTGATTAAAATTGTTGTGGTTGTTTATTTTGGTTAAAATAATATTGATTATTCCACTGCTAAGTACGTTGAAAAAATATATATTCTAAAGTTACTATAACAGTTAAAATCGAAAGTGTTTGTATTTATTGTAACCCATTAGGATAGTTTCAAAAGATAATATAATCATTAGATTAAATTAACTATGAATTAAACAATCTCTTGATGACCAAACTGAACCTTTACTATGTTACACATTCACTATAGTTTAGCTTGTTATTTAATTTGGTGGATTTTTAATATATATATTTTTAAATGAAACTTTAATTTGAACTCAATTCACCCACCTCTTGAGTATCCACTCTAAAAACATATATATTTAAATTCATTAATCAAAGCGTTAGCATGTGTTACACGTAATAGTGACCTTCCTCTATGGCTTCGGTTACATGCACATATGTATTTTATCAAACAATAATAAATTATAGTATTATTTAATATAATATGATATAAAATATCCATTCTGTTACAAATTATTAATATTATTAAATAAATTATGAAAATTTGTTATATATATTGATATGTAATAATTTTCTTGATTACTAATTAAAAAAATGGATATAAAAATAAATATTAATATATTTTTGATTCCAAAGGATTTTTGTATTACTAAAAATAAATAACCACAATTATTAAATAATTTTAATGAAATTTTTATATTTTATATTCATTATAATTTTTTTATATTCATCCATTAGGTCTGATGGGCATAAGAAAAGAACAACCCTTATTTGACATAAGAAACCCTGTAGTTTTATAAAAGCATTTTTACCACATTTTAAGGATAAACCCATTATCAATCATAATTTTGACTCTTTAATTGATTTAATATGTCAAAATATAAATCTTATTTTAATTATAAACATATTAATTATGGTATGGAGACATTTAAATGTTTTTATTAAACTATTTTTTCATGAATAGTTTAAATTTCTATATTGTTTTCAAAACTACTAATTCGTTAAATTTATTTGAAAGGGTAATATAAATATCAAATTTGGTTTATAGATTAATTAGATAATATTTTAATCAATTAATAGAATTAATTTTATTGTTTCTAATTTATCATTGAAATTTTTTATAAAAATATAACTAACATTATGAAGTAGTATCTTTAAAACACTATATTATTGTCCCACCCACCTTTTTAAGCATAACTAAATTTATACCACAAATATTTTGGGAATAAAAGAAAATGGAATCTATATTTGATGTTATAATAATATTTAATTTATAAAAAGAACAATTTTATTGTCAGATAATATTACTAAATGATATTAAAATTATTTTCAATTACTAAGGACAAATTATGCATATTAAAGGACAAAACAAATAACATAGGCGACCAAATGACATAGTAACATGTAAAACTCGGTTATTATGAATATTTTTCATCTATAATCCTTCCATTATTTTTCATTGTTTTGTTTTTAAGAATATTTTTATGTAAAAAAGTGGGTACACCTTACTTCATTTACAATATACCACGTGAGACGTTTTCTTCCCCTATAAAAGGTCATCATATACTAACACTTCATCACACCTCAATATACACTTTGGATCATCCAATATAAGTCCAAATATCTTATAAATAACCCTTCCCTCATTCCTGACACATCCCCTTGGGATGAAAGTAATCCCTATAAGAGTATAGTTGAAACCAAATGTAGTAACCAGATTAAGTTGTAACATATTCTATCAAGTTCTCTGGTCTCATTTCAATTATCCACCCCGAAAATTATAAATATTCCATTATCTAATAACAAAAAATATATTCTAAATACACTAGCCTTATTTTAATGGATTATACCTTCATAGACACACAACATCATCTAATGGGTAACAAACATATTATTTATATATAAGGTGAAATACACCCAAATGAAATGATGATTGTTCATTTTTTATTATATCACCAATCATGGTTGAAATTATAATGGAAAAATGGGTTTATATATAATATAGAAGGTTAATTATTTATTTATACTTATTTATTCATTTATTAAACATAAAAATAATAAATATCATTTTTAATATGACAACATCGTTTGAGAATGTGTGGACTACCACCCAATATGTGAGATACGATTCACTCACAATATACATGAAATATATAAAGGTTGGATTCAAATAAAAATTATAAGAGATAAAAAACACTATATGTAATTTATAAAATATTTAACTTTATTGAAGTATTCAATTGATATATATATATATATATATATATTATATTAATTATTATTCTTTAACACAATATAAAAGAGATATTGTTGTTTGTAGAGGTGTGGACTATCGCCACATCAACCTGATATGGAACCTATTAAATAACAGGAATTATTAATATTATTATATATTATTAAATAATATTGAAATTATTATATAATTATCCACATATAAATTTATTACATCACTTACCTTAATTCAATAATGATCATGAAAAAAATGAGAACTATAATCAAGCGTACATACAACATACAATCTCAATGATTGAAATGATGAATCATTTTTCATAACCAAATGTAAATATTGTTCATAAAATTATAATATCAGTATAAATATGATAATTATATCATTTTTATTATTTTTGAGATGTTATATATTGACCTCTTTAACCATTGTTGACATATCAATGTTCTTTTTACACAGAAACCATCTTTGGTAAAAATAACTAACATAAACATAATAGTTTAAGTAGTTCTATAAAACATTATAATAAGTGAAAAAATTGTAATGATAAAAAGGAAAACATTTATCATGAAATATAATAGTCAACAGAAGTCTATTATACATAATTTTAATGGAAGCTCACCCAAAATATAATACTATGTAAGGGGTTTGGTCTCAATTTAAATTCTGATGAGACTTATTTTTTGTTACACACCTAGATTTATTTATATAATTCAATATAAAATGTCATTTACTGAAACTCTTTATTATTATTGTAATATCATATTAATTTATTGAAATTCCTTGATTGGTGTTATGATTCAAATATTTCGATGCTGTATAGGAAATTCTAGAATTTTTAAAAATAATTATCTTGATGAATGTTTTTAGTGATTGTCATGTAATATCACATAATTGATTTATTTTTTTACCTTATATAGAAAAAATAAATTTATTTTCAGGAACATAATTTCTAATATATAGTCAAAATAATTCCACTTTTTAAAATAATATCATGAATTCTTCATGGTTATTTATATTTTTAGTTTCAATTTGAATTATTTCATGTAACAAGATTTGAGTTAAAAATTATCAACTGGAAAATGGATTTCAAAAATCCATTTCTATTCATAGTGTTATATTACACCCTAGTTGACATTAATATTATTCGATTATGTATATAATGACTTTTTCTATCTGTTAATGAATTTCATCACTATATTTGGATGTATAGTTGATACACATAGTCAACCCATTTTTTTATTCTTACCAAAATATTATAATCATTTAAATCATTTACATTATAATATAAGTATAAATCCAATTGGTATATGTTGTATTGATACATTCCAATTTCAATCTCATCTTCATTTCAGAATTATAATTCCAAGGGTTGTACTCACACACACTTCATTGATTTATTTTTAATATCACATGACAAATTTATTTTTCTATAACCAAGAAAAATGAATTTTCTCTAAATTATACATTATATTATAATGAATATTACATTTTTGTAATCAAAATAAATATTTTAAAATGGTGTCTATGTTGAAAATATTTGATTAGTGGTAGAAATATTGGAAATTGTTTTTTCCATCATTCCATATGGACAATTGATAATGCATATTGTTTATTAATTAAATTGATTAGTCTATATGATGACTGGTTTGGACTTGCAATATAAGGTGGATACCTAACATTATTTGACTCCTCTATGAAATAATAGTTCCTCATGAGGAAAATGCGTTTCAAAAATTAAATTGGGTTCTATCCATAAATATAAACTATCTGGATGATGGATCATGACAGTAGTGTTTTTCACATACCAAATACATGATGTCCAATAATTAATCATTCAATTGTGATTTATTCATTAATTATTATCCATTCGTTTTTACAGGATCAAATTTATAGATTCTTTTCATTATCATATTATTGATTAAATGAAATGTATTTTACATTTGTTTCTTTTCAATACTAAATTTTCTTTATATAGTTATTTTAATGGTATGTGATTCCATTTATTACCATTAAATTTTCATTATGAACATACATCTATGTTTGTTGATTAAATGGTATGTTTGTTCAGTTATATAAAATGGAATAATTATTACACTAATTTATTAATTATTTTTTCCAATATATTTTTTCATTGCTATGAAATTATGACCATCCTTAATATGTTTCTTTCCCCATAGAATCCATGAATCATATTATAAATGTTATATAAATAATTAGTAGGTGTGTTAAAGTTATTGACTATATTATCAATTATTTAGATTGAAGAAAAAACTATTTTGTAATTATTTAATATTTGTAACAAAGGTCCCATGTATGTTTCTAGTTTATTTGGACTACTAAAATCTCAATCCTTCATTATTTGATTACATGTAATCAATAAAATATAATAGATAACGACACCAGATCGAGGACTTCTGGGTTTCTGTCTCTACAAATGGTATCATAGGAAGTTAAGTAGAATCATTGGGATATGTATTTATAAAAACATAGGTTAGATATTATAATCCTAATGTATAACATAAGGATAAATATAGAATAACATTATAGTATTTTTGAAATGTAATATATTATGCCGGTTGTCCTAGAAATACATCTATGTTTAGAAAATACATGTAGGAGTGGTTATATGACAAATGAATATAGGATTATAAAAACATCAAAAGTGTTGCATGCTTAACTTGAGGTAACCCGGTACACAATAATGGACCAGACTATTGCACCTAGATTTAGACTCTCAGGATGATTCACATTTTCATTACAAATAAATTAAAATTATTTGAATGTATAATAGAGATGAATATCCTTGGATAAACCTATTCTTTTTTATATTGGAAATGCAGTGTCATAATTTAGAAATACTATGAATAATATTGTAGATAAATTATACATCATGGAAGGACCTATATGAAAAAGAGGATGAAATATTTATTTATTAAGTTCTTATTGAATTTCATAGTTAAATAGATGATTAGTGATTAACCATATTTCACGGATTTCCCTTATGTTTATCTATAAATTAGAGTAATATGGATTTGAATTGAATTCAAATATTATGGTTGACAATCTATGATCTATGTAATAGTCATGGGTTTTGAAATAATGAACAAAGGATAACAAGTGCTTCACACTAACCACTGACCTACATAATGACCTGGATAATTTTTCATTGTTTGTACACAAACAATTTTATGAATAAATATTAATTATGAACTTCTAGATTCATTTTTTGGGGTTATAGTTTGATATATTAACCATATTGGTATTATAAGATGGTTAAATACATATAGTATGATTTGGCACAAATTTAATGGAATTAATATCCTTTAAAAAATAAATTTGTGCATCAAGAATAAATATTAATTTTTGATTAAATTTGAATATATATAAAATCACATGTAATTTTTGAAATTATTTGTATTGAAATCTATCAATTTTGAATACATTGGTAGTAAAATAATTACCCAACATTAAAAAAATGAGTTTGAAATAAAATGTTGTCGTAATAAAATAATATATGTTGAAACAATGAACATCTATATAATCACATATGTATGTATAAGACGACCCCAAAATTTTATTTACCATTCACCTATTTTTGATTGATGACTTAATCACCAATATAAATTTTTATTTTTTTCCCAATAAGAATGTATCTCTCCTGGTCCCTGGTGTTCTCCTCTTTAGAGACCCGGTTTAATGGTTGTCTATGAAACCATTGAACTTTCCATTATCTAATTTATTTAGTATGACTTATGAACCATTATCATGATGTAGGTCTGTAATATTAGAAATATCAATCAATCTATTTCTATGATTTAGTTTAAATTTCAAGGTATAAATTTAATTAATATGTGTAGAAACTAAAACACCAAAATTTTCAAGTACATCCTCGTATTCTAACGTATGAATGACACCTGACACCATGAACATAATGAAATAAATAGTTCAAATATAATATAATATATTTACAATTAAAAATAGATTCCATATATTTTAATTCATTCAACACTGAGTTATAGTGTTTTATTGCCACGAATGACCTTCCTCAATGGCTTTCCTTACAGACCAGACTGAGTTTTATCGAAAAAATTTATATTATATTATTATTTTATATAATATGACATATCCAATCCATTATGTCACAATTTATTAATATTATTAACTAATTTTTGGTAATTTATGGTCAATATAAGAATATAAATACTTCATTGGTTAAAATTTAACATGAACCAAATGGTTATAACAAATTATATTAATATGTTTCTGTTTCCATTAGAATTCTGTCTACATAAAATAAATAACATAAATTATTCAATTATTTTAAGGATAAAATAATTTATATAGTAAATATTCTTTTTAATATTCATCTCATTGGTTTTATAGGAATTTCATATGAATAATTCATACATTAAACAGAAAACTAATATTATTATGAAGGTAATATTAATACCTTTAAATAAATAACCCATTTTAAATAAAAAAATTCTGATTTAATTAAATGTTTATGGAAGAATTTATATTTTTATGTATAATAATAAGATGTAGGTTAGGTTAAATTTTTAAAATTTTCCTGAATCCTTTCATTTTTAATGAATAGTTTTAAATGTGAAAATTTAGTCAAAAAATTCCTCTAATTTATTTATAAGGTTAAATTATATTTCTAAATGGTTATAATTATTAATTAGTATTTATATATCAATTAATACATTTTATTTCATTGTAATAAATATCAAAATTATATTAATAAATAAACATAACAATCTTTCAGATGTTTTCACTTTAAAACCCCACATTGTGATCCCTCATGTGGTTTAAATTTAAATATATTTCAGGCACTTATATCACTGGGAATTGGTGAAATGGTGTACATAATTGTAATAAACCAAATTTATAATTTATAATAGTTAAAACATGGTATTTTGCAAAAAAATATAAACGAATGTTATTAAAATTAATATCAATTATTAATGATAAATTAAGCATAATAAATGATGAACCCTTTAACATATGGGTCTAAATGACATAGATAAATGTCCAAAAACAATTGTACGGTAGTAAATTGTCCCATAAACATCCACTATTGAGTTATTTTAGTTACATTTTATTATTTTACGTAAAATTGTAGGCATACATATATTCTTTAAAATTACAAAGTGAGTACTTCTTGACCCCTATAAAAGGAACTCCTCACCTACCAATTACTCACACCTCTAAACCCACATTTTATTTACCAATTTCTAAAGAAATAGAATGCAAAAATTCATACCTTCTTCCTTGAATCATCCACATTCATATAATGTAATCAATGTTAAATTAAGGTTCAAACTAAAAGATGTTATCAGATTAATAGGTAATAATTTCTTTCAGGCACTCTAATTTTATTTCAATCCCTTACCTCCACAAATAGGATTATTACATTATTATATAGAAAATGGTTCCTAAATTTTCTATTATTCATTTATGTATATTTTTTTCTTAATGGTACAAATACATATATATAATGTAAAAGTGACATACGATTTTAAGGTACAATGAACTACTACCTCAGGAAACAATAATTTCCCATTTTTCCATTACCCCCCATAATGGTGTCCATTTTGATGGATACTCTATTTATATATAATTTTTATTATATTTATTATTCTTTTATAATTCATAAATACTTATATTCCATATAACATTAATAAATTCAATTTAATGTTATTATAATAAAATCATTTTAGGAAGTGTGGACTACTGCCCCTTCGAATCACTAAGATTCATTCACAATATACATTAAATGTATAAAAGATGGATTCCATTAAATATATGTGAACATAAAAACCAATATATGATATTATTGAGGTAATTATATTTATTTAAATATAGTATAAATATATAAATAAATATATAACATTTTCTTTATTAACATTTCACAAGAGTTAAATTTATTTATGTCATCCGTAGACACGTAGACTACCACCTACTCAACATGAGGTGATTCTTTTTATATCAAATGAAATATACATATATATATATAAGTATATATCAATAAATGAGATTTTATCAAAATTATAATGATCATTCAAGAATTAAATGGAATTACTAACATAATTCTATACTGATATTTGAAAAATGAGAACAACACACATTTGTACGTACAACCTACCATCTCCATGATTGTAATGTTGATTATTTTTTTTCATTATAAAATAAAATGATTTTTTTATAAGTATAATTTATTGATAAATATTATAAAAATTCTATGATTACTATTATGTATATTTTATATATTAACCCATTTTACCATAGTTGAAACACAAATTAATTTTGACATATAAACAAAATTTCATCTAAAAAACAGATGTAAACATACATGTTTAAATAGGTATATACATCATTGTAGGAAGAGAAATACAATTACTGATAAAAACTAATAATATTATCATGAATTTAAATATTTATCATATGATTATTATACCAAAAGCTAGTAGAAATTTTCATGAAAAGAAATAAATTCAAAGGGATTTTGTCTCATTAAACAATCCGTTGAATGTTATTTTTTATTCCTCTATTATAATTTATATAGTCTATATACTGGCATTTGAAATGTTATATCATGATACTCGTAATGATAATTTCTATAAGTTATTTATTTAATATTATTCCATCTTGGATATTAATATTCAAATGATTCAAAGAGGTTTGGGAAAATTTTGAATTATTAATTATTATTCTCCCAAATTTTTATTTAAGGATTTTCATCTTATCACACTTCCCTTTGTGATTTTTTATTTTCTCTTGAAACCATCACATTGTTTTAGTGAACCTATACTGTGAAATATGGAAACAATCTTCATTTTTATTATAATATCTTGATTCATTCATTATTCAGGATATTTTCAGTTTGAATTTTAATTATTTCCTATATAGTTAGTTTAGTTAAAAATCAAAAAGTGGAAACCACATTTCATAACTCAATTTATCATCACTAATTTTTATTACTTCCTCATTATCATTAATATTCTATAATTATGTGAATAATTACGTTTACTATATATTGATATATTTAATCTTCTATATGTGGATTTATTTATGATATGAATAATAAAATAATTCATTTATTTTGACTAAAACAATATAATATTTAAATTTTTTACATTACAGTATCATTTTATCTGGTTTTTACACATAAATTTAAAACATATGGAATTATTGAATCTTTTTCTAATAAAACCATTAGATTTATTCACTTAAAATTATTATATAACTTTATTATGTGATTGTATAGTTTTTACACTATTTGGTACTCAAATATTTTCATAATTTTTTTTATAAAAATAAACATAATTTATCTCTTTAGTTAAAGCACATATTTTCATTTAAGAAACAGGTTTTATTAAACAAATTCATACTAATATTATATTGAAATGTTTATAATTTTATTCTTTTAAAAATATTCTCAAAAGAATCTTTATCTCACGGTTTGAAGAATGCATTTTAGTAACCTTGAAATGTGAAAAAGGAATGTTCTTTCAACCATGTATTTCTTTTATAGAATTACATTCCATAATTTTCCAAGCAATCCTTTATCTTGTTGAAGAATCTTTTTTATGAAAATATTATGTACCATTATTTTTTAAGAATCATTTATTTAAAATAGTAATAAATTGATTTTTCATCAAGAAGGTTTTTAAAATATCAATATATAGAATTTATATTCATCAATGAATATAACCATTATTGTTACACCATATGGGTTATTTTTTATTGATAACATCTAATTTCTTGCTCTGTATTTTTATTGATTATTTTGGAAAAGGATTGTATTTACCATCACTTTTTTTATTTAATTTTTAGTCTCATATACATATTCAATATCCTATATTCATTGAACATTGAATTCCCCATAAATTATTTATTTAATTTATCATGAATATTTATTTTTCCTTAACTTTATACCCCATTAAATATGGTATCCACTATAAATTTTGTTGGATATTTTGGGTAATATTGATATATTTTTATTCGTTACTCAAAATATATATTTTATAAGAAATATTGTATCATAATTATATAGATTAATGTATATAAATAATACTTTGGACATGAATTTACAGGCGGAGTCATGACATTATATAAACCCCTGATGCATTTATATTTTCTCATGATACAAATATGATATCAAATTATATATGTTTCTATCCATATTTTTTAACTATCTACAGAATTGGTGATGATAGTATTGGTTTTCATGTTCCTTATACATGACATAAAATAATAAAGAATTTCCATAATTTTGATACATTAACAATTATCCATGCTATTTTAACATTATAATATATATGGAAGAAATTATTATTGATTAACTGATTAAATTTCATTAGTCATCAGTTTCTTACCTTGATATAATTATTTTTCCGTATATTAATATCTTAATGGAATGTGTCTACATTTACTACCTTGGAATATATATTATAAACATCTATCTCACTTTTTATATTACATGGTATGTGTTTTCAGATACTTACAATTACATAATGATGAATCTTATTTATTCATTATTTTTTATACTATATTTTTTCCTTACTGAGAATTTGAACTCACTCTTATTATTTTTAATTCCAAAATAATACTATAAGTTAACTATAAATGAAATATAGGGATTTACTATATGGATTAGAGTTATCCTTGATGTTATTTATTTGTTTATAAAAAATATAAAAGTATATTTTAATTGATGTATTTATTTATAATAAAGACCAATGTGTGTATCTATATTAATAAGAATACTAAGAACACATTCCATTTGTATTTGATTAATTCTAATAATTCTAATTTAATAGTAGTAAACACTATATCAAATAATTCTATGTAGGATCATTACAACATTATAAATGACTAAATAATAATATTTTAATATAGTATCATGTCTCCCTCAAATAGGGTGTTTTGTTTGGTTCATGATCACGAATATGTTGAATCATATATGTAAAATTATATCGTAATGTCACATGTTGTTATATTTATGTATATTATTAGTGTTGACTGTCAGACACACTATAGAATATATATAATATATTTACAAATTTTGGGGTGTTATAATCATCCAAATGTAATATAAAAAATAATGTTCATTTATTGATGTAAAAATATAGAGATTATAATACATCATTAGTTGAGGAGGGTTCTATTAAATTATGAATGATTTTATAGGAATGTATATTTTATTGATGTTTTTTTATGTGTCTAATCGGCCTAGTTCTTGTATATGTCTTCATGAAAAAATTTAAGATGAAAATAAATGTCTATAAAACATAGAATAAAAAAAATTCTGACAAATTTGATTGAAATATTTTAATCACAATCCTTATTTTAAGATTCTGATAAATATTCACTTTTAAATTTAAAATATTATAATGTAAAATGGGTTTAATTAATTTTGATAATGATCATAAAAAGGTAAAATTTTAATATTAATTACATGAAACAAACCATATATAATCGTGGGTAAATTCAAATGAATCATTCAATATACCAAAAATTTTACATGGTATAACGATATAATATTTGAAAATTGTAGATTATTTGGAAGAAGAATAATAGAATTTTAATTTTAGTGATAAAGGGATGGTTCCACCTAATGAACTGTCATTTTTTGAGTGAATCTAAATAATGGAAAATACATATTGTATATTATTACAATATATTATTTTATTCATGAATAAAACACTCATAGTGATTGATTTACAATAATTATGGAAGGAGGAGAATTTCTAAATAGGATGTATGATGAAAAATGTGACAATAGTTCAAAAAAATTCTATGAATTTATATTTATATTTGATTTAACAGATATTTTTGTGAGATAAAAGTACTAAAAATGAAAAATGTATTTTGAAAATATATGTATTGCCTTGAATGTTGGAGAAATATGGTTTACATAATTTTCATAACACATTTATCACATTTATGAGTAAAATGATCATAAAATGACTATATTCATTATGTTTTGTATGTGGAGAATAAATGTTGTTAATTGAATTGGATTCATGGTATCTTAGGGTGTTCATGAGAAATCATGTCTTCATTCAAAAATTATAATATCTATAATAGGAATAAACTATCTATTGTTTTTTCCTAATTTTTCATTACAAATATCATTTATTAAGAATGATATTCATATGTGATTTCGTGAAAATGATCAAAACTGGACTACAACATAAAATGATATGTAGAATTTTATCATTTAGTGAGAGATTTTTTGACAAAAAAGATGAATAATAAAAATTACAGAA
The DNA here is from genome assembly GCA_963277665.1 of Viscum album. NCBI lineage: Eukaryota > Viridiplantae > Streptophyta > Magnoliopsida > Santalales > Viscaceae > Viscum > Viscum album. Next base: position 664,813,472 of record OY728165.1, on the reverse strand, counting down.
TTGAAATAAATATAAATTATTTTAAAATTTGATTGAAGGTTTATCATTCAAAATGAGTGAATTAAAATTTCTCCCCAAATTAGAATCATATGTTTATTGAAAAATATAGTGGGTGATTGAAATATATCAAATAAATTAATGTGATTTTTTTATTAATATTATAATGACTCATTTTTCCCTCGGCCACTCAATTTTAAAAATCTAGTGCTTCTGTTGTACTTGGGGGTCATAGTTTTTTGTTTTGGGATATTTAATAAAATTAAAATTCACCAAATAGTTTCAGCAAAATGATGGCACCTTGATGGAGGGAAACCAAGATGGTGGAACTATAACAGAGGAACACCAACACAGTTGCACTATAATAGAGGTACACTGAAATGGTGGCATCGTAATTGAGGCACACTAAAATGGTGGCACCGTAACAGAATAACACCAATGCTGTTGCACCATAATGTATTCAAGGACCTGTAGGGTATGACGTGTGATTTTAGTGTTCAGATTTTCAAGGATATATGGGTCTATGATCATGTAATTGGAGTAAATGGATTTATGGGTTGTCCATCAACCCACCATGTTGATCCCCTTGTGTTTATTATCAACATTTTTATTTTATATAATTCATTGAATTATGTTAGATTAATAATGTTCTTGATAAATTATTGAATAAATGATGTTAACCCATTGATATGGATCTTGTTGGGATGCAATGATGAGTTTATATTTTTGGGAACCTATGGACTTGGTTTGGATATATATGGAGGTCCTGAAATCTTGTATGATGCTAATGAAAATTAATGATAAGTTAATAACTATTTATTAAAGGTTAAAAAATTAATTACATAAAGTGAAACGAATATAATTGGATTTGTAACATTATATATGTCTTTATGTTGTTATATTCATATAGTATATCTAGTCTATGTAGTGATAGCCATGAGTCAAAGATATGTTATATACAATTGATACAAATAATATAGTTTTTTATAGTTTGGATGTGATCTATATTATATTTTGTTATTTAGTTTCTTTGTGATACTTTATCAATTTAGTTACATAAATTGACAACGTATATATTCTGAGCTTTTGGGGGGGGGGGGTTCCCCATCATTCTGGTGGAAGGATAGAAGGCTAAATAACACCTTTGGGCCCAATATCTTCTATAGGTATTTAATTTTTCTATTAAACCTGGCAGTTATTTTTCCGCTTATATGTGTTTTGTGGGATGTAATGGATTTCGTATTTTCAAACACAAATATTATAGATATATTTCTCTAAGTAGTACTATTGGTGTCACGTGTATATGTTGGGATGGCGTGAGGATCCTTACTCGGTGTATGTCACTTAATGGATTAAGGTATAATGTCTGATGTATGATACACATTATGTGAGATGTGTTGGAATTCAAAAACTACTTCAATACATTTGGTACTTGGACATTGTGGTGTTGATGCATGATGTGCATGTTGTGGTACTTAGCCCAGGGGTATGTGGAAATCCTTTTTGGGTGAGATATTCGTAGAATGTTTGATGTTGGAAAAAAGAAGAAATACAGTGGGGAATTGGTAGTGTCAATTCAAAAGATATCTTTTGACATTTATGTCTTGTTTTGGAAATCACAAATGTATTAATATATATTTTTCATACTGACTATGTCAATCATACTAACTCTGTCAATTGTACTGACTCTTTCAATCGTACTAACTCTATCAATATTATTGAATCTGTCAATCGTACTAACTCTTTCAATCATACTGAATCTTTCAATCATTCTGACTCTGTCAGTCGTATCATCTATGTCAATCATATTAACTCTGTCAATCGTACTAACTTTTTTGAATCATACCATCTTTTTATCATATCAATACATTACACTAAGTAATACTAATAATACTCATATTTTACCTCTATAACATGGTTTTTTTCTATTATCAACACATGTCAATCATACTAATGTTTATCATCTTCATATACCATTTTTTTAACCAAAACAATGTTGTAGAGTATGTTATAATCTAATAAAAACGATGTCGTGTTTTTTGTTTCAACATGACCATTATAATTCCAGGTATCCATGTTCCTCCGTGTTTTTCAGAGACATATGACCGTTGGAGGAAATGTGACTATTTGAACATGAGGCCTATAAATAGGTTGTCATTTGAAGCTAATACGTACAACTGAGAGACTTTTATCATTCTGTTTTATCAAATTCTAGAGAGATATGTTGTGACTTATCTCTTGCTTCGTGCGAAAAAATTGATGTTACAAAACATGAACGACTCATTCTTATTTATTGTATTTCAATAAGTTCTTTGTTTATTTTTTTGTGTGACCTATCAGGTGTTAAAAATAAAGGTCTACTTAGGACAGGCAGACAGTGCTACCGATCATCGTATCGAGGGCTTTCAATTGTTTGAAAGACAGAGGTTCCGAATACCTTCAAAATCAATGGCTTGCGGGGATAACAAGACATACATACTGATCACAGTATCGAGGGATTACCATGGTAGTGGTAAGACTGAACTCTTATCCTAGGTTAAAGGACACTCTTCTATTTGGGTCAAAATAATTGTAATACTTTTACATTTCCAGTGTTTTTTGTTTTAGAACGGAAATTGCAATATCTCCTTTCTTAATTTCATAATAATTTGTAATTGTTTCAATTATAATCATAATTTTAAATAATGTATCGATTGATTCTATATGATTTATGGTAGAATCCTTCACTATTGTATAACTCTGATTATTCTATTCATTTTGAATACAATTACATTACTTTTCTTATAGTGTTACATTGTATCATACCTTTATTTCCAAGCCAATTGTGGTTATTTGTATTTTTTGAGAATTGTATTATTTTAAGATCATATAAACTAAATTCTTAAGTGTTTAAACATAATGTTTTTTAACCTACAATTCCCCCCCTCTTGTATTCTTCCATCTAATATTCATATACATCTGTATATCGATCCAACAATTGGTATAAAAGGAGGTTTCAAATTATATTTATTACTAGCTCTATTCCTTTCAAATTTGTGTTCCAACTATTTACTGAACTAACGTGTGGAGTGGAAAATATTTTGTTTAATTAAATGGTAGGATTGAATATTGGATCAATTGTTAATCTAAATCCTTCTACACCACCTGTCTTTGATGGGAATGAGTATGAGTTCTGGAGTTAACGAATGAATAAATTTTTTATCAATACTGGTGTAGATAATTTTATTTTTCTAACTGGAGGATAAAAAATTCCTGACAAAGAAATTCATACATTCAATAATCAAGAAAAGAACGAATATCAACTGAATTACAAGGTAAGAAATATATTTTTATGTTATATGAACATTAATATATACATCTAGATATCATCTTGTGAAGCAGGTAACTGTGTTTGGAAGAAATTGGAAGTCACAAATTTTGGTATATCTAAGGATATAGAAACAAGAAGAGAAATGCTTTGAGTAGAGTATCATGGGTTTCATTTTCCTTATGGAGAGACGGTATGTAATGTGAAACAATGATTTATGAAAACTGTCAATAGTTTACAATATATGGGAGAAAAAGGTCTTGATGATGAAGCTCTTGTTGACAAAATTATTTTTATAATCCCAAAATAATGGTAGTCATAAATGATAGCTATTGATGAAAACAAAAAAGCTTCCCAGATTACTCTTAATGAACTCTTTGGAACTCTTCTACAGAACGAGAAAAGAATGAAGAGATATTCTGATTTCATTATAGAGAAAAATGGAAATGTAATTGTAGTTTTTACTTCTTAATCTAATGCTAAAACACCTGAATAGATACCAAGATCCAAATCTAAGAATGTTATTATGTCAGAATCAAGTGATTGTGATCATTCAGATAATGAGTTAGCCAATAAAGCTCGAAGGATGAACAAGATTATTGGAAGGAAGTTCTTCCAATACAGATTAAAAAAATGATAGAAAGGATGAGAAATATTCAAAGGTAACTTGTTATTAATGTAAGAATGTAGTTCATATAAGTCATGATTGTCCGTTACTGAAGAGAGAAGATAGAAAGGTGAAACATTCTAAAATAAATATGAAAACTTATTACAAGACAATGAAAAAGAAAGTCTTGAAGGAAAATGATACTTGGAGTGCAAGTAGTTTCGATTCATCAGATAATTCATCAGAATATAAATCCATAGGACAAAGGAATATTGGAATTATAGCCAGACTACCAATTGAAGATCATTGTATCATGGCTAAGGTACAGAATGCTGAAGCAATTAAAATGTATCCCTAAATATAATCTATATTGATAATAAATATTTTGAATCTTCAAATGATGAGTCTTCATCATCATAAGATAATACATTACCTTCTTTTGAAAAAGTGTCTAGGTTAGCTAAATTACTTGAGAATATAAATTCTAAACTCATGAAAAAGATTGATAATGAAAAATATAGAATTTCAATTTTAACTAACTAAGTAATAGATCTTTCTAATAATCTTGATAGGAAAACTTGTGATTTTGAAAGTATTTTAAAGTTCATATAGATAGTAAAATATAATAAGAATAAACATTCTAAGGATATTTAGAATTTAATTTATAATAAAATTGTGTTCGAGCTTAACTCTAGTTCAAAATAAAATTTTTTAGAGGATAAAAACATAGTTTTAAAACAAAAGTCAGAAATTTTTTCCATGATAAACTTTTTGTCAAACATTAAATATGGTAAATAAATCATTGATAAAATGTATTCTCAAATTTGAACATTGATATATCATTCTTTTTTTGGTTATACTCATTTTAAACTGACTTTTAGTAATATCCATTTTGTTCTTCAAAGTACACCATTTTGTACTATGTGTCAATGTGGTGGACACTAGAAAAGAGATTGATATCTTAATAGAACTCAGTCTTTAGTATTTCATAAAGCTCGTTTTTCAAAACAAATTTGGATTCCTAATATTCTTTTATCTTACCCTTCTAGATCCAAACAAGTTTGGATTCTGAAAAACTAATTGTTTCTTTTTCATGAAAATAAGATTTTCACCAACAAGAATATTTGGTACATGGATAGTGTTTGTTCTCAATACATGACCGGAAAAAATTATTTCATTGATACAAAAGGTGGAAGGGTTACCTTCGGAGATAATTCTCATGGAATGATTGTTGGAATATGTAATATTTTTTTCTTGGAATAGTTCATATTTCAAATTTTTTGTTTGTTAATGGTCTTAAGAACAATCTCATTAGCATAAGCAATTATGTGATGAAAAACCCCTTGGGAGTTTTACAATGAAAAATTATTAGTTCACAATTCCAAGGATGAATTCATTTTATCTTCCTATTGGAAAGAGAATGTATACACTATTAACATAAAAACCGTAGGAGCCAAAATTTACCATGCTTAAGTGTAATCGAAGACCAATCATGGATATGACATAGAATACTAGGACACTACAGCCTAAGAAACCATTGTAAACTATCAATGAAAATACTTGTAAAGGGTCTACAAAATCATAGACATTATTCTTCAATGATCTGTGACCATTGTGAATTTGGAAACAAAAATAAAACTAGCTTTAAATCATTTAATGAAGTTTCAACTTATAATGCAAAACAGCTAGTGCACATGGTTCTTTTTGGTCCTTCACAAACTAGATGCATTGGAGGAAAATACTATGCATTTGTTTTAGTTGATGACTTTTCTAGATATACTTGGGTCTATTTTCTAAAAAAATAATTTGAAGCCTTATTCTATTTCTGGATTTTTAGATCCCAAGTTAAAAATTTGAAAAACCTACCATTAATAAATATCCATTGTGATCATGGTGGTGAATTTAAAAATTCAGTTTTTGAAACATTTTTTTTGTAAGAAACGTATTACTCACAATTTATATCCTCCATGAACTCCTCGGAAAAATGGTTTTGTTGAGAGAAGAAATTGTATTCTTCTGGAAATGACAAGAACCATGTTGAGTGAATACTCAAATGCTAAGAATTTTTTGGCTAAAGCTGTTATTATTTATTGTTATACTATAAATCTTGTTTTAACTAAGAATTTTCGTAATAATAAACCTTATGAAATATGTATTTTACAAAAACCAAAAATTTAATACTTCAATTTTTTTGGTTGAAAAGTATTCATTCTGAATACTAAAGACAATTTACACAAATTCACACCAAAATATGATGATGGAATTATTCAATGGTATTCTAAAACTCTTAATGAATAAAGAGTTTTCAATAAAAATACATCAGCTATTGATGAAACAATGCATGTTCAATTTTATGGAAGAAATTTTTTTTTCAAACAACCCCAACCAACATCAACGGATGTGTTTTCAAAAATGATTTATCAACCTCGATTAGAAGATCCTTATAATAAGGAAAATGTTCATGAAAGAAATTCTAAATATTTTACCGAATAAGATTTTCTACCATACTTCAATGAATAGGTTTTACAAAACCCAAATCAATTTCTTCTTTGGAATCATCCTAGTGATAACATCATTGGCGATGAAAATCAACTTATTAGGACTAGAAACTCCTTGAGAAATGAAATATAACATATTTACTTTCTTTCTCAATTCGAACCTAAAATTCAAAGTGAGGCCTTAGGTGATGAAGATAGGATAAAGGCGATGCAAGATGAACTAAATGAAATTGAAAGGAATCATGTCTGGAATATAGTTGAATGACCTAATGAAACAACTGTAATTGGTGTGAAATGGGTTTTCAGAAATAAATGTGATAGAAATGGAATCATTGTATGAAATAAAGAAAGATTTTTTTTCTATGGGATATAATCAACAAAAGGGAATAGACTATGAAGAAACATATACTCCTGTAGCTAGACTTGAATCTATTAGTTTTCTATTAGCCTTTTCAATATAAATTAATTTTAAATTATTTCAAATGGATGTTAAATGTTCTTTTCTAAATGGTTTATTTCAAGAAGAAGTTTTTGTCAAACTACCTCCTGTATTTATAGATTCAAAATATCCTAATCATGTTTTTAAACTGACCAAATAATTATATGGCCTTAAAGAAGAACCTAGAGCATGGTATTATAGACTTACATGATTTCTTTTACAACACAAATATGTGAATGGAAATTCATACAAACTATTTTTATAAAAATGGAAATCAAAAATGTTTTAATTTTTCAAATTTATGTTGATGACATCATATTTGGATCAACTCAGCAGTATTTAAGTGATTTTTTTTCAAATTTAATGAAATCTGAGTTTGAAATGATTATGATGGGAGAGTTAACATTATTTTTAGGTTTTAAAATTTCACAAAAACTAGAAGGAACATATATATCTCAACATAAGTATATTAATTATTTATTAAATAAGTATGGTTATGGAAATACTAAATAAACTATCACACTATTTGGTACCCCAAATACACTTGATCTTGATGAAACTGGGAAACCAATAGATCAAACATTTTTTAGAGGTATGATAAGAAGATTTTTATACTTAACAGCTAGTGAATCAGAAAAAATGTTCTCTTTATTTTTATGTTCAAGATAACAATCTAATCCAAAAGTGTCTCATTTAAAATTTGTGAAATGAATCTTTTGGTATAAAAAAGGAACTCTGGACTTAGGACTATTTTATTCTTCTTGAAATGATATTGTTTAAATTTTTTTTTTCAGATGCTGACATTGGTGGTTGTAGAATGGATAGAAAGACTATGTCTGGAACATGTCATTTATTTGGTGATTCCTTGGTTTCTTGGCCCTATAAGAAACACAACTCTGTAGCACTTTTCACTACTGAAGAAAAATATGTAGCAACTAGAGGTTGTTGCACTCAAGTGTTGTGGATGCAACACACACTAACTGACTATGGAATGAGATTTTTCATAACATAAATTCATTGTGATAATACTAGTGCCATAGCTCCTAGTAAAAACCCGACACATCGCTCACATGAAAACCACATAGATATTATGCCTAACTTTCTTAGGGATTACAGACAAAAAGTATATATTATATTACAATTCATCGGAATTAAAGAACAACTTTCTAACTTTTTTACAAAACTATTACCTTACGATAGATTTTATTTTATAAAACATAATATAGGGATGAATACATTAAAATAATCATTAATGTCTACTTAATGTTTTACAATTCTCCTTACATTAAAATCCTCTTATAATGGGGATAAATTTTTTTTCTACCGTATAAATTTCGTAAACATTTCTTTAATTATTAATTTATTTTTTTGGATTGCTTCATTTCTGATTATCATTTTGACTATTTGGTTATTGTTTTAATCATTTTTCATCTTGTTTATCCGAGTATCATATTGAATTGTTTTCAATCGACATATCAACCTATGGTAACAAACATTGTTTTCCATCGGCACATCACTATTTGGTAACAACTATGTTTTACATCGGCATGTCAACCTATGGTAACAACTTTTTTTCCATCATCACGTCAATGTATGGTGACAACTTTGTTTTCCATCGGCACGTCATCCTATGGTAACAACTTTGTTTTCCATCGGTAAGTCAACCTATGGTAACAACTTTGTTTTCCATCAGCACATCATCCAATGGTAACAACTATATTTTCCATCATCACTTCAACCTATTGTAATAATTTGTTTTTCCATTGGCACGTCAACCTATGGTAACAACATTGATTTCAATCATCACGTCAACCTATGGTAACAACTTTTTTTCCCGTCGGCATGCCAACCTATGGTAACATCATTGTTTTACATCAGCACGTCAACCTATGGTAATTACTTGATATTCCATTGGCCTGAAATCCTGTGGTAATGACTTGTTTTTTCATCTTCCTGACAACCAATGGTAATGACTTTTTTCTATTGTCTTGACAACCAATGGTAATGACTTTGTTTTCCATCGGATTGACAACCTATAATAATGAATTTGTTTTCCATCGAACTCACAACCGATCTTATTCTTCTTCCTCGAACTATTGTATTTTATTTTTTCTATTGTATTATAATATGTAAATATTATTAATCCAATAGGTTCCTTAGAATCTTCAGCAAGTAAATTCTTTCCTTACTTTTTTTTTGTTTTTCTTACTTTGTATTGTTTCTCATTTTTATAAAAAAACCATTAATTCCAATCCATTGATTTTTTTTATTCCAATCTCAAACATTGATGATCAAAAGTGATCCTTTTTTTCGCCTATAAATAAGTCCCCTCCCCTCCCCAAACCCACACAGGTTTTTCAGATCTCATACCGAAGCTCTGCATCCTTGTTTTAAAGAATCCAAAAGATCATCCATTTTCCGAGTCTATATGTCTCGGTCTTCTACCAACACTCTGGCCAAAAAGTATCCTAAATCATTTTCATAGAAATGATTCCTCAGAGAACAGTTAGATTATCGGGACTTCTTTGACACATATGATTCAATAACCAGAAGGATTATTTTGTTTCAAGGTTGTGAACATCTTTGTGTATAAAAACTAGTATCTCAAGATCTAGTTCTGAATGAGGATGTTAGTAAATTCTAAAAAACCATGTCTTTTGACAAAAATATGATGATCAACATTCCTGTGTACGATAGAAAAATCCCAATTTCTGTGAAACAAGCAGCCCACTTTCTAAATGTCTCAACAGAAGGTGATTATTTTTTCCCATATCATAAACTACTAGAGGATGTCGGTATGTTTAATAAATAACATCCTGAAAGGTCTTTTTTCTTATAAATCAAGAGAAGAGAAAAATAGCTCATTTATATCCAGATAATAGATTCGTGGTGCTTTCGATGCAAGTTTTTCTTATCCCAGGGAAAGGGGATAGAGAAACTCTAAAAGTCTATGATATTTTTATGCTAGAATATATTGTAAACATGAGAAAGGTAAACCTCATTGTATACATTTTTGAAATATTCAATAATGTCAAGTCAGGAGAGAACATGTACCATTTTATTATGTATCCCTATATTCTTACAACGCTCATTCATGAGAGCATGGCGTTTTGTAATATTCCGTTGAAAGGGAAATTGAAAGAGCTGAAGCATTCATGGATAACTAAGAATACATTGAAGAATTTGTATGATCGTTTCGATGAAAACTCAATGCACTTTGTCAAAGATGTAGAAGATGAATCGGTACAAAATCAATCAGCACCAAATCAATCAGCAAATTTTCCAATCGATGATAATCCAACTATTGTTGTTCTTTAAAAGTTATTTCTGCAAACCAGTTCTAAGCCAATTAAGATACCTAAATATAAAATGGAGGTTGTGTCCATGTGGAGGAAAGATAGAGAATAATGAAAACAATGTGATCCTATGTTTGGTATTGATATAGAAAAAGCTTTAGCTGAGAGGATAATGGTAGAGGATACCCTTTAGGCTGAAAAGAAAAACAAGACTCTTTTGAAAAGTAAATCTCAATACATTGATGTTTCTAATATTATTAAAATTGTTGTAGAGGAGAGTGCTCAACTAATAGAAAATGTGCACCAAGAACATATTTTTCAGTGTCATCAAGAGAAAGATAAAGGGAATCGAATTTTTAGAGAAGTACCGGAATTTGAGGAAGTTGAAGAAGAGGAAGAATGTTTTCTTTAGGAATTACATCAGAGTTTAGAAAAGAGTAGAGAATAATATTTTCAATAGTAATGTGAAGTTATTCAATAGGTTCTTCATTACGATCAAGCACGAGGTGAATATATTGAAACTCTAGATAGAATTCCTTCCCAAGTAAATCAAGGTGGTCAATCTTCTCATACCGAAAACGTAATTGTTATCATTGGAAAAGTGAAAGAATAAAGAAAGGTGACAAAAATTCATAAGGAAAACATCCAGTTGAATACTCAAGCTGGTTAAATGAACTAGATTGGAATGAGTAGGATACTGATTCAGAGAACACAATTTCTCTCAAGAAAGAGTGATTAAATTGTTCAAGTTTTAAGAAGTATTGATAAGACTATTCCTTATTTTATTATACATGAAGGGAAATTGATTTCATTACAGAAAATTAATGGAAGATGTTTGGTTCTTTAAGAGAAATGAGATAGAGTGTATTGTCAATTGAAGTTGATTTAAAAGTCCTATCTGAAAGTTTTGCTTCTCATAAGAAGGCCTACAATAGAATGAATAAGTGGTCATACAAAACAATGAGCTCAGTTAATGATTATGAAATTTCAATTGAAGACATAATGAGGCTTTCAAATGATCATTATATTTCTTTAAATAACCATGACAAAGAAACTATTGAATGGCTTAATCAGATGTCAATAACTAATGGAGCCGATATTCCTTCAGTAAAAGAGCTGCAAGACAGAATGAAAAATTTTCGGATAGAGGTTTCAATGGTTTAACCTTTAAAAGATGAAATAGTTTTGTTGAAGAAGAAAAATTTTGAGTTATCTAAAGACAATTATAATTTGATAGACAGAATTGATACACTTGAAGGAGTAATCAGATTCCAAGAAGAGACTACAAAGTATCAGGATCAACTTTTTCTCTATCAACATGAGCTTCTCTAATCTCAGGGTAATTCTATCTCTAAATACAAGAAATAAATAAAAAAATGAAAACAAATGAATGTTATTATATCTTTCATTTCCCATTTCCAGAATTTTATAGGCTTTTTTTATCTCAATGAAATTTATGTCATCTTTCCCATTGCCTTGCACTTATATTCTCCAACTCTTTCAGGAAAATCAAGATTACCACTTTCTTTTTCTAAATCACAAAGAGGGAGAATGATTTATAAAGGGGAAAATGTTTTATAAAGGGAGAATGTTTTAATAAAATACATCTAAATAAAGGAAAATTTACGAATACAAATGAATGTTATTGTATCTTTCATAGCTAATTTCCAGAATTCTATAGGATTTTTTTATCTCAATGAAATTTATGTCTTATTTAACATTGCCTTGCAATTATTTTCACAAACTCTTTCAGGAAACTCAAGATTACCACTTTATTTTTCTAAATCACAAAGGGGGAGAATGATTTATAAAGGGGAAAATGTTTTATAAAAGTATAATGTTTTAATAAAATACTTCTAAATAAAGGAAAATTTACGAATACAATACTTTGAAATGTACATAACAAAGGGGGATTTAGTTGTATTCAATTTCATATTGAGAAGAGTTTTCAATAACTCCAGGGGAGATAAGTATTTTTTTTGGGTTTACGTATTGTTTTGGGCCTTTAAAAAAGGGAGATATTGTTGAGTCAAAAATTTTCTTTTGACTTTTATGTCTTGATTTGGAAATCACAAATGTATTCATATATAATTTTCGTACTAACTATGTCACTCGTATTGACTCATTCAATCATACCGACTCTGTCAATTGTACTGAATCTGTCATTCATACTGACTTTGTCAATCGTACTGACACTATCAATCGTACTGACTCTCTCAATCTTACTGACTCTATCAGTCATACTCACTCTGTCAATTGTACTGACTTTTTTGAATCATACTCACTTTGTATTTTATCAATACATTACAATAAGTAATACTAATAATACTCATATTTTGTTTCAATCACATGATTTGTTAATCCTTTATAAACACATGTCAATCGTGCTAATGTTTATCATATTCATATATCTTTTTTTAACCAAAACGATGACATAGAGTTAGTTATTTACTAATAAAAAATATGGCATGTTTTTTTATTCAATATGAATGTTATAATGCCTTGTGTCCATATACCTTCGAGTTTTCCAGAGAAACCTGACCATTAGAGGAAATGAAATTTCTAGAACCTAAGGGTTATAAATAAGAGTTCATTTGAAGGTGGGAAGTACAACTGAGAGACATTGATCATTTTGTGCTATCAAGTTCTAGAGAGAGACGATGTGACTTCTCTCTTGCTTCGTGCGAAATCCGTGAAGTTACAAAATGTGAATGGCTCATTCTTAGTTTTTGAATTTCAATTTTTGATTTTTTTATATCATTGTGCTACTAATAAGGTTATATCGATCGAGGGATTCTAAGGATAGGCAGACTGTGCTACTGATCTTCGTATCGAGGGATTTCAATTGTTTAAAATATAGAGGTGTCGAATACCTTAAAAATTGAGGGCTTTCAGGGATAACATGATAGACGTACTGATCATCATATCAAGGGCTTACCAAGGTGGTGGAAAGACAGACCTCTTATCATAGGTGAAATGATACCCTTCTCCTTAGGTCAATAGAACTGTAATACTTTAAAATTTCCACCGAATTTTTTTTATAAAAGAAATTATATTGTTTCTATTCAGAATTTCATATTCATTTGTAATTGTTTCAATTAAAATCATACTGTTACATATTGTATCGATTTATTATATATGCTTTATGGTAGAATCCTTCACTATTGTATTACTCTGATTATTGTATTCATTTTGAATAAAATTACATTAATTTTCTTATAGTATTACATCATATCATACCTTTATTTCCAAGTCAATTGTGGTTAATTTTATATTTTTTTAATTTTATTAGTTTAAGGTCATATAAACTAATTTTATATGTTTCTAACCGCAATATTAATAAACCTACAATTCACCCCCTATAATATTGTTCCATCTAATATTCATATACATATATCTATCGCTCCAACTGGTTGTGGGGTACCCTTTTTATTAATTGTAATATTTTATAATATTGTATGAGATACCTAGATATAGGGTCCATGGGGAGGCTGAGAACATTTTATTCCTATTTTGGTGGTGTGTTAGTTTAACATTGTGTTCATTGTGCTATAGAATTATTTCATAAACTTTTCACGAGAGGATATGGATCCTACTAAGAAATTTTTTATACTAATCTTATGTATATAGAACAAATTTTTAGCTCACTTAGAGTATATTGGAGATCTGGCTGGCTACAACTAGATTAGTGTTTCATGAGCTGTTCAAGATTCCAGGTCACTCCTATTTTATATCCTTTTGGTTCATATTATTTTCCCTTTTAAGTTGTGGTATTCATTACATGACATTTTATATGAGAAGTTGGTATTATTTTATTATTTAAGTTTGAATTAGAGTTAGTTGATGTCTATCTTATCTCTCTCTTTCACTTCTGTTCTCATAGAGGGTAATTCCTCCCACATGTGTGATTATTAAGCCCATGGTTGTAGTCATCATCCTATGTACTACTACTGGCCAGACTAGGGTGTCACTATATCACATCTCAAATTTCCTACCTATGAGGGGTAAAAATTGAATTGAGGGGGGTGAGGACAGAGGGGTATCTTAGGTCTGGAAGAGGGATAAGATGATGTTTTTTGTTAGACAAAGGTGATGTTTCTTGGGATGTAAGGGAAACATTTTCAGTCAAGTATACAAAGTGTTATAAACACTAGAAACTAGCTGAGGAAACTGTATTTATCGCCCCTAAGGTATAACTCAAATTCCATTATGTTTTAAGTGGATATTAAATGATGGGTTGCTTTTTTCATGGTAGAGACTTCAAAAAGGACAATCCATCATTATTCATTGTGCATGTGGTTCAATTGGTTGACCATTTCATAGGTTAACCTAATTTGAATAAATTAAAACAATTAATTAATGTTTACTCTTCCTTATTCTAGGTTTAGAATTTCATCATTTGTTATTTTGATGGTATTTCTCTTTGTTGATGCCCTCGTCAGGTTCAAGCAGAAAATGTCCAGCAAGTAATTCTAATTGATCTCTATATAGGCGAAGTCGATGATAACGACACATGAAAGAGTAAACTCTAAGAGGTTCATTCCTAGAGTCTCCAGAAGTATGAGGGATCAATTTTATATATAGTCATACAATGTTGGTTGGATGAGGTTGAGATAGCTTTTCAGTTCGATCTATGCTCGGAAGGTGAACTGGGCATCGATGGTTGGGATGATGCTGCATGGGGATGTGAGGGAGTGGTGGTTTTTATTCTATGTGGATTTAGAGGAGTTTCATGAAATGTTAAGAGATGAATTTATTTATTTGAATGAAAAAGCATCTAGTTGCTTAGATCTACGTACCCTTTGATAGCGGAGATATAGTGTGCAATATTTTGGATTCCATTTTATGATCCTTTTATGAAATTCTTCAGACCATCCCCAAATGATGAGGCTAGGTTGTAGTATTTGTATAAGGGCTTGAGTCCAGAAATCTAGTATAATGTCACCCCCAATAATTCTAAAGTCCAATTATGAGGTGCTGGTGTGGGAAGTGGTAATCTAAAGAACATTAACTATAACCATATCATAATGATAGGGGATTTTCAAGTATCCTCATGAAGAAAAAATGTGGTATGTGGTTCCTAGTTTTGAAGCTATTCCAAGGGACCATGGACTTTTTTTCTGGTGGAGGATGAGGTCATCAGCAATGAGAGGGATCAGCCTTTCAGAGAGTCTGCATGTACCGGGTGTTCCCCTCTTGGTTCCTCCCATGATGTAGTTCCAGCAAAGGATGCAGCGGCATGTGACACTAAATATGGTTCAACAAAGAGCATATGGGGAAGGTAGATGAGAACCCTTGTATTCTACCCTTCCTCTAATAGTATTTCGAGACCATGGTGGTGGTTGTCATCATGGTCAAAGATGTCGTTGTGTAGGTTGCCGTCTGCTTTATTCATTAGTGTTTCCAGTGACAGGCGAGTCATACATCATTCGTGGTACCCATTGATTATTTTCTCCTTGTGGGTATGACTAGTTGGACTATGGATGCATGCACTTCTTCAAATCACATTCCCTTGTCCATGCTTTGGGACTTGGGGGGAGTGACTTCTAGTGACCATGGCATAGTCTATTCTACATTGACGTCGATGTAACATGGATGATGTTTGTAGAGGTTGTGATCTAGTGTTGTGTTAGCACTACTCATAGAGAGATTTCATATGTTTATGGATACAACCATAATATGTCATACATGGAATGTATATTTTCTATTCAGTGTAGGCTATTTTGTATTGATTCATGAGGAAGGCGGTTTTCATCGATGTTGACAGAGTGTTTTTAGTGTTTGTTAGTGAGGGAGACAATCGAATGGGACATAGGTGTGTTATTGTTTTGTCATCATTGATGACTGAACTGATATTGAGTTTATTGTATGTTCATCAGTCGGTGTTTCTGAGGTTTGTTGAAGAGTATCTGAATGCCTCTCTAGATTAGTTTGTAGCATTACCCCCTCAACAAGAGATCGAGTTTGGGATCGTTCTATAGCATGGACATATATTATCTCTATTCTATCTATATAATGGAACGTTATGAGTAACATAACTTTTGTATAGAGCTATATGGTCTATTGTTGTAAATTTTTATTCAGCCGAGTATGTCTCCATGGGGATTAACGATTTTTGTGTGTGAAGAAGGTGAATTTTAGATTGTTGATGTGGGTCAATATTCATCACTTGACCAATGTTGATGTTACGAATCATAGTATTCATCATAGATTTATTATTTTTTAGATTAATGGAAGTGTTATACTTGGTTCTTGAATATAAATTTCAGGCCCATGTATCATCATATGAGAGTGAAAGATGATGATATTCCAAGGACTAAATTCAGTCAACTTCATGTGAAATACATGTTCATGTTGATGATGATAATTGTGAAAACTGATTTATCTATGTTCATTGGGATGATGAATTCTATGTTTTTGGAGTTCCTGGATATGTTCATGGTTCTTTTAATCAACTAAATAATTGTGTATGCTGCATCTGAGGAGGAGCATTTAGAACAAGTGGTTTCCATTTTGTGTGGTTTTTGTCGACAAAATATGTTTGGGAAGTTTTCAATGTGTCTATTTGGGGCTAAAAAAGTCTATTTAATTGGTAATTTTGTGTCCTAGAAGATATTTTCTATGGACCTATCAAATATAGAAGCAATTTTGTTTTTGAAAGCCCCTATTACAGTGGCTGATGTGTGATGATTCACTGGTATGATAGGAAATTACAAGAGGTTCATGGGAAATTTTTCCACGGTTGCAACACCATTGACACCTTTTGTAAGGAAGTGTTATGTTTTCATGTGGGCTAATCATTTTCATGTAGCATTCGTGTATCTGAAGGATAAGTATGTCCATGCTCTAGTTATTTTTCTTCCATGATATGGAGTTCACTTTGATAATTTCAGTGATGATTCAAATCATGGGTTATGTTAGATTCTGATGCATAATAGATCAGACATTTTATAACGGGACTTGGTAGTTGCATCACCATTAACATAATCATGCATAGATGACCTTGAGATCACGATTGTGGTGTTTTCTCTTATGTTTGCGATACATTTCCTCATCTTCTTGCACATTGTGGTTTTCACTAAACATTAGAGCTTGAGGTATGTTTTCTCCTAGAGTGGCTTGATATTGTGGCAGCACCAGTTTTTGGGGTTCATAATAGATGAATATTTATAAATTATATGTATATATATATTAAATGGAATGATGTAGTGGTTTCATTGAACATGATGTCACATAGTGATGTAGTGTGTGAATCTGGTGATTCCTGGAGAGTGATTAACGAGCATTCACCATTGCATCAGAATATGAGAGAATTTGAGGGTATAGGTTGACATTTCTAGAAAATGGTGTAGTCATCTCTGGTTCAACATATAGTAGTTTCCCATTTGGGGGATCTTGAGGTATTGGTTTGGAGAGACTGAGTTGTTTATAGGGAAGACCATAATTGTTGGTCTGAGGATGAGCATTGTTGAGTGTTTCTTCATTGAATGATTAACATTCCTTTAGTGATGTGTGATAAGGTTCATTAGGAAATTCATAATTCTCAATTAGTGGTACAACTAGGAATAATAAAAATTACCCTTCATTGAGTGGTCAGTTTTGGTAGCATATGATGAAACATGTCTTTGTTCAGTTCATATCTCGTTGTTTAGTCTTCCCGAATGTAAAGTCCGAGGAATGTGTTCCTAGTGGTTTTCTCCAACCATTTCATGCTCCTCAGTAGAAGTGGAAGGAAATATAAATATATTTTGTTATAGTTTTACCATGAGAACATGCAGGTTGTGATGCTAAATCGGTGGTTGAGGATCACATGATTATATCATCCCACGTTTTAGAAATCAATAATTCAAGCTAAGTGGTGCTTTTGTTGAGAATGTATCTGGATGAGGGGGTGAGACTCTGTGGAGTCCTGAGGATGATAATTTTGTATGAAATTATTTTTATTACCTCTTGTGTGTATAAAGGCCTCCATAAAACCTTTATTTATCAACTATGTCATAGAACTACTTTTCGTATACAAATGGATTGTTAAAAAGGGAAATCCATCTAGACTCATGAAGACATGTTGCGTTCATGCATCCTATAATTTGGAAGTTCATGGATGATGCCCCTTCCCATGGTGAAGTTATCATAAAATAATATTTCCCACTCCACCATTGGTATGGTGCCATTTGATGCCTTGTATGGTTGACCATTTCATTCTCTGTTGTGCTAGAATATGTTCAGAGAGTAAGTAATTCATAGGCAGGATCTAGTATAGAATACGACAGTGATGGTTTAGGAGAACCGAGATAGGATGAAGGCATTGAAATATCATCAAAAATACTATTTTTATCATTGGAGGAGACCTATGGTGTTTGAATATGGATATCATATATTTTTGAAGGTGACTCCCCATCTTTGGTAGTAAAATATGGGTCATGGGATTGTTATTTCACCTTAGTTTTTTGGGGCATTTGGGGTGTTGGATCATGTTGGATCCATGGCGTATTTGGTTTTACAAACCCTATGGATTAGAAAAATACATGTAGTTTTTCATGTGTCCCTGCACCGTCCTTATCTTCATTATAACTCTCACATCGTCGATTGGGGTGAGATGGATGTTGATATTTATGAGACCTTCCAAGAGTGTCCAATTGATATCCATGACCGCAACGGGAAGGTGTTTCAAGAGTGTGTTACTTCCTTGGTTCGTATCTTGTGGTAGAATGGTGGAGTAGAGGAGAGTATGTGGGAGCATGAGCCACACATATGTGCTCAGTACCCCAAGCTATTTGATTATTTACTCATTCATTGTAATGATGTTTGTTTTGAGGTTTTAGTCTTATTCATATTATGAAATTTATTTTTCTTATTCCCTATTATTACTTTCTCCCTTTTTAGAGGTATCACCCTCATGAGAGTGTTTAATAGATGGTTTTGGTTTCTGTGTTTTTTTCAATTATTATTATAGGAAGTGGTTGATCTATACTTATCAGTGACTTCCTTTAAGGGTATCTCGAAGGGTGGTTCTTTAGACTACTTATTACTATAGTTTGGTCTTTTAGGGGTTTTTAATAATCAGGGACAAGAATAGATTGGGTGGTATTTGATCTAAAGAGTTGGATTTCCCATGGAAATTCATTTTGTGAAAATACATTGGTTTTGGAGTTCTAGGGGTGTTTAGGGAGTTTGGTTTGTGAGGATGCAACAAGTACATTTTCAGCTAATGGTGTCACCAATATGGTGGTGTCGAGATGGTGGCACACTTAGACAGTGGCACCGTCACAGAGGCACAACGAAAAGGTGGCACCATTACTATGGCCCATCGATATGGTGAAACCATAATAGTAGAATCATAATAGAGGCAAGATAACAGAAGAACACCAGAACATTGTCATTGTAACACTATATCACATTTATTTTGGCACTGATAAATGGTGGCACCATGATGGGGGCACCCCCAATGGTTCCTCACCCTTTCAAGATATCATGCTTTTTTCATATTTCTTATAGTTTCTCACATTTGATATTTCATATGATGTAAAATGCATTAAAATACAATTTTAGGATTTATAGATGATTCCAATCCAATTTCTCCTATATTAATGTTTCCAAATGGTTGGAAATAATTTACTATGTCTAAACATGTGATCATTGATAGATTTCTTCCTAATGGAAAATCCAATGTATCTTCAACCACTGCTGCATTAAATATTCTAATGTGGAAAGATATTATCCACCATTATTCATACTCCTTTTCTTTTAGAAGGGGATTATTGATCCATAACATCCCTTATGATTCATGCGTAGTGTTTCATCCATGGATAGTGTCATCCCTAGAGTTTATTCATGGTGCATGCATACCTCATTTTTCAGTGCGACCAAAATGAGTCGATCAATATTCAATATATGTTAAATTCTACCACTAATCTTCTTGGTTCATCTCCTTCCATTCAACCATTACATATTATGGAATATGTTCTCAATTTTTCTATTGGAGTTTTCTTGGTTATTGGTTGGTGAGGTGGTGTCTCAACATCCTCAGGTGGATAGATTATTCTAGGATAGTTGATCATGTTCTATTATGTTGGAATTTCTTAGTAAATGAACATAAAAAACCTTTTTATGTAGGATATTCACGACTTAATATTTTTTTAAACATTCAACTACTGTTATAATATTTTATCCCTCTAGATCATAATGAATTTTACATAATAAATATTTGAACTGGATATATAAATTTGTATCGATCATTTATTCGTACCTTTGATTTTTAATATATAGTGTGATATATACTCTTTCATTATTTATCTTGTTATTGTTTATGTACGTTATTAAATAGTATAATCCTCATATTAATTGTAAATTAATTAGATAAAAATAATGTGGAATGTTTTTTAATCTGGTTGTTGGCGTGGTAAACCGATGATAATCATATAGATGTAGTTATGCCTTTTAAAATGAAAAGATTAATTCAAGATGGAATAAATAATTATTTATATGATAAAATATAATTATTGACAAGGTTCTATGTTACCATCATTACTATATATTCCTAGAGACTTATTCTTGGAACTATGAGTCCTCATTGTCTATGAAGGCCAGATTACTTGCATAGTGCTAATATATTAGTGGCTTAATGATTCTTTTACTACTGCCTGTGTTGTGGTGTGAACATAGGATGGCTACAACTGGGATATTGTTGTGCTATGTTGGAATAAGAGGCCCTGGTGATGGGGAAATAATTGATTCCTAGAGTGGTGATATGCATTGGTATATGCATGTGTGTGTAGGATAGTACAAAAGAGATGATTAAATAGGTCGGTTATGAATATTGGATGCTTATTGAATTGTATTAATTGATTAACTTATTTACGTTCCCCACATTATACTCAAGCTGGTCTTACACACCCAAATTCCAAAGGATTTAAATAAGTGTTGGGTATGTCACCTTATTTCCATTTTTATATTCTCAAGTATGGATGGGCCTTTGCCCCATGTATTTGTGGAAAAGGCTTGACAGGTATCCCATATACTAACCGTGTGTAACCCCTTGTATTTGGTATCTTATTTTTTCTATTCTAGAATTCATAGAATTAGGAGGAAGTAATAATTTTTTAATAAATGATTGAATAAATGCTGTAAACCAACCATCCTGGATCTTGTTTGGATGTAATGATGTGGTAATATTTCTATGAATTTGTGGACTTGGTTTGGTTATTCCTGGAGGGCATGTAACCTTGGGTGATGTTAATGAAATTTAATGTGGGATTTATAATGTTGAATTAATGGTTAAAAACTAAATCGAGTAAATTGAAACTAATAATAAGGGATATGTAATGCAATATTTATCCATAAATGGTTATATTATTATAGGATATATATTCTTAATAGTGGCAGCTATGAGGGCGAGATATGTTATTTAGTTGTGTCTATGAAAAGGGTTTTCCCATAGTGTGGTTGTGTGTTGTATTATATTCTATACATTCTGTGTTTCTATATGATAATAAACCCTTTCAGAAAAGGGAACTAACACCCCTGGGACACTGAGACATTGGGGGTGTGTTTTCCCATTATTCTGGTGGGACAATAGATGCATGACTAACCCATTTGGCCCCACTCTCTTCCCATGATAGGAACATGTTCATGGTTGGATTGTCAGTTAGATTTTCTAATATATGTGTCTAGAGGGTTGTAATATCTTGTTGTAATTGTCACACATATAATATGGATATATTTTTCTATGGACTACTATAGGTGTATCATGTATAGGGTTTGATGGCTTGAGGATCCCAACATGACATATGGGTTTTAATGAATAATGGTAAAATTCCCGATATATGACCCATGTTATATGACATATGGTGGCTTCCAAAAATTACCAGGTAACATTGGTGATGCTGATGTATCAGTAGTGTTGTATAAGGATAATATTGGGGGGCTATACCCAGGTGTCTTTGGGAAGGCCTTTCTAGAGAGAGATGATTAGAGCATGTGATTCTTGGGAAAGTGGAAAACCATTGGAGAAGTTGTAGTGGGGTAACACTGATTTTCATTCATTAAATTTATAAAATTGTATACGATACTTGGTGGGATTAGAAATGTTTTTGCAGGTAATAGAGTATACCTTTATAGGTGTTGAGATAGCTTCACCATTTTTTCACAGTGATTTATCATGGTACTGTTACTTTTTCAATAGAGGCTATGGGCGTATCCTACTGTGTATACTTGTCAGAACCTGTCCCATGGGGATTGGGTCATGATAACCCCAAGCCCGCCTTCCAAAGGACAGGGGCTAGAGACTAGAACTGAAAGGCATATTCAATAAAACTGGGAAGGCATTGAATTAATAACCTGGAAACATAGGAAACCATGCACACAGTGAGGTATAAACACACGTAAAACTATATATCAAAAGGAATGTTGAAATTAAGAGGGGCTGGAATACCAAACCATCAATAAAATTACAAGTACAACTGAAATACAATACAACTGAAGAAAGGGAAATGAAGCTACTGGGTCATCCTCCAAGGATCCTACTAGAAAGGTAGGTACATATCGCCTCCTTAGTACTCCACATCCTCCCATCTCCACTATGTACCGATACGCAGTATGTTCCTCCTCTGGGTGTCATCTAGTCCTAGTACCTTCAGCCTCAATCAGCATTGTCTGTCGTCTGCACCAAACACATCATGGTTTGGGCATCGCCTGTGCAGAGGTGAGCATAACGATACTCAGTATGGACCTTGATACCCACAAGGTCATAGAAAATACACAAAGGATAAACCACAAAGCATGAAGTCAATTGTCAACCCTACTTAGGTGTATGCCCATAAAAATTTTTAAGTTATCATGTATACCTATCTCAATCATGTGGAATCACATGGTCCAACCCAAAATCCCAAATCTCAACTATTCAACAAAGGATGAAATACCATGAAGGTAGGTACCACATAGGTACGCCACACAGAATAATACCACCAAGGTATTACCACCAAGGAAAATATCACACAGGTACGAACTCGGCTAACACCAGGTATATATTTGCTACAATAGTAGAGATGATTAGATGTAGCTGCTAAATTATATTACTCTTTTTAGAGGTTTTGCTGCTGACCCACACCGGATAACTCGGTGATGACCCACATAGGATCTTAAAATTCTGACCCACGTAGGATCTCTAGGTGATGACCCATAGAGGATCTCTCGGTGCCGACC
This sequence comes from Viscum album, assembly GCA_963277665.1. Lineage (NCBI taxonomy): Eukaryota > Viridiplantae > Streptophyta > Magnoliopsida > Santalales > Viscaceae > Viscum > Viscum album. The sequence goes on along the minus strand of OY728165.1, from coordinate 664,790,128 downwards.
CACACAAGTTCTATAGGTGCGGACCCACAAAGGATTACTCGCTGCAGACCCACACAGGATCGCTTGGTGGTGACCCACACATGATCATTATACATTATTCACGTCACAGCCAGCTACTGGGTTCTTGCACTATGCTTGCTGAATTCCGAGAGGGTCCTCTCCACATTCCACTGGTAGATACTTCAACTTCCACGATGTCCCATGAAGAAGTAACTGAAAGGACAACCACATAATATGGGTATCAACATAATAGACGGTGCATAAATCAGATGCCCTATCAATAAGTTATTAGCCTTTTAGTCTCGAGGGTACATTTGGATTTCAGCTGGATCCAACCTGACCATACTCCATCATTTTTCAAAACTCATGTGGAGTATACTAAAGGCATCGTCTTAATTAATGGTTTCTGAGGCCATAGAAAATTCATCAATCGGATTCCAGGTGCCACTGTTATGGCCAAAAGTGTGCATATGGGTCGAAGTGGAACCGGGTCCTGTCCGACCCGGCTGGACCCGGCCTGGGATGACCAGCTTTTGGTGGACCCGGCCAGACCCCCAGTGTCCGGCCTGGCCCGCACCAACACGGTCCGAACTGGGCTGCATGGAGCCATGGGTTCCGTGAGGGTGGCACAGATCCATGGGAGCCACGGGGCCGCAGGTGCCTCAAGGGCGGCGTTAAGCCGCATGGGACATGGGGTGGTAGAGGGAAAAGGTGATGCTTGGACGACATAGAGGTGCGTGGGCCGTGGTTCGGTAGAGGCCGTAGGTGCCGCGAGGGTGGCACGGAGCCCCAAGGGTCATGGGGTGGCAGAGGATACTCGTGTCCCAAGGCCGCAGGGGTGGTGAAGGCCGCAGGGGCTGCGGAAGATGTGGAGGGCCACAAAGGATGCAAGGCGGGGAGGCAGAAGGTCACTACAGAAGACATGACGTGGGAGGACGTTGTATGGTGTGGTGGGAACAAAGGGGGGGGAGTCCATGGTGCGGTGGAGAGGCCACATGGCGATGAGGCTGCCCCGGATTGTGGAGGTCGCGGGGTTGTTTCCATTGTCGCGGTCAACGATGTGTCGACCGCCACATCCTTAAGTAGACGTGGAAAAATGCCGCCTTAATCCACTATGAAGGATACCCCATTCAAGAAGAATAGTTGAGGGGTCTAGCCTGGCTTGTGTGGCCCACACCCTTTGCGTTAGAGCGGTAACAAGCGGCTCAACAAAAACTGAATGAAGAACATCAAACCCTAACCTCCAACAATGATTATTCGCAAACCCAAAAATAAATTATTTAGGAATCAAATAGTTAGTGATTTGATCTGGGTTATTTCATTTAGATGGGAATAACATGGTAATATATAATCATACAAAACAAAACCCATACATTAATTGTTTAGTTGAATATTGTCTGCAGTTGAGACGGTTTGGCGTTTGTCTATGCCACCACAAGTCTCCTTCAACGACATCGATGATGAGAGGAAAATGATGATGTCGATGAAGATGGTGTTTCCTTGATCGTCGGTTAGTCATTGTTGAAGACATTCCTTGTTAGTGAGAGTGTTCTTTGTTGGAGGATGTGTTTCTCCACGATTTTCCAAATCATCTCCCTTTTTCCACCTGTTTCCCCAATTCCACCAAAACGAGAAATAACCCGACTTATTAATTTGAATTCTGTAAATTAATAAGGTTGGAACAATTATAATGTTGTCACATTGTATTAGTTTATGGTTGGGTACAAAAATTTAAGGGGGTGATTTCATATTTAATTATATCAATTCAATTGGCTCAAATTAATAGATGAAAAAAAATTGATGGGGAGTTGAGTGAGTTCTCCCACATTAGGAGGGTTTGGGTGGTCTCTGCCATTAATTTCAAATTTGGAGTTTAGTTTAGGTGGTCCCCACTTCTTAACACATACATGGTAGGTTTAGGCTAGGGTGGTCCCCACCACCAAAACCCATGTTACGAGGTTTTTAAAATAAAAATTGAATCCATTTTATTTTATTTAATTCTATCACAAAATGTAAAAAAAATATCATTCACTCTCAACCCACTGTGGTCGAAGAGATGGTTTAATTAAGAGAATATTGGCGCTTCGAGTTAAATGGGTCCCTCATATTTTAATTCCTGGAACCAGTTCAAAAGATATAAATACCTTCTCGTACGTTTAATGAATATACCTAAACAAAATTTCATAAATTCATTTTGACCACACAAGGACTCAGAATCACACACCGTTAATTTTCATGGACTCGTAATATTATCATATATTAAAAAAATACATGGAATTTATGGGACTTTACATTCTCCCCTCCTCAGGGCATTGTGTCCCCATAAGCCACAACTCAAAAAAAGGGACCTAGTTGGGGTACTATGCACGTATTTGAGCCTCCAGCTCCCATAGCCTCTCTTGAAGTTTCTCAAGCTGCCAGTGAATGTGCACCATAGGTCTCGACTGCCCACGAAGGACCCGCTCGTATCGATCCTCAATCTCCACTCGAACATCTAAAAATGTGGCCCCATCATCAACGTATAACTCTCCGTGGTCGATAATGTGAGAAGGGTTATGCACGTATCTCCCCTGCTAGGATAAATGGAAGTCGTCATGAACCTGGTCCAATAGAGGGGGGGTTCTATTAGGTAATCCACCTCAATAACTCCATTGAGGACCTGAAAAGGTCCAATAAACCTCGGGAATAAATTACATCTTCGGCCAAATCTGCATAAACCTCATCGGGGTGAGTCCTGTAGAAAGTGTTGGTTGTCATCCTCGAACTCTAGAGGTCTTTGTATCATGTCAGAATAAGACTTCTGCCTACTCTATATAGTCTTCATTCAGTCCGTGATGATCTTCACATTCTCTATGGTAGCTCATACCATCTCTGGTCCCACTAGTGTTGACTCCCCTGGGTTAGTCCAACACAAAGGTGATCTGCAAGGTCACCCGTACAATAGCTCAATTGGTGTCATCCCAGTGGTAGAGTGATAGTTGTAGATGTATGAAAACTCTGCCAAATAAAAGTGGTCCTCCCAACTACAACCGTAGTCGAGGACACAAGCATGGAATATGTCCTCGAGGTTCTGTATGGTCTGCTCAGTCTGGCCATCCATCTAGGGATGAAAGGTGGTGCTCAAAATATTATGTGTCCCGAAAGTCTCCTCCATCAACTTCTATAGTCAAAAAAATATATCATGTATCACAATCAGAGACAATCGTAGATGTTACTCCATATAAATTCACTATATCGGGCACATTGAAGCATCACAAGATCTCTGTTGAACCCTGATCTCTTATCGGTAGGATGTGGGATGACTTGGTGAGCCGGTCGACGATCACCCAAATCGAGTCAAGTCCCATGGATGTACATGGAATTCATCTCATGAAGTCCATGTATATCCTATCCCACTTCTTCTTTAGGACCTCCAATGGTTGAACCAATCCTGTTGGTACCTGATGCTCTACCTTCACTTGCTGACAAGTGAGAAACCAAGAGACAAACTCTGAAACTGCTTTCCTCATTCCCATCCACCAATGATGTCGTCATACATCCTTTTAAATATTCTCCACAATTGGATGTGCTACTATAGGTGAGTTGTGTAACTCCCGCAAAACTATCTCTTGATGTTACAGTGGTACCATGGTACATCCTCTGAAGAGGATTACGTGCTCCCCACCATCAGAAAATCCATCATGTGCCTGTCCTGTAGATATATGGGCACGTTGAGCCTCGTAGTTAGTGTCCCCATGATGTGCCTCCCTGACTCAGTGAAGAAGTGGGGGAGTGACTATATGTGACTAAAAAAAATTTCTCCATCTCGATTCACAAAGGATATCTGCAAGGCGGACAGCTACTCCGTCGCCTCACCTAGAAACTGTATACCAGACCTTCTAAAGAGTGCATCTGCTACAATGTTCCCCTTCCCAAGATTATTCACTATCTCGAAGTCATAGTCCTAGAGAAACTCAAGCCCACATAAATATCTTAGGTTCAGGACCTTCTGAGAGTAGATATACAATAGACTCTTGTGATCAGAGTAACTATAAATCATTTTCCCATCAAGTAATGTTGTCATGTCTTCGAGGCGAAGACCGCTGCTGATAACTCTAGGTCATGGGTATCATAGTTCATCTCATACTATCATAGATGTCGAGAACCATATGCGATCACTACTCACTCATGCATCATGACACATCCCTGTCTGGTCCCTGTTGCGTCGCATTAAACTATATAGTCTACGACCTCCTCTAGTGGACTCAAGATGGGGGGAACTAGTTATCCATTACATTAGCTTCTGAAACACCCATGGAATCTCTCCAACCTCACAATGGGTTTCCCCTTCTTCTTCAATGATGATTATGGTGATGCAAATCTAGAGAAATTGGGCACAAATCTCTAGTAGTATCTAGCAAAACCATGGAAACTCTGTACCTCTGTCACACACTTGGGTGGCTCCCAAACAAGTACCACCTCAATCATCACTAGATCTAAAGCAACTCCAGCATTCAATATGACAATTCCCAGAAATTGAACCTCTCAGATCCAAAACTGGCACTTTGAGAGCTTACAATAAATTTGGTACTCTTGGAGTGCTTCCAGTACTACCTAAAAATGATATGCATGCTCCTCCTCATAAGACGAGTATATCGGAATGTCATGGATGAAGACTACTACAAAGAGAAAAAGGTATGGCTGAAAGGTCATGTTCATGAGTCCCATGAACACTACTGGAGCACTGGATACATCGAATGGAATAACCAAGAAGTTGTACTGGCCATACCGACATATGAAAGCCATATTTTTTCACACCCTCATATCATACACTGAGCTGGTGATAGCCTGATCTGAGGTCTATTTTCTAGAAACACTATTCTCCCTTTAGGTGATCAAAGAGGTCGTCATTCCTCGGATGTGCGTAAATATTCTTCACAGTCACCGGGATCAGGTGCTGATAGACAACACAAAGTCTCAAGCTCCCATCCGACTTATTGGTGAATAAAATCGGGGCATCCCAAGGAGAAACACTAGTTCGAATGAACTCTTTCCTTATATGTCCTCTAGAAATACCTACTGCTCACAAAGCTTTGCGAGAACCATCCGATACAGTAGTTTAGGTATCGTTGTTGTCTCATGGTACATGTAAATGTAAAAGTCCACCTCTCTGTGAGGAGGTAGACACGAAACATCATTAAGAAATACATCTGCATACTAGTTCACCAATACAGGTTAACTTAGAATCTCCACATCAACTAATGTGAGGGTATGTTTAGCCAACTGATCGGTGATTGACTGCACTCTCCTCCGGTTAAGTCCATCCTCTACTACAAAGACTCCCTTCTCGATGGTGAAGGTAAACCTGGGCCCATCCGTTCAGACACACCACGATTTGCGCCTAATAAATTCTATATGAACATAGACTATTGATAACCATCCCATATTGAAGATGGAATCCAAAGGCCTTGACGCCGATTCTAGGATACCATTTCCAAAGATCTCACCTCCTAGAGTAAGGTCACACTTCTGGCACCAGTGTGTAATCGTTGAATCATCTCTCTTAGAAGTATCTAGTCATAATGATCAATCCAACAGCTCCATTAGAATCTCTGAGCTCTGAATGAGGGTGGTGGAAATAAATGAACGATTGGAACATGTGTCTATAAGTACTGTAGATAAGGTGGAGTTGACACAGATCGTACCTCTTATAATCTCTGGAGCATTATGGTCATAGTCCTCATCTTCCTCAAGATGATCTCTCCCCTCTCCACCTGCTCCCTATGGTCAGGTAGACCACCTGGTAGTGGTGGTAGTAACATCTCGAATAGTCACCCACTGCCACCTGCACGACCTGCTCCTCTACCAATTTTGTCTGCTCCCTACGGACCACCTCGATCGAACCTCTATCTTTTCCTGGGTGGTCCTTCTACTGTATGCTGATCATTTGTATAGAGGGTTGGAAAATCCTGATCCATGTGACCCTGCCCGTAGAATGCATAACACTGCATGATTTTGGCATGATTGGCTCGGCCTCGGGTTCCCCGCACAACCGACCCTGAATCATGCGATTGTCCAACATTCGGTTCGGTCTTTTAGGTTCTCTATGACATTTATTTGCTTCTAGCTTTGGATGACTCTGCGACGTGACATATGGTGGGGGTCTCACTACTTGGGACTACTCATCAAGAAAACTCTCCACTAAAAGTGATCACTCTAACACCCCTTCCTGTGTTTGGATACTAGGAGAAATCATCCAAACCCTGATCTCCTGCTTGAGTCCCTGCTCAAAGGTACGGGCCCTGATGATTGGGTCCTGCACCATATCTATGGAGAAACTCGAGATAATGGTTAAACTCTCTGAATAATGATCTATAATGAAAATTCCCTGCTGTCGATTAAGATGCTCTTGTATGTGTAATGCGCGAAGAGTCTCTAGGACAAACTCTTCCCGAAATAGGCTCTCGAAGTCTGCCTAGAGAAGCGTAACATCATCATGAACCTGGATCATAAAAATCAATCATCTTCTTGATGTATCCTATAGAATGCAGGAAACAAGGATCACCATGAGATCGGCTGGTGTCCCAACCAGTTAGAAAACTCTCACCACGACCTCCATCTAATCCACATCCGCTTGTGGGTCCATCTCTCCCCTAAAACTCGAGGTCCCCTGGCGTTGTAACTCATGAAATGAGATCAAGAGGGGTGCACCCTTTTCATTTGGGGATGGGGGAATTAGTGTCCCAATAGGTAATGTTACATCTGGTGTGTCCACTGGTGCCTCTATTGGAAGAGGGCCCTGCACCGAGGCCTCTTCGCACGATGTGCTATCATTGCGTACTATATCTGTAACCCTATATGGTCATCTACGTGGAAGAATCTTGAAATGAAATAGGTTCTCCATGGTCAAAATGTTATACATGGTGAGCTGAATCAACGATATCATAAAGAAAACTCTTCAAAACAGACATGCAAATGGTGTTTTCGTGCCCATATTCAGAAATCAAAAATCAGGGTCATGTTTTATGGATACGTCAGCTATGACACAAAAAATGGATCCCCTAAACTGATAACCACACTCACAAAAATTAACACTATATTTGTTAAAAAGAATTATCAGAGTCCTATGTTCTATGGTAGATCCTCTCTCTGATAACAATTTGTCATGACCCATCCCCCGGGGCTCGTGTTGTGACTACCCCAATCCCGCCTTCTATAGGCCAGTGGCTGGAAACTATCCCTGAAGGTTCATTCCATAAAACCGGGAAGGCATAGCTTTTATAACCCATAAACAAACACAACCATGCACACAACGTGGTATGAGTACAAGTAAAAATATATATCCAAATGTGTGCTGAATGTAATAGGGGATGAAATACAAGCCCAATAGTAAAGGTACAAGTACATCTATAATACAATACAACTGAAGAAAGATAAATACAACTACTAGGTTATCCTCGGAGGTTCATACCATAAGCATAGGTACAGATCGCCTCGTCAACACTCCACATCCACCCGACTCCTCATCGTATCGACACACTTTATTGTCCACCTCTGGGCCTCGTCTTATCTTGGTACCCTCAGACTCAATCAGTGATGTCTATTTTCTACACCAAAAACAACAAGGTGCGGGTATAGCATGTGTAGGGATGAGTATAAAAATACTCAGTAGGGACCCTGAGACCCTCAATGTCTCACAAAATCCTCAATGGATAACCCACAATGTATTAAGTCAACAGTCAACCCTACCTGTGTATATGCCCATACATATACCTATGTTATCAACTATACCCCTCTCAATCCAGAGGAAACACATGGTCCAAAAAAAATCCCAATGCTCAACAATTCCCTAGAGGAAGCAATACCATGATGGTAAGTACCATATAGGTACGCCAAACTGAATAATACCACCAAGGTACTACCACGAAGGAAAGTACCACAAAGGTATGAACTCATCTCAGACCAGGTATATTATTGGTACAGTAGTAGAGATGATTAGATGTCACTGCTAAATCATAATACTCAGTTAAGAGGATTTTTTGTTGGCCCACAATGGATCACTCGGTGATGACCTAAAAAGGATCTCTCGATGCTTACCCACATATGATCTCTAGGATCTGACCCACACAGGATAGATCAGTGCTGACCCACACAAGATCGCTTGGTTCTGACTGACATCGGATCGCTTGGTACTAACCCAATCATGATCGCTTGGTGCTAATCCACACATGATATATCAGGTCTAACCCACATAGGATCACTAATCATTTTTCTTGTCAAAACTAGCTACTGGTTTCCTGCACTAAGATTGGTCGTCTTCGAGACAGTCCTCTCCTCAAGCCACCAGTCGATTCTATAACTTTTACAAAGTCCCATGAAGATGTAACATAATGGACCACCACGTCTTTGGGGTCTCAACGCAATAGATATTGTGTCAATCTGACTCTCAGTCTTTATGTTACTAGTCTTTTAGTTCCTAGGGGCCGGTTGGATTTGTGCTCGATACAAAACAGTCGTTTGATAACATTATCCAAAACACTAGTGGTGTATACCAACAGGGCCATCTTGCTCCAATGTTTCTAGCGCTGCAGATGGTTAGTCAAACGGACGCCCAATGCACAATTTATGACCAAAAGAACATTTATGGGTCTAAGTGGGTCCTGGTTCGGTCCAACCCGGTCTTCCCGACTAGGCCCGACCGAGTATTGGTCGACCCGGCCGGACCCGCTCAGTCCGAACAGGCCTAGGATTGGGGGCCCAGACCGTGGTGGGCATTCCAGCCTGGTCTGCCATCCTGGGAGGTGTGGATCCGTGATGGCCACGGGGCGGCGGAGGCCGCAGGTGCCTCGAGGGAGGCTCAGAGCTATATGGGGCATGGCATGGCGGAGGTCCTGGGTTCTGCGAAGCCATAGGGCTGCGGGGCACCCTGGAGGCCACATGTCCTTTTCCTTCACTGTGGCTGACAATGTACCGACCGCCACATTCGTTCGTCATCATGGAACAAAGACACATAATTCTATCGCGAAGGATAAACAAGTCATGAAGAACAATAGAGGGGTCGGTCCAGGTTTGTTTGTCCCGCACCCACCGTGTTAGAGTGGTAGCATGGGGCTCAACAGAAACATGAATGATGAACATAAAACCCTAACCTCCCTCAATGATTATTTCCTATCACACAAATGAAATCATTCATAGATCAAATATTTAGAGCTTTTACCCATGTTCATTGTTTTAGATGAGAAGAACATGAGAATATATAATCTTACACAACTAAACCCCTACCTCGATGGTTCGGTTAAATATTGTCCATGGTTGAGACGGTTTGGCGTTTGTCAATCCCGTCAGAAGTCTCCTCCAACGACGTTAGTGATGAGAGAAAAATGATGAAATCAGTGATGATGGGGTATCCTAAATCTTCAGTTCATCTTAGTAGAAGACGTTCCTCATCAGTGAGAGAATTCTTCGTTGTAAGATGAGTTTCTCCACGATTCTCCAAAGCTTCTCCCATTTATCCAATAGTTTCCCCAATTCCACCAAAATGATTAATATCATGACTTATTAATATGAATTATGTAGATTAAAACGGTTGGATGAATTAAAATGATGAAACATTTTATTAATTGTTATTTAGATCCAACAATAAAATGGATTGTTGGAATATTAAATTTTATCAATTTAATTGGTTCAAATTAATGGAGGAAATGAATTAATGGGGAGTACAATGGTTTATCCCCCATTTAGAGGGTTCAGGTGTTCCCCGCCATTAATTTTAAATTGGGAGTTTTTTTAGGTGGTCCCCACCACATAACACTCACATGGGAGGTTTAGGCTCAAGTGGTCCCCACCACCATAACCCATGTAAAGGATTACTAAAATAGTACTGTTAGACAGTTATATTTTATTTAATTATTTCACAAAAATCACAAAAAATATCTATCACTCTCGACCATCTATGGTTGTGTTGAAGGACTCTATAAGAAAATACATGTGCTTCGAGTTCAACGATGCTCTAAAATTTCAATTCTGACCACCGGTTCAAAAGGTATAAAATCCCGCTCGTACGTTAACTGAACGTACCCAAAAAAAGGCCAAAATTTTATTTCGGGAACATCGTGCCACCTAATCACATGCTTCCAATTTTTGCAGACTCGTTAAATTCCCATATTTAAAAAAACATATTTACATGGAATTTCAAGGTCTTTAAAATACCGTTGTAGACAACATATATATTTATATATATGAAACTCCTTTTAGGTCACATGGGAATGTTTAGTGATTAGTCTGGTTATTACTAGCTTGGGGTTGCAGAAGCTATTCATGCTTTGTGGTCTCTACACATTTACATCATTTTGGTACATGCAGATTCTCCTTTTAAGTAGAGGTAGTCATTTCATGTCATTAAATTTGTGTACATGGGTTTCTATTTAAATTTAACTATGACTTTGAGTTGGTTAGTGTATGTTTTATCCATCGATTTCACATATGTTATCTTAGTGGGTAATTCCTCCCATCTATGTAATTATTATACCATTAGTGCTAGTCACCAATCGGTGGCCTTATAATGTCATGACATGGGTTCCACTATCTCCCTTCTCAAATTTCCATCTTAAATGGAGTACACATAAAGGGGAGGATGTCATACGAAATTTTCAGAAATATTTTTTATAATACATTTTCATCATTATTCATTATTATTTTAAAATTTGTGTTCATGTTAGATATGAGAATCTTAATTTCAAAAACATTGTTTATAAACATGAATAAAATTTTCATCTATTTTATATTTCAATATTAATATAAATATAAATATCTATAATGTTAATGTATTAACATTTCAGTTAAATTTTTTTATCAATTTATATTTGTAATTTTGTATTTTCAATAAAGGTCAATCCCTCTAGTATTTAACACCATGCCTGGATTTGATGCACATATAGTGGAATACATAATTAAAAATTGATTATGTAATAATTCACACCATCACATACAAGAAAATGCACATTATTTTCAATGTGATGGTTATAATGTGTAACAAAAATTTGATGGGTAATGGGGAGAGAAGTTTCCATATTATATATCACATTAATTCATATCATTTTATGTATAAATTTCAATAAAATAGATAATGGGAGATTATTTACCACACATAGCTTGAATTTTATTTGTTTGTCAATTTATGTTATTAATAAATTTCAATGTGATTTCATGATAATGATTCATTGATCCATATTGAATAATAAGATGATAAATTAATTTTTTCAAGTGATGGGTATTCCATTTTTATTAAATAATATATCCTAGTAAATTTTAATAATCACACTATGATTTAGAAGAGTTGAATAAAAAACATGGATGTAGTATTTGATTTCCATGATATTTTTGAAAATAGTGTTGTTTACATTTTGGATCATTGATGTAATATCTAATATTAATGTCAACTATTATTTTGATTATTTTTTAGATCAATTGATAACAGTTATAAACTATAAATAGATGTGATTGTTTTTTTTATTTTTTTAACTGATTATAAGGAATTATATTCTTTATAAATGATCACGATTTATGAAAAAAAAATATTTAATTATAATGGAATATATTTTTAATTAAAATGTGATTAATTAATTAGATTGAAGACATGATATCTCTATATTTAAAAATGAAATTTCATCTATATATTCAAATCCATGATTATAATGTCACAGTATACTATAATTCATATAGAGGTATGAAAACCTAGTTTTTCGAATGCACTACCTCATATACATATATAAATTAAAGAATATATATATATACATTATAATATTTAATTGGTATAATATATGGATAAGTAAACTATTAGTAAATTAATTTATATTTAATTCAAAAAAAATAATTATATAGTTAATAATCTCCAAATATAAAATATTTATTTTCATGATTATTTTGTATAAAAAAATGGAAGAATATAAATTATTAGAAATTCTCTGAAGATTATCAGTTGACATTTCAAAGTACTAAAATTATCAATTAATGGGGATTTTCTATCTAAGGAACACTCACAATGTATGTTTTTCATCCCAAAAAATTAATTTTTTACATCATATGTCGAGGAATGAAAATAGATATGTTTGGTAACATAATTTTCTATCAATATATTTGATTAAAATAATTCCAATGAAATTGACCATAAAAAAATCTGTTTTTGTGGAAATAATATCATCAATAGGGGCATGAATAAGTTAAATTAAGAGTATACTGTTACAATTCGGGAATATTTTGGAATGTACATATAAACTAAATACTCATATATTTTCACTAGAACATAATAAATTATGGACATGCATTTGAAATGAGGATTTTTATATAATTCATTATCATACACCATAAAAATAACAATATAATCCCTAAATAAAAACAAATTTCATATTTATTAATGATGATTTTGATTTATATAATAATAATATATTTTATCAATGTGAGATAGGATGAAAATTTTTGTTGGAAAGTTGTTTTGGATAGGATTTGGTTGAAGAATAAATTGAATAAAATATATGGATGTCTTCTGACTATTTAATTATTTACTATATTATATGATATAGAATATATGGAATAACGATCAACTGTATTTTAAATTATTTTAAAAAAATATAAGTGGAAGTAACTATACCTAAATTGATGTAACTAATAGAAAAATTATATTTAAAATTAATTTAGGAGGATGATCTTGTGTGGCTTTAATATTTTCAAAATATTTAAACTATATTTTTTATGAAAAAAAATATAGAAATTGTTGGGAGAGTTTCAAAAATATAATATATTAAAAAACAATTGTGTCATTATGATGAAGATGAGGTTCAATGGTTCTCAATATATAAAAAATCATTTGATGTTAATAATGACAATTAATTAAAAATTTTATGCACTGAATCTCTCAAAAAAATATGGAAGATATATCCATTTCATGTTATTCGTGTTCATTGATGAAAATAAGTAGATAATAATATTTTATAATTTCATTTCACAACCACAAGAAGAATAATTTCTCTTCATATTAATGATTTAAACAATAAAAAAGTGTGTGTTTCTCATTCATTTTTGTACTTATTGAAGTTATAAAATGTATCCAATTAATGTGAAGATGAATATGGGAATTCTAATTCAAAAAACATTTAAATAATATTATCTTTTGAGGATGTTGATGTAAATATCAAGTATATTATGTTCACTATTGTACATAGAATGGAATAAGAAGAAGAAGTTTCTTGCATGATTCATGTATGTAAAATATTTAAACCATTCAATGAAGTTTTTTTATTAAATTTAATTCTCCCCATGTGGGATAATTTCTCAATGATGTACTAATACAACGATATTTAATTATTTTAAAATTAGGCATTATAAATATATATCAATGATGTGAATTTGAAATATTCTTTGACATTCAATGGGAATCATGATAGTTTTCTACCCCATACCAAATTATAGTGAACTATAATTTAATTCAATATTATTTCTAATCAAAACTTCTATAATTGTGTCCACATTATAGTGGAAATATATTAATACTAGTAATTGATATTCATAAAATGGATGATACAAACATATTTAACGAAGAACCATTTAATTATATTTTATAATATTTTTATGTAATAATAATTAATGAGGTTTAATATAATCGGGGAACTAATATAATATATAGTCACTGATTTAATTCAATTAAAATATTATACTATAAAACAAACCCTCTAACACTAATCCACCATCTCATTTTGTTGATTATATACCATGTGGTCCTAAATAATACATAAGCCTTAATTTCATAGGGTTTTATGATTATTATTAAATTTCATGTTAAGAATAGTGAAATTATGTTGATTATATGTACATATAGATTTTTACATTGGTTCACCAATCTATATATATATATCATGAAATTCAATATTTGTTTCACCAATCCCAAGTTTCTAGCTATGGGGAACTAAACACATCAATAATTACTATTTCGAACAATATGATTCACTTGTACGATATTATTTTACTTCATTTATATTTTATCTCATATCAATCATAATTTTCATTAATATACATTCCGAATAACTATGAAATATACAAAATAAGACATGGGTAAACATTCAAAATCATATTTAATTCCATTATGCATAATTCTAATAATATTAACAATATATTAATTTATATTATAGATATTAAATAATGAATTTAAATAATATATTTATTTTAGAGATAAAATTAATATGGTTTTCCTTTGTATAAGAATTCCTTTTTTTAATTAACTAGAAATTATATATTTAATATATATGTTAAATTCTCATTATTAAATGATTTTTTGATAGAAAATATATTATAATATTATTTGTTCATTTTCATCGACAAAAATCTATTTGATGACGATTCAATATAACATTGTTTTTTATTAAATATTAATAGCCTATGAAGTCATAATATTATAATAAAAAATAAAGATGGTGGTGATATAATTTTTAAATTGAAACATCTATAAAATATACTTATGTGAATAATGAAAATTCATGATAAAAATACATCATATATACTATTATTCGTTTTCTACCACTGTTATATTTTTAAATTATGTATCATATCGAGATTTAGTAACAAAATTATTAGTAGTCTAGTTCACTGGTCGTTCAATATTAATTATAGTAATTTTAATTACTAATTCTAAATTCCATAGGATTCATAAATTACATGGTATTACGAGAATTGTAATTTGATATATATTGGAATCTTTATCAAAACGTATAAATGATAACCAAAATTTAAAAATTTAAATATTCCCATAATGTAATTATAATTTATTAGGATTAATGGATTACAAAAATTTAATTGGATTAGATTATTGCATCCAAATTCAATTGAAAATGTGGAATAATTTTGATTTATGGTTTTATATAGTCATTACTTTTGGAAATATTGTTCTTGTAATAAAATATGGAATATAAATTAAATTTTAATATAATAAACTTGTTTAATGAAATTTGAAACAAATATTAATTAGTAAAATGAGATTCTAATTTTATATTTGTTCTATAGAATGTTTGATATTAAATTTGAAAATATTTTATGATCATGAATAAAAACATATGTGTAATTTGATTGTAAATAAGGAAAAATGGTAGGAATCTATAAAATGTGTATTATTTTAAAAATTCAATCTAAACTGACATTATTGAATATAAACTATGAATGAAAAATATTATATCTAAATAACATTTTTAAATAGAATAAAAGTTAACTGTGATGAATAAAATAGATAAAATAAATAATATTGACAATTTATATAAATATGAATTTATTTTAAAGTAATAAATAGATTAATACATTACAATTAAAATCAGTTCATATATGTACCAAGTTTAATTTACCACTAAAAACATAACAATGGATGTAAATATTAATGATTATTTCCAAGTATAACAAGTTAATATTTCGATAATAATTATAATACTACATCATTACTTACTAAATTTAACATGTGTAGAAAAAGGTTCGATCAAATATTAAATAATTAATGAGATTAGAAAATATAAATTAAATAAAATGATATGGTATCCCTAAACTACCTATTTAATATAAATTCAATTATTATCCTTTGACCATCATTTACATTAACTATAAATAGTTTATTTATATTAAATACATGTCCATATATAAATGGTTTAAGATGTGACCCATATACAATTAATTTTTAAATCATTTCACTAACACTAATTTGGTAAAATTAATGAGTTTGGTCAATAAAATTTGAACCTAAAATCCCTGAATATGACAATGACATAGACTATGTACTAATCGCTTTGATATCTATACCCCAAAAGAATTCTATAACGAGTTATATATTTATAGTGATGGGAAAATATAAGAATATTGAATTGGTTAAAAATTGAGAAATTATTTTCAATAATGTATTACAGTGTATAATTATAAATCATATAATAACATGATATTATATAAAACCAATTATTATATAAATGAATAATAGAATATAGAAAAATCAATTTTCAATTCTTCAATAACAAATTCCAATTTACTCTATATTACACTCTCTCTCTATCTTAAGAGAAGGTCAATCATTTTTAAATGTGTATCCTAGAGAATTTATACAGTGTCATTATTTTGACTATTTAGTAATATAATCATCATATATGAAATTAATATATTATAATCATCAATGATTTTACTATTTTGATGAAATAAGTATTTGGAAGATTATATCTCATCCATACATTAATGTTAATTCAAATTCCAGAATTGTATTTTTTCAGTTTACCATTTCAGAAATATTGAAGTTAGAGTATAATATAATAATCATTTCATATTCAGTTCTACTATATTTATAAATTTAAAAAATAATTGATTCATATAATTAATGTTATCATTTTTTGTCTATAGATTCACCAAACATTATAATTTACTATCTTCCTATAGTGTTCATTTAAGATATGTGAATTAGTGTTACTGATGATTCCTAAAAAATAGTATTATCATTTCAATATCATTAATTTTATATTTTATATTCTTTAAAGAATGTCGTATTATTAATTCCACTAGTTTAGTATGATAATGTATTGAAAATTAGTTTTTCTACAAGATATAAACTTTTTTTATGAATTTAATTTA
The DNA here is from genome assembly GCA_963277665.1 of Viscum album. Taxonomy (NCBI): domain Eukaryota; kingdom Viridiplantae; phylum Streptophyta; class Magnoliopsida; order Santalales; family Viscaceae; genus Viscum; species Viscum album. The sequence continues at coordinate 664,773,514 of OY728165.1, read as the reverse complement.
ATTATAATATATAGTTTTAATAAATAATAAAATACATCTTTAACATATGTAGTAATTTTTTTAGAAATGATTTATCTAATGGTTCATGAAATATAAAATTCCTTATTTTTGATATTTCTGGTCAACACAATATGGTTATTAAAATAATTTTTTTTAATATTTGTTTTGTGAATTTTTTCCATACGGAAATGAAATTAATTAATGAATATTGATAAAAAAACATGGAAGTAAATTTTATTGATTAATCAACAAGATAAAAATATTCATTGATTCTAATTAAAATCACTTGTTTTATATTTTATCGGAATATTTCTATATATAATATACATTTTATTTAAAAATTATTATTATTATTTTCCTGACATGTTAATGATTTTTAATTTTAATCCCTTGGTGACATTATACAAAATTTAAAAATATATAGGGATATATAATAGATTTTTTTCAGAAAAAAATCATTACAATTGTATTTATTTCATTTTTTGTTATTATAGGAGGAATTGTTAATAAAAGAACATGGAATAGATATTAAATCTTTTTTATATAGCGAAATATAATATAACTAGAAATATTTTATTTTCATATACATACCAATGATGATGATGGAATCATATTATTTCATATATTAAATATTTGTTTAATTGAATATTATATGGATAACATTCTGATGAAAATAAACAACATAAATATATTAATTCATTATATATAGACTATGAATCAATTATGTATACATAAAATATTGGAATTTGGGATGGTTTTTACCTATGTAAATGGTATTTTTATTATTTAATTCATTTCTATTTTAAAAAATTATAGAAAATTAAAGAGACCCTTGTAGGTTTTTTATCTTAAAAAAATACATAATAAATGGACAAGTGAATTTTTTTGTTTTACCTATCATGATCCTTAAAATAATGTGATTTATAAAATTGTGGTAAACTCATACATTATTTGTTGTTTTCTATTTGGGTATTTACCCTTATGATTAAACGTGTCATATATTTGTTTCTCGTATTTATATACATTCAATCTCTATAGAGGAATAAAAATAGGTAATTTATGTAATCATTATACAATTTTAATATAGATAATCATAATTGGATTATAGGTTATTTTATGGTCATTATTAGTAAATAAACCTAATCACAATAATAATGAAATATATATACATATTTATATGTGATATAATAAATGTAATATGATTTTTAATCACTAAATATCAACAACCAATTTTATCTCCACCAATTATAGTTTATTCACATTTTGGATAAAATATTTATATAAAATAATAGTTTCCTAATATTATATAACGTTAGTATAATTTATCAAATTTCCAATTGGATTCAATTTTATTTTCCATTAATTTTTTTCTATAGAGGCAATGAATTTTTTATCTTTCCGATTTAATTATTTAAATATAAAAGGTAATTTTATAAATTTGTTATGCATTTAGTGAAACTAATGTCTATGTGAAGGATCTCAACAACCCTATTATATAACAATTGAAAAATTAAAGTCAATAATATTTTATAATTATTGATATTATTTTGTTAAAGGATTGTCTTAGGATATTTTTTTTATTTATGATATGTTATTTATCATCGATAATAAGGTGTTAGTTAATTATGAAAAAGGTTTTTTGACATGATTAAAAAATATGAAGTGGGAAATCTGGGAATAAATCAAAAAAATATATATTAATCATTATTCTTAGAATTCCATTATAAAATGTATATATAATCATATCATTAAGTCAAATTTGATAATCAAAATGGAAAATATTTACTGAACGTGTCTTAATTGAATAATTATAATAATAATAAAAAATTTAAAATAAAAAATTTATAATTACATAACAAAAAGTAAGGAACATAGAGAAATAACATCACTAAATGGAATCAATGGATAAAGTGAATCCCCAATAACTAATTTAAATTTTTGTAAAAATAATTACATGTGGCATAAAATATAATAAATATAATATCATTTTACAAAATACAAATTATAGAAAATAGAAAACCCTTTGAAATAATATGTGTTTGGGATTAATTAAATACAATATAAGGATGATATGGAATATATTATTATTTTTAATTAATATATAACAATATTCAATATTGATTTAGTGGAATTGAGGATTTTTGTTATTATAATATATCGTATTTTTTGTTTTTTAATTTAATAAAGATTATTCATCTACTATGTGTAATTAGATCCATCAATATGGAAACATATTTTATTTAATAAAGAATGATTTAATGGGAATATGATTTGTATTCGATGTTGAAGAATATAGTTATATGAAAACAAGGTAATGACATATGGTATCTTGTCATGGAAGAATCTTGTAAAGTTTTTATATGGACTAAAGGAAATATTTAAAAAAATTGAAACACACCGTGATGTATGATATGAATATTTGTGTGTGAAATGATTTATGGGAAATAAAAAATTATATTCTTTTCCAACTTCAATCTTGACATTCTGGGTGACAGTGTTTCCACAAAGTGTGATATAAATATAGGAAATTTTAAATATGGATACTTTATAAAAATAAAATTTGTATTCTATGAAAATATTTGATGAATTGATGGTATGTAATGGTTGTGTGATATTTATTATATTCTATATTGTAAAAAAATTCTATAGGGAGTAAAATCCATCTATGATCTAAAGATTCATTCTATAATTAAACAATAGTAAGGAAAATAATATTTAAACCATGATATTCGGGAGTTTTTACATGTTATTATGAGAGGAGGTTATAAAAAATTGTTTTACTATCACGGGGGGTCACATTGTCAGCTATGATGTTCATGACATGACATGAAATATTTCCAGTTTTGTAACATTTAAAAATAATATAAAATCATAATCTAACAAGATGTTTTTTATTACAAATAAAATACAAAATATAATTATATTTTCATTTTATCTGTCATTAATTCCCCCATTATAAGAGATATTCCTTATTTATTTTTTATCAATTTTTTTGTTAATTATAAATTTGTAATGTTGGTAGGTAATGATACCCATGACCATTCAGTTATGGATTCGTTCAATGGATTGTTTTTTTCATTTTATGTACTACTAAATAATGGGTATTTTCATGATTATTTTATTTCATCCTAAAAACTAATGATTTTCAATGTTTCCTTGAGATGTTATTCACACTAACTATATTAATTTGGTTCTTTGATTTTTAATTTTAATTATATTTTTTATATGTTTTATAAAAAATGGGACAAGTTTTTATTAGTTAAGGAACTCATTAAATAACTAAATATGACTTCCTTTATATTAATTACAATAAATGAGGGACTCTAGGAAGTTATTGTATGTATTGGATTAATAAGGCATTTGTCTATTATTTTTTAAAAAAAATTTGTTTTAATTCTGATGATTTCAGGGGGGTTAATAATTTTTTGAATCCATTTGATGATGATGTTTCTGTCATGTGTTTCTAAGAGTGATGCTGATAATAACAAATAATGATAATTGATCATCATGTTCATAATAAATGTACAAATCATTATCATATATTGATATGTAATATCATTTTGTAGAATCAATATGTTGTTTATGATTACATTCCACCATGGCGGTCTAGTATATGGGGGAATTTCACATAACATGGGACCCATGAGCTGGTTTCAAACACTAGTAATTTTTTGTATCCTCTATAGATTCTGTATCTTATGGAAGATGGTGTTGGAAATCATTATACAGTATAGACACACCATTGATGTACATGTGATCGTGTTAATAATTGACATCCCTATTAATGTGCATGATGATAAAATTATTTGTGAGATAAATTTGTGGATATAAGAAATTATAGGGGAGGGATATGGCTTATAATTTCTTTGGATACAAAATAAAACTTAAACATAGGGTGTTAAAATGATTTCAATGGTATTTAAAATCGTATATAAAAATTATACATTACATTATGGAATCATTTGTGACTCAACATAGAGAGACTATATTTTGTTGGAGTATCATGTTTTGTGGAATGAAATTTGTTTAACATATGGATGAACATCTTATGTGAATAATATTAGATGAATCATTCTAGTCTAATATTATTTAAAATAGTTAATGGTATAGAAATGGATGTTTATGATTGAGTGAAGAAAGATAAGGGTAGGGGTGTACAATTTGATTTTATTTCACTTCTTACACTCTTTTATATGATTGATATTATATAGTGAAATATTTAGTGTTTTCTTACTATGTTTTCACTCATTGTATCCTTAGGACATATATGAATCATATTGTCATTGTGGTTGTATATATAGGTAACTGTATAGGATCCACATCTAGATCCCAATTTCGATTTTGGACTATGGGTCTCATGTGATGGAATTCATTATTCTTAATATGGATAGTGTGGATCTTTTACAATTTTATTTTTCATCAATTTTATATAATTTTGGAGTGTATATATATTATTTCAATTTAGGATATCCATTTAATTTTTTTGACTTTAATGACATTAATGATATTCAATTTGTTATGGTTGATGACATGTTTTATTATATTACCCTTGTTTCTTCTAATATTAATGCCTATTTTTATTATTTATATATGATATAGTATCCTTACTATAAATCATTACATCCTATATTATTTATTTGATACTTTGGAATACTATATGTAATTACTGAGATTTAGGGTTCTAAAATATTTTACTATATTATAATATATTTTGCGATGTAACATTTTTGTTTAAAATAAAATTTTTATACGCTATTTCAAATATAGTTTTGGTAATAATTATTGTGTTGGTATGTTTATTAATATTTAGTATTATTAGGATTAGATATATAAAAATAATGTTCTAATATTTCTAATAATGTAACTTGATATGGAAAATTTGTTATTTACCCGGAGTGGATGGTGATAAAAAACCATGTTACTAGAGAAACATGTTTTTTTTTACATGTTATAGATGTGTAATATGATAGTGATAATTATTATGTGATAAAATGGTTTTTAGACACATGGGCCAAAGAAGAAGGTTTATAGTGTATTGAAATATATTTTTCATGTGTGGCTCACAAAAAAACGTTGTTACAGGTTATTATTTTAAATTTGGGTTATATAAATTATTGGGGGAGTGTTTTTGACAGTATTATAAAAATATTATATTATTTATCAAATATATGTTTTGTGTAATTGTAGTTATCCATATTTATAAATTTAATATTTCATTATATAATTATATAGATCATATATTTGTATATTTTTTTGGGTAGGTAATCGTGATATTGGTTTGTGGGGTATGAGGCATGTTGGTATGAACCTTGGTATATAATAGAATGTTTATGGGATACATGGTAATAATGTATATTAAATATTATAAAAATATTTGGAGTCTATTTTTATATATATATTTAACATATTTTTCTTGAACACAATGATATGAAAACTAGAAATATATTTTTAAATATTTATGAAGTTAAAGTTATAAAGTAACCAATTCATGTACTAAATGTTATCCCTGAGGTATTTGATAATAATGAACCATCTAAAGTAGATCTAAAGTATGTTAGAAATAAAAAACATTTAGAAATGTGTTTTTTATATATATGATCATTTATTGAATATCCATGTATTACATATCAATAATATAATTCAATCATACTGATAATTTTAATTATTAATGGTGAGTCATACATTTGATTAAATTCAAAATGAACCTCCATTTCATAGATTTGTTTCTAAATAATATGTAATGGTTTTTTATATTGAGATATTTATCTAATATTTTATGAGTCCAAGAGGCCACAGTTGGTGATTGTGATTCTATCAATGTATATTCATTTTGGAGAAACAAACTTACGGCGAGATGATTGGGTAGAAGATTCTAGATACAACATTATGAATTAGAAATAAATTGAATTGATTTCATTAATCAATTCATTTTCGAGATGTTGACCACCGATGGAGTGTTGATGGAGGGAAAAAATGGAGAAAATTTAGTGTTTTTTTATGTTGCCCTATATATTTATATTGGATAATGGTGTGGTTATACTGATGCATTTATGGTAGAATTGTGAGTTTTTAATGGTGTTAGTAGTTGGATTTCTTTAAAATTTATTTCTCAGTGAATTATACAAGGCACGTGATTGTTCAGTGAAATAGTTGATAGTGGTTACCCATATATATTTTGGATATTCATTTAGAAATAATTATTATTGATAATAATAATGGATCTACATAACATGTTTTTTTTGTATAATAGGGAGTCATCAAATGCTAGAGGTGTGTTTAGATCATGATGGATATAGTTTTTTTAAATAATTGGTAAAATTGTTGGACCATTATATTCTATCTAAAAATTTTATCTTTGATATCATTTAATCATATATATTAGTTAATAAGTATGTCATGTGATTATAATATATATAATGGGGGAATCTGGATAAATTTGAGATCATTGTATGGATTGGTATTATGCATTAAAATGACTTATGTTCTATTAGAAATGATGTGTGGATTTGACAACAAAATCATATAGGTTTTTGTTGTTAGGATATGAATATAGAACATTACTAATGTGGGTATTTAATATAAAAATAAATATAATATTTAAGTCAGTTTCCCATAATATTTCGGAGGATACACATAAAAATATTAATTTTCATTATACTCTATGAATACACAGAATAGGATACCAATGTCTGGGTGAGTATAAGTTATTTTAGAACATGATATATTTGCAATGAGAATATAAATAGTTATGTTTTTATAATGGAAATTATATTAGTTTATAAGAATAAATAGTTGGATCAAGTATTGGTCATGTATCATATGACAATGTTCAATGCTTATATATATAGAAAAGGAAAAAATCGAGTCTAGATATTTTTCCATTGATCGGAGCATGATTTCTATATAATTTATAATACCACACCATAACATAATGAATCATTTAATGGATAAGGGGAATAGAATATTTATGTGAACCAATTTCATTGAAATGGAAAAGTGGGATACGAATAAAAAGGATATAATGAATTAATATGACTGAAAAAAACATATATATATATATATATATATATATTGACCTTGGGGAAATATGGTTTGTTTGGTATCACCTTGACATAATTGGTATCACCTTGGTGTGATGGGTATCTATAACAGATGAATAATTTCTACTTCCCCGAATTGAATTATTTCCCAACAAATTATAATTATTATATTAATCAACTGAAAGGGGTGAGTGATATTTTATTTTTTGAAATTATTATTAAGTTATAATACATTGGGAAGTCACATATGTATCCAATGGTGTCAATAAATTATACAAACCTAGGAAATGATGAAACCATGATGTCTATCATCAATAGAGGTGTGTCACATTTTGATGAATGGAGGTCATGAGGAAAGGATTTGTGTATAAGTGGTAATTATGAAATGATACAGACTGATCATGTCTTGAAAATAATCATGTCATATTATTTAAAAAAAATTAATCATTTTTAATGTCATAATTATATTGAATGAAAATCCTCTAATTTTTGGATTTATAGTGAGATTAATGTAACCGTTAACTCTCTAATTTTATCGTTTCTATAGAGGGATCATAAGATAATATAGTTTTTTCATCATTGTGTTCATTCAAATTCTATTAATGGAAGGATTCTATTTGAAATATGTTATTCACATCCCTTATTAGTTACATATTTTTTAGATTATTCCAAACGGTGTTAAATATTTTAGGATAATTTTATTTCATCAAACCAATTTTGGATATAGCTATGCTTTCTATCATGGGGATTCCTTATAAATTTATGTTGGTGTTTTCCAGTATCTTATTATTTATTGATTTTACTATGTATCATGTGATAAATGGATGAGATAGTGTTTATGTGAGATTTTGGGAATGGAAAAACATACGGTTTCAATTCGTTATAAGGTATATCATATCATGTAGAAAAAGAAATATGTTTCATGTTAATTATTGGATTATATTCTATGAATTTATCATAACTTTTATATATTTTATGTCATATTTTCCTTGGGTGATGAATTATGTGATTCCATTAAATCATTTCATATGTAACACATATGAATGTTCAAATCATTTATATCTATGAATCTGTATATGTGGTTTTGAAAATTATTATTTATGGTTTTCACAATTTTGATTGATTGTAAGAGAATTGTTCCATTTTTTGGCCATATTTTTTGTCGATTTCTACCCACCATGAGGTTTTTGGCCATTATGGAATATTTTACATAGACTATACACCACTGGTTTTAAAGTGACAAGTTATTCATATTATTTTCTGTAGTTATAGAATCATATGTATGGTTTTTTTTACTATTATTATGGAGGCCATATATGTTATTCATTATAACAAGTCATTTGTGGTGATTGAGATCACTAGATACCAATATTATTAAATTATTATGTATAATATGTAATATGATCTATGAACCATGTTTGGTAAATTGTGGATTTCATTATTATGTGAGTTACATTGATATGTTGAGTTGATATGTTATTAATGGACTATATTCCCTTGGGACATTTCATATTATATGTGGATGTGAATTTAGGAAATTATACCTAACATGAAATTGTAATATTGGTTATTTTTTCTATGTGAAATTTGTTTCTTGACATTTTTAGGAGCACATATTGCAAATATAGAATTTTATAATTATATTTCATCATTAAAATATATTAGTACCCTTGGATTGTATGGTCATAATCATAGAAGGATGCACATGTGACGAAGGGGTGGTTGGTCTGCACCGTTATAGATTATTTCATTTTTAATAATAATCATGTAATAATATGAGATAATGTAGGGTCTCCCTTTTTTACAAATGATTATACACTCATATCATATATGGGACATTTTGGATGTTTACAATGTTCATGGATTATAGAACATATAATTAAATAGGGTCATTATCATTATATATAGAATATTAAACTATTGATAGTGTACATTATATATGTTATTATTTTATTAATAAGTATATTTTCTAATTGATTTTTTGATAGTATATTACTTTGGAAAAATTAATGCTTTTATATATGTATAATTTTTAATGGGGATACTCTTGTAATTTTGGTGAAAAAAATTATTTACATATATATAATTATTCATATATTAGGAAACATATTCAGATTTACATTAACACATATGTAGTTTATCATTACTTATTGTTATATCTTATATTTTATGTTATTATATATCTTTATGGGTTATATTATCCCCACAATAACACAATGTAACATTTTTTATATTATAACGTATATAATATTGGTAGTTATATATTTTTTCTAGTGGAATATTGATCTGGTCACCAAATAATGAATCAATTTGTGACCTTACACCATGTATGTAATTTTAAATTATGTCTTAATTTTTTTTATATTTTAATACATAATTAAATTAATTAAAATTTATTGAATGACATAAAAATATTGAAAAATTTGTCTTGGATGTAATTTTATAAATATATGAATAATAACTCAAAACTCTATATATATGATTTAATATATTATGGAATTCCATTCATGTCATGTTGTTGACGAAAAATATATAAAAAATACAACACAAATTTTTATATCTTCTATATATATATATAATTAAATTATTATCTTATTATAAAAACAAGTTCAAATTATTTTTTAAAAAATTTAAAAATTGTGAAATTATCTTGATATAGATTTTATAATACATCACTAAACAAAAGGATTCATTGAATTATAAAATTATGACTTTCAAGACAAAAATATGTAGCACTATTAATAGAGCATGAAATGATTCATAATCATTATATAATTATTATATATAGAATACGAATATTGGTGAATATTTATTGGATAAATAAATAATGATGTTGTCAAAAGTATGCAAGTAATAAATTATTACTGAGTACATAAAAATTAAATAATAAGAACACTATATAAAAAATAGAATTTATATTAGGATATAAATAACAGATAATATCTAGTAGAATTAGGTAGTTATATATAATATCATGATGGATTATTTATTATAAATTAAGATCAATTTAAATGAAAAGAATAAAAATGTGTTTTATTGTTGAAAAATATAATACATAAAATGATGATTCCCACGAATCCACAATCACAAATGTATTGAAAAATTAAATGTATTATTTTTTTTATTAATTTTTACGTGGTATCTTTTATTAATGAATCATAAATAATGGTTGGAATTTTAAATTATTAATTATCAATCATTAAATATAAAATAAAATCAAAGTATTCCACTATAAATATTTTTCATATCATAACATATAGGCTTCCTACATAGGTTTTCCATAGCCGAGGGTTCCTTCGAGGCCCCCTAATAGAAAAATATGTAAATAAGTGAAAAATAATTAATAATAATCATTTGAGGAATTATCATTTTGAACCAATAACAGTCTTCATTTATAATTAAAAAATATATCTTCATGAATATTTAAATAATCAATATGTCTTTATAATACACATATAGGATATGATAAATAAAATTATTTTCATTATATATTAAAAATAAAAAAATGATTGTAAAAATACAATTTCTGAAATCAAAATGTTTATTTTATCATGGAATGGGAAATGCCATTTTATTTATAATTTATTATATAATAAATATAATTATAAATGTTCAGAAACAAGTTTCTTTTGTATTACTACACGTAATATTTAACATATCTTATATTTATATTCTCACAATTGATAAATCTAATTTTTTATATGAATAATTATAACAAATAATGTCTTTATGAATATCATACCCGAGATATTATAAACATTACAACTAAAAACAACCTAATATTACATGAAGAGAAATGGCAAGTCAACTCTATAAAATATAAGGAGACACATAATAGAAAATGATTGAAAAATATATATATTGATATAGTTTAAAATACAAATAAGAAATATCAAATTTAATATTTTATAATATTTTATTGTGTTATCTTATATTTTCAAAATAATATATATATCTACTATAGTTTCACAAAACAAAACATCGAATATTAAAATTAATTATATATATAATGAAAAAATATATTCCAAATTCATCATAAGATTCATATTTTATGTATAACACCTATTTATATATATATATATATCTACTGTACACCAATCTATAACAATGTAACTATAATACAAGATTTAAACCTCAATAATTAATGAATGATTTTATACAGTGTAAACAAAAGTAAACAAGGAATAGAATATAATAAAAATGATATAAATACATTAAACACTATTGGTGGGAGAACTGTGTCACACCACATGGTAGAATATATATATTCCATTTAGAATATGGAGTCATTTCTCATTGAGAATGAGTGGGAATTAACCACATACTCTAATGAAGTTCCATAAACCCAAGGATTGAAAAACTATACCCCTATATGTTTTGGTGAGTTCAAAAATAAGATACCCATATGAGGACAATACACCTTATAATCAAAACTAATCCATGGGATACTATATCTATTAACATTATTGAACATATTAAAATTGATCACTAATTGAAATAAGATCTATACTAACGTTTTTGGGAAAACTGTTTTTATAGTTCACTTATATGGACCTATACCAATGGTATGATCAAAAATGTTTGTATAGGTCACTAATTTGGACATATACCAACGGTTGTGGAAAAACTGTTGTTATTGGGGGGTCTATACCAACGGTTTGGGGATAACTGTTGGTATAGGTAACTTATTTGGACCTGTGCCAATGGTTTTGACCAAACTGTTGGTATAAGTCCATAATAGAGACCCTATACCAACAGTTTTCCCCAAACTATTGGTATAGGTCCCAAAATCAATGAATCTATCCCAAAAGTTCTCAAAACCGTTGGGAGCGGTCTATACTAATGGTTTTGAGACCTGTTGGTATAGTTACATGTAATTTTTATGGAATCATATTTTAGAGAACATTAAATAAATAAAAATTTAAAATATATATGATAATTCATATATATATTTATGACATTATGTTCACAAAATTCAAGTAAAGGTATTGTTTAGCTCGTTCAATCATAAACTGGAGGTACTAGGATCAAAACCCACAAAATGCATATTTTTGAAATACATATACCAAGGGTTTTTTGGAACCGTTGGTATAGATTTTTCATATTACTTATACCAACTATTTTGAAAACTATCTGTATAGGTCGAGTCCAATGGTTTTGGGAAAACTAATGGTATAGACCTATCCCCAAGGCTTACATGGCCACAATTCTCCAAACCGTTGGAATAGGATATACCAATGGTTTGGGGGCCTTTACGAAATAGTTTCAAACCATTGGTATATGTTATTTTTCTACTTGTGGATCTCATGGGTTTTATTAGAATCTATAGATTGAAATCAACCCCAAATTCTTAAATATAATCATCAAACAATATAAAAACACTATGATAATTTTTAAAATGTAAAAATATTATGAATGTATAATTTGATATTTCTATTCAGAAAAGTTTTTGAGTAGATAAGTGAAACACCGTAAAGAATATATTATATTGTATGTACTTCATAGGGTAATGTTTTCAGTCTATTATTATTATGAATATGTGAAAAATAATTTTCTATAATGTGTGGAGTTGTTTAATTATGTGTAACTAATGGGAAACAAGATGTTTCCAACTCTTTTCATCACACATGATTGTATTGGAAGTAACTGTGTTGAAATAATAATTAATTTAATACATTTAGATTTTATAAATGATAATAGAAATAATATATCAAATTTGAATGGTCTATTGTTAATGTTTTGTAATATCTTATGTTTTTAAAAGGAAAAAATTTGTTTCATAACGTACATGATATGCCATGTTGTTCTTTAAGGAAAAACTAAATATTAATATTTTAATACTGCCATTATAACTTAGAAATTTTAATTTATTCAATAATAATTATTGTATGAATTTTGAAAATATAGATTACAAATTTTTATATGAATAATTATTTTTTTTCTAATTAATAATAAAGGAAAATAAAACACCTTTTAAATTAAAATGATTTTTTTCGAAAAATTATTAACATTCAATAAAGTTTGTTTTATAAAAAAAATAAATAAATCACTCTGGTTGAATTATATTAATAAATTATTTAATATATTTGATAAAAAATTTTACAATAAAATAATTAGTTTTAAAAAAAATATAAGAAAAACCCCTATTTAACGTATTAATGAAGCAGTTTTTTTTAATAGAGGGTTGTACAACACTTTTATGGAAAAATAGTTTTAAATATATTATTCAGACATATGTTATAATTTAAAAAAAAAATATTTGAATTTTTAATATCAACCATTTTTTTAATTTTAGTTATTTTTATGATATGTTGCTTTTTTATGAATATTAAAAAATATTTCCATATATCTGAAAACTAATTTTTCTTTAAAATAATTTATATGGGTAGATTTTATTTTTAGTTGGTTATAATGTATAATGAAATAAATTTTACATCTTATAATATTATTTAGTTAATTGTATTCAATTTCAATTTGAAATTTCAAATAGAAACATTGTGATCGTTTAAAAAAATCTACATTAAAAACCAGCTTTCTAATGTCATCTTTAAGATTAATAATATATTTATTTCTGAAAAAAAAATTAATTTTATTTTCAAAAATATATTTAATATTTTAAATTATAAGGTCCAAATTTATTAAATATTTACCTTTTATTTTTTGAAAAAAATAAATAGTGAATTTTGTATTTTTTTTATTCCCTCATGTTTAGTATATATCGAGTATTTATGGGATGAAACAAATATTATAAATATTAGGAATGTTACACTCAATATTAATATTATTTTATTTTAGAAGTTATTTTTGGCAAAAATAAACATTATGCTAATTTTATTACAACTTTGACTGTATTGGATGACTTTATTCCCTTCATATATTATATTTTTTCAAAATAGTCAATGATCTCATAAATATGTTTTAATAAATATAACATTTTTATATATTTTTATTTAGAATATTTGTGAGTCACCATCCTAAAAAATTATATATCACTATTTTTATAAACAAGAATTTACATTTGAGGATCATTTCAGTTTACTATTTTATAAAATTTTGAAGAATTATTACAATGTTACACATACATTATAGATGGAATCCTATTTGCTGTATCAATTTTTTGAACCCAAATAAACCCATTTAAAATAAAACATAATATTTTTAATAATAAATTAAATAAATTAATCACTAAATCCTCATATTCCATGAAAATATAAATAATTTAAAAAAGCATTATTATATTTGGGATGATCACACAAATCTCACTAAAGGTTATATAAAAGAAATAACATTAGTTCAGTAAAAAATAAACAATAATATAACATTTAACAGTTTCATTTAAATTAATTTCATATATGAATGAAATAAGTTCCACATAAATAAAACATGTGTTTCTCTAAAAAATAACTAAAAATAAAAGAAATAAACTAAAACTAAATGATGTATTATAGTGTATCATATACATTAAACACTTTTGAACCCCATTCATGTGGAATAACAATATAGCAGACGTACGATTAAGCTGCTATGGTCTTACACATAGCTATATAGGCAACCCCATGTTAATCTATTTTGGTATTACTAGATGATATCTAGGAAACCCCAATTTTTGTTTCAATGGTCTTTCCCAGTGCTATTTGGGACATTCAATGTTAAAATTTAATGGCCATTCCTGACATAATTAGGGCCACTGCAACTATAATATATTCTAGGATAACTTGTTTCCTGTAATGATCATGTACCATATTTATAACAGAATTCATTCGTTATAAAAAGCTTCCAAAAATATTATAATACCATAAGAAAAATCTTTTAGATATAAATACCGTTTTCATTCAAGAGCACATTTTCAATACTAAAACACCTCATGCATTAAAATACCATCTTCATTACAAAAATACTAAAAAATATATAATTTTGATTTATTATTTAAGGAATGATGATATATCACAACGTATGACAGTTATAAAATTATTTCAATGAAAACATAAATGATTTTTCCACAATATATAGTAAGAATATATCATTTTTTTCATATTACAAAATATTTGATATAAAAAAAAATAAAATATTTTTTAATACCAATTTATTAAATTAATAATATAAAAAATACCTTTATAATTATTTTATATCAATTCAAATAAATCATTAAAATAATATCAATAATATTGTTATTGATAGAAATATATTATAATTAAATAATTAAACGTTAAAGGTGTCCCATAAAACTATGATAATTTATTTCATAATATATATAGAAGTATACATTTTGAAAGACATTTAATAACATTCTAAAATATAAAATAAGAATATAAAATGTCATATAATCTTTATATATTCTCTTAAAAATGCAATAAATGTGCATTTAATTTAGAAATGACTCAGTTAATGTAGATCGTGATGAAATCCATTACATTGTTTTGAACTCATAAAGAATGTTTATTAACATTCAGAATAATAAAAAATTGTGAATTATGAACTTATTTTAGAAAATTTATAATATTTATTATTAATTTTATTTCAATTAATATCATGTTATAACAATTTCTTAATTATTTATCTTCTATAGGTATGTTTTGCTTAAATTTGGCATAAGAGCCCTAAATGACATTGGTATGATGTGAATATTCAATGCGGTCAATATCCAGAAATTTGATGAATAGTATACATTAAATAATATTCCCATCTATATATAAATTATACTTTTAAATATATTCGTTAAATATGAATAAAAAACAAACTATGTTACAATCATATAGATAATAAGTCATATGTATGCATGAGTGATGTTTCCATTTTACGATGACTTCTATGGAAAATTGATTTGTATAATATTAAATTTCCCAAAATAATAATTTTATGGTCAATGACACCTCTGATACATTATTTTATTAAAATTTGATGTTTGAGGGGTTTTTGGAGGACATGGTGACTCATTTCTTCACATTCATATAATATCATGATTTCAATCTTCTTCTAAGTCAAGAACAGTAGGCCAGAAACGATGTATAATCTAACACTATCAACATTCAATAATGGTGAGTAATTTATAATGGTTTTACAAATTTCCATAATGGTGATTCATTTCCAAATGTTCGTAAAATTTCCAAAATAATTAGTCATTTCTAACTGTTTGTCACATATTCAATATAATTTTTCATTTCCAATAGTTTATCAAATTTCTAGGACAATGTGTCATTTCTAATTTTTTTTTGAAATTTCTAGAATTGTGATTCATCCAACAGATTGTCAAATTTATAAAACTATGATTTATTCTAATTAATTTTTCTAATTTCCATAATTATGATTCATTTCCATCAGTTTTTAAAAATCCTAGAATTATGAGTCATTTCCAGTTGTTTTTCAAATTTTTATAATCTTGAGTCAAATCCAACTGGTTATGAAATTTCTAAAATAGTGATTTATTTTCAAAGGTATTCCAAATTTCTAGAATAGTGACACATTTCCAATAGTTTAACATATTTCTATAATGGTGATTCATTTCCAGCAGGTTTTCAAATTTCCCTAATGGTGTTTCATTTCCAATATTTTGTCAGATATATAAATATTCGTTTATTTCCTATTGTTTCCTTTTTATCATCTCTATTTTGATGTAAAATTAGTTAAATTTCATATTTAAATGGAATTAAGTCTGTTTCATGATTTATAAATAATTTTTGTTAAATTTAAAGATTTTTAATTCATTAAACCTCATGGTTTAGTGTGATCAATATTAATGGAAATTCTATGTCATTTCAAAACCCATTATTATCGGATCTAATAGTTCTATGTTTGGTAAATTAAGTTCTTTCATTATTTACCCATTAAATCAATTTGAGGTTTCCAGTGACATCATTCTCAAAAAATTTCTGTGATCTAATTATAATCTTTTTATTGTTTCCTTTATAAGATTCATCCTAGTGTATCCACACCCCTAAATTTATGCAACCAGGAAGTGGTGATCCATCCATAATAAAATGAATGTTGTACCTACAACTTCTCAGTTCCATGATCTATTTCCTCCTATGACTCATTTCCTTGTAATGTGTGGGGATCTCCTTGTTTAGAATGGAATCTTCAGCGGTGTTGGTTGATGTGGCCATTCCGCTACGTTCTCAGGAGAATGCGGTCATTGCGGGAGGGGTAATCATGATCCATTTAGTTATCATGACCCCCTATAAGGAATTATGACAAACTTTTGATGTATGAGATTCATGGATTCCCTATTATTCTTATGTGCATTTGTTGAGTTATCTTGATTTAGCCCATTGGAACAAGAAGAATTTGAAAAAAATAAATACTAGAACCGCATTAATGAATATTTATCAATTCGTTAGTCTTGTTATTTCCTCATTATTTGTATTATAGTTTGATATCTATGTTTTTCTTTTTAAAATTATTTTATTAATGTAAATTGGTAAATAACCTAAACCTAGGATTAATTATAAATTAATTGGTAAAAATATAATGATCCATGTTTAATGAATCTTTCTGTAGTTGTTTTTTTAGAATTTTATAGATATTGTAATTCATGTTTAAATTGAATTGGTTAATTGTATATGGAATAATAAGCTGGTTATTTTTTTATTGTTAGTGGATTTAGGGGTAATGATTTTCCTTCTTTCTAGTAAATTTGAGAACCATTTATTTAGTACTATGAGTTCTCATTATGTATGAAAGTTGGATTCATCATTTAAGGTCCAAGAGAACAACTGTTATGATATTTTTTGTTACTAATTGGGTTGTTTAATTATCATGGGATGCCTGAGCATCGAATGTTGTCGATGTATGTGGAGATGAGAGGCCTTGTTTTTGTAGAATCATTTGACACATAGAGTGTTAATATAAGCTGGTTTACGAATATTGGTGTTGGAAAAGACACCAGAGATTATTAATAGGGTTGAATCCTAGATCACCTGATGTTTTTATTATTTGATTCATATCTATTTTTATCATATATACATTACCAACTAGTTTATGTTGATAGTCTTGAATAATATACTCCCAAAATAGGTGATGATGTGAAATTAATTCCAAGTTCTACCCATTTTTTACTTCTTGATGAAGGATGGTTCTATGCTCATGCTATGTGTGGAAAAGGCTCAACAGGTAGTTCATCTTCTCACCTTATAGAACCACTAATTCATAGTTGCATTGAATTATTTAATTGAATAAATGGAAATGTGTTAAGTGTTAATGTTGTTATATTATATAATAAATGATGTTAAACGCATGGGGTTAGAGCTTTCGGGGATGAAATTCTGAGGTTATACTTCTGGGTAAATATGGATTTTGTTTGGTTATGAATGGATGACATAGAATTTTGGTGAGATTATAATGAAACATACTATGGAAATGATATTGGTTTACTTATGGATAAATAATTAATTAACGTAAATTCAAACTTATAAAAAGTGATAATGTAAGCTAATTTTTCATTTTAATCTGTTGTGTTCATATAGGATACCTTGTCTCAGTAGTGGTAGCTGGGAGACTGAAATATGTTACATTTAGTTTAGTCTTATAGTAGGTTATTCCCATAGTGTGGATGTGAACTATTGTTTATTCTTTAAATTTTTATTACATATGCAAATCCATCCTATCGTCTAGGGAAGTGACACCCCTTGGATTCTGAGACCAGGCCGACTACCCTCTTTTCCCCATTCTCTTTTCATGGTTTTTATATGTTCTAGTAGGCAGGAAAATTAGTTTTCCCTATAAATGTTTGTAGATGGCTATAATGGATTGTTTTTATTCACAAAAATATATTCTACTTTTGTTTCCTTTTATAATACTATGTGTATAACATGTGTAGGCTATGATGGATTAAGGATCCTTACATAGTGTATAGTCGTTAGTGGATTGAGGTATGATAACCAAAGTTTGATACATGGAATGTTAGATATGGTGTCCCTAGGAAAATGCATGGTTCTTTCTGATTTTTTGGATGGTGCGGATAATTTCTGAGGTGTTTGTGGGAAATCCCTTATGTTCCACGAGGTACATTATGTGGTGCTCGAATATCTGATTTTAGGCTATAATTTTTGGAGGTGGATTCATTTGACATGTGATGTTGGGGAAAAAAGAAAAATCATTAATAATGTAGTGGTATGGTTACCATTTATATTCATTATTATATTATATAAAATTTTATGAGATACCTGGTGAGAGTATCCATAGTAAGGATGGGAACATATCATACCTGTTTAGGTGACAAGTCGGACTAAATTTTTTTTCTTTGTTCTTTAAAATTTTTTCATTACTCTTTCACAGGAGGATATATATATATAGGATATTTCTGAGTATACTATTATACTCACCCAAAATTATAAAATCTACTTTTTTGGTCACATGGAGATGGTTAGATATTACGATGTTTACTACTAGTTTAGGGTTTATAGAAGCAATTCGAGCATTGCAGTTTCTACTATTTTACTTTATTTTTGTACTTTTAGTTTTCACATTCCATTGTAGTAATTTTTCATGACATTATCTATGTGTAATTTGGTTTCATTTTATATTGTATTTTTTGTAAGAGTGTTTTGGTGTCTATCTTATATCTCTCTTTCTATTATGCACTCTTAGTGGTTAATGCTTACCATTTTTTTATTATACCCATTGTTCTAGTGACAAATCCACGACCTAATGTTGGTATGAATCAGGTGTAATATTCTATCATGTCACATTTATCGCCTAAGTGAGGTACACTTTATGGAAATGGGGTTGTGATTGAGTGGTATCAAATCTCTGCTTAAGGGATAGGATTGAGTTTGGTGTTTAGAATTGGTGACGTTTCATGGGTTGGTACAACAATGGAATCGACTTTGTTTAGGATGTGCTATTAACAATGGATACCAAATGAGACAGAGGTATTTAGGTCCCCCTATGATCTTATGAACTAAACATTAAGTTTAGAGTGGTTAATAAATGATGTGATAAAGGATACCTGGTCGAGACCTTGGACAGACCATGAATAATTATTCTTTTTGACTATGTTTGAATGGGTAAACCATGGGATAGGTAAACCAATATATAATAACATAAAAAATTTATCTAATTTAAAATTCTTCATCATTATAGATTTTAGAGTTCTAATAGTTTTTTTCTTTTGTAGGAATATCTTGAGGTCGAAATCCTCATCAAGTTCACACAGAAGATGTCCATCCGGATACACCAACAAATTTCCATATATTTTAAGATTATGACAGAACCTGGTCATGGACAATCCATGTGTTTTAGAACTACTGTATTCCAAAGTACGAGCTATCGATTTGAGATGCAGTCACAGAAGAATAGTTTTAGTATGTTGAGATTTCCTTCAGTTAGATTGATTATCAGAAGAAGCGTTGGGTTTCATTGGTGGTGAATATGCTTCTTGGGGTAGCGAGGATGTGGTGGTTCTTGTCCCTCATGTGTCTTGAGGAGTTAGATATATCATGGGATAAGTTTTTATAGAATCTCAAAGATGAGTTTGTTTCTTGAAACACAAAGTTGACCATTCAATAATAGATAAATACACATCATAAAGGATGCTTCCTTGTGTGAGATTTATGGATATATTCTCAGAACCATCTATGATATGATTTGGACCTCATTCTGGATGGGGAGTACAGCGAAGGGAATTTTATAGAGCATTTGTGTCCATACGGTCACCACCCAGTCATCCAATTTAAGCTTATGAAATATCTTAAATTAGTGGGGATGACATAGGTTTTTGAGAGTACATTATCTTGAACTGGATTATCATGATTGGGGAGTCCTCAGGATTCCTCGAGAATAAGACATGTGGTTCAGGGTTCCCACTATACAGTGTAGAAATGTTTTTATTTGGCCGAGGGTAGGTATCATCCTTCTTCATCTCATTTCTATGGGGGTCGTGGCTCTTAGTACTATACCAAGGCATGGGGTATTACTTTCTTAGAGAAGAAGAGGTCATCAGCAGTGATTGTTTTTGTCCTTTCATATAACACATCATGCACTAGGGGTTCCCCTCTAGGTTCCTCAATTTAGGTAGTTCCATCCAAGGTAGAATCATGTTGCACCGTGTTTTGATCAGTAGAGAGAAGATGTTGTAAAAAGATGATAGCCCAGGGACACACCCCATCCTCAGAGAGCAGAGTGATTCCTTGGTGGTGGTCATCATAAGGGTCAAACGGGTCATGGAAAAGGTCTTGGTTCGAATCATTCTTTAGTGTTTCCAGTGTTAGGTGAGCCAAATGTTGTTTTTGGTAAACATTTAATGTTGTTTAATTGGGTGCATGACTTTTTTTGACTCTGTAGTGACACAATATTTCATATCACATGCCATTGGCCATATTTTTGTACTTATGTAGTAAAGATACCATTTCTCTTGGCATTGACTAATCCAATTATAGTTTGTCCAAACTTTTTTGGAGTAAGTCATGAATACGAGCTAGTGATGGGGAACCAGCTCTCTTGGGGAGAAAAACTATGTTTACAAATTCAACCATAGGATGTACTTATCATCTTTGATTTTTTGTATTTAGTGATGGAAATAAAGACTTTATTTGAGAGGATGGTGGTGTTCTTCGATGATGATATAGATCTAGGAGTTTTTGTTAGTGATCGAGACACTAGAACTTGTTAGAGGAAGTATCCTTCCATGACTTCATTGATGGTTTAGCTGATGTCGAGTTTTTCAGAGGATTAGAAGTCGGAATTTAAAATTTCTGTTAAATAGTATCATAATGTCTTTCCAGATGAGTTTTTGGCATTACCCCCTTGACACAAGATCGATTTAAAGATAGATCTACAGACATCAGTGACTCCTATATCGATGATTCCATATAATATGGTTCCATATAAGTTGCATGAGATGCGTATACAGCTAGTGGTCTATAGTTGTGTAGTTTCATTCAGCCATGTGTGTCAAGGTGGGGTAAAACAATTTTTTCATGACAAAAAATTTATGTGTTATACGGTATTATGTTGATTATTGTCCCTTAAGCAATGTAAATGTGAATAACTATTATCCAATTAAGTATATTTATGCCTTTTTGATCAAATGAATGTTGAATGTTGGATCTAATAGATTGATTTGTTTTATGCTTATCATTATAATCATGTTAAGGGTGAGGATTTATCAAATATTTATTTTTTTTGTCATCATGGGAATTAAATGTTCATCGTGATGTCGTTCGGTGTGACGAATGCTCCAGTTTGGTTCATTGCGCTCATTAATGTTTTGTTCTGTGTGGTCCTGGATATGTTATTGGTTTTTTTAATTCATAAAATCATGGTTTACTTACATATTATGTGGATCATAAATATCATATCTGTTCCTTTTTGGGTGTTCATAGCCATTAGTAGAAGTTTGGAATGTTTTTAGAGTGTGTGTTTTGTTCCCGATAATTCCATTCTATAGGGAATGATATTTCAAAATAGGTAGTATATATGGATTAATCAAATATAGTTGATGTTATGATTTAGTAATCCACCAAGATAGTGGTGTTTGTGAAGTGTTTTCAAGGACTTATGGGATATTATAAGTTTTTCGTGGCTAATTTCTCTAAAATTGAAAATCTTTTGACAGAAATAAATAAGAAGGATAATGCAATCAGGTGGACTGAAAAGTTTCAAGAAGTGCAGGATCGGATAAATTCTATGATGATCATAGGAGGATACCATATAAATTTATTTTGGTTATCATGTGTTTCTTATGGATACCCCCAATATTGGGAAACAATGGTTATTAATGGAATTAAACTTTTTCCACATTTTTGGGGGAATTTCGATGCATTTTCCCTTGTCAGATCCTTAGTGTATATAGTATAACATCTCATATAGATGATATATAATCATTAAAATTTTCATGTGTCATTGCACCATCGTTAACAACATGATAACTCTTACCTCGTCATTTAGGTGAAAATTGATGTGGATGATGATGTGAACATTGAGGAGTGTCTTTTAGAAATCCAAGACCACCAAGATAAGGTGTTTTGTGGTAATTAATTCCCCTTGTTTCATATATTGTTGTTTCACAGTGTAATAGAAAATATTACATTAGGACATGATTCATTAAAACGCACACAGTACCATAATTTATTTGATGGGTAGCTCGATTCTTGAAATGATGTTTGTTTGTGATTGTTGACCTTTTAGTTTTATAAGGAGATTTTCTATTTTTTTGTTGTGGATCAATCTCTATTGATAGGTATCACTTCCGGGATAGAGTTTAGGCAATGGATATAGTTTTAATGTGGTTTTTCGATGTTCCATTGATAAAGTTGTTGATCCTTATTAGTGAAAGTATCCTTGATATGTATCTGAAAGGGTGGAAGATAATTTTTTTTTATTTTTTCTTATCTGGGTTGGTTTTAGATTCTTGTGCTTGATATTGTTTTAATATTTTTCTAATGTAAGTGTGTAGACCCCTCCAGTCCATTTATTTTCTGAAATTTGATGTTTTAGGTGTTCATGGAGGCCAATGTGACTCGTTTCAACACTATGCAAAAAAATTATGTTTAAAAATAATTCATATGTCTTGAACGATATGTTTGGATCATAGATTCATCAACTCTTTTCAATTTTCATGAGGAGTGAGTCATTTCGAATATTTATCCAAATATAAAGAATATAAAGTCATTTAAAATTGTTTTTTAGTTTTCCAAAATGATAATTCATTTCTAAATTTTTTTCAAATTTCAAAAATAGTGATTTGTTTCTAGAATTTAATCAAATTATCAGTATGGTGAGTCATTTCCAATAGATTTAGAAATTTCAAAAATTTTATTAATCTAAAATATGGTAAAATATAGATATTGTTTATTCATTTCAATCATTTTGTTAAATGTTCAAAATTATTTGTAATTTCCAATAGTTTATCAAAATTCCAAAACAGAGAGTCATGTCCAATAGTTTTTCAAACATCTAAAATGTTGAGTCACTTCCAACAGTTTGTCAAATTACAATAATAGTGTGCCATCTTCAATTTTTTTATCTTATTTCACGAATGGTGATTCATTTACAAAGGGTTTTCAAATTTCTATAATAATTGCTCATTTTAAATATTTCATCAAATTTCATGTATGATGTGTCATTTCCAATAGTTTATCAAATTTCCATATTTTTTCAATTTTCCTAATTTTCTGCTTTTGACATCATTATTTGATGTAAATTCAGTTAAAAGAAATAATTACGTGGGTTTTAGGCCATTTCTAGGGAAATAAATAATATCATTGATTTTATAAATAAAATAATTCATTTAATTGGTCAAACTGGGTAGTTTAATGTGATTCTAATTAATGGATATTCTATGCCATTTCATATCCCATTATTTTTAGATCAAATCCATCAAAGTGGGGCACCATCCATTATTTAATTCCATTTCCCTTCTCTCAATTTTGGAAACCCTGATAAGTTATTCCCATAGGGGTGGTTTGATCAAATTGTAATACTAATATCATTTCCCATTGAAGTTTCTCTGTACTGCATCTGCAACCACAATATTGGTGGGACTAGGAAGTGTCAATCCATCCTCAATATAATTTATGTTCTTCCATCATATTTTGGGTTCTTTTTTCTATTTCCTATATTAACTCATGTTCATGTAATTTCATGTGATCTATATGTTTCTAAGGAAATATTGGTGTGTGTTGGATGAGGAGGTTGTGCCCCGACCTCCTCGGGTGAATGACGTCATTATGGGAGAGGTGGTCAGGATCTATTGTGTTGGTCTATTGTCATGAAAATATTGTTGGAATCATTTCGCTGTAGTGGATTCATGGATTCATTATTCTTATTTTGGGTAGTAGTAGTGTTTTCATGAATTATCATACTTGATCTCAATGAAATTCTCATAATAAATATTATAACTAGATTAGTGATTTTTTTCAATTCTGTAATGATTTTAATACCAATTTAGTGTCTAGATAGTATTATATATATATATATATATATTAATTTTTAGTATGTCATTATTGATAGAAATTTATAATGAATTTAAGGATGGTATGAATTGAATATTAATTGACCAAAGGTAATGATTCATGTTTACTGAATCTGGTTGTGGTTGTTATTATTCTTTGCTGATAATTAGATGGATGTAGTTATTCATGTTTAAATTCAATATGATAATTTTAGATTAGAAAATGAACCTGATTTATTTATATATAATGACATATAGGGTTCTGAGTTAATTGTTTTCATGTAAATGCCATGTGACTTAGGCTTTGGAACTATGAGTGGTCAATATGTATGAATGATTTATGCCTTGTTTATGGCCGAAGAGCCTAGTTTCTATGATATTTTATCGTTATTGTTATGTTGTTTTGTGATTATAGAGTTTATATTCTAGGAAATCACTTATGGTATATAGAGAAGGGTGGTGCAATGGTTATGGAAATAGCTGATTCCTAGAGAGGAAAGAAACATTATTTTTTTCATATAGGTGTTTGGAATGAAACATTAGATATGGAAAATGGTTGAAGATAGGAATACCTAATGTTTATATTTTTTGATACTTTTATTTTATTAATTTTTTATATATTACCCACTTCTTGAGTCTAATGGTATTGTTTACCCTCTTTCAAATAGTGATAATGATGAGAGGGGTATGCCACATGGTTTCCATGTTTATCTTATAGATGAATGATCAGTCTATGCTCATCATATGGGTGAATAGGACTTGACTGATAGTTCATATACTCAATTTATTGAGCATCTTGTTCATGGTAGATTAGAAATATTTATTAGAATACTTGTAAATGTGAGATTTGGTAATGTTGATAATTTTTTAAATAAATGATGTTTATCCAATGGGGATGGAGCTTACAGTGATAAAATGTTGAGGTTATAACTCTGTGGAATTGTGGATATGGTTTGGTTATACATGGATGCCCTGGAACAATGGTGTAATGATAATGAAATGTAATTTGACATTATTAAAGTTAATTAATATTTAAATAATGATATAATGTAAATTTAATCTATTAAAAAGGATGAAGTAATCTTTTATTTATATTTAATTAGTTGTGTTCTTGATGTAAAACTAGATTTAGCAGTGTAAGTTGGTTGTCCAAGATACGTTAGTCATAGTATAGTCTATGGAAATGTTATTTCGAATGTGTGGCTCTTAGATATATTATATTTGGTACTGTTTTGTTTATATTTTCAACACAAACCTATCCTTTAGGGAAATAACACATCAGGGAGTCTGATCCCTGAGGGTGGTGGTTTTTCTCCCACATCCCAGTGGTAGGATGGATGAATGACTACAACCTTTGACCCCAATCACTTGATTTTGTAGTAACATGTGCTAGAAATCATGACAGTTAGTTTTCCCCATATATGTGTGTAATGGGTTGTAATGGATTGTGGTTATTCACACACATATACTATGTATATTGGTACCTATGTGATACTATAGGTATAATTTGTATAGGTTGTGACATATTTTTGTTCCTTACTCAATGTATGGATTGTAGTGACTAGAGGTATAATACCCATTGTTTGATACATGATTCATGGTCTATAGTGGCTCTTAGAAACTACCTAGTTAAATCTAGTTGTGTTGATGATGTGGTGTCTTTCAATGTTATTATGGGAATTACCTTGTGATTCATGAGGTATATGTTATGGTTATCATCAAGGTGTTGTCGAGTTATCCTTTTTTGAGAGTGATGCATAGGCCATACGGTGTTGGGGAAATAATGAAAACCACCAGAGAGGTTGTTGCGAGGTATCAATGATAGTCATTATTATAATATATCATCTTTTTTTATATACATGGTAATAGTATACATTGTGATGCTAGGATCATAGAATCCATTTTCCGGAGACAAGTTTGTTTTAAATATTATTAAATGTGATTTACCATGTTTTTTTTTAAATTTGCATGATATAAAATATTGAGTATTCTGTTGAAAATACCTTCATACCCACTACATATTATACAAACAGTTTTTTCAGGTCAGAGGGATTAGGTTTTAGATCAGTATTGTTAATCTTAACATGGGGTTTATAATAGAATTATAGGGTTCATGGTTGCTATTGTTTTACTTTCTTCAGGTACATGTAGATTTCTCATTCAGTTCTAGTTGTTTTTTTCTAGAAATTACATATTTGTACATGGGTTTTAATTTATATTGAAGTTTTATAATGACTCTATTGGTTTATTTATTTTCTCACTATTTTGAATATGTTTTCATAGAGGTCAATGACTCCTATCTGTGTGTTGATTATTCCATCCGATCTAGTCGCTATCTCAGGGCCTACTTGAGCCGTGACTCTAGGGTCATTATCTTTCTTCTCAAATTATCATACAAGGAGGGGAACCCAATATTGGGAGTTTTTTTGGAAATAATATCATAATTAATATAATATGAATGATATTAATATAAATATATATATCATTCATTTGATGTTTTGATGAATAATAAATTAGATCTCTTCAAGAGGTGATAGATCACATGTACTCAAAAACGATGCTATCATATTTATGTACATTGAATGGTCAGAATATATATGATATAATGTAATTTAATAATGATATATATGGCTTTAGTATCATATATAATCATTAATTACACCTTTATAACATGTCTTGATATATCGGAATGGAATATGGATCATATCAATTCATTGTGGTGATAGTTCATAAATACCCACAAATGATTCATTAATTTCATATTTGATGTGATCAAAGATATATTTAGGTTATGATATTAACATAGTATCATATAAATATATTCATAATACTATATTTATAATCACATTATTTTTCGATAACATTTTAATGAAATAATTGATAAAATAATACAGAAACAATAAGATAAAAATGATACCTCTTCTTCGGAGGATCTACTTTGATTAAAAAATAATCACCTGTAAGAAAATTGGTCTACCTAAATTTATTCCTCTAGAATTTTTGGAGTGATAATAATACTTGATTTTGGAAGATATTTGTTAGTAATAAATAGGTTTTTAATTGTGATTAAATGTGTAGAATGGGTTACCTTTTATTGGAGAGGGTAGTGTCACTTTTTGAATTTTTTAAAATATTCAAATATTAAAAATATACTCCATATATAAATATATAAAAATTTCTATTACATACATAGGGAAAGAAACATTATATTTTATTTTATCCCCAATGGGATTATTTTACATTTTTTTTATTTATATATAATTAAATAATATATTAAATCAATAAAATATCATTATCAATCAAATTTACATTATTAATTTAATTTAATTAAATGTACATCATGAAAATCTATAAATTCAAATAAAATTTATTAAAACTCATCTATTATGTCTTATAGATCAATAATATTAGATATTAAAACTAACTCAACCCATTTATATAAATATTAAATTAATTAATATCAATTGTTTTTTATGTAAATAAATATGGTATTATCATTTTAAAATCATTCATGGAAATTATATAATATCTAAAAATTAATAATAAATTTACAGAATGAACATAAATTACATATTCTCTAATCAAAAAATTAGTTTTCATTATAGATATATATTTTTAGTATGTGGACACATAAATTATAGTAAATACAAATGGAATGGCATTTTGTAATTTTATTTGATTTAAAAAAATTAGATGATAATTTCTTTTTAAAGCATCTGTTATTTACCAGATTCACCATTAACAATAGAAATGAAAATAAATAATACATTTACTATTCTTAGTTTTAAAAATTAATTCTGTCTTATTAGAAAAAATATATCATACATTTTAAAATTGAGTATATCCATTTTTTAAAATTCATTTCACAATAGTGGCTAAATTAAATACAATGTTTATCCATCTGATGTGGTGAGAAAGTGGGTTAATGTAATAATTCAAAAATCTCAATATGTTCTTTTATCAAATATCAATGTGAAACTAATTCAAATTAACTAAATATTATTATATGATAAAAAATAGATTCCATTTTACTTAAAAAGAATAATAAATTATTCTAACACTATTAATAGATTTAATGAAAAAATATTTCACAATTAAAAAGTGGCATTTCTTCACTATTCATCATAAGATGATGCTTATCAAAAAAACTACCACAAATTTACCCAAAGTAAATTTTCAAAATCCTATATAGTTGATGAAGTTTTTTTACTCAAATATAATTAATTAATTTGTAAAATTAGAATTAAAATGTGTTTTCCATTATATGGATGAAAATCATTTTTTTCTATAAAAAGATAGCTTTTATCCATTACATTGTATTTTTTCAAGTATGATATTTAGAAAATATATTAGTTTAATTTTAATATTAAATTAATTATATTAAATATACATATTACCTTTATTAAATACAAAAAAGTAATTTTATAATATTATAAACACAATTAAATTTGTTTAATTCATTTTTTAGAAGAAAAAAATTCCGTTCATTTTAAAAAAGGTTTTATATTAATTTATAGTTAATTGATCAACAAAAAAATTATTTTTGTACTCTTATTTAAATCATATTTTTATAATTCTGATACTTTAATTCACTAAAAAAACTATAACAACTATTTTATATATGAAAAATTTAGTTCTAATATTTATTTTAATGTTTAAACTCCATATTGAGTGACACAAAAAATATAATACATAATACCTTTTTAATAATAGATTGGTGGTGTTAAACTGCAAAAAAATTATAAATTTCACCATCAGAATTTTTAATAATGTTAAAAATCATGGGGATTGATTTTTTTTTAAATAACATTGTTGAAATATCACATTAGAAAAAAGGAATGATTAATCATACACTTTAAAATAATCAATGGTATGTACAAATGTCATACGAAATAAAAAATACGTTAGTTAAATATATTTAATCCTGGAAATGGAAGAAAAAACAAACCATATTGTTCTGATGGATATTGATATAGAATAGGTTCATGATAATTTTAATAATCACAAAACCATAAGAATATGAAGAGATAAATGGGAACTAATTTATTAATACGAAAATCAAATGAGTAATGATTTATTCGTGATCATTTTTATACAGATAAAAATATATTCTACTACTTATACAATGAAAAAAATGAAATATAATTAATCTATATTTAATGTTCCATTCATTAATAAAATTCCATGACACAATCATCTTTTTCTACATATGATGAGTATTTAAGATCAATATGCATAACCCTAGAATTAGAATCATTGTCTCTATGATTATAAGTAAACTTTAGTATTAAAATATATTCATAATATTTTTATATATTAACCAAAACTATAATGTTTAGGATAATATAATATTATTAAATAAAAATAAGATAAATTATATGATTAAATAAATTTAATCTCTAATGTTCTACAGGGACACCAGTATATCATCATATACCATTCAATATATTCATTTCCCTAAAATTCATCAAAAGACTGAAATCATTGATTAAAACCAAAAATTAAAAAAGGATTTATAACATGTTCTTCAACACAAATTAACATTTATCATCAAATAACATGAATCCCTCTTAATGGCTTATACAAAAAATTAATATAAATAGTAACATTCAAGATAATTTAACCATTTCAAAAATATCCATAATCGCCATAAGCCCACAATAAATTTATAGATTCATCAAAAATATAATTAAACCTTCATTTATTAAATAAAATACCATAGTATGTTATCTACCCAAATCGTATATTGTTCAAAAAATAGTGAACATCTTCTAAAATCACAAAAATCACTTAATCACCAAATCCTTTTCCAATCACATTGATATATGTTTGATAAAAGATATGTTCCAAAAATCAACATATTTATCATCAAAAAATCATATTACTCGAATTAAACATTTATACTATGACTGAAAATAGACACACTTGTGTTAGGAAATACACAATTTTCACCCTTCTGTAGTGGGGTTAAAACTTGTGTATTTGATAGACTTAATGTGTTGTCACCCATCTTATGGGTTATCATGTCTCTAAAACTAATTATTTCATAAAACCTTCACAAAAAATTATAAATAAATTATTTTATTCAAAAATATTGTTAATAACCTTAAGATTCCATAATGTAATGCTTCAAAAGAGTTTCAAACGAATTATTCTTTTGATCGACCATATAAATATGAACCCATAACAATATCAATAACACTTAAAAAACCTAATATCTAATGTTAAATTATCTAAAACATGATACCAATTATATTGTCCCCAATGAAAAAAATTACATATCGTTGTGTTTTTTATAAAAAACTACATTGAATGATATATTTAATTAAGAGATTTAACGAATTAGGATAAACTATTAAAAAGTAACAAAAACATAACATTTATGAAATTATACATAGAATCAATTTTTTCATAAAAAGTATCCCTATAAAAAAATATTTTTTTAGTTTTAATGATAAATATTTAATACATTCATCTTGAAAAATTTATAGTCTTTATAACTATTTAATCTTGTAAATAAAATTTTATACATGGGATGATCACAAAATTCATAGCAAGGGATATAAAAAGAAATAAAACCATTAGATGTCTTAAAACATTAAAAATTATATAATTTTCAACTTTATAATCAATTTAATTTGAAAATATGAAAGAGAAAATGTCCAAATAAAATAAACACATATTTATTCAAAATAAAATATTTGAAACCCCTAGTGAACAATTTAGACTCTTTCCGGTGATATATAACTTCATATACATAAAAACAATTTGAAAACTGTTAAATTTGAATAATTATTTGGTCAAATTCTAATTATAATAATTCGTTAATACCTAGAAAATTCTTTTCCACCCCATGTTATGCTATATTTGGTTTACCCGACAATTTTTGGCCACACCATGTTAAGCTAGAACTAGATTTCGAAACGTTATCAAGGGAACCCAGTGTTAAGAAATAAATGGAATTACCAGCGCTATCTGGGACACACTATATATAGGATTCATTGGGATCTCCATTTTCCTACAATTCTCATGTACGATTTCATTAATAAAATACGTTCATCATAAATATATACAAAAACAAATTTTAGGCTCATATAAAAACACTGTGGGGAAAAAAATCAATTTCTTTCCAGAGAGCATTTTGTATAATATAAATAAATTTACATTCAAAACCCATTTTTATTTAAAAAAATAGAAATATGTATTTTTATTAAATTAATAATGAAATATTTCATATAAATATAGAAATAAAATAGTTCCACAGTGGACAAAATGTAATTCATACCTTATGTGTTATGTATAGAACATACGATCGGTCTTTTATCCAAATGATCCATTTAAAAAACATAAAATTTTCCATTTTTTATATTCATGGAATGAAATTAAAAAAATATAGAAAATATCATTCATAATACTTTTATATCCTTATAAATAAATATGTAAAATAATATCAGGATATCTAACACTAAGAAAAAAATATTTGATAAGAAAATCATTAATCATTCATGGTGCCACATACTAGTTGGATAATTTAAATTAAATCTCTATGAAGGAATACATTTTCCAAAAAATTATCTAACATGATTATAGATAAAATATGTATATGAAATTTCATTATAGATAGATATATATATATATATAAATTATATAAAATAATACTATTCATGTCATCAATAAATAACTAAAAAAAAGCTCATTGAGTCGATATCCCTAACCTCAAGTCAAACTCATCAAATATATTAATTTTTATACTGAATAAAAATAAAAGGTTAATTATATATTTTTTATAACCATTTCATAGTCCAATATCTTATATCATTTAATATCATGTTATAAAAATTACATAATTTGATATTTTAACTTTGGACATTTTGATGATATTTGTTAAAAAAGACCAAAATGACTTTGGTATGATGTAAATATTCAATATTTTCATTATTAAAAAATACAAAAATTAATATTGACGAAATAATAATAACATTTTTGTATCAAATTTAAATATAACTCCTCTAATTCAATATTTATATCAATATTTTTATTTGTTGAAATTAGTTAGAGGGTAAGGAGTACAAACGCATGAATAATGTTTCCTTTTTTAATTCATCATAATAAAAGGTAGGTAAATAAATTATAACCTCTATATAATTATCACCGTATGTTAAATATCATAGAAATCATATATAAATATTAATATATAACATCCATGTGATTTTTTGAGGAAAAAATAAACGCATCTTTTCATAGAGTTGACAGTTCATATGTATTCACGAAAAACATTTTAATTTTCATGTGCATAAAATCATAAAAAGGTATGTGATATATTATTATTTAATAATGATAAATATTTCAATTATATCATATATAATAATTACTTCCACCATTATATTAATTCTTCAGATATGTTGATGGAATAAATGTATATTGGTTCTTGGAGGTGATTATTCACACATATACACAAACGATTGATTTATTTCCCATTTCATGTATTGAGATATGGATTTTGGTGAAGATATTAACAAAATAACACAAGATAATATTTATTATTATGGATTAATTATCACATCCTAGTTTTATAAAATATGAATGAATTTAAAGAATAATTAAAACAGTAACACAAAATTAAACATGATACATCTTCTTTAGATGGTATCATTACATTACAACCTTAAAAACTAAATGGTTAGTTTTCACCCTAAAATATGTAATTTAAAATGTGGGAGGAAATATTGGAAGGTATTAAAATATTTTTTGGGTAAACATAATATATTTTTATGTGCTGGGAAAGGATATCAATTGGTGCCCTTTTATAGGACATGGGAGGGTAACTCATGGAATTATAAAAAATATGAAGATATGAGAAAGGAAATTCGAGATACAAGGACTTATAAACGACCAAAAATGTATACGGGATAAATTTTACCACTAATATTATTTGTATCTTTTATTATTTTACATTATTATGATTTTTTATCATATAATACTATATTGATTCTATAAAATATTATTATTTCCATATTTCTATACTATAAATTTAATCTAATATTAAATAAAATAATAATAAGAGTTAATTTGAATATATTTCATTAAATTTACTCTCATATATCCTATAGCTCGAAAAATTTAATTACATGCACTAAACCATTCTAAATATATCAACATTTATATTTTTAAAATCAATTATTTTAATTTTCTTTTAATTAAATCAATATCGTTTTAGAATTTTAAAAGAATTTTGGGAAATAATAAAATTTATATAATGTTCACAATAAATGTATGTAATGAATATATATTCTTATAGATCAAAATAGGGTTTCATATTAATTCATATCATTAATTTATCAATATCTATAAGTATAAATGATATTAAAATAAATCGGAGTGACATTTTATCATTGTCCTTGATTTAAATAATATGCAACTTAATGTCCATGAAAAGAGTCCGCTAAAAATTCCAATTATATATTTATGTGATGAGGGTCTAATCGGTTTCATATGATGAATAATTGATATGGGTTGGTAATTTGTAATCCTTGTAATTTTTAACCCTTATTTTACCCTATTAATTGTTATCATCTTATCATGTAATTTACACTTTCGAGGTTAATTTAATTTATTTAATATTCCAATAGACTACTTAATGAATCATTATTGACATTTTATGACTTATAAATTTAATTTTTCTAAATCCTTGTTTTTTATTAATTTTATGTCAACTAATTAAATATGATTTATTTAGAAATTTCAAAAAGATAAATATTGATACGAATGTTTACATGACTTTTTAAAAATATCAGTACTACATTTTAACTTTTAAAAATTATATTAAATACACACTTCATCACATACTAGGAAAATAAAACATTAGAATGGGGTGAGTTCAGATTCTCAGTAAGGGTAAGTAATTTAGGGGTAGATATAAACATTTAAATTAAAATTTGTAATAAAAAAAGACAATTTTAAACATAAACATGCTCATAATATAGAGAAAATTTATAAAAAAATACCATTAAAACATGAAAATTGATATTTTAATAGTCTAATAGTCACGTGTAATAATTAATTTCATAATGAGGAAATTCCTAACGCCTGACATAATTACCACATAGTTAAGGTCTTCTGCCAACAATATAAATAAATGTTTTTTCATGGCCTTGTATCGAGACACTAGTTTGTATCCTGACACCTACCAATTCATAGAATGTCTATATAAGGCCCCACTCATAACATAATATGTCCACTATAATACTCATATTAAAATGTTGAAACATTGCATAAATATTTGTATTAAAATATGCATACGAAATATCACTACATTAACTATAAACCATGAAGCGTATAAAAATAGAACATCCATAGTCAAACATATCATAACACATTCAATGAAATATAGAAGAATGTATAATAATAAATCAAGTATAATAAAGATTAATATCTAGTAAAAAGAGTTGAAATAGTTGAAAATGATCATTATAACTTTTTAAGATAAATATCCATTTTTGTGAAATCATTTTCATGTAACACATTTATAACCAATGCAATTTAAAATATATTCTTGAATAAAATTGTCCCAAGCCACTTTGAAACATTTTAAATTAATTAACATTAAAAATAATTCATGTCCATAAAAATAAATACTTATAATTATTTTAAAAACAAAGGAAATAATGAGAAAGATTTAGAAGAATAAATATTTATAACATTTAAAATCACTCTTTATTTATAGAGTACCTTAAAATAATAAATTTGAAATTTATTTTATGAAACATGGACATGGAAAATAAACATTTCCTAGAAAATAATTAATCCTAAACAATCTTGGATAACAATGAGATTGATAAATTAACTCATACCATGAACTTTTCTTTGGTCAAGGGAATGTTTATCCTCTTATATAATGACCATAATATGATATTAAATTATAATAGGACCATATTCGTATTTATTATATCACAAATGATTCATTTATGACTTTATAATATCCATTTAATAATGATTTCCATGTTAAATTACCATTTTCGGGAATAATCACTTCCTTTATCATACATGTTTTAACATGTTAATCATGGTTGTATCATTTAGTTTATGATTTAAATACATCAAGAATATAAAACATGATTTATATATAATATATATTTAGAATATTAATATGTATAATATATTGATATATGAAATAGAAAACACTATTTATGGAGTCCATAGGCCATACTGAAGCATACATGGTGTTTCCGTTTTCATATCATATTAAACTGATGTAAGTGAATTAGATATATGTATGTAAATATATACATATACACATATATAAATATATATATATATATATATCTACATTAGTATTATTATTTCATATATTAAATACTTATTAATAACTTAGTTTTTATAATCATCGTTGAATGGTGAACCTGAAAATTAATCATGTCGCGTCCAGGAGACGATAAGCTGTACGTTCACATGAGTAACAATATCTTTTCATTAATGATTTTAATATGTGGAATTGGATGGTATATAAATTTAATAGAGAAAAAATAATGTTATTTTCATTATTTATATACATATAACTCATCATTATATCCATCCAAAAAATTTGTTTCGAATAACTAATAACACCATGACATGATGACTGTAAGTCATACATACGCACACATGTTGAAATTATCATTCATAGAATTGATTGAATAAAGGGTATGGTTGTACTATATTTATAATAACATCATAGTATGTAGAGGGTACATGAGTATTTATTTTTGGATTTAAAAAAATAAAATACAAT
Organism: Viscum album; assembly: GCA_963277665.1. Lineage (NCBI taxonomy): Eukaryota > Viridiplantae > Streptophyta > Magnoliopsida > Santalales > Viscaceae > Viscum > Viscum album. The sequence goes on along the minus strand of OY728165.1, from coordinate 664,736,820 downwards.
GTGTAAGAAGAAAATAACATTGAAAGAGGAGATAAAATAATTATCTCTTTTTTGGGTGTTTCCTTTTGATCTGAAAAAAGGGATACATTAGTTGCATTTCATCTCAAAATAAAGGACTCTAGGTTGGTGTTATTGAATTTGGGAGTATATTTTTGCCGGGGTGGGCTGACCTAAATGGCTTTGGAGGTGTGATTTTGACAGATGGTGTTGTACACTTTTATAAGAGAGGTTAGGGTCATATTCGGAAAAGTATGAAATATTATTATATTTTAAAATCATATTGAGTTTATATTGTCTACAATTATATTTATTTAAAATCTAATTTGGGGATGGGTTTAAATCTTCCCAACCAATTGGTTTTAGACATGTTTAGGTCACCATGTTAACCCTATCATTTATAAATAACTCTTATTTAAATGGTGTCACTTTTACTATATCCTCATGTATTATTTTAATAAATTGTTAATAAACAAACTATAATATTACAAGCAGACCACAATAATATTATTAATGAAATATTTATAATTATATAGGTCTTTGAATGAACCATATATTTTAGGAATAATATATCATTTAATTACATAGTATTTGTTTTAAAACTAATTTATATCAATTTTGACACTATTTAGTCTTTTTTTATGAAAGTCATAAAAGCATGATTACATCGAAAAATAATCATTTAATCAACCCAATAATGTCATATCAATCTTTCCAATTCGTTTATGCCATTAAAATCCTCAATTTATATTTACTTTTATTTTTATAATATCAATTATTTAAATATTTCATTGATAAGGTAATTACTACATCGTCATTGTGTTCTAAATAAATTTAATTATTTATTCCATATAAATTATTAATAAAATACAATTATGTAGGAAATACATTCAGTTTTATAATGATTTTTTATATTTTAATTTATCTTATGTGTAACAATATATTAAAAATTGTTTATTTATTAAACATTGAATTAAACTTTTTTAACTCTTATTTAAATAAAATAATAATAATTGTACAAATCAAATCTATGTGGATTGAAAGGATCATATTTTATTCCCTGGGTTGGTTTTTGTCGATATACACTTATCCAATATAATTATAACATGTGTAAGGATAATTAAAATATCATTGTTAACTTTAATTACCCTATTTACTTTTAACTGTGGTGAAGATTAGTAAAAAATTACTATTCACAAAAATTATTTTCATTTTGTGGAACTACATTTTACTTACTGAAGTCATCTATGTATCTCATATTTTTAAAATTCAATTCATAAAAGCTATAAAATTATTGTTTATACCAATTTGCATATATGACTAGAAGATGGGTAAAAGACATTAAAATTTTCAATTAAATTATATACATCTAATTTTATAATAAAATAAATCCAATTAATTACATTGAACAATTACTTGTATTATATATCTATTTTTACATAAAATAAAATTAATTAAAATATAACATTATTTAAATAAAAATCAGTTTTAAACTATAATGTAGTTTGTTTAACAATTCATCAAAAATTTAATGATTTCTGAAAAACTCAAAAAAATTCTCCCTAGGCTAATTTTGATATTTATAATGAAAAAATAAATTCTATTTTACCAAATTAAAAACATAGAAGTTGTATTAATTAATCGTAAAATAATTCTCCTGGTCAAAATAAAATAGTTAGTTTTTTAAAGTAAAATCTATCAAAATATTGACATGTGTATATGTCATATTTAAATGTTAAAATACATATAATGACATAAATTTTATTAAATTATAAAAATAAAATCTAATTATACATCCAAACCATTCAAATATATGATTTATCACTTTAATATATTCTACTTAAAAAGGTGTTTTTTAAAAAAAATATAGTATTTTTCACTATTCATCAAAATATGGAAGTTATCAAAAAAGTATAAAAAATTATCCAAACTAAATTATTATGTCCTAAAACTAAAAATGAATTTATTTAAATTAAATTGAACATATAAGAGTGTAAAATACTGGTTTTCAAAATTCATCTCTATTAAAAGGAGTTAAAGTTTCATTTTTTTAAAAAATACATCTTTTATCTGAAAAAAATGAATTAGTTATTATATTATGTATAAGAAACAGTAAAATATGATTTATAAAATTAGATGGAGTATATAAAATTAAAAATTCATTTAATACTATTTATAACCACTTATTGAATGGGTGGTTTGGTTAGTCGTGGTGCACTCGAACATGATGTAGTGTATAGGGCATGTTATTGAATTACTTTCAAAGGATAACGTACTATGAAATCATGTAATGTTACATTCTCCCCATTTTCTATAATGTGTGTCCTAAAAATATGAAATCATTCTTCAAAAATAAAAGGTTAAAAGCATAAAAATACCATTTTGAAAACCCACATCGGAAATTGAGTTAATAAAATTTAGTCTTAATAAGAGTGAAAGGGAAATGATAATGTCACCACAAAATTATTATCTGCATTAGGAGATAATTAGTTGAATTTTAAGAAACATAATTAGAATAAAAACGTAATTATTTATAGATATTTATTGAGGTCATCAATCACAAACAAGTGTAAAATTGTGGGCTTCAAATACATCAATCTATGAAGAATTAAAATCTCATCAGTTCAACAAAACCTAAGGTATTAGGATAACATATTTCTGGTTATAAGATCCATTCTCTAAATTTTAAGAATTAATTTATTCATAAAATATGAGGATTATATTATACAAGACAATTAGAGTTTCATAATTCAACTAATTCCTACCAAAAACTCTTACTTCACTCAAAAAGATATTAAAATTCAAATATATTTTATTTGTCTTAATCGTATAGGGTTCCAAAAATAATGAAATTATAATTCACATGTCACACTATTGAAAAAATGGCATCATAAAAACTAGGACTTCATGTAGGCCAGTGGTATGTGATGCACACTTTTCCTCCATTAGTTCTGGGTTAATGTCCCACGGCCTTGTCAGGAACCACTGGTTATTTCCTGACCTCCTTGTTTCCCATTTTATTAAAATTGAAAAATAATTTACGAAATGATTTAACCGAACAATAAAATTCAATTTCAATCAAAATCCATTACAGCCTTTAAACTTATACAAAATACTTCTGTCCAAACTCACATTCCAAAATTTATATAGATAGTAAACAAAATGGAAAACTTTTTTCCCACATAATAACATGTGAATAAAATAAAAAAAATTTATTTTAAAACTTAGTTACACCTTGAATTATCAAAAAAACTTATTGATTACATTAATTTCCCTTATTCCTTAAAGAATAATTCATATAATTATTATATCCACAAATTTTGTAAACTCCATCAATAATGGAATAATCAAACAATTAAAAATATTCAAAGAAGTCCATAATTTTAAATATAATTTATCCAAATCAATCATATCTAATTCCAAAATCACTACCTTAGTATTAGAACCATATTACAGTTTTCGTTGAATCTAATATGTATTTGGATAAATTTAAAACTTTCTATTGAGTATCATTTCATAAAACCATATAATTTCTAATCCTTGATGAAATAGTACAATGGTGAAATTCTTATTTATTTCCATATATCATATAACTAGTACATCATTGATACTACACTCAAATTAAATAATTCTTTATTTACAACATAAGAACACTAGTCATTACTCTTCATTAGTGGTAGTCCCACAACATGATAATTATCCAATAACATCATTTGAGGCATACTCTGCACATTTGGACACTGATTCTCATAGTGTCCCAACTCATTTTAGATTAATCATTGTACATTTGAATCCTTTTTCTTACACTTGCAATGACGTACATTGTTTTTTTATCCACACATAAATAAATCTACCAATATGTTTATGAATTTTCCAAGGTTATTATTTCCACATAAATCAGATATTTGAAAATAATTCTTTCCTCTCTTCCCTTTATCAATATTTCTCTCTACCATCCTTTTCTTCTCTTGCATCCCTTAAAATCCTTAGGACTCAAAAAATTATTTAATTTTCGTATTAACACATTATATTATTTCCTCATATAATGAGATTATGTGGGTTATTATTTCCCTTAAAAATGTTAGATTAATTACGTCATATATATGATCATTATTACTCTTTAGATTATGCGTATTATTGAAGATATCATTCCATCTACTGGAAGACATTTATAAACAATGGCATACATTAGGTTAGTTTATGAATCACAATTAATAATTTCAAACTTGTAAAATACCAAACATAAATTGAAAAGATTATTCATATAGTCAATAATAATAATACTCTGATAGGTATTTACTCATAAATCATTTATAATGGTTTGTAAAAAACTGTGAATCATCTTAAGAAAATCCCATGGTAGTTTCGTATCCAAGAGTGATCCAAGTTCTATTGTCATGTACCATGATACATCGAGTCAAGCCTAAAACTCTTTGTCCGAGTTTTCACTACATAGTACATCTGTGAAAGAGCCACCACTACCTAATCGTATCCAAACAGGGATGTATTGTTTGGAAAATACAAAAAATCTCTATATTACCAGAATTCTAGGAAGTTCATCTATACTAATCCTCAATGTCTATATTAGGGTAATGTACACTAATTAGTGTTTTTCTAATTGTAGTTATCAAGGTTTTTACTAAACTTATCTGATACATACTGTAACAGATCGACCCCACAATCCCAGAGCAAGTTCGTTATTTTAATACATTAGCATGATTATAAATAATCATGTCTCGATAAACTAATCAGTTTAGAAGTCCTGAAAATAGATTACATATATTAATCTCAAATTAAAATTTATAAAATAAAAAACAACATAAATAATCCCTTCAAGATGCAATTATTCCCCAATTTTAACATTGCATATCTATTGTAACACACTTCTTCGCATCCTCGAAAATTGAAAAATAAGAAAGGGGTTAGCTAAAATTTCCATTAAGGGTAAATAATTTAGCAGAAGCTATAGAAATTTATGGAAATATGTTAATTAAAAACAATATACTTTTAAATATAATAATTAACATAATATGGAAAAAATAAGTCAAGAATTAACATATAAAAATTCATGGATAATATACGAGTCAAATAGTCAAATGTAATAATTAGTTTCATAACGAGGGAATGCCTAAGGCCAAACATCGTGACGACATAGTCAAGGCATTCTTCCACGAATAAAAATAATTTTTTTGGTAAGGCCTTGTTACAAGACACTGGTTTGTCTCATGAGAACTACTTATGCATCGAGGGGATATTGTCACCCCACCTCTCACTTACTATGTCCTATGAATTCCTCATATGAAAATGTTCAAACATAACATAATCATTCGTAATAAAAAAATCATAAAAAATTTCTATACATTAACCATAAACCATGATGGGTATAAAAATACAACATCCATACTCAAATATATCTTTACACATTCAATTCATTATGGATGATTGTATTATAATAAATAAATCTTAAAAAATAATAATATCCAGTATAATGTGTGTATATAGTAGAAAATGATCAGTAAATCTTTTTGAGAGAAATATCACTTTGGGTGACTTCACATTAAAGGCACACATTTACAAAGGATGTAAATTAAATGATATTTATTAATCAATGTGACCCATACATCTATGAATTTTTAGAAATAAATTAACATTTTAAAACAATCATGTCCATATTTATAAATCCACAGAACTATTTTGAAAAGATGGGCATTAAAGAGAAATAATTATAAGAATAATTATTTAAAACCATAAAAATAATGATTTAGTTATATAGTACCTTAAAAGAATTATTATGAAATTTCTTTCCTGAAACATGGACACTAATAATAAATTGTCTTATAAAATACTTATACATATACAATATCGGATAATAATGTGATTGAGGGAATAACCCTTACCTTTCACTATTCGTTGGTCGAGTGTACATTTAACCTCTTATATAATGACCATAGTATGTTATTAAATTATAACATAACCATATTCATATTTATTATATAATAAATGATTCATTAATTACTTTATACTACCCATTTAAAAATTATTTCTATGTTAAATTTACATTTTGGTTAATAATTTATTTGTTAATCCTACGTGTTTTAACTTGTTATTATTGATCATATCTTTTATATAATGAATTAAATAATTACAGAATATAAAACATTATTTTTATATAATATATATTTAGAATAAAAATATGTATTATATATATATAAATTAAATGGAAAACACCATTTATGGAGACGGTGGGTAGTACGTGCGCATAAATGATGTTTCTGTTTAAATAATGTATTGAACAGATGTAAGTGAATAAGATATATGTAAATACACAAACACACGAATATATATATATATATATATATTCAGTACCAACATAAATTCATATATTAAATACATGTTAATAATATATATTGTTATTATCATCTTTGAATTGTGAACATGGAAATAAATCTCATCACTTCGTGGAGGCAATAAGTTTTATTGTCACATGAGTGAGGATATCGTTTCATTAATGATTAAATGGTGTAGAATATGAGGGAATATTAACATTACAGTGAAATTAGATTGTTATTTTCAATATTAATATACATATTACACATCATTATATCCATCAAAATATCAGAATGTTGAAAAACAAATTACACTATGGCGTTGTGACTGTAAGTCGTACGCAAGAAGGCATGGTGACATTAACATCCATAAAATGGATAGATTAATGATTATGGTTGTACCATATTTGTAATGACATCATATTATTTAGAAGGAAATATATTTATTATTATAATTAAGAACCCGCTTTTTTCTATGAAATACTTTGGAATATTCTTGATGTTATTCCAGAACAGTGCCTTCAGACGGCGTGCGATTCTGAGCCCCGATGTGGCCGGAATAAAATTTTCAGTGAGTTTACACTAGTCATGCCAAATAAATGGGATAACTCCTAAAAGGTGCTTCAGATTAGAGATATGAGTGTACAGATGGTTTCAGAATGGGGTGTTTACCCTTGGAACAACATAAAACATGTCGACGCGGGATGTTTGGACCCCTCGCTCATTATCGGAGCATGGAATGGATAAATTAAATAATTAATTTATTCGTTTAACGGCTTAACTCATGTATCTATTAAAGGGTGGCTTGGATTGGATAACAGAGGGCACAGTTGGGTTCGGAACATTCTGTTTACCCTAGGAGGGGTGTATTTTTCGTGGGCACGTGCCGTTTGTGAAAAATGGCACCATGGGCATTTCCGTAATTTGGAGGCTTTGGCCGTCCAGTTTTATAACTTTTTAATGGGGACTCAGATTAAAATTCCGAGACCAAAGATGCATTCATAACATGGTTTTTAGCCTAGGGGAGGCTTAATCCAGACCCCATCGAGAGTTTGGGTTCAGGCTGACGAGCGGGTGGTTAAGTGTTTTCTATTTAAACACATAACCCACCCCTCTACATTTTCTTCTTCTTCTTCATCGCCTGGATAGCAGTAGGCGGTAGCCCCACCCTCTCCTCCTCCAGTTCTGGCGAGGCATCTCTGGTAAGTAATGACACGGCGGCGGACTCTCTTTGAAGCTACGGGCAACGCCCAAGAGGTAGGCAGTGTTCGTTTGAGTTTTAAATCCCAAACCCCTATTTGATTCCAAATTTTAGCATTTATTTGATGTTTTATCTTCAAAAAAATCCCATAAATTTGTAGTATAATTTATTATCTTTCCATCTCCCTTTTAGGAATTGAAATCGGGGTTCGAAGGGGATCGACGTCGTCCGCCGATGCTTGGGGGTTTTGGATGTTTTTTTGCCGGTTTGGGTGTTCCGGCGGTCCGAGGCGCAGCAGTGTGTGCGTAAGGAGGTGACGGTTCCCCTTGGAAGCATCATCTATTCTTCCAGGCAATGGTGCGCTCGACTTCGGCGGATGTCGCGACGTCTTTCGGTGCGGCGAGGCGAAGCTCGCCGGGGCGCAGGGGAGCGCCGGCGCACGGCCACCGCAGGGTCGCGGTGTGCGACCCCCGCGCGGGGACAAAGACCCGCTAAGTGCTGGTCTCCGCGGGAGACCAAGACTGGCCCATCGTGGCCGGTCTACTAATTTCATCCGCAGGGGCTCGCCAGCTAGGACCGGTCTAGGGGGTTTGGACTGGCCGGACCGGTCCGGTCCACCCCCGCTTGCGTCCGATGGCGTTAAAATGCCGTAACATTCAAACCGTGGGTTAAAATTGTGTTCACCCTATGATGACGCGACTCTGAAATAGAGACGAAAATTTTGCAATGGTTTTTTGAATTTTTAATTTCCGAAATGAGGGGTCTCGGAGGCACGACACGTTTTTATGTGAATTGACGTTTTTCCGGGAGATCATGATTTAGATGGAGTGGATGTGTCTGAAGTATGTTTTGAGCACCATTAGCGGCCTTGGGACCCAATTGTTGAGGCATAGTTTTCTAGTGTGGTATCAGGCATTAAGGCTGGATTTGAGGCATGGGCCCCATGACCCGTCATTCGAGGTGCGTGCAACACTTTACAACTATTTCATCGGGCGTCCGTTCAGGGCGTGCGAGCAGTCGATTCTGGATGTTTTTCTGAGGGGATTGCAATGGTGCAATCCTCCCATTCTAATTCGGCACGATCGTGGAGGCCCAAAGAGGGACGTTTGGGCATTGACATAGATTTTCCATCTCTATCATCGGGCGACCGTTTTGGACAAGTGAAAAGTCCACCTTGTGTACTTTTTTCAAGAGGATCGCAATGGTGCGATCCTTTCATTGTGTTTCGAGATCGGGATGCGGGGCCCACGTAGCACCGCTCGTGTGAGGTGCGCCGGAATGCATCTTTTTTTCTGGATATCTTTTGCGCTCAAGTGAGTTGTGATTTTGACGTGTCTTTCTGAGAGCTTTGCAATGACGCAGTTCGCCCGAGCTTTTTCGGGGACGTGGTGTGGGTCCCACCTGACCTACCTACGGTGAATAGTACCTTTTTTAGTGGGTGTCCATTTTGGGAGATTGAGTAGTAAATCATGTGTGTCTTTCCGACAGGATCATAGTGTTGTGATCCGTTTGTTCATCATTGGGATCTTGGGGTGGGCCCCAAAGCTGTTGGTTACGGTGAATAGTACCTGATTCACCGGTTGACCTTTTCAGGCGAGTAAGTAGTCTATCTCTCTTGTTTTTTAATGAGGATTACAACGGTGTAATCTGTTCAGGTGAGCGTATCCTCAAACACGATCTTATTAAATGTGGAAATATGAAATGTGCCCTGGTGGCGGTTCTTCTACCATTTTTGTAGTGGACCCTTTTCGTGTTATCACAATCACTCCTAGGGGAGTAATGTTGGTGGTTAAATAGATGTGGATGGCCGTGCCTAAGCCGTTAAGGTGGAAATTTGGGGTTGTTACGTTTATTCCTTCTCGTTGACAATGGGTGTCGTGTGCACATTAGCCTTTGGGATGGAGATGTGGTACAATCTTGGAGTATGCTAGAACGCTGGGAGGTACATTTGGTTGTTTGTACCTGAGAACCTTTGTGCGCTTGGTTGGAGTTGGCTTGCGTCCACATGTCGTGTGGTCCCCATGTGTGTGCTTTTTTCTGCTTTGTGTAACATTGATCTTTCGCAACATAGAGGGTCCTCTTGTTCACGATGGGTTAGACCAACAAGGTTGAGTGTTTTCCGCAGGTTTTGTTATGGAGTTGGGTGGTTGCACGAGATCCACTCCGAGTTCTATTGGCCTGTGTTTTTCCATCCAGTGGTGATGTCCAGACAAGTTCTGGGCTTACCCTCCTGCAGGGATGGGTAGTGGGTTGATCATTGACTTCTTCGAGTTCACCCTCCAGTATAGACTGGGCAGTGGGTCACCTGTCGTCTAATTCCAGGTCTACCCTCCAGAAAGGCAGGATAGTGGGTCTCTTGTCGACTTATTCCAGGTATGCACTCCATCAGGGCTAGGCAGTTGGTCGCCTGATGATGTATTAGGGTTTAATCTCAAGCAGGGCATGGCAGTGGGTCGCCTTATTATGTATTAGGGTTTACCCTCCAACAGGGCTGGGCAGTGGGTCACCCGATATCTGGTTAGGGTTTACCCTCTAGCAGGGTTGGGTAGTGGGTTGCTCGTTGACATTCCAGGCTCAGTCCTTTCTACTAGGCTAGTCTATGGTTTTCTTCCATGATTACCGGAGCCGGACCCTTGGTTGTACATGTCAGTGATGGAACGACCTTGGCATTGAGAACACCTCTCAACTGCGGGGTAGTGACGAGGTGTGGTTTGACTTAACCCGGAACTCCCAAGTATGAGGGCCACTTTCCCCCAATGAGACGTATCCTTCTGACATGTCCTAAAGTAGTACGGTCGAGTCAATGATGCCTAAAGCGTATAGTGTCGAGGTGTGGTGGTTTGAGACCCTGGACTTGTAGTTCAGGGAAGATGTGCGGGATGCTAGGCATCGATGGTTTTTACTTCTGAGACTGTTGCCGACTCACTTCTTGGGCTGAGATATTGGATGGAGATCCCCTTACGATAATTTTTGGGCTTCTTGTTTGAGCATATTTATATGTATTTATTTTGTTCTAGTACCCACTTATTGGGGTTGGTTACTCTCCATTAGAGGGAGGCGAAGACGTGTGTGGTATGGCATGTGCTTTCCGTGCCTAGCTTCTCATTGTTGGATGAGTCTACTCTCTTGCTATAGGTAGCGAAGACTCGACGAGATATTCATATTCTCACTGTTTCTAGCCCCTTGTGTCTAGACAAGTCTACCTTCTTTCCTCTTGTTGGGTTGAGATGGACTCTTTACTTTTACTCTTTGCTACACTCTCAATCATACTCCTCTACTTTCCTCTATTTGGTCTAATGACCACCCTTCAGTAACTCCTTTGTTGCTCCCTCGAGCCTTCAGGGTATCCTACTGAGTATTTTTTTATACACACACCTACCTGGGCTTTTCCCGCACTTGGTGTGCCCTTGAAGATGACGGACAGTTTGGTCATGAAATCAGTGGAGCTTAAGAGTTCAGGAGCGTGGACAGCGTGAAGTGGTCGGAGTCGGGTTACAGGTGGGGGACCCTTCGAGCTGTTTAATTTTTGTTAACCTCTTGCCGGGTTATGGCGCTTTTCTAGTTGGGTGTATGTTTTACCCCTTTTCTTTTCAATTTACCATTAGCACCTGTTTGTAATGATAGAGGTCGATGCACTTTTGTGGTTTATATATATATGTTTCCCTTTTTGTTAACTTGTCTTTTATTTTACTCTGCACTTCTACATTGAGTGTGTTGCATGTTTGTGTACAAGTACTTATGAAAAGGCCTCCCTGAGTTATTGTGCCTTCGGTGCTGGTCGCCAGCCCCTGGCCTATGGAGGCGGGTTTGGGGTAGTTGCGGCTCGAGCCCGGGTAGGGTCGGGTCGTGACATTACGGTATGGATATAACATAGAATGAGACAGTGGAATAAGAAAATAACTTTGAAAAATGTGATAAAATAATTAACTCTTCATTGGGAGTTTCCTTTTCATTTGAACAAAAGGGCATCATAGGTTGACATTCCGATCTATGAAAGCCCACTAGGTGGAATTAAATGATTTTGGGAGGAGAGTGGGCCAAGGGATGGTGGAGCCAAATGGCTTTGGTGTTGTGATTTTTAGAGAAGGGGAATTAACCTTTTATAAGAGAGCTGAGGGTCACTTAAGGAAATGCTTGAAATACTATTCTATTATAAAATCAAATTTTGTTTGTAATGGATCTAAATTTATTCATTTAGAAGATAAGGTGGTAATAGGACGAAATACTCCAAAACATTTGATTTGAGAAAAGTTTAGGTCACCATATTAACCGTATATTTTACATTTAACTCTTTGTTATATAGTTTATCTTTTACCATGTCCTTTGGTATTATATTAATGAATGGTTAATAATCATACTATAAAAAGCCAAGTGATCCCCAAGTTGTTCATTAATGTCATATTTATCATTATATATGTCCTTGGGCCTATCCTTTTATTTTTGTAATATTATATCATTTAATAATATAGTATTTGTTTTATAAACTCATTTATGTCAATTTTTACACTATTATGTTTTTTTGTGAAAATCATAAAAATATGATTACATAGATCAAAATACATTGAATTATCCCAAACATGTCATATTAATCTACAAAATTCGTGGATGGTATCAAAAGATTCAATTTACATTTAATTTTATATTTATAATATCAATTATTTTATTCATTCATTGATAAAGTAAATACTACATCATCATTCTATCATAAATAAATTTAATTATTTAATATAAAAAATTTATAAAAAATTACAATTATATAGTAAATATTTTTATATTTCATTTTTACTTTTAGTTACCCTATTTAATTTTAGTCATTGTAAATAAAAGACAAAAGTATCTATTCATCAAAAATTATTTTCATCATATTGAAAAAAATATTACATATTGATTTCAGTCAGGTCTCTTGCTTTTTTTGAATTCAATTCACAGATGTTTTAGAAATTACATTTTATGCAAATTTGCAAATGGGGCTATATGGTGGGTAGAAGAAGTTAAAATGTTCAATAAAATTGTATAAATCTAATTTTATTATAAAATGAATCCAATTAAGTAAATTGAACAAGTATAGATATAATATATCAATTTTATATAAAATAATTTTAAATAAAATAAATTATTATAAAAATTAAAAGGCGGTTTTAAATAATAACGTAGTGTTTTCACTATTCATCAAAAATTGAAAGTTTTTAGAAAAATACCAATAAATTATCATATGCTAATATTAATATTCTGAATTAAAAAATTTATTCTATTTTACCATATTAAAAAAATAGACATTTCATTAATTAATTTATAATTTATTATCATTGTCAAAAACAAAAATTGTGTTTTCTAAAAAGGTAAAACAATCAATACATAGACATGTGATTGTGTTAAATTTAATTGAAAATTTACTTATAATGTAATACATTTTATTAAATGATAAAAAAATAATGTAATTATTCTTATGTTACATTAAAATGTATAAATTAACAATATAAATTATTTTGATTTAAAATGTTGTTTTCAACTAAAAATTAGTATTTTGCACTATTCATCAAAATATTAAATTTATCAAAAAAAATCCATTTTTTCCAATATGTATATTTATGCCTTTCTTCTAAAGTAAAATTTAATTTCATTTAATTGAATATATAAATGTTTCAAATATTTCTTTTAAAATGGGTTCTCCTCTAAAATGTGTTAAAAGTGCATTTTTTTAAAAATGCATCTTCTATGTGAATAAAATCAATTTCTTCATATATTATGTTTAAGAAACACGTAATATGAATTTTAATATTATATTGAGTATATAATATTTATAATTCAATTAATACTATCCATAGTTACTTTTTGACCAGCTAAATTGGTATGTTGGGGTGCGCTCAAACCTGATGATGAATGTAGCATAAGTTATTTAATTACTTAGAAGAGATAACGTACTATGAAATCATGGGGAGTTACATACCATATTATTCCTCACATGGATCAATCAAAATAGTTTTCTAATAAATACGAGTACAGAAAAAATACACTAGTTCTATGTTTTTTTCACATAAAAAACGAATTTCCAGAATACATGCATGAAGAATATCTCCCAAATCATGTATGGTATGTTCGGAAAAAATATTTGTTTGTGTTTTTAATATCATATATAAAATACCAATTTAAAAAGTTATTTCTATTGTCCTTGATGAAAACATGAGGTAAGATGTGAGTCACAATCTCAAACAATACTTTGTGGAACCACATTCTTATGGAACATGTCTCGAACATACATATATCATTGAAGATCCACTAAAAGACTCTATTGTATTTTCAATAAATTTTCTCTATTCGTTAATTGATCTAATATCACCGAAATAGTTTCCTTATGAAGATCCTCCCTTTATATACCTACAAAAAGACTATGTTAATGCTATCCCACGTCTATTATGGAATGGTCAGTGGTAGTAGTAAACCACTAGGTAATTGATACTAATATCAGACAAATTTATAGGTGTAACATCATTCCATGAACCCTGCAATTTAACTTTTCAAGGATGTCGTGATTTCATTCGATGAAGGTCATGATACATTTTGTTTGACGTTGGTGCACCACCCACTTTGTGGAAATAATCTAATTCATTGAATCTTTTAACATGCTCGTATGCACAAAATCCAGATTCTGTACATAGATGAAACCATAATTATATATGTTAAAATATGATTGTTTCTCAACGGATGCATTTATTTATCACTGGCAATAATATTTCAGAACCTCAATGATGCATTCTATGATCCTTCTCAAAGGTGTATACTATACTAAAACTGATAAGTGAGTCAACTACTCCTGGACCTCCTTAATGAAAACATGCAACTAAGAAATAAATTTTATTATCTTACACTCAGAGCTAATATAGTGAACTAACGAAATATATATTTACTTACACAAACAACCAATTACATAGTTTCCCATTCTGGGATTATATAATAAATCAATGTATAATTCTTAGAGATACTTAAACCATATATTATACCAAAGATTCATGTCACCTGTGAAAATATATAAATTAATATATTGTGATTCTATTTATTGTAATTTTTTTATCCCAACACATAATAACACAATGACATGAAATCAAAAAACAATATACCTATATCAAGGTCATGTGTATCATAGTTATTTTCATATATCCTCAACTATTGAGAACCATGCACCCCATCCTGATCTCCAGACATCAATAATTCTCTTATACCGATCCAAGATGCATCTTAAAACACTATATACTCCTCATATATATCTAGTAAGACCATTATGTTTTTGTTAGTCCAACACCACATTATGTAATATGAATCATTCCAATGATCTATAGATCATTAAAACATATCTCCCTTCCGGGTTAATACTAAATTTAGTGCTTCCATGTAGGAAAATTTAATGTTGAAATACTGTTAGTAATCCTGTATTCCTAGAAAAATGTAAATATATAAAATATTATTGGGTTCCTCCCTTGAAAAATTTCATAATCCTTCAATTGGCTCAACAAAACACCATCCAATGAGACGATTTATGCCATTTAATATAACTTATCGATATGACATTGACATTTAGATAGGATAACTAATAGATGATTCTACATCAATGTACACAAGTTGATGTAAAGATGTTGGAAATGATAGTTAATATTCCTTCATTACAATAACATGTCATCCAAAAACACTTCATTAAAAAATATATGTATAGGTGGAATATCTATTTCATCAAGGCCATAATCATCACATGAGTTTTTATCATCGTTAAACATATCACAATTAACTCTTAACGTATATACCTACATATAAATGTTTTCTGAGATTTATAAGTTGGTCATACTCCCAATTGATGAATATAAAAAATCAAAAAATGTTTAGATAATACACAATTTTATCTAAACTGATAATTGATATGATTGATATTTTGAAGATGATATCGGGTCCCCACAAGCATTGGATTAAAAATATAGTAATCAACACATATTTTAAAGGTATATCTAACCTTTTTATCAATTGTGTGTGGAGAACATAATGACTATGTACCCATAAGTATAAACATCTTATCCCTAAACTCTTCTAGTTGAGTATTATAATAATATAAATATTTCTATTACATTATATAAATTGGAATGGAAACTGAGTATACTCTTGTAATTATCTAAATCATAAACTGTACATAAGTCTTAAGTGGATGTTTTTTGAGTTCCTCAAGAATAATTCCATTGAACTATTCTAAGTCGTGTGAAAAGACACCATCCATTACATCCGAATCATTTATCAATATACTTGTAACCTCTAAAGATAGCTCCCAATGTTGTTAATTAATTTTCCCTCCATTTCCTACCATCATATCAAACACTCCATGAGTAAAATAATTTTCACCCGTAGGAGATGAAAACACCAAACCATGGTGTTAACTATATATGTGGAATCTGTATTCTTCAAAAAATCCCATAAAATCATATTTAATCCTAAAATATCAAATATGTATTGATACAATGGAAAACAAGACACATCATGATTTAGGGAACACATATTACCATATTAGATGTATCTAAAATAAATTCACAAATGTGTAACTATCATCATAAAGTCATTAACAAACCCCCCTTCTAGGCCAATACTATTCACATGTTGGGAATCTATAAATGAATTGGAGACTCTGGTATCAAATAATGAAATGCCAAATGTATTTCTTAAATAATAATGCCATTAATAGTCAATCTGTCAATATATCCATTAACATAGGTAGTCTAAAATATAGGAAACTATACTTCCACAATTCTCTATGATGCATTTTGAGTCACTTGGGTATCACCACACTACATTTTTTAGTGCACTTTCATAATTTACAATGTTTTATTCCTGAAAAATGACCATTATAACTATAACTATTAGACTATTTAGGCGTAAAATATCCACATCCCGTACTCTAAGTCTATTTTGACACTCTATCACTACCATTTTGTTGTGGATTCTTATAGAACCATTGTGGATATCTCAACCTACCATAAGCTATGAGCACTTACCATTGTCAATGAAAATGACTACAATAATGACACTTTCTACATCACTATTGGATGATAACATTACACATTCTATCACTATTTTATCATTTCCCCAATCCCATATACATTCAAATGATCTGGTCACCATTATAATTTCAAAACATTTTACTCTCTTGATGAATATCTCTTAATCATCCAAAAAAACCACCTATTATCCACTAGAAGCCTCCATAATTTTCCCCTTATAAATGTATGCATGTTCTACTACATCTATAAACATATTCAGCCTGAATATAATATAGTGTGTTTTAATTTTAGAATTAATCACATAATCAAAACTTCATGAAATTGTGTCCACATACTCTAAAAACAATAGCACAAGTCACTATAAGTCTTGAAAACATCCAATATAGTCTATTACTGACATTATCCCCTTAGTCAGATCATGAAAACTACATCCATCTCCATCTTGAAATTATCAAGGTAAAATAGCTCTAATTACTTCTCTTTAAAATCCTTCGACATTAATTTCCATGGTTTCATAACCCGAGTATTGATATCAAACAAATACTTTTCTTGACCACATAACATATATGTAGATAATTTCATTATATTCTCAGCAGGATTATCTAATATTCCACATATCATATTGATAGAATCATAAAATAAATTAACATCCATAGGTCCATTATCCCTAATAAAAATCAGAGGGCGCTATAACAATTACTTATGTGTCAATACATACATCCTCTTCACAATCGTCCCCTGGTTTATTTCAATAAAAAATATTAACAAATTTATTTTCTCTTGAAACAACCCTCCATATTAATCACCATTAACTATCAAGGCCTCAATTTCCACTACTAGATGAACATTTATTGACATATACACCATTCGTTTAATCTGTAGGATTTTTCATAGTACCAAATCTCAAATGATTCATACACACATCTTAAGACACATTCTACAACATATCCAAATTATTACTAGAGGTATTAAAATAAATCCATATAAACTAAACCGTCTTACACATCCACACAGTAAAAACCAATTCAATATCACTACCATCATCCATCTATCATCTATTTCTTGGTTCACATAGTGATTTAATTTTTAAAAAATCATGTTTCTTCATTTGACATACATTTTTTCTTTTCAAATTTATGAATTTGGAATAATTTAAAAGTTCTCATTTTCATATTCGGAACTTATTTAGGATCAATTATACTAGAAATGAAATGAATTCTAATATAAAAAAATTAACAAAAAATATTGTGTTCCCATTCATGATAAACATATTTTTTCCACATTTAATTATGCGTTCCTATAATGATTAAAATTTAATCAATTCTATTCTATATCACCAATCAACCAATGTGAAATAACTTCATACTATAAAATAAAAATAAATTAACACAATCCCATCATGAGTACTTCAATTCCCTCCTACATGGGTTATGTAATCCAATGCCTGAGATCATGACCATGTCCTGACACTACCTTGACTTTTATATACCATTTATATATACTGAAAAATAAAAATGGAAATATATATTCCTCGATAAATCATTTGACCAATCCCAAACCTGTTGTGTGGCACATGGTAAAAAATTAGAATATTTGTTTGTTCTTATCTATACCAACTACTAGGTAGCTAATTGTAGTCGGGGTCAATCCCACTTGGAAAAGAGAGACAATATTGAGTAGTGCCCATTGTCTAGCCTGTGATGGGTATAAATACAAGAATGGGTGGAGGTAACTATTTATTATAATTTGGAAATAGGTTAAAAACTAGTTAAATAAAACAAAATGAAAGACATAACTATAAAAAACTCCCACATGTTATGGTTCTAATTTAATTAAGGTCAAATGAATTTTTCATTACATATAATTACGATTGTTAAAGGATATTCATTTTCCATGGGGACTCAAAATAAATAATTATTCATTGTCTGATAGTTATTAAATTACATGTATAGGAGTGATCACTTAGACCAGTAATTAATAACTTAAAAACATTTTAAGGATATGTTACCCCAAAATGAGTGGTAGTGGATTCCCCAAATGGTCTTGGATTTATCCCCTACAATTCCTTTTGTTGTCACTACTGATGATATTCATGGTCTGATACAACATCACTAGTCGGTTTTTAAACATAAATTCATTAAAGTAATTTAATGAAAAATATCCAAACAAAATCAATAATGTAGACATTAAAACAACAATAGACTAGAAAATTATTACAATCCCAATTTGAGGGGAATCAGCATCTTTTGACCAAGGTCATATTGTATGGATTAAATCGACTTTCAATCCCAACCATATATACAAGAGGAGAAACTAGGAAAGAAAATTTACTATAGTTAGTAGAATATTAATGCATTGAAATGTAAACTAGAATATGGATTCTAGGGAGTCTCAAACATCAGATCCACATCACCTCCCCCAAATACAACCCCTCATAATGAGGGGTATTCTCTATTATTTAATGATTTTATTAGTGCATGGTGTGTACTAGAAATTACACGGTGTATACCCTTGTCAATGCATTTTTCTAGTTTTGTATACTCCGGTATGTGAACTAACACGCTGTATTTCACTAGAAACATGGTGCTGCCACATTGGTAGAGGTATATGATGTGTAGATTCATAAAACACGACAAGTTATCTAATTTATTGGCCACCATCCACTTCTCGTAGAGGCTACATGATGTGAATATGATGTACACGATGTGTATGGTCTTCTAGTAAATTGGCCATGTACTTGTACTACTCAATATGTGTCAGGGTTCTGGTACATGGAGTTTATCTATAAGTACACTCCTTGTAGTTTGGAATTTTTGATCGAATTTCCCCAGATTTGTGTCTTTTTTATGGAAATACCTGAAAAATATTATGATCACCGAATTACTCATTTTTATCTCCAAAAGAACTACTATCCAATTAATACATGTTTTAAAAATCGATAAAATGTATGAAAATATATACACTAAACAGTCACCTCAAACTCCTCCACACATAGTAATTTTCATGTCCTCTAGAAATATCTAAACAACTAATCCATAGTATCCATATTCCATACAGGGAAGTAATCAACATTAATTATACTTATAATTACAAAATGAATAGGATAAGATTTTATAATAGAACAAAAACATATTTCAATTTTAAATATATTTTAATCACTCCTCCATCATAGTTTTAGTTATGAAACATCCAATACCATTTATGAACATCATTCAACAATTCACAATTACACATCCCACTTTATGATTTACCTCAACATAAAATGATACTCTCGTCACTCAAGATCATTTTATCAGTGTTTTACTCAAGATTGAGTATTTCACTCTATCCATAAGATTTAAAGTGTTCTAATTCATTAATCTAGAAATTTAAATCACAATAATCAAGAGGGAACTCAACAATGATCAAACAATTTTGATGCTAAGGGTTGGTATGTAATAATATGAAAAATAATCTCAAAGGCTTGAAAAAGGAGGTCAAATTAATAAACAGCAAAGCATTATATTCTAAAAGTATATCTCAACGAAGATCCATCACTAATCATTATATCATAAAAAGGATATCTTCACCATGATAGTTTCTTTCCAAAATGGGTCTATAAACCATCTTGTATGTGTAATAAATAAATATGGTACCTCATTTGAAATTTGTAGAATATTTCTATTTTTTTGAGAGGTAGCACCAAGAATACAATGGATAGTAGGCTATAGAGCCATTTTCCACAAACTAACAAGTTACAAACTCACCCACACATAATTTCATTGTTTTTCAAAAAAATGTACCATGAAAATAAAAAAATCCCTCTTTAAATCTAAAGTGAATAATCATGGAAAATTATAAAATAA
This sequence comes from Viscum album, assembly GCA_963277665.1. Classification (NCBI taxonomy): domain Eukaryota; kingdom Viridiplantae; phylum Streptophyta; class Magnoliopsida; order Santalales; family Viscaceae; genus Viscum; species Viscum album. Next base: position 664,716,422 of record OY728165.1, on the reverse strand, counting down.
ATAGGGTCAGAAGGGAAAGTAGGCTTGTAATGTAGCTTCCTATCAAAGAAGTTCATGATTTCTAATAGGTTAAGAAGATCATATGTATGTTAGGTATAATAGTGAAAGGGGGTGAAAATCAATCAAATTCGTCATTTATATTAATGAAATTCAATATTAATCATGTTTTGATGAGAAAAACAAAAAAATTATGGTATTTATGCATATCAGAAGAATTTATTAAGAAATATGGTTTAAAAAATAATATGTCAAAAGGGTTTAGAATACCTCTAGAGATTGAGGAAAAAGTTAATGGGTCATTAAAGTCATTGAATGAATAAAAATCAGAAGTCTAATATATGAAGATAGTCAAGAATTTATGTAAGAAAATCAACTATATTATCAATCATTTTAAAATAATTTATTTCAATTATAAAATAATCATGTATCAAATAAAATTATAAAAACCCCTTTATTATTTAAAAATATAAATAACAAAAATATTTCTACAGTTTAAAATATTTCATATATAAATGATTTATCCTAGATTGGATGAAGGGAAAAATAAGAGTTTAGGTAGAGAGGATCCCCCAAAATGAATAGGGCACACGGTCCCCCAATTTCCACATAAAGCATGAGATGATGATATTGGAACACAATAATGGACTAGTATGAGAGGAAGTAATGGAAGGCGAAAAATGACAAAAAAATAAAACATCAAAAACATAAATAAAATATTCCCCTCGTGTCTCGGTGAAGAAATATGGGATGTGGTGGATAAGTATATCCCAAAGCATGCCAAGGTAACTTTGACGATCATGGAGAGAGAAAACTACAAGCATACACAACAGAACACATGAAAAAGATATCTCAAATATATATATATATATATATATAATGGATGTAATGGGCCCAAAAACAAACAATGTAGTGGCCTCAGAATTGTTTTCATCAGGTATAGATGTAACCAACAAAGAAGGATCAACATCCATGGAAGATGGTGGTGTAGAAGATTCACTCAGAAGAGAATTTGTAGTAGCCGGAGATGCAGGATCTTGACATGGAATAGAAAGCTCAAAAACTATTAATGGAACGAAATTATAATTGGTAGTAGGTGGTCTAGTAGTGGAGAGGAGAACAGAATCTGTATCCAGTGTTGTATGTGGTGGTGGAGCTACAGAAGAAGTTCTAGGAGTTGAAGGGTGGGAAAGATCTTGGGGTAGTTTAATATCAGGATGTTGAAGAAGAAGCCCCAACATCTGCTCGATCTAGTCCTGATGATGATACATATGAACCTGGTGCTACTCCACCATGGCTAGGAAGAGGTTAATAGAGATATCGACCAAGGGTGGGGAGGTTAGTGGGGGTAGACGGAACATAATACGAATGAATTGTGGAAGAAAAAGGAAGTCCATAAGAATTGTAGTGGGGTGGGTATGGTACATCTACAGGTCTATGTGGTGGATCCTAAGTAGCGACAAAAACCAGAGAAGGTGGGTCAGCACTCTCCCCAACTGAAGCAGGGTCATCCTACACTAGCACAATGTACATGGCCCCATGCACGACCAACCTCATGCAGATAATCATGAGGATGTCCATACATTGAGGAGAACCCATGTGATCATGAGGGAGAGACAAATTTAAAACTTCAAAATGGTACGCCAATCAGGAATTGTAGAAACAGTTATTCAGGTTTCCCTAAAGGACATTGATCTTGGTGTGTAAATAAGAGCCTGCTATACAACTGAGGTCGGTGTAGTCACATCAGATGATATAGGTCAGGAGCTCTGTGTCCCTTCTAGACACGACACCCATATCCTCGTGGCGTGGGAAGTGGATGGATATAATGCATGAGTGATGAATGTGAATAGAAGGTTCATATGTTAGAGTGGAATTATGTGATTTATTTCTATACCTGTGGTCATCCATAATAAGATCCCTCCACATTGGGATAAGGTATGAGCACTGTGGGTGGGACAAGAGAGAGACTGGAGGTGGGTTAGAACGATAGGGGATGAAGCTGCACCCTCGGTGAAACTCATACATAGTATGTGAAAAAGGTCAGCCACCTAGACGAATTAGAACTAGATTGGGATGTATCCATGGGTTTCTGCTTTTATTCATGCCCGTCAAGCTCAAACGTAGCCATGTACTCTAAAAATAAGTCATGGTGCGAATGAGAGCTGACTTGGAAAGTATCAAGCAAGTGAGTATGGCCTAGATGCTCCTCTAACCCCCCCCCCCCTCAGATTACAAGGTTCTGTGTGACTATAATATCATGTAAGTGGCTGCTTAGGTAGATAGTGGGGCAAGATAAATGCCACAAGCGCTTCGACATTGGATGATCATCTGAAAAAACTAGGCAGGGATGTGACTGAGGTCATGCGGTTGCTGGTGTAGGCGGTGGTGGAACGGAAGGGTCTTGAGCTGATGGTCTTGCTGCTATGGAAAGAGTTGGATTAGAGGATACAGGAGTAGGTCCCGAATCCTTTCTAGTAGAGGATGGACGTCCCAAATTTGTCAGGTCCACTACATGGGTGGATTGTAGCTTTGAGGGAAGGGAGCTGGAAGTAGTGGAAGCACTGGTGCTCTCGACCTCGTTAGTGGTGGGGACAGGGGCCAACAGAGAAACAATATATAAGGCCATAGGAACAAGTAGATTAGTATATGTCTTAGTTTAATGTGGCATCATTAGAAAATGTATATCGGCCAATGCGGGGGATTGGAAAACTGGGATGTACATTGTGGGCTGCTCATGAGGTCAAAGATGAATCTGACAGCGAGGAGGCCATCTTCCCTCATCAGCGAAGGTGTGATGCTTCCCATGACCAGGATCCTAATCATCCATACCTTGAAGGAAAAGTAAAAAACAAAAAATAATAAAACATAATTAAAAGAAAGAAAACGTGGGACAACTATAAATAAAATTGAACATCGCGTGTAGATCCATGGTACATGGAATGTAATCATAGTTGTGATGGAACCTATGTTCCATGTAAAGACATGCCGCAACAACATGTGGATGAAAAAATTGAATAACACGATTTGTTACAGAGTGTACATGCCATGTACACCAAATAGTGTACCTCTAGGGTAAGGATTCAAAGATGGATTGACGAAGTCAGAGGAAAATCGGATTACACACCGTGTAAAAATGTGTATATGTTGTGTATATAATAATGGATTATGATGAGTGTACATCATCAAAAAAGGGCCCTCCAAAGCATTAGAGGATATGGTTTGTCCTGAACAGACATATCGTGTATGGGAACATGGGAAACTACCATGTCATAGATGACACGGGCTGAGCAAGAAGTCTAGGGATGACACGGTACACTATGTGTAGCGAATATACATGCTATGTACCAACAATAGTGTGAAATCATTTTGTGTTTGGCCATGTTAAAATGTATACGGTGTGTATTTTTTCCACAACCCATGTGTTGTGTGGGGATCCAAATGGTCAGATGATCATTAAAACTCTCTAAACCCATGTAAAATGATGAAATGTGTAGCGACGAATGACGTACCTAGACCGAGGATCACAATGTTGAAGGAATCATAAGGAAAATGGCTGAAAATAATGGATTCCAATAAAGAGGGTTGGGTGACTGTGTAGGGGAAGAAAACATAGAAGGGATAAGAGTTCGACACAAGGTCTTCCCAGGTAAATAATCCTGGTGCTTATAGCCTCAGTATATGGCATGTATGAGTGGACTATATTCCATATATCACTATGTTTTGTTTGGTTTTTTTTAAATTATAATATAAAATAAATATATTATTAAACTATATAATAATTGATAATAATAATGAAAATGAAAAATGAGAAATATATATATATTTATAATTATTTACTAAAAATTAATCTATTTGAGTAATGTATATGGAAATTCGCGTTCTGTGTTTTCAAAATAAAAAAAGGTCAGTACAGACTTTGGTCTGGTTCTTGGGGCATGATTCAAACATACAATCATTCGTTCTGATCCTAAGACCTCAACCATTGGAGAAAAGGTTATACTACTTCTAATGTTTACTAATAATATATATTCAATGTAAATGGAATATACTACATTGGAAAAATAAAATTCATGATGTGTGGATTTTAATTATAATAAAATAGATGAAGTAGGGATATTAGACGAGTTCGAACCCGGATCTTTTGGATCCAGGGCCATGACTTTGCAAATCTAAAAAAATCACCTACATGGATTCCTTCACTGTGAAAATCATTTCAGTTATTAATTCAAACATGGTTCACTTTATGTTTATTATAATACAAAATATGTCGATTTTATTAAAAAATACAAATGATTGAAATGGTACGGTTCTCAGGATTTTAACATTGGTCGTTTTGGAACCGAATAATGAACCTGACCAACCAGTGCATCCACATCATGGGTTTTCTAGTATTTAAAAAAATTTATATATATTTAATCAAACAATACATACCATGTAATTTAAATATGAGTAGACAAAGGATGACTTCCACTCCAATGGTAGGTATGGAGGGGTTCAAACCGTTGACGGCTCGGATAAACTCATGTAACCATACCATTGACAATGGCATCATCCCTCTTTATTACATAGTTAATATATATAATTATATTATTAAGAATATTAACTAAAATAAATCAGTTCCCATTGTGTATATATGTGGTACATGTTGTGTAACCTCTAGATCACCTCTGTGGAAGCTCGTTTGTTTTAGGTCATTGGCTCGACTTAGGTTACGAGCACTTGCCTGTAATATGAAGGCAGATGTGGATTCTGTAATGTGAAACACCACTAGTGTCTGGAACTCTCATCTTTGTGAAATGATGAATATTGATCTTCATGTGTATTGTATAGTGGCTTGTAGTATCCCTGGTATGTTCCTAGTCGATTCTGATGGAGGATGTGCTCTATGGAAAGAGTATGTACATCCTACACCTCACGAGGATTCATTTTTAAAGATACTAAAAACCTAAAAATTATATTCGGTAGACTCCTATAGAGAATTATTATCAATTGACGGTTCTGAAATAAACGGGAATTTAAATTCAGAACAAACAGGATATTATTTTTTGACGTATTCAAATTGTGTGTCTTGAGAAAGAATTTCTAAATCTGGTAATGTTTTAATTATGACCCCATATGATAGAATTTAACATCAGTTGAAACTGAATTAGAACACTTATCCTCAACCTCAAATAGAGGATCAAGAAGATATATTTTCTCAGAATCCTTCTTTACCACATTTCCATGCTGATAAAACCATAGGGTTTGGTCCAACTGGCGGGTGGTGAAGGCATCTTTCATCGATAAATGTCTATCAATATTACCCAATGAGGATTATAGAGAAGATGAGTAAGAGAGGAGGATGAAATATTTATATAGGTATTCCTCATAATGGAACCCATAATCTATATATGAATAGTATTCATAGGAGTCGGGGTATAACATCGTTGGATCATGCAGGTAAAAATCCTCTCCATGCGACATATACCAATCCAATGTTGGATAATATTCTAAGGGATGTGGGATTGAGGGACACCAGAAAATGAATGGAGAAAGATTAGAAATAAAATTCTGCGTAAACTAACCATGACCAAGATGTATAATGATATCGTTTTTTCATTCCCTAGTAACGACACAAAAATATGACCATTCCCAATCCCATCGTGAGGTGTGGGGAAGTAATTTAAAATATTTATTTGTTCCCTTATTTACCAACTAATGGGTAGATAGTGGAATTCAGTGATGATCCCACGATGAAAAGAGAGAAAATAACATTCCTTTTTTTCTATCGAGCCTAGGATGGTCATCCAGGAACAAATGGATGAAGGGAACTAATAATTAGAATTTGGAAACAATTTTCTAAACAAATGAATGATAAAAAAACAAATGAAAGAACAATCAGAAAAAACACACGTGTCAGGGATTCAATTTAATTATGGTCTATAGGATTTTTCATTCATTACCATTACGATTATTAAAATATATTCATTTTCCATGGGGATTCAAATAATATAAAGCATCCTTGTATTAATGATATTTGATTACATGTTAAAAGGATTAATCTCTTCGTCCAGTAATTAATAAATTAAAAACAAGTTATGGATAATTTTACAAAAAATGAGTGGCAACAAATTCCCCCAATAGACAATGGTTTGTCCGCTGTAATTCCTAATGTTTTCACCACGGATGTAACTCTTGGTCCAATACAACATCAGAAGTTGGTTTCTAAATATAATTTTATTAATGGAATATAAATACAATCATTATAAAAAAACAATTATCTAGACTTCAAAACAACCATACACCATATGTTTATAACAACACCACCACATGGGGAATTACCCTCTTATGACCATAGTCATGATGTGTGGATTGAATCGAAGCTCAATACATTACATGGATATGATAAGAGAAAAGGTGAATGAATAATTACACTAGTTTAAAGCATAATACCAGAATTGAAATGAAGACTAGAAACTGCATCTGAGGGAGGATCAGACAATATAGTGGCACCAACTCCCCCAAAAACATCCACTTAGAATGGGGGGGTCTGCCCTTAATTTTCTAGATTTTAGTAATACATGACATGTACTAGAAATTAAATGGTTTGTACCCTTGTCAATGAATTTTTCCTGTATTTTATCTTCTGGTAGGTGACATACCATGCATCCTATAAAACCTTATAGGGGTAATTGTAGAAATATGGATAGAAAATAATTTTCAGACAACTCTATATGTAATTTTACCCTCAATTTAATTGGTATATCCTGTGACAAACATATTTTACATTGAATGAGATAATTAATTCATACGGAATTGACTATTCATTTTCAACAAAAATTATGTTGAACATTTTTGAAATTATAATTATTTCTTATTATAATTGTGGCATCCAATTTTAAAAACAATATTCACATATATGGGAATATATAATTTATCATTAATCATGTTGATGTGAATAGAAAGTTGGATATTAATGTGAAAATGTTCTAATATTTAAAATATTATTATAATTAAACATGATATGAAAATGATTACATAAAAATAATATATTTTTTAACATAATAATAAATTAAATTGAAATTAAAATAAATTATAAATATAATGTATCATTATAAATTTTTAAAACAATAATGAATTTTTAAATCCAAATTTTGTAATTTTATCCTTTCTTCAAAATGATAATGAATTTAGAAAAATATTAAATAATAATCCCAACACAATTTTCATATTATGAATAAAAAAAAGATTAATTTTCATTTTAATATTATTATGGTTTTAAAAAATTATTTTATATTATGTGAAAAAAGAAAAACTAATAATAATAGAAATCTAGATATATTATAATTTTTTTTGTTGTGTTATATTTTATTGAAAACATGTGGTTTAATGTTGCATACGTTATTGTGTACAATGGTGGTATTTGAAAATCACAAGGTGTTGAAATATTGGTAAATTATAACGGACTATTAAAATGATGTGACCATTTAATGGTATTCCATTTATTTGTGGGAGTACATCCTTTGGGATTATTACTATAAAATATTGGCACAACACTATCATCCTAGTGGTTTTCATGTCAGGGATTGGGATTTTTGTACTTTTGTTCCCTAAGAGGGGTGGAAATGTAAATGTATATTTCTCCATTTTATGGTGGGATCAATTTTCCCAACAAAAATCCATGATATTTCCCTTATTACATGATGAAATTTCAATGGGATGGAATATAACATGGAATTATATCTATAGTTCTTCCTAGTACCTCTTGGGGTATGCCATCTCAAGTGGAACCATCATTGATTACTATGTGAGAATAAAACATATAATGGAGAGAAGTATGTGATAACTATAATAACATTTATTTTGATTATTTTACCTAATTATTCAACAAAAAATGCTCAATAATTATTTACTCACTAGTTTAAACATTGTATATATATATATATATATATTACTTCCTCTGCTCATTCTATTGTAAAATAAATTTAAATTATGATATACAACATTAATTTTGGTATAAAACTTCCCTATAACTACCCCTCCTCTTAGAACCTAATATATTATTATTTTCTATTAAAAATACAATATTTAATTTTCATTATATGTATATATATTTTTCCTAAATTTGGATAAATTTCATCATTTTTAACTATTTAGGATATCAAATATTTTATATTGTAAATCAAGGCATCCACATTAGTTAGTGTGGATTCTTGACATGTATGCAAATTCTCATTTTGGTTTAAATATGGTTGATAAATATGGATAAATTATCATGTCATATAGAATTAAAATTATAATAATTAAGTATTATTAATAGTTTCATCATAATAACTATTCCATTTATATGGTCTCATTCAACGAGTTTTACATAAGATTGAGGTAATTCATCCATTTGGGTAATTTTGTGCATGTCTATAGTGCCTGAGGGATCATGGAATATATTCCAATGTTATTATATGAGTTAATTGTGAAACTTTATGGATAATGTTTTCATTTTTAATTCATAAAATTAGTTATTGATAAATTATAATCTATTATCATTTTGTTTAAGTATTCTATGATGGATGACGTTGATGTTTTTCCTACTATATATGCCATTAAAATCCATGTTGATAAAATTGATGTTATTTCAAGGATTATAGAATTGGTTTATTTGTAGTGGAATACTTTAAATAATGGGGATGTTATAGATTATCCCTCAATTTTGGTTTTTTTGTGTGTTTCCTCTTGTAATGACTTTGATATATATTTTTGAGTTCCTTCAAACGAGTTACTCATAACATATGTTTTGTATATGAGATCATATTATTTGATAATGATTCTTTTTAGTTATATTTCCATGTATATATCCACCATATGTTAAATTATATGAATTAGAATATCATTCCCCCAATGAAATTTTAATCCACAAAAATTCATTTCATGAATTTGTTTTTTAATGATAGAATATGATATTAGTAGTCTAATAGTTCTTAAAAATCTATTATGTAGGGGTTATATGCTAAAAATAGAATATAATAAAATAAATTAAAAAATTAATAACATATATTATTTTATTTTTCATTTTTTAAAATTTAGATGTTCTGTGAATTCTAATACTTTTCAATGGGATTTGATACCATCCGATGATAAATATTTTTTTCTCAACGATTTCCCATCTTATGGATTATATCATTTTATTACTATTTTTTAACTATAATGTATTTATAAAATTTATAAATAATTATGTAAAATGATTCATGAATCAAATAATAATAAAATATATATTATATGTTTTATGTGGGAAATGAGAATATATTTTAAAATAATTAAGATTATTTTATAAAACCATATTCAATATTTTTTCATAAGGAATCATATTTTATTTCTTAATAAAATTATCTGAAAAATTCAGGATGTCTATATTCATTTATAGGGGGATATTCATTACTAATTTAATGATCAATATCATCATTGATGTTTTTAGAGAGATGTTCCATCATTCATATCACGAGTAAATGTTAAAGGACAATTTCTCCCCTTATTGTGTATATTATTCATCTTGACCCTTATTTTTTAAGATATATAACTCTAAAAATTTATTTTTTCAATATTAAATTACTTTTTATATATAATTCATTAAAGGGTAATGTAAATAATTATAAAAATCATTTAAAAATATTATCAAATCATTATTTCTATAATTTTATGTCATTATTAAAATGTGCATTATTAGTATGGATTGGTAGTCCTCAAATGTTTTTTATTAAAAATATGGTATTTATTTCTAATTTTATTTTACTAGTAGGGGATTAATGTCTTTTTTTATTTAAAAAAAATATTTAAAATAAAATTATATACTTTTAAAATGATTATTTTTTATAGATTCGAATCTACAAAGACAAAAAAAAAATCAAAATTTTATTTTTATTTGATGGTCTAATCATTATAATGTTATATTTTTATTTATGATAAAAAAGACCCATTTTTAAATATTTCAAATGAATAATTTTTTTCACCATGGTATTCAAAATCATAGCCTCTGAGTTTTATTCAGTATTAGGGTCACCAAATATTTTTATGCTATCTAAAATTACCAACATTCTCTAATCATCTGATAAATATTTTTATAGAGTTCATAATTCATGAAATAAGTTTTAAATAAATTTTCAATCATACATTTTAAAAATGATAATAAAAATTTTAGACACAAATATTATCTTTGACAAGGAATTTTAGTAGTTTTTTTAAATTCATAATAGTTTTGACTAAAATCTGTATAATTAGTTTTGGAAAATATTGAAACCAAACATGTAATTTCTATATTCTGTAATAACGATAGGATTAAATTTTATTCAACCCATATATGCAATATGAATTATTCTAAAATTAATCATCTATTATATTTATAGACTGTTAAATGTATTGACATCTGTTATCAATAAAAAAAGAATTTTATTAACATTAATATGTCTTATTGGTTAATGTCATCATATTAAATATATTTAAACTCCTTCATGAAATTATTAATATTCAACATAATTCTTTTAGTCTGTTTTTAATGATATATTACAATAAAATTTTATTTACTAGAAACAATGAAAAAATCATTTATTAACATACATAAAATATACATAGTTGTCCATATGCTAAATTATAACTCATTAATACTATAAAAATCCATTATATTATGATATTAATATATTATTTGTATTTTAGTATTTTGGTATGAAAGTTTTTATATGATACATTATAAATCACTACCTTTTGACGTTGTAATTAAGATAATTCAATATAAATTCCTATAAAAATGAATCCAAATTAAATATTTATGTAAAATATGTAGTTAGTGGTAAAAAAATTATGATAACCTTGAAATTGTAAATTGTGATGATAATTATGAACACATGACAGTTATATGAAAAGAATATATGAATAAAAAATTATATATATAATCACATCTAAAAAATTTAAACCTTGGATGATACTATGAATCAAAAATCAAGGACTATGGAGGTATATACTAGTGTTAATAATAACTTTCATAGAAACAAAAATAATATTCAATGGAATTCATATTATCTATCATAATATAGTGAAAAAATAATATTATGTCCTTATCATTTAAACACATCAAAAAATATAACATCATTATTTCCATGATATCAAAATTAATATTATGAGATATAATGACTTAAATAATATAATTCAAGGTTGAAATTTTTTTGGAAATATATCATGTAATTGAATAACGATAACCATGAGTATCTCGAAATCATGATAAAATAGTAAATAAAAGAATAGGCATATCCCATAAACATCAAATAGATTATTATAAAAAATTTAAATTAACATGGGCTAAATCACATAATAATAAATGTGGAAGGTTCCAAGAATGAATATTCATATTAAATTCATAATTAATATAAATTATTTACAAAATATTATGGAATATCTATTATTGAATTTTTTTATGGGAAAGATAATTGATTTTAAGAAAATAATGAAGAAAAATTACGTAAACATGAACATCCAAATTACAAAATTAGCAGAATGTACATAAAATATTTTGTTGATGGATGATTAAAGGTAACAAAAAAAATTTATAAATCATTAATAAAATATTTGAAATGGTGTCCTCATAAATTGACTATAAATTTGTTGTATGAAATTGATATAGTGGGAAATAAATAAAGAGTTAAATAATAATATTCCAAAAAATATTAAAAGAATCATTGAATGTAAATGTATATATAAAAATGTAAAATAGTGACATATAGGTATGATAATACAATACATCATTGAAAAAATGTTGTAAACATAGGCATGGGTGAGAAATATTTCAATTGAAAATTGAGATTATAAAAATTAAACTGGTAAATATCAGAATTGGAAAAGTATAAATAAAAAAAGAAAAATATTAAAATACATGTGAACTTTAGAAATAATATTTTTTTATAAAAATATGGATTTGGAATTGAATTGTATTATGATTAATAATATTTTTTTATGGAATTGAATATTTATAGAAAGAAGTGATATTTAGTGAGAATCCCCATAAATGTAATATTTATTTCCTCAAATTTATTTTACTCCATATATAACTATTTATACTTATTTTTCATATATTTAACAACCTATTTAATATGTATCACAATTAAAAATAATATTATATAAAATTTTCATTTCTATTATTTTTCAAGTTCATTTTAACTATTGATTTTTTTATTTTGATTTCTTTCATATTAAATTTTCAATATGTGTATGGATAATAATATATTTTAAAAAATATTAGTATATAATTAATTTTAAATCTTCATGGTTTGTAATGTTATGATTATATTTAAAATCCCATGTGTACTTCATATTATTTGTGTTATTGTTTTCAAGGAATAAATGTAAAAGGATAGTATTTCAGGTATCATTTATAAAAATAATGATTTTCATCATTATTATCATCCATTTAATTGACACAATTTAATAATAACATAATATTCTCAATTATTTCAAAAATATTGTTTTTTCAATCATATATAGTCTATATTAAATTTTTAAATGTCATCCTTAATTAATGTTATTGAACTGACTAAGATAAAAATACATTGCAATGAAAAAATTGAAAATATTATAATAACAAATGATTGTTATATTGTTTCTATATATTATTAATAATCTTATTGAAAAAACATAGGAATAATGAATTTCATTTAATATGAGTTTATATAATATTATTAATAAAGTAAATGAAGACTAACTCATTACGTACTTGATCGAATTTTACCTTTTTATAAAGTATCAATCATAATGAAGGATTTAGGCCTGATTCAAAAAAAATCCATGAATGTGATATAACAAAATTTTAATGGAAATTTTTATTGATAAATAATTTGATAAAAAATATTTATGTTATTTTAATAGTTAGATAATGAATTATTTTGATGATATATTTGATTTTAATATTTCAGTATTAGTCTTCCATTAGTGTCATTGGTGGTAATTTTAAGATGAAATGCGATCTAAAAATTGGAAAAATATAATGTAATATATTAATTAGACTTTAATAGACATGTATTTATAAACATAATTTTCACCCTATATGTTATTTTTTAATTTATATAATCTGATAATAGAAATTTGTATTTCACATAGTGAAAAATATTTTAAGGCACTAATGAAATTGAATAAAAAATAATTTTGTGATTATTATATATATGAAATAACTATAATCATATTAATTATTATAAGATTTTAATAAATATATTAATAAATATGTATACATTTAATGATCTAGTTTATAATGCATATGGATTTTATAGTAGGGTGGTGTTTTTTCGCAGAGTGTTAAGCTCCATTACCTTTATGTATTGTATTATTTAGTATTTTCTATTGGATTACTTTTTCATTGGACGGGTAATTCCAAAAAAGAATGAGAAGAATACATTTATTGGTTATGTAATGGTTCAATTGTAATTTTCATATTTATGCTGTAGTTTTTGTAATATTCGAGGAAATTAAACACTATATAATGTGTGTACACACTATGTAATTTCTGTAGGGTTTAATCCATGAAATTGATACACAACATGAATGATTTACATTCCATTTATTTGGTATACATCATTTAATGTAAATTATATAATTTTTATCAAAAAGTTGATGGATTTTCATAATATATGATAATTTTTAATTTAGAAAACATATATGGAGATTACATAAAATGTAATTGTCATGAATTCGGATGTTATAGTGATACATCAGAGGCTTATATTTTTTCCCTAAAAAATCATGTTCACTTCACCTATAGGATATTCTTAAAAAATATCCGGTGTCACATTTAGATAACAGAAATCATATATTGATATTTTTTATTGTTTATTTGATTCTCTATAAATACTTATTCTACATATTTAATCATTCCTGTTTGTTATTGGTGTGGGTTTTTCTATGGATGTTATCAGATGGTTTTTTCTAAAGATCCATTTCAGTATCTTTGCATGCCATGTTGCTTTAAAATCATCAAATTTATTTTATGTCGTCATTGTCAAAGAAATGTTGGTGTTAATAGTTTTTAGGTAGTGAATTCTATAAAATATGTGAGATGATTTATTTTCATATCATGTTGAAAAATTGTTTTGTGCATGTTATTTATTTTAATTGATAATAGATCCCAAATGATTACTTTAAAAGGTAAATGATTTCCAAAGGGGGTATTCATTGAAATTTAATTTGCATAAATTGAAGTTGTCTACTCAAACATATATGTGGATTGTAATTTCTAAAATATAAATACACTATTATTATTATGATTTAAACATTAATTCATTCATACACACATTGGGAACATCTGTGAAAAAATAATCTGACTAGGTTATCCATGGTCTTTGTTGGTTCTACATGAAGGAATATTTTTTTATATCAACTGGGAGGTAAATATATCAGTTGGATACAACACTTTTGATGTTTAGTATTTATGTGACTAGTTCAGAGTTTCCCATAGTCCAAAGTCCATTTGTAATATGATTATAGAAATATGTTTTTATCAAATTAATTTATTTATTATATATTTTTGATCATCGGTTTTTATATTATATTTTCTCGCATAAAATTACATGATAGGATGTTTCATGGTTAATGTTTTACTTATTTATCTAATTTTTATGGTTATTATAAACATTTTTATCACTCCCATTTATCATATTTTTAGTATTAGGAGTTGGAAATTATTTTTTGAAATCAAAAGTTGAAATGTTTTACCATTGCTTTTATTTTTTAAAAATTTATTATAATTTTTTTTTAATATAAAAATGTAGATGTATCGATATTAGACACAATATTAAAATTACATAGGAAATACAAAATGATGTTTTACACACCCTACTTATGCCTTTATGAAAATTTATATTTTTTCATGATTTATGTAAAGGTATGTAAAAATTATATCATCTTGTATTATCTTGTTGTTAGAGATTTCATTTTTCGTTGGCCTTGAGTTGACATATTTTTAAAATGGAATTAAAATTACATTCTCATATATTCTTTTCTAGAATCAATTATAATTATTTTTTATATCTCTTCTATTTCAACATTGAACTCAAGTTTCAATACTTTTTTCAAATATTGATGTATAGTTCCTATTATATGGTTTTACCAATATTACATTATGGTTATGTTGTAGTGCCTTTTCACGTTGACTTGAGTTTTTTTTATTGAGAAAATATATATTACTAATTCCCACCAATAACATACATATATCAAAAATATTTCACTTATATTATTTTTTAATAAATCATAATAATTGATTATTAATAAATTAATACCCACAGAAGGTCATTAATATGGGGAAATGTATTTCTATTTAAATTAAAAAACCATATACATAATCATCCTTCTACTAAAACTATATATTGAAATGTTTTCCAATTAATACAATATTAAGGATGTGAAAATGATTTTAATTCATACATGATAATGAATATCTAAAAATATGGAAAAAATAATATCCAATGAATAATGCAAAATCATAAATAAAATTATTATATTTGATTAATCTTAAAATGTAGTTTAATATAAAATTAGTAATAGGATAATAAAAAATTAACTCATCTGAAATTTTGGTTTCATATAAAATAATATATTTTAAAAATTAGATAGGATAAATGATATAAAACCGTAAAAATAAAATTCCATTACATTATTTTAAATTTTTTTAAAGAACAAGGTCATTAAATATTTTAAAAATTCTTGTATTGTATTAATAAAAATAAATTTTATTATAATATAAAATAATAAAAATAATTGAATAGTACAAATTCACATAATTTAAACTAAAATATATCCATATATATGAAACTAAATTGTGAATTATAAAATTATTTTTGTGAAATTTTATTCACACCATATAATTTAGAAGGAAATTTTTTTTGAAATTTTTTGATTAAAAGATGAGGTATATTTAAAAAAAATAATTAAATTTATTCATATACATAGAAATCATAGTAAATTCTATAATATAATTACCACTATAATAATTTAAAATATTAAAAAACATAACAAATATATTAAAAAATGGATATGGATTGAATGTATACGTTATCTAAAATAAGAATTATATTTTTGGGTTTCCTTTGAAAATTATATCATTTATTGAGTACTAAATTGATAAAATGTTGTATTATGAACATATAAATTTAATAAATAACTATAGTTAATTTAGATAGATGTGTTTTGAAAATTTATTGAAATTATAATCCTTCTAACTAAATTTTGAATAATAAATAACATAAAAAAGATTACGATTTTTTAAGAATCGGTTTAAAATTTTATTAACATCCATAAAAACAAATAAAAGATAAAAAATGAATTAAAACACTTATTTCGATGATTCAATAGGATTTTTCCAAATAATTTATCAATTGTTAATTTAATATGTATATTAAAAAATTAGGGGCATAATAAAAAATTCTGATTAATTATACTATAATTGAGACCACACCTCCTCACCTTCTATTTCTCTTAAACTAAAATGTAATATCCTATTTAATAAAAGCTTTAATATGATGTTGTAAAATACAATTAAAAATATTGATCTACAATACATATCATAAGTTCCATTATTAAAAAATTCCCATCCATTCATTGAATTTTAATTTTTTTTTTCGAGCAATTAAGGCTGTTTGATAATTTAATAAAAAATTACTTCAATATATTTACCATGGTTAAGGATTTTATAAATTTATTTATTTATAATTAAAATATGTTAAATTAAAATATAATAATTTTAAATAACTAATTTTTTTTATTCTACCCAAGATGTTATTTAAATAAAAACAAGTAACATCACTTACATATGTGGTACTCCTCAAATAAAAATGAGATGCATTATAAAACATCAATAACTCGAAAAGTGGTAGATAATAATATTTAGAAAATCGTAATAAACTTTCATTTATGGGTTATAATAATTATTTATTTTCATTTTATATTTATAATATTTTATGGATGATGAATAAGATATATATTAAAGAGATTTAGATAAAAAGATAACCTTATCTTTCTAAAACCACCTTGGGATTACACATGATTTTTGGATAATGATTTTTTTAATAAAAAAACCTAATTCACATATATAATGATGTTTTAAATTTATTTGGATATTTATTATTTAATTTATGTCACAAAATAAGTTTTGTTAAATTTTTAGAGAATGAAAATTTTATAATGATATTTGTTGAAATTGTCTAAAAACAATAAACATTATTATATAATATATATCTAAACCATTTCATGGGAACCCAATTTATCCTATATATTATTTTGATAATTTTATTGAGTTCATAAATCTTTAAAATTTGGTTTGGGAAAATATTGTTTTATATTAGACGTCATATCCCTTTTTTCCATTTTATCTCCTTTTTATTTTACCAAGGATGATACAATTTCAATATAGCTAGTAATTTTAATAAAAAATAAATTATGTTTACCTGATTTCATAATATTAAAAATTATCATTCAAACTATTCAATAATTATTATAAATTTAAATAAATAATATGTTATAGAAAGTACTATTATTATTATATCAAAAAAAATAAAAATTCATTTTCGTGAAGAATATTACTTGATCATAAAAATGATTTTATAAAAATTGTTTAATTTTTTTAATAACTAATGGATATCTTTATTTTAATTCAAATGAATGTTATATAATCTGGAAAGAGACAAATGTCCTAGGGGAAAAATATGAATACCTCATTAATCGATGAAAACAAAAAATAATTTTTATTTAAATTAATAATTAATTTATATTTAAAAAATGATGAACATAAATTTCATTGATCATTTTATTATTCAACAACTCCATAATAAAATTGAAATTAATACATTTCATTTTGAAAAATGTTTTCATTATTAAATGTTGAAAAGTACATAAAAATGACAATATCATAATAATTAGTGATTTTTTTATTAACCAAAATATCATTTATCTAAAAAAATCATATAAATTCAGCCTAATATAATAATTTAAATAAATATATAAAATATATCCGTAATTTATTCATTGTAAACAAAAAAACATTTAATTATTTATATATTCACATTGTGGAATAATGTTATACGAACTATTATATAGTTTCCTTTGATTGAGAAAAGATGAATTCTATAATTTTTACGTGATTGTAAAATTCCATTCCATATATTTTTTTATGATGTTTATTTTTATAATTTAACATATTAAAAATGGTCTTCTAGTCATATTTGATTCATTATGTTTCTAAATTTCCTCGAGTTTACATTGATTTATATATCATACTTTTACTAATATTGTCTTCAGATTCCACAACAGATCATCTAATTTCTCAATAATATTGATAGTCTCCTTAACATAAGATAGATCAAGCTCCCAATATATTTCCTAATTTGTGATGACCGGAAATTGATCATTA
Source organism: Viscum album (assembly GCA_963277665.1). Taxonomy (NCBI): domain Eukaryota; kingdom Viridiplantae; phylum Streptophyta; class Magnoliopsida; order Santalales; family Viscaceae; genus Viscum; species Viscum album. Next base: position 664,698,019 of record OY728165.1, on the reverse strand, counting down.
ATATACTTATTTAGTAATGCGATATTAATCCCATTATTCAAATTACATAGGGTATATGATATTTTATAATAGTAATCAATATTTCAAATAAATTTCAAAATCTCAAACATTCAAATATACATTGGAAATATCTCCATTTAATGCCAAAAATTATAACACCATTATTTGTTGATTCCTTCATGAAAAAAATATACCTTAATAGAAATTGGAGATCATTTTTATGTTTTTCTACATATCACATTCATCTTTCAAGGGAAAACATAGTATGGTTTTAAATAGTTAACAATTTCATTTTTGTCTCTTTAACATGATTGGTACTAAAAGATCAATTTGACTTATTGATTATTAATTAGGTCATCTACGAACAAATTTTCTATAAAACACGTCATAATGTTATGGATGAATTCTAAAATGGAAGCTATGATTTTATATAAAATATACAAGGATTAATCTTTTACACCATTTAAAACTAAATCCATGTGAGAAAGACCTAAAAATATCTTTTATTTGAAAAGGTGATTAATTTTTTTCAAAAAAAAAATTGATTTAATATCTTGCATGGTGATACATCGGTAGATCTATCCTTATTGATAGAAAATTTATGGACATGATATGGAAATTAGAAACATCCCATATAAATTATTTTATTTAGGATATTTATTAAATATAAAAATAATAGATATAGTAATATAATTACAAGACCCTATTGTAATAGTAAGTGATTTCATGACATCATTATGAAATTATCCAACATTTATTACCTATTGATGTATAATGAATCATTACAGAAATAATGAAATTACATATTTGATATATAAATAATAAAAACAATTCTTTTTATCATTATAAATCACGGTACTACTGAGGTGAAATGATAAATTTGTGTCATGTGACATAACATGTAATTATATATTTATATCATGTTTTAATATAATATATAATAATTTTAATTATCATAGAATTCAATCATTATAAACAATGTATAATAGATTCATATAATTTTTATAATTGGATTTATTTTCCAAAATATATGTTGCAATATTTTACCTATTTATCATGATAAAAAGTATAACATGGAATTTTTTTTGAAATGCATCATTGATTCCCCTTTCCTAGTAATTTCAATATGTAATATTTTTAAATCCCAAAATATTGGATTATTTTTCCACAATCATATTATTCATTGCTATAAAGTCATTACATCTCATTGAATCGACCACCAAATTTTTAATTATAAGGATGTATTATATTAAGTATTCATGGATATTAAAATAAATTATCTAGATCCTTTGTATCATGTTCAGATGTGTTTGTTACATTCTGTGTTACAAATATGTGTGAAATGTATATATCACAAATAATTCACTACAAAAATATTTAATTAATATCATCATGAAATGGATTATGATTCCAAATCATGTTCATGGGTTATATTTTTCATCTCAATATTCATTAACATTCTTAATGAATAAGAAATAACTATTCCATTTTATAAAATGATACATATATAACCATTCATCGATGAATCAATATAAATCACCAATTCATTCCATCAATATATATATGTTATTATTGTTTCATTTTTTAATATCCAATATAGTTTTTAGAACAATAATTTATTTTCTAGGAAACATATGATATTATACACAGTATATGTAATCTTGGATAATTTTTTATCCAATTGGAAAATTAATTCAAGTACATGTTGATGGTAACAAGATATTATATGGAATAAAAATAGAATTGTTTTGTTCACACATGTTATTAATTCTATAAAAGTTATTATAGTCAACATGCTAACTAATATTCTATCCTAGTATAAAACATATAAATTAAATGAACCATCAGGAAAATATATTTTAAATATTTTGTATTTTCAAAATAACTCAATCTTTATAAGAGTATTCTTAATGGTTATCAAATCAATATTTTGATCATTATAATATTTCATGTATATTAATATATAATATATACAAATACAAAAAAATATAATCATATTATTTTAATAATCCTTAGTTTATATATCTATATTAAATTTTTTATAATAGTCGATATAAATTATATGATCATAAAATAAAAACATCCATTTCTTTTTTGATATTTTTTGTCCATTTAGTCAACCATTATAAAGAGAAATCGATTGTACTAGAAATATAGAAAAAAATTATAAAAATATTCCACATCATTATATTAATAAAAATTATCATCAAAGTGAAGCTGAACATAATTTTTCATTATAATAATTGGATTTATACCCATATAATCGATGTAAAATCACATAGAACAACATTTCCTTTTTATAAATTAATTGGATCTCCCCATTGTGAGGCACATTATAAAAATAATCCCTTATTTCCCTACTCTTGTAATTGTTTATTCTATTATAATAGTCCAACTATAGTCATAATAAATGTACTATAAAATTATTATTTTTCATCATGGATGAGTTCAATAAAACATTAAACTACATGAATATTTTTAATTCCTTGTAAATATTCACATAACACATCTATTTATTTATCTTAGATTATTTCTTTAATCCATTCCATAATTATTATTCCAATTCATATGTATTTATCCTATTATCTAATAATTAAATTTTTATGAGATACTAATGGAAGATCAATACATTAATTAGATGATTTATTACCCTCTTTGAAGATAATTATTTCCAAAACTGCATCATGGATCGTAATTAACATTTCATGGAAATAATATCATTATACAATGAATGAAAATATATATCAAAAATTAAATAAATTTCAACAATAGGTATAATAACTTTTAATGATAATTGAGTAGATATATGAATCATAATGGTTGTTGAATTATATAGACATGTCGTATAAATATTTCTATTTTTATTCTTTATTGAAAAAAATCTTTTCATGGATAAAGGTATTTAACTTATATTCATGAAAAACATTAAAGGTATTTATAAGTGTGAAGAGTTAGAATAAAAATAAAACTATCATGGTTTTATTTTATAATAAATCTACATTACTATATATATTTTTAAAAAATCAACATCAACTGTGGTAATCTGAAATTCATTGGAACACTACCTTCATGAATTTTTCAAAAGGAAAATTTTATTATTATAAAATTGTGTAATCCAATTACCTATTTACCTTTAGTTGAAGAACATCATATAAATTGTTTAGTTATTTATATTTAGTACATGATACACTTGAGCCATATCCTATTACATTTAAAAATACCCATGGATATTATAAATTAAAAATGATGTTTGATTCAACAGTTATCACATTGTGGAATTCAAATATGTATATTATTCGTCATTATAAGATTTCTTTTTCTATTATTATCCACTAAAATCATATTATGATTATTTAATAATATAATATATGTCATATAAATGTAAATATATATCTCAATGGATAATGATATTGTATCACTATATGTAGAAAAAAATTTAGATACCATTTTAATTCAATTTATAGGTTTCATAAAAATAAAAAATAGTTATTATTTAATGAAAAAATACATATTCCAATGTATATCTTGATAATTATTGGAATAATATATAATATTCACCAACACATTAAATATTATTATAATTTAGATTTATGATAATTCTTCAAATATTATCTAGTAGATATGACTGTAAATATATCTTGAAGGATTTTGAATTAAAATATCTCTATTATAAAATTTAGATTTTTACATCTTCAATATTATTATCAATGAGTAAAAAACCATTAATCAATATGTATCTATAAACAATATATTCAATTTTTAACTTTTCAATTTCTTTATATCCTAAATGTTACAATAGATTACACTTAGCAGTTACCTGAGATGGTTAATACAAGAACTTAAGTGCATCCCCCCAATGACAGATTATGCTGGCAGGCAGCGAGGGGCGTGGGTGTGCTCATGGGGATTTTTTCCATTTTAAGTCTAGTATGAAGAACTTTAAATAATATGTGGTAACAAGCTTAATAAAATATTAAGACAATAAAAATTGGGATCGTTGAATTATGAATTTAATGATAAGTATGATACTATTAAAAATATGCAATCCATAATATATACAAAGGTGATGTAGTTCATGATGCTATAGTAATATTGTATTACTTGGACCATTGTACCATCATATAATTCATGTTATAAAAAACTATAAATGAAACCAAAAACATATACACATCTTGTAAAACTATGACTTTATCATCTTCCCCCATTCTCCATCATAAGAAACAATCTTATCAATCATTAGATGCAAAATGCATCCCTTAGTCCATTAATGTGATCATAAAGCCTGCTCGGGTACTAAAATTTGACCATATAGTGTGTGAGATATAAAACTATGTATGATGGATCCTAGGTTTTTTTAACATTCCATTTCATGTTTTATATAAATTAAGTGTGCTATATATGATCAAATAGAAACAGATAAAAAAATCAACACATTTTTCTGGGTTCATAAAAGGACCATATTCCCATACCACCTTCTCTTCCATATTCAATATGTCTGAATGTGTACCTGGGAATGTCAATATAATATTATAATTTTTCAAATAGTAAATAAGGAAATTTGAAGACGGAATACCCCCATGATTTTTCTTCAACATGGTATCTATTCCACACGTCTCCAATCATGTTATATATTATTAATGGGAGAATAATCACTTTTGATTAAAAAGGGGATTACACCATACCTCATTGTCATAATACCACATACATCCTTTAACAACCCTTTGTTAAAAATAATATAGATGAATAAAATGATTTAACCAAACCATCAAATTAGGGAATAAATCTCTATGACAAAAATAGTGTAATGGATTGATGAGGAAAATTGAAATAAGGTATCGTGAGTGGTGGATAATAATGAAATGAGTCTATAGCATCCAAAGGATATAGAAATAGTTAAAAAATAATAGTGAAACATCAAAACCCTAATGGATATGAAGAGTAGCACCACAAAACATTTGGAAAAGAGAAACCCACTGGAGAATAAGGGTCGGAGAATAAAGGTCGTATAAAATTTTCTGTAGGGTTTTTTAGTTATTTATTCAAAAAAGAAACTCACAAAGATTGGTTACATGTTTGTCTAGAATTTTCCCCAGCCATGCTATAAGTTCTAATACATGAGGGCACAAAAGAATTTTTGTTTCATTGTTTAACTAATCACACATATCCTGTGTGGTAACTGACTTCCAAAAAACTGTATCATACTTCACAATCATTTTCATAGGATATATTGGTAGGAAACAATTATTAGGGCACTCTAAACCCCACTGTCTACGACAACATGGTTTTGGGAAACTATGCTGGTTGGTCATTACAATTTCTTCTAACCATGAATCCTAGTCCACATCATCTAATTCTGGGTCTCCTTGGTCCAAATGATACTTTAATGGATGTATTACAACATACTAATCATTATTCATCATTATTATGTACAATTAAATGGATTTATACCAAAAAATTAATTATCCTTACCTTTGGATAGTTTTGTGAATTTACGACCTACCCTCTATAAAATACCATGTACCCAATTTCAACTGTTCATGGTGGTATCACATCATCTAAAATGAGTTATAGACACTGTATTTCTATATCAACATCCCACTCCAAGGTCTCATTGTGACTGTGTCCATGATCCAATATCACCATGATTTGAGGAAATTAGTTTCCTTGAAGAATAATCATATATTGATCAATGAAAAAAATTTGTTTCTCATCAATGGTAACATACCCTTCTATATCGATTTCATCAGGAAAAAATGAATGAGTAAATATTTGATGATAAATTAAAATATTTATTACATGGATGATGTTATGCATGCTGCGGTTCCTCTAAAGTAATATAAACTGATAAGATATCAAGCCAAATATCTCCAGTATCTTAAATTCCATAACATATCTCACTGATAACATCCCTTGTCTCCTAATTATGTTATAAATAAATCCTGTTTAAACATGTAGGAAGGCCATATGTCCCACCTGAAACTCTGGAGAACTCATAAATCATTATTATAAGAATCTTCCTTTACAATGTATAGTCATACTATTCCGAATTTGCATGACCTTCTATGATGTATCTTGAACAAGAAGAGAACAATGTAGAGCTGCCTCACCTACCTAAAGACATCATAGATGTTAATGATATGGTATTCCATAGAAAACCACATTCTGATCCATCTCAATAGTTTAATGAATGATGTAATTATATGAATTCTAAACAATATGAATATTTTTTCCCACAACAAACTAAAATCAACTAAACAATCCAATAGTTTATTCTCTACGACCATAATTTTCCACATGGTATTCCAATAATTCTAGGAGTTATATGAAGTAATGAAGTGAAACTATGAACCCAGTTACTTCTACCAACTTTTCTATTAACATGATATGAACATGGTATCTCAGTCTGAAATTATAAAACAAGGAAAACCATGAATTATCACAACCTCTTGGATGTACATACTGTATAAATCATCAATATATTTTGTTTATCAAATTTTGAATGAAGTGAGTAACATTAGTCAACATATCAATGCTGATCTATTCCACAACACTGCCTCAAGGATATCTCCAAAACAATGTTAGATAATTCAGGTTGATTTCAAAACATTTCCATTTCAAAATAGAAAGGGGGTGTGGAATTCAGTCATTTTTTTTATGCTCTTCTCTCACATGCATATAGGTGGAACACCGATTAATTGATTATATTATCTTTTACTTCATTACATTCCATTGATACTAATGATTCATATATCAATACATTTTGGTTTAGCGGTGTTGAACTTCAAAAAATTGAGGAATTTTATTCACTCATCTTATAATCACATATATTAGAAGGAACCTAAAAATTCCATTGGAAGTGTGGGTCTTAGTACCATAAAAAACCCAACCAAATTGAGCTTTCAATCCTGTGATACTATTTTTCAGATCAAGGAACTTAGAATTGGACAATTGAATCATTTGGACCATTCCCAAAGAGAGGATCTATCTAGAAGGAATATGAAATTGGAATATCTTTATTCTCTTGAACCTCTAGATGAAATTCATAAAACATTAACATAATCTCCCACTCAGAACATTCCACCTGAACAACATGTTTTAGTATATTCTAGTTCATGGAATCCACCATGACATTTCCCTTACCATGTTTATAAGCATGATCACATTCATTGGATAGTAGGTATTATACCCACATGAACTGCCTAATAATCAACAATATCTATCTGGAGATACTTTTTTTTTCTTATTTTGACTTTTTTAATTGATAAATCTCTCAACCAATAAGTAGTTCATACAGTTTGGTAAAGTATGATACATGAATCCCATATAGAGATCATGGATAGGATAGTTCCTATCCTAGAACAATTTCTATTGAGATCCATATATCAATACATCATCTCCCTGCATCATAAATGTACACATCCTAAAGCATGATCCATCAACATAAACTATATTGATTCTACCTAGTACATGTAGAATTAGAATCAATGTAAAAGTGAATCTCCCAATAAGAACCTAAAAATAATTCTCACAAGATTTAGACAATTTAAACAACAGAAAATTATTATTCATGTACTTAGGATAATATTATAATCATTATAAGTATTTTATGAGCCTCTCGTAATATCTAGGAATCCTTAGTAATCATCATTTATCAAACACATTAATAGGATTCTCACCAAAACCCCCACACTATACATATATGGGTCAATATATACAATGGCCCCTAATATATATTGACCCTTTAATTGAAACTAATTGATCCAGATGTGGAATTTGATGAATTTCGCATATATAGAGTTCTCACATATTTGACTCCACATGATCTCAGGATGGGTTTTATGTTCATCTCTAGTTCGTGAGTACACCATGATGTATTCTACAAAGACTACGAAAATGTCATCAAGATATATGTGGAAAAATTTCGTTATAAAATCTAAAAAAGACTTATATTGAATTATTATGACCAAACAACATAAGAAAATACTCGTACAAGACATAATTTGTATATGTTTTGTATATGGAATATCTGATTTACTCACATGAACATTATGATAGGAAGACCTCAAGTCCATCTTAAAGAACAAAATTTATCCTTGGACATGGTCAAAGATGTCATCTATATGATGAATATGACATAACTATTTCATTATAAGAAGATTTAACTATCTATTTTCCTTTATCAATTTTCAGGTATCATCATCATTCTTGATTATAAGTTCTAGTAAACCCCTTTGAGATGTTTGGTTCAAATAAAACCCTTATCCAAATCGTATTCATACTTCTTATTGAGTTCATAGATATTTAATTATCTCATCCTATAAGGAGGATTTTTCACTAGTTATATACATAAAACTATCAATCTAGTGGACACAGCCTATCTCTTATATAGTATAATAGATGAATAATCTTAGAAGATGTCTCTAAAATTATAGCCAACATATGATAACTGTACATACTAAATTTCCTGATCACTGAAAAGGAGACATTCTAACTGATCTGCTACACTATCGATACAAGCTACCATGTTCCTGGCTCGATTTTCAATGATACCACATTCACCATTTTTACATAAATGATTCCATCAGCTGATTTAAAGGATACTCACTAGGGATTTAATTCCACATGGGCATGAAATGGCACAATACATTCCATAATGAAAATGACATCAAAACTAGTAATTACGAGGAAACCAAAATTCTTAAAAAAGTTATAGCCACCTATGTAAAGGAGAAACTCCTGAAACATGTGTATTCACACATTTATAATTCTAAATGGAGCTCAAAGGGGAATTATGACCTAGTGGTAATAGATAAAAAGTTCGAGGATCTCCACACACGACTGATGTAAAAGAGTGTGATGGACATACATTAAAAGGGAAGAAAAAAAATTAGTATCCAGAGAATTTCCCCACTATATGTAAATGAAAATAATTTCTAATCAAATGTAATTGAATGAACTACATACATATATCATAAACATCATCCATCAGATTTCACGTAACCAGCCATAGTAGGTCCACTATACTAATATTGATGATATTTCAAATGCTTTCCTTTGAAATTACAAGAACATCGATGACCTTACTATCTAGCATGTGAACAACTCTGATCTTGATGTGGAGTCACAGATCCTATACATGGGAGAGATGCTCTTAAAAATTCTCATCCACTACATTTTAAAGAAAAATATTGGTATATGTTATGATAATGACCCATTATTTTGAAAAATCAGAATTCCATTGTGTTCCTAATTCACTATGTGTTTCTTTGGCTTATCCAACAACACTATTGAGACTCTATAGAGTTATCAGTGCATGACATCTAGGAGAACCACCCCAACATTCACCAAAAAATTGAATGTTTATAATATAGGATGTACCATGACCATATCATAGAATAATACCACCTTTTATCACATGACACAGTTCTCTTATATTTTGTTTAGTAATAAGGTAATGGTAAACTATCTCTATCATGGTATTCAAATGGATGACATTATCCTACGAGTGGGTAGAATATCAATGATAGTAATCAAATATCCTCATGGTAGTCCATACATAACTTATTGGGTATGGAGAGAAATGTTGAATTTGAGAGATATAAATAGAATACCCATGAATTGAAGAGGAGTTATACAAAAGATTCATGTACAATGGTATAGATCACCACACAAGGTATGTGTAAATTTGTGATCAAATAAGGCCATGTTGATGTCTCCCTTGAATAAGTATCATTAAATCTCTGACTGAGAGGAGACATGCCAAAAAATATTGGTATTGTCATGAAGCGTGTAGGTTGAAATCATTCCGCTCCTATATGGATGCATATCAAGATTGTTGAAAATGAAAACCCATCACATCATACCACATAAATATATTAATTTCTTCATATTCTCTTGAGAAGGTATGAAGTTTTTGTTGTGGGATATACCATGTACGATATTCTATAGAAGGGGTAGGAATGGGAGCACCCTGAACTAACTCCAAAATTCAGTGGAAACTATCCCTGATGAAAGTATCAGTTTTCATTGGATGATTATAATGATTTGGAACTAGTTTAAAAATAAGAGGTATAATGTTTGGTTCATTTTCCACCACACCTAGAATGTTTTGATCACCGATATCATGTCATAAAACATGAGTATATAATGGTGACATAACTCTGAAATTTCCAAACACATTCCTCATGTGACTTTTTAAATATAATAACAATGTCTATAGTAATATAATTATATTTTCCAATTATAATTTGGTGTTATTTCCCGAATTCATCATAAAAAATTCCTTCATACCACATGTTTTATTTGATAAAGAATCATTATAATTTTATAAAATTTCATACTTCATTTTTACACAAAATAAATTATTCCTTTTATCTCTAAGAAGTATGGGTCTATTGATGAAAAATGGTAAAAAACAATTTCTGTGATAATTATGATCACATTCAAACAAAAGAGAATCTCAAAATATTCTTCCCAACATTCATCAAGCTATAATGTTTAATGGAAAAAAATATAGATCAATATATTCATAAGGTAAATAAGAATTAATCAAGATATACTAATATTTAATAGGCATACGATATAGGTAATAAGCTCTAATTTTTGAAATGAAACCCAATTAACATGAAATTTACATTCATTAAAGCATATATCAATAGTGATTTCTTAATATATAATGATTCCATGATTATAAAGGCATTAGATATAGTTCAAACTAATAAAACAAGGATCAATAATTGACTACATAATTATGGAACATGCAATATTCATGTGGACCAATAAGACATAAAAATATAAAATGATAGGGTGTGGATTGAAGCTCATGTAATACATACATTGATATCCACTAATCCTATTCAATATAAATAATAAATTATTACCATCATCCAAGGGGTAACAAATGAAAAACATGAATTAATTATGAAAATATGGGAATATATGGAATTTATGATAGGCACAAAAAAAAGTAGTATAAAAAGGCAAGGAGAGCACCATATGAATGGGATTAATTTTAGTTCTAGTTATCATTGGACCTTGAAATCAATAAAACAAATTTAAAATACAGGAATAGGTGGTACTCTAAGGGTCCGAATAGTGGCACAAAACAGAAGATGTAAAAAGTGATGAAAACAATAAAAAGGGGTATACACCTTACCTCATTGTCGTAGTACTCCACACATTCTATAACAACCATATATTAATATTTAAATAGAATAAATCAAATGATTTAACAAAACCATGAAATTAGGGAATAAATCAATTACACCAAAATAGTGTAATGGATTGAGGAGAAAATTTGAAATAATGGACTGTAGAAGGAGGAGAATATAGATATGAGTTTATAGCTTCCAATGAAGATGGAAATAGTAAATAAATAATGGAGAAATATCAATACCCAAATGGATAGGGGGAGCATCACCACTGATCATGTGGGGAGGAGAAACCCACAGGAGAATAAATTTCGAATAAGGAAGGTCATATAAACACAACTAGTATGGTTTGTTTAATTATTTAACAAAAAAGTAAATCAAATTTTTTGGTTACATATTTTTCCAAAATGTGGGCTAGCCAATCTATATGTTTATAATCCTGGGAGAACGCTGGACATTTAGTGTAATGGCCCGGAACCCCCCTGGCCATTACTTTACGAAAAACATGGAACCACTATGTCCAGTGCCACCATGATCGGTGGCACCGTGACAGACGCACCGTGACGATGGAACTGGTCACGGTTGCACCAGTCATGGTGGCACCATGACGGGGGCGTTGGTCATGTTGGCACCATGACGTTGTCACCGTGACAGTGTCACATTGATGGGGGCACCATGAGGGTGACACCGTGACGGGGACATTGTGTCCTCTTCATTCTGTTCCAGTTTCGGTCCCCTGGTCCCCGCCCTTTCCCATCGGGCGGAGGACCAAGGTTCTTCGTCTTTGAGAGCCCAGGAAATCTCTGGAACCAATGCCTTGACCATGTTTAATACGGCAGTGGTGGACAGGGCCAGCACCCGCATCAGCAGTATTTTCCAACTAGTCCCTTCCAGCAGCAGCAGTAGGGACAGTGAGCTCCCGCTCCTCCGAGGCCAGACGTTGAATGGGGATGCCAACCTTAGGGTGCTCCTCAGGTATCTCGACCAGGGTGTGCTCGGGGAGGCGGCTGACAACCGAGGGGCAAATGATCTGGGCGTGGACAGTTGCATGCCGCAGAGGTAGTTCGAGGCACAATCAGTTTGTTTAGTACCCTCGTTTTCGCCTTGTTTGATACCGGAGCTCTGCACTCCTTTGTTGCACCCAGTCTGGCCCGTGCTATGGGTCTAGATGCCGAGAGACTTCCATTTCCCCTAGTGCTAAGCACACCAGTCGGAGGTCAGACCGACTTTTTATATGTTTCTCGAGGATGTATACAGATGATAGGGCCATATCAGTTTATTAGGGATCTACTACTGCTATAGATATAGCCATACGATCTCATTCTAAGAATCGAATGGTTGTTCTTTGTGTGTGTCATCATCGAATTCTTCTGGAGGAAGGGTTGTGTTCTTAGACTTGGGCAGGCGGCGTGTGACTTTCACCGGCGAGCGGAGTGGTCAGAAGGGAAGCAGACGAGAGGAACCCCTCCTCACCTTATTAGCTGAGCTTTCAGTAGAGTCAGTGGATGCTGAGATGGTGGGAGTATGAGAGATCGTCAGTGAGTTTATGGACTTCTTACCTGAGGAAGTGATGACTCTATCGCCTTGACATGATATCGAGTTTGGGACAGACTTGCAGCCTGGTGGCTGTCCGATTTTGATGGCTCCCTATCGGATGTCACCTTCAGAGCTACGAGAGCTGCATGTTTAGATTGATAATCTGATGAATAGGGTTTTTGTTCGACCAAGTGAATCATCGTGAGGTGCTTTAGTATTGTTTGCAATGAAGGTGGATGGTGGTCTCAGGTTGTGCGTAGACTATAGGAGGCTGAATCAGGTAACGATCAAGAATCAGTACCCTCTTCCGAGGATATACGATATTTTCAACCAACATAAAGGGATAGGATGGTTCTCAAAGATCGACCTGCGGTCTGGGTATCACCAGTTGAGGGTGAGGGAGGGAGACATCTCGAATACAACCTTTAGGTTCAGATATGGGCACAAAGAGTTTGTAGTCATGCCTTTCAGCATTACGAACTCCCCTGCTGTGATCATGGGGCTTATGAACTCCGTCGTTTGGGATTACATGTATCAGTTCTTAGTCGTGTTCATCGACGACATCCTGATATATTCAAGATCAGAGGAGTACCACGCAGAGCACATGAGGATAGTTTTGGAGGTCCTCCGATAGCACCAGCTCTATGGGAATTTGTCCAAGTAAAAGTTCTAGACGCGGGATGTGCACGAACTTGGGAATGTAATGTACGATCAGGGGGTAGTAGTGGACCCATCAAAGGTTGATGCAGTTGTTTCTTGGGCAGCACCTAAGAACGTGGTAGAGGTTCATAGTTTCCTCGGGCAGACATGGTACTATCGGAGGTTCGTTCCCAACTTCTCTCGAGTTGCGAAACCTTTGATGGCCCTGACCATGAACGACCAGGCTTTCGCCTGGAGTGAGCAGTGCGAGGCAGCCTTCATCTATCTGAAGGAGAAGTTGGTCAGTGCCCCAGTGCTGAGTCTACCAAAAGAAGGGGCAGCGTATGAGGTGATCTGTGATGCATCAGGGCAAGGCCTCAGATGTGTGTTGATGCAGCGACAAGGGGTGATATAATATGGGTCTAGGAAGCTATGGTCTCATGAGCGTAATTATTCTACCCATGATCTGTAGATTGCAGCGGTCATTTTTTCACTATAGGTGTGGTGGCATTACCTCATCGAATAATGTTATATGGTCTTCACGGATCACAAAATCATGAGGTATATCTTCTCCGCAGCTCACCCATAGAGGTACACCCAGGAGTTTCCAAGATGTACCAGGGTCTGAGGAGACAATTTTGGTGGCCCAGAGTAAAGCGAGTAGTGGCAGAGTTTGTGGCCAAGTTCATGGTGTGTCAGCAGGTGAAGGCTGAACACCGTGTTTCAGGTGGGTTGTTGCAACGTTTATATGTCCCCATGTGGATGTGGGAGGACATCACGATGGATTTTGTCACGATACTACCAAATGTGCAAGGATTATGCGACGCCATATGGGTGGTAGTGTACCAGTTGATGAAATCGGCTCACTTTCTAGCGATCAAGGTGTAGAGTGTAGTAGATGCTTTAGCACGAAGCTGCGTGGATGAGGTGGTGCGGTTGCATGGCGTTCTAAGGAACATAGTATCGGATAGGGATGCACATTTTACCTCACGAGTCTGGAGAGGATTACAACATGCTTCTGTCACCCATCTTTGTCTTAACACTACTTTCTATCCCCAGACAGATGGATAGACAGATCGCACCATCAATACCTTGGAGGATATGATGGGGGCATGTGTTCTAGACTCAGGAGGATTTTGGTTGCGACACATTCCTCTGATATATTTTTCCTACAATAATAGCTATCACTCTACCGTTGGTATGGATCCATTCGAATCCTTGTATGGAAGGTCGTCTCACTCACCCGTGTGCTAGACTTAGGTTGGGGAAGCAGGTGTTCTTGGACCGAAGGTGGTGCAGAGCACGATAGAGAAGGTTCAGCTTATACGAGAGAGGATGAAGGCGGCTCAGGAGAGGCAAAATTTTTATGCCGATAGCAGAAGAAGGCCCTTAGATTCTGAGGTTGGGGACCACATTTTCTTGAAGGTGTCCACTCGGCGTGGACAACAAAGGTTCTGTATGGGGAGTAAGATTTCACCAGGATTCATTGGACCCTTCGAAGTGTAGCGGCGGTTCGACGAAGTATCTTATTAGCTAGCGTTACCACCGCTGCAACTGAGGATACATGAAATATTATATGTGTCGTAGCTCTGTCAGTATCTGCACAACGATTCAGGCGTCCTCCACTGGGGAGATCTAGACATCAAGGAAGACACGACCTTTGTGGAAATACCAGTGACGATCGAGGGTCGTGAGGAGAATGTTCTTTATAGGAGAACCATTTTGTTGGTTCGTGTGTTATGGATACATGGTGGGCTTGATGAGAGTACCTGGGAGAGGGAAACACATATGTGTGCCTTGTAACCAGAGTAATTTTGAATTTCATGTCGTTCAGTTTATACTTGTCGTCATGGATCATTTTACCTTGTTGGCTAGGAAATGTGTGGTTTTTCTTTTTCTCTGAATGTGTGTGAAATGTCCTGGCTATGGGGAGAGGAGGACCCGACCCCTAATCAAGACGCATTAAGGTGGATGCGATTAAACCCGTGCGGGCATGTTAGTGCCACCCAAAGTGGATAATATATTGACATGGGAGAATAGACTCCCCAACACATATGGCTAGGTAGTTTAACGCTGGTATATTTCTTGGTTCTTGAGAGGGATGTGTTTTTAGATAACGATGAGGTTCAATCTCGAGAGATATCTTTCGAGGTGGTTGTTCGGACCCTCTCTTTCCTTCAGGTCTGGTTTAAATTCTGGAGGGTTAGAATAGATTGAGAGGTATCTAATGTAATGGCCCGGAACCCCCCTGGCCATTACATTATCAACAAATGGCTCAACCATGATGGTGGCACCGGTCACGGTGGAACCGTGATGGGGGTTCCTGTCAGGGTGGCACCGTGATGGGGGCGCCGGTCACGGTGGCATAGTGACGGTCTCACCGTGACGGTGACACCGTGATGGTGGCACTATGAGGGTGACACCGGGACAGGGACACCATTCCCCTTTGTTCTTTTCCAGTTCCCGACCATTCCACTCATGTAGTAAATTAATTCTCTTACCCTTATCAAAGCAAATAATTAATACCTACAAATCCCGTGGAATGTCCCCTATGGGGGGATATTAAATAACCACTTAATACCATCATGTGTAAGTACCCACCCACGTAGGAAACCTCAATCCATTTTTCCTGGCATTCAAAATTCCTTATCCCAATCTCCTCCTTATATCTCCCGCTATAGTTATCTGTTTCTTCTCAGTTGAATTTCCTTTTTCCTCCCGGAACGCTTGGAGTCCTTATTTCTGTGGTTTGTGGTGTGCCTATAGAGTCGTCTTCCCATCTTGGAGTCCACTAAATTCCTCCCCTACAGGCTTCACATCCCATGTTCCTGACACAGATTTGGAACTTCGATCATTGATCAACCAGGTATGGGTTTCACCTTCGTCTCTCCTTTCAGTGTATCATGCAGGGTGGGTACGCTACTGCCTTTTTAGAATTGGATGAACCAAAAATTAATGAAGATAATAAACTAATTCTAACACATGAAGGAGAGTGGTGTGATCAATGATGCTGCTACGTTTCTATCCTCTTTCATGATTACTGATTTCTAAATTGTGCGGGCTTACGACTACTAAAAATGATGGACCTTGGTGGTCTTTCTCTGTGCACTAATGAACCCATACCCCTTTTGATGTTTAACTGGATAGTATTTTGGTTGTGAAACTTTTCTTGTGTAAATGAAATTCGTTAATTACGTATATTCGGCTAAATAAATTGGAAGCAACAGTATTAACTCTTTTTTTATAACAACCCTAGTTTCAACCTAGTGGAATTTAAATAATGCAGTGTTTTAACTATTTTAAATCTGAAAAATAACTATTGGGCCTGCTTTGTGTTGGTGGTATTGGTTGTTCTTCCTTCGTAGGACGATTTCGGTTGACCTCATGGTTTTCTTGGATGGGGGTTTGGATGCTATGGTGGGGATGGGATCCCTTTCTGTGATACATTGGTAGGTTGGAAATCTGAATATGTGTGGTTACTCAATTTGTATAATGAATTGGGGTGGGATCCTCTTCTGTTTTGAAACCTTCTTATTCATAGTTCTGGGAACTTGGGACTATATCTCACATTTCCCTGCTTTGGTTCCAATACTTGGAGGGGTCTCTCTTGATGTGTTTTTACTAGATAACCGGGGTGAATGTTTAAATTGATGTTGGGTGTACTCTTTCCTTGGCTTTTTCTTATGCTTACTAGTTTCCCAAGTAGGTGAAGAAACTTATTTAAACATTATTAAAGAACATGAAAACAAGGATGGAACAAATTGTGATTTGGTTTGGTGTGAGATGTGGCTTGGGCATGGGTGGTATTCTCTTCTCTTATGAATGACTTGTAAGGATAGTCTTCTTTAGGATGGCTGAGGAAAAACCTAGATTCAGTGAGTGCTTGTTACCTAGACATATACTTTTAGATTTTTTGTTTCTTATTCACGCCCACCCATGTTGAGTACTTAGAGCCAAACACCCCCATTTCATGGGGGAGGGTGTTTTCACAACACTTCTATTAGTGTCTGGTTATTATCTCCTTTTCGCTCCCTTTCCCAGATAGCCCAAGTATCTTCGGGTAGGCTGTGATGTCCTGAGGTCAATTGTTAGCCCTAGAATCTTCGAGCGGGGTGGTTGTGATGGTTGGCCCAGGTGACTACGGGCAGGTTATTTCCCAAGTGTATTCGGGATGAGGCCCAGGTGTCTTCAGGTTTGGTCATAGTTTTTCTGAACCAGGTGTTTGCGGGTGTCATTGTGTGTAGTGGTTGTGGCTCAGGTGTCTATGGAATGGATAGTGGTTATGGTTAGGTATGTGTGGGTGGGGTTTGGAAGTGGGACTGTGGTGGGGTTGTGGCCTAGGTGTCTGCTGGCGGGGGTATAGAAGTATGACTGCGATGAGAATGGATGGATTGGTCTGATGCATAGGATGTCTTCAATAACTCGTGGGAAAGTGGCGTGGGGTACCCAAACATCGATGTGATATTACTATGCATTAATTGACTTGCGTTATTTGGGCAATGTGCCTTGGTGAGACTTGGTGGTTAGTTTCCCTTCTAGGTGGTTGGTTATCTCTTTTCTCACAGGGCATTAGTATGCCTCCCCACTTTTGAATGAGAGTCTTGGTTTTTCCCTACTGGGTATACTTGTATACTCACCCAATGTATATAAAACTATTTTCTGGTTTCCAGGAGGACTTCGGGGATCGTGCTGGACCGTACTAGCTCAGACCATGTGACAGATGGTTGTAGATGTTGTTGTTCTTTCTTTTGGTACTTTACTTTGTAGTCTCCTTTTTCATTGTGGATTTTACTTTTGTAACATGCATTGGGAATGGTTCTTGGATTTACATTTACATATAGTTTTGGTTTTGTGGGATTCACTATATTATCTCCCGATCCTATTAAAAGATAAAGGGTTATGCCTTCCATTTAGTGTGTGATTTCATGCCCTTGGGGCTAGTCGCCACTCCGGGACCTTTTGAAGGAGGGTTTCAGCAGTCATTATCTCTCCTTCAACCTAAAAATGGAAGGTCCTGACAATCTACTGACCCTCACCTCCTTTTGGTGAAGGCGGGTCAAGAAATTTAGTTTCACTATTTAACTAATCACACACATACTCTATGGTAACTCACTTCCAACAAACTGTATCATGCATCACGATCTAGATATTGGTTTATCCTAGTAGCAGAACATTATTGTGGCCATCTAAATCCCACTTTCTTCTGCCGCATGGTTTTGGGAAACTATGTGGTTCGGGCATCACTGTTTCTTTTAACCATGCATCATAGTCCACTTCCTCTAATTTTGGGTCTCGGTGATCCAAATGAGCCTCTAATGGATGTATTACATCATATAAATCTATATTCATCATTACTAGGTTAAATTAAATTGATTTGAACAAAAACATTAACCATTCCGACCTATAGATATTTTTATGAAATTACAACCTCCCAACTATAAAATACAATGTCCCTGATTTTCCCTTCTCATGGATGTATCACATCAACTAAAATGAGTTATTGACACTGCAGTTTTATATCAACATCCCACTCCAATGTCTCATCCTGACCATGTCAATGATCCAATATCAACATGAATAGAGGAAATTAATTTCCATGTAGAATCATCATACATCAATCAATAATACAAATTTGTTTCTCCTCAATGGACACATATTTTTCTATATCAATCTAATTATGATAAAAAAATGAGGCAATTTTGGATGATAAATTTAAATCTTTGATTAATGAAATATGTTATGCATGGTGCGGTACCTCTAAGGTAATAGAAACTGATTGGATATTGATCCAACTAACTATAATATTTTAAAGTCCCTAACATATCTCAGTGATAATGTCCCTTTTCAGTTAATTATTTTATGACAAAATCTTGTGGAAACATATAGGAAGACTATATGTCCCACTTGAAACTCCTAGGGACTATATAAATGATTTGTATAAGAATCTTCATCTACTATACTATAATAATACAATTCATAATATTCTTGACCTTGTATAATGTATATTGAACATAAAGAGAACAATGTAGAGCTGTGTCACTCACCGACCAAATATATTTATTATTATTATTTCATTTATTGTTTTAATGATTATTTTGAGTTTTGGATGACTTTCTCTGTTGTGTGGTCAGTCCGCACTGCTATATGTAATTGTGTGTTGCCCACGTGGTAACCTGAATGGGTCGGAGTTATGGCGCGTGACCTGCACGCGGTTTATAAAGCCGCGTGATAAGCACACAGCTTATCCCTATAACCAGGTGGTACCGGGTGGCATGGTTCGGATGCAGTTTTCTCAACCGCGCGTCTTATTGCAGGTGAATCGTGTGGTTAGTCGGTTCGAAATAAATACATAAATTATTATGGCTGGTGAATGAAAATAATCAAATAAATAAATAAAGAAAGATAATGTGTATGAAATGTTTTTTTAATGGTTAGAAATAATAATAATAATAATAATATGATTTTTAATATTATAATTGTTATTGTGATTGTTAGTATAATTATAAAGATTACGATTATCAATATTCTAATTATTACGTTATTAAATTTTTATTGTTATGTTTTGTATTAATATTTTTTTATTATTAAGTTTGTTGGTATTATTATTATTAGTAATATTATCAATTTATTATTATTATTATTATTATTATTATCCATATTCTTATTATTATTAATAAGATAATAAGTTAAAAAAAGTGAGAAACCATAATATACCCAGGCAGGCGGCGCCCCCCCCCTCCGAATCCCACAACGCCCCTCCCCCCTTTCGCGTCCTCCGTGTGAGCCCCCTCCCCGTCCAGCCTCCTGGCCACCTCTATCTCCCTGCCGGCTCGCCCGACCCTGCGTACTATGCCTTCGGCTCCCCGGCTAGACCATCCTCCCCCTGTCGCGACGTCCCCACTGGCTCACCCGCCACCTCGTCGTCCGCCTCCACCAGCCCGTCGTCGTCCCCCCCCCCCTTCTCCCACACCCGACCGTGCTGACACCACCCCCTCTTGTCCGAATCTGGTCTGGAAAACCGCGGTCATCCATTCTCCGGCCGCCGGTGCTCTTCCGAACCCGGCCCCCTTTTTCCGACGCGTTTCCAGTGAACCCGACCGCTTTCCAGCGTTTTTCCAGCGACCCGACCCCTTGGACAGCGCCATCGCCTTGTTCCTGCGAACCTGACCCCTTCTCGGTGCGATTCTGGCTACCCGACCCCTTGCGCAATGCCTTCTCCTTATTCTGGCACGACCCGACCCCTTGCCCGGCGCCTTCTCCTTGTTTCGGCGCGACTCGAACCCTTGCGTGTGCCTCCGCCTTGTTCTCATGTGACTGAATTCCCTTGCGCAGCACCGTCGCTCTGATAGGACGCGGTCTCGTTTACCCTCACAGATATTTAGGTAAGGATATATTTGTACATTGTTAAATATTCATACTCTAATCTAAATGTGAATTGAGTTGTGGACCCTTAAAGTCTTTATCTTTTCCAGATCCAGTTCCTGGTTTATGTCGATATGCGTCTACGATGATTTTCTTGCTTAAATGGAAAATGTTATTTTGAATGATTGGTTAAAAATTGGTCATTTGTGTGACACATTGATTATGTTTATGTGTTTATGTACTTGGGGGTGTTGCCATTGGTTTTTTTAAAAATAAATAAATAAATGTTAATGTGTGATTTGGGTTTTACTTGTGAATGTTGTGATTTATGTAGGGTTGGTTTTTGATTTGTATCCTGATTTCATTGTTTGGATTAATTTTATTGTAGGGATTTAGTGGTGTTTTGAGTCTCGGAGATCTATTGTGGGGAGTTTCGGTTGGTTTCGAAGGTGCGCACACATATTCCCAGGCATGAATATGTATAGATATATATATATCTTCTGTGTGCGTGTTACCTCATAGAGCGAGTAACACGTGCATTAGTTTAAAAATATATATATATTTATGGAAGTGTGTCCGTGCGAGCGAGCTTCTTCTTGAGTTAGAAATCTTGACGTGACCTTTGCTCGAGGTAGGTGTTTCCAACCATTTCCCTTCTTGATTCAATCCATGAGAACTTGAATGTTTTCAATTAATCCTTTTATATCGTTTGCATCTCTATTGAATTTATGGAAAACATCTGACATAGTTATATTGCTATTTTAAATTTCTGAAAGTGGCTTTTAATATTGGTTTATATGAACGGAAAAAGACCTTGGTAATGTTAAATTAAGTGCTTTGTGATGTGTTTGGTTGTAGCTGATAGTGGTTGTGTTTTTGAAATGTAAGATTTGGTTTGGTGTGTTTTTTTGACAAAATGATGAACCAATAGTCTGTTTTAGAGATGTTTTGGAAATTGTGGCTGGTTTGAAAGATGCAATTTGTTTTTATAAAGTGTTGTGAAATAATTTGAGTTTGGTTTCAATGATAAATTTTTTTTTGAATGATGGTTTTTAAGGTGATTCATCTAAAAAGTAAATGTTCCATTGGATGTTGGCACATCCTTGGGAGCTCTATGTGATGACATGGATGTGCCTCCAAATGAATATGACACATTAAAGAAATTTTTTCTTAAAACTGGGCTTCAGAGAAAATAATGTGTTGTTTCAAAGGGAATTGAAAGAAGTTGGCCATGTTGGCTTTTGGTGTGAGTTAGATGGTCGTTTTTTTAATTGCATGTTTGGCTCATCCAAATCAATTGTAATATTTGTGTTGAATCATTGAATAGAATTTGTTTACACTGACTCTTGGGAAACATGTGTGTTCCCTATTAACAACTTAACTCATTTACAAAATGTTTGGGAACTGCACATGATGTGAAGGCCAGGTTGGCACCTTGTTGAATTTGAAATAATTTCATATATATATATTTTTGGGAATCTCTATAGAGGGACTTCCCTTCGAGGGTTGTCCTGTGGTGGTGTCCGTGTAAGGGGTTGTAAAATGCGGTGAGATGAGTCACGCATGCGGGGGCCTCCTACTTACACATTATTATCAAAATCACTATAGGTTCCTGGGAGTCTTTTAGAGAATCGAGTGATGATTTCTGGCTAACCCCAATTAGATGGGTTTTTCCCCCCTTGGTAGGTAGGCCTTGTGGGGCATTCCACTGGTTGGCTGTTAGGGTGGCCAGTTGGTTATTGACTGTGGAGTACCATGTCAGAAGGTAGTCTGAAACTAAGTACGTCCAGGGGTTTTCTAGGGATGTTTAGGACCACCCATGGTTATAGATTATATCTGATTATTTACATCTACTTGAACTTGGTTTCCAGCATTTACTTATTTCCAGTTCATCTTTTGTACAAATGTGATAAACATAAAATTTGATATTTCAGTTTTCAAGAAATGCATTGTTTTTGGGAAAACGGTTTGTGGCGGGTGTTGGTTTTTTAGATGGTAAAACGTGATCCTTTTTCCTTTAAAATATGAAAACCCAATTTTCTATCTTTGTATGTGAAAAATACTGTTTTGGGATTGTTTATGGAATGTTGATTTGATTGGATTATGTTTTTTACTTTGTCATCTCTACTGATCATTTTTAATGCTCACGTCTATTTTTATCATTTCAGATGCAGGTTTCCCCCGTTCATGTTTTCTTGGCTTAGTTTCCCATTTTGGGAGCAATGTTGGCTGTGGTTGGGAGGTGACCGAAGGATCACATGGAGGTATGTCTGCTGTTTGGTTTTATTTATTTCCTCTTCTATAGTTTAGTGCTTTGGTTCTATTTATTCTTATTTACATATTTACCGTTTGGGACAAATCGTTCCCAATTTATTAACTTCGATTCCCGACACTAGTTTCCATCCTGGGGAGATCAGGAACGCCCCTCGGGGCATGCCGCAAACCGGCTCGGGTGAACATCTCAGGGTCGACCAGGGTTGGTTCATGAAAAAATGGTATCATAGGGGACCCTTGATATTTGGGATGTCTGGTAGAAGGAGATTAGGAATATCGGGGCTCAGGATATAGGTTAGGGGTTAGTGCCTGATCACCACCGATTGTGACGTGACCTGAGTTACCAGGGTTAGTCGGGGATTTGAGTCTTTTTTCATTGGTTATTTTGGATTGAGGGATCAAAATGGGAGCGAATAGGTTCACATTGTTGCCTCACGTGGGGTGGTGACCTATGTAGAGTCCAAGTGCCCTGTTCAAGGTCCTCTTAGTGTTATGTCTTGCATGGGTCATGGCTCACCACCATGTCGACGAGTTATGTTAAGACACTAATCCCTCATTCTGATGGTTTATAATTGGTTGTGTTTCGTTTTAAACATGGTCTATGTGTGTGTGTGTGTTGAAAATGAAAGTGATTTTGAAATGAAAAAAAGGGTTTCTTCTAAATTGTTTTTGAAATTCGTAAAGTGGGTTTTTAAAGAGAAATTTTTGGTTTGGAACAATATGGTATGTGTTTGTATTTGGTAAGGAAAGAAGTGTTTGAACCTTGGAACCCTTTATGGAGGGTCACATGTGTGTGAGTATGTACGGAGAGTGCGTAGCGGGAACTTTTTTGCAGATGATGTGAGCGAGATTGAATAAAAGCACATGTGATGGTTCATAAGGTTCTCTGGGAGGGTTTTAAAATTTTAAAGAAATGGTGTTTTAGGAAATTGATTTATTCTTGTGTTTGTATATGTTTGGCTTTTGGGCCTTTTGATCTTGACTTGTGTTGTTTCCTTGATTGTGTTTTTTCTTGATGCCAGTTTCAATGATGTTTCTCATGTTGTCATGAGTATGCCACCCAGAAAGGACATTAAGGTTGCTAATGATTCATGCCAAGTTTCTAGTTCTTTTTGCATGATGCCTATCGATCAAAGTAATCAATGTCCGTAGTGGCTGTTGTGTGGTTGTGAAATTGGAGTGGGTATTAAGGTTGTTGGGAACTCCCAGGGTTGTTAGGGTGTGTACCGTCTCAGGAATATTTGAGGGTTCAGTTTTAGACTAGTAAATTTGAGATGCCTCATCATCATTGGAGTTTTGGGTGTGATTAACGGTGGTCGACATCTGCGAAGGTTCCCCACCTGGCATGGAGTGTTGGATGGTGAAACCTGTCTCCCAGAAACCATCCTTGTTGGTACCGGCTCATAGTTCGTCGGAACGCTCTCTTGTGTTCCACATGTATGGCATGTCCAGACATTCTAAGTCGCCTTGCCCATTGCTCCGATTTCTTGCTACCTTGTGGCTGTTCAGGCCACCAGTGAGAGTTCTGGAAGAAGTGTCATTCGGAAGGAAGGAACTAGGGACCAGAGGATGAAAATGCTTAACTGTGAGGCAAGGGATGCTTCAGCCATCAGAGCCCCAACCACAGGTATTGGGGTGAAGCTTGCACACAGTCAAGATTTGCCGAGGGTGTGTAGAACCTCACTTCGGATTAAGTTTTTAGCTTTATGAAGGGAAATATCCAAATTTTCATTTTTCTTTTCTTTTCACCATTTTCAGATAATTATAGACGTGGTAATGTGATGAACTTATTCTACTACAGTCTATTAGTTTTATCTTTTCTCAGTGTGTTCTAAATTCTTTCAGATTTCCTTGAAGGATGTTGGACCCATGGATAAGTGGGTCGTTTTAATTTTGAGTTGGGTCTCAATTTTGAGCGTTAGGGGGATGTTTGGTTTCGTGGAATTAACAGGCGTTGTTATGGGGTCCATTCTGAGTTTGGGTTAGGAATTTCCATGTCTCTGATATCGGTGAGGTTTTTATTCATTCGGTGTGTGAGGGGTTGAGTTAATTCCTTTTCCTCGGGTTGTTGGGTCGTTTCGTAGCAAGCTTTTTGTTTAGTTCCCTGAGTGTTATTCGGCCTCTTTGAAGAAATTAAATGCGTTCAGTTTGGAAGTTCCTGGGTTCCCCCCCCTCGGTGGCGGAATGATCGGGTTTCAAGGATTCCATATTAGTAAATTCTTGTGGTGGGGAGAACTCTCATGTGTTCTCCCCTCAACCTCGAGATTCAATTTTATCTTAAATTGGATGGGTGTGACCTGTTGAATGAATGTTCATCCCGGGATTCACATTTATTCTTCTGTTTTGTTTGGGCATGAACTCGAGCTGTCTCAACTGTCAGCTTGTTGACATTCTGGGGGCAGAATGTTTTGTGGTGGGGAGAATTGTCACACCCCGACCAAATTTATTTATTATTATTATTTAATTTATTGTATTAATCATTATTTTGAGTTTTGGATGACTTTATCTGTTGTGCGGTCATCCCGCACTGCTAGAGGTAACTATGCGTTGCCTGTGTGGTTACCCGATTGGGTCGGAGTTATGGATCACAACCTTCACGTGGTTTATAAAGCCACGCGATATGTGCAGAGCTTAACCCTATAACTAGGTGGTACCAGGTAGAATGGTTCAGGAGCAGTATGCTCAACCACGCGTCTTATTGCAGGAAAATCACGTGGTTAGTCGGTTCGAAATAAATACATAAATTATTTTGGCTGGTGAATGAAAATAAACAAATAATTAAGGAAAGAAATATAATTTGTATGAAATGTTCTTTTAATTATTAAAAATAAAAATAATAATATTATTGTGATTTTTAATATTAATATTATTATTGTGATTGTTAGTATAATTATAAAGATTATGATTATTAACATTCTAATTATTAAGTTATTAAATTTTTATTATTATGTTTTGTATTAATATTATTTTCATTATTATATTTTTGTTGGTATTATCATTATTAGCAATATTATCAATTTATTATTATTATTATTATTATTATTATTAATATAAGAAGTTTAAAAAAAAGGTGAGAAACCCTAATCTACCCAGCCAGGCGGCGCCCCCCCCCCCCCCTCGGAATCGTGCAACGCCCCTCCCCCCTTTCTCGTCCACCGTGCGAGCCCCCTACCCGTACAGGCTCATGGCCGCCTCCGGCTCCCCACGGGCTCGCCCGACCCCGCACTACGTGCCTCCGGCTCCCTGGCCGGACCTTCCTCCCCCTGTCGTGCCATCCCCACCGGCTCACCCACCGCCTCGACGTCCGCCTCCTCCAGCCCACCCCCTTCTCCCACACCTGACCGTGCCGGCACCGCCCCCTCCCGTCTGAATATGGTCCGGATAACTGCCTCCGTCCATTCGTCGGACACCGGACCTCCTCTGAACCCAACCCCACTTTTTCTGGCGCGTTTCCGGCGAACCCGACCGCTTTCCGGCGCATTTCTGGTGACCCGACCCCTTGCGGCGTGCCTTCTCCTTGTTCCGGTGAACCCGATGCCTTCCCTGTGATATTTCGGTGACCCGACCCCTTGCGCAACAGCTTCACCTTGTTCGGGCGCGACCCGAACCCTTGCCCAGCGCCTTCACCTTGTTCAGGTGCGACCTGAACTGTTGCGCGTGCCTCCTCCTTGTTCATGTGTGAGTGAATTCCCTTGCGTAGCACCTCCGCTCTGCTCGGAAGCGGTCTCGTTTCCCCTCGCCGATATTTGGGTAATGATATATTTATACATTGTTAAATATTCTTACTCTAATTTAAATGTGAATTGTGTTACGGACCCTTGAGGTATTTATCTGGTCTAGAGTCGGTTCTTGGTTTATGTCGATATGCATCTACGATGATTTTCATGCTTATGTGAAAAATGTTATTTCGACGAATTGTTTAAAAATTGGTCATTTGTGTGACTCATTAATTATGTTTATGTGTTTATGTACTTGGGGGTGTTTCCCTTGGTTTTTTTTTTAAAAAAATAAATGTCAAAGTGTGATATGGGTTTTACTTGTGAATGGTGTGATTTTTCTGGGGATGATTTTTGATTTGTATCCTGATTTATTTGTTTGGATTAATTTTATTTTAGGGATTTTTTGGTGTTTTGAGTCTCAGAGATATATCGTAGGGAGTTACGGTTGGTGTCAAATGTGCGCATGCATATTCCCAGGTATGAATATGTATATATATATATATATATCTTCTGTGTGCATGTTCCCTCATAGCGCGGGGAACACGTGCATCAGTTTAAGGATATATATATATATATATATATATGGATGTGTGTGTGTGCGAGCGAGCTTCTTCTTGAGTTAGAAATCTTGAAATGACCTTTGTTCGAGGTAGGTGTTTCCAACCATTTCACGTCTTGATTCAAACCATGATCACTTGAATGTTTTCAATTAATCCTTTTATATCGTTTGTTTCTCTATTGTATTTATGGAAAACATCTGACATAGTTATATTTCATTTTTAAATATCTAAAAGTGTCTTTTAATATTCGTTTATATGAAAGTCATAGGTTCTCGGTAAAGTTAAATTAAGTGCTTTGTGATGTGTTTCGTTGTAGCTGATAGTGGTTGTGTTTTGGAAATGTAAGATTTGGTTTGGTTTGTTTGTTTGAAAAAATGATGATTCAATTGTTTGTTTTATAGATTTTTTGGAAATGGTGGCCAGTTGGAATGATGGAATTTGTTTTTATAAAGTGTTGTGAAATAATTTGAGTTTGGTTTCAATGCTATAGTGTTTTATGAAAGATGGTTTTTATGGCGATTCCTCTAAATACTAAATGTGCCATTGGATGTTGGAACATCATTGGGAGTACTATGTGCTCACATGGATGTGCCTCGAAATGAAGATTACACATTAAAGAAATGTTTTCTTAAAACTGGGTTTCAGAGAAAATAATGTGTTGTTTCAATGGGAATTGAAATAAGCTGGCCCGATTAGCTTTTGGTGTGAGTTAGATGGTCGTTTTTTTAAAGATCGTTTGTCTCATCCAACTCAATTTTAATATTTTTGTTGACTCTTTAAAATGAATGTGTTTGCACTGACTCATGGGAAAAGTGTGTGTGACTGATTGGAAACTTAACTCATTTATGAAATGTTTTGAAACTGCAAATTATGTGAAGGCCCGGTTGGCACCTTGTTGAATGTGAATGAATTTCATTGATACATATTTGTAGGAATCTATACAAGGGGACTTCCCTTCGAGGGTTGTCGTGTGGTGGTATCCGTGTAGGGGGTTGGAAATTGCGATGAGATGAGTCATGAATGTGGGGGCCTCCTAATTACACAGTATTATCGAAATCACCATGGGTTCCTGGTCATCTTTTAGAGAATCAAGTTACAGTTGCTGGATAACCCCAATTAGACGGTTAGTCCCACCTTGGTAGGTAGGCCTTGTGGGCAGTGCCACCGGTTGGCTGTTAGGGTGACCAATTGTTTATTGACTGTGGAGTACCATGCTGGCAGGTAGTCTGAAACCGAGTACGTCCAGGGGTTTTCTAGGGATGTTTAGGATCACCCATGTGTATTGATTATATCTGCTTGTTTACTTCTACTTGAACTTGGTTTCTAGCATTTACTTATTACCAGTTCATCTTTTTCACAATTGGGATAAACATAAAATTTGAAATTTTAGTTTTCAGGAAATGCATTGTTTTTGGGAAAATGGGTTATGGCTTGTGTTGGTTATTGAGATAGTAAAACAGGATCCTTTTTCCTTTAAAATATGAAAACCCTATTTTCTATATTTGTATGTGAAAATAGTGTTTTGGGATTGTTTTTTGAAAGTGGTTTTGGTTGGATTCTGTGGTTTACTTTGGCATCCCTACTGAGCATTTTTAATGCTCATGCTTATTTTTTACATTTCTGTCACAGGTTTCCCTCGTTCATGTTTTCTTGGCTGAGTTGCTCATTTTGGGAGCAATGTTGGCCATGGTTGGGAAGTGACCGAAGGGTCTCATGGAGGTACATCTGTTATTTGGTTTTATTTCTTTCCGCTACTAGAGTTTAGTGCTTTTTCTATGTTTATTCTTATTTACTTATTTATCATTTGGACCAAATCGTTCCCAATGTTTTAACATTGATGCCCGACACTAATTTCCATCCTGGGGGGATTGGTAACACCACTCGGGACATGCCGCGGACCGGCTCGGGTGACCAGCTCAGGGTCGACCCGGGCTGGTTCGTGACATGCTGCATCACCCACCAAAATCCATCATAGAATTTAATGATATGGACTTATATATAGGACCTCATTCTGATCTATCTCAATAGATTGATGAAATATGTTATTATATGAAAAATAAACCACATGAATATTTTTTCCTAAAATCAAATCAAATCAAGTACGCAATCTAATAGTTTATTCTCTATTACCAGAATTCTCACATTGTACCCCCATCAGTCTTGGGGTTATATGAAGTACTAAAGAGAACATTTGATCCTAGTTACTTCTACAACCCTATATATAATCATGTTGTGAATTGGGAATCTCAGTCCTATGTTATAAAACATGGAACACTATGAAGTATCAAATTATCTTTGATGTATATATAGCCAAACTCAACAATATTTTTGGTTTATCATATTGTAATGAAGTGAGTAACTTTAGTCAATATATCAATGATGATCTATACCACATCACTGACACAAGGATATCACAAAAAAAATTAGTACATTCAGTTTGATGTCATTACATTTCCATTCATGAATTGATTGGGGATGAAGAAGTCAATCATGTTGTTGATGCTCTTATTTTACATGAAAATATTTGGAACACCAATTGATAAATCATATGATATTTCACATCATTACTTTCCATCAATAATAATGATTCATATATCGATACATTTTTTGTATTCCCATGATGAACATCAAAAAATAGAGGAATGTTATTACCTCATCATTTATTCACATATATTAAAAGTCACCAGTCACGCCCTAGGTAGTGTGGGTCTCACTACAATCAACAACCCAACCAAAATGAGGGTTCACTCTTGTGAAACTATTTTTCTTATCAAGGACCTATGAATATGAAAGTAGAATCATCTGGACCATTCCCAAAGAGATGATCTCCTTATAAGAGAATATGAAATTGTATTCTCTTTCCTATCTTGAACAAATATATGAAATACATAAAACATTCCCATAATCTCCCACTCATATCATGAAACCTAAAAAACAATTTTCGGTACATTTCCTGTCAAGGTATCATCCATGACATTGCTAATACCATGTTTATAAGCAAGATAACATTCAATGGACAGTAGGTATTATACCCACATGAACTACCGAAAAATAAACTATAACTATTTGGAGATATGTATTTTTTCTCTTTTGGTCCTTTGTATGTGATGAATCTCTCACCCAAAATTTAGTTCATCCAATAGCACAGAGTATCACACATGATTCCTAGATCAAGATCATGGGAAAGATAGTTCTTATTATAGGCCATTTTCTCAAGAGATTTATACATGATGACTTGGTCACCTTGCCTAATAAATTTACCCATCCTGAAACACGATGAAACAACATAGACTATATTGATTCTTCCAAGATCATGTAGAATTAGAATCAGTGAAAAATTGAGTCTCACCTAAAGATCCAAAAAATAATTATCACTATATTTAGAAAATATAACCCACATAGAATTTTTATTCAGGTCCTTCAGATTATATAATAAATATAAGAATCCATGGATGAGCCTCTTTTACTATCTAGAAATACCTATGAATATTCATATATCCAACACATTAATAGGATACTCACAAAAAACCACCACAGTAACCATATATTGGTTTATTGATACAAGAGAGATGGATATATTTTGACCCATTAATTGAACCTAATTAATCTAGAAGTGGAATTTAATGAAACTCACATATAGTTGGTTCTCATATAGTGTAATATGCATGATCTCATGATGTGATGTACATTCAACGTTAGTTCGTGAGTACAGAATGATGTCTTATAAAAAGTCTACAAAAAATAATCAATATATAAATTGAAAAATTGAAATCTAAAATCTAAAAAATATGTCTGGTGCATTATTATGACCAAACAACATAACCAAATTCTCATACATTCCATAATTTAGATGATTATTGTATATTGCATATCTGATTGACTCACATCAACTTTATGAAATCCAGACCTCAATTCGGTCATCATGAACATAATTTATCCTTAGAAAATGTCAAATAGGCCATCTATATAATGAATCTGATTTATTTTTTCATTATATGCTTATTCAAATACCTATTTTTATTTCATAATTTTAGGGTACCATCCTTATTATTGGTGATAAGTTCTAGAAAACCACGTAGACATGATTTATGTCATATATAATCCTTATCCAAGACATATTCATTCTTCTTATCGTGTTTTAGGAGATCTAATGGTCTAATCCTATAAGGAGGATTGTTCCCTAGTTATATGACACAAACTATATATGTGGTGAACTAAAACTCTCTCTTTCATAGTATGTCAGATAAATCATCATGGAAGATGTCTCTAAAATGATACCCAACTTATGATAACTCAATGTACTAAAATCCCTGATCACTGATAAGGAGACATTTTAAATGATCTGTTACACTATAGAGACACACTTCCATGTTCCTAGCTCGATTTTCAATGATACCCCATTCTACATTTTTTATATACATGTATCCATCAGGTGAAGTAAAGGATTCTCAATGGGGATAATAGTCCACATGGGCATGATAAGGCACAATACATTTCATAACGAAAATGTTATCAATACCAATCATTACGAGTAAAACGAAATTCCAAAATAATATTTACCCAACTATCTAAATGATAAACTCCTAAAACTAGTGTATTCACATTTATTTGATTCTAAATGGAGCTTCAAGAGGAATTTTTCCATAACAGTAATATATAGAATGTCCAATCCTATACACACATTATTGATATGAATAAATGTGATGCATGTTCATTGAAAAAGGAATAAATAAAAGTAGTATTCACCAGAATAGTCTATATAAATTTATTTATAACTTGTTTCTATAAATATGTATTTGGATGAACTGCCTACATATACCCAAGAAATCATCCATGAGATTTCACCTAACTAGCCAATGTAGGTCCACTCTACTAATACTGATGATTTTTCCCCTGCTTTCATATGAAATTACTAGACCATCTTTGACCTTACTGTCCAGTATAAGGAAAAATAGGATCTTTATGTGGAGTCGTAGATCCTATACATGGGAGAGATACTCATACAAATTCGCATCCATTGTATTATAAAGAAAAATATTCGTATAAGTTATGAAGATGACCCATCATGTTGATAAGTTTCCATTCCATTAGGTTCCTAATTTATTATGTGTTCTTGTGTCATACCTTACCACACTGTTGACACACTATAGAGTTTTCGGTGCATGACATCTTGTAGAACCACCACAATAATCACTAACAAATTGAATGTCTATACTATATGACGTACCATAACCATATCTCAGAATGAAAACACCTCACATCACATTATCCAATTCTCTTATATTTTGTTTTGTAATAATGTAATGGTAAACTATCTCTATCAATGTATTCAAATGGATGACATTAAACTCCATGTGGGAAGCATATCAAAGATTGTAATCAAAACACCTCATAGCAGTCAATAAATAACATAGTGGGCATGGAGAAAAATGTTGAATATGTGAGAAATTATCAGAATAATCATGAATTGATGAAGACCCCTGTAGAAGATTCATGAACAGTGAGTATCGATCTTCCTACATGGTATGTGGAAATTTGTGATCAAAGAAGGTTATCTTGATGTCTCCCTGGAACATGTATCATTAAATCTATGACTGAGTGGAGACATCCCAAAAAGTTTAGGTAGTGTCATGAAGCATGTTGTTTGAAATAATTTCCCTCCTCTATATATTCATATCAATATAGTTGAAAACGAAAACCCAATATATCTTACCACGACAATATATTATGTTTCTTATATTATCTTGATAAGGTAGGAAGTTTCTATTTTAGGTTCTACCATGTACGATATTTTATAGTAGGGTTAAGAAGAGGATCACCCTGAACTGACTACATAATCCAGGTAAAACTATCTATAAAGTGATAATCGGGTCCCATTCAAAGATCATAGTAATGTAAAACTAGTTACAATATTAGAGGTATAACATTTTGATCATGTTCCACCACCCCCAAAGTTTATTAATCCCCAATATCATGGCATAAAACATAAGTATATTATGGTTTCATAACTCTAAAATTTCCAAACAAAATCATCAAGATACTTTTTATCTATAATAACAATGTCTATTGTAATATAATTACATTTTCCTATTGAAATTGGATGTTATTTAATAAATTCATTATGAAATTTTATCTCATTCCACATGTTTTAAGCGATATATAGTCACTATAATTTTTTTAAAATTTCATTTATCATTTTTACAGAAAAAAAAATAATCCTTTTGTCTCTATGAATTATTGGAATATTTATGATTAATGGTAAATTTGTTTTTTTGTGAAAAAATGTTTAATTACAAATTTATTTGATTTTTTAATAGATCATAGAATATTTTTAATTATTTTAGAACCCCATAATAATAAATATATTTACGATATTTTCACATATTTTTTGAATTATTTGTTTTAAATATATATATCAATCTTTGACATATATGACATTTTCAATTTGAATTTTTTGAATCCTCTTTTTAAATGATTGATGTTTCACCTTCCTTAATAATTCAAAAATAAAATATTTATAAATTCATGAATAATGGGGTTTTTCAATAATAATTTTAATCCTAACTCCACATTTATTACAACTCACTTAATTAATATCTATATTTAACATCTTATGGACTTATTATATCAAGAAATTTTATTCATTAAAAACTCAATTCATCTCCTTTGTATCATCTTGATATCTGATTGTGAAGTTATGTGTAAAAAACTATTGTGAAATTTCTACATCCAAAATAATTTACTATATAGATAATGACAAAATTTTATAATGAAAAATATTATAATTCAAAATCCTGTTTGGGGTATAATTTTTTCTATGCACTGATCTATTTCAACCTCAATGAATAATAAATAACTCTTATATTATATATAATGATACATCTATGTCCACTCATTGATGAATCTATATAAATTGTAAATCAATCCCATTGTCATGGTAAATTTAATATTTTTTCATTTAATAATGTCATATTTCATTAAAACAATATATTAGAAATATTCTTTTAAAAAATATTAAATTATTCCCATTGAATGTAATTAGGATGAAGTGATATATAATTTTTAAATTCAATCAAGGAAATATCAATTGTAACTAACTATTTTAGTGAATAAACAAACCCTTTTAATGTTCATCAATGTTTTTCATTCTCTCACTCCATTTCACTTTGATGAGCTTGCTAATATTCAATACTATTATACGACATATAAATTTAATTGTTAATCATGATTTATAATTTTAAATAATATAAATTTTCAATATATCTTTATTCTTATAAGAGTTTCATGAATAGATATGAGATCGATATTTTGGTCATCATATCATTTTTATTGTGGAATGTTATTATCAAAAAGTATACGAAAAATATTATCATGATATTATTTTATTACTCAATAATATATATATATATATATATATTAAATAGGTTTTAATAGTCAATATAAATTTTCATACCAAAAAATTATAACATCAATTTCTTGTGTGAAAATTTTTCATTATTTTTTTATAATTTCATAAAAAATTAAATTATACTTACAATATAGTTCCAAAGTAGAAAAATATTTCTAATATTCATGTGGATCAATCAATTAATCAATGTGAAGTAGAGTATATATGTTTTTTATTGAAATGCTATATATACCCATATAAGCATTGAACAACAACATGGACCGATATTTCTTCTTAATAAACATTATTGGAGATCCACATTATTAAACACCTTACAGAATGAATATATTACCAGAAAAATATTTATTTGTATATTATATTCATATAATTATTCTATAAAGATACCACATGTACTATTAGGTAATTATTCTTCATCACGAATGAGTTTAATTAAGAAATAAACCACATTCATCATTTTATTTCCATATATGTCCTCATGAAACATGACTTTTTATTTTTATACAATAAGTATATATTACATTCATATATTATTACTCCCATTAATAAATTTTTTCTTTTGTTATTTTATAATTTAATTATTATGATATTATAATGGTGGATCTAGGCATGAATGAGATTATTTAGTATCATCTGTGAAGATAATTCCTTCCACACCACTATTGTGAATCATGATAACAATTTCCTGGTAAAAAAAATTTATTATACAATGAAATATAATATATAATATAAATTATATAAATGTAAAACATTTTTATAATATGAAAGAATAAATATAGGGTAGAAATATTCATCATAATGGTTATTTAGTTATATATCCTTTATGTACATCAGATTCAAATATGGGTAATTTTTTATTACAATATTTTTCTTGTCAAAGAAATTTATATTCTCCTCATAAACATTATTGAAGATATTAATATGTGTGACGTGGAAGAATAAAAAATCAATATTTGGTTTTTTTTTCAAACTAACTTCCACCAAATTTTTTGTAATTAAAAATCAACAATAGTAATCTCAAAATCATTGGAATACCACTATTAAATATATTTCAGAAGAAACTTTTGATTATTTGGGAATTGGTTAAAACAATACCTGATTTACCAACAGTTGATGAAATTCATATCAATGGATTAGTTAACTATAATTCACCATCGAGACACTTTGACCAAATAATTTCACTAGTAAAAAACTCATATCGCATTTATAAATTCCCCAGGATGTTACATTCCATAATTTTCACATTGCAGAATTGAAATATTTCTATTATTCTTCGTTGTAACCTTTCTTTTTTAATTCATTCTCCAACAAACCCTTCTTATCATGACATCAATTTATTATATAAGGAATGTTAATTTTATTATCTATCTCATTAAATAAAGATACTGTATCACAATATATTGAGTATTTTTTTGAGACTATATGCATTCTATTTTTAGGATTAATAAAAATAAAAAAGGGTAAATGATTATTTACTAATTAAAAAAATCATACACTGTATGTAATGATAATCAAAGGAATAATTATGAATATTAACAAGCAAATTCCTTATGATTATACATTATATTGAAGGCCATTCTCAATATATCTCAACAGGATATTATAGAAAATATATCTTGGTGATATCTAACTAAAATATATCTATTATATAATTTATATTTCTTCATCAAAATAAGCATTGTTGATTATTTATCTCCATTGATAATTATATATCTTGAAATAATATATTTATATAAAAATCTTTTTCACATTTCTTATATCAAAATTTAATGTATTTCAATGTATTCCACCGAACAGCCCCCCAAGATAGTGGTTACAAGAACACAATTTCATATCCCCCAATTCCAGATGCTATATACTAGAAGGAAGGGAAATTGGGTGGGTCCATGGGGTGGATATGACCTCATAGGTCATGTATGAATAGAAATAACCAATAGATCATTAAAATATAAATCCAAATTATGAAACATTAAACAAATGGAGTGAATAAGTAAATCATTCATGGAATATAAGAAACTGTAAAAAATAGATATTCTGTTATTGATAAAAAATGACAATGTTCATTATAATGTTTAAAAAATGGAAGTACTGGGAAAAGGAACAACCATTCACTACATGCAATAAAAATCTAAAAAAGAGGCCATAAAAATATGTAGTGAATATTGATCAAATGCTCTAACCATGAACCACAAACCCATCCATTGCGACAATCAAATCAATCTTCAGAAGAATCAAAATTAACTATATATATTCATTTGATCATAAAGCCTAATTGGTTACTAGTAAGATTCCATGATGGTTGTGAGATATAAATCTCAGTAGGATGGAACCTGTGGTGTCTATGACATTCTATTTCATGAGGTAAATAAATTAAAATTTTCATATATGATAATATCAGAGCATTTAAATAAATAAAACATCCAATAATTGGTATGGATTCATAAATGGACACTCATCCCATTCCATCAGCTTTATCCTATTACGGATATTTGAATTAGTACATGTGAATTTCACAATACACATATAAAAGATTCAATAGAATATATGGACTATTGTTCAAGGGATATCCCTAATATTTTTCTTCAAATCGGGTTTAATCCACATGAGATCATTCATGACTTCTAGTTAGTAAGGGAGAAGTATTGCATGAGCATGAGAAACTCTTAATATTAAAAAATTATGCAACATACCATAATAATAAAATAAATTTTCAATCCCTTAAATCATGTGATGGAATCCCAATCCAATCCATGGTAATCTACGTGAACACCAATGTCACTAAAATATCATCCATGATATCCAAATACCACTGAGCACATACAAGGTAACCCATATAGTATCCCTTCTTCCACATGTGGCATGATAACTCTGATTATGTCCTTGTTATCTCACATAGGGTACTGAGTATCACCCATTGAATTGAGTATCCATATTGGAAGTGGATCTACAGACTATTTCTCCTCCAGGAAACAAGTATCACTTAACAGTATAAAAAACCACCCTGGAATCCCTTTCCCTGAAAGGAAATGCATTATTCTTGATGTGTCGAGTTATAACCAACATATCACATTCATTAGAGCCATGAATCATTAATACGAACCCCATTTTCTCAATATTCTTATATCAAAGGAGTTATATCATGGAAGGAATGCATCATTAAAGATATACATTTATAAACACAGTAAAAAAAATTAAAATCTCAATATTTCATACACACTTTCAATAATGTTATGAAGTTCATGAAAAAAAATAATGGCTCCATAAATATTGAATGGAAATAAGAATTATTCGTGATAAAGGTACTAGAAAGGGGAGAAATACACATGTAATAATCTATAATCAATGAAATAAAACCACATGACCATGGAATTAACAATAACTCAACCATATGTCATCAATCACATCCCAATATCTCATTCTTAGAATATTACAATGTATTCACATATATCTGAAGAAAATAAAATATGGATTTTGAATTAAACACATTATTATGAAACAAGGGACAATCATACTATCCATTATTCAATGAAAAATTAAAAGGTTATGGTGAAGCATAAAGATCATGGGTTACACTCATGGTAAACCACTCATTCCAAATCAATTTAATTTATAATTAATGACCATTAATGAGGGGAAACACATTTCCAACATTAAATCCCTATGAATGTCATAATTGACATAGATAACAAAACATGTCAATTTAATATACAAGAACATGCCTCACCAGAAGGGTTTGACTAGTGGAAAAGAATGAAAACACATAAAAAGTGATTAAACATAATAAAAAAGGAATAAAAACCATACATCATTATCATAGAAAAATTCAAATTGGGTAAAACACATTGATTCAACCACAAATTGATGAAATCATTGGATTTAGAAACATCACGAAATTCAGAATGAAATATATCACCCCAAAATAGTGTAATGGAATGAGGAGAATATTTTAAATAATTTGGTGATGAACAATGATAATACCATGATTAGTTTGTATAATTTATGAGTAAATGAAATGGTGATGAAACATGATAGAAGAATCAACAAGCCAATGAATAGGGGGAAGCACTATAGACCACGAGGGAGGAGATAAACCATATAAAATTTAGAAGGAAGTATAAGCATCATATATAATTTTCATTATGGTGAATTTGTTATTTCTCCCACACAATTGGGGTAAATAATTTTGGATTAAAAGTTTTCCAAATGTCAAACTGACCGTGCAGCATGTTCTACATCAATTGGTCAGTCCACATGGTTATGTGCACAGTTTGACTCATCATGTATAGAAAGTGCGGTAAATATATACCAAAAACTACACCATGTAATGAGGGCATGTTTTTGGGGTATTATTGTTGATGGTGATAGTTTGGCTCTCTGAAGGAAAAAATATATTAATGCACAATGTTGGGAAAACATGCGTTCAGGGTAGTACAATTTCCTCAAATCATGGGGCCTAGTCTATGTACTCTATTTCCGGGGCACTAGGATCCAAATGATCCAAAATCACAACTTATATCTATTATAACTCTCTTGTTGTAATTATTATTTCTATATCAAGGTATTGAATCAAAAAATTAATATTTTTATACCTTTAAATAATTTCATGTCGTTACAACTACCCCTTCATAAAACAACATGTACCTGCACTGTACTTGCGAGTTTGGTATGTTATAATATTAATAGTGTTCTGACCACTATTCAGGAACATTAACATCCCACTCTAAGGCCCTGTCTTGAAATTTTCATTTCTCACATAGGACCCAAACTAGAGAAACATACATTTATCACAGAACCTCCATGATATGATCAATGAAAAACATTGATTCTCCTCAAAGGATACATCACTGTAACATCCCGGGTCCGGGTGCCACTCAACGGGTGCCCCGTGCCCGGTTCGCCACATGACCTCAAGCACATTTCCCCAAACGCTAGAGGTTTCTGACTATCAGCGAGGGCCTTGGACTGATAGTGGGGAATATATGGCCACATTTGTCAAATTGTAGCCCAACAGAATTTAAATTAAACATACAACAAACAGCGGAAGCAGTAATCCATAAAAAACTGAAATGAAAAACTACGGTATATAATATCAACCAGTATATAAATAATAATGAAAAATATCTCAAGTTCTAAGAAAAATTCCAAAACATGTTATAAATCAATACATTACATCAAAATGCAGACTACATGAAAACAAAGCAAAACAACGGGCAGCGGAATCACGAGCCTAGGCTCAGTCCCATGCCCTCTTACACCTCAGCAACAGTCAAGTACCTTTATAAGGACTCTTACCCCTATCTACACCTGTGGAAATGTAATTTATTTGGGCCTAAAACCATGACTGAAACATGGGGTGAGAAATATATCTCATTAGGCTCCCACCAAAGGCTCGTGTCCAACATCGTGTAAGCATGCAACAACAGTGTGAAATAGTCAAACTCAATAATGTAAGTAGTACTGAAAAGTAACTTTCTTAAAAATTAAATTTCCATTTTATTATTCATTTAATAAATTATATATTAGAAATCACCACAGTGCATTTATTTGAAAATAGACCACATACTCGTACAAGAAAGACCTTACCATCAGGTAAGCATAATCCAACCCACAGGTATAGCCCTTAGGCATAACAGAAATTTCCCTCAGGTGTAGGAAATTTCTCCCTTAGTAACCTAAGACAATACCTTTGGCACAAAAGGTTTCACTCATGAAAAATAACTACAGACCTCAGGCTAAATAGTGCAGTTCCCTCAGGCTAATCACAACAAGGCCCTCAGGCCAAACAAGTAATCGGGTAATTCCCAACAGGTGAACAGGCAGTAAACAAGAAATTACTATCAAGGAAAATCTACAATTACTACTTTAAAGGCATTCTGTTGGGTATCCTAGTCAAACTTCTAAACAGTGGAACACACCCCTAGGGTGGTTCCAGATCCAAGCAATGATCCAAACCAGCAACTTAATATCATAATTAAATACCTAATAAAATATAGGTGTTTAATATAGAATCATCCTCAGCCACACGACACCCCATAATGGGTTCGTGGTATAAAATTCACAAAACACACGACAGTTGGAAGAACAAATACCAAGCCACCTACTATATATGCCAACGAGCATTATACATGAATGCCGATCCAAGAAACGACCAAAAATGACATTGATCTGACGAAGAAGATAAACCATTCAACCAAATATTACATTGCAACGAGAATGAATTGTTAAGAACTACACCAGGAGGAGGAAGAACTCACCCATCTGGTTCCAACGAGATCGTCCGAAGCTGAATCAGATTCCTGACGGGCGCTCGGCGGATCTCTGAACTTCGGCATCCCTCTCCCTCTCCTCCTTCTAGTTCTATGCTTTCCTTATGAACATGGGAGGCAACTGTCGATTTAAGAAAAAAAAACATAGTACACGGCGTGTACTACTGAGTATACGACATGTACTTCCTTCATTTAACTATACCTCGGGCGGCACCGCCACACTGTTCATCAGTCGACATGTGTACATGACATGTTCTCTCGACTACACGGTGTGTACTGCCACCCAGATGGAGGCTGCCCCACCGCCTTACTGTTTCGGCATGGCGACTTACTACACAACATGTAAACGACCACCACACGGTGTGTAGTCGGTTCCTACACCCATCGTTTCCAGCATGGCTACACGCCCCGTGTACCCATCCCAGATGACCAAAAGTACACGGTGTGTGGAAAAAGTACACAACGTGTAGTTCCAAAATTCAGGATTTTCCCCATTTTCCATATTTTCTGAAAAACACTTAAGGAAAGGGGAAAAGATGAAGCCAGTCCGTCCAAACTAAGAACCAGTTTCTTACAAACTCCCCCTTATATAAATTCGACCTCGAATTTCCCTTACAAGGGTGGTGAAGATATAGCTGTGAACAACTCCAACCACTGAGCATGTACATCGGTCTTCCGCTCACAGGTTTCGTCCGGCACTCGGCCATGCTGCCATAGCACCCGTACAAGAGGAACTGACTGGCCATGGAGAACCATCGTGCTCCAGTCAACGATACGGATCAGATGGTCATCAAAGGACTCATCTTCTTCCAGATCAACCTCCTCATGCTGAAAGATGTGAGACGAGTCTGAATGATAGCGACACAACTGAGACACGTGGAAGACATCGTGCATGTCTTGGTACCGCTGCGGTAACCGTAAATGATAGGCAACCAACCCAACTCTCTCCAGAATCTTGAATGGCCCCACATACCTCGGTGAAATATTACTCTGTCTTTTGATCTGCTTGTGTACCATCCTTAGCGAAACACGCAAGAAAAACTGATCCCCGACCACGAACTCCAAATGTCATTGGCGACGATCAGCATATGACTTTTGTCGAGACTGTGTGGAAGCCATCCACTTTCGAATCAACTGGACCTGCTCAGATGTCTCTTTCACAAGCTGTGGCCCCATTAAAGCTACCTAACATGCCTCTAACCAGCACAATGGTGAACGACATGGCCTACCATATTTATCCTCGTATGGTGCCATCTCAATAGTCGTATGAAAAATATTGTTATAGGAAAACTCGACTAGGGGTATATACTTCTCCCAGGATACCCCAATGTCCAGGATGCATGCACGCAGCATGTCCTCTAGTACCTGTATCGTCTGCTCTGATTGGACATCTATCTGACGGTGGTATGCTATGCTCAGAAGTAACTGTGTACCCTTCGCCCTTTGAAATTTCTGCCAGAAATGAGTCGTAATGCGGGCATCCCTATCAGAAATGATAGAACGAGGGACCCCATAGAATACATGGGATCTCTCAGATATATATCCTTCTAAGATCATCAACACCATAGGTCTCCTTGATCAGCAAGAAGTGAGATACCTTCGTGATTCTATACATAACAACCCACATGACGTCCTTGCCACGAGGTGACCTCGGCTATCTTGTCAAGAAATCCATAGCAACATCATCCCTTTTGCACTCTGGAATGGTTAACTTTTGTAACAACACAGCTGGCCTCTGGTGCTCTACCATCACCTGGTGACTGGTGGAACACCTCGTAACAAAACTAGCTATCCCTCTATTCATACCCGGTCACCAGTACTGACGCCTCAAGTCACGGTACATCTTAGTAACCCCTGGATGAACTATCCAAGATGAAGCCTGAAACTCTCGCCTCAGTTCCTCATGTATATCCCCTA
Source organism: Viscum album (assembly GCA_963277665.1). Lineage (NCBI taxonomy): Eukaryota > Viridiplantae > Streptophyta > Magnoliopsida > Santalales > Viscaceae > Viscum > Viscum album. The sequence continues at coordinate 664,655,191 of OY728165.1, read as the reverse complement.
GAACCCACACTCGTCCATGGACACAAATAACCTCATCACCGCCTATCGTCCAACCAGGAGGAGGGTTCTCACTTGCGACTGACACCCATAGAACTAGGCCTTCTGAATCCGATAGTTGCCTCATCCTCACTCTATCGAGGTGCGTAGAAGTCACAACTAATGAGGAATGATAACTCTTCCCCTGACTGTCGTGCACCTCCAGATGCATCATAGAGAACAAGGCAATGAGCTCCCACTCACCACTGGACTCCTACACCACATGTATCTGATTCTTCATGCTCAGTGCATCGGCTTCAGAATTAACTTTACCAGGTGTATAGGCAAGCTCAAAATCGAAGGAATGTAGGTACTCGACCCATCTTCTCTACCTCAAATTCAGGTCACACTGAGTGAATATATACTTCAGGCTTTTTTGGTTTGTAAAAACCACAAAATTATCTCCTAATAGATAGTGTCTCCAACAGCGCAACACATTTAAAACAGCAGCCAACTCGAGAGCATGCGTCGGGTAATTCCAGTCAATTGTCCTCAACTGCCGAGACCCGTACACAACGACTCAATCACCCTGCATCAACACTACTCCCAGCCCAATCCCTGATTCAACATAGTAAAATTTATTGCTCTTCCCCATCTCTAGGAGTATCGAGATCAGTGCTAAAGTCAACCTTCCCTTCAGGTCCATAAAATCTGTCTCACAAGCTTCTGATGAAACAAACATCACACCCTTATTAGTCAGACCTGTCAATGGTGCTGCTAAGTGGGAGATGTACTGTATGAAGGGTATGTACTAATCAGCCAGTACTATGAAACTCAGTATATCAAACACGTTCTTAGGTTGCTCCCAGAAAACTAAAGCTCTCACCTTCTCTGGGTCTTTTGCAACTCCTTCCTCTAAGATAATGTGACCCAGGAAATGAATCTGGTCCATCCAAAAGTGGCACTTTGAGAGCTTAGCATATAGCCGATGCTCTCTCAGTGTACTAAATATGATCTCAAGATGGGTGGCATGGTCGTGTCGAGTGTGAGATTACACCAAGATTTCATCCGCGAATATTACCATAAAAGAATCAAGATACAAATGTAAAACACGATTCATCAGAGCCATTAAAACTGCTGGCGAGTTCGTGAGTCTGAACGGTATAACCATGTACCCGTACAGACCATACCTACTCCGAAAAGATGTAAGTGGTATATCTGATGGTCTAATGCGTAGCTGATGATATCCCAATCTCATGTCAACATTCAAGAACACTCATGCTCCACTAAGCTGATAAAAAAGATCATCAATCCTTGGCAAGCGATATCGATTCATAACCATCAACCGGTTCATCATCTGATAATCCACATAAAGTATGAGGGTACCATCCACCTTCTTCGCAAAAAGGACCGGAGAACCCCATGGAGAAGTACTGTGTTGGATAAAACCCTTGGCCTGTAACTCCTCTAATTGCCTCTTGAGCTCCTGCAGCTCCGGTGTAGCCATCCTATAATGAGGAATGGACACCGGTGCTACTCCTAGCATGAGCTCAATCAAGAAATCCACCTCACGCATCAGAGTTAGACCTGAAAAGTCATCTTGGAAGACATCCCTGAAAAGGAAAACACCTGGAGGGAAATCTGTTTGGAAAGACCCCTAGTCATCTAGATATAAGATCACAATCTGGGCTGTGACACCACCTCGCCCATGATCATTTGGTCCAGCTCCACATGCCTAAACATCCCATTCTCCCTTGTATAGAAACTCTCCACCCTCTGGTGATGTGAAACTTACCCTACGACGATAGCAGTCTACAATGGCTCAATAGGGAACTAACCAGCCCATCCTGAGAATGAAAACGTATCTCATAATCTGTAAGACATAAAGGTCCAATAGAAAGTGACACCCACCAAATTCAAGGGGGAATTCCGTGCACCGATGCACACCAGCCGTTCTATTCCCAAACGGAGTGTCTAGTGTCATGATATCAGATGAAGTAGAAACACAGAGCCCAAGGCTCTCTACAAAGGGTAAAGTTATGAAACTATTCATAGCACCCGTATCAAAAAGTAGTGAAGATAAGACATAAGTTGCTAAAATAGTACCTATAATTGTAGAAGGTCTAGGATCCTGCTCCTGCTGGGTCTGCTGCACTGTATATGTTTTCCCAGTGTCGCGACCCTACAACACAGCCTGACTACACGGAGTTGTCCCACCCTGCGGCCTCTGAGATCCTGGTGTCTGGATACCACATCCATGACCACCATCTCTGTCTGCACGCCCAGACATATTCCAGTTCCCCGAATAGTAAGAAGTCAATGGTCCTACTCCAGCAAGTGGAGTCTGCACAAAACCCCTCTCACTAGCGGCTGGTGGAAATGCCCTGCCAAAGCAATGCAGATGACCTATATTGTTGTAAGCTCGACACTCCACTGGGTATCATGGAAACTGTAGTATCTTGTTCCCCTCTATGCCACACTGGTAGCACCTGATCAGGCCACCTGAAGATGCTGCATGGCTGGTACTACCACCCTAAGAGAAATCCATCTATCTCTTTCTCTTGCCAGTAGAAATAGTACCAGTAACTGGTGCTGAACCACCCTGACCCACAACACTAGATTCTCGTAGGTTCCTCTATGTAATTAGATCATAATTCATGATAGCGTGTACTGAAGCCAACCTAAAAACATTCACCAGTGCTCGGATGTCATACTGATGACCATCCTCAATACTTATGGCTCTCAACGTCTCATCACCCACCAACACAGGTGAAAAACGCTGATGTTCCGTTATACGAGTAGAATATTCCTACACTGACATAGCGCCCTTGCAGCAGATTCATGAACTCTTGAGCTATATCTGCTCTAATTGTCTCCGGGAAGAAAAAGTCATAGAGGATTTCCTAAAAGTATTCCCATTCCATGTCCCAATGATGCTCTGACATGGTGGTAACATCCCACAACCTCTTGGAGGAATCACACAACATATATGTCACGAGCTTGACCCTCCACCCTGGAGGTGTCTCAAGATTCTCGAAAATAGTCTTCATCGACCCCAGCAAAGACTCTATAGCCTGTGGTCCGCTATCTCCTGAAAACATAGGTGGATGCTGCTGCTGGAAGATAAGCTTCAGCTCGACCATTGATGTATCGTCCTGTGGTGCTCCCTGAATGGTCTGCATGAACCACATAAATACTTCACGGAACTGCTCCTTTGTGCCTGTGTCCGGTAAAACAACTAGTGATGCATCTGGCTCTGCTGGAGGATCCACTAGTAGCCTAAGGCCCACCATTTCTGGAGTATAGTCGTCACCGCTATCCTGGCGAGCAATGCGCAGTATTCTAGGCGGAAAGACACAACAAGGTCAAAAGCACGCTTTAGATTGAAGATTATTAAGACCAAAAAGTGAAGGAACCATAATGGAAACAAGAGGAATAAGGCATTTAATAAATTTTAAAACATGACTACCAGAAGTGTATACTGACTAAACGACATGTACCTGACTTCTCCTCCTCTACTCGGGTCCTTCTATATGGCTAATCCACACGGCTTCCGTTGAAGAAAAACTACATGATGTGTATATAATTTACACGACATGTATGGTGTTATTTTCAAACTTCCTGCGTTGTCTGTGACACGGATGACTACTCGGCTTACAACTACACGGCGTGTTATACCCGCATACATCATGTACACAACCTCGTTTCCCATCCACACAGCTAACTGTACACAGTCTGTCCTCGGAAAAGACTACACGGTGTGTCCCACATGTACATGGCATGTTCAGGGAGAGGTGACACCATCCCGGGTTTTTAGTTACATGGCAGAGTCCCCAGGTCACACTACACGGCGTGTTCATCATTGACACGGCATGTTCTATATAGGATTTCACCGACACATGTTTTTAGTTACACGGCCGGACTCCGGGTCAACACAACACAGAATATATATCAAGTACACGGTGTGTTTTACCCAAGATCTTCCCTTCCCCGTGTGATCGCCAACATGGTTTCTGACACAAGAAGATATTACATGGCGTGTACTCAGGTTTCATGGCGTGTACTCATGGTACATGGTGTGTACTCAAAATGATCATTTTCCTTCCCGAACAGAAGAACATACACGGCGTGTATAAAGTACTACATGGCATGTTTACTAGGTTTCCATGCATTATGCCTCAGAAACGTCCCCGTAAACCATAAAATACTAATGACCAACACCTATGTGTCAAATTCCGATCCGCGAGGGCCCATACTCCCCACCAATCAATGTTTGACATCTCATATATGTTATAACAATTAGAAAGTCAATGATCCACCAATTTCTGGTCGATGGAGGCCCATACTCCCCAAAAACCAAATTTTGGCATCCATTCTATAAACAGGCTCACACAAGAAAATAACCTATCACAAAGCAGGTATTTTTCAAGAAGCTCTCAAAACAACATGCTTTTCTAGAACAACAACTATCACAGCAACATGCAATTTCTAATACACCTACATGACATGGAAACTATGCATGGCATGTGATATCTAGCATGTGCATATATGATGCATGAGAAGGCATACCCTCATCTCATCGGGTTGCAACTAAATAGAACCCACATATAAATTATAAATTGGACAATCTCATGTGGGTCACCCAACGGTGAAAATAAATCAACAGTAAATTGTAAAATCAATAAAATTGCAACATGAGGTAAATTGGCTTTTCCCTATACACGGGTTAGCTACACTTGGGCACAACTTATTACCAACTACTGTTCTTCCTATCCCAGACTATGGATCCAAATCTATATTAAATGAAATTAAACCCCTCTGATACAACTTTGTAACATCTCAGGTCCGGTTGCCACTCAACGGCTGCCCCAACCCAGGTTCTCCACGTGACCTCAAGCGTATTTCCCCAAACGCCAGAGGCATCCGACTAGCAGCTATGGCCAAGGTATGATAGTGGGAAAACTATTTCCTCATTTTTCAATGTGTAGCACAGCAGAATTTAAATAAAACATACAACAAACATCGGAAACAGTAAAACATATACAACTGAGATGAACAACTATGGTAGAAAATACCAACTAGTATATAAATAATAGTTCAACATGTCTCACGTTCTAAGAAAACAACCATAACATGTTATACATCAATACAGTATAACAAAATGCAGAGTAAAACAAAACAAAACAAAATAACGGGCATCGACATCGTGATCCTAGGCTCGGTCCCATGCCCTCCTACTCCTCAGCAACATTCAAGTACCTATATAGGGACTCTTGCCCCTATCTACACCTGAAGAAATGTAATCTTTTTGGTCCGAAAAACATGACCCAAAAAGGGTAAGAGAAATATATCTCATTAGGCACCCACCAAAGGCCCATTCCCAACAACATGTAAGCATTCAACAATATAATTCAATAGTAAAATGAAATAAATTAAGAAGTACTGAAGAGTAACTAACTTAACAATTAAATTTCCATTATATTATTCATTTAATCCATTATATATTAGAAATCACCACATTGCATTTCTAAGAAAACAGTCCACATCCTCAGATAGGAAAAACCATACCCTTAGGTAAGCATAATCCAACCCGCAAGGTATATCCCTCAGGCATACCATAAATTTCCCTTAGGCGTAGGATGTGTCGCACTCAGGCATAGAAATCATGCCCTCAGGCACGAACGGGTTCCCTCTAGCGAAATAACTACAGCCCTTGGGCTAAATAGTGTAGGCCCTTAGGCTAATCACAACAATGGCCCTTGGACAAACAAGTAACTGGGCCATTCCCAATAGGTAAACAGGTAGTAAACAATCAATTCCTCTCAAGGAAATTCTACAATTACTACATTAAAGGAATACCCTCAGGTATCTTTGCCAAATGGCTAAACAGTGGAACACACCCCCGGGGTGCTTCCGGATCCAAGCAACGATCCCAACCAGCAACTTAATATCATAATTAAATACCTAATCAAATCTAGGTGTTTAATATAGCAACAAACTCAGCCACACGACACCCCAACAAGGGTTTGTTGCACAAAATACACAAAACACACAACAGTTTCAAAAAAAACACCAAGCCACCTAACTTATAAGCTAACGAGTGTTATACACGAATGTTGATCCAATAAAGTCCCAAAACGACATAGATCTGAAGAAAAAGATAAAACGTTCATCCAAAAATAACTCTCAAACTGGAATGAATTGGTATGAAATACACCAAGAGGAGGAAAAACTCACCAGTGCAGTTCCAACGAGATCGCCCAAAGCAGAATCGGATTCCAGACGGGCGCTTGGAGGATCTTCGAAGCTACGGCCTCCCTCTCCGGTTCATTCTTCCAGTTCTAAGCCATCCCTATGAATAGGGGAGGCTACTGCAGATTTATGAAGAAAAAAAAAGTACACAGCATGTACATCTAAGTACACAGCGTGTACTTCCGTCATTTAACTGTTCCTACGGTGGCACCACCACACTATTCATTAGTTGACATGAGTACACATCATGTACTCTCGACTACACGGGGTGTACTGCCGCCCACCTGGCGGCTATTCCACCGCCTTACTGTTTCGGCCTGGTGACTGACTACACGGCGTGTGAAGGAGCACCACACAGCATGTAGTCAGTTGCTACACCCTTCTTCGCCGGCATCGCTACACGCCACCAGTACCCATCCTACACGGCCAAAAGTACACAGAGTGTGGAAAAAGAACATGGTGTGTAGTTCCAAAATTCAGGATTTTTCCCCATTTTCCATATTTTATCAAAAACACTTAAGGAAAAGTGAAAATAATAATCCCATACCTCAAAATTAAGAACTGGGTTCTTACAATCACCCTGTAGATTCATATCATCCGGATGATATGAATTATGAAATCATGGATGATACATTTCAAGCTATGATTAATGCAAGACTTAATTCCTGAAATGGTAACACTGAGCTAATAGAAATCCCTAGGATATTTAGCAAACTCACTCCACTATCATGAAATTGCTGACATATCTTCGTGATCGCCTTCATCATCTCCTGATTTGTTTATAACACAATCATGGTGAAACACATGGGAACAACTCATTTCCAACATAAACTCAAGTGTTCTTTGACAACGATTCATACAAGGATTTCTACTGATTGAGATACAGTCAAACACTTTTGAATAAACTTGACAATCTTTGAAGTCTCTTGAACTAGGCATAGACCTAGTAGAGCAACCTCACCAACCATAATCCACCATAGTGAGCAATGGTATGTTCTACTATTTCGTTCATCATTCAAATCCATAGGATTTGTTTCCTATAATGACTTAAAATAATAAACTATTCCAAGTGAATTATATGTTCTTCGAACCCCCAGAAACAAAGATACAGGCTGGTATCATATGCTCTAACATCAAAATCATACAATCAGATTGACCATGAGTTTGAGAGTGATATGAAGTGCTCAAAATTTCATATATACCTAGTGCCTTACAGAACCCATGAAAATACAATGACTTGAACTAGGTGTCTTCAACAGAAATAATAGAACATGACACACCATAAAGTCATAATATCACATAGATGTAAATCTGACCAAACTGATCCATAAAATAGGTTTCTAAAATTGTAATGATGTGAGTGGCTATGGTCAACCAATCAAAGATGACCCATATTGTGTCACTACCTCATGTAGACCTCAAAAATAATGACATGAAATTCTTGGTGATGAATTTTAATTTCCATTAATGATAATACAGGGGAAATAGAATTCCATGATGTTGCTTATGTTTTTCCTTCACCTATTGATAAGTGGTTAATTAATAAATGAGTCTTACTATCTTCCTCATCATACCTGACCACCAATACCGACAATGAATTTCATGATACATTTTGTTAAGCCCAGGATGATTGTCCCGAATAAAATAATTATATTCCATCAACATCTCATTCCATATATCATAAACTATCCAAACACACCAATGGTTGTGTTGGGTCTCACAACTATCAATAAAAAAAATATATGGTTGGTTATATCTTGTGATTGTCTCCATCATATTGAGGACCCTATAACCCGATAATTGACAAATCTATATCTGTTCTTGAATGTATGATCTATCATCCAAAAAATTGTATGAATTTCTTCTCATGATACTATAGATCATCCATGTGAAACTAAAAAACTTATCATTTATATGTCACTCACTTCTGGCCACTATAACAACATGTTCCTACATTTTTTGAATCATGTCATCTGCCGTGAAATTACCCATACAATTTTTATAAAGATGCTCAATGTGAATGTACTATAGATATGCTTCCCACATGCACTATATAAAAAATATATGTCACTATGTGTAGATATAATTTATGCTATTTTGGTTTGTGTAAATGACAAAAATTTGACCCAACATGTACTAAATCCAACAGCGTAGAACATGAACCATGGATGCTATCACAACAGTGTGTGTACGACAGTTTGTATCATAAGTAATTTTCTAGAGATATCAATACACAAAGACTCTTCCACTTGCATCATAACTTCACCCAACCTGATCCATGAATCATAAATGTAGACTATATTAATTCTACCCATATTAGCCAGAATAAGAATTGATGTTATTGTGAGTCTCCACATAATCTTCCTAAAATCATTATCACTAGTTTCATACCATAAGAATCACACACCATTTAATATCGAGTAATTAGTTCTATATGGTATAATTTCAAGATAAACCTCTATTAATATAAATAAACTCATTACAAACTGCAATTATCAAACACATTCTTAGGATGCTTGCAGGAAAAAATTGTGTTCCATTTCAATGTGTATACTGATATACAATCCTTTGATGTTATATAACCTAGGAAGATAAACATATTGATCCCGAAGTGGAATCTATTAAACCTCACATATATATTGTTCTCTCTCAGTGTGCTCAGCAAGGTCTCATGTTGGGTTTCAAGGTCGTTTCTAGAGTATGATAAAAAAATATGTATTCTGTGAATATTACCAAAAATAAATCATGATATGGGTTGGAATGATCATTCATCAGACCTAAAAGGATTGTTGGAACATTAATCTGATAGAAAAATCTAGACAAATACATGTAGAAGACATAAATTTTAGAAAATGTTGTATATGAAATATTTTATGTCCTCATATGATTGTTTGAATATTAAAAAATAAAATCAATTATAGAGAAATCCCTTTCTCCTCAGAACCAGTCAATGATTTCATCTATATAAGGAATATGATAATGGTTTTCTACTATATTCTAATTCAACTGGTTATTATTCTTGCCCAATCTTAGCTTACCATCATTCATCTTTGTGATAATGATTTTTACACCCCATGGAGATGTGTTGGGTCGTATAAAACCCATATCCTCAATATCATGAAGAATCTTCTTGAGTGAATCGAGCTGTATCATTAAAATCTTTTTAGGATGAATGGACAATAGTTCTGCACTAGAAAATCTATATGTTGAAATAGTTGTCTATCTTTTACAGAAGTTTTGATAAATCATCATTGAATATGCCAATAAAATGATACCCATTTGGAGGTAAATCTACTTACTAGATTACCTGAATGATTATAAGTAGATAGCATAACAATGATATTATTGTTCCAGGAACGGCATGAATGGGTGCACATAGAAATTCTTAGATATCCCATTCTCTTTTTTTCCACAAACATGTTTACTTCAGGTGATGTAATGGGAACTTTTAGGGATAACAATCCACTTAGGAATGAAACAACGCAATCAAGTTCCTATATATAATGAGGTCAATTCCAGACATCTTGAGGATGAAGAAACTATAAATGAAATATCACACAAATACATCAAGGGGGGACTCATGAAACATCATCAACCCCTCGTTTCCTAAACCCTAATGGATTTTCGATATGTATTATTCCATAGATGTACTCGATAGAATGTTCAAGGATAACCAAACATAACAAATAATAAAATGGTTGACTAAAATATATCAAAAAGGAAGTAATATTAATTAGAGATCACCAAAATATTCCCTATAATAGTTTTTTTCCCTAAATTATACTCATATGTCATTGGATGCACTACATACATAAGGACTGACCATTGGCCCTTAGATACCACATAACATTCCAAATCATATACACTATACAGATACATAAAATCTGGCCCACGTCTACATCAGCCGTGACCACTATTTCCTTAATAAAAATGGATAATATAAGGACATATAATTGATTGATTTCGAGTCATTGATATTGTACACAATAGATGTGATAGTAAGGATTCTATTCCACATCATTTTGGAGGAAAATAATGTCCAAAGTGATGAAGATGACCCATCCAGCAGAAAACATGGTATTCCATTTAGTACAACATGCATTGAGTCCTATTATAGACTCTCCTGCCACACTCCTGAAAAACTATAGGGATTATAATGTGTGTAACCTAGAGTAACCATTCCAATATGCACCCTTAGATAGGAAAATTCTACAGCCAGATGTTCCATCACATTATTTCTAATGTAAATTCTCGGGGATCACAATACTATATTCTCTATGAATTTTTCTAAAATAACGTATTGGTTAACTATATCTATCATGTAATTAAAATGGAAGACATTCACTTGTGAGCAGAAAACATATCAAATATTTTCCTCAAAACTCCCAAAATTATTGAATTCCTCACCAATCATAGATAGAGAAAAATGATAAAGCTCGATGATGTGAAAATAATACTCATTCACAGACATAGATTCATGTTTGGGAATCATAAAAACATGGGCTCAATATAGCCTCTCTTTCATTGGAATGATGAGATCATTGAATTTCGTTTGAATGCCTCCTAATTTCATATATCTAAAAAGGTTTGATTAAGAAAATGAATCCCAAAAATGTGTTGTGGATTCATGAAACATGTTTCTATAAATAATTTCCCTCCACTATTATGGTTTAAAAAGATGAATGAATATACATACTATCTCATCTTACCATGATTCTATAGTAATAGGAATATTGTCCCTCGGAGATGGTGGGAGGATGTTGTTGCTGGAGGTCGCATGTATGATCATTAATTATTGTGGTATGATGTGGAGCACTATGAATTAAAAAAATTAACATGATTAAACTATTCATATTATTAGTATCGTGTCCTAGTCAATGATCAGCATTAGGTTTACCATGTGGAACTACAGGATGTATCAAAGCTGGATCACATACCACCACCTCAAGAGTGTTCTAATCACAACTATCTTGGCATAAAACATGAGGACGTCATGGTGGAATTACATTAAAATTTCAAAACACACTCCTTATGAAATTTCTATAATAGATATAACAAGAAGATAAATAATGCTAAAAATGAAAGTGATAAGTAGGAAAGCAATATAACCAACCGATCAGCATAACAAACCAGGAATGTTGCTCATAGAGTCAAGTATAGATAAGAGTGATAAACCATAGAAGGATAATGAGAGACAATACCTAATCCAATTTCCTAGGAATGGACATGGTATCAAATTTACAAAAACTTTTTAATTTATTTTTAAATTTCAATACATTTAGGGATTTAATTACTCTTACAGTTTTTTTTTCTGAATTTAGACGATCAATATTTTCCTACATACCTCTTGAGTTTGATGTGGCTTCCACATATCATAAAATATAACATATCATTTTCGTATGAGTAAAAAATTTAAAAAATAAATAGAATCAAGTACGTCATGACTCAATAGATCAAATCATCATATCATTAAAATTAAAATAGGAAATGCATGCTGAAATATAAAATAACATGATATAATTCTCGATATTTCAATTCAACAATGATTAATATGAATCATTTAATGCAAATACCACATTTCATCAGGATAAATTAATAGAAATACCCCTTCTAAAATATTCAATATTATAAAATCATAAATATGTGTTTCACACAATGGTGAAGTCCAATTAACCATACATGGAATAATCAGAATCTAGCATTCCCATCATATGAAATGTAGGTATCCCACGTACATGTGTCTTCAATGTCTATTCATATAGTAAGGTTTAAATCCCAATATATTAGTCTACTATGTTACTGAAAATACTAATACATGGTAAAAAAAGCTTTTGGGTAACACATTTTATTCTTCCACCTTAGATACCACTCAAATGGGCCTTTGAGATGGTTGTTAGAAGACCTCAAGTGGTTTTCAACAAATTCTATAGTATTTTTTCTAGTAGCAATGTCCTTGAGACTGGCTTTGTGTATACTATTCTCTAATAAATTGAATATGAATTGCAACAAAAATAGGTGATAAATTATGGAATCGTACCGAATAAAATGAAACTCCTATAGTGAAGAACAAATCCATGAATGATAAATAAAAAACTAGTGAAAATAAAAAGTCGGTAATAGATATAAAAATGATGATCTCCATCATACCATAAAAAAATTAATCCAGGGAACATTGTACAATAATATACATCGTGTTATCAGAAACTACAAAATATGAAAAAAAATTGCATAGAATATTTATCGTTTTGATAGAACTCCATACCCCAAAACTATTATAATAAGAATTATAATCATGCAGTGGATGTATCATTCTTTGTACTTTTCATTCATTTGAATATAAATTCTAATAAATTACTAAATAGTTCTGTATGCGAGGGTTGAGATAAAAATATCAATAGGTTGGAACCCAAGGTGTCTAGACCTTTCAAAATAATTCCGTAAATAATGTAATTGTTCAATTTTAGAAAAAATAAGGGGATATATATAAATTAATCATTAACACATTATTCTGGGTTCCTAAATTGACAAGTTCCCAATTTAACATTATTCTTCAAATGCTAGAAGTCTGAACAAGTACATATGTAAGTCACAATACACATGTACCCATGAAAATTAGAAAAAATGATAACTGATGAAGGAATACACCAATGGTGTGGATCATCATGTGGTTTAATTCACACATCATCGTTCAATTGTACTAGTATGCATGGAGTAATAATTATATGTGCAAAAGAAACTCTTAGATATATTAATTGATTAATTCACATGAATAATCAATCTTTACAATCCAATTTTTTATCCCAAAGCTCATCTAATGTGATCATGATGAATTGAAATTATCACTATGGGAATATCAATAGTATCAATACCATAGAGTACATCCATGGAGACAGATAAGGTGTCCCGTGTATCACTCAATTCAAGGTGATGATGACTTCAACCCACATAGCTCATGTAGGGGACTGACTACCACCTATAAAATTGTGTAGCGATATTTTCCGTGGGTATGTCCATATATTCTCCAAATTATAACATGTATTAGTTAAGGGTGTAACAATCCAGATATGTATCCATTGCCTGGAAACCCAATGCATCTCTGCCAACTTGTTGAGTCATTACCAAATGAGCATAGTGAGTACATCCAGGAATCCCTAACATGATGAAATGTTATATCCCATTGCATATAAATAAAGCTATATCATCAAATGAAGATATCATGAAATACTATATATTTATAATCACATTCTTACAAATTAGATTCTAAATTCTACACTCTCATAATCAGTTAATCTATGAAATATAATAAAAAAAATACAATGTCACGATTCATAGGGAATGTCAATAATAATTAATAATGAACATGGTACATTAAATATGAATAATCTAAAAGTGATGAGATCTAAACAATAAAATATGACCATAGTAAAATGATATTAACATGTCTACAACCATATTTAATTAATGAAATCTAAATATATCATGCTATCATGTTTACCAACGCTTCACATATAGTTCAAACCACTAAAAATGGAATATGAATTAGAAACCCAATGGAGTCATAAAAAACATTATAGTAGATAATTAAGCCATCAAAAAATAATATTTGATAGTGTGGATAAAATTTAAGGTCTACATTCACGACAATCCACTCATCCAAATATAATTTCTGTTATAATTTTATACCATTAACCTAGGGGAAAATCACTCCCTAGATGAATTTACTAAGAATTAATTCTCATATCACCTTTTTAGGTCATGTTCATGGAATGCGGAGGACATGGTTAGTGAGAACACCTGATGAATGATATTTTCAGTAATCTATGTTGACAATGGACATGAAAATCCAAGGATATAAATTTAATATTAGTGAATGATTCACATCAGGATGGTCTATCTAGGGGCACAATGGTACACGACATTAAAATTCACTAAATTATCGGATTAATATGTAGAAACAACAAATCACTATCTTATTAATAAACACATCTAGTAACAAGACTTCATTCAACCTAAAATTTTATAAATTTTATGATTTTACATAACCCTAAAATTCAGCAATAAATCTATCACACCAAAATAGATTAACGAATTGAGGATAAACCATAAAATAATGTATTATTGAAGGAATAGATCACGAATATGAGCTTATATCTTCTAATGATAATTTAATATGTGATAAAACATTGGAGAAAAAATAAAAACATATGGAGAGGGCGGAGGAGCACCACAAACATTATGGTGAGGATAAAAACAGTAGAGAATAATGGATATTGATGAATGGTGGTAAATAAATTTCTTTAATAGTGTTTTGGGAATATCACCCATATAAGATTAGAAAACCTTTTGGTTTCGTTGATGGCCTAACAATTCACCAACTATGTGGAAGGTTCTTCTTCAAGGGGGCACCTTGTACAGTTAAGAATATGATTTGGCTAATCATGCATAAACTGTACTGTGAATAATTGTCTGAATTATCTAGCATGGCATATGGGTGTGTTCTTAGGGTCATAGAGTATTAGAAAAATATTTCAGACCTAGGAATTCCATTTTTTCTACCACTTGTTTTAGGAAAACCATGTGTGTTGGGGATCAAAGTTTCCCTTTAACTGTGTGTCTCAGAATGTATATCATTTTTGGGGTTTTTGGCCATTAAATGAGCCCCTGATGCACCAGATACCTCATAAATCTATTTATAAATCCTTAAATTTATATTTAATGATATTTAAAATGGAATTTTAATATTCCTAAACTTTGGATAATATTGGGGCAGTACATAATGTCCATGAATTTGTAATCAACATACCTGATCCATTCCTTAGCAATGAATGGATGTGTAATTCCATTAAAAGATAAGTGTTTTGGTCTTAAAAACCAATCCATCATTGATTCATTTTGTTATATAAATGTTCATTTACTATTTTTTTAATTTTTCATTCTCCTAACATATGTTTCTTCACACAGTAACTGCAAGATCGACTGTAATTCAATATTCTATTTGTAGTACCCCCGATTTCTGTTATGTAACCCTTTATTGATGTTTTTAGTGATTTTAAAGTTAAGCATTGGGAATGGGAGACTTGGGAGAACTTGGGATAAATATGGAGGTAAATGGTAATTTGCACAGTCAGCGCACGGGTTGTCCAAACCGTGCTACTAAACTGTACATAACAAACATTGGTGGAAGTGGCTTCTACATGGTCGGTGCACGGTTTGTCTAAATGTGAAACCAAAACCGTGCAGGAATGGTGGCTGAGGTAGTAGCTAATGCACGGTTAGCTCACAGTTTATCAAACCATGCAGACTATCCTTGCATGAACTTAAATTAGATCCTTAAATTGTGGTTCAATCTCTTTTTGCCTCTAAACGCTTCATTAAGGATCACAAGCTTCCCTAACTCGAGATTTTGGTTCTCTTAAGGTCAAGGAGGGTTCTCCCATCACCCCGTAAGAGATCCAAAGGCTTACATTGGCGAATTGATGTCGGATTCTTTAGGTATGTGATTGTTCTTGATCAGTATCTCAGATCTACTTAGATCTACTTCTCCTCTTCTCTAGGTTTATTAGATCTACGCTCTCTATGGGTATATGTTATTGTATGTATGCCAAATATGACATGATTTGGTCTTGGTTGTGTTATTAGAAGAGATCTAAGGAGGATTCTTGGAGAATTGACCCCGTCTTATTGTGCGTTCTTCTACCATTGTGGTTTTCGTCTAAACCATTGAGGTATGTGGCTTCACTCTCAAATCCTCTTTTTAGAATTAGTTGGATTAGTTTCAAATTGGTTATTTTACTGGAAGTGAGTGTGAAAAGCATGGAATAATTCTTCTTTAGTGATGATTTATGATTTTGATGAAATTGTGAAATCTTGGTGAATTGTGTGCATGGTGACTTGGCTATTTGAATTTAAAATTTTGATTTTAATTTATGAAATTTCTTAAATTGTAAATGGTTTTATTAGAAATGGGTTTTATATAAAATGGGTGTTTTATTGAAATTGTTTTGATGGATTTGGTTTTCTATAAAAACGTAGCTTTATTTAAATGGTTTGAATTGTTTTAACACACTTGGTTTGGATAGAAAATGGGTTTCAATAAAAGGTGTTTTATTGAAATGATGGTTTGGCATGATTTTTGGGAATGTGTGTTGTGTATTCATATTGCATGTACGAGGCTTGGTTGAAAAAGGACCATGTGATAGGTGCCAAACGTTTAATGGAACGTGGAAACTATATGAACAAGGCTTGGTTGAAATACGACCCTTTCCATGGTGCCAATGGTGTAACGTCACATGGGAAGTAATTACCTTGTTACGACATGGTAGATCTATGAGAAACCGCTCATGAGTATGGAAATGTCATAACAATGAATGCACGATTGATTTCACGGGTTTGTGAAATGGGTGGGTATACCAACACGGGATGTTTTTGAAATGGTTTGGAATGTTGTTTGGTTATTTTCATGAAAAATAATGTGTTGGAATATCCAGTTTAAATTTCACATGGATGCTTTTGATCATGGATGGTTTTGGAAAAATAGTTTATATTTATGTATAAACTACACTACTGAAATTGTTTTATATCAAATGTTTTTATATAAATGATTCTAAATATTCTATCCTTGTGACGTGATTAGGGAAGTCATTGGGGTAAAACCTACTGAGTTTTATACTCACCCCTACTTTTTCACTTTGGTGCTTTTGCATATGTTGTATTCTGAGACACAGGTAATGGTAAAGCATCTCATTACTAGTGGCTCATGGACATATTTGGGAGATGTTGTGGAGCTTAGAGCTTGTGGAAAATTATGTCATGGAGTCTTTAGAGAGTCTTGTGTTGTTCTTCTGTTGTGTATTTTGATGTTTGGTTTGGTATTCCGCTATTATGTACTCTTGTGTGGTTTAACTTAAATAAAGTTGTTTATTGGTCTTTCATTTAATCATGAATCATATAATGAATGATAATTGGATGGGTTTTTTCATAAAGGGTAAATCGTCCCCCACCATTCTTGAGAGCCTTCAGCATTTCTTTCCAGCCTTTGGTGTCTTGGGGATTTCTCTTAAGGCCTAGTAATGGCTCATTACACTCTCAAGAGAATGAGAATTGGCGGGTAATTACAAATGCTATTATCTTGTTCATTCCTTGCCAAAAAAGTAGTCATCGACATTCTTCATCTTTGAATTGAATTTCTTTCTTGTCTATTCCTTGGGTTAAAATTTTAAACAGGAGTAGGATTGTTGGAACATGAAAGGTAAGGCATAAAAGGATGTAGCTAACCCGATTATGTCGAACTTATAGTTACCAGGTTGTTGGGTACAGAAGTGTTTTGGATAAACTTCGAGAATGCTGGAAATATCATTTTCATGGGTTTAGCGAATGAGAGGAGCATGACATGCATTGTAGAGGAGTGACTTCCCACTAGAATTCAATATCTCATTGTGAGTAATGAGAAAGTATTTTTTGCATGGTGACAATTTTTTTAAAATGTAGAAATTTTTTTGAAGTGAAATTTTTTAAAAACAGGATATTTGGTGTATTTGGAAAATTGATTGATTTTCAATAATTATGTTGAATGTTTTCAAAAATGGTTGAACATGGAAAAATTATTTTTTAGATCAATGTTGTAATATTTGATGTGATAGAATTTGAAATGCTAAGCCAACAATTTCTAGAGAGTGAGATTGACAGAGTTTGTTGTTGGTTTAGAAAATGGCACCCGGTAGGTGTCGTCGAAACCTACCCGATGAAGCTGTGGTGAATGTCGTTACACCTGAACCATGTGCGAACCAAGAACTGGTTCAGAGTATTTACCATGATTTTAATTAATTGGAAACAAGGAACCGGAGGAATGAACCACGACATGTGGATCATACTATCCTGTTCATGAAGCAGAATCCACCAAACATTCGGGGTGATGCCAAACCCGAGAAGGCAGAGGTGTGGCTAAGCTGGATGATTCGTATATTCGATTTAATAGGCCACTAGTAGAGATGAATGTAAAGCTATCGATGTATATTTTTGATTATCATTCAATTCAGTCATGGTATTTAGCGGTGCAGGATAAATTGGATGACTCCCTTACATGGGAGGATTTTGAAGAATGGTTTTACAAACAATTCTATCCTCACACGTTCAAGATCCAGAAAATGATGAACTTCTTCAGCTTGAAATATGAGAGCCTATCTGTCACAGAGTAGGAATCTATTTTCATGAATTTAGAACATTTTTTACTAGAGGTTGTGGCCAGTTCTTCTTTGAAGGCACCCATCTTCGAATCGTGGCAATGGAAGGAGATTCGATCGAAGATTGTGGTGCTCTGTATTACGAATTATAGAGATATGGTGAATAGAGAAAGTGTTTCTGAATGTGGTATCTAGGGATTGATAGGGGAGGCATGATGACACCCATGGGAATGGGTGTGAACTGCAATTCTGGGTACAAGGTGATGAGGGAAACCTACTTCTAAGGTGGGAGTGCAAATTTGAACCATAAGACGGGATCAGTGATCCTTCCTCCATGACCCCAGATCAGAGCATGTTTCTTTCAATGTGGTTTGACAGATCACATGAAACAATAATGTACAACACTACCAAGAGCACACCAAAATTTCACACAGATGGGACATCTACAACGCTATTGTACGAATGCTCCGAGTTTGGGTTCACTTGACACTTCCAAGGCATCACAAGAATCGTATGCTTCGACATGGCATGGAATTCAAAATATTTCTTTCCAGTAGAACAGAGCTAGTTATGGTGATTCCAGGAATACCATGACTCCTCAGGCAGGGCAATCTCAACAGGTCAATAAGGAGCAATGTGCAGAAACAAAGCAATTGTATGGAGCTGAGCAGATGATTGTTGATGATCAAGTTGGACCATCAACAGTAAGAGTTACAATTATTTTGAATTCTACCTTTATGCAAGTATTGTGTGATACTGGTGCATCACATTCCTCACTACATCTCGTGCTATTGACTTGCTATGTTTAAAACAGGAAATGATGCCTTCTTCTTGAAACTGCAAACTCCTCTCTATGAAAGGGAATGTCAAGCCATCATTTGTAGTGCATGTGATATAACTGTATATGGATCTGAGCTGAAATGGTACTTCTCCATGTTGGATATGGATTTCTATGATGTAATCCTGGGTATGGATTGTTTGACAAGTTTTAATGCTCATATCGACTGTTATAGGAGAACGATTAGTTTCACAACTGATGCTGACATGGAGCATCTCTTTAGAGGAGACAAAATGGTAATGAAAAGATCAATGAGCATGTTGGTACCAATGGTGGGAACGATCTCTTACCAATTGGAAACTTTGGATTTGGAATAAATGGAAGAGATTGAGGAAAATAGTTTTCCAGCTGTCATGGATCAATTTCCAGATCTCTTTCCCAAGATCTTCTCAGGGTTACCACCTCTAAGGGAAGTGGAGTTTACGATTGATCTATTTATGGGGACCAATCCTATTTCCATTCTGTCTTATAGGATGGAACCAAAGATGTTTCGGGAATTGAATGTGTAGTTAGAGGAGTTGGAAAGAAAGGGTTCTATTCACCCAAGTGTGTCTCCCTGGGCAGCACTGGTTTTTTTCATGAAGAAGGTAGACAGAACTCTTCAGATGTGTGTTGTTTATATTAAGATTAACCAAGTTACGATAAAGAATAGATAAACACATCCCCATATTGATGATCTATTCGATCAATTAATGTGGGCATAGTGGTTCTCCAAGATTGACATGCGATCAGGATATCAGAAATTGAGAGTTCCGAAGGAGGATACTCCAAAGACACCTTTTAGAAGCAGATGTAGCCACTATAAATATGTAGTCATTCCTTTTGGACTAACGAATTCACTAGCAGTTTTCAGGGATTTGATGAATCAGATATTTCAGCAATATATGGATTCTTTTTTAGTGGTGTTTGTGGATGACATATTGTTGTATTCAAGAACGAGGGATGAGCCTGATAAACACAAGGTGGTATTGTTGGAAATATTGAGAGACCATAAATTTGTATGCCAAATTATCAATGTCTGATTTTTGAATATATGAAGTATGTATCCTTGGTCATGTCATTTCTAAGAAAGTCATTTTAGTTGATCCTGAAAAGATAGAAGCTGTTATCTCTTGGAAACCACTGAAGAATGTGTTCAAGATACATAGTTTTCATGGTCTAGGTGGTTAATATCAATTCTTTGTGTGTGATTTATTATGACTATATTAAACAATGACTGCTCTGACAAATAAGAATGCTCCATTCCAATGGACAAAATAATTTAATAATTCTTTCCAGGATCTGAAGGTTCATCTTACATCGACATCCATCATGATCTTGCCTGAATTAGGATAGGGGTATGTGGTGTATTGTGATGCTTAGAAAACATGGTTTGGTTGTGTTCTCATGCATGGAGACCACGTGGTTGCTTATGGCACAAGGATGTTGAGGGTGCATGCGAAAAAATACCCAACACATGATTTAGAGTTGGCTGCAGTTGTCCGTGATTTGAAAACATAGATACATTACATATTTGGTGAGAAATTTTCTATATTTACGGATCAAAAAATATTGAAACACATTTTATCATAGCGATATTTGAATCTGAGGTAGAGTAGATTGATGTAGTATCTTCAAATTTTCGATATTGACTTGATGTATTCACCGGGTAAGGGAAATTTGGTGGCTGATGCGTTAAGCAGAATGTCGTATTCTCAGTTGGTGAAAGAAGCTTCACACAAATGGTAATTGATGTCAGTCTTAGCCGAGATGCTTGTGGAATGTGAATATTATGCTGATGTTGCGGTTTTCATTCCATTTGTGCATGTTCCTGATTTGGTGGAGATAGAAAAGGATGCACGAAAATATGATGTAGACTTTGTTTCAATGAGTTCAAAACACAATGGTGGGGAGACTATTGAGGGATAGAAGCTGGATGAGAGTTTTGTTATGCGGTTTCGAGATCAGATGGTTGTACCTTTTACTACTCAGGAACAACTCCTTCATGATTACCACCATTCAAGATGGGTTGTACATCCTGGTACACAGAATTTTTTTAAGGAGTTGAAGGCGCAGTTTTGGTGGAGCGGTATGAAATGGAAGGTAGCTAAATTTGTTTCAAGGTGTTTAACATGTCAGCAAGTTAAAGAAGATCATCTGTAGCTTTCTGGTATGTTACAATATTTACATATCCCAGTGTGGAAATGGGATCAGATATCAATGGATATTGTTACAGGTCTACCAAGAATGGTTTGGAAACACGATTCCATTTGGGTGGTAGTGGATCGTCTAACCAAGTCGGCCCATTTCATCGAAATTCATGAAAGTAATACAGTTGAAGATATTTTAAAAATACATATATTAGAAGTGGTAAAGAGGCATGGGGTACCAAGGTCTATAGTCTTAGATAGATATCTAAGGTTCACATCTCGTTTCTGGAAATCATTACCGCAATCCCTTGGGACTTAGTTGACGATGAGCATGGCGTTTCATCCTCAGACGGATGGGAAATCCTAGAGGATGATACAAACGTTGGAAGATTTTTTGCGGGCTTGTGTAATGGATTTTGGTAGCTCATGGGAGGAGCATATACCCCTAGTGGAGTTCTCATAAAATAACAGTTATTACGACTCGATACACATGGCTCTGTTTGAAGCATTGTATGGGAATCCTTGTCATTCTCCACTTTTCTAGGTGGAAATAGGGGACACTTCAGTAGTTGGTCTGAGCCTTGTCCATGAAACAACACAAAAGATTCAGTTGATTAGAAAGAGGAAGGAGATGACTCAGAGTCATCAGAAATCTTATGCAGATCACCATCAAAGATCGTTGTTGTTCGTAGTAGGTGATCATGTCTTTTTGAGAATCTATCCTAGGATTGGACATCGTCGTTTTGGGAAACATGCAATGTTATCACCTCTTTATATAGTCCGTTTTGAGATAATGGAATAGGTCGGAGAGGTGGAATAACAGTTGGCATTACCACCACGGTTCAGTGTAGTGCACAATGTGTTCCATGTATCTCAGTTGAAGAAGTATCAACCCGATCAGGACCATGTGATCAGATGGGATCATGTTGAACTAGATCCAGATGTGTCGTTGGTACATATCCAGGTGCAGATTTTGGATAAGAAGGATAATGTCTTGCGTGGAAAAAGCACCGGCCTAGTGCAGGTTTTGTGGAAACATGGTCAGATTCAGGAAGATACTTGGGAACATGAGAAAGAAATGAAAGGATAGTGGACATAACTCTTTCAGGAAAGCATTGTATTTCTACTTTCCTGGGATGGAAAGGACAAGGGTTGGGAGAATGTAGTACCCTCGGTTTCTGGTATGTAACCATTTCTTGATGATTTTAGTGATTTTAATGTTTAGGATGAGGAATGTTAGACTCGAGAAAACTTGGGATAAGGATGGAGACAAAGGGTATGTAGCACGGTCATCACATGGGTTGTCCAAACATTTCATAGCAAACTTTGGTGGTAGTGGATTCTGCATGGACGGTGCATTGTTTGTCTAACCGTGCAGCCAAAACGTGAGAGAAAGGTGGTCGAGGCTGTAGGTGATCCTTAAATTGTAGATCTAACTCATTTTTTAATTTAATAACTTCATTAAAGATCCTATGCAGCCCTAAATCGTGATTTTGGTTCTCCTAAGGTCATGGAGGGTTCTCCCATCATCCTGGAGGTGATACAAAGGCTTCTCTTGGCGAATCGAAGTCGGATTCTTGAGGTATGTGATAGTTCTTGATCGGTTTCTTAGATCTACATAGATCTACTTCTCCTCTTCTCTCGGTTTCATAGATATACAATCTTTATGGGTAGATCTAATTGTTTGGATTCCAGGTATGACAATATTTGGTCTTGGTTGTGTTAGGAGAAGAGATCTAAGGAGGATTCTTGGAGAATTGACCTGGTCTTCTGGTGCGTTCTTCGACCGTTGTGGTTTTCATCTTACCCTTTGAGGTAGGTGGCTTCACACTCGACTCCTCTTGTTAGAATTGGTTGGCTAAGTTTCAAATTGGTTATTTGAATGGAATTGATTGTGAAAAGAATGGAATAAATCTTCTTTAGTGATGAATTATGGTTTTGATGAAATTATGAAATCATGGTGAATTGTGTGAAAATTATAATGTATATATGAATTTAAAATGTTCATTATATATTATGAAATTTCTGAAATTTTAAATGGTTTTTTGAGATATGGATTTTACATAAAATACGTGTTTTGTTGAAATGGATTTGATGGATTTCGTTTTTAGTAAAAAGGCAGCTTTATTGAAATGGTTTGAATTGTTTGAACAAACATGGTTTGGATGGAAAATGAATTTCAATAAAAGGTGTTTTATTGAAAGGATTGTGAGGAATGATTGTTTGGAATGTGTGGTGTGTGTTCATATTGCATGTACGGGGCTTGGTTGAAATAGGACCTTGTTCTCAGTGCCAAATGATTAATTGAACATGGTAACTATGTGTACGAGGCATCGTTGAAATATGACCTTGTGCTTGGTGCCAAAGGTATAATGGAACATTTGAAGTAATTACCTTGTGACAACCTGGTAGATCGATGAGAAACCAATCATGAGTATGGAACTGTCATAATGATCCATGCATGGTTGATTTCACGGGATTTTGAAATGGTTGTGTATACAAAAAAACGGGATGATTGTAAAATGTTTTGAAAGTTTTTTGGTTATTTTTCTGAAAATATAACATGTTGTAAAAGCTAGTTTAAATTGCACTCGGATGCTTTTGAGCATGGTAGGTTTTAGAAAACTTGTTTATATTTTGTTATAAACTGCTTTGGTAAAAAAAATTTATATCAAATTTTTTTAAATAAATATTTCTGACTCCTCTATCCTAGTGGCGTGAGTAGGAAGTCAATGGGGAAATCCTACTGAGTTTTATAGTCACCCCTTCTTTTGAAATTTGGTGATTTTGTAGATGTTGTATTTTGAGACACAAGTAAAGGTAAATCATCTCATTACTAGTGGCTCATGCTGATGTTTGGGAGATTCTGGGGAGCTAGGAGCTTGTGGACCACTGAGCTGTGGTGTCTTTTGTGAGTCTTGTGTTGTTCTTCCACTGTGTATTTTGATGTTTTTTTGGTTTTCCATTGTTATATACTCTGATTTGGTTTAACATAAATGAAGTTCTTGTTTGGTCTTTCATTTGTTCTTGCACCATATAGTGAATGATTATTGCATGGGTTTAATTCTTAAAGGTTTAATCATCCCCCACCATGCTTGAGACCCTTTGGCATTTATTTCCAGCCTTTGGAGTCTTGTTGATGTCACTTAAGGCCTAGTAATGACTCGTTGAACTCTCAATCCAATGATAATTGGTGGGTCATTACACTCTTTATTATCATTTTCATCAATTAAATCCAAATATTTACAACATATATTGACATGATTTGAATTATTCAACAAGGATTTATCTCTACTAAATGGAATATAGAGAATTACTTAATGAAATAATATTTTTTTACCTTTTTATTAATCATAATTTAAAATCTAAAATTACAAAAAATTTATGGAAATTACCACCATTAATTTTTTAACTATGAACATATATAGCTAATTAACCAAGGGTCCTCATAAAATATATTTGATAGAAAATATACTGATCTTAACTCTAGTTTTCGTGTAGAATTTATTTATTTAAATTAATTATAAAATATAGTATTGATTTCATCATGAACAATAAGTCATTGTAATTATATTTGGAAATAATATACATACAATATGTCGATTTTAAAAAGTTAAAATAAAATATTTCGATAAAAAGAATGCACCATCAAATAAAATTCAATGACACCTTAACTATATCCTTACAAAAATAAACATAACAAATTATGAGATAAAATTCTTAGAATATGAAATGAAATATTGAATTCCAAAATTAATAAATATTTTTTTATTCATAAAGACGAATTAATAATCACAACAAACTATACTTAATTATAAAATAAAGGTTTAAAAAGTAATAATGGAATATATCAATATAAAAATACCAGGACCAATAATTATCAACATAATAATGTAGTAAAAGAAAAAATGTGGGTTATAATGAACTCATTATCATAGACTCCAAAAAATACATCATTAATCTTATTTTAATGGTTGTATGACCATACAATTGAAGGAATTGATAGGAGTACACAAATTACCTCAAAATTTGGGAAAATTGTTCGTCTAATGGTATCTATTGATATTATAATCGGTTATCTATAAATAAACCCACATTAATTGAAATTATAGAGTTAATTCATAATATATTTTTCAAAGAATATATATATATAATAATTTATAAACCATTTGAATCTATATTATATCACGAATAAAAAATATCAACATTTACAATGCAAATGAGTTAACTTGAAATTTTTTATTCCAATAACTAATTTCACATAGTGCTATAATATATAGTTATAAACATATTTTTGTACCAAAAATTACTTTAAATAAAAAATAATTATGAAAATAAGGGCATGAAATTAAAAATAATATCCCATGAATAATGGTGTGTGGTTGATGAAAAATATTTAAAAAATGTGAGTGACATAAAAAATATTTAACAATACATCGTTTAATATTGGATTGTGGTAAAATATAAAAATTTCATAATTAATAATATGAAATAATTGAAAAAATGTTGTCAATTTGAGAATAAAATTGATGAAAAAAGTAAAATTATAAATTCAATGATTTTTTTCTAACTATGTTGTAATAATTATTTATAAATCAATTCCAAATTATTCTCATAATTTTGTAATATTTTTTAAAAATTTATATGAATGATGAAAATTTATAGAATAATATAAAATTAATTTCATTAAAAATAATTGATTCACATAGTATAATATATTGAGAATATAATGGAGGTAGATGTTGGAAATTTTTTTCAGGCCAGAAATGTCTATAATATCATTCTATTAATTTCTTATTTAAAAAATATTTTGGAAATATTTTATAATATTATTTTCTAAAAATTATATATAATATAAAATACAATTAATAATTAATTTAACCAATATTACTAATATTGTTTATAAATATCATGAATCAATTTGAAAAAAAAATATAAGGTAAAACTGTATTTCAAACCATAACAGGGAGATATGATGATGTATACTGAAAACATTAATTCAATATCTATGTACCAAATAGTGGAAAATTAAACAACAATCATATTTCCAAAAAAGAACAATATTGAATAATAGTGACATTTTAAAATAAATATTTAGTTATTTATTTAAATTTGATGGAAAACCACATAAAATACAAAACATGAATTGAATCATTAAATACAATTAGTATGAAAAAATACATATAATATTATTCTAAAGGGTTATTATATGAACCATATTAAAAATATAACTGCACAATATAAAATATGTCTCTTATTAATTTAATTATGGTAAAAAATAAATATCATGGGTTAGTGGTTGACTTACAAATATATATCATCTTAACTAGTGAATTTAAATATATAAAATAAATTTTTTTAATTTTTTCAACAATATTCATTTTTCATTTATATTTATGAACATTCCTTATCATATAATTGAACTTATGATTCATAGATCAAAATATTATTTTAATTATGTAAATTTCATTAAATTTATATTTATATATTGAGAAGGGATAATATTTTTATGATATGGTTATTTCAAATCAATAATGATAAAAATTTCATCAATATAATTTTCAATCATTATAAATAATTTTAATATAAACCATACATTGTAGTAAAAGAAAAACAAAAAATAATCCTTCAAGGGGTGGTATCTTTCACATATAGTTGATAAGTGTAATGATTTTTTCATTGGATGAAAACTAGCTAAATAATCGTTGTTACATGGAAATAATAACATTTTTTATATTAATTAAACATGTTTTTTATATTATGGTGGAAATGTTTTTTGAAAATATAAGTGATAAAAAAATTAAATTATTAGATAAATAAGATGTAATCGTATTTTAGAAAAAAAAAATTTTATAAAATATTAATTATTACAGTTGTTATTGGGGAAGATAAAACTTAAATGATGTGGAATTATATTTATAAAATTAATTTTAGTAAATATTGTTAATCTGATGTCAGCATAGAATTTATAATGAGATATAATAGGTGGTGTCCTTTCATAATTTTTATGTATATAAAATTTTTAAAATTTTTGAATAATAATTACATATTATATTTAATACTCATGTTAATAAGGAAAATTTTCCATTATTTCAAATATGATAATTTTGATGATGATATCAAAATATAAATTGGAAAATTTGATTTCATTTTTTCTTATCTATGATTCATAACATTTTTTTTGTAATTATTTCTGTGTTTACACTTAAATAAGATGATATATATTTACTATGAATATAATAAATTATAAAAAATAGTTTAGTTTAAATAAATATTAAATTATAGCAATGTTGTTTCAATAAATATAATCAATTTTACATGATTAAGTTTTATGATGTGAATGAAATTTAAAATAATTGTATTTCACAAATATCAATGTGATTTAGTTACTTAATTAATTCCATTATAACCGTAAACATTATTTTATACAAAAAATTTAACAAATAATAATACCTTGGAATTCGTTTCATAATCCAAAAATAAAATTTTATATATTTATATTTGAAAAATAATAGAAATATTATATTTGTTATCACTATGATTATTTAAAATAGTCTAATGTTTTTGACTAAAACACTTATCTATTTACCAAAATTATTAAAATAGATTTCTAGGTTGAAAATACCATTTCTAATTGAATTATTTTACTTTATTCATATATATAATTTTAGTAAAAAAATTTGTAACAGTTAATCTGATTCATATATATTTTATTTTCATAATGATGACTATATTAGATAATACAATTTCACAATTCAACTAAAAATTAACTTTTTTTGAAAAAAAACAATAGATCATCCTACACGTTGATTTATTAATTCAAATTAATTTAATTAAATTGAAATTATAAATCTTTGGAATTTTGTTTTAATCAAAATAATGAATATTAATTTTTTTATTATGGATAATTTGTAATAGAATGTATATAATAATTACAATAATTTAATCTTATGTCTCATAAGCCACCCAAATAAAATATTATGAATGCGGATATTAATATGTGAATAATCATCCATTAGAAGAAATGATTTATATAAAAATTATGGATCATATAAATAAATATTCATATCAATACTATATTAAAACTATTAATAATATTTAAATTAAATATGGAATAAGAAATAAATAAAATGTACATCAATGAATTGTCAAATTACAGAAAAATATAAAAAGGCCTATTAAAACGTATTAGTAAATGTAATGAGAGAAATAATATATACAAATATAGATATTATGTTTTCCTTTGGGGATCATGTTTTCCTTTGGGTATCACAAGGGATAGGTCATATATGGTTACAAATGTAGGGAATGTTGTCATATTAGGTAATTGGGAATTTTAAATCTCTAGGGAGAGGCTGGGTAGTAGTTGATTAATTGGTTTACCTTTAATGAATAATTCTAGGAAAAACATCTTCCATGATTCACAACTTCTCTATTATCATGACGTCGAATCTCATACACTGTATCTCGGGTAAGATTAGTTATATGATGATAAAACCTTTTAATAGTATCATGTATGCATCGTAAAATAGAGGCTAATTTGTCATTCATGTATGGTTTCTATGACATCATGTCCTTGTGAAGAATAAGACATGATAGTGGCAGATTGACATATGTGCTCAGTGATCAATAGTTTTCTCAGAAAGTGTTTCCACACCCATGGAAGGTATACATGGGGTCATGTTCATTTAAGGGGGGAGATTGTAATAACCTATTTTCCACTCAAAGATGGAAGATTTCAATATTGGTCTAAATCAATACATGGTACCAAATATAGATTCAAAATTATTAGTAGTGGATTTAGGGGTGATTGGGGATTTTTCAGAGCCAGGAACACATATTTTTTGAAAAAACATGCATGGGGTGCTGTTTAGATTAAACTGTAAAGTAATGCCACATGGTATTAAAAAAATAATAGATTTTGTTTTTCTATATAGATCCACCTTGAACAGTTGGAACACTGTTGTGATGCATAATCATGGATGTTTCCTTCCACCCAGGTAACATTACAATGTTTGGAACAGTTTGTAAAATCATGTTCACAAACTATGCACATGCTAATTTTTGTGTAATTTTAAAAAAATCATAATGATATAATTAAACCTTCCCTTAATACATAATCCATATTATAATGGTATTAACCCCATTTACTATCATTCTAAATCCGTTTGAATATCTATGATATGAATCAAGAGATATACTTTATCTGAGATCTGATCACACTTCCATTCACCGCATTGGTTGTGCAATAGTATATACTCGAGTACAGAAGATCCATTATTCTACTCTATTTCACCCTACCAAGTTATTAGGGTGTGATGATTTTTATCTTTCTTGTAGATCTACTCTTTTAATAGTAAAATAAAACAAAAATATTTCATTATGTGAGTCAAACAATCCTAAGGTTGGTAGTTTATAACAAATCCCTCAATTTCGTTTATTTTGGCATTGTAATGTGGGGACCAATGAATTAATTGAGTTCTATTTATATAATTTATATATATTTATAAAGTCATTATAAACATTTCTATATGGTCTTTCCATATATGTAATAAATTGTTGGTAGTTATGAACAAAACAATTTCCATACCTTGTAGGATGTTATGTCATCATTGGTTTTTTAATATTTGACATGTTTGATACATCATTCGGTAGTGACATTTCATGACCCTTATAGAGTTATTCTTTTATATAATAACTTCATTGATTTATATTTTGAATTTAATTTTAGAAATTACAATGTATGATCACAATATGATCTTTATATGGTATGTGATTTAATAGATAATTAAATGTCAAATGGAATTTGAAATGTATTCTATGTATATGACTTGAACTGAATAAATATAACTGAATAATAGGATTCGTGACTGTAACACATTTTTCCACAGTAATGGATGGTAGTGAAATCAACCATTATTATAAAATATTCTTTTTATAGAATTAATAATGGTGTAATTCTATATGGCCTCGTCACACTAATGAAATGAATGGTATGGACAAAATGGACTCATTGATAAATAAAGGAAATATGGAACTATAACTTATCACACTAATGAAAGGAAAATATTGAATTCAATAAAATAATAGATGACTTCATAATCAAACAGGACTCGAGCTCCCCTTGGATTATGATTGGAGAATACCATTAGCAACCGAGAACCCCATTCTGATTCAATGGTATAGATTACATAGCTTGAGACACACCAAGATCCCGATCCTTGTATATTTTTTGGATACCCTATATGAAAATATAGGATCATTTCAATATCATTAATAGATTTTTCTGATACACTACCAGGATCCAACATGGACTAGTAGGTGTATGATTAAATCCTATCTGGCCCAGTCATTTTATACCCTCATTCTACCATTGATGATCTACTTGTACAATGTGGAGATTTCATTATGGATTTCCATGGACTATGATCCTTGGATTACATTATTTTCCACTGCTAGTTTCCAATAATTACATATTTGGAGAACCTAGATGGCTAAATCTCCTTGCTTATTAGCTTTGGACATCACCACTAAAAATCATTATAGCCTCCTATATATAATTTGATACCAATTCAATTTCTAATATGTGACTTGTTTTTAAAAAGCAAATATTCAAATAATTAATTATTTACATGTTTAGACCCCATCTAAATGTTGAAGTATGCACTTCGGTATTTAGTTACATTTTACATCATAACATTATAAATGCATGAATTCTCACTACTATATTAGAATTACATAGGTTTGATGTTATAGAAATCATTGGTGACGGCCCATTGATATTTATCCAACACACTATATGGGAACTTTTTGGTTGATGGGAATGATTATATGGTTGTAGGTGTGAAAATGTGAAGTATATGACATCAAACCCTTGATTTTTTTCTATTTATTAAGGATATTGATTCAACATTACCAACTCAGAGCTCAGGATTCTTGGGATAGTCATTTATTTCCTTTATTTTTTTTGGATGTCACTATTAATTCTATCTTTTATTGAGGATATATAGTTTTCTAGTGACATTAATTATCATCAGTTGTTGAATGTTATTCCCGTTGTATCAATTATTGTTACTATTCTCACTATTTTCAAATGTACCTTATAATTTTATATATTACTTCTTCTATTTATCTATTTTTACATTCATCCTCTATGATACACTTTGGTAATGAGGGCATAGTATCATAATGGTCACACCCTATCCTCTCCATCACCACCCCACTATCATGGGTTCATGTAAAACTAATTGTAGATGTCCCAACCTACCATAGGATTGGAAATTTATTTTTGTATGGGGGGAACATTTTTAGAGTGTGACCATTCCAATCACTCTGGTTAAGGATCTCCTGAGTAAGAAACTAAGTAACTGATCCTTCAACATGACCACTCTTCATTCAACTTCACTTGTCCAATTTTTCATTAGAATTTTCCATTTTCTTCATAGTCATACCCCATGATCCTTTAGTATATTATACCTTTCATCCACCAAAAATACCACCTTAATGATACCATAATAAATGAGGTTTGGATTAATGAAATCAAAAAATAAACATCCAAAAGATATTCACATGGGACTTAATGTCACATTAATCAAATATTGGAACTATTTTACAACCGTAGTTTCATCTCACACTAAAAATAGAGAAATGAACTTCAGATATGAAATGTGACCAACCTAGTATATATAAATCACACACCCCTGATTCTACCTCATAAAATCTACCAATGACTACTTTTGGATTATCACAGGGAAATGTGCATAACCATATTCTCCTAAAAGTCCTTCCTATAAATATTTTCCTACTATATATTATGATCTAGGATGTCCCAAAAAATAATTTATTGACTACATAACATTTATGAAACAAATTATAATCTCTTAAAATAAGTAATTTCTATGTGGTCATGTATCTTATGAAGTCAATCATTCCAGATCATAGCAATCATAGGTCCACCATCTCCAGTAAATATCAGAGCATGCTGAAACTGAAACTCACAGGCCCTTATAAGAATATTCTTCAAAACCCACCCAATGCCTCATTTTATAAATAATATAATAAAAGAATAGTTCTCATAAAAATGTACTCTACCTTCCATGCCTAGAACTACAAGATCCTTGGTTTCCAAAACTATGTGGTCTTATCTAGAAATACCCTATTATCATATACATGAAATGTAAGGACCCAGATGTTCTATGTAATTTTTTTAAATATATTGGAATTTTACGATTCCGGGAAAATTGACGGCACGTGATGCCGAGGATGGAGTGCCTGGAATGAATTTATGAACATTTATTCGGGTACATTATATAAACCTACGTGCGGGTTTTTATAAATTATGAACTGGTTCACGAAATTGAAATCTGAGGGCACCGTTGAACTCGTACCACCCGTTTACACCAAGAAGAGAATTTCATCTTGATGACAGTTGGTCGATAGTGAATGTTAGTTTTTGGGTTTTTCGTGAAAGAATAAATTAATAATAAAATTTTTAACAATTTTTTTGAAACTCCCATTTGGAAGTTAAGAGGTGGGGTCCACTATTACATGACCACCCTTTTGAGGTTATGGTTGTGGGGAACACCAACGCCTAAACCCCCAATTTAAATTTTAGAGGCGGGGACCACCCGACGCCGTTTAATGGGGAGTAACATCCCAACACCCCAAAATTCCCCCTCCCATTATATTGATCCATTAAATTGGGCCAATTAATTGAGATAATTAATTGCTCCAACGCTGTACATAAATTACGCCAACATGGTTATGCCAATATATATAATCCATTTATTTAATTATATTGGCACCTCATTCATTTTTTGGTAGAATTGTTAGAGGAGAACCCCAGGAGGATTACAATTCTTCCATGAAGAACGATCCTACAATGAATAACTCCTAATTCAACTTCTTCCTCGGGACACCCTCTAATGAGGAACGTCTTTGACTAAGACTAATCGGTGCATGAGACCTATATATAAGGTTCATGGAAGAGAAGACGAATGTCGACAAAATCAACATCCATTAAGTTCCAACATCAACAAACAATCTATTGTAGGGGTTTACTACAATAAGATTATCACTTTCCATGTTCTCCCCTTCTAATTATTATGTCAGATTGGGAAGAGTGATTGACGAGGATTGTAGGGAGGATGTTTGATTTTGTTTGTTAATAGTTCATGATACTCGTTTTCTTGTTGATCCACTTGCTACCGCTCTAACGCGGAGAGTGTGGGCAAAACTAGCATTGTTCACCCTCTCCGTAATTCTTGTGAAGAATTGTTGTGTTCTTCACGATGGAGCAGGACGACGACCAACCATAAAGAGGCATGAAAATAGAGGGCGGATCCACCGCCGGCCACGATGAAGGTAATGGCGAATCAGCACTGCTCCGCGACTACCGTCGTCGTGGACTCGATGTGCCACATTGGCCGAACCGCCGCCTCTGTCCGAGTCACTGCACATGTCTGAGCCGAGACGCCGCCTGAGCCACCGCAGCCGGCCGAGCCACTGTCCGAGCTGCCACAGCTGGGCTGATCCACTATCTGAGCCATATTCTGAGCCTCCGTCCGAGCCATAGCCATTATCTGGGTTGATCCATCATTGCCCTTACGGCCGAACCACCATGCGTGAGCCACCTCGTGGCCTCGTGCCTTTTGTGGCCCTCCGCAGCCTCACGGCCACCCACAGCCCTCCATGGCCCCTCGCGGCATATTGGGCCACCCAGAAGGCTGGGCCGAACACAATGGGTTGTTCCACCCAGTAGGTCGGGCCGGACCTACTAGGTCTGGCTGGGTCAACTGAAACCGGGTCTAGCCGGGTTGTGCCGACCGGGTCAGACCGGACTCAGGACCACTACGGCCTATTTACACTCTTTTTGGAAAAAACATTGGTACCAGATATCCGTATGAAAATCCATCAGTGTCGCTAAAAATAATGGAGTGAGATGGTCCCTTTGAGTATACCCAACCATAGTTTCGGGTAATATTGAGGTATGGTTAGGTTGGATCGAGCACAAATCCAACCGGGCCCCCGAGACTGAAAGGCTAATAACTCACAGACCGGGCGTCCGATTGACCAACCATCTATTGCGTTGAGTACCCTATTACCTGGAGAAAATTAGAGATACTTCTTCATGGGACATATTGGATGTTGGAGAATCAAACAGTGGCTTGGGGAGCAGACACCCCTAGAGACAATCGAACCTAGTATGGAAACCCAGTAGCTGGATGTGACGAGAAGAGTTCTCCTAGGAATCATGTGCAGGACATCTCTTGGCTATCGTATGTAGTTAAACTCCTTTTGATCCAATGTGGGACATATCCATTGATCCTGTGTGGGTTAAATCCTAATGATCATGTGTGGGTCATCTCCTAGCTATCCCGTGTGGGATAACTCTGAGCGATCATGTGTGGGTCTTCCCTAGGGATCCAATATAGGTCAACTACTAGCAATTCTGTTTGGGTCTGCTCCCAGCGATCCTATGTGGGTCAGCTCCAGCGATCATGTGTGGGTCATCTCCTTGTGATCCTCTATGGGTCAACTCCTAGCTATTCTGTGTGGTTCAGCTCCTAGCGATCATGTGTGGGTCAGCACCAGTGATATTGTGTGGGTTAGCTTCTAGTGATTCTGTGTAGGTTAGATGCAACGCCTCTTAATAGAATCAGATGATTCTGTATCTATAACTAATAACCTCTTCTACCATATCTAGAGAAATATCATGTGTGAGCTGAGTCAGTACCACTGTGTTTTCCAAATTATTGTGATGGACTAATTGAAAACTCAGTTATAAATATGGGCATATACCTATATAGGGTTATCATTTGATTTCATTATTTTTGGGAAATCATTATTGTATTTTGTGAGACCTTAGTGGTCTCGGGGCCCCTACTGAGTATCGTTATATGCACCCATTCACGGGCTATGCCCGAAAATCGTATTTTTTTGGTTTAGATGACATACAACGTTGATCGAGGCTTATAGTACCAGTTCTGGACAGTACTCGGAGGTGGACCTTACGTTGTGTTGGTAAGAAGAGGAGATGGTTGGATGTGGAGTGATGAGGAGGAGATCTATACATACCCTTCAGGTATGAACCTTAGAGGATGATCTAGTAGCTATCATTTCTCTTTCATCAAATTTATTTTATTTAATTTTAACTTGTAACTTTACTGTTGGGCATGTATTCTGGCCCCCTTTTCATTCAGCTCTTTTTTGGTTATACAGTTTTCTTGTGTTCATATCTTGAAGTGTGACTGGTTACATGAGTTTATACGTTATAAATGAAGTTCCTTCCTAGTTCACGTTAATAATACTTTCGTTGCTAGTAGCCATCCCATGGCCTATTGATGGTGAGATTGGGGTAGTCATGGCACAGGCCCTGGGGGACGAGTCGTAACAAATTGGTATCAGAGGCATTGGTTCTACCACAGAACATATGAATCTGATATTTATTTTTAATGGAAATAGTGTTAAGTGTAGTGAGTGTGGTTATTAGTTAAGGGAATCCAGTGTTGGTGTGGTGGCCGACGTATCCATAAACCAAAACCTAGACTATTGATTTCTAACTTAGTGCATGAAAACACTGATTGCATGTGGGTTTTAAAGAGTTTTCATTGTGATATCTTAAGTTAGCTCACGGGGTATAACTTATTGACCGTGGCGCACCAGTTTTTTTCAGGATGCCAATAAATAGACAACCATCTAGGGTTCTAAGAGTAGTATGCACTGATAGCACACCAGGAAATGAGGCCTCGGTGCTGGGCCCTCTTCCAGTAGAGGAACCAGCGGAAGCACCAGCGTTACCACTACCTATTGGGCCACCGATGCCACCAGCCCTAGCTGTAGAGAGTTCATTCCATGGGATCACATTTCATGAGTTTCAGCACCAGAGGCCACACCGGTTCATGGGAGATACGGACCCACATGCGGCTGAATATTGGATGGACGTAGTGGTGAGATTTTCCCAACTAGTAGGGACACAAAGTGATCTCATGTTGATCCTTTCCACCAGCCTTCTACAGGAAGCAACATATAGATGCTGGAGCTTAATGCTTCATGTTCACGATGAGGTGAAGGTTATCTGGGAAGACTTCAAGAGCCTGTTTTGGGAAGAATTTGTCCTAGAGAATCTTTGCGTAGTGTGCATATATGAGCATATTCACCTACAGAAGTGCATCATGAATGTGGGTCTGTTCTCAGTAAGGTTCCCTGACCTCTCACACTACTCCACAGATATGGTGTGGGACCAATTCTTCATGGTTTGGACCTTAGATCAGGGGCTCTGGTGGGTGATCAGGGATTCAATGATCTCACTCAGCCTTCCAACACAGGTGGGGTGTTAGAGAGAGCCCTCTTAGTGGAGTGTTTCCTAACTGAGCAGTCACCAGTAGTGAGACCCAAAACCAGTCATTGCATAGTATAGTATTCTACAGCTAGAATAAAACATCGACCGCTAAGGTCCAAGAAAACTAGACCTATATGTGGAGGACTATAGTATTTAGGATCAGTTTTTTTCGAGGCTCACAAGGCAAAGACAGACATACCAGGAGTGGGCAGTCATATACATGTGGCGGGCAAGGTCACATGGTTTGTGAATGTCTGACCCGGTGTTCGGATGATCAGCAGTCGGTTGAAGGACCTCCTAGATAGAGATAGAGGTTCTACCAATGAGTTCCTTAGAGAGCATGCAGATGTGGAAAAGGATCTGGTCGTGTAGCTGGTAGTGAAAGAATATTTGAGATGTTACTGCCACCACGACCAGGAGGTCCACCCTGACCACAGGGAGAAGGAGGACAGGGGAGATCTTAGCTCCAGTCAGCTCATGTTTAGGATCATGGCTCTTTGGAGAAGATGCGAGGTACGATCTATGTCTACTACACCTTAGCTTCAGTTTTTATAGATAGAGGAGTAGAAATTCTTTTATTTCCACTTCCCTTGTTCAGAGCTCAGAGATTCCAGTATATCCATTTCCATGATCCTTATGGATAGGGACTCTTACAGGAAAAAATTCAATGATTACGCACAGGTAGAGACAATGTGACAATACTCTAGGAGGTGAGTGCATTAACTGTGATCTCCTAGTAGTCGCGTCGGGGCCTCAAGACATCATCATGGGTATGAACTAGTTATCTACATTCCATGATCATATTGAATATATTAGACACAAATTGTGGTGTGTCTGCATGGATGAGACCAGGTTTACCTTCACTGGCGAGAAGGGACCTTTGCAACATAGTATGGACTAACCCTAAGGATAGTGAAACCGATCACTCATCTTTTGGCTAAACATACCCTCGGAGCGGTTGATGTTGAGAGTCTGAAATATCCTGTAGTAGTGGACTAGTATGCGGATGTCTTCCCTAATGATGTCATGGGATTACCGCCTCGTAGAGAGGTTGACTTTTAAATTTTCTTGTACCCCGGGACGACACAAATATCTACACCATCATATTGGATTGCACCTGCAGAGCATCATGAGTAGCAGGTACAGCTGGAGTACATATAGGGTACGGGTTCATTCGGCCTAGTGTTCCACCTTGGGATTCCTTGATTTCGATCACAAAGAAAACAGATGGGAGCTTGAGACTTTGGGCGGACTATCGGCGCCTGAACTAGGTGACCATTAAGAACATGTACCCACTCTTTGGATTTTCAACCTCTTTGATCAACTGAAGGGAGCATGGTAGTTCTCAAACATAGACCTCAAATCAGGATATCACTAGCTCAAAGAACGAGATGAGGATGTGGGGACGATGGCATTCAGGTGTCGGTACGACCATTTTGAGTTCTTGTTTATGCCATTTAGTGTAACAAATGCTCCAGTAGTGTTCTTGGGACTATTGAAAAGGATCATTCAACCATACCTTGATCACTTTGAAGTTGTCTTTTTAGAAGAAATTCTGATCTACTCGGCTACTGAGGAGGAGCATGCCTATCATTTACAAGTAGTACTGGACACACAGTGAGAGAACCACCTTTATAGAAATCTATCAAAGAGCTAGTTCTGAATACGAGATTTTCACTTTATGGTACATGTCATATCAGTGGATAGAGTTTTAGTGGATCCAGCAAAGATTGAGGTGGTACATGCATGGGAGCCACCGAGGAATGTGACGGAGGAACGAAGTTTCATGTGTTTGGATGGATACTACTAATCATTTTTACTAGATTTATCTAGAGTTATAGCACCTTTATCAGTGTTGATGAAGTAAGGGAAACCCTTCGCGGGGCTGGAGAGATGCCCGAAGAGTTTTTAGGAATTGAGGCAGAGGTTGACTACTGCCCCCATAATAAGGCTCTTATAGGACGGCATTGATTAAGTGGTCTACTGAGACTCATTAGGGACCGGACTCGGTTGTGTCATGATGAAGGAGTGAACAGTTATCTCTTATGGTTCACAACAGCTGAGACAACATGTACAGAACTACGCTACCTGTGACCTGGAGTTAGAAGTAGTGGTCTTTTCCTTGAATATGTGGCGACAATATCTGATTGGAGAATGTTTTATAGTGTACTCTAATCAAAAGAGTCTCTGGTATATCTTTTCTAATAAGGACATGAACATGAGACTGCGACGTTGGATTGAGTTCCTCCGAGACTATGATTTTGAGATAGACTATATTGAAAATAAAAAACACCTTAATTAAATGAAAAACTCATTTTACACCTGTTTTGCATCCGTATAGAAAATTTCCTTCCCAAAGGAAATTTTCCCATACCTTTTATTCATCGTTCATATCAATATTTTTATTTTGTATAAAAAATCAGATTCATATCTAAGACCTCAGAATCGTATAATACTTATATATGAAACATTCTGCTTTTGGTTGCGAATTCATATTACGAACATTTATGATGTTCTACTCCAAATTCCCTGTTTCGAAATTTTTTGAAGATCAACTCTGAATTCTGATTACGAACATATAAAAATTTCTGAATACAAATTCTGATGATGAATTCTGATTACGAATTCTCATTACAAATTAGGATGATGAATTATGATTAAGAATTCTCATTACGAATTCCGATGATAAATTTTGATTAAGAATTATCATTATCAATTCTGAGGATGAATTCAGATTAATAATTCTCATTACATTTAATGATAATGAATTATGGTTACGAATTCTCATTACGAATTATGATGAGGAATTATGATTACGAATTCTCATTACGAATTCTGATAAGGAATTCTGATTACGAATTCTCATAATAAATTCTGATGATGAATTCTGATTATGAATTCTCATTATGAATTCTAATGACGAATTCTAATTAAGAATTCTCATTACGAAATTTTATGATGAATTATGATTATGAATACTCATTACTAATTCTAATGATGTATTCTGATTACGAATTCTCCATCAAAATTATGGTTTTTAATCCTGATTACGAAATATGGATATGAACTTGTATAAAGTTCGACTATGAAATTCTTCTACAAAATAGAATCCGAATATCCTTATATTATAGACTCTGAATTTATTCTTGTTTATAATCCAAACAGTTATTTTCTTACATTCTGAACATTTATTTTTTCTCCATTCAAAATATTAGTTTTAGTTATTCTTTGTCTTGTTCTATTATAAAATGATTTCATGCCTTCAGTTATCAACTGACCATTTTTTGAGTAAAAAATGTACAAGTCCCTCCAAAATTCAATTGAAAATATGACTGTTGGAGGAGGGAGTTGATCGTTGCAAATGCATCTATAAATATGAGCATATTTGAAAAGAGCTCACAACTTGAAAACATCATTGACATCCATCATTAAATATTGATGAAGTGATTTCTCTAGAGAGAGGCTCTGATAAACTATCAAGCATAGTTCAGAAAGTTTGAACAGCTTGTTCAAACTTTTCTTCATGCAGAATTCCTTTGTGGGACTCCAATTATTGTTGTGTAGAACCGAGGGCTTTTGGGGATAGGAAGATAGAGGTGCCGACAACCTGATAGTCGAGGGCTTGTGGGGATTGCAAGATAGAATCCGATCATTGTATCAAGGGCTTACCATGGTGTGGGTAAGACAGACTTTCTTGAAAGTATAAATCAAGGGAACTCTTTTCCAGTGTTTTTGGATACCCTTCTCTTTGGGTTAAGAGTGTAATTGTTTGATTCTTCTAGTGTTACTACTTTTTTTTCCATAGTTCATTTTGAATTGTTATGTAATGTAAAACATTCTTATACTTCCTTACTTGTACTCAGGTTTAGTAAGATTATATAACCTTTATGGTAGAATCTTAGTTGATGTGAACATTTGTTAAGTTTCATTTCTGGAATTTGTTTTCTAGAATAAAGCAATCCTTTAGAACTTAGAGGTGTTGTGAATTTTGGATATGAAAAATTTCATTTGGGAATTTTTTAAAAGTACAATTCACCCCCTATTGTATTTTAATATCTCATACATATATATTCAACCCTACATTTGGTATTATTGAGTGTATCATACTCATACATACAATTATAACAATTGGTATCATAGGACTAGGTACAATCTAAATTAATCTCATGAAAAGATTCATAAGGGAATATTCAGAATTGAATTTCCGGATTCATATTTTTCGGATTCTTTTTCTCAGAATCATATAGTTTGGATTCACTTTTACTCTAAATTTTTCTTTCTTTGTATATTTCCTTTTTTTCAAACTATTATTACTAACAATTTTGTGTGGCAATGATTTTCATAAGAATTGCAGGTTTAATTGTTGGTTCAATTAACAATATAAATCCTAGAATACCTTCTATTTTTAATGTAAGTGATTATGAGTACTAAAGAGATATGATGAAGAATGTTTTTATTAATACTGTTGTTGATAACGATATAATAATGACTGGATATTATATGATTCCGTATATGGAATTGTGAACCTTTACGAATCAGGAAAAAGTTGAATATGAATCAAATTTCAGAGTCAGAAATACTTTGTTGTGTTCCATGACTATGAACATCTATAGTCAAATATCATCATTTGAAGATCCAAATAGTATATGGAAGAAACATGAAGTAACAAATTTTGGTACATAGAAAGTCATAAGGACAAGACTAGTTATGTTGAGAGATGAATATCATAGTTTTAATTTTTCTTATGGAGAACCTGTAAGCAAAGTACAACAAGGGTTTATGACTATTGTGAATAGCTTGCAATCAATGGGAGAAAAAGTTTTGGATGATGAGGCTCTTGTGGATAAGATCATAGATATCATGCCAAATGAATGGGATTATAGTAGGATAGTGATTGATAAGAATATGAAAGTCACTCATATTTCCTTATATGAGTTGTTTGGAACTCTTCTGCAATTTGAAACCAGAATGAAGAGATATGCTATAAATGTCAAGAATAAGAATGGGAATGGATGAGTTGCTTTTACTACCACTTCTAAACATATGAAAGACAAGACCCAAGAAATAGTAACTAGATCAATGTCACATAAAGTCATTATTCAGTTAAAATCTAGTGATACTAAAATGTCAGAGAATGAATTGGAAAATCATTATCGAATAATGAACAATATTGATGCTCAAAGGATCATCAGAATAAATACACGAATAAACACTACAGAGATATGAAAGATGGAGATGCTAAATGTTATAAATGTAAAATAACAGGTCATATCATATATTATTATCCTTCATTAAAAAAGAAGGAAACGAAAGAAAGGAATTCAGAATGGAACAGGAAGAAATTATATCGATCAATGAACAAGAAAAGTCATAAATATAATGATACTTGGATTTATAGCTATGGAGATTATTCAGAAAGTGAATCTTCTGAATATGATTCATCAACACAGAAGAGTATGGGTTTCATTTAAACTACTACATTCCCCTGTCTTATGGACAAGTTATGCTTTTCTAAGGCTTTAACAAATTTATCTCATGATAAGAATTACTGTTATGAACATAGTACTTCTAATGAAGATAATTCATTGTTAGAAAATTAATATCATTTATATGAAGAAGTATCTAGATTTTCCAAGGTACTTGTTGGAAGAAAAATATAAAATTTCAATGAAATTCGACTAGGAAAATACTTGGGAAGAAATTTACACAAAAGATATTTCAAATCTTTCTAGAGATATCAGAAATAAGGAAGAACTTTTAGAAAAACCTTCTAAAGACCATGAGAAAGAAAATTCTGAAAAAGAAAAAAATTATAAAGATCATAAGAATGCTATTTCAAAGTTAAATATTTTTGAGGAAATATCTGACTCTAAAGAAAATGATTCCTAAGGGAAGGAATTTATTCATCATACTTAAATCTGAATTTTTTTCACTTAATAAGCTCCTTGCAAAATTTACCTCAGGGAAGGATAATTTCGACAATATGTATTCTCAAATTAAACCTAAAGGAAACACTACTCGAGTTGGTTATACTCATCAAAACCCAGTTTTCAAAAACAACTTTTCTGTTTCCTATAGAGCCCCTTTTTGAACTAAGTGTCAAAGTGGTGGGCATTTAAAGAAAAATTTATCCTTAAATAGATATCAATATCTTGGGTTTCATAAATCTTATTTTTTCTAAACAGATGTGGATACACAAAATATTTTTTTCTAACTATTCTGGATCAAAGAATGTTTGGATTACGAAAGCCTAGCTTTTTTGTATTTTCGGGAAAATGTGGAAAGTACCAACAGAAATACGTGGTAAATGGATAGTTTATGTTCCCAACATATGACTGGTAACAAAAAATATTTTGAAAATATTATAAAAATGAATGGAGGAAAGGTATATTTTGGAGATAATTCCCAGGGAGAAATTATTGGTATAGGTAATATCATTATTATTGAAAAAACATTGATTTCAAATGTTATATTCGTTAAGGGTCTTAAAAAAAACCTTATTAGCATAAGCCAATTATGTGATAAAGTCTAACTTGTGAATTTTAGAAATAATAAGAGCTTAGTTCACAATTCCAAGGACGAGTTTATTCTTTCTGCCCATAGGAAAGAAAATGTTTACAAAGTAAACATAGAATACCTTAAGAGCCAAGATTTACCTTGCCTTAGCGCAATGGAAGATCATTCTTTCTTAATATCTTGAGTTTTACCAAAACACATTTTTTTGTGATAATACAAGTGTCATTTCACTTAGTAAAAACCATGAACATCACTCTCATGCGAAACACATAGATATTAGGAATCAATTTCTTAGGGATCACACACCAAAAGGATATATAATTATTCATTTTATCCGAATTCAAGATCAACATGCTGATATTTTCACATCATTTTTACCCTCTGGTAGATTTGAATACATTAAACAGAATAATGGGATGTTACCCATAATGTAATATTCCTCTATTAACATTCTGTTGAAGATATCTCCTTACAG
Source organism: Viscum album (assembly GCA_963277665.1). NCBI lineage: Eukaryota > Viridiplantae > Streptophyta > Magnoliopsida > Santalales > Viscaceae > Viscum > Viscum album. The sequence continues at coordinate 664,611,486 of OY728165.1, read as the reverse complement.
TAATAAACTCTTTTTCATAGGGTGAGTACATATGTCAGTAATGATTTTCAATGTTTTCGTAGTAATTTTTTCAAATTTTCGTAATAAAAGTTTTCATAGTCAATTTTTCAAATTATCGTAATGAATGTTTTCATAGTTTCTTTTTCAAAAAATATGTAATGAAAGTTTTCATAGTAATTTTTTCAAATTTCCATAATGAATGTTTTCATTGTTTTTTTAAGATGATCGTAATGAATGTTTTCATAGTCATTTTTTGAAATTATTGTAATGGAAATTTTCGTAAGGGAAATATTAGTGACGAATATTTCAGTAATGGAAATTTTCGTAAGGGAAATTTTCATAACGGAAATTTTCTTAAATGAAATTGTCTCAATGTAAATTTTCGTAAAGGAAATTTTCGTAATGGGAATTTTTGTAATGGGAATTTTCATACTCGTAATTTTGGTAATGTAGTTTTGCTACTCAATTTTTTTGCTATAAAACTTTTCGATCTTATGTTTTTTCATAGTGAGTTTTTTGTAGTGAGTTTTTCTTCAAGAAGAATATCACCTATTACGAATAATTTTCCTAGCCAATCCGAAAGGTATTATTTCTTTACATAAGTTTTCCTACTCATTTTTACTTGCTGATATTTTTTCTTTTATTTTAATTTTTGGAATTCTTTTTTCCTTAAATTAGAATGTTTTTTTAAAAACTCAAAAGATCGGATTCATGATTTCCTTGCGTGTATGTTTTCAAATTCCAGATTCGATCAGAGTGTTTTTAAACAATTTGGTTGGTTTTGGAAGTTGAAAAGTCACATCTATCGACTATATAAATGGAACCCCCAATGGTGTCCCACATCGGTTTCCATGCTCTTACGTCTAGAATCTCCGACCCTCTATAAAAGCCGTTTCTAATTTCTTTGGAAGTGCCCAGTCTGAATGTATTTAGAAGCTTATTCTCACGAAATGTCTACCACGAATCCAATCTCAATATGGCAAGTATACAGGGAATGGTTAGTGCATCTATTCTTTTTCATGTACGATTTTATCATTTCTAATAATATTAAGTTAAATGAATGGGAAGATGTCTCCATATCTAAGCTATGTGATCAAGACATGGTGTATCAAGAATTACTCATAGAGGTTTATGAGTCAGTGTTCTTCTTAATGGAAGATGATAGAGAAATATATTCATTCAAGACATATGGAACAGCCTACAAACTATATTATACCAAGCCAGCCATCATGGTGGATTTATCATATAAAGGGGAGGCATATTTTTTCTCCCACAAACTCCCAGATGTTCAAGGTAGGTTCATTAAGGTGAAGGGCTTGCAATGTCTTGGACTTTCTGATGTCAAGACAACAGAAATTTATCATCTATATTCTAACAAAAGGATTCATCAGCTATGGGTACAATGTTTTTTAGTAACGAGAAAAGGTGACAAAGATACCCTCAAGAAGAGTGACATTTATTTCATAGATTTCCTGGGAAATCTATGGAAAATAAATTTGATGAGGCATGTTCTTGTTAAAATTCAAACATAATGAATGTAAATATAAGAGCCCAAATTATCATGTATCCTTCCATACATTTAAAGCTGATAGTTCGGTGTATTGAATCATTCAAGATTTTATGCATATCCATGTCTTGGAATTCCAAGGTTATTCATGTTAGTGATGACACTCTGAAAAAATGAATATGGGATATTCTATGATGACAGAATAGTTTTATGATCTACCAGTGGAAGAGGCATAAGGCAATTCAGAAAATGTTGAATAAAGTGAACCATCAAAAAAGTCTACCAAGAAAAGAAAATTGAATTAAGTGAAAGTTGAAGATAAAACCGCTAATGCTAAGGAAACCCAATCCGCACCTCCAAAAAGAAAGAAACCGAAGTCGTATCCGGATTAGGTGGTTGAAAATTGGAGGGAAGAAAAGGAAAAGAGGAAATAAGGGGAGTCAAGTTCGGCTTGGAACCTGCTGAAGCTATGTCTTTATGGGAGAAGACAACTATATACCTTGATAATAAATAAAAAGAGAAGAAGATGAAGAAGAAAATGTCTGAGGCTAAAGTTGTACAATATCTATTGAAAGCCACCGAAGTAGCTTCCGAGAATATTACAGTATTGGAAACATTCCTAGTCGAGCCATTACCTAAGACTCTAGGGAAGAATTTATTCACTCAAGAAAAATCTTATGAAAAATAATTTGTTGAAGAAGTAGTATAAGAGGAAGTATAAGAAGAAGAAGTAGTAGAAGAATAAAGTGGTGATATAGATGATCTAATTAATCAAATTGAAGAATATCAAGATAAGGAAAACCCATCATGGAAATTACCACTCAGAACATCTGTGGATAAGTCCATCAAGCTTGTCACTCATGGAAAGGAATAATAGAAAGATGGAAACAAAGATGAAGACATGGAATACGAATAAGGAGATGAATTATCTATGTAAGAAAGTAATGGAAATCATTTATTGAGGAAGGAGAAGAAGAAAGAAATTTTATGATGATAGAGTTGTTTAATTATCTGATAGAGAGCATAAATCGATGGATGAGAAACTCATACAAATGATTGATAAGGGTATGCAAGTAGTTATGGATTCTCAAAAAGAATCCACAGTGAAGAGGAAGGAAGTTGTAGGAACTTCATAAAGGAATATTGTTGATCATGAAAAACAACTCTCACTAAGTAATGTCTCAGATTTATATTTATCTTCACTTAGTCATGGTTTTGTGGAGCAATCTTCGAAGAAGCTTGTAAATTCTATTCCAACTTTTACAAACATAGATTATAGATTCCAGATGATCCAACACAGTCTTAATCAGAAGATGGATTCGGTGTTCATGGTGATGGACTAGTGTGTAAAGATAGAATCAGATTTTAAATCTTATTTTATAGGCTACGAAGCACATAGTTTGTCTTTCTTTAAAATGACCATTTGGTCAAAGAAGATCATCCAGAATATGGCAGAGGATGATGAATTTCAAGAGTAAGTAAACAAGGATTTTGATACTGATGATTCCATGATTAAGGATCTTACAAATAGTTTTCAGTAAAAGTTAACCCCATAGAAAAATACTCCTAATAAACAGGTTAAGGATGTGAATGGGAAGATTAACTTAGTTGCCCAAAGCTGGAAAGGGGAAAGAGACCTCCGGATTGAGATCGAAGAGAAGCCTGTAAAGAAGGATGAAGTTCTTAAGGCTCAGTCTGAGGCTCTGAAGGGTCAGGATCACATGATTAAAGCCTTAGAAATGAAAGCTGAGGAGGATCAAAAAGAGTTAGGGAAGATAAAAATTATTCTGAAGAAGCTAATAACCAAGGAAAATGAAGAAAAATAGACCAATCTAATTTTTTTGTAATGGATTTCCCTGTATTAATCATTTCAATCATAATGAAAAATATGGTTAGTTGTCTTTTATGTTATTTTGAACTAATATTTCAAGTACCATATTGTTTTCCATTACATCAAACTCTTTTTTAAAATCACAATCGGTTATAAGGAAAAATAATTCTAAAGAAGGGAAGGAAAATGACTTATAAGTATAGAAGAGGTATACCTATGTAAGGGGGAGTTTATCTAAAGGAAAGTGTTCATTACAAAGAATTCCATATTCATAATGAAAATATCATTCCGTAAATCTGGAATATGATCCTTAGTGTTTCAAAGCCTTATGGGGATTTAGTCGTATTCACCATTATCCATGAACAATTTGAGATAATCATTATTTCAATGTCTAGAAAATCTTTTTCTATGTCCTTACATTATTTTTCATAAGGATATTTCTGCTTTCCAAAAAGGTGGAGATTGTTTAGTCAATAAGGTTTTCCTTATGACTTTTCCATTACTTCATATATTGGGGAGATTGTTAAGTCATCAGGGCTTCCTTATGAATTTACCATTCCTCATGTTTTGAAAATCACAAACACCATATTTCAATGCGAAACTCCTTTTACCCTTGTTTTACATCCATAATAAAAATTTAAATCCCGATGGTAATTTACACCTACGTTGTTTTCATTGTTCATTTCAATATTTTTCTTATGTATAAAAATTGGATTCATATATAAAACCTTGGAATCATATAATAAATAGATATGAACCATTCTGTTTTAGGATCCAAATTCCTATTACAATATTTTTTGAAATTCTTACTCTGAATTCACTATTACGAACATTTAGGAAGTTCAACTCCGAATTCTAATAACAAACATATATAATGTTCTAACTATGAATTCTGATGATGAATTCTGATTATAAATTCTCATTACGAATTCTGATGATGAATTTCGATGACGAATTATCATTACGATTTATGATGATGAATTTTAAATACGAATTCTCATTACGAATTTTGATGATGAATTTTTATTATGAATTCTCATCACAAATTCTAAGGATGAATTCTGATTACAAATACTCATTTCGAATTTTGATGAGGAATTCTAATTATGAATTCTCATTACGAATTCTGATGATCTATTCTAATTATGAATTCTCATTACGAATTCTGATGAAGAATTCTGATTACAAATCCCCATTACGAATTATGATGATGAATTCTAATTACGAATTCTCAATACAAATTCTGATGACGATTTGTGATTATGAATTATCATTACGAATTCTGATGACGAATTCTAATTACGAATTCTCACTGTGAATCTTTATTACGAATTATGGCTTTGAACCTGTATGATGTTCGAATATGAAATTATTCTTCCAAACAGAATCCAAATATCCTTGTATTATAGAATCATAATTTATTCTTTGTTAGACACTGAACATTTAATTTCTTACATTCTGAAAATTTATTTCTTCACAATTCTGAATATCCGTTTTTGTTATGATTTCACTTGTTCTTTTAAAAAACGATGGCGTGCCTTCAGTTATCAAGTAACCTTTGTTTGAATGACACAGGTATAGGTCCCTCTGAAATTCAACGAAAAATATGACCATTGTAGGAGGGATCTGACCATTGCAGACGCGCCTATAAATATGATCTCATTTGAAAAGTGCTCACAACTTGACAAAATCTTTGACATCCATGATTACATGCTGTTGAAGTGAATTTTAGAGAGAGAGGCTCTAATAATCACTCAAAATTCATTCCTAATGTTAGAATATCTTGTTCAAACTTTTCTTCATGTATAATTGCTTCATGCGACTCTGATTGTTGTTGTGTACAATCAAGGGCTTCCGAGGATAGGAATACAGGGGTGATGTCTACCTGGGAGTTGAGGGATTGAAGGGATAGAAAGATAGAATCTGATCTTCCTATCGAGGGCATACCCTGATGGAGGTAATACAAACATTCGTGAAAGTATAAATTGAGGTACCTCTTATACAGGGTTGTTGGATACACTTTTATTTGGGTTAAAGAGTTATTGTTTGATTCTTGTAGTGTTACTAGTTTTATTTCTGATGTGCATTTTGTATTGTTAAGAAAAGTATAACTTTCTTATAATTCATTACATGTAATCTGACTTAGTTAGATTTTATACTCTTTAAGGTAGAATCATTGTTGGTCTGAAAATATGTTATGTTTCATTTCCAGAATCACTTTTCTGGAATCAAGCTTGTTATTAGAGCATAGAGGTGTTGTGAATTTTGGTTATGCAAAATTTCATTTGGGATTTTTTAAAAAGTACAATTCACCTCCTCTTGTATATGATAATGTCATAGATATATATTCGCTCTTAAATTTGATATTATAGAGTATATGATGCTCAGACACAACATTCTATTATATACTCCTCGGATGGGGGACGTTTTAGCAGATGCACTCAATAGGAGGCCTGGTTTACAACTTCTAGGTGAGGATACATAACAGCTGGCCACTTTGCAGATATCCTTCATTGAACGTGATGGAGAAGCTTTCCTTTAGTCTCTTACAGTCACTCCCCCACTTCTTTAATGAGTTATGCATGCGTAGCATGGGGACACTGATTACGAGGCCGGACGTGCTCAGATATCAACAAGACATGCACCTAATGATTTTTATGAAGGTGGGGAGTAAGTCAAACTCTTCAACGGACGTACCATGGTACTAGTGTCAAATCAGGAGGAGGTTCTGTGGGAGTTCCACACATCCTCTCTAACGGTACATCCAGGAGTGGAAACGATCTACCACGATCATTGACAACAGCACTGGTGACCGGGGATGGAGAAAAAAGTTGCAAAGTTTGTGTGTCGGTGCCTTACATGTCAGCAAGTGAAGGCGGTGTATTAAGTACAAGTAGTCTTGTTTCCTCCATTAGAGGTACTATAGTGGATGTTGGATGGGATATCCATGGACTTCGTGACATGACATCCACGTACATCCAGAGGCCATGAATCTATTTGGGAGATCATCGACCGACTCACAAAGTCATCGAACTTCCTAATAATAAGAGAGAAGGTTTAAGTAGAAATAATGGGATGCCAATATGTGCATGAGACTATACGGATATATGGTGTACCCTTGATGATTGTCCCTGATCATGAAAAATGTTTTACATCCCATCTATGGATGGGGTTGGAGGAGGATTTCAGAATGCAGCTTCATCTGAGCACTACCTTCCTTCCTCAGACGGATGGCCAGACATAGTAGACCATTTAGACCCTCGAGGACATGCTATGTGCTTGTGTCCTCATCTTCAGTCAAATCTAGGAGGATCACTAGCCTTTGGTGTATAATGCATATAACAATAGCTATCACACCACCATTGAGATGGCACCATTCGAGGCATTGTACAGGCGACCATGCAGATCACTTTTGTGTTCGACTAACCTAGGGGAGTCATCACTCGTGGGACCAGAGATGGTACATGCAACCATAGAGAAGGTGCATATCATCTAGGAGAAGATGAAGACTGCACAGAGCATGCAGAAGTCGTATGCTGATAGGAGATGGAGACCTATAGAGATCAAGGATGGTGACCACGTCATTCTATGTGTCTCACCCTGATGAGGTTTGTAGTGATTTGGCGGGGGAGAAAGTTAACATCAAGGTTCAATAGACCCATTAAGGTCTTTAGCAGAATTGGTGAGGTGGAATACCGCTTATCTCTTCCACCTCAGTTGCACCAGGTGCACGACATGTACCATGTATCTCAGCTGAAGAGATAGGTGCATTCCCCTTATCAAACCATCTACCGTGGAATGCTATACATAGACGATGGGGAAACATTTTCAAATATTATAGTAGAGATTGAGGATCGACAATAGAGTGTTCTACGCGGGTGGTCGATACATCTGGTGCGCGTTCGTAGGCAGCACATGAACCTCCAATAGAGAACATGTGAGCAGGAGGCTCAGATTCATGCTCAGTACCCCAACTTCTTCCCTTAGTTTTATTTTTTGATTACTGGGACATAATACCCTGATGTGGGGAGAATTTAAAGGCAAAGAGATTCCATGTAATTTGTTTTTAAATATATAATAATTGTATAATTCTGCAAAAATTGATGATGCACTATTCTGATGCCCGGAGTGGCTGAAATAAATTTATAAACATTTGATTGGGTACATTCAGTTTATGTACGTGTGGGTTTTTATAAAATTTGAACAAGTTCTTGGAATTGAAATCTGAGGGCACTATTGAATTCGCATAACCAGTTTATTCATGAAGAGACTTTCCCCTCGATGGCATTTGGTCGAAGTGAATGTCAGTTTTTGGGGTTTTCATGAATTAATAAAATAAAAATAGAATTGTGTAATACTTTATTATTATTTGAGACATCCATGTGGACGATAAGAGGTGGGGTCCATATGAACTAAACCTGCCTTGTGAGGTTATGGTGGTGGGGGCCACCCAAGCCTAAAACCCAGTTTGAATTTTTGAGGTGGGGACCACCCGACCCCCTCTTAATGGGGAGAAACCTCCCAACTCCCCAATATTCCACCCCTACCATTAAATTGATCCATTAAATAGGGACAATCTATTGAGATAATTAATTTTTCCAACGTGGTACATTAATTAAACCAACATTGTTGTATAGACATAATTAATCATTTAAATTAATTATATTGTCAATTATTTCATTTTTGGTGGAATTGTGAGAGGATAACCCTTAGAGGATTACACTTCTTCCATGAAGAACGCTCCTCCAACGAAGAATCCCAACTTCGACTTCTTCATCGGGACACACTCCAACGAGGAATGTCGTTGACTAGGATGAACCAGAACACGAGCCCGGGAATGGAGGTTTGTGGAAGAGGAGATGAATGTCGACAACTTCAAATTCCTTCTCATGCCAATTTTATCGAACAATCCAAGGTAGGTGTTTAATAGAATATGATTATCACCTTCCGTGTTCCCCCCTTATAGTTATTTTATTGGTTTGGGAATAGTGATTGATGAGGATTGTAGGCAGGGTGATTGTTTCTTTTCATTACTCATTCTGGATACACTTGTTCATGTCGAGCCAATTATTTTCGTTCTAATGCAGAGGGTGTGGGACAATCTAACATGGATCACCCTCTCTCTAATTCCTGTGATGAATTTTGGTGTTCTTCGTGATGGAGGAGGATGAAGACCAACCGTGAAGGGGCACGAGAACAGTGGATGGCACAACCACCAGCTGCGATGAAGGCGACAACGCAATGGCAATGCTCTACGGCCACCGCCACCACGACCTCAATATGCTACCCTAGTGGGACCGCCACTACAGCCTCACCACACCACCCAGGTCAAACAGTCACCTGAGCTGCCTCCGCCGTCCGGGTCACTAATACTGTCCGGGCCATGCCACATTATGAGACACCTCTGCTGGGCCAAGCCCCCATCCAAGTCGCCACCGCCTGTCCAAGCTGCCGTCCGAGTCGCCGCTGCCATTCAGGTCAAGATGTCGCCGCCCTTCCGGCCAAACTACCCTTACTGAGCCACCCCATGGCCTCGCGCCCTCTGCGGCCCCACGCTGCCTCACAGCTACCCACGATCCACCACGACACCTGACTTCCTACCATGTCAGACCCAGGGGGACTAGACAAACCCAACGTGTCAGACCACCCAATAGGTTATGCCGGACCCACTGGGTCACGCCGGGTCGACCCAAACGAGGTTATCTCAGGACATGTCGGTCTCGGTCGGGCCGAACGGGTCAGAGCAGACCAGGGCCCAATACGAATTATTTACACTATCTTGGCCATAACATTGGAACCGGACGTCAGTTTGACGAACCATCACTAGAGCTGGAAATCATGTAAGGAGATGGTCCCATTGATTATACCCCAGTAACATATTGGGTAATGTTGAGATACATTTGGTATTGATCAAGCAAGAATCCAATCGTGCCCCCGGTACTAAAAGTCTAATAACTCACAAACTGGGCATCCGGTTGTCACATCATCTATTGTGTTGATAACCATATGACGTGGAGTACATTTTAGATACTTATTTGGGGGACATCGAGGAAGTTGTAGAATCGACCAGTGGCATGGGGAGCAAACTCTCCCAAAGACCAGCAGGCCTAGTACGGAAACCCAATAGCTGGCTGTGACGAGAACAGTTCTTTTAGCTATCATTTTTAGGTAATCTCCTACCTATCATGTGTGGGTTTGATCCTAGAAATCATTTGTGGGTTAGCTCTAGTCATCCAGTGTAGGTCAGCTCTTAGCGATCCTATGTGGTTCAGCTCCTAGCGATACTGTGTGGGTCAGCTCCAAGCGATCCTATGTGGGTCTGTTCTTGCAATCCTCTACGGGTCTGCTCCAAGTTATCCTCTTTCGGTGAGCTCCTAGAAATCCAATGTGTGTCACCTCTAGCGATCCTATATGGGTTGGCTACTAGAAATCATATGTGGGTCAGTTCTTATAAATCCTATGTGGGTCAGCTCCTAGTGATCTAGTGTGGGTCAGCTCCCACGATCCTACGTGGGTCAGCTCTTAGAGATTCTGTGCAGGTTAGAAGAAGATCCTATTAACTGAATAACATGATTCACTATATATAAATAATCTCCTCTTCTACCATGTATAATGAAATACCTGGTGTGAGTTGAGTCAATACCTCACTGTTTTCCTATTGATTGAGATGGACCATATGAAAACTTAGCTATATGTATGGGAAAATACCTATGTATGGTTATTTGTTGATTACATACATTTTGGATTATCCTTGGTGGATTTTGTGAGACCTTGAGGGTCTCGGGTTCCCTACTAGGTATCATTATACTCATCGCTACACGATCTATGCCCGCATTTCATTACGTTTGGTGCAGACGACCGACAACATTGATCAAGGCTCGCCGTACCAAGTATAGATGGTAACCGGAGGTGGACCATACGACGTGTCGGAACAGAGAGGAGAAGGGTGGAAGTGGAGTGATGAGGCAGAGATCTTTACATGCCTTTCAGGTAGGAACATCGAAGGACGATCAATTAGCTATATTTTCTTTTTCTTCATATGTATTGTATTTCAGTTTTACATGTACCTTTACTGTTGGTCTAATATTCCATCCCCTTTTACTTTCAGCACTATTTTCGATATAATGATTTATGTGTTCGTATCCGTATGTGATCTTGGTTATGTGATTTTACAAGTTATAATGGAAATGACTTCCCAGTTCTAGGGATTACACCTTTCAGTGCTAGTCGTCATCCCCTGGCCTATGGAAGGCGGTCTTGGGGTAGTCATGGCACGGTCCCTTGGGGACGGTCATGGAAAGAAAATTGTCATCGTCGATTCATATCTCTATAATATAAAATGTTTCAATACATATAACTTACCATTTAAACATTTATCACGTCACTTTCACATAAATCTTTACTAATTTGTCTCCCGTTCCCAACACATTATCAAAACTAAGGAATTATCACTACACATAACAATCCTACATATAGGTATTTTGTAACCAAGGGTAAACACATTCTCATGAAACTATTTTCCCTATATACTCAAATTTTCCAATTTTCCCATTATTTAAATATTTTTAACTCATTTAATGAATCTATTTTTGTTCAATTAATGAATCATTTTAAATCTAACAAGTTTCCCCAAACATTTTTTCCCATGCGATCCAAATGTGATTCATGCGACAATACAAACTATGTTTCTAGAATTATTCATGAATACTCAACATTAATTTAATACTGGTCCATTAGTAAAATAAATAATATAATTTAAAAATAACAAATAACAATTTCAACACTCAAGGTGAAATAACATCCACCTATAACAAAATAAATCAATAACCACAGTCTCACCCATTGTGCATGTGTTTTCTCCTATATGTGAATTATATAATCCCATGGATGAGATAATATAAAAGAATGAACTATTATATGTCTCCCACTAACATTTTCTACTTAGAAGTACTAAAAAAAATTCCATCATTACATCTGAATAACATCTTGACATTGGTGACAGATACTCTTTCCTTAATCAAGTTAGTTATATGACCTCAATTGTGCCTCCTTATACCCCGGATGTTGCTAACTAGAAGCAATGTCCTAAGAAAAAAAACATTGGGAGACTACTAATCATTATCAATGATGTACAATATTACAAATTATGAAAAAATATCCAAAATCTAATGATCAAAAACTAAAATAATTTATCTGTAAGAACATAAGAGTATCACATTATGCTGCAAAATAAAAAACAATAACCAAACTAATGCAATAAATTTTCAATTCCATAGTTGTTGTAATGTGTTAATGAAAACCCAAAAAATTAGAGAAAATGAAAACTAATTGAATTTTCAAACACCATGTTTGGTTCTTTTATCCATGATCCATATTGAAAAAATCCATCTAACAAAATTCATTATCCCTAATTACATCTGAAAACATGATATATATTCATGTACTGATCATGTAGATTTAGTAGGGTGTGATTACAACTCAGTTTGACACATCCTATGGTGTCTAAAACAATATTTAATTAGTAAATATTCATGATGTCTTATAAATATTAAAGTCCAATAAATAAGGTAAACTATTCATATAATCAATTACACATCTTTTAACCATATTTTATCATTGGTTCACAAGGACACACAATTAATCAAAACCATATTTTTCCCATGTTGGAATCATAACCAAACCATATAAGAATTAAAATTCATTATATCATAGTATTTCATTATCCATTTCACATCATCATGGCTACATGGATCCGTTGTTCAATCCTAACATTTTGTGTACAAATTACATTTGATTCACCATATGAGTTTTTAGAGAATAAATACATTTCTAACATTGATTTTATAAATCAATTACCTATGGGAATTTGGAGCATTTTTTTGTATCCCCCACTCATATATCAGTCAATCACATACAAGTATTTGGAGAATAATTAAGTGTCCCACATTCTTATATGAAGGTATCAGATATATACCACACATATCACACCAACCAATGATAATCAACATTAAGACCCTTTAGTATTTCTTATCAATGAGACAATTTAAATTATAAAAAATCATGGTTCAAAAAATTATTCCCATGGAATAGTATTATCAATTAACCAATAAAACATTTTTCAATATTTAAGTCATCTGTCCCATTAACCCACTTGTTTTTATTATACTATCTCATAATTCAGACTACGTATTAATTATTCCAATTCAATTTGAACGATCCAAACAAGAAAATATATATTTCAAGATTTAAAATATACAATTCTAATCAATATAATGGGATTCAGTAATTAGACTAACTACCTCATGATTTTTGTTGAACACAAACCAATGGAAATCCATAAATTGAAGCATAAAATTCAGTTGTACCATAATGAATGAATTCTAGATAAAAAACATAGATCTTTTATCAAAAGGTTGAGACCCATAAAACATTGATCTAAACAATCACCAATATAGGAAATCATACCTTCATAATATTAGAGGATTGTGGGAGATATGGTATAAACTAATTAGTATGATATTCTTATATAGGGATAGGTCAAGATTATTCAATACAGTCATTGATTTATTATTAATTATGTTACGAATCCCTTGGAATATACATATAATCGTAAAAAAATTGGGGGAAACTATTTAGGATATATTTGTGTTTAAATTGGGATTTGGAGAGGGTTTTGTGTAATATAAAACAACAACATATGGGAATTTATTCAACAATAACATCTCGCCATGTAGTGGTGCATGGTTTTCCAAACAATGTTCCTAAACCACGAACAACACATTTAGAGGTTCATTGTAACTCCAAAAAGGGTACACAATTTTAAATTAACATTGAATTGTGAATCCTTATATTTATGGGTTTGTATGGTTTGATGATGTAGGGTTCCTGGTTTATGAAAACAATGTAAAAACTATGTGCTTCCCATAAACCCAAAAAAATCTAAATTTCACCAATGCACACCAAACATATGCCTTAGAAAGTGAATAATAAACCTAATGAAAAATAATACATGAAAGGGAGATCAATAAATGTCCAAAAAACTAATATATTATAATATATTATTAATTTTATTGACTTATCAATTTTATATGAAAAATCGATGAAAAATTAAAAAATTTAAAAACGATAACAACCTTAAAAAATTTTAGGTTAATTTATATATAATATTAATTTTTTTTGGATAATCCTAATGATCATATTGTTATATGTAATAGTAAATTTCACATTGTTGAAATTTACATTTCTCATATATTAGATGGTTTTAATTGAAATAACATCTTATATTACTTTGGTCATTAAGTTACATTATTCTTTTCTAAAAATAAAATTGTAAACCAATTTACACTATATAATTTTACTAAATTATTAATGTTATGAATTAATTATTTATTTGTATAATGAATATATTAGATGAAAAACATTGTATGTTGTTTAACTAACCAAATTTAATACATTATCAGACATTTTGAATGAGTAATATAACAAGGATAAGTGAATCTATTGTAATATTTATAGTTGATCAATGATGATAAAAACACATTTTTGTGCTCCAAAAGTTTTATAATTTTTTATAATTTTTATTATATATTAAAAATTTAATAGTAACCCATTACATATATTTATGTAACCACATATTCTCAAAATTATATTCATTGTAAAAGTGTATTAATGCTTCCTACATGAGAATATATTATTTAAATTCGATTGAATAATATCTATATTTTTATGAATATAAATAGATTTAAATTGATAAAAAAATATATTATTAAATAGTAAAAAGTAGTGGGTGATTAATTTCAAAATGAATGGGTCATATTTGGAAATATGAATTCATATATGGGTAACGATGGTAATTGAATAATTAAATGTAACCTGTATCTGAAAACACAAACACACACAGACACAGATATATATATATATATATATATATATATATTAATACAAAAATTATAAATTATAAGGTTTTTAGTACTTTTTTCATCATTTTATTACTAATTTTTTAATATCTGATATCGAGTTACTTAATTCAATATTAACCATTATTTAATATATTTCAATTAAAATGATATTTTCCATTTCAAATTTTTTTTCACCAAAATCATAGATATTATTTAGAAATAATAAAATTCAATGAATAAATTTATTTATTAATTAATAATATATAGTATTATAAAATAATAAATGATCATGAAAAGGAAAATTTATTTTGTTTTGAATTAATATATTCCACATAATATCATTATAAAATTATTTAATTGATATTATAAAAATATTATAATTATATATTATAATATTTTAAATAAATTTTTCATTTCAATTATATCAATATATTTTTATTATCATAATTTCAATATTCCGATTAGTTTTTTTATTATGAACATATTATTAACGACATTGTATTGAAAAACCATATATCCCATGGTCTTATTATAAATCCTCAAAATTATTTCCAAAATTATTTATGCCTTGTTTTGGTAGATTACCTAATTTTTTTGATGGGTGTAACATTATATAACAGATTTTCGGATATTTTGTAATGTGTTGTTTCTTAAATGTTTGTTTTGGTGTCTAATGGTATATGATAGTTAACACCACAAAAATGGTGCAATCTATAGTGTTATGTTGAGTAAAAGGTAATGGGGAAACATAGAGAATAGAGGTTGTCTTTCCCATGATGCACCAGAAAAGGTGTTATGATACATGAATATAGAGAACCATGCCTATGGTGGAGACCTTTGTAAGGGGATCTCACAAGATCCTAGAAAAATACCATTAGGGGGTTACCATAATATAGTCTCTTAATAACATAACCAACATGACTGGTAGTGTTGGATGTCATGGAAATTAAGAGATAATATTAAAATGGAAAATTTTTATTTTATTTACATTGAATTAAATCAGTTTCGATGTGTAATTGTGGGAATAAAAAAAATTAATGTCTTTTTAACCAAAAAACCCAAAAATTATAATTCATTCAGACCACATCTATATATTAAGACATTGATCTAGATGCATTTATATGGATTTTGGTATGAACATGGGAAAAACTAAATGTTATTATTTTCCACAATAATAAAAAATAATTTCTAACGATCTCCATGATTTACGTTAATGGATATTTATCAATGGAAGATAGTGAATGTTAATATTTAATAATATTCATGGATGACTAATCAATTTTTATTTATTTCTAATTGATAAAGTCACAATTTTCTAATAACTGTATTTAGTTTTTGTTATTATGATTATGGACTCTTTTGGGGAATCTTTTTCATGTAGAAATAAAAGTAAAAGGTTTTTTTATATTTTATGACTTCTCATTGGTATTTTTCATGATTAATAATTTGATGGGATTATCCATTACAATATCCA
The DNA here is from genome assembly GCA_963277665.1 of Viscum album. Lineage (NCBI taxonomy): Eukaryota > Viridiplantae > Streptophyta > Magnoliopsida > Santalales > Viscaceae > Viscum > Viscum album. Next base: position 664,595,776 of record OY728165.1, on the reverse strand, counting down.
CTATTACCTATTATTAAAATATTTATTCTAAAACAATTTTATTATATATATTTGATATGGTTACGAAAATCTTTTTTAGAATAACTATGGAAAATAGTTTTCAGACATAGTTTGAGAGTGCATAATATCAATGAAAAATGATGTTGATGATGAAAAATATTCAGTATGATGTCATTTAAATAATTTTAGACATGTATATCATTTTTTATCAGGATATGTAATTATGTTTTAATATTTCTAGATCATGGTTGATGTTTATTTTATGTCTAGGAATCTTTACCTTGTGAGACCATGATTATTGTTAACTCACATATCATTGAATGAACAGATCATGAGAATTTTTATTATATTTAAAAATATCTGGTGATTTTTATCAACATTGAAGGTCATTATTAATTTTCAATGGCATCCATATTAATTTTGTGTCATGTTATGTGTCATAAACATCATATTGTGGATTATTATATGTTATAAATTGGAAGGATGAATGTTGTGGATTGGGTATCACTTATAGAGATATCATATAGATATTTGATTAGAATAATGATTGAAATTTATTTAGAATAGTTCTTTAATAATCCTAGGGATTTATTAGGTAATTGCAGCGATGTAATAAGCATGTCAATAAAATTTAGGGGGATGGCATGCAACAACCATATTATCTATACCATGACAGAGTTTGGAAATGGTGGACTGATATCCTCACAAGAATCTTATAATTCTAATGGTTGTTGAGATATACATAGTGACAATTATTTGGAACCTAGCTTTTATCTTCAATTGATATTTATATCATCTAATAGAGATGATTGAAAGTTCGAGAGGGATTTTTGACAAAAATGTTAGCTCATGGAAACTAAATACCTAACAATATGTTATTTTTTTCAAATTAATATACTATCCTGAAATACACACTTCATCAGGTGAAATGATTTTGTGTTTTCTTTGGTGGAGTCCCCCATGATTTATACTCACAAAATGGATCATATTCTTGTGGGATTTGTGGATATTACAATCATGAATAAACAAAATAGAGAGGCCAAATATATGTGTAACTAGGAGTTTATTATAGGGATCATAGGTTTTTCTAAGATAGAAAATAGTGAAATTTTAACGTGTTTAATTTACGTACTTATTCTGTTCCACAGTTCTGCACAGCCTTATGCATACCTACCCATAGACAATAGTTATTCAAGTATGAGTGTGGGTGTGAATTTCATTACATGGGAGACTATACCAATGGTATAAATAAATAATAGTGTATATAACAAGACATAAAATAAAATAAATATATATATAAGATTCTATAAGAAATGGATTGGATGATACATCATAACAGGCATTTAAATAACCATTAATCCCTAATATTGAAGTTCATTTAGTTTATGAATGATATTATTATGTAAATAAAATATTGTGGATCCTATTTAGAGTCCATCCTAATCCCACATCTGAACATTGGGATACACTACCTAGCTCCTTATGGTTATGAGCTTTTCCTTCACAAACTCCTTGGACATTATGTTTATAGAAGCATATCAATTACCATGCAATGTGTGACATGAACACTCATGGGACACTGAAAATACATCCTTAATATAATTTCACATAAAATATACATGATTTTATTTGAAGATATAGACAAAATGAATTATTAAACATAAAAAATTAGATGTGTAGACTCATCATATATTATATAATCATCCATGAAACTCTAAAAATTATACATCATCATGATACTAGTATTGATATCCATTTTATCAAAATCATCAATGGACAATAAATAATTCACATCAATGGTTTTATCGCTTTTAATATCATGTATATCCATATATCCCACTTTTATGGAATTCCACATTCCCCGCCATAATAGTGTTTTCAACATGATCTCTATATAACTAACCATGATGGTTCTCATAACCATCATATTACAGTAAGTCTTACCTAAAATGGTTAATTCATTTGGATGTGTATGTCACCATAATATGGTAATATTCAATATCATCATATTATTATGGGACACATGACACCATTTTTGGATATATTCCCACCAAAGATGAAATGTTTATAATGTTACACATAATGTCAACCAATAAAAGAGTCAATGAGATTTTTTAAAGTATCAATATGTAAAGCCTTGATCTATATATCTACGAATAATAGTCATGTTAATCCTAATACATGATGAAATGATCCATTGTATTTGATTTACAAAAAATTTGAAAATCATAACAAGGAAGAATAAATAATATATAGAACATTTTTTGTTATCCCTAATAGAAATTACAGATATATATATATATATGAATGATTGGTATCAAGGATCACTCAATATATTTATCGATACATTTATCATTTATTTGTTTTAATAATAAATGATCGTATTAGTATAACTGAATATATAAGGCCCTATGTTATGATGAAATTCATACCACTAGAATAAAGTCATTATTGTAAAGGATCACTGTAGAGACCCGTATCTTGACGTACATGGATATTACATTACTTTTGCGGAATACTTAGTACATAACAAAAACACACACACAAGGACCGTAATAGTTTAGTGTCTTTGGAAACTCGGAATATAATCTTATAATCGTGGTAATAGATCTTCAAAATCTCCCATAAAGATCTTCCTTTTTTTACCTAAAACCTTTCTTTATATCCTGGGGAAAAGAAAACATAAAAGGGTGAGCTCAAATGCTCAGTAAGGGTATACAAAATAAATAAAAATCATTTCATATCTTTTTGAAAATCATAACCTGCAAAAGAGATCATAATATCTTAACATGGAACAAATCATAGAAGTGAAAATGCGATCACCATAATCATAACATGAAACTTGAAACTTTGTGGCATGCACACATAATCATGGAAAATCATTTCTTGTTAGTCATGACTCATTGCCAAGACTATCTTAGTGGACAAAGTCCCTTTTTGAATCGAGTAACCCTCGTTTCAGTCCTGTTTCACTGAACCTGTTTAACCTACCGTTCCAGCCCTGTCTATCTCATGAGATATAAAATCTTTACCCAATGCATTGGAGGGAGATATAGGTCCCACCCATCTCATAATGATACCATTCTTATGTGTGCCACAAAATCATAAACCATGCATCATTGCATAACCCATGTAATAAAAATGGGAATCTTAAACATCATGACATCATAAAAAAATTCATATACGATAAAGGAATTCATAAAAATATTCCATCACAACACAATCAAATCAATGTAATAATAGGGATAAAAACAGAACCCTTTATTATCTTAGATGGAAAATAATTTTGATAAAACACTTGAACTTCATTCTTGAGGAAAATATCCTTTCTACTTCAAAAATATTTTTCCTTTCTTAACATGTCGTACAATTATAAACTAAAAGAAGTTGATTAAAAATAAACTTGAATACTTGTAAAGGAATCTTCTTGGAAATAATGTTTTAGAAATCCTTTCATGCCGTATAAGTTAAAAAAAACATTCTTCTCATACTTTTGTCGAAAAAGTCAAAAAAAGTACCTCGTACAAAAAACGACAAAAGATTACTTTCATTTCTTTTACTAAAAACTCACCGAAGGGTAAAAATGGGTTTAAACAATTGTAGGTGGATGGAAATAATATTACATATTTATGAAACATGGATGTGGATGATAAAATACACCCCAGTAAATACTTACGAATAAACAATCTCGGATAAAAATGAGATTGTGATATTTCCCTTACCTTAGGTCTGATTTGCTTTGTACGTGTCTGAAGCTCCTGTATAATGTTTTAAATAATGTTATTGACTTATTCCAGAATCATACATATTTATATGATATCATATATGGTCATATTATTATCTTCTTGTTAGTAATATTTCATTGTTACTTGTTACTCGGGTCTTTATAACTTTTTGTTCTTATGCGTGTTTTGTTGAATAAATTCTTATTCTTATCTTTAGGTTATAGATAATTCATTTCCAGAATGGTATTAGTGTAGTATATACCATATTCATTCATTCAATTCATTTATATAATCATTATGAAATGAAGATCATGTAGAACGAGTCGCATCACATCGTGGAGACGGTATTCCGTACGTAAGCACGAGTGATGATATCGTTCCTATGATTGTGGAATTGTATTGGAGTATATATATATATATTATTTCAGTATCAATATTACTTCATAATAATCATATATAGTTACTCATTACACCATTATACCCATCCTTGTAAGGTGATGGTGGAAAATAGATTACACCACGGCGTGGAGACGGTATTCCGTACGTACGCACGCGCGGTGATTTCATTTTTCCGTAGGATGGATAGAAGGTGAATTAGGGTTGTTTCATATTTATAATAACATATTAGTATGTAATTAATACTGATGTTATTACTTTATCATGAAACAACTAAAGAATAAGAAGTTGAAGAAGAAAGAAATTGAAAAGATCGGTAATGGATATTACCTCTTCTTTGGAACGCCTCTTTGAATCCTCCACTTAGGGAACTAAGTTTGGTATTTGAAGAAGACCAGGACCTCTAGGATTATTCTAGGGAAGTGGAGAGGAGAAAATGGCAGGGGTTGGACGAGCTTGAGTGCTCAATTTGGTGTGAGGAGGAGGGGGAGGAGGTACCCTTTTATAAGGGAGGAGAGGGGCACCTTAGGAATTCCTAAAAATATTAATTTATAATAAATCTAACCCCACTTAAAAACCTCCAAAAATGACTCATATTCGAATATTAGATGATATAGGGTTGTAATCGCATCAACCAATCAAATTTAGACATGTTTGGATCTTATTTTAAACCTTATCATTTTGATTTATCCTTATTTAATCTATTTAAGTTTATTTGTGGTAATACAATTCTAAATTTTAAATTATAACAAATAATTACTTATTTGTTGTGAATTTTCCATAATTGTTTACTTTATAACATTATAGACCATATAAATATAAATTTATAATTTATAAATATTTTTGTTATTTTTAAACAATTTTATAATATGTTATTTTTGTAAAATAACAATAGTGTCAATTTTGACACTATTCATTTATTTGAATTTAAATAAACTATATACAGAAGATATGTTCAAAATAAAAGCTTTAATATATTAATAAAAGGTCATATGTATCTATAAAATTAGTGTATCACATTAAATAGTTCATATAATATTTATTTTATTATTTTTAAAACCATTTATTTGGTTTATCTCTTAATAAAATAATTACTACATCATTTTTGTATAATAGTTTAATATACTTATTTGTTGTATAAAAATTTAAAATAAATTTCTATGTTGAAGATAAATATATTAACTTTCACAATAATACTTTTACTCGAATTTATCATCTTAAAATCACAATATTAAAATTGTTATATTTATTAAATTATGAAGGTGACAACTTTGGCATCATTTAAAATAAAATAATATAAGTGTCATAATCGCTTTTATAAGGCTCCAAATGGTCAAATATTCGACCATTGGATGCTTATGGTTTACATTTACATGGAAAATAATTTTTGGTTAGGTATTTGTGCATTTTATGGTCACTATTAGTTTAAAAAACAATATTCTTGATTTTTCACTAGATAAACAATTTCTGCATCACTATTGTGTCATAATTAATGATAATTATTTAATCCCTAAAAATTATAAATAAATTTATATGATGTAGATAATTTCATTATATTTCTGGAGACTATTCATGTTCGAAGTTTCTTGAAGTTTATCACTAAATTAAAATTAATATACTTATAAAATTTAAGAGAGTGACATGTTGTCACTTTCTTTGGTTTTAATAATAATTAAGTTATTTTCATGGAAAAATGTCCATTAAATGATTCTAATCCGACCCTTAGGTGATATGGGTCGACTTTTAGTCATACAATAGGATTTTGACATTTTTTAGGGTAATTTTAAAATATTATAGTTACCCTTAATTACCCGATTTACCTTTAACTATGGTAAATAAAATTGACCGTAGTTACTATTCATAATTCCCAAAAAGAAAAAGTATCTTATTAACATAATTTGGACCCACTGATTCCAAATATGGAATCCATTTTTCCAAATTCAATACACAAACGATGCAGAAATTAAATTAAAATTAATCCCGTTGTCGAAAGAAAACGGGTTTTTCTTTAAAACATTGTAAAAGATTGAATTGATTTAACCTACGAATTCAGGGTAAAATCAATGCTAATGACATACATTATATTAAATGGTAAAAATATATTCTATTTATACTTTAAAACCATTCAATATTATAATTTAACCACATAAGATATTATGATGAAAAAAGTTGTTCTTAATTAAAATATAGCGTGTTTTTACTATTCATTAAAATATGAAAGTTATCGGAAAAATATCAAAACTTTATGTAATGTAAATTTTTATATCCTGATTCAAAAGAAGAATATTATTTTGTCAAATTGAACATATAAACATGTCAAAAACCAGATTTAAAGTGGGTGCTCCATCCAAAGGCGGCAAAACTGCATTTCTTGAAAAATACTTATTTTACCCGAAAAAGTTATTTTGTTCTTATACCATGTTCTAGAAATGTGTAAGATGAATAATAATGTTATAAAATTCAAAATTTAGTTAATACTATTCATAATGGCTAGTTCAACACAATATTATAATAATATAACATTGTTTATTAAAACCCGGTATTGCGTACAACACACGCTATCGAGGAAGGTCGCGATTGCGTGTAATGCAAGCCAAGTCAGGGTTGCGTGTTGTGAAAGAATCCTTCGTTGTTTTGTATAACAGAATCCAACAATATTTCATTTATACATTTAATATATATATACTTAATGTTGCGTAGAATAACTATTATCAAAATTATGTGTAACACGGTCCAAGAATAGTGTTGCGTATACTGCAAGCTAATACGGTGTTGCGTATAGCGCAGGGTAATCTTGGTGTAGAATACAACATAATACATTAATGAAATTAAAATAATATTTTTCATAAAATCTCGGGGTGTTACATTCTACCCCCCTTAAAATGAATTTCGCCCTCGAAATTCGTCGGGGTTATAAATGGTTTATTATTTGAAAATTTCTTTGATAGAAACCCACATCGTAAAAAGGAATACCAAAACATATCTTTAAAAACAAAATTATTAAATGTAACGGTTACCCAAATAAACTAATCACTGGGTTTCCACATAGGTGAAAATATGGATATGGAAGAGAAATCTAACCATCATGTTCTGATGGAGAGTGGTAGAGAACATGGCTATGGAAAAGCCAGAAATCACAAAGCCATAAATTTGTGACGATCTAAGGTACCATCTGATTCGTCAGATATAAGATCATTAGGACAACATTTTTGGTTTTCAAGATCGTTTCCCTAAAGTTAAAGAATTTAAATTAGAATTAATACTTACTTTATTTTGGTACAATCTCACTGTTGTTCGTGCCTTTAACAATTTCCACTTCATCTCTTAAATAAATGAAGTTGAATTTGTTATTCGTGAAGTGTTAGCAGATCATGTGATAGAATGACGGGTCATTACATCTGTCTCAAACAAAAGGTTAGCAAAATGATTATATACATAAGTCGATCTATAGTGAGATTAATCATATATGGTTCCTAAAATGGACTTATACATCATATGTCATATAGCTTAATATAATAAAACTAGTTTCTACTAAACAGGGACTTCCTGTAGGCCAGTGGTAGGCGATAAAGGCCAGTCGAACTTCGGTTGTGGGTTCGATTCCCACAGCCTTGTCCTAAGCGATGGGCTGTCGCCCGTCCTGCAGGTTGTCCTTTTTCTAAAACTACATTACTATAACATCTCATCAATAATATCGAAAATCTTCTATCCTTAAACAATACTAACTTATGTCCAACATAATCCATTCTAATCTTTAGGCTTATCCATAATACTACAGTCCACTCTCATAATATAGTGAAAACAATTACCAGAGATTTAACACCATCGTCGATCCCCATATATCATAAGATATGTTTTGTTGGTCACACTCCAAACATTCAAAGTCCTTAATCATGTATTCTCTTGAATACCCATTGAACCTTAGTGAAAACATGAATGCAGTTAAAAGTTAACTCTTTCCACATACCAAAATCCAAAAATTCTCTATACTCAAACCATGATATAACCTTCTCCTTATATCAGTCATGAGCTCATGAATACAATCAAACACCTCATTATCTTATTATTCCTTCATTATGCGCATATCATCAAAATTCCAAAAATATCTGAATAACCTTTCATGGATAGTGGTACCATTAATCATACACATTCATAACTCAAGGAAAGACAACAGTGTAACAATCCTTAGATGTCTATTTATTCCATAGTACCATGAGATTTCTTATACAACATTACACATGATAAACATGTAATCATTCCACTACATTCTTAAACCATTGACCGAGCCTCAAAAATTCTTTCATCTCACATATCATTTGTAGTCTCTTCATCATAATCCACATAAATACTACCCATATGACCATACTAATTCTCTTCATGAGTCTCTCCCTTAGGGAATTTGTTTGCATAATGCCCATACATTCCACATTTAAAACACTTAACCATTTTTGATGTCTTAGCAATACCATTATCCTCATCCATGGTGTTAACTGAACCTTTTCCTTTGCACTTACTTGCTTTGTGTCCTTCTTTTCCACACCCAAAGCATCTTCCAGTTCCCTTGAAACATTCTCCTTGATGCCTCTTCCCACATGATTTACATAGGGGAAATTGAACTTTCTTTCCTCAATGATCATTATGAAACTCCATCTTTCTCTTATTAGCCGAGTCAGGAAACTTACCAAATTTTACTTTATTCATCATATTATGAGATTGCTGATTCGGCAAAATAATGATGTTTGGACTTCCAAATCCCATTTCATTTGGTTTCTCATGAAAAATATCATTCCATTGTCCATCATATCCTCCATTATCGTGAATCACCTTGTTTCCATCCATTTTCTAAAACCCAAAAAGAATAGTGTGAGAGGAAAAAATCATAATAAAGGGGGAATATCTAACATCTTTGGTTTAATCTAATATTGTTACCATAGTTCTAGGACTATATCCTATACGTATACTTATCCTTAGGGGCATCCCTAGACATACCTTAGAAATATCTCTAGGGATCTCACTAACGTTTTCGCATCCTAGTTTCCAAAGGTTGACTAAACCTTTCCTCTGATACCAACTGTAGAGACCCGTATCTTGACGTACATGGATATTACATTACTTTTGAGGAATACTTAGTACATAACAAAAACACACACACAAGGACCGTAATAGTTTAGTGTCTTTGGAAACTCGGAATATAATCTTCTAATCGTGGTGAAAGATCTTAAAAATCTCCCATAAAGATCTTCCTTTTTTTTTACCTAAAACCTTTCTTTATATCCTGGGGAAAAGAAAACATAAAAGGGTGAGCTCAAATTCTCAGTAAGGGTATACAAAAGAAATAAAAATCATTTCATATCTTTTTGAAAATCATAACCTGCAAAAGAGATCATAATATCTTATCATGGAACAAATCATAGAAGTGAAAATGAGATCACCATAATCATAACATGAAACTTGAAACTTTGTGGCATGCACACATAATCATGGAAAATCATTTCTTGTTAGTCATGACTCATTGCCAAGACTATCTTAGTGGACAAAGACCCTTTCTGAATCGAGTAACCCTCGTTTCAGTCCTGTTTCACTGAACCTGTATAACCTACCGTTCCAGCCCTGTCTATCTCATGAGATATAAAATCTTTACCCAATGCATTGGAGGGAGATATAGGTCCCACCCATCTCATAATGATACCATTCTTATGTGTGCCACAAAATCATAAACCATACATCATTGCATAACCCATGTAATAAAAATGGGAATCTTAAACATCATGACATCATAAAACAATTCATATACGATAAAGGAATTCATAAAAATATTCCATCACAACACAATCAAATCAATGTAATAATAGGGATAAAAACAGAACCCTTTATTATCTTAGATGGAAAATAATTTTGATAAAACACTTGAACTTCATTCTTGAGGAAAATATCCTTTCTACTTCAAAAATATTTTTCCTTTCTTAACATGTCGTACAATTATAAACTAAAAGAAGTTGATTAAAAATAAACTTGAATACTTGTAAAGGAATCTTCTTGGAAATAATGTTTTAGAAATCCTTTCATGCCGTATAAGTTAAAAAAACATTCTTCTCATACTTTTGTCGAAAAAGTCAAAAAAAGTACCTCGTACGAAAAACGACAAAAGATTCCTTTCATTTCTTTTACTAAAAACTCACCGAAGGGTAAAAATGGGTTTAAACAATTGTAGGTGGATCGAAATAATATTACATATTTATGAAACATGGATGTGGATGATAAAATACACCCCAGTAAATACTTACGAAGAAATAATCTCGGATAAAAATGAGATTGTGATATTTCCCTTACCTTAGGTCCATTTTCTTTGTACGTGTCCGAAGCTCCTGTATAATGGTTTAAATAATGTTATTGACTTATTCCAGAATCATACATATTGATATGATATCATATATGGTCATATTATTAGCTTCTTGTTAGTAATATTTCATTGTTACTTGTTACTCTGGTCTTTATAACTTTTTGTTCTTATGCGTGTTTTGTTGAATAAATTTTTATTCTTATCTTTAGGTTATAGATAATTCATTTCCAGAATGGTATTAGTGTAGTATATACCATATTCATTCATTCAATTCATTTATATAATCATTATGAAATGAAGATCATGTAGAACGAGTCGCATCACATCGTGGAGACGGTATTCCGTACGTACGCACGAGTGATGATATCGTTCCTATGATCGTGGAATTGTATTGGAGTATATATATATATATATTATTTCAGTATCAATATTACTTCATAATAATCATATATAGTTACTCATTACACCATTATACCCATCCTTGTAAGGTGATGGTGGAAAATAGATTACACCACGGCGTGGAGACGGTATTCCGTACGTACGCACGCGCGGTGATTTCATTTTTCCGTAGGATGGATAGAAGGTGAATTAGGGTTGTTTCATATTTATAATAACATATAAGTATGTAAGTAATACTGATGTTATTACTTTATCATGAAACAACTAAAGAAGAAGAAGTTGAAGAAGAAAGAAATTGAAAAGATCGGTAATGGATATTACCTCTTCTTTGGAACGCCTCTTTGAATCCTCCACTTAGGGAACTAAGTTTGGTCTTTGAAGAAGACCAGGACCTCTAGGATTATTCTAGGGAAGTTGAGAGGAGAAAATGGCAGGGGTTGTCCGATATTGAGTGGTCAATTTGGTGTGAGGAGGAGGGGGAGGAGGTACCCTTTTATAAGGGAGGAGAGGGGCACCTTAGGAATTCCTAAAAATATTAATTTATAATAAATCTAACCCACTTAAAAACCTCCAAAAATGACTCATATTCGAAGATTAGATGAGATAGGGTTGTATTCTCATCAAACAATCAAATTTAGACATGTTTGGATCTTATTTTAAACATTATCATTTTGATTTATCCTTATTTAATCTATTTAAGTTTATTTGTGGTAATAAAATTCTAAATTTTAAATTATAACAAATAATTACTTATTTGTTGTGAATTTTCCATAATTGTTTACTTTATAACATTATAGACCATATAAATATAAATTTATAATTTTTAAATATTTTTATTATTTTTAAACAATTTTATAATATGTTATTTTTGTAAAATAACAATAGTGTCAATTTTGACACTATTCATTTATTTGAATTTAAATAAACTATATACAGAAGATATGTTAGAAATAAAAGCTTTAATATATTAATAAAAGGTCATATGTATCTATAAAATTAGTGTATCACATTAAATAGTTCATATAATATTTATTTTATTATTTTTAAAACCATTTATTTGGTTTATCTCTTAATAAAATAATTACTATATCATTTTTGTATAATAGTTTAATATACTTATTTGTTGTATAAAAATTTAAAATAAACTTCTATGATGAAGATAAATATATTACCTTTCACAATAATACTTTTACTCGAATTTATCATCTTAAAATCACAACATTTAAATTGTTATATTTATTAAATTATGAAGGTGACAACTTTGGCATCATTTAAAATAAAATAATATAAGTGTCATAATCGCTTTTATAAGGCTCCAAATGGTCAAATATTCGACCATTGTATGCTTATGGTTTACATTTACATGGAAAATAATTTTTGGTTAGGTATTTGTGCATTTTATGGTCACTATTAGTTTAAACAAAACAATATTCTTGATTGTTCACTAGATAAACAATTTCTGCATCACTATTGTGTCATAATTAATGATAATTATTTAATCCCTAAAAATTATAAATAAATTTATATGATGTAGATAATTTCATTATATTTCTGGAGACTATTCATGTTCGAAGTTTCATGAAGTTTATCACTAAATTAAAATTAATATACTTATAAAATTTAAGAGAGTGACATGTTGTCACTTTCTTTGGTTTTAATAATAATTAAGTTATTTTCATGGAAAAATGTCCATTAAATGATTCTAATCCGACCCTTAGGTGATATGGGTCGACTTTTAGTCATCCAATAGGATTTTGACATTTGTTAGGGTAATTTTAAAATATTATAGTTACCCTTAATTACCCGATTTACCTTTAACTATGGTAAATAAAATTTACCGTAGTTACTATTCATAATTCCCAAAAATAAAAAGTAGCTTATTAACATAATTTGGACCCACTGATTCCAAATATGGAATCCATTTTTCCAATTTCAATACACAAAAGATGCAGAAATTAAATTAAAATTAATCCCGTTGTCGAAAGAAAACGGGTTTTTCTTTAAAACATTGTAAAAGATTGAATTGATTTAACCTACGAATTCAAGGTAAAATCAATGCTAATGACATACATTATATTAAATGGTAAAAATATATTCTATTTATACTTTAAAACCATTCAATATTATAATTTAACCACATAAGATATTACGATGAAAAAAGTTGTTCTTAATTAAAATATAGCGTGTTTTTACTATTCATTAAAATATGAAAGTTATCGGAAAAATATCAAAACTTTATGTAATGTAAATTTTTATATCCTGATTCAAAAGAAGAATATTATTTTGTCAAATTGAACATATAAACATGTCAAAAACCAGATTTAAAGTGGGTGCTCCATCCAAAGGCGGCAAAATTTTGTTCTAGAAATGTGTAAGATGAATAATAATGTTATAAAATTCAAAATTTTGTTAATACTATTCAAAATGGCTAGTTCATCACAATATTACAATAATATAACACTGTTTATTAAAACCAGGTATTGCGTACAACACACGCTATCGAGGAAGGTCGCGATTGCGTGTAATGCAAGCCAAGTCAGGGTTGCGTGTTGTGAAAGAATCCTTCATTGTTTTGTATAACAGAATCCAACCATATTTTATTTATACATTTAATATATATATATACTTAATGTTGCGTAGAATAACTATTATCAAAATTATGTGTAACACGGTCCAAGAATAGTGTTGCGTATACTGCAAGCTAATACGGTGTTGCGTATAGCGCAGGGTAATCTTGGTGTAGAATACAACATAATACATTAATGAAATTAAAATAATATTTTTCATAAAATCTAGGGGTGTTACAATCACCAAGAATGTTGTCACATAAATCACTCTTACTAACAATTAAATGATGAATCATATACATTGAAAATTAAGAGTTCATGGACAAAGATGGTAAAAGGGAGAAACAAATTCTATATTGAATTTTTTTTACTAATAATGTTTGGACAAGATAAATAGCACAATAAAAATTTAGAATGAAATTGATGCACTTGAATGGTTTTTGTTACACAAGATCAAGTAAATAGATCATTACACCTATATTTTTATATATTTTACTCTATATTAATAACATTATATAATAGTTGACGAATAGCATATGTATAAGAAATGAATCTGAAGGACCCATTGATGTTCCATACAAAAATTTCCCAATAAAAAGTCTCAAGGATGGATGACTGATTAGGACCATTGATATGTCCAAGGATATAGAATATAAAAAAATAGTGAAAAAAAATGTATTAGATGATGGTCACAATCTTTTGATACCTATGTTTAAGAGATCATATGTAAATCCATATAGAATATGAGGAATGGCCAGTAGTGGATCGTGGATCAGTATTTAAAGGAAGGAATCAATTAGCATCACTTTGATTCATCCACATTTACCATTTATTTTTTTCACCGGTTAAATTATAATGAATAAAAATGAATGAAGAATATTTTTTCCACTTCGAAACACACATGGTCACTATGATAATCTAGCCAGGATCCTGGTGTCCTTGAAATATAGGATAAATAAAAATAACTCCATTTATTTTTTCCTAAATATTTGTAAATTTCATCAACCATGGACTTTAACGTAGTCATGGTTATTTGAGCCTTGTCATGGAATATAGGAGCTCTCTAGGATAACGACAACAATATAATCCCCATTTGTCACACAATGTATATATATTTAGTCAAACATATATTTTTCAAGAATGTGGAGTCACCCATTTTACAATAAAACATTATAAACAACAGTTTTTTCTTCAAATAATTACCTATTCATCTCAAACACATGTTTTAACCATTATATGAATAAAAAACGACATAAAAATACAACAGAATGCATTAACATATCCTCTATAATTGTGGGTATCAAAATAGCCACCCTAAAATGATTTATAAAATTTTCAATGTATATATTGGATAAAAGGTGAATAACATGTTCCATCAGACCTGAATGTCATTCTCTGACACCCGTGTATCCTCCTTAATCAACATGGGTCTCCATAAAATCCAAAAAAGTATGTTTTCCCCTCGAAAATTATTATCACCTATATTGAATATAGAGAAGAATCATTCATAATATGATTCATATTATACTAAATCAAATTCCACTAGGTCTATACCTTCTGATAGAAATCAAATCCATATTCAAAACTAAATATTGGGGAACATATCACTGATACCCCACTAACATCGATAATGACATAAATATTATGATATTATACTATTAGTGACCCTAGATTATTATATATATATATATATATTTGTATGAATATTATGTATATAACATAATGACCATTTTTATAATTATTGATGTGTATTGTCTTTATAATCATAGATACATAAAATGGATTCATACATGAATTATATTATCTCCCATGAGGATCATCTAAAAAAGAACCAATATTAGAAATACAATACATATAATCATTCAACATAACATGGGGAAAAGAATTGTATAAATGTGAGATATCAGAAAAAAAATATGAGATACCATTGTGAATATAAAATTATGACAATAAGAAATAAATTGAGAATTTTAATGGTAAAATATAATTAATATTACATAAAAATTTCATACCCAATTTCTCAGGGATCATACACCCGAGCCATGGTATAAAATATCACCATTTAAAAGACATAAATTATATGTGTGTGAAATTATCATAATTTAATCCTGAAACATATGATTATGTAAATTTTTTATGGAACAAAAAAATATAGAAAAAATTTCATATTTTATGGATAATTACCAAGAGAATCATAACATATACAATATCCCATAAAAACAAATATATTGTATTATAATAGATCATGAATTATCAACTATTTACCATTATTAATGATGTTAAATTGTATCCAATAGTGTATCAATAAAATATTATTGTTTTATATAGTATATAATGAAAATCATCTTATTTCCCATAAAGGATTAAAAAATAAAATGATTCAATAATTATCTCATGATAGATAAAAAAATACGGACTCATTTGTAAAGATATATAATTCTAGGTACACCCGTCACATAATAAAACTCATATATATGTGTGAATTAATATCATTAATCAATAATTCAGTAACCATATCATAAGCTATAAATATTTATTTAATTTCCAAAAAAATTCCCTAATCCAACATTGAATATACTATAAGTAATGAATGTGTTTCATACACATCACCTAAAAATAATAATGAAACATATAGAAAATTAATAATGATGTAATGATTGAATCACATCCCCATTAGTAAAAAGTAACCACCAAAAATAAATTTCATTGATGAATATAAATTCATTAAAAATAAAAGTAAATTCTTCTTCAGTAAATTATCGATTATATTATTAAAATAATTTGTTAAATTTTAAAGTATTACATATAATAAAGAGTCTATTTTAATTGAAAATTAAAATTTTACTTTACTAAGGTATGCATTAAATCATTGGTCTCACATAAAAATCATAAATATAATCCTTTCAATACACATTTAAAAAAGATTCCATTATCATTTTCTAGGGAATGCCAAATGTACATCAATTTTTTATGATTTATGATGTTTCTTTTTAAACCAATTAAAAAATCATGGTAAAAAATAATTATTACAATTAATGGATAATTAAAAAAATTATTGTAGAAAATTGTAACATAGGGAATGCATTTTCGACTAATGACTGAGATAATTTCCATGGTCCATAATAAAATAATTTAGGTTTCATTATTTCATAAATAGAGTAACATTAATGAAAAATAAATTTATTATCATGAAGTAAATATAATAAAATCATATATTTTTTGATTCTATATATTTTGATCAAAATTATTCATCATCACATTAATAAAAATAAAAAATAATGAAATAAAATCATATTTTACAATATGTGTAGCATCCAACGCCTCCCTAAGACACTGCATTTCTACACTGAGATGACCCTCCCTACTGCCGCTGAGATCCTGGGGCCTGGCTACCACAACCACACCCACCACCTTGGCATTATCAACCTGATGTATAATATTTTCCACACTAGTGATCTACTAATGAACCTTCTCCTTTAGGTGGAGTCTTTATAGAAACTCTCTCACTATCAAATGGTGGAAATGTCATAAATAAAAACTGTAGATACCCCATCATTCTAGAAGTTTGACACTCAATTGGGTCCTTCTGGCAATGGGGACTCATATTCCTTGTCCTACCACACTATTAGCACCGGATCAAGCGAATATAAGAAAAGATTTGACTACTAGTATCCTCATGAGAATGATACGTACAACACTATATGATTTCAGTCAAGACAATACATGATCTCAGTGCATAACTGCCATAGCTCGCACCTCCATCATTCCATAATTTATGCTCGGTAATCAGTGCATGAATTACAATAGTAGAGACCAATAGAACCCTGAATAAATTAAACTAGGATCATATGTAAAAATTCATTTCTTCCTCAATTAGTCAAGATTTTGATGCATCACCGCCCATCAAAATAGGTGTGAATCATTGAATCTATGTAAACATGGCAAAATAATCCATAACTGATAGTGTGCCCTACTACAGGTGAATGAACTCCATGGCTCGGTCGACACATAACATCTGGGGAAAATAATAATCATTGATGGTCTCCTAAAATAAATCCCATGTCACATCTCGATGATGTCCTACCTGAATGAAAACATCCCACATCATTTTTTTCATATTCATGCAACATATAATTCATGATCTGGACCGTCCTTTCGAGTGGCGTCTCTAAATGCTCGAAAATAGTCATCACTGAATCCAACCATGATTCCACCGCCTATGGTCTTACATCCCCTAAAAAGGATAACATATGATGATGCTGTAATATACAGGTCATCTCCTCCAATAATGTGAAAGCCTATGGTGCTTCCTATAAGGTCAATGTGAACCACCAAAAACCTTCTCAGAGCTCTATGTATGCACATGCATATGGAATAGTGGAATGTGTCGCAGCTGAAAAAACAGGAGGGTCCATCAGAAGCCCATGGACCACCATGTTTGGATTATTCCCATCATAGTTGTCCTGGTATACATCTGGTGGTTGCGGTAGTGGAATTTTTCTTGAGAGTCCACCAAACATGCATTTGTACTAGCTTAACGAAAGAAAACTGTAACAAAGATGATCATGAATGAAACAAGTAGAGGAAATATTTAATATTTTTTAAAAAAAAAGTGGTTCACGGCGTGTATAACCCAATATATGGTGTGTTATCATAGGCCTTTACATGGGTGTGAATCTCTACCCTACATGGACGTGTAACCCACCATGTACATGACATGTTTCTAAAGTGAAACGACATGTACATGAGATAACATCTTTACAAGCTACTACTACACAACTAGAACTACATGGTTCATTTAGTTTAAGACTACCCAATGAGTTCAACCTCAATACAGTGTGAATAACTAATTTTTAATACACCCATGTTTTTAGTCACACAGTTGGATACACGATTTATTTTCAAATGGTATGTACTCCCATTAAATTGGGTTTCATACTAAATACTCGAAAACTCGTGTCCCTCCTCACATGGCAGGTTACACGGTCAAGGAATATATGAAGTTTACATAGGGTAGGTGTCATGTTATTCTTAAAACATGTCACACCTTCATCCCCAAACAAGTAGAACACACGGCATGTTTCTCATGTCTACACGCTGTGTATTTTTTGGTTTTTAGGACAAAACCATCAAATTACCAAGAATACCCATGTTCTAAAAAACTACAATCAGGATGCCAAATTCTGATCTGTGAGGGCCCATACTCCCCAAGAATCAATGATTGTCACCAATGTAGAGTATATAAAAGAAATATAATAGATAAAAACTGAATGATGACCCCCCAAATTCTGGTCCAAGATAACCCTTACAGAAAATAAACTGAAGTATAGAATCCATTAATTCCAAACCAAAGCACATACTAATACAACTATAAAAATAATAGGCATATCTATCACAACAACAAGCGATAATTAATGAAACCTCGTGGAATGACATAATTCTTGAAATGTGCTTTAAACATGTTTATATATGATGCATGAGATGAAACACCCTCATCTCATCAAGTTGTAACTAAAATATAACTCACAATGGCATCAATAGTAATAGAAGAAATGAAATGCATCACCCAACGGTGAAATCGAAAGAACCATAATATCACAAAATATAAATATCACAAGTCAATTCGATAAAATTTGGCTTTACCCTACAAGAGAGGTAACTACTATCAAGAAAATCAAATTACCAAATACATATTTTTTCTTATCTCTATTGATATGCTACAAATAGTAAGACAATGAAGAAAAAATGCCTTGGATACCACTTTCTAACGTCCTATGCTCAGATTCCACTAAAAGGTTCCCCATACCCGGTTGGCCACATGTCCTCAAGCATATTTCCCCACACACCACAGAATTCCAACTATCAGGGTGGGCCTATGGTGTGATAGTGGGGAAACTATGCCCTCGTTGATAGAGTGTAACACCACAAAATAAATATTAACAAATAGGGGAAGAAGTAAATAGAATTCAACTGAAGTAAACATCTGTAGAAAAAAGGATAATGAAAACCATAAGTTATATATTATCAAAAATATGCATCATGTCATATGTTCTGTGAATATATTGGAACATTATACACTACAGTCATATATAGTGAAATTCCAAAGTATGATGAAACATAATGAAACTCAACAGCATCACAAGCCTTGGATTGTTCCGATGCTCTCATACTCTTAATCATAAATTATGTACCTGTATATGAAGCCTTACCCCTATCAACACCTACAACAATATATTCTATTTGGGCCCAAATGAATGACCCAAATATGACATGAGAATAAAATCCTAGTAGGACACAACCAATGGTTTTACCAATATTTCAGTGACTGTATGCAGTAGTGGGGTTTGGAAATAAAATATAGTAAACTAGTAGGCCTTCAGATGTAAATAATCCAACATGTAAAATTATTAATGTATACAGTTTACTATGTTCATTTTTTGTTCATTTACATGATGTATTATGTTCTTAGAATTTGGCATAAGCCCGACATTCTCGGTACCAGGTAAGAACTATAGATGTCTCAGAAGTCCTTCTAACATGTATGTAATTTCTAAAACCGTGCATGTCCTTTGTCTTAGAAGAAGTGTGAAAATTACTTCTGTTACATTATTTATATATAACGTATGTTTTGCATGATATTATTTAGTTGTTATTCATATATAACTACATATGTAATTCTACTAACATCCTATGAGTTTTTTCTCCAAGGTACTATTAGGGAGGCCCAAGTATCACTATCGATTGGAAATATAATATTTTCTCAATTTTATCTGTCCCTTGCAATCCTACTCGGTATCCCATGTATCCCTAATGAAATATCAATGATAACCCATTTTATTCTCTCCATGGAATTTTATGTTGATCCCAATTATCAACCAAGGTGTATGGTACAATTTCCATGTTAGATTGTTCACGACATTCAATATTGAACCCATATATAACCCAATGTTATTTACCATTTATTCTATAGAATATTCCAACCTACTTAACAACCAAAAGCACTGCATATTAAAGGTTCAAACATAATCACAAATCCATAATCAAACCTTTTGTATTTCTAAACAATTAAAATTCCATATTAATAATCAAGATAATTATAAATTACTGTATAGTTAAAATGAAAGAATGTCTATAGAAATCCTTGTCCGAATAGCCAAAGAAATTATCTAAGGGAACCTCACCTAAGATATGGACCTTAATCACACACTGAAGGTAATTATGCTTTATTTAATTGAATTCATTACCAGAAATACATTTAATACATACAAGGATCATTTTCCATTAATGGAAAAATGCTAAACATTGGTGTGCATCCCAATGGCACAGATAAAATCCTCAACAATTAAAAAGAGGCACAAGTCCAACGACCTTTTCGTACTATAATAGATATAATCCAATGAAATACCTTGAATCAGGGTTGAATGGACTAGATCAAGAGGTTTCAAAAGAGCCTTATGGCGAAAAACTCTGAATTCAAACAAACCTTTAAGAGTAAATAAGTGATTCGGCCTCTTTTTTCTTCAACCAAGAAACTCCTTACAGAAATAACAATAGTGTTCTTATATTGTTTCGTTTTATAAATGAGTGATATGGAATATATGGATTTTTTTAAATGAATAATATATAAACATGTTTTTTAAGTTACAGAATGATCTGAAGGTGATAAAATGATAATATTATATGATATCTGGTCAAAATGTGGAAATAAAATAGAAATTGATTAGTCATTTAGGTCACATTTTCCCTATTTCATTTTATTTATCCCTAGGTAAAATTGTTTTAACCATTAATGCATTAATAAATTTATTTTCTTACTATTTAATTGGGAATGAATTTATGTCACCATATTTTATATTATTAGTTAAGATAATTATAAACATGTTACACATTTATAAAAATTCATTTCGTATAATTTTCATAATTGAAATTTAATTTTTTCCTTCATATGTCACAAAAAATGTTTTCCAATGACAAAATATTCTTGAATATTAACTATTTTTATATAAAAATTAAATCAGAAATTCATTCAAAAAACCCAATATTAAATTTTAAAAAAATGTAATTTAACTAATATTATCATTAAAACATTTAGAAATATTATTTTAAATTACATATTGAATAAAAAAAATACTATTTTCATAAATATATTCATTTATAAGACACATTGAAAAAAGTGTTATTTTTGAAAATTTTGATGACTACAAAAAGAGATAATTTAAACATGATTATTTCAAAAAAAAATTAATGTTGTCAAATAAATTTTCTAAAAGTGGGAAATAATAGTTTCTTTATATTTTAATCAATTAAATGAAAAAAAATCATTGTAAATCTTTTTTCAACGTATTAAATGAAAGGATAAAATATTACTTACTTATTTTTCAATATATTTCATTTCAATTCAAAATAATTCATAATTTTCAGAATATTTTTAATAATTTTTATACCAAAATGATAATTGTATATTCCAAAAATAATAATGAAATTTATATATTTACTTTTTTTAATAATTGGTATTTTGAGTAACACAAGACACTGAAGAAATTAACTTTATAAGATGGAATTATTTGAAATCATATCAATGTGCAATATTATAACCCCTTATAATTACTTTATCCCATGAAATATGTTACATAAATAATAAAAAATGACAATAGATCTTCCCCATCACATCATATAGGGTTCAAATTGATATCTCAGAAATACCATCAATATGAGGATTACATATTGTGCTAAACACACCTCTATATAATGATCTTTCAGAATAATTCACAATAACATCATTGTAAAAATCTAATACTAGTCAGATACAATAGAATTAGGTACACCATGAAACCATACTTGTATATTGTCATATATTTTAGGAATATGTACCATTGATAAATAGTCTCCAATAAAAATGATTTGGGTTTACATCACAAGTGGATCAAATATGTCCAATATGAAATTATGGAGATTTGATGATTTTTGGTGTCCAATTAATGACACATGGTTATGTTTTCCAATATTTATTCTGTTATTGGTAATGGCTGAAATATCCCCTTACATGTTTGTCTCTAATAATTAATATGATAACATCCCAGACTGGGGATATGTTATATCCAATTTCTATATTTTTAACCCATAGTAAATATTCTTGTAGATCTATATAAAAAATATTACATTAAAAATGAATATAGAATGTTGATATATGAGACTCGTCTGACATATCATATTTATTTTATATGTAAAGAACATATTCATGATTCAATAGACACACAATTCCACCATAACTAAGGAAAAATATAGGAATATTTTTGTCCTCTTCAACTATTGTAAATATTCCTTTTATCATCTCTTTAATATGTATATGGATAGATGGTTTAACTATCTGTAGATATAGATTATATTTCTTCCTTTAAATATTTATTTTTAGAGCCATCATTTGTAGTTAAATAAATATTGGATTTTTTGTGATCCAGATTATAAATAAGATTGTACGATCCTTTCAACTCTAACAACAATATTCCAATTTTCATTCATAAGATTTTGATATGTTTAATTTACATAATCATTATTTTGTTTCAATCATATTACTTGATGCACATTCATATCCACTGTGTGAATATATACAGTAATTTTTTTATCAATATAAATATTATTCTATTATCAATAAATATAGTACCTCTATATCATTAATGATAAAATTACATCATATTACTTCAAATCATCTGTTCAGTAGTATTATGCATGCACCATCAATTTTCATGATAATGATAGTATAATAATGTAATCATAATTGTGAAAACATTCCAACCACATCATCAATGTACTTATATAGATTATAAACCATACTACATTGAAGTGTAATATATGAAAAATTACATAGATTAAACCTCTCTTTATTTCAATTAAATATTCATCAAATTAAAATATCTTATGGATGATGGATCCCATATATTTTAATTTTGTTGTGGAATTATATTATAATGAGAAATTATCTACAACATGTTGATAATATCTAAATAATAAATATATGGTTTTGTTCCCTATAATATTGTAAAGATGGGAACAATATTCAATAACTACATTACATGATGGATTTATAGATATAACCATGAAGGATATAATAAGAACTATAATAGAATGTTTGTATCTCAATAATTCCTAGTTTATATATTTTTTATATTGCTTATACATCCTTTAAGTATTAATTAAAACTATCTGGTGATCTTCATACTCATCCTTAATTTCAAAATATATAATAATATCATCTATAAATACTACCAAAAATTGATCATTGTATTATATAGAAGCCATATTAATTAAATACATTATGAAATAATGGTATTTAGTATGACAGAATTTTCTAACTAGATATTCATTGTTTTTATACCTTGTATAAAATTGATTCTTGTCTATATCCAATATATTGAAATTTAAAGTATTCTATCTAGATTTAATATCAAAATTCAAAAATTATTCAAGTCGACATTGTGGATTAAAAATTAAAAAAATATGCTTCATACTATCCGTACAAGACCACGATATTTTTGTTCCATGAAATTAATGTAGAGTACCATCAATCCATTTGTATTAATAAAAAAAGAATTTATGCACCCCATGGTGACACTGTTGACAGAATGAATCCCTAATCTAAATTCTCCAAGTGTTTATTAAAAAATCACATCTACCTAATAAATGATATTCTCTTGGGTTATATTGAAATATGACCAGCACTTGGTATGATTTATATCCAGATTCCATCTTTACAATTCTGTGGAAGATTATGAATATAATATGGATAAGCATTTCCCAACCCCCATACTATATATATGTCTCCGATATTGGAATGAGGGCCCATAAAATCCATGTGATCTCTACAAAAGGTTTATATATCTTATTAAACTAATATTAGATCATTTTATAGTTTGGAATATCAAACATGTCTTTTATTCCTTGATAATTGATGTGGTCGTTGTGTAGAGAAAACAATACACGAATTGGAAAACCTAAATGAAATATAAATGGTGAATCAAAATATGTACAAGATATACATTCATAAAGATCATCATCCTGAGAAGAATTATATTTTCGATATGTGATCATCATAACATTATTCATTTGAATACCTATTCTAACATATTTTTTTTATGGAAATAATATATATTTGTTGATAAATTTCCAGATATAATGTAATTTATATAACTATTAAAAAACATAATACATATAATTTTTATATTACCTTTTTTCATGAAATCTTCAAAATTCAATCTTATTTCATTATTGAAAAATTATATACATTCATGAAAATGTTGAATCATTAATCATAGTGATTAATATTGGAAAATAATTCCCTTGATTATGAAATTATATACCATTTTTAAAAATACGATATATTCGGTTTATCATAGTTCATTAATTTTAATTATATTATTGATATCATAATGATGTGTGGATACTTGATTTTTGATTTTATACAACAGATCATTGTAGAGTGGAAAAATAATAGTGTATTATTACCCCTTATTTTGAATATATTGATGATTGAGTTATATCTAAATGAATAATTTTAATTATCATTACACACGTGATAAACTATTGTAGATACATAGTGATTATACGTTGCCCTGATTGGGATTTAATTTCATTGAAACTATTAAATTTATATTTAACCCAAATTATAATGCATTTTCCTATAATTTTACATTTTTATAAGATTCTCATTATAGTTTTATCATTATTGATTAAATGGTTAGCTAAAATCACCTATGAGACCAATTGTAGAATCCCTAACTTATCAAACTAGGCTATCACATATTAACAGAAGAATATTCATTACATAACATAATGATAAATGAAATATTCTTATGGATACAGTTTATTTTAAAAAATTTATATATAAACAACTTGTTCATAAGTTAACTTCCCCAGATGCCACTATGTTCTTCTTTACTACAACCATTAATAGAAATATCATACATTATACCTTTCATCCTAAAATATTGAATTCCATTATATGAATGGGTGATATTAGATGAATATTAATTGTAAACAATATAGATATCAATTTTGGATCCTATTAATGCACATTATATCAATAATTATATATGATAATAACTATTACATTGAAAATTCAAACCTAATATATCCCAGATCAGAAAAAATATCCATGGAATAAAACATTATCATTTCATTGAAATTTATCACAGGAATATTAAATATTTATAAATCATTCATCATCCATATGTTCATTTTTTGGGTGTGTGGCACAATCATAAATATTGAATCCATTTCATATGTAATGATTAACTACTTATATCATAAAATCATCTTGAACCAGTCATCAACAAATTTTTAACTTATCATAATAGAACAAGATTCATCATATAGTTCATATAGTGGATCATGCACATTGAAAAGTTTCCCAATGAATATCAAGCTGATCATCATGTTTCTTATAATGGATGAATCCCACCCTCTTGTTTCCAGTAACAAATCATGAACAGTGACTATGTTCCAATATTTATTTCATGAGATTTTATAAAAATACCCAATTCATACAAGGGATAAATTATTTCAATTCCATTTATAAAATAATTACATAATTACATATGTGACATATAAAATCATTAAGAAATTATTATAACATTTCATGAGATAAAAAGAGTGTTTTATAATCCATTCATCAATCTATAAATTCATAACTGATGTAAAGTGAATAGGTTTTATAAATATCTCATAATCCTAATTATAGACCATCTAATGTAGGAATACTGATAATAAAATTATATCATATAACTAATTAAATATAATAAACAACAAATTATTATTTCATTGATGAATTTAAATTCCATAAAATGATCATTAAATATTTCCAGAAAAAAATACTGATTCCACTATGAAATGAATTTTCATAATGAAAAATTTCAAAAATATTAAAAAAATTATTAGAAAATAACTCTGAAAATTATAAGGAATTTTAGAAATCGTTGATAATTTATTATTGAGTCACATACACATTGAAATATAATTTTTCAAAACATGAATCTTGAGATTTTTTTGTGATAAGTAAAACATGGATCCTTTTAAAATGAACCATTATTAATAATATTAAACCAATTTAGAAATAAAAAAAATTAAAATCATAGATTAAGATAAAAATGTTCAGAACATGTTTATATAAACATCACTTTGATGTAAAAGTATTTTATAGTGACGATATACATACATGTATTTTCATTAAAAGATTCATTTAGACTTATTTGATCATATAAACATAAAAATGAAATGAATAATATGTATTTCCAACTAAAATTGGATTACATTAAACTATCATATAATTCATGATATATGCATCGTATGAGTCCATTAATAACATCATAACCATAATAAATACTTGAAAAACAATTAGAATTTAACATCAAACCCATAACTATTTCATATCGTTTGAATCATATGCCCCATGAAGAAAATGAAAATATATGGATATGTAAATGAGACAAAATTTAATTCTCAAATTCATAATACGAATTCATTGGAATTACATAGACTACATAAAAATAAAAAGTGGTTAATATAGAAAGGACCACATCGAAAAAAATTAAGATGAACAACCCTCACCACTTTTTTACATTTTCAACTATAATAATCAGGAAATAATAAAATTAATTAAAACATTAAATATGATTACTATTATGAAATTTATTACAAGGCCCCATCCTTAAACCTTTCTTAATCTTTAGTTATTACAAGATTACACATTGAGGATCTTTTCAGGTTTAGAGTTTTAGAGAATTAGAACATAAAACTTGCATTAAATTCCACATATAAACAAAGTGGTTACATAAAGATAGTATTAATTTTTTCCATCAATGGAAACATATTAAAAATAAAACATGGATTCATTCTTGACACTTCCTTGACACAATCATCATATCAAGTACCTTTCCCTTGACTTGTGAAAAAAAATTCAAAAAAAAACATGGGATGAGCATAAAAACTCAGTATGGGTTATAAAAATATGGAAGGAAAACATAAGATCATATATACATAAGAATGAAATCATACTTTACCCATAAAACATAAGCACATTAACATACCTCATCTAATCATTAATAAATCATAGAAATCATAAGTCATAAAGGTAACATGAGGCATTCATAACATTCTTACATAGGGAGTAACCCTCTTGGTTACGTTTGGAATACCCATCACAGTATATTCCCTAAATCTCTTTGGAGAAACCTTAATGTTTCACTCCTTCGTGTTACCTAATAAATTGGATAGCTATATCGGGCTCACCCGCCCTTAGTTTATCACGGAACCACCCATCTTCATAATAATGCCCAAGAACCTCAATATAATCGTATCACATAAAACATGCATAAAGGAATCATAACATTTCCACCATTAAATCACAAGATATCAATACAATACATTGATATAAAAAAATTATGAAAACCATTTTCAATACCAAAACAAAAGAAAAGTAAAACATGGTATTTATTTTTATTTTTTTTAAAAAAGTATAGCTTGTAGAGGATGCCGAAACTCAAATTATGGTTACAACGGCGGAGAAGTCGTTGTCGGCGCATACGTACCGCAAAACATTCCCTTTTGTCGTTTAGTAAACACTTCGTATAAAAAATATTCCTTTTGAATAAACGTAAAATTCAAAGGGGTTTATACACCGTATAAAAGAAGGTTGTGTATAAAACAAAATATGTCTCAATGAATGGAGATTGGGACGAAGTCCCACACCTCGAGTCCGACATTATCGGTCGTTCTTTAATCTCCTGAATATTAAACTTGAGTTAATTTATACTTGTTTAAGAAACTTTTTCAAGTTCATTATTCCTTTTATATCACTTATTTCCATGTCATGAACACTATGAAATTATTTATGTTAATAACGGTCGTTTTAACGATCATTGGTACTTGAGTCAAAAGGGAACTTCTTATATTTACAAGTTGTTCACGTAGTCAAACATCCATTATCTCAAGAATTATATTCATGATGAATATATATTTAATATATATCCAGTATATACATGCATTTATAATAGTACATAACGTTTAGTGGTAAGAAATGAAATTCACCGTTCATGGAGACGGCAAGCCGTACGTACGCATGAACGCTACTTCCATTCTATTTCATATTTAATGGAATTAAAACATAATGATACATAATTTTATTTTAATTCCAGTATGGTATCATATATAATATCATTAAATATATCCTTATATGTACCACATATGTTATTAACGAATAAAATCACTTTGAGGGGGAGGTAGTCCGCACTTACTAAAATGAAGATATCGCGTATACCCATAATGGAAGCCATAAAGGTATGACATAAATGAAAAATACAAAAGCTTAAGGAAAACATACAAATATTATATATCATATATAAATATAGTGTCATCTTTATGTCCACCTTTGAAGGTGTTAAAATAATGTTGAACAATCATCGTTTCGGGAGGCAGAAATTCGCCATCGACGGAAACAATATGTTCTTTGACCATTAGATATAGGTGTGTGTAAGTGTAGCTAGAATATTTATTATAACAACATCCTAGTATATTAATGATACGTGAGTTATTTCAAAATAAATGGATAAAAATAGTTTAGGGGGTTGGAGAAGCAAAATAAAACAAAAGGACTCAAGTGAAGACATTACCTTAAAATTGGGTAACTCCCTTTTGTTTGAGCTCAAGGGCTTCCTTGGGAAGACTTCTGCTCAAGTGAGGCTTCAAGGAGTAATAGAGGGAAGTGGAGAGACAAAATGGGCAGGGTTTGGCAGAGAAAAAGGCTTTGGAAGTGTGGGTAAGGAGGTAGAGGTGGGGGCCTTTTATAAGAGGAGAGGAGGGGCACTGTTGGAAAGTAAAGAAATATTACTTTATTTTAAAATGATTTTCGGATTACAAAGGTCCCACATTGATATAATTTGAGGATAAGGTAATAAGGGTTCGAAATATACCCATACAACAGGTTTTGGACATGTGTAGGTCATAAATGATACATTATCTTTTCATTTTATTTAAATCCCTTTATTAATGAGGTAATCGCCGCATCATCATGATGTCATAAATAATTTAATTTATTTAAAGTCTAAAAAATATAAAAAAAATACTACGACATAGGAAATAGTTCTATATTTCTGATGAATTTTTATAATCAAAACTCTGACTTGTATAACCCCATGTAAAATTTTTTTTAGGAAAACATCTCATGTGTGTGTCATTTTTACTTTAACATTAAATAAAGAGTTATTTATGTCATTTCCCAACCAACGTGGATCCATGGGGTCCCCAAGTTGACCCATGGATTGACTTGGTCGACCATGACACATCCAATGAGTGTAGGACATGTGTCAAACTTATCTCATGTTATTAAAAAATTATTTTTACCTTAAACTACACTAATTACCTCTAATCGCGATTAAAAACATAAAAGTTACTATTGACCAAAAAATTATTTTAATCTAATAGAACCACATTTTACTTCTTAATGAAAACCATGTATGTCAGATTTTTGAAAATCAAATCACAGAAGTGGAAAAGTTTCATTTAAATGAAAAATCAGTTTCTTTAACTACCACTTAGTGGTTTCACTATTCATCAAAAATTGAAGTTTTTCAGAAAAATACCAAAACATCACCCTAAGCTATATTTTATATTCTGAATTCCAAAATGATTTCTATTTTAAAAAATTAAAATCAAATAAGTTACATTAATTAATTTAATAATTAATTCCCGCTGTCATGACATATAGCGTGTTTTTATGAAACAATAAGTATCAAAAGATTGACATCAGTTTAAGTCTAATTTTAAAGTGAAATTGATTCCAATGACCACCATTGGATTAAATGGTAAAATTATATTCAAATTTCACTTCAAACCCAATTAAAAATATAATCTAGTCATATAAATAAATAAGATTAAAATCGGTTTTGAATTAAAATAAAATATTATCACTATTCATTAAAAAAATGAACTTTATCAGAAAAATACCAAAAATTCACAAAATGTAAATTTTGATGTCCAAATCATAACGAATAAGTTTATTTTGAAAAATATAGCTTATTAAATTGTAAAAAGATATATTTAAAAATGGTTTTCCATCAAAAGGCTGTAAAACAATATTTTAAAAATATTACTGTATTCCATGCTTAAGATTGGATTTATTTTAATTTTAAGACACTAAAACACCATCTAATTCATTAATAGACATACTAAAAATATCTAATATTCATTACTTACTTGGGATGTTACATCCTTCCCCCCTTTAGACAATTGCATCCCCACAATTTATTTACTAATCGAATAAATGGTGGTACTTATCCCTCATTGCATTTTCAGATTCCCATGTTTCCTCTTCCATCATGTGGTTTTTCCACAAAACCTTTACCTGATGCATAACCTTATTCTGTAACACATTCTCCCTATGGTCAAGAATCTGGACCGGTTGTTCCTCATAATATAGGTTCTCTTCTAGCTGAACTACCTCTGGACTCAAAACATGAGATGGATCTGGCATGTACTTTCTCAGCATCGAAACCTGAAAACATTGTGTACCTGAGATAAACTCAGAGGTAAAGACACACAGTAAGCAACTGATCCAACTCTCTCCAGAATTTCATATGGTCCAATGAACCATGTACTCAGCTTTCCTTTCGTACCAAATCGCATCACACATTTCCATGGTAATACTTTGAGAAAAACATGATCACCTACCTCAAAAGAGAGATCCGTCCTCCTGTTGTCCGCATAACTCTTCTGCATACTCTAAGCTGTTCTCATTTGTTTCTGAATCAGCTGAACTTTTTCTGCCATCTCTTCTACCAATTCCGGTCCAATCAGCTTCCTTTCACCCACTTCATCCCAGAAAGCTGGAGTTCGACACTGCTTCCCATATAACGCCTCAAATGGTGCCATCTGTATACTGGAATGAAAACTGTTATTATATAAATATTCACCAAAGAAAGATGTTGGTACCAACTTCCCTGATAATCCATAGAGAAAGAACGTAGCATATCCTCCAATGTCTGAATTGTTCGTTCTGACTACCCATCTGGTTGAGGATGAAATGTTGTACTAAAATTTAATTCAGTACCAATGACTTCTGAAGGCCTTTCAAAAAGTTAGAAGTGATCCTGGGATCACGGTCAGATACAATGGAGGGAGGAACTCCATGTAACCTGACTATCTCTTTAAGATACAAATGGGAAAGTTCATCTAGGGAAAAATTATCTCGTATAGCAAGGAAATGAGCATATTTAGTCAAGTGATC
Organism: Viscum album; assembly: GCA_963277665.1. Taxonomy (NCBI): domain Eukaryota; kingdom Viridiplantae; phylum Streptophyta; class Magnoliopsida; order Santalales; family Viscaceae; genus Viscum; species Viscum album. The sequence goes on along the minus strand of OY728165.1, from coordinate 664,564,078 downwards.
AACAATAACCCAGATTTCATTATTACCTCGAGGGGTCTTCGAAAATCCCACAATGAAGTCCATGGATATATTCTCCCATTTCCAATCTGGCACTGGTAAAGGCTGAAGAATCCCTTTCGGTAACTGCCACTCTGCTTTAATCTGTTGACATGTCGAACACTTCAAAGTAAAATCAGCAATATCTCTTTTCATTCAATCCCCCCAGTAATACTCCAGCAGATCTCTGTACATATTAGTACTTCCAGGATGTACTGAAAACGGAGATCTATGAGCTTCACATAACAACTCTCTCTTCAACTGTGAATCACAATGCACACAAAATATCTTCCCAAATCTCAAAACACAATCATTATCAATGTTGAATTCAGGAAACATACCTTTCTGAACCAGCTCTACCTTTTTCTACAACTCACTATCTTGCTTCTGTGCTTTCATGATTCTGTCTGATAGAGAAGATTTCACTAATACTTGAAACAAAATAGAAGAACATTCTGCACCAACAACTTCTATTCCAATGTTCATCAAATCCTTATCCAAAGGATCATGTTTCAAACACAACATTTCTAATGAAGCATTACTTTTTCGACCCAATGTATCAGCAACTTTATTTGCATTTCCTGGATGACAATGAATTGTACAATCATAATCATTGATTAATTCTAGCCATATCCTCTTTCTCATGTTCAATTCTTTCTGTGTGAATATATACTTTAAACTTTTTTGATCGGTATATATTTCACACTTTACTCCATACAAATGATGCCTCCAAATTTTTAAAGTGAAAACAACAGTAGCTAATTCCAAATCTTGTGTAGGGTAATTTACCTCATGAGATTTCAACTATCGTGAAGCATAACCAATTACCTAATTATTCTGCATTAGGACACAACCATGTCCTTTTAATGAAGAATCACTGTATATAACAAACTAACAATTCTTTGAAGGTTGTGCCAAAACTGGAGAATTCACCAATCTTATTTTCAGTTCCTGAAAACAAACATCACATTCTTTTGTCCAGATAAAATTAGCACCCTTCCGAGTTAGCTTAGTCATTGGACTAGATAACAGTGAAAAATTCCTAAAAAACCTTCGGTAATAGCATGCCAAACCAAGGAAACTACGAATCTCTGTTTCATTTGTGGGTCTTGTCCATTTTTCAACAACCTTTATTTTTGTAGGATCAACGGTTATCCCATCTTTAGAAACAATGTGACCAAGGAAAGAAATTTGTTGTAACCAAAACTCACACTTGCTGAATTTCCCATACAATTTATTTTCTTTTCAGGTTTTCAAAATATCCCTTAAATGTCTTTCATTCTCCTCTTTATTTTTAGAAAACACCAAAATATAATCAATGAAAACAACCACAAACATATCCAAGAACTCATGGAAATTTATATTCATTATGTCCATGAATACAACAGGTGCATTGGTTACCCCAAAAGGCATTACTACAAATTCATAATGGACATATCTTGTACGAAACTCAGTATTTGGAACACCTGCTTCATTTACATTCACCTGATGGTACCCCGATCTCAGGTCAATCTTTGAAAAATACTGAGCTCCCTAGACCTGATCAATCAAATCATCGATATGAGGAAAATGATATTTGTCCTTAACAGTGATGTTATTCAAGGTTCTATAATCAATACAAAGTCCCATAGAACCATCTTTCTTTTTAACAAATAAAACATGAGAACCCAATGGTGATGTGCTAGGTCGAATGAAACCATTCTCTAATAAATCTTGCAATTGCTCCTTCAACTCTAAAAGTTCAATTTGAGCCATTTGATAAGGGGGTTTCAAAATTGGCTTAGCACCAGGAACTAAGTCAACAGTAAATTCAACTTCCCAGTCTGGTATTATTCCAGGCAACTTATCAAGAAAAACATCAGGATACTCATTTACCACTGGCACATCATTAATCTGAAGACGTCCCTTGTTTTCAACAATATGTGAAAGGTAACATTCATTTCCATGTTTTACAATTTTTTCGGCCACTTGATATGTTATCAACAGTAAGGGTTCATTCTTGTACAAAAACTTAAAGTATTTCTGAAAAGAAACTTCTTTAGATCTACGGTCAATCTTAGCATGGTAAATAGAGAGCCAATCCATACCCAGAATAACATCAAACTCTAATAGGGGTAGAACAATAAGGTTTGCAAGTAGGTTCATTCCACATATAAGGATAGGAAGATTCTTATAAATTCTTTTTTCCTCAACATTTCCCCCAGGTGTTTTTACCACAAGTTCAAGAGTCATTTCTTGAGATGGTATTCCCATTTTACTAGAAAAGGTTTCAGAGATGAAAGAATGTGTGGACCTCGAATGAAACAACACACTGGCATAATCTGAAAAAAAACAAAGTACCTGATACAACATCATTTGATGGCCCGACATCTACTATAGTAGTTTCAAAGTATTTCACCACCCCTTTATTCTTGTAGTCTATCTTCTTCCCAACACTTAAGGTATTTGTCGGACACTCGTTTGTATAGTGACCCATCTCATTGCACTTAAAACATTTCACTAACTGTAAAAAAAATTTGGACTTACCATCACCTTCATGTTTTTCAGTGCAATCACGAGCCTTATGTCCCATTTTACCGCATCAGTAGCACTTTCTAGAATTCATAAGACATTTCCCATCATTCCTTTTCCAACATTTATCACAAACTGGAAACTTAGTTTTCTTACCATCATACTTTTTTGAAGAATTATTCCCTTTCTCCTGCCACCTCGGTCTCTTCTTCTTCTGGTTGATATAGAACACTTGATCATCAGAAAACTCCATTTCCACCTTCTCAGGACATCGAACTATCTTTTCATAACTTTTAAACTCACGAGAAGCTAATGCCCTTCAATATTTTGGCTTTAATCCTGAGTAATAATGATTGATTTTACTATCATGGTCTTGGATAAAATTTGGAGCATACCTTGACAATCGAGTGAACCTTTCATCATAGGTAGCCACGAAGTCTTCATCTTGCCTCAATTCCAAGAATTGTTTTTCCATCCTAAGTCGAACAGCCTTAGAAAAATACTTTTCAAGAAACATATCTTTGAATTCATCCCAGTCGAGAGCATCAATCTCATTGGCCTCCCTGATATTTTTAACCATCGAACACCACTAATCTGCCTCACCCTCCAAACGGTAACTAGTAAGACTAACCATTTGATTCTCTGAACACCCCATGACATCAAAAATCTTCTCCAATGCTTTAATCCACCCTTAAGCTAACACAGTGTCAGATGATCCTCTAAATGATGGGGGATGTTGCCTCATGAAATGTTCCACCACTGACATGTTCCTTTGTGATTGATCTGGCTGATCTCGTGCATGGATACCACCACTGTTTATCACTTGAGTCAATTGTGCCATTACTGCAAAAAACTGTTCAGTTCCAATTCCGACCATCTCAGGATGCTGATTCGGAAGGATATTTCCTTCTGTATGCTTTCCTAGCACTGCTTCCCTGTTTCCTCTGCGGAAAACCATTCTGAACAAACATGTCTTAGATGAAGCAACATGGTAATCTTCAAATTCTATATCATTTAAAAAAAACTATTTTTGGATAATCATTTAATAGAATTCTAACTCCAAAAATTATCTAAACAGACCTTTGATACCAACTATAATGCCCCAGCCTTAAACCTTACTTAATCTTGAGTTATTAAAAGATTACACATTGAGGATCTTTTTGGGTTTATAGTATTAGAGAATTAGAACATAAAATATTCATTACATTCCACATATAAACAAAGTTGTTACATAAAGATAGTATTCATTTTCCCCATCAATGGAAACATATTTAAAATAAAACATGGATTCATTCATGACACTTCCTTGACACTTTCGTCATATCATGTACCTTTCCCTTGACCTGTGAAAAAAATTTAAAAAAAACATGTTATGAGCATAAAAATCTTAGTATGGGTTATAAAAATATGGAAAGGAAACATAAGTTCATATATACATAAGAATGAAACAATACTTTACCCATAAAACATAATCACTTTAACATACCTCATCAAATTATGAACAAATCAAAGAAATCATATGACATAAAGGTATCTTGAGGCATTCATAACATTCTTACGTAGGGAGTAACCCTCTTGCTTACGTTTGGAATACCCATCACAGTATATTACCTAAATATCTTCGGAGGAACCTTAATGTTTCACTCATTCGCGTTACCCAATGCATTGGAGAGCTATATCGGGCTCACCCACCCTTAGTTTATCACGGAACCACCCTTCTTCATAATAATTCCCAAGAACCTCAACATAATCGTATCACATAAAACATGCATAAAGGAAACATAACATTTTCACCTTTCAATCACAAGATATCAATACAACACATTGATATAAAAACATTATGAAAACAATTTTGAATACCACAACAAATAAAAATTAAAACATGGTATTTATTTTTCTTTTAAAAAGTATGGCTTGTAGAGGAATCTGAAACTCAAATAATGGTCACGGCGGCGGAGAAGTCGTTGTCACCGCATACGTATGACAAAACATTCCATTTTTTCATTTAGTAAACACTTGGTATAAAAAAGATTCCTTTTGAATAAATGTAAAATTCAAAGGGTTTTATACACTGTATAAAGGAAGGTTGTGTATAAAATAAAATATTCCTCAGTGAAAGGAGATTGAGATGAAGTCCCATACCTCGGGTCCGACTTGACTCGGTCGTTCTTTAATCTCCTGAATAATAAACATGAGGTAATTTCTACTTGTTTATGAACCATTTTCAATTTCATTATTCCATTTATATCACTTATTTCCATGTCATGAACACTATGTAATTATTTAAGTTAATAATGGTCATTTTAACGATCATTGGTACTTTAGTCAAAAGTGAACTTCTTATATGTACATGTTGTTCACGTAGTCAGACATCCATTATCTCAATAATTATATTCATGATGTATATGCCATATATTTAATATATATCTAGTATATACATGAATTTATAATATTACATAACATTTAGAGGTAAGAAATGAAATGCACCGTTCATGGAGACGGTAAGCCGTACGTACGCATGAACGCTACTACCATTTCTATTTCATTTTTAATGGAATTAAAACATAATTATACATAATAGTATTTTAATTCCAGTATGGTATCATATATAATATAATTAAATATATCCTTTATATGTACCACATATGATATTAACGAATCAACTCACTTTAAGGGGGAGGTATTCCGCACTTCCTAAAATGAAGATATCGCGTATACCCCTAATGGAATCCATAAAGGTATGACAAAAATGAAAAATACAGAAGGTTAAGGAAAAAATAAAAATATTACATATCATATAGAAATATAGTGTCACCTTAATGGCCACCATTGAATGTGTTAAAATAATTTTGAACAATCATCGTTTCGGGAAGCAGAAATTCAACATCAATAGAAACAGTATGTTCTTTAACCATTAGATGTAGGTGTCTGTAAGTGTAGCTCGAATAATTCATATAAACACATCCAAGTATATTGAATATAATGGAGTTGTTACAAAACAAATGGATAAAAATAGTTTAGGGGGTGGAGAAGCCAAATAAAACAAAAGGACTCAAGTGAAGACATTACCTTAAAATCGGGTAACTCCCTTTGGTTTGAGCGCAAATGATTCCTTGGGAAGACTTATTCCCAAGTGAGGCTTCAAGGAGTAATAGAGGGAATTGGAGAGACAACATGGGTAGGGGTTGGCCGAGCCAAAGGCTTTGCATGTGTGGGTAAGGAGGTAGAGGTGGAGGCCTTTTATAAGAGGAGAGGAGGGGCACTCATGGAAAGTAAAGAAATGTTACTTTATTTTAAATTGATTTTCGGATTCAAAAGGTCCCACATTGATATAATTCGATGCTAAGGTGACAAAGGTTCGAAATATACCCATCGAATAGGTTTTGGACATGTGTAGGTCATAGATGATACAATATATTTTCATTTTATTTAAATCCCATTATTAATGAGGTAATCGCTGCATCATCCTGATGTCATAAATAATTTAATTTATATAAAGTCTAAAAATAATAAAAAAAAAATACTATGATGTAGGAAAACTTTTTATATTTCAAATTACTATTTATAATCAAAAATCCGACTTGTATAATCCCATGTAAAAATTGTTTTAGTAGAGCATCTCATTTTTGTGTCATTTTTACTTTAACATTAAATAAAAAGTTATTTATGTCATTTCCCAACCAAAGTGGCTCCATTGGGTCCCCAAATTCACCCATGGATTGTTTTGGTCGGCCATGAAACATCCAATTAGGGTAGGACATGTTTCAATCTCATCTCATTTTATTAAAACATTATTTTTACCTTACACTACACTAATTACCTCTAATCGCGATTAAAAACATAAAAGTTACTATTCACCAAAAAATTATTTTAATCTCATTGAACCACATTTTACTTCTTAATGACAACCATGTATGTCGGATTTTTTAAAATCAAATCACAGAAGTGGAAATGTTTCATTTAAACGAAAAATCAGTTTCTTTAACTACCACTTAGTGGTTTCACTATTCATAAAAAATTGAGGTTTTTTCAGAAAAATACCAAAACTTCACCCTTAGCTATATTTGATATTATGAATTCTAAAATGATGTCTCTTTTAAAAAACTATAATCATATAAGTTACATTAATTAATTTAATAATTAATTCCTGCTGTCATGAAAAATAGCATGTTTTTATGAAACAATAAGTATCAAAAGATTGACACCAGTTTAAGTCCAATTTCAAAGTGAAATTGACTCTAATGAACACCATTGGATTAAATGGTAAAAATATATTCTAATTTCACATCAAAACAAATTCAAAAGATAATCTAATCATATAAATAAATGAGATTAAAAAGAGGTTTTGAATTAAAATACAACATTTTCACTATTCATTAAAAATGATCTTTATCGGAAAAGTACCAAAAATTCACACAAAGTAAATTTTGATGTCCCAATCATAAAGAATAAGTTTAAGTTAAAAAATATAGCTTATAAAATTGTCAAAAGATATATTTAAAAATGGTTTTCCATCAAAAGGCTATAAAATATTCTTTTAAAAATATTACTGTATTCCATGCTTAAGATTGGATTTATTTTCATTTTAGGCCTCTAAAACACTATATAAATCATTATTAGACATAGATAAAAATATATATTATTAATTACATACTTGGGATGCTACATCTATGATATATAATTTTCGTGTGACTTTTTATAGACCTCGTTATAATGATAGATTCCTTCATTAACTAATGTCATTGATAATAAAATATATGAAAAAAACCAACCAAAACTCTCAATATCATTAGTACAGATTAAAAAATATGAAATAATAAACATACAATAATTATTAAATTTTAAAAAACTATTCTCTAACACATAATACCATATAGGATTTAATTGTATAATTTTATTTTCAATTCATATAAAATTATTTATTTATATCACTATTTTGTGTAATCACTGTAATTTTTTCATGAAAAAATTATTTTGGTTGTTTTAGTCCTTATACATTTTTATTTTTTCCATCACATAATAACTATAATAATAATAATATCATATAAATTAACCATTTACACATGTATATTAATGAATAAAATTTTGAGACAGAATGCGTATTATACTATTTATGGAGACAATTCATCATTGAGATATACAAAAAATGTTCCCATATTTTTTGTGGACAAAAAAAAGAATTGATACTAATAATAATAAAAAATTCATTAATCTGTAATAAAATATATATCATTTTTCTATTATATATATCATTATTATATTCCATGTTAAAAAAATGTCAAACTGATTCAGATCACTTCATGAATTTCATTTTCCACACATACCCATGTGTTAAGGTATTATTTTTAAAATGATTCAATGATGAGAAGGTAGTAATGATATTCTAATTTAATATTTATAATTATCTTCTTATGATCATCAAAATAATTTAAATACATAATTATTCCCACCAATGATGGGATGTAATGAAAAAAATTAAATCGGTATGTGAGGTGGTAGTAAACCATTCACATTATACAATGATTCACACAACAAATTATTGATGTTAAGCTGAATAAATTTTATTAAATTAATATAAAAAAGCATAGTATAGGTTATATATTTATATTATTATTCTATGATATATGTTGAATTTTTTTTTGAATGTGTAATTATAAATAATACACAAAACTCTATGTTAGGAATGATACGTCTTCTTTAGAAAAAAACAATAGGTCTTCACTAACAGACATATTAAGAGTATTTCCTCATAAAAATAAGACCTATAATATATGAAGTGTGATTTTTAATCATACTTCAGTAGGTATATTATGAACTAGTAGGTATTTTATGTTTGTACAAGAGAAGATAGGGGAATCCCTTTTATATGTGGTGGAGCAGATACACATGGAAATTATGAAGATAAAAATATATTCCCGTATTATAAAAATTTCATAAATCTCTTATTTATTCAATATCAATATATATATATATATGTTATAGGGTAAAAATAGGGAAATTAATTTGGAATATATTTTCTATTGTCCAATTTAACCCTTACAATTTTGATTTAACCCATGGTGAAGGTGTTTGAATATTAACCACAATACTAAAATATTATAATTTCTACTAGTCCTTATAACAAATATATAACATACATAAATTTTATAAAATTTATTATTCAGATAAAAATATAAGAGATCTAGTTTAAATTTATCAATTTATATATGTAATATAATCTGATTATAATTTAATCCTACAAACATGATAAATTGTTTCCAATGGAATAAAATTTAACAGAATACAATGTCAATATATCAATATAAAACATGAAATTGATTAAAAAAACAAAAATTGTATTAATAGTATTATTACTAGACTAATTTTATATTAAAATCTATTTAAAATTATATATTTCTCTAAATTAATTAAATGATAAATCATTTTTTAATATTAATCATCATTTGTTACATTTCATTGAAAAACTATTATTTTGGAAAACATCAAAAAAATTCACCCAAATGTAATTTTACATGGTGATAGTGATATAAATTCATTATTAATTTATATTTTATTAATGTGTAAATATTTAATTTTGTTAATTTTTAGCAAAATGAAATGAAAATAACATTTTTTAGATGAAATTAATTTTTAATAGACATAATGGAAATCACAAAAAGAAAATTAAAAACCTATTTATCAATATAAATTTTTAACACATGTTTACTTATTTTTTTATAAAAAATCAGTTATTTATATTCAAATTATTATGTTTAATTGATTGGTTTTATTTTCCATTATAAATAATATTATAAACAATAAATTGAGGTTTTTTGAAAATTAGTGATGTAGGTAAGAAAAAAATATATGAAATTAAATATGTGTGATAAATTTCCATTTAAGAATACTCATGGTGTTATAAGTCATATAATAAAAATCAATATTCAAATTCCAAAAAATATTTTTCCTAGATTTAAATACTTCTACACCAGTTAATGGACCAACATAGGAATCGTTTTCAAGAAAACCCAAAAACCAATAAAAGAAAAACAAAATATCCTTCGGTTGTTGGAATATGAACTATGTCTACTATAGGTTGTTACCATCAAATTATGGTTCAAAATGAATATATCCAGTTTCTAATGCACAAATAATGGTCTGGAAAAAGTATTCATTACCACCTCAGTCCTGTATAATATCGAGTTATTGGTTCATCCATAGAGACCCTCACTGTGTTCAATTTGGATATATTCTTAAATAATTACTATATATGAAATTACATCATGTATACGTTCAATTACCATAACTCCCCAATGATTAGTATGTAATTTAAATTATTAAAATATTTTAATTAGTCAACTTATCATATTTTATCTCTTCCATTTAGTTTTATTTCATAGAATATATCTACTATGTACCAAATTTATTTTCATAATCCCTATAAAAACAGGTGAATGAAACATTATTTTATAACATATACATTTCAAAAGGTAAATCAATAAATATATAATATTGCGTAAATAAATATATTTCATGAGAAATCAACCAATTTTACTTATTTAACCTTCTAAAATCAGACACATTAATAAACTAATTTTATATTACCACTTAAAAATCATTATTCCATTATTGTCCTCAAATGAATTATGCCATATTCCGTTATATGGTCATCCAATTTTCATATTTAATTTAGGGGAGTATTAATTTTGTAATTGGTTAATTTATTTACATCGTTCACTCTCTGGTGTGTGTAAAATTTTAATTCCTTATAAATTATATCACTCTTAATACCTGCATTCAAAATCAATCATCATATGTTAGGGTATATCTTCATCCAAGAGTTATGATATATCTAGAATACGGAATTTGAGTCCCTCTTATTTTAATTCATTACAATTTTAAAAAATATTATACTTTTATGGATATTAATCACATATTCATTTTATATGGACAAATGGGTATTGGGAAAATTCCTAGAAACCAATATTTCCTCAATACAAAATAGAAATTATACTAATGGAATATCTATAAAAAGACCAAAAATAATTGAATGACATGAAAAAGAGTGGATGTCGAAACTCATCTCTCCTCAGCCACAACTATCATCCAGTAGGATAATAGACGCATAAGGTTACACTCTTCCTCTAAATGACATTGTCTATGATAAAAGGTATCTATGTATTTTTATTGTAATATAATTCAATAATTTTATAATTTCCATGTGAGTATTCAATCGTGATTTTTTGTAAAAGAAAATTATTTATCCAACACAACTTCTACCAATTATTGTCTCAGTATAAAAAGATATAATATAGACAACTGTTTTATATGTTGGTAATAAACCACTCTCCCAATATATCATGTCAGTAACACTAAAATGTGTTGTACATATCATTATGAACAATATTTTTGGTAGTATAATTAAAAATTTATATTCCAATATAGTAAGAAAAAAATTCTACTAACTAATCTTCTGGATATTAATATATCCCAACTATACTGTCAATGAATAAATAAATGATATCAAATCCCATTACAGGAACTAGATACAAAAATTTTATAATTTAATTATTTACTATCATAAACACATGGAACCCTTAGTAACATTGATTAGAGCACTATAATAGAAGCCCTTAATTGGTTGGTGTTTTCATGGTTATTGTGAATTGTGAAAAACATTTAATGAAATTATTATGGTAACTATTTATTTTATGGGTAATCATGATCTCAAATACAATGCATGTGTGAGCCTATGTTATCAAAACCTCAATCATATCCAGGGATTCAAAAGTTACAACCACACACACCATATTCGCATGAAAACAAACCTCAGTTTTCATAATCTATGACGTTGAAAATATAGAAAAATGATGATGTACTTGAACTATATATAATAATATCTCATCAGGTATGGAATGTAACTCTATGATATTTGATTAGGTAATGATTTAATCTACAAACTCATTGATTAATGTGTAAAGATGTAGGTGAAATATAATATTAATAAGGTCCATGAATTCTTTTGTAATTTTTCTCAATCAAAATAGAATCCGTATTATTTAATATAAAAAATAACTACACATAACATCCATTTTCGACATGTATATAAATAAAAAACATAGATTAATGGTATCATTAATATATGAAATCAATGAACACCAATGATATCTATGAAAATAGTTTAATAGATTATAAATACTATGTAATTAATATATATTCATCATCACCAAATGTTTCATAATTATTTCATCGAAATAAATTCTGAGATGAAATCTACCTTTTGGGGGAAAATTATAGTTCACCATGAAGTGACTTGGTCATTTTGATAAATCATTTATCTTCCATGCCATAATTTAAAAAATTAATTCATTCAAATTTTTTTGTGATGTATGATAAAAATTCATAAATATAGGTTGAGTCAATCATATGAATAATAATTGTTACCAAACCCCACAATTAGATGTCGGAGAAATAAAAATATTCTGAAAATATATCCAAAATAAAATATACAGAAATATATCAAAAGATATTCATTTATTTCAATTTAATATTTCCTATGTGATGGTTGAACTATAGAAAGGATCATAAACATCATGGGACATTAATAATAGATTTATATATATACCTGGATAATGATTGAATATTTGTCCTTCTAGTTACCATTTATGTAATTGAGGTCTGTAATTTAAAATTATAGAGTGATGATGAAACTATGATCTATTGTGTCATTAAATATTTTTAAAGCTATTTTAATTCATGAATTTTTAATAGGGATATATTATATCATGTCATATATTACCCAAATTATTTTATTATTGTAATTAATAAATAATATAACTGATTCAAATCCAATGATTATATGATATATCCATGATTCTATGAAGCAATAGTATATAAATTTATGGTATTTGAAGAACCATCAGATAACATTAAAAATAGTTTATTCAAAATACAGTATAATAATTGTTATAAAAAACACATCAACATAAGATAGTGAAATATATCCTTTACAAAACTGATATGGGTGAAGGTGTTTTTTCTAGTTAGTCTATTAATTAGTAGGTAGTGGGTAATAATTTCCCATAGGGTGGAGTTATTATATAATATGTGTATAAAATAATTCTTATAGTGAAAACAATAATAGAATCATCATTTCCTCTATTGGGGAACCAATTCTATTATGAATTCTAGTATTAGTATAAGAGACTTCCTCCATAGAGGGTTATAGACTATGTCATCAGACTAATTCCTAAATTTCAAAAAAAATTGATTCATCAATATCACATTACATTCACTATATAATGTTAAAAGGTTTTTAAAATTGATTATTTACAGGGGAAAGTTTTTATAATGATGATCATATCACCATATGGGCCTCTGGTATTGAATGAAATGATAGAATATTGTAGTGTTTAGTTTTAGTAAATGACTAGATAGTAAATGTTGTAACTGTCAATAACTTATTCATATTTCCATGGATAGTGTTTTCTTAATTAACATTTTATCATCTATGATTACAAAGGATTAATAACTTCTTCTCTAATATAATAAATATATAAGTGAATTTTTCATATATAAATAACAAATAATAATTGATTAATATTCAATACATAAAATACTGATCCGCATGAGAATGTTATACTATTAATAACAATTGAAACTATTTTAAATAAATAACTTTTTCATTATTTAACATATCCTACTAATATAATTATATTGTTATCCTTTATTATTCATATCATTTATAATATAGTTCCATATATAATGGGGAAATGAAACATAATAAAGGGTTTGGTTAGATTTTAGCTATGGTTAAACAAGAGATATTTAAAAAATGTGTATAATGATATGAGAACATTAGAATAACAATTTAAAACCATAAACTACAAATCATATATAATAAGAATAAATCATGTAATAAATTATTACATATCATAAGTCATGAATAATAAGGTAATAAAAAGGAATATGCTAGTGGAGCATATCTTTGGTGTGTTACATTGATTTGTGGCATTCAAATATTTATAGAAAATCATATCTCAAGGATAAAAAATAATAAATTCATTACATGTTATAAAAAAGATAAACACCAATGTAACTTATTAAGTATTTGGATAACATAACATGTAGGATAATATTTATGGTTTGGATATCATCCAATTTACACTTTATTTTGGGTATCATATAACCTCCCACATACACTTTTTTGGATCGTGGGATAACAAACCATTTACCATTTGATCTCATATAACATTAATTATTTATCAAGGAATTGTTTATATATATATATATAGGTCTCAAACATATAATAATCCATATATTACATTTTCAAATGATCAAAAAATAATCATTATAACATTTCTAATTAAATTGAAAAGGGTTTCATAAACATTTCACCATAAAATTTCACTGGGAAATAAAACAGTTTTCTTTAACTTCTTATAGTCATAATTAAGAATCATCCAATGATAAAATAAGGATGGTATCTTTTGAAAATTTCTTATTAAATATAAATAAACATCAGTAGATGAAATGGAAATTTGAAATGATACTCAAATACAATTTTGTAGATTTCTATATGAAAATACCCAATCCATTTTGAAACAAATAATTTAAAATATAATTTTCATCGACATATTAAATACATATATATAATTTAAAATTTAAAATTTAATCATATAATTTGGGATTTAATACATTTGGAATTGATCATGTTGAAAAATACCATTCATTAGATATCACATAAAACGATATATTTGTTCATAGATATGGTAAAAAATTCATTTTTAGTGAATCATAAGATGATTAATTTTTATAAATTTTTAAATATTACATAAATGGGTTATAACTACATTAAAAAAACCTGTGATAATATTCATACGTACTTTAAAACATTTTTTTATAAACAATGATATTGATGGAATTTTTTTTTCAAAAAGTGAAATAAATTTAATTTTTAATGAAAAAATTCTATCAATATATTGAGTAAATAATGATTAGAAATTGAATTATATAATGTAATTATTTATAAATAAATATATTTGAAAAAAATTCATGAGTTTCCTAAGAGTCATATCTCAATATATTATATAAATAAGCATAATAAATAACAAACCCAATAAAAATAGAATCTTTCATTAAAACACAACTACATAGGTAATGATTGATTAAAAACAATATTAATGAATATAACATTATATATACATTTAAATCCCCATAATTATCATACTAAACATAATAAATTAAATACAAGAAATAACAAACCCCACATAGAAGAAAAATTGGTGAATATGTAATATGTCCCATAAAAATTACATTTTAAAAAATATCCACATACCACATTATATATTTGTAACCCACAAACCCCATTAAAAAATTAATATACAAAAAAATAAATCAAAATAATTTTAATTGAATTATTCATTAAATTAATTCATCAAAATAATAATTACCACACAAATTAAACAAGTGGTTTATTTGTTTTGTGTCCCATGAAAATAAAAGATTGATGAAAATTATTGATATTATATATTTTAGTCATTCATATATGCTTGAACACACACACACACAAAATATAGGATTATTATAAATATTTTAATGAATAATACTTATATATATTGTAACATATATTTATTAAATAAAACCATTGATCACATTATTATTACAATTTGATATAAACAATTTGTTTTCTGGTAATTGGACATATGTTTTCCATCATGGATTTAATTTTTTTCTTTTTGTACATATACAATAATAACAATCCCACCACATATATTATATTATAAATGACAAAAATATATTATTATTTTTTTTTTTTTATTTCAATCCATGAATTATTTTGATATAAAAATAATTACACCATTCAGGGACATAATCGGTTGTAAGTATTATTGAATATGGTTTCTATTTTAGATGGATTGATATAAATTATAAAATATAATATATAAACTTTGTAGAATAATTATTATTTCGTATATTTCATTTATATTCAATAAATCAATACATACATCAATTTATTTCAAAATTAAATGTAAAATGAATCCCATCGCTTTGTTGAGATGCTAGTCCACATATACGCATGAGTGGTTTGATTGTTTTCAAATGGATTTATGGGCAAAATTATTTATGTTATATTAAAATTTAAAAATAATAAATATTTCAAAAAAAATCTTATTAATTCATTAAATAAGTAATTATTTTATTTCTTTAATAGTTAGTGATGAAAAATAAATTAAATTTTATTTTGAGGTAGTAATATTCTAAACACATGATCGAAGAATTCATATAAAATTTGACAGTAGTGTTGATAGATATATTTAATAAAATTAATATAATATCATAAATATATATCTCATATACATATTATATCATATTAAAATAATATAATAATACTTATAAGAGGTTTAATAATAAGTAATAAAATAACTAGTTAAAAAAATTATATATTATTTAGGAAAAATACTTATATTTACAGTAAAATACTTCAAATTTATATTTTTAATAATCTGAAAATTGCACATATTACATTAGTAGATATGTAATTTATTTATTTTTTATGTTAATAAATGATACACAAGGATTAGAGAGTGTGAATAGGATATGATATAGGGTTACCTTTGATATGAGTGTGAAAGGATACCATTTTATTTTTTGAAATGAAACCATCAGACACTTTTCTCAAAATTTGGTAAATTATAAAAAATGGATAAATATAAATACTAACATGAGGTAAGGTCTAAATAATACATGATAACTTATGATGGATAAGTTTTAATGTTAAATTTACTCTTCTCATTTTTGTATTAAAACACCATATACCTATTTTATCCATAATTATGGTAATTAATTATAAATTTTATCTCTATCTATTGTGGAGAAAAATTAAATGACCCCAATATATAAAAATAATTATAATAATTTAAAAATTAGAGTAATTTGTCCAAAAATTGTATTTATATAATTTCAATATTTTTATGGATAATAAATCCGAAAAACAAGATATAAAAACTAGTTTCAAATGTGAAAATTTAAAATAATATAAAAGAATATAATAAATAAGAAATAATATATTGGATTAATTATAATAATAACAATATAATTTTAAACAATTCTTTTTAAAATTATAAATAGGA
Organism: Viscum album; assembly: GCA_963277665.1. Taxonomy (NCBI): domain Eukaryota; kingdom Viridiplantae; phylum Streptophyta; class Magnoliopsida; order Santalales; family Viscaceae; genus Viscum; species Viscum album. Next base: position 664,547,420 of record OY728165.1, on the reverse strand, counting down.
AAATTATTTAATGAAATTTTTAGATTCATTGAAACATTAATATTGATCAGTATTAGTTAAAAATGTATTATTTCCAAAAAAACAAAATAAATTATTTAACTGTTTATTAAAAAAATAAATTAATGATATTATTATAAACATATAAAAGAATAAGTAATTAATTTTTTTATTTCTTCTCCAATATCACTAAGAATCATTTTGGAGAAAAATGTAGTTGAAATACATATAAATTCTTATAAATAAAATTTTTATTTTTGTCAATATATTTTATTTTTATATAAAAATTCCAAATAATTTTAATTATTATTTAATTAAAATAGATTATTCCAATTTTAACAAAATAAGAAATAATGGTTACAATATTATTAATATTATATATTTTTCCCTCAAAATAACTATTTTGAATAACCTAAGATATCAAAAAATTTAAATTTATTTAAAAAAAATATTTATCAAACTATATTAGTGTTAAATTATTATTTTTGAAAAAAAATTATACCATCATGGACATGAGCTAACAAAAGTACTTCACATAGACACAAAAATAAAGACATCATGATGAATTTAGAAGGCATACAAAAAATACAAAAACATTTTTTCACTCATGTGAATAATCAAAACATCGAGGTGTTTTTTTATTCCAAGTCCCACCGGTCATATGATCATGTCCACTGAATTCAACATAAAACTAAAAATTAGATATCATACAACTCAAAATGTAAAATAATAATAATAAAATCCAGTATATCTATATAATTAAGGATATGAAATATAATTATATGATTATCCTACATTAGTAGTCAATATTCTTGTTTTACGGATTCATGAAGAATACGAGGTGTTTCATTAATTTAATAATTTTATTCTAATCTCAAATATTCATAGTCAAAAATTTATATTTTTTCTCATTATTTTCATATAATATAGTAAATATTTATTCAAAATGACACATGATATTGATGTATAGTATTGGTAATGTTAGGGGTCAAACATTCCCAAACATGAACATACCATATCACAATGAATGATTATTCCATTGTATTTTTGTAATAAAACTATAAATGAAGAATAATTGTCATATTTAATTTTTATTGGTGTTATTATTATAATTTCAATGTGTATAAGAAGATGTAATTTATTGAAAAATAATACAAAATTATCATTAATGATTATCTCTTAAACACATTTGATTTATAAAAATATCATAGATGATAATTAATATAGAATTTAATTAATTGTACCTACAATTTTTCATAAAAATTCATAATGAATTCATAAAAACTTTTATATTATTTCGTTTCATCTGTAGATCCATCATTATTCAACAATGATGGAAACTGAAAAACCTTGCATCATGGAGGCGGTAGTATTGAAAACATAATAATGGATTCATTTTACACTTATTCATGGGGTACAAAAATTAATAAGTATAACACCACAAACATAAACTACTGGACTATAAATTTTTTAAAGTTTTTATAATTTTATTTAATTGATATATTTACAATGAAAATCTAAGTATATGATAATTCTAATGGAAGGGGTTAAAATTTGTCATGGATATTTACCATGGAATAAAATAATAATTACAACTAAGGATGACAAGAAGTTATTGAAAATAAAATTTTGATTTAGGAGAAACAACATGGAAGTGATTACTGTGTGAATTATAATTGAGGGCAAGTTGTGAATTTATAGGGAAGTTAACATTTTTTTTGTGTCGAGAAGGACAACTTGGGGAGTAACAATTACATTTTCAGTCACTTTATGTTACCATTCATGAAATATTTCATATTACTCTAAAAAATACAATATCATAATTACTTTTGTATGAAAAAACCACAATAACTCATTTTTTATGAAACATCGATTGTTATTGGGATTAGTGTGTTTTTTATCATTATCCACAACATACTTTTAACTTTTTTAATAATTTGTCGACATTTTAATTAATTTTAATGCTTCATATTATCAATCACCATATTTTATAATTTGATACTTATAATTAAATGTTTTAATTTTATTTTACTAAATAAATTTAATTAATGTGAGAAATGATGATTTTTAACAAAACTAAATTAAACAAATAGATTCATTTTTAAGAGAAACATCATTTATAAGAATTAATGTAATATTTTTCATAAATTTATAATCCATAAATATATTAATGAAAGAAAAATTTATCTCCTAAAAAAAATTTATGACTCTATCATGGAAATCCAAAACCTATTTTATAGTCAAAATACCTGATTCACTAAAAATTCTGAACACCACATTTTATTAAAATAATAGTTATATTAATTATTAAAAATAGGACATATGATATATAGTCTTCAAAAATATTTTAAAGTGAATAATTGTTTTTAATTGATTTATATTTTATAAACCTAATCGAATTTTGATCTTATATATAAATATAAGAATTGGATACATTATTAATGATTAAATGTTTTCTAGAAACATAATTTTTTCTCTAAAACATTTAATCATATGAAAATGTCCATAAATTAATAGAAATCCAATTTAGATATGTTTAATTAATTATATATTTTAAATTTATATTATTAAAAATTCATAATCAGTTATATCCATTTAAAATTAACAAATATTGAAAAATAAATTTATTAGAAATTCACATTTTCAAATATTATCTGTTATGATTCATTTTCACATTATTTAACATCTAATTTTTTTGTAAACAATTATAGATATAAAAATTTCTGTACTAATAATAATATTATCAATATAATATAAATTCAAATATCATAAATGTAAATTTTTTAGAAATATCCACATCCAATCAGTAAATGAAATTATCATACATCTTAGGTAAAATAAATAAATTTTCTTAATATTAAAATATTACATCATTTTAAATATACATATAAATCATAAATATCCTACAATTATTGATTTAGGCTAGTTGAAAATGGTTAATTTAATGTTAATAATTAAATATATTAGTTTTATACAAATATTATGATATTTTTTATTGAGTTGAGTATGGAGAAAATTATCAAATTAATTGAATTATTTAATATGAATCATATTTCATGATATCATTTTTTACATTACCCAACTTATTAAATATATTATTTCATTAGAATTTACTAAAAATATTATTTTATTTTCAATATGTTACTCATAATTAACAAAACACAACATAGGAATCATGATTTTATATTGATTTTGCAATAAGACTTTATATATGAGTAATTTTTAAATTTTCATTTAAAGAGAGAAATAAAATTCATATTTTCACATTTAATCACACTAAGTGTTGTAGATATAGATCCAAAATGAATAATATCCCAAACCCTTATATTGATTTCTATTATTATCATACCAATATGGTTTTTATTTAATAATATTTATATTGTTGTTAGTGAAATCATATAAGAAATACGACATTATAAAAACAATAGTGAAAATTCAATATATGATTCATTAGTAGAAGTTTCATTGTAATAATTTGTTATCTATAATTTTTAGTGAAACTCTCACTTTCTCAAGTATAATTGGACATTAATCATCATAATGGCCTTATTTCTTTCAATTTTTGTAACTAAATTATGATTATTTTCTATTTTCCTTACACATGTCTATATAATGGGCATTATCTACCATTAGAAATCATTTATACCTAAATTTGTTTAAATTACCTATATACTTTTTAACTCAACATTGGAATAAAATTATTATCTATTTTCATTTGTTATCTTCATCACTTTATCTTTTATGGTACTCCATATTTGAACAATAATTTTTGTTTAGTGATTTACCTATTTTTAATAATTTTAATTCAGTAAAAATATTTCTCACTCCATATCCCATTCTTTTGGGTTTTTGGTTGATAAAATCATTTTATTGTCTTGCACACCAGTAGTTATGTTATATTCTACATATTACTAAAATAAATTATAACAATTAGTGACCATTTTTATACATGAATTACTTAAAATAAACATTATATTATTTTTTAAAATATATATTAATTTATTATCAAATAATGTCAGCCTAAAATTCATACATATCAACCTAAATCATTCGTAGTTCATCAAATATCACTCTATGTTTAACTTATAACATTTATGAATAATACTAGGATACACTGAAATTTTTACCCCCATAAATATCATGGTATTCTAAGAAATATTTAAACTAGATTACATTTAATGTTTATAAAATATTTTAATAAAAATCCTTATTGAAATATATGGGTTAATAATTCATAATTTCTATCGTAAAAAAATTATTTTTTACTACATTCATATACATTGTCATATATATAACCTAATCATAAAACCCCAATAACATTTATAAACCAACACATGACTGAATAATCATTTCAAAAAACCATAGATAATTTGTGTACACCTCTAAAAAATTAACTCTATCATTAACCATACCATTTTATAGACCATTATTTTAGATTGTTCTAGTGTAGTAAGTATATATCATACTCTAAAAAATATGAAAACACAAACAAAATATCATGAATCAAATAGAAATCCCAATGTTTCCAAATTCACTCTAGTATAATTCTTCAAAATCATTACTCTATTTATAATATATTTCCCATGCAAATATTAATCATATATTATGAAATCTATTTTTGAAAACTGATATATTTTCATTATAATATGACTCTATTTGGTCAACCATTTGAAATATAGGGTCATATTTTGGTTATGTTATATTACAAAATTGGTTAACATCATTTTTAAATGTTTGAAAATATAATTGGATTAGAAAATGAATAACCCCCAGAGATACATTCCTAGATTATTGTCTTTGGATCAATCACCATTCTCTAGAGGGAAGATTGATATTATCCAAAATTTCAATCATTCAAGATGATTTCACATATATTTATTTGGGAATAGCCATGTCCAATTTCTAGTATGGAGATAGATATTTACATATAATAAATATTATAAAATATAAACATTATAAAAACATCATGTTGTTGTAAAATTCATTGTTTTTTCCATAGGGGTTTCACTATATTTAAAAAATCATAATTTCTATATTAAATATTTATTATATCATATGAATTATATAAGATTATCCCTTGTAGAATTATCATTTCATTTTATATCATGATTAGAAAAATCTAATAACCATTAATTTTAAATAAATGAAGATCCAAATATCCAATATTCTAAAAAAATCCATTCTTTCCAATTATTTTTATTTCATTCTTTATCTTACAAATAATGATATATGTATAGATATAATATTTTCTCATTTTCTAGATATATTAAGTCATTTATATAAAAATCCTATAATTTAAAATTTATTTTTTTTTATTTTTATTCATATATAAAAAAAATAATTTTTATATATTTAGTGAGTCAGATAATATTATAAAAAAATAAATCTATAGTCTTTCACAATGAACATAGATTTGGTATCCATTATAAATCATAAAATATTTAATTCATTAAAATTATATACCATATCCTATTATTCATTCCACATGTGTTATCCTTTAAAAAATGTTTCATTAAAACCATATCTCTATGTCCTAATAAAAATAAATATTACAAAATTTCTGAGCTCGAATACATGTTAAGGGTATAATTTATCTAAATAAATAATTGCATAATATTAAAATAATTATTTTCTAAATAATGGTAATAAAATATAAACGTATAATCAATATAAAAATTAGAAAATTATTTATCCATGAAAATAAATATAAACATTGATACCCATAATATTTATTATAACAAATGATATGGTTAGTTGCAGACATAAATAATTAACGGATAGGACCTTTTCCACACAAATTTACCTATATCTTAGACCACAAAAAAGATATAGTGACGAATTTAATTTTTATTCAAAAGAATAAATGTTTTTTTCTCTTAAATCCTATTTATACATGAAAGGCGTATATAATTTAGGGACATTCCAATCAATACATATTATCGAATTAATTCAATATATGTGTCAAAAATAATTTTTATACCATTTCAAATGAAACCACATATTGATTAAAAACATCATTATCCGTCAAATAATTTTTTTGATATAAATAAAATATCATTATAGGATAATATGACATAATAATTCATAACATCAATACATTCTATAATTTCAATTAATGTGACAACAAGATAATATCCCATCCTATGGAAGAAGTTGGTTGGTAAAATAATATATTGTAAGCATTATAATAATAATATGTAATGAAATAACAATCTATGATATGAAAAATAATACCACTTTAAAATTAAATTCATAGGTTCAAGGTGAATATTATAGTATATTAATTGAGTAAAATTGAATTATAACACCTTATAGAGAGATGTGTATATTACTATGAAAAAATTGTAAATGTATGATTATAATCCATCATACGAAATATATTGGGTTCATTAAATTAAAAATTAACCAATAATGTATAAAAATTTATTAATTGATTTTGATTGATGTAATTTATATCCCCGTCATTCAATGAATGAATACTACCTAATTAAATTTAAGGTCATAATATACTAAACATAAATTCCCAATGTTCAAAATATGATAATAAAAAAATTAATGAAAATGAGTCCTAAATAATACTCATTAATATGGAAACATCAGAATTAATAGACATATAAATAATGGAACTTAATTTTGACAGTAAAACCCATGAATTATAAGGTGTATAATAAAAAATATCCATAGTTTTTTTTAAAATGAATCATTTATCCCTAAATGATTAATATCTCAATGATTTAGAATTAAGAAAAAGATAAAAATATTGATTTAGAAAGGATATAATCAAAATAAATAGACGTGGAGTTGCTGTAACATAACATACAATACGATGATTAATATATAATCCCAGATATTATATCTCAAATACGTAATATATAACGAAAATAAAATAAATTAGGTAAAAATATAAAATATATGACACAGTGAATTGAAGATGAGATAAATAACCAAATTTCATTTATTAAAATCCATGAACAGTTAATTTCCCCCCAAATAATATATATTGATATTATAATCAAATAATTATTTACAATATTCATAACTATTTCCATTCATAATATTCATTAATTTTCATTCTACACATGAAGGGTTTGAAATTATCAAAATCGATATTTTTAGATTTTATTGTTTATGGTAGTTTCATAATAGCTGTGTTTGTATTGAATATATATCTCATGTACCACATTTATTGTAATTAATGATAATATTTTCAATGTATTTTATAAATTTTGGATTCATAAAAATAATTTATTTTTTATTTTATTTTTTAACATTTATTATGTTATCAATAATAAGAATGATTTAATGTTGTTTAGAAAATGAACGAAGATTATTTTAATTATTATGTATATATTTACATAAAATATGAAGAAAAATATTAATTATTTACACATTTATTTAAAATTGTACATGTAAATAATTTTTTTCAATCATTCATGATATAAATAAATATTATTGTTCATGTTGCTGGTCTAATAAACCCAATCATGAAAATATATAATTATAAAAAATTATTATATTGTGATATATTTTTAATATTGATATAAAGTGATAATAATCATACTGCATTCTTTTTATTTTTTTAATATATTTTAAATTTAAGGAAGAGGAAATTTATTTAATGGATATGATAGCCATTCACAATTTTAATTAAGAATTATCTTCATAGACCACAAATTTAAGTGAATAAATCATTCATAGAATATTGTTGATCATATCAATAATATGTATTAAAATCTTCAACAGAAAAAATTATTTATTTGGTAACAATATATTAATGATTAAAAACATTGATATATCTAACATTTGATGGTAGAGGAATAAAACTCATTTTGTCTTGTACATTGTAGTTTAAAAATTTTCAGAATGAATTTATTAATATAATGATATAAATTTAATTTGACAATACCCATTATGTGGTAACATTAATCTATATAAATTTTATGAATAAAATTATATTAGGGTTTTAGTGATGACATTTAAAGAATACAATGAATGTGAAATGATATATTTCTATAAAAATCTAATCAGTGAATTAAAATTTCATTGGATGTATCCTGGAAATGAATGAATAATGTCTAGTAATAATGAAAAAATGAATTTGAAATAGGATATGGTTATATGTGGAATTTATATTTTGGTTTTATAATGGTAATTGGAATAGTGGGTGAGTTTTGAACAATTGGGGTTGTTGCATTTTAATTTGGTAAGATATCTGTTGTTTTTGGAAGTAACCATGGACTCTTCAACAATGTAAGGAGACTATTCAAGTATAAATTGATAGAAATATAATAATATAGTATGGTATAATGACCGTGGTAAAAAACAAGACCCGACCTCTCCATTTTGAGAGAATGATTACAATTTTATGTTATTTAACATATTATGATTATAAAAATGTACTTTTACCAAGGTAAAAAATTTCTAACCATATTAATTATTTTTAATGATAGTTTGTATTATTGAAAATATAAATTAATATAGTACATATAACATATTTAATTTATTTCTATGATCTAAAATTTATACAATTGAGAAAATATAATTTAAAATTTAATACTCATAAAATCGTAAAGATTTAATATTGAGATATAAAATATTTATGCTAATATTATTATCATAATATAATATATTTTTAATGGCAAATTTCATTAAAATAAATTTATTAATGATAATCAATCATGGTTGTTAATTTTTTATGGTAATTCAAATCATGATTCACCCTTGAATATACTTGAATCAATTTTAAAAAAAATTATTGAAGTACAATTTTAACTAGTCCTATAAATGAAGTAAAATTATGAATAATTTCATATAGTATTTTACATTGGATAATATTATTTCATAGTGTAATGTTATGGTTTTTTGAGAAGGTATTATTTTTGTCACTTTTTAGAATTTTTTTGTTTGGTGAGTTGGAAGATTCTTTCCTTGATATTAGAAACCCAATACACATTGTATGATTTTTAAAATGGTTGTTTTTTATTGTTTTTATATGAATAAATGTTCCTTGGCATTTCATGTTTGTTTCATGTGTGTCAGAGCCTAATTTTTGTTCAAGAATGCGTTGATAGAGGAAAACAAATTGGTAATATTGATCGTCCTAGATGAAGTAACAATGGGGCCCACCATATGAATTATGAAATTGGTTACAAATCCATGTGTGAGGGGCACATGTATTTTTGATACCACATTCATTTTTTATAGAGGTGATTCACACTATCTATGAATGGTTTTCTATACCTTTTGTCTACATGTGTAAGGGGTGTGTTATTGGCTAGTGGTAGTCGTATAAGCATTACATGGGTTTTCAAGCCATGAACCTAGATATGTGAAGGCATATCCATTTAGAAAATTAGAGGGAATGGTTGGTTCATGTTTATCTATATTATGTGATCTAATAATAAACCACATTAAAAATGTGAAATTAAATTTCTAAACGTTCCCCATTATTTTTTTCCTTCTTCTTATTCTCATTTATTCCAACACATAATGTTTATAATCCCTACTTCTCATCCATGTTTTGTATTTGAGCCTAATCCACCTATATAACTCTTGATTGAACATCAACATTCTGAATTGAACATCTTCTATAAGGAACATAATCTATAACATTTTATTTTTTGTTTATATCAAAATATAGAGATCTTAATCAGTGTGAACCATTTTAACTTATTTATAGATCATTTATCAAAATAACAATGTTATCTTATTTTTAATTATGTTACTTTCGATAACGGAATATAATTCACCAATGAGTATGTGGTTTGTGGTTCAAAAAATTCACCATATATTTTATAGCGTTTTGGTGGTTCCCTTAGTATGTTCTATGAGAATTGACGTAGTAAGACCCAATTATATTAATTTTCAATCTATTAAATATTACTTTTGAAGATATGGGATGTCGTTTTGTGTGATCTAATCCAATAAAAATGGAATATCTTACAGTGGGTCTTCAAACAATTTAGGAATATTTGGTTAGGTGTGTAATTTGTTTAAAATTATATTATATTATTTAATTACATGGTTTTGTAGAAATGAGATGGGATTGACATTATGATTTAGGTTATGTTGATCACCTGAATTTAGGTGATGTAATTCATAATGTTGGGAGATAATATATATATATATATATATATATATATATATGGGATATTCTGATCATATAATAATGCAACATGATCATCCAATTATGGTAATGGTTCGATGGGAAATTGGAATGGATTATGTGATTTGATAAGTGATGACTAGCCCAATGAGATACATGGTTGTATTGGAAAAATGTTATAGGATAATAGGGATTAGTTACTGTAGATTCCATGTTCTAGAAGCCACGTAGAAGTACCCCGTACTTGGTTGGTCTCACAATATCAAAAGCATTTCCCCGAATTCTAGAGGCTACTGACTAAAAGAGGGGGCTTCGCTGTGATAGTTGTGGGAAATTATTCCCTCATTGGCATAGTAACATGGTTGAAGAAAAATAGATTACAATAATAGAAATTGTTATAATAACATACCAAAATTAAATAGTGGAAGACTAAAATAAAAAAAACCAGAGAATATATATAAATGATGAATGATAAATATATCTAGGAAGCCACCCACAAAATTCACAATGCTAGAATACAGTAATGAACCAATGTACCAGGAAAAAAGATAAACTCCAATAGCATCTCAAGCCTCTACTTGGTCCCATGCTCCCTATCCCTGCAGCAATCATGTACCTAAAGTATAAGGGTGGTTGACCTTATAAATACCTACAATAATATAATCTGTTTGGGCCCAAATGCACGACCCAATAATGCAGTTTGACTAAATCCCAGAAGGCATCAACACAAAGATCAATGCCTAATAGTCATTGAATATATATGGCAGGATATAATCAAAATGATGCAGTAAACAAAGACGTACTCAAAATTAATCAATCCTACAGTTTCAAATTCATTCAATTACATATATAATGTAATTATCTAATCACAAACATGTATCCCTTTGGGTTTTTCTCATAGCCTAACCTCTATGGTTCTACCAAACTAGTACAAGAAACCCTTTTGAAAGTACACGCAGTCTATCCCCTTTGCTTCAGCTTAGAACAAACTCTATAAGCAACCAATCATCATCAATTCTCCCTGTAGTCTTGAATATATAACTAAAAGGTGCTATGGGGAATCACTCAACGTTTAATTCTCTATGTGTCCTACATAGATTAACTACAAACACTCTATAGAAGCACATACATCTATTACCTCTATTTTTTCACATTGTAACAGTAAATAGATGCTCTGGAGAAGACCTCAACATCCATTCTCCCTATAGTCTTGTAAATCAGGTTCTCATGGCCTTGTGTAAGTCAATCGACCACAACAATATATAACATCCATTGTATAACTAAATAACTACTTTCATAAATTGTCTACAACATAATATCATTTTAGTTAAATAATATTACCACTCCATCCTATCAGTACTAGGAAGGTAAAGCAAGCATCCTAACTTGCAAAGAAAGACCAAAATGTCAAAAAAAATACATGACTGGGGAAGCTATCCATAGCATAGAAATTAACCCTTTTTAAATTCAATTGACTTCTAATAAATCATATAAATAATACCATGAAATAGTAGAGTTAAAACTGTAAACATGCAATACCCTAATAAAGGGTATTAGGCACATTTGAACATGTGACTTAACGACTATCTTCAAAAATTCACAAACAACCTACCTCAGTGCTGTATGATCGATATACTCTGGCGTCATCCCATTGATCAACCTAGAATGTGGTAGATCTACAAAAATACCTAAAAATGTTCAGCTGATGATAACTGTTGAGAAAAGGGAAATCAAGAAACAAGGATCGAGAAGAAGTGATAACTCATCGACATGATTCCAATGCAACCGAGGGAGTTTGATTCGGAGAATGGATGATCAATCGGTGGATTAGGGATGGATCAATGTCATATGGATGCTCTTGGTCGAAGAAGGGAAAGAAGAAGACACTTATGCCAATTATACACGACCCAATTATGTTTAATGAAAAAATGAATGTACCCTAAGTGTACTTTAGAAGTACATGACTTGTATTTTCCCTTTCCATCCCCCACATTAGGCAGTCTCTAGGTCACCCCACACTGTTGTGTTCTTATCCATTACGTGGCCAGCACAAGGCTACCTGTAGAAGAAGTTTACACTACGTGAAAAAATAAGTTCATGGGGTGTACTAAAATAATTTCCAGAATAAAATAATTTCCAGAAATCCTTTTTTTTCAAAAACACCAGAATAGAGAAATAAATAACTGCAAAAATGATCCAGATTATTAAATAATTCATCTCGTAAAAAACTCCCCCCCAGATTTCACTATAAATACAGTGTAGAGGAATAATTCTCAAAATTCATCGCCAACAGTGATCGTACATTGACCTCCCTCCAAAAAGTCACTTCTTTTAATTGCTCGTGCTTCCATAGAACTCGTACCAGATAAACAGACCAACCATAGAGAACTTTTGTACCTCGATCGACAATCTAGATAGGATGCTCCTTAAATGACCCATCCACTATTAACTCAACCTCCTTAGGTATAAAAACATGAGACATGTATGAGATGTAATGTTGCAGTTGAGAAATGCGAAAGATGGCGTTCATATCCTGGTACCTCTGAGGTAACTGATACTGATTGGAAACGGGCCCGACACTTTCCAACATGTCAAACAATTATACGTACCTCGGTGAATGCTTACCCTTCCTCATAATACTCGTGTGTCCCAACCATGATTTTACATGTAAGAAACACTGATCTCCAACCTCAAACACCAGAGGTCATCTCCATAGATAAATATAAGACTTCTATAGAGATATTCAATAGTCATCTGCTTCTAAATTTCATCTATCTGCTTTGAGTTCTCCTGGACAATTCGTGGTCTTAGTATAGCTACCTCTCTTAACTCCAACCATCATAAAGTTGATTGGTATGTCCTACCGTACAACACCTCATAAGGTTCAATTTTAATTGTTTCATGAAAACTATTATTGTAGGAAAACTCCACAAGAGGTATTCTCTTCCACTATGAACCTCCAAAATTTAGCATGCATGCTTAATGAATGGCCTCATGTACCTGAATCGTACACTCAGACTGCAATCTCTCTGGGAATGGTAAACTGTACATAAAATTACCTATGCACCCAAATCCTTCTAATGTCCATACTATACCCAAGATGTAAAACGAGCATCACTATATGAAAAAATATAGTGTGTAACTCCTTGTAGACGCACAATCTCTCTGATGTACAACCGTCGTAGCTCATCAACACAAAAGTCCTATTTTATTGGATAGAAGTGAGAAACCAGTGTGAATTTGTCAATGACAACCCATACAACATCATTCCCTCGAGCTAACCTCAGTAAACCTGTCATGAGATCCATCATGAAATTTTTCGACTTCTACTCAAGAATGGGTAACTGCTGGAAAAGCCCAGCTGGTCACTATCGCTCCGCCTTCACCTACTGACATGTGGAACATCTCATTATAAAACTAGCAACATCTCTCTTCATACCAGGCCATCAATATTATCCACGTAGATTACTATAAATCTTTGTTACTCCAAGAAGAATATACCAAACTAAGAATGAATGTCTCACATCAACTCCTCGCATATGTCTACTGGAATCCCCACACGTCCATGAAAACACATGATCTCATTCTCTCCTACTATCCATCCAGGAATATGTTCCTCTCCTAAAACACTATTTTTAATGACTACGCCTTCATAATATGAGAGCTACCACTTTCCCACTTGATCATGTAGAGTCGAGGTAACCAATACAGAAGAGAGAAAAGTCAGCCCCTGCCTATCATGCTCCTCTAGATGCATCTCAGAGAACAGAGCCATATGCTTCCACTCTTTTTTGGCCTCCTGAACTTCCTGTATCTGAGTTCTCCTACTCAGCGCAACAACCACAACATTTCCTTTCCCTTGCATGTAGGTAAACTCTGAGTCAATGAACTTAAGGTACTCACCCCACCTTCGCTATCTAAAATTTAAGTCACACTAAGTGAGGATATACATGAGACTCTTGTTGTCAGTGAAAACCTAAAAATACTATCCCATAAGATAATTTCTCCAACAGCAAAAGGCATGAACAACTTTAGACGGTTTGAGATCATTTGCTGGGTAGTTCCTCTCTTGGGTCCTCGACTTCCAGGAACCATATGCAACCACTCCTTCTCCATACACATGCACAACTCCCAGCCCGATATCTGATTTAAAAGATTAAATAGTATATCTTTTTCCCATCTCTGTCAATAATAGTATCGTGCTGATGTCAACCTCTATTTCAGCTCTTAAAAGGTTGACTCAATAGAATCGGACCCCATGTTCATCACACACTTCTTAGTCAGTATAGTCATTGGCACTACTAAGCATGAAACGTCATGTATTAAACAACTATAGTAACCAGCTAGCCCTAGAAAACATCATACCATGAAGACATTCATCAGCTGGTCCTAGGAAACTATTGTTCTCTCATTATCTAGGTCTACTGATACTCCTACCTCTAAGATAACATGACCCACAAAGAGAATTTTTTTCATCCAAAAGTGGAATTTTGAGAGCATAGTGTATAAATAATGCTCTCTCGGTGTACCCAAAAAAATCTCATGTTGTGTGGCATGGTCATGTTGAGTGTGAGAGTACACAAAGATATAGTCTACTAAGACTACCATGAATGAAACCATGTATGTATGGAACACTAATTTTTTTAGTTCCATGAAAACTGTAGATGCATTCGTGAGACTGAAATGCATAACCATATACTCGTATAGACTGTACCTTCTATGAATGGTTGTAAGAGGTACATCAGATGGTCTAACGCGCGATTGGTAATAACAGAATCGCAAGTCAATCTTCAAGATCACCCAGGCTCCTCAAAGTTGATCAAAGTGATCATAAATATTCATCAAGGGATATAGGTTATTGACGGTCAACTATTAAAACTTTCAATAATCCACACAAATCTAGAGGGTATCATCTGCCTTCTCTGCAAACTGGACCAGGAAATCAAAATGAGAAGTACCGGGTTAGATGAATCACTTTTCTTGCAAATTCTCCAACTTCTTCATGAGATCCTACAACTCAAGTGCAGTTATCCTATAATGATGAATGGACAATTGTACCACCCCTAGTATGAGCTCAATAGAAAAGTCTACCTCAAGCTCGGGAGGCCAAACTGATAATTCCTCTAAAATGATGTTCGTAAAAAAATCCACCACTGGAGGAATGTCCACCTATGATGTCCCTTGGAAATCTAGATATAGAATAGAAATTTGTCTTGTAATATCTCCCATCCAATGATGCTCGGGTCCTGTTCTACGCCCTTGGACATCCCATTCTCCCTTATGATGAAGAGATCTTCCCTCTCGTTATGTGAAACTCTTCCTAAAGAGAAAATAATTGACAACTTCTTAGAAGTGAAATATCAATTTAATTCCCAGAATGACATTATAACATGTCATATCTAGGAAATAAATTTCCCATAATAAGTGAAACCCACCAAAATCTAGAGGACACTACTTGAACTAATGTACATGAGCTGTTCTGGTACCAAACTGTGTGTCTAGTATCAAGGCATCAACAAAAGAAATGATACATATCCCAAGGCTCTGTACAACAGCAATAGATATAAATCTATGGGAATCCCATGTATCAAATAGAGTAGAAGTTAAAAGTAAATATACAAGGATCATACCTCGAACTATATATGGTATGAGATCCTACTCCTACTAGCTCTGCTCCACTGCAAAAGTCTGACCTAGACTACAACCCTTTTACCCTACTTGACCACACATAGTTGATCCACCCTGTTTTCATTGAAAGTCTAGTGACTGGCTACCATGGCCATGAAATACGACTTGTCTTGAACGGATGAAAGAAATATAGTTCCCAGACTTGTGTGAAATTGGTGGTGCAACTCCTAAACAAGGAGTCATTGAAGAACTCCTATTAGCAGCTACGAGTAAGAAAAACTGACAGAAGCGCTGAAGATTCACCATCATGCCACATGATCGGAACATCACTGGGTCTCTCGGGAAATGGGGCCTCGTATGACCTCTATTCTACAATGGTATCAGACCACCAGGATACTAAAAGATGTCTCTCACCTCCTCAGATATCTATTCATAGACTCCCTACTGTTCATCCTGCTATAATTAAGAGGGATACCAACATTAGATGTGGAGCTACCCTGGATCACAATTCCAGAATCCCTTAGATTTTGCTACATAAATAATGCATGGTTTACTATGGAAGTGATAGAAGCCAACCTATCGATGTTCACCTGATAAAGGATGTCTTTCCTAAGACCATCCTAATAATTACTTTCTAGAAATAACTCGTCACCTCTTGGAATATTCCTGAAGCATTGCAGCTCTATGAAGTGAGAATTATACTCCATAATAGAAAGAGTACACTACTCCACACTCATGAACTACCGACTCGATTTTCCCTCATGGTCTCCAGTGTAGAAGTGGTCATAGAACGCAAGATGGAACTGATCTCACACCCTAACCAACTAGCATACCACCTGTGTGATTATATCCCACCATCTCTTGGTGGAATCCCTATGCATGTACATCATGAGATTCTCTCTCCTATCTGGAGGCATCTCCAGATTCTCGAAGATAGAAATCATGGCTTGTAACCATTACTCTGCAGCCTGAGGTCCTCCTTACGTTGTGATGGAGGGAGGATACTGCTTCTGGAAAACATACACCTAATCACCCATTGAATGGGAAGGATGTGGTACTCCTCAGAAGGTCTTCATAATCATTAAAATTACCTCTCGTAATAGTGCATCATCACCTGTATGTGGGATAACACATGGTGCCGAGACATGAAAAACTAGAGCATCTACATGTAGTTAATGATTAGCTATATCTGATGTCTGATCACTGTCCTATAATTGATGTTCAACCAGAGGATGTCTCAGTGGCATGACTCTGCAAGGCCAGGCACACAACTAATATCTAGATTAATAGAGACAAAAACCTAGAATTGTAATAAGGGAACAAGAGAAAGAAAGAATTCAAATTATTCCTAACATGGATACATGGCGTGTATATCCACTACACGACATGTTCCATTAGGAATTCAAATGGGCGTGTACTTCTGCCAACTCAGGTCTTCTAACACCCCATAAACACGGCGTTTTTTCCTCACACAATGAGTGTACATGAACCCTATTTCTATGATTGAGTTCTTTTACATGGCTAAGACGCACAGTTTCACTAGAACAAGAATACACGATATGTTAGTTGTAGAAACAATGTGTAGTAGAAGAACATCACCAACCCTTGTTGTTTGTTACATGGCCAGATACAAAGGTTACACTACGTGGTGTGTTCAAGATTAACACAACTTGTTGAACTTATGTTTTCAACCGTCTATGTCATTAGTCACACAGTTGGACACATGGTCTACACAAGACATCATATAAATCTGGTGCACGTCATGTCCCACCAATAATACTCAACCCCATGTCATTGATCACAAAATAATTGACAGAGATAGAGACTACACAATGTGTATATATAGTACATGGCATGTAATCATGGAAAAAAGTTCCTTCTCGAACAGAATGACACATGGAACATATTCATCATTACACGCAATCTATTTTAGTTTCTTCTAGAAAATAAGCCTCGGAAACTACTCTGGAACCCATAAAAACAGTGAAATGAACATTAAAGTTCCAAATTCTGATTTGTGAGGGACCACAATCCATAAGAATCAATGTTTTCATTCAATACATGTTATATATAAACATAATAGAGCAATGAACCCCCAAATTCCAGTCCATGAGGGCCCATAACACATCAAGAATCAATGTTTTACGTTCATTTAAATTATAACTTGAACAATTTGATGCCCTATCAAAAGAAGGTATTATATCAAGGCATCTATCAGAATATAATTTATATCTTGCACAACATCTATCACAACAACATGTAATCACTAATGTTATTAGAAATCTCAGGGCATGAATTCATGCCATGTGATTTCTAATAACTGTCAATTTGAATCATGAGATGGAAAACCATCATCTCATTGGGTTGCAATAGAAATATAACCTTTATAATATCAATGAGAACAACACAAAACATGTGAATCACCCAATGGTGTAATCAAATCAACTATAAAATTGCAAATCTAGTAAAATTTCAATAACGAGGTAGATTTTGTTTTCATTGTACATGGGTTAGATACTCCAATTAACATATTATTACCATGTACCTATTCCTTTATATCCATAGATATAGGATCCAAAAATATTGTCAATAAGAAACAAATTCATCTAATACCTCTTTGTAACGTCCCAGTTCTGGAATCCACCCGGAGTTTCCCCGATCTCAGTTGGTCACACGACCTCAAGTGCATTTTCCCAAATGCCAGAGGCTCCCAACTAGCAATGAGAGCCTTTGGTGTGATTGTGGGGAAACTATGACCACATTGGAAGAGTATCACTGTGGAAGTAAAACAGATAGCAATAGCAGAAACAAAAATAATACCATACCAAAAGTAAACAATAGATAACTGAATGAATAAACACTGGAGAACATATATAAATGATGCATGATACATATGAATATAAAATGATACAAAAATGTCCCAGTGTTGGAATAATGAAATGAACTAATGTACAAAGAAAATATATAAACTCCAACAACATCGCAATCCTCAGCTGTGTCCCATGATCCCCAGCTCTGCAGCAATCAAGTACATGAAGTATAAGGGGGCATGAATTTATATATAAATGTAGCAATATATTTTGTTTGGGCCCAAAAGCCTGACCCAAATAGGTTGAGAGACTAAATAACAGTATGAAAAAATGCAATGATATGTTCCTAATAGTCAGTAAATATATATGGCATGTTATAATCAAAACTGAGCTGCAAACAAGGAAGTAATCAAAATTAAACCATCCAATAGTTTCATATGCACTAAATTATATATATCAACTATGTAGATAAACACAAACTATTAACCCTTTGGGAAATACTCACAACCTAACCCCTTTGGTTCATCCAAATAAGTACAATCATCCCTATGGGATGTACACATAGTCTAACCCCCGGTATAGCTTAGCACAGACTCTCTGAGGAAGAACTCACTGTCTATTCCCCCTATAGTCTCAACTCGGTAACTAAAAGGTGCTCTGGGTAAGAACTAAATGTCCAATTCTTCATGTGGCCCACATTAAGGAATAATAGAAACTTTGAAGAAGCACTTACGTCCATGCCCTCTATGTTCTCTCATTGTAATAGTAAACATTCTCTCAGGAGAAGGCCTTAATGACTATTATCCCTATGATCTACTACATCAGATTCTCACGACCATGTGTGAGTCAATCGAGCACAAAGATATATAACGACCAATGTATACCTCAAGAAATTCTTGGAGAAATAGTCTACATCATAATAGTATGTCAGATAAATAATAGTATCACTCCATTCTATCAACACTAGTAATGTAAAGCAAGTGGCCTAATAGGATAACCATGTCAAAACATTCATATGAAAATACAAGCATGGTCATGAAATAAATTGTAGAAAAATTAACACTATTTACATTAAATATACCTCTACTCAATAATATAAATCATATCATGCTATAAGAGGGTTAAAACCATAAACACGAAATCCCCCGATCAAGGTTATTGGGATCTTTTGACCATATAAATAAAAGACTATCTAATGAAAGGCACAAACCACATACCTCAGTGTTGTATGAATGATATAATCTAGCATCGGTCATTGGATAGACCTAGAACATGGTAGATCTACAAAAAGGAAACAGTTTTCAACCATGATAACTGATGAGAGAAGATAAATCAAGAAATGAGGTTTTAAAGAAGAGAGACATCAAATGTGCAATTCCAATGCAACTGATTTTGTTTGTTTCGGAGAACAGATGCTTGATCAGGGGATCGAGAAAGGATCGTTGTTGTATGGATTCTCTTGGTATAAGAAGGCGAAGAAGAAGACACTTCTTCTTATTAGAAGTGACCACATTCCATTTAATAAAAATAATGAATGTCCACGACATTTACATTATATATACATAGTGTGTACATTCCCTTACCATCCCATGCATTAGTTGGTCTCTATGTCACCACACACGGATGTGTTTTCGGCCATTACACAGCCAGCACACAGCTATGTGCAGAAAAATATTACAAGGCGTGTACATATAACACATGGCGTGCACTTCAAAATTTTTGAGAAACTACTTTTTTCACAAAAACACCATAAAAGAGAGAAACATACTTGAAAAAAGATTTTTGATCATACAGGTACTCAGAAGGAGATTCCAAATCGTTGGGAGTATTTGTAATACCGATTGATTCATTTTCACGTAGAATGGACTCTGATCGAGGGGTTGTTGACCACTCTTGAGGATAGAAGCCCGCATACACTATACAACATAGGTGATGATGTTTATATTCATTTATATTAGAGGGTGATAAATGTTGAAATCAACATGTATTTTGATATAAAATTTGTTTCTACTGATGATATTTCATTCAAGGGAAGAATCACCATATTTTTCTTGAGGTCAGGGGCTAATTTATTGGATCCCAAATGTATACATGTCTCAGGATTTCAGTTGTGGGGCCAACAATGATTATTGTTTTGAGGATAGACATTAATTTTCATTCAGACATTATAATGATGATGATATTGTGTTTTAGAGATGAGGTATGAAGGAACATGTATCTTCTGCAGGAAATATTTATAATGGGGGCTACAATATTAGTTACACGAGTTTCTACTTGGCATGTGGTTCTAATTTTTCAAATACTGATGGCACCTATGGGATAAAAAGATGTTTAATATATAATTAATTCCTTGGAATTATTTTACATGTATACATATATATACATTTGAAGTATTACATATTTATAATTGGAGCCATGTTGTATACTGAAAATGGAAGATAAAATTTGTCACTTCTTTATGGTAGTTGAAAACTAGGGTAGCATGTCTTTATTTATTGTTCATGTGATAACTTTTAATTTTTCTTTCTTAAAATGTACATTTTCAGTGTTTTATATTAGGAACCCAAATTTGGTGGACTAATGAGATCTATTCTCACACCCTATATAGGGTCATTATAATTCATTTAGACTTTATGGTTCCACAATCAGGTAAGTGGTTGATCATTATAGTTAGTCCATAGTGGTACAGTTTAACATTTTTCATTGAATAGACAACAAGGGAGATCGGAATTTCTATTAATAGCTGACTTTTAATTTTTATCCACTTATATTATTATTCCCATCATATATGAATGTATTCCTGTATTCCTCCACTGGAGACCCTTCCACTTATATTCATTTATAACCATCTATTAATTTTGTATGTGTCTAAAAATGCTATTTTCGGTAAATTTGTTTTGTAATTCGATTATTTTATTATACATCTTCTATTGAATTATATTAATTATTTAGTATAATAAAATACTATGCTATTTTATATACATAGATTATTATTTTTGTCACCACATATGGGTATAATATCTCTTATATCACCTCTATAAACACTCAATGCATGTCTATAGCATTTTTCATATAAGGTGGTGTTCCTATTACAAGTGGGACTCTAGCCAAGAGTATGATTTTTAAATGGATACCATGTTAGTGAAATAAAAATAATATCAAAGAATTTCATGAGTATGAATCTGTATAATCCATCCCCATTACAATAGTGATAAAATATTCCTTTATTTTCATTATTTATTAATACTATTTTGTTTATGGTAAAACACAGAATAATATTTAGTTATAACTAGGTACATATCTCAAGTTGGGATTCCAATATCCCCATGCGTGTGGTGAAAATCCACCATTCATGGGATTTGGAATATATTTTCATCATTCCTCTTATAATTTTTATTTAATTTCCACCTCACCCAGTTAACTTGGGTGTGATGGTTTTTAATATATAGATTCTGTCTCAAAGCCCTATATAGAACATGGGTTATGTTTATATAATTGTGATCGTATTTTAGTAGCATAGGGTGTTTCCTTATTATGATCAACAATAGGGAACATGAAGTCACTATGAGAGTTTTCATTGACTAAACTTTTAATAATGGAATACAAAAAATCTGTTCATGTTGATTATCTCATTCAAGGAATCTAATCATCTAACCAAGGAATGTGGGTCCAATGATATCCTTACAAAATTTTACATATATATTTACATGATATATATGCATCAATGTAATAAAATTATCTTGGTATTATGAAATAGGCTTCTTGTTTTATGTTCAGAAAAATGTAAGGGATAAATTTTTCCTTATATATATTAATTTTGGTGGGATTATAATCAATATCATAGGATGTGACATTACTCTAAACTCATTTTTGGGATATTTAGTGACTGATAACATAGATTTAGTATGGTTTCTATCTTCCACATTCCTAATAAGGGGACTATGAGTCCGAATGATAATTGATACATAAACATGATATGGATAGGAAAGGGGTCATAAGAACCGATGTATTCTGAATGTTTTTGGTTTCAGATTGTGATTATGGTGAGTTTTTATGACACTATATAGATTTAAATATCTATAATATTGTGTATATACTTTTATGGATTCCTGATCATGTTATTCTTTTTAAATGGGATCCTACCAAAACATCTTATCTATGGGTGTCAGGATGGTAGATATATGGAGTCTCTTGAGCATGAATGTGATGAGGTCCCTTTGAGTCGGGATGTGGACATATAATGTCAATATTAGGACATGTAAGTTCATGGAAATAATTAGTTTTGGGTAAATTCATATGTATAGCAAGTGGTTTATATGATGTACCATCATGATATGGATTTTTTGGGCTATATTATGATGAGGATATCAGGATGAGCATACTTCTAGTTATCTGTTATATCGATATGTGATCACATTGTGTCGAGGAATCGAAGTAATACATGACTTGAGATTTCCAATAACAAATCCAAAATATATTTTATAGTAAAGGTGGACCATTATTTGTATACAACATGGTAGAGTTTGTAGATACCGTCATTGGCAATCACATGAAACCCTTGGGCTAGTGGGTGAAGGTAGTGATATCCACGATTAGAGGCATAAAAAAATTAATGGGTGGGTAGGTTCTGGGAAGAAAACCTGAGAGACCATCTTGAAAGGACTCCATGGACATGATGTTCATGTAATTCATTCTACAGACATTGTGTGGGGAATAATCTATTATGAACATGAATCTTTATTATGGGATAATTCTAACAAGGATTATCGTGATAACTTCACATACCTATCTCATTTTTCATAGGGTTTGGTGGGAGAAGAAATATATAGGGTGAGTAAGATCAATGATGAATTTATGCATTACTTGAACATGAAGGTGAAAAGTATCAGATTGAAGTCTTTTTATTAATGGGTCAACAATGATATGTTTGATGATTAGATTTGAATTAACCAGTAATAAATTAGACAAGTGAAAACATCTGGGGATCAACGTACTAATGATTATGGTAGTAGGAAGCGGGGTCATGAAAAATTCTAATATGAATGTTAAGCCAATGATTTAGGATGTCCACCAAGTAATTGGTCATTATAATCAGGGTTATATTTTTGTTATCTTGGAAATCTAAAAACATAGTTCATGTTTACTCCCAAATTTTTAATATCATGTTTCCTGATCATGAATCATGATATGTTCTTTCAGAATCCATTTAATATAGATGGGATCTAAGGATTGGGTCAAAATTAAGTGTCTTATTCAGGAATGGGAGTGGTACTTAGAGTTGATAGATTAGATTTTTCTACTTGAATTGGATATGGATTAAGCAATGGAACCTATAATATTGGCTAGTGGTTATAATCTAGTGCATCTCTATAAGTAGGGAAGGCCTTAGGTAGTTGGGATTTAGGTGTTGTGAACATAGTGGAGATGCCCAGTTCATAGATGGTCTGCTAGGGGAATGCAGTTAGATGTATTCCAAGGAAATGAGAATGCTTCATTTATTTTGGGATTTATATTTTTTTAAAAAAATTCATTCAAAAAATATTTTATCTAATCAAGTGCATGTTAATGGGATTACATCGATCATGATATGTTTTCTAGAAATATGTATGAGTTCGGTTTACAACAATATATATTATGTGCATCAATGAGATATAGGATCAATATGTTGTTTTTGGCCATGTTAAAATCAATGTGATACATGTTTTATTTCATGATCAAAGAGATTTGGGAATTGATGTGATGTCAGTTTTCTATGAAGTGTGTGGCAACATGACATTTCGTGAGCATTTGAAAACGTGTGGGTAATTATGGGAATCAGATGCCAGGAACAATATAATGAAAATTAGTTAATATAATATCTTGATTTTATAACAAGATGTGTTGAAAGAATGATGATTATTTATGGGAAGTCATTAGAGTCTCAGTATAGTTTATGAACAAACATTTTATTCGAGTTTTGGGTTGGGATGCGACAAGGTAAGTAACACCTAATGTTGGGAGCTCTATAAGGTTAGTGGACCTAAAACTAATGACTTGGGAGTGTTAGATCCCGAAAGACTAATTCCTAGAACATGATGATAGATGAGGATAGTCTGGAAAAACTATGTATCCCATGAAGTAAATATTTTTCCCTCATGATGCATTAATCTTGGTTTTAATAATTGTAATGAATGGGGAAAAATGTTAGAAACTGCAAATATTTTTATATGACAGGAATCAAATGTTCAATGGATGGTTAGGGAAATTGTGTTCTTGACTGTGCGATGTGTGTGTCCTTGCATTGTAGAAATTTTATTGGGTTTGTATTGTTTAGTAATACATTCACCTAGCTGTGAAAAGAAGATCCTTATAGATAGTGAATGCATAAAATTAGCACAATGTTAGCAAAACCATGCATGAAAATTGTGTTCCTCATTTAAAAATTCAAAATTAAAATTCATCCCATGCACCATATTTCATTACCATCCCTTCTTTTCTGATAATTTTTATGAACATCAGGGTGGATATTTATAATTTATTATCATCCTATAGTCTATGATCCTCATCCATCCATATTAATCAAAAATTATCATTAACTATCTCTTTCAATGATCATCGTTATCTCAATCAATTTTTTACATAATATTTTTAGTTTGTATCTCCATAAAATAACTTTAGATATTATTGATATGGTTTTCCCAATTTTTATGGTGTTATTTTATATTTATGGTTTTAGTCATTTAAACATCAGTTAGAGGCTATTCTTATATGATTGTATTCATATTATTATGAGTTTGATAGATCCTATAATTATTGTTATTTTCAGGTGTTTTAAGGATGCACAAAATATACACCTTTATAGTCGACTAAGCGAGTATCAAATTAATTAAATGATTTATTTTTTAATTTATCTTCAGATTATATGAGATTTAATTTTCTAGGACCTAGTCCACTATTAATGGATTTTCATGGTTAGAGGTTTTGGACAACATGGGTTGATTTTTCTTGGTAGGTAGTTTAATTAAATTAAATTGTGTTATCAAATTACATTGTTCTATAGAATTGATCCATTCTTGGAATGAGGATGGATTTGATACAGAGGACATGAACTGAGGTGATGCAAATCATTTGGTTACGAGAGGACTAATTTATATATATATATATATAATATTGGTGTATTAGATCACATGATGAGGTATAATGGTCATTAGATTAAGGATATGAGGTCCCTAGTATAGAGAAAAGACATTTTTGATTTGTGATGGTGACGAAAATTATGCTAACTGATTATATTTCTGGGTCATGTGGTGAGAGGATTTTATTTATTATGAATGATTTGTGTTTTTAACTTGTTATTATTAGATGATAAATTGTTTCAGTCTAGTTCACATTGAAGGGACTTGGATCGAGGTGGTGTATACCATTCATGATGGTTGAGGCTCTCGTACAATATGCATCTTAGGGGATGTTGTTGGAAATTATTTATTATTGGGGGATATCACCATATAACAAAATGTAGATAGTGATGAAGTATAATATGAATGTGATGACCCATTTGGACGTTGGGAATCATTGAATTTCATGATTCCATGTGATAGAACCATTTAAGATGTGTATCATTATGTCTCAAGACAACAATTGTTGAGCCAAAAATGAATTTTGTTTAGAGGATAGACATTAATGTGCTTTGGGATATCTGTCATCAAGATGACATTGAATTTTATTGCTGACCAATGAAATACCTTTTAATATTTTTTTTATGATTTTTGATATAGGTAAAATGACTAGAGACATGTGGTTTTGGTTGGCATGAGGAGTCAGTTATTCTTTTATAGGATCTACTATGGGCTCTCCATATTATTAATCATTATGGTATTCTTTGTGATTATTTATATGGATCTATTCTGCTAAAATTATTCAAATTAAGACATGTATTTTATGAAAATGTATAATATGGTTCCACAATGTATACTAGCGAGGGAAGAATCATGATAATTCTTCCTTATAGTCTCGAGAAAATTGAATAATGGTAATTATTTATTTTGAATGTGATTCCATTTCATTTTATTTATAAAATCTGCATTAATAGGGATTTATATTAGGTACATGATGGTTGTTTCCTATGATGATTTATTTAACACCCTATATGAATCCATTGGAAAAAATATAGGCTTCATGATTCTGTGATTAGGTAAGGGATCTAGATCTTGGGTTTGGGATTATTTGTCATGTTGTAAATTTTTCACGTGTAATGATACCTTGAATTTATTACATAGGTAAAATTTTCATTTCTTGTTTCATTTTATTAACATTCTCATCATATATATATATATAGTGATATCATTATTAACATGTGACCCTTCAATTTATATATAATTGTATGAATTTCTCTAAAATGTGTATATGAAAACAATTGGTATGTTTGTGAATGTTTTTTCCTGGCACTACTATCTGATTATCATCTCTCTGATGAATGATATTTTTTCCAATTATTTATGATATTTATTATTCTATTTTATATAAAGAGAACATTATTTTGTATACTATCTATGTGTGTAGCCTCTACACTATCACAAATTTACATCCTCCTTCGTTGTCGACATATTTTAACATATCGGGTAGCTTAACTATTATCTTCTGTATATAGTAATCCATATTTCCCTTGGACCTTCCTTCATGAAAAACCATTGTTCGAGGTGTTCTCGGATTTTTCGGTGGCTTATTTCCTAATTTTTTCATATTTCCAATTTTTTATTGGCATGTCTGTGCGTCTGCATGTCAGTGAATCTGTATGTTAGTGAGTCAGCATGTCAATTTATTGGCATGTAATTATATCACAATTTTAGTGTCGGGATGTCAGTGTGTTAGCATGTCAGTGCATCGGTATGTCTATGCATCAGTGAGTCGAGAGCATCGACATCGATGAGTTGAGGGAATCAGCGATGGTATGTCGAAGTGTCAGTTGGTCAGATCATTGGAATGTCAAGGCATTGGTAGGCTGTTGTGTATGTAGTTCTGGGCATTGGTAGGTCTAGTAGTTGATAGGTCATTATGTCGAGAGGTCGTATAATTAACTCACATGTTAGTGGTTCAATGTCGGTGACTCACCCATCTATGACTCATTTGTGGATTTCCCAGTTTTCCCAAGATTTCATGTTTTTCCACTCTTATGTTTTATTTGACGTAAACCATGTTTAAATCCTTCTTCATGGAATTTTTATGGGTGTTTCAAAGAGTACTAATTATATCTATAAATATAATATTTTCATAGTCCATTTAAGATACCCAAACTGCGGTATGTTGACCATGATCGCCTAATGATGTCTTTTAAAACCGTTCTTCCATTAAAATATAATATGACTCTTGAAATTCAGGATCCTCCCCTCCATGTGTGTTTTCCATTTCTCGTTGGTGCGCCTAGAGAATTATTTCCTAGGTGATTTTTTCGCCTCTAATAGATCTCCTCCTTTTCAATTTTCATGGTGTTATTCCTTATTGATCACGCGATCCCTATTCATAGTGTTTGAAGAAACATAGATCCTTTAATCATCGAGTAAGGATGTCTTATGTCTCTCTTTAAATGTGCATCATTCGGGGTGGGTGTACTAGTGATTTCTTATGAGTAATGATTGAATACATTTCTAGAAAATGATAAATTCACCAGAACAAAATATTATCATATGATAACATGGTTAAATAATATAACATGTAGTGCATGGTTAAATGTTGAAAACCTATTCTATTTGTTATCCATGATTATTTTGTGGGATATTTTCCTTGTAAATATTTGGTGAAATCATTTTCATTGGTGGTATTTTCATGTACATTAGTTATGTTCTATTTTGTTGTGATTCCTTGATATACGGTCGTAACATGAAAAATAGATTTAACCACATATACCTGGTTAAGTAAATAAATTCCTCTACATAAAGAAAACAAAGGGATCACCATGGTTATAATAATGTAGAATTAAAGAACCTCTTTTGGTAAAATCTATATAAATACACAATCTATTGATGGGTGGCGATGATTTAATGTTTTCTAGATTTATGTAACCTTGTGTGAGTTGTGTGGTTTTGTTTTTAGAAATACAATTGTGGATCCATGGTTGTGTTGTGGAGTGGCCTCTATGAGAAGGGTGTTGTATGAGTTTGAACCAAGGATAGGGGTAATGGTTGTTACTATGGCCTTTGATCATAGGGAGGTAAAGTTGTTGTCTTGGTATCTTAGTATGAGAGATTTATTGATTGTGGAATGAATGAACTGGTTGGAAGCAAACATCTCTTTGTTTAGTTGTGGTCAAGGAGCGACAATGGTTATTGGGAGAGCTATGTGGATATAGAATTGATGTGTAGTGGTACTAATTTTGGAAATTTTTTGGCCAATGAGGCTACATGGATGGGTTGTGATAGATGGATTGTGCAGTATAGTTTTGGTGAATGATAGTTGGCAGTTGGTTGGTTTCTGTGTGCCAAGTTATCGAGAGTCATCACCTTTTTAGGGGGATGAAGATGTTGTTTAGGGTAGTTTCCTGATAGTTCTGGAATGACTAATGTGAATCCATTAACAAATAAATTAAACTAAGCTGAATGAAAATGGTGTTGGTTTGTGACTCAGTAGTGGTTTTTGTGTGGTTATGATTATATGTGCATCAACTATGTGATTTTTTAGTTAGGGGCTTAGTTTTTGGTTACCTATAAGTATATAAAATATAGTTCCATGTTTTTTCTATATACACACCACCCTTCTTGAGACCTATGTTTCGAACACCTCCCCTAAAAGGGGTTGGTGTCTTTCCCATCATCATAGTGGGAGGATGGATGTCTGGTTACAAACTATCATCATCGCAAACTCTTCAAGTTTCATAGTGCTCGAGTGTATCCGTGTAGGCTGTAATGGCTTGAGTCATACCATAGTTCAATATGCATTGGGAAATAGTTAGTTGTGGATGAGTACCCTGGGTGTTTGTGAGCCAAGGTTTGTTTCCACGATATCTTCATGTTGTGTCCATGGTGTCTTTGGGAGAGATACATGGTTATTGTGGTCCATGTGTGTGTGTGGGGGATTGTGTGTGGTTTGTGGCCCAAGTATATGCATGCATGTTGTGGTAGTGGTAATGGATATGGAATGATTTTCTGTGTCAAGACATTATTTTTTAGGTATGAAAAATTAACTAGTAGAAAAGTGGTGCAAGATACCGAATTATCGATGTAATTATACTATTACAATACTTTACATGAATTATTTGGTGAGAGTGCCTTGGTGAGGAATGGCTAGTTTTTATTCCCTGGTAGGTTCTTTGAGGTTCTTCTATTTTCTCGTACGGAAATTAGTATGATCCCTCACATTTTCATAGGTGGCTTCAGTTTATCTATTGGGTATATTTGTATACTCAACCTATGTATATACAAATATTTTCACGTTTCTGTGAGGACTTCGATGACCATGCTCGACTATTGTAGTCCATCACAAAATATTAGTTTTCATTTCTTCATAGTTATTTTCATTTTATATTTTGACATTTGAGATTCATTGTACATTGTATCAGCATTACTTTTTATCATTCATGTTGGAATGTATTTTTTCTTCACTTATAATTTTTTTAATTTTGAGTTTCATGGGATTTACATTCTTATCTCCTAGTATTGTTCAATAAAATGGAAAATACATCCATTTCTATGTGAGATTTTATACCCTATATGCTATTTTCAACCATAGGGGATAACTAATGTGGGACATGGGGGTCATTATCTCTCCGTCAACTTGCGGAATGGTGTCTAACTTCTTTTATCCCTTCCCTCATATTGATAAAATCACATCGTGGTACAATGTTATAAAATAGTGATTTTATATAGTTTAGATATGGTATGGAGTTCATCGTTTGTAATGATGAGTATTCTGTGGGATGGAAGGGAAATGGTGTTTGGAAATCATATCATGTGAAATATATCTGAGTAGACAGGCTTGGACTAGGGATTTTAGCCCCCCCCCCGTAATCTTATGCAAGGACTCTAGACCAACTGAACGACCAAGTGGGGCTATAGTAATTGCAAGATAGAAAAACTAGAAATGATACATTCATAATAATTACTTCTGTTCTTGTGTGTATTTTGAGTACATGAAATTTCATATAAATGAAGAAATAAAAAATAAATTAATTTTCCACACTACTGGGGCTTAGGAGTTCCATGTTTACTTTATATGATATGGAACACAGACCTCACCCCCATGTGATACGATCAGTTGAGGCATGACAGTTTCAACTAGCTGGATAGAAGAGTACTAATCAAGAAGATGAAGATGAATTGTGTAAGAATACACTTAATGTCTTCCAGTGCCACACTCTTAATAATTATGAGGGTAACGTCTCAAACATGGATACAAAAGGTTTTATCACAGAGTTGGTGATCACTTTCTTCTTGATCCCATCTTCGATTAATTATTGGGTTCCTATGGAAATTATACAAATATGAAGAGCAACATGTTTGTGATGGAAAATATACAATGGGGAGCGGAAGTAAACTAGATTCTCATGGGATGACATTGAAACAGAGTTCCATGTGAAATTTCATTCTTTCATGATGATGTCTGAAAATAGGTTGGAGCTACTCTCCCTCTAGTAGAGGAGTATGTTGGGGAAAGAAATGGGTATCAATTGTAATGATCCCCTACACTTCACATTGGATATTTTTCATGTTGAGGTTACTTGAAAGAGATTCCTAGTGGAGGCTCTCTGACCATCTCTTCAGTATGTTGTTACTCCATTCAACCTACTTACATACATATAGGTTCAGAAGAAGGATGACATAGTGGAAATGATTAACTAGATCAGATGTGTGCCTTGATATGGGAGCCATCTTAGTTTGTCATTGGGTAATTTCATCAGTAGAAGGTTTCTATAGTCACCACCATTCCCGTTTTGGCTAGTGGAGTGTAATCCTCAGCAGTTCTATTTCAGATCCCTTGGTAAAATCCCATTCACCTTGGTCCTCGAAATGAGGTTCATTGTCTTTAGAGGCTATAAGCATCATCATAACTATCACATATTCTATGAATACTATAGTGGGGTTGGGATCGTTTAGAGCCCACCTCAGTTTTAGTAGTTTCTAGTCAGTCCTTTCCATCCATAGGTGCAATGTGCTCCGTCTCCACTATGGGTAGATATTGTATGAAGAGTGATACCTCAGGGTACTCCTCAGGGACCCCGACTAGGGAATGATCTGAGAGTTGGTCAACAATAAATTGTTTGAGGAGCTACTTTAGGCTATTTCAAAATGAAGATGTATCAATTCTAGAAGAGAAAGTGGTTTTTCAAGGTATTATTTATCTTTTTATTAACCTTGTATCATCCTTGTTTGATTCAAGAGCTTCATACTACTTTGTTGAAACTATTCTAGTCAATTCCTTGGTTCTATATGTTGAGATAATTCTCATTCCAATGGTGTAGAGTATTCCATTTAGAGGCCATAACAGTGTGTTTGATGTTTTTTGAGGATATATATTGATTATGGGGCCGCATTCTTCTAGTGGGGACATTCGTCTATTATAGATGCACACATATGACTTCATCATAAGAATTTAATGATGTACAATCTTCCCGCTGTTATCGACCTCTTGCAAATAAGAATTGTATTGTCATATGTGGGTGGCCATCAGACAGTTTTTGATGGTGTGTAGTGTTTTTAGGAAGGCAGGAAGTGTTTGGAGGCTCTTATTTTTTTTTGTGGAAATCTTATTGCGAATATAAGATACAGATAAGGGGGGATGTTATGGAGGTTTGTAGTGGTATCATGGATGTCATTCTGGTAGAGGTTTTTACTTTACCCCCTCGATGCGACGTAGAGTTATGATTAGGCTTTCAACATGGTTCATGTCTAATATTGATGGATCCCTATCAGATGATGCCTTTTTAGTTTCATGAGATATATATTAAGGTTGATGAAATGATGAAGAATGGATTTGTCCTACCATTTCAGTCATAGTGGGGTGCCCAAGTCTTGTTTGTGAAAAGGCAGATGGTGGTCTGAGAATTTGCATAGAATACCGAATACAAAACATGTATAAAAAATAACTATTACCACATTCCAAGGATCAAAAATCCTTTAAACCATTTAAGGGGGAATGTTGGTTATATTATATGTACCTATGTTCTGTATATCACTAGTTTAGGGTAAAGGAGGGTGACATCCAAAATATTACATTCAGTTTTAGGTAAGGTGACATTAATTTCATGGTCATTCCCTTCAATGGCATGATTTCATTGATCATGTTAATGGGGATCATAAAATATGTTTTACATGAGTACCTAGAACAGTTTTTCATTGTTTTCATCGATTACATCCTAATCTACTACAGGTCAGAGGAGGTTCATCTCGGGCATCTAAGGATAGTCAGGAAGGTCATTTGACAACACATTCATTATGAATGGTTTTCCAAGTGTAATTTATGGAAACGAGAGGCGAAAATCCATAGACCCATAGTGTCTCAACATGGGATAGTGGTAGACCCATCGAATATTGATGCAGTTATTTATTTGGTAGAAACCATGAATGTGGTTGGAGTTCATATTTTCTTCAGTCTGGACGGCTACAACCATAGGTTCATACCTGACCACTCTCGAGATACAGTTCTTTTGATAACATTGACAAGAAAAGACCAAACCCTTGTATGGTGTGGGATGTTCCAAGAAACATTCAGATATATGAAGGGGAAGATGGTAAGTTATCGAGTGCTTAGGTTCCCAAAGGAAGGGGTGATGTTCAAGGAGTTATATGACATGTTGGGCCTAGTCATATGATGTGTACTGATGCAGCTACAGACAGTAATCTCTTAGGTGTATGGAGAATTATTTCATCAAAAACTAAATTATGTCACCCACGATCTAGATCATATAGATGTCATGTCCAAACTGAATATTTTATGGAATTACCTCATCATGGTGTGCTTTTTTTCTATACACAAATTATAAGGGACAAAGTATATCATTTACCAAGGATACATTAACATGTCAGATAAATATTGGATGGGATTCCTCTTGGATTATAACTTCGAGAAATCTTACACCATAGGGATGGGTAACATTATGGATGAGGACACACACCAAAATTTGTATAAGGTTGTAGTTCGAGAATCCATGAATACATGGAAGGAAAAGGAGGAGTTGGTCACCTTGTTCTTGGATTTTGGGGAGGACAGTGGAATATAATATCTATTTCAGATAACAGATAATCCTTCCTTTATGTTGTAGGTATAGGAGTCATAGTGGGGAGATTTAGTGGCTGAAGTGATGTGTGATCGCATTATACTGGGTGATGCTCTAGAAGAATGGTCAGAGGAAGATCAAAATCAATTGTGGTTCTGTGGGAAGCTAGTTGTCCCAGTTTCCCTGAATGAGGGAGTTCTCTAGGAGTTCTATAGCTCACCCATGGTGGAGAATTTACATGTCTCTATGATGTACCATGTAATGAGGGAATATTTTTGGGGGATTGGGGGGAAGCATACAATTTAAGAGGTTGTGGCATGACCCATAGCATGTTAGTAGTTAAAGGCCATGAACCATGTTCCTGGTGGTCTACTACAGACCTTGGATGATCCCAAGTGGAACTGGAATGAAATATGGACGGATTTCATAAAAGTATTACCCTAGACATATGGAGGATGCGATGATATTTGGGTAGTAGTGGGCTGGTTAATGAAGTCATATCACTTACCAGTGATCAACGATTAAAGTATTGTAGATGCCTTTGAATAATAGATTGTGGATGACTTTGAATAATGAATCACTTTCTGGTGATCAGGGATTGTCCCAGATCTACACACACAATTTACATCATATGTCTAGAGGACATTACAACATGACATTGGAACCTAGTTAAGCCTTATCCCATTCTTTTGTCATCATATGGATGGTAAAATATTGTGGATCATCTAGATTTTGGAGGATATATTGAGGGTGTGGTTTTTTGTCTTCCTAGAATCTTAGGTGTTACACATTCCCATGGTTAATTTATATAATAAAAGATATCACTCTAACATAGGCATGTAACCATTTGAATCCTTGTATGGATGAACGTGTCTCTCACTCATGTGCTTGACATAGGTAGGGGAAGCATCCCATATAGGCAAAAATGTAGTGAAGAGATCAATTGAGAATGATCAACTTATGTGTGAGAGGATGAAGGCATATTAGAACCAGAAGAAGTCGTATGCCAATTATATGGGGAGGCTGATTATGTTCAATGTTGGGGACCATTTTTTTCATGAAGGATTACCTTCAATGATGAATATGGAGGTTTGGTATGGGTTGAAAGATTTCTTCTAGGTTCATCAAACCATTAGAGGTGTTGGGATGATTTAAAGAACTGGCATATCAGCTGGCGTTGCCACGACCGTTGGAGAATATACATGAAATGTTCCATGAATCTCAACTCTATCAGTATATAGACAACAATTCCCATGTCTTGAATGGCATATAGTTGATATAAAGGAAGACACAATTTTAATGGAGAAAAAAGAATGAATCAGACATCATGAGGGGAATGTGACTCAAAGACGGACCCTTCCATCAGTTCATTTGTTATGGATGAATGGTGCCTCAAGAAGTGTACATGGATGTGAGGAGCATATATGCATTCCCACTTCCAAGAGTTGTTCCACATTTCTATTAGATTTTTCTTCGTACATATATTATGATGAGATGTTTTACCTCAGTTTCATTATGATAAGTTGTTACCCTAATGTCTTTTTTTGTGTGAAATGTCCTGACGTTGGAAAGTGGAGATCTTAATCCCCAATAAATTCACATTAATTCAGATATGATTAAACACATGAGGGTCATACAGTACCACCTAATATGTATAATTTCTTAACATGGAGGAAGGAGCTCTTTAATCCACGTGTCTGGACGGTGTGACCTTTGGTGATTATATTGTTTCTTAGGGTAATAGAGTTGTATAATTTCTACATATTTCAAGAGTTATATCCCAATCAGGTGTTCTAGATTGTCATGGTATTCACTATTGTTTTAGAACAGCACAAGGTGGTTTACTCCTGATAGTTATCTTAACATATCATCTTTCTGAAGTAGTTTTTTCTTTTTTAGTTAATAGATTATTCGGGACGATAATATTTTGAGATATATTTGAGTAAACAACCCAGATATCCTTAGGCTATTTCGTTGTTAAAATCTAGTGTTTGAGGTATTCTATGAGCTGTTGGTGGATTACATCATGAGTTTTCCAAATTTCTAGTTTCCCATCAGCATGTTAGTGCATATTCATGTCAGTATGTCTGCATGTCAGTGCATCAGCATGTTAGAGGATCTTATTTAATTACTATTGTTTATTTTTGTTGAAACACTATTATCTAATAGAATTATAACGTATGTTAGAGTAATTAATATTTCATTTTTACCATTAATTTCCCTATTTTCTTTTAACCATGGTAAATAAAATTTAAAAGTTCTTATTCACCAAATATTATTTTCGTTGTATTGATTCACATTTTACATATTGATATCCACTTTTTCACTCAGATATTTTAAATTTTATTCATAGAAGCAGTAATATTACATTTTATGCAAATTTTCAAATGTTCCTTGAAGGTGGGTAAAAGAATTTATAATGTTTAATAAAATTTTATATATCTAATATTATTATAAAATGACTCTAATAAATTACATTAGACTAATATAGGTATTATGTAAATACTTTTACATTAAAATAAATTTAAATAATAATTATTTTTATTTAAATAAGATTCGGTTTTATGTAATAACAGTGTGTTTTTCACTACTCAAAATAATTGAATGTTTTCAGAAAAAAAATATCCTTAAGAAAATTTTCACATCCCAAATCCAAAATTGAAGACCATTATGAAAAATTAAAATTATGAAATTTTAAAAAGGGGGTTATCACTATTCATAAATTCTTTTTTAATGTCTAGTTTGATTGGTCATGGGGTGCTAGAACTTTTAATTGTATATATTACAAGCTATTGCATTATTCAATGAGACATGTACTATAGAATCATGGGGTGTTACATTCTCTCCTCCTTCAAATAATTTCCTCATTGATGTTTAAAGAATATTATTTCATAGAATCATTCAGGTGTTTCTTCATCATTAGTTCCTTAGGTTTGTATGTGGCCTATTACATTTTAGGGTTTCTCCATTGAACTTTTACCAGAATAGTTGTTCGGTTTTTCCGCACTTGTTCTCAGGTGTCATAAAACTTGACATGATCTTCACAATATGATAGATTAAGTTCCATTCTTATTTATTCATTGGTGAGTAAATGGGTAATTTCAGGAATTAATTTTCACTACAATGATACGTGGAACACATCATGATCATCAGAGGGTTTTGATGTACCCAGGAATTAATTTACCCTTTTAATCATGTAACACCCTTCCATAGATATATATTCATGAAATAATGATCTTATACTCAAAATTCTGAATCCTTCATTTTTTTATCGGCATAGCTCTTTTTTGTACTTTGAGTAGCTTTGATGTGTGTGTGGATAATCTTCACATTTTCAATTGATTCCACCAAAAATTTGTCCAATGAGTTTTCTTTCCCCAACATCATCCCAACATGTTTGTGTATGATATCTCTTCCATATAATGATTTATATGGTGATAGATAAATAATTTAATGGAAGCTATTGCTATAGGAAAATTCTACAATAGGTAAATATTTATCCCACAAAACATCAATGTCATGTGAGAAATAACCCAACCTGTCTTCTATGGTTTGAATAGTAAATTCTGATTGTCCTTAAGTTTGATGTTGGAAGGAAGTACTCAAATGATGTTCAGTGTCTAGGGCTTTCTTAAGACTTTTCTATAATCATCATGCTATGAGAGGACCATGATCCAAAACAATTGATGGGGGTAATCCAAGAAGTCCAAAAAGTTCATTAATATATAGTCTTTCTAAAAGTTGAAATAGTAAATATTCTCTTAATAAATGAAAATGTGCATACATAGTAAGATGGTAAACAATGACTCATATTTCCTCATTCATTGTCATGACCCGTCCCCCGGGTCTCGTGTTGTGACTACCCCAAGACTGCCTTCCATAGTCCAGGTGCTGGCGACTAGCACCAGAATGACATCTCTCTAAAACGTGATGAAATTTCAATTAATCCCATACCAAAACACAGACTAGAACACAACAATATGAAATCAAGAAGTAAATCAATTTAGTAAAAGAGTTTAATGAATGTAAACTTCCAGAATACAAGCCCGACATGAATAGATACAACTACCAATGAAAAAAGAAAATTGATCATATGATCGTCGACTAGGAATCCTACAAGAATTGTATAAAAAACTCATCTCCAAAACAATCCATGCCAACCATCAGCACCATCCACTATTAGGTCCTAGCTCCCTGAGTCTTATTCAAGGATAATTGTCATATGTACAAGACACAAAAGGGTGTGGGTGAAGCCTGTGCAAGGGTGGGTATAATAATTCCCAGTAGGGACCCCGAGACCCCCGAAGCTCTCTCAAAATTAAATAAATGAAAACCAAAATGAATGATCTCAATCAAAAAGAACAATGTAAATACATAGATCAAACTAGGTATATCAAAATTACAGTATTACATATGATTAGTCTTAAAGTTATAACATGTTAAACCATCAAGAGTTACTACTATTATACCACATTGGATTGAAATGTACTAACCCCTGATATACCTTCATTGGATTGATAAGAGATGATTAACAGAGAATTTATAAGTGATGAAATACATTGAATCATGGGTGATGATTCACATAGAATCATGTTTGACGATTCACCCAGAATAGGTGGGTGCTGATTCACATTAAATTGTTGGGTTCCGATTCACATAGAATCGATTCTTGTTGATTCAAACATAATCATTGGGTGCTGATTCAAACATAATTACTGGATGTTGATTCACAAATAATTACAGGGTGCTGATTCACAAAAAATCGATGGGTATTTATTCATACAGAATTGCAGGGGGCTGATTCACACATAATATCTAGCTACTAATTCCTATAGAATATATGCATGTTGATTCACCCAGAATTGCTGGGTGTTGATTTAAATAGAATTTTGGGTGTTGATTGATACAGAATCGATGGGTGCTGATTCAAAAATAATTGATGGTTTATGATTCACAGAAAATCATTGGTTACTCATTCACACAGAATGACTTGGTGCTGATTCACACAGAATCGCTCTATTCCGATTCACAATGAATAACTCAGTACAGATCCACAATGAATAGTTGGGTGCCAATTCACTTAGAATCGTTGGGAGCTGATTTACATAGAATTGTTGGGTGTTGTTTCATAGATAATCGCTCTTTGTTCTTCTCGTCTCAACTTGTCACATTGTTCCCTCTCATAGTATGCTTTCTTCTGATAGAAACTACCTCTCAAAGTATCATATGTATTTCAACTAGAACGAAATCCCACAAAGATGATATCTTATGAATCATCGCGTCATATAGGTTCCAACGCAACAGTTTTCATGCCATCTAGAATCCCGGTCTGCATGTTATTAGCACATTAGTGCCGAGGGCCTGGTTGGATTCGGGGTCAATCCACCCTGATTATACTCTAAATTTATCCAAAATTCTTTTGGAGTATCTAAAAATTACCATCTCTATCCAAAGATCTCGGTACTATAGACTGTTTGTCAAACAAACATTTGGTTCCCCTGATTTGGTCATTCAAGCATAGTTGGACTTGAATCAGTCTGTGTCTAGTCCAACCAAGTCAGACTAACCCAGCCTATACCGATTCGACTGGGCTTTGGTGGGCTTATCCCATAATTTTTATGACCGGCCCGGCACACTGGGTGACATGACAAGGTGCGCTGGCATGGCTCGCGAGGCGGGTGGCTGCCCAGCTTCCTGAACGGCTCAAGAAAAGTCATTAGGATCTCCAATTTTGGGCGCCATGTTGTACTTCCACAAGGTCCACAGGACCTGTGGGGCACTGGTTCCCCTCTAGTATGTCTTCAATTACGTGACACCCGTTCAAAGCGGTGCACGATGGCATGATTCCTTGCCAAAGTGAGCGACTGAGGGTCGGCCACCCCTTCAGGTCTGCTGAGGCACCACCCTCATTCGGGGCTGGCGGGCACCGGCCACCACCTTCGCCATCCATCTCTATTTGCTGGTGCCTCTGCAAATAGTCTGCAAGAATCCTGGTGATCTCATGTGGTGCTCTCATTCTTCTTCATGCAACTATGGTCCTTTAGGGATGTCGCTATCATTCCACACCTCTTGGTTACAAGGTTACGTCAAGGTGAAAAAACCTCCCTCTGAATAGTGCAATAAAAAACATGCTTCAGAGGGTCCGTGGCTTGTTCATATTTTCCATACCCTATGAATTAGTATTATAACATGTGGATGTATTTTATACATCACAATAAAATAATGATAAAACATATTCAAATCCCCCAAAACGACCACCAACAAAAATTCATGAACGATGATAAAAATCACGGGGAATTCATGAATTGAAAGAAAAAACCAACCTCAAGATTCATTGGAGACATCACGGTAGTGGAATAAGATTCCATGTTTGATGACACCATTGGAATTTTTCAATCCCAGTTTTTTGCCACCTGATATTCTATCTCCATCGGTGGAAGGTGTCATGTCACATCGCCAACAGTTCCTCACTTGATAAATTTGTGTTATAAACTCTACCCCGAACCCAATTTAAATAAAGGGGATAAAGGGATATTAACAAACTGAGTATTTAATGTGGTTTAATAATAGATGTAATTAATATACCACATTAAAAACAGGAGGGGTTTTTAGGCATCCAAAGTGTATCCATGAATTTAATATCTCATATTTAAAAGTCCAGGGACCTTTTTGTTCCCCACCACTGTTGCTCAACCTGTGGTGAAAAAATATATTAAATAACAATTTATATGTTATTTTATTATAACTATAAAAAAATTTGATAAGTAACTTTTTCACAGGACCAGATACGATTGATGTTAAGCATACCATAAGAGAATATCAGATCTACAGATTCAACTATTTCCTTAGATTTTTAATCCACAAACGAGTTAAGAAGATAGAAAACACCACTCTCGCATTTATTGATCACACTATAAAGAAAGATAAAAAAAATTATTAGCATCCTCCCTCGACCTACACGGGTCATGGTGAGGTTCGGGCTATGGGGAACCTGCCATCCCGAACTCAAAATACTCTCAGATTTCCAATCCATGTAACTATTTAAGAGATATAGAATTTAACAATAAACTAATTGGAACATAATTATTGTATTTATGACCAAAAACTAACATCAAATGTTAGCCAACCCTATACAATGTTAGGATCTTCCTGAAAAAAGGAATACCATTGTGCATTTAGTGGTGGTGTCATATTATTAATTCGAGTATCTGTTAATGAGTTATAAGAATTTGAATATCGAAATGATTTTATTTTATAATTTTTTTCTGATGCCATTATTGGGTTTATTCATCGGAAGGCTATGAAAACTAAACTAATGTCGTGCCTAGGGTAAACCAGCCAACCTGAACGGACTGGTGTTCTCAGATTTCTGATCTAGGCACTGCTTTAATTGTTATTCCACATATTTATGATAACTACTCACGCCTGCTATTTAGTGTTTACCATTTTTTGATGAGTCATTCCTGGCACTATGATCCTCGTAATCATGTGATGTCGATTTTTTTAGTCTTTTAAAAATTACATATAATTAAAAAAATTATAACAAATTTCTTGAGACATTACATACTTCTCATATTAGGGATTTTCGACCATGAAAGTAAAAACATAGGAAAATCTACCAACTGATGGTACATAGCCAAAATTTGAGCCTATCAATTCCATGTTCTCTCTTGGAGGTTCATGTGATGCCACTTAAATTATATTGATGGGATCATCCATCAAAAATGGATTCGATCACTTGGATCCTCTATCTCCGTTGGAAACTCCGCAAAAGTCACCCCAGTATCATGGTCCAACTCAGCCTAGTCGATAACATGTGATGGATCATTCACACATCTCCTCTGATACGACACCTAAAAATAGTTATTTATCTGGTGCATCTGTCTGGGAAGAGCTAGGAGGTATGCCACCATTCCTACTCAACCAAGGATCTAGAAAGGTCTGATGAACCTTTGATAATTTTTTCCTCTCTATCCAAACCTCCATAATCCTCTTCGGGGAGATAGACGTATGATGGCATGGTATCCCTAATCAAACACCATGGGTCTCTATCTCATTTCGACATAAGACTTATGTCAGATCAATGAAGTCTTCATCTACTCTAAGATGATCTTCACCTTATTTGTGGAAGCCTATACCAACCCTGGATCCATAAGTGATGAATCCCCTTGGTGTGTCCAACAAATAGGTGAACTGCATGGTTGCCTGTACATGGCCTAAAACCGATCCATTCTGATAGTGGAGAGATAACTATTGTTTTATAAAAACTCCACCACCGATTACTTCATCTATGGACACAAGTACTAATGTCTAAGGTCCTATTACATCTTTCTAAACTAGGATGAGCCACCAAAGTGGATGTATTGACCTCCCTCAACACCTTATCTCGTAGCGTCACTAGTACCATGGTACATCCTCTGAAGAGGATGACATTATCCTCACCATATTAAAATCCTTTAGTAGATTTTCTTGAGGATATCTATGAACATAGAGCCTCACAATCAACATCCCCATGTTGTGCCTCCCTGGGTCATAGATGGAGCAGGGGAGTCATTCTCACAGACTGGTGGTAAGCATATCCATCACCATCCAAAAAAGTTATCTACAATGTAGCTAGCTTATATGTCGACTAACTCAGCAATTGTAGTCTAGACCTCCTGCATAGTGCATCTTTCACCATATCCCCTTTCCCATGAGTATAGACTATCATAATGTCACAGTCCTGGAGGAACTCTTACCATCTTATCCCTCTTAGGTTCAGGTCATTTTGTGGTAATATATACATGAGACTCTTCTGATCCGAGTAGACAATATATTATTCTCTCAACTATAGCCTCGGCTCCTGGAGCCCCTTGGGTGCCATACGCTATGTGGTTGTACACAACGGTTACATCCCTAGGTACATGAAAATGCATATGTCCCTCTCCCAGTGTGGTCTTAAA
Source organism: Viscum album (assembly GCA_963277665.1). NCBI lineage: Eukaryota > Viridiplantae > Streptophyta > Magnoliopsida > Santalales > Viscaceae > Viscum > Viscum album. Next base: position 664,504,757 of record OY728165.1, on the reverse strand, counting down.
AATAAAAAAATCATTAGAAAGGATGTTCCCACACTCTGCCACTACTATTGGGAATTGAAAACTGAAAATTCTTACTAACATGAGGTTAAGGCTGGCCGACTAAAGAGTGATCGGGTACACCCTCTAATTAATGAATTTAACCTACGATTCATGGGTTTCCTTTTTTCCAACCAAAGAAAACCTATTCACAACCATATATATATATAATACATCCTTTTTTCCTAAAATAATCAATCAAATCAGGAACATTGGATTACCTATCCATATCCAAACTAACCTAGTAAGCCCTCGACACTGCCACCAAGTGGTTCTCGCCGAAACTCTTGCATCAAGGTTCAGATTAAACCATTGGAAAAAGTTTGATTATCGAGTCACCTTTCATAGGTCTCTCGAGATGTATTGGTTAAGTCCACAGTTTAACATGAACCTCTACTTATTTAACAAGATTCATGACAAGAATGAATGATTAGTACCTATGTATGTTATTTAAGGATTCCTGTAGAAGACAGAGACCGTACCTCAAATCAATTATAGATCCCATGGGCCACACACCTAGATAGAATGAAGCTACTCATTCCATTGGTCCTTCAGATCCTTGAGCCCAGTAGGGACAACATTTGGGTGGTGGTTGTAACATGTTGAAATGTATACCACCTCATGAATCCCTCCTAAAACATCTTCCATGTCTTCTACCCTAAAGATTCACCTATCCCTATCACTTCATCTTCTAGAAAATTTTTACACACCAAACACTCTCAAACTTCTGTCAATTTCATTGTTTCCCACTAGTAATATTCACTTTGTGTATCTTCTCTACCAATGAACAATCCACCAAAAATTTTCTTCCTATCATTCCTATAATAAGTAGGAATGCATAGATGAATAATTTTAGATCTGATGTCCCTAAACACATATTGATCAGAGGCACGATCCCTAAAGCATTGTTCGTATCGTATCATCAAGTACCTGAAATGGTCGGTAGGAATTGATGAATACATAACTACCGACATTCCATCCTCTTGAAGCTATAAAATCTCTTGGGAACACATAACCCTTAGAATTTTATGGGATGTGACCCCTTCTTGGAGAAAGGTTATCATGATATGTCCATTGAAATTTCACCTCATCATAAGATATGGGTAATCTAAACAACGTCGTCGCTCTACTAAGTTGTGTAGAATTCTCACAGCTAGGACCACTATTAGAGCTAATGGTGCACCTGTTAGATGGACACTCCGTCAACACCTCAAGGCAGTCCTTAGACCCCTATGAGTTGGGCTCGCCTTAGAACCTGAGGAGTATATATCACTAAAACTAAAGAAAACCACTATTCCTACATGTGTCCCCTACCAGTAGCTCCATAAGTGACTGGTAACCAAGGGCAGCTGATTTGTTTGGACACCGCCTGATGGTTCTATCTCAGGAAATATTCATTGTCATGATGTTTCATCGCACTGTGGACCATCTTCATAGACACACAATCAAATCCTTAAGGGATGTCTTCACGAAGGTATCATCAAATAGAATCAAGATGAACTATGGTCAGTAAGTTATACCTGGTGAGATGACTGATAAGAGATCAAACCTAAAAACATTTCAAAAACACATGCAATCAATTTTTTCATGAATTTTGTCAGAAATCAGAATTCAGGGTCCTGGTGTTTGGATACAATAGCCGCCGCACCATCAGTGGACTCCCCAAACTGAAAACCACACTCAAGACATTTAACATCATTACACCTCTGGAAATATCAGAGTACTAGTTTTTAGATAAAACGAATCCATTAATACCACATTATCATGACCCATCCCCTAGGGCCCATTCCGTGACTACCCAAAGCCCGCCATACGTAGTCCAGGGGTTGGAAACATGCATTGGAAATTTTTATCCCAAAAATAGATGGGCTTTGTCCTTAAACCTGTACAATCACATAGATTCAATGAAACAAGATGAAAACACGAATTAAAACTGCTATAATAATAGTGTGGTCTGAATGTAATAGGCCAGAATACCATCCCAACATGATAGTATACACCTATAATTGAATACCGAAAATTTATCCTCATATCATCCACTGGGAATCCTGCCTGAATGGTAGGTATAGCTCATCTCCACAACTCTTCGTGTGAACCATCACCACCGTCCACCATCAAGTCCTAGATCCTCGAGTCTCAGTCATGGATGCTCATCATCGACATAAGACACAACAAGGTACTAAGAAATCCTGTGTAGGGGTAGGTATATCAATACCGAGTCGGGTGGCCAAGACCCTCGAAGGTCTCTCAAGATTCCACAATAGAAAACCATAATGTTTTATCACAATCACAAATAAAAAATCAAAGACATAACTTAAACCAGGTATAACAAAACTATAGTAGTACATATGATTATTCGTAAGGCTATATCATCATCCAATATCTAGGGGTAATTTTTTCTGACCTATAAATGATCGATAGGTACTAAACCTTGCAAGACAGAAATAGGATCGACAGGTGAAGATTCACCGAGAATTGATGGGTGATGATTCGCATAGAATAGCTGGGTGCAGATTCACATATAATCGATGGGGGATTATTCACACATAATCAATGGGTGCTGATTCACAAAGAATCATTGGGTACTAATTCACAATGAATATTTGGGTGATGATTCACAGAGAATCTATGGGTGCTGATTCACATATAATCAATGGGTGCTGATTCACATAGAATTGTTGGTTACTGGTTCAAACAGAATCGATGGGAGACGATTCACACAAAATCGCATGATGCTGATTCTCACAGAATCACTGGGTGCTGATTAACACAAAATCTCTTTGTGCTGATTCCCACATAATTGATGGATGATGATTCACATAGAATCACTCGGTGCTGATTCACATAGAATCACTAGGTATGATTCAAACAAAATCTCTAGGTTCTGATTTAAACAGAATCAATGGGTGCTGATTCACACAGAATCACTAGGTGCCAATTCACACAAAATCGCTTGCTGCTGATTAACACACAATCGATGGATGTGGATTCACATAGAATTTCTTGGTGTTGATTCATACAGAATTGTTGGTCGATGATACTACCAAATTGATGGGTGCTGATTCACATGGACATGGCCTAGTGTGTGGGCCTGACCCAGTAATGGGGTGGCCGCATTGCTTTCCAATGTCTATATAAGTGTCAATTTCTACTTTAATTAGCAGTGAAACATGGCACCGACATGTGGTCCGTGGGAACTGTGGAGCATTGTTCCCCTCCGTCGCTACTTTGATGTTGTGGCTCCCTTTCACCATGTTCTCCGACAGCGCACCACCATACCAATGAGTCAGGCCACCCCTTTGGTACCACCGTGGCGCCTCGCGTCGCAACCCTCTTGTGGGGCCAGCTTCTCCTCATGGAGTTGATTTCCTACGTCTCCACAAATCTTCTGCAGGGCACCATGTGAGCTCAGTTGGTCTGTTTGTCTACCCGGATGCGCCAATAGTCCTCCAGGGATGCTTCCATTGTTTCAAACCTCTTGGTTAAAAGGTTCTGTTATTTTGGAAAAAACTTACTTCTAAGATAGCAATGAATAACATGAAGTGGATGGTCTGGGCCTTTTTTTCACATTCCCCAACATTATTAATATAAAAAGTGGGAGTAGTTGATACATTAAATTAAAAAATGATACACCCCATTTAAAAACCCTGTAAAGACCACATGAAAAAAATCAAGAATGAGGAGAAGAATCATGTAAATTCATGAATTAGAAGACCAACACTACCACAAGATTCTTTGGAGACATTGTCGTTGTAGAAGAAGATTATATGTTTGATGAAGTTGTTGGAGTTCGTCGATCCTAGTTATTTGCCGCCCAATCCTCCATCTCTATCAGTGTAAGGTGTCGTGTCACATCACCAGCACTTCCTCACATGATGAAGCCGTGTAAAAAACAATACCCCAAGCCCCATTTAAATAGTGGGGATATAGGGTATGTAACACACAGAGCCTTTAATAAGGTTCATTAATTGATGTAATTAATGTGAAACATTAATTACATAAATGGTGGTAATGCCGCCATAGTGTAAAAGTGCATTTAATATCCCATATTTAAATGTCTAACATCCTCTATGGTCCCCACCACCACCACTCAACTGGTGGTAAAAAAGAAATAAATGAACAATTTATATGTTATTTTATAATTTCTAAAAATAGTTGAAAAAACAATCTTTTTTACCCGATCAACTACGGTTGATGTTAAGTCATCCATATGTGAATCCCAGTGCTGTTGATTTGATTATGCCTTCTCATTTTTAATAGAAGCACTGATTCAAATGATAGAAAAACATCTCACATGTGTTTACTGAACATACATAATAAAAGTTCAAAAAACATATATTATCAGTCACCCTCGACTCAAATCAGTCAGGATTATGGTCTTCTTAAGTGGAACATTCCCTGATGATCTCAATAGTACTCTCATATTTCCAATCATAGTTACTATTTAGGAGTTATATAATTTAACACTAATTTTTTTTGCATAATTATTTCATTTACTCCCAATAACTAACATTCAATGTTGGCCCAATCCAGCCAATTTTAGGATCTGATTATGAATATCATACCCTAACAAGTTCAATAGTGGTCTCATATTATTAATCGAAATATATTTTTGTTCGTTTAAATAATTTGAAAAAATAATGAATTTTATTTAATTATTTTATTTACGGTTAGGCCATTTTCTCATTTTCTCACCGGAGGCCAGCACCGACTAAACATAAGTCAAGCCTAGGGTAAACTATCCATACTAAATGCAATGATGCCCTTGATTTCTGATCAGGTCATCAATTTAATAGACATTCCTTTTTGAAGGAAAAAATATCACATGCTCTATTTAATGATTGACATTTTTTGATGGATAATTTCGGGCCCTCCAGACCTTGGAATCATGTGCCGTCAATTTTCATAGTCTCGTAATACTTCCCTATAGATAAAAAAATATTATATTGAATTTTAATGAAATTAAATTCTTTCTATGAGTCTTTGGTATCCCCTTGAAAAAGTACATCATAATATAATCCAATTTCCACTAATATATGGGAAGATGTAGAGTGATTTTTCCATGATGTTTTCTTCTAGACATCACCTGTTGACAAACCATATATCTTGACACATAATCAAAAATCTCCCACTTCATGTTTCCAACCAAAAATATTCATTAAAATTTCAATACCTATTAGTGCTACCAGGGTATGTAGAGAAATTGGAGCTATGTGCATCATCCATCAATTCCCTTTTTAGATCAGGTATATCGAGAACACAAATCCTCCTACCAAATTTCAAAATTTTATCTTCATATATGAAGTCATTCAAACTCCAATTATTCACTACTTTAATTTTTTATTAAAAATCCTCATCATAATTCTAATAAATTTTTATCCTTTCTAGTAATGATGGTTTGGAAACCATTAGGAAAAGTATCGATGTTTCACCTTCCATGATTATTTCCATATTCATATTTAATAGATCCATGAACATAGGATCCCTTCCAAAACTAATATTTTCCAAAACACCATGATCATTTCCACTCATTTCATTTTCTACCTGATTTTCATTAGCATGGTGGTACTGTATAGTAATATCATAATCCTTGAGTAGTTCAACCCAACAAATTTTCCTCATGTTGAGTTATTTCTATGAGAAAATATTCTTTAGACAATTATGATCAATATATATCTCACATTTTTCACCATATAGATAGTGTCTCCATATCTTCAATTCATATATTATATATGCTAACTCAAAACCATGAGTAAGATAGTTTTGTTCATGAATTTTTAGTTGCAGTGATTCATAATAAATCACTCTCTCATTCTTCATAATGACTAACCCAAGTATTTCCTTGAATCATCAATATAAAAAAAATCCCCCTTTCCCCAATGATAGAGTCAAGATCGAATCATTGACTATTATTATCATCAATTATACAAAACATTTTTCACATTATTTTGTCCAGACAAATTTAACACCTTTACATGTTATATTGGTTAATGGCTTTGCTAATCATGCATTATTCTGTACAAAATAATGATAATATCCTGTTAAAACAAAAAATTGTGTACATCAGTTATACTCATCAGTGATGGAATTTCTTCTATTTATATTTTCGTATAAGGATCAATAAATATTAAATCCATAGAGACAATGTTAACATGAAAATAAATATCATGAATGCAGAATAGAAACTTGTTAAACATCTAACATAATTCATTATTTTTATGATTCGTTACAATAGTGCACAAAAGATTTTCATGATCTTCATCACTTTTGGAGTATAAACTTATTTAATCAATAAATACAACTAAAAAGTAATAATGATATTTCTTGAAAACACTATTCATTAGATCCCCGAAAATAGGGGGTTCATAAGTTAGTCTAAAAGGAATTACTGTAAACTCATAATTCCCAAACCCGGTTCAAAATGATGTCTTTGGAATGTCTTTCAATTTCACACACAACTGATGGTATCTAGATCAATGTTCAATCATTAAAAAATATTAAGAATCATGAATTTGATCAAATAAATCATCATTATGATATTGGGGTACATGTTCTCTATTGTTATGCTACTCATCTCCATGTTGTCAATGCACAACTTCATATATCAATATTTAATTTTTACAAATAAATAGGGGATCTCCATGGAGAAACACTGCGAAGAATAAATCCATTATTACTCAATTCCTCTTGTTGTATCATTAGTTCCACTAATTCTACAGTGTCCATTCTTAAAGGGGTCATCGATATTGTCCATTAACTAGGAATTTAATCAATTTAATACTCAATTTTGCATTCCAGAGGATTTCCAGGTAAATACTCTGGAAACAAATCAACATATTATTGCACAAAAGGTTCATCCACTATTTGTATATTTCTTTTCTCACCCATAGTTATTTCACTCTCTTACTCCCCAACAATTGAATTTACAAGAGCAATTGGTGGTGGATGTAGATGAGAATTATATGGTGATATTTCTGATCTATAGATAAGGTATTCATTGTCACCAAGAAAAAATACAACCTTCATCTGCTTGCAATAAATTATCACATCATTGTCGAAAATCCAATCCTTATGGAGGGTTATATCAAATTCAATCATGGTTTTGAAAATGATATTTGAAGATAATGCTTGTTTATACTCCATAATTGTAACGGATTCACCAAACATTGTTTTAATGATATTTTCCTTATGAGTTTTGACTGAAATCTCCCTTGTTAAATCAAATTTGAAATATCTATTTTTTTTGGAAAACTAGGAAGATATGATAGAATGTGACAATCCAAAATCAAATAAAGCATTGGATAAATTTTAGGAAATGATTATTGTACCTTCCCCACATCATTCATAACTACTACCTCTGTAGTTGTGATCACAAAATCTTGGATTTTCTCCCATTTACATTTCTAAGTTATGTTTCCTTGACGCTTAGGAAATTTATTAACATAATTCCCTATTTCATTAAAAATTAATCATTCAACATGAGTATCCTCTTTCTTCCCTGTTCAATCACAGGCTTGGTGTCCATTTTATCCAAACATCTAACATACTTTCATTCCCTTAAGGAAATTACTTGGGGTGTTTCTTCAAACATTTACTATAGGATGGAAATTAAACATTTCCCTTCTTCCCCTTATTTACATTTATAGAGTGTTCATATGATATCTTATTATCTTTTTTTCATTAATGATTTATTATATAAATAATTCCTTTTATGCCTTGATTTCACATGAGACAATATCATCGTACGATGAGAAGGATTGTGAGACTAATTCTAGACATATAAATGGTTTCAACCCATCAATGTATCAATCAATATTACTCTCTCTGTTATCTATATAAACTGTAACATGTGTTTCTCTCCTTGTAATGTTATCCTAATACACTGTGACATTCTCTTCCCCCTTTTTACATAGTCATAGAAAAAGTATTTCTATATCTTCTCGATGGTCACGAGAAAATTATTTTTAGGATAAAATATCAATAAACTCCTTCAATTAATTATTTGATACTTTTTCATAATATTCTGTGTTATGAATTAATGACCACCATTTATCTTCTTCTCATGTGAGGTGGAAAACTACCATGAAAATATTTTACCTTCCGCTACTCCCCAAAGAATGATATATTCTATTTAAGGAATTGATTCATTTCTTAGCTACAAATGGATTTATAGTTCCCATGAATGTTGGTGGTTGTTGCCTCATGAAGCGGTCTCACATTGATCATCCACATTGTGTATCATGGTGCAACATACGGGTAAGGTTGTTATTCATAAACATGGTGAGTTGTCCCAGTACTGTTATATGTTGTTCTGTAATAGTTACATCACCAGCTCCACTATAATTATCTTGAGTAAGAGGGAAATCTCTACATGGATTACATGTGTTGATATAGTTTCCATTCCTTCCACTAGACACCCTTTCTAAACAATGGAAAACAATATATTAGTTTTTGAATCACATTACATAATCCCAACCTAAAATACCTAACATAATTTTAACAATTTATCCATATAATCACTAAAAAATATGTTTTCCTTGGGGATGTATTTACAAATAAATAATTCAAAATTTATTTTAAAATAAATATTAATTATCTAAATAATATCTCTCAGGAGTGTCGTAACAAATAGTTCTATAAGGCCCATTATTATTCCCTAGTTTTTGTTTGTGTCATGCATAAAGTAATGTTTTCGGGTTTTACTCATAGATAATATGTTCATGAGCTCCCTCTACCTGCTCGTATCGATACAATGAGGTATTCCTTAGAAAATTCACAAAATATATACATTACCAAAAATCAAGGATGTCCTTCTACAATAATCCCCAAATCCTATCATAGGGTAATGTTCTATATTCAGTGTTTTTCTAACTCTAGTTTCCATGTTTTGTACTATCATTTTATGATGAAAACTATAATGCCCTGATGGTAGTCAACTATAGTTAGTACATTATAACATAACATTGTCATGATTATAAGAAATAAAGTATAAAAAACCGATTGGTTTAGTATCCTTGGATGTACTAAAAAGTACATAAGTTTTACATTACATCATGAAAACAATTGTTTCCCCTTTAAATAGACTCATATCCTTTGGAAAAACACTTTAGGATAATCATAAAATATTTTTTTCACATACTGGGAAAAATAAAACATGGGAATTTTTCATCACATATTCTCAGTAAGGATAACAATATAGAGGAAACTATCATACATAATCATAAAAAAATTAAGAAATTTTATTAGACTAAAAAACAATCCTTTTTAAAATAATATGCATAATAATATGGCCTATATAAAGCAAATAATTTCATTTACTTATTGAATGGTTATTCTACAAGTCGAATAATAACATATAATATCAACAGGTAATTTCATAATGATGGAATGCATAATGAAATACATCATAACCACAAAGTCAAGGCCTCGTTCCAATGCTACAAAAAAGATTTTTTCATGGACTAGTTTCCAGAGACTAGTTTTTTTAATGAGACATATTGATTCATCAAGGAACTATATACGAATCCACCGATAACATACTAATTCCAAGTCATTACTCATAAGAAATGGTTGAAAGCTAATATAAAAATTCGTATTCAAACTAGCGCATGAAATGACATTAAATTAGGCATAAACCATGAATGGATTAAAAAACATATCAAGAGACAAACATATCACAAAACCTTCAAAAACATATGGATGATTTTATTATAACAAATCAATTTCAATCATGTATAAAATCCATCAAAGTATGTTGACATAGATTAAAAAGAAAATTTGAGAGAAATATCTCTTTCTATTATGAAATAAATTAAAACTATCATATTTATAAAAGAAAACATTAATTTTCAAAATATTCTTATAATCATGAATGTGATGCTTCAAAGGTGTTATAATGGCAGAAATTAACTACAGCAGCCGTATAAGTTAAAAAACATTGTTACATTAATTTGTCAAAAACATCATAACATATCATGTTTGAAAAATGATGGGAATAATCCTTTCAATACAATTTATAAAAATTCATAAATAGGTATAAATTACTCTCACCCATATTATATGAAATAGTAAAAATGTTTTGAAATAAATTTTTTATGAAACACAGATGATGATTATAATGAATTCCATGTAGATGCTTAAGTATAAACAACCTCAGATAAAAAAGATAATGTAAAATTAACCCTAACCATTTATTATTCCATATTAGAGGGTATGTTTAACTTATGTATAATGGTGAAATAATTTTTATTAAAATATATGAGAATCCACATACATAAATTTGATATCATTTATGTTCCTCTAACACTTCATTGTTAATAATATTTCAGTGGTATCATTATTTCGGGTGTTAACTGATTTGTTTTCCTCTATACTTTTTTTAATGTATGTCATGTTTTATTAGGGATAGGATGTATTTTATTCATATACATAGTGATATTAAGTTATTAATCATTATTTTTAATCATAAAAGGAATATTCTTCTTTGATGCTTATGATGGGGAATGAATCCCATCACATTTGTGGAGACGACAATCCATACGTACCCATGTGCGATAATATCATTCTATATATGGTGAAATAATATGTAATTGGATGGTATATAATATATATATAATCATTAAAATGTTATATTTAGTATTTTCATCAATTATAATTATTATTATATCCATCCAAATAATGAATTTATGAATTACAATCTACACCGTGACGTGGAGACGGTAAGCCGTACATACGCACGTTTAGTGACATTGTCATTAATATGATAGATAGAATAATGAATATAGTTGTACCATATATATAAAAACATCATATTATGTAGAATATATTATATTTATTATTTTTTTATGGGTTCAATAAATAATGTGGAAGTGGAGGAAGAAAAAAAACATTGAACGAGGTGATGAAATTGTTACCTATTCTCCGGGTGCTTCCTTTTCTATTTGATCGAAAGGGATACATAGGATGAATTTCAGATCACATTAATTCCTCTATGATGAAGTAATGGTATGTGGGAAGATATTTTAGAACCATATGGCCAAGACAAATGGTTTGGGAGATGTTATTTTGTGGGAAGGGGAAGTACCCTTTTATAAGATGAGTGAGGGTCACTTTAGGAAAATCTTGTAATATTATTTTACTGTAAAATAATTTTCAGTTTAAAATGACATAAAATTGATTTAGTTCAAGGTTAATGTTGGGATGGGTCGAAATCCACTCAACCAATAGGTTCTATATTAGATTATCTCACCATATTAACCTTGTCTTTTAGTTTTAAAATTTAGTTAAATAGTTCATCTTTTATAATGACTACTGGTATTTTTATATAAAATGGATATTAAACAAACTATAAAATTCCGAAAGGACACGAAGTGGATCATTAATCAAATTTATATCATTATATAAGTCTTTTGGACTAAATGTTTTTTTAATGAAACATATATTTTTTTAATAATAAAGTTTTGGTCTTCAAAACTCATTTATGTAAATTTTGACACTATTTATTTTTTGGTAATTGTTAATGCCCAAAAAATATTAATACATTGAAAAATAAATATATAATAAATAATAACAGGTCATATTAACCTATAAAATTAGTGAAATGCATCATAAGTCTCAATTAATATTTATTTGGATATTTATAATATCAATTGTTTTAATATTTCATTAATAAGGTTATTACTGCATCATCATTGTGTCATAAATAAATTTAATTATTATATATCTAAAAATAATAAATAAAATATCATAATGTTTTAAATTGTTTTATATTAATAATTAATATTTATAGTGGAATTTATCTTATGTATAACACTATATTAAAAATGGATTACTTATTAAAATTATAGATTTATCACATTTAACTCTTATTTAAATAAAATAATAATAAATGTCCTAATCCAATCCATGTGGATCAAAGAAGAACATATATTATTCCTAACATATATTTTGGTCGAAATAAACTTATCAAATGTAATGATGACATCTGATAGTGTAATTATTATAACTTTTTAACCTCTAATTACCATATTTACATTAAACCGCTGTAAAAAAAATTCAAAAGTAATTGTTCATCAAAAATTATTTTCATCCTATTGAACCACATTTTTTATCTGATGTAATCATTTCCTCATATATCATTTAGATTAAATTCACAAAATTAGTAAAATTACATTTTATGCAAATATTCAAAGGTGACTAGAAGGTGGGTAAAGGATGATAAAATGTTAAATAAAATTCTATATATCGAATCATATTATAAAATAACTTAGATGAATTATATTGAACTAATATAGGAATTATATATATTTTTTTACATTAAAAAAATAAATAATAATTTAATTATTAAAAAAATTAATTTTTTAATCCAGAAATTACTTTTTCACTATTCATCAAAAATTAAATGTTTTTAGAAAAAATACCCAAAATTCAACATGGGATAATTTTGATATTCCAATTACAGAAATGATTTCCATTTTGAAAAATAAAATTTTAAATTTTTGAAATAGTGGGTATTATAATTCATAACGGGTTTTAGATGGTTAATTTCATTGGTGGTGGTTTGTTTGATCTTGAATTTGAGTACAATATAAGATATTTCATTATTCAAAGATATGCGTAATGTGAAAGCTTGGGATGTAACAACTGAACCCTTGTATATAAATTTAAATTTTGTTTTCCCAGAGGAATTTGAGGACCGTGAAGGACATTTATAGCCTTGGCTTCAGGATCAGTTGTTGTTGCTTCCTATTTATCTTATTTCGGTATTTTTCGATTTTAGTTTCATTGCAATTTGTATTAGTTTTACATCGGATCATTCATGTGGGAATGGATTTTGGATAAAAATTTAATTATGGTTTTTTTATTTTTATAGGATTTTACATCATATCTCCAAATAATGTTCTATAATAAGTGTAATGCCTTCCATTTTTTGTGAGATTCTATACCATTGGTGCTAGACAACACAATAGGGTCTATAAAAGGCGGAACTCAGGGGTCATTATCACTAGTTCAACTTGAGGGACGATGGGTGTTGCACTTTTCCATCCCATCCCTCATCTTGGAGAAGGTAACTCATGAATGTGGTACTCCAACCCATTGAATAGTCTTTACGTGTATCCCAATTCATGGATATACAAATTAGTTCATATTTGGCCACCTTAATGGATTTTTAATCTAATTCATCATTATTTTAAATCATATTGTAAAAATAGATTAACATTTCTTAAAAACCAAATATTCTTGACTAAAAACAAATCATATTAGAGATACGAAAAAATAATAATACAAAACTAAATTTAATCTGCATTTTTAATAATTTATGATTTTTATATTAATTCAATATTCTAGAAAGTATTCGTTCATTTTTCAATAAAACTATTATGAAAACCCATTTTTAATAATAAAATGACATTTAAAGATAATAAATATATTTGTTATAAAATCATTTGATTTGAAAAATTATATTTTTTATTCAATTATTATTTTCAGAGATAATTTATAAATAAGCCTAGATTACATAAAATATATTTTTTATAAAATAAATAGAAATTCATCAGGATATTTATTTCCATAAAAATTATAGATCTTAATAGGATGATTAGGTATAATAATTTTATTTTCTTTGTACCAACCTCATTAATGATAATATAAAATAAATTTCATTCCATGTTAATATTATTTAATTATAATTTATTTAATTATATTGATTATATAAATATAAATATAAATTAATATAAATTTCCCATTTTTTTATTATGTATCATATCTTTCATTTTATATAAATTAGTTTCACCGTTAATATTTAAATTAACATTATACCATTGTTGGTTTAAGTTCTTCATTGAAGAAAAAACATATCTTTTTAAAAGATCAATTTTATTATGTTATTTTTTATATTATATAATTTCTTTAAATTTTTTTAAATTTAATCTTGAATGATAAATTCCATATTTTTAATTTACAGATTTAAATGAGTTAAATAAGTAACTATTTTTTTACATAAAAAATATTAACCATTGTAAGTATTTCTCACTGTAGAATGGGATAACCGAGTATGAAAGGTTTAAAATAGTTTAAAAAATAAAACAATATCCTTATTTTTGTATTTATGTTACTGGATGATAGATTTTACACCACAAATATAATATTTTCAAAAATTTATCATGCTCATCACAATTTTAATTTACAATTACCATTCCATAGTTTTAAATAAATTATACATATGAAGTGACAAGCTTATTGTTTTAATGACTATAAATTTTTCCATAATTAATAAATGATGTTATGTTCTATTTAAAATATTAATCTTAAATATGGATAAATTTTTTCATTTCAATTTAATATTAATTTTTAGTGGTGAATTTATTATCATAAATATTTATGAAAATACAACAAAGTTCTTCATCAAGAAGTAGAAAAAACATATAAATGTGTTTAAAAAACAAAAAGATATACTTTTTTGTTGAGATATGGTATAAAAATTATTTTATTGACATTTAAAACTATTTAGATATTTTTTAGAAGTTTATATTCAAATACATTGTCATATTTATGATATTCAACTAAATTTAATTTAGTAGTTCCAAAAAACACAATAATGATATATTACAATCAACAATATTTTAATATATGATTTAAATTTAATAAACAGTTTATAAACATCATCATTAATGGGATATGGTTCAGAATATAACATATTTACATTTTGGGCAACTATTAATTTTATTAATGGATCCTATATTTTAAATAAATTCCATATCACAGTAATCATCAAAACGGTTAACATAGTTTTAATACTAACAGATGTTGGAGAAAAATTCTCTTAAACAAGAAAAATTACTACATTATAAAAAATGGAGTACTAATAATTTTTTTATTTCTTAAATGTATAAATTTTATTTTTAACAACATATTTATTTTTGTTAATTAAATTTCTAATGTTATTCCAAATGTGGCACTTTAAACACTTATAAAATGTTACCTCATATCATCACATACTTAAAAATATTTAGAACTTTATTTTCTTTAATTTATTAATAGAATATGTCCCAAACATCAAACTCCACATCATATTAGCCTTATTATAAACAAAATACAAATTCTAGGGTGATCTTTGTTGTAAAAAATACATGTTCCCTAAAGAGTGTGTATATGTTCCAAAGAAATATTTTAATGATTATATAGTATTATACCTTTATAAAAATTATTTCATCAATTATTAAATAAGATTATATTTTTATTTTATGTAATAAAATTATGTTATGATTATGGAAAAAAAATCTTCCATCCCCTTTTAATTCATATATTTAATAAAAATATCTCCCATGTTTATATGTGGATTAAAACATCCAAGAAGTGATGAGTATAATTTTTATCAACACACCATAAGTATGGTTATTAGTATATATTTTAATAATTTATATGATATTAAATTAAAAAAAATTACAAATCAAAATATATCATCTTCATTTTTACATTTTCAGAAGATGAATAATGATAACGACCTTCATTAATTCATGTGGACTACCACCACCCTGAAGCAATTTAATTCACAACCCAATTATTTTTCTTTAATATATATTTTAATATAATTTTAAAATATTAAATATTTGATATTATAATACTTATATAATTTCAACATTTTATTTTAATACAGTATCCCCTAATTAATGTAAAATTGAAATTTTACTCATCCATACATACATACTATCATATCTAAGTCATAACAAAATTCATTTTTCATAATCCTCCTTCACATTTTATTTTAATAGAATTTATAATGTAAAAATATTATATTTTTTTCATTGTTCTTATTTTATTTATGATGGTTAGATAAAAACATTGACCATGTTTATCCAACTAATTATATATTTTAATTATAAACCCAATATATGATATTATCTAAAGAGAATAATGAAATAAATAAAACAATAACATAAATTATATTAAAGGGAGATTAATAATTTAATGATCATTTAATATGTAGTTTTTAATGTATATATATTACATTATTTTGTTATTAAGGATGATAATAAGCATACATGAAATGTGAGAAATGTTTTTAGTGTTACATTATGATAAAATTACATTTCACAATGTATTGAAAATGTTTGTTCAAAATAACATTCTCAAAAATGATATTTTATAAATTTAATTATATAGATATAATTATTTATAAACTCCATTTTATTCATATTTTTAAAAATTCATTATATTTATTATTGGAATTAATTTACAATTTTATATGGATCAAATTGACATTCATAAGAAAGTAACAAGATTGTTCTATTTTGAGATACATGGAAAAAATGGATTTTTACAAATCCAAAATGAAAAATATAATATTTTATTATTTTATGATATATAATTTTATATCCATTGAAACACACAGCTTCACTTCACCTGGTTAATTACGTTTCAATAATATTAACTTTATGAAAATGAAAAAAATATATAAAAAATGTTTTTAAATGAGTGTTCACAATAATATTTCTATTTTATTTATAAATAAAACGAATTATTTTAAGTGTTTTTTTGAAAGTATGATAATTTTTAATTTATTATTAATTTCATGTGATCCCAAAATATCCTAAATTATTGTCAATCCAAATGTATCACTCTAATGAGTCAGGTAATAATTTTATTATCTCGAGATTTAGGTTTGATATTTATTATGTAGGTTATTAAAAATTTAATGGTTTCTGTAATGGGTTCAATTAAGATGATGTCATACGGAAACCTCATGATCTTTATATTATTTTAAGTGATAATTAATTTTTTTATTTTGGATTTGATATGGTAACATAATTTATTAATTGAATATCCATGACCATTATGATTATCATGTTATTCTGTTAAGATAATTTTTTTCATCGGACCTCAGTTTTCTATGAAACGAATTTTAAATTGGGTTTTAATTTATTATATATTCTAAATTTAATTTATGAAAAGCACTAGGAAGAAATTTATATTTCATGTCTATGTAAATTATGATTGCATCACAATTTTTTTATATCATTGTTTTGAAATGAACTATTGTATTTATCTATTATTTTTAAATGTAACATACAATTTTTTCTTATATATAAATTTCAAATGTTTTAAAATGGTTAGTGGATGAGTCGGAAAATATAAGAATACATTTTGAAAATCATAAAAGTATTTCAATAAAAAAATAAAAATCATTTAACATAAATTCTGTATAAAATATATACTATTTTTAATTTTGAAAAAAAAATAATTTTTGAGTTGGTGGTGAAAGAATTTGGATGTAATTAATTAGGAATAAAATCTTAAACTTATATTATGGTGTGTAACAAAATGTATTATCAAATTAAAACTAATGATTCTGCTATTCATTTTGGATATTTAATCATTTTTGGATTCACATCCGGTTTAAGATAAATTTATATATTATTAAAATTTATGAATATGAAATTACGTTATTATTATTTGTTGTTATAAGGACATAAAATTTGAATATTTCCTTGTTAATTTATCTAAAATAAATTTTTATTTTATTTTTTATATATGCGAAATACGTAATATAATTTAATTTTTCATTGACATAAAAATATTCTTCGATATCTGAAACCAAATGTGGTTGACATTATATTGGTGTTGTTTTTTATTACGATTGAAAATTGATATAATCTATAAATTTTTCAGTAGTCAATGTGATTTTAAAGACAAATCCACTATATAAGATCATATTTATGGTTAATATTTTTATTAAATTAAATACTCAAATAATTATGGGATCATCATACAATAAGATAGTTTAATGATTCATCCAATTAAATGAGAAGATACTCAATGTAAACGGTTTATTTGATAATTGAAATTAACAGAATCTATTTATTTTTTTGAAGATAATGTGAGATGGTGGTGGTTAATCTGTTAGAATATAAATTTAAGAGGGGCCATTTATTCATCATAGGGGGTTTAATTTTAATATAAATTACATAATATATATTTTACTAAGGTTGAATATGTTATGGTGGAAAATATTTCATGGAATGGGAATGATTAATGATGATATTATATCTATATTATAATCAGAATTCAATATATATAAAATGATCACCCTAAATTTTGTCGAGAATATTGAGATTAAAAATAGTGAATTTTACCGAGGATTGAATCAATGATATATATCATAAGTGGATTTTAATTAATTCAAAATTTATTAGAAAAATTAATTATATACTTTCGTGGTAGAAATAGAGGTTTTTATCATATATTACATGAAAACAAGTATAAAAATGGTTTGGAAGGTACAAAATGTGCAATCATCTATTAAAGAAATATAATATAAATAAATTCAACTTTCATTATTATGAAATGTGTTGTACAAATAATTATAGATAATAACAAATAAAATCATAGGACTTTTTTAGATATTTAATGTTTGGACAAGTGTTGTATGATTACAAATAAAATAGTCACATAATAATAAAATTATGATGGAAATATGGATTAATATCAATGATATGGGCCATTATGTGTTCATTAATCCATATGTATGGAATATGTATATAAATAATCATGTTTATATTATATAGGTATTGAAAAAATATTTACATCAACATCATTAAATATTGGACTTGGCAATGATTTGATGTTATGTTTACTAATTTTATTATCATATTATTCAAATATATTGTATGATTATATGTTCATAAATTTAAATTATTTTAATAAATTATATAATAATTTGAAAATTTATCATTGATATATGATGCTATAATGTTTGGAAAAAAATGGGGGTAATTTATTAAATAATAATAAATGAGAAGTAGATTAATATTGGATAATTTTAAATTTAATTACATGATGACCAAATTCTCATTCAACATGTAGTGTTTGATGTCATTCTAGTGAAGGGTTAATTTTTTTTACCATGATAAGATAGATTATAGTGAAAATTTGTTGTCTTCCATAATATGATTTGGTGTGTATAGAAGATTAAATTCATAAATATTATAAAAAATATTAATGATTATGATTTATGAAAGGATAGATAAAAAATTTAACTATCATATATTTCATAGAATATATAGACTTTGCAAATAGTTTTTTCATGGTAGTAGAGAAATATATTTAGGTATATCTCAAAAATTAATGGACATTTTACTTAATCATGAATTTCAATTTTATATTGATATAGTTCCATTTTTTAGGCAATTTATATATCTAAATATAAAATTTATCTTGTTGAATATTTGTATATCAAATTCTTGTAAATATGATTACATTATAATGGTTTAATTATGTATATCATTCAACATGGTGTAAAATAATATTATTTGTTAAATATATAAGTCATTCAATGATTATATCTATCAATTATAGTTATTTTATAAAATAAATATTATTAATATGAATATATTGAATCATGTTGTTTAATTGTTTGATCAATAATAATGATCTCATTGAATATTCCATGTTTTGGATGCTTTGAAATTTTCAATGGACATTGAATTTCAATTATTGTGGTTGTGGAAATTTGAAATTGTAGATTAAGTATATCATTGGGTTAGTTAGAACACATAACCTCTTGATAATTTTATATTTTTAAAGAATGCGAGTCATCATTTCAGTTATAAGGATTTCCAATAGCATAGGGCTTAGAAAAAAAATGTTTCTTCTTAATTATATTGCTGAGTATTGTAGATATATGTATGTTACAGACCCTTCCACCCAAACAGTACAATTTTATTTCATAAGGTAAAAATTTTGACAATTTTTTTTTTGATCACAATTCATTGTATGTATGGGGGTATTATTTTCAAATGGATCCACATGGTTAGTGCACAGTTTCTCAAATTATGCTCTACAATGGTGCGTAGTTGGGTGTTATTTTGGATATAACTCAATTCTGAGGAAAAAAACATTTTGTGGATCTAATGATAAAACCATGTGGAATGAGGTTTATTTATAGTTTCAAAATATTATTGGCACATGTTATTCCTAACTATAGTGGCCATAAAATTTCTTAACTAATTATAACATTGTTTTTTGGATATAAAACATAACAGTTATACATTCAAATATGATATTTTTTGAATAATATTAAAATTATCACCAATCATCACCTATACAAAATGAAACATTATTATTTAATTTAATCAAAATTTATCTTTTTAATGTTCACATTTTCCTTCATACAGGTAGTTACCAAAGGATAAACCATAAATTATTTGTTCACCTAAAATCCAAGAAAGATTATGAATATAGGACATGAGTCAATATAATAAGGGTAAGATTATCATCATCATCATATTAAAATAATATAATCATAATCAACATGATGGTGGATGTAGTTTCTAAATGCAAGGAATATAAAGATTCTGAAAAAAGAAAATTCAATTCATTGTGGTAAAATACAACAAATGTTTGTGATCAAATTTAAAATTATAGTCACGAATTCAATAATTAAATAAATATTAACAACATTATTGTGAATAAAGAAATAATATTTTTTCTTTATCAATTATATTATATAATGAGAATAAATATATGAACTAATTCAACATAGGGAAATATAATTTTTTTCCACCCTTCACGTTATAATATTTTCATTATCATACTCATAACAATGAACATATACCAACTTCATTCGTGAGAGAAATCATGGAATTGAATGGGATCTATAATGTGTCCATCAAGCACATCTTCATCAAAAATCTTCTGGGATTCAAAAACATATATGGATATCATAATTTTTGATAATATATATTTTCTTTACTTTTGATAATAACCAACATATTCAGGGTTAATGTTTTATGATTTCAATAAAATTCGTTTAAGGAAAATCATTTTATATGGAATATTAATAAATTTTGAAACATGTTTATTCCCAAAATTATAATCGAATAATAGATAAATTTTTCAATGAACACTATATGAATACCCATAATGAAAATTATAGTAATTCTAAATCACATAAATAAAATTAGATGCGTTTAGGAATCCTCATTCGATAAATTATTCAGGATTTTTCAGTATTTCTATATATTGAATAGTAATATTATGATTATAAAATCATAGATCTAAAAGTGAATTTTGTTTATTTTTACATTTTTAATCAATTATAATTATGTGATTATAATTTTTAACACTCATTTCAAAATTTTAAGAAATTTTATATCATGTTTTAATTAAATTTTCTAGTTTTTCAAGTCGCTATTTTATTGAATGTATTTATGCATTATTATAATTATTTCATGATTTTTAAAAAAATATTTCTTCCATTAAATTTAATAAATAATATATTTTACTAACCATTGGTTGGGTGAAATTTATTTTTTTGGTAATTTCCTCATTGGTTATTAACCCACTGTTGACGATGTTTTGTTGAATGAGCATGAAATTGAAGATTGTAATTTATATACATATTCATTATGATACATAGTAAAGCAAACCATAATTTGTATTTAATGATTATATAATTCCTAATTAATTTCATAATATTTTTATATTAATTTAATTTGGATCAAATAATTATAATAAGATTAAATGTAAATGTTTTTTTACAAACATACACATTCCTTAGTATATCTTATCATGTACGGTACAAAAACATCCATGAATAACATATTATTATAATAGATAATAGGTATAAGTATTCTAAGAAGAATTAGAGGGAATGAATGTGATAATATTGTTTCTTCTTAAACTATTTGAGTTGTGGTTATACAAGCTATTTTAAAGGTATTATTTATATTTGGGGAGAGAGTTTTTTTAGAATTAATATTAAATAAAATAATACATCAAATCTAAAAAATCAAATAATTATATTTTTTACAATATAAATTATATATATATATATAATACAATGGATTCAAGTTAATATATATATATATATATTTATAATTAAACGTAACATATATTATTAAAAATTATAATGGAAAAAAAAGTATTATTTTAAGGAATAATTTATGAAATTAATTATATTTTTTACCAAAATAAATAAATAATTTTCATTATTTTTCATTAAACAATTAATTATGCAATTTAATATACACATGTTTTGTAAAAAAATCATATTTGATAGTATTCAGCTGAAAAAGTAAGTATTTCATAAAATTTCCAAATAATTACCCATGAAAAATTTTATCATCTATATTTAAAAAATGAAATTCATTTATTAAGAATAAATTTCTATCCATGGTAGGTATAATTATTAACATAAAATGTATAATTTATAGTACATAAATTATAATACAGTTTATTGAAAATTGTACTATATATTTACTATTTTTATCCTGATATTAATTTTTCAGCATTATAATATTTATATTTAATTACATTAACCATGAAAAAAATTATATAGTCATTCCTTATTTTTACATTAATATTACATTTTCATCGTTTAGGATATTGTTCCATATGGATTAGTTAACATTCCAGACAGTCATATAACTATTCCAACACTAATATTATTATTAAATCATGACATTACCTCCTATGAATACCTCCATATTCCTTTATTCTCTATAAAACTCATTTCCTCTATATGTATATGGCCCCATCCTTAAACCTTACTTAATATTGAATTAAATGAATAATTCACATTGAGAATCTTTTCAGGGTTAGAGTTTTAGAGAATTAGAACATAACTATTATATCTCAAAAGATTACAAAGTAGACACTTATACTAAGTTGCCATAAAAAAACTCTTAAAAAGAAACATGTCTAGTTCAATGTCTGATATTGCATGACATTCCCTTGATCCCATCCTTGACCTTATTCCACTTTAAGTCCGGTGAAAAACTTTTCGAAAAAAACATGGGGTGGGCATAAAAATCTCAGTAAGGGATACACAAAGAATGAAAACTGTTACTTTTTCAAACATCAGGTAAACCATGTATACTCTAAAAAAGTAATACATTAACCATCATGAAGTAGTAAAAACTCTTCACTGAATAAATTATAATTACTTACCTTTTTGTAACCAAAGGATTACCAGAAAACCCATTTAAAGAACACATAGCATATATAAAGGTAACTTGGGACATAAACATACTTATGTGGAATAACCATACGGTCGACTTCCACACATATCACTAAGTGGAATAGCCATACAGCCAATTTCTATACATACTTAATGGAATAGCCATACGGCCGACTTCCATACCCAAAGCATTGGAGGTTATAATGTAACCACCCATCATATGGTTTATAACGTAACCACCCGTTAAAATGTCCAAGTACCAATATAAATCATAAAACATAAAACCAATATAAAGGAATGATCAAATTTCCACATCACAATATATCATAATAGAATCCTTTATTGAAACCATTTTCAATACCAAAATACATAAAAGAGTATATGGTATTTATTTTATGTTAAAAACATTACGGCTTGTTAAGGAAGCCAAAGACCAAATAATTCTCGCGGCGGCGGAAAAGGTCGTTGTCACCGCGTACGTTAAAAAAAACATTCCTTTTTGTCGTTTAGTAAAATGATTCGTAGAAAAAGATTCCTTTTGTATTAAAGTATAAGTCAAAGGGGTTTATACACCGTATAAAATAATTTTGTGTATAAAACGAAATATGCCTTAATGAACGGAGATTGAGACGAAGTCCCTTACCTTGGGTCCGACTTGACTCGATCGTTCTTTAACATCTTGAATAATAAACTTGAGTTAATTTCTACTTGATTAAGAACCTTTTTAAAGTTCATTATTCCTTTTATATCACTTATTTCCATGTTATAAACATTATTTAATCATTTAAGTTAATAATGTTTGTTTTGTCGATATTTGGTTCTTAAGTCGAAAGTGGACTTCTTACAATTACATGTTGTTCGTGTGGTCAAAGGTTCTTTATATCCAGAATGGAATTCCTGATTTGGATATCATATATATCATATATATCCATCATATACATGTATTTATAATATTACATAATCATTTAGAGGTATGAAATAAAATGCACTGTTCATGGAGACGGTAAGCCGTACGTACGCATGAACACTACTTTCATTTCCTTGTCATATTAATGGAATTAAAACTAAATGAGAGGTTTGTATATTTTAATTCCAGAATTATATTCATCATTTATATATACCATTCATTATATATATCAATTATATACATGTACTTTTAATAGTACATTACATTTGGGGATAAGAAATGAAATGCACCGTTCATGGAGACGGTAAGCCGTACGTACGCATGAACGCTACTTTCATTTATATCTCATACTTCAATGGAAATAAATAATAATGATATAGAGGTATATTATAATTCCAGTATAAAATCATATATAATAACTTTAAATCAATCCTTTACACGTTTCACATATGGCATTAACAAATAACATCACTTTGAGGGGGCGGTAGTCCGCACTTCCCTAAATGAAGATATCGTGTTTACCTATAATGGAAACCATAGAGGTATGCCCAAAATGAAAAATACAGATTCTTAAAGAAAAATAAACATATTATATATCATATATAAATATAGTGACATCTTAATGTCCACCTTTGAAGGTGTTAAAGGAATGTTGAACAATCATCGTTTCGGAATACATAAATTCCCCATCCACGGAAACCGTATGTTCTTTAACCATTAGATGAAGGTGTGTGTAAGTGTAGCTCTAATCCTTCTTATAACGACATACTAGTATATTGAGTATACTGGAGTTGTTACAAAATAAGTAAATAAAAAGCGTTTAGGGGGTTGGAGAAGCAAAATAATAAAAAAGGACTCAAGTGAAGACATTACCTCAAAATCGGGTAACTCCCATTGGTTTGAGATCAAAGGCTTCCTTGGGAAGACTTCTGCCAAATGTGAGGCTTCAAGGAGTAATAGAAAGGAATTTTAGAGACAAAATTGGCAGGGTTTGGCCGAGCCAAAGGCTTTGGGAGTGTGGGTAAGGTGGTAGAGGTGGGGGCCTTTTATAAGAGGAGAGGAGGGGCACTTTTGGAAAGTAAAGAAACATTACGTTATTTGAAAATGTTTTTTGGTTTTAAAAGGTCCCACATTTATATAATATGTGGATAAGGTGATAAGGGTTATAAATCCACTCATAAAATAGGTTTTGGACATGTGTAGGTCTTATATATTACATTATCTTTCCATTTTATTTAAATCGTCAAATAATGATGTCATCGCTTCATCATTATTATGTCATAAATAATTTAATTTATTTAATGTCTAAATATTATAGAAAAATTACAATGATGTATGAAATATTTTTATCTTTACAATGACTATTTATAATAAAAAATATGACTTGGATAACCTCATTTAAATTTTTTTTAGTAAAACATATCATGTTTGTGCCATTTTTTACATTAACATTAAATAAAAGGTATTTATGTCATTTTCCAACCAAAGTGGCTCCATGGGGTCCCCAAGTTGGCCCATGGATTTTCATGGTCGGCCATGAAAAATCCAATGAGGGTAGGTCATGTTTCTAGGTCATCTCATATTATTAAAACATTATTTTTAACTTAAACTAAACTAATTACCACTAATCGCGATTAAAAACTTAATAAGTTACTATTCACCAAAAAATTATTTTAAATTCATTGAACCCCATTTTACTTCACAGTGACAACCATGTATGTCGTATTTTTTAAATTTAATACACAAAGGTGGAAAAATTTCATTTAAATAGAAAATCAGTTTTTATAAGTACCACTTAGTGATTTCACTATTCATCAAAAATTGATGTCTTTTAGAAAAATTCCAAAAATTTACCCTAAGCTATATTTGATATTCCGAATTCAAGAATTAAGTCCATTTTACAAAATTCAAAACATATAAGTCAAATTAATTAATTTAATAATTAATTCCCGCTGTCATGACAAATAGCGTGTTTTTGTGAAACAATAAGTATCAAAAAATTGACACTAGTTTAAGTCCGATTTCAAAGTGAAATTAATTCCTACGACCACTATTGGATTTAATGGTAAAAATATTTTATAATTTCACTTTAAAACAAATTCAAATAATAATCTAATCATATAAATAAATTATATCAAAAAGAGGTTTTGAATTAAAATACAACATTTACAATATTCATTAAAAAAATGAACTTTATCGGAAGGATACCAAAAATTTACACAAAGTAAATTTTGATGTACCGATTCTAATGAAGAGTTATATTTGATCCAATAAAATTTATAAGATTGATCAAAACTATATTTAATGAAGGTTCTCCGTCAAAAGGTGATAAGTGAACCCTTAGTGAAAATTAGGGTATAAATGCCTAAAATTGAATTCTTTCCGTATTTTAAGCCTTTATCTTTTATTGGGTAAATATAAGAACATTTAAAAACATATATAATCATATTTTATTTATTTCTATCCCTTCCCGCCAGTACAACGACAACATGTTAACTACTATTTAAAATAATATTATTATATTACTTGTGTGCAACGTAAGATTTCAATGAAACTCATCGTTGCGTATCGAGTACGCTATCGAATGTAGAAACCACTTTTAATTAAAATTAAAATTTAATTCGTAAATATTAATTAATATGAAAATTATTTATTCTTTATTTACCAGGGATGTTTCACCCTTCCCCCCTTTTGGGAATTGCGTCCTCACAATTTTATTCACCTAACAAAATAAGTGGGGGTATTTATCCCTCATAGCATTTTCAGATTCCCACGTTGCCTCTTCAATCACATGGTTTTTCCAAAAAAACCTTTAACTGATGAATCACCTTATTCCGTAACACCTGCTCAATGTGGTCAAGATATTTTAGAACCATATGTCCAAGACAAATGGTTTGGGAGATGTTATTTTGTGGGAAGGGGAAGTACCCTTTTATAAGATGAGTGAGGGTCACTTTAGGAAAATCTTGTAATATTATTTTACTGTAAAATAATTTTCAGTTTAAAATGACATAAAATTGATTTAGTTCATGGTTAATGTTGGGATGGGTCGAAATCCACTCAACCAATAGGTTCTATATTAGATTATCTCACCATATTAACCTTG
The DNA here is from genome assembly GCA_963277665.1 of Viscum album. Taxonomy (NCBI): domain Eukaryota; kingdom Viridiplantae; phylum Streptophyta; class Magnoliopsida; order Santalales; family Viscaceae; genus Viscum; species Viscum album. The sequence continues at coordinate 664,477,751 of OY728165.1, read as the reverse complement.
TCTTTTAGTTTTAAAATTTAGTTAAATAGTTCATCTTTTATAATGACTACTGGTATTTTTATATAAAATGGATATTAAACAAACTATAAAATTCCGAAAGGACACGAAGTTGATCATTAATCAAATTTATATCATTATATAAGTCTTTTGGACTAAAATTTTTTTAATGAAACATATATTTTTTTAATAATAATGTTTTGGTCTTCAAAACTCATTTATGTAAATTTTGACACTATTTATTTTTTGGTAATTGTTAATGCCCAAAAAATATTAATACATTGAAAAATAAATATATAATAAATAATAACAGGTCATATTAACCTATAAAATTAGTGAAATGCATCATAAGTCTCAATTAATATTTATTTGGATATTTATAATATCAATTGTTTTAATATTTCATTAATAAGGTTATTACTGCATCATCATTGTGTCATAAATAAATATAATTATTAAATATCTAAAAATAATAAATAAAATATCATAATGTTTTAAATTGTTTTATATTAATAATTAATATTTATAGTGGAATTTATCTTATGTATAACACTATATTAAAAATGGATTACTTATTAAAATTATAGATTTATCACATTTAACTCTTATTTAAATAAAATAATAATAAATGTCCTAATCCAATCCATGTGGATCAAAGAAGAACATATATTATTCCTAACATATATTTTGGTCGAAATAAACTTATCCAATATAATGATGACATGTGATAGTGTAATTATTATAACTTTTTAACCTCTAATTACCATATTTACATTAAACCGCTGTAAAAAAAATTCAAAAGTAATTGTTCATCAAAAATTATTTTCATCCTATTGAACCACATTTTTTATCTGATGTAATCTTTTCCTCAGATATCATTTAGATTAAATTCACAAAATTAGTAAAATTACATTTTATGCAAATATTCAAAGGTGACTAGAAGGTGGGTAAAGGATGATAAAATGTTAAATAAAATTCTATATATCGAATCATATTATAAAATAACATAGATGAATTATATTGAACTAATATAGGAATTATATATATTTTTTTACATTAAAAAATAAATAATAATTTAATTATTAAGAAAATTAATTTTTTAATCCAGAAATTACTTTTTCACTATTCATCAAAAGTTAAATGTTTTTAGAAAAAATACCCAAAATTCAACATGGGATAATTTTGATATTCCAATTACAGAAATGATTTCCATTTTGAAAAATAAAATTTTAAATTTTTGAAATAGTGGGTATTATATTTCATAACGGGTTTTAGATGGTTAATTTCATTGGTGGTGGTTTGTTTGATCTTGAATTTGAATACAATATAAGATATTTCATTATTCAAAGATATGCGTAATGTGAAATCTTGGGATGTAACAACTGAACCCTTGTATATAAAATTAAATTTGGTTTTCCCAGAGGAATTTGAGGACCGTGAAGGACATTTATAGCCTTGGCTTCAGGATCAGTTGTTGTTGCTTCCTATTTATCTTATTTCGGTATTTTTCGATTTTAGTTTCATTGCAATTTGTATTAGTTTTACATCGGATCATTCATGTGGGAATGGATTTTGGATAAAAATTTAATTATGGTTTTTTTATTTTTATAGGATTTTACATCATATCTCCAAATAATGTTCTATAATAAGTGTAATGCCTTCCATTTTTTGTGAGATTCTATACCATTGGTGCTAGACAACACAATAGGGTCTATAAAAGGCGGAACTCAGGGGTCATTATCACTACTTCAACTTGAGGGACGATGGGTGTTGCACTTTTCCATCCCATCCCTCATCTTGGAGAAGGTAACTCATGAATGTGGTACTCCAACCCATTGAATAGTCTTTACGTGTATCCCAATTCATGGATATACACATTAGTTCATATTTGGACACCTTAATGGATTTTTAATCTAATTCATCATTATTTTAAATGATATTGTAAAAATAGATTAACATTTCTTAAAAACCAAATATTCTTGACTAAAAACAAATCATATTAGAGATACGAAAAAATAATAATACAAAACTAAATTTAATCTTCATTTTTAATAATTTATTATTTTTATATTAATTCAATATTCTAGAAAGTATTCGTTCATTTTTCAATAAAACTATTATGAAAACCCATTTTTAATAATAAAATGACATTTAAAGATAATAAATATTTTTGTTATAAAATCAATTTATTTGAAAAATTATATTTTTTATTCAATTATTATTTTCAGAGATAATTTATAAATAAGCCTAGATTACATAAAATATATTTTTTATAAAATAAATACAAATTCATCAGGATATTTATTTCCATAAAAATTATAGATCTTAATAGGATGATTAGGTATAATAATTTTATTTCCTTTGTACCAACCTCATTAGTGATAATATAAAATAAATTTCATTCCATGTTAATATTCTTTAATTATATTTTATTTAATTATATTGATTATATAAATATAAATATAAATTAATATAAATTTCCCATTTTTTTATTATGTATCATATCTTTCATTTTATATAAATTAGTTTCACCGTTAATATTTAAATTAACATTATACCATTGTTGGTTTAAGTTCTTCATTGAAGAAAAAACATATCTTTTTAAAAGATCAATTTTATTATGTTATTTTTTATATTATATAATTTCTTTAAATTTTTTTAAATTTAATCTTGAATGATAAATTCCATATTTTTAATTTACAGATTTAAATGAGTTAAATAAGTAACTATTTTTTTACATAAAAAATATTAACCATTGTAAGTATTTCTCACTGTAGAATGGTATTACCGAGTATGAAAGGTTTAAAATAGTTTAATAAATAAAACAATATCCTTATTTTTGTATTTATGTTACTGGATGATAGATTTTACACCACAAATATAATATTTTCAGAAATTTATCATGCTCATCACAATTTTAATTTACAATTACCATTACATAGTTTTAAATAAATTATACATATGAAGTGACAAGCTTATTGTTTTAATGACTATAAATTTTTCCATAATTAATAAATGATGTTATGTTCTATTTAGAATATTAATCTTAAATATGGATAAATTTTTTCATTTCAATTTAATATTAATTTTTAGTGGTGAATTTATTATCATAAATATTTATGAAAATACAACAAAGTTCTTCATCAAGAAGTAGAAAAAACATATAAATGTGTTTAAAAAACAAAAAGATATACTTTTTTGTTGATATATGGTATAAAAATTATTTTATTGACATTTAAAACTATTTAGATATTTTTTAGAAGTTTATATTCAAATACATTGTCATATTTATGATATTCAACTAAATTTAATTTAGTAGTTCCAAAAAACACAATAATGATATATTACAATCAACAATATTTTAATATATGATTTAAATTTAATAAACAGTTTATAAACATCATCATTAATGGGATATGGTTCAGAATATAACATATTTACATTTTGGGAAACTATTAATTTTATTAATGGATCCTATATTTTAAATAAATTCCATATCACAGTAATCATCAAAACGGTTAACATAGTTTTAATACTAACAGATGTTGGAGAAAAATTCTCTTAAACAAGAAAAATTACTACATTATAAAAAATGGAGTACTAATAATTTTTTTATTTTTTAAATGTATAAATTTTATTTTTAACAACATATTTATTTTTGTTAATTAAATTTCTAATGTTATTCCAAATGTGGCACTTTAAACACTTATAAAATGTTACCTCATATCATCACATACTTAAATATATTTAGAACTTTATTTTCTTCAATTTATTAATAGAATATGTCCCAAACATCAAACTCCACATCATATTAGCCTTATTATAAACAAAATACAAATTCTAGGGGGATCTTTGTTGTAAAAAATACATGTTCCCTAAAGAGTGTGTATATGTTCCAAAGAAATATTTTAATGATTATATATTATTATACCTTTATAAAAATTATTTCATCAATTATTAAATAAGATTATATTTTTATTTTATGTAATAAAATTATGTTATGATTATGGAAAAAAAATCTTCCATCCCCTTTTAATTCATATATTTAATAAAAATATCTCCAATGTGTATATGTGGATTAAAACATCCAAGAAGTGATGAGTATAATTTTTATCAACACACCATAAGTATGGTTATTAGTATATATTTTAATAATTTATATGATATTAAATTAAAAAAAAATTACAAATCAAAATATATCATCTACATTTTTACATTTTCAGAAGATGAATAATGATAACGACCTTCATTAAATCATGTGGACTACCACCACCCTGAAGCAATTTAATTCACAACCCAATTATTTTTCTTTAATATATATTTTAATATAATTTTAAAATATTAAATATTTGATATTATAATACTTATATAATTTCAACATTTTATTTTAATACAGTATCCCCTAATTAATGTAAAATTGAAATTTTACTCATCCATACATACATACTATCATATCTAAGTCATAGAAAAAATTCATTTTTCATAATCCTCCTTCACATTTTATTTTAATAGAATTTATAATGTAAAAATATTATATTTTTTTCATTGTTCTTATTTTATTTATGATGGTTAGATAAAAACATTGACCATGTTTATCCAACTAATTATATATTTTAATTATAAACCCAATATATGATATTATCTAAAGAGAATAATGAAATAAATAAAACAATAACATAAATTATATTAAAGGGAGATTAATAATTTAATGATCATTTAATATGTAGTTTTTAATGTATATATATTACATTATTTTGTTATTAAGGATGATAATAAGCATACATGAAATGTGAGAAATGTTTTTAGTGTTACATTATGATAAAATTACATTTCACAATGTATTGAAAATGTTTGTTCAAAATAACATTTTCAAAAATGATATTTTATAAATTTAATTATATAGATATAATTATTTATAAACTCCATTTTATTCATATTTTTAAAAATTCATTATATTTATTATTGGAATTAATTTACAATTTTATATGGATCAAATTGACATTCATAAGAAAGTAACAAGATTGTTCTATTTTGAGATACATGGAAAAAATGGATTTTTACAAATCCAAAATGAAAAATATAATATTTTATTATTTTATGATATATAATTTTATATCCATTGAAACACACAGCTTCACTTCACCTGGTTAATTACGTTTCAATAATATTAACTTTATGAAAATGAAAAAAATATATAAAAAATGTTTTTAAATGAGTGTTCACAATAATATTTCTATTTTATTTATAAATTAAACGAATTATTTTAAGTGTTTTTTTGAAAGTATGATAATTTTTAATTTATTATTAATTTCATGTGATCCCAAAATATCCTAAATTATTGTCAATCCAAATGTATCACTCTAATGAGTCAGGTAATAATTTTATTATCTCGAGATTTAGGTTTGATATTTATTATGTAGGTTATTAAAAATTTAATGGTTTCTGTAATGGGTTCAATTAAGATGATTTCATACGGAAACCTCATGATCTTTATATTATTTTAAGTGATAATTAATTTTTTTATTTTGGATTTGATATGGTAACATAATTTATTAATTGAATATCCATGACCATTATGATTATCATGTTATTCTGTTAAGATAATTTTTTTCATGGGACCTCAGTTTTCTATGAAACGAATTTTAAATTGGGTTTTAATTTATTATATATTCTAAATTTAATTTATGAAAAGCACTAGGAAGAAATTTATATTTCATGTCTATGTAAATTATGATTGCATCACAATTTTTTTTATATCATTGTTTTGAAATGAACTATTGTATTTATCTATTATTTTTAAATGTAACATACAATTTTTTCTTATATATAAATTTCAAATGTTTTAAAATGGTTAGTGGATAAGTCGGAAAATATAAGAATACATTTTGAAAATCATAAAAGTATTTCAATAAAAAAATAAGAATCATTTAACATAAATTCTGTATAAAATATATACTATTTTTAATTTTGAAAAAAAAATAATTTTTGAGTTGGTGGTGAAAGAATTTGGATGTAATTAATTAGGAATAAAATCCTAAACTTATATTATGGTGTGTAACAAAATGTATTACCAAATTAAAACTAATGATTCTGCTATTCATTTTGGATATTTAATCATTTTTGGATTCACATCCGGTTTAAAATAAATTTATATATTATTAAAATTTATGAATATGAAATTACGTTATTATTATTTGTTGTTATAAGGACATAAAATTTGAATATTTCCTTGTTAATTTATCTAAAATAAATTTTTTATTTATTTTTTATATATGCGAAATACGTAATATAATTTAATTTTTCATTGACATAAAAATATTCTTCGATATCTGAAACCAAATGTGGTTGACATTATATTGGTGTTGTTTTTTATTACGATTGAAAATTGATATAATCTATAAATTTTTCAGTAGTCAATGTGATTTTAAAGACAAATCCACTATATAAGATCATATTTATGGTTGATATTTTTATTAAATTAAATACTCAAATAATTATGGGATCATCATACAATAAGATAGTTTAATGATTCATCCAATTAAATGAGAAGATACTCAATGTAAACGGTTTATTTGATAATTGAAATTAATAGAATCTATTTATTTTTTTGAAGATAATGTGAGATGGTGGTGGTTAATCTGTTAGAATATAAATTTAAGAGGGGCCATTTATTCATCATAGGGGGTTTAATTTTAATATAAATTACATAATATATATTTTACTAAGGTTGAATATGTTATGGTGGAAAAAATTTCATGGAATGGGAATGATTAATGATGATATTTTATCTATATTATAATCAGAATTCAATATATATAAAATGATCACCCTAAATTTTGTCGAGAATATTGAGATTAAAAATAGTGAATTTTACCGAGGATTGAATCAATGATATATATAATAAGTGGATTTTAATTAATTCAAAATTTATTAGAAAAATTAATTATATACTTTCGTGGTAGAAATAGAGGTTTTTATCATATATTACATGAAAACAAGTATAAAAATGGTTTGGAAGGTACAAAATGTGCAATCATCTATTAAAGAAATATAATATAAATAAATTCAACTTTCATTATTATGAAATGTGTTGTACAAAAAATTATAGATAATAACAAATAAAATCATAGGACTTTTTTAGATATTTAATGTTTGGACAAGTGTTGTATGATTACAAATAAAATAGTCACATAATAATAAAATTATGATGGAAATATGGATTAATATCAATGATATAGGCCATTATGTGTTCATTAATCCATATGTATGGAATATGTATATAAATAATCATGTTTATATTATATAGGTATTGAAAAAATATTTACATCAACATCATTAAATATTGGACTTGGCAATGATTTGATGTTATGTTTACTAATTTTATTATCATATTATTCAAATATATTGTATGATTATATGTTCATGAATTTAAATTATTTTAATAAATTATATAATAATTTGAAAATTTATCATTGATATATGATGCTATAATGTTTGGAAAAAAATGGGGGTAATTTATTAAATAATAATAAATGAGAAGTAGATTAATATTGGATAATTTTAAATTTAATTACATGATGACCAAATTCTCATTCAACATGTAGTGTTTGATGTCATTCTAGTGAAGGGTTAATTTTTTTTACCATGATAAGATAGATTATAGTGAAAATTTGTTGTCTTCCATAATATGATTTGGTGTGTATAGAAGATTAAATTCATAAATATTATAAAAAATATTGATGATTATAATTTATGAAAGGATAGATAAAAAATTTAACTATCATATATTTCATAGAATATATAGACTTTGCAAATAGTTTTTTCATGGTAGTAGAGAAATATATTTAGGTATATCTCAAAAATTAATGGACATTTTACTTAATCATGAATTTCAATTTTATATTGATATAGTTCCATTTTTTAGGCAATTTATATATCTAAATATCAAATTTATCTTGTTGAATATTTGTATATCAAATTCTTGTAAATATGATTACATTATAATGGTTTAATTATGTATATCATTCAACATGGTGTAAAATAATATTATTTGTTAAATATATAAGTCATTCAATGATTATATCTATCAATTATAGTTATTTTATAAAATAAATATTATTAATATGAATATATTGAATCTTGTTGTTTAATTGTTTGATCAATAATAATGATCTCATTGAATATTCCATGTTTTGGATTCTTTGAAATTTTCAATGGACATTGAATTTCAATTATTGTGGTTGTGGAAATTTGAAATTGTAGATTAAGTATATCATTGGGTTAGTTAGAACACATAACCTCTTGATAATTTTATATTTTTAAAGAATGCGAGTCATCATTTCAGTTATAAGGATTTCCAATAGCATAGGGCTTAGAAAAAAAATGTTTCTTCTTAATTATATTGCTGAGTATTGTAGATATATGTATGTTACAGACCATTCCACCAAAACAGTACAATTTTATTTCATAAGGTAAAAATTTTGACAATTTTTTTTTTGATCACAATTCATTGTATGTATGGGGGTATTATTTTCAAATGTATCCACATGGTTAGTGCACAGTTTCTCAAATTATTCTCTACAATGGTGCATAGTTGGGTGTTATTTTGGATATAACTCAATTCTGAGGAAAAAAACATTTTGTGGATCTAATGATAAAACCATGTGGAATGAGGTTTATTTATAGTTTCAAAATATTATTGGCACATGTTATTCCTAACTATAGTGGACATAAAATTTCTTAACTAATTATAACATTGTTTTTTGGATATAAAACATAACAGTTATACATTCAAATATGATATTTTTTGAATAATATTAAAATTATCACCAATCATCACCTATACAAAATGAAACATTATTATTTAATTTAATAAAAATTTATCTTTTTAATGTTCACATTTTCCTTCATACAGGTAGTTACCAAAGGATAAACCATAAATTATTTGTTCACCTAAAATCCAAGAAAGATTATGAATATAGGACATGAGTCAATATAATAAGGGTAAGATTATCATCATCATCATATTAAAATAATATAATCATAATCAACATGATGGTGGATGTAGTTTCTAAATGCAAGGAATATAGAGATTCTGAAAAAAGAAAATTCAATTCATTGTGGTAAAATACAACAAATGTTTGTGATCAAATTTAAAATTATAGTCACGAATTCCATAATTAAATAAATATTAACAACATTATTGTGAAGAAAGAAATAATATTTTTTCTTTATCAATTATATTATATAATGAGAATAATTATATGAACTAATTCAACATAGGGAAATATAATTTTTTTCCACCCTTCACGTTATAATATTTTCATTATCATACTCATAATAATGAACATATACCAACTTCATTCGTGAGAGAAATCATGGAATTGAATGGGATCCATAATGTGTCCATCAAGCACATCTTCATCAAAAATCATCTGGGATTCAAAAACATATATGGATATCATAATTTTTGATAATATATATTTTCTTTACTTTTGATAATAACCAACATATTCAGGGTTAATGTTTTATGATTTCAATAAAATTCGTTTAAGGAAAATCATTTTATATGGAATATTAATAAATTTTGAAACATGTTTATTCCCAAAATTATAATCGAATAATAGATAAATTTTTCAATGAACACTATATGAATACCCATAATGAAAATTATAGTAATTCTAAATCACATAAATAAAATTTGATGCGTTTAGGAATCCTCATTCGATAAATTATTGAGGATTTTTCAGTATTTCTATATATTGAATAGTAATATTATGATTATAAAATCATAGATCTAAAAGTGAATTTTGTTTATTTTTACATTTTTAATCAATTATAATTATGTGATTATAATTTTTAACACTCATTTCAAAATTTTAAGAAATTTTATATCATGTTTTAATTAAATTTTCTAGTTTTTCAAGTCGCTATTTTATTGAATGTATTTATGCATTATTATAATTATTTCATGATTTTTTAAAAAATATTTCTTCCATTAAATTTAATAAATAATATATTTTACTAACCATTGGTTGGGTGAAATTTATTTTTTTGGTAATTTCCTCATTGGTTATTAACCCACTGTTGACGATGTTTTGTTGAATGAGCATGAAACTGAAGATTGTAATTTATATACATATTCATTATGATACATAGTAAAGCAAACCATAATTAGTATTTAATGATTATATAATTCCTAATTAATTTCATAATATTTTTATATTAATTTAATTTGGATCAAATAATTATAATAAGATTAAATGTAAATGTTTTTTTACAAACATACACATTCCTTAGTATATCTTATCATGTACGGTACAAAAACATCCATGAATAACATATTATTATAATAGATAATAGGTATAAGTATTCTAATAATAATTAGAGGGAATGAATGTGATAATATTGTTTCTTCTTAAACTATTTGAGTTGTGGTTATACAAGCTATTTTAAAGGTATTATTTATATTTGGGGAGAGAGTTTTTTTAGAATTAATATTAAATAAAATAATACATCAAATCTAAAAAATCAAATAATTATATTTTTTACAATATAAATTATATATATATATATAATATAATGGATTCAAGTTAATATATATATATATATTTATAATTAAACGTAACATATATTATTAAAAATTATAATGGAAAAAAAGTATTATTTTAAGGAATAATTTATGAAATTAATTATATTTTTTACCAAAATAAATAAATAATTTTCATTATTTTTCATTAAACAATTAATTATGCAATTTAATATACACATGTTTTGTAAAAAAATCATATTTGATAGTATTCAGCTGAAAAAGTAAGTATTTCATAAAATTTCCAAATAATTACCCATGAAAAATTTTATCATCTATATTTAAAAAATGAAATTCATTTATTAAGAATAAATTTCTATCCATGGTAATTATAATTATTAACATAAAATGTATAATTTATAATAAATAAATTATAATACAGTTTATTGAAAATTGTACTATATATTTACTATTTTTATCCTGATATTAATTTTTCAGCATTATAATATTTATATTTAATTACATTAACCATGAAAAAAATTATATAGTCATTCCTTATTTTTTCATTAATATTACATTTTCATCGTTTAGGATATTGTTCCATATGGATTAGTTAACATTCCAGACAGTCATATAACTATTCCAACACTAATATTATTATTAAATCATGACATTACCTCCTATGAATACCTCCATATTCTTTTATTCTCTATAAAACTCATTTCCTCTATATGTATATGGCCCCATCCTTAAACCTTACTTAATATTGAATTAAATGAATAATTCACATTGAGAATCTTTTCAGGGTTAGAGTTTTAGAGAATTAGAACATAACTATTATATCTCAAAAGATTACAAAGTAGACACTTATACTAAGTTTCCATAAAAAAACTCTTAAAAAGAAACATGTCTAGTTCAATGTCTTATATTGCATGACATTCCCTTGATCCCATCTTTGACCTTATTCCACTTTAAGTCCGGTGAAAAACATTTCGAAAAAAACATGGGGTGGGCATAAAAATCTCAGTAAGGGATACACAAAGAATGAAAACTGTTACTTTTTCAAACATCAGGTAAACCATGTATACTCTAAAAAAGTAATACATTAACCATCATGAAGTAGTAAAAAATCTTCACTGAATAAATTATAATTACTTACCTTTTTGTAACCAAAGGATTACCAGAAAACCCATTTAAAGAACACATTGCATATATAAAGGTAACTTGGGACATAAACATACTTATGTGGAATAACCATACGGTAGACTTCCACACATATCACTTAATGGAATATTCATACAGCCAATTTCCATACATACTTAATGGAATAGACATACGGCCGACTTCCATACCCAATGCATTGGAGGTTATAATGTAACCACCCATCATATTGTTTATAACGTAACCACCCGTTAAAATGTCCAAGTACCAATATAAATCATAAAACATAAAACCAATATAAAGGAATGATCACATTTCAACATCACAATATATCATAATAGAATCCTTTATCGAAACCATTTTCAATACCAAAATACATAAAAGAGTATATGGTATTTATTTTATGTTAAAAACATTACGGCTTGTTAAGGAAGCCAAAGACCAAAGAATTCTCGCGGCGGCGGAAAAGGTCGTTGTCACCGCGTACGTTAAAAAAAACATTCATTTTTTTCGTTTAGTAAAATTATTCGTAGAAAAAGATTCCTTTTGTATTAAAGTATAAGTCAAAGGGGTTTATACACTGTATAAAATAATGTTGTGTATAAAACGAAATATGCCTCAATGAACAGAGATTGAGACGAAGTCCCTTACCTTGGGTCCGACTTGACTCGATCGTTCTTTAACATCCTGAATAATAAACTTGATTTAATTTCTACTTGATTAAGAACCTTTTTAAAGTTCATTGTTCCTTTTATATCACTTATTTCCATGTTATAAACATTATTTAATCATTTAAGTTAATAATGTTTGTTTTGTCGATATTTGGTTCTTAAGTCGAAAGTGGACTTCTTACAATTACATGTTGTTCGTGTGGTCAAAGGTTCTTTATATCCAGAATGGAATTCCTGATTTGGATATCATATATATCATATATATCCATCATATACATGTATTTATAATATTACATAATCATTTAGAGGTATGAAATAAAATGCACTGTTCATGGAGACGGTAGGCCGTACGTACGCATGAACACTACTTTCATTTCCTTGTCATATTAATGGAATTAAAACTAAATGAGAGGTTTGTATATTTTAATTCCAGAATTATATTCATCATTTATATATACCATTCATTATATATATCAATTATATACATGTACTTTTAATAGTACATTACATTTGGGGATAAGAAATGAAATGCACCGTTCATGGAGACGGTAAGCCGTACGTACGCATGAACGCTACTTTCATTTATATCTCATACTTCAATGGAAATAAATAATAATGATATAGAGGTATATTATAATTCCAGTATAAAATCATATATAATAACTTTAAATCCATCCTTTACACGTCTCACATATGGCATTAACAAATAACATCACTTTGAGGGGGCGGTAGTCCGCAATTCCCTAAATGAAGATATCGTGTTTACCTATAATGGAAACCATAGAGGTATGCCCAAAATGAAAAATACAGAAGCTTAAAGAAAAATAAACATATTATATATCATATATAAATATAGTGACATCTTAATGTCCACCTTTGAAGGTGTTAAAGGAATGTTGAACAATCATCGTTTCGGAATACATAAATTCCCCATCCACGGAAACCGTATGTTCTTTAACCATTAGATGAAGGTGTGTGTAAGTGTAGCTCTAATCCTTCTTATAACGACATACTAGTATATTGAGTATACTGGAGTTTTTACAAAATAAATAAATAAAAAGCGTTTAGGGGGTTGGAGAAGAAAAATAATAAAAAAGGACTCAAGTGAAGACATTACCTCAAAATCGGGTAACTCCCTTTGGTTTGAGATCAAAGGCTTCCTTGGGAAGACTTCTGCCAAATGTAAGGCTTCAAGGAGTAATAGAAAGGAATTTTAGAGACAAAATTGGCAGGGTTTGGCCGAGCCAAAGGCTTTGGGAGTGTGGGTAAGGTGGTAGAGGTGGGGGCCTTTTATAAGAGGAGAGAAGGGGAACTTTTGGAAAGTAAAGAAACATTACGTTATTTGAAAATGTGTTTCGGTTTTAAAAGGTCCCACATTTATATAATTTTTGGATAAGGTGATAAGGGTTATAAATCCACTCATAAAATAGGTTTTGGACATGTGTAGGTCTTATATATTACATTATCTTTCCATTTTATTTAAATCGTCAAATAATGATGTCATCGCTTCATCATTATTATGTCATAAATAATTTAATTTATTTAATGTCTAAATATTATAGAAAAATTACAATGATGTATGAAATATTTTTATCTTTACAATGACTATTTATAATAAAAAATATGACTTGGATAACCTCATTTAAAATTTTTTTAGTAAAACATATCATGTTTGTGCCATTTTTTACATTAACATTAAATAAAAGGTATTTATGTCATTTTCCAACCAAAGTGGCTCCATGGGGTCCCCAAGTTGACCCATGGATTTTCATGGTCGGCCATGAAAAATCCAATGAGGGTAGGTCATGTTTCTAGGTCATCTCATATTATTAAAACATTATTTTTAACTTAAACTAAACTAATTACCACTAATCGCGATTAAAAACTTAATAAGTTACTATTCACCAAAAAATTATTTTAATCTCATTGAACCACATTTTACTTCACAGTGACAACCATGTATGTCGTATTTTTTAAATTCAATACACAAAGGTGGAAAAATTTCATTTAAATGGAAAATCAGTTTTTATAAGTACCACTTAGTGATTTCAATATTCATCAAAAATTGAAGTCTTTCAGAAAAATTCAAAAAATTTACCCTAAGATATATTTGATATTCCGAATTCAAGAATTAAGTCCATTTTACAAAATTCAAAACATATAAGTCAAATTAATTAATTTAATAATTAATTCTCGCTGTCATGACAAATAGCGTGTTTTTGTGAAACAATAAGTATCAAAAGATTGACACTAGTTTAAGTCCGATTTCAAAGTGAAATTAATTCCTACGACCACTATTGGATTTAATGGTAAAAATATTTTATAATTTCACTTTAAAACAAATTCAAATAATAATCTAGTCATATAAATAAATTATATCAAAAAGAGGGTTTGAATTAAAATACAACATTTACAATATTCATTAAAAAAATGAACTTTATCGGAAGGATACCAAAAATTTACACAAAGTAAATTTTGATGTACCGATTCTAATGAAGAGTTATATTTGATCCAATAGAATTTATAAGATTGATCAAAACTATATTTAATGAAGGTTCGCCGTCAAAAGGTGATAAGTGAACCCATAGTGAAAATTAGGGTATAAATGCCTAAAATTGAATTCTTTCCGTATTTTAAGCCTTTATCTTTTATTGGGTAAATATAAGAACATTTAAAAACATATATAATCATATTTTATTTATTTCTATCCCTTCCCGCCAGTACAACGACAACATGTTAACTACTATTTAAAATAATATTATTATATTACTTGTGTGCAACGTATGATTTCAATGAAACTCATCGTTGCGTATCGAGTACGCTATCGAATGTAGAAACCACTTTTAATTAAAATTAAAATTTAATTCGTAAATATTAATTAATATGAAAATTATTTATTCTTTATTTACCAGGGATGTTACACCCTTCCCCCCTTTTGGGAATTGCGTCCTCACAATTTTATTCACCTAACAAAATAAGTGGGGGTATTTATCCCTCATAGCATTTTCAGATTCCCACGTTGCCTCTTCAATCACATGGTTTTTCCAAAAAAACCTTTAACTGATGAATCACCTTATTCCGTAACACCTGCTCATTGTGGTCAAGAATCTGGACGGGTTGCTCTTCATAAGATTGGTTCTCTTCCAGCTGAACTACCTATGGACTCAAAACATGAGATGGATCTGGCATATACTTCCTCAACATTGAAACATGAAAAACATTGTGTACCTGAGATAAACTCGGAGGTAAAGCCACTCGGTAAGCAACTGATCCAAATTTCTCTAGAATTTCATATGGTCCAATAAACCTTGGACTCATATTTCCTTTCATACCAAATCTCATCACACTTTTCCAAGGAGAAACCTTGAGAAAAACATGATCACCTACCTTGAAAGATAAATCCTTCCTCCGGTTATATGCATAACTCTTCTACCTGCTTTGAGTTGTTCTCATGTGTTTTTGAATCAACTGAACCTTTTCTGCCATATCTTCTACCAATTCTGGTCCCATCAACTTCCTTTCACCCACTTCATCCCAGAAAGCTGGAGTTCGACACCGCTTCCCATATAATGCCAGAAATGGTTCCATCTGCATACTAGAATGAAAACCGTTATTATATGAAAATTCAACCAAGGAAAGATGTTGATCCCAACTTCCCTGATAATCCATCGAACAAGCTCGTAGCATATCCTCCAAGGTCTGAATTGTTCATTCTGACTGCCCATCTGATTGAGTATGAAAAGCTGTACTAAAATTTAATTCAGTACCCAACGACTTCTGAAGGCCTTTCCAAAAGATAGAAGTGAACATGGGATCACGGTCAGATACAAATGGAGAGAGGAACTCCATGTAACCTAACTATCTCTTTAAGATACAAAGGTGAATGTTTATCTAGAGAGAAAGTATCTCGTATAGCAAGGAAATGAGCAGATTTTGTCAAGCAATCAAAAATAACCCAGATTGCATTATTACCTCGAGATGTCCTTGGTAATCCCACAACAAAGTCCATGGATATGTTTTCCCATTTCTACTCTGGCACTGGTAAAGGCTGAAGCATCCCTTTAGGTAACTGTCGCTCTGCTTTAACCTGCTGACAAGTCAAACACTTCATAGTAAAATCAGCAATATCTCTTTTCATTCCATCCAAATAGTAATACTCCCGCAGATCTCTATACATCTTAGTACTGCCAGGATGATCTGAAAACGGAGAACTATGAGCCTCACATAACAACTTATTCTTCAACTGTGAATCAGAAGGCACACATAATCTCTTACCAAACCTCAAAACACAATCATTATCAATGTTGAATTCAGGCAACTTACATTTCTGAACCATATCTACCTTTTTCTGCAACTTGTTGTCTTGCTTCTGTGCTTGCATGATTCTATCTGATAGAGAAGATTTCACTGATACCTGAAACAAAATAGAAGGACTTCCTACACCAACAACTTCTATGCCAAAGTTCATTAAATCAAAAAACCAAAGGATCTCTTTCCGAACGTAGCATGGTTAATGAAGCATTACGTTTTCGACTCAAAGCATCTGCCACATTATTTTCATTTCCTGGATGGTAGTGGATTGTACAATAATAATCCTTGATTAATTCCAGCCATCTCCTCTGTCCCATGTTCAATTATTTCTGAGTGAATATATACATTAAACTATTGTGATCAATATATATTTCACACTTTACTCCATACAAATGATCCCTCCAAATTTTTAAAGCAATGACAACAGTAGATAATTCAAAATCATGTGTAGGGTAATTTACCTCACGAGTTTTCAACTGACGTGAAGCATAAGCATTACCTGATCATTCTGCATTAGGACACATCCAAGTCCCTTCAACGAAGCATCACAGTATATAACAATCTCACCATTCCTGGAAGGATGTTCCAAAACTGAAGCATTCACCAATCTTCTTTTCAACTCCTGAAAACAATCATCACATTCTTTTGTCCAGATGAACTTAACACCCTTACGATTTAGCATAACCATTGGACTAGATAACCATGAAAATTTTCTACAAACCTTCAGTAGTAACCTGCCAAACCATGAAAACTACGGATCTCTGTTACATTTGTGGGTCTTGGCCATTCTTCAACAACTTTTGTTTTAGTAGGATCAACAGTTATGCCATATTTTGAAATAATCTAACCCAGGAAAGAAATTTGTTGTAACCAAAACTCACACTTTCTGAATTTTCCATATAGTTTCTTTTCTTTTATGGTTTGCAAGATAACCCGTAAATGACTTTCATTCTCCTCTTTACTTTTAGAAAACACCAAAATATCATCAATGAAAAAAACCACAAAATTTTCCAAGAACTCATGGAAAATTCTATTCATAAGGTCCATGAATACAGCAGCTGCATTGGTTAACCCAAAAGGCATAACTACAAATTCATAATGGCCATATCTTGTACGGAACACATTCTTCCGAACATCTGCTTATTTTACTTTCAACTGATGGTACACCGATCTCATGTCAATCTTTGAAAAAAACTTAGCTCCCTAGAGCTGGTACAACTTCATTTGATGGACCGACGTCTACTGAAGTAGTTGCAATGGATTTCACCACCCCTTTCTTCTTGTAGTCTAACTGCTTTCCATCACTGAATCTCTTTGTTGGACACTGGTTTGCATAGTGACCCATCTCATTGCACTTATAACATTTCACTAACTGTAAATCAAATTTGGTCTTACCATCACCCTGATCTTTTTCAGTGCAATCACGAGCCTTATGTCCCATCTTACCACATCAGTAGAACTTTCCTGAATTCAGAAGACATTCCCCAACATGACTTTTTCCACATTTATCACAAACTGGAAACTTAGTTTTCTTACCATCAGACTTTTTTGAAGAATTATTACATTTCTCCTGCCACCTCGGTATCTTCATCTGCTAGTTGTTATAGAACACTTGGTCATTGGCAAACTCTATTTCCACCTTCTAAGCACATCGAACAAGATTTTCATAACTTTTAAACTCACGAGAAGCTAATGCCCTTCGATATTTTGGCTTTAATCCTGAGTAAAAATGATTGATTTTACTATCAAGGTCTCGGATAAAATTTGGAGCATACCTTTCCAATAGAGTGAACCTTTCTTCATAGGTAGCCACTGAGTCTTCCTCTTGCCTCAATTCCAAGAATTGCATTCCCATCCTAAGTTGAATAGCCTTAGGAAAATACTTCTCAAGAAACATACCTTTGAATTCATCCCAGTCGAGAGCATAAATCTCATAAGCATCCCTGATATTTCTAACCATCGACCACCACTGATCTGCTTCACCCTCCAAACGATAAATTGCAAGACTAACATTTTGATTTTCTGAACACCCCATGACATCAAAAATCTTCTCCAGTGCTTTGATCCACCCTTCAGCTAACACAGGGTCAGATGATCCTCTGAATGATGAGGGATGTTTCCTCATGAAGTGTTCCACCACTGACATGTTCTCCTGCGGTTGGTCTGGCTGATCTCGTGCATGGATACCACCACCATTTATAGCCTGAGTCAACTGTGCCATCACTGCAAAAAACTGTTTAGTTCCGATTCCGACCATCTCAGGTTGCTGATTTGGAAGGTTGTCTTCCTCCTGATGTCGTCCGAAAATAGATGATTTGTTTCCTCTGCGGGAAACCATTCTGAACAAAGAAATATCTTAGGCAAAGCAACATGGTAATCTATAAATTCTATATCATTTCAATCATATCATAAATTAACTTATAATTTAACAATTTTATAACTCCTAAAGTTTTCTAAAACGACCTTTGATACCAACAATAAGGCCCCAGCCTTAAACCATACTTAATATTTCATTAAATGAATAATTCACATTGAGGATCTTTTCAGGTTTAGAGTTTTAGAGAATTAGAACATAACTATTACATCTCAAAAGTTTACAAAGTAGACACTTCTATTAAGTTGCCATAAAAAAACTCTTAAAATGAAACATGTCTAGTTCCATGTATTATATAGCATGACATTACCTTGATCCCATCCTTGACCTTATTCCACTTTAAGTCCTATGAAAAACATTTCGAAAAAAACTTGGGGTGAGCATAAAAATCTCAGTAAGGGATACACAAAGAATGAAAAATATTACTTTTTAAAACATCAATTAAACCATGTATACTCTAACAATGTAATACCTTCACCATCATGAAGTAGTAAAAAGTATTCACTGAATAAAGTATCATTACTTACCTTTTTCTAACCAAAGGATTACCATAAAACCCATATAAAGAACACATAGCATATATAAAGGTAACTTGGGACATAAACATACTTAAGTGGATTAACCATACGGTCGACTTCCACACATATCACTTAATGGAAAATCCATACGGCCAATTTCCATACATACTTAATGGAATAGCCATACAGACGACTTCCATACCCAATGCATTGGAGGTTATAACATATCCACCCATCCTGGTATTCACGGCACCACCCGTCATATGGTTTATAACGTAACCACCCGTTAAAATGTCCTAGTACCAATATAAAATCATAAAACATAAAACCAATATAAAGGAATGATAACATTTCCACATCACAATATATCATAATAGAATCATTTATCAAAACCATTTTCAATACCAAAATACATAAAAGAGTATATGGTATTTATTTTATATTAAAAACATTACAGCTTGTTGAGGAAGCCAAAGACCAAATAATACTTGCGGCGGCGGAAAAGGTCGTTGTCACCGCGTACGCTAAAAAAACATTCCTTTTTGTCTTTTAGTGAAACGCTTCATAGAAAAATATTCCTTTTGTATAAAAGTATTATTCAAAGGGTTTTATACACCGTATAAAATAAAGTTGTGTATAAAACGAAATATGCCTCAATGAAAGGAGATTGAGACGAAGTCCCTTACCTTGGGTCCGACTTGACTCGATCGTTCTTTAACGTCCTGAATAATAAACTTGAGTTAATTTCTAATTGATTAAGAACCTTTTTAATGTTCATTATTCCTTTTATATCACTTATTGCTATGTTATAAACATTATGTAATCATTTAAGTTAATAATTATTGTTTTGTCCATATTTGGTTCTTAAGTCGAAAGTGGACTTCTTACAATTACAAGTTGTTCGTGCGGTCAAAGGTTATTTATATCCAGAATTACATTCCTGATTTGGATATCATATATATCATATATATCCAGCATATAAATTTATTTATAATATTACATAATCATTTAGAGGTATGAAATGAAATGCACCATTCATGGAGACGGTAATCCGTACGTACGCATGAACACTACTTTATTTATTTGTCATATTAATGGAATTAAAACTAAATGAGAGGTATGTATATTTTAATTCCAGAATTATATTCATCATTTAGATATACCATTCATTATATATATTCATTATATACATGTAATTTTAATAGTACATTACATTTGGGGATAGGAAATTAAATGCACCGTTCATGGAGACGGTAAGCCGTACGTACGCATGAACGCTACTTTCATTTCTATCTCATACTTTAATGTAAAGAAATAATAATGATATAGAGGTATATTATAATTCCAGTATAAAATCATATTTAATAATTTTAAATCCATCCTATACATGTCCCACATATGCCATTAACGAATCACATCACTTTGAGGGGGCGGTAGTCCGCACTTCCTTAAATGAAGATATCGTATATACCCATAATGGAAACCATAAAGGTATGCCCAAAATGAAAAATACAGAATCTTAAAGAAAACATAAACATATTATATATCATATATAAATATAGTGACATCTTAATTTCCACCTTTGAAGGTGTTAAAGGAATGTTGAACAATCATCGTTTCGGGAGGCATAAATTCACCATCCACAGAAACAGTATGTTCTTTAACCATTAGATGAAGGTGTGTGTATGTGTAGCTCGAATACTTCTTATAAAAAAATCCTAGTATATTGAAGATACTGTAGTTTTTACAAAAAAAAAATAAATAAAAAGAGTTTAGGGGGTTGGAGAAGCAAAATAATACAAAAGGAATCAAATGAAGACATTACCTCAAAATCGGGTAACTCCCTTTGGTTTGAGCTCAAAGACTTCCTTGGGAAGACTTCTGCCCAAAGGGAGGCTTCAAAGAGTAAGAGAAGGAAGTGGAGAGACAAAATGGGAAGGTTTTGGCCTAGCCAAAGGCATTGGTAGTGTGTGTAAGGTGGTAGAGGTGAGGGCCTTTTATAAGAGGGGAGGAGGGGTACTTTTGGAAAGTAAAGAAATATTACATTATTTGAAAAGGAGTTTCGGTTTTAAAATGTCCCACATTGAAATAATTAGTGGATAAGTTGATAAGGGTTATAAATCCACTCATCCAATAGGTTTTGGACTTGTGTAGGTCTTATATATTACATTATCTTTCCATTTTATTTAAATCGTCAAATAATGATGTCATCGCTGCATCATTATTTTGTCATAAATAATTTAATTTATTTAATGTCTAAAAATTATAAAAAATTACTATGATGTAGGAAATCTTATTATATTTCCAATGACTATTTATAATAAAAAATCTGGCTTGTATAACCCCATTTAAAAATTGTTTTAGTAAAACATATAATGTTTGTGCCATTTTTTACATTAACATTAAATAAAAGTTATTTATGTCATTTTCCAACCAAATGGATCCATGGGGTCCCCAAGTTGACCCTTGGCTTGTCTTGGTCGGCCATGACACATCCAATGAGGGTTGGACATGTTTCTAGGTCATATCATATTATTACAACATTATTTTTACATTAAACTACACTAATTACCACTAATCGCGATTAAAAACTTAATAAGTTACTATTCACCAATAAATTATTTTAATCTCATTGAACCGCATTTTACTTCATTGTGACAAATATGTTTGTCATATTTTTTAAATTCAATACACAAAGGTGGAAAATTTTCATTTAAATGGAAAATCATTTTTTATAAGTACCACTTAGTGATTTCACTATTCATCAAAAATTGAAGTTTTTCAGAAAAATTCCCAAAATTCACCCTAAGATGTATTTGATATTCTGAATTAAAAAATGAAGTCCATTTTAAAAAATTCAAAACATATAATTCAAATTAATTAATTTAATAATTAATTCCCGCTGTCATGACAAATAGCGTGTTTTTGTGAACAATAAGTATTAAAAGATTGACACTAGTGTAAGTCCGATTTCAAAGTGAAATTTAATTCCAACGACCACTATTGGATTTAATGGTAAAAATATTTTCTAATTTAACTTTAAAACCAATTAATATAATAATATAATCATATAAAAAAATTACATCAAAAAGAGGTTTTGAATTAAAATACAACATTTACAATATTCATTAAAAAATGAACTTTATCGGAAAGATACCAAAAATTTACACAAAGTAAATTTTGATGTCCCGATTCTAAAGAAGAGTTATATTTGGTCCAATATAATTTATAAGATTGATCAAAACAATATTTAATGACGGTTCGCCGTCAAAAGGTGATAAGTGAACCCTTAGTGAAAATTAGGGTATAAATGCCTAAAATTGAATACTTTCCATATTTTAAGCCTTTATCTTTTATTGGGTAAATATAAAAACATTTAAAAACATATATAATCTTATTTTAGTTATTTCTATCCATTCCCGCTAGTACAACGGCTACATGTTAACTACCAATTAAAATAATATTATTATATTACTAGTGTGCAACGTAAGATTTCAATGAAACTCATCGTTGCGTATCGAGTACGCTATCGAATGTAGACAACCCTTTTAATTAAAATTAATATTAAATTCGTAAATATTAATTAATATGAAAATTCTTTATTCTTTATTAACCTCGGATGTTACAATATGTATTATATTTCCATTTAAAATAATTTTGAAAGTTCGTAAAATATTTATATTCATATCCATATTCTTATAATGGGGTTAGTGGTTCTAACTTATTGGGACAAAATAGTTTTTTCT
Source organism: Viscum album (assembly GCA_963277665.1). Taxonomy (NCBI): domain Eukaryota; kingdom Viridiplantae; phylum Streptophyta; class Magnoliopsida; order Santalales; family Viscaceae; genus Viscum; species Viscum album. The sequence continues at coordinate 664,454,445 of OY728165.1, read as the reverse complement.
CATTATAGTTTGTCTATTTTATATTTTTGTCACAAAATATATAAAATTTTAATGGGATTATTCACTATTAATTTAACAATTTTCCATAATGAAATAATGTGTTGTTGGTTTCAATATTTTTATTACATTTAACATATTGTATTAAATAATATAATACCCAATAATTTAATGAAACAAATATCATTAATACTATAGGTTTTGTTACATTTCTTGGCATTAGATATTTCAACATAACTTTTTCAACTCAATTTTTCATTACAGAATAAGTGAGGGTACTTCTATTTCAATATTTTTAGGAACGTTCATACAAAATCAAATATCATCACTAGATACTCCTCATCGGGGAGATCATTTTTAGGTGTTCCATCTCTAAATTTAGTACACTTGTGGGGTATATTATGTAATTCCTCGGGAGAGATAATTGGAACATGTTTGTGAACATGAGGAATATTTTGTGTTTGTTCAAGCTAATACATCAGTTATTATATGTCATCAATGATCCCATATATTTCAACATAACATGGGATTATCTTACCATGATTTTTAATCCACATGAATACATATAATAGTGATAATTGTGGGAAAAATCTTCTTTATCTTCCACCACAGAATCAAGTTGGATAAATCTCCATAATTGAGAGGTAAAACGTAGATCATGATCAAATATCAAAAATAGTGAAATCTAATAAGGACTCACAACATCCATTACATATATCATGAAAAAACGTTCCTATGATCAATATTCCCTAATATAAATGAATTCGAAATTATTGGTCAGATATTATAAGAAAACCCATATAATTTATTTTCCATTCAACATATTTGAGAGACTAGAGAATAATCCAAAATAAGGAATTATACCATCTCTATGCTTGTATATTGTAACGACCCAAACATTTATTAAATAAAATTCCTCTTGATCTATTTAAATGTAGTATTATCTTAAATGGTTATATAAAACATATGTGCCTCCATGGTTTTATGTTTTTGGATATTATAATACAATTGCGAATTGTTACCATTTATAATATAAATGTTTATTTTTTATCGAATGATTAAAATAATAATAGGGATTTAACAAATTTAATTTTATCATACAAAGCAAGCGATGACCACATCTAGTTGCATTTCTCAATATGAACCCCATTTATTAGATCTCGGAAATGATTTGGCATCACAAGTATTTTCTCTTGAACAAGCCAATGTTGAGCTTCAACATGTTAAGCTTGAACAAAACCACCTATGAGATAAGTGGAAGTTAATAGATATTACCAACCGAGTGATCTTATCTGAGCCACCACAAGAGACTGTCACCATCAAATACTATACCCTTAGGAATTATGTTTGTGTTTTAAGGGTTATGTAACATTACCCTAGCACTATGATCTTGTGCCTTATTTTTTTTATTGAGAATACACATTCATTTTATTATTGTTACTTTGTAAATCGATTTTAATGCACAAATAGTATTTTTAGATAATATTAAATTAAGAAATCTATTTTTAAAAATTAATGGATTTTTAAATTAAATAATTCTTTAAAAAAATTACAAAATTTTATTTTATTAAATATATAATATCATTTAATTTTTATGAATACAATTGTTTTTTATTAGGTTTTAAAAGATGTTTTTGTCAAAACCCATTAATTTTCAATAAATGTTAGATTTTATATTAAAAGTATAAATTCACATATTTATGAAATTAATTAGATAATATAAATATTATTTTTGGAATCAGGACATTGAAATTATCCAAAAGTGATTTTTTTTATACTTTACTGAAACAGTCAAAATTTTTAGTAAAAATTAAATACAGCTGAAATATATAATGATTTTTATAACATCATATTGATGAAACAATTATGTAATAAAATACGATAAATTATTTTTTTTGGCCATAATATGTTTTACCATTAAAATAAAGTGATTTGAGGTTTTTTTTGGCCAATATATGTTTTTCAAAGACTGAGAAGACATTTTATCTTTTTAAATTGAATTTTTTAAAGTGTGAATCCCCTCTAAATAATAAAGATAATTAATTAAATAAGTTAGTCCATTGAGCTTAAAATTAATTTTTTCCACTACACTTTTGCAGAAACGGTTGGTTGATTTTTGGTTTTAATTATTTTGATGCGTGATTTCCAAAACCTAAATAATAATGAATATCCATTCTTTTACTATATAAACTCACCCTAGATCTGACTTCATCTTTAGTAAAAACCTTTGGAGCTCGACCAACCTCTTCCCTCCTCTGCCTATAAATCTCTCAAGGTTCCCCAATCTCCGAATAAGCCACTCTCAAGCCTCTGCAATGCATTTGGGATCCCACTTTCATGTAAGGAATTTCTTCATGTCTTAATAATGTCCATGTTTCATTATGTTTTTTTGCCCTTTTATTATAAATAGGAAATGTTTTTGTATGATTTCACACCTAACCCATACATTCCAAATTATGTTTTAATGATGAGAAATCAATTTATCTATCATTCATTTATCCCATTTACTCCTGTCACCATGTGAAAATTCTGTATGGAATTTCTCTCGTCTCATTTACATTCAAGAAATGATTTTGTATTATAAATATAAATTCCATTACTTATATTGGGACACATATCCATATGAACATCGTATGGTAAAATTCTTGTACATATGAGGAGGCAACCCTTTCTCTCTCACAAACTATTTTTATGAATTATTATGTCATGTCATTATGCAGCGAAAATTGCACTATGATTTTCAAAGCGAAATTCATGTTTTAGTTAATACAATGATCTTTTCATTATCAAGGACATTCACCATTATTAAAATTAGATATTTATTATATAGTTGTATTTATAAATTCATCATTCCTTTATCATAGAATAAATGATGATGTTTAATGATACCCATGATATAATATCCCTGTGGAACAATTATGCATGAAATGAAATGATTAAGAAGGGTGTTCCTTGATAGCACTCCAATGCATTGGTTAAATATTAGTATCATGATAAGTAAAGTGAAATTATGGTTTAATCATGATAAATCAAGTTAAATGAGTTCTTACTCATGACATATGTGTAATGAGTCTTAGATCATCCAAATATCTAGTTAAATATTTTTGCCACATTTCCATGTTATTATAATCATGTTATATCATGCCTTCATGTTCATGTTTCTTTTATTCTACATTGATATTACTATTTTCTAACTTGTACTTTATTCTTTTTTATGACTTATTTACACTCTTAGTGATCCTTATATCTAACCATTTCTTAAGAAAGTCCTTATGTTTTCCAATTCAATGTTAAGTACGAAGGAATGTGTATGGTCATGTAATAGAAGATTATATAATGATGTGTATTTAATGTTTTAAGTTGTTACGTAACGTTTCTATGAACCAAAGACATAATAACTCTTAATATTATATATTATATCAATTGTGGTGTTTATTTAATAAATCATGTTTATGTGTGCAATAAAGAGAATGGGTGTTATAGTTCGTATAAGAGAATAAGTTTCGTTATTTGTGGTATTAGGATTAGAAAACCCCACTGAATTCCTTAGGGGTAAGAATAAGTATAATAAAAACAATCCTGAATTTTGGTTAGTGTTGAGAAATTTGTTTCTCAAGAAAATACATCCCTATCTAGATATAAGCAGTAAGAGGCGGCTCTGGCCAAATTGTATCCAGGGGTAAAACCTGATAACGCCACTTTGAGCTAGACCTGAATAGGAACTGGTGCATGAAAATGGACTTTGTTGCACTATTGGTCATGACACTCTTGTGAGATATTCATCGGAAATTCGTAATATTAATAAGAACCATAATTAAGGCAAAAATAAAAATCCCCAGGGAATATATTTTTTGAATTGGATCATAGATAACATAGATAGAATCCTACAAATTCATAATTTTTTGTAATAAATGTAATTTATATGTTATCCATTTTTTTCATTACATTTCATTTTATGTTCTCAATAGTATAAAATTACATATATTTATGTCTATGTTAGATAGAATAGAACAAGAATATGAATGTGAATGGTAGGGTTATCATCCATGGTTAAACACAAATTTTTATATCCCGAAGGTTTAGTAGATCAAAAACAATAGCACCAGATGTAATAAATGAAAAGATGTCAGTGAGAACACCAAATGGGGAAATAAATCCATCCCATTAATATAACTATTCCCATGTAATAATTAATATATTTAACTTCTTGGAAAATCTTGTCATACTATATTTTCTGGAATTTGATGCAATTATTGGCATGGATTAGAATTCTATATATATAGGGAACATAAATTTCCATGAGAGGGAAAACACTCTCTATAAGGATAATCGACCCCCGATTACGTACAAGTGCAAGGAGGAAGATAAATATTATTTATCACCACCATCTCAAGAATATATATTATTTTCCTTTGACTATACATATCTGGATCAGTTAATTAATTCCCATGAAGAATTGATCATTGAAATCAATGTTATTATGAGATAATTCGCTTAAGTGTTTCCCAATGAATTTCATACTCTTCCTCATAGAGGAGATGTTGAATTCTTAATTGATCATATACATGGGGCCTTGCTAATATCCCTGACTTTGAAATGAATGGATTTTTTGGAGCTTAAGGATTTGAAGAAAAAGCTACAAGAAAATCATGATAAAGGGTTTACACACCCAAGTGCTTCATTATGGGGTGAACCAGTCCTCTTTGTCAAGATGAAGGATGGGTTACTATACATGTGCATTGATTATCATGAAATCAAAAAAATCACAATAAAAAACTATCCTCTACCATGAATTTTCGAATGTTTAGATCATATATGAGGATACCAGTACTTCCCCTGGTGGATTTACAGTAAGGATATTACATAGTGAGGGTGAAGAATGAGCATATAACCTAGATAAATTTTCATACAATGTATGGGAACTATGAATTCATAGAAATGATTTTCGAACTCAATAATTATCCATAAATATACGTAGACATGAGGAATATAGTGTGTATATATTTCCATGCCAAATTATTTGAATTCATTATAGAAAATATTCTAATATACTACAAAACCAAGGAGGAGTGTGAGGAGAATCTAATAACTATACTATCGACCTTGTGAAAGGATATGCTTTATGAAAGGTACAATAACTGTAACATCTAGTGGAAGGAGGTCTCATTCATGGGTTATATCATCAGAAGCAATGGGTTATCAGTGGATCCCGCCAAGACAGCTGCAATAGAGGTATAGATGGGGCCATAAATGGTAACAAATATACATACCTTTCAGGGGTTATCTTAATATTATCACAGATTTTTTATAGATTTCTCATGATTTTCCAACCCTCTTACCATGCTAACTCAGAAGGGAATAATATTTTCTTGGAGTGATGAATGCGAATATAGAATCATGGAGTAGAATTGGAGGCTTATCAATACGATCATTCTCAAAATACCTACAAGTGGAGAACTTTTTGTGGTATTTAGTGATGCTTTGAAGAAGGGAAAGGGATGTGTGTAGATGAAAATTATTAATGTAATTGCCTGTGTGGCAAGGATATTGAATGTTCCTCAGACAAACTATCCAACACATGATCTGGAGTTGGCTGTAGTGATATTCACATTAATAATTTTGAGACACTACCTCTTTGGGGAAATGTGTGAAATATAAATGGACCACAAAATCCTCAGAATATATACACATAGATATAGTTGAATATGAACCAACGAATATGGTTAGATTTGATCAAAGACTATAAATTATCAATCCATTACCTTCATGTGAAAGTGAACAAGATGGTAGATTCTCTAAGGAGAATAGTCCCCGAAATTATATAATTGATTACAATTTAAAATGATCCAATAATTTTAGATTTGATGAAGACGTATATGGGAATAATAAATAAAGGAAAATCATCAATCCTTTAACAAATGGGTGTTCAACCATCTCTTTTGTAATGATTAAATGAAGCTCAAAAAGATGATTTTGGAATTCAGAAGAAAGTGGAAAGTATCAAAAAAGGAAATCCCTATAGTTTAATGTTTTTGAAGATGGAATTGTGCGATTTGGGTCATGACTTCATGTTTCATCAAATCCAAGTTAATGAAATAACTTTGGGATGATGCACAAAGTTCGAATTTCTCCATTCACCCTAGAAACACAATGATGTTTCAAGAACTTTGATATCATTATTGGTGGAATAAAATGATGAATGAGATCGCTGATTATACATCAATGTGCCTGGTATGATAGCAAGTGACGGCTTAGTGGAATAAGTCCATGGGGATGATGCAACCATTTCCATACCTGCATGGAAATGATAGAACATCACCACAGACATTGTGACCAGTAATCTGAAGTGATCCAAAGGAAAAAAATTTATCTTCGTTTTTGTGGATATTCTTAAAAAACTACACACATCATTTTAATTCTGGAGGATTTCTTATAGGAATAACTAGAACATATATACATCCAAGATGTGGTAAGGCTACATGTAGTACCATGATCAATTGTATTTGATCTAGAGCCATGATTCACTTATAATTTTTGTAGGAGTCTTCCTCAGGATCTGAAAAAAGAGATGAACATTACTATGGCTAACCATCCTCAAACTGATCAACAATATGAGTGTACAATCCAAACACTTGTGGACATGTAGAAAACATGCTCAATATAATTAAAAGGGGGATGGATTCAACATATTCTCTTGGTAGAGTTCTCTTACAATAACAGTTTCCACTCAATAATCCAAATGGATCATTATGAATCCCTTTATGGGAAGTGGTGAAGAACACTAACATGTCTTGGTGAAGTTGGGGAGAAAAACTCATAGGTCTATAAATGGTCAATGAAATGATGTAGAAGGTTAAGAACATCCAACAACACATTATAGCGGGTCAGATTCAACAAAAACGTTATGCTTCTAATAGTCGGTGAGACCTAGTTTTTGTTGTTGGTGAAACAATATTTTTCTACATATCACCATGGAAGAGAGTTAAGTGATTTTGGAATAAAGTAATGCTTAGTCCAAGGTACATCATCCATTTTGAGATCCTTGTTCTCATTGGAGTAGTGGCCTATTGAATCAAACTACCATTGAACATGTCTCATTTACATGACGTATTCCATGTATCACTCGTGAAGATGTACATACCTGACCCATTACATTTACTCAATATATAGTTGGTATCAATGGAGAATGAACTCACTTATAAAGAGAAGATGATGAAGATCATAGATAGTAGTGAAAATGTTCTATAATTAAGACTAATCCCCTTGTGAAAGTGTTGTGGAGAAACCACATATTTAAGAATCAATGTAGAAATCAATGGAAGTGATGAAGAAAAGTTACAATTATATGTTTTAGAGTGGTCAAAGGAAATTTCAATGGTTAAATTTCTAAAGGGGAAGATTGTAACGACCCAAATGTTTATTGAAGAAAATTCCTCTTGATTTATTTTAATGTATTACTATAAATAATGGTTATATAAAACATACATTCATCCATGGTTTTCTATTTCTATATTTTAAAATATTGTCAAAAAATTTAACCATTAAAAATATAGTCGCTGATCAGTGATCACGTGATTAGTACAAATTATGACTTTAAATAATCTGATTTTCTCAAACACGGGATTTGATGGCGTCATCCATTAGATTTTCTCCATATGAAGCGAATTTTTAATCGCTAAAAAACAAATTGGAATCCATGGGCTTTGCTCATAAACAATTCAATGTCAAACTTCGACTCATTTAGCCAAAATGGAACTGCCTCCTAGAGAAGTGGATTTCAATATAGATTACCATCCATACAATGTTATCCAAGTCACCCCAAGAGACTTTAACCATTGTGCACCATACCCTTAGGTATTATGCGAGTGTTTTAAGGGGGCATGTAACAAGAACCTAGAACTATGATCATGTGAATTTTTATTTTATATAGAATATACATTCATTTTATTCTGTTTACATTGTAATTTTTTTTAAAGAACAAATAGTATATTTAGTTAATATTCAATTAAAAAATAATTTTTAATGAACTAATTAAGTTTTAAATTAAATGATATTTTAATAAAATATTATTAATAAATTAGTTTTTGTTATACATAAATGATAATTTTTTGAATACAATAATAATTTTTATTAAAGTTTGAAAGCTTCTTTTATCAAAAACCATAAATTTATTATAAAAGTTGTTTTTTTATTTTAAAAGTAAAATTTCACATATTTATGAAATTATTTTGAAAAAATGAATATTAATTTTGGAATCACAACATCCAAATTTCCCAAAGGTGATTTTTTCAATATTTTTTGAGAATGCCGAATTTTCTGTTAAAAAATTAATAGTATTTAAATATATAATGTGTTTTATGATATCAAATGACTGAATAATGATGTAATAAAATACAATAAATTATATTCTCGGCCAATATATGTTTTAGAATTCAAATATTGGTATATAAGGTTTTATTTATTTATTTTACAATTCATTAGTGATCCCTCGAGACTTATAAAACATTTTATATTTTTTAAATTGATTTCTAGTAGAGTGTGACTCACCTCCACTTATGAAAATAGATATTTTAATATTTTTGGCCATTTTCCTTATAAAATAATTATTTAAACTCATTTTTTGAAAACAATATGAGAAAAAACATTGGTTGTTTTGTGTTTTGGATTAGTTTAATGTATGCTATCCAAAACCTAATTAATAAAGAATTACCATTATTTTATTATATAAACCCACCTAATATCCCACATACTCTTCACTCAAAGAAAATGGATCTCAAAAAACCTATTCCATACTCTCTCTATAATCCTCCAATGGATCTCCAAGCTCTTAATAAGCCTCTCTCAAGCCTCTCCATGGCCTTTGGTATTCAACATCGAAATAAGGGATTTCATCTTTTCTTATTTTTGTCCAAGATTCATTATAATGTCATGGACATTTATTATCAATTAAAAAATATTTAGTATGATTTCTAACTTCTCCCATAAATCCTTCTTTGTGTTTTAATTTTTAGATACATTTTAAACTCCCATTAATTCCTCCCATTTATACCCATTAACATGCAGAAATTCATTATGGAATTTTTCTCTTCACATTTACATTAATGAAATTATTTGTTATTATCAATCTATATTCCAATACATATGATGTCACATTTATATATATGACCCATTAATTTCCATTTAATTTAAATATGAATAGAAACACCTTCATCTCTCATAAACTATTTTTACAAATTCTTATATCACGACGTTATGCCGTCGAAATTGCACCGCGATTTTCCAAGACAATTACATTGTGTAGTTAATACCATTCACATTTATTTATCAAGGGTATTCACCTTTATTAACTATTTAATATTGTTTATAGAGATTCATGTATTAATTTCACATTCCTGTATCATGGAATAAATTATGATGTTTAATGATTACCATGTCATACGATTCATGTGTCACACATATACAAGAAATGAACTGATTAAGAAGGATGTTCCCTGATAGCACTCCAACACATTGTATAAAGATCAGTATCATGATACATCAAGTGTGATGATAGTTTAAACATGATAATTCTTGTTCAATGAGGTTTTTCTAATGATCCATGTGCAATTAGCCTTGATTTGTGCAAATAACATGTGAAATGTTTTTCCACATTTCCATGTTTTGACAATCTTGTTATATCCTGCCTTTATGTTCATGTTTCTACTATTCCCTATTTATAGACCTTTTTCCAAACATGTAAGGTATTATAAATTTTATTAATATTTTACTCCATTACATGGATTTATAGCTCACCCATTTCTTATGCATGTCCTAAGGATATCCAATAAATTGCTAAGTAGGAAGGAATCAGTATGGTCATTTAAAAGAATTTTTCCATAATGATGCATATTAAAAGTTTTAGGTAGTTATGTAATGTTCCTATGCCCCAATGAAAGTAGACCTATCAATATTCTATGTTTTATCAAGTTAATATATTATGAAATAAATCATGTTTTTGTGTGTAATAAAGATCAATGATATTATATATGTGAACTGGATTCATCATCCCTTCTAATATAGATGACTCTTCCTTAACAATCTTACATACCATGAACCATGATATATACTCTAAACAATATTTATTTATGGGGTTAGACCATATGTTGTCCCTAATACCATATTATAAATTTGTATATTCCATATGTATATGGAAATAAGAGATATACACATACACCACTATAACCTTCTATATATCATTTGAAAAATGTGTAGAAATCACACAACCAAAATTAATCACCCATTATCATTGATGTAGACCACATGTATATCCTCTGATTACAATTATTTCACCTTTGTATGAAGCCAAGGATCATCCATTTATTCATCCTTTACTACATATTGGGTTGATGGATGAATAATAATTAGGATTGAGACTATGTGTTCCCTTTCATTATGATTATCTAGAATATACAATGTATGTCCATGATGATAATTTCTTTATGAATTCACATAATTGATAGGGTTGTATGTTCCTTTCTTCAATGATCATTATCTACCTTTCTCGCCCATCTTGGATGGTAGTGAACAAATATATCGTAGTAATTAGATACCTCTAATAGTCAGCATTGATTCCTGAAAAGTTTCTTCTATGTAAATATATATTATAATATTTTGATCAATATATATTTCATAATTATCATCAACGAGTTTGTGCCTTAGTATTTTAATTGTAAAGACTGTTGTGGATAGCATAAGATGTTTATTCAAGAAATTATCATCCGGAATCAATATCTAATGTGAGGAATATGCTACCACATTTTCTGTATCCATGACTACACATCCCATGAAATTCCTTGAAGAATCCTTGCATATTAGAAATCCTTCTCCAATTAATGGTAGTGTGATTACATTATTTTTGATTCTCTTCTTCTTAATATCCTTAAATATTTCATCACATTTTTTCTATATATATATATATTAACTATTTCCATGTTGACATGTTTATTATGACAAAAAATCATCATAATTTTCACAAAAAACATTTGTAGTACCCTTTTATTCTATGTAAACTAGGAATATCCACGACACTATTGGTCATTGTCCATTTATCAATTTTTCAATCATTTCTAGGTCCAAAACACGATAACCCCTTATGATAACATTCCTTAATAATGTGAACTGATACTTCTATAATTAACATATGAGGAACATAGAATATAATTTATTATTCATTAATTATGTGATCATAATATTTAGAAGATCTCCATGTCCCAACTTTATATTGGATGAAATGATAATATAATCAAAAAAAATACATTAGTTATTTAGAGTAATTATCATAATATAATATTAATCATATCCATTAATATTTCTTGTTAATTAATAAGTCTTATAGAAATCATTATAAACTCTTATTTCCAATAATTTTTGCGAAGAATTGTATTTGGAATATCAAGCATCATCGTGTTCAGATGATGATCTCTAGATTAATTATCCACCTTTTATAAGTATTAATATCCTTGTAGTAAAATAAAAATTTCATAAAAATATTTCATGTAATTATTTATCATTATTGTTATTTGATTTGGATAAAAATTATTGATACATAATCAAATTGATTCAACCGTATTTTTTATAGAAATCAATGACGTCCCATAGATGATTCAAATCGTTTAATTAACCATTTTCAAAATTTATTTCGTCTACATCACTAACTCCTCTGGCTTGATTAGGGATTACTTGTATTAGTTTTATAGAAAATATTGCATGAAGTTATATTTTATCTCAAGAACTCTTATTTCTGATCAAGGAGATGTTTGGGTAACTCGTAATGAAATATATCAATTTATTACATCGAAATATCCATTTGTTCTAGGTTGATACCTCCCAATGACTATTCCATTTGTTAATGGAATGATTCATACATGTGTATCACTGCCCTTAACATTGATGTATTTCAAAACAGATTTTCATGATCTTCCTTGCATTTTTTTAGGATTATGGGTTGGTTTTGAATTCAAAAAATGATATCCTCTTCCTGAAATTTTATTAGTGCACTAAATAATGAGAGATAAAAAATTCTTATTATTTCATCAAATACTACAGTGGAAAGGATTACAGAATCCAATGTTATAATATTCCTACCTATGTTTAAGGAGATGATTCCAACAATTAGGAATCAATGACCTCACCACTATGTATTTTTATTTATATATTTTTATGGAATTCGAGAAACAATTCCTTAGTTCATAAAAATCATATTGGATATGAAATAATGATTCTCTCTAAAAAAACATTATCCATTCATTGGTGATTATATTATGTACCTTATAAAACTTCATTTTAACTCTCTACATCATCGTTAGTCCTATAATAATCTATAAATTGAGGGATTGGCTATTGTGGTTGTTTAATATGATTATCCTCAAGCACATGTGGTTTAGTTCAATTGATTTTATAGTTCTATATCACCCTATTGTTGATTTATTGAACCATTGGGGGTCAATTATGTGGTTCCCTTCATTCCTCCAACCTTCATGGTTATATTCTTCTTGTTTCTTAGATAGTCTTGTTCATCATGGCCTTACCCCCAACACATGAAGCATTTCTGTGTCCGTTTGAAACAATTTCAATGACATATATTCTAAAATCATTTTAAAAGGGCTGATTGGATCCCATTTATTCTTTTTAATTTGATCAACCAAAATAAAATTACATTTTTGATTCATATATCGGTATTTATGTGATCATTCCCCAAAATAAATTTCATCATTAAGACCACATCAAACATCATCATCATAACTACCAATATAAGAAGAAACTATATATATTTAGTGGAGTGATATTAAGACATTGAATAATATTTAGATTTATACCTTTTTTTAAAAAAAGAGGTATTTCTAGAAGTCCATTGAAATATCCACTCAAAATCAATGATATATTCACTGTACTTTTTTAGATTCGGCTACTTCATATTAATATTTTTTCAATGATTATAATGGAAATATATGTTACTAAATATTTTTAAAAATTATTCAAACTCTATATCTTCTATGTAATGATTCAGAATTGTTTTCATTATCCGGGAAAAAATTCAATTACTTCTCAATTTTAACAATAAATAGATAGACTCCTCTTATCATTATCATAATAATAGAAAAAAAAGTTATTCTTGATTGATTTTATGCGTTGATTCATGAAAAGTGTATATAAAGACTAACTATAGATTGCTGGTGATTTCTGCATTGATACTAAATAGGTAGATGCAATTTTTAGGAGAACGTGGTCACTCCAAATGGTTCAACTTATTTTTCATATCCTAGTATGACTAGTTAATCATTTCCATGATGTTTTAAACAATATCACTTATGGAATTGGGGATATCCTTTGGCCAATCATTCATTTTTTCCATACATGGGTTTTTATCTTTATTTATTTTGGTTCCATCCATATTATAAAATATTAATGATTAAAAAAATTAAAACATAAAATAATAAATAAATAATATATTATTTTTCATAATTAACTATTATGGAATATCTTATAGGATTTATATGTTCTTGATTTTTCTAACACAATGATTCATGGATATTTACATATTTTTAGAAATATCTTAAGTGGTTCAAAAATTCATTTCAATACTAATAAAAAAATTAATCAAAACATAAATTTTATTAAAACAACTCTAGAGACCTTAAATTTTTTTACATTAATATAACATTATTAAAATGATTAATAAAATTTTTAATATAGATTATGGTATAAAAATTATTAGTATATTAGTGAAATAATTAACATACGTCACTTATAAAAAAGAGAAGCATTTATTTAAAAACCTCATCACTATAATTGTTAATTTCATGATATCCTTAGTACATTTATTCATCTATGAATATAAATATATGAATTTGATGTGATAATAAATGATTAATAGGATTAATTGTGCATATTCATAAATATATCATGGTTCAGAGTGATCAGTTTTATCAAATAATAAAAATTTGATCATAATCAAGACAATCAGGGAAACATTTATAAATATATGATATATTATGGTGAAAAAAAATGAAAAATCATGTAATAGTGGTCAAATACCCCACAGAGTTTTGAATAATGAAAACATCATCTTCAAAAATAATAAATATATTAAAAAAATTATTATGTTCTAAAAAATATGTCATAATTTTAATGCATAATACACATTAGTTTATGAGAAAATCACATTACACTATAATTTGGAGGGATATATAATTTTTGTCCCTACCATAATATCATAATAGTTACATAATCAAACATTCCATATAAAATGTATAGAAATTTTAGTCTTGAAATTACTGAGTGTAATTTGTAGGTTGCTTATGTATTTAATCAATTATTAATAAATTAATAAAAATGGGGTTTATAGAGTAAGAAATTAATATCTAACAGTTGAATAGAATATATTTTTTTGGATAAGAAAAAACAATAATATAGATGATGATTTCTATGAAAAATATATATATTTAGCTTAAAAATTAAATAAGAAAAACTTATATTAAAAATATATATTTTAGGAATAGTGAAACAATATTTAAATAGCCTTATAAGAATAAAATAAATCAGAATTACATAAATGTGAGATATCCCACGGAAATTGATATGGGTTTTATAATCTAGTGACATTAAATCCAACATTGTTTCTTCAAATTTCCTCTTCCTGAATAAAAAACATTATATTATGAAATCATACTTCCATAATATTATTGATTACACTTATTAAAATATTTATGCATCATAACTAATGAAACGTAATTTATAACTCTATTTGAAAAATGTTTGCTTTTTATATAATGTTTTCATTAAATATTAATGTATGGTTTTGATGAGCATATTTTATATCGAGGCCATTAATAAATATTCCAATTTTCTGAAGAATCATAAAAAAACATATATATCATTTTCCATATCATAAATAATCTGTGATAACCAACAATGGTTTTAGTGATAAAAATTTTATTGGAAAGGTCTACATTGGAGATTAACTGACCTCATAAGTTACATTATTAAAAGTGAGGGAAGGGGATGTTTTAAATATATATATTTCATAATTTAAATTTTTTGTGAATTTTAGAACCATTAAAAAATGATTACATATTTCAAAATTAATTATATAATATTTGGTTGTAAAATCAATTACAGAATATAAAAAGGATTATAAAAAATGTTTTTCCAGAAACATTACATTTTCTACATTGTAACTTATATTTTCAGATAGCAATTCAACATTGACTATTTCTGTTTTTTTATTGAATAACATACCTTGGTATTTCAAGGGTCATAATACAATGTATATGGAATGTTCAATGGATTTATCTAGGGAGGGAATGGTTGGATTCCTAGGGAAGTAATAAATGTTATATCTACATGAGGAGTGGAATAGTTTTGTAATTAAATAATAATTATTATATTATATCATTAATTAAATGCATAATGCATAATTTATGACACTTTAGATCTTATATAATTAAAATTAATTATTTTATGATATTAGACACCATTAAAATTTTAATTCAAATTTATTATTAAAATTTTAACATAAAATAGTAAAATAGTTATATTATACGATAAATATTTACTATAGTTAATGAAAATTGAATTTAGTATTGAAATTATGTTTATTTTATGTTAGTGTATAATTAATTAATAAAAAATATTTTTAAAAACTATTAGTTCAGTAAATTAATAGGACATTATTACATCATGATAGATGTAATATAAGATTCACGGGTTATGTCAAATACTATATTTGTACAATTCCTATGAAATCAATGCCTTTTAGAAAAATACCAAAAAATATCCCATGTAAAATATCAACTTGGATTTTTATATAATAATATTTATATTTTGTAAAATAAATATCTATAATAGGAATTTTTTATTTTTATAATACTCATCATTTATTATAAAATACAATAAAATATATATTATTAGTTATATGCTTATATTTTATTTTATATAATGATATTTATTTCCCAAAATTATATTATTTTTATTTACTTATGTTATTCATGAAAAATATTTTTAAAATATAAATTTATTATATTATGGATAATTAATAATTTCAATAGAAACGATACTATTTAGAATAGTCTAGATACAACATTTAACGTTATAGTTACTATTATCAACTATCAGTTTTTATACAAAATGTCACATTACTATTATAATTTTAAATAAATATTCTATAAAAAATATAAATCCATTAACTTTGGAATTTAATTCATTTCCCCTAAACATTCCATACATTATTTTTCTACAATATGGATTTTTTAATTATATTTGATTACATTTATATTGTGTTCTTCATGAGAAAAAAGATTCATACTAATATAGGGGATCCATTTTTTTACCATTGTTGTTTTTATATTTTATATTTTATGTCCCTTTTAAAAATTTCAGTTTTAATATATTTATTCATTTTATTATTTGGAATTTTTCTTAAATAAAATTATACTATTTTTTCTACTATTTGATATATGTGTGTAATTTATTTGATTTTAATACAACATAAAATAACTTTATATGAAAATTATTATTTATAATATATAGGTTGTTTTACTAACCTTGTTTCCAAAAAACTATGATACTTAAATATTACATAAATTGCATATTTCCTTTATTTTCATTAAACCAAACCCCCCTCTTCTCCTCCAAAAATGAACATCATCCCTTCATTATGGGAGATCACCCATTATTAAGTGTGGATGGTTCTACCCCATTTGAGCTCCAAATCTATCATCATCATTGTGTAAGATGATACTATTTAATTTTATAGATATTATTTATTATTTTTATAAATTATATCAATGTATGAGATTCTATTTATATATTAATTTTATTCCCCAATTTAATAACATTTTTTGATTAATCTAATTTCAATAACCATGAATAAAATCCTAATTATTGTATGGTAAATCTTTTTAATAATTATTCCGGTGGTCAAAATCCCATTCTCATAATAGATATATGTTTATATGATTTATTACAGTGGAACATGAGGAATATTCAACATGTTTCTCCTAATATGTTATATATAATAAATTTATTCTCTAATATACTGACAATGGGTCACTTATCATAATATAATGTGGATCACCTCAATTTGGACCACCCCTTAGGTTGATTGATATAAAATATTGTTTATGGTCATACATTCGACATGTAACCAAACAATATCCTATGGTGTTTGGTTTCTCAGTATTTTTTAGAAGACTTTGTGTAGTTCATTGAGTGATGAAATATGAATGGGTTGAATAAGTCCCCCTATTTTTTATTTTAGATAGATGATTTTTCACTTTACATATATATATTATGGAAATGTAAAATTAAATACATTGTTTTGTGCATTGGGTACATAAAAATAAATTAATAATGCAAATATTGAATTATATTTGAGAACATTTATTTCTCATAACTAATATTTATTTATAATATATCTCATTCACTGTTACTAGTTCTTGTCAAGTGATACATGGTACCCATATAGATTTCCTTGTATTTTATTTTAAGGGACATTGAATTGAATGAATAATAAATAATTATAGATGATGAAAACTATGTTCCTAATTATTTATTTTAATTTTCTGATATGTCTTTCCCCATCCCATATTTCTAGTTTTTTTGTATAATGTTTTTTACAAGTAAATAATAAATTTTTTCATAGAATTAAATACATATATTTTGACATGACATACAGGTTATTTCGCAATGATATGTTTAATATATCAAATAGGGATATCATCATTTATATGATTAAATTATTTGAGATTTTCTTCTTAATTTAATCATTGAATCTATAAGAAACTAAAACACATCTTATTTTTTTAATGTTTTTTACATGATTCCCCATGAACCTAGACATATCCTCATGGATTTCTGACCGTTATTTAATTTTATATAATTTTTAATGATATTATATTTTGATTCCATGATTTTCACATTGATCCAAAATAATTATTGTTACTCATTGAGTCTTTGATTTCATCGAGGTTCAATTTTCAATAATACAATAAAATGTTCATTGGCATTGCAAAATTTTCTAAAGTAGGTTGATTCATCCATGTATCCCATGATTAACATGATATCGACATGGGTTGTATTTACAATTAAAATTTTATTATTATCTACCTATTCAATATTCTATATTTCAATCATATACTAGATTAAATTAGAAAACATATATAGTCTCTCACTGAGTTTTAATCACACCTTGTTCAGGCTATCATTTCATTCACAAATATATATCATAGCTATATTTTAATGACAAGAATTGTGCTTCTTACTATTATTATTTATTAACTATGATTTTGAATAGATGTAGGGGATTGATAGTGGCACAATCAATAAAAAAATATTTAAAAATTTTCTCATTAATTATTTATATTTCTTGTCCGACTATATGTATTAAGTACTATAATTTAACATTTTAATATTTATTTCCTTTCATGTTCATTCATGCATGATTTTATAGGAGTTAAACAGTTATAAAATTACTATCATTTTAGTGATTTAAATCAGATACTACCATTCATTTATCTATTATTACATTATATTTTATACTAGTAATTCAGGTAATGTCTCCCCAAGTTACGACCTATATACCCTATCATAGAATTGACATTATTTGGGGCATGAGGAGGCCCACTTGATCCCCTTTTGTGAATAAGATTTTTAAAAATTACAATATTCCCGGCCAACTGATGAATAGTTTTTATAATATACATTATTCCTTATATTTGTGTTTTAGTTTAATACATTGGAGAATCAGAACATGGAACAACATGGTAAACATAGCATATCCAGATATGGAAAACAAATTCAAACAAAAAATAATCTATTTTAGGGGTTGATACCATTTTTCATATTTTTGTTCTTATTGTTTACTATTATTCCAACATTATTTATTTATGTACCTAGTATCATTATTTATAATGTTATTTTTTTCTTGTATGAAATAAGACAAGGTGTTTTATGAATCATATCAGGGAGACATGATTATAATTTCATTATAATTATTACATGTATACATTTATTATGTTACAATATTTCATTCTTATCAGTATTACATTCATGTGTGACTTTATTTCATGAATATTTTTATACTATGACTCTATGAATCAATAATGTGTTTACCTATTATTTTAACTGAAGTGATAATGTCAATTATAATAGTAATGATGCATGTTATTCTTAATAATTTGTCTTCATAAACCTAAATGGTATTTACTATCATAGCATGATGGTGGAATCATATTTATTTCACATTTCATTGATTTGATTAATGAATTAATAATGATTTTTTTAATTAAAATTAACTATTAATCATTTAATAAATAAAAGTTAATACATATTGATTTATGTGACTTTTTTTCTAAAACATTACATTAAAATTATAGTAAGATCTTAATTTTGGAACAATGGACCATATAAATGAATCATTTAATTCATATAGTGATCGGTGTATGTTATTTTTAGCTTAATATGATTATGATATTTCCTTTTAATGGTTTTTCAAGAATTATTTATAAAATTTACTAATAATGTAATTTACATAAATGGTATTGTAATAGTAATTTGTTGATATTTAAGGAATAGATTCCCATATAACTAAAGCTTTGTTGGTATCATAATCCTCTCATAAGATACCATTAATCATGGATATTAGTTTATAAACCTCTAGGATTGTGTTTTAAAAAAAATTGATGATTTTTTAAGGATTCAACATACACTTATATGGTGTTGAATATAAATTTACGGTGTCATGTTACATAAAAATCCACAAAATTTATAAAATAACTTTTATCTTCTTTTTGGAATTACAAATATGAGGAAATATTAAAATGATTATGTTCTAATATAAACAATTATTACCTTATATATTGGATTTGATTTTATTAACTAATGGTAGTTGTGAGACACATATTCAATAAAAATTTTAAAATATAATTGTGAGATAATTTTCCTTGAATTTTCTGAGGAATCATAAAGATAAATTTAATTTTTTTATTTTACATATAAAACCCTACTAAATATTTTTTATATTTTAGCCCATTTAAATAATATAATATTTTATAAATGAAATAAAATATTAAATTAATCATTTTTTTAGTGTTCCAATAATGTACAAAAGTATAAAATTTATTTATATTGCTTCATTTTTGACTAAGATGGCAACATGTTCACTTCACATGGATATCCATTTTATTATTATATTATGTTGAACATAAAAAGTTATATACATGATCTAACTAGTACTTTATTAATGACAATAGTTTAATGGTAAATTTATTATTTTATGACTCATAGATATTGATTTTGAGGTAGTGGTAGTGAAAATGTGATTCCAAGGGACCATTTCCAAAAGTTTTTAGGTATGATATGTGATTTTCATTTAACAAATTGAATTGTATATGAATTTTAGTTGAGGAAATGTCACCAATCGGTGGGTGGGAGGTTATGTCATTTGTTGATCCTCATGGGAGTGTTACCCTATTCAAATGACCAATGTCTTCAATGTAATAACCCAAACTATTATAAACAAAACTACCCGTGTGATTTAATTGAATACATAAATATATATTATGGTTATTGAAAACACATTCAGATATTTTGTTTCATTTTTTCCTATCATAATTAAACGATTCATGAAAATCATTAATAGTTATAATATTTCAATTGAATATTTTTCTTTTTATTATTATAAATATTGGCTTTTATGAAATCCAATTGACATTGACAACCGAATTGATGGTCTAAACCACTATGATCATACCATATAAAGTCTATTTATTTAATATTCTATGAGATATATCCTACTTGGTATTCTCCATCCTCCAATTACAATATGATATTACAAAATAGAAGCATTAGAGAAACCTTTTATGGGATATGTTAAAACGCATCGAGATCACAACCAAAAAAATGTGTCGAGAAACCCAATGATAGTCTCAATATAACAAAACATTCCCATAGGTTGTATTTTCCACATATTAATGGTATATTTATCAATACTGAATAAAGATTTTTTGTACATTATTTCCCATATATAAATAATGACATGTTCTTATTATTATTTTTACATAATAAATTATTTTTTTCGATAAAAACGAAGGAGTAATTTTGGGAAATATTCACATTCAATCAATGAATTTATATAAATGAATTAATGGATTATTTAATTTAGCATTAATTTAAAAAATCAACATTATTAAAAAAATTATTGAATATAAATGATCATATATTTATCATGATGTAAAATTAAGGTTTATATGGATTTGAACATTTTGTTGTCAAATAAGAAAAATTTCAAAAAAATGTTGACATAATTTGAAAAATTAAAAATTAAAATACTTACATATTTTTGTTAAAAAGAATATTTTTATGGAATCATTGTATCAACGATAACCAACTGGTAATAGTATATAATTTTATGAGACAATCTATTTTTCAGGTAAAAATTAAATACTGAAAAAATATATGCTTTGTATTATGAAATCATAATGACCCAAAACTGATGTAATAAATACTATAAATGGTATCAATGGTGATATATATATATATATATATATATATATTATTCAATTAAAATAATTTAATTTATTTATCATAATTTAAAATCTCATAATGAATAATTTAAAAAAATAATTTATTTTTTTTGTTTTGAAATCATTTATTTTAGAGTATGACTCAATTCCACATCTACAGGGGTATTATTTTATTATATTAAACACCAAGAAATATAAAAAATCAATAAACATTACCATTTTTTAGAAACAACGGAAACCTCATGGGAAATTTTGTTTTTAGTCATTTTTATATTGATTCCCAAAAATATGCTTGAGAAATAATACAGGAATTCATAGTATTTTCTAAGATAAATACACACATTCTCTAACTTCCATTCACTAAAAATACTTTTAAAGAATACTTAATCTTCCCTACACTCTCTATAGTCATCCTATGGTTCCCCAAATCCCTCAAGAAGCTCCTCCTATAACACTGCCAAATTCTAAGGTACGTTTCCATTTGAATAATGCAGTAGCTTGCGTTGTATGCAACTTGGAGTTTTAAGACAACAAGACCAATCAAACTAGCCATTATGAATAGTAATACAATTATTTTAGAATTTTATAAAAAAATTTCTCAAAATGGATTTTTTTGGCATTCGAAATAACAAAATAATCATAGGGTGATTTTTTGTTATTTATCTGAAAAGTGTCAATTTCTGATAAATAGTGAAAGACACTACGTTATTCATTAAAACCAAATTTTTATTTAAATAATTAGTTATTTTATTTTAATTTATTGTTGGTCAATATAGATACATAAAACCTATATATGTTAAATGTAATTCATTGGTTTCATTTTATAATATGTTTAAATTTATAAAATTGTATTGACCATTTTACTGTCTTTTACCCACCATAATGGAGAATTTGAAAATTTGCCTAAAACAAAATTGTACCACTTCTGTAAGTTAAATTAAAAAAATCTGAGAGTCACGGTTAATATTAGTAAGTAATATTTAGTTCAATAAGATGAAAATAATTTATGGTGAATAGAAACTTTTTGACTTTTATTTACTACCGTTAAAAGTTAATAGAGTAATTAAAGGTAAAAATTATATTATATTTTCCATAAATCGTGTCCAAATTCTATTCAATAAGTGTAATTATACTAAAAACAAACTTAGTAATAAAATATTACCCCCTTTGGTCCACTTGGATTAGATTATGACATTTATTATTATTTTATTTAAAAAAGAGTTAAAAGTGTTAAATTCAAAGATTAATAACAGAACCATTTTTAATATATGGTTAAAGACAATATAAAATGACTATTAACATTCATTAGAAATATAATAATATTTCTTACATAATGGTATTTTATTTTAAAATTTTAGACATTAAATAATTTAATTTATTTATGACAGAATGATGATGCAGTCATTACCATATTAATGAAATAATAAAATAATTGATATTATAAATATCCAAATAAATGTGAATTGATACTTATGATAAATTACACTAATTTTATATGTTTATATGACATTTTAGGGTTTATATAATAAATTTTCATCAATGTGATAAATTTTTTATGGCTTTCAAAAATTCAAATACCAAATAGTTTCAAAATGACATAATTGAGTTTTTATTACTAAATCTATATTATTAATTGAAATAATATTCCTAAAAATATAAGGTATGTCAAAATTTCAAATATAAGATTAAAAATATTAATAATGAACTACTTTGGGTTCTCTTGACTATTTATAGAATGTCCATTAACCATATAATATAAAAATACAAAGAGACATGTTAAATTCCAAACTATTTAACAATGAGTTTAATAAAAAATATAAGATTAATATGGTGACATACACCTATCTAAAAATAATTGGTTGAGAATTTTTAGACCCCTCGCCACATTATACTCGAAATAATTAATTTTGGTGCCATTTTTAACCGAAAATCATTTTATTATAAAATAATATTTCAATATTTTTCTAAATTGACAATCACCTCTCTTATAAAAGTGTACTACCCCTCCTCCTTATTTCACAACTCCAAAGCCATTTGGCTCAACCCACCCATTATCTAATATCCTCCAAAATTCCCTAAATTTTTCTTAGAGGAAATACATTGATCAGAAAGCCATCCTACAGATCCCTTTTGACCATCTCAAAAGGAAACACCCAAATAAGAGGTAATAATTTCACCACCCACATTCAAGTTCTTTTCTCCTTCCACATCCTCTTTCATTATTCTATCAACACCAAAATAATAAATCCAATACTATCTACATACAATGAAATATTATAAATATGTTACAACCATGTTATTTATTCTATCCTTCAAATAAATGAAAAAGTCACCAAACATGCATTCGTTCGACATTCCATATCTACATCGGGGTGTAGTTTGTTGTTCAAACACTTAAATATTTGGATTGGTATAATAATGAGTATAAATGATTTAAAAAATAAATATAACATTTTAATGAATTTTTATATATGATATAACATCCAATTACATACTATTTATCCCTCAATATAATGATATGGTCGCTTGTGCATATGTATAGATTACCGGCTCCCCGAACTCGTTGAGATTGATTATCCATCATAATCAGTAAAGAATAATTTTTATTTTACGATTAAAACAAATATTTAAAATATTAATATAATTCTGTATATAAATCAAATACATCTTATTCCAAACCAACATGGATTACGTAACCAAGCATATAATGATAAACGAATCAGCTAACACCTGAAACGATGATACTGAAAAAATATTATTTTCAAAGTAATATAAGAATAAAATATTTGATATCATATTTATGTATATTATTCTTGTATAATTTAATAACCATGATTTAACTATTATACAAGATTTTAACGTACCCTCAACCATTGAAAAGTACTAGGTAACGGTTACTTCAACAATATCTTTACTTATATGATGTTGTTAACAAATAAATATCATGTGTGACCTCTTTATCATCCACGACAGTGTTTTCATTTAAAAATAAATCAAAAGATTTTTACTATTTGATAGAATATGAGTTAAAGTCATTTATACCCTTATTTGACCATATATATTTTGAAAAGATTTATTCTGTGGGTTTCTAAAACATGGTACATTATGACATTTTTTACGAAATTAAAGTAAGAATGTTTTTATCACAATGAGTAATAATCCAAATCACCACAGAACATATGAGTCACAAAATTTAGAAATAATATGATCAATAATAGGCAACATAGAACAACATTAAAATTATAGGTAACTTGTATTTTATCCCGAACATGGGACAGTGATGCCCATGAATGTCTTATGAACAGGTCCCAAGCATTCATATTCTCCAAAATATTGTCTCCAAATAGTAGTTGAAGTAAATAAACCTACATTGATACCACATTATGATGATCGCGTCACAATTTCGACTTAACAGGTGCCCTGAGCCTGGTGGGAAACATGGCCTTAATCGCATCTTCGAAAATTTCAAAGGCTGCTAACAAGAAGCAAGGGCATAGTGTTTGTTCGCGGGAAGATTATAGAATCATTTGAAATGTTTAGCATAGAGGAATGAACATGAGTAAGAGTAATCATAATAATCAATATAAATAAATAGTGGAACCAAACTGATGCAATAGATAAACTTGAATAACAAAAACTGTATCAATCGGAACTGTAATGAAGTAATTTCATGTCCCTAGAAAACTAGAAATCCTGGATACAATACAATAAGCATAACATGTTCGACAAGGTAAAAAAGTGTCCAATCTAAGAATCCTAATATGCTACATGGTCATCTGTTATCAATTTCAATTATATAATCTCGCAATCAAGTATTGGAAGCTGCATGATATCATTTTTCAATACCTGCGAACCTGTAATCTACTTCGGGTACTAAACTATTCCTGGAGAGGTTGTGTAATAAATCCCAGTGTACCACCACCAATGGTATCTATTACATCTGAACTGTGTCATGGAATACATAAGTTTGTAGGAATGGATATATAAACTAATTCAAGAAGCACAATATAACTAAATAAACAATTAATTTATTCAGCCCTCAGTTGGTGTCTGAACATGTAAACATTTAATTTTATTATTAAATTACAATTTAATTCTAAAATGTCATATGAGGCATAAAAAACTGACATCACCTCATGATAGTATAAGTAGTGAATGTCCTAATATGTAATGAAGAATCCAGAAAATGAAATCCAGTGAGGGAGTTCCAAGGTAAAAACCAAGGTAACATAAACTCACGGAAAGATAATACATAAGTATCTGAGTCTATCTATGGGGTAAGTGTGTAATCCAAGGAGCATAATGTGAGGCATTACAAAATGAAGAACCTAATGAGTCCAAGATGATCGAAAATGTTAAAACGAGTCTATTAAAACACAGGGCCCAATAAGCTTTCACTGTGGCACCTATAAGTCAATGATGGAACCATGGAGTGTATATGAGTTATCCTACAATAGATAAAGCAACCCAATTGTTGTATACATGGAATCCATGTAATATATAGGAACCACAGTCATGGAGGGTATCAATCTATGAAATCATTATCCTTGAATCATAATGGGGTTCCTGATACCTATGTTATTCTCCACTCAGAATCCAAGGCAAGCTCGAGTCAGTCCATTTCTATTGGATATTATAATCATGTAATCATTCTTTTTCTTGATGACTTTACATCCATTAGTGTGGATAGGTCATGTAGAGGTTAAACCACTTATTTAGTGGTCCATGACATGTATTTCATTAGTGTGGATAGGGCATGTAGTGTTGCAACCATTTAATCAAGTATTTATTTTCCCTTAAAACGTAATCTATTATTGAGGTCCACTCTGCTACCTTCCATCAACATGGAATGGGTTTCTCTTTCATTTAACCTTTATTGATTATCTTTTCATAAGTCCACATTATATACGTAGAATACTGACAATTTTACATTTCATATTTCACATTTAAGGAACATTTGTAAGTACTTACCATAACTGGGTCAAGTGGTGAGCTTATATGGTACATGGAATTATGAATTTCTCATTGAAAACAGGTCATTAATGATAATAAGTATCGTATTTAGGATGTCCAAGTAATGGCATACCCGAACGTTGGGTCAAACGTGTCAAACCACTAAAAACCCAATTAAGTCAGACCCATTGACATGAGGAGAATTGAGTAGTGGGTGAGGCCACTAACAAATAATCACATATTTGGAAAAAGCATAACCATGTGATTCTAAAAATTATAATCATGGCATGTTAATTTAATAAATGTATCCCAACGAAATTGATGGGCCACATTGGAACATTCCAAAAACCAAAAACATTAGAGCTGAGTTATAGATCCCACATTATTATTGTGCAACACCTTCCCTTTGGTATCATCCATATATTTTCCTCGGATCAGAGTAGATCTAAGAAATGGTGATAATACTCACATGGTGATATCTAGGTCGAGATTAAATGAGAAGAAGAATGGCCAATGAGGACTTGAGTACTTAATATTACACATCCAAAATGAAGAATGTAACCTCAAACAGATTCCAGATGATAGACATCTCTTGATCAATGGATAAGGCATTAAAAAAGATTTAAAAGAAATAAAATGGTGGAAAATAATATAGGTTCTCAGATTAGGAGGAAGGATGAGGATTAATAGATAATTGAAGGAGTTTTGTTCATTTTACACAGGTATATAGCCTACGAATAGTTTTCCGGCACGGTTTTCCAAAATGTGCGCAAACTATATGAGTTGGATCTCCATGACATTGGAGAAAACGAGTAATTCCAAAAATTTGGATACAAGACTATACGCTGATAGTGTGAGGTTCCATTTTTTGAAAATACACAAACCGTACGGTTTGGAAAACCATGCAAAAACTGTGCAACATGAACTATTTTACATAAAATAGGTGTTCTGAGTTCGAAACAAGACTCAAACACCCTCACGAACTATGATAACTCATTATGCATCTATATTAAGTCCATATTAATGATTTAGAACAAATATTAAATGATCTATACCTGAGTGAAAAATAGAGTTCTTAAAAATACATAAAAATGTGTTATATATTTGAAATAATAATGATTACATGATTTTTAAATTTTTTTAATCCGTTTATTAATTTCTCCCTTTGAAAAAATTATAATATATTTCATCAATATATACGACATATTATCTCTATAAATTCTGTATTGCATTTTCTATCTCTATCTTTTATAGATTAAAATAAATAAATTTATAATGAATATATATAATATTTATATCATGATTAATAATTATATCAGGGTTAATATGGTTTGAAATTGACATTATATATCCTGGATATACATCTATTAATGATATTTAATGATTCAATTTATGTGACTGTTTTATGGTCATTATTATTTTATGGATTACTAAATAAGAATGGGATTTTAGTCTCACATTTTTATTCATTGAAACACATTCTGTATTCTACATATGATTATTTTATGCAGTGTAAATCATATAGATAAGTACTTTTTTACTAATAGAGTAATAGTTATTTATTTTTACATTTTATGATCTCTCTTTTAGGAGTCTTATGATTCATTTCTACCAATGTGGTTAAAATAATTTGATACAAAAATGAAAGTTGAATGTATTGTTTCTGATTATAATATACTGATAAAATATTATCATATATCACTCATAAAACATGTGAAATTTCATATTCTATAATTATTTAATGAGATTTAGTTTTTTATCTTCATTTCATTTGATTTTTGTGTTCATAATTTTAAATGAATATTTTAAAAAATCAATATTTCACTCTTTTGTGGAAAACAACTTTATTGAATGATAAATATGATTTCTAAAAAAACAATCAAAATAATATTATTCTTTATCATGTGGTTTTCTAATGTTATTTTTAATCTTTATTAAAATTGTAATAAAATGATTAAAATTTTCATGCCTTTTTAATAAAATATATATTTCTATATATTACCAAAATTCTGTTAGTGGTTACTATTTTAACATGTAATACATTTCAAGCCACGATTAGCACTAATAAATTAGAAAATTCTTCATTATAACATTCATCAGTCATTTTCCATGAATAGTATTAATAGTATTTACATTGTTTTAAAAAAATTAATAAGAAATCGTATTTTCTAAAAGAATTTTTTAAATTTTTATTACATTATTATTTTATAAGCATTAATGTTTATTCTAATGATATTTCATTCAAAAAAATTTATGAATATATAGATATAAACAGGTTTTTTTAACAAATGCATAATTTTTCATAGTTAATGAATTATTTGAATTTTTTAACAATCATTTTTCTTGTAATATATAAAGATTTTTGGTTACATCATATCTATTATATATATATATGATTCAATTATTCCATCATTATTTTTTCTAAGAATTGTTTCATATTTTAACTAACAAATTATTATGAAATCTGATTACATTCCTTGGATTATGATGAAATTAAAAATAATCCCATCTCTTTTAAATGTCATATTTTTATTATATAATTATTATTGTACCCATTTTTAATCCTGGATTCTAATATAAAGAAAATTTTATGATATTATAAAACAAATTTTTATTATTTACATTTTGTTATGTGTGGAAGATAAATATATTTCCAATTTATTGGCTATGAATAGATATATAATGAGATAAATAGGATTGGAATATATAGTTAACCAAAATATTTAATAAAAATTTTCTACAATGAATGTGTTGTGTCTGATCCTCTACTATAACGATTGGTTATAATGTGAACCCATTAATCTTTGATAGTTTTAGAAGTATCCCATAACAACTATGGAAATGAGTTATTATGCATATTTTTCCAAAAAAAATGACTATTTTAAATTATATGTTATGATGGATAAGGTTCTTTTATTCAATTATTATTCATGTCTTATGAATTTCAACCATTTATACCATCACTCGTGGTAATGTTCTATTATATATAGGTGATGGTTATAAAATTGTAATATCATGTTCTATAAAACTTATGATCATGATATGTTGATGTCCCCCTTGATTACCCTTATAATCATTTCAGCTATCCTATTCTTATTTTTTATTTCCCTATGTTATTTGGAAAGTCATTTTTATGGAATTTATAACATGATTTATATTTTTGAAGTGATTTGTGGAAGGTGAAATATCTTAATAATTGACCTTTTTTTCTTTTGACAAATTTTAGTAGGCCTCAATGATTTTGGAATGTATCATAATGATATTATATAAATATTTATCTATTAAGATGTAATATTAATATAAGACATGTTGTTGTTCTCTATAGTTGGTATTGAAAAAATTTATAGTAACATCATTGGAAACTATAATATTAAAATAGTAGTGAGATAATTTAGGGTATTTTTATGTATTATAAAACATCATATTGTTTTTACATGGAGGAGTGTGGTTTTCTTATCAATATATATTTTTAATTATACAAATTTTGGACATGGTTTTGTAAAATATGTACATTGTGCTTCTGAATATACAAGATATGTATCAGGATTGACTCGAGCTATACACAGTTCTTGGAAATGGGCATTATTGTGTTCCTTGAGATAATCTCAAGGAGGATATTCCTTATAAATTCAAAAAAATCAATAGGATCATAAATGATTTATGTGAATAAATATCATAAAATAATAACATAAAATAAATATAAGGTGTAATATATTTAATATACTATGTAATTTTCTATAAATCTCTTATTTTTTATGATATTATGAAAACCCAAAAATTATGTTATTTGTCTCAATATTATTTTTCTTCCAGTCAAGGTCAGTAAATACAAGGACATTGTTCAATGTGAATTAATCAGAAAATATGTTGATAAGAAACAAAATGGAAAGATAACATGAGTGATGGATGTAATTATTTTTCCTTGTTGGTAATCAGGATATATGATTAAGAAAATTAACATTAACATACTATCATTCAAATCCTATAAGAGAATGATTGATTTTTCTATATGATCATGTGGTTGAAAATGGTGAAAAGTGGGTAAAACATCCAATATTCCATGAAAGTATGAATGTTAACTCAGAGGAATTCTTCAGTAAATTGTGAATTTGTTTTATGTGTTGAAAAAAATGAAATACTTCATATAATTTCCAAGGAAAGAAGAAAATTGTTGTTAATGAAAATAATGGCTATATTTTTCTCCATTAGGTATTTTGAAAATTTGAATACATAAATGTGGATTGAATTGGAATTATGATTAAATTAATCCTTGTGGAAGGCTCATGATATGAGTCACCATGGGGTATGAGTAAAGGTTATACTGCAAATGTTGAAGAGTCCACAAATGAAACATTAATGGTATGTAATTTTTTAATAGTACTAATTTTATTAATTGAAACAAACATAATCAAATTGTGTTCAATTAATATTTTGAATATTTCTATATATCCTAATATATAAAATATTTATTAATAAACAAGATGATAAATAATTTTTAAATGATTAATAATATATTATAATGATTACAGTTTTTATGATTTTGAATTCAATAATTGTGAAATATAATTGGATTTTCCAATGAATCATTCTATTAAGTAGTACCAATATTATGTTTTATGGTATTAAAATCATATAAATATTATTTAACGTATAGGTGATATTTTATGGAAAACAAAATATTAAGATAATATTTCCTCTAATATGTAAATAATAATGAAATAAATTGTATTTATTTTTTATAAAGTGATTATTGAAATGGATAACATAAATAATATTATTTTGAAGATCACTAATATTCTTATTGATATTTTTAAAAATTTATTTTCATTTTCAATGATTTATTTCATAAGAATTTTTTTAAGGAATATATTCAATAATATGATGTTTTACAGAACTAATGGGAATATATGAATATTTTTAGTTATTTTTATGGTAATTCTTGTTAGTAAAATTATTTAAGAAAATATGGGGCAATAATATTTACATATATCACATGTGACCATTATAATTTACCTAATAATATTTTGGGGATTCTAATAAAATTTATACTGTGAAATTAATTAACATACATTCAAAATTATATATTTCAGATTTATCATAAGATAACCTATTATAGAATGGTTTAATATAAAAAATATATGATGATTATGTTATTAATTTATTATTTCACAAAATGAATATTTATTCATATTGGATTAAAATTGTAACGACCCAAACAATTATGAATAAATTTTCCATTTATTTAATTAAATTACATATGGTTATTGAAAACACTTGATCTCCTTTTTTTATTATATCTAATTGGACAAAAACAACCATTAATTATTCATTCCTTTGATAATATAATTTTTGAATATTGATCAAATGATAAGTATGGATATAGACTTTTAAAAAATCCTTTTCACATAAAGAAATGAATTTATGCCCTCAAAATGTATGATAATACACTGTGGATTCCATTTATCAGCGCTTCCAAGGGGGATATAATTTCTAGTCCTTTACCCAGACCATTCCCAATATGAGATCCAACAACTTAAGAATGAGCGAAACCATATATGGGAGAAGATCAAGATCATTGAGATCATGAGCCAAACCATGTTCATCGTACATCCCCATGAAATCACCATAATCATAGATCATACTCATAGGAGGTACGCAGGTGTTATAAAGGTGATTGTAACAAGACATTATCATTATGATTATGTGCAATATTTTTGTTTTGACTAATGAACAAACTTTCATTCTATTATTATTACTTTTTAATTGATTTTTAAAGGACGATGAGTATTTTTTGGGTTTATACTTATTTTTGAAATCTATTTTTATTAATTAATTTATTTTTGAAATAAATAATATTAAAATAAAATTTTATGAAAAAATTACTTTTATTATATACAATTGATCATATAATTTTTTTGATGTTTGTCATAATTTTTATTATGTTTTGAATATTGTTTTTATCAAAACCCATCAATTTAAAATAAATTATATTT
Source organism: Viscum album (assembly GCA_963277665.1). Lineage (NCBI taxonomy): Eukaryota > Viridiplantae > Streptophyta > Magnoliopsida > Santalales > Viscaceae > Viscum > Viscum album. The sequence goes on along the minus strand of OY728165.1, from coordinate 664,421,942 downwards.
TTTATTTTAAAATAAATAATTCAAATATTTATAAAATTATTTAGATAAAACAAATATTATTTTTCAAATTATAATTTCAATGTTTTCCAATGGTGAATTTTTCATTATTTTCGTAGGTAGTCAAATTTTTGGTTAAATAGTAAATAACGTATAAATATATAAAGTGTTTTATGATATCAAAAATTTCCCAATAATGATGTAAAAAATACTATAAATGGTATATTAATCCGAAAATATATTTTTCATTAATATAATATAATTTTAGGTCTATTTTATTTATTTTATAATGACTTATTGAATCATCCAAAAAATTAAATATTTTATGATTTAAAATTAATTTCCATGAAAATATCACTAAAATCAACATAATCAAGGGAAATATTTTATTATATTCATCCTCAAGCCTTTAAAAATAATGTATAACTCTTCCCTTCTCTATAATAATTTTGAAAAACTATTGGATGGTTTGTGGTTTTGAATATTTTTGTGTATTGTGTCAAAAATGAAAAACAATAATGAATTCACCCTCTTTTCCTGTATAATCCTACCCAAGATGCTATTAATAATCACTTAATCTATTTGATGCTCGACCACCCACTTTACCAAATTCCCTAAATTCCTCCCAAGGATCCCTAATGCTTCCACGAAGTCTCTCCGAAGCCTTTGAGATCCCACATCCAAATATGGAATCTTACACCCTACACTGTTATCTAGAATTCTTTTTCAGGTTATGTATTTTAATTTATATTATTCCTAATATTGGATATATTATTAAATATTATCTATACATTCATTTTTTTGTATAAATGATGAGATCAACTTTCAATTTCATTTATCTCCTAATGAACCCTTATGTACACGTGTTATAATGCCTAATTTTCTTAAGGGATCTGAATCTCCCATTACTCTTCAAGCACCTATTTTAGGTTACGTATTTAATTTAATTTTTTAAATTTTGGAATATAATTTTCCACAACTCCCTTCTGTTCCAATTGATTTATAAATTATGAGATATTTTTATCAATCTAATAAATCCCCACTATTATTTTTTAAACCCAGCTGTTACCATGCCAAAATTTTATATGGTATTTTTTGCATCCCATTTCCTATGAAAATTTATATATTCTACATCTAAATTCAATTTCAAATGATGGGATATTATTATCCATGATACCATTAATTTCCATCCCATGTATACATAATGATATACAACTTTCACTCTCATTATCCCAGGTTATGAATTTCCACATGGCGTTATTATGCTTTTAAAATTTCACTACAATTTTCCTTAAAAAACAATATGTTGTGAATACAATAAACATACCTCTATCAAGATTATTCACATTTATTCACACATACATATATAGTGGTTACATATATGTTTTAATTCCAAATCTCATGATCATGGAATAAATGATGATATAAATGAATCAAGGTTATAAGATTTATGTGGAACACAAAGGCTTGATACAGAATGGATTATGATGGGTGAAATCTAATAGTGCTCTAATGAATTGGGTAATGTTTAGTATCATGATACATAATTTTGGGATACAGTTTTATCTAATTACATTATAGGAGTTACTTCCTCTTTTTTTGGATAGGGGTTTACCAAATTCTTTTATGTGATTGATGGATTATTTTATGTTGTTTCCATGTTTCCCTATTATGACAATCATTTTATATCATGCCATTATGTTAATGTTTCTCCTATTTCACATTGATACACATATTTCCTAACATGTATTTTTATATTCATGATATTCTTTATTTACAACATTACTAGTCATTATACCTGACCATTTTCTTATGTAAGTCCTCATGTTATCCTATGCAATTCTATGTATGAAGGAATGTTGTGGTCATGTAAAAGAGGTATTCAATCATGTTCTGTAATTCAATTTTTATGTTGTTATTTAATGTTCCTAAGACACCAATACACTAGAAAACCTGATCTTTGGATTTTTATTGAGTGCATTTTTATGTAACAAATCATGTTTAAAGGTTTAATAATGACAAGGGTCATTATAGATGGTATCAAAGGACATGTTTTATTATTTTTGGGTCTATGAGAAGAAAACTATAGTGAATGTATTTGAGATAGGACAATGTATAATAAAATGTTTCCTCACATTTTGTTGAGTATGTAGTAAGTGTTGTATCAAAAATAACATCACTTTCAAGATATATACAATTTGATATGGCCCTGACACAATTGTGTCTATGGGTAAACCTAAAAACACCAATTTGAGATGGTCTCGAATGGGAACTTCTACCTTGAAATATGCCTTGTTTCAATCTTGTTATGACACTCACATAGGATAAGATTTGGAAAATTCATATTCTTAGTATGAACCATTAGTAATGTAACAAAAAAATATCCTATGAATATATGTTAAGAATTAGATCATGGATAACATAAATCGAAGAATTTAAATTCTTAAGTTAATAAAAAAAATTTAATTTATAAGATATCCCTTTTTCATTATATTCCCCTTTATGTGTTAAATTGTATAAAATATTTACCCCAAAATTATAATTTTATTCTATCTACAAGTCAATAATAGGTGGAATCTAGCTAAAAACCAACGCAAAGTTGAATTTGTGGACATCTATAATGAGATACCCAATCTGATGGGTGTGGGAATCAAAACATTTATCACAATATTCTATCATTTTACACATATTTTTTAAATAATCCATGATCAATATGAAGATCAAACCCCCCCCCCTGAGACATAACATGTCACAATCAAGGGATATATGAGGGTAATTTATTCTACATTAAATGGATCATTTGATTCATAAATCACTGAACAATGGATCATCTCCATTCAGAAGATCTCCTCTTTTGATAATTGTTTCGAAATTGAGAATGTGCTTCTTTTTGTATATCATATGGAGGATGATACTGATCATTGGAGGACATTGATCAAAAAATATGAATCCTGAGGAAAATATAGAGGTGATGAGATGAAAGTATTTACAAAATTTATTTTTGATAAATATTTTCCCCTCACCATCCATCATAATATTGATAGAGATTTCATTTCACTCATCAAAATGGAAGAAGAATATTTTTGGGCCTTTAAGGAAAACATCACCAAACATGCTATATATGTATCTAGTTTTTTTATTACCCTCAAATTATAGGTTTACCACTCCATTTTTGGGAAAAAAATCTATCCAATAAAATTCCATATAGATCTGTGACATTGAAATCTAAAAAGAGATTGTCTAATGTTCCCTCAAATTTGACATGGAGATCAGATAATACTAGGGGTATCATGTGGTAAATAACATGAAAGTGGACATTAAATCTGGAGGTATGATGGGTAAATCAAATGGTGATAATTAATTATAGCTCCAGACATGTAAAAAATTTAGGAATGAAGAACCCTATAAATTTACAGAAAGAGATGAGCAAAGGATTTAGGTGTCGGGTGGTAGGGCTCCTAGCCAGTGATTTTCAACAAGAAGACCCGCTATTGTTATTGAGAAAGGGAACATTATGTTTCATCTTTAACCGAGTTTTCATTTTTTATAATGACTAATGACCAAAGAACATTGCAGGCCAGTGCTACAATCAATTGTTTTTTTGAGGAAACCAACAACGTCCATGGCACCAATGGATAACATTTTCAATCACCACTACTGATGTGAATCCCTACAATGAAGTTGTGATACATACATAAGTTATTCAACCATAAACATAGAATTCAATTTTTGATTGTTGTTCTTTGATTTCATTGATATCCAAAATTTCTAGTAGAACATTAAAAATATCTCCACAATGAAGGAAATTCATTATTCTAGTGAAAATAGAAAATGAGACAATTATTGCATCCTATGAATTGAACTCCTATGCTATCATAATTTGTATATTGAAAATCCTGGTGCACCTCATCAAACATCCCATGGTGGAATTTGATTCAATAATTTTCATCGATTAGAATTCCCTATATAGATCCAACATAAATTTTCGCAAGAGGTAAATAACTTTCTATTTGGAGAATCATCAACATATTCTATCAATCTGTAAAGAAGATGATGAATATTTTAGAGAACCATTATCTCAATAATGGATATTACATTCCAATGAGATTAAAATCCATTCTCATTTGATTGATTATATGGAAGTAACCATATTATAATACATTCATACAATAAGGGAATTTTGTAATTTATTTCATGAGGAATGGCCTAGTCTTCCACCTATATGATACATTGAATTCTTGATTTCTCTTAAACCAAGGTAATTGCAAATATCCAAGACTCTATATCGTATAGCTATTGTGGAGCATGAGTACCAAATAAAACAACAATTGTATAATATGGATAAAAGGGTTTATGAACCTATGTTCTTCACAATTTGGTGTACTAGTCCTCTTCATCAGGAATAAGGATGGGTTAATGCACCTTTTAACAATTATCGTGAGCTGAAAAATCCATTTTAATGAACATGTATCCTTTTACACGAAACGATGACTTTTTCAATCTACTGCATGGTGATAAATACTTATCCATGGTAGATATTTGATAGGAGTATTACCAAGTAAGTGTGAAGAAGGAGGATATACCTAGGATTGCCTTTCGTATTAGGTACATGCACTATGAATTCACAGTAATTACTTTTGGACCCAATAATACTTGATTAATCATCATAAACATGATTAATAATTCCATTAGATATTACCTGCAAAAAAATTTGTAGTCTTCATGGAAAATATTCTATATACTCCAAAACCACGGGGGAGACTGAGGAATTTCTAGGCACTATACTGGAGTCTTTAGGTATGAATAATCTCAATGCAAAGTACAACAAGTGTGTGTTATAGTTGATGAAAGTCACATTCATGGTCCATAACATCCTAAGTAATGTGATATCTGTGAATCCTTAAAAACAAATGCAGTTAAAGAGTGTATGAGAACATAATATGTGGATGTTATCAATAGATTCTAGGGGAAGCTAGATATTATTACCAATTTGTGAGAAATTTCTCATGATCTTCAAAACCTCAATCCAGGATTACTCAGAAGGGATTCGGGGTATCTTGAAATGATAAATGTGATGAAATTTACATGGAATTTATGAAAAGGTTTATCAATACCCATGTTCTCCCACTACCCTCATGCAAGGAGCATTTTGTAGTCTCCGAAGATTCTTCATGGGAGGGCATAAGTTGTGTGTTGTTGAAGAATGAAAAATTACTTTCCTATTCATCATGGTGGATAAAATATAATGATAAAAAAATATACAACACATGATCTATTGTTGGAAAAGAGGAACATCTCATTGAAATTTTTGAGGCGTTTACTCATTGCTGAGTAGGGTGAAAAATATATGGATAAACAATTCTCAAATATGTATTCACAAAGAAAGAGAAAAATATGCACCAAAAAATATGGTTAGAGATCCTAATAGAATAGGTCTACTGAATACATTACCACCCTAGGGAAAAAATGATGTGGCATCTCCTCTATGTTAAATTTACCCATCAATTCTATTATTGATGATAATTGAAATGGATCCAATCATCATACATTAAATGATGATGGATAGGGAAATCATAAATAAGGGAACGCCATCAATCTTTTCACAAATTATTGTTCAACTGTATCTTTTGGAATGGTAAAGGATTATCAAAATGATGATGTGATAAATTAGAAGAAAGTGGAAACAATTAGATAATGGAAATCCTCAATTTTAACTTTTAATAAAGAGGTAATTTTGTTATTTTGGTCATGTTTATATGTTTTATAAAATTTGTATTTATATAATTTTCTCTTGGATGATGGACATAGTTCAAATTTCTCCATTAACACATGATACATGAACGTGTATTAAGATATCTGAGAGAACTATAAGTGGGATAACATGAAGAATGATATTAATAAATATAGATCAAATTTCCTTGTATGTAAAAAACTAAAGGCAGGGATGTATAATTATATGGGGACGATGAAATCATTACACATACCAACATGTAAATGGGAGACCATCACCATGGAATTTGTCACTTTACATTTGAAGCCTTCCAAGGTAAATAATTCTATCTAGGTTGTTTTGGAATGTATTACAATGATTGTACACTTCATTTCAATTCAAGAGGATATGTCATTGGATCGACTAGCATTGATATACATCAGAGAAGTCATATGGTTTAATGGAGAACCACTATTGATTATGTTCAATCGAGATTCAAGATTCTCCTCTATGATTAAGAAGAGTCTCCAATATGATCTGAACTATGAGATTAACTTCATCACAGCCTATCACCCATAAACTAATGGAAAATATGAGATATCTGTTCAGATAATTGAGTACATGTTGAGATCTTTCTTAATGGAATTCCAATGTGGATGAGGAAAAAAATCTCCCTTCAGTGGATTTTATATAAAATAACAGTTTCCACTCCAACATACATATGGATCCTTATGAATCCATTTATTTTATTTGGTGCAGAACACTAGAATATTTGTTTGATGTTGGGGAAAAACTTCTCTATCTATAAATGGAAAATGAAATGGTGGAGATGTTTATGTCTATCTAACAATACATCAAAGCTACTCATAGTTGACCAAAGTGAAATGATGACAACCATCGATGATGCCTAGAACTTGATAGTTGAATATAATGGCATTTTTATCGGTTGATATCTAAAATTCTAATAATCCCTATATTATTGATATTGAATATTATAGTGAATATGGGAGCTCTCCACTTTTAAACTTGTGATGGAGAATCCCTGATTCATCGACATTTTTTTTTGATTTCCTCGATGGAATCATTCAACCCTAAATGAAAATTGGCCTTCCATGATGGTTGTGGCTCCCTGAATAATTCTATCAAAGTTATTAATTCTCATGAACCCTTAGTTTTGAAGAACAAGGGATTATCATTTGCGGAATCGCTATCTGGCCCTACAAATCCAATCAATGTGGAATCAGAATGATCCTCCAATGTAATGTGACTAAAAACGGGGGTTTCTATGTTGTGGTAAATCTTGTTTCCCTTCAGAAATGAATCAATCTATGTAGGTTTTCAACCATGGATTCACTATTTATTCCAATGGTGATTGCCCCTGGTCATATGATGATATCAAGAACATAATCTCTCATTGATGGGGTAATCGAGATTGGAGATTAATGCTGATTGGACGAGGTTTTTTTCATATCATTCTTTAATATAAAGATTCCTTGAACTCTATAAAGAACATTACAAAACTATAGTTGAATCTTATAGTTCATCAGATCTCTGAATGGGATGTCAATTTTCATCCCATAAACCTCAGGCAGTCGAATGGGTAGTTATGGGTGAGGTTGCATGGACTGAATTGGGTTTATTGGAACCCAAATATTTTGAAAGATCTAGAATCTTGCAACGATACACATATTAGAATGGACAAACAGACAATTGAGGTAGAACTGTGATTCTATGATTGAATGATGGTTGAGGAAAATTTTGAAATTAAGAGACCAGAGAATATATCTTACCTTGCTAATGGGAACAGATTAGAAGTGAGTGTGGAGTATGAGAATGTTCCTTCCTTCTCTGAAGTATGAAAAATGCTGGTTCAATCGATTTATAATGTTAGAGTGGTTCAATAAAAGTAAATTTACCTAAAGCTGTGGAGTGTACCGATGCTATTAAGAAAATAAAATCCAATAATTTGTATCATAAAAAGAATGTAGTCATCAGGGAACATGCTGAACAATCACATATTCCCCTAATGATTCAACGAGATTCTAACCACCTATAGATTCATGAGAAAATTTAGACTTATTTAATGTCTCAGCAAGTCTCATCCACCTCTAAGAAAAAAATATGTTGACATTGTGGAGGTCGAAGATCCACAAAATGATGCTCCTCTTGGCCATCATTCAAAGGTGGAACATGTAGTGATTTCTCCCTCTAAACAGGGAACCAAGGAGGATGAAGATGTGGGTTTGGACATATCTAATGACATTTACAATCTTTTCATTGGCCTTTAACAACAAATGGATGATAACATCACTTATATGTAATTATCTAATGATATAAAAGTCCAATTTTGGTCAATGAAGGATGGTGACACCTCAATTTTTGATTCTCCAAAAACACCTCATATTTTGCAAACACTTAAACTCCTTCTAGCTCTTCTCCTCCTGATGGATAGAATCACAGAAAGGATTGTTCTTCTTCGGATAAGAATATATTATAAGAGGGGATGATTTCATAAATGAATCCCAACTTAGCAGTGGTACATGGTCACACTTTCCACGAAATCCCTTATATGCATCAGCCAGTTTAGCCCATAACAAGCAATATTTAGGGCGTTGACTACATCAGTGTAATGGAACATACTATTTCAAACAGATTATAGAGCATTAGTGCAGCAGATCACAATAATACCTCCAGCAATACATCAAATCAAAAAACCTGGAAAGACACGGTTATCCATGATCTATCTCTCAATGGGAAGGGTGATTTTTCCAACTTTGCTGATAGAAATGACATGTTATCTCCTTTACCCAAAAAAGGATGGAAGAATACCTAAAAAAATTTTAGGTAAAAATGTGAGAGGCCCAAACCCCGACACCAGTTTTAAATGAATGTTATGTTTTATACTTATAGGGTATGCGAAGTGTGGAAATATCTAGATCAATTCAGTTATATATTCAACAACACAAACCTATCCTTATAGGTCTTTCTGAGCTTAAAAAAAATTCCCCTATGTAATTGATAACATATAGATTTTTTGGAATCGCCAAAATGGCACTAATTGGTGATAAAAATATTTCAAGGGTCTATGGGTGTTGTCCCCTTATTATATTAGAATCATCACTATGGATATATCAAGTGATCATAATGTCACGAGTTCCTTAAATTACCTTAGTTCCATTTTTACATGATCCTTCATTTATGATCTTAACAAGTATCAGGATCACAAGAATATATGGGTGGAAATTAAATCTCCCAAATAATATTCTCTAATACTTTGTTATTATTGGGGGACTTCAACTCAATTTTGATTCCATATGAGAAAATGTGGGTTGAAAACATCTCAATCATTTCCAGGAAGTTAAGATTACTTCATGACCATAATGAACTAATTGAGGTTAATTTTGTGGGTTCCAAATACCCTTGTTATAAGAAGCACCAGAATGACCATGTGTCTGGCATGATTGGTAGGGACTTTCTAAATAGGGACTCTCTAGACACATGGGGTACCATATCATTCTCATGTCTCTCTAGACTCAACACTGATCATCATAACATCTTGCTGGATCTTTGTTAGATGGAATCCAAACCCTCTTTCCCTTTTAGGTTCAACAAAAATTGTGTCTCTCATCATGAATGCACGACCACTGTTTAGATCACTTGGAGCTCTGTGAAACGTAGACATGTGGCATTCTCCTACATCACCAAACTCAATATTCTAAAGTGGAATTTATGAATTTGGAACAAGGATTGTTTTAGCTCCCTTGACAATGATATTTCTGCTCTTAAGATTCACTTCATAAGTCTCAATAGCTCAACACCAATTGTGACTTCCTTGATGGGATTTCAGTTGATGTTGATTTGTCCCATAAACTCTAAAATATTCTTATCATGAAAGGTTCCTTGCAAAGGGATTACTCTAAATCCATTTGGATAATGTATGGTGATAGGAATTAAAGGATCTTTAGATATCTTCAATGAATAAATATTGTCCCTATTCCACATTCATTTATTTATAACAAGGATGTCGTCATTAACAATAGAGTGGATCTCTTAGAGCATGTCATATCCTACATTAAGGATATTTTTAATGGCCTACATTCCTCCATTGATCCTTTGGATAGTGTGATCATGCAATTGGTGAACTAAGGGGACAATTCCATTCTTACTATTGTGCCTCATTATCTAGTGATCAAAGATGCTATATTTTAGTCTCAAATCTGAGAGCTCACATGGTCCTGATGACTTTGGAAACTTCTTCATTCATACTATTTTGGATTTCATTCATACAGATGACAGTAGGTTATCACTCTTATTTTCAGAGGTGGTTTTCTCCCTATGTGTTTGAATTCTCAATTACATTCCATTATTTTAAAAGTGGATAATTCCATTAAAATTCGTCTCTTTAGGATAGTTCCATTGTTTAATACCATTTATAAAAGCATTTGAAAAAATATTGCCTTCAAGATTTCATTCATTTCTTGAAAAATTGTTTCCCCAAATCTGTTTGTCTTAATCAAAGGGAGATCAATCCAAGATTTTCTTATCACTGCCTCAGAGTGTGTTAATATCCTACGAAATCCTTACGTATGTGGAATAATTTCTCTCAAATTGGAGTTCATGAAATCGTTCGATACAATGGATTGGGGTTTCATCTACAAGATCCTTATTATGTATCTTTTTTATGATGTTTTCATTAACTGGGTCAGAATCGTTTAATGATCTGCTCATATTTCAGTACTTATTAATGGATCTATTGAAAGATTTATTGATTGTTCAAGAGGTGATAGGAATGGCGATCCTTTATCAACCTCTGATTTCTCCATTGCTTGGGATTATTTCAATAGGGTTCTCGCATTCATGATCGGAAAAAAATTGATTCCTATTCATGCAAGAAGAGGGATTTTTGCTCTTTCCCATCTCTTATATGCTGATGACATCATCCTAATAACTCGAAGGGATAAAAGAAATATAAAGAATATAAAGAGATTCATATTGAACTAAGAAATTTTATCTGAACAAGATATCAGTTGGAGCATATATTTTGAATACATTAGAATAAGATTATCTTCTAATAGGAATAATGTTATCATCAAAGAATAGGGAATTGGAGAAGGAAATATCCCCTTCACCTATTTTGGACAGACCATGTTTTTCGGGAGACCAAAGGTATTCCATTTCTCTAGCACCATCATCATGATTAGAAGTCAACAATATATATAGAAGGGAAAATCTCTTTCAATGGATGGTAGGGTTTTTCGGATTAAGTCAATCATCACTTCAAAATGTGTGTACTCTTTAATGGTGAATAAATGTCAGATTGCGTTAATGAGAATAATTAACACATCTATCAAAAAAATTATCTAGAGTAGAAGCATATAGGAAAGGGGGTTGGAAATGGTTCCATGGAATTCTATTAGAATGCCATATGATGGTGGAGGTTTTGGCATAAAAAATATTGGGGATTTTATTGAATCTTTGTAGGCTGCGTTTATTTGGAGGCTTATAAATATGAAATCGTAGGCTCATAGATTCATTCGTTCCTGGTATACTCAGATGATCATTCGAGGAAAATTCATTTATTTTATTTCATCTTTGTGGCCTACCATAAAGTTTATTTTCTCTAAAAATGATGTTGACTCTCGATGGTTGGTTCTAATAACTCATCTCTTCAATTTTGGAAATGTAACTAGACTAGGAATAGTCTTATTGACATGGTTTTGGAGGGGGAGTCAAATTGGGATTTTTATTTTTTAATTAATGATCTTCTTGATTGTATAGAGAATATTCCGAATCACATCACATCATTAGTGGGAAATTATTTCTGGTCATCTAGAGGTGATATTTGGGCATGGGAACCTACTTTCAACAGTATTCTCACATCCAATAATTTTTTCACCCACTCTTTCAGAAGTTCATCTGAATTGAAATGGATGGGAAATCTGCATAATAAGTTCTTAAGGCCATCTAGATCCATTATAACATAATTATGGATGATAAAAAATCCCATCCATTGATTCTTTTTTGGTCTATAGAATCTCTCTTTGATATACTTGTGCTTTATTCTCTCATCATAGGGAAGACGTCGATCATATCATCCTCACCTGTGAAGCATCGTTAGAGATGTGGAGGGAAGTTGCTGATATTTTTAATGTTTCTCTACATCAATCCAACTCAATATGTGATATCATTAATTGTTGGAATTTTCTGAAACTGTCACCGTAAATCTAGAATTCATTCCAAGGTGTTGCGGAACAAACAATTAATTTCATCTTGTATTCCAGGAACAAATTCACACATTAATTGTAACCATTATGGGTTGGCGATGGTATGTCAGGTATCCTTGCAGCTTGGCATGAGGTGGAAACACCAAACGGTGTGTTTTCAAAAAATTCAATATATGATTTATCTTTGCATAATTTGATTGAGATTAAAGGAAAATTTTGGCATCCTCTTGGTACAATGGAAGTCATATGGAAGAACCTTTTGGTGGGTGGATTAATGTAAACACTGATGGTGCTTCATGGGATAACTTGGGCCCCTCTGGATTTAGTTCTGCCGATATAGATTATCATGAAAATGCTCTTGTATGTATTTATGGCTCATGTGGTGTTTCCTCTGTTCATGACGCTGAGATTATAGGTGTTATTGTGGTAGTGGAACATGCCGAAATACGAGGTTTGAAAAATATTTGGATTGACTTTGATTCTTCGGCTATAGTTTTTTCCTTATTAATTGGGTCCCTCCATCTTTCATGGATTATCACTAATCCCTGGATTAGGTTCCAGAACTCTATTTAGTCAATAAATTGTTTTGTTACACATGTTTACATGGAAGAAAATTTGTTTGAAGATGGGATTGCTAATAACAGTGTGAATTATAATGATTATATTTGGATATATCAAGTTCCAGATGATGTCCTTCCTCCCATTAGGAAGGATATTTGTAATACTTCTTTTTTCAGACTTGTGTATGTTTTTTACTAATATAATACTATTTCTTTTCATGGAAGGATCTCAGTTTGTTTTTTTAAGAAAACATATCCCCATATATAGGAAAATAACTTATTGTCGGGTTAAAATTTTTTGATTCAAACTTCTTTCTGCTAAGGCACACCTAATCATTCCACATGTTTAGGACACGTTGTCTAGTCAAGTCTTGTTTTCAACCCTCGATATCACATTTCATATGAGAGCATCATCTGTTTACTATTTAGAGGAATTTTCTCCTAGATTGAAATTGGAGATGGGATGTTGCTCTCTCCTTATGTGGATTCTTCTTGTGAACACATCAATAACTCTGGGTCTCCCATATATATTAAAACATTTGATTTCAAACTATTATTAGTTTCATATCATTGTGGATTCTGTTTAATTATGTTTCATCTTCCAGGACATGCCTAAGGGTCTAGTCAGCACAACAACCTTCACTCAGGAGAGCATTCATGTTCAGAATCACATTCATGTGTGGATGCTAAACCACATGTATACCTTGATTTTACTTTATAAGAAGGATTCTAATGTTCAAGGAAGCCAATGTAATCCCATGTCAAATATGTGTAATTCAATTTCATAGGAATGCCTTAATGGTTTTCCTCGGTGTACTATGTTTAACACAGTGTATTCTACGAGTATAACATCAAGTGGGGACAGACCAGACTGATTAGGACTCTAATGGGAGTGGATTAGTTAGACACATCCCAAAGAGGGATAATCTAGAACATTTATTTGATGGATGGGTCATAATTTCCAATAAGGATGCACCCATGATTGTGTGTTATCCATAGGGATAGGTATCATACCATAAAGGATAATCTCAACAATACAATTAGAAAATCTGACAATGGTGGGTCCCAGTAAAAGGGACAACAATGAATACCATTTGCAGGTATTTAACCTTGCATGTATTACTACATATATTATGTTAGATGAAATGGATAAAATACCATTTAGTTCGAGAGTGTGAGTCATGGGATCAGGGTGAACAAAATGGGAGAAAACCTAAAAGCATGTCGAGGATTATGTGTGGTTAGTAGCTCTTGAGATACATATATAAACAAGATTAATGGGTCTTGAACATTGTTAGCTTCCCATGTGGATGTCAGGATTTCACCTGTATGTGGCAGCCGGGGTACAATCCATATGGATATGGAAGATGTGTTGAAGGGTTAAATGAATGTGGATGTATCCAAGGTACCTATGTGAAGGTGAAAATATTATTCTTAATCTCATGGGAGGTTTCCTATGTATCATACATGTTGGGAACCAATGTCCATGTAGTTCTTGTATGGGGAGATGATTAACATGAGGTGGCAGTTTGTGAGAATGGATGTGTGGATGGGGACCTTAACTTAATGGATCCAACGGGTTCTGTCATAATCTTCCTATTACAGAAAAAAACAATAAAGAGACTAGGATGTGGATTAGGTAATGGTCTTGCACCTTAGGGAGGGTTCCTATGTATCTTTTTCCAAAAGAAAAAACATCAAAGTCCCCTTAGTTTATGAATTTGATATATAATCAATGTGTAAAAAAAATGATGAAAAACCAATGACATAATTAGTGATTATTCATGGATATAAATACATAACAAGAGAAAAAATTATATTGGAGGTGTATGGATTAATTGTGGGGATTACACATTATTATCTTCCCAAATGGATCAAAACACCAAAAAGAGGCACATCCTGGAGATGCATGCCCAATAGGTGATGGTTCCGGGTGTAGTGAATGCTCATGGGTGGATGTTCCCTCTCGTCTTTTTTGTCATTAGAAATGATAAATATGGCATCAATAGAACGATAACTGCCAGACTCCATGGAATGAATCACATAAATAGAAAAAGAAGAATAGTCCCAAAACCAAAAATAAGGACCATCACAGGTTGATTATAATTAATTTAATTAATTGAAAAGAATTATCTTTTTGGGTATTCTTTCTTCATTTATATTTTTGATCACGTTCTAATATGATTCAGCATTTTATCAGAGAATCCAAGTGTAGACTTTCTCTAGCAGTGATCCACATGTGCAGTACGTATCTCTGGATGTTGCCAAAGGATTCTATGGGTGCTATTGTGGAGAAACATTTGGTTGTGTTGTCCACCTTAGATTGTTTTGAACCGATGGAGTAGGATCTCTCTCGTTCTTGAGATATTTATTTGAAGAATGAGTTGTCACGGCCTTGAGAGGATTCACCAAAATTGTTGTGCACAACGATTGGGGAAATGTGGTGGGGTTGTGAGGATATTTATAATTGGGATTGAGGTTATAGAGTTATGAAAATAAATAAATGTGTTACGTGTTTTATTTATTTCATTAACTATTATTGAAAACCCCCATGTTTAATAATTAATTCCTTGACATGTGCCCACACTGATTATAATAAATATCATTTTATAAAACAATATTATATCCTCAAAATCACGACTAGAAAACCTACATGGTGTGTAACCATTAATAAACTGCATGTACTTTTTCTCATAAAAATCGACAGGACGTGTAATCATTAATACACTACATGTACTTTTTTTCATTTCCTTTCCTAAATAAAAACTACACGGCGCGTAATAATCAATACACAACATCTATATCTTGATTTAGTTTTTTTCTTCCTCTGTCATTTAAATTATTTAGGCTTCCTTGAATAATTAATAAACCATGTACGGGAATAATCTTTATTCTTCTTGAGATACCTAGATACACTTAGAATAATCATTATTCTACATTAGATACTTGGATACATATTAAGGTCATGGTAGATCCCTACTATGTTGAAAACATTAATATTCTATAACAATATGCTTAAATAATGTTTTACGGTTCAATAACATACAATGATAGGATACATATTATACAGACCGTCATGTGTGAGTACATGTAAGAAGACGAAACACTATCTCATTGAGTTCGCACTTTGTAATATCTAAGATTGGAGATCATGAGAACAAACCAACCCGTAGTAATTCATCATGTCTTGGTATCATCTGACATTACAATCTATGAGCATGTGTAATGTTCCTTAGACTGTAAGATTATCATTACCTCATTTCATGACTCGAGCACTTAGATTTACTGACGATAACCATCATGAAGACAGTTGAAAAGAAGTAGGGTACATTGGGTTCGTCATGAATGAAATGTTGTTAATGGATAAGTCAAGGAATGATTTAGCCCTTCCATATCTATGGAAATAAATATATCAGGCCCTTTGATTGAAATATAAATATCTCCCAAATTCCATGTCCATGGTGTAATTATCAGTTTATTTCTAGAATTCAATGAATCAAAGATCAAGCATACAGGTTTATGACACCGACAAGAAACCTGCTTGATGAGATATTGACACAAAGGGATTTAATTACATGGTAAGAATTCATATGAGGTGACACATCAATGCAACATCAAATTCTTTCTCTTGGGTTCCTTGACTCATTTCTGGACAGTAATATTAGACAATAGGCAATCCCTCATAATTCCAACGAGAAAGAGACCTAGAGGGTCACACACTAACTGTATCATAATATCTCAAGTAGCATAAAGATTATTCATATAGGTGGGTTAATAATTATTCAGGGAAGCCAAAATCATTTCAATGTTGGAGGATTAATAAAATGAAAACAAGATATACTCGCTGGGTATTAATGATTACACGCCATGTAGTTTTCATTTAAGAAAGGGAATGAAAAACAAGTACATGCTATGTATTAATGATTACACACCATGTATTTTTTTTATGAAAAACAAATACATTCCATCTATTATTGATTACACCCTGTTTAGTTATTTCAGTCTGTATTTTGAGGATATAATATTTTTTTATTAAATGATATTTATTATAATAAGCATAGAAGCATGTCATTAAATTAATTATTCAACATAAGGGTTTTCAATAATATATAATGAAATAAATAAAATGCGTAACACATTTATTTATTGTCATAACTTTATAACCTCAAACTTGATTATAAATATCCTCACAACCCCAACACTTTTCCCAAATCGTTGTGCACAACAATTCTGGGAAATTCCCTCAAGGCATAGAGAACTCCTTCCTCTAATAATGCTCTCATGACTGAGAGATATCCCCTCCATCAGATCAAAATGATCTATGGTGGACAACACTAGCAATGTTTTCTCCACGATTTCACCCGGAGAATTGTTTGGAGATGTCTGTAGATATGTGGTGCATGAGTTTATCACAACTAGAGGAAGTCTATACTTGGCTTCGACGACACAACGACGAATCACATCAGAATGTGATCAAAAATATCAATGAAGAATGAACAACCAAAAGGTAACATCTTTTCCATTATATAAATTAATCATAATCAACATGTGATGATCCACATTTTTGGTTTGGGGAATATTCTTCTTCAATGGCTATTTATATGATTTGATCTGTGGAATCTGACATTTATAGTTGTAATGATCCCAGATTGATCATTTCTAATGACAAAAATCCAAGTGGGCACATCCACCCACATGCTTCCACTACACCTTGAACCTTCAAATAGTATCAGAGTGTGGGTATAACATTGATTATAGTTATTTAATTTTCGTTGATAATTTATGAATTTATATTTGATTCAATTCATGATAAATCTATAAAGCTAAATGAACGAGATCTATTATTCCTTCTTCATTTCTCGATTCACATCATATAAATCACTTCTTTGTTTTATTTTTTTTTTAAATAAAAATGAGGAACTCATTCGGAGGAGACTCTCTTTCTGTCTATACAACACAATAGTACATGTTGTGTAGTGAAAACTACGTGCCGTGTTCTTAGGATCAATGAACCAGTACTGGTCTGCCAAACCACATAGTGTGAATTGATAATTCCTAAGTATGTATTACACCGTGTTCACCAAAATTTAATTGATCATGGAAACCGGAATACATCACATGTATGTTTAATCAATATGTCGTGTAGTCTGATCCATCCCAGGTGAATCCGTGTAGAATGTGAAGCAATGTACCACGTACACGGGATTGCCAAGCCAGTAACCGCGTTATAAGGCAGTACACGCCATGTTAGATTAATCTACACACCGTGTAATCCAAAATTTACAATGTATAGAAAACACGCCAAAGCCCCCAGTGTGTACTTTGGATAAAGGATGAAAAATAAATGTTGTGTAATATATCCTACAGGTCGTGTACATTCCAGAAATGGAATCTCATCAGGTTTCCTCCGAAGTACAAAGACATGTACAAGGAATATGGATGGAAGGAATCTCAAAGAAATTCATAAAGGAATTTATGATAAAGAATTGATTAATTATAAGACCATAATTAATTGAATTCAACCGTAACTTATCTTAAATGAAAGAACGATTAAATGAATTTGAATTCTAAATATGATTAAATGTTTTTGCATGCTATGGATGGTCATGAGCTAGAACAATAACCCTTTGTGTGTGTATGATTTCATTTTAATTAATCTAATTTAAATTATTTGTCCTGTGAGCCATCTTCCAATAATATGTAGGGCCTTCGTGCCCATTGTTTATTTAATGTAAATCCAATGTAATGGAGGATCTCAAAAATCATAGGAGATGGTTCAAGACCTATAGCCGAGGCGAAACCAAACCAAGAAGATCCAAAGGCAGACATGGGGAGCTTCATATCATGAACCATCAGGTTCATGGTGTTTCTTCCTAGTTAGGGTTAGCTTATCAAAACCGCTGAATAATCTAACCAATAGAAGCTCATGATCATGATATATTATTTTATTTCTGTCTGAATGAATGCTTTATTTATTATGTATGTGTTGTCTCAATCACATATTTATTGAAATAAAAAATCATGAAAATGTGGAATAAAATAAAATATGGACTATGCGTAAACATTATAAGAACATGGTTAATCACATAAGAAAGAATCACATAATATTAACACGCATGTGATAATGAAAAACTGCCCATAAAGAATAAAATACCTCAAATACCATATTATGTAAGACCGACCATTCCGTTACATGATTAAATGAATGACACAATAAAACTCTGTGTTTGAACAACAGTTGTTGGGACACTTAATTTTATAAAAGATGATCTTATTAAAGTTTTTGGTTGAATAAATATTTTATATCAAGAGGAGTATCCCTTTCTAGACATGTTGTAAAATGTTTGAAAGTGTTGAGTAAATACAAGTAAGGATTTTCGGATAAGGGAGTCCACTCAACAGATCAAGGAATTGTAAGCTCAAAGTTGGAAAATAGCTATTTTCCTAAATACCTTGAAATAGAATGACCAACCCTTGTTGGGGTTATGCGAAGGGTAATATGAATCCTTGCCACTAGATTTTCAAAGAAAATAAACATTTCATGTTCAATGGTGAGGAAAACTGGGATTTGATAAAATAGTGGGAGACATAAAATATTTAATTATTTCTACTAAAATGTAATCAAGAATGTACTGATAAATATGCTATGTTGATTTGTAGAATCAATATGACAAACTCATCAACCACATTTTCTCTACAATTATTTCTAGATATAGAAAATATCTTCACTGGTAGTAACATTCAAGAATGGTTTAGGCCCCTTCGGGTAATCCTACCCCATGAATGAATGTTTTACATGATGGAGTCCTCACTTCCTGATTTCCCACCCAAGGGGCGAGTGATGAAGATTTCTTTTTCTATGATCAAAATTTTAATGATTCACTCGACTTTAAATGTATGATGCTATCATAAATGTCTATTGAGCTCATAAAGTCTCCTGAAGACATTGAAGCCTATATCATCCTCGATCACTTCTGTGGTTTATACTAGGAGAGAACAAGATAGGAAAGGTTTGAGATATCTAAGGAACTAGTCCAGAGAAAACATGGAGAGGGTTCCCCAGCTGGGCCTCATGTAGTCATGATCATTGTCTACACTGAGCTCTTAGAGGTTCCAGGGTTTAAACACCCCAATGAATAGGGCACCGATCTTATTCTTGCAACACCTCCCCAAAGCTTCTCTATATTTTTTGTAAATTACACCATGAACAACATTGATAAGTCACTATCTGATATTCTTATCCTCATTCACCAAGTGCACAATGAGACGAAGCTTGAAAATGATTTTGACCTTATGATGAATAAAATTAAAGTGAAGGTGAAGATATTTCATCCCAATGCATTTTTAAGGACTTCCACGAAAAGGAAGATCCAAGGGGAGGCAAAGGAACAAGAGGATGTTTGTTTCACATGTGGGAAGAAGGGCCAGTGGAAGAAATACTACACCAAGATGAGGAAGCAAGGGGAATCTTCAAGTGAGTTTGTTATCGAATAAAATCTATCTGTTTCTACTAATTGGGTATTAGGTACTGCTTGTGGTGTTCAGATATGTATCCAAATACATGAACCACATAGATTCAGAATGATTGACCAAGGTGAGGTGGATCTGTGAGCAGCCAATGGAGCCAGACTTGCTGATATAGCTGTTGGAGACTACCACGTAACATTTCCTACAGGGAGGGTCTTGCTAGTGAACATATGATATTATGTACCTTATGTAACCAAAAACATTATTTCAATATCCAGATTAGATACTGATGGATTCATCTTCAAATATGGAAATGAATGTTGCTACTTTTATAAAGATATCATTTGTTTTGGTAGGGAACATTTATATAGCAGGCATTATGTGTTAGACTACACAAACCAAGTATGGAAATCAATGAAAAAGTTATTTCACATGACTCATACCACACCCTACTTTGGCAACACCGGCTAGGTCATGTCAATGAGAAACGTTTGACAATATTACATCAAGATGTTTATTTATATTATTTAAAACTAAAACCACTTGGTTTATGGCATGCGTGTCTAAAAGTAAAAATTACCAAAGCCCCATTTTTTGGGCAAAAGTGAAAGGACTAAAGAGATTCCCGAAATAGTGATCACAGATATGTGTGGACCATTTCTGGTTGAATCAAGGGGTGGGTTTTGGTTCTTCATAACTTTTACGGATTATTTTAGTAGATAGGGATATATTTAATTACTGAGGTATAAGACATATTCTTTTGATCAGTACAAAGAATACAAGAATTATGTTGGGAACCATCTTGGAAAGAATATTAACACACTCTGATAAGATATAGGAGGAGAATATATTAATCAGGACATCATTGATTTCATATGAGAGTTTGGGATTCTATCTCATCTCACTCTTCCATACACACCTCAGTGGAATGGTGTAAGTGAAAGGAGGAACATCACCGTGTTGGTCATGGTGAGGTCAATGATGAGTCATGTGAGTATTCCATTATCCTTTTAGGGCTATGCATTACAAACAACAACACAGATACTAAACCAAGTACCAACTAAATCGATAAATGGTATTCCATACGAGTTATGGAGAGGACTCAAAGCCATGTTATCGTTTTTACTTGTGTGGGGTAGCGAGGAATTTGTTAAGGAATCTTCTCATAAAAAACTTGCACCCTGAGGAACAATGTTTATCTTTATATGATATCCCAAAGAAACAAGGGGTTATTACCTATACAGCCCCTCAGATAAAAAGTTTACAGTGGCAAGACACGCCAAATTCCTTGAGAGAGATCACATATCCAAAACAGATAGAGGGAGAGATATGGACATTGATGAAGTCGAGGCTCAAGATATACAGATGATGGTACAAGAACAGATTCCACAAATCCTTATGGAATAACAATCTGTTCCAGAGACACAATAACTATGTAGGAGCATGAGAGAGGTGAGAGAACCAGAATGATACAGATTTCTTGTCACAGAGGATGATGAATCATTATTGCTTGACAATGATGATCCTATTACCTACAAGGAAGCATTTGAAGGCACAATCATTTCCAAGTGGCAATAATCCATGAATTCTGAAATGGATTCCATGTACCAAAACAAATTATGGATTTTGGTAGATCTTCCAGTTGATGTAAATCCTATTGGTAATAACTGTGTATTCATGAATAAAATTTATATGGAGGGATAAGTCAGCCTCTATAAATCACGACTGTTTGTAGAAAGTTTTAGACAACATATATGAATTGACTATGATGAAACATTTTCACCAGTTGTGATGCTAAAATCCATCAGAATCCTATTGGCCATTTCCGCATACAATGACTATGAAATTTGGAAAATGTATTTCAAAACAACATTCCATAATGGGAACCTCCATGAAGATTTCTACATGAAACAACCTGATGGGTTTGTGACTCCAATGGTTTCCAATAATGTATGCAAGTTTCCAAAATCCATTTATGGACTAAAGCAAGCATTATGGTCATAGAACAATCATCTTAATGAAGCCGTAATGTAATTTGGATTTGTTAAGAATGAATGTGATCCTTGTGTCAACAAGGGGTTTAGTGGAAGTGTAGTAATTTTCCTAATAATATATGTTGATGACATATTACTAATTGGAAATGAATTACCTGTCTTACAGTCAGTTAAGAAATGGTTGGATAATTTCTTCTCTATAAAATACTTGGGCGAGGCATCATATATTCTTGGGATCAAGATCTATCGTGATAGGTCCAAGATAATTATTGGCCTAAGTCAATGTACATACACTGAAAAGATACTGAAGAGATTCAGTAAGGAACAATCCAAAATGGGATTGTTTCTAGTTTCACATGGCATTCATATTTCTAAGAAAATCTGTCCCCAGACACGTGAGGAAATAAATAAAATGTCAAGGATTCCTTATGCATCAACAATTAGGTCAGTCGTGTATGTTATGCTATGCACAAGGCTAGATGTTGCTGAAGCATTTAGTGCGGTAGGCAGATATGAAGCTGATCAAGGAGACTACCATTGGATGGCAGTCAAGACTATCCTTAAGTATCTGAGACATACTATTGATATGATCCAGGTTTATGGAGGAAATGAGGAACTAGTAATTAGAGGACATGTAGATTCTAGTTTACAGACTGATCAAGAGGACAAGAAGTTGTATACTGGATACATCTATAGTTTTAATGGAAGTGCAATGAGCTAGAAGAGCTCAAAGCATGTTGTGGTCACAGATTATACAACAGAGTCTGAATATATCATAGCTTTTGATGCATCAAAAGAATCAGTATAGATGCAAAGCTTTTTCCAATATCGGGATATAGAACTGAGCTGTACAGATCTTATCACACTATAATGTAATAATACTGCAGCGGTGGCACTTGAAAAAGAGCCAAGGTCACATCACCAAAAAATGTTCATACATTGTAAGTATCATATCTTGAGGGATTTTTCTCAGAGGTGATGTTGAAGTAATCAATATTTCCATGGAAGACAACGTGGAAGACACCATGACTAAACCCTTGACTCAGGAGAAACATGATCATTATGTGTGGTCTAGTGGACTTAAAGTCGTAGGAAATTTTCTCTTGTAAAAGTGGGAGTTTTAAGGGTTGGTGTCCTAAGAACCAACTTTTTTGTACTTTGATTACATGAATGTACACTTATTATAATTCAATTGGGTCTCAGGACACTATCCCTTACAAAATGGAGGATTTCACACTGAGTTGCTATATCCCTAGGTGGTGGTACAATATTTTTCAATTGTGTGGTTTGAACCTCAAAGAGAAGTCCTACATACCTAAAAGGGATAAAAACACCTTTAGTTATGTGAACATATAAATTTTCATCTATAAGGATGATGCATGAACTATCATGGAAAAGCTCAAACATATTTTTGATGGGATTGATCCACCAGAAGGCTTCTAATGTATCGTGGTAAAAAATTTCAATCCTCAAAGTCCACATATTCCGGTGGTGAGGGGAATTAGATTAAATGCTAAGTTGGAAGAAAGATAATGTCATGGTCTATTATTACCCTTAACCCAGGTGAGTCATCCTCAATATGAGAAATAAGAGGTAGTAATATATATGATGATCGCTTGGAAGAAGGTGAATCTGTGGGGAGTAGATTGGGGATTTTGCATGGTCGGTGGCCCATAGATGGGATGATTGTGAAATTCTAATAGGGTGTCCAGATATACGAGGAGGTTATGGAAATCATATAGGGGGTACCCTAGAAAGGTGTTTTGGGGCATAGTCAAAGGCTTCTCATGGTCCACATGTTGACAAAGCGCATCGAGATAGTGGGAGTGAGAGGGAACCGGTTCCCACCCATTTCATTGTCCTCCTGGGAATGTCACTCATTTGGAGATCACATTAAATGTCACGTGTTATGGATGTGGGATTTCTAGTTAGTTTAAAAGCCTATAGCTCAGACAATTATGCCTCGATCCTTAGACATAGGTCATACATATCTTGTTCTAACACACACTTTTGGATGGGAGGGCACATGAAATTCCAGATAATGAGAGTTGTGGAGTGATCCATTAAAGGTTCCACGTTAGCATGACAATGTGATGAATAACTAGCCATTCATGTTCTTATGCGATGAAGAATGATGCATGGAAATGCATAATGGAACACCACTTAAGGGACTATGATATCAATGCGCCCAATCTAGGAGGTCGGCATGGAGGATGTGCATGCATGATAGGGGTGTTGTGAGTAAGATGGGTTAGGACATGGTGCCATAGTTTAAGGAAAACAAACGGGGCACATAGGATGGGGTCCCTACAATATGAAGAGCAGTGTGAAAATTATAAGGTTGCATGCATGATGTGGGGAGCCGCACAAGATGGGAGCATGTACGAATGATCGGCACAACACAAGGAAAAACATGCACGCATGAAGTATCTTTTGTGCGCTATAGCCTTAGTGTAAAGTGATATGCGGGAGGGTGAACCCCTAGTGGGACCACCTGAAGGAGAACCCTGGGGAGAATTATCATGCAATATATCGAACCATTGGGTCATGTATTTCATGCGGTCATGGATGGGGTCATCTTATGTGTGAAATAGGGATGGTTTGTCTTCCACAACTGTACCCTGAGATGAGGGGGTTCACTTCTATTCATAGGAATAAACATCAGCACCAGCGAGCAAGGAGACATGCATGGCAGTGGCATGTGATGTTATATTGGGCACAAAATATCTAGATTGCACACCATTTTCATATACCCATACCTGGTTTTCATATCACATCTAACATGGCCATTTTTTGGATGGTTGAAACAGAAGACTCCATATAACAACCCTAGTTTTATTACATACCTAAACATGATTTATTACATAAAATTTTCACTTGATACAACATGTAAGAACGAGAGGTATAGTGTCATTGGGGATTAGGATCATTACAAAACAACTTAAAACATGAAATACATCATCATTATTTAAAACATCCTTTACATGGCGACTACATTCCCTTGTACTTAGCATTTCATGGGATAACCTGAGAACATGCATAAGAAAAGGGGTGAGATATAAAGCCCAGTAAGAGAATAAACATGGAATACATGAGGCGTACAATACATGTTAGAAAATTGGTATATCAATAGAGCATAATAGAAACAGGAACATAAAGGCATGATAAAGCATGATAATCATATCATGGAAATGTGGCAACAATAATTAACTTGGAATTAGCATGATCCAAGGCTCATTGCACATGAAGCATGAGTAAATTATCATTGCACATGAAGCACGAGTAAGCACTCATTAAAATTGAATTATCATGAGTCAACACTCATTGCACATGACGTTTCATGATACTATACTTTAACCAATGCATTGGAGAGCTATAAGGGAGCACCCTTCTTAAACATTTCATTTAATGTATAAGAGTACCACATGGATTATAAAACATCGATTCATAAAACGTAATCATTTATTCCATGATAGAGGAATTTGGAATGAATCTTTATAATCAATAATTAAATTTCCATGAAGTTGAATACCTTTGATGGAGAAATGGGCATGGTATTCACTACACAATGGCATTGGCTATGAAAATCGGTTCAATTTCGGCAGTATAACGGCGTGATATAAGAATTCAGAAAAATGTTTGATGAGAGTGAAAGGGGAATCTCATCGTATCTACATGAAATGGAAAGTAAGGGGGTCATATAGATACATGTGCCAACAAGTGTAATGGAATTTATATTCATGATACAAAAGTATTGCTTTAATGTAAATGAGGAGAGAGTAGTTCCTTTCAGAATTTTGGCATAGTAACGGGTGTAAATGGGAGGAATTTAATGAGAGAGAAAGGGGGCTCCCATCATTCAAAAAAAGAGGGTAGTATGGGGGAGGTGAGAAACCATACCCCAAAATTTATAATTGAAATTAAAAGGGAATTAAAATATTAAGAGAATTGGACAAAAAAGTGAAAGGAAGAAAAACCCATACATGGAAGTGTGCTTCCAATATCATGAGAGATGCTTGAGAGAGGCTTCATGGGAGCTTGGGGAACCATGGGAGGATTATAGAGAGAGTAGGGCAGAGGATGGATGAATTCCAAAGGCATTGAGTGAGGAGGAAATGGGATCTTGGGAGGGTTTATATAGGAAAGGTGAGTGAATTATTTATTATTTAGGTTTGGCACCTCTTACATAAAACAAATCCAAACCACAAATCAGCTCATGGTTTTGCCCATTGTTTTTGGAAAATAGGATATTAAACCAATATTTTATAAGGCCAAAGTCCAAACCTCTTTAAATAATGGTGTTTCTTATGTGGAGATGAGTCACACTCCAATGGAAAATAATTTAAAAAGATAAGATGATTAATAATTTTTGAGGGGTCCATTAATGCTTTGTAAAATAAGTCAACCAAACCTAATATCTCATTATGATAATGTTAAAACATATATTGGGAGAACATAAATCTCATAGTATGTTAATACATTACTATGGGGTCATTATAAAGTCATAAAACATATTATATATTTAAACGGTATTTAATTTTTTACCCAAAAATATGAATGACTCTGAAAATTATGAAAAATTCACTATTTGATAATTTTGACATCCTGATTCCAGAAATAACATTTATTTTATCTAAATAATTTTCTAAATATGTTAATTTTCACTTTTAAAATAGAAACTGATATTTATCGAAAATTCACGGGTTTTGACAAAAGGGGCATTCAAACCATTATAAAAATTACAATTTCATTCATAAAATTATAAGATCAATTATATTTAAAAAACATTAATTTAATAATAACAATAATATTTTATTAAATTATTATTTCATTGAAAAATACCTTAATTTAATAAAATAGAAATCATAGTTAAAAGAGTAACTAAAAACACTTTTTGTACATTAAAAACTATTTACAAAATGTCATTAATGACATGAAAGTAAATTATTTATTATATACAAAAAAATATACATGAATATAGTACTAGAGATTTTTTATATAACCCCTTAAAACAGCTTCATAAGACCTATGGGTGAGGTGTGCGAGGGGGACATACTCTTAGGGTGGCTCAGATAACATCGCTCTACTGGTCATCTCTATCAATATCCACTTTTCACGATGAATCTCATCTTGGGCATGGTCAAGAGTGAAGCCCAAAGATGCCACCTCTTTTTCGAGCTCCGACAAATGGGCTTCATATGGAGAAATTCTACTAGATGAGGCCATTGCTTCCTTTGTATGAGTAAATTGGGGTTTTATATCCCTATATTTATACTAATCATGTGATAACTGTTCAACTACTATAAAGGCAACAGTCACAATTAATAACATAAAAATAAAGAAGATGACATTTCATATAAAAATTTTACCTGAATAGACATTTAATTAGATCAAGATGGATTTCCATTAATGAAACTTTGGGTCATTACAATATTCACTCCTTACGAAATTTTAGCTTCAATTTTTTTTCCCCGCACTAAATCAGATGTTGGTAACTCAGCTTCATCATTTCCTTTGATTCCCAAGTCACTTCTTCAATCATGTGGTTTCATCACAACACCTTGATGAGTGGCATTGTCTTATTTCATAGAACTTTTTCACTACGATCTATGATCTTCACTGGTATCTCCTCATAAGAAGGATCATTCTCCAATTGTACAACCTTAGGAGAGAGTACATGTGAAGGGTTTAGTATGTACTTAAGAGGGATACATGAAAGACATCATGTACTATGGCCATGGTAGGTGGTAGTTCTAGTCGATAGGCCACAGCCCCGAAACGATCAAGAATCTCAAAGGGGCCGATGTACCTTGGACATAAAATCCATTTCTTTCCAAACCTTATGACCTTATTCCATAGATATATTCGTAGAAAAAACATTTCTCCAACTTTAAACTCAAGGTCTCATCAATGGTTCTCTGCATAACTCTTCTGTCGACTCTGGCCTGCCTTAATATGATGTTGAATGGTTTTCACCGTCTCCACCATTTCTTCGACCATTTTTGGTCCAAAGTAGCTTACGTTCATAGACCTCATCCCATCATGCAAGTGGTCTGCACCTTTTCCCATAATGGGCTTCATATGGTGCCATTTGGATGCTTGATTTGAAACTATTATTATAATAGATCTCAACTAAAGGAAGATGTTGATACCATCCTCCTTTAAATCTTATTGATATATCTCTCAACATGTTCTCAGGTGTTTGGATTGTCCGCTCAGATTAGCCATCAGTTTGTGGATGATAGGCCATACTAAAGATCAATTCAGTATCCAGAGCATTTTGAAGACTCTTCCAAAACATAGAGGTGAATCGTGGATCTCGGCCAAACACAATAGATAGTGGAACTCCATGTAGACTTACCATTTCCCTGATATATATCAGTGCCAGTTAATCCAATGATAAATCTTCCTGAATATCAATGAAGTGTGTTGTCTTTATAAGATGATCCACAAAAACCTAGATTACATTGTTGCCTTTGGAAGTCCTCGGAAGTCCTGTGAAACATTCCATGGTGATGTTCTCCCATTTCCATTATGGTATGGGAAATGGTTGCATCATCCCCTTATACTTCTGCCTCTCGGCCTTCACTTGCTGGCATTCCTAGAACATTGATGTATATTCAGTGATCCCCTTCTTCATATTATCCCACCAAAAGTTTTCTTATAGATCTCGATACATATTCGTGCTCCCTGGGTGAATAAAAAAAATTTGAACTACGTGCATCGTCCAAAAGTTCCTTCATCAGCTCTGGACTTGATGGAACACATAGTCTTTTCACAAATCACACAATTCCTTCTTCATTAATATTAAACTCTGAGTATTTCCCATTCTCGATAGCTTCCACGCTTTCCTGAATTCCCACATCATCCTTTTGATCATCCTTTAACCATTCCAAAAGAGACGGATGAGAAATCAATTGTGAAATGATTGATTATTTTCCTTTATTTATGATTCCCATGTCCATCATTATCATGTCGAAAAAGATTGGATCCTTATCAATTCTCAATATTGATAGAATCGGTGGGTCCTTTCTACATAGGGCATCTTCCACCTTGTTCCCTTTACCATGGTGGTAATGTATTGAACAGTAATAATCTTTTATGAGATTTATCCATCTTCTCTGGCGCATATTAAGCTCTTTCTGTGTGAATATATATTTGAGACTCTTGTGGTCAGTATATATCTCACATTTCTCACCATAGAGATAATGCCACCACATTTTCAATTCAAAGATCACCGCTGCCAACTCCAGATCATGTGTTGGATTTTTTTACTCATGGATTTCCAACTCTCTCGAGGCATAGGATATCATGTTATCATTCCGCATCAGCACATAGCTGAATCCCTTCTTCAAAGCATCACTGAATATCACAAAAGGTTCCCCACATGTGGGTAAAGTGAGAACATGCGTAGTGATAAGCCTCCTTTTGAACTCCTTGAATCTTTCATCGCATTCATCACTCTAATAAAACTTTACTCCCTTTTGAGTTATCTTGGTAATAGGGTTGGTCAATTGTGAGAAATTTCTCACCAATCGTCGATAATATCTAGCTACCCCCAAGAAGCTATAGATAGCTGTTACCGAAGTTGGCCTCGTCCATCCCTCAATTGCAACTGTTTTGGAGGGATCCACAGTTATCCCATTTCTTGTTATGATATGGCTCAATAATGACTCCTCCTTCAACTAGAACTCACACTTTTTGTAATTTGAATAGAGCTTATCCTTGTGCAATGTCTATAGTACAGTTCTTAAATGCTCCTCATGATCCTCCTTGGTTTTAGAGTAGATTAGAATATCATATATAAAGACAACCAGAAATTTTCTAGGTAATCTCCAAAGACTCTATTCATCATTTTCATGAAGATTTCTGGATCATTGTTGAGTCCGTAGGGCATTACTATGAATTCACAATGCCTGTATCCTGTATGAAATGATGTCTTGGGGACATCTTCATTCATCACCCATACTTGATAATATCATGACCACAAATCTACCATAGATAAGTTTTGTGCTCCACACAGTTGATCAAACAAGTCATTGATCCATGACAGAGGATACTTGTTCTTTATTGTGACTTTGTTATGTTCATGATATTCGATACAAAGCCGCATTTTCCCATCCTTCTTCTTGACAAAGAGGACTGATTCACCCTATGGTGAAGCACTTGGGTGTATAGACCCTTTATTTAGATTCTCCTATAGTTGTTCTTCATCTCTTCAAGCACAACGACATCCATTATATATGGAGTCTATGATATTGGTAGTACTCCATGTGTATGTTCAGTTTAAAATTCAAGGTCCCCTCTAGGAGGAAAACCATGTTGTTCCTACAGAAACACTTCAGCAAATTCCCTCACAATAGGAATTTCATCAAGGATGGATTTTTCCTTGTACTCAATCATCTGATCCAGATACGCATGCTCATATTTCAGTATTATTCATGCTTGAGATGATGGAGCTAATGGAGATTCATCTTCTAGCTTACACTTGTAAAGAATTGTGGGTCGATTCTCCTTATAGAGTGTGACTTCCCTCTCCCGACAATTTATGCTGGCTCTGTATAAGGAAAGACAATCCATGCCAATTATTTCATCATATTCAACTAGAGGGAGTATGACGAGGTTCGCTGGGAAGTTCAATCCATAGATTATAACAGAGGAGATATTATATTCATGGGATGCAATAATTTCCCCATTTTCCGTACTCACCAACATCTTCACTTCCATGATTTGTGGTGGTGATGGGATTGTTCAACAAAACATTAGAGATATAAAAGATTGTGTAGAACCTAAATCAAAAAGTATGTTCGATATTCATGAATGAATAACTAGCGTACCTTTCACCACAACGTTTTCGGGTTTCACTTCGACAGAAGTGATGGAAAAATCTCTTCCTTATGGCTTTGGAGGTTGTTGGTTGCCTCTGAAAACCCTTGGATAAGGGAACTGATTTGCAAAATGTCCCAGTTCATTATTCTTGTAGAAATGAACAATGCGTTGAGGTTCAAACGGAGCGTTCCTCTCCTCGGTTGTAGTCGCGGGTCATTATTTCTGACAGGTAACAGAAAGGTGCCCTTCTCTTCCACACATAAATCATTTACTCATCCCCTTGGGGAAATTTTGAGGGTTCTTCTTTCTGCACTTTTGGAAATTGGGGTCTTGGATCTTCTTAGCACCGTTGGATTTGTCCATCGGGCCATAAGCATTGAAGTCCATTATGTGATTATTTTCCCCATGATACCCCTATGATTCCCCGATCACCATTTCGAACATTAGGGCACATCAGACAATTTCCTCATAGTTTTCAATGTCACGGATCACTAATGCTTTCCATAGGCTAAGATTCAACCCACAAAAGAAGTGTTCAACCTTTGATTAGGGGGTAACGACAAAGCTGTAAGCGTATCATGAAAGCCTTGTGATGTTTTACTCATATGCGCCAACAGATTCTTCTTCTTTTTGATTGAGGGAAAGGAAGTCCTTTTCCATCATAAGCCAATGGGTGCATGGAAAATATTTATCGAAAAACATCTTCTGGATATCCTTCCATTCCAACGCCACAATCTCTTCCTCGGGCATCATATTTTTTATCAACGTCCACCATTGGTCAGCATCACCCTCCATATGATACGTCGCCATGAGAACCTTCTCTTGATCCAAACATTGAAGGATGGATAAGAAATTTTCAATTGAGTTGATCCATTGTTCAACGATCGTGGGATCATATCATCCAATAAAAGTAGGAGTCCTTTGTCTAATGAAGCTCTTGATAGCAAATTGTTCATTCTTAGAGGGGTTTGGATGTTCCTCGAGACCCGTGTTTGTATTCAAACCATGAGTTAGCCGAGAGAAAATATTGACAATGTTTGCAATTCCAGCTCCCATTTGATTGGGAATTTCATTAGTATAGTCATCACACTGATCTTCACAACAGTTGTTAGCCTGAGTCTTCCTATTACCAGCCATTGTAGGGAATAAAAGGAAATTTAGGGGGGTAACACATAATGGATAATCCAAAGACAAATGTTGTTGACTTATAAATAAACATTTATTTCCTTAACTTGTGAGTCTATAGGATTCAATCTAGGCTTTTCTTGATGTACTTTCATATATTCCTAGAGGGATTTTTTTTATTCCCTTAATAAGGGTTCTTACTAAGCTTGTGAATTTACAAAAAACATATCCCTTTAGTGTGTTGTAACCATGAGTGTAGCAAGGCCTGTTGTTGTGCACCAGTTCCAATTCATGTCTAACTCAAAGCGGTGTTTTCGGGTTTTACCCCTAGGATACATCTGTGTCAGAGCCGCCTTTACCTGGTCATATCCAGACAGGGATGTATTTGTTTGATATACAACTTACTCAGTACATACAAAAACAAAGGGATGTTTTTATTATACTTATTCGTGTCTCTAAGGATTTAATAGGGTTTTCTTATCCTAGTCCCAAAAATAACTAAACCTATCCTCTAATACCAACTATGAAAACCCTGCTTTTATGACAATCTTAAACATGATTTATTACATAAAAAAATCACTTGATACAACATTGAAGATCGAAAGGTCTAGTGTTTTTGGGGATTAAGATCATTTCATAACAACTTAATACATGAAATACAACATTTTTATTGAAAACATCCTTTACATGACCACTACATTCCCTCGTACTTCGCATTGCATGGGATAACCTAAGGACATGCATAAGAAAATGGCTATGCTATAAAGCCCTGTAAGGGAATAAACGTGGAATTCATGAGGAGTAAAATTCATGTTATACAATAGTCATATCAATATAGAATAAGAGAAACATGAACATAATGTCATGATAAAGCATGATAATCATAACATGGTAATGTGGCAAGAACACTTAACAAGGAATTAGCATGAGCCGAGGCTCATTGCACATAGAGCATGAGTAAATTCTTCTAGCACATGAAGCATGAGTAAACCCTTGTTCCACTTGAATTAGTATGATTCAACACTCATTGAACATGACGTATCCTGATACTATACTTTACACAATGCGTTGGAGGGCTATAAGGGCGTACACTTCTTAAAAATTTCATTTCATTCATAAAACATGGATTCATAAAACATAATCATTTATTCTACGACAAAGGAATTTGGAATGAATCTTTATAGTCAATAATTAAATGTGAATGAAGGTGAATATCCTTGATGGAGAAATGGGCATTGTATTCACTACACAATTCCATTGGCTTAGAAAATCGGTGCAATTTCGGCAGCATAACAGAGTGTTATAAGAATTCATAAAAATGGTTGATGAGAGAGAAATGGGTGTCTCATCATATGTACATGAAATGGACAGTAATGGGGTCATATAGATACATGTCCCACCAATTTTAATGGAATTTAGATTCATTATACAAAAGTATTTCTTGAATGTAAATGAGGAGAGAGAAGTTCCTTTCGAAATTTCAGCATAGTAACGGGTGTACATGGGTGTCAATTGAGAGAGAAAGGGGTATCCCATCATTAAAACAATAAGACAGAAGTATGGTGGACGTGAAAAACCATACCCCGAAATTTATAATTTAAACTAATATGGAATAACAATATTATGAAAAATGGAAAAAAAAGTGAAAGGAAGAAAAACCCTTACTTGGAAGTGTGCTTCGAATGGCATGAGAGAGGCTTGAGAGAGGCATCATGGGAGATTGGGGCACCTTGGCAGGATTATATAAAGAGTAAGGCAGGGGATGGACGAATTCCAAAGGCATTGAGTGATGAGGAAGTGGGAGCTTGGGAGGGTTTATATAGGAAATGTGTGTGAATTCTTTATTATTTAGGATTGGCACCCCTTACATTAAACTAATCCAAAACACAAACCATCTCATGGTTTTTGCCCATGGTTTTTGGAAATGGGGAGAGGAAAAAAATATTTTATAATTCCAATGTCTGAAATTCTTAATATAATTTAGTTGATTATGTGGAGGTGAGTCACACTCTCATGTAATATAATTTAAAAAGACCAGATGTTTAATAACTCTTGAGGGGTCCATTAATGCTTTGTAAAATAAGTCAAACAAATCGAAAATCACATTATTTTAAAGGTAAAAAATATATTGTCCAAACATAAAGCTTATAGTATTTTATTACATCTCTATTTGGTCATTATGATGTCATAAAAACACAATATATATTTAAACGGTATTTAATTTTTGACACAAAAAATTGACTGTCTCAGAAAATTATGAAAAAATCACCGTTGGATAATTTCGATTTCCTAATTCACGAAATAACATTAATTTTTTCAAAATAATTTTATAAATATGTTCATTTTCATTTTCATTTTTAAAATCAAAACCGACATTTATCGAAAATTCACCGGTTTTAACACAAATGGCTTTCAAACAATAATAAAAATTACAATTGCATTCCTAAAATTATAATATCATTTATATTTAATAAAAATTAATTTAACAATAATAATAATATTTTATTAAAATAATATTTAATTCAAAAATCACTTAATTTAATAATATATATTTCTTAATTAAATAGTAATTACAAACACTATTTGTACTTTAAAAATAATTTACAAAGTGTCAATAATGACAATAAGATATATTCAATATTATATGCAAAAAAATAATATACATGAACATAGTATTAGAGATTTGTTACATAACCCCTTAAACCAGCCCCATAAGACCTAAGGGTATGGTGTGTGATGGTGACAGAGTATTGGGGTGGCTCAGATAACATCGCTCAAGTGGTAATCTCTATCAACATCCACTTTTCCCATAGACGGTCACGTTAGAGCATGACAAGATGAAGCTTAGCTTGGGCTTGGTCAAGAGAAAAGTCTAATGATGCCATCTATTTTCCGAGCTCCAACAAATGGGATTTGTATGGAGTAATTCTACTGGATGAGGCCATCGATTCCATTGTCTGCGTAAATTGGGTTTGTTGAAGCCGTATATTTATACTAATCATGTGATCACTGTTCAATGACTTTAAAAGCAATGGTCACAATTCTTAACATAAAACCAAAGAAGATGGAATTTTATTTAAAAATTTTAAATAAAGAGACATTTAATTAGGTCAATAGATATTTCCATTAATGAAACTTTGGGTTGTTACACTCCATTGGACATTACATAGGGAACACATGTTCTTGCGCAATGATTTCAATATTCTACAGCGACCTCAAATATAGCGAGCACCTCCATTGGGCATCTCAGGATTGTCTATTGATTCGATATATGGCTTCGATTTTGTTAAATATGCTATTTTATAACCTAAAACATAATTTTTCACAAACAATATTAATTAATAAATAGTAATAATTATTAATAATAAGTCATTATTTCTGGTAATTAGCATGAATTTGTAATAATTAACGGTAAATAGTTTTAACTAATTGTAAAATGAAAATAAGAGTTTTAATTAGTAATCAATAAAATCAAATTTTAATTAGTGTTAAATATTAATAAATAATAATAAACATAGATAATTATCAATAAATAGAAATTATTAGTTAAAATTACTGATAAATAGTGGTATTTAGTAATAAATAGAAAAAATAAGTATAAACTACTAAAAATTAGTAATAATTTTGGTAACTCATAATAAAAAGTTGTAAATAGTAATTTATAATAATTTTTGTAAATTAATAGTAATAAATATCATTAATTAGTGACAAATATTAATTAATAGTATTAATTAGTATTAATTACTTATAATTTGTGGAAAATAGTTATAATTTTCTATTAATACTAATATTTAGTAATTATTATTCCTAAAATGTTATAATTAGTAAAATGTAGTTTGACTTATTAGTATGTAGAATAATTAGTATTAATTAGTAATAGTTTGTGGTAATTAGTCATACATAGTAGTAATTAGTCATAATTTATCATAATTTGTGATAATTATTGGTAATTAATAATAATTAGAAATTACTAGTAATAAAAATCATTAAATATAAATAAATAGAAGTAAATAGTAATAAATAATAATAAAAATATTAATTTTTAATACAAGGTAATAAATAGTAATAATTACACAAAATTACAGGCAATTTCTAGATAAATTTTTATAATTAAAAATTAATACTAATAATTAGAGGTAATTTGTAATAATAAGTGGATATAAGAAATAACTATTAATTAATAGTGGTATTAATTTAAAAAAATTAATAGTTATTTATATATATTAATAATTAGCTATAAATAGTAATTAATATTAATAAAAATTTATAATTATTAAAAATTAGAAATAATTATGTGTAATTGGTAATAATTGTCAGTAAATAGAAATAATTATCAATTAATGGTGGTAATTAGTTGTATTTATTAATAATTGGAGGTAAATATCTATAATTTCTAGTAAATAATAAAAAAATTGTGTTAAATACTAATAAATTTCAGTAAATATAGAAAAATAATTAAATATTAATATATAGATGTAAATATTAGAAATTAGTTGAACAAACTAATAATTATGAATAAATACTAATAATTAGAAATAAATATTATTAATTAATAATAGATACTAATAAATAGTTTTAAATACTAATAACTTGTAATAAATAGTAACAACTAATAATTTATAGTAATAACAAGTAATAAATAATAATAAATAATAATAATCAGTAATAATTAGTAATAATTACTATTAATTAGTAGAAATATGGAATAATTTGTAATAAATAGTAATAAATATAAATAAATAGTAATAAATAGAAACAAATAGAAATAAATAGTAAAAATTACAATAATTTGTAATAATTTGTAATTCGTCATAATAAAATGTAATGATTACTAATAATTAGTTATAGTTAGTGATAATTTAATGTAATTAGTGATAGTAGATGTATCTAGTGACAATTAGAGGTAATTAGAGGTGATTATCAATAATAAGAGGTAATTACTGGTATTGTTAGTAATTAGTAATAAATAAAGGTAATTGGAAATAAAAATTAATAAAGTTGAAATAATGTGTTATAAATTGGAAATAATTACTCAACATTTGTAATATATAGTGTCAAATAGTAATTAATAGTTGTAATTAATAATAAATAGCTTAAATTAAAAACAAATATCAGTATTTATTAATAAATAGTGATAATTAGTAATAAATACAAATAAACAGTTTAAGATAGTGGCAAATAATAATAATTAGTGATAATTAGAAAAAAAAATATCAACCATTAATAATTAAGGATAAATTGTAAAAATTTAGTAACAAATTGTAATAATTAGTAATAATTTTTAATGATTATTAATAAGGTTTATTTCATTGATATGATTAGTAAAAAAATATAATAAATTGTATAATTAGTAATATATTTTAATTATAAGTAATAAATTGTAATAAATTATAATAATTGGTAATAATTAGTAATAATTAATTTTAATTTTTAATAATTACTGATATTTTTCAATAATTCGAAATAATTAGGAAAAATTATAAATAATTAGCGTTAATTAGAAATAAGTAGAAATACATATAAATATTTATATTTAATTCGCAATAACGAGAAATTTTTTAAAATATTATCACATATTTTGAAATAATTAGAAATTATAAGAAATAATAAGAAATAATTAGAAATAATTATAAATAATTATCAAAAATTAGAAATATTCAATAATAATTAATATGATTCATGATTACTTAGCAATAAGTAGTAATTTTTTTTCTTTTTTAGTTATTTTTTTATATAAAATGATTCATAATAAACTAATTAGTTTATATTTTTTAGAGAAATATAGAATGAAGAAGATGAAAAAATACTTTATTAGATTATATCTCTTGGATTAATTCTTATAGGAATCAAAATGATTATATTAAAATTCTGTTATATATTGAGGGTGTTTAAACATTGTTATCATTTGTATCATCAAAAAAATAATTTTTTTAAGATGCAAAAATTATGTGTCCATGTAAAAAATGTGGTCTGAGGGAGATTGAAGCATTTTTTAATATTTGGGGACATCCATTGCATTTGGGGTTTCAAACAAATTATTTTTTTTGTATCTACATGGTGAACATGGTTATGGATAAGATACTAATAGTTTGGTTTGAGAACCATCACAACTTCAGAATTTTGAACAAGATGTCACGTGTCTGTATTTTTTAAAAATTGAAACTGAAGTTAATATTTATTTAACCCCAAAGTTGGAACCATATAAATTATATTATTTGTTGAGAAATACTAAGGATTATTTATATCTTAGATGAAATATAATCAAATTCAAAGAGGTTAATAATTTTATTATTCTTAAATTAGATCATGTAATTTTAAATGACTATTTTTTGAGATATTTTCTTTTGGGAAAACACTATTACCTGAAGTAAATGTGTTACCAAGAAAATTTCAATTATTTGAAGACCCTGTATTATAATATTAGTCACAATTATCATAACATTCATGATTTTTCAAATGATTTTATGTTATATTATAGTGGAAATGGGGGTTGGATATTTGTCATATATGTTGACAATCGAGGTATAAAGAGTTCTAAATAGGTATGTATGGATTGATTGATGCCAAAAAGATTAGGATTTTCCTTCTTACAACTAAATTACATTGTTTATTTTTTTCTCAGAACACATCTTCATTGATGTCATCGAAAAAAGCATTTCATCTTGAAAAAAATTCAATCATCTCTCAGATAACGATTCATTTAAATGTATTGAAAAATTGAATCTGTATTTTAGATCATAATCCCGAAATATATTATTGGGTCGTTATACTGATGGTTTCATTGTATTTTCTTTTTATCGTTGTCAATATTCTTGTTGGCCTATCACTATAACATCTTTAAATTTGACTCTTTGTGTTTTGATCAAGGATCCATATATATTTTTAATCTTATTAATTTCTAGACATTCGAAAGAAATATTGATGTTTATTTGAAAGCATATATTGCTGTGTATAATTTATTCTAGAGTAATGGTGTCAGTACATATGATGATTTTTGGAAATAAAATTTTCTACTGAACGCGGAATTTATGTGAAGAATTAGTGACTTCCAACATATTCCATGTTATTTACCAAGAGTACACGAGGTCCAAATTAATATCCATTCATTATGAAATATATTAAAGAATTTATTATAGGAAATTTAAGAGGTCCTTGTATTTACATTAGTCATTTGATATTCTTACTAAATGGTTATCCATTTCAGAGGAAAAATATCATTTCAGAAGAGGAATAATTGATGGATATGGACATCCAAAAATGATATAAGGTAATTAGTTAAAATAATTTTTCACTTCATTACCTCCAATTAGATTTGGGCCATCTATAAACCAATAAATATTTTATGGATTTTGGAAATATCACAATTGGTTAAAAAATATTTTTTTCATCTTACATAGTTGTATAATTTATTGGTCCATCAAATGTATGATGTTAAGATTATTGATAAGAACTATATTGATAATATTTTTTATATTTTTTTGATACATAAGGTAAGAAAAAATATATGGTTAAAGAATTATTATTTTATACCGAATTTTTTTGTAGTATAGAACTTGAAATAATTGAAAATGCCACATCACAAAATATAATGAATCCAAAAGCATCAATACACATTCCCAAGAAAACTGGTTGTTGTTTTTTCAGTGGAATGAAAATTTTAATGTTCTAAATGGTTATGTTTCAAAATTGCACAGATATATTATGAATGGTCATATTACCATATTAAAAATTCATAGTTGTCATGTTATAATGAAATGACTAATAGCAATTAGTTTTATAGGTTTTTTGTGTTAAATGATTTGTGATGCGTGAAAAGTCATATCTAATTTTTTCTGTGGCAGCTGTGTGTAAATTACCAAGTATGATGTTGTATATTGAATCCAAGAATATTTTTTTTGTTTAATAAACTAGAAAAAGTATCCATCCAACTCTATTTGACTCATTGGAAAATTTGATATTTCATTTTATACATGATGAAAAATGTGGTTGTCCAAAATATTTTTGATGGATGTACTGATTCATGAAATGCCTATAAAATCGAAGGAAAAAGTATATCACAAATCATAGGTTGAATGCACTATTTCTAATGCATATTTAGATGATAAAATTAAATTTTTCCAATATCACTATTTTGAATTTGAAAATCCATCAAAACAAAACCATATTGGCCATAATGAGGTACATTTTGATTATGTAATGAACAATAAATTATCAGTTTTTAATCATCAAGGCCATGGATTTGGTGGATATAATGAGTGATGGATTTCATAGGATGAAAATCATATATGTAAATGATATGTTATTATCCAATGTGAATAAATGATATAACTCTAACATTGATGTTTCATATAACTAATTCTACAATCATTGTAACATTAAATTAATTTTATATTATCTGTAGGATATAAGATAATCATATCATGAAACATATTCAAAAAAGTAAAGCAAATTCTCTTGACTAGTGTTTGGAATATATTTATTCCAATTTGATTCAAAAAAAAAGCAACA
Organism: Viscum album; assembly: GCA_963277665.1. Lineage (NCBI taxonomy): Eukaryota > Viridiplantae > Streptophyta > Magnoliopsida > Santalales > Viscaceae > Viscum > Viscum album. Next base: position 664,381,528 of record OY728165.1, on the reverse strand, counting down.
AAATTTATTTATTGTTTAACATAAATTTTAAACTAATTTATTATTATGATGATAATTGTTTTAAAAATTTTCTAGTATCTCAGTGTGCTGATAATATTGATAATCATTTATGTGTATTTAATAACCCACCATCTATACATGTTAAAAATAATATTGTATATTTGTTTAATGGTTTTAAACTTCATACAAAGGCATATAAGGAATAAAATAATATTGAATAGTGTTATTTTCATAAGAGGCTATCATCAAAGAGAAATAGATGTTTATTTTTATAGGATGCTGGAAGAAATTATTTATTGTTGTTATCTTGGATAGATTTACATAATGATGATAAAATTTTAGTGGTTGGTCACTGAGAGTGGCTAGTGTGTTCATCTGATCCATAGATTCATTGAAAATAATTATAAAATTCATGTAGTAGTAAATGAAACATTTTTATTGGAGCATAAATGAAATAAAATTTACCATGAAAATTATTGTGATACTTCAATAGTGTTGTGAGAATGGTAGAGCATAATAAAAAATAAATCATTGAAAATTTCATTTAATCAATGTTATTTTAGTTCCTTTGATGTGAAAAAAATTGGAATTTTTTATGAGACTACTACAAATCCATATTTTCCATGTAGAGACACACATATCTGGGATGACACACCATAGATCAGGGTCGATGGTTACAATGATGATAATGATGTAACCAATGATTTTGAAATGACATGAGATGATAGAAATAAAATTCCTATGGATATTGATGATACTAAGGAAGATCATGAAGATATTAACACTCTCACATACAAAAATAAGGGTGGAGATGAACAATAACATTATTAAATTCAGTTTATAATCACATATAAAATATACAAATACTTAATATTTATTTTTCACTATTTTCTAAAAAACACTAAATTCATGTTATATATGGACATAGTTTAGTTTTGAGTGTTATAGGGTGTTGCTATACCTAATAAAGAGTAGGATGTTCGATATTTTTACATTCAGACATCTGGAAGTGAAGTGATGACTCAAATGGGTTACTGTATTTAATGAATGATGACTCTTGAGAAAATCCTCGAGTGACCTCAATGTCTTGGATCTTTTCCTTCAATTCAACGGTTTGTTAACATGTTTATTTTAGTCAGTTTTATTCGATTATCATTAATTTATTTAGATATAAATTGTTTGATTATTTGTTTTCTTCATATCTTTTCACATAAATCTATTATACCATGGAGTGTTATGATTTGAAATTACTTTTCTTGAGCATGGATTACATTGGATCATATTCCAATAGAAGTTTTACAACTAATGTTCGATCATTGGATGGTTATATTGTAATTGACTTATTATTAACATGATATTATTAATTTTTGTATGATTTATGGTATCCTATCAATGGGATATTGTGTGACTCTATCTGGAATGCATGGGAGGGTTATATGCATGAGAATTTCCATTAATTTTTTACCAATTTAAGGATGTCAACAACGAGGAGATATGGATGTATATAGCATTATCAATATTATTGTAACATCCCAGGTAAATATATAAAATTACTTTTTCATATTGATAAATATTTGTGAATAAATTGTTAATATTTCTTTAAATGTAATGTTATGTTCGATGGCGTACCCAATACGCAACAACGAGTTTCTTTGAAATCTTACATTGCACACGAATAATATAATAATATTATTTTAAATGATAGCTAATTCCTAGCCATTGTAATGGTAGGAATGAACATAACTAACTAAAAAATGATTATATATATTTGTTAAATATTTTAAAAATTACCCTATAAATGATAGAGGCTTAAAATGCGAATGAATCAAATTTTAAGCATAAGTATTCAAATATTCTTTAAAAGGTCGATTAACCGCCTTTTGATGTCAAACCCATTTTATTAAAAAACAACTTTTTGTAAATATTATATTTTATATTTTTCAAAATAAAATCCTTCTTTAGAATCGGGACATCAAAATTTACATTGTGTAATTTTTTTTATTTTTTTGATAAAGTTCATTTTTAATGAATAGTGAAAATGATATATTTTAATTCAAAACCTATTTTTAATATAATTTTTTTATATGGATATATTATCATTTTAATTTGGTTTATTTTTTAGTTAAAATATATTTTTACCATTTAATCTGATGGTGTTCATTTTAATTAATTTTACTTTGAAATTAAACATAAACAAGTGTCAATATTTTGATAGATAATTTTAAAAAAAACTACTTGTTTTGACAGTGGGAATTAATTATAAAATTAATTAATGCGACTTCTATGTTCGGAATTTGGTAAAATGATAACAATTTTTGAATTTGGAATATCAAATTTACATTGGATAAATATATTGTGTTTTTCTGACAAATGTTCATCTATAATGAATAGTGAAAAATATTTCATTTTATTACAAAACTTCTTGATCATCTAATTTAATTATATAGATAGATTGTCCATTTAATTGTTTTTAATGTTTAATTTAATATTTTAATCACTTAACAAAATGTTGTTCATTGTATATAATTTCACTTTTCAGTTGATGTAAAAAAAGTCAATCTTTTGATAAATTTTACTTCTTAAAAACTTGTCTTCGGTTGTGAAAAAAGAGAATTATTTTTAAAGTACCTACTGAAATTTATGTTTATGGAATTTAGAAAAATGGATACCATATTTTGAATTAGATGGTCCAAATCATGTAATTAAGAATATTTTTTCGGACAGAAAGAATAGTAATGACGGTAATTATCATGATTGATTAATTAATCAAGTAGTTAAGGGTTATAAAATAATATCAAAATAATATAAAATTACCTAAAAATGTTTCCAAATCATCTTTTTTGATTCATGGACAACCATTTAATGCTTTTTACCAAACTTGAGGGCCCACGGAGTCACATGGGTGTGATAGTGACATTTTTGACATTATTTTTAAAAAAGAAGAGAAATATAAAAAAGGATTGTATATCCTAAGTAATACAATTTTAATTTTTTTACATAAATGATATCGTAGACTATAAATTATCATTGGAAATCTAAAAATATTTCCTACATCCTGGAATTTTTTTTATTTTTAGTCATTAAAAATATAAATTTATTTATGACACCATGATGATGTAGTGGTTACCTCATTAATTAACTATTAAAATAAAATGAAAAGATAAGGTAATGTCTAAAAAATAAACTTTTCAAAAGCCTATTTTATGGGTGGATTTATAACCCTTATCACCTTATAATATAAATATATCATTTTGAGACCTTAAAATCAGAAAATAATTTTATAATAGAGTAACATTTCAAGACTTTCCAAAAGTGACCCTCCTCCCTCTTATAAAAGGCCCCCACCTCTGCCCCCTTTCCCACACCTCTCAAGCCCTTGGATCGTCCAAACTCTACTCATATTATCTCTTCTCATCCCTCTATTACTAATAGAAGCCTCACATTGAGTAGAAGTCTTTCCAAAGAATCCTTTGGCTCAAATCAAATAGAGTTACCTCATTTAGATGTAATGTCTTCTCTTGAGTTTCTTTCTGTTATTTTTCTTCTTCACTCTCCATTATCTTCTTATTATTTGATCCCATTAAAACACCCATATCCTGAGTATACTATTATTTTGTTATGATAATGATTCTACCTACACTTACACACACATCCATTTAATGGTTAAAGAACATACTGTTTCTGTGGGTGGTGAATTACTGCCTCACGAAACGATGATTGTTCAATATTCATTTAACGCCTTTCATGGTGGAAATTAAGATGTAACTATATTTATATATGATATATATTATATTTATGTTCTCTATATTCATATGTATTTTATATTTAAAATATACCATTATGCATTTCATGTTGTGGAAATGCTATAATTTCATGTGAGGAAGTGTGACCAACCGCCCCCTCAAGTGATGTGACTCATTAATGACACACATCAAATTTATAAATAATGTAATTTATGAACATATTTAACATATTTAACATATATAGTATAAATTAATTACAATATACATATGTATCATTACTTTTAATTCCATTAATGTATGAAATAGAAATGAAAGTAGCCTTCATGTGTACATATGGCTTACCATCTCCATGAACTGTGCATTTCATTTCATATCTCCAATTGTTATGTAATAATATAAGTACATATATATAATGGATATAAATGATATATATTACATATAAATTATTAATATCATTCTGTATTTAATTAATGTCAATCCACATGTACACCATGTAATTATAAAAGTCCATTTTTTGACTCAAGTTCCAAACATCGACAAAACGTATGATATGAACTCACATAATTAACAAATTATTATAACAAGATAATATCTGATATGAATAGAATAATAAAATTTAATGGAATTATTTAATAAATTATAAATTTACCGTATTTTATTATTCAGAAATATAACGAAATGAATAAGACAAGTCGGACTTGAGGTTAGGGGATTTCTTATCTCACTTTTAATTCAGTGAGATTTCAATTGTTCGGAACTTATTTTTTCCATGTGGTGTATTGTCTAATACCATTACATATATATTATCATTATTCTATTTATATTCATGGTATTATGTGATTCATTTGGTGTTTATTTTCTTTTGTTTATATTACTCGATTTATTACAATGAGGTAAGGGGTTTTTATCTCACTTTTTTATTCCCGTGAGATTCATGATATATTTTCCACTATAACCTTTGAATGGGGTATGTACTGCCCATTATTATACTCTATGTGTAATATAATTTATTTTATATGTATTTAAATCATCTTTATATATTTCTTCTTTCATGGGGTGCACTTTTCCAAAGTTACCAAAATCGTTAAGGGAACCTTTCACCCTCACCTTTTTAAAAGACTTCTTTCTATTAGGTATTATATTTTACATCATATTATGTTAGGATATGTTCTTATATAACCATATTTCTTTAAATTTTATGTCCATGTGATGTTATACCCTTTTTATCTATCATCAACCCAATTTCTGAATTTTAAAGTGACATTGTTTGTCTGTCAAATTTCTGTAAGGGAACATATTATCCCAATTTCAATTCTTTGGGATAAACATCTACTTCTTAATTATGTCATGATATGAATATGTGTGGATGACCTATGATTGTTTTACACATAATATCCACTTATATTTGGTGTATTTATATTTTTCAAACATAATTATGTAATTGATTTATCCTTAATCTATGTATACTAGCTTTGTACGGGACTTCGTCTCAATGTCCATTAATTTAGGTATATTTTCATTTCTACATGACTTTATTTTATACGGTGTATTAAACCCTTTTGACTTTTAATATAATTCCAAAGGAATATTTTTACACGAATCATTTTACAAAATGATAAAAGGAATGTTTTTTCTTAGGTATGTGGAAACAAGGACTTCTCTGCCACCTTGAATATTATTTGTGTTTTGGATTCCTCTATAAGCCATAACATTTTTTACATGAAAAATAAATACCATGTTTTACTTTAATTTTTTTTGTTATTAAAAACGGTTTTTATAATGTTTTGATTATATCAATGTGTTGTAATGATATATTGTGTTTGAATAGTTGAAATATTATGTTTCCTTTATGCATTTTAATGTGATATGATTATGTTATGGTTCTTGGGCATTGTTTATGAAGTCAGTTGGTTCCATGATAAACTAAATAAGGTTATTCCCGAGATAGATATTCAATGAATTGTGTAACATGAATGAGACAAATGCTAAGGTTTCTCTAAAGTGATTTAGGGAATATACTATGATGGGTTTTCCAATCGTAACAATGAGGGTTTCTCCCTACGTAAGAATTATATGAATGACTCATGTTACCTTTATGCCTTATGAATTCAATTATTTAATCATAAATCTTACGATTTCATGAGGTATGTTAATGTGCTTATGTTTTGTGAGTAAAGTATGATTTCATTGATTTTTATGTATACAAGGGCTAATGATTTGTTTCTGTATTTTTTATATCCATTACTAAGATGTTTATGATTATTCCAAGTTTTTGATATTTTTTATCACTTGACATTATGTTTAATAGGGTCATGGATGGGATCATGGAAATGTCTTGCAGTCTAAAATATGAAACCAAACATGACTCTTTTATTCAACAGTTTTTATTTTGTGAAAAAAATGGAAACTTAGTATATGTGTCTGCTTTGTAATCATTTCGATGTAATAGTTATGTCCTAATTCTCTAAAAATCTAAACCTGAAAATATCATCAATGTGAATTATTCATTTAATTCAATATTATGTAATTTTTTAAAACTGTGTCCTTATAATTATTTTTCACAATGACTAAATTACATTTATTCTTAAGTTTAGGATGGATTATATTCATAATGGTTTGGTGGTCATTTTTGGGGACATTATTAGTTGGTTGACATAACATGGGGAGATAAGAGGTGACACATCGAGCCAGTGGTTGTAAATTCAATATTCATAAGGAATATATTGTAACTACCTATTTTATTTTTATTTATATATTCTTAAATGTGAATTGTTTTTTAAATTCATACTGGTATTCAAATAGCATGATATTATGTAGTTCAAGGTTTTTAGGATTTTGTACACTAACCGTATTACTTATGAGATTATAGATGATCACAAGAATTAGATTATTCTTAGTATAGGTTTTTTTTTAAATTAAATGAAAATATTATTTTAATTATTATATTTTTAAATTAAAATTTAGGGTTATATATGAGGATACATCATCTTAGGCATAGACTGAGATTCAGTGTGAGACCAATGATCAGACTAGTGCAACAAGATTTTATGATGATTCAAGGATGTGGGAGACCACATATGCCTTTTAAAAATGTTGATTTGTAGGTATTGGCTCTGAATTGACTCCTGGGAGTTATTATCATACCGCTAAGATGTTTTTGTGAAACTTGACAAGATCTCATCGAGAGTCATAATCAACTACTACACAATATTAAGAGAAATTATGATCACTATTTGAGATTATAGGGGGAATTCATTGGTAGTAGGTTGAGATCCCTCGACACCAGAAATTTTATAAGGAAGAGAGGCTTCGATGGCAGTAGTGGCATAACAAGTTGATGATTCGGTACATATGACATCAGACTAATGGTTTAGGTATGGAGTTCCATCGAAAATTTCCTCCAAATCCTTCATATCCTCCATAAGACCCCTCCCACTATGATGTATGTAGATTTGAGGATAAAACATTTCATGTTTAATTTTTTTTTGTAATATTATATAATTGAATTTCTATATGGTTTGTTTTTATAATGTCGCAAATATGGTAATTTATTAATATGTCTGCTGTATCTTGACCTTTTTCAGAGTTAACTCAGGAATGATTCCATGTATTTTTTTAAAAATATGTAACATTGATTTTAGATATGAGACAAGTTGTGTTTGGGTGGAGTCTAATAAATTTTTTGAGAAATGGTGGAAGTGCATGGTCAGCGCACAATTTTTAAAATTGTGCAACTATTTAAGAGAAACCATGAACTCTTTAGTCTTCTGAGGTAGTATCTTCAGCCTGGTTAATGTACTATTTGGGATGTTTTTTATTGAACCCATGTGATTTCCCCCTTATATATGTGTCTAATACATGGTTAGCACATGGTTTTCTAACTGTGCGACTGAACCGTGCAAGGTCCAGCTGTGAGATCCGGAAATTGTAAATCTCAATAATTTTTACCTTTTTCTTACTTGTTTCTTCTACTATGTTGCAATAACTCTTAAAATTAAATTTCTAAGGGTAAAATATTGTTATCCCGTTGACCTCGATGGATTCAAAGGCCATCAGATCACCATTCACCAAGACTGAATGCCTGAATCAAAGATCTACTCTTTTCCCAGTAAAAGGATCTCCTCCAAATTCAATTCCCATTAATTCTCTTATCACACCTTAATCTATGGATTGAATATATCTAATTTTTTAGATCTAATCCTATTTTGTAGTAATCTATATCAATGATTTTTTATCTATAACTACATTGAATAAATATTGATATCTTGGTTTTGGTTTAGGGATTTTCATCCAAAACTCATATATATATCATTGCACTGCTCATATTTTGTGAATTCCCATTAATATAATGTCATTAAACGAATTGAGGTAGGTGTAATAAAATATAAATACAATATTTTTTGATTTCTTTCATATATGAAAATTTTGAGAATTTATTGTATCCTTAAGTAATTGATTTTCGGATAATGGGTTAATTAGGTTGACAAGTTGATTTATCAAACCATTATTGAATTTGTTAATTAGCAGAGGAATTTATCCTAAGTGTAAGGGGATTCCATTTTGGATAATTAATTTTGGGTGTTAATTATGGTATTTATGAATTTTAATGTAGATAAATAATCAATGGATTAATTATGAGTTATAAAATTAGTATAGTTGAGATAACTAATTATGAATTAATTCTCATAATTGATATTATGAAATAGATAACTAATTAAATAATTAATTATTATATGTTATGATTTATAATGTGATAATTAGTTATGGAAAAATTAATTATTGGGATATGAATTTTGACATTGATTAATTAATTTAATTAATTAATTAATGTTGAATGAAATGATAAGTTAATTGTAGAGTTAACTAATGTATTTATTTAAATTATCTAATTGTTAAATTATAAATTGGAATCATGTTCATAATTAATATTTAATTAATTATGTGTGACTGAATAAGAATGTAGTCATTCATAATTTGGAAGTAAAAATGGTATCATGGTCATCATAATTATCTGTATGTGATTGTAAATATGGTCATTATAATTAGAAGTATACACGGTATCATCGTCATTATACTTATTGTTATGGTAATTAAAACATAGTCATCATAATGATAAGTATACATTGTAACATGGTAATTTTACTTATGAGTAAGAGAATGGGAACACAATCATTTTACAGAGGATTAAGTTTGGTAACAGGGTCATCCTACATATATTTTTGATATTTTTGACAATAAAAACATTTACTATTAATATGAGATTAAATAATAGAAATAATGGAACTCTGAGTTATCTACTCACACGATACCATTACATACTTTTTCATGAGTGGAATTTAATATTGTATTACAAGTGCTCCATTGAATAATTTATGATCTAGAATGATTAATGAATTATGATATGATTTTACCTAGGGAGAACTTTAGGCTCCGGCGCAATGTGAAGCTATTATTAATGTATGATTCTCCTTGGTAATCCTAAAGATTATGTAGTTAGATAATAAAAAATGATAATGTAATAAAGTGTTATTTCGGCATTACACTTATTTCATATCAAACTGTATAAAATATATTATGACTAGAATGGATGTAGACATAGTTGGTGGTGTCCTAGTGAGTTGTACTCACACCCTACTCAGGTAACCTGATCGTCACTCATATGGATTATAGGATTTATGGATAGGATAAGGGAAATTTCCATAGTATGGATTGATGATTCAATTATACATTGAATGAGGGGAATAAACATGTTACAGAACCAGTTTGGGGAGTCATTATGTCATTATTTTCTGATCCATTATAGATATATAACACATTTATTACCTTATAATGTTCCCTTTCAATTGAGTATGTCATTTCATATAGGGTTACATTGTTACATGAATATTTTTCTGGATATATTTTCTTCTTAATTTTTTTATTTATTTTTAATGCGATTTATCTCTGGTAAAAGAGGCTATAGTCACTCAATGAATGACTTAGTAGGATATCAATACTATTAAATAACATATATCATAGAGGAAGTACCACTATAGGTCACAAAGAAAACTATCTCCGTAAACCATTTCATGGTTCCTAGGTCGAGACATTACAATGTGGTATTAGGGATCCTGTTTCCCTTCTTCTTATTTTTAGTTAGTATTATTGGAATGGTATACATGAGAATAAGAAGATTCAGGCCTTGGTAATGAGAACGTTCTTGGGATTTGAAAACCTATATATGAGGTAAAACACATGTACTCAGGGTGGGATTATTTTTATTGATGTTTCCATTTAATGATTAATATTATTTAACATAGGTTGATGTACATGTGGTGTGATGTGATTATTTATTTTTATAATTGAATAATATTGATTCATGGAATATAATTGAATGATAATTGAGTCTACATGCATCATTCTATTTACTCATGTTTATTGTGACATCAAAAATTTTATGATTATAGGGGAAAAAGAGTTATTAGAAATTTTTTAACATTTAATACATTTCCATATTCGAGAGACTAAAATATAAAATGGTTCCTAACATGATTTGAAAAAGGAAGTCAAAATGATTTGAAATGAGAATAACTGGGTGTATGAAATAGAAACAAGATTTTCAGTTGGTGATTACCATTGTTAACCAAATCCACGGTGTAGGATTGTTAAGGATAGTGATAAAACAATGGTTTTGAACATTTATATATATGGAGAAAACACATTTTTGTCATAATTCCTCATATGTAAATGTTATATGGTATTTTTATGATAACTGAAATGTGTGTTTCAAATTGAAGATTGAATTCTTCTATGGATCCTGTTGAGGGGATGAACAAGGGGAATGCATAATAATGATTTTATACTTAGGTATCATAAGGCAATGATCGAGAAAAATTATGTTGATGGGGAGTATTTCTAGCGTAACATAGCTTGTGTCATGAAATTAATGAAAAAATACACATGGAAGGTTGTGAAAAGTTTGTTTTAGTTGAAAAGGGAGATTCAGTGGTAGCACTCTCTGACATATTTATAGATGGTCATCTTGAGAGAGATAAATTATGGTTTGATTCCATAAATACAATACATGTACATTTTGAGACTCTTGATGGGAGGAGTGTCATTTTTGATAATTACATGATGCAGGGATTATTGAAGCACTAATGGAACATTCATGCTCGAACTGAAAAACCTGTTAGTATGTTGTTGAAGGAAATCATAGAGATGTTCTTGGAGAGTTTTATCCAAATACGTTAATTCAAGAAATGGATGTTGAGTTCATGCATATGCCATAGGGGAGAAATTCCATAATGGATTACGATGGACACAACACGGTTCATCAATTCATTTCTCTGACTTTAGCATGACATGAGGAAGCTATGCCAAAACATTTTTAAGATTAAAATAAGTTTGAGATTGTGGACTAATTGAATATATTTAGGATGATGAATTTTTCAGAACTAGTGGATCAATCTATCATTGTTGATGGGAACCATCCTGATGATTCCAATTCAAGACTCATAGTAGTTACTAGATGATAAGTGGTATAACTTCTTATAGAAGCAGGAGATGTTATGGAATATTTATCCAAATAAGGAAAAATCTTTGTATGTACACATTAGGATTGGTTGGACATGAAAAATCATAGTTGATCTATCATTATTGTATTATGTGGTGATAATATCATCGACACTATTTCCTACCATTGATAGACTGTCTATATTGTTTCTAGTTGAGACATATAAATAAATTCTATTGGTTGTTGTGATAGATGGTACCAAAGTAGTATCTTGAGGGTGTTAGAGTATGTGTAGAGGATCTTTAACACCATTTTGGGTTGAATGATGGAGTTCTACTAGCCATGGTGGTAGAGGAAGTGTATGTGGTGCTTTTAGGATGTAGTCCCCTCATCATTAAATTGTTTCTACTCAAGGGAGTTAGATAGCATCACACGGAAGAGGGTAAACAAAATTACATGTAGTACAACCTACACTTGTGGATAGAGAAGGTGATATATTGACTGTGGGAGGTACTATTCATTCAGCTTCAACATTATCTAGTGCCTTGTTTGATACTGGTGTTTCTCATTTCTTTAGAGCTGCAATATCTACTGTATGTTTGAGAATTCCAGCAGAGTTCGGGAGTGGGGTAATTAAAATTGATACACTATCGGGAGGGAGGTATAGGTATAACTATCTATGAAATTTATTTTCACTATATATAATGGAAAGTCAATTTTATGGGATCCTTATGTTCTTTATGATATGGTATTTGACATGATTATAGAGATGTACTGGCTAGTCACCTACCAATACCAAGTTTTCAATTACCATATGGGTGTGTTTAATGTGTCTCCTAACGTTAATCAGTATAATCATCATGGGAAGTGTGATATCTAGCTAGGTTGACCAGGTCAAATTACTCAACAAAAAGTAGAGCTCACCGTCCATGTTTCTAGCTTGTTATTTAATGAAAGGTGTTCTAAAAAAGGTGTCCTTCAACCATTATTGGAACTGCTCTAGATTGTATTTCCTGATGTATTTATAGGGCTACCAGAATGGAAATATATATAATTAAATATTGAGCTCATGACAAGGGATTATTGTAAATTTATTCCGTTAAACAGATTGTAACTGATTGAGCTTTCAGAGATTAATACTTAATTAGAGGATTTGAATGATATGTGATGTATCTGTCCATGTATGTAACCATGGTGACTACCTATTTTGTTCACAAAGATGGTTGATGTGAGTTTTTTTTTGTGCGTTGATTATCCAAAGTGAAACAAAATGGATGTGATGAACATTATCCATTTCCAAGTATTGATGCATTATTTGATCAAGTAAAGCAAGTTTGAGTGTTCTCAAAGATTTATTTGAGTTCAAGGTATCACCATATGAGTGTACGTACTTCTGATATACTGAGGAATAATTTTAGAAGCATGTATGGACATTATGACTTTTTTATACATCATTTTGGTTGAATAATGAACTATTAGTTTTATGACCATGATGAACAAGAGAATTATTCTATATCTAGATTAGATTGTGTTGGTGTTAGTCGATTTCATCTTTATGTAATGCAGGACTCATGAAGATCATTCCCAACATCTCGTCATCATCATGGGTAGACAGAGAGAGAATTGTCCATATTTCAATTTATTTATGTTTCAGTTTAGGATTTACTAGCTACACTTCTTTTGGAACATCACATGGGAATAAGGTTTGAAATTGGACCTAGAGAAGGATCAGGATGCTGTGTATTGGTAGGATCCCAATATTGTTTTCGATATCGGATGATTGAACCAAAAAATTTTCCATTTGAAAACACTGCATCTGGAGTTGGGGATATAATTATGAAGGGACAATGTGTTGTGATGTATGTGTCAGGGATGTGGAGGCCTCATGAAAAGAATTACCCAATGCATGACCTCGATTTGGAAGTAGTGGTTTATGCACTAAAATTTTGGAGACACTATCTTCGGGAAGAAATTTCTAATGTTTATACCGATCATAAGATCATGAAGTGTATATTTTCACAGCATGATTTGAAAATTTGAAAGTGTAAATGGTCGTAGTATATGCCATTATTTTATTTTTAACTCACATATAAAATCTGGAATGTATGTAGTGTGGTAGATCCCTTGAGAAGGAAAACTCATACATAGAATTATCAAGAATTGAGTGTAGATATGAAGATAATGTCCTTGTTATCTAAGATGAATGTGATTGTTTAGTAAAGATATAAGGATATGAAAAAGAGTACCATTAACAGCGGAGTATATGATTTAAAGATGGATCAGTGGTAGAATCATTAAGTATTTTGAATCCCAATCCATGATGGAAATATATGATGGTGGAGAAAGATCTCCGGATGGGTTGTTAGATGAGGAGGAGATCATTTATCTATATAATTTTATCGTGATACGTATAAAAATATGAGAGGAGCGCATGCGAGAATATCATGCCTTAATGTTGGTGGTTAATCTTAGTGTATCCATATTTTCCATTAACAATGATGATATATTTTGTGGCCCATAATGAAAAAGGAAATAACGGGGTTTTCAATAAGAATCTTCACCTCTTATCAGGTGACGATGGAGAATCAACTACCATCCATTTTTCTATAGTCATTTCCATATTTAAATGGACGGGGGTTGATGTGACCATTAATTTTTTACAGGTTTCCTAAAAAATAATAAGAAGAATGATGTTGTTTCGATATTGTGGTTCTACTGACTATGGAAGAGAATTTCCATCATATAAGGGAAACTGTTATAGAAGAATCATTTGATGAACTATGTGTTTTAGAGATAGATGTATGTATGGTGTTCCACAAAAAATAGTTTCAAATCTAGATTCAATTTTTACATCATGCTTCTATAATTCCATATCTATCATACTTAGAATACAAGTATTAATGAGTATGGATTCTCATGCGTGGATAGATTGGATGTCAGAACATACTATATATGTACTTAGGGATATGCTATGTGAAATTTTTCTTCACATCTCAGGGTATTTGGAAAAGAACATGGATTTAGGATAGTTATCCTATAACACCAGATATTAGAATAATATACTCATAGAACCATATGAGTCTCTTTTTGATAATCCACATGGATCACCAATATGTTGGATGGAGGCTGGTATGTCCGAGTTGTTAGGACCATGTCACCGGGATTAGACATCATAGCATTTATAATTGACTCATAAATATATGGATATGGCTATGAGTTGACAAAAGTCATGTGATGATAGATTGAGATGTCCCCTAGAGTTTACATTGGGGGATCATTTATTTATCTGGGTGTAACCTAGGTTGGGCCACAACATGATACAGAGGGAGGGAATGTTGGAACCGAGGAATATTTGACAAATTGTTATAATGCATTGAATTTGGCTAGTGGTGTAACAATTGGCTCTTACATAGATATACATCTCCATTCATTATATTTTCCATGCATAAAATCCGGGATGTAATACCCCGACCGTTCTTATGTGATCAATGTTGATAAAGTAGATGTTCAGATATATTTGTCCATTCAGAAGCATATATTATGTTTGTTCGATACCAATTACAATGAATTGTGGGGAATTACTGTGAGGATAGTTCATGTGTTATGAAATAATGGATGTGTGAAAGAGGAAACATGGTAATTAGAATATGATATGATTGTTGAATGGAATTATCTTTTGGACTATAAATCTTATAAAATCATGGGAGTTTGTCTTGAATAAAACATTGTTATAAGGTGGTGAGATTGTAAGATCCCTATCATTTCTGGAAAAAACTAGGGTGTAATTTAAGATACTTATTGTCTAAAATAATGTTCCATTAATGGGAGTTATGAAAACCGATGTGTTTAGGTGTACTATAAAAAAAATTTGTAGAAAAATTGGAGGTGCACGGTTGGCATATGGTGTGAAAACACCGTATGACCATTTAAGAGAAACCGTGCACAATTAGGTCATTTCAGGAAGAAGCTTCGTCATTGATAAAGGAGGGTCTGGGAGGACTTGTGATGAAACCATGTGATTCACCCCTTGAAGAAGTGTCTAATACATTGTTAGTGCATAGTTTATCCAATTTTTCATCTAAACCATGTGTGGGTCAGTAGTGAGATCCTTAAATTGATGATCGCACCCCTTATAACCAATTTATGACATATTTATTTTACGATGGGGCCCTAAATCAGGATTTTACATACCTAATTGTTATGTAAGATTTCCACATCAATCAGAAATAATTCCATGGAAATGATACCTCATTCCTCATGATTGAATGCCTGAATCGATGACCCTCTCGTCACCCGGTAAGTGGATCACATCTTAATGCCTTTCTCTTTTATTCTACACTCTTTACGTGATATTTTTATTCAATTTATCATCTTTTTTCTTTTGATCGAAACCAATTTCGTGAAATCTAGATCAAATATTATATATCTAGTTCCAAATTGTATAGATTTTAATATATTAGTTTTGTTTTTGGAATATATATATAACTGATATCTATGTCCATGTGCTATTCAGATTTTGAGAATTTCAATTATTAGAAAATACCTCAAGGTATTAAAGTAGGTGGTATAAAATCTATTTATCATAATATTGTGTTTGGAATTTATTTTAAAAGTTGTAAAATTTATATCATCCTTTTGCAATTGATTTTCTTAAATTTGATTAATTAGGTTGAAAAATTAAATTATCAATGCATTTTAGAATAAAATGATTTGTTAAGGAATTAATCATGAGACTAAGGGGCATCTCTATTAGATATTTAGCTTTGGAAATATTTTTCTTTTGATTTTGTTATTGTAATATATATAATTAATCATCCAATTAGTTTTGATATATTGTATTAAAAAATTTGAGATAATTAATTATGAATTAATTATATGATTTGATATTATGATCTAGATATTTAATTATAGATGTCTCGAACCTTCCCTTATGGAACGTTCCATGACTACAATATTCATGTCTTCTATAAGGCATGGGTTGGAAACTAGCACCAAAAATGAATTTTCCTATAATGGGAGGAAAATTCTTATAAACATGTTCACACAAAGATAGGGAACACTATGCACAATTAATGAAAAATAGATGAAGTAAGGTGCAACCACAACTGAGTGGAATAGTTAATAGTGAATGTTAAGGGTCAAGAATAGAAGTCCGACTGAAGTGGAAATATAACATAAAGGGATAATAGCTCAAGAGGTCATCCGCCATGGATCTGGCTTGCTGTCTAGGTACAAATCATCACGGTGGATCTCCACATCAATTGGTCACCTCTGTACACCATATGTCAACCACTTACGAAATTCATCTAGACCTGACCTCTCAAGACCCAGTCAAGATATATGTCATCTGCACAAGACACAACAAGGTGTAGGTGATCCCCGTGCCAAGTTCAGTATAACAATACTTAGTAGAGACTGTGATCCCCCCGATGGTCTCCCAGAATTGTACATAAGAAAGAATGCAAATCATGATTTCAATCACAAATCAAAAAGCAAAAGACTAATCTCAAACCAATTATACAACTCATATAAAAAAGAAATATGATGTTGATCCACACATGGTCACTATTTTGCAGATCCATGGTGGGTATCTCTAAGGGTCGTCTCTGTTAGGTTGATATGATGCTGATCCACACAGGGACTCTATGATGGTGATCCACAAAGTATCTCTATAATGCTGATCCTCACGGGGTCACTATGAATGCTAACCTATGATGGGCCTCTTCAAGACGGGTCCTCATCGGGTCACTATGAAGTCGATCCTTACTAGGTCACCATGATTCTCATCCACACGGGGTCCCCTTGAATATTGACCCACACAAGGTCTCTATGAATGTTGATCCATACAGGGTTACTATGAATAAAGACCCACACAAGGTCTCTATGAATGCTAATCTACATAGGGTCGCTATGGTGCATTTCCACATAGAATCGCTTTGATGTTGATCCACATACGGTTTCTATAAATGCTGATCTGCACACGGACTCTATGAATGTTGTTCCACACATGGTGGCTTTGATTACTGATCCACACTGTGTCTCTATGAATACTGATCCACGCATGGTTGATATGAATTTTGAACCACACTTGGTCTCTATGTTGTCACATAAAACCCTATGATTCCACAAATGTGTAATCCAAAGGTACACCATTTCATAAGGGTTCTAA
This sequence comes from Viscum album, assembly GCA_963277665.1. NCBI lineage: Eukaryota > Viridiplantae > Streptophyta > Magnoliopsida > Santalales > Viscaceae > Viscum > Viscum album. The sequence goes on along the minus strand of OY728165.1, from coordinate 664,364,121 downwards.
CACAATAGATGGCACATCAATTAGATTCCCAAACTGAGAGTTATAGGAATTTTATTGTTGTGGCCCCGGTTGGATTCATACAAGATCCATCCCAGTCGTAATGAAAGATTATCCAAAACTCAGGTAGAGTAGCTCAAAAGGATTGTCTCACTCAAATGATCCCAGTGGTGTAGATGGTTTGTCAAAAGTATGTCACATTCGCAAGATATGTCTTTTTAAGAATAATTTCTCCTGAAAGGGGCTGGGTATGGTACTTCTTTGTCGAACGGACCCGGACCGCCCAATCAGGGATGCCCTGACCGGGTTCAGGTCGAACCGACCGGGTCTGGGTCTGACCATGCCCGTCCCAATACAAACCGGCCTAGGCCGACTCCATTGGGATGGGCCGCAAAATTTATTGGACCACCCCGACTGGGTAGGGATGTAGCGGCTTGGGACCACTATCTGGCGCAACCTGTGTGAGGTTCATGCAGTCCGCCTCATTAATGGATCAAAGATATGTTCATCTCTTAATTGGTGGAACCACCTAGCTATCTACGGGACACGTAAAGAGTGGGTCCCCACCCATCATTGTGGCATTGAAGCCGCTACTTGACTCACTTCAGTGCCTGATTACATGCCTCCTCCCGCCTCTACAGTTGGACGCATGTCCATCCACAATGGCAAAAAGTAACACCACCCCCCTTCCGCACCTAGTGATTTCCATCTTCGACCTTTGTCGTTGGCACCGATCACCGCTGCTACCACACCCACGAATCATCTGCAGGCCACCGGGTGAGCTCTGGTGTTATGTTTTCTCTGCCACTCTTGCATACGAGCCTCTCTAGGTGTTTTTGTCGCTGCACAGCTCCCAGATTCATGGTTCTGTCAAATTTGTAAATTCTTCTACTAAAGATCGCAATACGAATGATGTAGTGGAGATTCAGGGCCATGTTAGTTTGTCTCGCATCCTCCACATTAACATTATAAAATATGGTATGAAATTTAATTCATCCAATATATACTTTCATAATAACCCCTACCTCGATAATCAATGAAGTTGACATCGTGGTTGTCGGATGCCGCCAGTGTTTGTCTATCCCGGATCGATTCGTCCAATGTGGTCGTCAAAGTTTATTTTCCTCATTTGATAAATATGTTGTTACAATTCGTTAGGGGTTTCTCATTTTCATGTCAAAAACCCATCCTCGAGCCTCATTTAAATAGAGTGGAATGGAGTTTAAAACATACTAGAATTAATGATGTTCATTATTAAGTTAATTAATGAATCCATTAATTCTCAATGGCTTGGATAAAAAACTAACGAGTCATTCCACTAAATGGATTGTTATCTCAGCGGTCCTGCCACTACCGCTCAACCTTTTATAGAAAAATAAAATAACAATTTTATGTTATATTTTTTTAATTGCAAATGTTATTTTTTAATGGGACCTACTACAGTCGATGGTGATCCTCCCTTAAGTGAATATCAACACTTCGAATTCGACGGTGCCCTTAAATTTCAATTATGATCACCGGTTCAAATTTTAGAATTCATTGTCTGATCATTTATTGAACATACAAAAAAAAGTTCAATAATTAATAACAGACACCCTCATTCCTTGACAGTTGAGATTATGATCATTATAAGGTACACATTCCCTAACGAGATCAATTATACTATCATATTTTTAATATGATTTATCGTATAGGAGTTATATAATTTATCAATAAAATAATTGTTACTTAATTATTTTATTTGCGACCTAACCCTAATTTCCACTTTTTTACCGAACTGGCCAATTTTAGGATCTGCCTAAGGAAAGAATACGCTAAAAAATTCATTGTTGTTCTCACATTTTAATCAGATTCAATGATTGTGAGTTTTAAAAATTTGTAAAATAAAATAAAATAATTTTTTTTTATTTACACTTATGCAGTTTTTGGGTTTTCTCACTTGAGGCCTTCGCCGAATAAACTTATGTTACCCCATGTATAATACCATGATAATGAATGAAAATGTTCCCTCATATTGATAATCTGATAAACTATTTAAGGGTATTCACCTTTTTCAGGAAAAGTACTCACACGCGAAAATTTTAGTTTAGCACTTTTTTGATAGATCATCCCGGACACTCCATGCCTCAGAATCACATGCCATCAAGTTTCATAGTCTCATAATAATCCCATATAATTAAAAAAAAAATTATAAGGAAATTACAGGGCATTAAATTCTACAGAACATTGGACTTTATGTGACCGAAATCCAAAAAAAAGGAAAATGAACAAACGGGGGTACAGAGCATGAATCTAAGCATCCTACTCCATTATGCTCTCTTATAGATTCTCATATTTCCACTGAATACACACTAGATAAAATGACCATCCATAAAGGACCTTCTCATATTGATCATGTATCTCAATGTGTGATTCCACAAATGTGACCCCATCAAAAATTACTAACATTCCAGAGTAAATGACGTGTGATAGATCATTCAAATACCCCCTCAGCTGCGTCTTGTAAAAAACATCATACTCCCAATGCATATGTTGAAAAATATCTAGGCGGTATGCCACCTTGAAAAATCCCCCTCTGAAATAGAAATGTTCCAATGAACCTAAGATATGTCTTTCCCCTCCATCCAAATCTCTGCAATCCTTATCAGGGTGAGACACATAGGAAGACTTGATCACCCTCGTCTAACTCGAAGGGTCATCATCTCTTATCATCATAATACTTCTATCTGATTTGTGCATTATTCATCCTCTACAAGATGATCTGCACAATTTCATTGGCAGCCTGTACCGACTCTGGATCCAAAACTGCTGACTCCCCTAGGTTGGTCATCAAGAAGGTGATCTTCATGACATCTCATACAAGGTCTTAAATGGTGCCATGCCAACAGTGGAGTGATAGTTGTTGTTGTACGCAAACACTACTAGTGGTAGTCGGTCCTCCCAATTGTAACCAAAATCAAGGACACAAGCATAAAGCATTTCCTCGAGTGTCTGTATGGACCACTCTATCTGACCATATTTTTGAGGGAGAATGGTTGTGCCTTAGCGTATCTGGGTACCATAATACTCCAACAATCCCATCCTCAACAGGAATGTAAAACAAGCATCACATTTCAAGATGATCTTCAAAGGAAACCTGTGATGCTGTAAAATTATTTAAATGTAGAGATGTTTTAAACTATATGCTGATCTAATCTATCAGTTTCATAGAAAGTGGACCTACTTGGTGAGTCAGTCAATGATTACTCAGATGGAATCATGGGACCTCGATGTATGGTGTAGCCTTGTTCAATATGTCTACGTATTTACCATCCCACTTCCACTCAGGTACCTCATGTGGCTGAGATAAGCAAGTTGGTACCTGATGCTCAACCTTTACTTGTTGAAAAGTGATGCATCGTGATACAAACTGTACTACATCATTCTTAATCCATAGTCACCATTACGGATTCCAAAGGTCCTCATACATCTTCTCCACACCAGGATGTGTCTCCAAAGGGGATCTGTGTAACACCATCAACACCTCCTCCCGAAGCATCACTAGTACCATAGGGAATTCTATTAAGAGGATGAAATGATCCTCACATTCCGAAAATCAATCATAAGCATGCCATGAGGATATCTAAGCACATCGGGCCTTATAATAAATATCCCCATGTTATGCCTCCCTGAATCTCTGAAGAAGTGTGGGAGTAACAGTCATAGGCTTGAGGTAAGATGCAGCATCACTATCCATGAAGGATATCTGTGACGTGAGTAGTGGATATGTCACCTAAGTCAACAGATGTAATCCAAAACTAATGCTGAATGTGTTTGATGTCACATCCCCCTTCCCATGAGTATATACTATCTTGAAATATTTGTCCTACAGGAACTCTATCCATCACCACCATCTCAATTTCAGGTCCTTCTGTGAGAAGATATACCTAAGACTATTGTCATCAGAGTAAGTAGGAAAACTGTCTCCTAATGAGATTATCTGCTTCCGAATCTCTAAAGGATACATCAGATATGCAATTATAGATATCAGTGACTCCCTTGGTAACAAGCCAAGGTATAATTACCTCTCCATACAAGGAGGTTATCTTGGAAATAACTCGTGAAATGATGTTCGTGGACACTACCACAACTGTTGGGAACTAAAAACTCAATTCACATGTTGCCTTGAGGGAAAGGTTGGCTGACTCAAGAGTGATCGACTGCACCCTCATATGCATGAGTTAATCTCATGCTTTGTGGGTTTCCATTACTTTTGACCAAGGAAAACCCCATTCCAAAACTATAAATATACCATAATAGTTTTTCCAAATATAATCAATCTATGCATGAACTGTGAATGACAAGTCCATTCCAAAACTAATGTATTGGGGCCTCATTGCTACCACCAAAAGTTTCCATCTGAAACAATCACCTCAAGGGTCAGATCACATAGTCGGCATAAGTGGTATTATCAAGTCTCCACCCATATGTATCTCCATACATAAGTGTAAAGTCAATGGTTTATCCAGAAACTCTATATCATTGACATGATTCATGACAAGAATAAATTATTATTACCTATGTCTATTAAGATGATAATTATTAGTAGACATAGACCACACCTCTAATCATTGTTGGAGTGTTTGGATCACATTTCATGGCCACAACCTACTACTCCCTTCCCCATTCCTCCAGCTCCCTGAGCCTGGTGGGGACCACAAAGTGTTGGCGGTTGTAACATGTAGAAATATATACCACCTCATGGTGCTCTCCTATTTCCTCTTCAAACATTACATCCCTAGAAACCGATCTATCCCTACCAATTCCCTTTGTGATACATTTTATATGCCCATGTCTCTGAGACAAGTGTTCATTTCCAGATTCCTCACTACTAAAATTCACTGGATGTATCTGCTCAGTCAAAGAACATTCAACTACAATGGTTCTCTCAAGAACACTTACATATGTTGGAATGTGAAGGATAATAGTGCGAGGTTAGATGTCCCTAAACACATATCAATCGAAGGTGTGAGCCCTGGTGCACTGTTCATATCATATTCATCCAGTACCTGGAAAGGTTGGAATGCCTCAGAAAATACTTTTCTACCGACATGTCTTCCTTCTGAAGTTGTATAAGCTATTGGGAACACATATCCCTTAGCATTTTATGGCAACATACCCTATCTCTTATGAAGGTTCTGATGATCTGTCCATTGAAAAAGACAACTCATCGTAAGAAAGGGGTTATCTAAACCCTGAAATCACCCTGCAGATCCACATTTATTACTCACTGGTAGGTCCACTATCTGATTATATGGTGTCCTGTATATATGGATACTCTGTCACCACCTCATGCCAGTCCTATAACACCCCGAGATTTTATGTAAAATATTCTTTTAATTTCATTTTTGTCTTCTGTTGTACACTGCACCAAAATTATCTTGTGCTATACACAACACCGTATCAGCTTATATTATATGTAAGCACTATTCTTTGCTTTTGTCTCATGCAATAGAAACCTTCCTCAATAATGTGTGTTGTACGCAATATGAGTTTCACTAAACAATGATATATTGTTATAATATTATTATGAACTAGCCGTTATGAATAGTAGTAACTAAATTTTTAAATTTATGACATTATAATTCATCTTACACATTTTATAGAAAACAGTATTAGATCTAAATTATTTTTTCGGGTAAAAAAAATATTTTTAAAAAAATGCAGTTTTGCCGCCTTTTGATGGCGCACCCACATTAAATTTACTTTTTGACATGTTTATAAGTTCAATTTTGAAAAATAAAATTCTTCAATTTAATAATGATATTTAATTTTACTTTGGATTAATATTTGATATTTTTTTTGATACGTTTCTTATTTTGATGAATAATAAAAATACGCTAAATTTTAATAAAAACATCTTTTTTAATCGAGATAATTTATATGGTTAAATAACAATATTAAATTGTTTTAAAGTATAAATTGAAAATATTTTAAATATTTAATATAATTTATGTAATTATAATTGTTCTTAAATTGAAGTCATAGGATAAATCAATTCAATCTTTTGCAATGATTTAAAAAAACCCTAGTTTTTTTCAACAACAGGATTAGGTTTAAATTAATTACTTCAACTTCTGTATTATGAATTTGGAAAATTGGATTTAATATTTTCAATAATTGGGTAAAACATATGTTAATAAGCTACTTTTTATTTTTAGGAATTTTTAATAGTAACTACGGTAAATAAAATTTACCGTAGTTAAAGGTAAATCAGGCACTTAATGGTAAATATAATATTATAAAATTACCCTAACAATTGTGTTAATATATTGGATGATTATATTTTTTCGTAAATCATACATGGGTATAAATGGAATCTAAGGGAACCCACTTTTATTTTATTAAGACATTTTATTTATATTATTTAATGGAAAATGAAATATGTCTCACTCAAATATTAATAATTTGATTATTTTTAATATATTGATATACATAATATAAATTCGATTATAAAAACTCATTGGAAATAAAAAATGTTCATCTTTATCATGTTTATATATATATAATTTTTATGAAATATTTAATTACCTTAATAGCTTATAAATTATTGATGTAGAAATAATTTATTATGTGAAAAATAAATAATATTGTTTTTATTCAAATAACAATACCTATCAAAAGGACTATAAACAAGACCAAACACTATTGGTCGAGTATATATATAACATAAGAATCCAAGGGTCGATATTTGGACAATTTGGATCCTTATAAGACTGATTATGACATTTATATTGTTTTATTTTAAATGATGTCAAAGATGTCACCTTCATAATTTAATAAATATAACAATTTAATTGTTTTTATTTTAAGAGGATAAATTCGAGTAGAAATATTATTATCAAAGGTATTATATATATCTTCATCATAAAATTTTAGTTTTAATTTTTATGCAAAAAATAATTATATTAAATAATTGTAAAAAAATGTGGTAATAATTATTTTATTTAGAGATATACCAAATAAGTAGTTTTAAAAATATTAAAATAAATAATATATGTACAAATTAATGTTCCCTATGATTTTTTAATGAATATGATATGTTTGGATTCTATTATATATTTTTGTTCTAACATATCTTCTATGTGGTTTTTATTTAAATTCAAATAATGAATAGCTTCAAAATTGACAGTATTGTTATTTAATAAAATCAACATATTATTAAATTATTTAAAAAAATCACAAAAATACTTAAAAATTAAAAATTGAAAATTATATGGTTTAAAGGGTTATAAATATCCAATTATGGTTAATTTATAACATTTAATTATGTATTTATAACAAATTAAACTTTTGATTTTTACTACCACTAATAAAATTAAATAGATTAAATAATGATAAATAAATTAGAAAATGTTTAAAATAAACATAAAACATGTCTAAATTTTATTTATTGATGATATTAAAACCCTATCTCATCTAATATTCTAATTGAGTCATTTTTGGTGGTTTTTAAGTGGGGTATAAATTTATTATTAATTAATATTTTTAAGGTTTTTAAAAGTTCCCCTCTCCTCTCCTATATAAGGGCACCTCCACCCTCTCCCCTTCACAAAAATATGAGCCTTCCATCACAACCGACCCCTGACAATTTATCTTATCAACCTCTATAGTAATATTATAGAGGTTCTGGTCTTCTCAAAATACCCACTCTAATGCTTTATGAGGAAGCTTAAAAGAGGTATGTCGAAGATGAGGTAGTGTCTTCTACCGATTATTTCATGTTTCTTTCTTCATCAAATTTATATTCTTTAGTTATTTCATTATAAATTAATAACATCAGTATCAATAATATACTGATATTTTATTATAAATATGAAACAACCCCATTTCACCTTCAATCCATCCTACGGAAAACGAATTCAACGCGCGTGTGTACGTACGAAATACCGTCTCCACGTCGTGGTGTAATCTGTTTTCCCACCACCACCTTATATGGATGGGTATAATGGTTTAATGAATAAATATATATGGTTATTATAACATCATACCAATTCTGAGATATTATATCATCCACTCCAATTTCATTCAATAATAATGGGAACGATATCATCGCTCGTGCGTACGTACGGATTACCGTATCCACGATGTGATGAGATTCGTTCTCCATGATAGCAATTCATGAATTATTATAAAGTATATATAATGAATAATGATGGTATATATAACATAGTAATGCTACTGGATTAATGTGTGTGTATATATATATGTCAACTACTTAATTCAATTCAATTTAATAAATAATGGAAAACAACATTCATGCGTATGAACGACCTACCGTCTCCATTAACAGTGTATTTCATTACAATTTTTGATCTATCATATATATTTATATTCTAAATATATATTACATATACATCATTTTTTACATTTTTGAAATAATTAAATCAGTATATAATTAATAATATCAAGAACAAAAAGTCGAATCATGTACGACAAATGAAACAATTTTACCAAAACCACTGCTTTACATGGAATTGGCAAAAGAACTAGTAATATAAAGTAATAATTGAATCATATTAGAAATAATAAATATTATTATGGTTATTTTACAAGTTAATTAAATGTTTAAACCCAATATACAGTATTTTCAGAGACGTACGGAAGTAATTGGACAAAAATTAAGGGATAATTTAGCAATCTTATTTTTTACTTGAGATTTCTTATACCTATGTATTTACTGGGGTTATATTTTTCATCAATTTCCATAAAAATGTTTTCCATAAAGTGTTTAATATTCTTCCAGTTATGTTTAAATTCATTTTTACCCCTATTTTAATTTTATATTGTGTAATGGAAGTAATCTTTCTTTTGTTTACCAAATGAGGAACTTTTTGACTTTTCTGGAAAGAGAATGAGGAGAAATCTTTTTAACTAATATGGTATGAATGGATTTTACAGTTTTATAACGCCATATTTTCATGAATATTACACTAGATGACTTCATGACTATTTCCAAAAAATCATTTTCATTTAAAATTACATGCATTTTCTGAAAAGAAAATTATTTTTAAGAAGAAAGGATATTTTCCTCAAGAATTCATTTCAAGTGTTTTATCAAAAACCTTTTGCATATAAGATGAAATTATTTCATATTTGTATGTTTGAATTATAATGTCTCTATGATTTACATGGTTTCACTTTTCATATGATTAAATGATATCAAGTTGTTTTATATGGATTATGTTAGAATGGGATGATGTTTATGAACCCCATTTTTTCCTTTGTGTTATGATAAATGATATATGTTTATGTTGTGGAAAACATAATAATGATTTCATTATGAGATGGGTAGGACCTATAATTCCCTCCAATGCATTCTGTAATGATTTATATCTAATGATATAGACATGGCTGGAATGACAAGTTAATCGTGTTTAGTGATACATGACTGGAACGAGGAGTGAACTCGGTTCAGTAAGGGACATTGTCCACTATTATGGTCTTGGCAGAAATGACTTGTCTACTATAGAAATCATATCATTTGTTTAATGGTATGAAACTATTACAGGTCTTATTCCCATGAAATTTTATCATGATTAATGTTCCATTATGATCTATGCCTTTTGTACTGCCAAGATTTATTTCTCACGATTTTGATGTTTAAACATTATGATCATGGTTTTTAAGTTCAAATGTATATGATTTGTTTTATTTTCTCCATGCATACCCTAACTAATCATTTGAGCTCACCCTTTATATGTTTATTTTTCCCCAGGATTTGAAGAAAGGTTTTTGGTATGAAAAAAATGGGAAGATCTTTAATGGAGATGTTGAAGATATTTCACCATGATCAGAAGATTAGGTTCCAAGTTTCCAAAGACACTAAAATATTATGGTTATTAGGCTTTTGGTTCTTACTATGTATTAATTATTAAACAAAAGTAATGTAATTTCCATTTACGTCATGCTTGGGTCTCTATAGTAGATATCAGAGGAAAGTTTTAGTTAACCATTGGAAACTAGGATGCGAAAACATTAGTGAGATTCTTGGAAGGTGTTTCTAAGGATTATCTAGGGATGTCCCTAAGGGTATGTATAAGTTTAGTTTATAGTCCTAGAATTACAGTAATGATCATAGAATTTAAACTAATATGTTAGATATTGAAGGTAATCCCCCTTTATTATGTTGTTTTCATATCATTGTTTTGCTTCTCACACTATTATTTTTGTGTTTTTTACGATGGATGGAATGTGAAGGAACAATGTTGATCAATGTAATGGACGATGAAATGATTGTCTTCTTGAACAAACAAAATTTATTGGATATGTAGTGTAAAATCTTATTGCTATACATATACAAGCTATGAATCATTCTGGACATCCAAATGAGCCGATAAGGGAACAATATTCTATTGTGTCCTTCATGAGGCAATGCACACCTTCATTCAATGGGTCTTCTAATCCACTTGTTGCTGAACAATGGATTTGTAACATTGAAAATGTTTCAAGTGTGGAAAATAAGGATATCGAGCATCTGAGTGCCGATGTAATGGTAAAAATGTTTCTAGTTAGGTGAATAGAGAAAAGACTACATAGAATGCTCCACCAACACTTCAATGCTCATGTTAAAGGAAATTGGGCAGTATGCTAATCAATGCCACAATCCAAGGGTTAATGATGATCTTTGTGAGAAATCTCTTAAGGTAAAGGACAAAGAGAAGTCACATTCGATCACTATTAGCAATGTTGAGTATTAAAACAATGTTGGGGAACGATTATGTGTTTATATAAAGGGATTCCAAAAATAATGTTGTGGAATCTCATTTATAGTATTGTGGAAAATTTTAATATCATGCTAATGGTTTATTGTGGTTTTTGATAATTATATGGTACATGTAACCATGAAAAGTGATTGAAATATTTTTGGAAAGTAGATGATATGGGCATAATGAAGGGATAAGGAGAAAATGATATGTTTGATGGTATTCATGAGGTCATGCTGGGTTTATGTACAAAGTGATATCATGGTTTGAGTATATAAAACTTTTGGGATTTTTTTATGTGGAAAGAGTTAACTTTTAATTGCATTCATGTTTACACTAAGATTCAATAGGTATTCATTTTCAAGAAAATACTTGATTAAGGTATTCACATGTTTGGAATGCGATCAACAAGATATATCTTATGATATATGGGGAGTAAATTATGGTATTGATGTGCTTGTTATGTGACCTTTCAAGTAATCATTTTCTTTATACTATGAGATTCGAGAGATGTATTTTGGATAATCCTAAAGATTGCAATGGATTATTTTGGTCATTAGATAGTATTATTTAAGGATATAACTTTTTTTATGATATTAATTTCTGGAATGTTAAAATAGTATAGTTTTTGAAAAATGACAACTCATAGGACAAGCGAAAACCCATCGCGTCGGACAAGGCTGTGGGAATCCAACCCAAAACCAAAGTGAGAAAGGCCTTTATCACATACCACTGGCCTAGAGGAAGTCTCTGGTTAGTATAAATTAGTTTTAATTAATTATGTGGTATGATATATGAAGTATATGTCCATTTTAGGAACTATATACGATTTATATCACTATAGATGGACTTATGTATATTTAATAGCATTTGAAAAATTTTGGTTTGAGACAGATGGAACGACGTATCATTCTATCTTATAATCTTCTAACACATCACGAATATAAAATTCAACTTTATTTCTTTAATTGATGATGTGTAAATTGTTTATTGAATGACCAACGGTGATATTGTACTAAAATTGAGAAATTATTTCTTCTAATTACAATTTTTACAACTTTAGGAAAAGGATCTTGAAAACAAAAAATATTTTCCTATTTTCCTCTTATCTGATGAATCAGATGGTACAATAGATCATCACAAATTTATGGTATTGGGATTGTTGGATTTTTCATAGCCATGTTCTCTACCACTCTCAATAAAAACTTGATGGTTATATTTCTCTTCTATATCCATATATTGACCTATTTTCTCCTATGTGGGAACCCAAGTGATGAGTTACATTGGGTATCTATTTTGTTTCTAACATTAATTTTTAAAATTAAGTATTTCTATTCGTTTTTATGATGTGGGTTTCTATGAATGAAACTCTCAAGTAATTTACCATTTTTAACCCCGATGAATTTTGAAGTTGAAATTCATTTTAATGGGGGTAGAATGTTACACCCCGATATTTTATGAAAATTATTTTTTAATTTCGTTGTTTTGTTTTGTTTTATGCTACACCAAAATTAGCTTGTTCTATACACAACACCGTATAAGCTTATATTATAAGAAAACACTATTCCTGGCTTCTGTTTCATGCAATAGAAACCTTTCTCAATAACTGGTGTTGTACGCAATATTGAGTTTCACTAAACAATGATATATTATTATAATATTTTTATGAACTAGCAGTTATGAATTTTAGTAATTACATTTTTAATTTTATGAAATTATAATTCATTTTACAGATTTTATAGAACATGATATTAGAACAAAATAAATTTTTCAGGTAATGTAAGTATTTTTAAAATAATGTAGTTGTACGGCCTTTTGAGGGAACACAAACATTAAATTTAGAATTTGACATGTTTATAAGTTAATTCCTACAAAATAAAATTCTTATTTTTAATCAGGATATTGAAATTTACTTTCAATAATTGATGATATTTTTCTAATAAGTTTCTTATTTTGAAGAATAATTAAAATACGCTAAATTTTAACTAAAAACAAATTTTTTTACCGAGATAATTTATATTGTTAAATTATAATATTAAATTGTTTTAATGTATAAGAAGAATATATTTTTACCATTTAATATAATTTTTGTCATAATCATTGATCTTACATTGAATTCGTATGGTAAATCAATTCAATCTTTGCAATGTTTTAAACAAAAACCTAATTTTTTTACAACGGGATTAATTTTAAATTAATTACTGAAACAACTGTTTTTTGAATTTGAAAAAATGGATTTAATATTAAGAATCATTATGTCAAAATTATGTTAATAAGAAATTTTTTTTATTCATTATGAATAGTAACTACAGTAAATTTTATTTACCATAGTTAAAGGTAAATCAGGTAATTAAGGGTAAATATAATATTATAAAATTAGACTACTACTTATATTAATATAATTGGATGATTATATTTTTCCATAAATCATATTTGGATCGAAATGGAATATAATGTAACCCACTTGTACTTGACTAAGACCTTTTATTTATTTTATTTAAAGGAAAGTGAAATATGTCTCACTGAAACTTTAATAATTAGATTATTTTTAATATATGGTTATAAAGAATATATATTCGATTATAAATACTCATTGTAAATTTAAAATGTTTTTATTTATCATGGTAATTTATTTGTAATTTTTATGAAATATTTAATTACCATAATAGCTTATACATTAATGATGTAGAAATTATTTATTTCCTGAAAAATAAATAATATAGTTCATATTAAAATAACAATACCTTTCAAAAGGACCATAAACATGACCAAACATTATTGGTCGATAATATATATACCTTAATCATCCAACGGTCTATTTGGGGACCATTTGGTGCCATAGAAAACCGATTAGGACATTTATATTATTTTATTTTAAATGATGTCAAAGATGTCCCCTTCATAATTTAATAAATATAACAATTCAATTTTTGTGATTTTAAGATGATAAAGTAGAGAAAAAATATTATTAAGAAATGTATTATATTTATCTTCATAATAGGATATTAGTTTTAATTTTTATGCAAAAAATTAGTATATTGAATAATTATAAAAAAATGATGTAGTAATTATTTTATTAAGAGATATACCAAATAAATAGTTTTAAAAATATTAAAATAAATAATATATGAACAAATTAATGTTCTCCATGAATTTTCTATAAGAAAATGACATGTTAGAAATCTATTATAATTTTTTTTGGAACATATCTTCTCTGTGTTTTTTATTTAAATTCAAATAATGAATACTGTCAAAATTGACACTATTGATGTTTTATAAAAATAACATATTATTAAATTATTTAAAAAAATCACAAAAATATTTAAAAACATCCAATTGAAAATTATATGGTCTAAAAATTTATAAAGTATCCAATTCTCGTAAATTGAAAACATTTCATTATGTATTTATAACCATTAAAAATTTATAATCTTATTACCATAGAAAAAATTAAATTGATTAAATAATGATAAATCAAGTTGATAAAGTTTAAAATAAACATAAAACGTGCCTAAATTTTATTTGTTGTTGATATTACAACCCTATATCATATAATATTCGAATTGAGTTAATTTTTCTGGTTTTTGTGTGGGGTTTCATTTTATTATTAATTAATATTTTTAAGGTTTCCAAATGTGCCCCTCTCTTCTCCTATATAAAGGCACCTCCACCCTGTCCTCTTCACACAAATTTGAGACTTCAAGCTCAACCGAAACCTACCAATTTCGGATCTCAACCTCTATTGTTATATTATAGAGGTTCTGGTCTTCTCAAATGAAAAGATTTTCTTCCTTGAGAAGAAGCTTAAAAGATGTGTGTCGAAGAAGAGGTAATCTCTTCTACCGATTCTTTCAAGATTCTATCTTCTTAAACATATTTTTCATTAGTTGTTTCATTATAAATTAATAACATCAGTATCACTAATATACTGATATTTTATTATAAATATGAGACAACCCCATTTCACCTTCTATCCATCCTACGGAAAACGAAATCACCCCTCGTGCGTACGTACGAAATATCATCTCCACGCCATGGTGTAATCTATTTTTCCACCACCACATTACACGGATGGGTATAATGGAGTAATGAATAACTATATATGGATATTATAAAATCATACTGATTTTGAGATATTATATCATCCACTATAATTCCATTCAATAATTATGGGAATGATGTCATCACTCGTGTGTACGTACAGATTACCGTCTACACGACGCGATGAGATTCAATCTCCATGTTAACCATTCAAGAAAGATTATAAAGTATATATAAAGAATAATAATTGTATATAATCATAATAATTCTATTTTATTTATGTATATATATATGTGTGTGTGTCATAAAATTACTTCTATTCATGTCATTAAATAATGGAAAACAATGTTTATGCGTATGTACGGCCTACCGTCTCCATGAACGTTGTATTTCATTCCATTCATCAATCTATAATATATATTTATATGATTAATATATATATTATATATAAATAATGTTTTAAATTCTGTAATAATGTTAATCCGGATATGAGTAATAATATCAAGAACAACAAGTCGAAACACGTACGATAAATGAAACGATTTTAACAAAAAAGCAGCTTTAACATGGAATTGACAAAAGAACAAGTAATATAAAGTCATAAGTGAATCATATATGATATTTTATATTTTATTATGGTTCTTTGAAAAGTTATTAATATTTTTAATCCCACTATATAGGATTTTCAGACACGTATGGAAAAATTGGACCTAAGGTAAGGGAATATTTTGTAATCTCATTTTTATCTGAGATTTCTTATATGTAAGTATTTGCTGGGGTTATATTTTTCATCCATGTCCATAAAAATGATTTCCATAAAGTTTTTAATATTTTTCTATGTATGTTTAAATTCATTTTTACCCCTATTATAATTTTACATTGTGTTATGGAAAGAATATTTCATTTCGTTACTATATGAGGATCTTTTTGATTTTTCCGGCAAAAGTATGAGGAGAATTATTTTTTAAACTATTCGACATCAATAGATTTTTATAGTTTCATAACAAAATATTTTCATGAATCTTACTGTACAATATATCATCACTATTTTCACGAAAATTATTTTCATTTAAAATTACTTGGCATTTTGTGAAAAGAAAATAATTTTGAAAAAGAAAGGATATTTTTCTCAAGAATTCATTACAAGTGTTTTATCAAAACCTTTTTCCATCTAATATGAAATTATTTAATATGTGTATGTTTCAAGTATAATGTCTCTATGATTTACATGGTTTCATTTTTCTTATGATGAAATGAATTCCATTTTGTTATATGGATTATGTTAGGAAGGGATGATGTTTATGAATCCCTTTTTATTATTTGGGTTATGATGAATGATTTGTGTTTATATTTTGGAACATGTAATAATAATTTCATTATTAGATGGGTGGGACATATATCTCTCTCTAATTCATTGGGTAATGATTTATATCTCATGAGATATTCATGGATGGAATTGTATGTTAATCCTGTTCAGTGATACAAGACTGGAATGAGGAGTGAACTCGATTCCATAAGGGACCTTGTCCATTATGATGGTCTTAGTAGTAAGGACTTGGCTACTATGGAAATCATATCATGTTTTTAATGGTTTTCCACAATTACATGTTTTATTCCCATGCAATTTTATCATGATTAATGTTCAATTATGATCTATGCCTTATGTACTTCCATGATTTATTTATAATGATTTTGATGTTTAAACATTATGTTCATGTATTTTTTAAGTCAAATGTATATGATTTGTTTTATTTTATCCATGCATAACCTTACTGAGCATTTGAGCTCATCCTTTATATGTTTTATTTTCCCTAGGAATTAATTAAAGGCATTAGGTAAGAAATAAAAGGAGAATATCACTATGAGAGATTGTGAAGATATTTCACAATGATCAGAAGATTGTATTCCGAGTTTCCAAAGACAATACATTATTATGTTCTTTGAGTGTTGGTTATATTTATGTATTAATTATTATGAAAAACGTAATGTATTGCCCATGTATGTCATGCTTTGGTCTCTACAAGACCTTAGCTTCCTGTGATTCCGGCATAACTCGGAACCTAAGGGGTATCAAAAACATAAACTCGTGTAAGACACTTAGCATATAAATGTCCTCTACAGGTAGTGACTCTTGTAATTACTGACCAACATGAAGTGGTATAATTGGGTCACCTCTCGAGGGTACCATATTGAGAAACAATCCTTGTACATAAGCCATATCACTATGAAAACCATCCACATGGTAACACACTGGAATATGGGATGGCTATCTGCATGGAGGCATCTTGATAGAGAATGAAGATGAACCATGGAAAAAATGGTATACCTGGTGAGATGGCTCGAAATATATCAATAGAAAAACATTCTCAAAACACATGAAACTAGTATTTTTATGTAAAGAATTAGAAAATATAATTCAGGGTCCTGGAGTATGGATACATCTGCTTCTGCACCAGCACTAGACTCCACGAACGGAAACATATAGTCCTGACACATCCCACTATATCAAAATTGAAAACATAGACTCTTAATTAATTTGTATAACAAACCTCCTACAATGAATCTTTTTCAAAAATTGTCTTCTGGGGCCCATGACGTGACTTCTCCATGCCCACATCCCATAGGCAGGGGTTGGCGACAAGCACCAAAAAGACATTTCCCAAAAATCAGAAGGAATTGCCTCTAAACATATACACACACATACAATGATCAATATGCACAAGAAAAGATCAATGGAATATGTAAGGTGAAACCAAAACTAAATAACACCATTAATTGTAATATAAAATATTGAAAGTGATGGGCTGAAATACAAGCCAAATTGAAATGGAATTACAGTAAAAAGGGAAAATACTCTAAAGGTCATCCACCAAGGATCCTACCTGAAGGGTTAGTACAACACATCATTGTGGCTATCCACATCAACTATTCACCTTCATACATAGTCTATCAACCACCTATGAGATCCATCAAGAACTGACTCCTCATTAATAAGTCTAGTTGTCCATAATCTACACAAGACACAACAAGGTGTGGGCAAATCCCGTGCAGGGTGAGTATAATAATTCTCAGTATGGAGCCCAAGACACCTCAAAGCACTCCCATAATTCCACAATGGAAAACATTGAAATCATGATCTAAGTTACAAAGCTCAAAATAGAAGACTCATGTCAAACCAGGTATATAGCTCAAAGAAACTGGAAATAATATGTTGATCCACACAGGGTCGATATATTGCTGATCCATGACGGGTCGCACTAAGGCTGGTCCTTCTCATGTCACTATGATAATGATCCACATATGGTCTATATTATGATGATTTACATTGGGTTCCTATGATGATGATCCACACAGGTTATCTATGAATGCTTAACCATGATGGGTCGCTCTCAGGATGGTCCTCATCGGGTCACAATGATGTAGATCCACACAGGTTCGATGTAATGTTGATCCACCCAGGGTAACTATGAATTCTGATCCACACATGGTCGCTATTAATGCTAAGCCATATCGGGTTTCTATTAATTCCTATCAACATATGGTAGCTATAATGATGATCCTCGTATTGTTTTGCTAAATGATGATTCACATAGGGTCTCTATGAATGATGATTCACACCGGGTCGCAAAAAATGTGGTTCCAAACATGTTCACTATTAATTCTAATCTTCACAAGGTGTCTATGATGCGGATCCACACAAGGTATCTATGATGTTGATTCACAAAAGGTCACTATGAATTCATATACAAATAGGGTCTCTATAAATGCTAAGGCACACATGGTCTCTATGAATGCTAACCCACACAGGGTCGCTATGAATGTTGATCAACATAGGGTCGCTTTGAATGCTGATCCAGAATTGCCCGCTATGATGTGACATCCAGCCACATGATTCATTATAGTATAAACCCAATGTTTCTCCATGACGTAAGAGTTACAATGCAATAGATAGCATGTAAATCAGGTTCCCCATCTGGGAGTTATTGGCATTTTAGTTTTGAGGGCCCGGTTGGATCCGTGTAAAATCAAACCTGAACATAATTCAACCATTATTAAACCTCACGTGGAGTATCTAAAATGGACAATATCTCCCCTTGTATCCTAGTTCCACATAAGTTTCTTCAAAAGGATGTATTCGTTGAGTGAAATGACTTGTTAAATGAATCATTAACTAAAAGGTGTTGGATCTTGTCCGACCCGATCAGACCTAGTCGAGGCCACCCTGAACTGGTCTGTGTCCATCCCGGCCCAGCCCGCCTCGGCTGGGCTGGGCCGTGGCGGCTCGACCGGCAGGATGGTGCGACTAGTGGGAGGGTCATGCAGTCAGCCTCCCGAATGATTGAAAGTAACATTCTACTATGAATTGGTGGCGTCGTTTGGCTGGCCGCGGGACGCACAACGAGTGGGTCCCCTCCCATTTCTGTGATTTCAAAGCCAAGAACTGCCTTACCTCGACATTTGAGTGCGCACCGCCGTCTACCTCCATGGCCGACCCAGATTTGGCCCCCTGTCTGTCCACCACTGCGCTGCCCACCTTCAGTTGTCGGTGAGCGTTGGGCATCGCCTTAGTTGCATGTATCGATCGCCAAAGCGGCTACTCTGACGGATATTCTGCGTCCCACTAGGTGAGCTCCGGTGGTCGATTTCCCCTTCCACTCAAGCATAAGAGATTCCCGGAAAGCCGTCATCGTTGTGTGGCTCCCTAATTCAAGGTTATGTCGAATTTTTAAATTCGTCCCCCGATCAACGGAACAAGAATGTCGTGGTGGAGGGTGTGGGACTTGTTTTTTTGGCCCACACCCTCCGTGTTAACATTATAATAAGGGATAAGACATTTAATTTAACAAATATAGAATTTAATAATAACCTCATCCTCCAGAATCATTTGAGGCGACATTGCTATTTGTGAGAAAGCTGTTGGCGTTCGTCAATACCTAATCGATTCCCCCAACATTTCTGTCAATGCATCCATTCCACGTCGGTGGAAGACATTGTGACACTTTGTTAGAGGTTCGTCACTTCTGTGTCTAAATCCAAACCCTGATCCTCATTTAAAAATATCGCATCAGATTTTAAAATATCACAGCACTAGTGAGGTTCATTAATAAGTTAATTAATGAATCCCTCAACTCATAATATAGTGGTTACAAAACATATGAGTGAAGCTATTAAATGTCTTGAATACTCAGAGGTCCCTCTATCACCACTCAACCTTTTGTAGAAAAATTGAATTACAATTTTATGTTCATTTATTTTTCCTAAAAAATTCGGAAAAACTATCTTTTCCCCCTAACAAAATACAGTAACAGTGAAGCCTACCTCAAGTGAACCTCAGTGCTACGAGTTTAATGGAACCTCAAAATTCATTTACAAGTACCTATTCTAAATTTAGAAATCTCCACGCACACATTTACTGAACATATCTAAAAACTGATAGAAATTTTATAATAGACACCCTCAACCTGCACCACTCGTGGTTAGGCTTTGACTAAGGGAATCATTCCCTCATGAGATCAATAGTATTCTCATATTTCCAATCTAACATTCTGTTTAGGTTGAATTGAACAATATAATAATAGTTACTTAAAAATTTTTTTTCATTCAAAAGCTTACTTCCACTGTTCTCATGCGCCGACCAATGTAAGGATATGCCTAAGAAATATATACTATCACATGTTCGTTGGTGGTCTATGGTTTTTAATCAGAGTCATCATTCGTGAGTTATAATAATTTGGAAAATAAAATAATTTTATTTAATAATTTTATTTACAGTTATGCCATTTCTGGGTATTCCCACACGAGGCATGCACAGACTAAAAATAAGTCGCACCTAGGGTAAATCCACCATCCTGAATGCAATAGTTATCTCATGTTTCTGATCCGGGAACCTGTTTATAATTCATTAAATATTTTTATGAAAAATACTCAAGCGTGCTATTTTAAAATTAACATGTTTTCAGCAGATCATTCCGGGCACTCCGGGTCTCATAATCATTTGTCGTCAAATTTCTCCATCTCATAATATTTCCGTTTATTTAAAAAAATTATATGGAAATTCTGAGGCATTACATAAATTTTTTTATTTTTATATTAAAAAACTATCTTCCACTGATGGCTAGTGCCGACCAATTTATGGATTTTATTAAGGTAATCATACAATCACGAGTTCAATGGTGCTATCAGATTTACTATACGAGTCGTCATTTGTGATTATAATCATTTGTTAAATAATATAATTCTATATTAGGTAATTCCATTTTTTTTGTTTTCTAACTAGAGGCTTGCGCTGACCTAACTTATTTCACGACAAGGGTAAACCCGCCATAATGAATGAAAAAGTGCACTCAAATTTCAGATATCGGCACCTGTTTATGTGTTATGTGAAATTTTTGGTAAAACTACTCTCTCACAACATTTTAAGCTTAACATATTTTTGATGGATCATTCTAGGATCTCTGGGCCTCAAAATCACATACTGTCAGATTTCGAGGTCTCATAATAATCCCATATAATAAAAAAATATGGAAATTTTAGGGCATTACAATTGAATAATTATGGTGATTTGAGATTTTGAATGGGATAATTAATAATCTAAATATTATTTTTTTTATATGAATTATTACATTGATTAATTAATTTATTGAATTTATTAATGAAGATTGAAATGTTTAATTAATTGTTATGTTATCTAACGGATTTTTATATATAACTAGTAGTTGAATTAGTAATAGAATTGATCTGAAAAATTAATTATGTATTAAATATGTAAGAATGATTGGGAACATGGAAATTTTGATAAGAATTTTATATGGTAACATGGTAATTATAATTGTAATTAAGAGAATGGGAAAATAGAAATTATAATGATAATTATACATTGTAACATAGTCATATAACTTATGAGGGTGATAATTGGAACACATTCATTCTACTGTGGAGTAAGTATTCTGACATGGTCATATTACATTGGCTTTTGATATTGGTAAATTAAGAAATTTGTATTTGAAATGTGTGATTAAAGAATAGAAATAATGGCACTCTAAGTTATGGACTCAAAAAAGAATATTTCGAACTCCAGTAAGAGTCAGATCTTATAATAAGATCTCATTGCCACTTTTAATACACTAAGATCCAAAAAAGTAGGAATTATTATATGATATTTCCTGGGGAACACTTCAGGATCTAGCATGAGGCAAAGCTAGTATTGGGGTACAAGAATCCTTCGAAACCATATAGTTAATGTAGTTTGATACGAAAAAATGATAATATAATAACTTGATATTTTTACATTGTACATATTTCATATTGAACTGCGTACACTGTGTTTTGACTGTACTAGTTTAAAACACCATATTTTGTGTCCTATTGAGTTGTACTCACACACTACTCGGGCTACCTGATCGGTATACGAAAACATTATATTGCTGCAAGATAGGTTAAGGGAAAAGGATTGGGGATGGATTGATAATTTGGGATGATGATTGAGTGAGGGGGGCATACATTGTTCGTATCTAACTTGTGGAGATGTAGTGTATTTATGTTTAGTTGAATTATAGACACGTGACCCTTATATTGAAAAATATTGTTTTTTCATTTAGTTGAATATTGTATTTACTGTTTGGTTTTCTTGTGACATATGTACTATTCTAGTTATATATGTTTCCATATTTTATTATTTATTTATGCCAGTGCATTACTCTAATAAAGGAGGGTATTGTCTCCCCATGAATGACATACCAGACCATCCATTCCAGTTGATAGCCTTTAGCATATGGGGAGGCGCACTAGACGTCATATAGAGAACTGGCTTGGGACACTGTTATGGGCTTCCGAGGTTAGGATGATATAATGTTATAATTTATTTAATGATTTATTCTTAAATTAATTTATTATTTATTTAATTATTTTTATATATTATATTTTATATTTATTATTTTATTAAAATTAATACTTTTATTAATTTATTACTATTATAATTTTATTATTATTATTTAATAATTTTGTTAAAATTAATGTTATTTTAATCTATTAATAATAAAAATAATATTATTATTATTCTAATAATATTGATATGAAGATTCATATTAATGTTCTTTTATTCAAATTATCAATATTATTATTACTGTTTTAAATATTATTTTATTAATTTTTTTATTATTAATATTAATATTATGGATTTAAATTTTATTAATATTTTTTTCTTAATTTTTTAAGAATAGACCGTCGCAAATATTTATTTAAATTCATTCATTTCTTTTTTGTTTTTCGCAACCGGTCCATTGCAATATGTATTTTAACAAGCTATGAATATTTTTTGTGACGGTTGAATTTCGGATCATAAATAATATTTTTTAGATGGACCAACCCAAAAATATCAATTTTTGACACCATTTTCTACAACATGGGATTTGAGATGTGGACCAGTTCTACATGACTTTTTATGATAGGTCCAATTTTCAAACAAAAATTATAGTATTCAGATTTCAAACATAAATCATATATTGAAAAATTATAATGTTTTTGTATTGATATATGTATAAAAAATATATATTAACGTTAAATGAAGGTTAAATGTGTATGAAGGTTGTCAAGACTTAATGTAATGGATTTCTTGTCTCTCTATTAATTATTGTAAGACATATGAAATTCATCACTCATTTATTTTCGATGGGTCAACTACTTACTCTTTGACATGACTTGTCATTAATCGTATGTCTTCATTCCTATTTACATTTATATATTATGTTATTATTTATAGGGGATAATTATTCAAAATAATAATAAATCGAAATGAGATTCTCAACATACATTTTTTACTTATGTGAGACAAAAGCCATATTCACAACATATTTATTTTATATAGTGTATTTGCATCCCATGAATAAATTTTATAATTATTATCTTGAAAATTAAATTTATATACATATCCAATTTATGATCAATGTCTCATGGGATTGAATAGTTTACATTAATTTTTTCATATAAGAGTGTGAAAAATAGTTTTTTTCAAAAAATTACTGTTGTAGTAAATAAATCATTTTTATAGAAAACCAAGATATATATTAATGTTTATAAAAATAATAAAAATCAATTAAAATTATTTTGTAAATAAATTTTTAGTCATGCTTGAATTATTACCGAAATATTGGAATTTTTCATTCATTTAATTTCATAAGTAATGACTGTGGGGTTTTCAATGAAAATATATATAGAATATTGGTTTTATATTTTCCCAATAATTAAAATATTTCACACTTTCATGAATGGAAAATGATTTCAAGAATCGAAAATATGTTGAAATGGTTAATTTCAGATAGAATTTTTTCTTTGATATTTTGGAAACATTTACATTTAAAAATAATGATTTCAATATATAAATAATATTTTGATTATTTTCAAAAAAGTCTTTTCTAACAAAGAATGAATTTTCCCCCTCAAAGAATGTATTAAATTACATATTAGTGTTTCCATTATAAAATGTATTGTTAATTTTCAATAAATGGTATTTAAAATATATTTTATGAATTTTTAGTTTTAAAAACTCACTTTCAATGATTCGTTTTCTTCAACAAGAAATGTTCCAAGTGATTTATCTTCTAAATTAATTCTCCATCAAACATGAAATACTTATATGTTAAATATTATTTAAATGGGATATTGACCTAGGATACGATTCTCATTCTTTCTATGAATGGTTGATCATAAAAAAATTTATGAATCTAGTTTCTATTACATGGTTTATATGATGATATAATTCATATAAAACTCACTTCTTTTTTCCACAGGTTATTAAATGATGAAATACCAAAATTATTTTGAAACCAATAAATGTTTTCATTGGTTATCATATCATCATATGTTTATGAAACCAATTTAATTTCTTGTTTTAACATGTGATAAATGTTTTCTATTATTATGAAACTCATATATATGATTTATAAGATGTGATGGGTGGGTGCAATATATATATTTAATTCATTGTATAATGATTTATATATTATGATATAACAATGGGAAACAAGTCTATCGGATTGATCCACTATGTGAGGTATATGTTTCTTGATCAACTACGGTAAATTGGAGTGTCCTAATATATTTTAGGGTGTATGTGATTCCTCATCCACTGTTGAAAAATTGTGACGAGTCCAAAACAAATATTTTAATGATTAATGTAGCTAACATTGACATATAAAATGATTTTATATATTTATGATGGTGAAAAACTATTATAACATTATTTTATAGGTCATGATTGATCATTGATGATTTATTACCCTTAAGAGCAATTTTGTAGAATAGATAATGTTTCATTCAATGAATCATGCTTGTGTTCGATTATAGGTAATCTAAGAACATCCGAAGTTATGATTATTATCAGATACCATAATTCTTATATTATAATTTTATATGATAAGATATTGATATGACATATTCTAACACTTAATACCCATGATTGATCATCCTTGATTATGTTTCATATAACCAGGTTTTTAGGAACGAATTTATATATGTATGTTTATGAAGATTATTATAGGGTAAGTTCATTATGGCATATGTTGAATATCATCCTATAATGAATATAATTTTTTTCCATGATACTTATAATGAAAACATAAAATGGTCCTCATGTGTCTGTTTGGGTAATGAAAGGAATATTCATCTAGAAATATTTAATATATAGGTTCATTATTCATGTGTACTTATAGTTTATATAGTATTAAATAAATTAATATGATCCTTGGGAATTATCACATGCGAGTGTTGGATAAATTATGTCCCATCACCTAATGGAATCATGAAGATTCTTCTTCCTATATGGATGATGGTATTTCCAACCATGAGTTACTACAACCCAACAAGTTCACTGATGGGTATCAAATATAGTCTACCTGAAGTAATTTCATAGTGTAATATTTTGTATCAAAGGAAAATATTAATTAAAAAAAGAAATTATTGATAAAAAAACATTTGTGATATCACCAGTTACATTTATAATGATATGTCAAGGAAATTATCTAAGGTTATTTCTGTAGATGATTCGAAATATACTATTTAAAAAAAATGATAATGGACAAAGAAGGTTTTTTCTATGAAATTATATACCTATATATGAATAAAAAATAGTTGTGGATGTAGAAAAAGGTACCCTGCTTCGACAACACTAGAAAGGTTCCTTGAGTTATACTCAATAGTCACCTGTTGACTGAAAATGGGCAATTCTACACACCTTTTTCAAACTCCCATGATAGATTCATGGAAATTCACTAACACATTTCAAAAAAAAAATGATCATGGTCATGAATAAGCAAGGTTAATCCTTACCGTTCATGTTTTTTAACATGGTTTCAGTAAATAGACAATTTATAAGTGTTTTTTCAAGATTATATCATTTTATTATATGATTAATGATTCTCGTACTGTTTGTTTTGTTTTTATTAAATTAATTGATAAAAGATAGAGTAATGTCAAAAATAAATTAGATTAAAAAAATTTTGACGAAGAGAAACAAAATTGGATAATGACTGAAGATATGAATTTTTTCATTTTTAATATTAATATATGAATTCATAAAAAATGATATTATAATATTTGGAGAAATACATTTCTGATAAATAAATAGGAATAAGAACTTTTATGAATGTCCATGTTGTAATG
Source organism: Viscum album (assembly GCA_963277665.1). NCBI lineage: Eukaryota > Viridiplantae > Streptophyta > Magnoliopsida > Santalales > Viscaceae > Viscum > Viscum album. Next base: position 664,337,683 of record OY728165.1, on the reverse strand, counting down.
AAATAAAAGAAACACATTTAAAAAGTATATATGTCATGAAGGTTGGATGAAGACCCTAGAAGAATATATTCTGTATATTGGAAGTACAAATTAAGAGGAAATTGAAACAGAAAGTAAAATTAAAGTGGATTTTAATTTATTATGTTGGGGGAACATGGTGATTATCCTACTCACTACTCTAACATTGGTATTAATATTTAATCCAAAGAATTTTATATTAAATTTCCATTATCAATATGGAAGGATGAATTTATTAATTTATTCATATTCAAGGATAAAATTTTAGATGTATTTACCTAATAGTATTTGAGTTTTATGGATAAAGAAGCATCTGCGTATCATCTTAATTTTTAAAAAACATATTTATCAATATATATTAATTTTAGATTTTTTGATTTTATATAGGTTTTATAATTTTTGAGTATATAATAATTTTATATTATAAGAAACCACTCATGAGGTTTTACTTGATGATATTTTATCATGATTAATGTTATTTTAGGAGTCATTTATGGTAATACAACCCCATAGTTTTGAAGAAGAATCAAATTTTATATAAATATGACTAATGGTTATTTATCCATTATGATCTATCTTATTATTAATTTTGACTTAATTATTGGTTTAATAGATCACCTTATTAATTAATCACCCATTGATCCAATAATATATTTTATATACATGGATCTTATTGAAAAAATATGCATTAAGTATGAAGTAATGATTCATAAAGCAGTAAATTCCATTTAATTTTATCATAATATATTTTTTACCTCAATGTTTTAGAAAAAACATCCCACTCTTCATACTGAGTTGAATTTCATCACTGAGCCTCTTCCGTAAATTGATGGTTAGTTTGAGAAAATAATTGAATCCCTATAGGATATTATAAATTAATTTTATATGCACTAAATTGGAATATTTAGAAAAAAATTCTTCTTTTTGTTTAATTACAATACAATTACAGGTTTTACATGAAAATTAAAATGACTCCTTTTAAAGGCAATTATGAAATGAACTATTGTACTCCAATAGATTGTACATAATTGGAAACAATAATTACATTGGGACCTGAGATATTTGATGTGATTTATGATATTTTTTTCTATTAAAAAACATATAAGGACTCAAATATTATTTTATTAATGTTATGCTATTAATCATCAATGAGATATCAAATTTTATGTTTGTAAGAATTTTTTCATAAATTATTATTTGGAAAATAGAACGGAACAATATTTATTAGGTATATCTATCCAATTTGAATAATTTATAATTTAAGGATTGTATGTTACCATTTAATGCATATATCGAAATTCCCATAGGTATATGATTTTTTCCATTTACCTATCCAAAAAAGTTACATATCTGATGTATAACTTTTACTAAACATAAGCCGTCATTTCGCTAGAGCATGATAATTCATATGCGGAAAAACTACTAGTTATTATAGATTGAATATATAATGATAAAAAAAATTCCAATAATGTAATAAATGTTTTTCAATAGAAACCACCAGATTGAAAATCTACATGTCAACCAACAAAAGTAATGATTAAGACAAGTTAGATATTAATGATACAAATTTAACATATTATGATGTTGAAATTCATTTAAAATGGGGTAGTATGCACTAAGATGATTTTTTATGATTTTATATTAAAAAAGATAATTAATTTTATATCATTAATTAATCAGTACAAAAAAATAATCATTAAGAACACACAACACGTTTATAGTTTTCATTACATATGACATTGACTTTTAAAAAAAATACATGATATTTTTAATTTAATATTTTAATTGCGACTATTATTACAAACATATTAAATACATATATATGAAGAGTAATAAATAATTTTAAAATTTTAATTATAATTTATTCATATAACTCAGTAATACTGATAAGAAATATATATATTTTGAAAAATTCCTTATATGAATCAAAAATATTATTTTCTAAAATATTTATTTATATTAATTTTTTAAACAAGTAAAAAATTGAATTTTTTAGCATTTAAAGAAATTTCAATGTTAAATTAAACTCCATTTTTAAATAATAATTGAAAAAATATTATAGGTTGATTTTTTTTGGACTATTAAAAAAATAATTTTTTTAGGGATAGTGAAATGTAATGAATTTTTATTTAAAAAATAATTTTTTTTCAATTTTATTAAAAAAGGAAATTTTTTTTTTTAAAGTAAAATTAGATAACTTATATATTTATTATCCTAATTTATATCATTGGAATAAATTTATTTTTGAATATTGATATGAAATCATTTTAAATATTTGTAGACATTTTCATTCTAAAATCCCTCTTTTTCATTTTCTCATCAAGAAAAAATTAAAAAAAAATTATATATATTTTGTTTTAATTTTGAAAATGGATTCTAAATTGTAGATCAGAGTTAATTATATTATCTAATAAGTGGAAATTATTTTATCATCAATGTTATTTGTGAATATGTAAATAATCAATTATCAAGGTTATTGTAAAAATGTTTTTACTATGTGTTTGACTAAAATGATAAGGGTTAAAAATGACCTAAAACTTTTATAAAACCTATTTTAAGGAATAAAATAAATTTTTTCATTTCAAATTTATAATCTATTGTCTTTCGATGATTTTTTAGTTTGAATGTATTTATCATTTTGGATTTTTTGGAAATTTTCATCTAGATTCCATGTGGTTTTCTTTCCAACACTTAATAATGAAATCGACCACTATTCACATTGTTAAAATAGTCAATGAAAATAGTTCATCCAATTCCTATGAAAATATATTTTTATATTCATTCATTTCAACATAGATGAATTAGTTTTGATAGAATGAAAACCAAGGATGGAGTTTGGTGAAAACTAAAAGTAGATGCCTAAAGAAGATGTAATTTTCATTAACAAGTGTTTTTGTATAAATTTATCATCTCCCTCAATAATTTAATATTATAATTGGATAATATAATATCTTTAATATATTAAACATATTTATATTTTTCATTCATAGGAAATGACCAACAACAACCTCCACTTATATAAAATAGGTTTCAAAATGATTGATTCTGTGTTTTGTAGAAAACCACCTCACTAACCAATATCAATTCATTCACACATTTCAACCTATAAAAATTGGAAATAATTATGAATTTATTATTTATATATAATATTTATTATATTGAAAAATATGGAATTTTTATATCGCCAAATCATTATTCTGAACATTTTTTTGGGAGCATGATAACGTCAATCATGTGTATGTATAACGATCTCCTTAAGAAGAAATTTGATTCAGTCTAATTTAAATAATAGGTAATAAATATGGATAAATTGAATCTATGAGATATATATTACATTACTATTAATTTATAATTGATAAAATAATAATTAATATTGAATCTTTTAATCATACTATAAAATATAAAAAACAATCTCTTGTATGCACGTATATCATGTCTACAAACGATGTATTTCATATTATATCATAAAATTTTATAGAATAATTTAAATACATATATATTAGATATATATTATATATATCATGAATTTAATTATGTATATGAAGAAATTATGATTAAATTACGAGGTCAAAAATTAAAAAATAAAAATATTTATGAAATAATTTGTTATTACATGGAACATAATATTATTATGGAATTGATAGTATTCAAGTAATAATGTATTTTTAGTAAATAATAACTGGTATAATATATATATATATGTGTAACTATATTTTTTTTAAACGATATTATATTTGATATATTGGTGTAAAAAACTATGTGAAGGATTTCTATACTAATGTAATAGATTTTTAATCTCTATTTTATTAAAAAAAGACATAAAAATAAACTATTTGATAATTTTTTGAGTTTTATATACATCTAAATTCTAATGTTGTAACATGAATCCAATTATTTGGATGATATTTAATATTTTATTTTATATTTTTATTTATTGGGGAATATAATTGAATTTTTTTAGATGTGATTAGGGTTTTCTACGTGACATTTTATTTCTGTTATAGACATACCATTTTCACCTCATTTTTATTTTCATATTTTGATATATTTCATAGTAATTTATTTTATTATTATTTTCATAAAAAATAAATTTATTTTTTTAATTTATTGACTATATATTTTTAGGGATATTACATTCCAATGTTACCAATGTGGTTATGATTTTATGTTATAATCCAATCCTTTAACAACATTTTTTATCAATTTCATTCTGAATGTAAAATTATTTAATCTATATCTCAAGATACTGATGATTAATATTATGGAATATTTATTTAATGATGATATATTTTTTCCTAATTACTCTTATCTTTTTTTACTATGGCGTTTATAAATAATATTCCTTATGAAAAATAAAATTTTCTATCAATAACAAGATTTCATCTAAACCGTGTATTTATAAAAATTATTTCATATATGGTTTATTTTTTAAAAAAGTTTCCAAAAGATTAATTCAGATTAATTATTAATTTTTTGAAAACATTTTTTGAATGGAATATTAAAATCATATTACAAAAAATCATTATAAGGATTTTATAAATAATATGAAAATTTATTTTTTTACGTGAACATATTGAACAAAATTTTAATTTTTATTGATTTCTCAATGACTTAAATCTTTAATAACATGTTTTAATGCTTATTTTTTAAAAACATAGTTTACCTTAACTTTTGGGAAATATTAATTTTTTAATTCATATATTTCAAAGTATGGAATTATATTGAAATTTTAAAAAAAAAATCTATAATAGATTTATATTTTCATCAAAAAAAAATTTAAACAATTTTTGATGATTCATACATATTTAATAATATATATTTGCAACGATTTTTTTAAAAAAAATTTGAGGATGATTTAGTTTTAAAAATGTATATATTAAAAAAACATAATCATCCTAAAGAGAAGTTCCATGTTATTTATCCCTTAAAATCCCTCCCCATATATGATAACATCCTTTGAAGTAACTATATATTTATTGAGGATATGAACCATGTATACCATATTTAATATTTCCATAATTAGTTTATCATGAAAATATGGTTATGAAACATGAAATATTTAATAGGTTATACTATGATGATATTCTTATGAACATCTCTTATATTTCCATTGGTTATACAAAAATGAATGATGAAATGTTTAAGAAAGCTGTCTCTTTTAAATGGGATATGATTAGATGAAATGGTAATGAAATTGATATCATATCATGGTTTACGATACGAGGAATGTTTTTTTTGTTATTACATAACTATTACCTATGATTTTCATTTTATAATATGTTTTACCCATGTATACATCTAATGCATTTGTTAATGCTTTGTATACCATTCGATTATATTATGAAATAAGTCATTTGGCCTGACCCACTATTGATAACATCTACATCATGATAATCTATGGGAAATAGGTTTATCTAAATCCATTATAATAATATTGTTCATCCTGGTCCACTATTGAAAATTATGATGTGTCCTAACAAAACATAATTATTGAAATTGTAGTTAACCATGAAATATTAAAATTTTATAACTACTTATGATTGTTACAAACTTTTATTGATTAATATTTTGTTTCGTTATTTATTTGGGAAGATTTATTACACTAATGGTCCTTGTTTTCAGTAATGGTTAATATTTATTCTATGAATACAATTTATGATCTATGTATAGTCAGGTATAAAATTAATATGATAAAACCATGATCCTATACTGTTTTGACTATCTGTTATATCTGTAGGGTCATATATTATTATCTATTAGTCTTAGAAATACTTATCATATATTCTCACCCATATTATTTTTATTTTTAATAAGTAATAGAAATTAGTTTTATGGAGGGAATGTTTTTGAAGTTTGCTAATGAGGAATATCATTTTGATGTATTTTTTAAATCATTAATGAATTAAGAAGATTGTGTTATATTTTTTAAGGCACAAAGCAATTATGGTTCTCAAGAGTGTGTTTATTTAATTTAATGAATATTCATATAATGTTATGTGACATCCATGTTGGAGAATCTTGGGTCATTCTATTTGGAACCAATGTAAATATTTTGATCAGATCATTGAGAACACTAATGTGTGAGAGTTTCATGAAGCATGGATTTCCGAAAAAGGCTATATATGGAATGGATATCCATTAGGGATGATGTTGTGTCTGATATATGAGGAGTATCCAAATATTGAGTTCAATGAACTGTGTCAATTATTGTCCATTATATTTAATTATTAATCACTAAATTTTCTATAAGTGGAATTCATTTTTTAACCATTAGAAACTAGGATGAGAAAAGTTTCTATTATCTAAAAGGATATTAATATTCTTATATATTAGTATGTTTTTATGGATAATTATAATTATTTGTCCCAGTATAAGAAAATATCCTGGAATTTTGGTAAATTTTATAGAATCTGGTTTGAATGAAATAACAATTTGGTCTAGATACTATATAAGGATGTGGGTCTTGGAAAGATGTACATAAGGGTAATAACTCTATAAATTGTAAATTAATCTAGAGTTCATGGTCATAAGGTTCATGAAAATGTGCCATGATACAAAAATGTTTGGACACTCCCATTGAACATTAGATGGAAATTCCTAAAATCATTATGAGACCTCAAGAAGTACATTAATAAATAATGACCATCAATGACCTTGGTTATGCCAAATGTGTCCTATATTGAAAATATTGTTTCAGTATTTAGTTATGATAACTGATTATTCATGATTATGTAGTTTTCAACAATTATTTGTGTTACTCAGAGTATAATTTTTTTTGTAGCCAAATGCTATAATTACAGGGTATCATGTTAACACTGATTCTGATGGAAAATAAAGTGACTATGTTAATCCAAATAAGATGATTAATGGATGGTTATATTTTATGATATACAAAAAATATATATACTAATGTATGAATTTGAAAAGGAACATTAGTTTGATTCATAATGAATAAAATTAATGAATGATGTAATATTATTAATGTTATTGCTATTATGAAAATAGAAGAATGAGGATTCATATTACTTCATGTCATGATGATGGGTAAAAATAATATGATTATTTAATATTTTGGGTTCTTTATATCAATGTGGAAATGAATCACATAATGATATTAAATTTCATTGAGTTAAATTTTTTATATCATTGGAAAAAAGGTCACAATGAAACTAAAATATCTGATAAAATTAGTATCTTCTCGACCAAGGAATGTCATATTCCATTTTAAATGATAATGTTGGATGAAAAAATTAATTATTCATTAGGATTCATGGAATATGTTTTTGATGTTTTCTACCAATGATATTTAGGTTATAGGAATCATAATCATTTAATGATTGCGATACATTTGGAAGATTATACATCTCCAAGTATGATAAGATTAAGAGTGGTGGATTCTACCATGGGTTTATAAGTTTGAAGATGACCATAACTTGAATATCTTAAAAAATGTTCATGTTGTTTTATATTATGAATATTTTTCATGATTAAGGGCTTTATATGTTACTTTTATTAAATTAAACTCTTTTGGTTCTATAATGAAGTAATATTTAAAGACATAAAATTAATGGTAAACACAACCCTTAGGGTTTGTCTTATATTTTATGTTGACATAATTGTGAGTTGTAGTAGATATAAGTATATTTACTTCATAAGTTTTTGAAATTGGAGGTGTTTTTTCAAAATTATTTATAGAATATACATTAAAAATTATATAATGTACAATGACATAGAAAATTAATGATATTTTTTTTGAAATATATTTTATACCGTGCTGTTTTAGTGAATTATTCAAAATGTTTTGATGTAGATATGGGTTTCATCATTTAGTGTTCTCCTAAAATAAAAGTTCAATATAATATAATAGATCAAAATATATAGGATATTCAATGATATTTTTTTATAAATGTGAACAGTTATTGGGATTACAATATTCTTATAGTTATGTTTTCATACAATATTAGTATTCACAATAGAATTTATATCAGTAATTATGAATCCATTTTTATAAATATGTGTATAACTACAACATACTATAATGAATATGCCTAAAAAAATATTTGGAACTAATAATGCTGACCATATTGTAAATATGTATATATTTCTTAAGAAGTATGTTTGGTATATAAAACTTTTATAGATATGATATTTTGAAATGTCCAGACAATGATACACTCTAAATTGGTATAAATTTCATTATATATGAAGCTATTTTTAATGAATCCATTATATATTAATCATTATGTTATTTAATCTAGTCGTTATATCCTACCCATTATGAATAAATATATGAATAGCAATAGATATTTTTTAAATATTAATTATTTTGGATATATATAAAGGAATCATATTCATAATAAATATTTCGATAAATTTGGTAAGGTCTTTAAAGGTTCCCAAAATATTTTTAAAAAAACAATTTATTTCTAAAATAATTTAAAAATTATATATTGTTTAAAATTTAGGAAATTAATTTTTAAAAATTAAAATCATTTTAGAAATACTCATTTTAAATTATAAAATGATTAATTTACTATATTTTTTTAGAAAAGATTCATTTTTTAAGAATATTGAAAAATACTGAATTTTAAATGAAAACAACCTTCTTATATACATTGTAAATTAATATAAAGTATATATTGAATTATTTTAAATTAATATAATTTCAATTATATATATAATATTCTGATTTAGTTCATTTAATAAAATTAATATTTATATAAAATAAAAAAAAATTATAAACATTGTGCATTTCCTCTTTGACAACCTGTTTTATCATTACGTGTACATGAATAATATTAAATCAAAATATTTTTAGTATGGTTAATAGATTTTTTAAAAAATTTCCATATTTTTATTAAGAATAATTTATCTTATAAAACAATGATAAATATTAGTAATACTAAATGAATAGTGAGGAGATAAAAATAATTATTGCTTTTAAGGTAAAAAATTTATTATAGGATTACTTAACTCAAAATATGATGTTTAAAAATGACCACAAAAATATGTATCAATACAATTTAATGAAAATATATCAGAATTTATCATAAAATAATTATATATGTAGTTATATTGACATATTTATCAGGATATTTTTTGTATCATTAGAGTTTCTTTTAGGAAATTTTCCAAAATATTACATTTGGGTTCCTATCAACAAATTATATCTCACTACCTCAATCATTCACATAATAATACCATTAAATCCATCAATTATGATTAATATATGTATAATACCCTTCATAAAATCCTTTATATAATCCTTGAATTCATTTTTTTATAAAAAAGACATCATATTTAGGATTTTGGTGAAAACATATCGAGGAAACTCGATGAAGAGGTAACATTAATTAATTAGATATTTAATATTATTTTTTTCAAACCCTAATTAGGTGATTATAATACTATGATGACATAATATCCTTATTAATATAATTATAATATTATTTTTTATGTTAAGGTAATGACCTACCACCATCCCCACATCTATCAAATGACTTATAAAATAATTGTTCGTTTCCAGGGCATACATCATCTTTGTGATATAATGTCTTTGTCTTTTCTATTACCATATTGAATGGATAAAAAAATTTTGTGATTTTTATATTATATTGAAAATATAACAATACTTCTGAAATAATTATATCACACATAAGTTCATATTCTCTATTTTAATTGAGTATGATATTGTAACTCATGTTAACGAAAGGAAACCACATTAAAAAGCTATATTATTAATTTAGTATTTAAATAGAGGGCAATGCAGACTAATATAATAATAAAAATTTATTATAATAAAATAAAATTATTATATAATGAAAATTTATTATTTTACTTTCTTTCATTCGATCCTTTAGAAATCTAAACAACATTCATACATACATACGCCATACCTTCTCCATGAATGATGTATTTTAATTTCAAAAATTATATTGTATATGTTGTTGTGAATACATATATAATAAATATATATGAAAATTATATTATGAGTAGAATTTTTTATATGATTTAATAATTATCAAAAAAGGGAAAAAATTAATAATAAAAAACATATATGAAAAAAAAATTATTACCTAACACATGACTTCAACATGGAAATATTAATAAAAGGTTAATAAATGGTCATATGTATATCTTATATGGTAGGATATATATATGTATGACTACATATTATATTAATAATAAATTTATATTTATTATACATGAGGATCAGACACTTATGAAGGAATTTTACACTTGAGAACGAAATAATAGTCTCTCATTTGTTTTTGGAAGTCATATGAAAATTCTACACTTATTTCCAGTGATTGAGTATATACTACACCATAGACACAATATAATAGGAATCATATATATTTTAATTAATTTAATGATACATATATACTTATATATTATTAATGTGTATTATAAAAAATAACTCTAATGAGGTACATGATTGTTGCCTCACTATTATTTAATGTTTTCCACATGCCACATTCAGCAGATATTTTTTAATGTTCTTTATATACTACCCATTAATGTTTTTATGATTCATGTCATATAATTTATATATATATATATATATAATTTTTGTTATTTATCTTCCATAGGCCTTATATTTTAATTTTACTAATTAGTGAATGGGTATATATTAAAATCACATTGTTTGTTGGTATTTTTTTATGATATTCATAATGATTATATCTTAAATTGCATCTATTAAAAAATGATGAATTTTATTATAATATTTTTATCTCATTTAATTTTCTTTTCATATAATTTTCATCTTATTAAGTACTCACGATTATAAAAATAAATTTTTTAGATAAAATCTTCAATTCTATCAAAATACATATTTCATCAGATAAAAGTTTTTATAAAAACCTTATAAAAACTAATTTCTATTTTTTAAATGTTAATTTTTCAATTAATTATAATCATGATTTAATTTGGGAATGATTTATTAAAATCAATCTTCATTTCATTTTCATCAAATTAATATTTTAATTTTAATAAAAATATGAGAATAATCATAGTGTTAAACATTTATTGAATGCACAATATATGAGTATAAAATATTTTCTCCTTGATTTCAATAGTAACAAAAAAAATTTTAAGGAACATTTCATTGAATGTTTTTCCATTATATTTCTTAAATTATTAAATTTTTAATTTATTACTTCAATGTACTAATAGATATTCAAAATGTTATAAAAAAATTAATTTAATGAGGGAATGCTATTTTCTCAGTAAAATTTTTCAATAATATTTTACTTTTTTTATAATTATTATGTATTATTTTAATGAAAAATTATTTTCATCATATATAATAATGATTTAGTTTTAGAAAGGGGTTTTCAAGGAAAATTTTATTCCATATGGGATGTTCTGAGTTATATGTCATTTAAAATCATTATCCATCTAATATAGATTCCATTCAACTAACATTTGACTTACTACGTACATAAACCAAGAATACCAATCATATTATTTCGTTAAATGGGTTTTCATGAAATTATATTGAGAAAACCCTTTTCCCATGCATGGGTTATACCATGATTAAATTATTGATAATATTGATTCTTTATATATGGGTATTGTTATATTAAAACAATGAAATATTAATGAAACAAATATCATTTGAATAAGTTATTATAAGATTATATGATAATGACGCCCATTTTATTTAACAGGTTATGATGTGATTAATATTTATGATCTCAAGGAACCCTTATAGACTATTTTCATTATATTATAAGTTGTGGGTATTTATCCCTCCTGTAAATTGAGAAATGAATTATATATCATGAGGTTAAGATTGAAAGAAATTCAATGGTATTGATCAACTATTAGAAAGAGGGGTATACGAATACATTATAGGAAGTTTGTGTGTTATCATATACTATGGGAAACCAGTTTACATTTATCCACTAGTATAAATAAGTGATGATTTTTGATCTGTTATATTGATGGGATTGATAGTTAACGTTAACATATGAAATAATTCACTATAATTACAATGGATCACCCATTTTATGACATGAAATTAAGATACATGATTGATTTATAATGATTTTTCACACTTAATGAAATTATAATATTTTATTCCATAAATCGTGTTTATTATCTATAATATGTAGGGTGTGATTTTTTTATTAATAATGATTTCATAAACATAACTTTATCTTATATATTTTAATGTTCATAGATTAAAATATTTTATTATTACCCATAAAGAGAATCAAAGATCCTATGTTCTTATGTTTACATTCCCTTGGTTATGAAGAATGGTTTTATATGTAGTGTGTTTATTATTATAATAAAATGGAAAGATATTAATGGGATATATTTAAGATCATATAAGGAATAAGAAGACAATTTTTAATGTTTCCAGAGTCGCTAAACTATAATTGTCATTAGGTTATTGTTTTCGTAATGTCATGAATATAAATCAATAATAATTTAATATCATTGTATAATAATCTTACGTCTCTATAAAATTTGTCAGAAAAATCCATGTAAGTATGTTTACCATTGTAATTATTACTTACATGAACATATTAAAAAATAGTTGATATTTTGAGATACAATATATTAGAGAAACTAAATGTAATCCTCAATATTTCCCATTTTTTTCAAACACAATATTCATCAATATATATTTTGAAAATAATATTTTATAATAAATAGAATAATCTTTTTTCTAAATCGAGATATTTAATAATCACATTTTTTAAATTGAACAAATTATATCTTAAATTATTGTAATATGTCAATAAAAAATTGTTGTAATATTTTAAAATGAATACAATTTTAGGAAGTTAAACTTTATTAATTGTATATATTTAACAAATATTCTATTTTCTTAATTAGTTATGTTTTATTTTATGTGTTTCAAGAAATATAATTTAAAAAAAACATACCAAAAAATACATTTATTGGTGTTGAGAACAAAATCTCTTATAATTTCTGAATTTAATAGATAAACACATCCTCGATAAATTTTTTTAGTTTTCCTTTTTTATATAAATTTTATTGAATCATTTAATTCATATTCAATTTGTACACAATTTATCACCACATTTTTTTAAATGAATTCGTAGATAATTATTAATTTCTATCAAAATAATTTTCAAAGGAATTAATTTCTAAAATACATTTAGAATTCATCTGTAAATTATATTTTATATACTCAAATAATATATTTTTAATCACATTATTTCATAGTTTTTATGAAAAATTCATAATCAACTATTTTAACCATTTGTTTTGAAAATATTTAAAGGTAAAAAAGAATTAAAATATAGTTGGAATATCGTAATCATTATTTCTAAAGACTTAAGTTATATAACACATATAAATATGCTGAAAATTATTTATAGGTTCTAAAATATAATATGGTATCTCATAAAATCAATCGTATAGTTTAATTACAACTTCCTTCATGAATTAACTGTTGTGTTACAAATACCATGACAAGATACTTGAATTTTAATCAATAGAAATTCCTAATAGAATTCCAAATACAAATAATCATTTACAATGTTTTACTGACAATATATCACAATAACATTGCATAATATTTCATGATTATATATCCCCAAAAGTGGTACTATTTGGTAAAAATAAATATTAATTTTTTATTCCCAATTTAATGAGTCATTTGATGAATTGTTATTAAATCTCATTAATAGAGTAATCATATAATACTGTATTAAAAATCCGTTAAATGGAAGTTATAATTTATAATTGACAAATTTTAAAGTAATATTGGATATATAGGTCTAAAATTAAAAATGAAATTCTTTATTGAATTTATTTGAACCCTCTTATGTTTTTTCATTGAATTATAATCATGATTTACATGATGATTAATATTATCAATTACTTATATATAGTTAATTTAATTAGATTTTATCATTAATAATGATAGTCTATATTTTTATGAGTTATAAAATATATTTTCATTAATATCATATTTTATCACGATTTACTTGATAAGATGTGTTTTATATTGATTGTCATGATATTATAAACAATAAATTATTTCATAATATATTTTTTGTTTTTTATTATAATTTAATTAAAAATCCTATTAAAAATAAAATATAGAATTGTTGTATCTTTTAAATTGTTTATATCAATTTTATTTATAATAAATTTTTAATAGTGTATACAATGGGATTATTATGTAAAAAGGTTATGAGTTTATATTTTATAAATCTATAGCTAATGATAAAAATATTTCACTTGGACTGATAATTGGTTAATTCCATGTATTTATATCCCAGATTCTTATATATTTATCATTAAATAAAAATCATTAATGTAATGTGATACATCAACCGCATAGTCTAAATGAATTATAAAATAGTATACCATTTTATTCTAGACACTAAATTAGATTTATTTAATGGAATATAAAAATAGTGAAAATAATTATAATTTATTTAGATAATGACATTAATTTCTTATTATGTACACATTATTTAGTAAATTCAATATTTTCACAATAATTACCGTTTTCATAATACATTTTCTCAGCTTGAATTCATGGGAACGATTTTATAATTAATTTCCATCACATATATAATGTGTATTTGAAATGTTTTACTTCATTTTTTTAAATCCTGACATCAAAATTATACAACTTAGGATTTTGAAAAATTTGTAGAAAATATTATTTTTTTGAAAAATCTTTTAAAATATATATTTTTATTATATAATGACGATATATAATGAAATATAAAATTTCATATTATATATAACATTTTTATAAAAGTATTGTTAAAAAAAATTATATTATTTGTAATCTAATTATGATCATTATAAATAATATTATGTTCTAATTTAATATAATTTTTTCATACATAACAGAAGAATATTGATGGAAACCTATTTTTCATCATGTATTATGAATATAACATGTAATTACTTTGTACCTATAATTTGAATTTAATTTATGAAATTATATTATGTATTAAAATTATAAATTCAGTATTTTTTAATTATTCCACATTAATTTTTGGTTATAAAATATATATAAAATAGTATAACATTATCACCATGATTATGGTTAATAATGTTTTGTCGAGGGAAGGGGTAAAACAAAGTTATATTTTTGTATTAACTCCTAGAAAAATTATCAATCCAATTATATGTACAGATTTTAACATCATCCCATCCATATTTACAATATATGATCCTTTGGAAAAAATCACATTTATTTAATTTATTATAATTTATTCCAATATGAAATTCTACATGTGTTATCTTCCCAAAATAATAAAATGGAAACACTTGATTCTTAAAATTAAACCATGTTCAATGATCATTCAAAACCAAAAAATTATAATTACTCATATAAAATACTATATATATTAGTTATATGAGTTGTTTTTTAAATCACCCATCCACTATTACCTGATAAAAGAATGGAATAAGGATAACTATTTGAGATGTAATCATCCAATATAGCCTCATCCAAAAAAATTCCTTTTCTATATTTGAAAAATATATTTTATTAATATGAAATAAAAATATATAAATCCATGATATATTATAATTTTATAATGATTATTTATAAAAAATAATTCATCATATTTTCCAATAGATGGGATGTTAAAATATTGTTTGGTAGTAATCTTGGACTACCACAATAAGAGATTGATACAACAAATTTTCCAACACCATATTTAATATATAGATAATATGAGTTGTTTAATAAAAATACATTTATATGATAGTTTTTTAATAGTCTTGATTATTAATTTTTTATTAGATCTACAATATTACATTAATATAAATAGGAGAATGATAATGTATCTCATGCGTATGTGTTGACCACAACCTCTATAGAATGATGTGAATTAGTTTTTTTCAATTTTAAAATATATATTAATATAAATATATACAAATTAATATATATATATATGTATAACTTAATTATATTTTTTTCTATAAATTTAAGTTATTATTTTTGTTTCAATGGTTATGTCAATAAAAACATGAATAACGTCATGGAATATGAATGACATATTATCTCCATGATTGATGTAATTCATTTAAATGTTTCTAAACTTATTATGTGACAGTAAAAAATCATATACATAATATATATTAAATTTATATATTTATTAATGTTATAAATATGATATAATCATGGTCAATATACCAGGAAAAAGCATAACTGAAAAAAAAAATTCTCATGTAAAATGATTTAGGTAACACTTGAATATTATGATTTTAACAAGGAATTACTAACAATTGGGTGTTAATGTGGTATTAGAGAATCAAATGTTATGTTATAATTATTTACATTAAATTATTATAGAATTAGAAAAAAAAATTATTTTATAAGAGGTTAGTCACCATTCGATGTACGTTAAACCTAATGTAATAGATTTATGTTTAAAATTACAAGGATTAGTTGTATAATTTTGTATACTATATCGAATGATGAAATATTATTAAAATAAAATAATTAGTGATAATAATTTCCTTCTAATCTATTTTTTATATTAAATATTTATTTTTATTTTTACTACATTAATGACTTTGTGACCAGAAATTTTTGTTAAGGATATACAACTTTATTTTGAAGGGATCTGATCCATGTGGATCGACCCATTTCATGTTTCTAATGATTGAGGTTCTTGAAGGAGGCTCATATGATGTCTAGTGGAGTATGGATGTATATTGACAGAAATAGGAAGAATTACACTTCTATTAAGAATTCCATGATTTGTAATTTCAGTATCACAATCCATATGTTTTCATCATCAAATAAATAATATGTTCACACTTTTTCGGGTAGAACTAATCCCTACAGATTATAATTTGTAAGAGGGGATTACACATTGTGAAAATCCATAATTTTTTATTTTTTAAATTTTTTCATCCACTCTAGTTTTTCGAACCCTATATTTTTAGCAGGTCGATCTTGATTCCAGGTTACATATTGACCCCCTGTTCCACGTTTTAGATATTACATTATGAAGGATCGATTTCAATATTCCATCCTTCATTCTATTTTCATTTGATATCATGTTCTACCTCCATTTTTTTGGGTTTAACATTTATTTTCCTTCCACTACTCTTTCCTTGATGTGGTTATTCATCTCTGTTTTTATAAAGGGTCATGGTTAATTTTTATTGGCACGGTTGTACGAAGGCTTCCTCGAGTGGATGTAGTTCTTGTAAGAGTGGTGATTGGGATATATCACATTGTTCTGTTCTTATGTGAAGAATGGTGACAACATATTGACGTTTATGATTCATTAATTCTTAATTTATTTACATTAACTCATAGATTTATCATTATTTAACCCCAAGGTATTATTGAAATTAACATTGTAATTTTACGAACAAGAATATAGAACGGGTAATAATTGCATGGTGATGTTGTTTTTTACCAAGATAAAATGTTACCTATTGACTTACTAGATAGTGTGATATATTGTTTATGACATTTTATCATTGATGAACATGTGAAATTTATAAGGAATCTGTAGTTTAAATTAATTGGTAAATAATGGGATAAAAATTAATGAGGAATACATAATGAATTTAGATGTTGTTGTAGTAATTTCAATGTAATAAAATTGATGCATATATGCATGTTTAATTGAATTTTTTATTAAAAATAATAAAATAATAATATTTTTTATTAAATAATTAATTTAATTCTATGAAATAAAATTTAATTAATTTGTTATTTTATGAGATAACATGTTTCATTAGTTTCCCACAATTGGATCCAATGACTAATGAATTAGTTTATTCAAGATAGAATAAATAGGGGTAATGTGATTAAAGATAATACCTTAATTGTTTTATATTATGGAACATTATTTTAAACACAATTTTCATTTTTCATAGGATCCATGAGATCATGTTGTGTGTGTTGTCTGTACAGTTTAGTTAATTTTCATGAGTAGGATTACAATATATTTTTTCCTAGAACTTGTGATGGGATGTGAGCCAGGGATGGCTGATCATGGGGGGATATTATAGTTTGAGTTTCAAGAGGCCGTTATGTGAGATTTGAATGTAATGACCGAGCTTAGAGGGAAATTGTGGTAATTTGAGTTGGAGGGTAAAATGTGATGTGAGACTGGGATGGATGATCCTTGAGAGATGTTGTGGTATGAGGGGTGGTGAGGCCTAGTTGTTGTGTAATCATTTGATGATTTTAGTGGCAAGATTCTTCAGTATATGCATGAGGTTTTTGGAGAGGAAAATAGAGATGATGGAATTGATTGAATCAAGTCTTACACATTGATATTAATATACGATGATTGTTTGAATTTTTTATCTAAATTAAAACCATATTGTTTTTTTATCTACATTCCATTAATAATTTTTTAAGGAAGCTGGATGTGATGGGTTTTTTACTTTGTTTGGTTCAATATGATGTTCTTCAAGAGTACCTAGTAATATGTAAATTAATTATTTTAATTAAGGATTAATGTTTTAACAGTTGGGGTTGGAGCTTTCTGGAATGCAATATAGAGGTTATAATATTGAGATGATATGGACATTGTTTGATTATGGTTATATGGTACATAACATTATTTTACTACTAATATAACATATTTTGGACATGTTAGTTGTCAATAAATGGATAATGATTTAACTAATGATTGATAAAATGGAATAAATTAATTTAATGTATATTATTAAATGGGATTCCGATAATAAGAGAAATGGTCTTAGTAGAGGTATCCAAGAGTCTGATATATGTAATCAATAGTTGAATTTGAAAATAATTTATTCCAATATTGTGGTTTTTATATGTATTAGTTGTGGCATCCAAGAGTTTGAGATACATTAGACACAGATCTGATTGAGACTATGTTATGCCCATATTGTGGTCCTAAGTTATATTATATAACGTTTTTTTTGTTATTATATGCTACTCTACCCCTTTTGTTTGGTAGACTGACACCTCGAAGATTTTGTTTCATGATAATAGATTTCTCCAACATCCTTAAGGGTGTATCGAGATCATAAAACCTCCTTTTTCCACAGTATCTTTTCATGGTAGTTACTTTTTATATTGTGTATGGTAATTTTATTAACATATTGGTATATAGAAAGATGTAATGGATTGTAGTTATTTAACAAAAATGTATTCTAGATATATATTCCTTAGGATTACTATACATATAATGTGTATAGGCTACGATCGATTAAGTATACTTAGTTGGTGTGTGGGATGCGAAGGAATGATGTATACTATCTGATATATGATACACAGAATATGGTATGTGATGGATCCTAGAAACTACCCAGTTCCATTTGGTTATATGTATATGGTGGTGCCCTGCATGAGGTACATGTTAAGTTTCTTCTCCCCAGAAACGGTAGGCTAGAATTTTTGGGGAGATAAGCTCGGGATATGGGATATTCGATTTTGCATGAAAGACTATGGGGATGATTTAGTAGGTAACCATTAATATATTTTGTTATATTATATAATCTTTTATTCCATACATGGTGAGAGTTGATATTGTGAGACGGCAAATTTTTAATATTATTTCATGATGAGTTAGTTTCACTTGTTGTTCGTAGTGCATTAGCATGAATTCTTTACGTTAATCACGAGAGGCCATTGGTATGATCCAATTTACAATACTGTTATACTCACCCTACCTATATACATAATATTTTTTAAAGTCATTTGAAGTAGGTTGGAGATTATTCTAGTTACAACACGATTGGATTTTAATATGTGTTGTTAAGACATTGTGGTCACTACCATATCTAAATTTCAAATTATACTTACAGTTTTCAATTCATTTTTTGTAGTTATAGGATTAAATAACAAATGGATATTATGTATTTTTATTTATATTGGAGTATGATAGGGAATGGGTTTATTTGATCTTTTCATTATCTTTTGTATTCTTTCTCATAGAGGGTAATTCCCCTATTCTATGGGTCAAATATCCAATTGTCGCTAGTCACGAAACTGTGGCATACAAGAGGAATGACGCTTGTGTCCTTATCTCCTTTCTCCCATTTTTGGACCTAGAGTGCTACATCTTCAGGGCATGGGGTCATGATAGAGGGGTATTAGAGCTCTAGGGGTGGGATAATATTTAGTTTTTGGTTAGGAATAGGTGATGTTTTTTGGGAAGGTTGGGAAATAGTGTATCATACATTTATAATATGTTGGAATCCAGAGAGACCTATTATGAATAATGAAATTTAGATCATCTTCGTGATCTAATTTATTGACATTTTAATGTTACGTATACTACAAAATATTATGAAACTGGTTGTTGGGTAGTTTCCTAGGAATGGACCATACAACATTCTTAATTGAACCTATTTCTGTTCCATTATTATTTGTTAGGTTAGTAATATAATATTTTCATTAAAATAATGTCAACATATTTTTCATTCGTAATCTGAATGACTGTCCTCATTTGAATGTTTCTTCTATAATTATTAATTTCTCATTAATTCATTTTAATCATTGAGTGGGTTAGTTTTGTTATTAGCGGTACACATTTACAGATTCTTGATTTTTCATTCTAATTAGAGGATGGTGTTTTTGGCTATTTTTTTATTAATTTCATTTTATGAGCATCCACTATTGTTGTGGGTTTGGTTGGTGTGTGGATTGCTTCTAGATTTAGGGTGGGGTTGTTTCACTCGTGTAAAAATGTTTGATTTGTTCACACCAAGAGTAAGCTAGTTTCTGGTTGTGTTGTGGGTGTTTCCTAGTTTTTCTGGAAATTTTGAGTCAGTTCCCTAGGTCACAATTTCATTGGATTCCATTTAATGGGTTTTTATTTAAGTATTGATGGTGTTATTCGGGTGTTCAAGTTTCTATGTTAGCTAATTTCTTATGGTGGTGAGGACCACCTCATCTTCTCCACTGACTCTTACATTGTGGTATCTTATTGATTAGTTTGGTGTATCCTATATAGAGAAATATCTCCCAAATTTTCAAAGTGTCCCTTTGTTTTAATTGGGAATTAATTCGATATTATGTTAACATTTTTCAAGGTGACTTTTTGGTAATAGAAATGTTCTATGGTTGGGATAATTTTCACACACCAACCTTAGATACAATTTTTTTATTATTTTCATGATCTTTGGTCATTTTGGATGAGGTTATGGTTGAGACCCATAGGAATTTTTTGTGTTGTTTTGAAGTTTGGGTGGATTTTACTCTATGAAAATGAACCACATTATTAGTGGAAATAAAATTGTCTACCTAGGTAAACATAAGATATGTTATAGAGCTAAACACAAGATAATTCAATATTTTTTCATTGTTATACACATTTTGGGGCAAGGTCGTGCGGTTGGTCAGAGAATTTAAAAGATTCTTCAACATGTTTTTACCACGGTCACATAAATAATTTGGTTTCTTTGTTTTTTCTATGCTCATTGACAGCTACAACCACATTGTTGGTGGATGTAGTTATTAACCGTGAATCCGAATGGTATGAGATAAATGAAAATTTTAAAACCCTAAAACCATATTCTACATACTAACCTATTAATCCCAATTCACCACTTCCATCATTGTTGAATTTGACATATGAAGGGGTCCTATGTCCCATGTCCCTTTGGTTATCCCCTATACATCTTTAAACAAACACCACAGAGTATGCAAGATGAAGTAATCCCTAAGTAAAATGAGTACAAAAGTAAGTTTTGGATAGTAAATGGGCCAGAATACAAACCCCAACTGAAATTAAAGTACAACTGAAAAAGACGTACAGTAGAAGAAATGTAAAGTAGAAGCACCGAGCTGTCCACTAGAATTCCTACATGGAGGGTGGTTATAGATAGTCTCCTCAACTCCTTGGGTCTGGTCGTCTGCTCTGTATACGTCCAGTCCAGTGTTCCTCCTCCAGGTACCGTCTATCTCCACGAGCCTCCACCTTGATCAGCGCTGTATTTCATCTCCATCCAACACAATGTAGTGATGGCATAGGTCATGCATGGGAGAGTATATATTACATATTAGAGACCCCGATACCCCCGTAGGTCTCCTAGAATCCATGAATGATAAACCACAAAGGAAAGATACAATCATGAGATAACAATCAACCCAACTTAGTAATATGCCCATACATATACCTAAGTCATCAATCCTAGTTCAGATCCAACTCTTGAGACCAAGTACAACCTAGTCTACATGGAAAAAACAAAGCTCAGTCCACACAAGAAAGCACAACTCAGTCCACACAGGACAACAGAGTTGACCATACCAAAGGTATTGATTGAAAGTCAACACTCAGCTCACAAGTGGAGATGATTTTAGGTAGCATCTGAATCATGTCTCATTTCAATCCCACATAGGATCATAGTAAAGAAGTCGTCACTTCCAAACCCACGGAAGATCCACGTATAGTAATCATCAATTCCGATCCCACGGAGGATCCATGTACAGTCGACATCACAGTTGAACCCATAGAGGATCCTAGTGCAAAAGTCATCGTCGTCGAACCCACGGTGGATCCCAGAACGGTAGCCTTCGTCGTTGAACCCACAATGGATCCTAGTATGGTAGACCTAATCATCGAACCCATGTAAGATCTTAGTACGGTATACGTCTTTGTTGAACCCACTGAGGAACCTAGTACAATAGTCATCCTCGTCAGACACACTGAGGATCCTAGTACGGAAGTCATCGTCGTTGTAGTCGCAGCCAGCTCTAGGGTTCCGGCGCACAAAATGCTCGATTCCAGGAGGGTCCGCTCCACGAGCAAAGGGTGTTGATTCATCAACTAATATAAAGTCCTAAGTTTATGTAACCCAAAGTTTCGTCTCGTCAATAGGAACTCAATACGACAAACGACGCATCAATCGGACACCCGACCTGAGAGTTATTGGCTTTTTCATCCAAGGGTCATGGTTGGTTTTTATGATAAACCAACCTGACCATACTCTAGGTGCGTCCAAACCTCAAGAGGAGAAATCCATAGGAACCTTCTTACTAAGAGAAATCCAACAAAGTTGACGGCACACCAATTGAACGTCCGCAGCTCGAGTTATAAGTGGTTCTGCTCCGAGGGCCCGGTTGGTTTCATGTTCTAACAAACCTGACTGTACACAAAGTTCACGTAAACCATATGTTTAATATACCAAAATTAACACCTCGATCCAATGATCACTACACAATTGACGGTGCGTGAATCGGAGGGCCTTAGCCCATGTTATGGGCGTTGGAACGGATCTGTCCGAAAATAGGGGTTCGGGCCCGGTCCGACCCGGCCTGATACACCCTGTGTCGGCCCGAACCGGGTCGACCCAACCCGGGTCCAGTTCTGGCCCATTTGGGCATCTCCCAGCTTAGCCGGCATGGCCCAGCCCTGTAATGGTGGCCCTGCCCTGCACAGGCTGTCCGGCCCTGCGCGGGCAGTCCGGCATGGCGCTGGTTGTCCGGCCCAGCACGGGCGGCTCGACGCTGACCGAGCGGGGGGCAAAGGGGGGGTTCCACCGCTTTCATTGGTCGGGGGTTTCAACCCCCATATTTTCTATAATGGAAAGCCATTATAGTTTACCTTGTGCAATCCGCGAGAACCAAGGGGCGCGACGACGACACACACCTCTACCGCGGACCACACCGGCCGCGGTCCCTTTTCATTCCCTCGTGGTGCAACGGCACCACGCCGCCTTCACCGTATGTTCAAAAAGGATAATAAAATTAAATGGGAGGCGGATTTTCCATGTTTTTGCGGTCTGATCTCCTCACGTTATGTCGATAACAAGCGGCCAATTTATTTAACGAAGAATGTTAAATTAATCATGAACGTAAAATAACCCCTACCTCGACACAGGATTTCAATCTATAATCGTCACGAAAAATGGCGTTGTGGGGTGAAACTTCATATACGTCGACAAAGGACGTCTCAAGAGGAAGCAACGTCTCCCTTCCTTTGACACGGTGAGATTATTGAAAGGCGATATCAATGGCGTGTTTCTACATCGGTGCCTCCTCCTTGGTCATGGAGGAAGAAGATGACGGAAGAAACCGAGTCGCCGAGTCGATGCTCTCCCTTGGTGGAATAGTGTTCTTCATTGAAGTGGGGTCGTTCTTTTCCAGAGAAGATGAAGTTCTTCAATGGGACAAGATCTCTCCCTCTCTCAATATCGTTACACAACATGCCAAAATAATAAAATAAGGCATCCCCATTATTTTATTATGTTTTTCATGCCTTTTCAAAAACTCAAATTCAAAAACTAAACCACTTATTTAAATGAACTTGAGTGGTCAAATTAAAACGGGGTTTTATGTTGGAAAGATTAATGAGGGAGAGAGAGAGAGAGAGTAGAGTTACTCACATTTATGGGGGGTTATATAGTTAAGGAAAGTGAAAAGGTGGGGGATACTGTGGGCCTCACCTCTCTATTAAACTCTCAAGTGAAATTAGAAACCTAGTGGGTCCCATCCCAACTTCCACACATAATTTATAACCACTTATAAAAGAAATAAAATTGTAACACATATTTTATTTCACTTTTCAATTAAACCAATTTTTTTAAACAACTCCTCCTGAGAAAATGCACCATCGAAAAATTTCCTCCAAAGAAAAAAACAGCGCTGTGGTTTCATCAGTGCCCTCTTATTTAAATTCCAACATCCTATTCAAAAGATAGAAAAACCCGCTCGTTCATTCACTGAATGTACTAGATCTAAACATCGGAAAATGATTCCGGGCACATCGGGCCTCGAAATCAGGTGCCGTCAGAAACTACGTATACATAAAATCAAAAATAATGTAAGAAAAAAAATTTCTATGAAATTTACAGGTCTTAACATTACTACCACCTCAGGGATTTACATCCCCGTAAGGCTACAATATAAACTAAGGAAACAAAAGACGGTATTGTGTATGAATCAGAGCCTCCCGCTCCCTTGTGCTCACTTAGAGATTCCCGTGAAGCCACCTGATGCGCACTAAAAGAATTGAATGTCCACGTAGGACCTACTCCTGTCGATCCTTGATCTCCACTGGAACCTCCGCAAATGTAACCCTTCCATCGATTTTCAGCTCCCCGTGATCAATGATATGAATTGGTTCGTGCACATATCTCCTCAGCTGAGATATGTTGAAGATGTCATGCACCCAGTGCAACTGAGGTGGAAGAGTCAGGTGATAGGCCACCTCGCCTATCCTAATGAGAACCTGAATTGTCCGATGAAGCTCCGGGGTAACTTTCTGCCTCGACCAAATATCCTTAGACACTGTCCATGTGAGACCTGTAAGAAGACATGGTCGCCACCATCGATATCCAGTGGTCTCCCTCTCATATAAGCATAGGACTTAGTCTACTCTGTGTAGTCTTCATCTCCCCTGGATGATATTCCCATTCCTCGTCGCAGCCTAAAAAATCTCTGGTTCTACACCTACTGACTTCAACACTATCCACAAAGGATATCTGAAGCGCAGTCAGCTGTTGTCTTGCCACTCCTAATAGCTGAATGCCCGATTTCCTACTAAGAGCATCTACTACAGCGTTCCCCTTCCCAGGAGTATAAACATTCTCAAGGTCATAGTCCTGGAGGAACTTAATCCATCACCACTATCTCAGGTTCATGTCCTTTTGAGAGAAGATACACCTGATACTATTGAATTGGTGAGAATCGCAACTGTTCGCTCGACGAACAACAGGTGAGGGTATCCATTTGATAGAACTCATCTCCACCTTTCTTCGTCTACGATCTACAAGAGATGTTGAGATTCCTCCTCTGATGAAAAGAGAAATCTAGTCTCATCCCCTGGATGAACCACGTTCTTCGCCTAATATAGTCAATCCTGACATGAACAGTAATATTTCATGTCATGGACGACGTCTTAAGGCCTCAACAATACTACCATGAGATCCAACCGTTACTCTCGCCTCTAAGGGTCAAGTCATACTCTCAGCAGCAGTGTGTGTTCACTATGTCTCCTCTAGTAGGAATCTCAAAAGTGAGGGACAAGTCAATGATTTTAACCAGAACCTCTCAGTAACAACTACATAAAATGGACAGGGATGAAAACATCATAAGAACAAGTGTCTTTTATTACTGCATCTCAAGATACAAATACACAAATCATCCAAGAACAACACATCAAAAAATCTAGAAGAATCATGAAAAAAAGTCTCCATGTCTGGAGCCAGTCCCGCTCCTGTCCATATGCTCCCGAAGCTCCATGGTCATAGGCCACAGCTTCCTGAAGCTAAGCTCTCCCATGTCCACCCGTCCCCTGCAAGTCGGGCAGTCTCGAGGCATGTGACTTTGCCCACCACATATATAGCACTGCATGTTTCTTGTATGTATGGCTCTGTTTCGTGTTCCCCGCACAACCAAACCTGCATCCTGAGATTTCTCATCTGATAGCCTTGCCTGCATGGACCTCTACATCAACTGTCTACTACCGGCTGTAGAAGAATCTGCCACGGGTCGTCCTGCAGAGGGTCTCACCGCTGGTGACTACTCAGTGAGAAAACTCTCCACTAGAATTTCTCTCTCCAGCACTCATGACTTCATTGGGATGTTGAAGGAGATCATCGAAGCCCTAATCTCATTCCTTAGTCCCTGATCGAAGGTCTGAGCCTGGAAGAATGGGTCAAGTACCATGTCCGTGGACTAGCGCGAGAGGTTGGTAAATCTCACCGAGTACTGGGCTACCGTCATGATACCTTGCCGCATATGTAGTAACTCCGGAATGCGCACCGCATGGAGGGTGCCTAGAAAAATCTCCAAGAGGAATAGGCTCTCGATGTCTGTCCAAAGAAGTGATGCTTCGTCGTGCACATGGAGCATCAGGCTCCACCATCTACCTACTGCTGTGTGCAGGAGAATCGCCGCAAGAATCACCATGAGGTCAGCTGGTGTTCCTACTAATCTAATGACTTGGATGATATCCTCCAGCAAATCTTCGGATGCCTGAGGGTTCGTCTCTCAGTGGAACCTAAACAGACTCTATCACTTAAACTCATGCAGTTGACTCAGGCTTCGTCCACTCTTAGCTGCTAGGGCTGGTGGCATCGGTTGCTCAGTGGGTAGAGGTACCGCCGGTGCCTCCACTATAATGGGGCCCTACACCGAGACCACATCGCTCGGTGGGCTTCCATATCACATGTAACTGGGAACCCATGCTAGTTTCCATCGTGGGGCCATTCTAAAAGGAAACATGTGCACCACAGTTAATACATTATACCTGGTGAGCTGACACAATATAATCAGAAATTTTTTTTAAATCAAATGGAATCAATGTTTTCGTGCACTGAGTCGGAAATCAGAAGTCATGGTCCTAGGGTATGGATATGTCATCCGCCGCCCCAACACTAGACTCCCTGGACTGATAACCATACTCAATACTCTAAATACTATTTCTTCACAGAAAGAAATTATCAGAGTCCTAAGTTATTTGGTAGAACCGACTCCTCTGATACCAATTTGTCATGACCCGTTATCGGGGCCCGTGATGTGACTACCCCAAGCCCGCCTTCCTTAGGCCAGGGGTTGGCGACTAGCACCAAAGGCGTAAATCCCAATAAAAGAGAAGGGATTTCCTTTATAATGTAAAAAACATCACATAGTACTCAAGATGATGTAAACACTAAGTAAACTGAGTACAAATGTAAGTACTGGAAAGTAAATGGGACAGAATACAAACCCCAACTTAATGTAATGTACAAATGAAAAGGAAGTACAACAGATGAAAAGTAAAGCAGCAACACTGAGCCATCCACTAGAATTCACACCAGAAGTGTGGGTACAGATAGTCTCCTCATCTCCTCAGGTCCGGTCCTCTGCTTTGTGTACATCCTGTGCAGTGATCCTCCTCCAGGTACAGTCCAGCTCCACGATCCTCCACCTCGATCAACGATGTCCATCGTCTGAATCCAACACAACGTAGCACGAGCATTGCCCGTGAATGGGTGAGTATACGATACTTAGTAGAGACCTCGAGACCCCCATAGGTATCCTAGAATCCATGATGGATAAACCAAAAAGTAATGATACAATCATGATATAACAATCAACCCTACATAGGTATATGACCATACATATACCTAAGTCATCAAACCCAGTTCGGCTCCAACTCTCGAGCCCATGTACAACCTAGTCCACATGGGAAAAACACAGCTCCATCCACACAAGAAAGCACAACTCAGTCCACATATGAAAACAATTTAATAATACTGAAGGTATTGATTTAATGTCATGACTCAGCTCACACATGTATAATACTCACGAATAGGGGTGGAGATGATTGGATGTAGCCTTTGAATCATCTCCCCTGTCGAACCCACGTAGGATCATAGTACAAAAGTCGTCACTGCCAAACCCACAAAAGTTCCATGTATAGTAGTCATCGCTGCCAAACACCGGAGGATCCAAGTATAGTTGAAGTCGCTGCTGAACATACATAGGATCCTAGTTAAGAAGCCATTGTCGTCGAACCCACAGAGGATCCCAGCAAGGTAGTCGTCGTCGTCGTACCCACAGAGGATCCTAGTATGGTAGACGTCATCGTTGAAACCATGGAGGATCCTTGTGCGGTAGTATTCCTTATCAAACCACTTGAGGATTCTATTATGGTATTCATCCTCATCGAACACACTGAGTATCCAAGTACGGAAGTCATTGTCGTCGTAGTCACAACCAGCTCTAGGGTTCCCGCACACAGCATGATCAATTCCGGGAGGGTCTGCTCCACGATCCAAGGGGGTCAATACATCAACTGAAACAAATTAAGGAGTTGATGTATCCCACTATTCTGTCTCATCAATAGGAACTCAATGTGATAGACGGTGCTTCAATCAGAAGCCCGGTCTGAGAGTTATTGGTTTTTTCGTCCCAGGGGCCCTGATGGTTTTTAAGATAAACCAACCTGAATGTACACCAGATGGGGTCCAAACCTCATCCATAGCAACCCAAAATAACCTTCTCACTAAGAGGAATCCAAAAAAGTCGGTGGCACATCATTCCGACGTTCGGAGATCGAGTTATATGTGTTTCCGCTCCGAGGGACCGTTTGGTTTCATGTTCGAACCAACCCGGCCATACCCAAAGTACACCAAAAGCTTGACTGTAATATACCAAATCTACTGTCTCGGTCAAAGGATCTCTACACAGCTGACGGTTTGTGATTTGGAGGTCTGTAGCCCATGTAATGGGTGTTTAAACAGATCTATATCAAAATAGGGGGATCAGACCCGGTCCGACCCGGCCCGATATCCCCTAGGTCGGCCCGAACCAGGTTGACCCAACCCTGGTCGGGGTCTGGAACATTTGGGCGCGGCCCGGCCTTGCTGGCATGGCCCTTCCCATCGCTGGTTGTCCGACCCAGCGCAAGCGGTCCGACCCGGCGCGGGCTGTCCGGCCCGGCAAGGGCGGTCCGGCCCAGTGCGGGCGGCTCGGTGCTGGCCGAGCGGGCGCAAAGGGGGGCGCCTACCCATGCGATGGTTGGGGGTTTCAAACCCTGAATTTTCTATAATGGCCTTAAATTAAGGCCGGCGTTGTGCAATCCACAGGACCCGAGGGATCTCGTCTCCAAGTGGCCCCAACGGTCGGCTCGGCCGACCGCCCCTTTGAGAAGCCACCATGGCCTTAGGCCACAGTTTCTGTCCGACCGGAACTACGCGATGGTGCCACGCATCTCTGCCTCTTATTCCTTTGTTCCCACCAGCGTGGTGCGACAGTTCCGCACACCTACACCGTGTCCCGCACCGGCCGTGGTTCCTTTTCATTATCGCACGGTGCAACAACATCGCGCCGCCATCACTACATTTTCAACAAGGATCTACAAATTAATGGGGAGGAGGATCGACCGTGTTTGTGTGGTCTGATATCCTCCTATTATGTCGATAAAAAGAGGACAATTTATTTAGCAAAGAACATTAAATTAATCATGAACGTAAAATAACGCCTACCTCAACACAAATTATAGAACGACGATCGTTGTGAAAAACGACATTGCGGGGTGAAGCTTCATATACGTTGAAGGAGAACATCCGAGGAGGAAGCGACGTCTCCCTTCCATTGACCCGGAGAGAATATTGAAAGGCGACATCGATGGCTATTTTACGCATCGGTGCCTCCTCCTAGGTCATGGAGGAAGAAGATGACAGAATAAACCGAGTCGCCGAGTCGATGCTCTATCCCTTGCTGAAATAGGATTCTTCGTTGAAGTGGTGTCGTTCTTCACCAGAGAAAATGATGTTCATCCAAGGGACAAGATCTCTCCCTCTCTCAATATCCTAACAAAACTAACCAACCTAATAAAATAAGGCATCCCCCTTATTTTATTATGTTTGTCATGCCTTTTCAAAAACTCAACTTCAAAAACTAAACCAATTATTTAAATGAGCATGAGTTGTAAAATTAAAAAGGGGTGTTATTTTGGAAATATTAATGAGGGGGGGGGGAGAGAAAAGTTACTCACATTTAAGGGGGGTTATGAAGTTATGGAAAGGAAAAAGGTGGGGGCTCGTGTGGGCCCCACCTATCCTTCAACCTCTCAAGAGAAGTTATCAACCTAGTGGGTCCCATCCCAACTTCCTCATATAGGTTATAACCACTAAGAAAAGAAATAAAATTGTAACACGTATTTTATTTCACTCTTCAATTAGACCACTTATTTTGATCAGCTCCTCTTGACCAAATTCACCTTTGGAAAAGGTCCTCCTATGAAAAAACTGGCGATATGGTTTCATCGGTGCCCTCCGATTTGAATTTCATGCACCGATTCAAAAGATAGAAAAAACCGGCTCATTTGTTCACTGAACGTACCCAAGATGAACTTCGAAAAATGTGTCCAGGCACATCGGGCCTCAGAATGAGGTGCTGTCTGAAACTACGTATTCGTAAAATCTCAATGAATTTAAAAAAATGTTCCTTGAAATTTATAGGTCATTACACCACTGTTCCTCTCCTCTATTTCCAATTTGATATTTATATTTTAATATTTTTTATCACACCCTTCTCATCCCCTCACTTGATTATTTGGGTTTCCATTAGGGTTTTCCCTCTAGAATGAAAACCATATGATAGGGGTTTTGTGTGGGTTGTGAATTTGTTTTAAATTCTTGTGGGACTGAATGGTCTGTTGGGCCTAGAAGTCTCTTCATTGAAGGGTTAATCACTGTCTCACATATTCATTGTAGGTGATTCCATGTTTTTTTATTCTTATTTATTCCATTAATTATTTGTTTCCTTTAATTAAGAATGAAACATGGTTTAATCACATATGGTACCTTTGATTAGTTTTTTGAGATGTTTAGTTATTGGTAAAAAATGATAAAAATATTTGATGAATAGATTCCTAGAATATTATAATTAATTTATGACCCAAATGTATTGTTTGAAAGGTAAAATTTTCATTGAATGTGAGATTGGGAATTGTTGTTACTATTTTCCTTTATTATATTTCGATAAATTAGTTATAATAAATTATTTTTGAATAATGATTGATTATGGTGAATTTTATGGATTGCTAATTATTGTGCTAATGTTATTAGATATAATTCCAATGGTTTTGAATGGGTATTCAATGCTATGGAAATTAAATTGGATTTTTGGGTTTGTATTTAAATGAATGTTCTGATTTTGGAAATGGAAATTCTTGAATTAGGTGTGCCAGTGGTTGTTTTCACATCCATTTGTGCAAAAGGTTCATACAAGGAAGAGAATTCAAATGATAATTACAAAATAAAATTATTTTTGTTTCTAAAATCCGACTTCTAAAATGATTTCATTGATATAATAATATTGTGTGTGATTCATTTAATGTCGTAATTTTTTTTCAAATTTGTTCTTCAAATAATGGACTATTTGGGATTTTTTGGATATTATTAATCTCTAAATTTTTTTGGTTTCCATTGGGCATCATTATATATGCCATGTGTTTTCATATTATATTTAAAAATTAATTGATCAGGAAATGTAAAGAAATATTTTGAAATGCAATCAAAAGATATATTTCATGTTTTTTAGAAAGGGTTTTTGAAATGTTTTGGTAAATTAATTTTGTTATGAAATATCGAGGGCTCGTTCGGAAATCTAGTTTGTTTTGTGAATAGGTTGAATATTCAGGGGATGTGATTTACTAGTTGGAATTTGGTAATGGAATATAATATGATGGGAGAAGCTATTCGGAATTTCTCTATATTGGTTATCATATTGGCGGTGTTTGTGTTTTGTGTAGGAATGTGTGGTGATTGCTAGTAACATGATTCAAACATCTGGGGGGCACCTACTTACAATGTATGTTATTACCGTGAGTTCCTATGTATCTTTTAGAGGATCGAGTGATAGTTTCTATCTAGACCTTATTAAACAAGTTGGTACTGCCAAAAAATTCTGATAGGACATGTGGACTTTGACACTATATTAGTCAATTGAGGGAGGCCAGTTGATCATAGACTAGGGAGCTTTACTATATGTTAGCTGGATGATCCAAACATTGTATGTCTATGGTTCTCTCTAGGTATGTTTAGGAAATTAGCATGGTGATTATATTTATTTTATTATTTAAACACTATTGATTTTTTAGAATGTATATTTATTAAATTATAGAAGTGGTTCATACTATATTTCATTAATATTTGGTTTTGGTATTAAAATGTTAATCTATTTGGAATATTAAATGTGTTGTGAGATGTATTTTAAAATAGTTGAATCAATGTTTGTTTTATAAAATGTGGAAATCCTGTTTTAATATATGTATTTAAAAAGTTTCTAGTAGATTGTTTTTGTAAAATAAACAGATGGATTGTTTGGTGTATTTTTGCTAACATGTTCATCACACACCCTACTTATACCACGTGGTTTGGGTAGAATATATATTTTTTTAATGTTAATCTTATTGTTTAGGTTTTATTGTTGTGATGGCTCCTAGAGTAGTTTGGTCTTGTTGATATTTGTTACATTGAGGTCACATTGATATCACATTGGTTGACATTTGATATATATTTTTTTGGTTTCCACTTTGTTGAGTTATTACATGTAACTGAATCATTTTATCATATTGATTTTAGATTAATTTTATTTGTTGTTTCTACTTTCCTAGTTTGTTTACATTATTTATTTGATCTTGGGTTTTGGGACAATTTCTTTCCCCTTTGTGTTTTTTTATGATGACGGACAATAGTTTGCAGCCCATAGGGATCAGGAATGCCCTTTAGGCCATGCCACAAACTAATTTCGGTGTCGATTCATATATTATCTTACCTTGGTTTGTGAAATTAGGGATGTGGTTTGGTTATACTTATTATAAAATTATACATGATTTTATAGCTATCTTTACTATAACTCATTTTTTAGGGAAATAATTAAAAAACATATAGTCTCAATATTGGGAATTAATACTTCATATATTCCCTAAATATATTGTTAGTTTGATTTAACCATTCAACCCCTAGAGAACATTTTTTTGATGTTCCTCAATACAATTTAATGGTTCAATTATGATAACATTCTTCTAATGATGTTTTCCATCAATAATAGCTTCAAATTGAAAATTCTTATTGATCCTTATTTGAAACTCTATGTAATATTATGTATTTTATGAAATATGGGTCTAATGTTGATGAATTTTATATATTGGGTTATTTTATTTATTTCTAAATATAATATATATTTAGAACCATTAAATTTCACATCAATATAAGATGATTTGATAGAGAAGTCATGCTGACAAGAAATATAAAAATATGACAAATAAATTTGATTAATTTTTAAAATATTTTACAACTTGATAAGGTTATGATACAATTAGTTATTTCAATGTTGATCCCTCAAAATAAGAGTTCCTCCATGATTTTGATTGAGTAGGGAGTGTACCTTATAACATGGTATTTCCTTGAAACCACCCTTATGTTTACAATGTGTTCCTTTTATATCTACCAATGATATACAATATGTGTCATTCACATCTACATAATGTATAGGTTGTACAAATATTCATTGACTATTAAAATAATTGAATTAGATTGTAGAAATCAATTTTTGTATATATAATGTTCAACAGAAAAATTATTTTCAATTATTTAATGATATATTGAGGATTTAAAAATTCAAAAAATATTCTTCTTATCCTTAGGATGTGATCATATACATATATCATTATTTTTTATCACATTTATAAAATTTCATGGGAAATTTATATTTAATAGGTGTTTAATATGACACAATATAGTTTATGAAATTTTATTCTTCACATTAAATATCATCTATCACTTGTTATATATAAAACCCTCAGTCTAAATAAACAATGATATTGATTATTTAATATGAAAAATACATTAAATTATATGTTTGAATATGAATTACCATGATTTCTAACATATGAATAGTATTTTTAGTTAAATATATTATTCTAAAAAATTTGTACTCAATTCTTAATAATGTCATTATATGATTCAATAAAACAGTTTTCGTCATATATTTGTTTTATTTCAATTTGTGAGAAAATAATATAATAAATTTTTTAACATTATGAAAATGTATTTAGAAAGAATTAATATAAAATTTTGTATCATAATTTTAAAATTATAATATGATGAATTTTTTAAAATATTCTAAAAGGATTCATATTTTGATAAATAATGAAATAAACTGAATTTTATTGAAATTATTATTTTATTGAAATTATTTTAAAATGAAATTAAATCATTTATATTATTAATAATTCATTTCAAATAATTCTAAATAACTTTTTATCAAAAACTGAATGTACGTGATTTTTGTGTATTTAATAAGAAATTAATGATTGCAATATCTTTATAGAATTATCAGATAAGCTGAATTTACTTGATTTAATTATATAGTAATTTATTATGCACACACATTCAGTTTCTATCAGAATTTATTGATAAAACAATATATTATTGTCACCATAGTAAAAATTTAAAACAAGTTTATCCTGGGAAAAAATAAGAAAGAAATTGTCCATAAAAAATAATCTACTTAAAAACATATTGCATTTCTATATTTATACTAAAAAATATCTCAAAATATAATATAGATTATATAATTTTATGTAATAATTTGGATTTATAATTATTTTATTTTAGTTTAATAAGTCATGAAATGTAAACATTTTCCATTCCAAAATATATAAAAGGAATGCATTCACTATTTTATATGGACTACATTAAAAAAACACTTCCAAAACCATCCCATTCCTCATATAAATATATATATTTTTTAGGTATTGGATACTATATTAATAAAACAATATTCCAATGGTCATTTTTAATGTATCTATAGGTGGAATACTAATGGATATATACTCATCATACCAAACATATTTCAAATTTATTATTATTCAAATAATATACATTCATTTAATTAGCCATTATGTAAAAAAATTAAAATATAGAAGATCCTAAAAATTTATTATTATTATTTATCCACATTTCTACCCTCTTTTCCATCGAAAGATGTGCGAAATTGGTTATCATCTCTACATCTAGAATACAACCATAACATAGCTAAACTATACATTTTCCATCCCCATTTAACATTGATTATAATTATGAAATGATGAAAGATGGTATTTTATATCTCTTAAATTAATGTTATACTAAATTTATTAAATCATGTTAACCACATGACCATCCCTTAAATTGGTAAATGATATTGTAACATTTACATATTTTTGGACCAACACATCCATTACCTGATGTGAATTGTTTTCATTTTCTTCATAACATAGTTTTAAATAAAGATAAATTTAATTAATATAAATTTTAAATTTATAATACTATATTCTTTCAATAATGGTTATTATTACATACCATTCCTTCTTCCATCCATCATAAATGGAATCAATGTTCATGTTTATGTTTGACCAATGATCCACATGAATGATTTAATTAGTTTTTCTGTCTCTATATTTTATTGATGTTTTTATGTATACTAATAATAAATATATATTATACTTATATCATTGTTTAAATTATTAACAAGATTTATAAAATATTAATCTACAGTTATCTGAACTACCAATATGAAATTCCCATGAAAAATAAAAGATTTAACACATGTATATATATGCTATGAAATTTATTTATTAACAAATGTGTTTTGAAATATTATATGATGAAATTATACTTTTATATAACTTAAAAAACTATTATGGTAAATATATATAAAAAATTTAATTTTATTATATTTTATGTTTAATTTATTTAAATTAATTTTCAAAATAGGATACGTTATTTATGATACAATCTACATGTCTATAATTACTTTTTTTCACTCTTATGATGATGAGATTTCATGAACTATATCTCAAAAAATAAAATTTCATTATACTAAATATATTACAATGGACTAAAAGGATACCTTTCATTTCCCTCTATTAATAGTAAAATAGAATAAAAACATATTTTCAAGGATCACCTACAATATTTTTGTTTTTGGTCTTAAATAATGTCTTCTCTATATTAATGATTTTGTGCAACACGTTCAAGAATATTTCAAATAGTAAGTAATTATTTTAATGTTCAATTTTTCTAGTGGATCACATTTTCAGACTTTTTTAACCGGAAAATTATTTTATTTATATTAACAATTTGGTTTTTAATTTTTATCAAAAATGTAAATGGAATTTTTATTTTAACATATATTAAATTATTAAAATTGCATACTATAATGAACAATCAATTAATTTATGTATTATTTAATTGTTTTAAAAATGAAATTCAATTTTATTTGGTTTTTTATTATTATTCCAATTCTATGATTTTAAAAATTCACCTTTTAAAAACTGGTATTCTTCCTCTTCAAATGTGAAACTAGTCTCTTGAATGCTTTTTTCATCCATGTTAATAACATTTTTAGTTACTAATAATTTATGTGTGACATCATGCAATGATATTGTTTAGTTTCATTCATTGGACATATAATGATGATGTTGATTTGATGATGATTATATATAACCAAATTCAATCTCATATGTTATTTATATTATGATGAAAGCATTATGAATACAGTTTTTTTCATATTGGGAATTATTTGATTAATTTATGAAATGCTTATGAAAATAATTACCCTTAAATGGTTTATGATATGATGATTTTTTTATCATGTATGAAAGATATCAAGTATTATCATGTTGTTTGGTTGGGGAATTATATTTTAACAACCTAGGTAAGATCATGGAAATTAATTTTCATGAATTTTTATTATTAATTATTTAGATTATAGATATTGATATTCATTATTAAATATTAAATAAGCATTCAATATAATATAAATAGTTTTATTCATAATAATTTTTTAAATATTATATGTTTATATTTGAATTATATATTTCTAAAAAATTTTAAATGATTTTTAAAAAATATTGATCATTTTTAAATTCATCATATCAAAATTATTATAAGGTGAAATTATTTAATTACATTCTAAAATAGATTATTTAGTTAATAGTAAAACCATAATTTGTGTTAATACATTCTTTCCATAACCAAGTTTCATGTTTTATTTTAAAAATAATAATAGATTTATAAATATTATGAATATGACTTTCGTAATATTGTTGAGATGATTGAATAGTCACTTTTTTATAATATCAATCATACCATTGTAATTTTTTATATATAGGATTCATATCATCATAACTCCATAATATAAAATAATTGATTAGGTAATTCTATATGACATAGAAATAAATTTATTAAAATAAATAATAAAATTTGAGGATGATATTTTAATATATAAAATAAAATAAATAAATTATTTATGATGATAATTGTTATAAAAGATAATTAAAGCTCAATATAGGGGGCACATTACCTTAAAACATTTATTTTAAATATATTTATGATTAATTTTTGAAATATTTTTCTTCCCTATGTAAAATATTATAATAATATAATGTTAATATATTTGTGGACAACAATTAATTATAATCAAATTATTTTTATAATATCTAATTTAAAAAAGAATAAAATTTAATTTGATGTTGCACGTGTCCTGAAAACGTATTATTGAATATAATATAACACATTAAGACATTATGATATATTTATTTTTGAACAATTATAATATCTTAAATAAAATAATTTTTTTAAAAAATTTAGTTTCATCGTTAGCTTGTGTTATACACAATTCTGAGTATTTTTAAAAATTATTATCTTATTAATAATATTAATTTCAATTAAAATTATATCGTAGCTATTAGAATGGAGTGTAAATATTGTAGTATGAAACATATAGAAAAATTTATATTGTTATTTTATTCATAACATTTTATGTACTTGATTTTTTTTCTATGAAAAATGCATAATTTGTTTGAAATTATAATGTTTTAATGTTAAATATAATAGTTGAACTTTTTTTGAAATAATCTAGATTCATGTCAGTTTTATTTTTCTGTCATAACACTCAAACTACCTATAAATGTTCATTGATTCTTTTTTTAGATTTCATTAATCAATTTCAATGATTTCATTAGAAGATTTACTTGGAAAATTTTTCCCATTTCAAGGTTCATATGGTCTACACAAGAAGGTCCAATAAATCATTGATGATATTGGACCATCAATGAGGAATAATTATCTATGCTAAATCAAAAATCCCAAATTATTTGAACTCTGTAATATTATCAATAGTGTAAAATATAATCGTGGATGTAAATTTGAACTCCAAAATCCATCAAATGGGGACCAATATGTGTCTTTAATTCTACCCCTCCATTCATTCCATATATTAAATGCATCACACAATTTCTAATTTTTTTCCTCATCAATACAATTATTTCTATTGATATTTTTCAACATGAAATAAAATATATTTTTGGATGACAATGTAGAAGAAATTTTTCAATTTGTAAGGAATCTTCCATACCTAATTGAATACAATATTATATTAGGTAAATATTCAACACACCATAGACATAAAAAATGGTTTAGGAAAATAGAAAAAAAATTGATACAGAAGTCCAATGGGAGACATCATTTCAAAGTATACATCTCGTGTTTATATCAACAAATTGAATGAAGATATCTCAAGATTATACTGTCTAAATGGACAAATAATTCAGCCTTGTGGAGGGTCAGTTTCAGAATGAAAATAGTCCACCTCTATGGGCTATAAATATATTCATCTCTTCTCCTTGAATATGGTTTTCATTTCAGAGTACTAGATGAAAAATTGGAGAAACTATACCCTTGACAAATGCCTGTGAAGACATTTCGTTCACATGTTTCCACAAGAGAGACACTTCCACCTCTCTTGCTTTTATGTACTTGTTCATTCCTTTCATTTGTAATCCCATAATAATTTTTCAAATTCATATCAATTCTAATGAATTTTTCTTCCTTATATTATATATTTATCTTCCACTGTATATTATTAAATATTAATTGTATTAAAATTGTTTAAATCATGTGGAAACTCATTTTTCCCTCCACCTTCACATTCAATAAAAATTCTATTTTTAATTATCATCACGGTTAGTTTTTCAATTCGACACACAAATCATTACTAATCCCATTTTATTAACTATAATAATAATTAATCCCCAATAACAAATATACATAATTGGTAACCATATCATTGACCAGGTCAATATACCATTAGGGTGATTCATAGTTTTGGGATATTAACTGATTGAGGTCTTTTTCCAAATTAATATTATTTAGGTTTCAATTGATTATTTTGAACGTAAATTTTTTTGGATTAATGAAATATTGTTCTATAATGTGGATTACAAGGATAATTGGAACCATAAATTCACAACAATATACATTTTTGGATTTATATTAAAACCATATGTTATTTTATGGATTGGAAAAAATTATTAATAGTTGGGAATTCTGATCAATGTCATCATGTGATGCAGGTGTTAATTTAATATAATAAAAGAGAAATGATCAAGGTTATCATATGACTAAATACCCATTAATAATTTCACCCAATTATTTTAATAATTGTTCCATCAATATTTACCCATCAATAATTTTATTTTATATCTATAAACCACCCACACTGCATTAAAAATGAATATCACAAAAAACCATTGACTATAAAAAAATTAACATCGTCGAATATTCAACCCGAGTACCACTTTACACATTAGAAGAGCACTAAAACCATGAATGGTCCATAGGTGAAAATATAAAACAACAAAAAAGAACCATTTTTATGGATGGAGTTTTAAGTATTCGGTAGTTTTTTGTTATTTAGAAAAATGTTCAATAAATCTAAAAAATTGAAATAAAATATAATGAAAAATATCCTTCCTTATCCAAATAAAAAATTAAAATCCAAAAAATAAAAAAAACACCTTCTATATTATTCAATAATATGTCTAAATACCCATGTTGTATCCAAAA
The DNA here is from genome assembly GCA_963277665.1 of Viscum album. Classification (NCBI taxonomy): domain Eukaryota; kingdom Viridiplantae; phylum Streptophyta; class Magnoliopsida; order Santalales; family Viscaceae; genus Viscum; species Viscum album. The sequence continues at coordinate 664,297,363 of OY728165.1, read as the reverse complement.
CAATCTCTCAGATATGTTTTATCCTAAAATAATTAAAACATTTTTCCACCATAGGGGGAATATTATGGAACGTCAAATAACTCCGGATCCAGTCATTGTTCAACCAATTGATCGAGATATAACAGAAAGAAAGGAACAAATCCATGAATAACTCGCTACCCCTGATATGAATTACAAACCCCTTGGTATTAAACTACCTCTTATTGTATAAAAAATAATTTAGTCTCAATTTCTTAAAAGCTTCCACTAAACCATTAATTATTTTCATACACGTCACACTTTCCCTCTCCTCAGATTCCCCCAACTCCACTGAACCCCCTATCCATAACCCCACTGACCCCCGAATTCCCAAACAGTCACTATAACCACCAATCGTGACACCTCTCCATCCCTTGAAATCCATCGCAGCTCCTCGCTACGCATCATTATCCCTCGCCTGACCTCGCCAGTCCTTGTTGTGCCTCGCCATCCCTCGTCAACCCTCTCCACTATGTTTATTCAATGAAAATATTTAAATAACATTTTATGAAAAAAATATAGATTGTTTCACTACAAGGTAAAATATCATAGGTAATTCAATTTATGATTGATGTGAACTAATGATAAATAAAAAATCTTTTCAATTGTGACATTCCTTGAAGCTAGTTCATGGTAAATGATTTTCCAATAACTAAAAATATGAGATGGAAATTTATTTGGCTTCAATGTTAACCTAGCACATACTTTTTTGGTATGGATTTGATTTTCCTGTTTACATGATTTTACATTCAAATTTCCATTTTTATGAAATTAAGAATATTTTTGATATACTAATGGAGTTTTTGAAAATATTTATTGGTGTTTAAAGGTTGGTATAAATGGGTTTTCCAATGAATTCCATGTTATTATTTTTTATATATAATGTTTTATCATTCTAATATCCTTGTGGAATCTCTTATTTTCTTTTGAAACATTTACAATGTTTTGAAATGGGTAATGATCTGATTAGGATTATTAATGTCTCAAAACATGGATTTAAATATAATTTGATTTTTTATTAGCGTGTCAACATATAATTTTTTTAAAAATAATATATTTTTGTATTAATATTTTTTTTAAAATTTTCATATTTTTAAGACTTCTAAAATTTATTTTTGGGAATTTTTAAATTGTTTGATTGATATTGATGCCTCTTTTTCCTTGTTTAGACTTTAAAAGGGAATGATACTTATTGAGGTGTGGCTTTAAATCAATTTAAAAGGAATTTTTTATTATTTTTGGACCTATTATAACGTTTCAATATTTGTTCAGGGATTTTTTAGGTGAATGAAGGACATTGGTAATGATTTTTTTTTTTGAAAAAAGATATTTCTTGTGTAATTGTAAGATTGAAATGTTTTAAATGCTTTGGTATTTTCTATAAATTTATATATTTTGATTGGTAATTATATTATGAAAATTTAAATGTTTATTTAATTCCTTGAAATTTTTGAGTTTTATTGTATTGTTTTGAATATTGGTTTCATTTTGTGGATTTGGAAGTAATCCCTAGATTCCCACTTTATATATTGAAACTTATATGGGATTGTGATATATATGTAATGATTTTTTCTCCACATTCATGACAATGGGATAGTTATGACTTGAATTTATTTTGTGTTGGTATGGGGTACTACATCATTGAGTGTTTGAGTTAAGTGTAGTTATCATTATTCCTCATTTTTTAATCATGTATCATTTTCACTATACCTCAATAACACTATTAATCATTGGAAACCATGTAATAATTGGAGGAAATATGTTATTTCTCATGTTGGGTAGCATGCCTCTAGTTTCAAACCTGTCATTTTACTAACACAGTGTATGTGGGGGGTTTTCATCTCAAAGCTTGTGTGGGAATCATGGATTTTATTTATGTATGTATCATAAGTTAAAAGATTTATTGTTCAAGTGGTTATTAACATATATGATAACCTTATAAGCACATTATTTTTCCAAGGGTATATGCAATGGAACATTCAATTATTTGGTCACATAGGGATTTTGGGGAGTTTAAAGATTTTCAAGATTCTATAATTTAACATGATTTCTTCACATATGGAATCTTTCATGTTTAAATTGTAATATTTTTCTACTATGTTATTTAAGGTAGTTTTATCTAGTCCTATATTATATAATTTCCTAGTATTTATTCATAATGAATTCAATCATGTATATAATGTTATTTATATTTGTTAGGTAACTAATTTTCATAGCATTACATGACAAATATAGTTTGTGTGTTACCTTTACATATGAACCTTTTTAACCATAAAAATGATTTCCATTTTGGGTTATACCATTAAGTAAGCTCTAATTAAATTTGAATACTTGTTTCTAAACTTTACGCATGTTATTCTTACCTTTCCCATAAGTATTTCTTACATTTATAGAAGTTTTACTTACCTATACTCCACTGCTAAGAAACCCTTGAGGGAAATGAAGAAAATGTATGTCACACTTGTTTAGTGAACTATCCACCTTTATAATGTGTATGAAATTTATTTTTTTCCTTTAGGCATGCATTATAAAATTTCTATTAACCTTATTTAACATCTGAGTGCCATTATATATCTTTTCATGTTAGCTTTTCAAGACTAGTTTAAGTAAAAGATTAACATTACACAAAATTACTAGTAACTCTTACACATAGCTTATTATTTCTCATACCCTTACATAGCATTATAATTTACCTATATACAACATGTTTAAAATCCATATTACTTTTATCAGACCTGCAAATTATAAATGTTACATTAGAAAAATTTTAAAAATTATGAGGTACACTTTTGTAGCATGTGAAAATATTATTTTATCCCTACATGGGCTATAAATGTAAAAACTTTTCATTTCATATTTATGTAGTACTCTCTCTCAGATGTTTGAAAGGAAGAAAGCCTATATCCTTGAAATATGATTGCAAAAATTAAATAAATTGGGAATATTTGAATATTAACATGATGCATTAAACAATAATATGTTTCAATTTTAATTTTTAACCTCTAGTTTTAAAATTTATGATGATGAAATTAGAAAATACCTTTTTTTAATATTCAATGGATTTCTAAATAATATTATCCATTTGGGTTTTGGGTAAAAATAGATGATAAGAAAATAAGTTGATAAATAATACGAAAGACATTTAGATCTTTATAGATTTATTATACTGACTTGTGGAGGGATTTCTTTTTTACCTATATTTCCTTGTTCCGTTTCAATTAAAGAATGATATATGTTCACTACTCTACACTAGTTTCTTCATCAACATAATATAATTGTAAAAATAGATATATTAATTTTCAAAAGATTTTATAATGATTTTTTCACATATGGTTAAATGTATATCTAAAATGTAGTGTTTGGAAATATAACATATTCATTTTTTAACTACTATATATGAATCTGTTTTCGAATTTAGTAATTGTAATGTGTTTTAATTTTATTAATAATCTGTATGAAATTTTTTATAAATATATAGATAAAAGTATTTTTACAATACTTAGGAACTCACCTTAGTTCGATAAAGTATTAGAGGAGGTTTTAGATTTTTTTAATTTCCAATTAATCTATTGATGAGAGAATAAGATGTACGTGTTTGGAATTTAAATTATGGACTTGGTTTAAGAGATGAATTTTATAAACACATGATATTGAAGAAATTATTTTCTCATTAGTTGGGTCTGATTTTTCATGGATAATCGAATGTTACAGAATGTTTGAGTACTAATTTCAATCAACTGAATGAGCCCCCCAAATTCATCGGCAATTGAAGATGAAATAAAAAACCATATAAATGATGTATTCATCAATGCAGGACACCAAAATCAACATGAAATAATATTATAACAACCAATTGAGGGTGACAAAAATATCAATGTTACATGTGATGTTTTTGAGACTATTGGACTCCCACATAAAATTCATATCATATCATCGGATCTTCTTATTTATTCTATAAGGACCAATTTAATATAAAACATAACTATGAATATAGATGTGTTTTATGGTTTAGTTGATGATTGAAATAAATATATTTATAGTGGATGTTTGAAATATTCAAAACATTCTTTTCAACTAATGTTGTACCTTATCAAATTCATATTTAGAATAACAAATTAGGTGGTGTTCATTATATTATAATTTTTGTGTGATGAATTTCCTAAACAAAATATCCCTAATTATATTTATGATATGAAAAATGTTATAAACAATCATGTCATGAATTATAAAAAAATACCTCAATGTTCTAATGACAATATGCTTTATTTGGGAGCGGATTTGAGCAGACTAGAATGCAAAAAATGTTCATCTTCTATATGGTTGTCTATATGTGGTTTTTGAAGTCTGAATAAACATACTACAATGAAGAAAAATTAATGGAACACACATAAAAGGTTTTTCATTTCATTTCTCTCGAATACATGATTGCAATGATTAAGCATGTCATAAAAACCCCCAAACACATTAAGTGTCATTTTGTAGGTAATAGAAATGATTGGTCTATGCAACATATGATAAATTCAAAATCATGGAAAAATATTAATAATTACAAATTGATTTCTCATCTGATCTTAGTAATGTTAGATTAGGATTAGTGGCTAATTGATTGAACCCATTTTGGACTTTGATTACAAGTTAGAGAATTTGGCCGATTATTTTGATGCTTCATAATTTTACTCTGTGTATTTGTATGCAATAAATGAATTTTATCATTTATGTGATTTTTAGTAGTAAAAAAAATTCCTAGAAATTATATTGATGTATATTTTCAACCATTAATTGATGAGTTATAATAGTTCCGGAGATATGGTGTTGATCAATAAGATGCATCTTCTAGAACAATGTTAAAAATGAATGTTTCACTAATTTTGAACATTATTGACTTCCCTAGACGTGGGGATTTTTCTAGTTGGAACACATACGTGGGTTTGAATTGACCTATTTTTAACATTTATTTTTATCCCGCAAAGCTACGTCATAGTAGAAAATGTTTCTTCTTGTATAATCGTTGATTTCACTACGCATCATATAGATTATGGCTGACTAAATCCAAATTCAATAGTTTATTTGATCAAAGACCACATTCAATGATGTTAACATGTTATAAAATTTTGGTTGAACATTATAATGTTGAATAAATATATTGAAATGTTCATTATTTCAATAATAGTGGGAAATCAATTCTAAGAGCATCAATATGTGAAATCAGAACTCAACAATGGAAGAACAAAAATATACATTAAAAACATTATTGAAAATTTAATTTGATCATGAACAATATTGATGTGATGAATATTGAGAAAAATGTTTTTCATAATTTGATCTCTATATTGATTAATGGTTTTATAAATTTGATGGAAATTATCATTACTTGAAAAGACTTACAAACAATGAACATAATGAGTGATATCTGACATAATGGAAATGGAACGTATGATATAGAGAATTTTTCAACGAAAAATCATGATAAAGATACATTACTAAAATTTTAAAAAAATTAAAGTTATCTGATTGGTTTTCATATAACATATCACGGTTTGTTAACTTATATAATCATATGTTACATGGATTGGAAATCCGCAATTCTCATATTTTGTTGTAGTAGAAACATCCATTGGAATTGTATAAATTATTACCTAAAGAGGTAACATCTATTGTATTCCAATTCAACACATATTTTAGACAATTATGTGATAAAACTCTATATCCATTTCATATTGAGAACCTATAAACAGATTTTATTGGCACTTTGTTAAAAGGTGATGATAACTCCTCTATCATTTTTTACATTCATGATGCAATTAATTATGAATTTTGTTGAGGATGCTAAATTAGGAGGCCCATTAAATTATCGATGGGTGTATTCCATTGAGATTTAAATTATTTATATTTTTATAAATTTATTTAAAAATTCAAGAAACTTCATTAAAAACATAATTATCTTTTTTTATTTTATTTCACAGATATTTTGGGCATTTGAAATCACACATGAAAAAAACTCAAGCTGAAGGCTCTATTTCTGACGTCCATTTGGAAGATTAGTGTCTTATCTTTGGTTTTATATATATGAATGACATTGTGAAAAAATTCAATCTAGTTCCACATGTAGAAGACACATCACATCAATCTGAAATACCAGGGAAATTAATAATATTTCTTATTATTTACCGATTAGTTTGGAGGAGTTGAAATTATAAATTCATAGAAATAAAAAAATCAAAGGCAACTTGGTATGTGTTGATAAATAGTGAAATTATATATCCATTTATTATTTATTTGAGGAAGAAAATAGAGATATAAACGTTAGTATTAACACAAAATTAGTAATATATAGAAAATTTTGATAATAAAAAGATTGTAGAATGGATTTTTAGATGTGAATGATTATAAATATTGAAATAAATATGCATATTATGTTGTGAAATAGGTTTTTAAATTATAATAATTTATATTTATATTTTAGGTTCATTAATGCATTTAGTCTAGCCCAATTTTCAGAATCATTGATGTATCTTATTCACGGACCACTAAAAAAAGATTGACTATTTGACACTTACAATGGGAATGGATTTAGATTTTGTATAGTCGATCTAGAAGAGAGGATGAAAAAATAGTATCGAATAATATATAATTTTTCGGAATTTTAATACTATAGAATGATGAAATATTTTATCAAATTAAAAACCAAAGGATTTTTTTTTGTTTTATTCAAATTCCATTGGGTGGATATTATCAGGGGTGTTTAAAGAGGTTTTTGAAATTTCCTTGTTGTAAAATATCTAACATGTTGGATTTTGGTGACAATGAACTATATGTTCATTATATCATATAATTTAACCGAAAAATGGTGTATTATGTGAATGTTTCAGTGTATGAAGTGTGGAGTGTAGTTTATCAATAAAAGAAAATGAGACTTGTATGATATGGGTGATGAAGTGGACGATTTCACCTCTAACATTTAGTTCTATAAAAAAATAAAGCATGAATTTCTATTCATCATTATATTCACAATATTCATGTTACAAGAGTGTATGAAGTAGATGATGTAATGATGGAGGCATAGACTAACATGATTGAAGGAGAAAATGTTTTTATGTGTAGTTATCAATTAATTTACCAACAAATTATGTCATTTGTGAAATCATTCATTATCGTTGTTATGTATATTTGTTTTTGTTTGTATAGTTCAACTATAATCATATATATTTTATATGAATGAATATTTTGAAATATATTATATAAATGTAATTTAAATTTATTTAATGACATGAAGGTTAAGGATGAACAGTTATACTCACATTACGGGGTCAAATCGTATCTCTAGAGGTGATCAAATCTATTATTCATTTCATTAGTTTAAATATTTATTAGAAAATGTTTTTATTTAATATATTAAATGGTTGACATATCATTGATAAATGCAGTCACTGATTTTTGGCCCAAAATGATATTGAATTGAAGTGTGGTAGAATGTTGGAAAAAAATTTGATTGGAGTTTTGTTAAAGTGAATGCCAATAAAGTTGGGATATAATTTTATTTTCCAGTATAATAACATAATAATTTTTTTCTCCATGTAAATATATATTTATTATAACATGATTGTTATAAATATTGTACGAAAAAATAATGAAATGTGGGATTCAAATACAACATAGTTATAATCATTCTCCTAGGACGACCCATATGGTAATGTCAATATGAAGTATCATCTTGGTCGAGTGCACGAGATGGTATTGGGACCAATACTATTAGAGGTCATTGGAAGACAAATGATGATTGGAAGTGATGACTGGGGGTGAGAAGGAAAATCAATGATCTTAAAAATAATGTAGTTGACAAACTAATATTGATTTTATGATTAAATATAAATATAAAAAAATATTTAATTGTCAATATAATTTTCTTACAGGTGCTAGTAGCGAGAAGTAGAGATGGAGATGGATAGGTTGACAAGTTGAGTTCATCATTGGGAAATGATTAGTGAAGTGGGGTTAATCATGTATCAGTAAATCCAATGCGGGAATTTTTTATCATTCACTTTTATTTTTTAAGGTATTGGGACAACATGTTCTATATTTATGTGTTGTATAACAATATTTCTATATATTGTGTTTAAAATGGATATAGAGATTGAAATTTTGTTTAGATCATATTTGATGTTTAGTTTCTTGACTCTATTTTACATATAAGATGATATGAATAATATAATATATTATTTCTCAAATTTTTTTATTGTGCCTTAATAAGTATGTTTATAGACAAAGATGGAGGTGCTTTTTATGTATGTTTTTTCCTTATTTAGACAACTAGTTTATTGTTTCCTTACTGGACCTAGTTTATTTGGAACATAGATGTATATGGGTGATATTACTATATATCATCTATAAATTTGTACATAGCATCTATTCAATAACACTTAGGGTATGACAATATATCATATCATACCAATACCAAATAGGTTTTTCTAATACCTCACAAACAAATCGATACTATATTTTGTATTATAGTACATCATGTAGCACTATATATTTCATAGAATATACTAGTGCGTCATATTCAATTAGTATGTATCATGTGGGATTAGCTAGTATATCTAATACCAATACACTATAAGGTTTTCTAAATCCAATAATATATATTGAGTTCTTGTATTCTATAAGTATTGTTACAAATCCTATAACCATGAAGGCAGATTAGTGAAGATCATAAAGTCAGTCGTATGTTCTATCGCCAATATAGATGTTGATGTGTAAACATCGTACCCAATATGCAAGGAACGAGTTTGGTAATCTGACAAAAAACTGGTGTAAATATAAATAAAATAGAATTACAAAAATTACCCCTTGAAGCCCTTACTATAGTGTTAAATTAAAATCTATGCTAATAAGTCCCATACAACCTTTTATCATCTCTAGAATCCACTAATCCTCTACAGGCTCATGATGAAACAACATTAATCAGCTACCCATAACTATTAATCACTTATAAAGTATATATATATTTTTTAGTATAAACTCATGTGAAAAATAAGGGCTTAGAATCGAGGATTCAAATCCATCATAAAAATTGCATTACTCCATCCTATGAATTTATATATTAAAACAACCATTTCATTACTATATTTATTTATCTAGTTAATTATAATTACTCGCTTTCAAAAAATATATTAAAATCAATAGATGAAAATCACTAGGAGAAACCAAAATAGTCTTTGATACGTCATCTATATACAGAGGAATTGAAACATACTCCAGGCCTCTACCATTAGATTCTATGATATTACCATTTTTTAATCAATTTCCTTTTGAAGGAACATGCTAGCATCTAAAATAATGGATAACACACTACTGAATAATCCATGATGAAAAATAGGTCATAAAATCATGAGAGAGAATATTCGAACATGGTTAATTCAAATTTATAGATATTTTATTCATTAGTACGGTCTATTAAATTGTCCCAATTGAAAAATATGCATTATAATCCCAATATTTAGATGTAAAAAAAATTTCTTCTCAAATACTCTACATCAACTAAATTTTTATGAGTTTTTCAAAATGAAATCTATGAGACATGACACCCACCGGAGGAAGGAACACTAGAAAAAATTAGTTCACTTTAACAGATCATAAGAAATATAGCCCAACCATACCATGATTCAAAGTCTAAAATTATGCAAGGTTCATTGAAGTAGTAAATAATACAATAAAAAGGCATAAATTGGAGAACACACCTCTGATTGATGTTGTTGAAGCTCTGGAATCAAGGGATCAAAAAAAGGTAGCATAGATGGAAGAGATCTTAAAATCACATATGTTTTTACAAATACCACATGAAAAGAGATAACACTGTAATGATCCATAATATAATATAGGATATAAAAATACCTTTCAAAACACGATGAACGGATATTCATCATTAATATTCATGATGACCCCCAATTTAGGGACTATATTCATTTCAGTTAATGAATACCATTAAGTCAATTTACATATAATATCCCCCAAATTTCATGTCTCCTTATATATAATTTATTAAAACGTTGAATTATCCATTCATGTAATGAATCAAATCATCCAAAAAAAATATCAAATCTACCTAGGTATTCATCCCAAAAACAATTACATGACATGGAAAGCATTCATCCAAAATCTAAACTCCTTAACATTGTGAACAAACTATTCAAACCATGATCCACTTTAGTTACTATAATTTTTTCTCTGGATCGATATCCAAATCCTCATACCTTACATACACACCTCTATCAGCAAGAACACACAATAAAATGACCATGATTGTCTATAGAGATAAAATTTTTAGTGTCACTTTTGTGTTGTTTTGGATGTTAGTTTTGGGGTTGTAGAACCGTCATATTATTTGTTCACTCATGATATATTAGAAATTTAAATCCCAAATAGATTTAATTTTTTAATTTAATTTTAATCCTCCAATATAATATGGTATATTATTATGTTATTTCCTAAAACCACCAATAATGTTGAAACAAATTGACATAACAACAATTTTAAACACTACTAGATTTTAGTTATTTGTCTATGAAAAAACTGCCTCCAAAACTAAAAACACCACAGTGAAATAAAAGGTCTATGAAACATTCTATTATCTACAACTAAATTGATGGAATCACCATGAGTTGAATGTAGAAACTAATTTTAGTGCCATTTTTATGAAACCATTTCATAACTATCTAGTGGTAGTATAAACCATTAATATACATTAATTTTATCTTAGTGTAGGTGATGTGCCTAGATCAGTGTGAATCACTGAGAGGGGGAGGGGGTGAATCAGTGATCCCTTAAAACTTTTTACTAATTGATTCTTTATCAATTAAACCTCTATGGCTGGTTAAAGCCTCGATCCACTCTTCTTGTATCTCTCAACCTTTCCTGGATAATGCAGAAATGAAAAGGCACAGGACACAAGGATTTACAAGGTTCGGCACCGAAGGCCTACATCCTGGCCATGCTCTCCCAGCATGGATTCTCCCATTATAATCTGTTAGTATTACAATGGTCGATACAGCTTCCCACCATATCTCTCCTGAGTCCCACAGGAGGGTCTTTATACTGCTTCACACAGTGTTACCAGAGTCCCACTGGCCTGCTCCAGAATCCCACTGAAGACTTCTTCTCCCTGAGTCCCATAGGGTCTTCTCTTGGCTCCTCGAGTCACACGAGTAGCTCTTCTTCTTGTTCAGCTCTTCAAGTATCTTCAGCAGCCTGGGATAAAGGCTGTTGGCCTTGCTCGATACCTCTGCTCACTTGTGGTGAACAGGTCTTCTCGTCTTGCTCAGGATTTATCTCCTTCTTCTCAGGATGACCTGGCCTCTCTCTTCAAGAATCTTCAACAGCCTCTGATAAGGTCTGTTGGTCTTGCTCAGCAATCTTCTGATCACTTCACTTGATCAGGCTCTTCTCAATTACTGAATACTCAGACAACTGATATCTCTCCTTTCAGTCTGGCTCAGTCTCAGTCAATTCAACTTCATGGACTGAGTGCATGGCAACTCTTCATCTTCATGCACTGACTGCATGGCCTTCTAAAATTCTTCAAGATCCTCTGGTCTTGGTCAACTCAAATGCACACAAGCAAATTTGACTTGATTCACATGTGCACGTGCATGCATGCATGCATGCACTCTCCTTCTCTTTCTTCTAGGTGCAATAATCCCACAAAGGGTGTAGTCACTTTAAGCACACACCTTCTTCCTCCTTCACACACTTTATCCAATTTGTTTACACACTGAGAGTGTGTTCTACTTTAGTGTGGGTCACTCTTTATTTCTTCTAAGTGTATACACACTTAGTGCACACACTAGGTTCGACCTCTTTTCTCTTTTCACACACTTCTTTCACTTTTGCACACTCAGGAGTTGGCCTCCTCCTCTTCTTGTTGCACACACACACTTTAGTGTTCTCTTAGTTTGTTCTTCAATGTGTGCACACACAAGGTGTGTCTTCACTTGGTGCACACACAAGGCAAGGCCTCGGCCTTCTTTGGCACACACACACAATGTGTGTAAAACACAACCAAGGTATGGCCTTGGTCTTCCTCCTCTTCTTGCACACTCACGGCTAGGGTGTATGTCTTTCACTTGATGTGGCTTTCCTCCTCACTTAGCACACAACCCGTAGGTATGTAATGCACTTCATCTTCATGTTGCACTAAGCACACACACTGAATGAGTGTGGTCTTCTAACCTTGATCTCAAAGGAGGCGCGCAAGGTGTCTTGGTACAAGGGGCAGCCGCGCAAGGTGTGGTGGGCTTCGGTCGCGCAAGCCACAAGGGTGCAACCAGGCGCACAAGTGCCACTGCCTTGCAAGTGTGCAAGGTGCAACACCACGGGCACACAAATGCAAAGGCACCAGCGGCCGCGCAAACACCTCTTGCCACGCAAGTCCGCGGGCTGAGAGGGATGCAACCACGGGCGCGCAAGGATGCGGCCACGGGTCTTCCTGTTGCGCAAGGAAGGCGCGCAGGGGACTCTTCCCTTCACGTCTTTCGCGCAAGGAGTGCACGAATGGAACTCCTTCGGGCCTCAGGTGGCACCGAGAACAATAGCCGCGCAAAGTTTTGCGCAGTGGCTTCTTTCTTCGCGAGGCAGAGCACTCCCGGGAGACAAATCTTCAACAAGGTTTCAGCAAGCAATACCGAGAGCATGGGCTCTCCTTTTATAGGCAAAGAGTGCCTCGGCTCATCGGCGTGATATAACTCAAACTCCCGAGATCTTCGGATCATTAAAAATCTTTTCAAATCTTGATTTTTATTCTCAGTTTCACGCGGGCTTCCTTCATTTTTCTTTCCTCCTCGTGCATGCGATTTATAACGCATGCACGGCCTCTGTTTAAACCCAATCCATGCAAAGGCACGAACCCATGAAGCCTCGGAAACTTCGTTTGCCTCGGCATTTCTTCTAATTCTCCTCTCATCGCATGCATGCATATTTTAATGCATGGTTGTGTTCAGTGTGGCCAGACGATCACAATGGAGGCTTCAGCTCCTTCAGAGGTGGCCGGGAACTCAAATTCTGTCGTCGGGAGGCTCCTGGTTCGAACGGAGCTCGCGGGTGGCTTCGGGGAGGCCTCAGCTCGAGCACGAGGAAGGAGATGATCTACGGCCGTTGGATCGGGCGATTGAAATACATCGGACGGCCGGATTAGATCGCGGCGCGCAGCAGATGAATCGTGCGGCGCAGATCAAGCGCGAGATCGCTCGGACGGCCTGGATTCACTCCGGGTGAATTTTGCGCGTCCCACATCGAAACCTCTCGCGGTTTTCACGCGGCTTATTACCCTGGCGCTGCCTCAACCCGGCAATTGAACTTCCAACCCTCTCGGTGCCTCCCCGCGCCGAGTTCTCCCTGCGGGCGTGCTCTGCGCCCACTCATGCTCCCTGCGGGCGCGCCACTGGCGCCCACTATGCGTGCCCTCGGGCGCGCGCGCTGCGCGGGCTTCATCACCGCGTAGCTCGGGGCTTATACACGGCCCCTGCCTTGCCTTAGGGAGCGCCTTGGCCTTGAGGGTTCCCCATGGGCGTGGAGCCTTAGGCCCATATGTGCCTTGGGTGATCCCTCGGCTGGCCTCCTTGGTGGCACATTTTTTGGCTAAGTCTTGAATAAGACTTTGTCAAAAAACAAAGTCCTCCATGAAATCAAGTCATATCAAGAGAACCACTTCAAGCCTTTCTTCTCCTTCATCTTCTTCTTAAGAATTCAAGTATTAATCTTATTCATTAGAATTCCTCCATTTGTGTTCAATACTTAGGAGGGACTTCTTCAACTGAATCTCATGAATCACACATGTTCTTCAACATTCTTCATTGATCTAATCAGAGATCAATTTGATCTTCTTCTGATTCACATGCACTAAGTGATAGTGCATGGACTTCTTTCAATCAACTTCATCCACTCAGTGGTTGTGGATGGATCTCTTTCTTCTCCTCATGCATTGTCAATACAATACATGGTCTTCTAACATTGTTGTGACTTTGTATCATCAGGATACAAGTTCTATGAACTTAAAGAACAGCTCAACAATCGTCATATGTACATGGAGAATGTTTCAACCACAATTTACAATACCACTTAGTGAATATCCTAAGTGACATGCATCTTAGTACCATGGCCATTCTCCTTTACCACCAACACCATCACATCCTTTGACATTCACATCTTGACTCCTTGACATCCATCCATTCATTCCTTGACAACAACATACCTCATTGACAACAAATGCAACACAGTGCACTTCAATCTCCCCCTTTGTATTTGTTGGCAATACACTAGAGCACATATGATTGGGTCAATATGTGTGCCAATATTTCTCCCCCTTATTGGCAATCAAATGCAAAGGTGTGGTGTGGTTCTCTTTCAAAAATATCTCTTCCTCCCTTTGAAAAGTATTTTCTTGAAAAACACTGAGAGAGGGATGATGTCACATGTTCTCTTTAGCAAAGAACCTTTAGTAAATCATCTCTAAGTCTACTGGGGCTAACCCGGTGTAGAAAACAAGAGTGATATAACCAAGGAACTCAATGCTGTCCACATTCACTACACATGTGAGATCATGCTTAGGGGTTTGAAATTTTTCAGATATAACACTGAATTTGCTAAATCCTGCACAACTTCACAAAACTCATTAGAGAGTTCAGGTGCAAAGATAAAGCTCCCCCTTTCACTCTTCTTAAGATAGAATTAATCTCAGAATCCCATCTTCTTCAGATTGGCTCCCCCTCAAGGGGTGCACTAAATTCTTTCCAAACCATCCTCCAGCTGAGAATGATCATCATCTTCAATTCCCTGCAATGTCAGCACATGTAAATACAAGTGATTAGGGAATAAGATGGAACCTCCTTGGTTCATCAATGTGAACAACAAGGTTGAGAAGATTCTCTCAACCGAGATGTCCCATTTTCACCAGTCTTCACCCTTGCACACTTGATCTTCATTGATGATTGTGCTGGTGTGGTTCTCAAAACATCTTCATGTGAAACCTTCTGCTTCCCTTTTGCTTTAGAAATTGCCAGAGCTTCATCTTCAACTCTTTGTAGTTCTCTGGCAAGTTGCAACTGATGTGGCCATATGACAAGTAAATCATTTGGAAGAGTGGCCCCATTTCTGGAAGTTCCACAAGGTTCCTTAGATGCTGTCAAGCTACCTTTCTTAGGCAACTTGTTTTCAATCAATCCCTTCTTCTTCTTCTGGATTGATTGTCTTTTTGAGTCCAGTCTTCTTCTATTTAATTTCATGGCTTCTTTACAAAGATCCATGATATGTCCTTTCTTTCCACAGTAGAAGCATTTCTTGGTGGTCCTTCTGGATGCATCACCCTTCTTGGATTTAGACTCCAAGGTCTTCTCTTCATTCTTCAAACTCTTCTTGGGAGCATCTTCCACTTTCTTCTTCTTGCTTCCCAAAGAATATCTCTTAGCCAGGTTTAGTGATCTTCTCTTCATTCCAGCTTTGGATACAGTTGTAGATTGACATGTATCATTCTTTTGACCACTTTTGCAGCCATCCCAGATGTTGTCAAACAATCCAAATCTGTTAGCAGTAAACAGATGTCTCTGGACCTGTGGATGTTGCTTCTTTCCTTCTGGCTTGCTCCCCCTAGGCATGGGCTTCCTCTGTGCTTTGGCATTCAGTGGATTGTACCAACAATCCTTTGCACAATGCCCATACTTGTTACAACACCAGCATTGTCCCACGAATCATGTCCTCTTCAGTCCTTCTGATTGTAGGGTACTTTTCTTGACTTGTTGTGCTGTTTCAGGAGAGCTCTCTTTCTTCACTGTCTTTATCCATACTTGTTTGGATTCATTCTTCCATCCTGCACTTTTAGTAGAAACACTTTTAGAAGCATGAGTACAAGATGGTATGGATGGTACCTTCTTTTTAGAAGTTGTTTCCCTTTTATTAGAGGATGTCTTTCTTTTATAATCATCCTGCTCAAAGCATACTTGAGTAGCAACATTTCTTCTTTCAGCTGACTGGGAGGCTTCAGCTTTGGGTGATTGCAGATTTTTCAATATCACCTCTAGTTCTAAGCATTTCATGTTAAGGGAGTTCTTCTCATCCTCAACACTTCTTAGCCTTCCTTCCCAATTTTCTTTCAGCTGTTCTAACTGGTCTTCATGCACCTTCTTGATTTCAAGCAATGAGTTGTCAAGCTCCTTCACCCTTTTTACTTTGTCTTCAAGTTGAGCATCTTTAATAACCATTGATACTCTATGCCTCTTCTCTAGTGCATGGTAAACATATTTGATTATTACTTTAAATAATTCTTTCTCAGAAAGGCTTCTTTGCAATTCTTCACATGTATCTTCATATCTTTCATTGCAAAGAGATATTGTTTCATCTTTGGCATTTACCAGCTTTCTGAGAGTGTTGGTTATGCCAACCCTTTTAGCCAGCTGATCTTTCATAGCATTGGCTTCTTCTTCTAACTGTGATTTTTCTTCATGAAGATCATGGATGCCTGTAGCTATACACTTTGCCACATCCATGGGAACTGTCTTCTGAAGATTTTTGAGTGCACTCTGAAGATCATTCATTGTTTCAACTTCATCACAGCTAGGAAATGCTTTCTTCATCTTCTTGGCCTGTTTCTTCTTTCTATTTTTCTGAGTCTTGGCAGATATCTCCATTTGAGGCTGGTCACTCATTTCCTCAAATCTGCACTTCCTAAAGACTCCCTTGGATCTTTTAGAGGTAACCTTCCCTCTGATACCAATTGAAGTGCCCAGATCAATGTGAATCACTGAGAGGGGGAGGGGGTGAATCAGTGATCCCTTAAAAATTTTTACTAATTGATTCCTTATCAATTAAACCTCTATGGCTGGTTAAAGCCTCGATCCACTCTTCTTGTATCTCTCAACCTTTACCGGATAATGCAGTAATGAAAAGGCACAGGACACAAGGATTTACAAGGTTCGGCACCAAAGGCCTACATCCTTGCCATGCTCTCCCAGCATGGATTATCCCATTATAATCTGTTAGTATTACAATGGTCGATACAGCTTCCCACCGTATCTCTCCTGAGTCCCACAGGAGGGTCTTTATACTGCTTCACACAGTGTTACCAGAGTCCCACTGGCCTGCTCCAGAATCCCACTGAAGACTTCTTCTCCCTGAGTCCCACAGGGTCTTCTCTTGGCTCCTCGAGTCACACGAGTAGCTCTTCTTCTTGTTTAGCTCTTCAAGTATCTTCACCAGCCTGTGATAAAGGCTGCTGGCCTTGCTCGGTACCACTGCTCACTTGTGGTGAACAGGTCTTCTCGTCTTGCTTAGGATTTATCTCCTTCTTCTCAGGATGACCTGGCCTCTCTCTTCAAGAATCTTCAACAGCCTCTGATAAGGTCTGTTGGTCTTGCTCAGGAATCTTCTGATCACTTCACTTGATAAGGCTCTTCTCAATTACTGAATACTCAGACAACTGATATCTCTCCTTTCAGTCTGGCTCAGTCTCACTCAATTCAACTTCATGCACTGAGTGCATGGCAACTCTGCATCTTCATGCACTGACTGCATGGCCTTCTCAAATTCTTCAAGATCCTCTGGTCTTGGTCAACTCAAATGCACACAAGCAAATTTGACTTGTTTCACATGTGCACGTGCATGCATGCATGCATGCACTCTCCTTCTCTTTCTTCTAGGTGCAATAATCCCACAAAGGGTGTAGTCACTTTAAGCACACACCTTCTTCCTCCTTCACACACTTTATCCAATTTGTTTACACACTTAGAGTGTGTTCTACTTTAGTGTGGGTCACTCCTTATTTCTTCTAAGTGTATACACACTTAGTGCACACACTAGGTTCGACCTCTTTTCTCTTTGCACACACTTCTTTCACTTTTTCACCCTCATGAGTTGGCCTCCTCCTCTTCTTGTTGCACACACACACTTTAGTGTTCTCTTAGTTTGTTCTTCAATGTGTGCACACACATGGTGTGTCTTCACTTGGTTCACACACAAGGCAAGGCCTCGACCTTCTTTGGCACACACACACAATGTGTGTAAAACACAACCAAGGTATGGCCTTGGTCTTCCTCCTCTTCTTGCACACTCACGGCTAGGGTGTATGTCTTTCACTTGATGTGGCTTTCCTCCTCACTTAGCACACAACCCGTAGGTATGTAATGCACTTCATCTTCATGTTTCACTAAGCACACACACTGAATGAGTGTGGTCTTCTAACCTTGATCTCAAAGGAGGCGCGCAAGGTGTCTTGGTACAAGGGGCAGCCGCGTAAGGTGTGGTGGGCTTCGGTCGCGCAAGCCACAAGGGTGCAACCAGGCGCACAAGTGCCACTGCCTTGCAAGTGTGCAAGGTGCAACACCGCGGGCACACAAATGCAAAGGCACCAGCGGCCGCTCAAACACCTCTTGCCACGCAAGTCCGCGGGATGAGAGGGATGCAACCACGGGCGCGCAAGGATGCGGCCACGGGTCTTCCTGTCGCGCAAGGAAGGCGCGCATGGGACTCTTCCCTTCACGTCTTTCGCGCAAGGAGTGCACGAAAGGAACTCCTTCGGGCCTCGGGTGGCACCGAGAACAATAGCTGCGCAAAGTTTTGCGCAGTGGCTTCTTTCTTCGTGAGGCAGAGCACTCAAGGGACACAAATCTTCAACAAGGTTTCAGCAAGCAATACCGAGAGCATGGGCTCTCCTTTTATAGGCAAAGAGTGCCTCGGCTCATCCGCGTGATATAACTCAAACTCCCGAGATCTTCAGATCATTAAAAATCTTTTCAAATCTTGATTTTTATTCTCGGTTTCACGCGAGCTTCCTTCATTTTTCATTCCTCCTCGTGCATGCGATTTATAACGCATGCACGACCTCTGTTTAAACCCAATCCATGCAAAGGCACGAACCCATGAAGCCTCGGCAACTTCGTTTGCCTCGGAATTGCTTCGAATTCTCCTCTCATCGCATGCATGCATATTTTAAGGCATGGTTGTGTTCAGTGTGGCCAGACGATCACAATGGAGGCTTCGGCTCCTTCAGAGGTGGCCGGGAACTCAAATTCTGTCGTCGGGAGGCTCCTGGTTCGAACGGAGCTCGCGGGTGGCTTCAGGGAGGCCTCAGCTCGAGCTCGAGGAAGGTGATGATCTACGGCCGTTGGATCGGGCGATTGAAATACATCGGACGGCCGGATTAGATCGCGGCGCGCGGTAGATGAATCGTGCGGCGCAGATCAAGCGCGAGATCGCTCGGACGGCCTGGATTCACTCCGGGTGAATTTTGTGCGTCCCACATCGAATCCTCTCGCGGTTTTCACGCGGCTTATTACCCTGGCGCTGCCTCAACCTGGAAATTGAACTTCCAACCCTCTCGGTGCCGCCCCGCGCCGAGTTCTCCCTGCGGGCACACTCTGTGCCCACTCATGCTCCCTGCGGGCGCGCCACTGGCGCCCACTATGCATGCCCTCGGGCGCGCGCGCTGCGCGGGCTTCATCACCGCGTAGCTCGGGGCTTATACACGGCCCCTGCCTTTCCTCAGGGAGCGCCTTGGCCTTGAGGGTTCCCCATGGGCGTGGCGCCTTAGGCCCATATGTGCCTTTGGTGATCCCTTGGCTGGCCTCCTTGGTGGCACATTTTTTGGCTAAGTCTTGAATAAGACTTTGTCAAAAAACAAAGTCCTCCATGAAATCATGCCATATCAAGAGAACCACTTCAAGACTTTCTTCTCCTTCATCTTCTTCTTATGAATTCAAGTATTAATATTCTTCATTAGAATTCCTCCATTTGTGTTCAATACTTAGAAGGTACTTCTTCAACTGAATCTCATGAATCACACATGTTCTTCAACATTCTTCATTGATCTAATCAGAGATCAATTGGATCTTCTTCTGATTCACATGCACTAAGTGATAGTGCATGGACTTCATTCAATCCACTTCATCCAGTCAGTGGTTGTGGATGGATCTCTTGCTTCTCCTCATGCATTGTCAATACAATACATGGTCTTCTAACATTGTTGTGACTTTGTATCATCAGGATACAAGTTCTATGAACTTAAAGAACATCTCAACAATCGTCAGATGTACATGGAGAATGTTTCAACCACAATTTCCAATACCACTTAGTGAATCTCCTAAGTGACATGCATCTTAGTACCATGGCCATTCTCCTTTACCACCAACACCATCACATCCTTTGACATTCACATCTTGACTCCTTGACATCCATCCATTCATTCCTTGACAACAACATACCTCATTGACAACAAATGCAACACAGTTCACTTCATTAGGGACATTTATTGTTTCATGCTTAAAATGAGAGTTCCTATATCGATGATGCACATACATACCTTGTATCATTGATAAATTTCATGCCAAAATCAATATCATACAACCTTGTTACATGTCCCATAAACTCAACAAGTGTTGTAAACTAGTTAGTCAATCAATGCATAGTTACTCCTGAGAGAATAATGGAGGATTTTTCTATCCATGTTAATGAACTTGTCTAGAAGATGATATATATGTCCTTGACATCATAGTTGAGATTTCCCCTTCTCAATATCCCCCATTTCTAGGAAGAACATTCCATATTATAGTAAACAATGTTTTATGACCATTCATCCAACCTATTAATTTAATTTGGTGGCCAACTAGTCAAGTAAAAATATATTTCATGCCATGTGATACCAATCTAAGGATCACTCTTCGTTGCCACTCCATGATTATGAGAACACTTCTTTTTGTCAATTTAACCACAATCCATCATGATCATCATGTTATAATGGTTGTAGATATTGTAAAATTTCCATCATAATTAACCATTTCAAAAATATGGATGTTGATATAGAACATTCATTCATAGACTCCATAGATATATAATATCATGAAAACTCTCTAGAATTCCCCCATCATCTCTGATCACTACTACACCACCATGGATTGTATTATGGAAACTGAACAACAAGAAATTGAAATCCATCCTTCCATTCTAGTGTTGTCAAGACAACAAAATAATGACGAGGCTAATCTAAATTTTCTAACTACCAACATGAAATATGAATTCATCATCATATATCACTCTTATCTGTTCATTTTCTCTACTTCACTTATTCAAACCGAGGAGTCCTAAATTATTCACGTGTTATAAAAAAATTAGAAGGCCTCATGTTGGAACAAAGATTACTTTTATGGCATCAATGCTTATCTTTGTATTTATCACATCCATCTTGAGGAATTACCAAAACCAATCAGACAACCAAAAATAAGACTTAACCCACTCCCAACTAAGGATTTCAGGTAAGTAATTAGAAAACGTATTCAATATTTCATTATTTTCCCAATTTCCGATAGTGAATGGGTTAGACCAACTAACGTGATACCTATGAAGGGTGGGATAACTATTGTTACAACTTATCATGGAGTGGTTGTCACTACATGAGTGAAAAAAATATGTACGTGCATTTATTATCAAAAATTAAAATCCAAAACAACAAAATATATTACCCACTTCCTTTCCATTATCAAATGCATGAAACATTAGTAATATTGTCAAATAATTTCTTTCCTAAAGGATACACCGACTATTCCAAAATCCAAATAGGACCATATGACCAAGAAAAGACTATATTAAAACCCCCCTTTGTAACATATACATA
Source organism: Viscum album (assembly GCA_963277665.1). Taxonomy (NCBI): domain Eukaryota; kingdom Viridiplantae; phylum Streptophyta; class Magnoliopsida; order Santalales; family Viscaceae; genus Viscum; species Viscum album. The sequence continues at coordinate 664,275,705 of OY728165.1, read as the reverse complement.
TAATATAATTCAATTGGGACATTTAAATTCATCTAAAACATTATATATAAGTACAATTACTATGTATTTTAATTAAATAATAATTTCATAGTGGTTTTCATGGATGGATTTATCATTTAAGGAAAATAATTTGAATCATGATTGCAATCAGACACTTTGTTCCTTAACAAGTTTTTCGAATTTAACATTTTTCTTTATTATGAAAAATGTAATGTCATGATAAATAATTGGATTGTTCTAGGGAACATATTTTACAACATTTTATTCAAATGAATCTCGATAGATTTTATGTTATCCAATCTCTTCTCAATCCCACTTTAGTTCAACATTTTTTGTCATTCCATGGTCATGATAGTTTATTCCAGTGATTCATGACTAAAGTTAGTTAGGTTTCCCTCCCACTAAATTGAACCTTCCAGAATGTTGTTACATTCCATTTCTATGAGGCTTCTGTGAGAGAATTCCTTGAACTCAAAACTATTATTACATCAGCCCCAATAATCAAACCAACACTGTGGTCTTTACACATTTAATTTATGTGTGGTGATTCTAATTTAACTATTGGCACCATTATTTGACAACGAAGGTAAAATATTCTTCATGTAATATATTATGCCTCAAAAACATTATATGAAACTCAATATGACTGAGAAGGAACATTATGTTTTGGTGTTTTCAATAATTAAATTCCAACCCTATATCGTAGGTTCCAAAATAGTCATATTTACAAACCATTCTAAAATAAGGTTAATTCTCATGAAAAGTTATTCAAATAAGAGGATGATAAGATAAATCCAAATTATCCCAACTTTTTTCCTTGAATTCAATGATTAAGTAGGAAAAAAACCATTCCCTCAATCACATTAGAATAATTTCTAATTCTTATCATTAAGAAAACATTTATTTCTGTTTCCCTACAGAGAGCCTTGAATATCCTACTCCTTACTCAAAAAAATTAGTCCCAATTATAAATGACATGATTTCAAATATTTTTCAGGAAATTATTTCCAATAAACAAAACTAAAGCTGAAATTGATTCAATATTCCATTTTTTGGATGATAATAATCATTGTAAAATTAGGGTTGGTGTAACATCCCAGGTAAATAATGAATATAAAATTTCCATATATATTAATATTTCTGAATTTAATATTAATTTAACTTTAAAGGGGATTCTATGTTTGATGGCGTACCTAATACACAATAAAAGGTTTCTTTTAAATCTTCTGTTGCACAAAACATTAGGTCCTAGTGAAAAATAATAATAAAATATTACATTAAATGGCCGTTAATTCCTAGCTGATGTATTGACGAGAATGGACTGATCTAACTACCATATGAATATACTTTTTTGATAAATGATTTTACATTTATCCAATTAATTTTATAGGCTTAAAACAAGAACAAATCTAATTTGAAGCATAATTACTCAAATATTAATTAAAAGGTCGATTTACAACCTTTTAATGGAGAACCATTTTTAATTCTAGTTTTTATCAATTTTATATGTTCCATATGAAAACATAAAAATCTTCTTCATGATTGGGACATCAACATTAAATTTGGTTGAACTTTTGATATTTTTCTGTTAATGTTTATTTTTTAATGAATAGAGAACATACTGTATTTTAATCCCAAACTGCATTTTACACTCATTTATTTATAAGGATAGATTATAGTTTAAATTTTTTTAATGTGTAATCATTATATATTTTACAATTTCATACAATTTTTGTCATTTTATATAATATAACTATGATGTTGGACTTAAATAAATGACAATGTTTTTATAGTTTTTTATTTCTTTAAAACACGTTTTTTGTTTTGAAATCGGGAATTGATTTTAATTTAATTTCTCCCACTTTGGTGTTTTGAATTTGGAAAATAGAATTCCATAAATAGAATCAATAGGTCAAAATTTTGTAAATATGTAAATTTTAATATTAGAAATTCTGAATATTTACTTCAGTTAAAATTTTATTTACTTTGCTTAAAAGGTAAATCTGGTAAATAAGGGAACAAAATAATATTATAATAATATAAAATTACTCTAACATTTTCCATAATCCATTATTTTGATAGATTTACGACCATGGGATTTCATGGGTATGTTTTGGGACTCTATGAATCCACTTGGGAGTGTTAATGATAATTCATATTAATTAAATCAAAGTAAATACCTAAGTGACATTAACATATATCTTTTAAAAATTCAATTATAACATGTGGTTATATAATTTATCCCTTAAAATCTAAATATTAATTTGATATCTATAAATATTTCATATAACATGATAATTTTTTATATTTTTTAGACATGAAATAAATAAAATTCATTATGACACAATAATTATGCAGTCTTTACCACATTAATGAATGGATTAAATAAATAAGATTATAAAGTTTAAAAAAATGTAAAACAAATCCAATTTTTATTGGATTATTTTATTTACAAATTGAGTCATATTATATTTGACATTAAAAATATTTGGCCATATAGAAACTGAAATTCATTATATAATAGAACAATTTTTTAAAACATTCTAAAAGAGCCCCTCCCCCCATTATTAAAAGCCCCAACATTTACCATATTCCTCACACTTATCAATCCACTTGGATCGTCCAACCTCTTCCCAATTAATATCCCTAAATCCCTCTAATACTCCTAGAAACCTTACCCTATGTATATTGCAATTCATGTTAACCTTTTGGTTCAATCCAAATGGAGATACCTAATTTAAAGGTAACGTCTTCTATTAAGTTATTTTTTTATTATACTTCTCTATCCCCATAAACTATCATTATTAATTTATTTTATAACCAAATCTATATCATAAATATACTTGGATTCTGGTATGATATGTATTCGAACAACACATACCCAGACCTCTATCTAATGGGTAAATAACATTCTGTTTCTGTGGAAGGAAAACAACTGCCTCACGAAATGATGATTGTTCAATCTTCTACCTCCACCTATTTTGGTGGACATTAAGATTGAAAAGTATTTATATGGGATATGTATTATATTTATATTGTTTGTCATATTTTTTTATTATACCATTATGGTTTCCATAGTAGGCAAATATGATAATTTCATTTGAGGAAATGTGGACTACAACCCTCTCAATTTGATATGAATCATTCATGCCCTACGTGGAATGTATATAGGACATAGTTTATGAAATTATATATGATATTATATAGTAATTAAATTATAAATATATATCATTAATTTTATATTTCATTAAATATGAAATATAAATCAAATAGGCATTCATTCATACGTATGGCTTACCGTCTCCAAAAATATTGCATTTCAATTTTTTTCAACAAATGTTATTTACTATAATAAATAAATATATATACTGAATATATATGACATATATGATATAAAAATCAGGAATATAATTCTGGAGATAATAGAATTTTGACCACGTGGACGATTAAAAATTATAACATGTTCATTTTTATCTCATGTTCCGAACATCAAAAAAATGACTGATAAGAACTCAAATAATTAACTAATTATTATATAAAGGTAATAATTCATATAAAACAAATAATAAACATGAAAATAGTACTTACGAATGTAGAAATTAATAGTAGTTTATTATTCAGGATACAAAATAATAATCAAGTCATGAACGACATGATGTAAGGGACTTCTTCTCAATATCTAATCATTAAGGCCTATTTTGTTTTATAAATGACATTATTTTATAAGGTGTATAAAAACCTTGTAATTTTCATTTAATTATAAGGGAAAAATATTTTATGAGGCGTTTTAATAAACAAAAAAAAGAACGTTTCTTTTTAACATATGCGGTGACAATGACCTTTTCTGCTGCCATGAGTATTATTTTATCTTTGGCTTCATTAACAAGCCAAAATGTTTTAAAAAGGGGAAAAAATAATCATATACTCTTTTAAATATTTTGTTATTGAAATTGGTTTTGATCATTGATTAGTTATTTAAATAGTTTTAAATTATTTATTGTGATTTAAATGTGGAAATGTTATCTTTCCATTAAGTTTTTATGTGTTATGAATGTGTTATTGTTCTCGGGCATTGTTTACATATACGGGCGGTTTCAGGGTAAAACATAGGTGGATGAGCTAGAGATATATCTCTGATGCATTTTGTAATGTGACACAGTTAAATGAGAATGTTTCTCATAAGATATTTAGGGAAATTAAATAAACTAAAATCAATAAATAATATCTTTATCATATTTATTGGACCATGTTTTTAGTGTCAACATTTTCAACATCTATTTTTTACATGAAAAATGAATTGTTTTCCAAAATTTATTCTATATAAATTTTTTTATAATTATTTACTGATTTTTGAACAATTCAATGACATCATGATTTGTGTAAACAAATTTTTTAGATTTTATGGTGAGTGAAAATGACTTTGTTATGTTTTTAATTTTTTTGTAAAGGAACACATACACAAGACTGTGTATCAGGTAGTTGATGTTATTAATTTTTTCATATCTTTATATTTACTCCCATTACATATTTTCTATTAAAAGTTCATAACTAGTGCGAAATAATAATATATTAATATTAAATATAACATTTTTTGTATCATTTAAATTAATCCATAATGAATTATATTAAATTTTTTAATCATAATTGTCATCATATTGATATATTTGTTGTTATTTTTTGGGTTACTTATTCAATTTAAATGATATAATTTAAATGAATCTTTGTTAAATTCATTAATTTTAAGGGTCATATGGTCAACACATTAAAAACATAGAATTTGTGAAGAAACTAGACCATCTACGATGATTGAATTTATGTTTTAAAGAAATAATAAAAAACTTTATTAATCTACATAACATGATCTTTACTACCCAATATAATCATATATAAATTATATATGGACCAACTCAAAGAAAAAGGGGTCCAATAAATGATTTTCAGTCGATCCTAACATTTAATCTGGAAATTAAATGAAGAACACAATTTTTGAATTTTCTCATGATCTAAAAATATATTATATGTGATATATTTTACTATGAAATAAATGATATAGGTGGCCAAATTATTTAAAGAATGAGTTTGAGTTTTAATGAACCTCCCATGACTAAAATTCATTAACATGTAGACCTGGAAAATATTTGACACAAACATTGACCGAAGGAAATTCTTTATTAAAATAGCCATAACATTGGAAAAAAATTCAAATGGCCAAAAAAAAATTCATATTTGAAAAGATAAAGATATATGTAAAACATTTATGAATAAAATATCTCATTATTATTCAGTCATATTGGTTCACTCATTAATCATTTTTGAGGGTTATTTTTGGAATGTAAATTGTCCAAATCTGTGGGATATAATAAATTTATACTCATCTCCTTGTGAAGAGTTGGAATATCATAATATATGACGATACATTGTAATTAAAAAATAATATCCAATGTCTAGATAATACCATTAAAAATATAATTTTCACATGATAGACCTTTCCTACTCTCCCAATTTTAATGTTATTTTATAATCCATTCATTGGTAATCATGAAAAATGTTTTGAAATTCGTTTAACTTTTATTAAATGTTTCATTGTCATTTTATCTATTAATCACTATCAATATGTTAATAAATATTAATGGTTCTAAAAAATTTATAAACTAAGTGGAATGACACCCCTTCTGTTCTTTTCTCATTTAATCAAAAGTTTGTTTTTAATTGTCATCAATGTTTGTGTTTGTGTGTGCCTATTCGATGAAAAACTCTTTTCATATCATGTTCTTTTCATTAAATTTATAAATAATCCACATAAACAAATATTACCATATTAATCGCCATATTAATTGTTGACTAAATATACATTATGGGTGAGTCATAATATGGGGATATTAAGAGATTCAGGTCCATTGGACGTTGAATATTGTTTTGGTTAACATTGTGTATGATGAACATAAAATGTAATGTATTAATGAAATGTTTTGATTAAAATATGAATTCCATGGTATATTGAAACCATAAATAAATATCCATAAACATTTTCTCATTAACATTATAACCCTATTTTAGGATAAGGCATTAATTAAATCCCCAATACTGTAAAATTCTATATAAGTCATATTGTGAAGTGGGTGTTAATATAGAACAATATAAAAGATTATCTTTGGATATCATAAGATTAAGTAGACAAGAAAAACACCCATAATTTTTTTATTAATTTTTTCAATAAATCTACAACAATCAATAATTTTTTGTATCATCAAACCCCCTTTGCCACATTAAATAAACAATCTATACAAATAATTTACTATAAAAAATTATAATCAATGATGATTCAAACTGAGTTCCATTTAATACATAATCAGTGCATCAGTCCCTTGAACGGTCGATAATTGGAAATATTATGCAGCTCAAATTTATGTTTTCCACATGATTTTATATATTTAATGATTATGTTGAGAGTAAGAATTATTTAAATGTATATTAAATTCATTTCAAAAATATGATTTAATTGTGATTTTCACACATAATATAAATTTTTTACCATTATTATAAATTATTATTCAATTTATAAACATCTAATTAGATTTAGACTATGAAAATAATCCTTTGGATAATTTTTTGGATTGGAATGATATCATTATTCTTAATTGAATAATAAATAATAATTTTTATTCATTGGAAACCCGGTTTTCCTTAAAAATAATTTTAATGATAACATATTGATATAAATTTTTGAAAGTATTAATATTGAAATAATATATTATTCAACTAAATATAAGAAATTTCAATCATTTTAATATTGAATTTACGGATAAAAAATTTCATACATTTTAAGATTTTGACTTCTATACATGATTTCTCATCACATCTACTAGTTAAAATTTAGGATACATTTTAAAAATGTATGAAGAATAATTTATAAAAAAGTGTCTTACATAAATGAAATTATAATAATTTACAATGTTTAATATGTTCAAATTAGTTTTTTTTACAAAATAAATATTTAATGTATTAAACATTATTAATTGTGGCTATGATAAAAATTGATTTATAGATGTTTGAACTACAATGATTGGAAGAAAGACAATATAATAATATCTTTAGATTAATTAATGTGTTAATTTAAATTATTTATATCCATTTATCTAAACAATATAAATTAGAAGCCACTTTAATATGAATATTACTCATGTATTAATTTATGTAATCAAAAATAAAAATGATACATTTTTTCCATTTAAAATATATAATTATTTGGGATAGAAATTATTTATGTATATATATATTATATTAAATGATAAATGGTTTTATTTTTTCATAATATTTAATATTTAAAAAAAAATGATTATTCACGTAAAATGTTTATGAAATTCTAATGAAATAATTCTTTTTAAAACATAATAAATTGATAGTATAAATAATAAGAGTGATATTAATTGAATGAATTATTATATTAAATTGATTTTTAAGATTATTATATGATTTTAAAATATTTTTTGTTTTATATAATATATTACCACCGGTTTAATAATTTTTTAAATTCAAATTAAAATATGAATGTTTTAACTTATAGAAATTTAATTTTATTATCAATTATATTTCATTAAATGCATTAAAATTCATAAAATTGACATATTAAAAAAATTTATTTTTCAATGAAAATAAATATCATATTTCTTCAATTAATTAAATAATTGATCATTTATAATTAATATATTGAACCCAAAATAGTATAAACTGTGAAAGAAGTTAATGATAAAAAGAACCATATTTTATTTTTACACGATCATGTGTTGACAATTATTTCACACACATTTAATATTTATATATATATATATCATTAGTTATAATGTTTTTAATACTGTTTTTTAAATTATGTATTAGTTATTAATTTATTTTTTTAAATGATTAATTATTTATTCTATAAAACTAGTCATTATACAGAAAGAAAAAATATGTAAAAATATTGCAAAAATAAGGTATGAAAAAATGATTTAAACAGAATTTTTATTGATTATTAAATTTTTTTATAGACTATATCATGCATCAAGTCCTTTAATTATTAATATTTGAGAAAATATTTTATCATTAACCTCTTAATAGTAATTACATTTGGAATTTCACACGAATTCCACACCTCATAAACTATAAAAGGTTAGTCACTCTAATCAGTTCTTCAATCCTATCAATGCATTTTTCTTATTATATCCTTGAAAAAATGATCAAATTCCATACCTTTATCATATAATCCCTAGTTTTGGAATAATTCCATTCTCTAATGGATTTTGTAAAATTCTAAAGATTGAACCCGAAGATTATACAATCTTCCTCTACATTTTTTATTTTTTTTATTTTTTCTCGCCCTCCATAAATTTTTATTAACATTAATTACTTTATTAATTTAGTATATCATATATTTTATTAAGTCCTTATAATAATATAACTACTTTAATCATTATCCACTTCCATTAAAAGGTAAATAAAATTAATTTTCATATGTTCATCAGACTACCACCTCGCAAAACAATGTCAGTAGATTTTCCATTACCACATATTAAGGTTTGTTATTCTAATGGATATAAATAGTATATAAAATTTATTTTTATAAAATAATTATACATTTGAATCATCATATTCTATATATCAATTTTGTGAAGGGTAGATTACCGCCTCGTGAAATGATGTTATTCCTTAGTAATAAATACATTCCATTAAAAATGATAAAGAGAATTTAGATATAATGACTGATATAAATTATATAATTATTATAATCAAGACATATAAATCATTTTTAAATGATAATATATCAATTTTGTTTTTTAATTCTTCACCCAATCAAATATGATAATGTATATCGTGTACATGTGGACAATCGCCGTCACGTGGTGGTGTGACTCTATTTTCATCAATAACACATGTACTATATATTTTACTATATAATAAAATATTAATTAAATAACTATAATTATGATCTTATATGATATTACAAACCTCATATATATAATGAAGATAGAAAAAGGAAGTGTTACTCATGTATACGCACAACCAACGTTCTTCAGACTCCTAACATACATCTCATTCATAAGCATCAGTACTGAATAGAATTATAAGTGAAATTGATTTAAAATATGGTAATTAAATAATAATAATAATTATTAAATTATGTAATAATATAATTTTTCAAGTACAATATATTTCTTGGAATATAAGTCATGAGATAAATAGCCAATTAACACATCAAACTATGAATACATTTAAATATTATTTAGTAATATAAAATTATATGTTATATAAGGATTAAATATCTGATTAGAAATATTAATAAGGATCTATTTTAATTTAATATCAATAATATAAAATTTATTAATTATTTTTGTGAATACGCTACAATAAGGAAGTTTATGGTTATCAATTTCATAACTAAGATTCTACTCTTTATGTTAAACATATAATTAATTGATTATGTGAATCTAGAAATATGTGTATAATTCTTATAATTATATTATTTTGTAATTAAAATATTAATATTTATTTATAGTTAACAAAAACAATTGGTTCATTTATTAAATCTCACTTCAACATTATGATAAATTTAATGGTTTATTTATCAACTTCATGCTAATGATTATTATTATTTCTTCAGTATAATTTGATGGAATATAATTTTCTATTTCAAAAAATACCATTCCATTTTCATCTAAATCTCTTCTTAATGAATGGTTTCAAGTAATATCTCAATTTTTCCACTCATTGGTAGTACTTTTGTTTTATATATTTTTATTCAATAAAATATTACTCTTTCACTCTTCGGTCAGAAATATATTTTCTTCCAAACCATTTGTTTAAAAAAATAAATTAAATATAGGTATAAAAGTTGTTAAATTAATATTTTATGGAATTATAAATAAATTAATCAATATATATTATTATGGAAGTATATATATTTTTTTTTCAAAAGAATACATGTAACACCCCAAGATTTCATAGTGTGTTATTTCTTTAAAATAATACAATAACATTCACTACACGCAACAACGATTTCAAGCACACCATGACTTACCAAAAAAGCCGTTCAAAAGAGGTTATGAATATTATTAACTAAATTTTAAACATTATATAATCCTTATAATTTTAGAATCCATATTATAATTTTTTAGACATAATGTAAGAACAAATTCATTTTTAGTATTTCACTTTTACCAACTTTTAATAGTGAACCCATTTTAAATACAATATTATAAACTTTTTGAGTAAAGGGTAACATCAAAAAAAAATTTAAAATAAAACATCCCAAGCTTCCACGGTACACTTTCCTTTGAATAATACAGTTGTGTGTGTTGTACGCAACTTCGAGTTCTAACACACACCACAACCAATCAAACTAGCCGTTATGAATAGTAATACCTTCTTTTTGAAATTATATATATTTTATATTTCAAAATGTAATTCATTTTTGGCTTTGGAATATCTAAATTAGCCTAAGTTGAAATTCTGGTACATTTCAGATAACTTTAATATTTTGATGAATAGTGAAAATTATTAAATTTTAATTAAAAACAACTTTTTTAATCAAAACAATTAATAGTGATAAATTATGAATTTGAGTGGTTTTAAAGTATATTTAGAATATATTTTTACCATTTAATATAATTTTGGTCATTGGACATAATTTTACAATTAAACCGAACATAAACAAGTGTCAATCTTTTGATAGTTATTATCTCTTAAAAACACGTTTTTTGTTTTGACTGGGGGAATTAATTTTAAATTAATTTCTGCCACTTCTGTGTTTTGAATTTAGAAAAATGGATTCCATATTTGGAATCAGGATTTTCAAATTGTGTAAATAGGTAACTTTTATTTTTAGACATTTTGAATAATTACTGCGGTAAATATTTTATTTACCATTGTTAAGGGTAAATCCGGTAAATAAAGGTTAAAAATTAATATTATAATAATACTAAATTACCATAAAACGTTTCCTAGACTTATTGGTTGGTACATGTTTGACCATAGGCATCTTTGGGTCGATTTGGGGACCCCATGGTGCCACTTGTAGGTGATAGGGACACTTTATTTTAATTAAGTTAAAATGAATACAAAAATGACACAAGCATATATCTTTTTGAAACACAATTTTTAAATAGGGTTATATATGTTGGATTTTAGATTATAAATATTCATTAGAAAGATAAAAAGATTTCCTACATAATGATATTTTTTTATAATTTTTATACATTAAATAAGTTAATTTATTTATGACACAATGATGATGTAGTAATTAATATAATAGTGAAAAATCAAAATAATTGATATTATAAAAACCCAAATAAATATAATATGAAACTTTTAATGAATTAAACTAATTTTCAAGGATAATATGATATATTAGGATTTATTTAATTGACATTGTTTGAAGTAATCAATCTGTTATGTGTTTCACAAAAATCAACTATTGAATAGTGTCAAAATTGACATAAAAGAGTTCTTAAAAAAATATTATATTATTAATTGATATTAAATTTCTAAAAATATAAGGTTCGTCCAAGAGACTTATATCATGATAGGTTCATCATTAATGGACCACTTTGGGGTATCTTGGATGTATATGGTAAGTTTATTTACCATATAATATAAAAATACAAAGAGACATTGTAAAAGTGAAACTAATTAACTTAGAGTTAATACTTAAAGATAAGGTTAATATAAGTACCCAAACCTTTCTAAATTATATTGGTTGAGTTTTTTTCGACCCATAACTACCGTAAAATTTAAATAATCAACTTTGGAGCCATTATAAACCGAATATGAATTTATTATAAACTAATATTTCTAGCTTTTCCAAAGGTGCCCCTCACCCCTCTTATAAAAGGGCACTCCTCCTTCTCATTTCTTCACACCTTCAAAACCGTTTGGCTCGGCAAAACTCTACCCAAATACTCTCCCAACATACCTCACTACAACCTAGAGGCCTTAGTTTGATAATAAAGAAAACATATAGAGCCCTTTTGATCAAATCAAAAGGAAGAACCCGAAAAAGAGGTAATGTTTTCACCACCCCTTTTCAAGTTCCTTTCTTCTTCCACTTCTTCTTTATTTGTTCTTTCCATTATAAAATAATAACTCCAGTATCTCACATATACTGTGATGTTATTATAAATATGGTACAGCCATATTCAGTATTCTATCCACCCTTTGAATAACATGTCACCATACGTGCGTACGTACGGCTTACCGTCTCCAAGTCGTGGTGTAATTGTTATTCAATATATTATTATTTGGATGGGTATAATAATGATGTGTAACTCATGTAAATAATAAATATAACATGTTAATGATTCTGTATATATGATATACCATCCTTTTATATATTATTTTAATATCAAAAGAATAATATTGTCGCTCATTCGTACGTACGGACTACCGTCTCCACGAACGCGATGAGATTCATTCTCCATCGTATCCATTAAAGTATAATTATCATTTGGTGATTTAAAAATGATGTTTAAGGACTTGATATCATTCTAGATATGAATAATATACAACCTATCCATTACAAACAAGTATTATGTAACAAAACATATAAAAGAAAATGAGTAAGTTAACACCCGAAACGACGATAATTCTAAGATATTATTAACAAATCAATGTTAAAAGATCATATATGATATCATATTAATAAATATAATTCTTGTATAATTTAATAACAAATATTTCACCATTATACAGGAGGTTAACCTACGTCATCCATGGAAAAGTACAAGGTAAGGGGTTTTTATCTCACTCCTTATTTCCGTGAGATTCATGCCATATTTCCACCGTTACCTTTTCTGTGGTGTATGTACTGCCCATAATTATATTCTTTGTGTAATACACTCTAATTTATGTGTATATACATATTCATTGTATGATACCTCTTTCATGGGTTGAATGATTCATAAGTTACCAAATTGGTAAGGGTTATTTCACAATCTATTCATTATCCGAGGTTGTTTATACGTAATATCTACTAGGATCTCTTTATCATCCACATCCATGTTTCTTAAAAATGTATTTCAAAACATTTTTGACTATTTACAATAATATGGGTTAAAGTAATTTATACCCTTGTTTTACTTTTTATAAGAGGTTTATAAAGGAATCTTTCCGTCATTTTCCAAACAAGGTTCTTTTTAACCTTTTCGACAAAATAAAGGTAAAAATGTTTTTATTAAACTTATACGGCGGGTGCGGCTATTTTCCGCCATTATAAAATCGTCGAAGCTTCCCTTACAAGATTATAAGAATATTTTCAAATTGAATGTATTATTTTATAATTATGTCACTTTTAAAATGATTTCAAAAAAAGAGATATTTCTCTAAAATAGTTTTGATTTCATCTATGTCAACATCCTTTGATGGATTTAAGCTTATTTGATGTTGATTTATTATGATACAAAACATTCCTATTTTATTGAAGGTATTGTGATATTTTTGACTATGGATAAGTTATTCTTATGTCACTCATGGTTTTTGTTTAAAGTATTGACATTTTATAAGATATTTTTATTCCAAATGTTTATGTTATATTTCAATCTTTCATTCAGATGAATGTGTTAGACAAGTATGTTCCGGGTTGGGGACCGGTAAAAGTAAGCCCTCCGGTTTGGTCTCCGGTTATTAGAGGAACTCCGGTTTGGTCTCCGGTTATTAGAGGAACTCCGGGTTAGTTTCCAGTTATTAGAGGCACTCTGGGTTGGTGTCCGGTTATTAGAGGCACTCCGGGTTGGGTTCCGGTTACAGTTAGCCCCAAGGTCTTAGGACGAGGCCTTGACAAAGAAATTAAAGTTCATAATTATGCATTCCATCATTATGAAAGTGTTTATTGATTTTTCATGTGATTATTCGATTAGTAGAATATCCATATGAATATTTAAATGGCATTATTTCATTTTATTTATTCTATACTATGTTGAATGTTCATGTTTGAAAGGCTTTTGTTTTAGTTATACATTGACTTAAATGTTTATTCTTATTTATGAAAGTTTCCGCTATATTGTTATCCTTACTGGGCATTTGAGCTCACCCCTTTTCTATGTTTTATTTTTCCAAGGAAGTGAAGAAGTCAATTATGAATGACCTGCAGGGATATTATGTGGGGATATGATTGTGGATTTATAGAGACATTATGTTGTTGTAGTAGATTTTAATTTTATGATGTAATGTAAAACTTATGAATATATCTAGTGTTTCCAAGGCTACTAAACCAATCGGTCTTTCGATATTTGATCTTTCTTGTGATCGTGACAATGTTATGTAATAATTCACCGACTCTGGGTAACTAGGGTCGGGGCTTTACAATTGGTATCAGAGGAAGTTTAGTACAAACATTGGAAGCTAGATTTAGATAAACTCTGATTAGAGCACGTAGACCTAAGATGAACATTGAGGATTAGTATAGAAGAACTTCCTATAATTTTGGTATTGTATAGATTTTGTGTGTTTTCCGAACAATACATCCCTGTCTGGATACGAGCAGGTAGAGGCGGCTCTGGCACAGATGTACCTAGGGGTAAAACCCGAAAACACCGCTTTGAGCTAGACTCGAACGGGAACTGTTGCACGACAATGGGCCTTGCTGCACTCTTGGTTACGACACTCCCGAGGGATATGCTTAGGATAACTCTCATTTTATTTACAAATCATTATGAAGGGTTTATGAGTATATACTTCCTCAAAGAAAACATTTTTATGATTATGGATTATATCCATAAATAGTTCAATTTTTGTTAAGTGTTTTATAAGTATGGGATTATGTATTTTGATTCATAAACTGATCTAGTGTATGCCATTGTTTAGAAATGGAGCCCAGTAGAAGGAATGAGAACTCCAGAAATGCACATGATCCAATGAGAAGGAAGGATCATATCTTTCATGGTCTTAAGCTAGAATTTATAAGAGAAATAGTCTCCCATGTATTATCATCATATGAAGAAATAATATCATGTGTTGATAAGATAAGTAAAGAGTTTACTGAGTCCTATGGCTTTGAAGGGAAGCAAGAGAAGAAAAGGATGGAAGAGAGAAAGATGGATAAAGGGAAGAGGGAAAAGAAGAATTTTCCCATATGTGGTAACTGTGGAAAGAAACACCCTGGAACTTGCCTGAAAGGAATGGGAGATTTTTATAAGTGTGGAGGAAAAGGGCACAAAGTATGTGACTGCAAGGGTAAGAAAATGGTTTTAACTGTACAATGCTTCATTTTCAAGGAGTTTGGACACTACGCGGACCTATGTCCCAGTCATCAGACTATGCCTCAAATGATGTTATTGGATAATAATCAAGTTATGATACTACCACAGATGAAGAGAAATGATTAGAGTTCTTATGTTGATTATGTCAATTGAGTGTTTTATCAAAAATGTACTTGTTATAATAATTATGGAGTATATAAGGATTGTACTGCAGTACTATTTCATTAAGGACTTGAGATTGTGTGGAACATAGAAAAGTGACTCAATATCAAGATAAATTTTTGGAAAATATATGGTTGAGAGATTGATAAATCATAATATAGTTCTGATAATGTGGTAGTGATTTTGGAATAATATGTGATTGTTTTGGATAAATTATATTGGATATTCTTGACTACCTTGGAACTGATTAATGATTTTTATATTCCATCATTGTTGGGGTTTAAAACATTTTTGGATTAATGAAGTATATCCAGCATTCTATATAGAATAAGGGAGCATGAATGTAATCAATAAGGATAATGGTAATACATGATGAAGGTATTCATATGCTATTACGGGGTAAAAAGGATCTATATTATGTTTACCTTCTATATAAATGTTGGACTGTGAGTTTGGATAGAAGTATTTTGGATAGTTCTAGTTTGGATTATTTTGTATTGCCATAAAAGGACAACCCGGAAGTCGGGCGGCAACCCGTCGCGTCCGGCAAGGCTGCGAGACATGAACCCGCAACCGAAGGGCGACAAGGGTGTATCACCTACCACTGGCCCACGAGATGTCCTGGATTAAATAAAGTAGTTTTTATTAAAAGATCATGTAAATGAATTATAAATTCGTTTATTTTGGAACCCTATACGAATAGTGTAAATAGAATTTTTTTTACATTCTATTATCTTTTAGAGTGAAAGATGAGTTTGTGGTAGAAATTTATTAATGGAAAAAACTCTAATTATAAAGTAAGTATATCTCCTTATGATCTTAGCCAATCTCATAATTAAATTCCTCAACATTAAGAAAAGGAACTTAGAACAAAAATGTTGTCCTAGAAGGTACCTTAAATCATCACTAATTTATGGCTTTGGGATTGTTGGCCTTTTCCTAGCCATGTTCTCTACCACTCTCCATCAGATAATTGATGGTTAGATTTCTCTTCCATATCCATATTTTCCTACATGAAACCCTAGTATGTGTTATTTTCAGTAATCTTCATACTTTCCACTCTTTATTTTAAATAGAGGCCTCATTAATTCAATTTTCGTTGTGGGATTTCAACTAAGATATTTTGAAACGTCAAAAATGTGTTATCCTAATACCCTATGTTTTGTTGAACCGATGGTATTTCAAATCATCATAGATTGATGAGTTTAAGGACCTAAATTTTATACTTGTTTGTGATTGATTACCTAAATCACTACCTATAAATATTTACGTTTTTCCTCCAATTATATGTCTCTAATTGCCACCAATGTTCTCCTAATCGAGATCATAATTTGGTGGTGACCCTTTCATTTCTCTTTTCCTCATATTAAGACTAAATTTTAGTAACCCAATTTCCAATGTGGGTTTTCCCACAAAGATATTTTTTATTTTCAACCTTTTATTTTTGAAGAACAATTTCAAATTGCGAGAAAGCAATTTATTGAAGGAGGGGAGAATGTAACACCCCAAGATTTCATAGTGTGTTATTTCTTTAAAATAATACAATAAATTTCACTACACGCAACACCGAGTTCAAGCACACCATGACTTACCAAAAAAGCCGTTCAAAAGAGGTTATGAATAGTATTAACTAAATTTTAAACTTTATATAATCCTTATAATTTTAGAATCCATATTATGAGTTTTTAAACATAATGTAAGAACAAATTCATTTTCAGTATTGCACTTTTACCAACTTTTAATAGTGAACCCATTTTAAATACAATATTCTAAACTTTTTTAGTAAAGGGGGACATCAAAAAAAAATTAAAATGAAACATCCCAAGCTTCCACGGTACGCTTTCCTTTGAATAATACAGTAGTGTGTGTTGTACGCAACTTCGAGTTCTAACACACACCACAACCAATCAAACTAGCCGTTATGAATAGTAATACCTTATTTTTGAAATTATATATATTTTATATTTCAAAATGGAATTCATTTTTGGATTCGGAATATCGAAATTAGCCTAAGTTGAAATTTTGGTACATTTCGGATAACTTTCATATTTTGATGAATAGTGAAAATTACTAAATTTTAATTAAAAACAACTTTTTTAATCAAAACAATTAATAGTGATAAATTATGAATTTGAGTGGTTTTAAAGTATATTTAGAATATAATTTTACCATTTAATATAATTTTGTTCATTGGACATAATTTTACAATTAAACCGAACATAAACAAGTGTCAATCTTTTGATAGTTATTATCTCTTAAAAACACGCTTTTTGTTTTGACAGTGGGAATTAATTTTAATTTAATTTCTGCCACTTCTGTGTTTTGAATTTAGAAAAATGGATTCCATATTCGGAATCAGGATTTTCAAATTGTGTAAATAGGTAACTTTTATTTTTATACATTTTGAATAATTACTGCGGTAAATATTTTATTTACCATGGTTAAGGGTAAATCCGGTAAATAAGGGTTAAAAGTAATATTATAATAATACTAAATTACCCTAAAACGTGTCCTAGCCTTATTGGTTGATACATTTTCGACCATAGGCATCTTTGGGCCGATTTGGGGTCCCCATGGGGCCACTTGTAGGTGATAGGGACACTTTATTTTAATTAAGTTAAAATGAATACAAAAATGACACATGAATATATCTTTTTGAAACACAATTTTTACATAGGGATATATATGTTGGATTTTATATTATAAATATTCATTAAAAAGATAAAAAGATTTACTACATAATTATATTTTATTTATAATTTTTAGACATTATATAAGTTAATTTATTTATGACATAATGATGATGCAGTAATTAATATAATAGTGAAAAATCCAAATAATTGATATTATAAATACCCAAATAAATATAATATGGAATTTTTAATTAATTAAACTAATTTTCTAGGATAATATGATATATTAGGATTTATTTAATTGACATTTTTCTAAGTAATCAATCTGTTATGAGTTTCACAAAAATCAACTATTGAATAGTGTCAAAATTGACATAAAAGAGTTCTTAAAACAAATATTATATTATTAATTGATATTAAATTCCTAAAAATCTATGGTTCGGACAAGAGACTTATACCATGATAAGTTCATCATTAATGAACCACTTGGGGGTCTCTTGGATGTATATGGTATGTTTATTCACCATATAATATAAAAATACAAAGAGACATTGTAAAAGTGAAACTAATTAACTTAGAGTTAATTCTTAAAGATAAGGTTAATATAAGTACCCAAAACTGTCTAAATTATATTGGTTGAGTTTTTTTCAACCCATACCCACCTTAAAATTTAAATAATAAACTTTGGAGCCATTATAAACCGAATATGAATTTATTATAAACTAATATTTCTAGCTTTTCCAAAGGTGCCCCTCACCCCTCTTATAAAAGGGCACTCCTCCTTCTCATTTCTTCACACCTTCAAAACCTTTTGGTTCAGAAAAACTCTGACCAAATACTCTCCCAACATTTCTCAATAAAACATAGAGGCCTTAGTTTGATCAGAAAGCCAACCTAAGGATCCATTTTGATCAAATCAAAAGGAAGAACCCGAAGAAGAGGTAATGTTTTCACCACCCCTTTTCAAGTTCCTTTCTTCTTCCACTTCTTCTTTCTTTGTTCATACCATTATAAAATAATAACTCCAGTATCTCACATATACTGTGATGTTATTATAAATATGGTACAACCATATTCAGTATTCTATCCACCCTTTGAATAACATGTCACCATACATGTGTACGTACGGCTTACCGTCTCCACGTCGTGGTGTAATTGTTATTCAATATATTATTATTTGGATGGGTATAATAATGATTTGTAACTCATGTAAATAATAAATATAACATGTTAATGATTCTGTATATATGATATACCATCCTTTTATATATTATTTTAATATCAAAAGAATGATATTGTCCCTCGTGCGTGCGTACGGACTACCGTCTCCACGAACGTGATGAGATTCATTCTCCATCGTATCCATTAAAGTATAATTATCATTTGATGATTTAAAAATGATGTATAAGGACTTGATATCATTCTGGATATGAATAATATACAACCTATCCATTACGAACAAGTCTTATGTAACAAACCATATAAAATAAAACGAGTAAGTTAACACCCGAAACGACGATAATTCTAAGGTATTATTAACAAATAAATGTTAAAAGATCATATATGATATCATATTAATATATATGATTCTTGTATAATTTAATAACAAATTTTTCACCATTATACAGGAGGTTAAACTACCCCATCCAAGGAAAAGTACAAGGTAAGGGGTTTTCATCTCACTCCTTATTTCCGTGAGATTCATGCCATATTGCCACCATTACCTTTTGTGTGGTGTATGTACTGCCCATAATTATATTCTTTGTGTAATAAACTCTAATTTATGTGTATTTACATATTCATTGTATGATACCTCTTTAATGGGTTGTATGTTTCATAAGTTACCAAATTTGTAAAGGATATTTCACAATCTCTTCATTATCCGAGATTGTTTATACGTAATATCTACTAGGATCTCTTTATCATCCACATCCATGTTTCTTAAAAATATATTTCAAAACATTTTTGACTATTTACAAGAATATGGGTTAAAGTCATTTATATGCTTTTTTGACTTTTTATAAGAGGTTTATAAAGGAATATTTCCGTCGTTTTCCAAACAAGGTTCTTTTTAACCTTTTCGACAAAATTAAGTTAAAAATGTTTTTTTTAACTTATACGGCGGGTGCGGCTATTTTCCGCCGTTATAAAATCGTCGAAGCTTCCCTTACAAGATTATAAGAATATTTTCAAATTGAATGTATTATTTTATAATTATGTCACTTTTAAAATGATTTCAAAAAAAGGGATATTTCTCTAAAATATTTTTGATTTCATCTATGTCAACATCCTTTGATGGATTTAAGCTTATTTAAAGTTGATTTATTATGATACAAAACATTCCTATTTTATTGAAGGTTTTGTGATATTTTTGACTATGTATATGTTATTCTTATGTCACTCATGGTTTTTGTTTAAAGTATTGACATTTTATAAGTTATTTTTAATCCAAATGTTTATGTTATATTTAAATCTTTCATTCAGATGAATGTGTTAGACAAGTATGTTCCGGGTTGGGGACCGGTAAAAGTAAGCCCTCCGGTTTGGTCTCTGGTTATTAGAGGAACTCCGGTTTGGTCTCCGGTTATTAGAGGAACTCCGGGTTGGTGTCCGGTTATTAGAGGCACTCTGGGTTGGTGTCCGGTTATTAGAGGCACTCCTGGTTGGGTTCCGGTTAGAGTTAGCCCAAAGGTCTTGGGACGAGGCCTTGACAAAGAAATTAAAGTTCATCATTATGCATTCCATCATTATGAAAGTGGTTATTGATTTTTCATGTCATTATTCGATTAGTAGAATATCCATGTGAATAAGTAAATGGCATTATTTCATTTTATTTATTCCATACTATGTTGAAAGTTCATGTTTGAAAGGATTTTGTTTTAGTTATACATTGCCTTAAATGTTTATTCTTATTTATGAAAGTTTCCTCTATATTTTTATCCTTACTGGGCATTTGAGCTCAACCCTTTTCTATGTTTTATTTTTCCCAGGAAGTGAAGAAGTAAATTATGAATGACCTACAGGGATATTATGTGGGGATATGAGTGTGGATTTATGGAGACATTATGTTGTTGTAGTAGTTTTTCATTTTATGATGGAATGTAAAACTTATGAATATATCTAGTGTTTCCAAGGCTACTAAACCAATCGGTCTTTAGAGATTTGATCTTTCTTGTGATCATGCCAATTTTATGTAATAATGCATCGACTCTGGGTAACTAGGGTCGGGGCTTTACAATACATGTTTTCATTTTACAGAAAAAGTGAAAGGAAACATGTTTTAACACGTTTGACATGAATTGACTTTTCAGACATTATAAAAAACCTAATGTTTTTGGGATTATTTTATAACATTTATTTTTAATTTTTAGTGACAAATAATTTTAATTATTTCAATTATTTTTCTCGTAGTAATTTTAAATATAAAATAATTCATAGAATATTTTTCAATATAAAAATTATATTTTCCTGAAGAATTTTATAAAATATATATTTAATTTATTTATATTCCTCATAGATAATATATCTATATTCATACTATATTGGGTATAAAATTTATTAATACTTTCTTTATTCTTCATCTGGATTGTTGATGATCATTTTTATTTAAGAATTTATTGACATGAGATTCCTTGATTCATTTTATGTAGTCGATAATAATTTCATGAAATGATAACATTCCATTGATCACTAGACATTAAGTAGTCCCTAAATATAATTATTATATATCATGGTTAGGTTTATATGTTAATCCATATATCATATCATCATATTGTTTATTACATTTGTAGTTATTTGATATCATGGGTGATATAGATAAATTAGTATCGTTTAATCAATAGTGATACTTTTTGATAAAGAATTTTATTTATGACCATATGAAATTACTTGAGATATGAGGAAGGTTTAGGGAACATATTAAACGGAATGAGGATAATTTAATGATTCCCCATTGATGATGTAGTAGTCTTATCAGATTAAATCAGTTGGACATAACCCCAATGCATTTATTACATTTATTATGTAAAATGTATTTTGAATACCCTTCCAATATTATGCTAATCCATCTTGTAAATTATATTTATGGAAAATGTATAAGTATATGGGAAAATTATTTAACATTTATTAATAATGACCTTCATTTCAATTGTTATTGTTATATAAGATATTTTTCTAATTGAATTATATATGGATGAATTTGATTCATAGATTACTGATTACATATATTTTTTGTTCAATTTGTCACATTCCTATATTTATTATTCCCTTTAGAATCTTAATGATAAATTTATTTAAATTTCAAGTGTTCTTTATTATTTACATTTTCAGGATGATTATGCTGATTAATTCTTGATTGCCTTTGCGGTTCTTAATCCATTATAATCATTTTACCCCAACCATATTATTTTTACACTTTTATGATTACATTATGGGTACTATGTATAATAATAACGTATTTAAATAAATGAATCCTGTTTTTATCCATTTTTTTGTAATTTATCTTTTAAATTTTTATTTAATACTCACATTTGTATATTATGGGAAAGACTATTAAATGATTCAATCCTTATTAATGTGATTCTATGTATATTACTCCAATGTACTAGTGTTTGTCATTGGATCTGTGCATATATGGTTAGGAAAATATAGTTGAATTAGTGTAATTTTAGTATAACCACTGAAAACCAAATTTAGGAAAGAACACATTAGGGAATATAACCCTAACATAGCCATTGAGTTTAAATATAGGATACCATCATACTGAGTTTTTTATGGTTGATGTTATATGGATATTACATGAATAACATCCTTTCCTAGAAACAAATAGTATAAATGATTATTTTACATATGTACATGGGGTAATTCCTCGAAAAGGATTCATTGGGATTGAGCCAATTGTCTCATGGTGAATAACAATGAATATTACTAGACAACTGGTCTGACACTCCTAGGGGTAAATTAAGTGTATATTTTACATTTCCATTTTTTGCATAATTATGAATGATTTAAATAGATAAATATAATTTCATTAATAGGTTAAACACTATTCAAATAAATGAGTAATGTGGAAGTAAAATAATTAAATATTTATGTTTTGGGAATAAAATATTCAATTGTTAACATATTTTTAATAATGGTATATTTAATATAAGAATAATAAAACATCATTACATTACATTTGAATAATATATATACTCAATAACATAAGAGTTATAGATACAATAATGGTTTACTGTTTTTAAGAATGGTCATACGATCAATTTTGAAAAACACATATTTTCATGTTTTATTTGATGACTGTTTAACAATATTAATGGTATGTTTGAGATATTAATTATATGTATTTGTGTGACATGAAACATTATTCGATGGATAACTTCTTAACCTTTTAATGTAGTGTGTAAAATGGATTTGAATTTATTAGGGTTAATATGATCATTAATGACATTGTAATAATAGTTAAATAAATTATTGGACAATTTATGAAAAATGGTTTTATTTATAACCACAGAAAAAAATATTATTTAATGATTATTTTTCATTATTTTATTTTATTTATATTTAAATTATTAAATACATTAAGAATTATATTAATATTGATATAAAAAATAGGAAAACTGTTTTTGGGTGAAATAATATTGATTCATAAAAAAAATGTGGGGCATGAATCATTGACTGGGTAATAATAAGGATTTCATACCCACAAATATCCATAGCGATTTTGATGTTATTATGTTACAATTTTCAGTTAAATTATTTGAAAATATAAATATTATAGATGAAGTGGTGGTGTTGATTTTGGTTTTCAGATATATATTTATAATTGTGTATATCATTTACGAACCATATTAGTTTTGGAAAATATATTTAAACAAACATATGTATTTTTTTAGGTTTCTATTTTTATAGTAATATTTTTTCCCAAATAAGTATTTCAAAATTTCTATATGTATTTTTGAAGTTTAGAATTATGAAAATGTGTTATTTTGAGGGTAAGTGTGCAAGAAATAAATTTTTTAAAATTATTATGTATACATATTTTTACACATTTATTAATTCACAATGAAATTTGTATAAATATTAAATGGATTATTAGATTTGAAATCATAGGTAAAGGTTTTGCCCATTACATTATGGTTAACCAATTCATGACCATAAATAGGTTGACACATCGGATTTTTATATGGAATGAATTGGCATGTGACTTTTGTTATAATAAAAAATTAAGTATAATAATTACAAATAAATAATAAATTTATAATATTATATTAGTATGGAATTATAGATGAATCTCTAGGTTTATCCGCATGAGCATTAGTTAATTCAGAGATTTTACTTACTCATTTTATTATATGATCATATCAGATGATGATGAATCTCATGATTAGAGGAAATTAAAGTGTAGTGATCTCAAATAATCATCTATACATTGAAGAGTGAGCTATTTTATGAAAAATTATAAAATATCTTGGTAGGGATCACAAAAATATTAACTATACAATTATTTATCATATTAATTTGTCATAATCATAACTTTTGTGATTTTAACCATTTTTTGTAGACTTTCCATGTGACCAGGTATCGAAATTCAATTGGCTGTTAATTTTTATTGACCACTAATATCTCCAATGTTGATAGTAGGACAAGAATTATTGGAAATGATTGATAACATTGTTCTGTTGCATTTAAACCCCAATTTCATCCTTTTAGACATCGATAGACCATGACATCCATATTTGACATTATTGGGTTGTACTAAACATGATTGGATGCCAAGATTGTCACTAATTTTTTGGATGATGGGGAATTAGTGATCTATAACATATATAGGGATGAATCATGGTATAACGGGTTGTTCTATAATATATTTGTGACCATGGACTATGTTGAGAACAAAATAGGCATTTGAGATAGGTGAGTATTCTTTGATGACTAATGGGTACATTAATTCCACAAACCTGATAGCCAAAAATATTGATCATCATCCATATCCATCATTTTTAAAAATGAATGAGGCCAGATCCAAAGATGGAATTTCCGAATAAATATTCCCAAGAATAGAAAAATACTTATTAAATCATCTCAACTCCACGTATTTAGTTAAATGAACACTTGAAACATAGCCACTATATTTAGGATGCTTCTGTTTTTGAATTTTTTTAAGGATGAAACATCATGTACACCTCATAGGGTAAATGAATTCCATTCTGATTTGGTCATGCGAATTTTTGGAGCATACATGAATGAAACCCTAAGGTTGGAAACATCCAAGAACATGACAATGTATCGTTGTACAAAAACAAGGCCAAGAACATGGGTGGGTCCCCAAGTGGCATGGGAATGCAATATATGTACCATACACAAAGTGTGTCACTACATGGGTGTTGATCGATTCATGTCTAGGGACAAGACAAGGTGATTGGGAAAAACGACATGTAGTGTGGGACCCCTAACTCCCAATATACCCCTTCTGTTCTTTGGAGGACACAAAAATCACTGATATATTCTTTTTGTAAATTAATATATTGTCTCATAAGTATCCAGTCGTAATAATATTTAAGATTAGAATTTGGTAGTTACCAATGTTTTTTCATTAAATATAAGATGAATTAATTTACTTTCATGGATATTATTTACGATACTCTCAATATTGGTAGATGTCATGCAGGATCGCAAAACGCATTCACAATGGAACCCTCTAGCAGAGTGGGGCATGGTTTGTCAATCGACTATCAGAGTAGAACCCTTTTTTGGAGTTATTGTATGGGTTCTCAACTATCCGAGAGTGGTACCCTCTTGTTCAAACATGCCATGGAACCTCTATCTAAATTTCCATGTGGAAGTATCCAGTTAGGTCGGTCATGTGTTCTCTATCGGCTACTAGAGTGAAACCAACCTATAAAAGTTTGTAATTTGTCCTATAACACCCGAATAGAACCATCCAATGTATAAATTCATTGGGTCTTCTCAAATTATATTATAATCCTTATGACAGTTAGTGTATGAGTCCTCCATCGACTATGGGAGTGCATCCCTCGTATTGAATTAGAGAATAGATCTTCTATTGATCCAAAAATTGGATACCTACTTTTTCATGATTTACACTGTTCTCTTCCTAAAAATAATTCCACTCATCTATGTGGACCAATGAAGATGTAATTCATGACACAGATTTTTTCTACACTGTAGAACAATTTTATGTTTGGCATTCTTGTCAGACATTTGGAACTTTTGGCGAAAAATTTCTTAGGATAGGCTGTAAGATGTATATGACATTACGTTCTGATTTTTTATTCCATGTTCTGAGGTTACATATATATATATTTATATGTATTCATTCCTTTGTATTCTCTAACTGTATTTTCATTGATTTTACTGATGTGTGGTGTATTCCATGCAATTTATTTGTTTATCATATCATGTTTGGAAGAATTTATTCTCAGTTTATGGATTGAAATTTAACAGTGTGACCTCTATCTCATCATCACCGAGTGATTTTTTATTAAAAATCCATATGAAAGGTACCATAAGCATCGGGCCTCACTAAGGACTGAATTAATGAAGGCCGATGGAATCCCCTCTAATCATGTTGACCCACTAGGGATTTAGAGGAGTTACATTGTGAAGAAAAATAGGATTAGGACAGAGAACCTCAAGGGAATCAAGATGGTATACAAATTGATTACCCTCACGCCCGGTGTGCACCACTTTATTGGTATTACTAAGCATTACCCTACACTTCCTACTGTTATAGGTGAATGACCCAGAAGAGGGTCATAGTTTATTAAGGAAATTATGGTCAATCTTAGAGTCAGTTTTGGCCTCTAAAATTTCTTGGTTTTCTAATATCACATGCTAATACCCAGAAGGAATGCCCTTTCCTTGATCTGAAGTGATGATCCACTACCCAAGAAGGCTGAAAACACCATGATCACCGATCCCTTTGCATATTTAACAATGCCTCCCCCATGCATGACCCCCATGCAGTAGGAAGCATCATTTTTTATTTTATAACCCCAAGAAGGTGGGTCCCAATATACCCAATGTACCATAGTGATGCAAGTGTCGGTCTAGGTGACATTGGGAACATTTCTATTGAGGATGATGGAGGGAGTCTCCCATTATTAGTTGAGAAGTGGGGAGTGGTCTATAAAAACGTTTTATGTCATGAAGACGATGGACTAGCCAAAGGAGAGGACCTCATCATGCCTCGCTTAGATTCCATCCAACCAGATGCTCCTAAATCCTGCATGAAGGATATTGGTGTCGGCCTCCTTCTCCGGTCACCTATCTCATGTGCCAGAGATCCAACTCTGCATGAAGGGGAGGCTTTCCATGATGCTATCTACATGGGTCATAAACTCATTGATAATACTCCACACTGTACTTGACCATTCTAAGTGAAGGAAAATGTGGTCAACGGTATATTCCTTGTTGTTCTTGAAGTATAAACATCATGAATCTTATGAGATCCCACTTCATTCTATATTTTTTTCCATAGTAATTTCCCTCTTTCTGATACGCCGCGATAAGAAATTAATAATCAAGGTTATGGACATTGGATAGAGGGACTCGTACAAACTATGTGATATGTCTAGGGTCCCCAATGTTTGATGTAAATCATAGGAGTTAAAAGCCCTTATAGATGATGGGGTGAAGACACATTGGTTTGGATCTAAGGTAAATTCAATATGGTTAAAGGTAATATTTTTATCTTCATCCATCACTGCTTCGGTAAACATTGGGTAACATCATACATTATTGAAGGAAATGGTAGGATCATGGCATCCCAAAAACCAGATAGCTTCCCAAGCCCAATTTTTCTTCTACGAGATGATATCATCAATCCCCCACCATTCATCGATAGTGGGGTTATAGATGGAGAATGACTGGAAAAACAATGGACAAGATCATAGAGTCCTGGATCATTCCCCGATATAGGGACATCAATGTGGGAGAATATCATGGTTTCACCCTAGAGAATTTTCTTTTCTAGGTAATCCCATTCATGTTTTTCATGTATCCAGCTGATGGTGTGATCAAGGCCACATAAATTGATGCCACCTTTTCTGACCGACCTCACTACCTTGCACCATAAATCCCAGTTACAGTTCCCTTCCAATGAAGGGTCCCAGATGAAGTTGTCCAATACCTTTTCTATTATTTGAACCACCCCTGTGGGACATTGATAGCAGAGAGGGTATGAACCGGGGTATCCAATAGAACACTATTGATGAGAGAAATACAACATCAGAAAAAGGGTTATTTGTTCTTCTATTTAAGGATGTGTTCTGTTATCTAATGGGAGAGAAAACCAAAATATCTAATGTGAACTCATCATGGAAATAAATGAGACCCGATATATTCCATGGGGAAATATTTTCCATTCATAATGTGGTTATAGTGGGTAGCAATATCTTGGTTTGAAATTCATCTATTGGAAATGTAGAATGTTCTATTTTCCTTTTTAATCACATAACCACTCTAGTGGGAGTAGCCCGAAGCTCCTTCACGAGGTATTTCATTGATTTGATTCCAGTATTATTGAAGATGAGGGTATCATCTACAATAATCAGGTGGAGGATCGGTTGGGCTCTCATACTAAATCTGAAGGTGATAATATCTTCGTTACTGAACATATTGTTAATGATACATCTAATGAAATCCTAAAAATGGATGAACATACTAGGGAAATGAATTTCTCCTTGCCTGGTCCCTAGTGTGGCATTGAAGAACTCGTATGTATTCCCCATAAAATAAATCACTAACCAAGAGGAGCTATAGAATTTAAATATGAAATCAATATTTCAGGGTTCAAGACCCCTACTTTCCATGACCATGTTTTTGTGACCCCTCTCCATACAGTTGTATTCTTTGTTCATGTCCAACTTGATTTCCATGTTGGAAACACATGTTTTGAGGATGATTTCCTAGATCATATCTTATGCATGGGAAATGGGGCATTGGATCGAGTGTCCATTCACGAACCCGTGCTTCTCTTATAAGTCCCACCGATGGAGGTTCTTTTAAACTCTAGTGTTGATGTCCCTAGCGAGGATTTTATATGGGTAATTGTAGAGGCCATCATGCGATAGTGTAGAACTGAGGTAGTGATCGCGGGATTCGGAAGGAGGACAAGGGTTGTGGTGTGGGCGATCAATGAAAGGATTCCCCATCAGAAGAAATCATAGATGGCCTTTACAACATCCTCTTTTAAAACCTCCCACAAGGCCCTGTAGAAGAATCCCAGGATGTCGTCCGGTCCTGGGGTACTATCCGGTTTGAGGCCCATCATGGAGGCTAAGATTTATTCTTCATCAAGAAAGGCCCACATCCCCTTATTATCATTGTTAGAGGAAATAGATAAGATATCCTCAATGAAGTATGTGTTGTTTCCCGGTTACCAATTGGGCATAATTAGATTGGAACCGATGAAAAACTCTTGGAATAATGGAAGAGATTGTTCCCCCACCACGTCCTAGTAGTTATTATAAGATACACATTCTAAATGAATATTGTGGTTTATTGGGAACATTCTCTCTTTGATGCACGTGTGGACGAACAATGTGGTCCTATCTCTCTCTTTGAGCTACTTTACCCTCGATGAATCTCTTGGAATGCATTCAAAATTCTGAATCAATTCTGCCAAGAGAGATTTCTTGCTGGTAATATCCTCCAACACATGACCATACCATCTATCCTCAATCTTACCCTCCAGTATATCAACTTCTTTCACATCATGCTCAACATTTGGGTCAATAGGGTGATTTTCCTTCCACCACGCCCACATGAATTCCCTGAGCCGTCTGAGTTTGCTATTGATGGAGACCCAAATATGCCACTGAGATGACCCAATCTGGGCATCGCTAACCATGAAATGGTATCAAAGAGTTTTGGTCCACTTTTGAGGAACTGTATCTGTTCAATGGTACCCAGGCTAGATGAGAGGCTCACTAGTAGGTTAGTGTGATCCGATAAGCTCCGGACCAGGTGGTGAACTATCGTGTTAGAGAAGTGAGTTGTGGCTTGGATGTTGGCGAGACACCTATCCAAGTGGCTCCATGAATGGTGGGTACACTTTGGTTATTTCACCAAGTACAATGGTCCCCTTTGAATCTCATATCAATGAGGTTGTTCCCCTCCAAAAATTAAGTGAACACCATACTTTTTTTCCACTGGATGGGACACCGTTTATTCTCTTCCACAGGGGTGAAAAAAAGTTTAAATGTCCCCTAATATCTCGTGGAAAATTTCTCGGATCAAAGTATATCATCCAAGATTTTAATAATATAACTTTTTATAACATTTTACAAACAGTGAATCTTTAATGTATAGTATCGTGGAAATTAGAGACATAAAAAATGAAAACAACATAAAACATTCGTCTAATCAACATGTAATTCTTTATCATATGTTCATCCTACATTAAATTATTGTGTCTCATATCCTAGAGACATACATCAATGTAAAGGGTGAGCATGAGGCCCATAAAGGGTAAACAATGAAATAGTTTACTTATGATATCAATAATAACTAGAATAAAAACATAAATACATGAGCAATGGAAGTATAGGAATATAATAGAAAAAAGAACATGAAAAATAACATGAATATATGGCCATAAATTTTGACCTTGAAAATCATGAACATATTACCAAGGTCCATCCCCAAGGTGTCATTTAGAATTACCAAGGTTATTCACCAAGGTATCATTAAAATTGTATTTCCTTGAAATTACATCATTACCCAATGCGTTGGAGTGCTATCAGGGCGCACCCTTAAATTTGTCTTTCTTAACATGTTATCCACATATATCATCATAAAAAATTTCATAAATAACCAATATTTCCTAAAATAAATGTAAATTATTTCATAATCATAATGTTTTAAAAACTACTTTTAAGACATGATCTTTATGTCATTTCAAACCCACGAAAAAGGAAAACGGGTTTTGTGGATGTAAATCACAGAATAAAAAAAATTAATATATATGTGAATAAACCTATAGAAAAAAGGGCTTTGAGTATTCACTGAGTAAAATAAATGAATTTGAGAAAAAGAGAGAGACATTTTGAGATGAAAAATCTGCAGCACAACTGCTTTGTTATAGGGTTATAGAAAACATTGAAAAGAGAATGGAAATAGCTCACCCACTCATAAATGATCAATAAAATAGTAGGGGGATATAATATAATGTATTTATGAACATGGAAATGAAATTTTAATGATATACCATATGAAATTAAGAACTTGAAAGGAGGACAAAAATAAGATTTCTATTATGAAAATTCGGCAGCCTAACGGCGTTACTTAAAACATAAAAAAAATGAATTGATGGGAACAAATAGGGTCTCTCAGCATATGAAAATTAAAAGGACAGTATGATAGATATGTAAGATCATACCCCAAAATAAGAATATGAACATGAACGTAATGACATGAAAACAGAACATTAAAAATGAGAAGGGTGGGAGAATCCCTTACAAAAATTCGGCAGCCTAACAGCGCCACTTAAACATTCATAAAACAAAATTATGGTAGTAAGAGGAGATATTTCATCATATGATCATGAAAAGGGAAGTAATAGTAATATAAAATCCCATCCTCCAACATAATAACATTGGGAATAAATGAAATGACATACAAAATATTACTTGAAAAGATCGAGAGAGGTAGGATCCCTTACAAAAATTCGGTAGCCTAATGGTGCCACTTAAACATTAATAAAGTTAAATGATTGGACAAAGAATGAGGTTCTCATAATATGAACATGACAAGGATAGTAATATTATTATAATAGAACATCCCCAACACATGAACATGTGTCTTAAAAGAAATGACATAAACTAGAGTACATGAAAAGAAAGTGATAGGTAGGATCCCTTACCATGAAGAGTAACTTCAAAATCATGAAGTTTGAGACCGTGGGAGGGTTGTCAGAACCATGGGTGGTATGAATACCAGAACATTGTTGAGGAGGATTTTGGAATGGAAAGGATGAGAGAATTTATTGGCATTTATAGGGGCTGTGAGGGGACAATGCATTACTGGCCAAGGTTTACCTCATTGGTGGTATTGGCAAAACCATGGGCTTGACCATGGTATTTGCCCATTGTATTGGCCACTTGAGACTCAACATACCTTATATTACTATTCACAATTCTACTTAAATTACTACATAATTATTATATCCTTAATGTTGTCATTAAACACCCAAAACTCTAAACTAAAAATTCATTATGCACCGAAAATTCAACTTTGTCAAAAAAATCCCAAAATTTACCCTTAACAAACTATTGATACACTGATTTCAAAAATGAACTCCATTTTATGTAAATAATTTTCTAAATATTTTAAATTTAATTTTAATATAAAAACGCTATTCATTGAAAATTCTTTTTTTCAGAAAAATCCCCAAAATCACCCCAACCTAATATCGATGCTCTAAATTCAAAAATTAACTCCATTCTATGACAATAATTCTCTAAATATTTTAATTAATAATTTTAATTTAAAAACACTATTCACTCGAAAAAACTAACACTTGACTAATAATTTCTGAAACATTTATTTACCTATTTTATTGAATCACATTACATAATCAAGGTGCCTTAATTATATTAATGTTATAAGGCCCCAGCCTGAAACATTACTTAACATTGAATTAAATGAATAATTCCCATTGGGGATCTTTCCAGGTGTAGAGTTTTAGAGAATTAAATCTTAACTATTAATTCTCAAAAGATTACAAAGTAGACACTTCTATTAAGATTCCATAAAATAAAAACTCTTAAAAAGAAACATTTCTAGTTCCATGTTCTATATAGCATGACTTTCCCTTGATCCCATACTTGAAACTATTCCACATTATGTAATGTGAAAGACATTTCAAAAAAACTTGGGGTGAGAATAAAAAGCTCAGTAAGGGATACACAAAGAATGAAAACTGTTAGTTTTTCAAAAAAAAAAACAAGTAAACCATGTATACTTTATCAAAGTAACACATTTCACCTTTATGAAGAAGTAAAAAAACTTCACTGATTAAAAGATCATTACTTACACTTTTGTAACCAAAAGATTAACATAAAACCCATATAAAGAACACATAACATATAAAGTAAACTTGGGACATAAACATACTTAAATGGAATAATCATATGGTCGACTTCCACACATATCACGTAATGGAATAGCCATATGACCGACATACATAACCAATGAATTGGAAGTTATAACATAACCACCCGTCCTGGTATTCACAGCACCACCCGTCATATGGTTTATCAAGTAACCACCCATCAAATGTCCAAATACCATTATGAAATCATAAGACATAAAACAATTATAATTGAATTAAAACATTTCCACACTTTGATCACAATATATCACATAAATATATTTACATAATAAATCCATTATAAAAACCATTTTCAATACCAAAATACATAAAAGAGTATATGGTATTTATTTCATTTTAAAAACATTCTGGATTGTTGAGGAAGCCAAAGACCAAATAATACTCTCGACGGCGGAAAAGGTCATTGTCACCGCGTATGTTAAAAGAAACATTCCTTTTTTTAGTTAGTTAAAAACTTCATAGAAAAACATTCCTTTTGTAAAAATATTAAAATTCAAAGGTGTTTACAGACCGTATAAAAGAAATCTTTGTATTATAACAAAATATGCCTCAATGAATGGAGATTGAGACGAAGTCCCATACCTTGTGTCCGATGTGACTCGATTTCTCATTAATCTACTAAAAAATAAACTAAAGTTAATTTTTACTTGATTAAGAACCTTTTCAAGTTTTTTATACCTTTTATATAACTTATTTCCATGTTATAAACGTTATGTATTCATTTAGTTTCATAAATTTTGTTTTGGAAATATTTGGTACTTAAATCAAAAATGGACTACTTACAATTAAATGTTGCTTATCTGGTCAATGGTTCATTATATCCAGATTGATATTCATGATTTGGATATCATATATATCATATATATCCAGCATATACATGAATTTATAATAGTACATAACATTTAGAGGCAAGAGATGAAATGCACCGTTCATGGAGACGGTAAGCCATACGTACGCATGAACAATACTTTAATTTCTATTTCGTATTTAATGGAGTGAAATCATAATGATATAAGGGTATATTATAATTCTATTATATCATCATATATAATAACATTAAATCCATCCTTTATACGTCCCACATATGGCATTAACGAATCAAATCACTTTGAGGGGGCGGTAGTCCGCACTTCCTAAAATGAAGATTTCATGTTTACCCATAATGGAAACCATAAAGGTATAAAATAAAAGAAAAATATAAAAGCTTAAGTAAAACATAAACATATTATATATCATATATAAATATAGTGACGTCTTAATGGCCACCTTGGAAGGTGTTATATGAGTGTTGAACAATCATCGTATCGTGAGGCAGAAATTCGCCACCCCCTAAAATAGTATATTCTTTAACCATTAGATGTTGGTGTGTGTAAGTATAGCTGTAAAAAATATTATAAAAACATACTAGTATATTAATTATACTGGTGTTGTTACAAAATAAATGAATAAAAAGAGTTTAGGGGGATGGAGAAGAAAAATAAAACATAATAACACAAGAGAAGACACTACCATTAAAACATGTAACTCTTTTTGATTTGAGCTCAAAGGATTCCATGGGAAGACTTATGCCCAATGTGAGGTTTCTAGGAGTAAGAGATGTATGTGGAGAGACAAAATTGGCAGGTTTTTTCCGATACAATGGCTTGATAGGTGGGGGTATTGTTGTATAGGTGGGGGCCTTTTATAAGAGGAGAGGAGGGGCCCTCTTGGATAGTTAAGAAAAGTTACTTTATTATAAAAAGATTTTCGGATAATAAGGGTCCCATAATTATAAATTTATAGGATTAGGTGATAAGGGTTCTAAATACACCCATACAATAGGTTTTTGACAAGTTTATGTCTTAGATTTTACATTATCTCCTCATTTTAATTAAATTGTTAAATAATGAGGTAATTGCTGCACCATCATGGTGTCGTAAATAATATAATTTATATAATGCCTAAAATCTATAAAAAAATCATGATGTAGGAAATATATTTTTCATTCTAATGAATATTTATAGTCAAATATATGACTTGTATAACCCCATTTAAAAATTGTTTTAGTAAAACAACTCATGTTTGTGATATTTTTACTTTAACATTAAATAAAAAGTTATTAATGTCATTTTCATAACAAAGTGGCTTCGTGTGGTCCCCAAGTTGACTCATGGATTTACATGGACGGCTATTACACATCCAATAAAGGTAGGACATGTTTCTAGCTTATTTCATGTTATTAAATAATTATTTTTACCTTAAATTACAATAATTACCTCTAATCGCGATTAATAAACTTAAAAGTTACTATTCACGAAAAATTATTTTAATACCATTTAACAAAATTTTAATTCCTAATGAAAACCATGTATGTCAGAATTTCTAAATTAAAAACATTGAGGTGGTAAAAGTTTCATTTAAACAAAAAATTAGTTTTTTTAAGTACCACATAGTTGTTTCACTATTCATCAAAAATTGATGTTTTTCAGAAAAATACCAAAACATCACCCTAAGCTATATTTGATATTCTGAATTTAAAAATAATGTATATTTTATAAAATTCAAAACAAATAAGTTACATTAATTAATTTAATAATTAATTCCCGCTGTCAAAACAAATATCATGTTTTTATGAAACAATATGTATCAAAAGATTGACACTAGTTTAAGTCAAATTTCAAAATGAAATTAATTCCAATGACCACAATTGGATTAAATGGTAAAAATATGTTCTAATTTCACTTTAAAAAAATTCAAAATTTAATCTAATGATAAAAAAAATTAGATTAAAAAGAGGTTTTGAATTAAAATACAACATTTTTCATTATTCATTAAAAAATGAACTTTAACGGTAAAATACCAAAAATCTACACAAAGTAAATTTTGATGTCCCAATACTAAAGAAGAATTTTATTTGGTACAATATAATTTATAAGAGTGACCAAAACTATATTTAATGACAATTCTCCATCAAAATGCGATAAGTGGACCTTTAGTGGAAATTATAGTTTATATGCCTAAAATTGAATTCTTTTCGTATTTTAATCCTTTATCATTAATTGGATAAATGTAAAAACATTTAAAAAACATATATAATCATATTTTAGTTATTTCTATTCATTACTGGAAATACAACGGCTACGTGTTAACTACCATTTAAAATAATATTATTTTACTACTACTGTGTAATGTAAGATTTCAAAGAATCTCTTTGATACGTATCGGGTACGCTATCGAAAATAGCAACCCATTTAAAGTAAAATTAATATTTAATTTGCAAATATTACTAAATATAAAAATGTTTTATTCTTTATTTACCTATGATGTTACACCCTTCCCCCTTTTCGGAATTGCATCCTCACAATTTTATTCGCAAATCAAAATAAGTGGGGCTATTTATCCCTCATAGCATTTTCAGATTCCCATGTTGCTTCTTCACTCATGTGGTTTTTCTACAAAACCATTACTTGATGAATCACCTTATTCTGTAACACTTTCTCCCTATGGTCATGAATCTAGACTGGTTGTTCCTCATATGATAGATTCTCTTCCAGTTTATTACCTCTGGACTCAAAACATGAGATGGATCTGGCATGTACTTCCTTAACATTGAAACATGAAAAATATTGTGTACCTGAGATAATCTCGGAGGTGAAGCCACATGGTATGAAACTTATCCAACTCTCTCCAGAATTTTATATGCTCCAATAAACCTTTGACTCATATTTCCTTTCATACCAAATCGCATCACACTTTTCCACAGAGAAACTTTGAGAAAGACATGATCACCTATCTCGAAAGATAGATCCTTCCACCAGTTCTCCGCATAACTTTTCATTCTACTATGAGTTGTTATCATGTGTCTCTATATCATATGAACTTTTTCTGCCAACTCTTCTACCAATTCTCGTCCCATCAACTTCCTTTCACCCACATCATCCCAAAAAGATGGAGTTCGACACAGTTTTCCATATAATGCTTCAAACTGAGCCATTTGTATACTAGAATGAAAACTGTTATTATATGAAAACTCAACCAAAGAAAGATTATGGTACAAACATCCCTGATAATCCATAGAGCAAGAAAATAGCATATACCACAAAGTCTGAATTGTTTGTTCTGACTTCCCATCTGATTGAGGATGAAAAGCTGTACTAAAATTTAATTCAGTACCCAGCGACTTCTGAAGTCCCTTCCAAAAGTTAGAAGTAAACCTTGGATCGCGATCAGATACAATTTATTGGGGAACTCAATGAACCCTGAATATCACTTCAAGATACAATCTAGAAAGTTGATCTAGAGAGAAAGTATCTCGAATAGGAAGGAAATGAGCAGATTTAGTCAAGCGATCAATAATAACCTAGATTGCATTATTACCTCGAGATGTCCTTGGTAATCCCACAACAAAGTCCATGGATACATTTTCCCATTTCCTTTCTGGAACTGGTAAAGGCGGAAACATTCCTTTCGGTAACTGCCGCTCTTCTTTAACCTGCTGACAAGTCAAACACTTTACAGTAAAATCAGCAATATCTCTTTTCATTCCATCCCACCAGTAATACTCCCACAGATCTCTATACATCTATGTACTGCAAGGATGAACTAAAAACTGGGAACTATGTGCCTCATATAACAACTCATTTTTCAACTGTGAATCACTAGGCACACATAATCTCTTCCCAAACCTCAAAACACAATCATTATCAATGTTAAATTCAGGAGACTTACCATTCTGAACCAGCTCTACCTTTTTCAGTAACCAAATGTCTTTCTTATGCGCTTGCATAATTCTGTGTAATAGGGATGATCTCAATGATACCTGAAACAAAACAGAAGAACTTCATGAACCAAAAAATTCTATGCCAAATTCCATCAAATCAAAAACCAAATGATCTCATTCCAAACGTATCATGGTTAATGAAGCATTACATTTTCGACTCAAATCATCAGCCACATTATTTGCTTTTCCCGGATACTAATGAACTGTACAATCATAATCCTTGATTAATTCCAGCCATCACCTCTGTCTCATGTTCAATTCATTCTGAGTGAATATATACTTTAACCTTTTTTGATCATTATATATTTCACTCATTACTCCATAAAAATGATGCCTCCAAATTTTTAGAGCAAAAACAACAACAGCTAATTCCAAGTCATGTGTAGGGTAATTTACCTCACGAGTTTTCAACTGACATGAAACATATGCAAATACATCATCATTTTGTATAAGGACACAACCAACTCCCTTCAAAGAATCATCACTGTATATAACAAACTCACCATTCCTGGAAGGAAGTGCCAAAACTGGATCATTCACCAATCTTATTTTCAACTCCGGAAACAATCATCACATTATTTTGTCTAGATAAACTTATCACCCTTATGAGTCAGCTTTGTCATTGGACTAGATAACCATGAAAAATTTTCAACAATCCTTCATTAGTAATCTTCCAAATGAAGAAAAATACGGATCACTATTACATTTGTGGGTCTTGGACATTATTTAACAACTTTTTTTTAGAAGGATCAACATTTATTCCATTTTTTGAAACAATGTGACCAAAGAAAGAAATTTTTTGTAACCAAAACTCACACTTGCTGAATTTTCCATACAGTTTATTTTTTTTTTAGGTTTACATGATAAACATTAAATGAATTTCATGCTCCTCTTTTTCTTTAGAAAACACCAAAATATCATAAATAAACACAACCACCATTTATCACCCTATTCAACCGAGTCATCACTACAGTAAACTGCTCAATTCAGAATCTGACCATCTCAGTATGCTGATTTGGAAGGTCATTTCCCTCAGTATGACTTCCCAAAATAGCTTCTTTGTTTCTTCTATGAAAAACCATTCTTAACACTAAAATACATGAGGTAAAGCAACATGGTAATCTGTAAATGCTATATCATTTCAATCATACAATAAATTAATTTATAATTTAACAATTTTCTAACTCCTAAAGTTGTCTAAACCGACCTCTGATACCAACTATAAGGCCCCGTCCTTAAATATTACTTATCATTGAATTAAATGAATAATTCCTATTATGGATCTTTTCAGGTTTATAGTTTTAGAGAATTATATCTTAACTATTACATCCTAAAATATTACAAAGTAGACACTTATACTAAGTTTCCATTAAATAAAAACTCTATAAAAGAAACATGTCTAGTTCCATGTTTTATATAGCATGACATTCCCTTTATTCCATACTTGACACAATTCCAAATTATGTCCTGTGAAAAACATTTCAAAAATACTTGCGGTGAGCATAAAAATCTCAGTAAGAGATACACAAAGAATGAAAACTGTTAGTTTTTCAAAACAACAATAAAACCATGTATACTTTATCAAAGTAATACTTTTCACCTTTATAAAGAAGTAAAAACTCTTCACAGAATAAAATATCATTATTTACCCTTTTGAAACCAAAATATGACCATAAAACCCATATAAAGAACACATAACATATAAAGGTAACATGGGACAAAAAAATACTTAAATGGAATAACCATATGGTCATCATCCACACATATCACTTAATGGAATAGCCATAAGGCCGACTTCCATACCCAATTAATTGAAGGTTATAACGTAACCATCTATCCTGGTATTCATGGAACCACCCATAATATGGTTTATCACATATCCACATGTCAAATGTCCGAGTACCATTATAAAAGCATATGATATAAAACAAATATAATGGATAGAAAACATTTCCACACTTTGATCACAATATATCACCTAAATATATTGACATAAAAAATACATTATAAAAACCATTTTCAATACCAAAATACATATAATAGTATTTGGTATTTATTTCATTTTCAAAACATTATGGCTTGTTGAGGAAGCCAAAGACCAAATAGTACTCGCGGCGGCGGAAAAGGTCATTGTCACCGCGTATGTTAAAATAAACATTCATTTTTGTCTCTTAGTAAAATGGTTCATATAAAAAAATTCCTTTTGTAAAAAATTAAAACTCAAAGGGGTTTATACACCATATAAATGAATGCCTTGTATTAGAACAAAATATTCCTCAATGAAAGGATATTGAGACAAAGTACCTTACCTTGTGTCCGATGAGACTCGATTACTCTTTAATATCCAGAATAATAAACTAAAGTTAATTTCTACTTGATTAAGAAACTTTTTCAAGTTTTTTATTCCTTTTATATAACTTATTTCCATTTTATAAATGTTATGTAATCATTTAATTTCATAGAGATTGTTTTGTCGATATTTGGTACTTAAGTCATAAATGGACATCTTAAAATTAAATGTTGTTTATGTGGTCAAAGGGTCATCATATCCAGAATGATATTAATTATCTGGATATCATATATATCACATATATCCAACATATACATTTATTTATAATAGTAAATATAATTTAGACGTAAGAGATGAAATTCACCGTTCATGAAGACGGTAAGCCGTACGTACGCATGAAAGCTACTTTCTTTTCTATTTCGTATTTAATGGAGTGAAATCATAATTATATAAGGGTATATTATAATTCCAGTATAACATCATATATAATAACATTAACTTCATCCTTTATACGTCCAATATATGTCATTAACTAATCAAATCACTTTTAAGGGGCGGTAGTCTGCACTTCCTAAAATGAAGTTTTCGCGTTTACCCATAATGGAAACCCTAAAGTTATGACATAAAAAAAATATAGAAGATTAAGGAAAACATAAACATATTATATATCATAGATAAATATAGTTACATCTTAATGGCCACCTCTGAAGGTGTTATATGAGTGTTGAACAATCATCGTTTCGTGAGGCTGAAATTCGCCATCCACAGAAACAGTATGTTCTTTAAACATTAGATGTAGGAGTGTGTAAGTTTAGCTCTAATACTTCTGATAACAACATCCTAGTATATTTAGGATACTTCTGTTGTTACAATAGAAATTAATAAAAATATATTAGGGTGTTGGAGAAGAAAAATAAAACATTAGAACATAAGAGAAGACACTATCTTTAAAATTGGTAACTATTTTTTATTTGAGATCAAAGGCTTCCTTGGGAAGACTTCTGCCAAAAGTGAGGATTCTAGGAGTAATAGAAAGATGTGGAGAGCCATAATGGACAGGTTTTGGCCAAGCTAATGTCTTGAGAGGTGTGGATAAGGTGGTAGAGGTGGGGGCATTTTATAAGAGGATATGAGAGGTGCTCTTGGAATGTTAAGAAAAGATACTTTATTATAAAATGATTTTCGGAAAAACAAAATGTCCCAAAATTATAAATGTATAGGATAAGGAGATAAGGGTTCTAAATCCACCCATAAAATAGGTTTTTGAAAAGTTTAGGTCTTATATATTACATTATCTTTTCATTTTATTTAAATCGTTAAATAATGTGGTAATCTTTGCGTCATCATAATGTCATAAATAATTTAGTTTATTTAATGTCTAAAAATTATAAAAAAATATCATGATGTATCCATACTTTTTATATTTCTAATGAATATTTATAGTCAAAAATATGACTTGTATAACCTAGTTTAATTTTTTTTTAGTAAAACAACTAATATTTGTTTAATTTTTACTTTAACATTAAATAAAGAGTTATTAATGTCATTTTCCTACCAAAGTTGCTCCATTGGGTCCCCAAGTTGACCCATGGATTTTCCTGGATGGCCATGACACATCCAATAATGATAGGACATCTGTCTTGGACATTTCATATTGTTAAAACATTATTTTTGACTTAAATTACACTAATTACCTCTAATCGCGATTAATAAACTTAAAAGTTACTATTCAGCAAAAAAATTATTTTCATCCAATTGAACCACATTTTACATCCTAATTACTACCATGTATGTATAATTTTTAAAATTCAAAACACATAGGTGGTAAAATTTTCATTTAAACGAAAACTTGTTTTTTTAAGTACCACTTAGTGGTTTCACTATTCATCAAAAATTGAATTTTTTCTGAAAAATACCAAAACATCACCCTAAGATATATTTGATATTATGAATTCTGAAATGATGCCTATTTTAAAAAATTCAAAACATATAGGTTACATTAATTAATTTAATAATTCATTCCTGCTATCAATAAAAAAAGCGTGTTTTTATGTAACAATATGTATCAAAAGATTGACACTAGTTTAAGTCCAATTTCGAAGTGAAATTAATTACAATGACTACAATTGGATTAAATGAAAAAAATATATTCTAATTTAACATTATAACTAATTCAAAATATAATCTAATCATATAAACAAATTAGATTAAAAATAGGGTTTGACTTAAAATACAATAGTTTTCACTATTCATTAAAAAATGAACTTTATCGGAAAAATACCAAAATTTTACAAAAAGTAAATTTTGATGTCCCAATTCTAAAGAAAATTTTATTTGGTCCAATAGAATGTATAAGAGTAACCAAAACTATATTTAATGACGGTTCACCATCAAAAGGCGATAAGTGGACCTTTAGTGAAAATTTAGGTATATATGCCTAAAATTGAATTGTTTTCGTATATAAACACTTTATCTTTTATTGGATAAATGTAAAAACATTTAAAAAACATATATAATAATATTTTAGTTATTTCTATTCATTCCCACCAATAGAATGGCTACGTGTTAACTACCATTTAAAATAATAATATTTTACTACTAGTGTGCAATGTAAGATTTTAAAGAATCTATTTGTTGCATATCGGGTATGATATCGAACATAGAAACCACATTAAAGTAAAATTAATGTTTAATTAAAAAATATTAATAAATATAAATTTTTTTAATTCTTTATTTACCTGGGATGTTACAAATACTTTCTTTATCTGAGATTACTAATCCATTTGGTCACATTACTAATCCTAAGTGTAAAATCACTATTCCTAAATTACTATTCATCCAAAATTAAGTTGATCTTATTAGACTCTCAATTTATTACTGATCATAACTGTAGAAGACCATTTTGTAAAAATCAGTACTCATTATTAATTATTTAGGGTTACAAAATATTTTTTAAAAATATCCTTCGAATATTCATCAATAATATGCATACAATATTTATCTGGACATTTGAAAATTTACAAACATCACCATAATAAAAAATCATAATTTTTATTTAAATTAATGGATTACAAAAGGAAGTTACGGTCTCATTAGAAAACCCATTATAACACCAGTATAGGACCTAAGAGTCAGGTGTTCTAGGGTGATAGAATATTGGGGAGGCTCATCCAACATTGTACGAGTACTGATTTCTATCAGCTTGAAATTCTCATAAAGGTGATTGCGTTACTGCTTCACATGATGATGTTCCTCTTGGGTTTGGTCCAGAGAAATTCCCAAAGGTTTCTACCTCCTTTTCAAGTTCCGTCATATAAGATTCGATCGGCCTGAGACAATTAGATGGGGTCATCAAATCGTCTTTCTATATTAATTAATCAATATCACATTTATTTATAGACAATAAATGTAACATTTAGTTTCCAATGGTCTTATTGACCAATGGTCATATATCAGTTCAAACTCAATGGTCTCATTTTAATTATACTGAATTTTTTAAATGAAATAGTATTTTTGATTATAAAATAAAATAACACACAATGTTAGGAAACAAAATTTATTCAAAATATAGGGTCATTACATTCATCCCCCTTAAGAAATTGCATCCTCGCAATTTAAAATAAATTGTCTGGGATATTTCGTTGAATGTCACGCATCGGAAAAAAAGTCAATAAAACTATTACTTTAAAATAAAGAAAGGGAAGTACAAAGGTCACCCGAGTTAACCCATATTAGGAATACATGAAGGGAAGCATATATATTAAAGAGAAAACAAAGGGTCATGTTTTGATATAGAGTGATAGAAAACATGATTAGGAGAAAGGTAACCATTAGAAAAGCACAAACATATGATGTGTGTAAACGGTATTTGATTACCCAGTAGGAAACGTAAACCAACAAAGTTTTTTTTACATTTCATTTCATAATTTTTAGGAATTCATTACTACATAGAATAAAAACATATGAAGATACACTTACCATCAAGTAGAGTTTCATCATTTAATATGTTTCTACCAAAACTAATCTTTTCACCAAACAATGAGCATTCAAAAAGACATTGTCACATCCAAATCAAAGAAATAATCTTCTAGAGAATCACATAATACATAAAAGGTGAAAAATATATTTCCTTTGTATTTAGGCATCAACTAAACCAAAATGGTTATTACGAGATCATGTAATCCCCAAAAAGGATAATACTTTATAAAAAAATACTATTAATCTCCAAAATTCAACAAGTAGTACCCAATGTTCATTAAAGACCATTCAATACACAATCGTCTTTAAATTTCATCAAAAAAATCCAAACTAATATTGAAACCCAAAACTCATAAGGTTTTTATAACATAGTCTTCTACAAAATATCATAACATTTATTTCAAAATAACATTGACTACTCTTAAAGTCTCAAAAAAATGTGTAATTAACCCAATCACATATTCTCTATGATAAGTTAATCATTTTCCATAAATAACCCAAATCACCAAATGTGCATAATAAATACAAATATTCTTACTAAATAAGAATTTCTACCATTCTTCCACAAATAAAATCATGTAGTATTTTTATTTTACATAGGCATATAGTACTCCAAAAGAGAAAAC
This sequence comes from Viscum album, assembly GCA_963277665.1. Lineage (NCBI taxonomy): Eukaryota > Viridiplantae > Streptophyta > Magnoliopsida > Santalales > Viscaceae > Viscum > Viscum album. The sequence goes on along the minus strand of OY728165.1, from coordinate 664,230,894 downwards.
ATCATAGAAAATAACCATTATCATTTAATAACCAAATAATTTTCCTATAAAAAAGATATCAATTTGATAAAACACATGTTTCCAAAATCAACTTATTCGTGATCCCTAAAAAACAGCAGGAATATTAGTCAATCCGAATGGCATAACAACAAACTCATTATGCCCATATCATGATTGGAATGTAGTTTTTGGAATATTGTTATTATTAACCCTCAATTGATGATAACAAGAATGAAGATCAATCTAAGAGAAGAATTGAGCCCCATGATTTTGGTCAAATAAGTCATCAATTCTTTGTAGAGAGTATTTTTCCTTCCCTGTGATCCCATTTAGTTCTCTATAATCAATGCATAGCTGCATCGATCTATCCTTATTCTTCACAATGAGAACTGGTTCTCCCCATGGAGACAAACATGGTTGGATAAACCCACTCTCCATAAGATCTTGGAGTTGTTTTTTTAATTCCTCTAGGTACACACATTCCATCCTATATGGGGTCTTTGACATCATATGAGATCCAGGTACGAGTTCAATGGAGGACTCTACCTCTCTTTCTGGGGAAGGTCTGGGTAACTCCACAGGAAATACATCAATGTATTCCAAGATGATGGTGCAATTTCTAAATGAATAAACCCTTCGTGAGAAACTTATTTCATTTACAAATATTTTATCTAACATGATTTGATGTCTTAAAACATCATGATTAGGAAATTACATTTTTCTATAATTCCTTAATAATGATTCTTAAAAAGATTGTGATTATGCAAACATTTCCCCAAGAGTGTCGTAACTAAGAGTGTAGTGATTACCATTGTCGTCTAACAGTTCATGTTCGAATCTGGCTCAAAGCGGTGTTTTCGAGGTTTTCCCCTATGTACATCTGTGCCAGTGCCACCTTTACCTGCTCGTATCTAGATAGGGATGTAGTTGCTTGAAAAACCACTTACTCAATACTCAACAAAATACCAGGAATATTTCCTATATTTAACCATTTATATAGGGTTATTCATAATGTTTTCATATCCAAATTTCTATAAATAATTAAACCATCCTTTCATACCAACTATAGAATCCTACTTTTTTATAACATAACTTTTCATTACATTTTACAAACAGAGGATATTTAAAGTCTAGTGTCTTGGAAATCAGGGACATAAAACATTAAAACAACAAAAAACATTCTTCTAATCCACTTGTAAGGCTACATCATATGTTCATCCTACGTTCAATTATTGTGTCTCATATCTTGTAGACATAAATAAACGTAAAGGCTGAGCAGATGGCCCAGCAAAGGTAAACAAAGAAACAGTTTACTTTTGATATCAATAAGAACATGAATTAAAACATAAAGACATGAGCAATGGAAGTATAGGCATATCATAGATACAAGAACATGAAACATAACATGAATATTTGGATACAACATTTAACTTAGAAAATCATGAACATATCACCAAGGTCCATCCCCAATGTTTCATATAAAATTAACAAGTTTATTCACTAAGGTATCGTTAAAATTGTAATTCCTAGACATTATATCATTACACAATGCATTGGAGTGCTATCAGGGCGCAACCTTAAAATTTTCATTATTAGAATGTGATCCACATATATCATAATAAAAAATTTCATAAATAACCCATATAGCATAAAATAAATGGGTTTTATTTCATAACCATAATGGTTTAAAAACAGCTTTTAGGACATGATCTTTATTCCATTTTAATCCCACAAAAAAGGATAGCGGGTTTCGTGGTTGTAAATATGAGAATTAAAATAGAACATTTTGATATATATTGAAATACCCATATACAAAAAAGAGATTTGAGTATTCACTTAATTAAATAAATGTATTTTAGAAAAAGAGAGTTACATTTTGAGACGAAAATTCTGCAGCATAACGACTATGTTATAGGGTCTCAGAAAACATTGAAAAGTGAGGGGACAGGGGTCACCCACTAAAAATGATCCGTATAACATTAGGGGGACATGATATAAAAGATTTAAGAACATGGAAACTAAATTTTAAAGATATTCTATATTAAATGAAGAACATTAATGGAAGACAAAAATAAGATTTGTTTTATGAAAATTCGGCAGACTAACAGTGTTACTTAAAACATCAAAAAATGATTTGATGATATAAAATATGGTCTATAATGATATTAAAATTAAAAGGATAGTATGGTAGATATATAATATAATTCCACAACATATTAAAAGAAACTTGACAGAAATGACAAGAAAATAGAACATGAAAAATTAGTAGTGTTGAAGAATCCATTACAAAAATTCGGGAGCCTAATGACGCCACTTAAACATTCATAAAACGAAATAATGAGTGTAAGAGGGGATATATCATTATATGATCGTTAAAAAGGAAATAATAGTAATATAAATTAACATCCCCCAACATAAGAATGTGGGGATTAAGTTAAATGACATACAAAATAGTACATGAAACGAAAGAGAGAGGTAGGATCTCTTACCAAAATTTGGCATCCTAACAGTGCCACTTAAACATTCCTAAAATGAAATGATGGGAGAAATAGGGGGACTCTAGTCATATAAAAATTAAAAGGATAGTAATATGAATATAAAAGTACATCCCCAACATATGAACATGGGGCTTAAATGAAATGACATAAACGAAAGTACTTGAAAAGAAATAGAGAGGTATGATCCCTTACATTGAAAAGTAACTTCGATATATTGATGTATGGGTCCTTGGGAGGATTGAGGGAACCGTGGGAGGACTCCATGGGAGGAATGGAGACCATAAAATCATTGAAGAGTATTTTGAAATGGAAAGGATGATAGAATCGCTTGGCATTTATAGAGGATTTGAGGGGACAAGGAATTAATGGTCAAGGGACACCTCATAGGTGGTATTGGAAAAACCATGGTCTTGCCCAAGGTATTTTCCCATGGCATTGGCCTCATGGGACACCACATACCTTATATTACTATTCATTGGATGATTATAATTACTACATCCTTGATGATGTCATTAAACACCCGAATCTCTAATATGAAATTTAACTATTCAACGAAAATTCAACATTTATAGAAAAACCCAAAAATATCATCTTAACCAAATATAGGTGCTCTGATTTCTAAAATGATCTCCATTTTATGAAAATAATTTTCTATATATTTTAATTTTAATTTTTATATAAAAACACTATTCATTGAAAATTAATTTTTTATAAAAATCCCCAAAATCACGATAACCTAATATCAATTCTCTGAATTCAAATGTGAACTCCATTTTATAAAAAATAATTTAAAAATTATAATTTAATTTTTAATTATAAAACATTATTCACATGAAAATGCTAATACTTGACTAATAATTTCGGAAACAGTTATTTACCTATTTTAATGAATCACATTACATAATCAAGGTGACTAAATTATATTAATACATTTTTGTGTGAGATTAAAAATCCATTTGGTCACATTACTTATCTTAAGTGTAAAATCACTATTCATAAATTAATATTCCTAAAAAATTAAGTTGATCTTATTAGACTCTAAATTTCTTACTAAACATAATTGTAGAAGATGATTTTTCAAAAATAGAAACACATTATTAGTTATTTATGGTTTACATAAATATATTTTAAAATATAATTCTAAAATTCATCAATAATATGCATACTATATTTATCTGGACATTTGAAAATGAAAAAACATCACCATAAAAAGAAATCATTGATTTTATTGAAATTAATGGATTATACAAAGATTTTACTGTATCATTACATAACCTATTATAACAGCAGCATGGGACCTAAGAGTAAGGTGTTATAGGTGGATAGAATCATGGGGCGGCACGGACAACATTTCCTGAGTATTGATTTCTATCAGCATGAACTTCTCACGAAGGGGATTCCGTTCCAGCTTTACATGATGAAGTTCAGCATGGGTTTGGTCCAGAGGAAATCCCAATGGTGGTACCTTCTTCCAGAGTTCTGTGGGATGGGATTCGATCGGCTCGAGACTACATGATGGGGACATCGAATATTCTTTCTATATTAAATAATCAAGATTACTTTTATTGATAGGCAATAATTATAACATTTAGTTTCCAATGAACTTATCGACCAATGGTTATATAACAGTCGAAACCCAGCGGTATCATTATAATTATGCTCATTTTATTAAATGAAATAATTTTTTTTGAGTATAAATTAAAATAACACAAAATTTAGAAAAAAAAATTATTCAAAATCTCGGGTTGTTAGACAATGGCCTTGAGATCATTACATAGCTCCTCCCTTTTGAGACGGTCACAACTACCATAGAGGATAGATAGGAAAAAGGTGATATCCCCATGGGTAAACTTTATTGTGATGTATCGGTTATCCTCCATCAATTTTACAACAAAAATGATCTTATTCAATAAGATCTAGATGTGGTGGTTGGAGGGGTTGGTTCGCAAGGAGTCTTGAATTCTTATATTGTAGGAGTAATCGTTGATCTTGGAATTTCATTTCTTCTGCTCAAGGATTAGAAAAATCACAACATTTTATTTAATAACCTCTGTAGATAGGAAATAATTATTATCCCTGGCCCCTAGGCCATGTGCATTTCTATTTAATATTGGTATCATTGGAATTTAAGGGCTCTGACACTAGCTCTGGAGAAGCTGAAATTTTGATGTTGGATGATGAAGTAGGTTGATGGTTCCGTGATCTTATGCAGGTGCACACTCCCTGTATTTTTGATGGCTACATATGGGAGGGAGTATCTAGGATTTTAGGTGGGAAGATGGTATGCTTACATTGTTTAGATGATGAAATTGGATATGGACCTGGGTCAATCATGCTTCGAGGAGAGACCTCTTCCTAGAGGGCCTTGCATGATCTAAAGATCTGATGTTGATTGGGATTCCCAACATGGGAGGAACACAGAGGGTGTAGGGGTCCTCTATAGTCAGTATCTTTTCCCACAAGGGGGAAACATGCATAGGGGGATTATGGAAGATGTGGAAGGGCCAGGAAGCCTACTGAAGGAGGCATTAACCGACACGTTCACTTCTACAAGGTGGAGGATCGCATCCACATGGATCCAAGAAGGACGAGAACAACAAGCCAAGATAGAGGATATTAAAGTACATGGAAATGGATGAGAAGTAATTCACCAACCGAGAGACTTCACGAAATAGGGTTGGCCTTGACCGAACCAGGACCATAGGGGCTGGGGAGACCTCCCTTTCCACATCTCCTGGAGAAGGATCTGTTCGGAGAGACTACAGGAGGCCAATCTCTGAGTGATAGTCTCGGCCTGATCTTGTGGATTTGGTTCTTGAGTAGATGATCCCCCAAGCGGTGACCCTGGCATACCTTTATGGAATGTCCCTAAAGGAGGAAATGGGAAAAAATCGAGGGAAGACAATATAGAAAATGTCTTGGGTCTAGCTGACGGAGTCCTACATCCAAAGGTCAAATATATCAGGAAAGATGATTAAGATATAATGCTCCAAACACTAGAGTGCCACAGATATGTCTGCATAGTTCCTAGTCCTCTTGTCAGAACAAAGGAATATGCCAAGGGAGTCGCCTATCACCTTCAAGACGAATCCATTTTGAAAAAGAATCTGGAGCCCAGGGCGATCAATCCAATCAATAGAGAGTGGGCACTCCCTGGCCCTATGAGCATCCAACGATCACCGCGATAAACTGAACCTCCCACTACTTATGGAAATTGGATCTCTCCACCATGCATGAAGGAAATATTCTTCATAGGTTTTTACGAGATAGAAAGAATTTCTTTGAATAACTGAGAAATGCACAAGCACATGGAGACCCCCGGAAAAGAAGAAATGCTTGAATGCCTACAGGGCAGGTCCGTCATCCCCAAACAGGGCTACTAGTTTCCACATAAAGCATTTATACACCTCTGTGAATGTAGAGGCTAGAAACTCTAGACAGAGGCATTCACCTACCTGTGTGGCCTCGGTGGCACCACCTGTTCATATGTGAAGCAAGGATAGGGAGGACCATACCGCGGGCTGCAGAGAGCGTCTTTGAAGGATGAAGGCCTTGGAACTGGGAGGGAAGCGCCCAGAACAAGGGGCTGGACAGGGGGGAGACGTACATAGAATGAGGATGCAGAGGAAGAACTGGGAGTAATGTGGCTGGAGGGGAAGAAACTAATCCTGGAGTGAAGGGAAGATGCTCAGTCTCGGCTGAAGACTGAGCAAGAGGGAGTGGGTAACAGTTAAGAATTTGTAAACCTCTGGCAGCACGTGAGGCACTTTCTCTGTGTAAGTAATAATTCAAAACTAATGGATTTTGACCTTGTTCTCTAGAGCATGTTGATCCTATTATAACTGGATGATTTTACACATTCTTGTTATTTATATGGATTGAGATAATCCCTTCCATTATTTTATAAAACATGTTCAATATCAAATGTGTTTTTATTTATATTTTTTCTCTTACTACCCCTCTCATACTTCATATCATCCTACTTGGTATGTATATAGTCAACCATGCATTGGTTTTTTGTAAATATTTCATGTCTTATGTTGATACAAGATCGGTTAGTAGAGGCATAAGTTGAGATAATGGATATATTTTTTCATGGACCACATATGGTGATCATATCATAGAAGGGTGGATGGGACAAACTCCGCTCGAAACAGGCTCTCAACGTCTGCCCATTGTAGCGCCATCTAATCATGCACCTAGAGAATCAGACTACACCATCTGTCTGCTGATGCCAGCAGGAGACTCGCGGAAAGGATCTCCATGATTTCGGATGGTGTCCCTACTAGTCTGAAGACTCTCACCACAGCATCCAGCCAATCCTCAGCGGCCTATGGGTTCATCTCTCCCATGAACTTGGGTGGCCTCTGGCACTAGAACTCATACAACATGGTAATGTGGCGTGCAGCATCTGCTGCTGGGGCTAGTGGAATCGGTGGCCCAATGGGTAATGGTATCATTGGTGCCTCTACCGGAAGAGGGCCCTACACCGAGGCCTCGTCTCTCGGTGGGATATCTATGCATTCGACTCTCGGGGCTCTACCTGGTCTTCCACGTGGAGGCATCATGAAATTAACATATGTGGCATGGTAAAGTGAATATTCTTGGTGGGATGACCTAGTTTAGCTGACTTATAGAAATTTTTTGAAAGTATACATGTAATCGGTGTTTTCATGCACTGAGTCAAAAATCAGATGTCAAGGTCCTGATTTATCGATACATCGGCCGCCGCACCAGCACTGGACTCCCTAAACTAAAAACCACACCTAGTACCCTTCACACTTTTTCTTCACAAAAAAGAATGATTTGTGTCATAAGTTCTGCAGTAGAACTGAATCGTCTGATACGAATTTTTCATGACCCATCCCCCAGGTCCATTATCATGACTACCCAATGCCCACCTTCCATAGGCCAGGGGATGGGAACTAGTACAGAAGGGATAAATATCTATGCTGGGAAGGCATTGCATTTATAAAGTGTAAACACACACAATATAGTACGAGATGAAAGTTAAACACTAAGAAAAACAATTTACAAGGAGTGATGAAAAGTAAAAGGGGAAATATATTCAATCCCTAGAGGAGAGTACAATTAAAATTGAAAAAAATGTACAACTAAATTAAAGATGGAAAGCAGATCTTGGATCGCCCACCATGAATCCTACATAAAAGGTAGGAAGAGATAGCCTCCTCAGCACTCCAAGTCTATCAGTCTCCACTATTTACTGACACTTCGTGAGGTCTACCTATGGGTACTATCATGTCCTACAACTCTGATCCACCGTCATCATTGTCCGTCAATTGCAACCGTTACAGTGAGGTGCGGGAATAGCATGTTCATGGGTGAGTATAACGATACTTAGTAGGGAACCTAAGATCATCAAGGCCTCACAAAATCCAACAGCGATAATCCAAAAGTATGAAATCAATAGATAACACCACTTAGGTATATGCCCAGACATATACCTAAGTTAGCATGTAATCCTCCTCAATCACCAGGTAAAGAGAAAAATATCTGACTCTGCTCAACCCGGATTTTATTCTAGGGATAGTATAAAATTGAATCCTCGACTGCTAGAAAACTCCTCCTCTATCGAGTACAGTGGGCCTTCCGCGTCACACATAAGTGATTCCCACTCACATGGACTACTGAGGTACCCCTCCAATCAAGTACAGTGGATCTTCCGTACTCACACAGAGGTACTACCAACCGTGGGTCTGCTGCACAAATGTAGAGGCGCTCCCCCTCATAGCCTACTACGGTACTCCACGTGTCGAGTACCATGGGTCGACCATGATCACATAAAGGCACTCCCAACTATGGTTCTTCCACGACACCAAAGCACTCCTCACTAGGCTAGTCGAATCAGTCCAAGTCGAATTGGTCAGTAGTTTTCAAGTCTCATCCACCTACTAGGTTTCCACACAAATGTCTGGTCGTCTCAGGAAGAACCTCCCCACAAGCTATTGGTGGATACTCCAACTGTCACGAAGTCCCACGTAGAAGTATAGCAAAGGTCTGCCACATTCTATAGTTCTCAATGCAATTTACGACGCCTCAATCAGACACCCAATCTGTTATTTATTAGCTTTTTTAGTCATGGGGGCTCAGTTGGATTCGTGTACGATCCAACCTATCTGAAAAAAACTAAACACCAAACTCCAGTGTGGTATACTCATAGGGCCGTCACACTCCAAGGTAGCATGTGACCCTAATAGTTCATCAAATGGACATACAGTGCCGAAGACATGGCAAAATAAAGAAACAGTCAGTAATGGGCCTGGGCCAGGTCTGACCCAGTCGTACTGAATCGGCCCAACCCAGACTAGGCCGACCCTGTCTGCGTCGACTCAGTCAGACCCACTAGGTCTCACCGTGACAATTGGGTGGGTCATCCCACTCAATTTTTCCTGGTCCACTGGGACTGAACCAATGGACTGCGAGGGCGGTTCTACTTGAAGGTCAACATGTAGGCGTCTCGGCCTAGAGGCAGGGGCTGGTTTGACCAATGTCACATGGTGTGTGGCTCTTTGGCTTGGACAAGGAGGTCGGCATGATGTAGGCAGGGTGCCAGGAGTCCACGCGGGGCACAGGTAGGGTGGGAGCATTGGTACGCCGTAGGGTGGCATGATCTGGGGAAGGCATGGGGAGCACAACCTTTGTTGTTGCTGCCTTCGTCGCCTCATTTCCACTTCATCAATGTGCTGAAGAACGCCACAAGAAAGATAAATCTATGATGGTAGTTGTGCCATGTTAGTTTGGTCTGTATCCTCCGTGTTTATGGAGGTATGCATTTTCTCTTCTAGAAAAACAAATGAATAATAACAAACCTTAAAAAAAATCCACTATAACCATTGAAGACGATAAGAAAAGGTATAACATCATCTAAAAATAAACCCCCTACCTTTTTATTGTCAGTCATCAATTGTTGATCATATCGCGGAAAGGGAATGAAGGAGTTCCCCATTCATCACATTCGTCACGTACTCCAAATCTCGTGCTACGTCGGCTGGGGAAGACACTCCATGTTGGTAGGATCTGAGGGAGGACGTCAAAGAAGGCTATTCCTAGCATTCTTTGTTGGAAGAACATTTCCCTCAATATCCTCTCTTCTAAAGCTCCACCAATAGGGAAATTTCCAACCAAAGAATTATTTCCAACAAAATAAGGGTTTTTCTATTATTTTAGAATGTTGGATTTGAAATTCAAAAGATAGAATCAACTAGTTAACATACATCCCCTAATTAATGCTTGATAGGTGGCACAAATTACATTAATGGGCAGTTGGATCCATTAATACAGAAAAGGTCAAAGGGTTTCTCCCCCATTTAATAGGGATTTGAGGAGGTTTTACCTTCCTCTATTAATAGTGGTTTAAGCCTCGTGTGGTCCCCACGTCATAACCTCTCACGGGAGGTTATGATCTGGTGGGCCCCACCACCATAACCTCTCATGGGAGGTTAAGATGTGGCAGTCCCACCTCCAAATCCCATGAGGAGGTTTCAACCACCAACACTCACTTACCCACTTAATAAAAAAATGTGTAGCTTAATTTATTTATTTTTTTAAAACCAAAAACTAACTTCTATCCTCGACTCACTGTCGTCGATGTAAAATTATTCTTCATCGAATTCTGGCATTGCGAGTTCAACGGTGCCCTTGGATTTTAGTTCAGATAACCGGTTCAAATCTTATAAAAACCATCTCATACGTTTACTGAACGTACCCAAACAAAACTTCAGAACAAGATTCTGGGAACACCGGGCCTTAGAATCAAGCGATGTACATTTTTCAGACTCGTTAAAATCCCATTTATTAAAAAAATTCCACGGGATTTATGGGACTTTAAAACTTAGGTCAAGTCCTTTTTTTACTATGGATAGTTAAAAATTTTATATAGAGGAAATTAGGGAAAATTTTTCCTTTAGAATACGTAAAGTGGTCATATAATATAGATTATTAGATGATATCTATGAGCATTTCACATTCTAATTTTATATGTTGGGACGCATTTTGGGTTAGAAATATATTTATCAACCTAAAATTTATTTTTAACATTAAATATCTTTACACCCTTGACATTTTCGCGTTTCATTTACATTTAATCTATTTCATATTTTTTATATTTTTTCTCCATATATCAGCATTTTGATGGTCAGATCTATTCAAAATGGTATATTTGGACAACAAATCCCATTTAAGATATACATATCTATGATTTTCTCCACCCCTGACATATGGAAGAGAGCATGTGGTAGTTTTGGATCCATAGAATATTTTTATCTATTCATTTCAATTATGATCTGTTAGAATTAAATTTTAGTGATATATGCATAACTAAATGCATTTTAAATATTCATTTGGTTGAGTAAGGGATGAATTGGAAATCGATTGATGAAAATCCAAAGGATTATTTTGTTATAATAAATCCTAAATGATTCATGTTAGTATATTTTCATCAATTCATTGATATTAAAACATATCATCAACTTTCTGAAAATGTTCTTCGATGAACAATGTTATCATATTATATTAATACCTGATGAATAACATGGTCCATTATAAAATAAATTATTTCTTGCTTTGAGCCCATTGACATTCCGTGTATTTTTCAGTAAATTAGGATAATTTACATCAATATCTTCCTAAAATTATTTTCATACATCTCCCATGTTTATATTTTAATCGTCCAACACATTTCCTAAATTCGTAATCCCAGAATTGTGTTATTCCAAAAGACATTCTAATTTTATTTTCCCAAATATTATAAATATTATTTATTAAATGTAATTATGATTGATTTTTAAGAAAATTGGATTTTATAATATAAAATAGTATAATATCAATACCATTTTTAAATTATAAGGAAAAAAATTATTTATTGTGGGGATTATGTATCACCCTGAATTAATAAAAGAATAACATTTTATTCCCTGGTGTATATGGTATGAACAACCAAACAAGAAAGAGAATATAAAAGTGAAAAATGTTAAAATATAATTATTTTTGAATAAATTTATATTTATTGATAGCTTAAGATACACACAGCATTTAGTTTCCATTATATCATGTGTTATATAGAAGACCACATTTTTCTGAATAACTATATTATAATGATATTATTATTTAATATGAATATCATCTCATTGACTGTGGAATTAATTTTTGGAAAATGATTAACTAAGAAATGAATTTAAAAAAACATATATTATATTTATTTTTATAATAAATTATTAATAATCATTTCAAAAAAAGGAAACTATTTTTTTGGAAAAACTACATTTTTCAATAAATGAAGATCTAAATATGAATTTTTCACATAATTAAAAAAAATTTACAATTTTTTTAAATTTTATTTTAATCAATAAAAATATTTATTTCTGTATGAATTTAAAAATTTATCTTAGGAATAATTTTTTCTATTTTTCTTTTAAAGTATCATTTTTTGATGAATAATGAAAAATTATGGATTGTATTTAAAAATGCCAAATTTATAAAATTATTTATAATTATAAATTATATTTCAAGTTGGATTTAAATTATATTTAGTTCAATTATATAAAAATAAATCCAATTTAGGCCATTGGATAAATATTAATTTTATATTTTGATTGAAAAACATTATAAACTATCGAGCATTAGCACCTTAAATACAAAAATTCATGTCTAGTCTATGAGATTAATTTTAAATTATTTTTTTAAATTATTTATATATAATTTTTAAAAAAAATTAATTACTTAAATAAAATTAATTTCTAAATTTGACTATGGTTAAAATTTATTTTCACCAAAACTAATATTGAATGCATTGAAAACCTAATACCACAATTATAGTGAATAATCACTTTCTTTAGGTTTAAAATCAAATTATAAGAGTGAATATAAATAACAAAATATCATAATTTTGTAATATGATTTTATATAGAAATTTCATAAAAATAATTTTGAAATACATAGATTACATTCCCCTTACTTTTTAAAATTACTCATGAAATATGTTATGTTAAAAAAACAAAAAAAAAAATTTATTTTCATCCATTTAACATATTAAATGATATTGGATAGGGAAAAAACTATAGATGTTATAAATATTTTATTAACAGATAATTATTTATCATAATAATTTATATTTAATTTTTAGAGATTCATAAATTGCATAAAATGCTTTATAAATACCAACATAGAAGATATTTCGTTTATAAAAAATATAATAACTAATACTAAAAAATTATAATTAGTGTATATTGAATGAATAATTTGTGTTAAATAATTATTATTAGATTAAAATATACTATTACACATTTGTCAATATACTCTATTTCAATTCCTTAAATTGGAGGATATTTCATTACAATTTAAATGAATATTTTCAAAATTTATATCAATGTGATTTTGTGAAAGATTATATTTAATTGAATGATTTAAAATTAATAAAAATAAAAAATGTATCCATGTAATTATTAAATAATAAGTTATATAAAATATATTCTATTCCTGAACTAATTGGGATTTTACAATATATATATTTTCCTTTGAATAATAGAAAAATTGTTATCGTGGTTAATGTTAATGTAGTGATTTTTTATGTCACCTGTACATGGGTTAAAATGAATTTCCATGACTCATTTTTCTTATGGTTAAAAAATTTTTATCATATATATTATTAGTGTGCCGAATTAATTCAATAATTATCAGTTTATTTAATATTTAATGATTAAGATAAATAACATAGAAAACAAGATACCAATGTGAAAACTAGATATTGTAAAATTTAGGGAATATATAATTTATGGAAAAAAATGTGAAAAAATGTGTTTTATTCTAATGAGGATGTATGAATAAAAAATATAATATATAATAAACTATAATTATTAATATTTTAGGATCATGAGTTATTATTTATCTCTCAATTTTTAACACTTTTGGATACTCATAAAAAAGTCACTCCGTCTCAACTGTAAAAGGGGACTCACTCCCCACACATATTCACCCTTATTTGTCTAGTTTACTCTTCCAATCCTATTTCAAATCAATTAAAAACTTCCCTCCCCTTATAATATAATATTTTATTTATAAAAGTCAACCCATTTATGTCATTTTATATATCCTAATGAGGATATATGATGAATATGTAATGTTCTTCAAAATTCATTTTTATTTTACTTCTTTATGTACCTCTATGAATTTTTATTAAACCAAGAATAATATATAAAATAAGTAAATTCAATATAATAATATTTTTTTTAATAAAATGTTAATCAACTAATGCCATATACACTTAAATAAAATGAGATATGATATCATGGATCATGTCTAACACAGACTACATCCTCGTGGCTTAATATTGTTTTTTCCATTACCACCTCTCTAGTTATACTATTATTATGGATATAAAAATTTAATATATATATATTATTTATTCGTATGGATTTATTATATCATATAATACCTTATTAATTTCCATTATTGAAGATACATAATAATATTTCAAAGGTGTACGACATGCTAATTCATCATGAAGCGATCAGATTCTTCTTTCACTAACGCAATATCTAGAAGGTGCTGAGGATAAATATAATAAATATATATTATATTTTGGTAATAATAATGATATTATAGAAATATTTACCATTAACAGAGTGAAATATATCTTGTTATTATATTTCTTTCGCCCAATAGAAGAAGATAATATCATTGTGTTTGTGTAGACCACCGCCTTCACTGATCAATATTACTCTATTTTCCACACCAAACCTCATGGATGATATATATAATTTTGTATTATGGTATTATTTATATTATTATTATAATTATTTTTATTATGAAATGATAATATATTAAATACCTCCATTCAAAAATGATTATTTAAAAAATTAACTATTACTTATACATATGTATGACATACCGTATCCTTGATCATAACATACTTAATTTTTCATATCCGTGATCCATAGTTGGTATTAGAAGTAATTTTGATGTCACAATATGATAATTATTCCAGGATCATTTTTTAGTAACTATCGGAACAATATAATATTATATTGAAAAGAATCTATCCTGATGAAACATCCATGGGAAAAAAAGCCAATTAACACTTAAAACAATGAAAAAAATGAAATATTATTGTCAAATAGATAATAAGATGTAATAGAAGGAATATGTATGATATTTTAAATATTATTCTGTTTTAGTGTTAAAAACAAGTTTAATACAACTATAAATTATGTTAATGAAATCAAGTTTAGAAGGAATTTTAAGGTAGGGGATTTCATGACTTGATTTTTCTTTCATTAGGTTAATCAATTACATCATTGATTATGATAGGAAAATATTATGTCTAAAATCAAATATAATTATCAATTTTCATATTTATATATTTATATATTTTTTTAAAAAATTTATATATTATTCCAAAAAATTATATATTCAATTAATAATTCTCACTCGAATTTTACGATCATTTTAAGAGTTTGTCTCACAAAATCTTTCTAATTGAGATTGTTTATTAGTGAATATTGGATGAAAAAAATTAAATGAAAAGGTCTGAGTAATGATTCTATTTTTATTTTATTATGTTCATTAATGACATCATTCGTGAAATATTTCAATTTTATACTCTTGCATTATAAATATATTTTAGAACATATTTTCAAGGATATTAGACATTATTTATATCTATATTTAGAAATATGATTTCTTATGAAACCATGTTTTCATAAAAAAATCAAAATTATTTATAACGTTTTATAAAATTTTACTAAATAAATTTTTACCCAATATACGACATCATAATATTATTATAATGGTTGCTGTGTAATGTTTTGAATATATTGATTTTCTGTATTTTATAAAAAAATTCAACATAATAATTATTTTAACATGTACATCGTGAATGTAATTTCCAACCACCATGACCAGTCCAATGATATGATGAAATTTTTATATATTTAGAATATTTTTTCTGGAAATTTATTTTCTAAATGGTTTAAATTTTTTTTGAAATGTTATTTTAAAAGTATAATTTTCCAAAAAATATTATATTTTAAAAGGATATTATCAATAAAAATGTTTTTAAATATCATTTTATGTTTTATTTAATTAACGAAAATATACCCTAATTATTACCCCAATTGTAATATAATTTTTTAACATCTTCTTTAATATTAATATTGATCGATTATGATTATTTTGACTGAATAAAATATTGACATTCATAACAGTGTTTAATTTTTGAGTTAATAATATTCCTTATATTTGTTATTATTATTATGTGTACTAGACATTAAATATCCCCAAAATATATAAATTATCTATCATGTATATGTTTATTTGGTTTAATAATATATCCATCCCCCATATAGTATTTTATATCATAGTAATATTTTATATCTAGTGTTTTATTATTAAATTTTTTTCATATACAAAATACACATATTTCATAATGAGATAAATTGATTATGAATTAGATATATTATTCAATAAATGATGAATTAATATGATTGCTATGACATAGTATGGGTAATGGTTAATGAAATCTAATCAATTAATTATTTTTCTTAGATGAATAAATCTATTTGACAGAAACCATATGCATTTCTAGCTAGTTTATTTTAAATAGTATTGTGTAAATTCTTGAATGTAGTATTCCTAAACAACAAGTGATAGTTCGTGATGGTAAAGGTAACTTGTACATTGGGAAAAATCCGTCCAATAATTATGAATTTTCATAATTAATTTAAATAATATTATTCTTGATATTTTTCACAATGATATTTTGTAAGTATATATTTTATTGTAATATCATTTATTATTTTGAATGAGTGTTCAGTTTTGTTAATAAAATATATTAATTATTCCTTATATTATCATGGTAGAATTGTTATTTAATATTCATGTCTTATTGGTTAATTTTATTTTTCGATTAATTATTACAAATTATTCATTACATGTTCTTCCATTTTCCCCACTATAAATCATTTGTGATCTCCCAAATTGTGTATTTTTCATTGGAATAAAAAATAATTAATATCATTTATATGGACTGAAATTATTTTGTGAATAATGTTATTATTAAAAAAAGTGTTGTAATTTCTATATTGAAATAAATTTTAAGACATTAGTGTTTATTTACTTTACCAATAAAGTTAAATAATTCAGATCACCAAGCTTCGATTCCTTATATCTTTTAGCAATATATTGAAGTAAAATATTGACTCTCATCTGTTGGGGTATGGTCTATATTTTTTTTTAATTTTTATAATCATGGAATATTTTTCACAATTAAACATTTTATATAAATTATAATAAATGTGTAAGATATAAATAAAAATTAAATTTAATATTTAAAAAAAATTAAAAAACTAATTTTCATCTGTTGTAATTATATTTTAATTTTTATATTAAATATTTATATTTAATAATTTCTGGATTGAAAACCCATGCGTCAATTTTTTCAATTAAATTTCATAAAATTGGATTCAATTGGAATTTATTTTTTAATATACTAAAATTTATTTATATAGGTATAAAAAATATATTCATGATGAAAAAATTCATGCATTATTATTTTTTTATTTTTCAAATGAATTAATTATGTTAACAGTGGAATTATATATTAATAATGGAATGTTGGTTCCATTATAATCCAATGATATATTTTTTCATTTTTACCTATGTGTTCTTGTTCCGGATATGGGTCTTCAATTCATTAGTTAATTGGATGGTGTTGAACTATTATGTTTCTCTTGTGATATTTTTTAAATTTACAAAGAAGATTTACCCAATTGAAATAGAGTTGTATAAATTATTTGAAAGTCACCAACATTATTTATTTAATCATGGTAATGGAAAGATAGAAATATCATTAACCAAAATTCATGATAATGATATAATCATAAAATATAAGTTTATTTTTCTTTATAAGATTTATATGTATCATGTTTTGAATAAGATTTCATGATTTCTATAGAATAGTAATGATTTTTATTATTCCATTAATATTTAATATAATGTCTCTATTGAAAATATTTTTGAAAAGGGGATGACTTATTAGATAAAAAAATTATTTTTGGATAATGTAAATTTTTATTAATTGATTATATATTATATTATATCATATATTCAAAATGGGAAAAAAGGTTTATATCATAAATTTTTTATTTCCAATATTGATCTTTCAATGTAAAAACAAAAAATAAAAATTATGAACAATGGTTTTGATAAATTATTATGGAATTCAACGAGGTCTAAATAAAATTATATTTAAATATCAATAAAAGATAAAAAATTATCATAATTGTTTGTTTTTATTTTTGGTAATATTGATAATGTGTTGACATGTTCACTTTGTGATGTAATATATCATTCTGTAATATAAAAATGTATATAATATTTTATAGAATATGTTTTTTAGATTTTAAAATATAAAAATTAATTTTATTTATTGATTTTATGATAATATATTTTAATATTTAAAACATATAATACTATATGGTTATTATAATTGAGAATATATGGATTACTATGTTTCATTTTCTAAACTCTATTAGAGAAGATGGGTTTTTAGTTAAAAAAATCGGGAACCTGATGTGGCATTGAACTAATAGGAAAATATAATTAAAAATATATCCAAGATATGTATGGATTGAAATATAATAGTTTTTATAATGATTACTTAGTTAGCGCTGATTGTAAATTCTAGTTGAATCCATTATACATAAAAAATATATCATAGTGTAATATTTCTACATTGGATTTATTTATGAGACACAACCATTTATAAGACATTGTATCTTTTGAATTACTCTTTCTATATTTATTGATAACATAATTATAATTTATATTATTAGTCCCATGTTATTCATATTATCATAACTTGACTATTTATATTTAATAGTTTTATGGTGAAGATGATCAATGATTTTAACCTTTAAACTACTCATATTAAATTCCTGCAATTAGATATATTAAACTATAATTTTGTTAATAAATTATTTCCTATGATTTTTAAATTTTTCATATAATGTAAATTCATTAAATTACAAAAAATAGACAATGATTGAATGGATACATATAATGAAAAATTCTGAATATTGAAATTATAGATACTAAACTATATTTTGGATGTTTTTTAAAAATTAATTAGATAGGCACATAATTAAATAAATTATACTAGAGATACTTTTCATTATGATCAACTTAAATTTTATTAAAAAACGTGTTCAATATAAAAATGTAGTGGAAACTATGTTTCATAAGGACCAATAATGTTTTGAAAAAGAAGGAAAAGTGATCAATATAGATAGAAATATAATTTAATCCATTAAAGAAATATTATGGTAAGAGAAAAATTGTACCCAATTCGATATTATTATTGGAAAAAATAAAATGGAAAATTATAATATGAAATATAATATATTCTTATGATGTTGTATGTTATGGAAAATGGATTTTCACTACCATGAAAATAAATAATTTTAGTGGTATAGACTATTTTGATAATGTTGATGTAATATTTATAAAATGTAGGCATAAGGATAATTAGTCATGTAAATTTCAATATAAGGGCACTAATAATGTGATGAAACAAAAATATAAGTATTTTGGTGGGGGAAAATTAATTACAACTACTTAAAAATAAAATTGTCCTTAAAACAATGTTTTAAATTGTATATTACTTTTTAACATTGATTAATATATTGTTTTGAATGAATATGGATATAAAAATTCACTCATTTTTAATAATTATACCATTAAAATTAAATTTAATCGAATGAAAAGTTTCCCATTAATTTTTAGAACACATTGGGGGTAGTACTATTGAATGTAGTATTTATAATGATTTAAATGTTATATTATTTGGAATGGTTTTCATGAAATCCATGTTTTTATTTATATTGAATAATGTGATGTTATTATATGTTTGAATTTTATTTCTTTATATAAATATTTGATAGATTTTAGAGATTATTATTTTATTTCCAATATAATTATCATTTTTATATAAAAATATATACATGCCTTGATAACATATCATGGTTAAAAAAAGTAAAAAATGTTTAAAATGAAATTTATCATTGCTATTTGTTGAAAGTAAGGGAATTATTCATATCATTGATGTGTTAGAGGTAACAAAATATATGTAAGTTTTTTTCAAATGAAACTCATTTTTTATACTTTAACATTTAGATGAATTTATTATTTACTTAGTTCTTGATGTAATGATAATTTTAAAATCCCCTAATAAAAGTGATTTTGTAGATCAATAGTGATAAAAATGGTTGTCATAATAATTTCATTATAATGATCTTATTCATCCTATATGTTCACCATTAAAATAAATTATATAATATTATAAAAAAAATATTGTTTCATGATGCTTTACATTGTGTAATGATCAATTGAAAGCATCACGATTAACAATATGTATCTCATTCCTTAGACCAATGATTTTTATATCTACACCATTGTACTTATTAATTTTTTATTATTGATTTTCGATATGGGTACTATTTGATGATGTTTTAGGAGGATGGATTCCCAAATAAAATATTTCATACATAATATATGAATTATTATTTTGTGGTTCTCATTTTGGATTAATGAATTACACATCTTTATTATTATATCATATCATAAAAGGTCTTCTATTACTAAATTGAAAAATATTGGTAATTAAATTGAATAAATTTTCTTTGTCTATATAATTTCTTGTATCATTAAAACATTATCAAATTTTTATGAAATAAATTCTTAAAATATATTATATTAAATGTTTTTCAAATTGGATTTCTGGTTACATTATATTTCATTACTTGGACTTATCATTAAAATTAATTTCATTAATATGAATCTAAAAACAACATAAGTGGTTTATGAATTATAAAAACACAAAAATGATACTATTATATATATTTATCATATATTAATAGTAAATTATATGTGAATTATTGAATTATTTTCTTTTTAATCTATCAATTTTTCTTTGTTCATAGTTAAAAAATTTAAAATTAATTGAATTACATTACGCTATGTTGGTTTCATGGAATTGAAAAAAATTAGAGAACCAACTAATGTGGGACCAACATTACAAATATGTTCACATTATTATCAAATGAAAGGGTTCAATTTAAAGAATTTGTTATGTTGATCCTGTAATTTAATTTTAATCACATCAATTAAAATCCCATGATAAAAATTATCTAATTCATTACCATAAAATGGATTCTATAGTATTCTGTTAAAAAATTTTGAGACAACATGTAAAAATATTAATGTGTGAAATATATAAATATTACCGAAATTCAAATTTAATATTCTATCACAAAGGTAATATTGTGAAAATAACGAGATGGATGGAATTGATTAGTGAATAAAACTACAAAAATAATTTCCATTAATGTAAAGAGAGTAATGTACCTAATATTTTTTAGATAGAAATACAATCCATCATTATATATGATTCATTAAGAACAATATCATTTACCAAATGGATATGTGTTTCTTGTGTCACACATTTGGTGAATGAATTGTTTCTTAAATTTCATAGTACTATATTTTTTTGATTTTAATGGGATCATAAAAATGAATAGATATATTCATGAACATTTTTAGTGGTATGTAATAACAAATAATACATAGAATATTACTATGAAATATTTGAAATCATCATCGGTTATTATTGAATGAAAATTATTAAAAGGGGTTCTTCTTCCTTTTATAGTTCCATAACTAAAATTGGAGAATATTTCCATGAATTTCATGGAGTAATTATCTTAGTAATCTCAATGTAATAATGAAATTATATATAATTTTTGACCATTTTAGTAAATCAAATAATTGTAATTCCATTAAATAGAGTTTATCATTGTATCAACATTTTATACATTGTCATAATAAGATAACTAGACTAAAAAAGACTCCCTCCTTCCATTATATCTGACCATGATCAATGATTAACCTATTATTTATGGAATGATCAATATATGTGAATGATTTATGTATTAAATTTTTTTATCCTTTCATCCTTCATTAAAAATAAATTAAGTGTGCATGTTCTAGAAAATGGATGGTATAATTCATTCATTTTCAATGTATTATTGATGAATTTGGTATCTCATTGGCAATAGTTCCTTACAAAAAAAAAGTATTTTGTTCCTTAATATATATGGAACCATTTGAAGCATTATATAGAATGTAATTTCTTATCCAAGGTTGTGGCCATACAAGTAGGGAAATGATATTATTTGGACTATAATTTATTGATGGAATAATAGATAATATGATGATTATTCATCAAAATTTGAGGATGTATCGTTATATATAGATTATTTATAAGTATTACCATATAGATGATATTTCATTAATGGTAGGAGATTCGGTTTTTTTATAAAGTTTATCCGTGGGAAATTTTTATGTTATTTGGTTGAAAGGAAATGTTATGGTTCCTTGGACTATATAAACTTATATACAATGTTTTATCATTTTCATATCAATTTTATTCAAAAATGGGGTAATCATATGTGGTTTTTTTGTTTCATAGTTCATTTTAATGCAATTTCATACCATATACATCTCAGGTTATGATCCATCATGTAGTATGGTTAAATGAAAAAATTAATATATGAAAAAACTATAAATATTCATGGACATAAATATAATGTGTTACAAAATAATGTAATCCATGAATTTATGGATTATGGAAAAACCAATTGTCGAAGAAGCAATATGGGAATTAGAAATTTCATTAAGGTAAAGTTATAAGGTATTTTTTAATAAGATAATTATATTATGATGAGATAATATAAATTTGTTGTTAACACTATAAAATTATAGATAATTTTAATATTAATAATTTTTATGTCTTATTTATATTCATAATTTATATTTCATATAAATATATTCATTATACGAATATTAAGAAACATTTAAATATTAATGTAAATCGTTTTCTTCTTTGGAAAATAAATTTCCTATATTATTATGTTCTATTTATAATAATAATTTCTAAATAATAATGATTTGTAATTTCAAAATGATATTTATATTTTACATCCACATTAAAAATAATCTCAATATGCTATTTTGGTATTTCAATGAAAATATATGTTATTCCCAATATAGTAAAAAAATTCATTACAATCATATATTTTTACTAAATAATACGATTTTAGCCACCCCTTTTTTAGTAATGTATCATAGTTATCATTGAATATTATATAATCAAATTAATTACATAAGAATAATAATTATTTCTTATTATTTATCAATATATTTTTGTGCAAAAAAGTTTCACATTATACTCTTTGACATTATGATTTAAATTTTATTAAAATATTTATTTCAGAAAATTTTATATATAAAATTAATTAAAATGGAATTCATATCAACAATTATTATGTTCTAAATTATTATATAATGAACCTTTTAAACTTAATAAGTATGAATAGAAACTATAATAAAATTCTTTACCTCGGTAAATGGAAAATGGATTATGTAAGAAAAACATATACTACAAAATTTTGAAATAATTATAAAACATGGAATTTTAATATTTTAGAAATTTTTATTACGAATATATATTATTAATAAGTTTAATAATGTATATTAAAAAATTAATTTTATATTGGAATCCCATGATTGTCGATTTTATTATATGTTAACCATTAATAAAATATAAATCTATTTTACTCATGATTCCAAATAATTGCATGGTTGAAGATTGTATTTAGATTATTCTAGTTTAAAAAGACCAATATACTTTGTGTGTTTATTATTTACATTCAAACATAAAATATAATAATTTATTATAATTTAAATTTTAAAAGTTACTTGTTCTCCTAAATCAGGTTTTTTATAAATTTTTTTTCCATATATTTTATATAATTATATTGAAATTAATTTAAAACACCTATATAAATAAAATAATGTAATATAGATCCATTATTTATAATAAAAATACCATATTATTTCATACAAATCTGTATATTTTTTTCATATAATCATAATACTATTATTTTATTTTAAATAATCACAATTACTGTTTAATGATGTTAAAAATAGCCTAACAAGGATATAAAGAATATAATATAGAAAAAATAGGTTTAAATTTAATTATAAATATTTATTCAACTCAATAATATTGTATCTTAATATTTCATGTTCCACTATGATAGTTTTTAGTACTAATATATATATTTATATCTTCATAGGATATTTTGTGTAATTAGATGTGTGTAATTTCCATGATTTATAACATAGAGTCTTTATATCTCTCTTCCTAATACATTTTGATAACTAAAAAACATACAATAACTACTCAAATATATTCCATAAATCCACCCCAACTTCATATAGTATTTTTATTGTTCATTAATGTAGTATAGGAATGTGGTCGATGTAAACCATTCTAGATTTCCAAAATAATATATATAGTTCGTAACAATGATATTTGATATTATTTGTTCTTATGCCTACATAAATTAATCTTCATTATTTATTAAATAACCACCCCAATATCATTCATATGTTAAGATATTTTTATTTTAATGGAATAACATATTTTCATCACCTCATACATAAAATGGGAAACAAATCCTTCATTAGTGTATAAGATAGACTAACACCTTGGGGATCAATGTAATTTTTTTTCTATCAAAAACACTCATGGTTTGATTAAAAATGTATTTAAATTATATAAATGATACTAGGTAAATATATTCCATTATATAAAAATAATATATCCCATATCTTCAAACATTTCCCGTCATTTAATAATTATTACTTCTTTCGTGAATAAGTGTGGATTACCACTTCAATGAAGTGATGTGTTTTATCATTCATCACCACGTAAAATCAATAGTTTATGAAATATAATTCTATGTAATTACATTTTAATTATTATATAATATTTGGCCTATAATTTTTAAATAATATTTACTTTCATTAAATAATGATTGATGAAAAATTGAAATGTTACCGATGCGTTCTAAAAACCTACCTTCTCTAGGATTTTAATGTGACTAAATTTTCATAACAACCATTCATGGTTGAATTTAAAATTATAATTTATTATTAAATATAACAAATGTTTCACTAATATTATACTATAAAATATAGAAGGATTAGATTCCAATAATAGAAAACATATAGAGAAATATTTTGAAATATGATATGAATATCTTCAAAATTTTAATAATATTGTAACTTATTAAGAAACTATTTATAAATTTTAAAAAAATAAAATAGAATGAATAATATTGATGAATAATGATTTTATAAATATACGTAAATTTCATTTGTTTATTATTCATGAATCAAAAAAATGTAAATATTGGGTCCTACTCAATATATTTGACACATTACCATGATACCCTCATTTAAAATATTTCATGAATCATTTTCTATAAATCTTACATCTATGTGGATAACCACGAAATTAATTTATGTTTATATTTTTGAGGACATAAAATTGTTATAAATTACATTTAATGAGATCGTCGGAATAAATAAAAGGAAATGTTATGAAATATATTTATTTATATTATTCAAAAACATTGGACGTAAGGGAAGAATGTAATATTAAATTTTAACTTCTGATCCTTTAATGGATTTTTGATGGTTCAATTTGAGTATAATATATCATGATTTCTTAAAATTTAAAAAATATTTCACATTATAATATGTAATTTTAAAAAAATTCTAATATAACTGAAATTTTAAAATCATTATTTGATTACGTATTGGTATAGAAAATAAATTTATTATATATGATTTCATTTGTTATGATTAGGTTATATTTCAAGGGAATTTATTATAATTATAGGTTTATCCATTGTATTTCAGGGGTAGATAGTTATTCTATAATCAAGTGATTACTGAATCTGTAATAATAAAATGTTAGGTTAGACCGATATAACTCTCCAATGTAATAGGTAAATGGATGAAGTTAAATGGTTTGAATTTTTCCTATAATTTTTCATAATTTATAAGGTAGGAAATTCAATTCCGTAGGGTGATATGTAAAGGATATCCCATGACACCTATATTAATTACATATTCTTTGTATGGTCATTTATGAAAATTATAAGATTTCAAATGGTATAATATTGATCAAAATTTAAATGGTAGTTTTATTCTACCAATTACAATGGTAATTTATTTCTTACTAAAAAATTTATAATTTGATTATATGATAGAAAATAAACCACTATGAATTTTATTTTCCCACAATCATTTATTATAAGGTGTCTTATTAAATTTTATTGGTATTGAGGATGAATTATTGTCCATGAAATTTTATTTCGAATCCAATGATTATCACGTTATTAAACAACACACAATTATAATATCATTTAAAAAAAAGGAATAATGGGTTTCATTATATATATTTATATGTATTATAGAGTGCATATTTTTATCATCCATCATTTTAAAATTATTTTCATATGAATTTGAAAATGATTAGTTAAAATGATGGGGTCCATATAAAAATCACGATGATATGTATTAAAACTAAAATTAACTGTATCATATGTTTTTTAGATTATGGTGAAAATGTATAATAATATTTAGTTTACACTTTCTTTTGAAATATATAATTATATAAGTTTGAATGTCGAATTCTCTAAACATGTAAATGGAAAATTGAATATAGAGTTATCCTACTTATATAAGAGCATATTTTCATGATGATTGTTTGGGGAGTGAACCTTTTTTAATGATATGATGGAATTTTGAGCATTCCCAATCTACTATGATAGTATTATAGATAGACTTGTTGAAGGAAATTATTTTTAAATTCATATGTGTCTCACACAAACAATTTTTTAAATGTTTTGAAATGAATTGGTCACCCAATTCATGCCCCAAGAAATTTATTAAAATAAAAAATTTCAACAAAATCACATGGTGTAAACTACTTAAACGTTCAGGTATTGAAGGGGAATACAAGGCAAAAAACCCAAAATAAAAATTATAATCTGAAGTATGAAAAAATGAACAATAGACCTGATAAACAACTAGCTCATGCTTTTTATATAAAGTAATTCACTGAAAATGAATCCCAAAACTATGAAAAATACTTTATATTACAGTGCAATGATCAGGATCGATGACAACAAATAGGTGAAATGCACCACAATTATGACCTCTATCAAATATGAACAACACAATGTCATCAGAACATCATCAAGCAACATATCTCTTCAATGAAAAACCTAGAAAATCCATCAAAACAATAATATTATAGAGTAGTACCTAGTGCCACCAGGAATCATGATATTGATATGGTGAAACCTAAAAAATAATGATGTTCATTAGCTTCCCACAAAACACTAAAATCATTACCATTTAAATCTCTCCACTAATACGAATCATTTCAAGCATCACACATAGCCACCAAAATGAGAAGACAAGATGAAAACACCATCCACAAAAAGAAAAGATAGAACTGCATATATGTAGTCCATCATGGAAATAAAACCCAAACAGTAGATAGTTTGATATAGAGCAGAAAAAATATGACTTCTGCCAGACACCAACACATGCCTATCTAAAATTCAAAATTGAAGATTCCATCAAATAGGAAAACTGAAAAAAAGAGAGAAATAACTCCAAATGTATTTCATTGATTTAGAAATTAGTGGTTCTATTATGTTTATCCATCATCCTAATGAACGTGAATTTTCTAATTTCAATGTATTTATTATCTGTTATTATACCATATTGATATTTTATCAATGTGATTTCATTTTTTTCATTTAACCCATAATATACTGATTCCCCACTGATTGCTCATTGCAATAGGTATCTTTGTATATAGGGAACTCCTTTCCTTCATTATATTCTCTTTCTAAATTAGATATGGAAATCAGTTGATCAACCATAGATTGTACTAATAGAGTATCCTTCTCAGTTGATTCGAGATCTTGTATCTATTGCTCATTCAAGGTGAGAATAGTCTCATCAATCCATTGTTTTTTTGGATTTAGAGTAATGTATCCATCAACGTTTACCATAGAATTTTTCTATTTCCTTTCAGTTGATTTGAGGAAGTCCGCCTCAATCTGATTAGGTTGATCATCAACCTCAAAAAAGTATTCACAATAATCAGAGACTTCACCATGCTCCTTATCCCATGGGTCATGTTATTCAAGCATATTCACCGAAACCTTCTCCCGAGCAGAAAAGGCATTAATGAAATTTCTGACATTGGTAGAGAATCCAAAATATCATGAAATTTCCATAGAAAGTGATGTTGGTTTAAAAGGTTGAGTATTAGATAAAAAAATCTCCTTATTGAAATCAAAATTAATCTCACTATTAGCAGAAGGCCCAACATTAGATACTTGACTTCTATTTCAATCAACTATTCCTGGATTTAGATTTATTTTTTCAACCCAAGTATCATTATTGGCCTCAATACATGTGATTTTTTAGTGATATTCCTTCTGTAATTCCCCATTTTGTGGAATGAATGGTAGTAATCGGGTATTCTTTCATAAATAAAATCCTGAAAGAAACTAGAATCACTATTCGTAATCCTATTTTTTTTAATTATGTTTATTAGTGTCATCAGTTTCAATAGATTTTCCAGCAACTTATAGTCCTTTCATATTTCTCATCACTAAATCCATCTTCAAATTCTTTCTAATGAGATTGGAAATCAAAAATATTGCTTCATGATTTAATAGGTGGTGTAGAAGATAAGTGATTACGATCAAAATCAGAACATTGGGAGGTTATGAAAAGAGAATGAAATCTAGGGCCCATTTGAGAAATCTCATGTAACATCTCCTAGAAGACCATGATATCATCTCAAAATGTATATAATAATCACTATCATAGTAGAATCAAAAAACAACATTAGAATAAATCAAAAAGTACGAGAAGAATACCCTAAAAGCCAATTGATTCAAGAGAATTTCGTAAGAATTGTAGATATGGTCTACGTAATGGAAATATTATAACAAGAAAAAATAAAAAATCTGATGCAAGAAGGATTACCTCATTTTTAATGAAATAAATCCCTGGATGGCCCCATTGATTACTTTGTTTAAGTTTATGTGAATATTAGGCCTCATGACATCATTAACTTCTAGAATCAAATATATTATGGAAACCACATCTGCAAAGGTTCTCATCGCTTGTGTAAGGTTTCTCTCTAGATTAGGGTCAAACACTAGAGTGGACATCACCCAGTTTATCAAAGAAACATATGTATTATAGAAATGTTATAATATTAATGATCTTTTTTATTATATTATTTATGTTTTGTGTATTATTAATATCTAATCATTGTTAAATTAGTATTACTTATTATACATGAATTTTTATTGTAATGATAAGGGTAGTTCTCCATGTTTATGATACATGATAAAAATGACAATAATGATTCTGTTATAATTCCATTAAATAATTTCAAAAGGGTTACTACATTTAGGATTCCTTTGAGTGTTCTTTGTCAACTATGATAGATTTTTTCTTTTCGAATTTGTTTCACATTAATTCAATTCAGTTTTACCATCTTTTAATCCTCTATTAAAATTACAAATGGCATTCATATCTCTAACTAAGTACTTAAAATATTTACAAATGTAGGTGCTCACCCATTGTATCAGACCCAACAATGCTTAAGAACACACAACGAATGAAAAGAGTGGAGGTCGAGAAAATCAGAAAATCATAAGGGGAATAATTATATATAAAATGAATGTCATAAGAAATTAATATTTGTTTGAAAAAAAATTGGGTTCCCAATAAGAAACCATTTTCCCATGTAACAATCACCAGTTTAATAACATGTCATTAAAGGAAGAAAAACTTTTGTATCATAGGTTCTCCATTATTTCCTTGTTCATTTTTTATGCCTTAGTTTGTATCCATGTTTCATAACACGTGAGTATATTATAGTATTGTGAATTTTTTCATTTCAAAGATATGAGATTGAACATTTATGAGGAATCCACTGTATCATATGTTAAAATGAAAAAAAATTGCTTCATCTAACATTATTTATGGTTGTGTGACCTGGCCTATTTATAGATATTGAAATCAAATTGTAAGGAATAAGATATAAGGCTCAGGAAATGTGGAATATTCTTTTGCATCCAATGTGGAATGAATAATTTTCAACATAGTTCATGTTTATGTCATAAAAATTGATAAAATAGTTTCCTTTGGTGGGGATTATGAATATATGGTTACACAAGATTACCTAATGGGGTGTATGAACCATTGAGTGAAGAAGAGATATAATCAGAATTTCATATGAATGAAAAGACCGTAATAGGGAATTCTATGTATGATATTGGTAAATCATTTCCAGTACATTAGACAACATGATTCATGATCACTGTAGGAAAAAGTTATTTCATAAGATTATTCACATTATATGATAAAATATTTGAACATGGAATACACATTAAAATTTTCCATTGATAGGAGTGATTACCTATCTCATAAAAGTAAATTTATTTATTGTGTTCAATAATAAGTATTGACATGTATAATATAACTAAAATAAATCATATTATTCATCTTCTAGATCGTCCATAACCCATTGTTGCATTTGAGGTAATTAATGGAGAGTTTGAGGATTAAGCTTAAAGGGTATTTTTATTTATATGATCAGAAATTATAAATCATTAAAAATGTATAATGGAATACATTTTTGTTATTTCAATCGTATGAGTCAATACTATTTGGGATATTGATGGACATACACTAGGTTTGATTTCCATAGGACCTATATACATTGGAAAGAATCCTATATATCATTTTTGAATGTGAATCAGAGTCCTCATACATTATTTTATGTCACTCAATACATTATGTTTATCCAAAAAATTAGTAACTATAATAGAATATACGAAGATGGTTTTTTATTCGAATATTCATTATTTATCATAAGATATATAAATTGTTGTGATGATCACAGAAGTTATATTGAATAGTCATTTTATAAAAAGTGGTTCTTATCTGGGATCATGGAACACATATTGTAAAGTGAGTTTGTTTCCCCAAACAATATATGACACCCCACATGTTATAATAGGGGAATGTCAAATAAGGATATAGTTTGGGGGTATTAAAGGTATTAGTCAACTTGTGTTATGTGGAAGAAATATAAATGACCACGGTGATCCTTTCAATATATCTCATATTTATATTGAACATTTAATAATTTTCTAAGGGACATGTCATGATTTTCAATGGTTCATGTCTAGGGTGTTAATTTATCATGGAATTCACATCCATGGGAGTCTACTAAAAATTTCCATGATGCTTTAAATAATTTATGATGATATATCAAAGAATCATTTCATAATTAATGTTTACAAGTCAAAGATAATTTCAATGGTCCAATATCATGTCTTGGACAACTTCATTAATTAATGGTAAATATATACATGCACATTCACATGATCTAGTAAATTTTTCAGGATTTCATCACATGATTGTGGATGACCTGTCTACGGCCCTTCACATAATTAACTCACTTTTATTTTATTTCATTAAATTATTAAATTTTATTTTTTGGGATGTCTTAATATGACAAAATAGGCATGTCCAGAATTTCTTCGCAATATAAAATTGGATATTTCTAGGAATATATTAATTATCAATTATATTATTCTGGTTTTATTCGTACGATCCATGTTCGCCTATGGTATATATTTTATTCCCATAGAGGATATGTTGAGTGCCTTTAGCAAGGAAATTATATCATTTTAAGTGTGTCCCCCCATGATCAACCGAATTAATGCATGTTATCATCACATGATCAAAGTGAAAAACCCATAGACTATGACATTATAAAACTGGTTTTTCCAAGGCTGGTTGTGTGTTCAAATTATCCAATTGAAAGCTGACCGAGGTAATCACAGTAGCAGTAGTTAATATTATGATCACGTAACAATAATTAAATCACATAGTGGGGTTTGATGAATATGTTTATGAGATAAAAAATATACTTGTTTTTGAGTTTTATATCATGTGATATAAATCTGTAGGCTCTCATCCTAAGTTTTTTGTGATAAAAGGAGGGAATAAACATTTTTTTATATTTATTTCACGGTTTTGATCACATGATCAAATTAGATGATGGTATATTGGATTTTTAAATTCCTATTAATTGTTTCAATGGGTTATAACAATATATGTAGATTATTAACATTAATTCCAAACTCAATGAAAAGGGTTCATGATGCAAGACGATATGAATGAGGGTTACTAAATAATTGTAGTTCACCCTATGCTATAAATTGGAGATATAATATCCATAGGGGTATGTCCATGGACACCAATATGGGATTATCACATGTTTGGGATCCTGCACTATGTGGCTAGGAATTAGAATCTTGATATAGTGGGTCTTGTCTTTCAATTGTGTATGGTGAAGTGCTATTTGTTTGAGATCCACATCTATATTGTATAATAGTATTATTATGATCATTACACAATCCCTTTGTCTTTTAAATTTTATGTAAGGGGCTCTATGGATGTGAAATGGGGATCCTTTTTGGAAAATCATCCACATATGATTTCTTGTAGATTGGATTGGATAAATCATTGAGGAATAACTAGATCACTGTATATTCCTATATTTACCTATAGTTTCATTTTATCTATTTCACTATGTGATCATATGATCTACATTGGATAAAAATAATAGTTTTTTCAATCACCTAATTATGTTATTAAAGGGAAGTACTTTGGGATGCTTATGTTTCTCCACACCTCTTTCTACATCCTATCTTTTCTTCATTCCTCACTTTTTTGTTTATTATTTTTTTATGACCAAGAAATATTTTATAAAGGATAATTGTGTGTAGAAACACCTAACAAAATGAAGGTAACATGTGTTATAGTTTAATTTGGAGGATAATTCGTGTGTTTAATATCATGAGATCAAATGAATACCACATGCGATGGAACAATTTATTGTAACAGAGGCATTGTATGATCGTTTCAGTGGCCTCAATTGAGAACTTTTTATTCAGTCATTTCATCATGATGATTCAATGAGGAAATCACAAGAGATATAATAGGTTTTATTTATATAAAATCATATGGTTTCAAATTATATTGAGGATGACATGATTTCCTATTAAGAGAGGTTACATTTTTCATATTATTCATCATGTGATACCTAGAATGATTATAATGACCATCGCCACTTAAAAAAATGGGACATTAATATTCTAACGACATTCACATTGGTCGATTTACTAAAGAATTAAATTATTCACAAAAAATTAAACAGAAACTTAAAATACATCCATGTGATGTTGTTTTATGCTTTAATAGATTGCTGTATGTCTCCATTAGAACATTTGACATATTATGAAACATGCGGTAAAATCAAGTAATATACATTTTCAGTTTGTTTTGAACAAAATTTTAATGAAGAACATAGAGATTCAAAATATGAATCATTTATATCAGGATTGATCAATGGGGGGAGGCCAATATGGTGTTCAAAGAGTGTTAATATCATAATGACAATGTTGAGAGTGAATATTGGTGTCAAACCAAGTGTGTTAGAATGAGGCATAGGTGGGTGGAGGTTGATGAATAAACAAGTGCAATAATGGATGACTTGGAACATCTTGATTAGATAGAGGTGGTTGTTGGCGCCAAAATATTACACAAAAGGGAGGGACGAAAAAGAAGTCGCACACGCTGCCTCGCGAAGCACCGCTGCGAAGCACCATCGCGAACCACCGACGCAAAACACCCCGAGCAATGCGGCGCCGCGAAGCTCCAAAGGAGGTAACGCTCCATGAACGCATTTGACGTTCACGAGCCCGCCGCGATGCTCCAGAGGCGGTAACGCTCCGCGAACGCATTTGATGTTCGAGAGCCCGCCGCGAAGCTCCAGAGGCGGTAACCCTCTACGAATGACATTGACGTTCGCGAACGCGCTGCAAAGCACCTGAGGCGGCGCGCGAGTTCTGCTTCGCGGCGCCCCTTCTCTATAAATACTGGAATCCCCCTGAGTCCCGGAGATGGAAAATCTTACCTTTCGGCTTCTCCTCTCCCGAATCGAGAAACACTCTTTGCCCCGGGAATCATGAGCGACGCGAGGTACTTCTAGTTCACGAGACGCCTTTGCTTTGTCTCGTTTTGAGCCCCTCTTCCGAGAGGGATTCCCTTCGCGAAACTCAAGGGCCTTCACGAAGGAAGGGAATTCCACGGGAACCCGAGCAGCCATGGAGCGTTTATGCTTCTCGAAACACCCAACCTGTACTAGTGATCACTATGCTAAGGCATGATCGCTCCACATCGTGAAGAACACTGCTTCGCAGCACCCTACTTCGCGAGGCACCCCTTCTTCGCGAGGCAGTGCTCCACGAACACTGTTCCACTTCGCGAAGCACCTTCGAATCACACCTATGCCCCATGCTAAAGCCAAGGCACTCCACATTGTGAAGCACACTCCTTTGCTTAGCAATTCCTCCTCCCGTGCGACCCTCCAGGTTTGCACGATGTGATTTCAAAGTCCCATGGACAATACCACCTGTAGCGTTGCTTCGCCTAATGATTCTTCGCATAGGCACGCTAATGGCTATTGCTTCTTATCATAGCCACGCTAATGTGGACCCTATAATGGTTCATTCCACAACCCCCCTTGACCACGACCTTACTGGTACCTTCCCTTCCCCAAGGACCAGAAGGTACCGGTTATGTAAGTCCTAGGGGTGCGGAGTGAACCCACCTCGTCCGAGCTGCAAGATGTTAAACTGCCAAGCACCACATCCTCAACACATGACATTAAACTGTGACCCGACCTCGTGCCTCTCACAAAGGGTCCCCCCAAATCAGACATTCTTTACACCACTCGTCTCCACAGGAATGGAATCACCCATCCACAAGGGATGATATCCTCCTTATTGGAGTGGCGTATGGTCATAGTAGAAAGGCGACCCTTGTTCCCCAACGGATGGCAGCACCTCTGCATCTCCGTACATCCCCACTACCAAGGTCAGTGGAGGGCATGATAGGGAACGAGGCACCTCCCATCATTGGTCCCATATCCCTCTTTCACTGCGCTTTTCCACACCTATGGGCCTCCATCCTAGAGTAAGTCCCAGCACCATGGGCCGCCTAACGCGTAAGCCCCACTTCGCTTCTCACGGACGCATCCTTCGCGATGTGATCATCAGGTCCTTGCAACATCTTGTTTCTAACACCGAACATGACTCACATGGGCTTAGAGTGAGCACCGACCCTGACCCCCACCCATATCGAACTACGAGGACATTGATCCATGTCAAGGCATGGTACAGAGGAAGCCTCCATGAGGTTCAAGCCACATTGCTCGGTCGTTCATTCACGTCGATTTCCGCCCTCATCCAGCATGGCGTTAAACTGTATGCCCCCCTTTTCTCACATGACATTAAACTGCACACCCATTCCCACCTGAACTACGAGGTCTTTGATCCATGTCAAGCCATGGTACGTAGGAAGCCTTCCAGAGGTTCAAGCCCACCACTCATTGGACCAAGGTCCACCTTCACGTCGGTTCGCCGACAAAGCCCCATATGAACTACGAGGTCTTTGATCTATGTCAAGGCATGTTATGTAGGAATCCTCCACGAGGTTCAAGCCCACCCATCACCTAATTCACGTCGACTTCTACCTGCGTCCAGCATGACTTTAAACTGCAGCCTAGTCCGACGACAAGCCGTTGTGACTAACCCGAACTACGAGGTCTTTGATCCATGTCAAGGAATGGTACGTAGGAAGCCTCTACGAGGTTCAAACCCACCATCTGGTCGTTCCGACCTCATTCACGTAGGTTCACCCCCATCCCTCATGGCGATAAACTATATTCCAAAACACGAACTACGAGGACTTTGATCCGTGTCAAGGCATGGTACGTAGGAATCCTCCCAGAGGTTCAAGCCTATCTCTCATTGCATAAAGGTCCATCATTTACGTCGGTTTGTCGACACCCACCGCTCATCATTTATTCACGTCAGGGTTCACTGATGTCCCTCATGACGTTAAATTGTATTCCATCAATCCTTTGAACTATGAGGTCTTTGATCCATGTCAAGGAGTGGAACGTAAGAAGCCTCCCCGAGGTTCAAGCCCATCTCTTGTTGGACCAAGGTCCACCTTCACGTCGATAGGATGACGATGCCCATAGGACCAAGGTCCACCTTCACGTCGGTATGCTGACGATTCCCATCAGACAAAGTTCCACCTTCACGTTGGTTCAACTGACGACACACATCGGACCAAGGTCCACCTTTACGTCAGTTCACTGGCACCATCCCGAACTATGCAGATTTTGATTCCCTGCCACGGGGATACGTAGGAAGCCTCTTCAAGGCTCAAGTCCAACTTCACTATCGTCATGCGATGGTCCCATTTCACTCCCCCTCTAGTCCATTCATCCACATATCTCCCATCCTGATTCTCGACCGGACCGTCATATCTCAGTGAGGCCATGTCGGTACGCTCCTCTTCACAGCCGCCCAAGGGGTGGCCCTGGTATCGGCATCCCTTCAAGGGGAATCCCTTAATCCGATCTATCATAGCTAATGCTCCGGTTGGGTTGATCTGTCTCCGCTGGATGTTAAACTCGGGGCGTACCCTGTGTTAAACACGGGAAGCTGAGGAAAAACTCAGATATGTGTCTATGACATATAATTCCCCGCACTCAATGTGGGATGTCTCAGGCTTCCATTCCATCGTGAAGCCCTGTGATCAGGGATAATAGACAGACATGCCCGGTTCCCTAGCATCCCGACATGCTACTGATGCCTCAATGTGACTACTCCCCCGGTTGAAGGTTGCTTCCTTGACCGGACCCTTTGGAATGTCCCGACAGAAGCAGTGTAATTAACCGGCGTCCATGAAAACATGGAACTGAGAAGAGTTTCATGAACTACGTATTAAATCTATGAGGGAGACCCGGACTAGGTAATGAGTTCTGAGGAGGAATCTATAGAAGGAAGAACCGACATCCCATCATCCTGTTTCGATCAAGGATCAACATACCTGAACAAGGAGCGAATGCCGCCCACCTTTGGAAAGAGGGAATGCGGGGCAACAAGCGCAACCTGTCCTCCTCCTCCACGGACGGATGCGCGCGCGCCCCGAAAAAAGCATCGGAAACAGAAATGCTGAACCCGACGTGAAATTATTCTCCTCAATATAGAGATTAGTAGCGTTCGAGACACCAGTAGATTGACGTGTCACCGGATCCAGATATCCGGCGCCTGGCCCCGCCAAGAAAATAGCGGGCCTGTCGTGAAACTCACCGGAAGTCTGGGAAGTAGAACATGGGGCACTCCGTTCTGCAGTGTGTTGGCGTGGATCCTTCTTACAGACGTAGAGAGTGGAAATACGCTGGGGCACTGGTTGTCAATCCTCTCCCCTCTCGGTGCTGATGAGTTGATCCCTTCGTTTCTCAAGAACCATTATGTTGTTATAGAGACGTGATCACCACCCGCTAGCCTACGCAGGGGCAGGGGCAACATCGCCACAACAACCCCACATGGCGCCGCTACCACCACGACAGCTGCCACATCGCGAAATACAGGGCACCCACGTCCCCTTTCCCCATCAGAGGTCATCCAGCGAAGGGTGATCCACAACCTCGTGCATAGGTACGAGGAGGAAGGGGTCATCCCAACTCGGGATATGGCCCGCCTGGACCAGGAGGCATCCAGGCCCCGCCATCAACGCTGCCCTAATAGGCCACGCAGGGAGCCCCTGCTCCCCACCCTAACGTTCCACCGTTTCGGGAGACTGTCCTCGGAACACCATGACGACTCCTCTCCTTAAGCTGAAGAGGTGGGCGCCGTCCGACTCAGCCCGCTTAGGGTCCCGAACCAAGGGCTCCAGGCGAGAGGTCCCGTCCGGCTGCGTCAGCGCCGCCGTCCGACTCCGTAGGAAGAGTAGGGAGGCCATGCCCCTGCACCACCTGCACCAGCTCGCCTGACCCGACGTCAGCGCCGAGCCCGGGCTGAGGACGCTCGCCTAGGCGCGTCGATGTCGACAGCTACAGTGGCCTGAGCCACCACCGACGTGCATCATGAAGCCCCTGCATACACTGAGCATGGGAACTCCTTCACCCAACCGGGATTGAGACCCCAACCGCCCCACGGGCAGGATGGGTTGAATCTCCGGGTTGCAGGCCAAAGTGGTGATCGTCGCGAACTAACCCATGGTGATGTCACCTCGTACGCAGGTCCACCCCATACCACTACTCCACAGATCATGGGCCTTCCCTACTCTGACGTTCATCATGGAGGTATGCCTCATGCTACCCCCATCCCGAAGGAAGACCTGCCACGCGGCAGTGATGCTCGGCGTAAAACCCTTTCCCACGGCCACTATACAGGGTATGGAGTCTATTCTCATGCCCCCGACCACCGATCTAAAGGCACCATACATCCGGTCCTTCTCCAACGTGGGGGCCATCCCTATGTCCTCTCTGCAACCGGCGAATGTCCTCCTCTCCCCAGCAACTCGAGGAGTGAAGGTCAGCCTCGCTCCACCCGCATCGACCATGGAGGTCCTCCCCATGCTCCTGCCAATTCAAACAGAGGCTCCGCCCACATGGGTGTTGGTCATGGAGGTCCTCCCCATGTACCCTTCGACATTTTCCACAGTGCCCCTCACACCTCGGCCATCTCGAGTGGGGTACCTCTCTTCCAGGGCGCCAGCGCCGCCCCGAGACTACATGATTGGGATCAACCCTATCTCAAAGAGCCACCCCGGGGTAGGAGAGTAGGACATCGCCTCCACAAGAAGAGTCCTTGGAAGGAACAGGTGCAGATCAAACATGCCCGCTTCTCCGACTCTGAAGCGGAATGCGACTCAGTGATGGAACCTTCTCCACGCTCCTCTGTATCAAGGACTGGAGCAAGAACCAGACACGTTAGCCTAATTTTACCTGAATATGAGGTCCACCAGATTCCCATATCTCTCCGCAGGTACATCCAGGAGGAAGAAATCTTGGGAATTCCGCAGGACTCGACCGCAAAATCACCGCCATCATCACCAGAAGCGCCCTCTACCTCTACCAGAGATTACAAAGAGATATTTTGGGGGCCAATGGTGGTAGAGAGATGACATGACCCGTCACCGGTAGCTTCGATTCCTGTGCCGAAAGATATGGCTATCAGCCCATCATATCGTGACATCGTGGCCAAGTCACCTTACTCTTCAGAGGATGGACCGGAATTCGGCGGCCAGTTAGCTCATTCGCCGTATTCTCTGCCGCCGAGTGTGTTATCCCAGAGGTCCGCCTCGGTACCTCCACTGGTCCCTCAGCTGCCTCCGGTTGATGAGTGGGGCAATACAGGGCCATACCCCGAGTCTGAACCCAGGAGATTCTGGAGTATTCATGCAGCAGATTACTTCCCAGAGAAGTTCTGGCCGACGGTAGTGCTGAATTTTCACGAGCCAGAGTCTCTTACCCCTAAAGAAGTGGGGTGCTTTTTTCGAACCCTATAGGTGACAGAATTCCGCCTTCACTACGAACGGGTGGTGTACCCCAGAAGTCAAGAGCACTTCGAAGAAATCGGCGAGCAATGCCGCCTGATCGATGCGACCGCACATCTTGTGGCCCAGCACCCTGAGTCTTAAGGCTACCAGAGCGCCCTTCAACGGAAATGCCTTCACAGTTTCAATGTACTCCTCAGAATCTTCAGGAAAGCTACCCCCCACGTGCAAGTCCGTGTTTGGGGACACTATGCTGCTCTC
This sequence comes from Viscum album, assembly GCA_963277665.1. Taxonomy (NCBI): domain Eukaryota; kingdom Viridiplantae; phylum Streptophyta; class Magnoliopsida; order Santalales; family Viscaceae; genus Viscum; species Viscum album. Next base: position 664,191,667 of record OY728165.1, on the reverse strand, counting down.
CTCTTCGACCCTATCCGACGGCAGCCCGATTCGCTATGTGACATCGAGGAGATGCCCTCGAGAGGGGTCGCGATCCACATGGCCGACGTAGTGGACAAGGAAGATGAGCCTGACTTCCTTGATGGAGACTTACCCCCTGAGAGCATACTTCCACTGCTGGACCCATCAGGGGGAGTTACACGTCAGCAGAGCAACCTTCTAGGCCTCCCCGTACCCACCGAGTCACTGGTACTCGGTCGAAACACCGGCAAGGTTAAGGAGCACGTCGGAACTGTCAAGCACTCTGAACTGTCCGCCTATGTGTAGAAAACGGACGAAGATCCTGATAAGGCCACGTTACGCCAGCAGCTTGCTGATCATAAGAGGCTAGTTGACAAACTCTTGGCTCAGCGCGCCGCAGAGCGGCCACCCGAATATGGTGATCTGAGGCCAGGGCAGCAGGGGTAGGAATAATTCCAACCCGGTGAGATGCCTCCGGGAAACCCTGATCATTCTATTGCCACAGACAGGGTAGAAGCCGGAATGTATGACAAGAGGGCGCAATACGTCTCGCCAAACCCCCACGAGCAACGGGGCAATCTGAAAAACCCAGTCCGGGTTCCCCCAATCACCCCGCAGGTCATTCCGCCAGTTGATCCATGAGCGGCCGCAGCCATCTACCATGTTGAAAAACCTGGAAATGCACATGTGGTTAGGGATACCCGTCAAGACAGGGACCCCCACTCGGATGATCTTATTACGGCACTCACAGCCCGCCTCGAAGCGTTGGAAACACGGCAGGTAGCGGTCCCACCGGATGGCATGACGTATCCCGCATGGGTGGATGATATGCCCTCACCTCCGGGTTTTGGGAACCCCACTTTCTCACCCTTCAACGTGACAGGGGACCCACCACATCACTTGGCTCATTTTTCTTCCAGGTGTGGCCCCATGCTGGGGACCCCAGCTCAGCAAGAAGCCGTCAAACTCTGATGTTTCGTACATACATTGGAAGGTCCGACATTCTTCTGGTACAACCAGCTCCCTATCGGATCAGTGACCGATTGGGCGGATCTCCACCGGCAGTTCATGTACCAGTTCAGCTCCACCACAAGGAAGACCAGCATTGCAGACCTCTTCATGTGCAAGCAATGTCCTGGTGAGCGAATCACAAATTTCATCGCCCGGTGGAAGGGACTTATGTATTCCCCCGATATGCCACTGACTCAAGAGAAATTACTAACGATGTGTGTGGAAAACGTCAAAACGGAGCTGGTACCCTCCCTGATTACCCAGAACTACCCTGGAGGGTTCAGAGATTTCTCAGATAAGGCTCAGTTCCTTGAGGATGCCCTGCAACAGGCTAGTCTAGCACGTTTGTTGCCCCCTATGATCCCAGACAGGAGGACCGCCATGGCTGAACCCACCGCGGTGGCCCAAATAGAAGCCCTGAGGCATCTGGAGTTACAGCCGGTGGCACCATCCCCGCAACCCCGCATAGGTCATCCACCTCAGAACCGACAGGTTCCCCCGCACAATGTGCCACCGCCACCTAGGCGAGACAATCAGGAGCCACCTCCTCGGTAGGCCCCTCCGGCCCCTCGTCAGGGCCAGGCCCCCAGGGCCCCCTATATGGAAAGAAGGCATGAGACTTATTCGTTCAACGAAAATTAGGTCCCTGGATATTTCCAAAGTTCTCTAGAGTAAGGGATTGTGCGTCTGCCCGAGTGCAGAAGGCCGGCAGAGGCAAGTCACACTAATCACCCCAACTACTTCTCTTATCATCGGATTATGGGGAACACCCTCAAGAAATGCTATGTGGTTAAAGACTAGATTCAAGACCAGGTCAACAAAAACATAGTCATGTTGGGCCCAGCACCAGCGCAAGTGGCAGGTGTCTTTGCAGGATCAGAGATCGGCAGCGATAGCGAAGGCGAGTGGCAGCAGGTCCCCAGCCGCAGATCCCAGAAATACGATGACTGGATGGCTCGAAAAACCATCGTCCATGCCCATGGTATCTTCCGGGCGCACCTGATGCATTCGGAACCTTCAGAAGAAGTAGTCGTTGCCTCTGCATCGTCTTCACAGTAGACCTCTTCCCAAAAGGGAAAGCAGCGGAGACGCAAGAAGAAGCAATGCGCACTGCCGGTGCCATCGTCATCTCACAATCTCGGAGACTTTATGCCCCCTGAAATGGGGATTCCTCCCAAAATCCTCCCAACGGTGGATGACTCCACGAGCGACAGACAGGGGTACGCTTCGGTTAACACCGTGGAGCTTGTAAATCCCTATATGACCCCCGACGAGGGGGAACGCCAGGAGAACCTCCCCAACGTTCCTATCTGACGTCAACGTCAGTGGAATCGCAACCGCGCCGGTCATCGAGGTACGTCAGCGGGCACTTTTGGCCAAGCCGTGCCTGCTACTGAGACCAGACAGCAGGCTCAGCGCAGATCTCAGCATGCACAACCCCATCCAATGCTCTCGGCTCTACCTCCACCGTCGTTCGTGCTACTAGATCAGGGAGAGCTACCTCGTTTGTATCACAGTCAGTCTTGCTCGGCTACAGGCCAGCCTCCACTGTCCAATCCTAGTCTAGGAACTACTCTCCAGGCTTCAACTAGTAGGCAGCAGGATGTACCCAGTACTAGTCGATCACTGGTTCAACCGGCATGACCTTCTATGCCTCCAAATGCCGAACGACCTCCTGTAAGCAGAGGTTCACATTTGGCACGAAATTATGATGTCCTGAAGCACCTGGCCGGCATTATGGCGAGGATTTCTATCCTTGAGGGCCTTCGCCTGTCATCCAAAATGCGCAAGGCACTTGCCAAGGGCCTAAGGAGCCCCCTGTAGTTTGAGACGGAGGTAGCAGCTGCAGAAGCCTTCCATACTGAGACAATTGAAAATGCCAAATGTCAGGCGGTTACCTCCTTCTCCAGTGAAGATGAGGACCCTCCAATACAGGGGCACATTCGCCCACTGTACATCACTGGACACTTCAATGGTGTGGAAGTCTTCCGCTGCCTCGTTGACATGGGTTCCAAAATAAATCTAATTCCGAATCGGACGTTGCGAATGTTAGGTCTGTCTGAAGGTGATTTAACTCCCTCTGACCTCAGAATCCAGGGGTACGACAGGACCGAGCAAACCCCAGTTGGCAAGATCTGCCTAAAGACTCAGTTCGGTGGCTTAATTTCCAGCACTGAGTTCATGGTCGTCTCTTAGGACACCGCCTACAATGCATTGAAGGTTATGCCATGGCTCCACCTTCATGCAGCGGTCCCTTCGGCGTATCACCAGTGCCTCAAATACTCACTCAACGGTCGAGTAGGTGTGCTACAAGGAGATTCTTCCCCTTTATCTTCTTGTGAGTCCCTCTATCTGGATGCAGGTTATTACAAAATTAAGGATAAGCAAATCCTAGTAAGTGATGATGAACCCTCCCTAGTCACAAGTGATTCATGGGAAAGCATGGATGATGCCTACATCCTCCCAATCCACCGGTTGGAGGCCACGACCCCTGATATGGGTAAATGTTTTGTTGTTTCGGGTACGCAAGGAATGAATGTTCTCGTGTCCAAGTGACGACGGAAAATCACCTTGTACTCATACATCAACCAGGCTCAGGTCATCCCGGAACCTCCTACCCATGTACGGTAACAGAATGTCAAGCTTATGACAACGGTGGTACGCCATACGTTTCTCTTCCGCCGGACTGGAAACAACTGACTCAGGCCGACATGTCACCACTGCTTTGATATTATCAAACGTGGCCCCTTAGGCCGAAGGCCAGATGGGGTAGGGTTGACTGCCTTCATTGCTATGGTCTCAATGGCAAGTGAGTCTCCCGATGTGATCACCGCTGCTGCCCAAGACGGCACTAGCTTCCCCTCAGATTTTGATAGCCCATAAGTACCTCCTGTCACCGGAAATACCCCCACGGGTGGAGATGAGGACCTGGAGGATGCTCCCCCTGCCTTTGAAAAAGGCTTCTCTACCACGGTTGATGAACTAGTACAGGTGAACCTTGGTAGCGAGGCAGATCCGAAACCCACATTGGTCAGTGCAGCCATGTTCCCCGAGGAGCAGAAGCGGTACGTAGACTTCCTCAAACAGCATTGTGATGTGTTTGCTTGGAGTTACAACGAGATGTCAGGACTAGATCCCCAGGTAGTCGTCACCGTCTACGCCTCCCGGCGAAACATTGTGGGTTTAAGCAGCCTCCCAGGAAGATGAACCCTTCTCATGGTGCTATGGTTGAGGATGAAGTTGACAAGATTATCAAAGCTAACATCATTAAAGAAGTACAGTACCCCAAATGGGTTGACAACATTGTTCCAGACAGGAAGAAGAATGGGCATATCAGAGTTTGCATCGACTTCCGCGATCTTAAACGCCACTGCCCAAAGGATGTCTTCCCACTCCTGGTGATGGAGTTATTGATTGATGCCACGACCGTGTTCCAAGCCCTCTCTTTCATGGATGGGTATTCTGGGTACAACCAGATCCAGATGGCCCCCGAAGACGAGGATTCCACTGCCTTCAGGGCTTCCCAAGGTACCTTTTTTTACCAGGTTATTCCATTCGGTTTGAAAAATGTACGTGCCACTTATCAGAGGGCCATGCATCGCATATTCAAGCCTATTCTCGGGAAATTGGTGGAATGCTACATGGATGACCGCGTAGCAAAATCATGTCAGCGCCAGGACCATCTCAAAGACCTTGAAAAAGTGTCTGGCTTCCTCTGTTCCCGTCACCTAACGATAAACCCACTGATGTGTGCCTTCGAGGTCACCTCCGAGAAGTTTCTAGGCTTTGTTGTCAGATACCGATGTATCGAGATCGACCTGGAGAAGATCGAGGCCATCAGCAAAAATGCCTCCACCGAGTAACATTCGGCAGCTTCGAGGACTTCAAGGCCACTTAGCCTATATACACCGATTCATCATGAATTTGGATGGCAAGTGTAACCCTTTTTTCTGGATCATGAAGAAGGGCGCCGCCTACGAATGGGATGAGGAGTGTCAGACTGCCTTCGAAGAAATCAAGCAGTATCTGCTCCAACCTCCAGTCTTGATGCCACCTGTCTCCAGAAAGCCGCTAATACTTTATGTGACCACCCTGGAAAGATCCCTCGGTGCGCTTCTCGACCAGAAGAATAATGAGGGTACTGAGAATAGTCTCTACTATCTCAGCTGCATGCTTCTCGATACGGAGTTCAGATACTCCTCTATCGAAAAGAGCTGCCGTGTGCTCGTCTTCTCCGTGCAGAATTTACGACATTACCTGCAGCACCATGATGTGCAATTGGTCTCCCGGGTATACCCACTGATGTACATCCTGAACTGCCCCATGCTGACTGGCCGACTAGCACGGTGGGCAGTGATTGTCCAGCAGTTTGATATCAGGTCCGTACCTCAGAAGGACATTAAGGGACATGTGTTGGCAGAATTTTTAGATGCCCATCCATCCTCCGTGGATCAATCCCTGGACCTGGATTTCCCTGATGAGATGATCCTCTCAGTCGATCATGATGTCCCGTGCTGGCAAATGCATTTCGACGGCGCCTCCCGGAGCCCCACCGGTAGGAGGCTCAACGATCCCAAGCTCAAGAGAGTGGGCCTAGGTATTGTATTCATTACCCCAGTGTAGGCCGTCCTGCAATACTTGTTCCAGTTGTCAGAAGGTTGTATGAACAATGAGACAGAGTACCATGCTCTCATCACAGGCCTCGAGTTGGCCCTTTAGATCCATGTGCCCCATCTACGTGTGAAGGGAGATTCAGAGCTTGTAATCAAACAGGTTAATGGTGACTACGTCTTCAGGAAGCCGAAGCTCGCACAGTTGCTAGAGTACACCATCCTCCTAATGGCCCAGTTCTCTTCTCGACTAGAGGTTACCCATGTCCCATGGCAACAGAACGGTCAAGCAGATTCCTTGGCTGGCTTGGCCGCATCGCTCGCAGAACCCGAGCAAGATGATTTAATCATACATGTGGCACATCAGAGAGTAATTTCCCCCGTCACCCAAGAGGACAATGATGGCCTGTAGGTAAGTCATCTCACTGCCGGACCCTCCACGTCAGGGGTCCCGGGTTCGTCAGACGCAGTGGTTGAAGCCACTCCCGACTAGAGGGCACCTTTTGTCGAGTATCTCCAAAATGGTCGCCTCTCGGACGACTGGGCCGAGCGCGAGTGAATCCGTCGCCGCGCGCTGCAATTTACCGTCTAGAGCGGCCCCAGTCTTGAAGAGATCCTTTACAAGAGGAGTTTTGATGTTATTCTCCTCCATTGCATCCAAGGAGTAGAGATACCTCATGCTATGAAAGAGGTTCACTCCGATTCCTATGGCGCCCATCAAGCTGGGCCGATGCTGTCCCATCAAATCCGGAGGTTGGGGTACTTTTGGCCCTCTATGATCCACGATTGTATTGGTTATGCAAAGAGATGCCACACGTGCCAAGTTCACGGCATCATCCTGCATCGGCCGCCAGAGCCCCTCCACCCCACCAAGTACTCTTGGCCATTTGCGGTATGGGGACTTGATGTACTGGGACCGTATCCACCAGCAATAGCCCTCTAGTGTAGGTTCATCCTGACTAAAACAGATTTCTTCTCCAAGTGGGCAGAGGCAGTTCCGCTCAAAGTGGTCAAGGCCTGTTCCATCATTTACATTTTTAGCTCCAACATTATCCACCGGTTTGGGGTCCCTCACGCCGTCCTCACCGATAATGGCACCAACTTCCGAGTGGATGAACTAGAGAAATTGTACGCCAAGTACGACATCCGGTTGAACCATACCTCCTGCTACTACGCGCAAGAAAATGGACAGATCGAGGCATTCAACAAAACCCTCTCTAACATTCGGCAGAAGATGGTTGGTCAGAACAAGAAAAGTTGGCCGAACAAGCTCCCCAACGCCCATTGGGCTTACCGGACGACGACTCGCAACTCTACCCAGGTGACCTCATATTCCTTGGTGTATAGAGCTAAGGTTGTCCTACCCATTGATATCCAGCTGCCATCATTACACACTACAGTTTATGATCACCAGACATCAGAAGATGTAGCTGAGATCCGTCTAGCCGAATTAGAAGCACTGGACGAGAACCGGCTTTGTGCCCTGCACAATCTGGAAAGGCATTAGGATAAGATAGCGAGGGCCTTTAACAAGAAGGTTCATCTCTGTTCTTTCCTACAAGGCGACCTAGTATTGGCCCTTCGAGCGCCAATGATTCCCTGTAGGAAACCGCCCAAATTATAACCCAAATGGGAAGGGCCTTATATTATCCATAAGGTTTACCCCAATGGAGCATACTCCTTGGTGACCTTGGATGGAGAGCGTATAACCCCTCCTACCAATGCCAATTTCCTTATGCGATACTTTGCCCATGGAAAAATGGTCCTGCATGACCCTAAACTGCAAGATGGCCCCGCCCGACCTCAAAATGCATCTTTGTCTTGCAAGACGATAAACTGTGAAACGGACCTGCATGACCTTAAACTGCACATAAGGGTCCTACATGACCCTAAACTGCAAGATGGTCCCGCACGACCTTAAACTGCATCTTCTTCATGCAAGACGATAAACTGTGAAACGGTCCCGTATGACCTTAAACTGCACATTAGGGTCCTACACGACCCTAAACTGCATGATGGTCCCGCACGACCTTAAACTGCATCTTCGTCCTGCAAGACGATAAACTGTGAAATGGTCCCGCATGACCTTAAACTACACATTATGGTCCAACACGACTCTAAACTCTAAAGTCCTGCACGACCTTAAACTGCATCTTCGTCCTACAAGACGATAAACTACAAAATGGTCCGAGCTCTATGAATTTAAACTACAATCTCCCCCCATCCTTACTACAAGACATTAAAATGCATGCCAGTCATGCCTTCTCGACCGAGGCTCAGCCTCAGGCCCCTTGGCCTCCTTGGGCCCCAGCCCCCCGTCCTCATTGCAAGACGTTAAACTGAAATCCAGTCAGGACTTCCTGACTGAGGCTTATCCTTAGGCCCCTTGGCCTCCTTGGGCCCTTGGCCCCCCGTCCTCACTGCAATACGTTAAACTGCATGCCAGCCAGGCCTTCCTGACCGAGGCTCAACCTTAGGCCCCTTGGCCTCCGTGAGATCACGACCCCGTCTTCACTGTGAGACGTTATGCCGCAAGCTGGTCAGGTCTCCCTGAACGCGGTCTGGCCCCAGGCCCCTTGGTTTTCCCCGAATTAACCTCGTACGGAATTGTACAGTATGGTGTGGGACTACATCCTCATTCACATAGGATTACTTGTCGTACCTTACATATCCACTAATGAGATGCTCCTCGTCCCTCATGACGTCAAACTGCATTTTGAGAACTACGTGGGGCTTGATTCTCATCTTCATGGGATAAGTATGAATGCTCGGACGCCTCGTCTTGAGCCCATCCCCAAGATTTTCTCTTCCACTATCCCCCCCTGGGAATATTTACCTTGGAGGATCTTTGTGTAGCAAGGAGTAGGCTTTCTTAGCCCCGCTCATACAACCCCGCTCACACAAGGATTGTAAGGGTCGCAGTGTGTTCCCACTCCTGTTCTTCTATCCTCCCACTTCCACACTTCATGACAATAAACTGCATGGCCTTCAAGAAATACATTTGGCTTGATTCCGATCCTAATGGGATACATAGGAACTCCCGGGCATTTCGTCCGTTGGCCCAACCCAAATGCCAAAATCTACCCCTCGGGTCAAGACATGGCATGGTGCACACTTTTTCCCCAACTCACATCGAGAAAGCCTCGACCCGGCTGCACATCCCCACTAGAGATGTTTTCCACTTTCATGGATGGATAGAACTATGCCTCACCCACTCTTTGACTGGGATTCCATCATTTTTCACACCCGGAGGGACCCCCAATAACGGCCTGGATACTACACCCGAGGGCTCTCCTACTGATATGGGCCAATACCCCCAAGGGTTTTTCAAGCAACAAGCCGATAAAAATCCCGCATTGTGAATTTGGTCAGCGGTTGACCCTCATTTGTTGCTCCCATATCGGGTCACCATAGGAACTCTGTATTTCGAACATGGTCAACAATGTCCTGGATCTTCGGGTCCACCTTGAGATGTCCCAAACGTCGAGTGCAATGATTAGTTTTTCCCCATCCTGAAGTGACAAACATCCCCCTGGGTGGTCCTAGCAATTAGGCCCACAGCCCTGATTCCCCATAGGGGTGTACGGTGTGGTGTGGGACTACGTCCTCATTCATGTCGGGATCATGTACCCTGCCGTACGCCTCCTCTTACGAGGCCCAGCCTCAGGCCCCTTGGCCTTCTCGTGTCCCCAACCCCCGTCCTCATGTAAGATGTTAAACTGTAGTCCCTTCAGGCCTTCCTGACTGATGCCTGACCTTAGGCCCCTTGGCATTCTCGGGCCCCCCGGCCCAGGTCCCCTCTTACCAAGGGTGTACGGTGTGGTGCAGGACTACCCCCTCATTCACATCGGGATCATGTACCCTTCCGTACGCCTCCTCTTACGAGGCCCAGCCTTAGGCCACTTGTCCTTCTTTGGTCCCTAACCCTCATCCACATTGCAAGACGTTAAACTGCAAGTAGGTCAGGCCTTCCTGACCAATGCCTAACCATCAGGCCCGTTGGCCATTCCGGGCCACGGACCAGGTCCTCCATTATAGGAGTGTATGGCGTGGTGTGAGGTTATTTTCACATTCACGTCTATCTCGTAATGACCATGCCATGTACTGCTCCCTCCTGAGCTGTTTCATCGATCCCTTTTCGATAGTTCACCGATGTGCCTAAGAGTACTCTTGTTTATTACCTGGAATGCCAAGCTTTACTCGGACACGTCCGCACCTGCTTTACAGGCTTTGTGTATCCTTGTATCAGGGATTTCATCATCTTTCACACCTGGAGGGACCCCCATGAATGGCCTGGATACTAATCCCAAGGGCTCTCCTACCGTTACAGGCCAACGCCCCCGAGGGTTTTGGGCAAAAAATCGATAAAATCCCGCATTTTGAAAATGGTCAGCGGTCGATGGTCGTTTGTTGTTCCCACCTCAGGCTAACGCGATATGGATGCTGCGTCTCCACCATGGTTAATAGTTTTCCTCTATTGCCACGACAACCCATTACACCCAAAATGTCGGGTGCAAAATTCACACCCTTCATCACTTCATCGTATCCAAGTGGAGTCTCAGAACTTTTGGTACTTTTCCTCCATGCACGTCCGCGCATTGGGGGAACAAGTCGTGTCAAAGGTGTCCTTCATGGATCTACCAACTCCCATTTGACTCGCCCCAAGTATTGTGATGAGGGTAACCACCTTGTTTCCCACACCAAGTTTAACTCACATGGGCTTAGGAATCGGGTTGACATCTGTGCTCACTCGGGAAGTTGTCACCATTCACGGTCCGAGCTCTAAGACCATAAACTAAGATTCTCATCTGGAACATCGTTCAGCTTGATTCCTATCTTGATAGGATATGTAGGAATGCCTAGACCCCTTGTCTTTGGGTCCATCTTGAGTTCAGCAAATTCACCTCTCTGGTCCTGCCTTCAGGACCCCGACTATGGGACCACGTGGCATAGTGAGGTATTAAGTCCTCATTCACGTCGGGTTTGCAATGGCTGCACCACGCGCACCCCCCGTTCTGAGGGTTAGCCCTCCTATTCCTTTTCCAGTATGACATTAAAAGGAACCCTTAAGAACTACGTGTGGCTTGATTCCCATCCTCATGGGATACGTAGGACTACCCGAACGCCCTATCATTGGGTACATCCCATTTAGGGACCAAGTCTCTCCCCCTGTTTCACCTCTTACCTCTATATAGGCCCCTTGTCCTAAGGTCTCCCTCTCCGAGTGGCGTACAATGTGATGTGGGATCATGTCTCCATCAATTCTATTTTATAACACTACACACGTTCCCCACCTAGCATCGTCTCTGCTACGTCTGCGCTGCATGGCGATAAAATGCATTCTTGGTCCTATCATACGATCATAAACTGTGACATTATAGTCCTAGCCGCACGACGAAAAACGGCACTGCATTGTGGTGACCTCGTTGTAGTGGACATCACGTTGGGTATTGGTCATCTTCCATGCCATTTGTCAATGCCCATCACGGCTTGATCCTTGTGGCGACATCACGACCTACTATTCTAGGCATGTCGCTTCACAAAAAAACCATTCACCTTAAATAACAAACAAGATTCATCAAATTCCGCTTCTTTTAGTGCAAGGGCCATGGCTGCACTCCCCTTTTCCCCTGCCACTGGTACCTTACCATGTCACCTTCCAGAACTACGTATGTATTGATTCTCATCCTTATGAGATTCGTAAGAGCGCACAGGCACTTCTCCGCGGGCCCAACCTAACCATTGTGTTCGGTACCTTGACTCGAGCATTTCCTCAGAGAACGCATGGTAAGTAGGGCTTAGGTCCTCGTTCACGTCGGGTCTTGATGCCACGCATCCCCTGCTCCTTTTACCCATTTATGGTCTAAGGTCCATCAAGAACTATGTGAGGCATGGTTATCATCCTTATGAGATACGTAGGAGTGCCCGGACACTTCCCCCCAGGCCCGGCCTAACTTTCTCTTTTGGTCCCTTGACCTAAAGCCTCTCCCAATGAGGTTATGCGATGTGATATGGGATTACGTCCTCATTTACATCAGGTTGTTCATCGCACCATGTGCCTCTTATATCTCCTCCCATCCATGGTCCGAATTCTACGACCCTAAACTAAGATCTCCCTATGGGAAAAGAATTTTCTCCCTCTATCTAATATGTCTCATTATCGTATTTAGATGTGTTTAGACAAAGAGCCTGAAGTGTGGGATTTCTACAGGGAAATCCCCCTCATCCCATGACCATGCTTCGTGAGATCGCTATTTCGATCCTCATCCTCTTCCACATCCAAAAGGACCCTCGGACGACATGGATACCAGGCTTTAGGGCTCTCCATGAATGCTGGACCTAAGGGCCCTCCAATTGTTTTGGGCCAACGTTCCTACGGATATTTGAAAAAAAAATTTGACATGGTCCCATGTTTCGAACATGGTCAACAGTCAACCCTCTTTTGTATGTCCCCATTCTAGGCTAACGCGACAAGATGCTGTGTTGCGAACACAGTCAGTAGTTATCCTCCATCGTCACGCCGCCATCATCATGATCTGAATCTTGAGCACCATGATTCACACACATCCACTTCCTCATGTTCATTTTGAATTTCATCATACTCAGCTCTTTCTCTTCGCGCATCTAGGTGCGCTAAATGATCGTGTTAGTGTCATTGCACTGGTATTCACCGAGCATCCCTTTGCCCTAACCTGCCCCTTTCAGTGTCGGGAAATTCCCACCACTACTGCTTGTTTCCCACAACGATCACGACTCACGTGGGCTTAGTAGTTCTGGAATAATATGTACCAAGATGACCAAGCTTCTCATCATCCTACATGACGTTAAACTACAATTCCAGAACTACGTATGGCTTGATTACCATCTTCATGGGGTACGTAGGAACGCCTGACCACTCTGCTTCGGGCCCATCCCAATCCTCACTCTTGGTCCCTCGATCTGAAGAGTTTCTTTCGGGGGTATGTGGAATGATTTGGACTCCAAGTCCTCATTCACATCGGTTTCATATCTACCGCGCCACATGTTACCTGGGGTTTTCCCTTTTATTACACATCCGATCGTATGATGTTAAACTACAGGAGTCCATGTGTCCTCAATGCATGACACTAAACTGCGGTTCTACCCTGAACAAGTTCAGGATGCCCCATGATCTCATTGGGAAGTGACAAATCCCCTCGCCAGAGAGGCCCTGTCTGAAAGAAGGAATGATCCATGATCAAACTAATGCACCTGTATGGTGTACTCCCACCACAGTGGTGTAACTACCTAAGTGTTGGATTCTGTTCGGACAAACCATCACTCTATATTCCACGCTTTGCGTGCCCCTTATTCGGACCCTCGTCCACTTTCATGTCTCGTGGGACCCCCTAACAGTCTGGTCTCATGCCGCATCGGCTCACCTATCGTCCTGGGCCAATGTTCTGGAAGACGGGTCATGTCTGGAAGGACCCCCTAACAGTATGGATGTCGACCTATGGTCTGCCCACTGTCCTGGGCCAACGCCCCGAAGGATTGATTGACAACACTTGTGACATGGTCCTGTGTTTCGAACATGGTCAACGGTCGACCCTCATTTATTGTCCCCATTACAGGCTAAAGCAGTAAGGATACCTCTTCTCCTCCAAGGTTAACGGTTGTCCCTTATTTTCATGCCATCCCCACAGTGTTCTGAATCTTGGGTATCGTGATTCATGCTTCCCATTTTCATCTTTTTGGACCGATTTCAGTGCCCCTGGCGTTGCCCCGTTCGTGCATAAGTGCACGCTGAAGAAACGGTAATTCGGCTATCCTGATAGTTCCTTCTCCGATCAAGCCTCTCCCATCTTTCAGAAATCTGGACTAGTAATCTGAATCCCGGATGCCTGGATAATGATCCCCACTCCTATGTTAGGTGGGATGAGAGGGCTACTATCTCCTGTTTCTCACATCGGGCACGACCCACGTGGGCTTGGGGAATTGTCTCCGAACGTCCCACAAACATTGTAGGGATGTTTCAAGGCAATTCAAAAAGTGGAAATCGTGCGTGCTACGACATTCAAAACAAAGTAGAAAGAAGAAATTGAAGCACAAAATTACCAATAAATGGTTTTTGGGTTTGTTACAATACCCGGGGATCGACTCCCCCCATGGACGGGTTGACCCCGTCAAAAGAGCGTTATAGCTCCACCACCCATTGACTTGTGTCATCCAAGGCTTGCTGTCGCTGACTTAGCTCCCGCTCCTCCTCAGCAGTGGCAGGGCGCAGTTCGTCAGTCCTGGCTTTGGCCCTCTCTACTCCAGCTTGAACGACAGCCATCTTTCCAGAGGTCTGCCTCATATGCTCTTCTGCTTCTGCCAGTTGGGCCTTCAACTGTGAGACCTGCTCAGATTGTGCATCAAGAAAGGCTGAAAGATCGTCTACCCGGGTCTGCATCTGTTGGACCTCTCCTTTAGCCTCCTGGAGCTTCTTGATATTTTTCTCCTTCCTCCGCTGCCAGCCCACACTGAGCACACGATCATGATCCCAGATCTTCTCAGCCATAAGATTTCGGATGAGTGCGTGAGGACGTTGGTAATTTACTCCACCAGCGCATAGGTCGCGCAACCACGAGCGGAGTCTATCCCTTTCAGCCATCCATTGCGCTTGGGGGTGTCCTTGATGAAGCACGCGATCAACTTCCACGACCGGCGGTGGACTATGTTGTTGTCTTCCTCGTCGGAGGCCGTTTCGTCCTAGTCTGCGCGATTGGCAGACTCGTACGCGGGATACGCCCGCAAGAAATCCTCGGCAGGATCTACATCTGGTGTTGAATCCAGTACGACACCTGGCGCTGAAGCAGACACGACAAGACTGTGACCGACCGGTTGGTCCTTTTCCTCGGAGTCCACCTCAATGACTTCGGGTACGGCCCTGCTAGTGGTCCCGCCAGTGATGATGTGCGTCGCAGCTTGAGGAGATGAGGGACTATCGCCACAATCACTGGCATGCCCCTAGGAGGGATGCCTCCAGACATCCCGACCAGTGTTGCCGCAGCATCCCATGCCAGTCGAAGAACTGTACGACAGAGAGGGACATAAACGTTAGTTGGCATGGTCTACATGTGACAACGAGGAGACCGGTAGAAGAGACTTACGGAGATCGACCTCCTGGCGCTGCTCTTGAGCCGGTACTGACGAGACCCCGAGATGAGTCCCTCTGTATACTGTTGGAAGGTATAGAGATTCTGGAGGATCCACCTCGGGTGCTCTGGTCCCACCAGACGCGGAACTGGACGTAGCCATAGGCATGGGTTCTGAAGGTCCCACATCATCACCCGCCAAGTGGCAAGAACGAGGCAGGCGAACAAGTTCCTCCAGCATGGCTCAAACATCGGTGAGAAGTTCATAGTCACCCAAGGATGGATCATAAGGATAGAAGTTCGGAATGCTACCTCAAGAGCCTCTTTGAATTCGTTGGAATTTGAGCCTCGGTCTCCGACCTCGCCCTCCTCCAACTGGCTCCCTCCTCCAGCATCATCCTGCCAAGATGAGTCCTCTGATTCTTCCGGCAGGGGGAAGCGCTCCCTTAGATCGGTAGGAGATAACTGTGGGGGGACTGTCTGATTCATCAGTACCCTCACCCGGCCTATCATTGGGTGAGGGACACCACTGGAGTGTATGTAATCCTCCAGATCATCCAGGTATTGTTCTTCCTCCGCTAAAGATGCCATGAATCCAGCCTGAACTGGGCCTATGCCCGGTAATTCCATCACGAGGCGATTCAGGTGTGCCCATATCTCGGGTGGGCTGAGGAATTGCCGGTTGACATCCCAAATGTCACAATCTTCCGGGAAGACAACATCCTCTTCCATGTCGATATTACGCAGCCACTTCCCCGGAGCTTGAGTGGATATCCTACGAAATCCCCTAGGTGGCCGCCCCATTGGATGACCGTGCTCTTCTGGAATCACCGGATCCACCGCTATTGCCATACCCTCGGCCGGTGCGGGTCTCGCAGCCATGGTAGCCCCAATACCGCGAGCGGCCCTAGCTGCCCTCCAACCCCGACCTGGAGATAGAGGAGTCCCACTGTCACCAACCCGAATAGTTGGTTCCTTCAGCATCTCCCCTGGGTAAGAAGCCTCCCAACGGATGGTGTACGCCTGAACCAAGTAGAAAGCGGCGGTGGATGGAGGAAATGCAATGTGCATCTTCCCATCTTCCCGTGTGAACATGATCCACAGCTGCCTCATCACACATTGGTGCTCCTCGTGACGCATCTCCCAGTAGACCTGCGGGGTCAGCCGCTGGAGGCACCGGAACTGCCTTGCAATCCGATGCGGGGTGTATGGTTCGCAGAGTGGCTCACCATCTATCCGTTCCACCAAAACTCCACCTCGAATGGCCAGGAGGTAAGCCCGATGTTCTTTAGTTCCCCGCCCGTCTTCAGTAAGTATCCCTGTCGAGAATGGGAAGGGTGGAAATTAAACTCATCCGCCCTCCACACCCGATTCAGCACCATCAGAATGACAAGTTTGAACGGGAAGATCCCGACGGCGTTCAGGATCGAGGGGCGGAAGTTCAATCCCGACAGAGAAATGGGGTTTGGATACTTGTAAATCGCCCTGAAATGCACTGTGATCCACCCATACATGAGGTGGAAGGGCCCCCATATCCATGGCGACTTCTTTGCCTCACTAATGTGACGCATCATTATGTATAGTTTGGTGAGCATCAGAATCCCTAGATTGATCCCCTTCCCCATGGCCAACACTGACACCATAATAAACGAGTTGGGTCTTACCCCCATGCTTGTATCACTCACCGGTAGGATCCAACCACAGATGATAGCCGTGATGAACGCCGCCAGCCTGACTATCGGCTGTTGTTCAGTGCTGACACTAAAACCCCAAGTCTTCCATTGGCTGTTCTCCAAGACCTTCCAATATGAGTTCACCTTGCCACATTGGGCCTATCTTGGACAAGTTCTAGGCCTTAGAGGGAACTCTCGATTCTCTGGGAAATTCAGGAATCATTTGAACCATCTCTTAAAGTGGACATCCCTCACTACCTCCTTGTCCTCTCCATGGATGAGTGCCATCAGCGCTGACGTCAGTCACGACATTTGCTCTGTATCCTCCCACATGCTGATGACGGGGAGGAACTCGTCATACATGGCCCCAAGATCGGAACCCCAGAAATCTGGTGGACATCCCACAGGCTGATTCCCATCTCCCAATGATGCAGGTGAAAGGTATTGGTCCTAGATGACCATCTGCTCAGCAGTTCCGGCATCAGTTTCTTTGGTTGGTAAATGTGGAATTGGGAGGCCCATGCCGCCTCATACAACCCCACTCTCCTCAGCTCGGCCCCGAACTCCTCGCATGAGGCGCCTACCAAGTAGGCCCAGGCCCAGTAATCAGTAAAGTTGCCGCCCTGGCGCTGGTCCCACTCATCGGACCATCCCTTCTTCGAATCCTGCAAATCCACCTTCAACATGGTGCGGTAGAGGGGAGGGGATGTCTCCGGGTGCAGTGGCTTCCCATCAATATCATTCAAATGGTTGTAGAGACAGTCAGCGGTGACGGGTTTGAAGTCCTCCCTTGCATGACCATAAGCCGCCCTGAACCATTGGTGCTGGCATGGTGTGCTCCTGAACCAGCAAACTGGTTCGTCCCTACTCGCCTCCGGGATGAAGACGTCATCCCTCAACCCGAAGCCGTACAATGGAAGCTTCTTGCACTGTGAATAATCCCTTTGACCCTCCGATAGCAGATCTGTCAAAGAAGCATGGTCCGAATGGCTTCGGACCATCTCCCACAGGCTTGGATAGTTGTCCATCTCATCCTGATGAACAACATCTGCAAGCACCCCCAATATAGCCTCTTGATGGGCCATTTCGATTCCGGCCCTCAGAAAATAATTTTTTCAGCTGGATCGCGTAGCTCGACCTTGATGCTGAATCTCGAAGCCTGGTCGCAAAGATCGGTCGCGAGACCAAGCCGCGAAGTATGTAGGAGGCCGACAAGCAGAGGTTCGCTTAGTGCAGATGCGGAGTCGGAGACCAACGGTTCGCCGCGAAGCTCGATTCGCGGAGGGCTGTCGGGGAGTACGCGGAGCTTCGCGAAGTCAAGAGCACAAAAAGACAAGGAAGTCACGTGAAGACAAAAGAGGTCGCCCCCCTATTTATAGGTGGTGAACCCAGAGCATCGCGGCACGCCTCACCTACGCGGAGCATCGCGGCGCGTCCGGATCCGTGGCCCCGGGCAGCACTGCGGGTCCCCCTTCGCGAAGCCGCATCGCAAACCGCCGACAATTTTGGCGATTTTCCTTCAGAATTCAACCCATAGCCCTCCGCGACTCCAAGTCTGAGGGGGGGAATTTGTTGGCGCCAAAAATTTCACGAAATGGAGGGATGAAAAAGAAGGCTCGCACGCTGCCTCGCGAAGGACCGCCGTGAAGCACCGTCGCGAAGCACCGACGGAAAACACCATGAGCATCGTGGCTCCGCAAAGCTCCAGAGGCGCTAACGCTCCGCGAACGCATTTGACGTTCACGAGCCCGTTGCGAAGCTCAAGAAGTGCTAATTCTCTGCGAACGCATTTGACGTTCGCGAGCCTGCCCCGAAGCTCCAGAGGCGGTAACCCTCTGCGGACGACATTGACGTTCGCGAGCGCGCCGCGAAGCACCTGAGGCAGCGCGTGAGTTCTTCTTCGCGGCGCCCCTTCCCAATAAATACTGGACTCCCCCTGAGTCCCAGAGATAGAAAATCCTACCTTTCGGCTTCTCCTCTCCTGAATCACGATGCACTCTTTGCCCCGGGAATCATGACCTCTGTGAGGTACTTCTACTTTGCGAGATGCCTTTGCTTTGTCTCGTTTTGAGCCCCTCTTCCATGAGGGATTCCCTTCGCGAAGCTCAAGGGCATTCGCGAAGGAAGGGGATTCCCACGGGAACCCGGGTAGCCGCGGAGCGTTTATTCTTCGCAAAACCCCCAACCTGTACTAGTGATATCTATGCTAAAGTAGGATCGCTCCACATAGCAAATTACACTGCTTCGCAGCACCCTGCTTCGCGAGGCACCCCTTCTTCGCGAGACAGTGCTCCACGAACACTGTTCCACTTCGCGAAGAACCTCCCACTCACACATATTCCCCATGCTAAGGCCAAGACACTCCATTTCGTGAATCACACTCCTTTTCTTAGAAATTCCTCCTCCCGTGCGACCTTCCTGGTTTGCACGATGTGATTTTGAAGTCCCATGGACAATACCACCCGTAGCGTTGCTTCGCCTAATTCTTCTTCGCATAGGCACCCTAATAGCTATTTCTTCTTCACATAGCCACGCTAACGTGGACCCCTTGATGGTTCGTTCCACAACCCCCTGACCACGACCTCGCTGGTACCTTCCCTTCCCCAAGGACCAGAAGGTACCAGTTATGTAAGTCCTAGGGGTGCGGAGTGAACCCACCTCATCCGAGCTGCAGGACGTTAAACTGCCAAGCACCATGTCCTCAACACATGACGTTAAACTGTGACCTGACCTCGTGCCTCTCACAAACGGTACCCCCAGATCGAACATTCTTTACACCACTCTTCTCCACAGGAATGTAATCACCCATCCAAAAGGGATGATATCCTTTTTATTGGAGTGGAATTTGTTCATAGGAGAAGGGAGACCCTAGTTCCCCAACGGATTGTTGCACCTTTGCATCTCCATACTTCCCCACTACCAAGGTCAGTGGAGGGCGTGATAGGGAACGAGGAACCTCCCATCATTGGTCCCAAATCCCTCTTTCGCTGCGCTTTGACGCACCTCTGGGCCTCCATCTTGGAGTAAGTCCAAGCACCACGGGCCGCCTAATGCATAAGCCCCTCTTCGCTTCTCACGGACGCATCCTTCGCGACGTGATCGTCATGTCCTTGCAAACTCTTGTTTCTCACACCGAGCATGACTCACGTTGGCATAGAGTGAGCACCGACCCTGAACCACACCCATAGAGAACTACGAGTACTTTGTTCCACGTCAAGGCATGGTACGTAGGAAGCCTCCATGAGGTTGAAGCCACATTGCTCAGACATTCATTCATGTCGAGTTCCGCCCTCGTCCAACATGATGTTAAACTGTATTCCCCCCTTGTCGCGCATGAAATTAAACTGCACACCCATTCCCACCTGAACTATGAGGTCTTTGATCCATGTCAAGGCATGGTATGTAGGAATCCTTCCTGAGGTTCAAGCCCACCACTCATTGGACCATTGTCCACATTCACGTCGGTTCGCCGACAAAGCCCCATATGAACTACGAGGTCTTTGATCCATGTCAAGGCATGGTACGTAGGAAGCCTCCACGTGGTTCAAGCCCACCCGTCAACGAATTCACGTCGAGTTCTACCTGCGTCCAGCATGACTTTAAACTGCATCCTAGTCCGACAGCAAGCCTTTGTGACTAAACCGAACTATGAGGTCTTCGATCCATGTCAAGGAATGGTATGTAGGAAGTCTCTACGAGGTTCAAACCCACCATCCGGTCGTTCCGACATCATTCAAGTCGGTTCACCCCCGTCCCGCATGACATTAAACTGTATTCCACAACCCGAACTATGAGGACTTTGATATGTGTCAAGGCATGGTACGTAGGAAGCCTCCCCGAGGTTCAGGCCGAACAATCATTGCCCAGACCGTCACCTTGTCGGTGTGCCATGTCCCCATTTTCAATCCGAACTACGAGGACTTTGATCCATGTCATGGCATGGTACGTAGGAATCCTCCCAGAGGTTCAAGCCCATCTCCCATTGGACCAAGGTCCCTCATTTACGTCGGTTCGCCGACACCCACCGCTCGACATTTATTCACGTCAGGGTTCACTGTCGTCCCACATAACGTTAAATTGTATTCCATCAATCCTTTGAACTACGAGGTCTTTGATCCATGTCAAGGCATGGTACGTAGGAAGCCTCCCCGAGGTTCAAGCCCATCTCTCGTTGGACGAAGGTCCACCTTCACGTCGGTACGCTGACGATTACCATCGGACCAAGGTCCACCATCACGTCACTACGTTGACGATGCCCATCAGACCAAGGTCTACCTTCACGTTTGTTCAACTTACGACACGCATCGGACCAAGGTCCACCTTTACGGAAGTTCACTAGCACCATCCCGAACTATGTGGATTTTGATTACCTTCCACGGGGATACGTAGGAAGCCTCTTCAAGGCTCAATTCCAACTTCATTGTCGCCCTATGATGGTCCCATTTCACTCCACCTCCACTCCATTCATCCACCTATCACCCATCCCAATTCTCTCCCGGACCGTCATATCTCAGTGAGACCATGTCAGTATGCTCCTCTTCACAGCCGCCCATGGGCTGGCCCCGGTATCGGAATCCCTTCAAGGGGAATCCCTCAATCCAATCTATCCTAGGTAATGCTCTGGTTGGGTTGATCCATCTCCGCTGGACATTAAACTCGAGGCGTACCTTGTGTTAAACATGGGAAGCTGAGGAAAACCTCAGATATGTGTCTATGACATATAATTCCCCACGCTCGATGTGGGATGCCTCAGGCTTCCACGACCTCGAGAAGTCATGTGACCAGGGATAATAGACAGACATTCCAGGTTCCCCAGCATCCAGACACCCTACTGATGCCTCAACGTGACTACTCCCCCGACTGAAGGTTGCTGCCCTCACCAAACCCTTTGGAATGTCCCGACATAAGCAGTGTAATTAACCAGAATCCATGGAAACATGGAACTGGAAAGAGTTTCATGAACTACATATTAAATTTATGAGGGAGACTCGGACTAGGTAATGAGTTCTGAGGAGGAATCCACAGAAGGAAGAACCGACATCCCATCATCCCGTTTCCATCAAGGAGAAGACGTCATTTAACAAGGATAGAATGCCGCCCGCCTTTGGAAAGCAGTAATGCGGGGTAACAAGAGCAGAACGTCCTCCTCCTCCATGGACGGATGCGAGCGCGCCCCGGTGAAAGCGTCAGAAATAGTGGTAATTTTTATATTTGTTAACAAGGAGAAACTATTTCCAAATCACACATCATCCCATATCAATATCTATGATTATGTATTCATTTTTTTAAAACAAATTTGGATCCAATGGTCATTAGAAAAATATAATGTGGTCCTCTCTCGACTATCTCCAGCACCACCCTATGTCAGCACATTGTCGCACTGTGTTCCATCCCTACTGTGTGGCTCTTATCCTATTATTTGGGTTCTTTCATGCAACCCAATGGAACCTATTTAGTTTGGATGATATGGATTACTAAGAATGTTTTAGGTGACTCCCAGATTTTCATGGGTCAACATTTAATTTCTAGAAAACCATGGAAGACCAATAATTTTCTGTTTAGTGGAATATTCATAATTACATTTAATATAATATAATTAAAAGGAATAAGTGCTAATAAATGAATACTCCTACAAAAATACATTTACCATATTCATCATGGATACTACTATTGTTGTCCATCAGGGAATGTTTATTAGTTTTTTTCATTAGTGTTCACACTTCTAAAATATTAGATGAAAAATTGCACGATTAAAAATTACTGGTTCAAAAAATCATATAAAGGTTATAGTATTAAATGTTTTATTAATGATCACATAACATATTCACATGATATTATCTAATGATAATTGATATCTCTCAATTTTTTTAATTAGAATATGATATTAAAATGTCTTATGATTCCATTCCATTGATAATAATGAAATTTTTTAATATTACATGACTTCGAATGGCAGAACATATGGAAAAGTTAGTTGGAGATGATGTAAATATCATATAAATATATTTTTTATGTGTCTATGATTCTAGATACACTAAATATATAATATTATATATTTTATGATAATTTGATGTTGTTCATATTCATTTAATGACATGTAACATATATGTATAATTTTACATACATCAAACCAGTAAACACATAAATAAGTTAATCGTGTATTTAAAATCCATTAAAAATTCAATTTGGATGTTTAACAGTATATCTTTTCATATTTTTTATATTTATTTATTTATTGATATTCCATAATCATGAATAAAATCATTTTATTTTGATTCCATTATATACACACATAATTGTTGCATAAAAAATTTAATTTTATTTTTTTATATTATATTGACTAAATTAAAAACCATTTTTTGTGTATATTATATAATTTAGAAAATATATATAATTTAAATTTAATTAATATATATTATTTTTATCATTGGTAAAATAAATTAATAAATATTATTTAGACTAGTTTAAAATAATTTCAATGAAATAGTCTTGTAATTTTTATTTTAAAAATAAATTTCATTGTTAATTTAAAAATCATCATAATTATAACAACATTATATAAGTCCAATTTCATTAATGTGTTACTTATTAATGAATTAGTCATATAATTATTCATGTAAGGAATTTGTTTTTCAATTTTACGCTATTCATAATGACATTGTAATGTATATTTAAGAAGTAAAAATTATGAATATCATAATAATTAAAATAATTAATTAAAAAATGATCATTAATTTAAAATAATAAAACTGAAAAAATAAAAAATAAAAAATATCCATATATATATTTTAAACAATTTATAAATAATTTTATAATTATTACATTAAGAAAAAAATTGAAAATTTTTAAATATGAATTTTATATACATTACGATTTTGTGGTAGAAATGGGCTCATAGGTTATGGTTGATTGGTCCTAGTAAAATTTGGACAAAAAACTATTTATGTTTTATTATAAAATAATTAAAAATGATGGATCAATATTACAATTTTAATGGTATTTTTTTCTAAAATCTCATTCATAACCATCAACATGGAATTTTATATTTTATAATATACATCAATATCACAATATTTATATGATAATATTTTCAGTAACACTATTCAACCTATATATTTTAATATTTCAACATTTGAATTGATATAGGTTTCAAAAATATGATACATTTATCTATACATCAATTAATGATATCCCTTATAATATCAAATAATATAAAACCTTCAAAAATTATTATTTATATATTATTATTGTGAAAAGATATGAATTAAAATCTAGAATATCTATATTTCCAAAAAAAATTCTAAATGTGAACACATGTGAATCATTAAATCCACTTATAATATTTTTAATGGTCTTCTAACCCACATAGAACCATATATTATGATTACAAACCCCGATGAAGTATCCGCAACTAGGAAATAAAAAATAGAAAAAAAAAGAATATAATTGAGGAAATATAAAACATACATACCATAAATTTTCAAATTCATTTCAATATCATCAAATTTTATTATTAATGGTTTTCATTTTGGAAAAAAAAATATAGATCCCACCTTTAGTGAATTCTATTGGTATATTATAACCACATGTCATATAATCATGGAACAACAACCTTCATTGAATATTATCAACCATTCATATAAAGGCAGTGAGTTATATAGAAGTTTATGATTTCAAAAATTTTATAAATAGTCATGAAACAACGAACACTCCACTTCCATTACATGGATTTTTTCTCATCTATCACTAAGAGTAGTTCTAGTTAATTCATGAATTAACTCATGTCTTAATATTGATTTGTTAATGTATCAACCAATTCATTCATCCTTTTGATGAGTGATAAAAAACACCATTTGGTTATATCTCATGTAATATCACATCATATTACATTTTTTATGAGAATTATTCTGAAATTTTTCAATATATTAATCAATGTAATTATTCACTCATACTATACCCATATGACATGTTATGTTGTTTAATAATAATTTCAAATTTTTATCATAAAAAAATAAATATTATTGGTTTTTTGTAATATTATATTATTATATGTACAAAAATATTGATTCCCAAATCTATATAATGTGGTTATCCATTATCAAATTAGGATTACAATCCCAAGGTAATAGATTGGACAAATATATTATTTTAGCATAAAATATTCACACAATAGTGGAAATTCATCTTTGAAAAAAATAATTAGCACTACATAAATTATACCTAACAATGTTTGAGTCATTCATTCCATGAACACCATATGAGTAATTTCAAACCAAAAACCAATAGTAAATTTAATGATAGTGGATTATTTGATCCATCTGAGTGTAGTACATATAAATACATCTAGATATTTCACTTCAGCTGGGTCTTAATTAATTTTTTCATTTCATGAATCCGAATATTTGTGATTTAAATTCAAATGGAGAATTAATATTTAATGACATTACCCATTTTGTGTAACGTTCCAGAACCCTATTGATCCAAGATGATGCCTTACATTATTATATTAGCATAATATAAATTAAATAACATCTCAAAAGACATAATGATAGGGTATTCCTGGTAAACAAGATACAAATATGTTATATAAATTAAAATTTATAATTATTAATGAAAAAAATTTATTTTAATAAAGTATAATATTCCTTAGTGGAACCATGTATATCACTACAAAATATTTACCTAGACAACACATGAATGGGAACTAAATAAGGGGAGAGAATATCATCAGTAAGGTTTAAATGCAACTGAATACATCATATAAAAATAATCATGATCAAAAATTGATGTTATATAAATCAGAAATATTCCATTAATCAATTTCATGGGAATAATATAGAATGAATTAAATATGATCATATTAGTCCATATAAATAATCACACGAACATAGATCTTGACCATGTATTTTATAACTAACATATTAATAACATGTAATAACTATAATGATGGAATGAATAATGGA
The DNA here is from genome assembly GCA_963277665.1 of Viscum album. Lineage (NCBI taxonomy): Eukaryota > Viridiplantae > Streptophyta > Magnoliopsida > Santalales > Viscaceae > Viscum > Viscum album. Next base: position 664,166,312 of record OY728165.1, on the reverse strand, counting down.
ATATATATGAAATATCATGATATATAATATAGATAGTTAAAATCAATATCAAGCCTCTTTCCAGTTTTTTATGTATATAGGAACATGTTGGATTCTACATGGAATCAAATACAATGTTTTTGTCGCCAATAAATTTCTCTAATGTGACATGTCCACACATCGAGGGGTAATCTATAACTAGTCCCCACACATATATTAAAATCCAAATAATTATATTAATACCAAAAAAAATTAATTAAAAAAATGTTCCATATCATCAAATATACACATTAATGAAATGAAATGATTTTATCAGAAAAATTAAAATAAATAAAATTATATTCATATTATTCATTCTATGTAAAAATGGTAAATGGTTTAGTAAATAATAAAATATATTAAAATTTATTATAAAAAATAAATTACATAATAAAACTATAAATACGACATATGATAATAAAATAGCATCTCATACATAATCATATCAAGACATAATCAATGGAGTAAATGTTTACCCCAATAAACATAAATTTATTAAAGTGAATCATTATCACTTTTTAATATGTCATATAATATTCCCCACTAATGTAATAATTAAAAACATTAACATATAATAACATGAATAGGATGATATTAATGATATTATATATAAATGGTATATATATACATATATTCCATAGATAATAAAAAAGGGGTGAATAAGTCATATATATCACAATAGTAATAGTGATAAATGAAAAATCTTACCACACACATTCCATTAATCTATAATTTTTTACCGCCATTATAATGGTTAAAAAAATTTAATAATCCATTATAAAACAATATTAATATTTTTAATACATAATTTTATCCATTTATAAAATATTTGTTCCATTTATTTTATTTTCATTGTTTTTTGTGCATCCATTTCATGGATTTATGGTTCGTTCAGTTACATAAAATTATGGATTATCATTTCATGTGAAAAAGTAAAATAGTAGTTAAATTATTTGTTATTAATGAACATAAATTATTCTAGATATTATAATTTTTCATTTTTATTTCATAAATTTGGATAATAAATTTTATAGTATGCTAATGATAAATGGTTTGTTTAAATTTTGTGGTTTTTCAGAACATCACCGAATCATTTCATATTATTTTAAATTAGGTTAATTAATTAGTTATATAATATTATTTATGATATAATATACTAATTAAAAAAAATTATCCATATTAATATTATTATAAGAATCAATGGAGGAAGTCGTAGAATAAAAAAGATTCATTTTTTGCGACATAGATTAACCAGCATAATTTGATCAATTGTTTCGTTTTATTAAATAAAATGATGTAATCAAGTGAATAACAATAGATATCCTAAAAAAAATAAAATTTTAAAATATAAATGATTATGGAGTTATAATTATATTATTTATCATGAAAATGTTGATAATATAAAAGGTGAAACAATTTAAGAGGGGAGCTTCGAGAAAATTACATCTGAAATATCACCTCATTGAAGAAAACCTTGAAACAATAGATTAGGTATTTTGGGGAGACCATAAAAAAATACTTGGGTATATTTTATATGATAGGTTTCATAATATATTTATGTATACTCAAGGATTGATAGGGGAGATTTTTATGTAATGGGTGGCATTTATACTTAGGGAATACTGTTTTTATATAATTAAATAATGATTAATATTTATTAAAAGATTACCAAATTCATGAGGAATTAATTTAAAAATATTTGGATGATAAGTAATGTTTCAATTTTTGGTTAAAGTTTTTTACCACATTAACCAACCATTAAATGTTTCAATTTTTTTGGAATTTTAATTACTTACAATTTATCTCTAACCTGATTCATTGTTTTACTTATATTTTGATAAATCTTAATTTTACCATAATTTATATTTTATTAATATATGAGATAATTACATCAATGTATAATTTTGAGATTATTATTATAAATATGAATTCAATGTTTTAAATTAAATTCATACTAATTGAAAAATTATATTTACATATAGTCCCATAGATGAGATAAGAAAGGTAGTGAGTGACGTTGAAATGTTTAAATGATTGAATTTTTTTCATCTCCAAATTCAACATGAAAATAATTTCACTAACTTAAATTGTATTGATATATTTATAATTTATCTATTGATACATTTAAAATAATTTTAGTTATTGGTTAACAATATAAATTATTTAGATGAAAAGTGAATGTTCAATAATAATGCACTATTTGTCACTATTCAACCAAAAAATGATACTTATATGAATACTTAAAAATTAACATTTTCTTATTTTTTGGATGTTTTTTCAAAAAAAATATTTATATTATTTCAAACAAAATTTATTTATATATGAAATTATATATCTAAAAAAATTTCATTAAAAGTCTACCAAATTTAACTTTAGAAAACGTTAGCTTTTGTTGTTTAAAATTTTAAAATTTGATTTGTAATTATTTTAATATTATCAAAATTATTGTGTAGATTTTAAAAATTTTAAGAAATATATAAAATATGAATTTAATTATGATCGTTCTATAATAGTGATTAAATTATTATACAAAATATAAAATTCCATGGTGGGGATAAATATAATTTTTAAAAAAACTGATGTGTTATGTTCAATATAGTTATTATTTGAATGTAAAATTAATTGGTATGAATTTAACTGATTTCATAAAAATTATTAAACATTGTATTTACAATTTCATTAATATAATTTATTCCTTCCATTCCAATGTATAGGTGATAACTATAACATTTAAATAATAGTATTAATAATTTTTTGGGATCTTGGTGGAATTTCATGTATGATATTGACCATAATGTTTACATTTAAAAAAATATACATTTTACATTCTCACTTACTATTGTAAATTGAATCCCCATAATTGAAACTCTTGATTGGTAATCATATAGTTGAAATTTTTTATTTCCATTAAAAAAATACTATATTATAGAAAGGGTTAATAAAACATACTCTAAAAAATATGTAAAGGAATAAAAGAATAGGTAAATTGAGAACATAGTTTCTATATAATATAACATTAATAAGATGTGAAAAAATAAAATAAAAATATAAATCTACCTATCATGTTATTGTGTATATGATAAAAAATATGTTCATTTATAATTTTAACATTACATAACCAAAAATCAATAGTTGGTTAAAATACTGCTAATTTATTGGTGTCATAATAAAAAAATAACATTTTTTTCTATATTTTTATTCATAGAGTTGAGAAATTATTTTACATTATACACTTTGAAATAATGAAATATACATAATTTTAGGTTGTTCTACATCTTTCAAAAACAATTCACCACAATATCATCTATTTCTACAAATAAAAATTCAAGCAATATTCCCCGAATAATAATTTATTCACCATAATCAAAATTATACCCAAAATATTGAGCATTTTTAGAAATAATATAAATATCATATCACAAATTCAATTTATAGTTTCATTGTTGATCAACAAAATATTTTGTAAAAAATAAATAAAATATATTTTTTAATTGACAAGACATTACGTAGGACAATGGTAATTAATCAGCACATAATTCCTTCACTTGTTTGTTTATGTCACACGGACATTCTAGATGAGAAAAGTTGTCTCCCCTCATATGGTATGTTGTAACATCCTTTTAACTGGATCAGGTATGTTTTCCATTTTTCATTGTTCCCTATTAGTTTTTAAAATCCACAAATATATATTATTAGGTTTATTTCTAGTAAGAGAATAAGTACACATCGTGTACCTAAGAACCATGTCTTGTATTGGTTACTACTTTCATGTCGTGAATGGTGGATCCCATTGTGAGAAGGCACTGAGTGGTTACATGTCGTGTACTTGAGGTACACATCGTATAGGTGTAATGTATATGATTTTTTGTAATGAGAAAACATGTTTTTCAATATAAGTTATCTCATGTGGACTACATGTCGTGAAAAAGGGGTACACGTTGTGACCCTACCCACTCCTAGGTTTATGTCACACTATTTTCTTTTTTTGATGGGTTTGTTTACTCCCTATCCTCTTGTCTCTCGACCTAAACAAATCATATGGATTTTTGAGGTGTCTCACCTTCCAGATTGATCTGACCAGCACTATTTGATTTTTGATTCTATGGTACATGGTCTTTCCTCTATCTGCTAACCACTTGTCTACTATTTTGAATCAAACCATTGAGGTGAAGGTATGATTCATGGGCCTTTGATGTTGGCATTGATGGGATTCATTTCTTTTGAATTCTTTAGTATATGAGTGAAACCTGAATATTGATGTAGGTGGCTTCGTCTCTAGCCTATGATAATGTGCCATATTTATTTTGCGTAATAAAATTGATTTTTGATATTGGTTTTAAATATGGGTTTGAATTAAAATTGGTCAATCTATGTATTTGGATAATTTGTTTGTTAAATGGTTTTCAATTGTTTTCAAATATTTGAAATTGAATTCTGATATTAAGAAAATTCGTTACCATGAGTTCATAGTTGTAATGTTTATCTTGAGACCATCATCAAATGTTATTATTATCAAGGTTAGTTGTCTTTCTTTTTTCCTCTATTCCCTAGGACCATTGTTCTAGGAGAAAGATATTGATATTTTGTGGTGATTAATATTGGGTTTTTCCTTTTATTCATAGTCTTTGTGTTATAGGACCATTTTTGTGAACATGATTCTTATGGTATGGGAAATCTACTTCCAAGAACTATAATAATCTATGGTGATATGATTAATGTTCTTCTATTTTTTATTTCATGGATTTGTATTTTATCCCAAATAAGCATGTTTATGCTTTTGGAAAATGATATAGAATATATTATTTGAAACTGAAATAAATAATTTTTTTAGAAATGTGGAAACAAGATTGTTTACCATGTTCACTATAAAAATGATTTTATACTCATCATGTTAGGATTATAGTTTTATAGAATCATAAGAGCGTTTTTATACAGGGACATTATATGGATCACCTGGGTGGGACCCTATTTGGGAATATTAGCTCACACCCTATTCAATGTTTGGTGGTGTGTAGACCATTGTTTTTATTCTCGTCATGTGTCATTTGGAGTTATTACCCAATCCATCAGTTAATCTATTCTTGTTTTTAACTTATAGTTATGGAATATATATTTGTTAGTCTTCTACTACTTTTTTATTACAATATATATATGTTGTGTGGTTATTTAGTTTGAGTGAAATATTTCCCATCATATTTGTCATTCGAGGCCCACGTGCATGTCTCCATTCTCTTGGGATCGGGAACACCATATGTGTATGTCACCAATTCGGTTGTGTTTCATGTATCGTGGAATCCTGGGTTGGTTTGATAGATTTTTGTATCAGAGGAGGTCTTCCCTCAAAAATCATTTTAATGGGACTTATTTTAGACTAGAGATTGGATTGTCGGGACATGGAAAGTATGTTGTGATTAGTTCCTAGCTCAGTCATATCGTAACAAGACTCAAGATACCATGGGATGTAGGGATATGTTTCTCCAGTGTGTTATTTTATTTTAAAATATTGGTATTTTATTATGGGTTTTCATGTTTTAGATGATATTTTTTGACTTCTAATCGTCGTTATGTTTTGGTGTTCAATAGTATACCCATGATACATCTTCTATATATTCCTATGGAATGTATTGTTGATGATCCTCAAGGGAGTAAACCAATAGATCAAAATAACATTGAGTCTAGCTTACGAGAAATCCATCATATTGGTCAAGATGATCCAAGAGTTCGGAATGCAGTTGTTAAGTTATAACTAGGAGATGGAAAGAAATGGATTGATCATTGGAGTTCAGTCTCGAGAATACATCATCCTTTAATGATAAGACTGATCTTCTAGAGGAGGAGGATTAGATTGATAATATTGATAACATATTAAACTTCCTAGAGATTCATGATAATATTAGGGTGATGTGTGCGGCGTTCGGACTTGAGGGTTCATAAAATTGATGGTGGGAATCTATGGTCCAGGCAGATAGACATTTATGGTTGGATCGAAAGGGTTTCAAAACCCTATTCTTTGATCTATTTTTACAGAGTCTATCATGATGGAAATATATCAGGTGTTCTTGTCATTTTAAAACGGATAGAGTTCGGTGTCAGCATACATCATCCAATTTTCTGAGCAGTTCTCTATTTCTCTGAACATGGTAAATAATGACTAGATGAAGGTGAATAAGTACTTATAGGGTTTGTGCATGAACATTGGATCATAGGTGTTCATGTTTAATCTTTCTACCAATGTGGAGATAGTGGATTGAGAAATTATGGAAGAGATGAACATGGAAGGAATTTTTGGATTTACCACCTATTGTCTTGAAACTAGTGATAGCATCAGTGGATTTCATGGGAAGAAGAACATGTGGTAGGACCATCGCCAGAGTGGTGAATGTGCATCTCAGTAGTTATACTCCTCATCACTATCTGTTACATCTGGAAGTGTTGCACTAAATTTCAACGAGTGCATAGTGGGGCTCAAAGAAAACATAATTGTCCTATTCCTGGGAATAAATTCAATATTTATGGAGGTTTTGGTCATCTACATCATTTCAGTCCGGATTTGAAAACATCTCATAATGGTCATGGTTCATTGACTTCAAAGGCTACTACAGAACAGTCAGAAGCTTCAATGGATATAAAGATCTGGTCAAATTCCTTATAAGTGATGCATTTATTTGAATTATAAGATCTTACAATGAATGTTTATGGATGTACAACAACAGTGAGAGGTATACTCCTTATTGTAACATCAGTACATACATCATTTATGATACCGGTGCCTCCTAATCATTTATATCTGCAAATTTTTTCATATGATTAATCATATAATGGAATTTGGGCATTTTACAATGTAGTTACAAGAATATCTTTGAATGAATAATGATTAAGGTTTCCTATGTCATTCTTGTTCCTTTACTATGGCTGACACAGAGTTTTTTTTGAGATTTTCTCATTATTTATCTGGACTTATTTGGAAACCTGATCAGTATGTATTGTCTTTTCGGTCATCATGTAGAGGTTTATTATTATCATCATCATGTTTCGTTTCAAAATGAAGAGTGAACATCTCTTGTGTTTTGGGGATAGTTGTACATGAGTTCAGATCATGTAGGACTATTACACCCAAAGCACAAGAGTTGGTTGATTATTATTTAGTTTAGTCCCTGTGATGTTTCTTCTATTGAGTATCTTATTATTTTCGCTCAACAATTTCCTGATGTTTTCTAAGATGAATTCTCTAGTCGTCTTCTGGAGGGAGAGGTAGAGATCATGATTGAAAAGTAAAAGTTAGGCATGTGATATAAATGACTTTTTGTTGTATTGAAGCAGTGGATTTAATATATCTCATGATTCAGTTAGACGACCAATTATAGGAAGTATTCTTTCACCCAAATATTTTTTCCTAGGGCATCCCTTGTTCATTTCTAAAAAAATAGGGTAGTTCAATTTTATCATGTGTTGAATATTATATGTTAAACTAAGTAAAATTTATGAAAAAATATCATTTTCATAATCTGGGTGATTTATTTGTTTAGTTGAAGGGAGAAAAGTAATTTTAAAATATCGATATTCAGTCAGGATATAATCAGCTCAGATTCCGAGTGTCTGATATAAAAATAATGGCCATTAAGAGTTGGTTTGTCCATAATGAATATATTGTGATTCCTTTCAGTGTGACTAATGATCCTAATGTTTTTAGTTCCTTGATGTATTAGATATTCCACCAATATTTAGTCACTATTGTGATAGTTTTTTTATGATAATCTAGTTTATTCGATGATTGAGTGTGAGCACCAGCAAAATATGAGTTTGTTCTAAGACATTATGAGAAGTCATAGTATGTATTATTATCTTTCAAAATGATGTTTCTAGATTTTATAATTGACTTTCTTGGGAACAAAATTTCATAGAATCAATTTTCAGTTTATCAAGATAAGGTATAAGCTATTTTTTCTGGATGTAACCGCATAATGTCTCTGAGACACATGGTTTTTTTTTGTATTAAAGGATTACACTGATAGTTCATCAAGGATTTATCTATGATGGTATCACATTTGACTCAACTTACCAATATGGTAGTTAAATACTCATTGGATGCAAAGTGTTAGTGTTCTTTTGATGAACTGAAATGACTTATATCATCAAAATATGTTCTGATCATACCTGATCCTTGTATGGGGAATGTGGTGATCTGTGATGCATCTAGAGAAGATTTTGGATTCATACTGATGTAGGAGATAATGTGTAAAATTACGACTCTCATCTTTTAAGATAACATGACAATAACTACCCCAATAATGATTTAGGTATTTCTAGGGTGATGAATACACATTAATGTTTGTGGCACTATCTATTTGGGGACAATCTCACAGTCATCTCAGATCATAAGAGTTTGAGATATTTCTTTTCCCAGAAGGATATGAATCTCAAATACAGGTGATGGATAAAATACCTTCCTACATTAAACCTTGACATCTCTTATATCCGGGGGAAAGGTAATGATGATGTGTAACCTATAAACAAGATCGTAACATCACATGATTTTCTGGAATCAAAGGAAGACTAGAATCTTATGATGATTTTCACTAAGTTACACTTGGATTCATAGAAGGTTGTTTCACGGAAATTTCTAACTGGTGTTCAGTTTTCATCATCTCTCCTAGAATATATCTTTCATATATTCCAGTAGGATTATGAGATTCTAATGATTTGGTAAAACCATTATGGTTGAAAGACAGTTACTTGTTTTTATTTATCTTTAGATGGAATACATCATATTGTAATGTGTGAGGTATTAACAACATCTATGTGATGTTAATTTTTGTTTTCATGTCATAGATATTCATATGGATTTCATCCATGTGTTAAAATGTTTTATTATGGCTTGAGGAAAGGGTTCTGTTGGATGGTGATGAAGCATGAAATTGCAGATTATATGTGTCACTGCTACACCAATCAACAGATAAAGGTAGATCACTTGAATCCCTATGGTTTTCTTTATCCTCTCCATATGCTAGTTTGGAAGTTGGATGACGTGTCCATGGATTTTTTTTCATTATTTTATACATGATTGCAGAGGTAAAAATGGTATCTTGGTGGTTGTTGATTGGAAGACAATGTCTTCTTAGTTCATTTTGATAAAAAAACATGACTAATATTCTAGATATGGGTAAGCTATATGTGCAAGATAACATGTTGTCACAAGGTATTCCTTATTATAATTATTTATATAGTATCATAGGTTAATATCAATGTTCTATATTATTATTCCAGAGGAAATGGGGACTCTGGTCAAGTTGATCAAAACATACCATCCACAGAAAGATGGCTAGAGAGACCATGTAATTCAGATCCTAGTAGATAAGATTCATACATGCGTCTTGGCATTCATTGGATTGTTCGATAGCCATATCTGGATGGGTTGAGTTTGTTTCGAAAATAAGCTACCATTCGTCATTCAGAAAAACTACTTTTGAGGTATTTTTTTGTTTCCCATGTAGATCATAGACTTGTTGGAAAATGCTAGGTGAAGTATCTTTGGATGGACCATGCTTGGTTCAGGAGGCATGGACGATGATTCATGAAGTGCGACAACATATGAATACAACCTAGAGTCAACAGAAATCAGAAACAGATCGGAAATATCATTCTTTGAATTCATTAATTGTTGACTGGGGGGTTTTTAATGTTTCTCCACATTTGGGTCATTTTTTTCGTAAAAAATATGGAATGATGGATTTGAGATATGGCATACCTTTTTTGACCACTAATAGACATGGTAATGTCTCTTTATAGTTAGTATTGATAGATCTATTAATGGTATTCATGGTATTTTCTACATATCCCAACATAGGAAGTATCTCCTAGAACCCACTCATGTTCAATGTTGGGAAAATAATGAGCTATAATCAGACACATTTGTATTATAGAAACTAGTTGAAATCATTGAATATCAGATGAATGTATTTCATTGGAAGTGGTTTTTTTTGTAATATTTCAATGGAAACAAGGATCAGATTCTCATTATTCATTGGAATGCAAGTAGTTGATAAGGGGGATGTGGCCTAATATTTTTCATTGGAGTTAATCTTCCACATGAATTCATGGGGATATTAAGTCCTTGTTGTCGGGAGAATGCAACATCTCATTACCTTGATCCTGTATATTTTTCATTTTTCTATGTTCCCTTATAGTTTTTGAAATCCTTATATATGATTTTATAGATTTATTGAATGTTTCAAAATAGGTACACATCGTATACTTGAGGTAAAAAAAATTTATGTGATGATGGATTAATGTTGTGAATGATGGATCACTATATGATCAGGTAATTAGTAGGTACATATTGTGTACCTAATGTACAGGTTGTGTAGTGGTCCAATAGTGGATTTTTTAACCTAAGGCAATGAGTTTTTTTGGTGTAAATTATCCATCGTGGAATATATATCAGGAACAAGGGGTAAACATTGTGACCCACCTGCTCCCAAGTTTATGAAACAAATTTTTCTTCTTCTCTTGGACTTTACCTCCCAAACCTCCTTGCCCTTGATCCTAAACTACACCATGTCAATTTTTAGAGGTGTCTCACTTTCTTGATCATTCTGATCAACTCTAATTCATCATTTCTTCCATGGTTAATCTCTATAGGTATGTGTTCTCTCTTATTATTCCTTGAAATTGACCTTGATTTTTACATATTCTTAATTTATATGATCCAATAATCCATGTTTTGTTTTTATTGTCATCATCTTGATCCATTTCGACATCATGTCTCCAAGGCGATACCTTAGCTAGTCGTGGTGAAGTGGATGTTCATTTTTGTGGTATATAGTATTTATTCTATCTTCCATACCCCTATATTCTATTTTGAAAAAATTCTTTGAGATATGGTTTTGATTATAAGGCCTTATTTAATGGATTTTTTGGGTATTTTTAATTTCGATTATATTGTGGGCATGTGCGACACAAACATTGAGGTATGTGGTTCTTTCTCTAGCCTATTTTAATTATCATGATTTTTATTCTATTATAAAATTATTCTATGAAATTTGAATGATTAATTTTTTGGGTTGAATACGTTTTTTGATTGGAAAAATGGATTTCTAAATATTTTGACGAATTTATTGTGAAATGGCTTTGAATGTACTTCAAATCATTGAAATTTAATTGTGAAATTTACAACATAGGTTACCTTGGGTACATAGGTGGATGATTTAGCATTTGACCATCATCTATTGTTGTTATTATCATTTGGGGGGTTTACTTGGGTTTTTCATCTATTCCAAATTCCCATTGTTCTAGATGATTGATATTACCATTTTAGGGAGATTAGTTATGGGGTTTTTGTCTACATCATAGATCCATTGTTCTAGGATCTGGTTTGTGCACATGATTCTAATTTTTCGAGTAGTTTACTAACTAGAATAGTAGATTAATTTGGTCATGAGAAACCTATGATTCCATTTTTTTATTTCATGTATTTTTCATTTAGAATGGATATATAGGTTTATGCTTGAGGAAAATGATTTGTAAATTTTGTTTTGAAACTGATATACCTACATTTGTTTAGAACTACATAAAGTAGAATATATACGATGTTTTCTATAAAAATATTTAATTCTTATCATTCCATGTTGTAAATATTATTTTAGCATACAATAATCAATAAATATAGACATTCTATAGATGACCAATGTGGGTTCCTAATGAGCTTATTAGATCACACCTTCTACACTACATCAATGGTGCATAGACTTCTGTTTGTCTCCCAAATGAAGTGAAAGGAATTGTCCCACACTAAGGCGATGGGGTTCATGTCAGCTATAATTATTATCTGGTGGTGAGAGGGTTTGAGTTTATTCATTCCATCATTGGTGTACTTGTTTGGTTTCAAGACCATTCTAGTCAGATTTTTTAATTGGAGTTTTTAGCTTCAATTTCATTTGTTCTATTTCAATTATTTTCCTTACTTTTATGGAATATATATTTTTATACATTTTTTGTTTCTTCTTTCCTCTATATATATGTTGTGTTGTTATTCATGTTGTGTGAGATTGTTACCTCTTTTTTTCATCTGATGCCCGATTTCTTGTCATTATCCCACGAGGAATGATAATGCCCTAGGTGTGTGTGACATATCAGGTCAGGTGCTAGGTTTCAAGGAAACTCAGTTTAGATCATTATAGATTTCATTATCATAAAACTCTATTAATATATTTCTTATATCATTACATCTATTAGTGTTAACATTCACATCATTAACAAAATTAAACCATATATTTCATCTAATGTATTTCATTTTTCATTCCAATAAATAAAATAAAAAATAATTATCTTAAAGTCAATGAAATCATAAATTGTAATGGTTATCTTTACATTTATACTAATATAAAAAATATTTTGATGTCATTAAACACCAAATAACTATTTTTCACATAGTAATAATGATAAATAAATTAACCAAAATATTTTATAAAATACTAAGTAAATGACTTAAAAATTTTATAAGCTTTTTAGTAGAACATAGTATAGTGGTTTTTATTCAATCTAAAATATATTTATACAATTTTTGAAATAAAAATCTTCAATATAATATCCATTAGTTGTTTATTGAATCATATGATATTTTGGATGTATCAGAATAATAGTGATAAAAACTTCTATTACTCAACATCATAGTTATTCCATTAACATTTATTTATTGTTGCATATATCTAAAAATATATTTTATAAAATAAATTCAATTTATATATATAAATATATAAATAATTATTAAATTAAATACATACATAATTGTTTTACATAATGTTGTTTATATCTTCTTTATTTCCCTTCATGAAGTCTATGTCACTTGAAAAAGTAATAGTGAAGTCTATGTCACTTGAAAAAGTAATATTGAAGTCTGTGTTGTTATTTAGTTTTTCGAATGAGATAGATATATTTATATTTTTAAATAATACAATAGAGACTCCATGATCTATGTAAATTTTTTATAAATAAAAATGACTTTGATAGATCAAAATGATTCTTTCTAGTAATTTCGTTTTTAAAAAAACTATAAAATTCATTTGAACAAGAATTTTTTATGATAATGAAGAATAAATCATCAGGTAGGCATAAGAATATTGTGTTAGATCATTTACCTTTATTTGTGATGAATTATATTTTATCTAACAATTTTAAAATCATTATCACAAGAATTTAATTATATCATGTTATATTGAAAATGGGTTTTGACCATTAAAACTACATAATTATTTAAAATTCAAATCCTTTATAGCATAATATATTACCCTTCTAAATCCATTATCAAAACCTACCATTAATCATCTCATAATCCATTATTAAAACCATAAATTTTTGTTTAGGAATTTTAAATTTTAAATTAAATTAAAATTATTAATCCATGATGGGGGCTATAACTCATATTTTAATGACAAAAATTTCAACTACAGTCCATGATTATTTTTACCATAATACCATTTGTGAAATACATTTTAAAAACATTATATTTACTATTCAATTTTAAACCAATTATTTTTTTATATCCCTTGGGTAAAACACAAATTCCTTGTGTAAAATTTATACTAAATTAATCAGAGTGGTCTATGAATTAATCCGTATTTATTAATTCAATTAATTCGACATCATGATTCCTTTAACTCCGAATATAATTTCTTAAGATTATATATGTTTATCTATGGTTGTTTTTAAAAATTATATAATTTTATATTATATATATACCTATCATCAATGTGATTCATTGTGTCATTTTACCTATTATATATATAGTTCCCATTTTTTACTAAACATGCACGGATTCCATTAGTAAATACCTAGTCCTCGGTATCCCTATGTTAGTGCCTTAATTTATTAAATTGTAACATGACCCAAAAATGGTATCCCAAAAGATCTATTAGTTTTTGAGATGTGGTGAAATATTTATTTAATATAAATTTAAATTTCATTTTGAATATATAATATAATTAAAATTTTCTTTTAGTACATAATTATTTTCCATAGAATCACCCTAAATATCTATTAAAATAAACATCATGGAAACATATGGAATGGGAATAAATAATTTTGAGCTAAAATTATTCTTATGGATTAAACATAGAAGAATATTTCATTAATATATAAAAATAATCTAAAAATTAATGTTTTTGGAATCATAATAAATAAAATTAATCAAGAAATTGATCATAATATGGAAGGAATAAAATACGATCAAATAATTCCACATAAATAATGACATGAGTTTAGAACATGAACATATATATTCTAACCCAATGATGAATCACATGGAATAACAATAATAATGGAGTTGGTAGCGATCCACATTTGAAATATGATGATATAAAATCTAGATAGTTATTATTATGAAATGTCTTCTTTTATGTTTATGTATGTGGGTAGAAGACTTTTTGATTCTTAATGGGAAAAAATGTGAAGGGTTGTATGCAGAATGATTTTTCCCACTAGAAAATTTGATGCACCATTAGTATTTCTATAATTTGGCCACAACCATTTATATGATCCTAATGAATTAATCATATATCAAATGTTTTATTTAATTAATTAAATAACATTCACTGTCAACAACATATTAAGAAAAGTAATATGGATTAGAAAATAATCAAATGAATTGATTAATTTATAAACTATAAATCCATATAAAAATTTCAATTTCAACATTATCAAATAATAATTGATTTTCTAACATAATCTTATAATAAATTATTAATTAATTTTATGTTTAAACTAATGATTTGAAATTTAGTAATGAAATCCCGAACAACATTGTACTCATTTGAGTTTTATTCCCCATAAAAATATTAATTTATAAATTCAACACTATATAACATGAATATGATGTGATTCATTATTTGAAATATCAAATAAAGTGAATTTTTTTAAAAATTTTAGTTATTTTTAACCCTTATATTTTTATTTTAACCCCATAAAACTCATTTTTATATCAACCGTGGTAAAACAATTTTACTGTTATTACTAATGATTATGGTGAAAAATTCAGATTAATATATTTTATAATATAAATTATAAATATTAAAAATATATAATCAATATTTTTAAATTCTATTCACATAAGTTGAAAATTTTAGTATAAATTTAATATCACAGATGTGAAAAACATGTTTTTTTAATGATAAAATACTCAAATGATTGAATTTTTTTTATCCAAATTAAATATGGAAATTATTTCCTTGACCTAAATAGGATTAATGGATGTATTATTTTACTATTATTACATTAAAAATAATTAAAAATATATTTTAACTTTATAAATGAAATACATGAAAAATATTTTATTAATTGAAATTCTATATTTTTTCACTTTTAATCAATAAATGAAACATCTAATAAAATTCCCAAAAATTCATTCGAATGTAATTTGAACATGATTATCAAAAAATGGAAGTTTATTTTATAAATTTATTTTTCAAAAATTAAGAAAATATAATTTCATAAGTTTGCACAAAAAAATAAAGAAGATTTTATGAAAAAATTGTATTTTTGATGCATATGACTACATGTTTAAAAAATAATTCCATTCTATTTAATATATATCCTCTATATGAATGCAATATAATTAATATTTAATATTCATTCATTAATTTTCATATGTAGTTTTTTAAAAAATTTGACACAACATTTGTATTTGAATACCTATATTAATAATATTTAATTGTTTTGTTATAACATAGAGTTTTATATAATATAACATAGCACAATGTTAGAGGTAAAACTAGAATAAGATTATGATTTTTGTATCTCTAAATATAAATGAAATTTAATTCTTTAAAAAGAAAATTCATAAAAAATACATTGTTATATTGTAAGCCAATAAAATTAATTTCCCCTATGAAAGGTATAACATTGGTACCAACAACTAAGAGTAAATATACCACATTCAATATTTATTATCCAATGAATCTTCTAAATGGTTGTATTTTTCAACAAAAAAAATAACTAGGTTAGTGTTTTTCTTAATAGTGTTTTTTATTCGATTGAGAAAATCTACCAATTATTCATACTAAGGAATATCATTATCCAATTTGTTCAATATATGACATTGGTCAGGTTTCTAATTTCTTATAAGATTACCTGGAATACATAACTGACCTGATAGATTATGAGTGGAATCATCAATATAAAATATATAGTCCAAATCTGATCATTAATTTTTAAGAGGCTAATATAACAAGGGCTTATTTTTCAATTTTTTATTCTATAGAAAAATTCATATAGTTACCTTCATTCCAAAATGAAATTCTAGATCATATTGATGATAATGAAAATAAAATTTTGTAAAATTTTATTATATCTTATATTTTGATGAATATTTATATCCTTCTCTTATATATCATTAACTTTCTTATTTCCACGTATCTTTCATTCTGAAATTATATTCTAGTTAATAGATGTTATACACTTATTTCTATATGCTTTTTTCTAAGAATCCATCAGAATTATCTTATTAAAGATACTTTTTTATGAATACTCTATTATAGGTTGTTGTTGATCCCAAAAATATTTTAGATCCATTGATCAACATCATAGAATATCAGATATAGTTTTAACTTCTCTCTAATATAGGCCATATGTTTGAGGATGAAACATAGTTATGAAACACAATACGTTATCAACGGATTTATGAAAACTTCTGAAAAATATTATGTTAAATATAATATTATGAAAACATACCCTTGAATGTATTTCTCCATGAAAAAATAATACTACGTCGATATATATTTTGGTAATCATATCTATATAGAGATCACCTCTAAAAGATGACGTGTTTTTTGATAATGTATAGTGATCTATCGTAACAGATAATTATATTAACATTAGAGATAATATAAACCCTTATTTTTATAAGTACCCATAATAATATATCGACATATTTTTATTGTATTTCTCAAAAAATAAATTTTCCAGGATATAAACAACCAAACTTTTTAATTTCTATAAATTTCGATTATGATATCCATAATCTTAATAAACTTTCATGTAATAAGAACTCAAAATGGAATTCAATGTCATTGAACTTATGATCAACCTTAAACTCGTATACCCATTATAGTAGTTATAATAGATAAGAAAATATTACCTAGAGACATAAATTATTTTTAAATATATCATGTTATTTTATTCAATAAATAAGAAATTATTTCTCTACATATAAATTTTTTTTTGGTTCTTATGATAAAACATGTTCAGATATAATAAAATCTATTATTTCTAGAATATATATTTCATGTAGAGGGAGTTAATCACATGTTGTTTCATTAATGGTTAAAAAAATATGTTATTCACATAGACCATTCACAAAAAATCAAATATTAATATACCAATTAATTATAGGTTGATCAACATTCGATAATTATCAATATTCAACTAAAATATCAATATCTCATAATATTAATTCCCATTTTCCATTATCATGAGTGGTTTTTGGAATTGATCAAAGTTATTAACCCTCTAATTTGGGAACTTGTAACCATTTTGGAAATACTTTTCTCAATTAAATCACTAAATTATGATTGTTCTTTATATGGAGATTTCTTGTTATCCCAATAAAAAGATTACAAATCTAGTCACTTATTCATTCAGTCACTTGATAACCTCGCATTCCACACATAAAATATATACAGTACATTTTAAAATGAACCCTCAGTTATTCATCCAATACATTGATCATAATGGAAATCTAACCATGTTCTCTCAAAGGTTATTTGATTTTCCATTGAGGCATTCTTTATATTTTTATCAATACCATGCTATTTATATTTAATTATCCTCCATATCCACCATCATAAAAAATGACTTGAAGGAATTAAAATACTTCAAACATCCACTTAATGTAGAATTATTTTAACATCTAAATAACTATTTAAATAATTTTATATGTTCAATATAGGACTACATTAATATTTTTGAAACAATATATTTTCCTTTTAAAAAATCATATCACTTGTTTTTAAATTTTCATTCTTTATGATGCTTTTGTTTCATGGATTCAATGCCAGTTTATTTGTGTAGAATCCCAACCCTAGAAAAAAGAATGTTGGGGTCTACTACAATTAAAGTCTCCTAATTACATAGAAATCATTTTTGAAGGATTGATCTTTAAGAAACCGGTTCTTATTCTAAAGGTAAATGTTTCTTCATTTCCCATTTTCATTAAGTGTTTTTGAGAAAATAAGGAATATGTGGGAAAATCCAAATTTTTGTGGGTACATGCCATGAAATTTTCCACATGCCGTGTATTTTTCCACACTCTATTTACTTTGGCCATGTGGAATGAGTACATAGGGTGTGTAAGCCTGTCAGTGATGAAGGGTGTAAAAACTGACTACACGCCGTGTAATTAGTCAGCGAGAGAATATAAAGGTGGTTGAAGTAGCCGCCAGTGGAGCGACAGTACACGCCGTGTAATTAGTAATACACACCATGTACTCATGTAGACATATGAACAATTCCATGTTGTAAATAAGCCGCTAAAAGAATAGTTTAAAAAATGAAACGTACACATCGTGTACATGAGAGTACATGTCTTGTAGTCTATTTATTTCACTTAAAATGGTAATTAGCCTCCACATTTGGCAAAGGAGGAAGTGGGTTCGTTTGGAGCATGGGAGAGATGGTCGGACCTTGGAGGATCTCCAGATTGCACACCAGGAACCCTATTCCTATGTCTTCGATCTCCTTTGAACTACATGGGTATGCCTTTCCATCTCCTTGAGTAATTTTTACCAATTATTTCCTGATGGAATGTTATTTATGGTTAATTGTGTGAAATTTTATCCCAAATCTACATCCTTCACAGGAATTTCATGAGGCTTCATTCACATATATCAATCAAGGGCGATCGAGGTTGGTGGTTTGATGTTTATTTTCAACTTTTGTGTTGTAATTGGGTAGAGTTTTACTACGCACCCATGGTTAGGGTGTCGTATGGCTGAGGACATTACTGGAAGTATATCTAGAATTGTATAGATAATCTAATTATAAGTTTAGTCTGCTATTTGGGATCACAGTTTGGATCAAGGACCACCTCAGGGGTGTTTCCTCTGTTTAGACATTTGGACAATATACCCCAAGGGATGCTATGATTTGGTTGTGCATTAAATTTTCATGAGATAATGTTTATATAAATTTCATGTTTATGCATTGGGCTCGGCCTGGTTCCTTTAGCTAGAGGGAAGTGTTCTTTTAGACTGTGGTTAGTGTTCTGTTAGCCTGTGGGCAATGTTTTTTTAGGCTATGTGATGTTTTTTGTTAGCCTGATGGTAACCATTTTTTATGACTATGGGCAGTAGTTTCTATGACTGAGTGAAACACCATGTATGAATGAGGTCAATGATCGTTACGCCTGAGGGAAATCACGTGTGGGTATTTGATTATGTTACCTGAGGGTAAGGATTGTATGTTAGAGGACACGTTTATTTAGAATATTCACTATGGTGATTTTCAATGATGTACCTGCCAAGCTATAGCTCAAGCTCAAAGGTGGTAAGTAATAATTAAAATGGCAATGAAACTAGTAGTGATAGATACTTTTGAGTACTTACTAGTTTACTAAATTTACTTTTTCACACTGATTTTGCACATTTTCACTGACAATTGGGCACAGACCTTTGGTGGGTTCCAATTAGGATTTATTTCTCACACCCTACATGGTTCATTTCATCGCCCAAAATAGACTATATTGCTATAGGTGTCGAGAGGGGAAAGGGACTCTATACAGGTACATGATTGTAGTAGAGGAGTAAGAGAGCATGCGACCGAGCTTAGGCTCGTGCTGATGTTATGTTCTGTTCACTATGTTTTATTATATCTATTGTAAATTATACGTTGAGTTTTATTGTAATGTATTACAGTTTATCCAATTTTGGATACTTTCATAGAATTAGTGACATGTTGAATCATTATTTATATAACTGTTAGTTATCTTTTACTAAAGTTGTTCATTTATAGATCATATTCATTACCGCTTCCACTGCTATTTGTCATATTTCATTTCCACTGTGCTACACATTGTCATATGAGGACATAGATTCCCCACTATCAGACATGGGACCTCGTTTCTTATTGGAAGCCTCTGACATTTGGGGAAATACGCCTGAGGTCATGTGATAAACCGGGTTTGAGGCAGCCGTTGAGTGGCACATGGATCCAGGACGTTACAAGGTGTTATCAGAAGAGGTTTATTTTCCTTGACTTACTGTTTGGAGCCTATAGTCAGGGATATAATGGAAATGGTAGTTGGTAAGAAGTTGTGCTCGGGAGTAGCTAACCCATGTACAGGGAAAATCCGGTCTACCTCATTTATTTCAAATTTTTTATATTTCAATTTTATAGTTGATTTGATTTTCACCGTTTGGTGACACAATTTTGATTGTGGTGTTTATATGATATACAAGTGTACTATTTAGTTGCAACCCAATGATATGAGGGTATTCCATCTGATGCATTAGTAAGGAACATGCTAGAAATCACATGTCATGCATTGTTCCATGCCATGTATTTGCAGTAGAAATTGTATGTTGTTATGATATTTGTTGTGATATAAAAGTATGCTATTGTGATAGCTACTTTGATAAATAACTTCTATTTGATAGGGTATTTTTCTATGTGGTTTTGATGGAATGAACACCAAACTTTGGTTCATGTGGAGTATGGCCCCTAAATAACCATAATTTGGTGGATCATCGATGTGTGTATTTTGGTATAACAGTATTAATATTCCAATCATTGATTTGTGTGGTGTTTGGCCCCCCACGGATCAGAATTTGGCACTTAGGTGTTTTCCATGTTTTTCTGGGTTCTGGAGTAGTTTCTGAGGCATGCTATCCTGGAAAACAAACATAAACGTCGTGTAGTTCTGTGGACACATAAAATGTGTTCTTCTGTTCGGGATGAAATGAAAACATATTAAGTACACACAGTGTACCCTCATTACACGTCGTGTAGTCTCTTCCCATGTCATAGGCCATTTGGGCGGGAACATGAGGTAGGGAATGGAATTGAGAAAAAGGCCATGTACCGGTTGTACACCCCATGTAGTTTTGACCCAGTTTACTCCCGTGTAACTGACAACACGGACAGAGGAATCCTGAATACATACACACCTTGTCTACTTTGAACACACTGTGTAGTCTGACCCAAGTACCCGACTATGTCACGAACAACCCGGGTCGGTGTTATCATTCATAGTGTATGATGTGTCCGCCTGAAACATGCCGTGTAGTGACAGCCGTGTTGCAGACCACGTAGCGAGCAACGTGGGTCAGTCTGGGGAATCATTGAGCACACCGTGTCTTTTTGGAATATTCCATGTAGTGTGAATTGATTATATACGGTGCGTCACAAACAACATGGGCTAGTGAAAGTCTTTCGAGTACACACCGTGTTCCAGTGGGACACAATGTGTAGTTTTGGTTTAGGAGATCCGTGTGGCTTAGCCGTGTAGAAGGACTCGGGACGGGAAGGAGTATTCGAGTACACATAGTTTATTCGGAAGACACGTCGTGTGTTTGGGGTGTTAGTCAACCATTTTTAGCTAGAGTACATGCCCGTGTGAATGCCCTATGAGAACAAGTTATATAGTATTTATACATTTCGTGTAGTCAAATTTTGTAAATCATGAATGCTTTTATCTCTTGGTCACTTCTTGGTCTCCTCATTTTCAATCCTTGGAAATATTGATCTATGTTGTGCATTTGACTTTGTAGAGTCATGCCATTGATACAACCATTGGTTCTTCGCTAGGAGAGAGACGATGATTATAATGTTGATGTGGTAGGCCTTGGGCTGGCTATAGATCCTCCAGCTGTGCCAGATGCGGCGCTAGCTATTATACGGGACACAGGTGCAGATGCACAGTTCCGTGAAGGCTTCATGCGGTTCATGCAGTCCTTCTAGGGTGCACCGCCAACCCCCACATCTTTTGCAGAGCTCAATCATATCTTACAGCAGAAACATCTTCCAATTTTTTCAAGGGATGGCTGACCACAGGCTGTAGAGTCATGGCTAGATTCATTTCAGAATATTTTCGATCATTTGGAGACGCCTCCAAGGTGGATGGTCAAGCTCGCTACATACATGCTACATGATTCTGCCAAGAGGTGGTGGGATGTTACCACCCAGTATAAGCATCATCAATACATGGAGTGGGAAGATTTTAATGCAGCCTTCTATGATTTATTATTCCTAGAGACATTGAGGGCAGTTTGAGATCGAGAGTTCATGAATCTACAGCAGCGCACCTTGTCAGTGATGGATTATTCATCTCGCTTCACCGAGCTTCAGCATTTTTTTCCCGTTCTAGTGGGTGTTGATGAGTTGAGGGATAGAAGATTTGAGTATGATCTTCGATGTGACATCTGAGAACTGGTGAACATTTTTAGGTTTCCAACCGTGTATGCTATTGTGAACTATGCACTGATTACGGAGTATAACCTGTGGGAAACTAGTGGTGTGGGTGAGGGCAGTTCGACACTAGTTTTGGGTACTATTTCTACTAGCAAGAGGACGGTTAGATGGAATTATCTCATGGTGGTTGTACTAGTCAGAAGAATAATTTAGGTATCCTGGTCATTTGTTACCAGTGTGGTAAAGAGGGGAATAAGAGACCTCAGTGCCCGCATGACCAAGTGGAGTGCCGAGTTTGCGGCATGATGGGTCATCTCCAGCATTTTTTCAGGGCGTTTCCACTAGTGTCTAGTGATAGGTGTTCTGTGCAGACTACGTGTGTGGGAGAAGCTCCAACAACTTCTTACCAGTCAGGAAATTGGGGTACGTCATGGTGTTTAGGTAGAGATGGTGGTCGTGGCTGTGGTAGCCAGACACTAGGATATCATAGGCAATAGGGCGGGTCAGCTCAGGGTAGCTAGGATGTGTCATAGGGTCGCGACACTAGGTAGGTATATTTAGTGTAATAGACCTAATAAGAGCAGGATCTCGAACCTTTTATTGTTAGAGGTACTATTCTAGTATGTTTTGTTTTATTTTTTATACTTTTCGATACTGGTTCTACACAGAGTATTATATCTATGGTCGTTTTGGAGAGACTTGGGATTTTTTTTATCTTCTTCTTCTTATTTCATGATGCTAGACTCTCTTTTGGGAAAATGGATGATAGGTGTACATCAGTACACGGAGTGACCCATTGAGGTTGGTGGGTGTTACTTCCTATGGGACCCCTATGTCATCATGATTATAGCTTATTATTTTATTTTTGGGATGGACTAGTTGGTTCCCTTTCGAGACTTTGCTGATTGCTATCATCGTAGGGAGAGTTTCACATCACTAGAGGGAGAAGAGTTTCATACAAGGGTGAATGGTACGTACTGGCAAGCCGATATGGACCAGAGCATCATGGGCGAGGTGGAGTCACAACATAGATTGCGAGTTTATATCGGGATGGAAAAGGAATTTGTCAGATGTATTTCCCTCATGTGGTTGATCGTTTTAGAGATGTCTTCATAGATGACTTTTCAGGTCTTCCTCTAGAGTTTGAGGTGGATTTCTCGATTTATCTTGTTCTAGGATCAGCACTGGTGTCTATTCCTCCTTACAGGATGTCCAGACCTATGTTGCAAGAGCTCAAGTGGCTGTGAAACGAGATTCAGGCAAAAGGTTTTATCTGACCCAATACTTCTCCTTGGGGGTTTCCCGTCCATTTTGTGAAGAAGGAAGATGGTAAACTTCGACTCTGTGTGGACTATTGGAAGATAATCTAGTTTATACTCAAAAACTGGTATCCCTTGTCAATGATTGATGATATTTATCATAATCTTCTAGGAGCATGTGTTTTATCGAATATTGAATTGAGATTCAGATTTCATCAGTTATGTGTTAGACCATTGGATACACCGCTTACAACTTTTTGGAGCAGATATGGTCTATATGAGTATTGGTCATGTCGTTCAAAATCACGAACACACTAGCCGTTTTCATGGCTATGATGAATCATGTGTACCACCCATGTTTGGATTCTTTCATGGTAGTCTTTGTGGAAAACAGAATGTTGTACTCTCACACTCGATACGACTATGCTACACATCTTGAGATTATTTTGAGTACATTGTGAGAGCATCAACTATATGTTATGCTCTCAAAGTGCAACTTTTGGCTGGACCAGATTCATTTCCAGGGTCATATAATTTTAGAGGAAGGAGTTGTGATAGACCTATAGATGGAGAGAGAAGTATTTTCCAGGGAGCAACCTAAGAACATATATGAGATACATAGTTTCTTGGGGAAGGCTGGTTACTACATGAGTTTTATCCAGAACTTCTCCCTCTTAGAAACACCATTGACATGTTTGACTAAGAATGGTATGAAGTTCCTATGGTCAGAATCTTGCGAGAAAACCTTTTATGAACTGAATGAAAGGTTGACATCAACACCATTTCTGATACTTCCATTGCAAGGGAAGACCTATACAATTTACTGTGATTCATCAAGTATTGGGCTGGGATCAGTGTTGATGCAGGGGGATTGAGTAGTTTAATATGATTCTCGGCAGTTGAGGCCACATGTGAGGAATTACTCAATGCATGATCTCAAGTTGGCAGTAGTTGTTCATGCATTACACTATTGGTGACATTATCCCTTGGGAGATAACTTTGTGATCTTTACTGACTAAAAAATCCTCAAATACATCTTTACCCAGTGTGACATGAATCTGAGACAACGAAGGTAGAACAAATACCATCAGTCAATCAATATTGAACATGACTATACACATGGTGGGGGTAATGCAGTATCTGATGCACTAATTCGAATGGCTCAGACAAAGGCCATGCCGGAGGCAAGTGGTGAGTGGTAGATTATGGACTTGTTCTCAAAGATGAATTTGGAGGTGCATGATAGTCAGGGGAAAATCAATCTTTCATCCTTAGCTATGACTTCTATCCTTATTCATAGATAATGTATGAGATACTTATCAGACTCAGAAGGCCTAGTTCTACTGGATTCGATGGCACATGGGGACCCTCCTCCTAGATGGACGATAGATAATGATGGGGTATTGTGTTTCCATGGTCGAGTGTGGGATCCATGGGTTATATGTGAGGAGTTGATGCAGTATTTTCATACTTCAGCTAGGGAAGTTCATCTTAGAGTTACCAAAATGTGCCGTGACATTATACGTCAATATTGGTTTCTATGTATGAAAGGGGAAGTAGCTAGTTTTGTTATGATATGTACAACCTTTCAGAATGTGATGGCAGAGCATCAGAGGCCAGCCAGACTGTTACAACAGTTACCCATTCTGAAGTAGAAATGGGATAATGTCATGATGGAATTCATAATGAAGTTTCCAATGTCACCTCAAGGAAATGATTCCATGTGGGTTGTAGTAGAAAGTCTTATGAAGGTAGATCACTTTTTTCTGATCAAGGAGACCTACTGTGTCGATGTGGTCTGGATGTCTTCTATCCGAGAGATAGTATGTCTTCATGGGGTTCCACGTTCTATCATTTCAGATAAGGATTTCCACATTATGTGTCATTTATTGATGCGTTTTCAGAGGGCACTGGTTACACAGGTGCTTATGAGCACAGTTTACCACCCTTAGACTGATGTCCAGTCAGAGCGTATGATATAGGTGCTAGAGAACATGATGCGTGCATGCTTCATGGACATTGTGGGATCATGGGAGAAGCATATACCCTTGGTTGTGTTTTCATATAATAATAGTTATCAGCAAACTATTGATATGGAACATTATGAGGCTTCATATGGTAAGCTATACCGATCATCCTTGTTTTGGATGGAGGTAGGTGAGACAGTATTTCTGGGACCACGTCTTGTGCAGGAGACTTCTTAGTAGGTCCAGTTGAATAAGAAGTTGATGGCTGCTATAGATCCTCATTAGAAATCTTATTCTAATCACTGCAGACGACCCAGGGAGTTTGTGGTCAGGGATCATGTTTTCTTGCATGTTTCACCGAGGATAGGATATAGGGGATCAGGAGTCATGATAATGTTTCCCCGAGGTATGTGAGGCTATTTGAGATTCTATAGAGAGTCTGTTCAGTTACCTACCGATTGCAGTTACCATAGAGGTAATGGGCCATGCAGGACGTATTACATGTATCTCAGCTATTCTGTTATCACTCAGACCCATATAACATTTTTCTTCCAAAGGTGTCTGTGTTTCAGGTTGATGCATCCTTTGAGAAGCATCCGATTTTTATTGTTGATAAGAGCACGATGGTTCTTCGAGGTCAGTCAGTTCCTATCGTACGGGTGCTATGGAAGCATGTCCAAGTGAAGGATAAAACCTGGGAGTGAGAGACCGACATATGTACTCAGTGGCTAGAGTTTTTCACAACATTATCTTCACCACCCTTGGAAGGGAAATCCAGGGATGAATTTCTTTAAAGGGGGAATTCTATAAAAACCATGTTCTTATTCCTAAAGTACGAGTTACTTCATTTCCATTTTTCTTCAATTGTTTTTGTGAAAATAATGAAAATGGGTAAAAATCCAAAATTGTGTGGGTACACACCATGTACATTTCCACATGCTATGTACTTTGTCCATGTGGGATGAGTACACAGTGCATGTAGGCCTGTCGGTGATTATGGGTGTACAAACTGACTAAAGGTCATGTACTTAGTATTTACAGGCCATGTAATCAGTCAGTATGTGAATAGAAAGGTAGTGGAAGTATATTCTAGTAGACATATAGTACATGACATGTAATCAAGAATACACTCCATGTACTCATGTCGATGGATGAACAATGCTGCGGTGCAATGATGTTTCCAGAGGAACAGTCTAAAAAATGAAAAGTAAACGCTATGTTATTGAGAGTACACGTAGTGTAGTATGATTTTTTCACTGAATATTGACAGTAGCATCCTCATTTGTCAGAGGAGGTTGTGGGTTTGTTTGGATCGTGGGAGAGACGGTCAGACCTTCGAGGATCTCCTGACTGCTCACCGGGAACCCGATTCCTACGTCGTTGATCTCTATTGAACCACACAGGTAAGACCTTCCTTCTCCTTGAGTATTTAATACCAATTATTTATTGAGGGAATTTTATTTGACGTTGAATTTGTTAATGTTTATCCCAGATCGTTGTTGTTCACAGGAGTTTCAGGAGGCATCGTTCACATATATCTATCAAGGGAGATCGAGGTAGGTTGTATGATGATTATTTTCAACTATTGTGATGAAATTATGTACCGTTGTGCTATAGGCCCATGGTTGGGGGTGTAGTATGTATGATACCTTTGTTGGAAGGATATCTACAATTTTAAAGATAATATAATGACAGGTTTAAATTGCTGTTTGGAATTACTGCTTGGATCCAGGACCACCCCAGGTGTTCTAAATCTGTTTTGCCGTTTGGTCAGGATACCCGATGGTATTCCATGATTTTATTGTGCATTAAATCGTCTTGAAAGAATGTTTATATAAATTTCTTTTTTATGCATTATGCTCCTCCCGGTTCCTTTAACCTGAGGGAAGGGTTCTATTAGCCTGTGGGTACTGTTCTATTAGCCTGTGGGAAATACATTGCTTAGCCTGTGGGTAGTGTTTGGTTAGCATGAGGGTAACCTTTGTTTATGATTTTGGGATGTAGTTTATGTTTCTAAGGGAACCACCGCGTATGTTTTAGGTAAATGATCATTATCCATGAGGGGAATCACCTATAGGTATTTCATTATGTTACCTGATGTAATGTATTGTATGTCTAAGGAAATGACTGTTTCGAATATTCACTATGGTGATTTTCTATGTAGTACCTGCCAAGATAAATCCCATGTATGGAGGTGATATGTAATAATTAAAATGGAAATGAATCTACTAGTGATGGTTACTTTTGATTACATACTAGTTTATTGCATTTAATTTTTCACAGTACTGTTGCACATTTTCACTGACAGTTGGCCACGAGCATTTGTTGGGTGCCTAATGGGATTTATTTCTCACAACCTATTTGGGTCATGTATTTGGAACAAACATACTATATTGTTGTAGTTGTCGATGGGGGAAAGGGTCCCTATAAATGTACATGATCACAGTAGAAGAGTTGGAGAGCATGGGACCGAGCTTAGTCATGTGATGATGTTGTGTTCTGTTCACTTTGTTTTGTTCTGTTTGTTGTACATTGTACTTTGAGTTGTAATGCACTCTATTTAATTGTATCATGCTATTGCTACATTCATTGAATTAGTGACATGTTGAATCATAATGTATATAATTGTTCGTTATCTTTTACTACAGTAGTTCATTTCTAGTTCATATTATTTACCGCTTCCACTGTTGTTTGTCATGTTTCTTTTCCATTGTGCTATACTTTGTAAAATGAGGGCATTGTTTCCCCACTATCAGACGTGGGCCCTCGCTGCTAGTTGGAAGCCTATGGAGTTTGGGGAAATTCACTTGAGGTCATGTGAACCACCGAATTCAGGGAACACATTGAGTGCCACCGGGATCCGGGACATTAAATGATCTGTTTGGTAATATGGGTAAACTTGATATCAGCATGAGTTTTTTTAATAAATGAATACACTAATTAAAACCTATTTTTTTTTCTTTTGATTATAATGTTATTCCCACTTAGAATATAATTGAATTTCTTTATTAGAATAGTGATTTTATTCCTATGGAATGGAAAATATATGGTTGATATGAAATGGTATATATTGTTAATTTAATGTATAATAACAAAATAATAAATGATAATAATTTTGATGGAAAGGTAATATGGGAACATACATTCCATATAATCAAAACATTAATTGGATAAACAATATTGAAAGGTAATAACTAGAAACACATTTCTTTCAAATAACTAGATAAGGCATAATAAAATTGTAATGGAATATAACTAAAACACACACCTTCTCGTCAATGAACATATCATGGAATACAACGATTAATAATTGGAATGAAAAAATAACATTGATAACAAAAATTAATTTAAATAAAGGAAATTCTTTATTATTGGATGCAAATTTTCCTAGAAACAAGATTTAATTTCCATCAATGAAATACTAAATAAGGATTATCATTCTACTATCATGAATATTAATAATACCATTATGAACATTCTAGGTTAAAAACAAAAAGGTATTTTTCTAAAGTTAATTTATCTCATGAGATTACCAATATTTCAGGGGTTTTACATTAAATGGTCACAACCCTTGTTGTACATCTCTGAATCATTACTTATTTATTGTTTGTTCGATTAAAATAATTAAACATATCCATATAATATTTATATATTGAGTATAAGATTCATTGTAAACAATATATTCCCATATATCAATTAATATTCATATTAAAATACATATATAATATTGGTAAATGTTTTAGTAAAAATTCATAATCATTAGTAATGATATGAATATATTGTTGAACTATTTCATTCAATTATCATTGGAAATTTTATAGTTCAAAGGGAAAAAATATATCTATTAGTTGAATAATAATACAAACCATGATAAAGTAAATCATAAATAAAAATGATGTAGAATAATGATGGTATGAATATAAAATATCCCATTTGTAATTGGAATAATTCGTTATTTGCAGTGATGAAACAAAATACTATTAAAATATATTTGAGAACAGTTTTTATAAAAATATCATTTTAATTTTTGGGAATTTCTATTTCTTTCAAAATATATTTTATAAAAAGAATTTTAATAAAAATAAAATTTTAATCATCGAATGGAATATTAAAAAAAATGTTTTTGGGGAATATTTTACATGATTAAAAAGGTAAAATGAATTTTCCTTTTCCATGGGAAAAAGCATAGAAATGATACTCTTTTAGAAATAGAATAGAACATTCCATTGAAGAAATTTTTAAAAGACAATAAGGGTAAAATATTTTTAAAAAATCATTATTAAAAGGTAAAAAATGTTTTATTAAATATTTTTAGAAGGCATAATCATTAGAAGAAAATAGGTTCTCTAAGGAAATAATGAAATGATGTCGAATTAGAAAAAAACCCTTTCTAAAAAAATTATAAAATAAAAGAGTGATAAATTGTTATAATTAATAGACAAATGTAAATTAATAGTAATATGAGATTATGATTAATATGTTTATTATTGAAATTTCATATAAACCACTTTAATGTAATTTACTAAATATGCAATTCCAATTATATTGAGACTGTGAAATAATCAATTAGAAAACAATAAATTTAATGTAACACTCAACCTATTAATTTGTTATGTATATAAAATATAAAAAATTTATGGATGTGAAAATTCTAAATAAATTTTCAATTAAATTATGAAAAAATTTATATCATGTTAAAAACAATGAGGATGTAATATATCCTAAAAATAATGAAATTGGTAATGAAATGTCTTTACAAATTGGAGACTTTATAGGAAAATCCCCAAGGAAGAAATAGTTAAAAATAAATATCAAAATAATCCTAATAACAATTAATAATGATATAACAAACAAATTTTTATTATGTAACCCATATATGTGAAATAACGAGCAAAAAAATAAACTATATATCAGTGATGGATAATTGAGATGAAGTCCCTTATATTGTGTTTCCTTTTCTGTGAACATCATTTAACATCTTGTATAATGTTGTTAATCATTTTTTAAACTTATACATGAACAATTGTATTATTCATTATATCATATATTATCTTCTTATAATATCTTATTATTGAGTATTAATAATTCTTCTTTATTTTCACTATTCTAAGAGTTAATTATCATGTTTTTCTAGTGTGTTTTGATTAGTAATATTTTGTCTTCTTATTTAATTTATGAATTTATATCATAAACATGTAAAGTAATATTTTATTATCATATATATTCAAATAACATGTGTTAATAATATAAAATATAATTTTTATATGTGAAATTATAATTATTATTTATGGTGATGACATTTTTTATGTACACATTAACGATAAATCCATTTCATTATCATTTTAAAAATAATCAGAAATAATTAATTAATATATAAATTTATATTAAAATAAATGTTTCATTATTATGTTTTTTATTTTATAAATTTTTTTAAAAACCCAAACATTCTAAATTCCATGTATTGCATGAATGTATAACATCATATTGAGAAGGCGGTAGTTCACACACCCACAAACAATTTTATCGTATTCTCACAAAATTGAAACAAGAAACGTAATTGTTGTTAAAAAATTAAAAATAATAAATGAGTAAAAAATATATTTAATGTAATATATATAATATTTTTCCATCTGTACTACCACCAATAAAATTAGTTAAATTGAAGAATATATGATATTAGTTTGTGAGAAGGTAGTTTATTGTATACACGAATGATGATTTTGTATCTCATTTTATGAATGAGTGTGGGATTTTATAATGAAATACTATGATAAAAACATCTCATTAAATTGGATATAGTTATTTCACTATATAAAATGATATAAAAATTATTTAATGGGTTGGTAAGTAATGGAAATATTATAGATTGTCGAAGAACAATGCCTCATATTCATGGAACTCCTTTCGGTTTTTAAAAAAATGATTCTTTTCATGGATTTATTCAAAAATTTAGTTTCATAAGATGAGGGTAGTGATTTTATAATTTCGTTATGGTTGGGTTTTTAGGTTTAAAATGCACTAACATGTTTTAGTAAGTTGGATGTGTGTGTCCCTTTTTATAGTAGATGAGTTATATTCTTGTATGTCATTATATGATGTAATACAACACATATATTTCCCATTTCATGTGGCTCTTATTAATGTAATAAATATATGAAATTTATTATATCATCTAAATATGGAATCAAAATGTATTTTGGACATGATTATAGGTTATTTTGGCCCTCATGTCTATGGTTTGGTCACACGATATGCAGATTTTTCTCTAAAACGATGTTATTAATTTAAATTACCATCATTGGTATTTTTAGAAAAAAAAACTTGAAAATACAATATATTATATTTTATAATTATTAAAATTTTGAAACCATTACTCATAAATTTAACAACATAATTGTATCAAATAAATTTAATAGGAGTCCCCTATATTTGACGATAATGAAATTATTTAATGTGTATTTTTTTAATATTAGAAATGTCTTAAGATAATTCTTATACAGAAAATTTATTATGATTACGTTTATTATATTATATTATGTAATATATTCTAATTTTACTATAAGAAAATTGAAAATATTATTTATCTACATCAATATAACAGAAGAATAAAAAGTTTTCTATTAAAATTCACAATTTTATACTATTTTAATTAAAAAAACATGAAATAAAAACACCAAAATAACACAAAAAGAAAATTTTGTTGTTATTATTTCAAATATAATTTTTATTTTTTAAATTATTAAAAATCCTTAGAATATTATATTTTAAAATAAGAACACCATTCAAAGGATGAAAATTCTTCATTTTAGAAAGATTCAAATTTCAACAGTAAATGTAGTGGCCTTGTCTTACCCCAAATCATGATATAGTCTTCTTCGGGGCTAGCCTACATGGTTTTTCATTCCATGGGATCTAGCCCTTAGACATCCGCCCTAAAAATCCTATTTACGAGTGATTTATCCACACCACTATACAAAGGGTTTGTTTATCATCATCCTCCTTCAATCTGTGATTTCCATAATCCACCCCTAGAATCCCCTAATATCCTCGATGTCACATTAAATGGACATTGCATCTATGGTGATTTTATAAAGGATAATTCGAGCCCAAGATCATGATATCGATTGCTTTTGGCCAAGACTAAAAGGTTTTTATTATCTAGGACATCTCTCTCAGGCTATAACCATCAATTTTTTTTCTGGTTATTGGAGGGTTTCACATTGTGTAACTGGGTTAAACATCATCTACATGATGTTGGGTAAAATTCATGAAATACATCATGATATGAAAGGATAAACATATCAATGATGAGTTAAAAGTCATGATTTTTTTTTAAAAAACCAATTATTAATCTGTGGTGATGGATTTATCGTAATACATAAACATTATGAATTTCTATGAGTGTATAATAATTACACATCGTGAATGGAACTGAGAATGGATTTTTTAAGTAATGACTCTTGTTTTTAGTTTCCATTAAATCATCCATTTTACTATTCTCTAAAAAAATCCAAAAAATGATTTTTGGAGACACCATTACTTCTAGATAGACCCATTTATATATAAATATTCATTATAGTTGTGGTGAATATCTCTAAGTGAGTTATCTTTATACTTATTTATTTTTTTGATCATGTTAGTTTCCATGGGTTGCATTATCAGATTTTTTGGACTACATTTTTTTATTCTTCTTATCTTCTTTCAAGATCCATTATGTGATATTTATCTGGATGATGTTCATTTGTTGATCATCATGTGGTTGGTGTTCATTGTCCAGGTATGTGGTATTTCATCTTCTATACCAACCCACATTCTCAATTGATTCAATCCTAATATGTGTTAATTGGATTCTAGTTCCTTTAGGTAATTCATTATGTTTTTATTGATTATAAATCTCATTTTAGGTATGTGGAACCTTAGTTTGATCTCGATAATTCATTATCTAGCTTATATTTATGAAACTTATTGTTACATCATAATAAACTAATTTATAGAAATAGTTTTCATGATTTTTTTGAGTTGATATTTTATATGAAAAATGTTATTCCATTTGGTCATTATTATTGTAAATAATATGCATATTTTAAATCATTGATTTTATTTGTGAAATGGGTTTGAAATGATTTTTCACAATATTGAAATTATCGTTTTAATGAAGACGAGGATTACCTTGGGAACTAGGTAGATGGTTTAGCTTTAGGACATATTCAATTATAGGGGTTTACATTTTGTGGTGTTCCACATTTCTTATAGTGAAATTGTAGTCTGTAGGTATGGAGATGATGTTGGTGATTCAAATTATAGTGTGTATTTCTAGTCTTATAGTGTATATCATTGGCTTTAGTTACCATTTTTCACTATTCATAAAATTATTTGTAAGAGTAGTATACTGCATGGCCTGTTGTATTATTTGTTATTGGGATGCATGTGTTCTTCTACTGTTTTTTAATTGTATTCCCACTGTTTAATACTTTATATTAAATTTGATTCTTGTATTGGGTGATAAGGAAAATGTAATTTTTAATTGTTATACTTAATTTTGTTATATAACTGTTTCAATAAGTGAAATTTTTATCATGTTTTCTATAAAACATTATTACTGTATATCATGAATTTTTTGATTTAAAAAGAACAGACATGAATTTCTATACAATAAATTATTATGGATCACTAAAGAGATAACCTATTGATAATGTTATCTCAAACTCTACACATATCTTCAGTGGTGTATAGACCTTTATATTTCATTTTTTTCAGGTAATGTTAAAGCGCTATAGTGGGGAAGTGATGTTTTTTGTTAGTTGGGTTGGGTAGATGGTTGTTAAATGGTGGGAGTTCATCAATGTGATATTTTTAGTATATTTTTGGTTCTATTACATTACAGTTCGACTTCGGTCTTAGTGTTTTGGGAGTTTTTTCATTTTATTCCACTACCTATTTATAGTTATGTCATATATTAATCTTTCTTCTTTTGTTTCTTTTTTATCATTTATTTATATTCCTTAGATTTTGTTCATGTGGAGAGAAATTGTTCCCTATTTATTGTTTTTAAATTCACATGTTTTTATCAGCAATCTATGTGGATTTGGGACACCCATAGGTTATGAATCAAGAAGTTTCAGGTTCTAGGTTTTAGGGAAATCCACATTTTTTTATTTGAGTAAAAATTGATTTATTATTGTCTTATTCTTATCAAATCTACTAGATGAATGTAACAAATAATTTATTTCAAATATAATATAAAAATTTTATTAATATCAATTAGTAATAGTAATATTTTTTATTTATTACGATAAAACACGTCCATGTTCTTAAAACATACCATTCACATTCAATATTTTTTTATATTAATTTCTATCAATTAGTAACAAAAGAATTTATTTTATGTGGGTGTAAACGATTTATTATCATATTTTAGTTCATCATACTCATAATTAGTAATATAAAAACATTTTTATATGTTATTATATTAAACAATAATAATTTATTAATATAGTATTATTCAGTAATAAAATTTCATTAGTGAAATATAATCCACTGATGAAGCACATTATTGTGTGCAATGAATGCTGACTTAAGATTTCTTGCATTGTAAGATAAATAATATAATAAAATTAAATAAAATATTAAATATACCAAAATATCATGAGATTTTATTCAATAATATATGATTTTTTTTATCATGTCATACATTATATTAACTATGATATACTTATATTAAAATTTTGGTTCATACTTTCTCCCTCTATTAATAGATTTTTATTACCTCAATTCAAATGCAATTTCTAAAATCTGTGGTCTGATATTTAAAAATTAAATTCCTAAAAAACCCACATCGTAAACATGTTTATTTGATTTCCTATTAATATAATAGTATTATAAGTTTATAGTTCACATGTAATAACATATTACTAGGATTGTATGCATTAAAACATCATTAGACTTTGAAAATATGGACATTGAGGACAAACTCATTTATTAATATTGAGTGATTCAAGCCATCGGTCAAAAAAAAATTGATAGATCAACAAAATGTTTATCGAATCATATTCATAAATATGTGATGCTTTAGAAGACCATTATATCAACTTAAAATAAATTTTTACTATAATATTTATTTTATATTAATTTCTTAATGTAGAGGAAATATTTATTAACCATGAATATTACAATATCTACATAAATGATATTTTTCAATTTAATAATAAAAATTTAAAATTTTGTTTCTCCTCCGACCAAATTATAATTCATCCCTTACTAAATTAAATGTATTTATCCTAACATGTACTCTTTAAATTTATAATGCACTCAAATTTACATTTTATGAACCATATGAACTTTAAAAATGTATTCACATTTCACAACAACTAAATACCAAAAATAATATGGTTTATGTTAATATCTAAACATCAAGAGTAACACTAATAGTTTGTCATTAATATTTTTTTATTGAATTTTCTAACTGAAAACCATAACTAAGAAACTATGAAACAATATAGTTCATTGGTAATCATGAAAACCATTTCATCTTTTAGTCATGGTTTCAAGACTCACAATAATGTTGGGTTTCATTTTTTAAAAAACATCTTATCAAATATCCAAATATAAATACGCTAGATATCCTTGATATTTACACATTATTTACACATTTAACTATGGTTGTCAATAGAATATATTTTTCATTTTCAAATCCTAACACTCTAATTTTACTTTTATTAAAATTTCATTAATGATCACAATAACACTAAATCAGAATAATATATTATAACTCAACTCATTATAATACATGGGAAGTATTCCTCAAATATTATTTACACAATAACCAAAGAAGTAAACTAATTACTTGTATTTCCATAAACTTCTTCAATAATATCATTAATAATAGTACAATCCCATTATATAAAATCATGAGAGGGGTTTTTATGAAAAAATATATTATAATCCTTAATATCAACATTCGATAATTAAATTATTAACACTATAGTCATGCAGTAAAATGTTCATCATTTATAATGTCAAAGTCTATCTTATTAATATGTTATCTAATATATGTTATCCCTAATCCTGGTTCCATGGTTTCTACTAAATGTTACTTTTTACCAACAATAGAGACCTGACCATATAAAAACTGGATACGATGTATACTATATTTACATCAACATGATTATAATGAATTATTGTTGAAAAGACCATACATTTTGATAGTACTGAAAAAATAAACAAAAAATTGAGTTTTTTGTTACTAATTAATAAAATAATTACAATATTTTATTTGGTAGATAAGCTTATTCCCAGTTAGTATATCTATGAAAAAATTTCATAGAATACATCATGGATTCACATGGAAGGGAAACAAAATAATTGCGTGCATAAAATCTAAATAAGGGATAAATAAATTTGGAAAAAAAAGAAATTAATGTGAATTATCAATATGATTAGGTAATAACTAAAACACATTCCATATATTTAATAAACATACTATGGAGTTCATAAAAAATATAAAATGGTAAATCACATAGTAAACATTCTATATACTAATTTAAAAAAGTTGATAAAAATTATGTCGAGGAAACAATGGAAACAAAATCCATTCAAATAACTAGATAAGGCATAATATATATGTAAATGAAAATAACTGAATCACATTCCATTTTATTAATGTCCTAATAATGAAATTCATCCATGGATAATTTCAAATAAAATGACTCATGGATAATAATTACTGAATCTAATTGAATGAAACACTTAATTATGGGATTCCATTTTTTCATTTTGTATAGTACCTTCACTAGTAAGGCCTTTCACAATATGTTTTCCCATTCCACTTTGAAGACGGTACCCATGAATGTTTATAACATTCTTGGTTACAATCTCAATTTTTTTGTTCCCAACCAATTTCTTCAGATAAGAGTATGATAAAATCAAGCAGATTGACTTAATTGGTCCTCAACTCATGTTGTACATATACAATTCAGTCCATATTTCATAAGTAATATATTTTATACATGGAAAATGTTAGTTATCAAATTTCAGTATTGATAAAAAGATATACTTTTAATAATATTTTATAAGATATCAAAAAAAATTTCTAAATAAAAACTAGATTAAAAAATTGTATCTGCTTTAGGAAATACAAAATCAATGATAAATGATAATGATATTATATAAAGATAATAATCTACTATAAATTAAAATTCAATATTTTAAGGGGATTATAAAAATTAGTAATTGATTTGAATGTAAAATCTATCATAAGACAACTATATAATAAAAAATCAATTGTAATAATAAATATGGAATCATTAAAAAATATCCCTAGTAGTGTAATAATAACAAATCATTATCGTTGATGAATATAAGGTCTATAAAAAGATATTTTGAAATAATTTTTAAAGAAAATATCATGTTCATTTTTATATTTATTTATAACACATTTACAATAAAAATAAATTTTTTAAAAATTATTTAAAAAATATCAACATTAACATGAAAATAATGATTCATAAAAATAAATCTAAGTAAATTGGTACATGTCTCAAAAAGTATGAACATCATTTATATTGAATGGTAGAGAAGTTATATAAGAATATTGTTTGAAAATTGACCAAATCATCAATTTGAAATCATTTTTAATGGAAAAAGGGTTGAAATGTAATTAATAAGTAATTATGTTGAGGTTAGAAATAAATTTTCAAACCAATTTTTTAAAAAATTATATATTATAATTTAGGTAACTTAGAAGAAAATAGGTTTTTTCGAATAATGAGAGAATAGTTATTGGGTTATAAAAAACATTTATAAATAATTTTGAGTAACATAGAATTGAAAAATTATACTATAACATGAAAAAATTAGGGAATAAAAATAAGATAATAAAATTAAATGGTTTAATTTAAAAATATAATCAAAATTCCATTAATATATTTTCACTTATAAGAAATCTATAATAAAATGAAATTATGAAATAAATCTATAGAAGGCCATAATTTTAAAGTGTATCTCGTCTTATCAATTGATTATATTTTTATATTATATATCCATATGAGGAAGTGTATATTAATATATATATATGTTCAATGTAATTATTCCAATAATTATATAATATTGATGAAAATTAGAAATTAATAAAACACAATGTACATTAATTGGGTTTAGAAATATATTTACCACTAGTAATCGTTATGTGTAAATAAAAATAGAGGAAATAATTCAAAATAAAACTAAAAATATCAAAAATAATGAATGAATTAGGATATTTAAAGTCAAACTTTAATTATTTACTCCGTGTTTATGAAATTCGGTTAACAAAATAAAGTAAGCATTACTCAATGGAAATTGAGTCGAAATGCATTACATGTCAATTTTTTTGAGTGAACATCCATTAACATCATGTATAATGGTTTTATGCAATAATATAACTTATACTAGAACACTTATATTAATTATAAAATCTATTATTAACTTCTTATAAAATATTTTTACCTAATTTATAATAATCTTTCATCAATTTTTGTATTTCAGATGTTAATTGTCATATTTTCTATGTATATATTGGCATGTTAATATTTTTATTCATTCAAAAATAATAACTTCATTAGATGGAAGTTGAAAAATATGATTTAAATAAATTATATATTCCATATATATGTATTTATAATAATACATAAAATTAGGGTATTAGAAATGAAATGGTCAGTTCATGGAGATAGTTATCCATGCATACATATGAACACTCTTTCCATTTCCTTATTGTGTTTGAAATAAATAAAATAAAATAATTTATATATATATTGTAGAATATTATTTATTTCATCTATGTTCCAGGTTATTATTAAAAACTATCCTTTATAAATTAAATGTATATAATGAATTAATCACCTCATTTTGAAGAGGTGGTAGTCTACACATCCACATATGATTTTATCGTATTCCCAAAAAATGAAGACAATAAAGGAATTATTTATATAATAATTAAATTAGACAATAGAAATTTTAGGAATTATATATATATATATAATATAATAACTATAATTATATCATTACTTCCAAACAATGATTGGTGGTAAATTAAACATCTAATAACATTGATCAATGAGGAGGAAGTCCTTCGGACACATGCACGATGATTGTTTATCACTTTTGAATGAATTATATTAAATTATAGGTTTAAATATTAGAATAATAACATATAATTATATCTAATATACTTTTTTTATTATTATATCATGATATAAAACTAATTTAATGCTTATAAAATGAAACAAAAAAAGACCATTGAATAACATTACATCTTATTCCAGTAACTCAATATGGTTTGTAACAAAAGGATTACATGGATTTATTTCTATCCAAACAATAGCTTACAAGATTTGGGGGGAGTTTTGGGGATTATTTGGGTAGGGAATGATCAATCCAAAGTTGTTGATTTCTGTGAATACAAGGTTGGGTCGAGGGCAATTTTATATTGGAGGTGGAGTGGGCTTCATATATAATTTTGGATTAGGAAATTCCACCAACTATTATCATGAAATTTGGATCCAATAATGCTAAAAATTATATAAAACGGATTATATTGTAATAATTTGTAGATAAATTGATTTAGGACAATTTTGTAGGTTATTTTAGAACTTATGATTAAGGATTAGTCCCTTACTAATACAATTTTTTTGATAAATTTATCTTTATATTTATATATTCCATCACTATTCATATTTTGTAGAAAATTAATATTACATTACTATAGAATTATAAAATTAATTTTATTACAATAAGAGATTCCATTTTCTCATATTCAAATTAATTATGTGGAAGATATTAGTTTAATTTTAATTCGGAAGACTACATTACAATGTATATTTCTAATATTTAAATGTTCAAAAGATTGTAATGGTTTTATATACATTTTCATTGTTAAGTTGATGACAATGTCCAATAATATATTAAATTATTTAAATTTAGTCTAATACGTCATTGAAAAAATTTTAAAATATAATTTACCTATATAAATAATTTTTATAACAATGTTTTATTCAATATAATACAATATTTTTCACCATTCATCAAGAGATTAATCGTTAAAAAAACTAAGATAATTTTGATGTTCCAATTTAAAATATAAAATTTAATTTCCAAAATAAAATTTATATAATTACTTTAATTTATTATTTAAATTGGTGTGCCATTAAAATGTTGAAAAAACAAATATTTAGAGAAATACATTTTTAAGACCAAATCATGGTTTATTCTAATATAATTATTATCAAATATAATCAAATAATTTCAAAAAATAATTGAAGATATTCTATGTTTAGGTAATTAATATTATTCATTAATATTTATTTATTTAATTAATTATGAAAAGTAACTACATTAACATATAAAGAATTATTTTAAATTTTACATGTCTTTATATTCATTCCTAAATTATTGGTAACTAGTGAATTTATTTAATATTTGTGAGGATAAAATATTTATTTATTTTATTTAACATTAATGATTACTAAAAATTTAACATGTAGTTTAGGATTCATTATATTAAATATAAATATTTTAAAATCATTTTATTTTATGATAAAACTCAGTCATATGTGTTACATAAGACATTAATGAAAATGGTTGTTGTGTGAGATGAATGTTCACTCATTATTGCCTGAATTAGATGACATATTATATATTTAATTTATTAAAAATTTAAAATATACCAATTAATTATGGATAATTTAATTTATTTTCTATATATATTATTATGTGAAAAACACACTATTGAATATAGTGACATTACAATAGTTTTTCTAGGCGTTACAATTTACATGTAATTACTTGTTATCTTTTGAAAAGGAAATTAATCACTAAAAGTAAAATGAAATTGTATTATTAGATTTATATTAGTTTATATTTTTATATATATAGTATTTATTTTATACATATTGAATATCCATTTGATAAAATGATAATGATATATTTTTTTTGTAGTTATTCTAAATATAAAAAATTAGAATCATTTTATTTAATGTATATATATATATATATTACTTATAACAAAGTATATAATATATAAAATTATTACTAAAATATTATATATCCATAATTACAGTTCAATGAGTATCCCAGATTTTGGTAATGGAAATGGAACAAAGTCCTTACTCAAAGGGAAAATTAACAAGAATAATATGGAAAATTGTTTAATTTAATTTAATAAAACGATGCAATAAAATTTATAGATATAAGATATTACATTTGAAACATGAAATTATATAATTTAAATGAATATGGATTTATAAAGACATAATGGATATAGGATGCGAGAATTATGTAGCATAATAAAATAAATTCAGAGATTAACATTGATGAAATTTCCACATGAATAT
Source organism: Viscum album (assembly GCA_963277665.1). NCBI lineage: Eukaryota > Viridiplantae > Streptophyta > Magnoliopsida > Santalales > Viscaceae > Viscum > Viscum album. The sequence continues at coordinate 664,124,309 of OY728165.1, read as the reverse complement.
CACATACTTTTAGGACCCCATGATGACCTATGATTTGTTCCTATAGAGAGAAAAACTTAACATATACCTAGGGATATGGGAGAGGACATTTTATAATTGATATGTGAGTGAACTCAATGATTTTTATGTGAGATTGGATGGTGAGTGACGTATTTATATATGAGGAGTAGTGGTTTTTAGTGATGAAATAATTTTTATTTAAAAATTAATTCTTGAAAAATTGATTTGTTATTAATTTACATGTATTAAAATGATAATAATTTTTATATTGACATCATAGGGTCGTGAAAGACATCAAAAAAAATTAATTAAATTTTGTTATTTTATTTATTTTATGTCTTTACCATTTAACATTAATCAGTCTCATTATTTTACCTATATCAGAGTAAAACTACATTTTACTAGGTTAAAATACATATATCAAATAATGAATATGAACATAGTACCTAATTTTTTCATCATGATTCCAAATATGGAATCATTGCTTTAAAAATTATAATTATAGAATTGAAAAAATTATATTTAAACACAATTATTTGAATGAGATGAGAAACAATGATTTTAATGTGAATATATTCAAAAGGATAAAAAATTTTATATCTAATTTCATCTTGAATATCATTACAATGAAAAAAAATCATTAATAGATATGAATTTAGTGCAATTTAACCTTATACCCAATTTTAAATATAATTTACAATTTTATGTTATTAAGATAAAATATCATTTTCCCATTTTAGTCAGGTATATTTAACTCTTAATTGAAAATGTATCATATAATAAATGTACCACATATTAAACCTATGTTCATTTTAAAATTCTTATTTTAAAAAAAGTAGTTATTTATAAATTTTTTTAAAATTTTCAAAATTTATTTATTAAACACGTGATTCTTTAAATTGTGTAAAAATTGACATATATATATATATATATATATTATTTAGTTCTTAAAATTTAATTTATTAATATAATAATCTTATCAAAATTATTTTATAAATTTTAAAAAATCTATTGAATATATTATTAAAAACATAAATTATGATCATGCAGTACTAGTGAATAATTTAATATGATAATATAAAATACAGTTTTGTGAATATAAAGATTTTCTTAATAAAACAATTAATTTACTTACAATTAGATATTATTTTCATTTCTAAATAATTTCTAACCAATTAATATATTTGATAAAATTTAGCAAACAATATAGTTATAAATTAGTTAATCTCAAAAACATCATTTAGTCCAGTAACTATGTGAGTACTACAATATTTAAATTATAATATTTAGTATTTTGTTTATAAATGATATGGACATTTAAATATGATATTGATCATAGTGATTCATGTTTGAAATATCTGGTTGATACATTCAGTGCAACGTTATTTTTTATCCAATATATTTATCCATATATTTTTCAATTTCAATGTTCACATTCTATTGAAAATCACATACATTTCCCTCAAAAGACTTCTTCTACCATAATATCATTTCGTAACCCTTCTATAGAAATTTAATTTGAATCATTTAGATATAATATTTCACAATATAAATAAATAATTTAATATATTATTTTTCATATTCATATATATATTTAATGACTTTTTTTACATGATAATTTCAACTATTCCTCCTCTATATGTTATCCCATTGATTGGTCCATATCCTATAACAGTTCCTCGAATGGCCTTTTTTGGATAAGACATTATAAATAATGATTCATAATATTGAAAAAAAATTTATATATATTTGTCTGGGAATTAATTCATATATATATAGGACTATTAATTTTTATAATTATTACTTTTCATAAATTTAGAAAATAAAATCTTTAGAAGAAATCTATTCCTTAGTGTTCTACGTAAAAGATAATAACATAAATAATCAAATGTAATTAATTTATTATATAAGAATAATACAAAACATGTCATCAAACTATTATATTACAAATATAATAACAGAATTAGTTTAATATTATTATAATTGATACAATAGAATAACTTGTGTACCATAAAAATATATAGCAATAGTCCTAGTATGATGAAAACAATTGTTCCCCAATGCACAAGGTAACCAAATAATTAATGCAAAAATAATTTCAATTATTCCATAATAGTAATGATAACTTCTATATTTTGTATAGATAAAATAAAAATAAAAAAACATTATTCCAAACTAAATGACCTAATAAGGCGTACTCAATATTATTATTGGAAATTAGATAAATATATATATATATATATATATATATATATATTAGAACATTATACATGGCAAAAAATTATAGGAACTTTTTAAAAGGGTGAAAAAACGTTTATATGGTTTTAAACTAATCAACCAGGATATTTCATATTTTTATCTAAAATTATAGAATCATTTATATATTTTTTGGTCCAAATAAAATTATTTATGAACTATCCTCCTCACTATAAAAATTATGATTTCTTATAAATAATATAACATAAAAAATTCATTTTTTAAATATTTAAACTATTATATGACATGTAATTTCTATAAAAAATGCTATTAAATATATCCCCCTAATAAAATTGATAAGTGTTCAAGTATATAGTCTAGTCTAATACTATATAATTCAAAAAAATATTGTTTAGAATGATATTTTAATTTTTTTTGGAAAATATACCTATATACCTATTTTATTAAAAAGTATAAAATAATATCATTTCTATTTTTATTAAATAATCCATCCTCTCATATGATATTGAAATATTATTATAAGTGAAAAATATTTATAGGGGAATAAATTACTCATTAACTAAAATAGGTAATATAACACCAAATTACATATATTTTGAAAATATTAATTGATTATTAATAATAATGGTTGATACATGATAACGAATATGTTTGTGAATATAAAAAATATATAAAATGTGAATGAAAAAATGATAATTATAGAGACACATTTCAGGCTAACTATATTAGGGGATGTTATGATTAGTCTATTAATTACTTAGGGATAAATGTTTAGCACCATAAATTCACATTTCATATTTACCCCATGTAAATACTTCAAGTAAAATGATCCAATAGAAAAAATATTCTCTATTATTCCTAAAATTCAATATTCTATTCACAATGGAATTGAAAAACAACCATAATTGATTTATATTGACATTATAAATAATAAAATAATATTACTAGGAATTCTGTACCTAGAGGCTTACAATGCGGAACCCTATTCGAATGGTCCAGAATCCACTATAATGATATCCAAATTGTTTATGAGTAAATCCTTCAAATGAGAGAATTCCCAAAATACCAACATAATATTAATGGAGGAGGAAATATCACACATATATTTTAGTACCTAATAGCCTTTCTGTAATTTTCCATACAATTATTGTCATAGTGATGGAAACATGAACATAATTTCATGTGAAATTCTTATAGTCACTTAAAATATTGTTGTGTAGATACAGTTATTAAAAAATAGAGACTATTATAAGGATATTTTTATAAATGATAATAAATAAACCAATGTTCCAACATAGTAATCATCATAATATTCAACTATCATATATTTATCTTATCATAAGATGTATTCCACATCACATTCCATTGAAATATAACAATAGTTCTAGAGAATATATTTGTAATTAGGAGGTGACATTTCTAACCTATGATGATGATTTATATTGTTCATATATTTTATATTATCTTTGTGAATGATCAATATCCTCCCCATGGTTCCCTCCATGGAGGTTCCAACCCTAATAATTGAAAAATTCAACATATTGTTTTCCAAGGGGAAAATGATTATTAGAAAACAATAAAGACCATACATATGGTTTCTACCTTAATTTAAATACTATGATGAATATATAATCCACTATTAAGGATATATAAATTTTAAAAATGTGTAAAATAGTTTTTATATTTATCCATATTCAACCTATTACATATGTTACCACTATGATGACACATAAAACCCACTATAGTGATCCTCCTTTAGTGATCATTAGTCATGAATTATTTTTTTCATAAAAAGATTGATTTCAATATAGGAACCATATTTAGTTATAAATAATAAATAATCTCAATTGTATCCACCATATAATTTTTCTATATGATTATAAATAAATATAATAGATTTTTTCCGAACATTGGTAATTTCAAAGAATCAATCTTTTATGATAGTTCTCCATATTATAAAAAATATTGTATTTCCCACTCTAATTGACCATTTAGATATAGTTCATAATCCACTTATTCAAATAATTAATTATTCATTTATAAATTCCATCTACTAAAACATTTCTTATATGGAGTATCTTCCCATAACAATGAACTATTTTAATATATAGTGGTCATCCCCATGGTGATATCAATGATGGACCACCACATGATGTCATAATATACTTATATTCATCACCTGAAAATAATTAATATGTTAAATCAAACATACATGTATGTTTTCCACAAAATTAATCCAATTTCTGTACTCTATGAATGTTAATGAATATAATATAATGTTATTTGTTATATTTTAACAATTAATAATACTATCACCCAAGAGATCACCCAATTGTTCATAACATGGATTCCACAAAATTTAGTACACAAATATAATACATGAAAGTAATCTATGAGAATATAATTATGAACTATGTATCCTGGGAGTTCCCTATTATAGTGACGGTGAATCAATTCACCAGGCGGTAAAATCCACTTAAACTATTGTAGAGGTCTGCAAAGTAAGGATATATCAACAAAAATTGAATTTTTCCAATGGAAAATTTCATATAAAATTATGTTCTATCAACATTACCTATTTATGTCTTCTTTATATTTATTAATCACAATTAATTTTTCTTATATATACACTATGTTTGATAACATTTTAATGTATGATTTTTAAAATATTCTTCCATAAAATAAAATCCTTTAATATAGAGGTTGAGTGTTTTAGATATCATAAAATGTATAAAATAATATAAAAGGAAAATAAAATAACATGATTTATATATATTTAATTTAATAATCAATCCCAATGATCCAAAATTATTGTATAGATTACCAAAGGGAAATAAATATTGGATTATTTGTTATACAACTCAATAAGGGATAATAAAAATTTAATCATGGACAATACATATCAATTAAAAAGAAAAATAAAAAGATCCTAAACGAGAGTCATTATTTAATAAATAAAAATGTAATGGAGAGAATAATATAAGAATTCAATTTAATCAAAATAATGTTTTAACACATTAACATATGAACTCGTAAGAATATATCGAGGTATTATTGAAAAGAATCATAACAAATTGAGGTATAATTACAACTATTTCTCAAAGTAAGGTATCTTAGGAGATGAAAAAAATACCCCATGAATTTTAGGAACATAATTCTATAGGACCAAATTACCTATTAATGAAATATAAATTCATATATTTTCCATATTAAAATATTTTATATATGGAAATCGAATAATAAAAACATTTTTAAATGAAATAAATGAAAAATTAAATTCTAAATAAACATAAAAAATTTATTATTATAATTATATCTAGATGAATGAGGTAATCATGCATTTTAGTATTTTAATTAGACGTGCGAATAGAAGATGCTATTCTAATTAGAGGTGTGAATAGAAGATGAAAATCACAAGTTAATAGTTAAAAGAAATAACACAAGCCCTATGGTTATATTTTAGAATCATCAAAAGATATAGGGTGAAGATTTAACAATCTAAAATAATTTGTAATGATGAAATTATAATATAGAATTGTATTAGATAAAAAAAATTCTTAGTAAATTATATTAAAATTATAGTGGGATAAGAAAACAATTTCAACAATTGAGAAAGGATTCGAATAACTCAGACACTATGTATAAAATATTATCACTCTTATTAGACGTAATTTCTCATATGTAAACGAATAAAGAAGAAATATGGAAATAAAAAATACAAGTAAATATTATAATGGGAATAAAAGAAAATAATCCATATATGTAACGTGGACTGTGTTTTTTCACTCTAAAATCTCTTACAAAAAATGATTCATAAATAGAGCCACAATTTCCCAAAGAAAATATAAGATTTATGGGTAACGAAGTAGATGGTATAAAAGGACACAAGAAAAAAAAATTCTAGATTGTATATTGAAAATAGCGTCTCTAGACACATGAGTGGAGAGACTACCAATTTCTATACACAAACAAAAATGGAAGGAGTTATTTTCACCTTTTGTGAAAATTCAAAACGAAATATTGTTGGAGTTGGTACTTTTAGTGATCAAAATAATATATCAATCAACAATGTATTGAATATACAAGGGGAAAAAACCTAATAATTATTTAACAAAATTTTATGATGGATTTGATATTTATTTTTTTAATCAATTTTTTATTATTTTTTAATGATAATAAACATAAATTTATAGCAATAAGAACATAATTTTTTTACTTTGAACCTTAATTATTTATTTAAAAAGAAATGGAATTATTTAATCAATAATACTAATGAGTCAAGGATCCTAAAGAGAACTCATAGAAATTCAAATATATATGATATACATAAATTATCAAAGATACAATGTGATTCATTTTTTCACAATACTATGTTTAAAAATTGTTAATTATTTGATTCATGCAAATAGAAAAACTATACAAATCATTATTCTAATAAATTAACAATATTTCTATAAATAAACCATTAAAACATATACATATGGTTTTTACCAACCAAAGTATCATGACTATCTGAAATATTACATGTTTATGTTTTTGTTGATGACTTATCAAATTTACATGGGTTTATGTTCTATAACATAAATATAATTGAATCCCTATTTTTTATTTTATTTAATTTGTAAAAAAATAAAACAAAATCATTTATAAGTGACCATAGATATGAATTCAGAAATTAGGAATTTAATTCTTTTTCCTCTAATGTGGGTTTTGAAAAATAATTATATACACCCAAAAAACATCCTCAAAATCAAATATTTAAACGAATTAATAGAACAATTCATGAAATGGAATGTGATATTCTATATATGTACCAAATTCCTACTTATTTTTGGGTAGTAATATTAAGAACATATTTATATATCATGAATATTGATTTAATAATACTTGTTATTAAAAATTACACCCTCTGAGAATTGGAATAATAACGATCATAATGAAATATACTTTATTGTTTTTTGGATGTATTATATTCCTCTTGTATACTAAGTATAACCATAAAAATTATATCTAATGGCTGATGATGGAATCATTCTAGTATATTTTGATACTTATAATTCCTATATAGTTATTAATAAAACATCATGGATTTTGAATGAAAAAGTTTATGTAAATTTTTTTGAAATTATCCCTTTCATTAATGTGAATTATACAAAAGATGAAATTAAAATATCTTTGGAAAAAATGTTTATTTATTAAACATAAATTATTTTTTATAATAATGAAAGTAGAATTTAGTATATTTTGAAATATGATGAAATAGAAGAACATGATATTGTCTGACATTGAAAATATATAACATTAATTTACAATCCTATTGAACAAGTGATAGAAAACATAAACTGATGGGTTAGAACTAATTGAAATCTAAAAAATATATCTGAGTTGTATTCCTTTCTATATAAGTTATAACTGAAGAATATTGAATAAGATTTACAACATGTGAGATTTTCATTATGCATGATTGATGAACTAGCTTAATTTAGTTGTGATTATGTTTTTGGATTAGTAGATAAAAAAATTAAATATCTAGTTATCATAAAAAAGTGGGTCATTTTAAGTAAATACTATTATCAAGGTATTATTACCAGAAAAAAATTGATTAGTATCAGAGTGATATAACTTTGATTAAGTTATAATTTATAATGAAACCTTCACACCTATTTCCATATTAGAGGAAATTATAATCATTCTATCATATTCATGTCATATGATTTTAATACTATATCAAATGGATATTAAATCCACATTATAAATAGATATCTTATTTAATTATTTTATATTCAACAACCCCATTTTTTCAAAACCCTTATAAAGAAGATTTAGTTTTTAACCATATAAATGAATTTTATGTTATTAAACAAGCATCCTTAGTTTGGTATGAGAGATTAATTTTTTAATTAGAAAATGTATTTTATATGGGAAAATCTAATCCTACACAATCTAAAAATATATTATTTTAAAAATTATCATTAATAAAAATTTGTGGTTAAGATTTTATTTTTGGATCAATAATTAAAAATACTTCTAATGATTTTTTATATCACAAGATATAAGATTTTCAAATAATTAACATGGGTTAATTAAATTTATTTTTAGTATTTAAAATTTTTATAATATTTTATCGGAATGTTTTAACCAATGTTTATATGTTTATATTTAATAAAAAAAATGGATTGGAAAATAGAAAGCCTTATACAACTCCCAAGTGTTCCAAATATAAATATTGTGTCGGATGAATTTGGAGGACTAGTTTACACAAAATTATATATTTGTATGATTTTTTTAATTAAATATTATTTCTAGATAACAATAAATATTGTATTCTATATATTTAACTGATATATTTCTGTCAATCAAAAAATAATCACATCATACTACTATCTAATGTATATATATAGGTTTTAATGCAACTATTTTTTGACTATAGAATACACACAAACCGCCAATTTTAATGAAATTTCTTAATCTGATTTGTCTTTAGAGATTTTAGACTATATATGAATATATCATATAGAACCTATCATTTTTAATATAATTATTTGGTATCCTGATTAAGTATGAATCATTATTAAGTTTATTTATCAATAGCCAGGGATGAATATATATCTAATGAATGTTGTTGTGAAAAAGTGTTGTGAAAGATTCACACTATACTGGAATTCACATATAACATTGATAATTTACATATTTCATTTGAAAACACTAGTGAAATTAATATTACCAATAATAAAATAAGTCATTCTAGGATTAATAATATTGATATACGACATCATATTGATTGATATCATGTTCATAAAAACGATTTATGTTTAGATTTTAAAAATACAGAATAACCACAAGATGATATTTTTTCAAATCCACTTCCCACATCATGGTTTGATTTTATTAGGGGTTGAAATTTTTAATATCAACTAAAATTTGCATTATGTTATCTTAATAATATATTTTCTAATTATTTTATGTTTTTATATTTAAATATTATTTATTTCTGGTATATTTATTCTAGATGTTATATTGATTTTATTTCAAATATTGAAAAAGAATAGTTTTTTATAAATATAAAATTACTATATACAACATGTAATTGACACAAAAAACAAGATTATGTCACCAAAACCATAAGAAACTCATCATTATTCGTTACCATTTCATTTTAACACTTTTAAAATACCATAACATCAATATTATCTTGAAAACATATAATCATAAAACCATTCACATTCATATTCTCGAAAATTTAAAAGAAGCAGTGAATAGAAGAAGGTGGCCCAAGAGATCAGAAATATCATCATTTACAAATCAAAATGACTCTTCAAAGAAATGTCACTGATTTTTAGTGGATGTATGAAAATAATATTCTTCAAAAAAATCCCAATCTTTTGATTGTTTGAATTTTTTCTTAAATAAAAAAATTAGAAATTTCATTTTGAGATATAAATGAAGCAGTTATAGAAGAATGTTTAGTTTATCTTTGGGGAAACTGAGGATATAATATCTTCCTAAGGAGATGATAATGTGTTCTCAATACCGTTATTTTAAATTTCATAGATATTAAAATGTGAACACGAATTTTTAATCCACTTTGAGATTCGATCAATTGGAAATAAGGACCATAATTTATAAGATATCATAGAATTTTATTTTGATTCGACCAATTATAGGAAAAAAAATTATTGTATCTTGAGGCTGACCTAAATGCACTGGCCATGATTATTTTGAGAACCATAATTCAATAGAATTCTAAATTTGATAATATTTGGTAACATAACATGTATATCTTGTTTTTATTTATCAATTATAATATATACAGTTTTACGAAATATATCTTGAAATATCTATTTCACTATTACTAATCTAGGCCTAGATTTTTATTTTATCCCTATGGTTCAGTGACTTATCATCATTTGTAAAGAAAGAATCATTTTATAATTATTGATTTTGGAGAAAATTCCATCACAGTAACCTTTTGAATTCTGGTCTATTAAAAAAATTTGGTTTACATTCGATTACCTTTTAAGAACAACTATTTTCAATAAGTGTAACTGATAATCAAGAATTTGAACCATTTCCTCAAGGGGATAATTGTAATCATAAATCTGTAGATTTATTATATTTGAGAAATTAAAATGTTATAGAATATAATATAGGTTGTTTTATGAATCCATTAAAATGAAATATTTTTAATGGTACTATAGATCAACACAATGAAACATATGAATATGTTTCTAATAAGAGACCATTTTGAATTCCCATAATAGAAATAGATTCTCATCATTAAAACGTATTTGTAGAATATACTGGTCTTGGAGATGCACCTCCATCAATTCAATTAGATGTAATACATCAACCTTAGAAACAAAACATGGAATGTAATGTTCAGGATCAACAATTAGAAAATCAATAACAATAATAAAATGTTTCATCTCAAACTAGTAATTAAGGAAAAAATACTAAAAAATATGAGAAAATTCATTTCCAATAATTGATCCCAAATAATTTATTGAAAAACATTTCGTCTTATCTATTGTACTATCCAAGGAAATAAAATATTCTGAATTTCGATAAAGGAAATAATTCTTTGATAGAATTAGTTTTTCAAGTGATATGATTTTCCTTATGTATTTAGGTTTTGTGAAACTAAGTCATTTTTCAATAAAATCAGTTTAAAGAAACATATTCTTCTCTAAAAAATATGATATAATATCTTTTTGTAATTAATATAGAGGTTCAACAGGAGAACTCTAGTCTTTAATAGGAACTAGAATCTTTAAGAAAAACATTCGATGATTTAATAAAGTCAAATGTTTTTTGGATGGAATTAAACTCTATTGAAACTCAACATAAATATATTATAGGAATTTTTATGCCAAAAAGAGATTTATATTTTTTCAAGGGGATATGATAGATTAATTTGGAAATTTTAAAAATGATCATGATTTAAAAATAGATTTTTCATATTTGAAAGGGTATTTGTGTATCATGTTGGAATCATCAAAGGGGAGAATAAATCAATAAATATCATCCATTTATTCACCAATAACACCAATAGACATGGTCCGAATATTTAATAAAATCTATTCTATAATGTATGATATAGAAAATAACCATATTCCTCTTCATTGTAATAGTGAATCTTTACATTTGTTGTTGGATGATCCAATGGATCTGATAATGAAGTTTAATTCTTGTAAAATAAAAATGGTAATGATTCTCAATTGATAATATGATATGCTGACAATGTTTAATCAAAAAATGAAAATTTTACATCACATTATAAAAGTAAAACTGATTGAAAGTTCAAAAGTGGGACAATAACCAATAATTTATTTCCGAAAAATGGATGAAAATATTATATAATGTTTGGAAATAATGTTGTTATTATTTACTGATGTTTATTAGGCTTTTGTGGATTCTGTATAATCAGAAACCTCATTTAATAAATAAAATAAGTCAACTTCTATCACACTTTTTAATATTTTTATCTAATACCACTCATGTATTTATAAAATATTTATAAAAAATTTCCATTTATTATTAATATTCAAGGTATAATTTCAATGTTTTATTTTTTTATAACTAATATCTAACAACCAATTTAATTATTCATTCAGAATGACAATAACATACACATATAGTTTTTTTATACATTGAATTTTATTTAATTCATTTCTATATTATTTCATTTAGATATCAAAAAAATGGAGATAATGTTGTGTAAACGCAAACATTCTAATTTTATGAGTATTTTATTTTCATCAAAACAATACTAGTAAATTGAAATTATACTTTGAATAATTAATAATATTTATTTAATGATTAGAAATCCTATATTTCATGTAAATTATTTAATGGGTCCCTTGACTGTAAAATTGGGAACGATTGTCATAACTGTATTTTATAAAAAATTATCTATATATTTTATTATTTTTTATGCTAGCAAATTCCCCTGTTTAATTTTTTGATGATATTAGTTTATGTGACATTTAGGAAACTCAATTTTCATGTGGTATATTTATTTTAGAGTTATATTGAAGTTATTAATTCAGTAGAAATATTATTCAATGTATTCAGAATTATTTTTTTTGTATTCTATAACCATTGTTCCTAACAAACATTAATAATGGTAATTTAAGGAAATAAACCTTAATGTAGAACATCAAATAAAGATCACAATGCCTAATCTGTAGGGAATGTATTGATAATGAACCTTGTTTTTGGATGAACCATATATTAGAGAAAACTGAATGAATAGACCAATAACCGTACATTTAGAGGCCACCCTACATTTGGAGAAATAATTTTATGGGATATAAACCCTACTATGGAATACAACCCAATATTTTCAAAAACTTGTTCTATATTTTGTTGTTAAATGGAGGAACCAATCATTTGAATATTCAATGATGAATTTTTAAGTCCATGATATTATCCATGATTTTTTAAGTAGTCATGATTGTAATAAATATTTCACAAACTTTTTCCTTCCATCGATTCAAAGGATTATTATCATTTATTCAATGGTTTATAGTAAATGAACTATGTAATTTCTATTTCTATGAAATGCTATGACTCAATTGAGTTTTTGGAATTTTAATATAAGTGATATGTCATGAGTCATTCTTGGTTCTGGTAAATTGATAAAATCATTTTTTTTATATATTCAATCAGAATTTATTTTCAATATATGAATTATATATATATATTTGTTTATATATTCATAAATAACTTCTATGAATTACTGAATTTCTTTCTAAAGAGGCTCACTTTGAATTTCAACATTTTAGCCTGATATGGCTAAAAATACTATTTTTTATATGTATCTATTCATATTTAAGATCATTTTTATCTAGTATCTCATCAAATAAATTATTAATAGATGGAATTTATCTTTGATGATGTTGATCAATATTTGTTCACTTTAATCTAAAAATATTATGTTCATACCTATCCATCAAAAAATAAAATTCTTTTGATTTATTGGAGAGCATTGACTACACAGACTCAGTCATGGATATAATATAAGATTCATGTATTCGGTTGTATATAACTTGTTCACTAAAAATGAACCAGAATGATATTTTTATCCATTTTGTTAAAATATTTCTCTGCACTTAGTCAGTTGTGGATTTTAAGGACTTTTTATAATATTACATTTTCATATGAGAATCTGGATTCTCATAGATAGAGCATTGTTGGAGTGTACTATGAGAAGTTTTTTTTCATGAACAATTATTGAAATTTTGGTTTTTATCTTTAATGTTCATCTTATACTCATATTTTTAATAGATGAGAAGACATAATATCGACATAGACTATTTAGTTATAGAGTATATTAATATGATTGAAAATATAGAATTCATCCCCTGTATTCCAGTGTATCATTGTATTATTCAGACAAAAAAATATATCAACCCATGCAGTTTTCATGATTCCACCTATTTTATAGAGTTGTATTGGGAACATTTTCAGGTATAAAATTTCTTTGTCCGGATTATAATTATATGAGTCCTTTCTTATGTGTGTTTTATGAAAATTTTGTTTATTTTGAGGGGTTATGGGAAGTGTATTGTTGTGTCATAGTTTCCCAAATTGTGCACCTTTCCCCAACAAACCAATAAGCCATATAAAATATGGAACTTATAGGCCATAAATTTTTTTAAAAACTGTGGACCATATTAGGATTCATTGTGCAACACCGTAGGAGAGGATCACAATTATGGAATATAGTTAGTCAATCCATGTTCCCCTTCCTAGAAAACCTTTCATATATAACTTATCCCCCACTAAAATTAATATTAATATTACCAAACCCCTGAAACATCTTCCTTTTTATTGTATCTCTACTGTAACTTGTTTCTCTAATTTTCTGAATAATATGATTCGATTCTAAAGGATTACAATCTCCACTCAGATGAATAGTTCATTGGATTAAAGAATATGTTCATATCTGGATAACATATTTTTATCACAATTATATCCATTCCACTGTCCCATCATTCGATCATGTCTTAAATCAATGATTTCCAATTTTGGTGATGGATTATATTTATGTATTCATGGATATAATATGTTTGATAATGGATTTAGGTTTTGAATATATATATATATATATATATATATATTCCATTATTTATTTTTAAAATGAGAATTCTCCAAAAATTTGTGAATTTTCATTACTTAGAATTTATCAAAAACCATGAGGTGGGTCTTCTTGTGTATCAAATCCTATAGCCGTGGTTTATATTATTTTTATGGAATTGTTACATAGAAATTTCCATGTTCAAAATACATCTTGAATTGGATTAATTAATTAATATAATAATAAATAGAATAATCTGATTATTAAATTGAAGTGATATGGGTAATAATAAATTTTTTTAGGTTATTGGATTTTGTAATTGATAAATTAAATAGATATTTATGTAATATAATAATATAATTATTTTTTCATTGGATTATACATAATGGGATAATGGGTTATACGATTTAAATATTGGATACTTTTTTATTAGTGAATTGGTCATATTATTTTATGTGACCAATGACATGAATGATGATTTTTTATATATTAAATTAAATTCTTAATGTGTATTTATATTAATTTGATATTATTTACTAAAAACGTTTGATGTGTTATATTTTCTATATGAGAATAGTTTGATATAAAAGTGTGGATCATCTAGGCATTCTCTATATAACCATATGATATTGATTGATATATAATTATGGGATACGAACTGATTATACAAATACCAAAACTTGTTTGATTGATAAAAGGGCTGAGATGTAGAGACTAGTGCTTTAAATACTCCTGAGGTTATCGACATAGATTTCAATGCCATAAATATTTTAATTCATCTATATTTCTAATTATATATGAAAAAAAATGAATTTTATATTGAAATCTCATGATATATTGAAATGTGATTCTTTATGTCATATGGATGAGAATCCAGCAGAAGATGAACAATGTACTGATTTATTATGTGTTCATGTAATCCCTTGACCTCAAAATGACAGTATTGGTTCCTTAATTTATAACATTTGCATGATGTCATGTAATAAAATCCAAATGGACCAATCAATATATTAGTTTTGAAAATTAATTATAAGGTACATGACACATAATTTATATTGGGGATAAATAATATTTCATAATAGAAGTAAAATATCATCTTCCTTGAAACTAATTCAATGGATTCCTCATAAAAAAATAGTGAATTTAATCATAATAAGATTGATCTAAAATAATTTATAAGGAAATATATTGTGGATGTTATCTACAATGAATATGAATAGTCAATATCGTATGGTAAAAGAAAATGGTAACACCTTTAATTTATAAAATTGGATAAGGCATAATAAACATTGAATGACATAACACTAAAACAAATTCCATTTAACCAATAATATTATAATTAATCTCAACTAAGGGTACTCAAACTAATAAAATAATTTCATGGAATAAAAATAAATAAATACATAAATATGGAATTCATAATGATGGATATATAAACAAACCATTGAGGTATCAGACAAATAATATAATATTTTTAATTATTATGCATAGAATCTTCCGATTTTGAGGCTTCATGACTTGAATCTAATAACTGTGTATGAAATTGACCAAAACCATATCTCTCTTGTCTCATGAAACATACATATGTATTTATTGGAAATAGAGGGTATCTCCTAAAACAAGTGTAATCCAATTCATACCTCATATATAAAAAATATTAAATTAGTCAATACCCCTTATCATCAAATATTAATATTGAATATATGTTAAATATTAATAAACATTTCTTCTATTACTCAATAAACTATTAATGTGAACAACATATGTGAACAAGTTATATAGTTTATTCTATAATCATACCCATTATAAATGAGATGGATACATAATAAAAATTCATCATAAAATAAAATTATAACAATAATGCAATTTTCTCAAGTAATGTTTAATAATTTAAATAAGAATTTTAGATTTCAAATATAACCTCCACCAGTTGAGTAATTTTTAAAACAAACCCCTTGGATGTGAAAATTCAATGTTAATCATAATATAAAAAGAATAATGAATGAATAATGTTATTAAATTAAAATGGGTCATAATATTAAATAAAAATGTGAAATAATTAATGAAAATGGTCTATGACTCATGGAATAAAATACCATTCATGAGTCCCATACCATGAGTATGACATATCATGTGTGTCTTAATCAATCTATTTTGCAGTTAAATCTTTTATGCTTGAACCAAACCACTTTCATGGATGTATTTTATCTCAAATTATGTATTCTTAGATTAGGGGAGGGATGATTGAACGTCATTTGGTAATGTGTTGGACAAACCAATGTGTCTTTACAGTTGTGTAGAAGGTAATAATGAATCCCTTTTTATAGTGGATGGGAAGTGTCATTCTTGTAAATATAAAATGGTAAAAACAATTGTGTGGTATATCATACCTCATATTCAACCAAAAAAATTAATTGATTAAATGGGATTTAAGGTCTATCCAAACACCCACTATACAAAAGATTTAAATTTTTATAGTTTTTTCCAAAGCATCTATGTTTCGCCATTTTTTCCATTTTTGTTTTTTTTTAAAATAACTAGGAAAATATAGTATTTACTATTAAATATAAACTAAATTAATAATTTCATTAAAATATTGATCATATTATTTCAAACTATGATATATAATTTACTAAATAAATATCCTATTTTTGGAATAAATTAATTTAAAAACATGCGCATGTGAAACATATACATGCTACCTCAAACAAAACAGTGATGAAAGTATTTTTACCATTTAGATGTTAAGATGTTCAAAATAAATTATAAACCCATCTATTAATAGAACATATTTGATATAAATTAACATTCACACACAATTGGATGAATGTAATATTTTTAATAATTTTAAATACTTTAATAAAAAATCATTTTTCATAAAATAAAATTAATTTAAATTATGAAATAATTTATTTAAATTCAATTTAAAATTTTAAAAAAAATATTTCGAATTTAATATATTTATTTCAAGGTTCTATCTTATTATTTATTCAAATTAATATTAATTAATCAGAATAATTCAATAAATTTAAATTTGTTTTAATATTTTTATATCCCATATTTTATTAAATTAATAAAAAAAATACCACATTAGCATTACATTATAATTTTATATAATTGATTCTTCTCTAAAATTTAAACATAAATTAATCTGATGGCCAAAATTCCATTAACTGTAATGATAACGTGTAAAACCAAACTAATGTTGTTTTATTCAAGAACTCAATGATATATAAATTGTACATGTCTATAAGATTCCATTATTTTCATTTTCATTACATTTCATATTATGTAGGTGACTTTCAAGGATAGTACAATCCCAAAATCATGGAAATTTGATGCACATAAGTATATGTTCTGAATATGGGTTGAAAATAGATTTTTTAAAAGTTCCAAATCAATTTCCCATTTAATGTTATTTTTTAATCACTATGTGAACTAATTTGTACCTTTATAGAAATAATTATTTTAATATTTTTACATAAATTTTTGGGAAAAAATTATGATCATTTTAGTATACAAATATTTAACTAATTCTAAATATATTTATCCATTTTTCATAATTCAATTCATAGAACCAGAAAAATTACTTTTAATGCTAATTATATTTACATTGCTATAAATTGGGTTTTTAATGGGAAAATTCTTCAAATGGTCATTAATATTTTATATATAAATTAAATATAAAATTTTTTTAAATTATATACATTTGTTTATAAGATATATAATTGATCTATATTTACATAATACCTATCATAAAATATAATTAATCATAAATAATTACATAAAATAAATCGCAGTTTCCATCTAGAACATTATATTTTTCCATAATTATGAAAATGTGTTATTTTCAAAAAAAAATTACAGAATGTCACTAAAAGATAAATTTGATATTACTCATTCAAATATGTAGTATATTTTAAAAAAATTAGTTTATAATAGTATCATTTTTAAAAAAAAAATTCTGCGATATTAGATGGCGATAAAGCATTTTCATGCATGGGACACAAGCTTACCCAGTGTTCATTATTATGTAATCTTAACATTGTGTTGTGTGGTAAGAAAGATAAAAAACAAATTAAATTTATTATAAAATTAATATGTTTTATAGTATTTGAGTTTTACATTCTATAAACATTAATTACATTTTTTTCTCACCATTTATACTTGACTTTGGTAATGATGGGATTTGTATTTGATTATACTATTGTTAAGAAAACCCACATCATATATAGGTAAATCATCATACAATCTTTACAAGTGGGAAAAAAATTTGTATTTCACTAAAAAACTAGGATTTTTAATAGGTGAAATCTTTTGAAAACATGTACATAGTAGAAAAATATAAATATGATGTTTTAACATAGTTTGATAGAGAACATGGTAAATTGAATGTCGATTACCAGAAGGCCATAAATGATAATTTTGAAAGGGTAATGATATACTAAAAATTATGATAATTGGACAATAAATTTATTATGGTCAGTTTTCCTGGAGTGGAGAATTGATTTATTCTATAAGAATTGATGGATATATTATTACATTATATATTTATAATTCAAAAATAAAATCTTTTCAATCAGTTTTCATTGAACTATTTCATCTTAATCACATAGAACGGGTTGCAACATATGGTGATGTTTTACATAAATATGGAAAACCTTGTCCAGTTTACAAAATAACACATTTTATAAATCATTATTTTTTTGATAATTCCATGAGTTGTGATCCATAAAATTATAATTAGTTACAAGGTATTTAATAGTATCAAATTTATATTAACCAAATTTGATAACCATTATGTCAATATCTAGATCAAGTTAATGAATATCTCTCCATTGTTCATGTGTTTCCATGATGTTCAACTTGTTAATGGATCACTTTTATTGGTACCATTCAATATATGACCTCAAATCCTCAATAAAATAAGGGAACAATACTAAATTTATATATTTTATAATTCTAATGAACAATACATTACTGAAATGACATAATTATTTACTCCGAACATAAAAATATTAATAATTAATCTTCATTAATGGTAGTATAAAAATCATGAACATCATCATTGGGACTCTTTGGGTGTATATTCATATGATAATTGAGTTATTAATTTTCATAGTGATGTAAATCCATTTATTTGTAGAATTGTAATTTTGATTTATGTTATTAGATAATAAATCATAAGAATAGTTGCTTAATCAGCATACATGTAGTGAAATCAAATTCATTTTATAAATTTACCATGGTTTATAATTCAAAAAATTTAACATATAGTATAATAATTGATTCTATTACCCCCTTTTCATTAATTATCACAGTTATCAACATCTTCTTATACATCCCTGTGAGTCCATTATACATGAATAATTCTTTCCCTATCTTGTTAGTTCATGATATTATGTAATCATACATTGAGAATTCTTGGGACACTAGTTCCTTAAAAAATTGAATTATAAAATTAAATGTAATGATTATTCTTAAAATTGTGATCATTTGAATTGGTTATGATCACAATCGTTCTTCTACGTGAAATTTCTAAATGATGACATATAAAAGATTATATATTATAATGTATAATCCAAAAAAATGAAATATTTAACATAAATTGAAAAGTTTATGTTTAGTTATTCTCATATACATAAAAATGGATTCTTTGTTAGGTTCTTATATAATGATCATCAACGTCCTTATTAGCCTTATGTCCACAAATCTATGTATTCTTAAATCTTCTATGCATGGTTTCTACTGAATATAATCTTATACCAAATATAACGCCCCAACTATATAATCTCGGCACTAGTACATTACATTATTACATTGGCATGAATATGTTGAATAAAATCCATATGGACCAATATATTTAGTATTTTTTGAATTCATGATATCATAATTAAAAATAATGACATTGGGGATATTAACTATTGAATAAATATATAAACTCTTATCATCCTTGAATCTCATTCAAATGGTTCTTATATATTACCTGGGGATAAAAGGCATAAAAAGGGTGTTCTAAAATGCCCAACAAGGGTATTTTCATCATAAGTATTAATAAACCAGAAAGAAAAATAAATATTTAAAGTGACAAAATAAGACACACATTCACATAAGACAATTTGATGATACATAATCAATATGGAAAGGTAGTCAATATAAACACATTCTTTTAATGAATAGCTTGATAATGAAACTTAAACATGTATATTATAACCAATCAAATAATGAATTTTTTTAAAAATAATTGAATTCATAATAATGGATTATATAATGATTTATATATAAAATAATCTATAAAGACATAATTCCAAAAACATATTAGAGTGAAGGATTCATTCCATGAATCTATTACTATTGAGGATTCCTGATTATAATCTAGTAAACGAGTAATACCTATGAAAAAAATAAAATCTAGCATTTCTCATTAATCTTACATATTCATTATGGGGAAATAGAAGGCCCTAATCATAACATATGAAGACCAATCCATTCTTAATTTCTCCAAAATATTTCTCATTAATTAATACCCATTATAATTAGATATCCATAATCAATTTAATGTATAGTGTTATGATTATTACTCCAATTACTCAAATAAATACCAATGTGTACATCATATTTTATAATAATATATAATTTAGGAAATAATCAGATACATTATAAATGATATGTATTTTTAATAAAAATTCAATGTCCAAAAAATGAATAAAATAATCTGATTGTTTTATGATAATGTTAACAATCCTAAAATAAATTTATATTTCAATTATATTTTTTACCACATTGGTAGTTTTCTAATCACAACCATTAGAAGAGAATTTTCAATGTGAAATATGAAATACCATGTAGAATTAATAAACCCAGATATGAAAAGAAAAATCTGCAAAATATATACCACATAAAAGATATAAGTTATGTAAATGGGTTAGAAATTATGAAATAAAAAGATAGTTTTTATAAATTTGATCCTTATCTACTATGATTTCACAATTTTACCATTTTGATTTTTATTAAATTATCTAGTATTATAACATATATAATTTATCAATTGATATAAATTTAAAGTGAAATTTATTATATAATATTTACGAAATTAATTATAAATATTATATATAATTTACCAAATTAAAAAAACAATGTATATTGGAAATTTATTATAAAAAAAGTTCTTGAAATTCACAGAAAACTAAATTAACCCTATACAGGATAAAATTGTGTTTTGAATTTAGGGATTAATATTTTTATTATAAATGATAGACTGCTCCATAAATTTCCTATATTTTATATTTACGAAATTAATATTTCTATTGGTAAAAGATAGGTTTTTTATTAGTTTTAAAAAATTTCCAAAATTTTTTTTATTATAAAATGACATTAATGTTAATTATAACATTATTTAATGAAATGTAATTTAAGTATATGAAAAAATATCAGAATTATAATATTATTTGTTCAGATATTTTTATAATAATATATTCATATAGAAATAATTAATGAGAATAATTCAATTTATTTACATCATTTTAATATTTTTAGGAACATTTATTTTAGATAATTATTAAAAATAATAATTATAGCATTATTATTCCTTTTGAAGTTCATTTAATGACTAAATATATAAAAATTAAAAATAAATTAATATAATGTAGTAAACTCATTTTCCTATCAAAATAATATGTACAAATATACTGAATTTCTTTATGATGATATCTCAACACATCATAAATGTAAAAGGTAAAGAAAGTCCTTTTTATCTTTTTTCATAACAAAAGTAATTAAATTGATATATATTATTGAATAGTATCACAATAACCCCTAAGATTTTAAATAATTTGGGAATATGGTCTAAAATGGTCATCCAATTTCAATATGAAAATTCTATATGTTATGTTTTAATAAATAATAATACTTAACCACTATGTAAAATAATTTGTACCTTAATAGTTGTAAATAAGTTTATATACTTGTACTATTTTTTTCTCAGAAAATAACTTTATCATATTATAATAAAAATATTATTCAGTTTCTAACTATTTATATCATTTTTTTTGAATTCATTCAACTATTGATGAAAATATATTTTTAAAACTAATACTATAGAGGTTGCAAAAAAGAGAGTTTCTTATTCGCAAATTCTCAAAAGTTCATTTTTTGTTTTATATAAAAATAATAATATAAAAATTGTTATGATGATGTAAATATTATTAATATATATTTAATTGAATTTTTTTTCACAGATTTTTTTAAATAATTTAATATATTTAATTATTTTAAAAAACACAGTTTCAACTAAAATGTAGTAATTTTCACTATTTATCCAAAAACAGAACTTTTCAAAAAATATACCAAAAGTAACAGATTATGATAATTTTATCATTAACCATTCAAAAAAGGCTTTTATCATGAGAAATATTATTTATAAATGTTTAGTAATATTTTTTTAAAAAAAATTATTCATTATTAAAATGATGTAAAACCTAGTGTTGTGTGTAATGTGATCTAACTCAGTGTTGTGTATAGCATTTCCATAACATATTGTTTATAAATATTATAAAATTGTAAACATCTTCTAATATAAATATATTTTAATAAACTAGGATGTCACATTCATCATGAACATGGATAAAATTTTGTTTAATATAGAATAATAGATTATAGGGATTGTTTACCTTATTGAATGATCATTATTATTTATGAAAATCTATAAATCATTATTTAATGGATATTATTTTAGATTCCATTAGTAGTGGATTAAAGAGTTTCACTCAAACCCTACTTATGTTTCATACACGTGACTAGATTATGAATCTTGATTATATGACATTATAATGGGAAACTCACTATGTTATATGGGTGAGATGGGATGGATCATAGATGAGGGAACACGACAAGATTTTGGGACCATCTTGGATTTTTTAGTCTTCTATTTTTTATATTTTCACCAACACATTGCAAGTTTTGGAGCATGGAATATTTACAACATTAGTTTGTAAATTTTTATCCTTTTTGGATTATCGTGTGATTCTATTTTGTTCTGTTTGTTCTATGAATCTAGTATCTATTATTTTTCAATTGGTTTTTTGGTTATTTCGTACAATCTACTTCTATTATAATGTGTTAAAATTATATCTAATATATATATCATACATGTGATCATTTTCAAAATTCTCTGCAATACGAGGAGGTGTGATTGATCTCATGTAATCAATGTACTTTGGGATCCACTAGGTGGATATCCATACGGGACGATACTAAGTGGTATCATAGAAAAGGATTATATTTATTTAATTAATAATAATACACGTGGAAGGTAGACACGTGAGAAAATTAATTTGGTAATGTAAATGAGAATAGAAATGAGAGTACCTTACCCATGTATAGGGGAAAACTGAAGCACCCCCAGTGGGATTATTGTTAAAGAATTTTTTTTTATTTTATATGTTTTTTCACCATGGGGGATGCAAGTGATTTGTTATGTTATTAATTTTTTAGATTTTATGAGATTCAAATCATGGCCCAGTTTAGAACAAGGATTTATTATATATGCATCAATTGTGATTTTCATGAGACATTGGGATATGAATCAATTTTGGAACGAATAGAGAAAATTAGTTTTCAAGTAAATTTTTGTTTTCAAATTTTATTTTTTCATTTAAATTTGCGCTCAAAAGGGTTCCTAAAATGAATTAAAATATTTAAAATGATAATAAATGTGTTAATTGGGTGTATAAAAAAACGTATGTGAATGAGTATTTTTTTACCATTTGTTAACCATGAAATATAGGTAAGACGGTTAAGGGTAGTGATATCATCTCAGATTTTACTATGTGTTGTAAAAGGAGGTTGAATTGATATATATATTTTTAAATTCCTCTAGTTATGCATGTAATGTTGTGTTATATTTCTTAATACATGTGTTTGGAATTGTACATATATTCCTCTGTGGAAATTCCTTTTGAGAGTATGATATGTGGCTATGGATGCATATGAACCTCCAAAAGTGGAATTTAGGACTCCAACAGTTTTAGTTATGCACGTCTGATAGTATAAACATGAAAATTTTCCAATTATATGAGGCTTAAGGTAAAAGGCCAAGTTAGGTATGTGAATAGTATATTTGAATTGACATGTGGGTTTCAGTTTCGTATCTCTCTGACATTTACCAGAGAGGGTTGACCACAAATCATTGAGTTCCTAATTCAAAATATCAGGACAAAATAAAATAAAAATGATACTCCAACTAATAAGAGATCAAATTGGTTTCATCGTTGTTTTTGGTAATAAATAGATTTTGTTGGAAAACAATACTATGTAATTAAATAGGGAGAATACATAGTGGAAGAAAATTAAGAGATGTTATTTGAGAAAATTTAACATAATACACTCAGGTGGAAGAAAGAGGTTGAGTATAGGAGGTTGAAATGGGAAATAATGTAAATTAAAGACAATTTGAATCACCTAAAAATTTTCTATTTTTCTTCAATATTATTTGAGGGCTATAATTGAACTTCATCAACCTGGTTTTAGGATTGACGTAAATGTGAAATTATGTCATAGGTGATCATAATTCAACTTATAGTGTTTTATTAAATACTGAAAAAATAACTAATATTTTTGGGGAACCTAAAAGAGGCTACTTTTGGAGGACATGTGGGTTATTGAAGATGAATATGAGGTACAAATGTAGAGAGTTGGAGAAATCATTATTATTATTTTGAGAAGATAATTGGTATGAATAGTTGAAAGGGTGAATAATCAGTTACTCATGATCGTACATAAGTTACCAATCACAACTATTGTTGGCCAGGTAACTTTTTTAGATTGTTTCCCTAACTGATTTCCTAGTGTAGATCATGCAGTGGAATGAAACTTTTAAAGAGCTGTTATAGGATCTCGTGATATATAGTGAGTGATGGCGGAGCTACACGAAAACAGAGTACAAGAATGAGATAATCAACAACAAATTAGTCTAGAAATTATAGTTCTATTAGTATTAGAGGTAGAGCTAGTGGATGTGACTCTTCTAGGAATGAGATCCCATATCAATTGAGTGTTGTAGATTAAGGGACTTGTATTTCATCATATGGTTGTGGGGAAATATAGTTCCATGAAATTAATCCTACACTGGTGGGCAGAGAGGTTAGATCATCAAAGATATTTTATACTATTATTGTGTCTATTATATGTTATACTGCCTTATATGATATTGGAGCCTCACATTCATTTATTTATTTGAATCATGTGTATTTTTAGCCTAATATTAGTCTTTTTAGTGGGGTTATGATTAATGATACCCCATTGGGATTACAATTGAGTGACATCTGATGATGTAAAATGTTTTATCTTAATAATGATTAGTATCATTTCCTAATGGGTTTTAATAGGTGGATATAATAGGATAATAAAAGAATTTATGTAAGTAATTTGTGGTATCATACTAATCGTGCATAGATAACCACATTAGGTGAGTGTCATTTACATATCATGATGTTATATATTATTTCTATCATGGAGAGTAGTATATCTAGGCATTCCATGTACGAGCAATTCACCAATATCTAGGGGAGATCAATTACCATGTTTTCAGTCTATTTCATGATTATATGGATGAAAAAGCATGATATATTCCAAAAAATAGTGGTTTTTGATGTATTATATTCCTACTCAATTCATTATGATCCCACTAGGGGGATATGTTTAATATACAGTTGGGCTACTTCTAAGGGTTGGGTCTATTTCTATTCAAACATATAAGATGGAATAAATATACAATATAGATTCTAAGATTCAATTTGATGAGTTTATGGATATGGGGTTTATACATCATATTACGATTCCTAGGGGTTCACTATTCATGTTTTATATTTTAGGATGATGAGACTATGTTCTTTTTTAATGATTACAAGAAGATGAATTGTATTACTGTGAAGAAATTACATACTCATACATGTATCAGTGAACATTTTGACTAGTTGAGAGGGGATTTTGTTTTATCAATGATCTATATGAGATAATGTTATCCTAATTTGAGTTTATGACCTTATTATTTAACTTAGAAAAAATTTAGAAGTAGGTATAATGTTTATGAATTTGTAATTATGTTGATTGGGATGAATGATACATCGAAAATGTTTATGGCCAAGATGTAGTGAATCACCACCATTAAATGGATCATATTGTCGAAGTAGTATTTAATGAAATAATTAAATACAAAAAAAATCATGATGATCATTCCACACATCTGGAATTAATATTGAGAAAGTAGAGTGGTCATTGGGTATACACCATGTTATCTATTTAACAATTCTATGTCGATTAGGTACATTTCATGGGATACATAATCTCATATTAATGTGCGTCATTATACCCAACTATGGGTTTGGATGATGTATCATGGGAGTGTCCCATGATTATTCTGGTTATCCATATCTTTTTAGGGTTGGTTGGATATTATCATAGGTTCATTGAGGAAATTTCTTAATTGAAATAATCTATATTAGTATTGATGAATAAGAGATTTATCTTTTAATGGATTGGAGCATTTGTGATTTATTTCTAAGAGTTAATGAGGAAACTGAAAAATATTCTATTATTGATCTGTCCCAATTCTAGGGAAGATTATAAAATATTTTTTTGTGCATATGGGATCACGATTGGTGTAGTGTTAATGTGGGGAGATCAAGTAGTGTGGTTTGGGTCATGGTAGTGTAGGCCACAAGAACAATACTATAGTATTTACAACCTTGAGACACGTATAGTTTCATATACATTGACGTTTTTTAACATTTTTTAAGGAGGGATAATTTTATTTTATATACCATTCATAATAGAATAATGTATATCATTTCTCCATGATACATGTATGTTCCATAGAAATTTTTTTTTACTAAATGAAGTAATTTTATTTTGAGATATAATTTATGTCTTGGAAGGGAAACAATCTTGTTGATACTCAGTGTAGGAAAAAATGAACTCAACCAGTTTTGGAGTGAAGCTCTGATTAGTGAATAATCACATTTCTAGAAGAAATTCATGTTATGTATCCGATGGGATAAAAGATGATAAATCTAGGAATTGATATATTAGAGTCTAAACATTTGATCCATATCATTGATAAGAAGTAGGAGGACTTTGAATGTTTATACTTGTAGGGAATACATGATGGTGGGGAGTCACTTTCTAATTGGAGCATAGAAGAGGATGGAATATTCTATGATGGGATTTGGGTTCTTGTACGTATGAGTATGTGGTAGAATAAAATATGTTTCCACTGTCACATAAATTGGGTGGTTCATCGAGGATTAAAAAAAAGGAACCATTAAATATGTTGAATGTATTTGTGGGAATGGATGAATATGGATATTTTGATGATCGTCACATGATTCTACACCTTTAAATATGTGAAGTTCATGAATCAATGACCTGTAGGTTTAATAAATCCATTTACAGTTGTATAATTATGATGTTAACATGGACTTTTAATGGGTCTCTCGAGGAATCCATTGAATAATTCCCAATTTGGGTAGTTCTGGACCATTTGACAAAGGAATATCATTTCAATCCTATATGAAAAACATTATCCTGGGATATTTTTTGAGTATTTTACATTTAGTATATATTCGAATTCGATGGGGTTCCAGTGAGTGTAATTTCAGACTATGAATCATGTTTTACATCGCAGATAAGGAAATTCTCGCAGAGGCCTCTAAGTAAACATGTATTCCTACATATGAATTTACACCCCATAGAAATCTGGGAATCCATAATTAACTATACATGAATTATCATGTATTCTATGATCATGAATTTTTATCATTTTCTATTTTGGTATAAGTTATCTGTGTCCATTTATTCATCCTATAACAATATTTAATTGGAAACTATACAAATGCCAGTATATAAATATTAGTATGTTAGGCAATGGAGATCACCAATATGATGGATAGAGGAAGGAGAGTTGATGATGTTGGGACTAAGTATCGTGAAATATGTTTTGGTTTATGTTCAATAGATTCATATTTATATAGTTATGGTTCATGCTAGATATATGGTGTATGATGTGAGTCGTCGATGGACCATAGAGTTTATATAAGGTGTTGGTGTTTTCGTTATAGTTTCACATATATTTGTTCAGAATTGGTTTTAAGGATAGGGGATCTAGGATCCCTGGGTTGTTGGACCATTTGAGATTTTAAATAGAATATGGATGGTGAAAAACTGATTGTCTCAAACACATTTTTTTAGTGATACACATGATGAATATCATGATTCATTTCATCAATATTATCACACAAAATAATCTCCTGCTGTCAATGTGGATGATGCTGGTCTAGATACCAATGCATCATTTTAGGAGTATTTGATACATTTTATGGATCAATGTGAGAGTGTTTTGATCGGAAAGACCATTATGATTGTTAAATTAATGTGGTGATATGGTTGTGTTCATGTAAAAAAAATTGGAGAAAAAATTGGATATGTGGGCTCTATGGTCTGATATTTTTACTTTATATTCATATATAACATTTGGAATACGTCATGAAGATGAGATTTTATATGGTTGGTAGATAATAATATTTAGAAAATATTCTGGAGATTTTATGAGGATTTTTTATGTATTATTTTACAATATTTTATATAATTGGTCTGAGGCATGTATTTTTTTGTCTATGGGTGTAATTTGGTTGTTTATATATGTGTTTTTCGATGTTAATGTTCTAGGGAGGATTTTCTAAAAACATTCTCCCTTTCCACGATAATCATGAAACCCTAGTCTATTAGGGATTGCACTATTGGCACATGTTTTTTCAATCCATGAACCGATATAGGAGAAAAATGGACACAGAATGTAGAGGAATAATGTTATGGGGAAATTTTATTAGATCCACGAACCTCATCTTAATGAAAACTGTGCGGGGAATGAAATCCCCAACAAATTGAATTTAAGACTAGCAACCCCCATTGGAAATCACCTTAATCCATTCAAACTCGATTGTAACTCATTAATATCGTTTTTGGATGTCATTTTTGTAATTCCAAGTCTTAAAATCTGTTATATTGACAAGTGAAATCCTATATAATATAATATACACATCATGGGGTATGTCAATCACATCCTAATTAGTTTACATCCTCTCTCCCATCATTCATTAATAATTTCACGGGATGCCTTCCATTGTTGGTGATGGATTGTCTATTCACTTTTCATATCTAATCAATTACATATTGATTGTCGATTTAAGGTCTTCATGTCATTCATCATAGTGCAATTGATCATTTCACTTCAATTTGGAAATTTATATTGGCGATCACTCATCAATGATCATAAGGTATAAAATATAAATTGAAAAACCCATATTCATGATTAATATTTTTATTTTTGAAATTTGATGTATATATTTATATGTTCATAAATTTTATATTCAATTGTATTAATTAATTGATAGATTATTTAATGGATTAAATATATGATGAAATAGATGGGATGTTGGGAATATATAATATGTTAATTAATGGGATTGTGTAATATTTCATTTAACTGAATTATGAATTACTTAAAAATTAGAATTATTATATGGTTTCCATAACAATATTGTGTTAATGGATTATATTACATAAATATTTAAATCAATTTTAATGATGAATTAATTATCGTATTTAATATGATTAATGTTTTCAAGAAATATTATTTTTATAATTATTATGGTATCATTAATGAGAAAGGATATAAATGGGGTTAATGTTGATTAACATTAGTTGATGTGATATATGTAATAATTTTTTCCTTTACAAATATATATTTTTAGGAAAAATAATGATTATTAAAATTCCAATATGTAAATGAATGATATACATATGTGGAAAGTAGAATATTGCAACAAATACCCTTATGTGATTGTATAATAAATTGTATATGACAGGTCAAATGATTCTCCAAATAATCATTGGGTGATTGAAATGGAGTTCCGGAACCCACATGTGTCCTTTGTACAATAGTTTATATAGGTTAGATATAGATTTGAATCAAAATAGATATTTAATGTCAATAATATCATGAATTTTCATTATTTTTGCGATATAGTTCAGAATCTGGTACATGACGAACAAGGTATTGATTTTTTGTGTGTCCTCATTGACCCATGAAAAAATTTGTTATAATTAGAAAATTGATTATATGGGACTATTTATCTTATTGGTATCTCTTATTAATTATGAAAAATCATAAATTTTTTTATTATATTTGTTTTAGACATAGTTAGTTGTCACCAACATTTTTATACTACGACCCAGATCAGGCTACATGAAACGTCACAATGTTAATATGACAAGAGAATGTAAAATGCCTATTTTAGGTGGATGAGTCATGAGAGATCATGGATGAGAAAACATGACAACGCATAGAGACTCTAATAGAATCTTCATTTTTCATATTCATGGAAATTAAAATTTCAAATAAAATATAATAAAAAATTCAATATTTTCTTCTTTAGTTTTTAAATATTTTATAGATTTGGTTTTTCATGTAATATTGGTTTGTTTTCGTTGTTAGTTAATGTATTTAATTTTTTTATATGTTATATCATCTCTTTTTATGAAATGATAAAGAATTTATAATCTTCCCATGGTATATGTATTGTATCCTTATATCTACTCAGTAACCTCATTCATATGGGGAGGCACTCTTGATGTCACATAATATATAGTCATGGAGAATTTGTATGTGTTAACCATTTCTGGAATTTAAAAAACCTTTCCAAAGTTCTAATTACGAGCCACATTCACCATATTTATAATATAAAATCTTTTTTTCATCTATATGGGGCCCATATATTTTATTAAAAGGCTGATTAAACTATCTTAAATCACCATATTACAATAATTATTCACTATAGTGTGAATTTTTAACACTTTCACAGACATTGGGATACATCACAAGAACTCCTATCCTAATCACAACTCCGTATGATTAATCTAAAATAATTGAAAAATAATCATGTATTATTCAAAAAATAATGATTATTATTTGTGAAATTGTCAGTAATATTTATAATTCGTACCCATACACATTCCATGGAGTTACAAAATGTAACATTTCATTATTGAAATTTAAGAGTTACTCTAAAAACTACCCATATTCTCACATATAAATGGATTATATTTTCACAATATGAATAATAACATAACACAGAAATTTTAGATTCAATTATTTATAATTTTGTTGAAAAATAACCCTCTAACCTCTTCAAAAGATCATGATCACAATTATTAGGCACCATAATTTTTTTATTCAATGGAAAAATAAAGTTGTCATCATGAGTATTACCAACAACATATATTATCTCCCAAATTAGTTTCATTCACTTTATTATAAATTCTAATATAATTATATTAGTTTATTTATTATAATATAATGATATTATATCATTTTTATTAACATATTTTATTCATATACCTAATCCTTTATGAAAAAATATATGTTTGTGCATTTTCCAAACTACAGGATCCATGATCCAATTAGTTTAATATCCCATCATGTACTTAAATTTTTTGATATATGGATAAATATAAATTATATAAATGACATTATTATATAATTAATGTTATTTAGTGGTAAAATAGAGAACCTATTAAAACTATTATCTATAAGTGAAAAGTTTTAATTTAATCATGTAAATAAGCATGATGTAGAGAATATATTTTCTTCCAATCCAAATTAATTTGACATACATTATGAATTATATAATTAATTTATATTTTAATATGACATAGTAATAGATAGTATACTTTATCATTTTTCATCATTAATTATGATATTAAAATGATACCACCACATAACCATTCATCAAATTAGTAAATGTTCATGTTTGGGAAAAATTTTCCATATTCATAAACTGTGTAATGAATTTATATAATTAATAACCATATAAATATATTTAATTTAACAATATGGTTTAAATTTGTATATAATTATTTTTTTTGTTATTACATGATATATTGATAAAAAAGTCATTAATTATGACAACAATGTTTAAAAAAAATCATTAAATGTTGTTTATTATCAATTTCATGTTGTCGGATAAACACTAAATCAAGCCTGAAAGTAATTTAAAACAACCTTGATTCTTATAAAATATCCCAAAAATTAAATTTTATGTTATATAAATGATTAAAATTTGTGTAAGTATTAATAATTAAATAGCAATTATGAAACTAGTACAAACATTTATTACATTAAAAACATGATTTTGAAGATACGATGAATTTTTTAAGAGATAATAAATTTTAAATAATATTATGAAAATTGATTTTTGAAAGGTTATTATTAATGAGAATATGATAGTTATATTTTTTATATAGTAATGTAAGTATGTTATGGGATATAATAACAAGTGGTAATAGTTTTAGTCAAAATTTAACCTCCTTGTGACAATTAAAATATTTATACACAAAATATTATTTATGTGTTTCTGGAATATTCTTTATGAAATATAACATTAGAAATTATCATTTAATTAAGGAAATTTAGGTTAAATTAAATTCCATCTCTATAATTAGTTTTTCATTAAAATGTTTTTAATGTTAAAAGGGTTTTTTAATCTCCATTCACATTCTCATAGTTGTAAATAATTTTGTGACCCCTGAATCAATTGTATTGTGTATTTAATAGAATTTGAATTATTTTGAACATACTACATATAATTCATAGGATTCACTATCCAATTTTATTTCCATTATTCAATTGGGTATCAATTATTATTTTTCCAATGAGATGAGGTTTTTTGTTAACATGATTCTCATTTATAGAGTAATGACAAATTCGTAAAATTATATCAAATAATATATCTATATTATTACTTTTAATTGTAATGAGTGATATTAAGTAACTATTTACTGGATATATAAATTAATTCCACAATTATTCATTGATTCATATATCTCATTTCTTAGTTAATTTTCATTTGAGGCCATTTTCCATCTTCCATGATATTGAATATGATCATGTTATTTCTATATTAATATAGTCATATATATAATGATCAATGTGTTGTGAGCATAAAATTTAAAACAATTAACATCATATGATGTTTTTATAGAATTTATTTTATTATATAGTCTTGTGTAAATGTATTAGAAGTTCATATATTTTCATTTCAATATATATG
Source organism: Viscum album (assembly GCA_963277665.1). Classification (NCBI taxonomy): domain Eukaryota; kingdom Viridiplantae; phylum Streptophyta; class Magnoliopsida; order Santalales; family Viscaceae; genus Viscum; species Viscum album. Next base: position 664,090,847 of record OY728165.1, on the reverse strand, counting down.
ATCATCATTATATTGACTATGTGTTGTTTTTAATTAACCTTCTTCCACATGTTGTCTTACAGTTATCGATTACATTTCATTTATATGTGTAATTTTATATAAATCTTAGATTATTATCAACTTCTAATATCTGTTAATTATGTAATGATATTACTTATTTTTTATTATATATATTTCTATTTTATGATTCAATTCGTCTATAATTATTGAATGTTATTAAATGTCATGTTTTCTCTTCTGGTGAATGAATTGTATTTAATAACGTTATGTGTTTGGCCTGAATTCATATATCCCCTCAATGAATTTACATATCCCATCAGATATAATAGAACTTGGTAGTTATTATATGCTTTCACAGTTCAACAAGTTTATTTCTTATTGTTTCAATGATAATTTAATATATAGAAAAATGAAATTGAAACATATTTTTAGTGTCTTCAATTATACATCCCATAATTATGATATTAGTATGATTGGAATCCATATTTTCATTAATTTTCATTGATATATAATAATTTATGTTTTTTATTGATCAAGGTTTCATGTGTTGTAAATATTACTATAAAAAATTATATGGTTATTCCATCCAAGAAATATCAATTTTCATCCACTAATAATAATTTGAGTTCACCACATTCTTGTGTTTACATTCATCAGGTTGTGGAGAAATGTTGTAAATGTCAAATTGTTAAAATATTTTTTTTATTTTTGAATGATGTGGGATTTATTAGTATATTATTTTTCAAATTTTATAAATCTATAAACTATAAATTGTCCTTATAATGTACCATAAGAAATAATATTTATTTTAGTTTTTAAATATTATTGGTTTAATCCAGTCATTCCTAGATGGTATCTTAGTTATTATGAGATGTATGTTTTTATATAAATCTATTAGAGACTGAGGGGATTGAGAATAAAAATTTCTAGTGATATAGGGTATGTGTTTAACAATATTTTCACTAAAAATAGATATTATTTAAGAGTTTTCTTAATCCGAACATTACTAACAAAAGTAAAATAGAACAATAGTATATCCATATTTTCAAAACATTCCATCTCCCATAATCGATGTTAATAAACTTTTTCATGAATAATATCATTACATATACCAATGAATAAGGTGGTACATACCCCAGTTATACTCATGTAATAGATATCATTGTTCATTAAGGGCTACATGTCCATGTATTCTAGGTAAGCATTTGAATCATGTTTCTTTTAGAAAATTTGACCCCTCTCCACCACTATGTCTATAACATAGAAAAAAATTCAACATAATATATGAATCACTATGTAACAAATTATGCATCCATGAACCATTAACTATGAATAAATAAATATTATGAAAATTTGGAATTTAAAATATTATGTCATGTATATATAAAATGAGTCAATAATTACTCCCATGATATCCATTGCAATCAAATTCCAATCCATCGTTGAATGTTTTATGTAATTTTAACACTTATATTATAACTAACCCTACCCCATGTTCAATATCCTATAAAAACATTTAAAAACACACTTATTAATAATAGTTTTTATCAATACGAAACCAGTCAAATTATATTTCATAAAATTTTAAATTAAATCATCAAAAAAATTTCATGTTATATAATGCTAAATTTTTTATCATTTAAACATAACACACCATATCTAACAAACACTAAATTGGAACTCTAACACTATTTGGACCAACACATCGTAATCTCATTTTTTTAATCTATATTGTCCTTGATGACAATAGGATTTACATCAGCCCACATATTTTATAAAAGAATCACTTTTTATGGACTTATTCATTTATACTATAAAATTTTTAATCATTACAATAAAATAAATAATGACAAAGAGTGTTATAAATTTCAAAAACACTACCTTAACCTATGATCATTACACGTCCATATACCACACACATCTTATAATATTCCTTGACAACTTATAAAATCAATAATTCTCATATAATTAATTAAACAAGCATTTAATCTAAAATTATTAAATTCTTATTGTCGAACCCAAACTCTTGTTGGAAACTCGTCACACCACAAAATGAGAAATGATGTGTGGTATACTAATATTAAACACCCATACATAATCTTTTAAAAACAATCAATTTAATTATACCAAATGGAGGATGAATTTTATCAAAATTCTTCAAATAAACTAAATAAATGAATAAATAAATATGACTATATGAATACTGAATTTAATCTTTAATATGACATATTGGGATGACCTATATGAAAACCACATTTTATTGATATCATGTGGGTTTATTTCAACATGACCAACTGAATTCAAATCCCTATACCCCTATATGAAAACCCTATCATACTCAAAGTGTATCATATGATAATAATATGGAGAAACTATGTGATATTACTCATAATATAAATGAATATATACTCCTGATTCCACTATATAATAGCTACATTAGTAAATGGGTGATAAGATAAAAAGTGTAATTATTGTGAATCTTTATTCTATAGTAAATAATAAATCTAATTAATAAATTAATGTTTCGATGAAGTTGAAGATATCCTTTAATTTGTAGAAAATGAACTATAGAATTTATTAATTTTTAAATGAATAGATTCCATAGAATTATATTTTTCCCTTTAAAATAAAATGATTAAATTTTTGTAAAATAATAATTATTATGATATTTGGACGAATAATCACTATATCTATTTCATGAATATTATAATATTTCACCACATAATCGATAGATTATTTGAATTAAAATAATATCACTAAAATATTTTTGTTTAAATAATTTTATTATTCTAATGTCCCACATATCATTGGTTATTTATATAAACTACTCATCAAAATTAAGGATAAACATGATTGTATTTTCTAAAAAAGAATGTGATGTTATAATATATATATAAGTAATCAAATTTTTAGAAAACCATGAACATTAAATTAACATGATACGAATAAATCAGAAATTCCAAATAGAAATTCTCCCAATATAATGTTGGTAAAAAATTTGACTCCACACTAACACAAAAAATGATTTAATTGAAAATTATTTTAAAAAGAAAAATTAGAGTCGAACTCAAAGGATTATAAAATAATTTGAAATATTATTCAAAAAGTTCTCTTATTGTTGGAAATATTTTCAACATAATAGAAAATAAAATTATTATATATTAATGATCACTACTTCACATATCTCTATTATATTTCATATATACATAGATTAAACTTTTAAAAAAAATATTTTGAGATATTGAATTAAATATATATTTATATGTCATTATTAATAATAGAATTTTAAATTTCATTGAAATAGCCTTAAAACATTTAATGATCCATTTTTAAAATATTAATTCAAATAAAATAATTATAATGAAATTTAATTTATTCCAAAAAATGTATCAAAATGATATATTATCGCCAGTCATATAAATTTATGTAATAAATATGATAAACTGATTACATGAATGATAGTCAGATAGTATGCCTTTAAATATATTTGGAAAATTAATAAAATGATTTATGTAATGAGAACACCTATATATTTAGAAATGGCAACATCATTATTATTTTAAAAATATATTTTACCCCCATATTTATGTGTACTTTCATTAAATAAACAAAAAACCTTAATTAAAAAACTTATATATTGGAGTCTATTTAATCATTTTTAAGTGAAATTAAATCATAGATATTCCCTATCACATTGATGAATATTGGGAGTACCTGAAGTTGTTATATCATTACCTATATTTCATGACACAATACCGATATCTAGTAAGTCAATAATTAGTTATATAGAATCCACTGAAATCTATATATTCTTCACTATTAAAAATAATTTTCATAAACTACTATTAATTTTTGTAACCATAATATTGTATTGGAAAAAAATATATAACATTTTCCATCTATTCATAGTATAAAATTGATTGTGATTCAACAACATACTCTCATTATTCCCTTTTTTGGATAATATGTCGAAAACATGATCCTTATAGAATTGAAAACACAATTTTACAATTTATTATACTGAAAATCATTTAGAGGATAAATAGAAATTAAAATTATTGAATTTTGTATCAAATCCATTTTCCCGTTCATTCATCAATTCGTCAATTTTCAACATATTTATAAGACTTCCTAGGATAAATATATATACAAAAGTAAAATATTCAAAAAACTAATTGAATATGTATTCTATTATTCGAAAATATTGAGTTATATATTTTGATATTTCCCCTTTTGGATCCTTTTGTATCACCCTATAGGGTTAAATATAATTTTAAATGCATGAAACAAAATTTTATGTCGATATTTATAACTAGCCATTAAACATATTCTTGGCACTTCTATATTTTAAATTTCAAAAAAACAGTCATATTTAAATGTTATTAGTAAGTTAATTTGAGTCTGATAGATCCATAATTTTTTTGTGATTAGTATCATACGCTTATGAATAGTTATATGATTTGTTATAGGAAAATGGTTAATTGAATATTTTATTTTTATTTTATTTTTTCGGCATTACGAAAATGACTTGATTATTTTTTCAAGGTTTTAAAATATGAAGTATAAATTTAATATTGTTATTTTTAAATATATTATAATTTTATTTAGAAATAAAATATAAAATAAATAATGAATTATTTAAAAAAAATATCGTATATTTTTGAATTCTACTCATTGAAAAATTGTTATGGTTAATTGTTTGGGTTTTTTAATAAATTATTTATTTTTTGATGAATAATGAAATAGGATAAAACACTGTATATTCAATTATTAGTTGAATACACTATATATGATATCATAAGTGATTAAATCCCACTTTTTTAGAACTCAATTGACATTATTACTATTTCTATTCACATGAATCAATATAATTCATCATCTGGAAAAAAATTATATTAATTATTAAACTAATGTTAAATACATATTCCCCAATACTATAAATACCACCCTCATTCTCCCATTCCAAAAACACATATCAATCCTTTATCCACACTTAATTTCATACCAATACTCCCCCAAGGAACACCACCAAGACCTATATATTCGAGTCTCAATAATGTCCAAATACACAGTCCTTAATAAGGATATTAAGGAGAAGAGATCAAGAGGTAAACATTATCATTTGTTTTCTTTTTATTTTATTTTAATTTTCATTCCTATTATTATTAATTCCTCACATACCCCTATCCAAGAGTAATAAGTTATTAGCTATGTTACATATTTTGGTTTTTATCAGGTTTATGGAAGAATCACCATTATACCTTTTCCCCTCTCCCACTTATTCAAGAAATTAATACTTTTTCCATGATGTGTTCATTTACCGACATCGTGGACCATGTGATTTTAATTCCTTCAGCATAAATCAAGACATGAAATGAAGCCATATTTACTATTAAAATAGATATTAAATTATCTATTATTTATAATATAATGTTCTAGAATAATTTTGTAAACATGTTATTAACTTGTGAAACAAAATGTGTTCTTTACTATCGATGAATTATAAAAATGACCTACACTAATATCAACAATGTTTTATCATATAAAACATCTTCATGAGAGAATTCAAACTCAAAATTCTATAATTAATGGTTCTGGAGGTATGTAATTACCACACCATTACAATTCTTGTGCTTGACTTCCAATCAATAAGAATATCGTACATGAACCAATCATGGAAATCATGGAAATAACACACCCAAAACAATCCAATGATGAAAATACTAATAATTAAAGGGTTAAATGAAGTAATGTAATGATAATATAAGGTATTATAAAGATGAATATGTTTCTGTAAGATATTAATAACATTCTTCTAACAATTATACATTAGTTTTAAACTTGTTTGAAGTATGACAACCCCTAGGTAAAGGAATTAGTATCCCGATTTCCATTCATTGGGATAAGAAAACTACACCATTTTTTATATGCTATTAAAAATGTTTTTTGATGAATTTTTTTATATTTTGTTTAATTGTGTTTATTTATAGGGTGTATACATATTCCTCCACTATATTATGTATCACTAGAATTATGTGGTATTTGTAAGTGGGAATTCCTTTTAAAATACATTTTCAAAATTATATTTTAAAAAATTCAAATAAATTTTTTTATGAAATTAATCATGTTGTATGATTGTGTTCTGGTTCTTGGGAATTATTTGTTATGAAGGGTGGTACCTATATCTGAATTTAATTTAATCGGAATGGGTATGTTAGATGTGATTAATATGGTTACTTCATGTGTAATTGTGATGGTTACAATAATTGTAAGGTTTCTTATGATGGTAACAAATTATATCGTAGATGAGATGTCTATAAGAATATTTATGAAATTACCCAATATACCATGGTGGTTCCATTTATGTTCTAATTCTTGTGGGAATATTTTGGAAATATCATGTTTCCAAAAGTAAGTACATATGGGTGAAAAGTATGAAATTTTAAAATGATTTCACATGTTACAAGTTTTCATGGACTAATGTGTTCTTTAATTTTTCTTATATCCCATAATGATCTTTTTCGGATCATAAATTTTTTTAATTGATTTTAATAGGATATAAAAATATGTAATACAAGAAGTAAGACAAGTTAAATATTTGAAGAACTGTCAATGAAATCAAGTTTTATTTGAATTTTATTATATATTGTAAGATATGGATATCATTTTTATGGTATGTATTATTTATTAATTTGTAATGTTATGAATTCATTTTATCTCAATTATATAAATATCTAAACTTATAAAGATCCTCAATGTGAAATAAATTAATTTCTTGACTAAATTCAATGTCACTTAATGTAATATGGTCGGTTCCTTATCGTTGGTATTAAAGGATGGTTTAGATACCATTAAGGGTCATGGTGATGTCAATAGAATACCATAAATTCTTTTTACACTGTGATTAATTTTAAATGTTATAGAATTTCACTATTTCTTTGTTTCTTCGATGATTATAAGTTTTTTCTGAATGGTGGTTAGTAGAAGAAATAGGGAAGTTAAAGAAGAGAAGATCCAATAGAATGATATCCTTTAAAATCTACAGCCAATAATGGTAGGGATTAGAACTGATCTATTTGTGATGGTAATGGATTAACTAACACTTGAAATAAATGGTGGTTATATCCATTCAAGAGAACAAATAGATGTACCACAATTGGACTTTAGAATAGTGGATCTTTTTATGAGACATCTTTCTACTATTTTCAAAGGATCTTCTTACACAATAATGGAATAATGATGGATTAAATCCATTTAAAATAGATTCGATATATTGAGATGATCAAATAATCAAAGGATAAGTATTTCCATTTCAGGTTTTTGAGGTGAAGATAGTCAGTGGTGGTCGATAGTAAAGAATATCAGGGATAGATATGATAATGATTCCTAAGAGTGGGATGAATTTAAATGTATTTTCATTGATAAATTTTTTCATAATGGTGGTAAAACATAGGATGAAGAATAAATTCCTTAAATTGATGTAAAATTTGGGGGATTCAGTTTCTTTGAATGATGTGAACTTCATCTGAATGGCAAGGTTTTCTTTAAATATAATTTTTGATCATGATTGACAAATAAACCACATTTCCTTCGAATTGATGCCTGTTATCAAAGGCTGCTTTCCTCTAGTGAAATCAAATATTAGGAGAAATGATTTTGATGTTCTGAGAGAGTATAGATTGAGTTTTTTGATGATCACATTCATTGTCATAATAAATATATGAATGGTTCTTGATAAAAATCAATGTTTTATTATAAACAAATAAAATATGATTGTAAAAAACTCTAGCATCCATTTTGTGAATAGTTTGGAAAGTAGTACCCTAGAAAATTCATTATTAAATAGAGATGCGTTTTTGATCTGATATGTCTAAACATATGGCTTGGTATTTTTATTAAAATGCTCCAATTACTAATCTTGATAAAAAAACAATAAAATGTTTTTACTGTAGTATGATGGGTCATTATGAAAATTCCTTAGAAAAATAGTGATCTGAATGATTCAACGATTCCAAACTATACAAAATTTTTTTTAGTGAGAACCTTTTTGGATCCGTCAACAAATTCATGTCCATCCAATGATGTTGTATCAGGTAACTTGTTTGTTTACCTATTTTTTCAAAAAACACATGATACGAGGTCTACACAATCCATTATTCTAATAAATTTCATGGTAAATTGGAAATTTCACATCAAAAAATGAGACCATATATTATTGTTAAAAATCTATTGGGAAATATTATCGAAAAAATTAATTATATTATTATTTATATTGTGGTATAGGGAATAAATTTACGAGAAATACTTGTTGTTTTTCCAATCATCAATTTAGATATTATTATATGAATGGATTGGAATTATATTTATCATTATAGCGATGAATGTAGTGATAAACATGATGCTTTTTAGAAAGAGTATCAGTTTGAATTCAAGAACTAAACCATAAAAATTATATCATATCAGGACACTCGGAAACTGTTGAATGATGGAAAAAAAGTTATCTTTCTCATATTGTTTAATACAAGTGAACTGTTCAGCTAAATGATATGTTAGTGGAAAATAAATACCTTTCTGTTTTTTCTGATGAGTTACATGGTATCATACCTTGCCACGATTTCATATTCATAGATGATATACTTTATGATGTTATGTTAATTTCAAAACCCCTATATAGAATTGCACCAATGGAACATGTTGAATTGAAAAATTCATTGCAGTATTTTCTTGATAACGGATTTATTTGTACAAGAACGTAAACATGGGGACCTGATGTTTTGTTCCTTAAGAGAGAAAAATGGTTGCATGTGAATTTTCATTGATTATAGAGAACTGAATAAAATCACTGATAAAAACAATATCATTTTCCTTATGTAGATGACTTGTTTGATCATCTCCAAGGAGAATTGTAACTTTTCATGATTGACATGACATACAGATATCATCCATTGAAGGTGAGGTGGATGACATCCCAAAAACATCATTTCGTACTATATATGTGTATTAAGAATTTGTTTTAATTTCATTTGGGTTAACCAATGCACCTGCAATTTTCATCAATAATATAAATAAAATATTTCATGATTTCATGTATATGTTCATGGGTGTTTTTATTGATGCTATTATGGTTTTTTCTAAGAGTAAATATGATCATGAAAAGCAGTAAGGGATGTTTTCACACCTTAAAGAAAAAGAGAACTCTATGCAAAATTCAAAAAGTTTGATTTTTGGTTTTAATAGATTTCATTTTTGGGAATAATATAAATAAGGATAGAATAATAGTTAATCCTTCCAAAACAAAAGTGGATAATCAATGTCCAAGACCAAAAAACGCTACAGTGATTCATGGATTTATTGTATTAGTCAGATATTATTGATTTTATTTAAAAAAACATTGAACTGTTCTACATCCCACTATCTATGTTAACGCAAAAAGGGTTAATTTTATTTTTATATATGAATGTGGTGTTTTTTCTGGAACAGATGAAACTATTATTAAATGCTCCAGGTTTTATCATGCCTTCCTGAAATGGTGTGTTTTCCACCTATAGTGATGCTTCATTGAAGGGACTTGGTTGTGTTTTGATGCATAATGATCAAGTAATTGATTATGCTTCAAGAAAGCTAAATACCCATGATTTAAAATATCCCACACATGATTTGAAATTGGTAGCTATGGTTTATTATTTAAAAATATGGATGTATCCTTTATACAATGATAAATGAAAAATATATACTGACCATAAAATTATGAAGTATGTATTCACTCTCAAGGAAATAGAAATGTGGAAGAAAGGATATCTTGAACTAATAAATGATTATGATTACACAATCAATTACAATCTAGGAATAAAAAACAATGTGGATGATGTATTAAAATGAAAAAATAATTCATCATTAACCTTGTTATGTTTGGAAAATTATCCCTTGATTAATGATTTGATTAATTTTGGCATGGATGTTATTGTTGTAGTAAATGCCTCTGTTTTGATTCTTGATTCAGTGAAATAATCATTATTATGTAGAATTAATAAAGCGCAGATGAAATACCATGAGCTAGAGGAAAAGGTATAATTGGTTAAAATGGTTATATTTCTATAATTAAATCATTTATAAATATTGTGTTTTATGATTTAAAAAAAGTATGTGTGTGCCTAGTGATTTACAGTTGAAGAAAACATTGTTGTGTGAATCACATAGTTCTCAATTATCCAATCATCAAGGTCATGCTATAATGTATAGAGACATTCAAGAGTATTATTGTTGAGATGGAAGATAAATTGATATGGCTGATTTTACCATGATATTTTTGACGTGTTAAGAGGTTAAATCTTAGCTAATGTTTTTGAATTAGATCATGCAAACTTCTCTAGTGACATTGATGAAATGAGAGAATGTATCCATGGATTTTGTGGTGAGACTACCTATGTCATCTCGAGGAAACAATGCAATTTGTGTTTTTTTGGCTGACTAAATCTAAACATTTTATGTATATTTTATATACAATGTATTTGGATTCGCATTCTTGACTATACCTTGAAGCGATTGTCAGGTTACACGGAGTTCCTATTTCCATTGTATCTTATCCAGACCCTAGGTTCACTTCTAATTTTATGATGGGCCAAAAAAAGTTGATGGGCATATAATTAAATATCATTATTGATTTTACCTCAAATTTAGGAGAATTCATAATGTATGATTCATATGTTTGAGGATATTCATTGAGTTGTTTTAATAGACTACTAGGGAATTTGGTATCATCATCTTTCTTTAGTTGGATTTTCTTATTAAAACAGTTTTCATTCCAGTATAAAGATGGATCCTTATGAGGAATTGTATGGGAAGTAGTGTAGAACAACATATTATTCGGGTGATGTCAGGGAAGGGATGTTTGAGGGACCATAATTAGAAGTGGATGTGGTTGAAAAAGTGAATATGATCTAGAAACACATGAAAAAATCTTAGAACAGGAAGAAATGGTATTCAGTCAACACAATGAAAGACATTTATTTTGAGGTAGGGGATGATATTATTTTTAATCTCACCATGGAAAAGTGATATGAATTTGGGTAAGAAAGGAATGCTAAGTCAATAATTCATTGGACCTTATGAAATTTGTGAGAAGGATAGACTAGTCCCCTGTAGAGTGACTTTTCCTCCGAGTTTATCATATGTACACAATGTTTTGATGTCTCGGTGTTGATAATGTATGTTGCAAAATCATCTTATTTATTGATTCTAGCAGTTTTTTAGCTAGAAGAGAAGCTATCTTATTAATAGAATCCAGTTTAGATTCTTGATCGAAGGAAAAATGTATTGCAGAATAACGTAATCCACAAGGTAATGGTTTTGTGGAGAAACAACATGGTTTAAGAAGCAACATGGGAATCTGAAATTGTTTTGAGGGAAAGGTACCCTCACCTGTTTAATAAGTAAAATTACGAGGATGAAATTTCTAAAAGGTGGATATAATGCAACATTCCAAGGTCTTAAAAAATTTGAAATTACTAAACTTTGTTTTATGTTGATTTTTATAACTAGACATTAAACATAAAATTTTCACTTCTATGTTTTAAATTTCAAAACAATGACCACCTATACTTGATATCGGTATGTTTTTTGGACTGTGATAGGACCAAAATGTTTTTTTAGTGAATATTATCATAAAATTATGAATAGTAATATAAAAATGTTAACAGTAAATTGTTGTATTATTTTCTCTTCAAATGTATTTAATATAAATGACTTCATTCATTAATTTATCAAGGTGTTAAAAATTGAGATATAGATTTGAAATTATTATTCATGAATACATCATTATTTTTAAAACAATTATTTAATAATATATAGGAAATTATTTTAAAAAAATGGACATAATTATTTAAATTTAAACATAAAAAAATAGTTATGGTTAATTTTTGTGATTTGTATAATATTCATATATTATTTATGAATAGTAAAATACAGTAAAATACCATATATTAAATTATTAGGTAAATACAATATTTCTGACATTAGAACTTATGTATTATGACTTGGTTGGTACTCACATTCCATTATTAATATTTTGGTCAACTGAATAAAGAATATTCAATGTCTTGAGGAAAAATATTTTAATAATGATTAATAGTATTTAAAATACATCTTATCCTCCACTATAAATACCACCATCATTATCCTTTTCCTATCACACCTCTCAAACTTTTAACCTTAATTATGTTCTACAAAATACTCCTGTAATTGATCACTCCCATTTACTAGAGCATCTGTTATCAAAAAAATGTCAAAATCCAAAGGGCTTATATACATTTTGAAGGAGAGGATATCAAGAGGTAAACATACTCTTTTGAATTTCTCTTTTTCCATTCACATTCTTTATTATTCATATTCATTCCTCACCTAAAATTATCTAAGAGGAATTAATTATTATGTATATTACATATTATGGAATTTATCATGTTTATGGAATACTCACCGATATACTTCTTCTCCTATCACACATATTCAAGAAATTAGAACATCGTACGTGATGTCTCTATTTACCGACATCATGGATGATGTGACTTCATTTATTTTTACACCCTGAAAGACATTTCAAAAAATCATTTTTATGGTTTATCAAGATTATAATTTTTAATTATATCTTATATATTTTTTAGAATAATTTTTTACACATGTTGTTAATTTATAAAATAAAATGAGTACTTTAAGATCTAATAATTGTGAAAATGACAAAAACAAATATCAATTATTTTTTAACTTATATATCATCCAAATGTAATAATTTACAATGATAAATGTTAAAATTTATGTTTCTGAAAATATTTAAATATCTCTATAATCAAAATTTGGAGTTTCACTTCCAATCAACAAGAATATCATTCATGAACAGGTTATAGAAATCATGTAAAGAACACACCCAATATAATGCTAGGATCAAATTACTGACAACTAATGTGTGAAATGATGTTATGAAATGATAATATATGGTATTATGAAGATTAATATGTTTTTATAAGTGATGAATAACATTATTTTATCGATTATACATGAGGTTTAAACATTTTTAATGTAATAAAAATCCAAGGTATGTGGATTCACAATCTGATTTCACTTACATGGGTTAACCTTATACATCATTATTGATGTAGTATTGAAAATGACTGTGTGATGAATTTTCACTATATTATGTTTAATAATCATTATTTACATTGTATATACATATACCATCCACTCAATTAAGTCTCTAATGAATTATGTGGTATTTTTATGTGGTTTTTATTTTGAAATCCTTTTTTAAAATTCTATTTTGCAGAATTAATTGCAATGTTTTTATGAAATTATTCATTATGTTTGATGGTGAGAAGGTTTTTGGGTATTTTTTATGATGATGTGTGGGAACTATATCTACTTCCAATTCATAGAGTATGTCTAGTTTGGAGTTTGTACATATGGTTAATCAATGTGTAACTGTGATGCTTACATAAATTGTAAGTTATTCGTGAGGGTTAAATAATTATAAGGTTCCCTATAGGGTTATAATATTATGCATGTAATTCCTCAAGATACATTTATGGTTCTATTTATGTTCATATATTTGTTTGAATCTTGGGTGATGGGCATGTTTTAGGAATTAATTATATATGGGAGAAACACATGTCTTTTTTAAATTATTTCAAATGTTACAAGTAGACATGGACTAATGTGTTTTTCCCTTTTTTTATATCCTTTACTGAGTCTTTTTTATCTTACGATGTTTTTAAATATTTTTAACTATTTTCAAGGATTTTTAAGAGAATAAGCAATCAATATTAATGGTTTGAATAATTTTCAAATAAAACATGTTTTATTTTAATGGGTTTAAATATTGGAAGAAGTGAACACTTTTTTTATGGCATCCACTCTGAATTAATGCGTAATGTGATGAATGTATTGTGTCCCAATTATCTAAACTATCCTCAATGTGAATGTAAGTTATATAATTACTAAATAAAATATTTTGTAACAGAATAATATTTCATCCTTATACAAGTGAAGATTTATTCATTTGAAAAAGATAGTATTACTGGGAAGGAATGTAATCACAATATGAGGAATCAATATAATTAACAATTTCAATTGAATTAATGCATAAATTTTTATCGGAATGAATGTTGTGGGGAAATAATTTAATATCATTATCAATAAATTTAATTAAACAGATATCTACATTGGAAATTAGCTACCCTATATAGATTAATATAATTACAATCGTCATAACATCAATTTTATAAATTATTACTATAATTGTTATTTTAGTTGTCTTAATCATATATGAAAAGCATAATATTCTTATTATATCCAGTAAAATATATTCCCATATTGAGTGTAACTATTTAATTTAATGGTTTAATGATATTAAATCCACACAATCAAGAACAATTAATGATATGAAGATAAATCCCGTCTCCTTGAAAAAGTATAGGGAACTTTTTATCACTATTGAAATTTTTTCAACATTTGCTGGATAATTTTCTCCAAAATTATACATATTATCCCCAATAGATATAATTACATTCATACTAATATATATAGGTTACAAAATTTTTATCTTTCCTCGATTATTTTTGATGATATTCAAGAGAACATATATCATTAAAAAAATTAATAAGGTCTTACTACTATTGTTTATGATACCAAATAAGGGATGTAATTAAATATTGAATATTTAAAAGTTATTTTAGAAAAAAAATTATACTCTCTATAAAAATCACGAGTATTATATTTTATATTGGATACTCTATTTAGAACATAAATAGTGCGTTTGGAAATTTTGGTATTATTAGAAAATATTGTAATCCATTATTTATTTAAATTATATTAACATTATGATTAATATATGATATAATATTGACCCCTCAATAACATGGTTTCATTGATGAATATGAAGTAATTTAAAATGAATATATTTAACCAATTAGATCTATACAAAAAACATCTGAAAATATAGTTTTAATGAAAATGAAATGATGAAAATTATTTTTTTAATTGTTACATATAACATGAAAATATTTTCCAAAATGGGATTTCATGTTCTGATTATAAAATTATTGATCTCTCCAAATACTTTATTTCATGATATATAATTCATAACTGTATTTATATGAACTATAGAATTTATATTTATCATGATTTCATTATGTACAGTAACATTATGTCACATGATTGAATGTATTAATAAATAGTGTCATATTTTTGTGTGTAAATAATTGTATAGAAACTTAAAAACTAGAAATAGTAACATTTTCAAACACCATATTTCTATCAAAATATTTTCTTTTATCAGTTTTTTGTATGTTTTTTCACAACAAATCTTGTACTAACATTACATCATAAGGATAGAAAAATATAATGTAAACTCAAAAGTCCTGAAATTTAAAACAATAAAAGTAATATTTTTTGAATCTTATTTTAAAATTCATGTCTTTATTATCATCCCTATATTATTTAGTTATATATTTTAAAATCCCAGGATATAGTAAATAATATTCCTCTTATAGGAAATAATTTATTAAAATTAATCCATATATGAATTTCTTTATTGAAATTTTCATTGGGAACCTCAATAGAAAATTTCTTTAACTTATAAAGATTATTATGATGGGAAAAACATTCCAATGGTATAATAATTTCGAGAGTTTTTTTATAGTCTAATTCACTATTTTTTACTTTCACATTTTATAATGTCTATAATGAAAGTAAATCCAATAACCCTTTTAGAATTATAAAGAAACCATCTTCATGAATTATTCATAGAATAAATAAGTTGAAAAATAAAAAAATTATATATCATCAATAAAATATATGGGGATAACATAAGATATATTATCCTCAGGGAAATATTTCATTCCTTAATCATTTTTTGCTTCAAATAACATCAATGTTTTTATACCATGAGATATATTTGTTATTTAATATAAATACTCTGTTTTATATCCTCTCTTATGCATTGTTTTTTCAATTATTGAAAATATTTAATGTTATTTTTCAACTATTTTATATCCCTTTTATATTGTAAATTATTACTAAAGGTAATACATCTGTAGATTCATTTTCCACCAATTAATCACTAAAAGAATTTTATTTTTGCATAATACTTCATTTTTTGGAGTTATTCATGATTTATATGGATTCACTACATGGTAAATAAACAATAAAAATTATTTATGACTATTCAACAAGTTCTGTGAAAAATGACAAAATAATAAATTCTATCAATTATGCAGTATTGAATGATTTCTACAACTATGGTATATTTATATAATATTCATTACATTTAAATGGTTTTATTGTTAATTAGAATGAATTATAGTTACATTATAGTTGCTGCTAATAGTATTTTCTATTATAAAACATTCAATTATAATACATTTAATTCCTATATAATTTATTAAATCGATAAAAAGTAAATATAAAATTAGGAAATAGTTTCTGATGCAACCATACAAAAAAATGAAATGTGATTTGAAGATGTTAAATAAGAATAATTTGCATTTATTTTAATTCATCTTAATTATAATATGGACAAGATGGTATACCATGTTTTTTCACTCACTATACATTACATAGATAAGCGGATAAATTGTATTTCATAATAAATGGTTTGTAGTATCATGATTAATAATTATAAAAAAATGATTATTTATTTTGATAAAACAATAACTCATATCAAACAGAAATTTTTGTACACCACTAATGTATATAATTTTATCTCTAATATAATTGATAATATGTAATATAATTTTATATTAATTGAGTGAGTTTGGAAATATAATTATCATTAAATAGAATTATATTATCCTCTATGGCTCGAGATCCAAAATAATAATCACTTTTAATTTTAAAAAAAAATTAAATTTCATGTAAAATATATTAAAAAATAATAATTATTTATGATTTACATTCTACTAGGATAGGTCACTTAAATTTAAAAAATTACAATTTACGAGAGAAAAATATTCATTAAAGCTTTTATCCCTCTACAATAGATGATATTGTATGATTGATAAATATATATGATAAATTTTTATTTCTTTCCCAAATCATTCAGAATCACCTACAATTACTAAATGATAAAAATTCATGAACTTTAAAATTGTGGTTAATATATTTTACTATTTTATGTCCTTTAGATATATGAAGGATCAAAATATTCATTATTATTACTAATAATTGGATCTCAAAGTGATATTATGTCACAAATTTAAATAAAAGTTTAAAAAAAATTGGGATAAATTCATGACATCCATTATTATATCAAATGATTATTTTTACGTCGTATTTTATAGATAATAGTAATGAAATTTTGACATCTATTAAAGAATGTATATAATTGAAATTAAATATTTAGTATATTCATTCATCACAATATCACACAATTATTAAGGTATGTGTATGAGGATTGTAAATGTATTTATGAAATATATTACACATGATAATGGAATGAGATATATAGTATATTCAAAAATAACCTTAGTTGTTTCTTATATAGAATGACTACATGTTATATTAAATAAGGAAACCAAAATGTTATAATATTTTAAAATATATATATTTTACAAATTGGAATTACATTTTAATCATGTTGAAATAAATTTTCTTGTACAACGACTAATCATAAATTCACACAATTATATAGGTTTCATGGAAAAAGTAGATAAGAAACTATATTGTTTATTTTAATTCAATTGTCTAATGATAAATATTTTTGAATGTTAGGATACAAGTTATACCTTAAATCATAAATCAATAATTTTAATTCAAAGTTGAATAATCTTATAATGTACCAAAAATACACTATCATATATCATAGTCTCATGTAACCAATTATGAAAATCTTCTCATGTCATTTTCAAATCCAATATACAAAAAATTTATATTTTGGGATAATTTCATTATATCTTTATATCATCAATACAATACGACCATACATTGAATGGTATGATATATTTTTCTCATGAAAATATTCATTATAAAATGTTGTTCTCACCATAAAACCATATTGTTTTTTATGCATGATCTATGTTCCATTACAGTAAATTATATCAAATGAACTCCCTCAAATATTTCTTTAATCTATATATATTTTATTATATGTAGTATTCAATTAAGAAAAATAATTCACCATTGGTAATATATGGTTTTCTGAAGAACCCTATTTCAAGTGATATCTGATATATATATATATATATTTTACATTTAAATTTATAACGAAAACATGACCTATTAATAGTGTCCATTTTTAAGAAAATGTATCATATGTTTCATTATCACATGACATACAGATTATTCCCATGCTGATTCATGACTCAATAATGATTTTTGGTAGTAGATGACTGGTGAATATTTAACAAGACACTCATGAAGATAATTATCAAATGGGATTTGTGAGTTTATCCAAATCAAAATATCATTAATATTGAATTTCTCATTCAATGAGATGTGGTCTTCCAAAGAAAACACTATTCAGAAAACAGGTTTTCAATGTAGATCACCCTCCATTTTAAGGAAGTCTATGACTTGTTTAAAAATAAATTCTACACATTTTTTAGTGTTGTATTTTCATGTTATATTTATTATAAACAACTTCATGAATAAGTTGGATGAAAATTTTAATTGAGACTTGTTTATATAAAGATGAAATATTTTTTGTTGAATCACGTCACAATGTGAAAGTTATTGTATCACAATCATTTGTGTGTTTTTTGATGAATGGTTTCAAATTTATTTAGATTCTCACATTGCATCGAGGTTTATTTTCTACTAATGAGTGTAGATAGTAATTAAAAACAATGTAAAATTATATATTACAGTGTGAATTATTTCAAGAGGCATAGAAAAATAAAAAATTAATCATATACCATTAAAATTTATTATTATATAAAATTGGTACTAATAATTACTCTTTATGAAATGTGATGAAATGTTCTTTATTGAATATGTTTTTTACATTGTGAATATTTTATAATGTTTTTGTTATTCATTAGATTTCTAGTAAATTTATTGATGCACTATAATATAACTAATAAAGAGTTAACATGTAGTTAGTAGATACAAGTAAAAAATAGTTTTTATGGTGGCCATATATTAATTTTCTTTCAAAAGGTGTGATGAATGTTTGAGATTTTTAGGAGATAGTTTCACAATAAATGATTTGGTAACCATGGAATATAAGAAATTGTAACACCATAATATATGTCATCCCTGTAAATTTATTTATTTCATGCATTATAAATATAATGATTTATTTTTGAGAAATAATTTGTCTGTAAAAATTTCAACATAAAAATATTTTAATTGAATGTGTCAGTGATATATTAAAAAGATTAATATGGTTAAAAGGCCCAAAAAAATTCTAAAAGTATTCCAATTTCTCCATATTGATACGAAAAACATGTCATGCATGCTATTTAAAATTTATCATTTTTCTATGGACCATTCCAAGCACAACGGGCCTCGTAATCCCATGTATTCTATTGACCTTGCTGCAATATTTTTCCTTGAAATGTTATTAAAATAATATCAATAAAATCCAAGTCAATAAATTTTCCCCATATTAAGGATTTACATCCCCAATATCCAAATAAATGGATTCACAAATGGATGAGGGTATGAATAGGAACTTGAGCCTCCCACTCCCACATGATCTACTAGAAATTCATTTTCTTCCATTGAGTCAAATCTATATAAATTTATCACCCTTGGAGTTTCCTCTAATGTATAACCTCAATAACCACTATAAACTACACTAAATACTCCATGTCCTCAACATACACCACACCCACGTCAAATCATTGTTACAAACATTTAGGAGATATTTGAAGGAACATATAGTAGCCCTCCACGAACAATATGTTTATCTGTTTCCTATAAATATAAAACATCTAAATGATCAGTGCAATATTCTTATTCTATTGGATGACTGGAACCTTCTCTATAGTACCATACACCATCTCTGGGATCATAATAGCAATTTATCTGGGGATAACTCAGTATAGTAGAGACATACATGGTTACATGTACAAGGATCCGATTACTTCCATAACGATGGTGGGGTAGTGTTTTTTCTTTACATAATCTCTACCATTGATACGTTATCCATCCAACTTCAACCAAAATCTACGATTATATCATGTATCATGTCTTATAATAACCATAATGGTCCACTCCATCTGGTCCACTATTTATGGGTGGAATGTTCTGCTCAAGTGCACCTGAGTACCCAATTTCTCTTGCAATCCATTCCACAACTAGGATGTAAAGTGTTCATCTCAATTTGACACTATCGTCGATGGGACTCCGTGGACAAAAACATTCCCCTTCATTATGAGGTGTCTCAATCTCTATATGAGACTCTATTCACAAAAAGCTTATATGATAATGTCATGGTTTATAGGAAAACATTCACCCAGATGGGACTATGTCCCACATACATATATGATATTCCCATCCCAAATTCTGTCAATATACATTCAAAATGAACATTTGGAACCCCAAAAAATAAAGGATAATTCCCATTTTGAGCACATGGGATCGATATTATTTGTTGAAAAACAATAGAACTGATTAAACAAGCACTCAAATTTTATATGAATAGGTAACCCCAGCTTCAACTTATTATGTCATCCCTAATGTTGGCCATAACACCCACATACATACCCCAATGCATCTCGTCACTCTATGTGTCAAATGCTACAACTGTGCACCACCTGAAATGAAAGATGTTCTCCCACCTTAAGAATATCCATTAGTGGTAATCCATGTGGAAAACTGATCAAGTAAAGTCACATTGTTGGTAACACTGAGTTCTGCCTCCCAGACACACTAAATGTGTGGAGGGGTAACAACCACTGACTGGTTGAAAGTTGTGTCGTGTATATCCAAAAAGGGAAACTGTTATGTTGCCAAATACTTCATTTCCATAACCTTTCACTATAAAATGGATATCATGATGAGAGTATCAACAACAATTTATCCCATACTAGGAGTATAGAGTATATCCTAGTCACAGTCACGGAGGTAATCTTGCAAATGCCTCTCACTCAATTTCACAGCCTTCTGAGAGAAGATATACTTGAGAATATTATGGTCTGAGTATATTATATTATACTCACTAATCAGGTATTGTATCCATATCATCAATGTGAGGATGATCATTGCCAACTCAAGATCATGTGTCATGTAGTTATTATCATGTGGTATCAGCTGACATGAACTATAGGAAATTACTACATGCCTATACATTAGGACACATCCATGTATGTTCACTGATGCACTACAGAGCACAATGTACTCAACCCACACCTCTAGAATTCTAAATATTGTGGTGCCCATCAAACACTTCATTACCTTCTAAAAAGAATGAAGGAACTATTCCATCCACTAAAAAGTATTCCCCATTCAACTGATTGATGTATTCCTTAACTATATGGTAGTGTATACTCGTACTCCTTGGTCACATGGTTATATTTCTTGTAATGCACATATAACATCATACACTAGGACTTACTAAGCCCATCCTCTCCAAGTCCACCACTTAAACCGTCATATCATAATGATCTACAAAATACATTCAATATAAATATGTCGAAATCAGTTCCATATCGGGGTGTAGAATGATGCATATATCGATATTCTTATGGTGAGTTAAACCTAGATACATCTTCTATAAATGTGTCCTTATACTCAAAAACTACTACTGGAAACTAAAAACTCAAAACATCCACTATCATAAGGGTAAGATTGGTCAACTCCATAATTATCAGCATCACCATCCTTTTCATGAGTTTATCCTATGCTTCATGGGTGTCCTTTTTCACCAACTATGGAATAACACATTCCAACACTGTAGAAATTCCTCATAATTTTCCCTAAAACATTCAATTTTATCATTAACTATGGATCACTATTCCATACCTATATTAGCGTCGTAAGTCCATGATACATGGAGCCCTTGGGATATATTCATTGACCACATGAATTTTCCCATTACATTGTCCTACAACCCCCTAAAGCGGTTTTAACCACATGGTGGTGGTGGTGGTAACATGGTGAAATTTCTACCACCTCATACCACTCTACCCACTCCTCTTACACTTTTTCTCCCTATAGATCCATCTGTTCGTGGTACTGTCTCTGCCTCTGTGGCCTATACACCATTTATCTATGAGCAACATGATGGTCTGGACAATCTCTAGTGATATGGCCTATGTTGTCTTATAAAATCAATTGACACAATCTAGGATGACACGACTTACCCTATTTGCCCTGAATTATAGATACCATATCTAAGGACCTCCAATCCAAATATCTCACTTGTCCATTAATCTAGGACTATTGTTGTATTTATACTCCATATAACATTGATAATTCATTCCCACTACTAACATCCAATGTATGTACCTTCTCATCCAATAATATTTCAACCACAATGGTTCAATGTATCACCTAATCATGCATAGGAATGCGTAGAGGAATAGAGATGGCTCAAAAGTCCGTAAACACACCTCATATAGTGATTTGGTCCTATATGCACTATCTATATCATATTCATTGAGTACCTAGAAGGGTAATTATGCCTCTATTAATACTAAACAATCAACATGCCATCTATCCAAATATAAAGAAGTTCTTGGGCATGCAAAGCCCTTATATTTTATGGAGAGATCTCCTTCTCTGATAAAGGTTATAAATCTTAGTCTAATGAAATGTAACCTTATCGTATGATCGGGTAATCTAAATTATTCCCTCAACCTACTGAGCCATGTAAAAGGATGACTTATAGAATCACCATATGATCTAATGGTGTCCTGAATTGGCGAAAAATTAGGCCACCACATCAAGATAGTCCTTAGTTTCATGTGATTTGTGATAGCTTTGGAACCTGTGGGGTCTCTCTCAATGAAAATTTTGAATTGATCTCAGCCCAATCATCTCATCTACTATTATTACATATACCATGTTGTAGTTCATATGTGGTGGTATATTTGGTACACCACCTTGATTTTCTATCTCTGGTATGAACCCTTTCACCCATCTTGAAAACCCATAGTCATCCTCGTGATCACACAGTGTAATCGCAAATATATGTCTACATTGAAGCATCTTGAAACAAATCATAATGTACCATGATAAATGGAGTTTACCAAGTGAGCTAACTCATGAAGAAAATTTAAGTCACTATCCATTACTTTATGGTGCTTTACCATTGTTTTCCCTACAACTAGTGTTTTCATGTAACAAGTCGAAAAGTAGAGTTCATGGAAGGGGTGTATGGATATGTTGTCTGGCGAACTAACACAGGATTACCAGTCCCTAAATATGAACTAGATAAACATAACATTATTTTCCCAAACCAAAATCATAGTCTATGGGTTCCTATGATAGAACTGACATGATCTAATACCACTCTTTCATGAACCACCCCTAAGGGTTTAGGTCGTGACAACCCCAAAACCACCTCCCATAGGACAGGGGTTGGCGACTAGTGATGTGTAGGAATATCCTAAAAAATGGAGGTATTTTACTATGTACATGTACACACAAACACAACTCTATGCCATAAATGTTGGAAAGTGAAAATACTACAAAAAAATACACAAGGTATTATAGTAGGAAATATAATTTAAATGTAGACACAATACAATACCAACTAAAAAATAAAAGTAAAAGTAAAAGTCTCTGGAACTCCTTTGAAAAACCCCTACTTGACTGGTACGTACAAAAATAGCTATCATAAGCCACAAAAAAACATATCGTTTGCTGGGTTTTTGTAGGAACTACCTAACCTCTGTCAACCATGGAATCAATTAAAGCATCAATAATCATCACAAGAATAGATACACATGGGAGAATCCTGTGCAGGGGCGTGTAAAAAAATACTAAGTTGGGACACCAAATCATTAGGGTAAACAAGATGCAATACAACCATCATGCTACTGATGAGGTACACAAAGTATAGACTCTAGGAAGTTCTGAAATGATCGCCACTATATTCAACTAACAAATGTGTAAAATAAAGTACAAAAATATAGAATATCACTAAAAAATGCTAAAAATATTTTACTATGTAGGCGCTTATCCCTGATGAGCCACTTAGCCCCATTGGGTCACCTTGACCGGCTCATCACATAGTCCTACTGTATATCCTTGACCTACTCATCACTTTGACCTAGTGGGGCACATAGAACTGCTGGTCACTTATTCACTATTGGTCCCTGAGACCCACTCATCACATAGGCGGGCTAGGTCACCTTGATCTTCTTGTCGTAGTCATCTCATAATAGCTGGACTTAGGATTCCTACACGTAGTGAACTTGATTCTAGTAGAAAATACATCTCAATCTATCGGACATAGACTATCTTCAAATGAAAACCAAATTAGTGTTTATCAAAATGACTGACACGTAATGAGTGTATCGACGCCATAAACCGATAATCAATTGCTTGTACAATTTGGATATAATTAGTCTTTAAGTGAAAAAAGGTGAGATGGATCTAGGACAAGACTAACCAGGTCAGACTGACTCGACCTAGACCGGCAGGGTGCAGTCCGATGGAGCAGGAATGCCTGCTCCACCTGGGATGAAACATACATTGTGGGTCACCTCCGTGGTCCAGTTGACCTACCATCTCCCGACGCATCCACAACGGGTCATTGCGGGCCACCTTCTAGTGGTCCCTGATCATCGCTCCTATCACTATTGCGAGATTCCTCCCCTCCAGAGCATGTCAGCTCCCGTACGTGGCCACTGCTGCTGTCTACGCACCAGAAGTTTCTTCAAAAGGCCATGAGACTCACTCTGGTGGTCTGTTTTTTTATCAAGGGGAACTAGCTTTATCCCTGGGTCATCATCTCCATAGTTGTGTGTTCCAAGCCTTCTCACTATTAGGATTGGGGTATTTC
The DNA here is from genome assembly GCA_963277665.1 of Viscum album. Taxonomy (NCBI): domain Eukaryota; kingdom Viridiplantae; phylum Streptophyta; class Magnoliopsida; order Santalales; family Viscaceae; genus Viscum; species Viscum album. The sequence continues at coordinate 664,065,907 of OY728165.1, read as the reverse complement.
TATTTTCAGAACCACTTATTAAGAATATGAACCAACCATGGGTGTTTGTTAGTGAAGAACATGGGGGAGAGAGGGGGATCAAAAAGAACACAAAAAAAAAGGAGAAATTTGTTCATTTGGACTTCATTCATTTTGTTATAAAAATGGAGACATTCGATAAATCACTAATATATAATCCCATATCATTAATCCCCACCTTAAAATTCATATCCTGCATGAATGACCGATCTGCTGGTCATCTTCATTGTTTTTTATCTACTTTCGTTCTTTAGAAAATATGAATGGGGGATTTAGAAAATCACACAAAAATAATAAAACCCCTATATGGGTTTATATTTATCTCTAAAAAAGGAAGAATCATGCGGTCGTCGTTTTTGAATCTGTCGACGTCTCATTCCAATCTTTATGTTTATCAGTTGTTATTCATTATTGTTTTCTTCAAGTTTTTCACAAAAAATATCCTCTAAGTATTCATTGAATACTCGAGGATACTCCCATAATCATTTATCACCTTTAATCATCATAATGGAGAAAACATGTTACAAAACTTCTGGTATGCTGAGTCACCACATCGATAAACCTTTTCATTTGTAAAATGAATCAACATTTCTATTACACTATTTCATTTATGAAATGGAAAACATTTTTTTATGCATGAGTTGCATCATAATTATACCATTTCATTTATGGAATGAAACAATTTTCTCCACATTTTTCTACAACAAAATATTATTGAATAAAATATGATTTCTTTTTCTTGTTTAAATTTTCTTTTAAAATGATCAAAAATTTATATTTAACCTCGAACTATACTAGATGAGGTTAGGCCCCTCCTAACGAAATTGTACCCTCAAGAGATCAATGGTATTCTAGTATTTCCAATCGGAGTTACCTTTTATGAGTTATAAGATCTGAAAATAAAATAATATTTATTTTATTTTGTAAATTACATTCACATCCAAGAAACTACATTCCACAGTTATCCCGCACAAACCAGTGTTATGATACACCTATGGAGAATACCCCATTATGAAAACAATAGTGTTCTAATATTTTCTATATGAGTCACCAATAATGATTTGAAATTATTTTAAAAATAAAATAATATTATTTAATTAATTTATTTAGGGTTATTCGATTTTTGTGTTTTCTTACCAGAGACCCACACCTACTAATTTTACGTTACACTAGGGTAAACCTTCCATTCTGGACATAATGGTGCAGTCATATTTATGATTTCTGCACCTGTTTAATATTTATTCCACATTACCTGGAACACCACTAAAAGAAGATATATAAAACATAAAATATTTTGATGGACCATTCCAGGAACACTGGACCTCAGAATTTCAAGCCGTCTCAGTGCCTAATCTCAAAATATTTACAAATTTTATTTTAAAATAAATCAGGGAAAATATTATTCCTTAAATTAACTAAAAAATTTCTATAGTAATATATAAGATAAATAAAAATTACATGATTAATAAAACATTTTAATACTTGTGAAAATATCATATCATATTATTAGTATAAAGTACTTGTTTTTTATACATTAAATAAAAATTATACATCAATCATTAAACAACTCTATGAAGTTTACCCTTCCACTAATATCATTTTCATTAATGATAATCCATCAAATATTTTGTTTATCCCTAAAATTATATTGTAAAGGTTTTCTAATATGAACATTTCGATATCAAATATGAAAAATATTTGGATATATTTGGTCTCATCATTTGATAAAAACCAAACATTAATATAAATGAATGGAAAATGTTTCTTTCAGCTAAATACATTTAATATTTATAATATGATAAATAATGGATTTAAAAATTTAACATATTTTTATAAATTATTTATTTCAAAATATATATATAAATTATCTTGAAATCGTATTCAAAACATTAAATTTATTATTTTTTATACTATAAGTAGAGAATAGATTGTGTTATAAGAATTATAATGAATTATTATACATATTAAAATCAATTGTCTATGAAAAATGGATAATTAATTTTAATCTAATGTTGATATACTAAAAAAATTATATTCATTTTTGAAATTTTAAATTATTAAATTTGTAAATTTTTCTTATATAATGAAATAAATTATAATGAAACAAATTTTAATATGATATTGAAATTTTATATTATTTACTACTTTAATTCGAATTTATTATAAATTTCTAGTCCTATATTATGATAACATGTTATTCATATCAATGATATCATTTATCCAAAAAATATATAAATAAATAGAATTATATTAATTGAAATCATTTTTATAATAATTCATAAATAGATCTTATTTTTAATATATAAATAACAACTACATTTTGGTATATCCTGTGCATTTATAATTTAATTTAATCTATTTTTTTATATATTACATTATTTCATCACATAAATTTTTTCACATAAATTATATGGATAAATTTTAAGGATTTTATTATGTTTTATGAATTCTTGAGTTTTTTATTATCATGCATCACATTTGATAGAACACATTAGATCTCAAAATAATATAAAATTTAGAATAATGTAGTGTTATACTATCCCATTTAAATAAATTGTTCCCAATAAATTATAATTATATAATATTTAAATAAATAGTAAATTATATCAAAATGAAATACATTATTCTAAATTATATATCATATTATGTTTTTAACTTAATATTTATTTTGGAAATTAGGAAACAAGGTTTACCCATTATCAAGAAAACAGATTGATAAAACAACCATATTAAACTAGACGATCTATACCCTCCTATTTCACAAATGAATCATATTAGTTTTTTTAGAAATTATACTTGGAAATTCATCCCTTATTATTGACACAATGGAAATTTATTGTTATTTCCTTCTTTATATTCATCATCTATACATCCTTGTAACTCCATTCATCCCATAATTAGTGTTTTCAAATTCTCCACTATGTTAACATGGATAATCAAAGTTTAGGGTAACTAATAATTACTAAAGATTATATTTGTCAATATAAATATTATCCCAATATGTTTTTTGTTTATAAATTATAAAAAATTTCCATGTAATCCATCGATAATATAGTTGATTCACTGTAAAACTATTCATAAATCAACTTTTTTAATAATTTTTTATTATCAATTAACATCATAATAAAATTATTTAACGAAAAACAAGCCTAAAATTTTTATTAAACATTTAAATTATTACAAGTATTTTAAATAAAAAATTAATATATGTTCAATTCTGTATTTTTAGCTTCATTTCCCAACTATTACAAAATAATAGTTAACGACATACTATATCATTCAAAATGGATCAAAAATATAATTTTATTAAACAATGAAAATCCCCAACGGGAACCTTATCATGAGTATAGTATACTACCCAATCATTGTGAATTGAGTGAAGATCCAGTCATTTATCAAACAATCACATTTACGGAGATTAATGATAGGTGAGGCTTTGCAACTTATGTATCCACATTCCAGTATCTCGATGGGGATTTTGTTGAATGAATTAAATAAAATATCTAAAATATTATAACATCTATTTTTAATCATATACATGTAAATATCCCAATTTCATACCCCAAGAGAGGTCACATAAATTCTATTATCCAATTATTCAATTAAAATAAAAAAATATTATAAATACAAACCAAATGGGGAATCAATACATTTTAAAATATAACAACCAATTATATACAAACACTTAAAATTTGATCATCAATTATTTTAAACACTAATGTTATCTAAACCAATAATTAATTCCATATTTTACCCCAATGACACACACTCATAGAATATTATGTGAATAATCATAATCTTTTACACACAAGTTTTAATATGAATTAATGTTTCCAAATATTACAATTAATATTAATAATTTAACTATTAATAAAAATTTCTGTTATTTACCAAGGACCATATAGGTTTAATGTTTTACAACATTTTAAAAATGTTTTACTAAAAATTTCATGGATTTACCATAAAATTTAAATGATTCACACTATATAAGGAAATGTGTATTCTATAAAAAATACTAACAAAACTCCCAAAATATTTTATAATAATGATTCAATTTCTAAAATTATCATGTCATACTATTTTATTATAAACATGTAAAATAAGAAATATAGAATTGTAGGTTCCTAATTATTATAATGAAAAATAAATATTATAATATTTAAATGAAATAATTAAAATGAATAATATCGTAATAATAAAATTAAAATAATTTAATTCCATATAATTGATCTCATTATCATTAATAAAATAACATTTTTTCTTAATTTAAATAATTAAATGGAAATAATATATAAATTTATAGTAAAGGGATATATAATGGATGAAATAGTTTTCATTAATGTTAAATCCACAACATACACATTATTCATTCCATGAATGACCGCATTAATAAATATTCTTTTCAATCAAGGTCAATTATAATTCATTACATTTGATTTGGTTTGGAATACACCAAATACCCTATATTTTTATATAAAAAATACAACTTGCTCATAGAGGGGTCATGTAATATCTCAAACGACATGTCACATCATTATATACAATTAATTTACCATATGAAATCAATTTATATTTGTAAAAATAATAATTTATATTTCATGGGATTAAATTAATATATGAATAGAGATACAAACATATAGACCAATAATATATTTATAATTAATAAAAATCCAAAAAAATCTATATAAAGACATTTTATGGAAAAATTATACATAATCATCTTTAATGAGTAATCAACACAAAACACCATTGAAATATCATGTATATTGTTTCAAAATATTTCCCAAATTAATCAACACATGATATCAAGATGAACATACATAACTCATTGTAAATAAATATTTATTGTTCAGAAAGTAATATAATTGAATGCAAAATTATGATTATAATAGATGATGATTTCGATAAAAATTAGTATTGGTGGATTTTCCCATGTATAATCCCCAAATTGAATTTAACATGTGATGATTTAGAAGTTAATGCATGACTATTAATTACCTAAACAATTAGATATAAATGGGTAGTATTAACCATATTGCAATGATGAAAATTTATTTAACAAAACCCATTTGGTAATGGTAATTTTATAATAAAGAAATAAGAGTTGGATACAATGAAATTAATTATAATTATCATACATGAAAGATATTGGATAGAAAATTAATCTTATAAAGAAAAATATTTTCCCCTCATCAAACTTGTATAATTGTATAAAAAATGGATAAAATTCAATGTTACATTTTTATAAACATTTGATTCAAACCCCCAAGAAAGATAAAATTAGTTAAAAATTTTAAATTAAAGAGTATATGGTGAAAATCATTATATATAATTTTACATGATTTTAAAAATGCAAAAAAATAAAATTTTGTGGTATAACATAATCATGTGACCATGAATTTAAATTTTAGATAGAAAATTGATACAATAAATATGAAGTAGTAAAGTTATTAGTTAAAATTAATTAAAAATAACTATTAAAAACAAATTTTCGAAAATTAATGATATATACATCCAATTATTATGACTTTTTTGAACACTAATTATAACATATTAGTTTGTTATCACATATTTTCACCCACTATTATTATTAAAATAAAATTTTAACATGTGTTTTAAAATGTAGATAATGGTACTCATTATTTAATAACAAGGTCATAGTTACTAGTTGATTCGATGTATTTTAACATAATTGCAATATTATTATTAAATTATATTATATCCACATATTTTGTTAACTTATTTCAAATGAAAATAATTTCAATTTCATATTTTTTCATTAATTTTGAATTTTTTAGATTATATTTTAATAATATCTTAAATATTTAATCTAATTTTTATATAACTATAAACCAATAATAATTATCGTATTTACATATAATTATATTTTAATTTATAATTCAAAAGTCATCAATAAAAATTTATTATAGAATTCTCTATATAGGTAGATAGAGAGACCCAAAAATGAACATATCATAAATATGGATGATTATTGTTTTGAATATTCATTATTTTGGAAAAATATCATCATTATATAGGAATAACAATGTAATTTAGGTTTTTTATTATTTTCTATATGATATTTATAATTATTAATAAACATAATTGAAACTTTTTTAAAAATTATATAAGGGACATCAAAATGGAGGTATTATTCACAATGAAATGTTAATGTTTTCATTTCAATAGAAAAAGGAGTGAATAATATTGAATTATTTGGTTTCTATTTTTTATTAATTTTGTTCTATATGAAGTATTTATTCATCAATTTGAGGTTTATAACCGTTGAATACCTGTGATAGTGTTAAACAAAACATATATCTTTGTGTGTGTAGTATTGTACACAAAAAAATAGAATTAATGTTTGTTTGGATTTTTTTAATTATGGGAAGGAATAATTAATAGTTTACAATAATTATAATAACTATTAATTATACTAATTATTGAATATTTGTTATATTATTAGTGAATTGATTGGTTATTATGGGGAATTTCATGAATAAATGAATAATTATTAGTTTGTACTAACATGGGGTCCTTAGGAAGCCTATTTAATGTCTCATTTTTTGGATGAAGGGAATTGACTAACAAATGGGGGCCATCATAATTCAATCATGGTATGGACATTTAAGGTATGAATATTCAATAGCATTAAATTTAAAATAGAATTGTGATGAGTAAAATTAATTGGCTTATCTTAGTCTACTATTAAAAGTGAAGAAATGAATCCCATTAGTTGGAACCAATTTTTTTTACCATAAAAAATTATACTATTCAATGTACAATGATGTGAAAAATTACATACATAATGATTTTATGGTGAGAAACATTTTTTCATTATTATACATCTATTTTGTAAACATGTATTAATAAATATTAATTTTATATAAATTTTATTTTGGTTTTTGGGAAAATAATGTATAATTAGGTAAATTAACTATTATTCTACAAAACATTAAATCTTTTTATCTAAATATATTCTGTGGATAGATTCTTTATATTACCAATAAAATCATTGATTATAATTGTATAAATTATATTTTACTAAATATTGTTTTCTTGATTACATTAAAAAATCATCAAATTAAATTATCGAAAAAATATTTAATGAATCATATATTCAAAATTAGATCGCAATATATTTTTTTAAACCAAATACTCAATAAAAAAAATTATTCAAACAAAAAATATCAAATAATGAGTATGGTGTACTTTTTATACAAAATTACATTGTATATGAAATTAAAAATTTCATATGTTATTCATGTTTTTATGTATAACGTTTTGTTTATCATATTTTCCATGAAATAACATTATTAAACCTATTTGTACAATTTTTATTCCACCCACACAAAATAGATCAGAATTTTCACCAACAATAATAACATTAAATTAGAAGATCAGAACGAAATATTTCTCCCTACCCTTTGTTTTCCTCATTCAAAAAGCATCAAAATAAGAATAATAATAATTGAAATAAATATGGAATTGAAAATTAAACCCAAATAATTTTATCTTTTAATTGAATCCCTAATAATCAAATTTTTAACACATACCATAAATCATTATAAAAACAAGGATTTTTTAATCATTAAAAATGATTATTTTCTTTTCTTTTTTATTTCTTATATGTTATGTGTATATGTAATTTTGTTAATCATTTTTAATAAATATATAAGTTTGATTTGTTAAAAATTAATAGTTATTTGGTACATAAAAATCAAATAAATTTCAATTTTACAATGTTTCTTAAATTAACAATCATATTAATCATGTCTGGGAATGTGCATCAAAATCTGACACACAAAGTGTGTCCAAGAACAATAGTTTAATTGATTTTAATAAAATTCAATAGTTATACATTATTTCATTTATTATATTTATATTCTCCATTAGTATACTAACATAAATAATGATATCATGTTATATAATTTTTTCCCATAAGTTTATTTTTTCTATCTAAAACACAAAACTAAGAGTGTCATTACTAAAAATTATCTCTTTCAATGGAAACAATAATAAACCCATGAATATTTAAGAGGAAGAACTATAATATAAAAATAAATATAGATGTAATATTGATAAATTGTAATAATATTTTGTTGATAAAAACTAAATAATCTTAATTTGGATAGAAATATTATATACACCAACTTTGAAAATGTTTATGAGGGATAAATGAATATATGATTATATATAAGTTATTTTTTTTCAAAAATTATTATTTATTATTTATAGAAATTAATTTCCAAAAAATATATAATTAATGAAAAAAAATAATATAATAGTTTATAAATTTGATTTTATTTAATTGTTTCATGATCATATAATATGGAATCATTTTAATCTTTTTATAATCTATAGATATCTAGAAAAATACTTATAACATGGTTGATGTAATTCAATTTACTTATATCATTTCCAATAATACTATGGTTTAATATATAATTGTAACTTATTATAATGTGATTTTATTCAAAAAATCATTTATCCATATAACATAAATGTATTATCAAGAATCCCCAAATAATAAAATAAATGTATCCACATTATCATTTAATAATCATTTCCTTGTTTAAAAATAATTTACGAGGGTTACTTAACCCAATATTATTCTTCTACTATTATCATAAAGAAAAACTAATAATTGCATTTATAATTCTGAGATACATTAAATACACTTTTAAATACACAAATAATTAGTAATATTCTTTCATATAAATAAATTGATAAAATTAAAACATAAATGGAATGATCCGTGAGATTTTAGATATTATATAATAAATTGTGATTAATACCATCATAACTTTATCCCATTAATATACGAGTGGTTATTAGATTAATTCACATAGATTAAAATGTGAAAATTATATCAGACTCATTGTTTCAGTTTTAAATTTAAAAAATTTATATATAGATATATATGATATATTTATCTCTACAAAAATAAATATACAGTCATAATTTAATTAAAAAACAATTTAATTTTTTAAAATGTGATTATCTCCCAATTTGATAAAAAATAATATTTGTGGAACAATAAATGATATAGTTGAATTATTTATAGTATCCCAATGTTATAATCAAAATTTTGTTGAATCTTTTCTTTTATTGATTGTACCTTGAAAAAATAAGTGGAAATTTTTAAATCCTATTTAACATTTTTAAATTAAGGATTCATAAATGAATACATTAAAATTATGGATCATATTTAATTTCAGATACATTATATGAAATATGTATGAATTAATAATATTAATTTTTAAAAAATATATATTTTCATGATTCATATTTTCTAGAAATATACATTCATATTAAAGAGAAGATATTTATAAATAACTAGTTATTGGCAATATAAAAATGTTTCTACAATATATAAGGTTGAAATAATTATATGTTTAAAAGTCACTATGATTAGTTGAATATATAATTTTGTAAAAATAATATTTTTTCTTAAAAGATTTTATTCAAAGATATTATGTTTAAAAAAAATATTTTTCTAATATTTTTTTAAAAAATACATAACATTAAAAATTGATTACTCTTTTAGAAAAAATATATTATAATATAATTTATTTTGAAAAAAATATATTTTTGAATATAAACAAATATTTGAAAAATGTTAAATTTTAAATATATATATATAATATCCCAGAACTCACACTCCTAGATCTGTTGCAAATATCATAAACATTATTTTCCTATTTTATGTCTGTAATGGATACCGATTTTTCCATCAAAATGACAACACAAAAATGAAAAATTGGATAATGCACATTTTTTAGGAACATTTTCATTTCAAATTTTATAAATTATAAAAATTAATATATAAATAATAACATTGTCATGAAAATACAATTTCATTTACATTAACTTGAATTTCATATTTTATATATAGTCATCATCATCGTCCAAATTAAATCGATTCTTGAAATAATTATCATAGACTTATTCTTAAAAACCATGGGAAAATGAATAATAAGATCGGTGATTTCAAAAGATCATTATGGAAAAACATGACATTTATATGTTGAATGATATCAATTAGAATAACATTACCTAATAGTATGGATACATAATAATATTTCTTGGTATGATCATATATGAACACACAACAACAGATTCTTGGATCATCAAATAAGATGAAATTAGAAAATTGAAGAGTCATCAAAATCAATATTGACAAGCCATGTGATATTAATAATGAAAAAATGAATCATTATAATCCCAAAGAAAGAAATTAAACTCAATTTTACTTCCATAGTGCATCATATTCATAATATCCATTAAAATAACTTTTAATTTGAATGACCATACAACCGACATTATTATATTAATTACCCAATCCATTGGATTGATATATAGGAACACCCATTTTATAATATATAAACTTATCTACTGAAGCTATCCAGGCCACACCATCATATCTAGATACCTTGCCTAGATCTATTATTAACGAGAGGCGGCTAATTAGTGGTACACTAGTTTTATAAATTTGTATATTTTTATATTCATCCTCTTAAACATGTTATGGTTCTCAAACTACTCAATAATTTCCCTCAAACTCAAATCATAATAAGTAATATACTATGAGATTATGGAACTTGATATTTACAATGATCGGATATTAAATTCTTACTTCTTTTTATGTTGGTTTGACACCAAAACACATATTATCATCAATATATTCTCAATTAAATACATTTTTTGAAACACCAATTTGGAGACAACAGATGAATTTGGCTCTAAACCAATTATTTATTACTCTAAATCTTACCAAATGACACATTCTTCTCATGGATCCAACTATAATATCTCATGTACTCATGGTACAATCCTGAGAGATTAAACATAAATGAATGATTTTTTCCACTTTATGTTTATCTTTTATTTTCCTCCTAGAGAATGTAATATTTTAACTTCTTACTTACTTCCTCAATATCATCAGATATATATCCCTCACGACACCATCATGATTTTGTAGTATCTAGGTTTTTATTCATCAATTGATTTGGTGGTAATAATCACCATCATTATGAATTTCTCATTTTTTGGTCGCCCTAAAGATTAATCATTCACAATTAATACAGGATGTCTCTAAACTATCGTCAAATATCATACATAAATTTATTCACATTTGTGAAGTTATTTTTACATAAATATTTTTCCTGCATAAATAAAATAAATTTTATGAATTCAATTATCATCTAAACATAAATTAAATGTTTTATAAAATTAAAACATCAAATGTACATTATTCATCAAATATTAATACCATATTATATTTCAGTATTTATTTACCATATTTAATTCCCAATTAATCTGTGTATTGTATTTATTATATGAAATACTTGAATATTTATTCAATTCATGTCTTAAATGAATAAATTAGGGTAATTTTTCTTCTCAAATAGATTATATTAATCCCATGATATCCATGAATGTATCTATTCATGTGGCATGTCGTTAGGAATTACATCCCATTCTTCATTAATATTGTATCACAATTCATATACATGAATACTCATGTATTATCTTAATCAAGATGAAATTTCACTTATGGATCACTCCTACTTCATTCATGTAATTGATGTTACTCAATCACCCACAAGACATAGGTTCATTATTTATCCTCATTTGAAAATAAAATACAACAAAAATCGACTATTTTAGACACCCAAATAATAAATTATTCCACATTATTCATGTCACAACTGCCTATTTTCTTATTATTTTCCTTATTTATCACATTTCTAGATCCTTTAATGATAAAAAATGTATATTATATTGTAGAGACCCATAATATCAATGTTATTTTTTAAAATATATTTAATTATTATGTGTTTATGAAAATTTATGGCACGTAATTCCGAGGCCCGAAGTGACGAGACAGAATTAATGATCTTTTTTTCGGGTACATTCAATAAAATCATAAGCTGTGTTTTATAACATTTGAACCGTCGCTCGGATAAAAAATCCAAGAACACCATTAAATCTACAGTGCCTATATTCACTTAAGGGAGACAATACTTTGACGGAAGATGGTCAGAAGGAAAAGATAATTTTTGTGAATTTTTAAAAGAAGTTAAATAAAATAAATTTACTATTTTATTTCAAATGTTATTACAGACTAGAAAAGGGTTTCGGTCGGTGATGTTCCAAGACAATAAATGTCTTGACCTACCAAATCAATGTAATCCCATCATTGGGAATTTAGGAAGCATCCTAAATAATGATCCCCCCTAAATGCCAACATCGTTACTTACCATCACCCTCTCATATTTATATAGAGCTTGGGGGAAGGTACCAGCTGAGCTTCTCCATGAAACAAAGTGATGAGGGAGCCCTATGACGCCGGACAATAGAAGATAGAGCCGCTCTTAGTGGGAGGTGATGGTGACACCCAACCACAAACCGGATGATGAATTACGAGCAGCATCATTGGGAACCTGTTACAGGAATGAAGAACACCAACCCACATTCAAGACGAATACGCTCTCAAACAGATTACGAGGTAGGGGGTTGAATCATTTATTCTTTTTGAATATTTTCCACTTATTTTTTCATTAATAATACGAATAATTCAGACCAAACAACTAATGGATTGATAAGTGATTCATTCTTTTTTGGGGGAGGTTAGTGCAGGTTATCTTATCAGGGTTTTAAATGATGTTTATTTCGATTTATTATTAAAAACATAAACCCCTCAGGATTACGAGCTAACACAAATGTGCGGGCCTATCATGCCCGGCCTTACCCTCTGCTATATTTCTATCCTTTTTCCTCCATGGAAAACCAATAGTGTGGTGATACCGACAGACTATTTTGGGGATCACACAACATCACACAGAGTAATTAGAGGTCCTGACACAAAGTAGCGATAATCATCAGAATATCCAACATCGGTCGGCCGTATAGGAGGGGTGACATGCCATCTCACACTACTGATGAACAAATTGGGTTGCATCTCGTCAGTCAAGGTGACCAGAGAAAGGCATTCAGCACAATGGCCAGCAGCAGGTGGTGGTGTGGTGCGCCCTCGCAAGATGACCTGCAGCGATGGAACCAGTAGGTCCCCCTCTAGCAGGTCCCACAGGCTACCAAGCGGTGCCATGTGGCCCTGCTGCTGTGACAAAAACTGGCGTCCTTTGGCCTTTCGGGAAAACTAGGGGTCGCTCCCCCAGTGGTGATTTGAGAGGACACCCTTGTGGATCACTCCCTATGCGGCTGGCCCCAAACCCTCCCGGGCTGCCACCCTACTGGGCCGCTGCCCACCCCGGTCGCCTTCTCATGGCCCCCTCCTTATACGGGTCGGGATGCCCCCATAAAAGTCATGACGCTCCTTTAGGACTGGGCGTCCCCTTTGCGGGTCGGGTTGAACCTCGACCAAGCGAGCCGAGCCCGCCACGGCCCTACCCAGACTAGGTCAGACTCGACCCAGGCCCAAAAACATTTAGAGGGCCTTTTAATAAGAAACAAACGTCCGTTTTATGAACCTTTTATGGTGCTGGGATCCTTGGACAGAGACAATCTTCTTGACTTACTTAAAGAGAGTTTTGGAGAAACATGGAGTATGAACGGGTTGGATCGTACCTGAATCCAACCGGGCCCTTAGCACAATAATTCCAATAATGCACAGACCAGTTGTCTAATTGATTCTCCATATGTGGAATTGGATCCTTTTGACATTTAGAATCATCGGGTTAGTAATTTTTGAGACTTTGGGCTAGTTGTAATATGAACGATGGAATGAGGACTGGTTCTCCCAAACTTGCTACGTAGAGAACCCTGTGACTAGATGAGACTTGATGATTTCTGATTTTTCAACTCTGTGAGACTTGATGGCTTAGTGGAGAGCACATTTGTGTGATGCGATAGACCCAGGGTGTGGATTTCCTCTTTGTGACATGATATACCCACTGTTCTCAATAAGAAGAGTAACTCAGTAGGCCATAATAGGGAGCACCACATGGTGACGTGGCATACCCACAGTACTCGTCCAGAAGAATGCCTCAGTAGTCAAGGGTTAGTGTGAATCACTTCCGTGTGACTCTGTAGAACCACTATAATTTATAGAATAGTAGTTCTCCAGTAGCTGAGGTGTTCAATGTTGTTACTCGGGGTGTTACATGTAAATATTCATTAATGAATCATGTTGCTTGCAATATACATTCACTGTGATCTTGTGTGGGTCGGCATCTTAATGATGTTCCTTTGAGTAGTATACCTGGTTTGAGTCGATACTATATTAGAGATATATCAGTTTTTTTTCTTATGATTTATATCCAGATTTGTGGTTTTTTAGGATGTTTGAGAGACCTTCGGGATTCTCGGCGTCCTTATTGTGTATTTTTATACTCACTCATGTATGGGATTTTCCTATATCATGTTGTATCTTGTGAATATGACGAGCAGTTGGGATTAGGTTTGAGGGATCCATGACTGTATGGTACTTGGAGGTGGACCATTTGGTGTGACGGGACGTAGGGACTACTGATCTTGAGTTATACCAACCCATAAGGTAGGATCCGGGGTGGACAATCCATGATCCTCTTGTCACCATTCAACTGTTTTATAATTTTCAACTGTAGTTGTACATTTCTGGTTGGGAATTTATTCCAGGCCCTTTTCTTTTAGTACAATTTTACTACAGCAGTTTACTTCATAGTTTTTTTGTGTTGCATTCTTCTCTTTGGGTTTGTACAGGTTTAATGGAAATGACATCCCATCTTAGGGATATGCCTTTCTGGTGCTAGTCTCTCACCCCTGTCCAATATAAGGAGATCATAGGGTTGTCACGACATGGGACCTAAGGGACATGTCTTAACAAAATTGTTATTAGAGGAGCCAGTTCTACCAAAGAACTCGAACTCTGATGTTTTCAATGAAGTAATAGTGTTATGATTTATGAGTGTCGTTTTCAGTTTGGGGAGTCCATTGTGTCTGTGGTGGCCTATGTAACCATACACCATGACCCTAATTTCATATTTCTATATCAATACACGGAAGCACTGATTGTGTGTGTTTTGTAGAGTTCTTCTTGTGATTTCATTGATTAAACCCAATAGGTATAACTTATTGACTGTGGCACACCTTTCTTTTTTAGTGATGATCCCATGCAGACTACTAGCTACTCTATTATTTACACGGGCCTACATCGGATCTCAGAAATTCTAATGGTTCCTTTGAATTGATCCTTACGGCTAGAGACTCTTATGGAATAGGATTCGATGATTACACCTTGGTGTTGGCAGTGTGATCATATTCTAGGAGGATAGATCATTAGCTGGGTACTCCTTATAACTATGTCAAGGCCATATGAAATCATCTTCTGTATTGACTAGTAATACATAGTCCAAGCTCTGACGGACTATATTAGTTGCAATGTGCACTGTGTCCGCAATAATGGGACAAGGTTTTCCCTCACCGATGTGAATGAGGCCATTTGATGAATAGGATAGATATTCTAAGATGAATTTGAAGCTGATTACTCATCAGTTGGCTTGCCTTACCCTCAGAGAAGTTGATGTTGAGAGTCCGAGCAATCCTGTAGTGGTGGAACATTATAGGGATGTCTTCCCTGATTGTTGTTTCGGGATACATACATGTAGATAGGTATACTTTTACATCAACTTGTACCCTAAGACAACATTGATATCTACACAAGCTTATGAGATGGCTCCTCTAAAGCATCGTGGCTTATGGGTACAATTAGATGACTTTCACGGAAAGGGGTTCATAAGACCCAGTGCTTCTCCATGGGCAGTACCAATTTTGTTCTCCATGAAGGCAGATGAGAGTTTGTGAATCTACATATACTATCTATGCCTGAACTAGAAGACCATGAAGAACAAGTATCCACATCCAAGGATTGATGATCTCTTTTATCGTCTTAAGGGAGCTCATCTGTTTTCGATGATTGACATCAGATCAGGCATTCATCAGCTTAAAGTAAGAGATGAGTATATGTAGAATACAACCTTCAAATGTTGGTATGGCTACGATGAGTTCTTGGATATTCTATTCAGCATGACCAACACCCCTGCAGTGTTCATGGGACTCATGAGTAGGATCATCCAGACATACCACGATCACTTTGTGGTGGTGTTCATGGATGACATCTTGGTATACTCATTTACGAAGAAGGATCATCGCTATCTTGTGGAGATAGTTCTGCATACACTTTGAGAACACCAGTATAATTGTAAGCTCTCGTTGTACCAATTCAGGATATGATAGATCCACTTTCTGGGACACATTATCTCAGAGGATGGAGTTGCAGGGGATCCAGTAAAGATAGGGGATGTACTATTTTGGGAGCCACCCAGGAGTGTGACCGAGGTGAGGAGTTTCCTTGGGATGGCTAGATACTACAAGATATTCCATCCATACTTTTATAGAGTTGCAATACCGCAGACATCATTGAAAAATAAGCGACAACTATTCATGTGGATAGTGAAATTTCATCATTGTTTTCAGGAGCAGAGGCCGATATTGATGAGTTCCATCATCTTGAGGCTAACAGAAGAGGGCATTGGGTATGTTGTCTACTGCAACGCATCAGGGACCTGACATGGGTGTGTCCTGATGCAAGAGTGAGCAGTGATTGCCTATGGATCATGGTGCTGAGATATCATGAGCAGATGTACACTACCCATGACCTGAAGTTAGTAGTTTTGGTCTTTGACGTGAGGGTGTGATGACATTACATGATGCACGGATGTTTTACAGTCTACTCTGATCACAAGATTCTTCATTATATCTTCTCTTAGAAGGACCCAAACCTAAGACAACGATGATGGCTAGATATCCTCTCGGACTATGACTTTGATATATTCTATAATAATTGGATGGGGACCATGGTAGCATATGCACACAACATTACATCTAGTATGCATGTTGCTGAGTGAGGAAATAGAGAAGCTAACCGAATTGAAGATATTCTTTGAGGATAGATATGGAGTAGCATACCTCCATTCTATGATAGTCACACCCAAACTCCTTCAGTGAGTCCGGGAGTTGCATCTTGGGGACATTGACAGTGATGCTTAACGTGATCATATATCCTCAGGGTAGCCACCAAATGATATTTCTGAATGTGGGGAGCATGTAATCTTATTTAGATGACATAACATGGTACTCATGAAACTTTAGAAGGAGGTGTAGATGGAGTTATATATGTCCCCTATAGCAGTACATCATGGGGTGGTGAAGATGTACATGGACATTTGGTGACAACACTAGTGGTCTGGGATGAAGATGTTAGTGGTAGAGTTAGTTTCATGATACCTCACTTTGTTCTCAAGTGAAGGAAAAGCTTCACGTTCTAGTTGTCTTATGTCAGCCACTAGAGGTGCCGGAGTGAAGGTGGGATGGGATCTCCATGGAATTTGATACAGGTATTCCACACACATCCAGGGGATATTATACCATTTGGTTTAATATTGAGGGACTCACTATGTCAAACCACTTCCTACCTATCCAAGAGAAATGAATAGTAGTTGTCTTATGATGCCTCTACAAGTAGGAGATTGTGCGGCTTAAATAATGTTTGATCGATGATTGTATCTGACCGTAACCCACATTTCACATCCCAGTTTTTGAAGGGATGTTACGAGGAGTTTGGTTCTCAGCTACGTTTGAGCACCGCATTTCATCCTTAGACATATGTTTAGACAAATTCAACCATTTATACACTAGAGGACATGCTTCGTGCAAGTGTCCTAGATTTTGGATACAATTGGGAGGATCAATAGCCTTTGGTGGAGTTCAATTACAACAAAAACAATCCTTCCACCATTGGCATGTAACCAATTAAGGCCTTGTGTTGTCGACTTTATAGACCACCTAAATGATGGAAAAACCCATGGGAGTCAACATTTATGGGAATTGAGTTGGTACATGCTACCACTGAGAAGGTGACAGTTATGTATGTGTGGATGAAGACTATGCAGAGTAGCCAGAAGTCCTATGTCAATAAGAGACCGAGACCATCAGAGTTCTCAGAGAGGGTCCACGTATTCTTGAGAGTCTCCCTTCAATGTGGAATACGGGTACATGGTCGCGGCGACAAGTTATCACTGATGTTTATCGGTCCTTTTCAAATACATTGGAGGATAGGTGAGGTGGCATACCACATGGTACTTCCACTTCACTAGGAGAGGGTGTACGATATCGTCCATTTATCCTAGCTGAGAAGATACATGCTAGGCCCATCTCACATTATCAACCAAGGTGATCTAGACATAAACGATGTGAATACATTAATAGTGGTTCGAATAAAGATTGAGGATTGACAGGTGAAGGTCCTTGGGGGACGATCGATACCTCTGGTTCACGTTCGCTGGAAGCACGTGACCTCCAGGGGAAGACATTGGAGCTAGAGGATCATATTCATGCTTAGTACCATAATTTTTTTTCTTATTCAATGTTTTGGATTACTAATATGAGAATCCCTAAGGTGGGGAGAATGTATTGACTCGTATTTTTCATGTCCAATTTTCTAAATTATATGGAATTCTTATGAGACTGAAAAATTTGACGATGAGTAATTATGAGGCCCGTAGTGCCCAAAATGAATTTTATAATTTTTTATTGGTACGTTCATTTAACATGTGAGTGGAATTTTCTACCATTTTAAAGGTTTCTTAGATTGAAAATGTGAGGGCACCATTGAATCTGTGGTGTCAAGATTTAATTAATGGATTAATTACATGGAATACTATAGATCCAGAGAAAAGTAATGTTTTATTATTTTTTATAAGAAATGATAAAAAAATTATTACTATATTTCATATCCTCCAACGGACAAGAAAATGGTTGGGAATAGTGTTGTTTTTAGCCAATAAATGGATTGACAGGCCAACCCTATGTAATGATGCCATTGGGGAATTATGAAGCTTCCTAATTAATGATCCCCATTAAATTAAAATGTACTTACATACCATCCCCCTATCATATAGATATGGAGATTGGGGAAGATACTATCACATATTCCCCAAACAATGATGTTTTGTGGGAGTGCCACAATGTTAGACCCTTGAATGACGGAGCCAATCCCAGCGGGAGGTGATAGGTGAAACAAAACCACGAACCGGAGGATGACATGTTAGGACCAAGATGAAGTATGAGATGGTTTTCATGGATTTTAATTTGTTGACCATGAAGAAGATTTCATAATGGAATGATACCTTGAATTTATAAGAATTCTGAAGCTGGATGTTTGAAGGTTTGGAACCGAAAATATTGAACATTCGGAATCTAGAATTCGGAGTTTGGAAATCAGAGTCTGGAAATTGAGAAGTATGGAACCGGGAAGTTGAAAATTCTATAGAACTGGTTGATAAGAGATGCAGAGGCACAAATTGTAATGATTCATTTCTGTTTTCTAACTCTAATATGTGATCATATGCAATTACTCACGATGCATGAAAAATTTGGAATGATAAGTCATAATGACTAACGGTTGAAGCTGTTCTGAGAATCAAGAAGAGCTGTTCTGAGAACCAGAAGTCGTTCTGAGAACCTGAAGTCTTACCGAGAATGTGATACTATGAAATTTGTGTAACAAGGTCAGATCCGAAAAAGGCCAAAGTTATAAATCAAGAGAAGTGCAAGATGATTCGAGAACATTACAGAAGCATTGACAAAGTCATAATTACTCCTAGATTTTAGGAGAAATTATGATTTGGGTGAATCTATGTGAGTGGGAAAATATTCTGGTTTCCTGCCTAAGCACACTTTGGAGAAACTATAAAAGGAATTCAGAGTACAAAGTAAGAGTGTGATGATCATGTATTGAGAGATGATTTGATAACATAGAAAGAGAAATTAGTTTGTGGCCGACAATGAGTCATTACAGTTTCAATTGTAATGATAATTTAATACCGGTTGATACCGTATTGAGTTTCTCGAATTGAAGGATAAAATTCGGAGTGGTGAAGAAGAATCAGAGTAAAAAATTTGGAGTGGAGAATTCGGAGTGGTGAAGAAAATTCGGAGATATGAATTCAGAGTGGATATTAATAATGGGGATTTAGTACTGGATGTCACCGTATTGAGTTTCTCATACGAAGGAAGGCTTGTATTGAAGAATCAGTGTGAAGAATTAAATTTGGAGTGGAGAATTTGGTGTAGAGAAGAAGAAAATTCGGATTGGAGAATTTGGAGTAGAGATTCGGAATTGGGAATCAGTACTGGCTATCACCGTATTGAGTTTATCATACTAAGGAAGACTCGGATTGAAGATTCGGAGTGAAGAAGTAAATTTAGAGTAATGAATTTGGAGTGGAGATTAAGAATGGGATGTTCAGACTGTAATTGATCTATCACAAGTCCATGCCTTTCTTCTGGGCAAGGAAGTGAAGATTGGTACTGAACTTGTTTACACTTGTGCATTTTAAAGGAAGTACATGTAACATAAGTTGTTACAAGAAAAGAGGCTTTGACCTATTGTGCTACGAGGGTGCACACACACTGGAGTGATTGTTTCATAGTGCTTCATGAGTGTAAGGGTATATTCTACTTGTTGAAATCCAAGTATTGTTTTCATAGTGGATTGAATGGTGCCAGATTTTTTCCAACCATACCAAAGACGTAGCTATTCTTATTGAATAGTGAACCTTGTAAATTGATGTGTTCTTTTAGTTGTGTGCTTTTTTGATTATAATTAGGGAAGTATATGTTTAATAGGATAAAGAATTTGTTCTAATTTTAATGGAACTTAAAATTAGTGAAAAAGGGGTACCAATTATTCACCCCCACCCTCTCAGTGGTTCATTACTCTAACTGGGTCCTTACATGACATGCGTGCAGTGTCGTTGGGAACACGTTGTGGGAAAGAAGAACACCAAACCACTTTCAATCTACAGATGCTCTCCAATGGTTAACGAGGTTGGGGGTTTGTTAGTTATTTCTTTTTGAATAATTTCATCCTCCATATTGTTGAATTATTCAATCAATATAGACTAACTGACTAACGGGTTGATCCAAAATTCATTAAATTTTATGGGAGGTTGTGGGGGGTATCATTGTAGTGTTTTAATTTTTGTTTAATAAGATTTATTATTAAACCTAAAACCCCCCACATGTTAATGATCTATCACAGAGGGCACAGACCTAACGAACCCGGCCTGAACCCTTGGATATATTACTATCCTTGAACCTCCATGTAACACTAACAATTCGACAATACCAACCGGCTATGTGGGGGATAGGTCATTGTCACACATCACAAGGAGAAGATTCAACACAAAGTCATAGTGGTAATCAGAATGGCTGTCATAAACTGACTGCAGATGAGGTGTGGTGCACTGTTGCACACTGCCGATGAACAAAGAGGGTCACGGCTTGTCAGCAGCGGTAACCAGAGTAAGGAGGCCAACCAACCGTCCGATCACATTTTGCGGTGAACCTCGCTAACATGCGATGATGGAGAGGTCATCCAGTAGTGACGAGACCAGAAATTCCAGCCCCAGATGGATCCATGTTCTACCTGGTGGCACCACGTGTTGTTGCCACTACGAAGATAACTGAACGGCCTTCAGTCGTTTTGGAAAACCGGGGGTTTCCCCCCTTGTGGCGGTTAGGGAGAACCCCATTACAGGTTGTACCCATTATGACTAGGCCACCCCCCTCGCGTGATGGGCCACCCCTGTTCAGGTTTGGCCACCCCTTGAATATCGCAACACCCCTTTGGGTGCTAGGAAGTTCCTGCCACAGCCCTATCCAGCCCAGTTTGGTTCGTGTCGGTCTGACCGGTTCGGGCCGGACCCGACACTAATTGGGACCTAAAACACTTAAAAATCCATATCTTTAGAACCGAACATCTATTTGAAGAACCGTCTTAAGAATTAAGATCCTTGGATCCAGAAGGTCCTTTTAACTAAGTCCATTAGAGTTTGTAGAAACATGGAGCATGGACAGGATAGATCACGCCTAAATCCAATCGGGCCCTCAAGACTATAATTATAATAACAGACAGACCGGGTGTCCGATTGACACAATATATTTAACTTTGGAACCCTTATGATGTGGCAAGTAATTGGGTTACTCCATTGTGAGACATTGTTTCAGTAGTAATATTACTGATGTTTTGAGGAGAGGTTATCCCAAGCGCACTACATAAGGAAACCAGTGACTATCTACGACTTGAAAAATGCATATTTTTTCGACTCTGTGTGACTCAAAGGACTAGTGGGGATCACCTCTTTCTGATGTGGTAGACCCATGATTATTGACAAGAAGAGTACCTAAGTAGCCAACGGTGAGAAGCACCGCTGTGTGACATGGTGGACCTAAGTTAATCGATAGGAGGAGTACCTCAGCAGTCCAAGGATAGCGGAAAGTGCCTCAGTGTGATGCGGTAGTCACACAGTACTCTATAGAGAAGGAGTTATCCTGCAGCTGACGACTACGACATTGGGACTAGGGATGTTACTTGTTACTATAACTATAGAATATCATGGATGGATACCAACATTCATATTCATCATGTGTGGGTCATCACCTTAATCTTGTTTCTCTGATTTGTATACCTTGTTTGGGTTGAGACTCTAATTGAGACGATTCAATTTTATTGTGTTTGTGATTAAGATTACATTGTGGTTTCACTTTTGGAATATTGAGATACGTTAAGGGGTCTCGAGGTCCCTACTAGGTATTATTATACTCACCCTTGCATGGGATTTTCCCACACCTTGTTGTGTCTGGTGCAGGAAACGAGAAACTGGGCGGAGGTTCGTGGGCATCAGGACTGGATGGTGCTCAGAGGTGAACCATTTTTCCTAACATGACACTGGGACTATTGATCATGAGAATTACCAACCCATTAGGTAGGGTTCGTGGTGGATGATTTAGGAGATACTTTTTCCATTTCATCTATTTTTTACATTTCATTTGTACATGTACTTTTGCAGTTTGGGTATTATTATGCAACCTTTACATTCTACACTCGTTTACTATAGCAGTTTACTTAATAGTTGCTTCATGTTGCATTCTTATCTATGTGTTTTTACATGATTAAAGGAAATGGCTTCGCATTTTTGGGATATGCCTTTCTGGCGATAGTCTCGAACCCCAGGCCTAAGGAAGACAGGCTTTGGCTAGTCACATAACATGCACTAAGGGATGAGTTGTGAAAAAGTTGTATCAAATAAGTTAGTTCTACCATAGAAATATGACACTAATTGTTTCAATGATGAAATATTGTTAAGTGTTATGAGGTTGGTTTTATGTTTGGGGAGCCATGTGTTGGTGTGGTGACCGATGTATCCATACACCATGACTGTTAATTATGATTTTTGAGTCAATAGATGGAATCACTAAGTATGAGTGTTTTAAAGTGTTTTTTTCTATACATTATTCGGGTCAACTCACCATGTGTAACCTATTTAAAGTGGCACATGTATTTTCTTTCCGGATTAAACCAAATAGATTTCCATGCATTAATCCTCATAGAGTACGTGATAACGGACCACAGAGCAATGAGACCATGGTGCATGGCCCTGTTATGACATTAGAACTATTGGGTGGTGTACCAGTTGAAGCACTACCCATTGGACAACCACTTCCACCAGCACTGCCTATAGAGGGTGCCCGCTGACTGAGCACGTAGCATGAGTTTCAGTAGCATAGGCCACTGAGCTATCAAAGTGATTAAGAACTGCAGGTGGATTAGGACTATCTAGAGACTGTGACCAGAGTTTTTCACATTGTTGAGAGAACAAATGTTTTTATGGTGATCATAGAATCCAGTCTCTTCCATGAAGCTATAGAGAGATGGTGGAGCACGATGCTCTGAAAACATGATGAGAATACCCTTATATGGGATGACTTGTAAAGGCATTTTGGGATGATTTCATCCCTACAACCTTACGTTGTGTACTTATAAAAGGGTGGCTGCAATTACAGTGGGGAATCATGATAGTCGACCAGTAGTCGATGAGGATTACTGATCTCTCCCGATACTCCACCAACACGTTACGTGACCCATTATTTAGGGCTCAAACCATTGAGAAGGGTATCTGATGGGATATTAGAGCATCGATGGAATATCTCACAATACCGACTCGGGAAAGGGTTATAAGGAATGCGCTATTGGTGGAGAGATTCATATATAATCAGAAACCCAGAATGAGAGCCACCACCAAACGTTAGGTAGTAGAGTCGACAATGGAAGGAAGCAGATGGATGACACACAGGTCCAAACAGATTAGAATATCTGCTGGATAACCCCAGGACTTAGGGAAGGAGGTGCGAGGATTATGAGCCATAGAAGGTCAGAAGAGGGACTAGCAGTGCTATGCGTGCAGCAGGAAGGGTCACATGGCTCGCGAATGCCAAACCTCCATACGGACAACCAAAAAATCATTGAGGTACCACTGAGTTAGATTCATAATTTGATCAAGGAGGTTATAAGGTGGAAGGTGGATGTGGCAGAGGTGCTGGACATGCAGCAAGAGGTGGGAGGCAGTTTGAGGTTCCACCGCCAACACCACCAGAAGGTCCACCACAACCATAGGGTGGAGGAGGATAGGGACGAGCTCAGCTCCGAGAAACTATGGCCTATGACCAAAAATCTCAAGAGATGATTATAGGTACGATCATTGTCTAATCTGCCTTAGATGCAGTACATATAGACACAGGTTCCAGTAAATATTTTATTTCCATGAACTACAATTGGAGATCGAAGATTCCGGTGGAGATGTTGGACCGATCCTTACGGCTACAGACTCATACGGAGGCATATTCGACAATTACACACTGGTGCTGGTAGTGTGAACTTACTCTGATAGGCTAGAGATTCGTCTAGGATATCCTAGTAGTGGCGTCGAGGCCTTACGACGTCATCTTGGAAATTGATTGGTTGTCCATAGTCCATGCTAAAATTGAATGTATTAGGTGAAATGTATGGTGTATCCGCATTTATGGGTCCAGTTTATCCTTATCTGGAGAGAATGTAACCTTTTCATGATAGGATAGACTTACCTAGAAGAGGTTGCAGCCGATTACTCATCAGTTGGATAGACTTACCCTCTGAGTAGTTGATGTATGAGAGTCCAAGTTATCCTGTAGTGGGGGAGTAGTATACCGATGTCTTCCCTGATGATGTTCTAGAACTACATCCATGCAGAGAGGTAGACATTTACATCAACCTATACTATAAGAAGACACCAATAACTACACCAGCATATCAGATGGATCTCAAAGAGCATCGTGAGTTATAGGTACAATTGGATGTATTTTAGGGAAAGGGGACCATAAGGCCTAGTGTTTTTAAATGGGAAGCCCCGATTTTTCCTCCAATAAAGAATATGAGATTTTGAATCTCTCAATAGACTATTATTTAATTAACCAGGAGCCTAGGAATAACATGTATCCACATATGGGGATTGATGATCTCTTTGACTAGCTGAAGGTAGCTTGTTGGTTTTTGAAGATAGACCACATATCAGGCTATTATTAGCTTAGAGTACGATATTAAGATGTGAAGAGGAAGACCATATAATGTTGGTAATGCCACATACAGTTCTTGGTTATTCCATTCGGCGTGACCAATTCCCCATCAGTGATCATGGGACTCATGAAAAGGACCTTCCAGCCATACCCCGATCAATTTGTGGGGGTGTTCAACAAATACATCTTGGTATACTCAGCGATGGATGAGGAGAAATCCTATCATCTACATGTTGTTCTGGTTACACTCTGAGAGTAGTAGCCTTATGGTATGATCTCTAAGTGAAAGTTCTGGATATAAGAGGTCCACTTTATTGTACACCTTATCTTGTTGGCTGGAGTTGCAGTGGATCCAGTGAAGATAGAGGCTATAATTTCTTAGGAGCCACCTAGGAGTGTGATAGAGGTTTCATGTTTCCTACGGTTGGATGGATACTACAAAAGATTCATTCCTGACATTTCTAGAGTTCAGCACCCATATTATCATTGAAAAAGATGGTAAAATCCTTCATGTGGACAGATAGATTCCAGTAGAGATTTCTGGATCTGAGGAAGAGACTGATGAGTACCCCCATCTTGAGGCTACCAAAAGTGGGTGTTGCGTATGTTTCTACTACAACACATCGGGGACCATATGTGGGGGTTTCCTAATGCAGGAGTGAGAAGTTATGGCCTAAGGCTCATTGAATATGTGATAGAATGAGAATAACTATTCTACCCATCATCTAGATTTGGTATTAGTGGTCTTCACCTTGAAGGTATGGAAACATTACTTGATGGGAGAACTTTTTGCAGTCTTCTATGATCACAAGATTCTTAGGTGTATTCTCTCAGACTGACCTAAACCTGAGAAAAAGATGATTGATAGAGTTCTTCCAGGTTTATGAAATTGAGATAGTCTATACTGTTATGAAGGGGAACGTGGTAGAAGATGCCCTTAACAGGTGGTCTAGTCTACAATTTCCGAGTGAGGCTTCCTAGAAGTTAGCTGGATTGCAGATATCCTTCAAGGATGGAGATGGAGAAGCAGACCTCCAATATATAACAGTCACTCCCTCACTCTATCAGCGAGTTAGGGAGGGTTAAATTTGGGACATTGACTGTGAGTATCGATGTGCTCATATATCCTCATGGAAAACACAAGATGGATTTTTTAAATATGGGGAGCATGTCATCTACTTCAGAGGATGTACCATGGTTCCAGTGGCACTACAGAAGGATGTGTTGAGGGATTTCCAAACATATTCTATAGTGGTATAACATTTTGTGGAGAAGATGTACCATGTCCTCTAGCATCAACACATTTTTCATTGGATGATGTATTCTATGATAGAGTTTGTTTCAAGATGTCTCACTTGCATGCAAGTTAAGGCTGAGCTTCTAGTTCCCAAAGGCATAGCTCTGCCAAAAGAGGTGCTAGTTTGGAAATGGGATGGGTTCTCCGTGGACTTTCTGACCGGGCTTCCAAGTACGTCCAGGGGACATGATTCCATTTGGGTGATCATTGAATGAGTCACCATGTTGGCCCAAATCCAACCTATCCATGAGTAGGGATCAGTAGATGGCTTGGGATACCTCTTTGTACATATGATTGTGAGGCTTCATGGGGGGACATGGACGATCATCTCTGACCATGACACACCTTTCACATCCCTCTTGTGGAATGGATTGCAAGTGGTGTTCAGGACTCATGTACATTTGAGCACTGCCTTTCATCCCTAGATGGATGGTCAGATAGAGTAGACCATTCAAAAGCAAGAGTACATGCTTCGTGCGTGCATCCTAGATTTCCACTGCAGATGGGAGGATCACTTTACTATGGGGGAGTTCACATATAGGTATATTTGTTACTCCACCATCGGTATGGAACCATTAGTGGTCTTATTTGTCCGACCATGAAGTTCACCTCTATGCTGGACATATCTAGGGGAGTCAGGACTTATTGGTCGATAGTTGGTATGGGCTAGCACTAAGAAGGTTCTGGTCATCCAAGTGTAGATGAAGACTGTGCAGAGTAGACATAAGTCCAATGCCGACAGGAGGCGGATACCATTGGAGTTCCAAGAAGGGAGCCACATATTCTTGTTAGTCTCTCCTAAGTGTGGAAAATAAATATTTTCCAGATGCTTCATGTTTTCAATAAGGATTATCTGTCCTTTTCTAACACAATTGTGGATAAGCGATATGGAAAACCACTTGTTTCTTCCACCGTAAATGGAGAGGGTGAACAACATCTTCCACATATCCTACCTGAGGAGATATGTGCATGACCAATCTCACGTCATCTACCTTGTACATCTGTAGTTAGATGATGCATTGATGTGTAAAAATGTTTCTGTGGAGATTAAGGATCAATAGGAGCATAACATTAGGGATGATCGATACCTCTGGTTCGCATTCACTGGAGGCATGGGAACCTCCAATAATGCACAAGGGAGAATGAGTCCCATATTGAAGCTCATTACCCCCATTTTATTCATAGTATATATTGGGGATTTCAAGGAAGAAAATACCTAAGGTCTGGAGAATGTAGATACTCAGATTTTAAATATAATTTTTTAATTATATTAAATTACAATGAGTCTGTGAAAATTAACGATGTGCAATTATGAGTCCTGGAGTGCTAGGAATGACTTACTGAACTGTTTTGGGTACGTTCAGTAAACTCATGAGTGTAATTTTATGTCTTTTGAAACATCACATGGATTAGAAATCTAAGGGCATTGTTGAATCTACAACTCCAATATTCTCTTAAGGGAGACTTCACTTTGATTTTAGTTGGTCCTGAAAAAATGTAATTCTTGGAGAATTTTAAATAGATACGAAAAATAAATAATTATATTATTTTATATCCTCCAAAATCGATGAAAATGGGTGGGTCCAGTGATGTATCAATCCAATAAATGGCTTGACCTTGCAAACCTAAGTAATGAAATCTTTGGAGTATTAGGAAGCTTCCTAATTTATGATCCCAATTAATTTCAAACGTCATTACATAACCTCCCCCTCTTATATATATTGAGCTTTAGGGAAGGTACCGACATAGATTCTCCATGCAACGATGTTTTGAGGGAGCATCGAAATGGCAGAACCTTAGAAAACGGAGCTGATCCTAGTGATATGTGAAAAGTGACTCTGTGAAATGAACCATAGGACAATGCACGAGTGACATCGTTTGGAAAATGTTGCAAGAATTATGAATACAAACCCACCTTCAAAACTATGATGCTCTCCAATGGGTTACGAGGTAGGTGGTTTATTTTTTTACACTTTTTAAATAATTTTTCATCCCAATTCATAAATAATACGAAGAATGCAGAACAACTAACTAATGGGTTGAACTGTGATTCATTCATTTTTAGGAGTTATTGTGGTGAATCATTGAAGGGTTTTAATTAATGATTAATTAAATTTATTATTAAACCATTAACACCCCTCTTGTTTACGAGCTAATGCGGAGGGAGAGGGCCTAATGAACACAGCATGAACCCTCCTCTATCTTGCAATCCTTTCTCCTACATGGAACAATGCATGTGTGGTGATACCAACCAACTATGTATGGAATAGCGTGTCATCGCACGCCGCAAGAAGAAGCCATGACACAATTTCGTGACAATCATCGAAACGGCTGGAACTGGAAACCCACAGAGTGGGCACGATGGAATGTCTCGCACTGCTGATGAACAAAGAGGGCGGAATCTCATCATCTGTGGTGACCAATGGATGGCGACTGACATGCTAGCAAGCTGGGACGGAACCGACAGGACCCACCCTAGTGGGTCCTGTGTGCTACCTTCTTTCCACATGTGGCGATGCTGCTGCGAAAAAATCTGAATGCCAATCGGAAGTTCTGGAAAACCGGGGGTTTCTCCCCTCGGTGGCAATAAGGTAAAACCCCCTTGCAGGTCGTGCCCCATGCAGTTGGGCTGCTGCCCTGGCGGGCCACCACCCTCCCTAGTCGCCCCCTTACGGGACATGCCCTATAGGAGCCGGGAAGCCCCATTTCAGGTCGGGATGCTCGTTGAAGACCGATCCTCCCCATTGGGGGCGGGGCCAGACCTCAACCCAACGGGCCGATACCACCGCAGCCCAGCGTAGACAGGGTTGGGCTAGGTCGGCTCGACCGAGTAGGACCAATCCTAGGCCCTACTGTTCCCATAAATATTTAAAGGGACTGATCATGAGAACATGACATTTGATAGATGATACATCTATGGCATTGGGATCCTTGAAGACATAGAATCATTTTGAATTACTCCATTAATGATTTGGAGACACATGGAGTACAGTCAGGTTGGATCGCACCTGAATCCAACTGGGCCCTCGATATTGAAATGCCAATAATGCACAGACTGAGCACCCAATTGAAACATCGTATGTTGCATTGGAAACCTTATAACATGGTGAATCATCAGGTTACTCCTTTGTGAGACATTATGTCTATTGTAATATGACTGATGGCTTGAGGAGTGGTTCTCCCAAGCATGATAATTACAGAACCCTACAACTTTCTAATACTTGACTATTGCTGATTTTTCAACTCAGTATGACTCGACGACCCAGTGGGGAGGGCCTTTTTGTGATGTGGAAGACCCACAGTGGGGAGAGCCTATGTGTGACAGAGCAGAACCATGGTACTTTACAGTAAGATTCCATAGTAGGCCACGTTGGGGAGTGCCTTTGTGTGATGTGGAAGACCCAGGATACTCGACAGGAGGAGTGCCACATCAGTCAATGTTTAGTGGGAAGTTCCTCTATGTGATTTGGAAGGCCCATTGTACTCGATAGAGGAGGTGTTCTCCAGTATCAGAGGTGTTCGATGTTTTGACTTGGGACCTTACTTGTTACTATCCCTAGTGAATCAAGTGGCAGGCTATCAGCATTCATAGAGATCCGATATGGGTCAGCATCTTAATCTTGATTATATGAGTTTTATACCTAGTTTAAGTTGAGGCTATAATTGATCTGTGTCTGTTGCATTGTTCTTGTGATTGAGATAATGCATTTTGGTTTACATTTTGGAATTCAGAGAGACCTTTAGCGGACTTGGGGTCCCTACTGGGTATTGTTATACTCAACCCTACATGGGCTTTGCCCACACCTTGTTGTATCTTGTACAGATGTCAAGAAGATGGGTTATGGTTTGAGGGATCTAGGATAGGATGGTAGTCATAGGTGGACCATTTGGCATGAGTTGACACTGGGACTACTGATCGGGAGTTATACCTACCCATCCGGTAGCATCTTTGGTGGATGATATAGGAGCTGCATTTCACCTTTCATTTTTTTTTTACTTTTTAGTAGTACTTGTACATTTTTAGTTGGGCATTTATTCCGGCCCTGTTTCATTAAGAACTCTTTTACTATAGTAGTTTACTTCATAGTTTCATCATGTTTCATTCTTCTCTGTGTGTTTGTACATGGTTAAAGGCAATGCCTTCTCATTTTTTGGACACGCCTTTCCGGTGCTAGCCATCATCCCTTGGCCTATGTAAGGCGGGTTTGGGGTAGTCACGACATGGGCCCTGAGGGATGGTTCATGACATAAATTCCTTAGGAATTTCGGTTTTTTATTCATCATAAAGAGAATTAATTTTAGATGGAATGAGGATCAATCTAAGAATCTTTATATAATAAATTTATTTTCATTCATGGAAAATTTATTATCATTCACATTTTTAAAAAATGATATTTACTTCATCCAAAAATCTCTATATGTTTAGGCACCCAGAAGGCTTCATGATCATTCAATAATTAATGTAAGTTCATAAATATCATTGGAAACATGTTTATGGATTTCTCCTAGATATTAGGTGGTCATCATTTACTTTACTGTGATTCATAGATGTTTTTACATTATCATTAGAGCTAATAAATGGTTGTTGAACAACACATAAGGAAGACTCAATCCACACATTATAAATATTGTCATCTAGTAACATCTAACAGATGAGATTGAGCGAATTGTAAAACTATGGAAATGTCTATATTTTATTAGATTGTTGAACATTACATCTAATAGATTCATCCCACATTGAATCTTTTCATGTTATTCTAATTCTATATATCCAAACATTCTACAACATCAGCTAAGAATTATCTTTCCACATTCACAATACCACCTTCTAACAGTTCACCCTACAACTATGCACATTTAATAGTGGAACCACCATTCACACATATGATTTATTTATATGTTCTATCTTGTGTGACTCTTCATTTCACTGGTTATTTCTGTATATCCTTAGATGG
This sequence comes from Viscum album, assembly GCA_963277665.1. Classification (NCBI taxonomy): domain Eukaryota; kingdom Viridiplantae; phylum Streptophyta; class Magnoliopsida; order Santalales; family Viscaceae; genus Viscum; species Viscum album. The sequence continues at coordinate 664,034,182 of OY728165.1, read as the reverse complement.
CCTCCCTGGGGTGCGGTTCACCCATTTTTCCAATATGATCCCATGGATGTGACAGGCCTGTCATCATGGTGACTGGTAAATTTTTTGATAAAAAATTAATCTATAAATTAAAAAATTTAGTTACCATTTGAATGAAATTAATGTAATCATATAAATATTGGGTCAGTATATATTCTTCCTAATTTTAATTTGTTTTATTAAATGTCATATTATAGAAAATTATTATCTTCAAAATAATATTCCAATTCTTTGTTCATGGTTACTATTCACATGTATATAAACCCAATTCATTGTAACAATCAATAATTATTCATGGAATTATTTTTATAATGTATGGGTTCTCTATAGCACTTGTAATTGATATTATAGATAATTTCAACCAATATTAGAGTTATAACATAAATTATGATACAATCCCGAAATGAAATTCAATGAAATGGATCCATCATAATTATCCAAATATCTCAACATCATTTTCTTATATCAAATTTCATTTCAAAAAATAACATCTGTTATTTTAAATGAATGGTATGATATCAAATGAATCATGGAAAATATAATTTATCTAATTAATTGTTTCTCTACGCGGGAAAACCCAATGTAAAATAAAAGAGTTAAATAACCATGGAAAGCAATGTTATTTAAAACACATACTCACATGATATATCTAACATAGAGTATATAAATAATCAATTATAATATTCCTAATTCCAAAATGTTTAACAAAATATATAATCATGATGACTTTAATAAAAAAAATTAATGTATGGGATCATAAAAATAAATATTTCTTCTTCACATTTTGCAATCTACCATGTAATATTAAATAAATAATAAATTTAAGAAATATAGATTACAGTGAGATTGGTATGCCTCACGTCTCGTAAAAGATCCCCCTTTAGAGATGCATTCAGGTTTATCATCTTGTAAACAAATAAAATCCATGATTAACATAACCACTCCATCAATTAAATGATTTTTATTTCATTTAATATAAAACATCATTAATTAGAATGAGCCGATTATATTTTTAGATTAAAAATTCAAGGTAAAATTTTTACCTCATCAATTATTTCTACAGGTTTTTATGAACTTCATGGGATACTATTTATTTACTAATAACATGAATCATATATATTTCACATATATTATACCTATGGAAGTATTTTTTTTATAATATCGTTTTTAAAAATCTTATCAAATATGAAATCCCCTTTCTAATATTGTTTTCATTTCAACCAATATTATTTATGAGTGTGCTAAAATTTTTGGGATTTAAACAAAATATTTTGTGGATATGTTCCATTCTCAAAAACAATAATGATATGTTTTCTTAATAATAATTTTTATATTATTTGATATGACCATTAAATAAATTAGAGTGGATTTTCTAGTACTGTATAATATATCCTTCTATCCATTCCTCTATTTATAATTCTTTTCCAAATGACTAAAAGTGTAAAATTTGAAAAATTTATAAAAACAGAAATTTATCATAAGGATTCATCTTGATTGAGATAATGGAACTAATATAGTACATATAACTTCATTGGGGATTTATTAGTTGTAACATATATTGAGATAACATTTATAGGAATCCTCATTTCATTTATAGAGTTGTTCATATACTCCTCAAAATCTATTATATTCATAAAATTCTTCATCAGTACCATTTCAATGCCTATTCAATTTACAATATCATGGGTAGGATTTTCCATAATACCACATTCATCATTTATCATTGTTCATATTTTCAATTAGTTAATATTGATGGAAATACCTTATCTCCATAATCATATATTTTCCACTGTCAAATCATTCACAATTTAATAGTAAAAATATATCACTATTCATTGTTGATAATCTATTTATTTTCGAGATCATTCCTTGTAATAAAAATTTGATGTTGTTATGTCTTCATCACCAGAATCATATTTCCAATTTTGAATTATATGAGAGTCTAAAATTGTAAATTCATTATCCATAGATGCGTTATAATGAAAGATAACACTACATTCATATTTTACTTCTGTTAGATTAAAAACATCATAGATGAATTATTCTTCTTAATAATTTTATTTAAAGTACGGAAATATATATCATCTCTACTCATTGGATTATTATTAGTATTTTTTTTATTACATTTCCTTTTATGTCCTTTAGATATTTTATGAATGAAGGGAAATAAAATGATTTTTATATTCATCATATTCCATGAATCAATAATTTTTTATATATAGAGGTGATTGGTCCATTGATACATCATGTAGATCCCAATTCTCGGTTAGGATCCACTAATAGGGGTGAATCATTAGAATCATAGTTTTATGTTTCTTTCTCATTTAAAATTCATCATATTAAACTAATTTAGTTTGATGACCCACTCAATTGTTTCTCTCAAACTAATATTGTGAGATGTGTTAAAACATGTTAGGTAAGAATAAAATATTTATATGGTTTGACATTAAAAGGACCACTTCATGTAATGTTTTATAAAAAATATAAAATATATTCTGTAAACTATCTCCACTGGTGAATACAGTTTTATTATCTCCAACCATGATACTCATTCTAGTCATGTCTCATACAAAAAACTCTTCAACATTCACTGAAACCAAGCAGATTTATTCACCAACATTACGGGCTTTAATACACCATTTATTTATCATTAATACATAACAACATGGTCTTATGATATCTCTATCTCATTATAACCCATTAATAAATTTCATTATTCTTGTCTAAAGGCACCTTCCTGATATGGTTAATTCTATATTCTACTTTTTCAAAATCATTAGTACATGTAATAAAATCATCATGAATTACCCATATTCGACTCAGCCTAAAAAATATACATACACAATGGATGATGGAGTATCAAAATGATCGTACAATTTATTATATAATTATCATCACATAAATGTACTTATTTATACAAATATATTATTCATTTTGAATATCAATTAAATTCAATGATTTTAATACAGACATAAAACAATACTAATTTGTTTTGATAATTGGACTCACTTAATTTCAGTTATTCTTAAAATAATAATACTTCAATATGTGTGGATATTTATATTTTTTCAGGAATACCCCATATGTTAAAGTATTAAATTTATCAATTTCAACAACTAAATGGGTATGAACATTGTGCATTGTTTGAATAACTAAGGGTAACAGTCTTCCCACCTGGATTTAGTTATGGGTATGTTAAGAAAAACTACATACATGTGAAAATTTATGATATATTAATACAGAACATCTAATTCCAGTTTATTAATTAATCTCATGACATATACATAAATAATATGGTGTTATATCCTCCATGTGAAATAGTAACCCACTGACCACTCTTCCTTCAAGCATTTAATTAATCCTCCTCAAACAACATCATGAATCTTGATATATATTTATTGTCAGGAATCAAATAATGTACACCCCAACTACACTTACTTAAAAACATAAATTATTCAGGTATCATCATTATTCATGTCATAAATTCATAAGGAATAATACATTCCCTTTTGGATAAAATCTATAGCTCTTGTCATTATAACATGATTGTAACTCAATATCTTAAATAATTCAGGTTCACTATTATTCAAATGGGGTATTTATTTTAGCTAAATGTGTCTCCAAATCATTCGACATATTGATATATTCACTATATTTTCATGCATGAAATTTAGTGATATATGCATGAATCGTTTGGATCATTAATTTTCTAAAATCGTGAATTTTACATCATCTATGAGATCTAAAATATCAGGTCTCCAAACTACATTATGATCCCTTAATTATTCATATAAATTCATAAATATATTTGGAAACACATGTCTTGACATCTCTTGGATCTCTAGAGATCATCACATACTTTAGATTGATTCATGGGTGATACATTGTTATATATACATTGAATCCACATTTCTTTTAAATATTAATTATAATAAAATGTTCTTTAGGATTGGCCTAGAATTATATTCCCCCACTCATAGTAACACCTTGTACTGGTTCTACGTGTTACTCTGCTGCCCTACATGATGAAACCACCATGAAATACTAGTCTTGATTCCAATGTATTCTCTTTTGGTCCTTCACACCTCACTTTTGATTGATACTTCTCCCCATATAGTGTCCCATTTTTAAAGTCAACCAACATTTCATGCGTGAACCATTCGTTGAGATTGGTTGGTCCGCTTACTGAGCTTGGAATTTTTTTTATTGATAAAATTGAATACATTGAATAATTAATGTATTATATGACTGGAATTTAAATGCCCTATTAGTGAATATTTCACGAAAAATTGTTCTTTGTTCATTTGTATCTTTTGAAATTTATTCTTTACGAAAAATATTACAATCCATATAATATTCCAATTACTTTTTGATGGATACTAATCACATAAATTTAATCATTATAAATCTGATATAAATATATATACATAACTTCATGCAATTAATTTTTTCTTGGATGTCACTTGTGTATAAAAAAAATCATATAATATTCTTAGTTTTTAAAAAGATGCACAAGATTTGATTGCATTCATGATTGGCCACAACATGTTTAATTGATATATTAATTATTTTTTTAAATGAATCCATTATAACATATTTGTTACAATTGTGTTAATGAAAAATGTTAATTGAATTATGAAAATAGGCTTATAACATGATTATATAATGATTCATTATTTATCAAATTTATAATAAATTAAATAAAAATAAACTGATCATATAGGATGTACATTTGTAAAAAAAACTATTTTAATGAAAATAAGTGAGTTTATAATATAATAAAATCACCCTTGATGTATTTTATTAATGAAATATATATTTAATTTATTAAATTTAATAGATAAATTCATAATATATATTTACTGAACAATATATATGAAGAAAATCTATTTCATTAATAAAATTTGTATTAAAAAAAATGAATTTTTACAGCCATTTGACGGAAAAACCATATTAAATATGGTTTATTTGAATTTTATATCTTTAATTTGAATAAATTAAAATAATTATTATAATTTTGAAATAAAAATATTGTTAAAATAGATTTTTTTTTATTTTTCCGATAACATTCGTATTTTAATGAATAGTGAAAAATACTATATTTTAATTCAAAACATCATTTTACCCTAATGTTTTTATATATTTAACTTATAATTTCATTTGGATTTAATGTATAATTAAATTACTTCTTTCTCAACTATTACAATTTTTTTCATTGTAATCAATTTAATATATAAAATTAACATAAAACCCATGTAAAATTTTGGATGTTTTTCTAAAAATCACATTTTCTTTTTTAATGACATTTGAATTAATTTTTTAATTAATTTTTGGAAATTATATATTCTGAATTTGGAAAAACGGATTTCATATTTGGAATCGTATGGTTAAAATTATTTAAATACGTAGTTTTTTTGGAATTTATAAATAGTAACAGTAGTAAATATTTTCATGTTTCTTATTGATTTTCCACTTTAATTGATGTTGAGATTCATGGTGATATTGTTGAATTAGAGCGAGCTAAAAGATATGGTTGGAATAATCTCTTTCTTGAGATTGATTCTAATAATATTTTATCTGGTATAGGGATGGGATATTTTTATTTATCATCTAATCTAACTAATTTTTGATCAATTACATGGATTAATTTAATTCAATGCATCACATATTCACTCTCACTTATCGAGAAGAAAATTCAGTGGTGGATGGCCTTGTAAACAAAGTTTTTGGCGGTGATGATTTTATTTGGAATGATTATCATCTTGATGAGATTTACCTCTTTTTAAGAGATATTATGAAAAGACTCGTGTTTTAATTGTACTATAAGTTTTTTTGTTCAATAAAAGAGCCTTTCTTTTTGGGTAATGGGATCATATATTTTAAATCAATTACCACAGTTTAATGTAAATTATGTAATTAATTGTATAAATAATATTATAAGTATATAAAATTTTACTAACATTTTTAATTACTTAATTGGATGTTTTTTTCAGACTAAGAGAATATGTGGGTAAATATTTGGACCAATTGGATCCATAAGGATGAATTTAATGAATTTATAATAATATATTCATTTAATATTCATTTTTGTTACACATATATTTTTAAATAGTAATGTATTTTAATATGGACTTATATTGGTGATCTTTTCAACTATAAATAGTATTTAGAAATATATAATTATTAAATAAAATATTGTAAATTATTTTTAAAGTTTACTAACCAATTAATTATATTAAATTCTGGCACAATGATGATGATGAAATATATTTATTAGAGAAATAATCAAATAAATGATTTTAATAAAAAAAAATAAATATAATTTGACATGTTTTATGGAATAAGAAATTTTATAAGTGATTATGAAATTTTATTATTGAGGTAATGTAGTTTTAATAATAGATATGACTTATTGTACTTTTTATATAAAGGCATGTAATGAATAGTATTAAAAATGAAATTATTCATAACACAAAATATAAAATATCTAATTATATGATATAAAATATCTCAAAATCTAAGATTACAAATAAAATTTTAGATAAGTCTACATATGTCCTTTATTACTCGTTAATTATTATTTGGAATTTTTTTATTATAATTTTAACTCTCAAAGTGTAAAATACTTGATTAATTGGTAATAGTTAGATGTGGTTATGTGAAAATGATATGGATTAAAAAAATATAAAAAACATGACTATTTCTAATTAAATGATACTTATTCATCCCAAAATCATACTATATTATAAATAAATCTGTTTGGGACCTTTAATAATCTAAATTGAATTTATATAAATTTAATACATTTAATAATTCACTAGGTTCCCCTCCCCTCTTCAATAAAAGGAACTCATTATAGTCTTTTAATCACACTTCCCAATCTATTTGGTTTTGACAAAATCACCTCAAAACCTTCCTAGAATCCCTACCCATATTACTGAGGACATATTTTAAATATAAAATGATCTTTTGATGTGTTAATGGTTATGAAGTGTTTTCATTTAAAGGAAAGGTAATGATTTTATTTATGTTTTACCATTTTATATCATCTTACAATTATTTTACATTTATTACAATCAAGATGTAATAATAACTAAATTATGATTAATATACTTAGATGTTATTAAATTAATATCATCCCCTATATCCAAGTCAACTTCTATTAAATGGGAATGCAATTAATTGAACCTGCGTTTGTGGGAACTAATACCTCTGTAAACCAGTTTAATTCATTTTCCAAAACAGCCTCTCCCAAATGTACATAATATTGGATTTAATGTTCATATTTTGTATAAATTTAATTTTAATCATTATAAAATATTAATTTATCAACTAAATTAATATTTTTATGCACATAAAAATGATAACACCGCATGTGCATACATGTGAACTATAACCTCCATGATGTGAGTTAATTTGTTTTTATTACCTATATAATGTGTATGAGTTATATAAGTATATTTAACTAATTAATTTTATATTAATTATGTTTTGAGATTTTTGGAATCATAAAACATTACTCAACTTCTTTCCTTAATGACCAATGAAAAATGAATACTTTTCACATGCGTACGTATGACATACCACATCCATGATTATAAGATGATCATTTTCCACATCCAAAATTATTGGTTTTATTTAAAAGTTAAATGGATTTATAAATTTTATCATTATATCATAAATTTTATTATATATAAGATGGAATTTTGACAATAAGGATTTGTGGCATCAACCATGTAAATTTCCAACTAATGTAGAGAATATTGACAACATGTCAGATATAAACATAAATAATTATTATAATTTTTATGACATAGTAATAAGTTATATATAAGAAATAATAATCATAAAATATAAACTATTGAAATAATAAATTAACATATGTATATTATTCATGATTAATAGGAAATATAAATTATGAATCGAACATAAGGTAATGGATTTCGTCTCCATTTAAATTTTATTGAGATTTATTTTTTGTTATATTGAAAATAATTTTCATATTATTTAAATAATACAATTCATCATATTATATCACGAACCTAATTATTATTATTATATTCAACATTTTTATTATGGTTATTCTACAATTATTTTTTTTCAAGGGTTTCTCAAGTGATTATGTAATTTTTTTTAAAATCATCATTTAAATTGTTTTAATGATTTATTCCTATAAATCATTCTCATTAATGTTAATGATTTCAACATGATTTTTTATATGTATTTAAATGGGTATAATTTTTTGAAATTTGATTTATTGAATTTATTTTAACCATTACAATTTGCTTTGGGACCCCTCAATTCAAAAATAACATCCATACATTGTTTAGATGAGTTTTTTAAAACGTGTTTTTTATCTTAAGAATGAGAATGAAATTTTATGAGTAAGATGATGAAAATTATAATCATTTATGTGTTGGTAAATTTAAATTTAATGGGTCATCCCTATATAGGTTATATATAGAGTTGAGCCACATTATTTCAGATAAATGACCCTAATATAGACTATACGGCATTTTGAACTTCACTATAGCTCTTGAAGTACAATTGAGCCTGATATAGCTTATAAAAAGGTGATCCATGTTATTTATCTATGATACATTGTGCATTTCCAAGGTGGAATTCATCCTTATGGTTATTACATTTGTAAGGGAGATTGTACGAGGGATATGGTAATGATGTCCCAACGAACCTATATGATTATCTATACATTATAATATGTTTTCCAGATAATGTTTTCAATGGAGTTTCATTGTTTTCACCGGAATAATGATCTATATTATTTAAGTCTCATACAGATCTTTTGTTCATATACAATGTTTTGAAATTTTTTTTATAGGCCCTATGATTTGAAATGGAAATAGAAGATGGCTTTATGAAGTTATTTATGGAATTCCATTAAATGAAATCCTTTATTATTTTAAAATAGTTTACTTCGGTGAAAAAATTGAAACTAGGTGTAAGTGTCCAGGTGCAATTTATGGGTTTACTATGTAGGATTTTTCTTGTCCTAGTTCTCTAATAATACAAATTGATAATAAATTATAAATTTAAATCTATTTTAAACAGACTAGAATAAAATATGTTTAAGGTAGGGTCCTTATAGTTGGTATTAGAGGACGATATAGAAAACATTGGTATTATGATGTTTTATACAGAGTTAGGTATATCATCTGGAGTTTATAAACATAAGGTTTATTATATATTTATTCCCTCAAAATACCTTTTTTGGCTATATGTTATGAACAGTTAAGGTGAGTAATGTTATTTTTAGAGACATTCCCCTTTAATGTAATTATTGGTTATTACTATTTGGGATTCAATATGAAATGTATTAAATAAAAATTTAGTTTAAAACATTATATTTATATTTTGGAGGAATTTATCTCATTTTTGGAGTATTATAATTAAATTTTAAAGATTTACAAAAAAGGCAACCTGCAGAGTGGGTGACAATACGTCGGGTTCGGGAAGGCCCCAGTGATCAAAAACATAACTGATGGGAGACAGAAGTTCATCACCTTAAACTGATTTACATGATGTCAGTAGACATTATGACATCATTATAATTAGTTAAATGATTAGACAAGATGATTTTGGAAATATATTTTTTATCAATTGGTTATCATTGGTAATGGAAAATGATTTTCAAATTATGTGATAAATGTTATTCTAAAACATGTTAACTAAATTGTGATCATTATATGATTAGGTAAATAGATTAATTTTCTATATTAATTAAATAATCATGGTTCAATTATATTTATAACGTTTCTATTATTTCATTTCTAAATTTTTTCAAAATAAAGTGATTTATGGAAGAAATGAAACTAACATGGAGAATATGTTATTAGGATAACTAATATTTGGTTTCAATTAAGATTGTTTTATGTAATTTGTAGATAAATGAAAAAAATTATCCAGGAATTCTAAGTGATAAAATCATTCAAAATTTTTTGTTTCAATAATAGATTGTACTATTTTGAGAAATTTTGGGGATTGTTACATAATTAATGGTCAACTTAGAACATTGGATATTACTTTTTAGTTTGGTATATTTAAAGTAGTCTTTATTTTTATAATTTATTAATATTTATGAGGATTATATTATCTTCCATAACAATATTTGTTTTGGATAATGTTTTAAGACATAAGAAATGGATAATAAATCATTTTTTGCATTATGAGACTCCATTGAAGTTGATTCATCTTGAATACTCATCATTATGAGAAAAGTATGAATGTGTGGTGGAAATTTTTTAAAGTAGGAAACACAACTTATAATGTATGTCTGTTTCCATATGTTTGTATTCATGGAAGTAGAATAATTCCTAAAATTTTATAAAAATGATCTTAAAAAACTTTTTTTATTATCTTTTCCTACAATAACTTCGTAGACTATTTAAACTATCTCAAATTTATTGCTTTGATGGTGTTAAATGTATTTTCCTCAAAATTATTTATATATCACTCAATCAAATCATGATGGTGTTATTTTCTTCTATATACATTTATTCTTATACAGATACATCTAACGTATCATTTGATCTAACTATTGCACATTCCATTGATTCTTTTAACGTTTTTAATATTTTTTCAGATATGGATTTTCGATTAATGTATTTTGAAAAGTCATACCTTAGTTACCGAACCCCAATTCAAATTTTGATGACAAAATCACAATGGATTATTTTAATGAAAATAATAATAAATATTTTCACTTTAATGATAAAAACTCATCTTATATGATTTCTAGACATGATATACAAAAAATTAGATAATTTAACTATTCTCTCAAAAAATGTTGTTTATCGCTTTCACTGGTGAAAAAAATATTAACTCTAGTTTTTATTACTTTTAAATTTAATAATTAAAAAAATATACCACTTATTTAGAAGAGGGGAATCAATATTTAGTTTGGATAATTTATTTTATTTTTCTAATAAATTTCATATTTTAATTAATCATGAAAAATACTGCATTTTAAAACAAACACTTTTTCTCATATAATTTTTTATATTGATAAATTATCTTTTTAATTTGTTTTAAAGTATAATTAAGTATATTTTTATCATTAATTACATTTTCGGTCATTGTGATAAATTTCACAATGTTATTAAATAAAAAAAATGTTAACTTTGATTGAATTCTCTTAAAAAAATTATATTGATATTCCTTCAATAAGAATAATATTTTAATTCAATTATTCCCATTATAGGATTTATATTTTAAAAAATTTATTAAATATTTTTTATATTAATTTCTAAATTATTTAAATTGATCAATTTTATATTTTTAAATTATTAATAATAAATGATGTAATTTTTTTAAATTTCTATAATTAAGGGTAAATCAGGAAATTAAAGGTAATAATAATAATTATAATAATATAAAACTACCCTAACACATGTAATAATTTAATTTTATATTCTATTCTCTCCATGAGATTTTTCGGGTCAATTATAGGATAGCATGGGCCACTTGGATGAATTTAAAAAATTTTAATTTAATATTCAATGAATAATAATTTTTTTACACTTGAATTTTTAAATGTAATTTTTTTTAATTTGTAGGAATAAAGGTCATATATTTAAATATAAAATTTATTTATAATGATAAACATTTTACCTAAATCATGATAATTTATTAATAATTTATAGTAATTATATATTTAAATTAAATTCCCATATAAAGATGATGAAATAGTAAATTTATTAAAGAATTAATCAAAAAAATGATATTATTAATAGTAAAATAAATACAATATTATATATAAATACAATAATTTTATTTATTACTCTATCCAATTATGATTTATGTAATGTATTTTCATATAATCACCAGGTTATTATGATTTTTTTACAAATATCATGTAATCAATATTTTCAAAATGGACATAATTCACAACATATAATATAAAATATCTCATAAAATGATTGAAAATTTCAACCATGATTCAACAAATATTTTATCAAATTCTATAAATGAGATTAATTACTATTTCATTGTGTTTTTCCAATATTTGGTAATTATTTTATCTCTCAAAGTGTAAATTATTTGATAAATATTCTAGAGTTAAATGTGTTTATAAAGATAAGGATTAATTTAATACTATTTATAATTCCAATTGTCCCCCTCACCTATCCTGTAAATGACACACATTACACTCTTTAAATCACACGTCCAAAAACATATAGTATTGAGATTATCTAATAAAAAATATTCTTATAATCTCAAGCCAAATTACAGATGCCTTATTTTAAGAAGATCTTGCACCGTAGAGGTGTTGAGGTGTTATGAAGTGTCATCATCAGAAGGAAATGTAATGTTTTTTATTTAAACGTTTCTTTTTAATTTATTCTTCCACATCCTTGAAATCAACATAAAAATGATGAAATAATTACTCCATTATTCTTAATATACCTAGATTTTATAATCAATGTATCATCACCAAAGACCATCCCATGTTCCATTAAATCGGCAAGGAATTAATCCTCTAACGTACATGTGAACTATCACAAACACGAACCGATGTAATTTATTTTCAATAAATGTCTCTCCTGACTTGTTATGAATAAGAAAATAGTTTTCATTATTTAAATTCATGACATTTTAATCATTATAAATTTATAATATATCAATTATTTTTTTACATTTTATGCACATAAAAATGATAACGTCTGTTGTGCATACGTACAAACTATCACCTCCACGAATCAATGCGATTCTTTTTAGTTCACTACATCATGTTTATGATATATATATGTTAATTAAAATTATTAATCTTTTTTGATGTAATTATGATGATTTTAAAGGAAAAAATGGGCTTACCTTCTTTCTAAAACCATCATGGAAAAATGAAGATGTTACTCATAAATATGTACAACCCACCATATAAACCATTCTTATGATTATATTTTTTCCTAACCTTAATTAATTTATTGATTAAAAAGTAAAATGTATGTATAAAAGTGTTCTTTATGTATTGAATATTATTATTATTTTGAGGGACTTCGATCCACATGGACTAGTGACATCAACAATGATCGTTTTCAACTAAAGTATCTTATATCGACAAAATGTTTGATACAAACATAAATTATTTTTTAATTTTTATAACTTGGTAACAAGTGATAAATGATAATTAAAAATGAGCAAGGATATCAATCATTTAGATATTTTACTACATTCATTATTCATAACATTCAAGTAATAAATATAACAAACCAAACCTAAGGAAAGGTATTTCATCTCAATTTACATTACATTATGACTACTTTTCAATTATACACCAAATCACTTTTATATGTTGTATATACTACAATTTGTTATATTATATTCGGAATCACCTTATTTTAATGATATTCAATTTTTTATTTAATTTTATTCGTAAATTATTTTTATTCAAATGTTTATTAAGTGATAGTGTAATTTTGAACTAAAAACTTCTTTTTTAAATGTTGTAATGATTTATTATTTAAAATACTTCTCAATATTGTCCACGTTTTCAATATTTTTTTCTGTTTTAATTTATATATACATATATTTTTTTAAATTTTAATCTTCAAATTAATTTTTAATGTTTCATAGTTGTATGAGACACTTTGATTAAGTCATGTCTCATATAAACTTATAAATATAAATTATTAAAATGGATTGGTTATCATAAGAAAGATAAAAAAATTATGATTGACATGATGAAAATTGAATGAATTTAGGTTTTTGTACATGGAAATTTAATGGGTGATCCCAATATATCTTATATTAAGGTTTGACTCCCATTATAGCTCATAGGTGATCTCGATATATCTTAAGAAATGTTTTCAGACACATTATAGTTCATGAATGATAGTTGAAGACAATATATCTTATAAAAATGGTGATCCCCATTATATATTTTAAATTCATTTGTATTCTGGAGGTGGAATTCGATATATGATTATTCATATTGTATAGGGGATTATAAGAGTGGTACGGTAATTATTTTTTTAGGTTACTACATGATTTTGTATGTTGGCTAACATGTTATTAAGAATAAAAAAATAAATGGGTTTTCTTGTATTCATAGGACTAAAAATATACTTTCTTTATTTCTGTTGCTGAGATTTTTTCATTATCCCAAGTCTTAAAATTACTTTCATAGGCCATATTATTGGAAATAACATAGAAGATACCTAAAGTAAATTCTGTATGATTTTACTTGAAAATAAATAATGTTTTAATAGGGTTTCCTTTTGTGTAAAAATTGATACTATGTATATGTGTCCACTTGTAATGTACAAGTTTACTATCTATGATTTCATTTGTTCTAATTGTCTAAAACTCGAGTGACAAAATTCTCTAATATTAAATCTTGTTTAAATACACTAGAATAATATTTGTTTAATGCCTTGTCCCTATTAATCCGTAGAACACATCCTTAATATTTGAGATCACATTAAAAATCATTAGAGTTTTAATTCAGATAATTTTCCAATTGAGACATACAAATTTTTGAAATGTATCCATAAAATATTCCCAAGAATCACCACTTCATCATTAATAACATATTCACTGTATATAAACAAATAAATCCCAGGATAACAACCTAATATAAGATATAACAAGTTTCTCCATCACTATCTATGTCGATCCATCATTTAAGCTATAAAATAATTCATCTAACGATATCGGGACATCCCATTATATATATTTTCCATGATCCACAACATGAATAAGGTATATATAATGATTAATTATTCATAAAACTCAACCAAACAATTTATATACATCATTTAAATGTTTAATTTATGGAAATGTTTTCAGATTCATGCTGAATATTTTAAAAATGAATAATTAGTGAAATGATAAACATGTTCTATTTAAATATATAAGGACCTAGACTTAAATTTTAGAAAATATAGTTAATTCAAAAATTGTATTATTTACTACAATACCAAATATATTTCATGTCAATTTTGTTATAGAATTTGCTAATAAACTCATACATCAAATTTCATATATTACAAAGTGTACACTTCTAAGGAATAACGAATCCCAAATAATATAGAACATTTTAAATAAACCACGATTTTCCTATAAAAACAATAGACCATTAAAATTGAAATCATATATTCATTTACCCATCAATAAAACATATATAAAGTATTATAATACTTGGGTTGAAAAAAATATCTCAGTATAGGGAATAAAAGGCTGAATAAAAACAATATTCAATGAATAAAAATATTTTCAATATGTTTATACATTTACAAAAAAAACATAATTTATTCTAATTTCCTTATATAATCATATGTTTTCTATAAAACCATATAATTCAAAATTAAATAAAAAAATATAACTTGTGGGGCCTTTTTAATAGAACTAATAAATATAATGTTTCATTTCTAAATATGTATGGAGTAACCATCATGGATACACTTGAATGATTAATGTCAGTACATACCTATAATTTGTTAGGAGAAACCTAACCCATTAACATTATCCATTTACAGAATGTATTGAATCGAAATGATGAGATCACATGAACTTGGTTAATCATGGTACACCTGATCATCATAACAATTCCCATGATATATAACATGATCCCAACACATTAATCTTTTACATAATTTTCATTCAGGATTAGAATAATTTTATAATTTTATTTACATGTTTCATTTTTAGGAATTTGTGGACATGTAAATGAGAACCGTATATTTTTAAACAAACATCTAAACTTTTAATGAATAAAAAAATTAATACGGCCTCATGAATTTGGGAGAATATGACTATTCCATAAAAGTATGAAACATTTATTTAATATAAATATTTTTAAATTGAGAATAATATTTTTAAAAAGAATATCCTTCTACCACATGTGATATTGCATTATTCACATGTACTTAAGGTAATTAATAATTGAATTATAATGATTAATTATTTAGTTTTAAACCCTCCCATGTATAATTTAATAATTATCACTCTTTTAATATCAATTCAAGATATTTATTTTATTTTTAAATATTAGAATGATCTTTCCAAGATTATTTGATTGAATTATTTATTATAGCTTCCCTTTAATGTAAATATGGGAGTTTATTTAGAAATAAAATACAATAATTTTATGTTCAATTAAATTGTATGAATAAGTTTTTAAAATTTTAAAATATCCTATATTTCATTTTGATGATATTATTTTAAATCATTATATAAAATATTAATGATAAATGATTGGTTTGTGATTGAATGTTTTTCAACCATCAACACATATAATCATTTTATTTAATATTTATATATATAAATGATTTATAGAAAATTTAAACATATATAATATAAATAATTATTTATGTTTTAATAATCACATTGGTTTTATGGTTATCCATGGTAGATTCAATGGGAGATGAAAAATCATTATCCATGAAGTTAGTGATCGACATGTCATGAATAATGTTTTCATTTTTAATATAATAAGGAGATAAAACACGATGTTGTATGATGGATATTACATTATCAAAATAACATTACAATATATATATACATATATATATATATATTGATGATTTATCATTCTATTTTGGATAGGAGAGTAGAGGAAATTGTTTAAATAATATAAGGAAGAAACAATTTAAATGAAAAATATGGAGGATATTACGTCTTGAGATTTATCATATTAATAACCTCCTTAATTATTCTAGTATAGGTATTATGGTGTGACATACATGTCATGGACATGGTAATGATTTTTTTAATGGAATTGTGAACAATTTAAAAAATCATCTTTGATTAGGCAGTGTGAGTGGAGGAGGTAATGAGAGATGGTATTTATAGGGAGATGAGAGGGGTGTTTTTTTTGGTTTATTCATTTTTTTAATTATTTAGGATAATGACTATAAATAGTGTTTCTTCCACTTCTTTTGTATAGTATCTAATTCATGTTAGTTTTAACTAATTTGTTCATACATTTTTAATGACTAAAAATTCAATTATTTGTCATATTATATTAAATACCATAAAATATTATATATAAATATGAAAAAAGTCAACTATTTAATAAATATACCAAAAATATACAATATTAATTTTTCAACGTGTGTATATATATAATTTCACTTCATTTAGTAATATTTCAATAAATATGAGTAATAATTCTTTTATTTAAATTAAGAATTAGTTTTTAAATTTCTGATTTTAATATGACAACGGATTTAAATACATTTATGGAAAGTAATTAAAGTTACATTAAAATATATAATAATTAATGTATCTTGAAAATATATTAATAAAAACATGTTCTACATTAAATCATTATATTATTTATATAATTTAATAAAAACTAATGTATCAAAAACCATCCAATACTTCATTTATCATTTTTTTGTTATTACAAGATATTGAAAATTAATATTTTCATTTATGAGGTACATAAATATTATCTATACTTTAATATATGATTTTATTATTATAGTCTCTATATTACTATTCAAAACTATCACATTACTATTCTATTAGGGCTGACTTCATAATTTTGATATATATCACATGTTTTATTATAATTTTTATGAATTTAACTTTTGAATTTAGTAATAAAAATAAGTAATTATATATGTACTTGGGTTATAAAATTATCCCAACAACTAGTAATCATGTCTTTGGAAATTTATTCACCTATGTAACAAGTGTAGATTCCTTTTTCTTTCATAGTGTTTTTAATTACCATGTTACTTCTTCATCCATTTCGGTTCCCCAAA
This sequence comes from Viscum album, assembly GCA_963277665.1. Taxonomy (NCBI): domain Eukaryota; kingdom Viridiplantae; phylum Streptophyta; class Magnoliopsida; order Santalales; family Viscaceae; genus Viscum; species Viscum album. The sequence continues at coordinate 664,016,435 of OY728165.1, read as the reverse complement.
AATAATTATAATGGTCAATTAGTTTATTATGAAATAAATTGTCTCTATGATCTATAATATAAAAATACATTAACTTATATTAACAGATATATTCTATCTAACCAGACATATGACTCATAACATGACATAAATCTATAAAATATTTTCATAACATAAAAAACATGAAATAGAATGTGTACCATGGATAAACATGGAATTAAAGCCACTCAATAAGAAATATATCCAATTTCCACCAGGATTTCATTTGATCCAATGAGCCCTGAAATCAACAACCACTTATTATAAAACATATCACACATTTTTATGTAAAAACATTTATGATGAGATGATCACCTACCAAGAAATTATAATCCTACCACTATTTTTCCTCATAACCATTCTCTCTATTCAGTGCCATCTTCTAATATCACTAAATCATATGTACTTTTGATAACATTTCCACTTCCAATTTAGGTTCGATCAATGTTTCCTCAAGTTCCTCATCCCAACACTGTTTGAGTATGACACATCATTCTATAAAATGTTTTAAATGGTACCATATGTAAACTATAATTAAATGTATTTTTATATGAAAAATAAATCAATGAATTATGTTAATCCCAACTTCCATGGTAATCCATTGAACAAGATAAAAGTGTATCATCCAAATTATGATTTGTTCGGTCGATCTAGCCTTCGTATTGAGTATGCATAGATGTGAAGAAATTTAATACAGTTCCCAATGACATATAATGGCCATTCCATAAGATATATGTAATGAACTAGAATTTGTATGGAATTGGTTTTCATAAATACTTGGGAATTATACAAGTCTGTGAAAATTAACGACGTGTGATTCTGAGGCCTGGTGTTCTCGGAATCAATTTCTGATGGTTTTTTTGGGTATGTTTTTTAAATGTATGAGCGGTTTTTTATACATTTTGAACCAGTGATCGTAATTGAAATCTGAGGGCACCATTGAACTCATAGTGCCAGTATTCGCTTAAGAAGTATTTCACCTCGACGAATGTTGGTCGAGGGTGGAAGATAGTTTTTGGGTTTTTCATGGAAATAATAAAATAAAATGATGCATGTATTATTTTATTATAACCACCCAAGTGGATGTTGGAGGTGGGAACCACCACACCTTAACCTCCCATGGGAGGTTATGGTGGTGGGGCCCACCCAAACCAAACCTCCTATGAGAGGTTATAGTGTGGGGACCGCCCATGACTAATCCACCCAACTAAATGAGGGAAACCACTCAACTCCCTTTTAAATTAGGGAGAGTCTCTTGACCTCATCAACTCAATTAATTAGGACAATGCACCAATTAAATGTGCCAACCCTTCTCTTGATTAATTATGCCACCCACCATAATTAATTTGGCTTATTGAATTCTCACTAAAAAAATAATAGATTTTATAATTTATTATTTTGGAACCTCGATGAATTTTGGTGGAATATGGGAGATGTGAGAGGACTTGTGGGAAATCTCCCAATGAAGAATGTTGCAGACGATGAACACCGACAAGGGACACCTTGACTATGAATAACAATCTCCTTCGACCTTATTTCTCGGACTCCTACTGATGTGGGATGTCTTCAATGACTGACATTGCCTTCACATCGTAGTCAATGAACCGATGCACGAGCTCAGTATTGGTATAGTGATGTGGACTTGACAAACGATACCACTCTGTCTTCTTCCCCTTGACTCCGTCAATGAACAACGAACAAGTAGGAATTTTATTTGAACATATTATTATTCCTTTAATTCTCCCCATCTATGACAACCAATTTTGTGGTTGATTTTTTTGCTGGTTGGGATTTGTTTTCGTGGGAAGATGCGGGATGTTGATAGGATTTTATTCTTCCCTCTTATATTATTTTTAAATATTTATAATTCACAAAATATTTGATCCACTTGCTACCTTCCTAAACATGAAGGGTGCGGGCCAACCAACATGCCGCGAATCCTCTGTCATTCTTGTTTGTGATGTTTTCGGCATGGTGATGAGGAGATGAGACCACAAATGTGATGCAGGTAATGGCCACGCTCCCCATGGCCTCTGCGACCCACACCACTCATCGGCCGCACCTTCCACTGGACGAACATGTCCCGACCACCCAATCTACTGGACGAACCAGCCTCGCCACCAAGGGCTGAACCTTGGAACCCTCCCGGCCTCCCGCGCTTGCTGGCCCCACCGACTCGCCTCACCACATATGAACTGGGACAACCCGCGACCTCCCTCATGGGCCCCCGAATGAACCATTCCTGCTTGTACCCCCCTCACGATGCACTAGCCGAACCGCGTTGGCCTCGCCAGCCTGAACTGCACCAGCCTCGGGGCTCCACGTGCTATGCGCGCCCCGTGCTACCGCTGGCCAAAACCAACCTAGCCCATCTGGGAAGAGGAGTCTGAGCTTCATGCCTCGCAGTTCTGGCCGGAACGGCCCCTACCTCTTAGGACGAGTTTCTGAGTCGCTCCCCATGCGCACCTGTCCGAGCCGGCCATCCGCACCCCACGCTCACCTGGCCGAGCCGGCCTCCTATGCCCCTCGCAGCGCCTCCGGGCTGAACCGCCACTACACTAACCAAAAACCTGTCTTATCCCTCACACTAGTCACAGCCCTCGCAGCCTGCTGGGATGGGCTGAACCCGAACTGGGTTGGCCCGGACTAAGTCAGGCTAGGTCGGTCTGAGTGGGTCGGATGGGACCCGGGCCTACTAACTACCCCTTTACATTCTATTGGCCATATCTTTGGCACCAGATGTTCATTTGACAAACTGTCAGTGGAACTAGTATTCCTGGAGTGTGACGGTCCCTTTGTGTATACCCCACTGGAGTTTTGGGTGTAGTTGAGATTTGTTCTGGTTGGATCCAGCATGAATCCAAGTGGGACACTCTGACTAAAGGGCTAATAACTAATAGACTGGGGGATCAATTGACTAGTTGTTTGTTGCGTTTTGACCCCTATGATGTGGCAGGACTTTGGGATACATCATATTGGGACTTTATGGGAGTTGATGTAATGACACATTGCTTGTTGAGAGGAACCTCCCAGATTCAAGCATGCTTCATTCAGGAACCCTGTGGCTGGTTAGATTATTATTACTATTCTAGGATAGTACGTGGTTTCAATAGCTCTAAATATTGTTCTAGGATCCTACGTGGGTTCGACAGTTGAGACTACTATTCTAGGATCCTACATGGGTTCAACAGCTCTGACTACTGTTCCCGGATCCTGCGTGGGTTCGACAGCTCGGACTACTGTTCCAGGATTCTACATGGGTTGGACAGCTCTGACTACTGTTTCAGGATCCTAAGTGGGGTCGACAGCTCTGACTACTGTTCTAGGATCCTACATGGTCTCGAAAGCTCTGACTACTATTCCAGGATCCTACGTGGATTCGACAGCTCTGAATACTATTCTAGGTTTACATGGGTTCAATAGTTCTGACTACAGTTCCAGGATCCTACGTGTGTTCGAAAACATTGAGAACAGTTCCAGGATCCTACGTGGGTTCGAAAACTCTGATTACTATACCAAGATCTTACATGGGTTTGACAGAGTAGTTGATTCTGTGGCTACATCGAATCGTCTCAATCTTTATACATAAGATGTATACCTATGTGAGTAGAGTCAGTAAACATTGTGTTTACCTCATGATTGATATGGATTACTTGATAACTTATGTATATGTATGGGAATATACCTCACTGTAGTTATCAGTTGATTTTATACTTTGTGGTTTACCCTTGTTGGATTTTGTGATAGCTTGTGCGTCTCAGGGTCCTTACCGAGTATCGTTACACTCACCCCTGCATGGGTTATGGTCGTACCTCGTCGTGTTGGATGCAAATGACGGACAACGCTGTTCGAGGGAGAGAGTATCGCGACTAGATGGTACCCTGAGGTGGACCTTATGACGAGTCGGTACACGGAGGAGACTGACGAACGTGGAGAACTAAGGATGCTATCTATACCTTCTCTTTAGGTGGTAATTATAGAGGACAACCTATCGGCACTTTATCCTTTATTTAGTTCTACATGTACTTCCTGTTCCTTGTACTTTACAGTTGGGCTTGTATTTACAGCCCCTTTACAATTCAGCATTCATTTGTTAAACAGTTTACCTAGTGTTTTATATCTAGATGTGTGCGTTTACATGACATAAAGGAAATGCCATCGCAGTTTTACTTCATTACACCTTTGGTGATACTCACTAGCCCCTAGCATATGAAAGGCGGGACTGGGATAGTCACGACATGGGCCCCAGGGGACGGGTCGTGACATGATAACTGATAATGTTATCAAGATCATATTTAATGTGGTGAGGAACTAGATGTAAGAAGATAATATCATTAAGATAAAATGGATAATCATTAAATAAATAAATTGTGTCTAGAATATGATGAAGCTGTGATGATTTCATTAGTTGATCAACAATAACATAAATAACATTCTTACATTGATATGTTATTTGTAATTCCACAATGAAATGCATTGCTATATTTTTCAATATAATTTGTTTAACTATAATATGATGAAGAACCCCCTTAATTAATTTATATTCTTTTACATGATTACAAGTAACACATTTCATGTTAATTTCAATAGTATATCATAGCATTGCATCACACAAATAATAAAATCGAATATAATTGTGCCTCATATTCATTACAATATCTTTTAATATTTAAGAACTATGGGAATCCATTATTAACACTTATTTTCAAATGTGAATCAAAAGGTATAGACAATATCATTCCAAATCGATAAACACAAAACATATCATTGTTATATACATGAAACATAACATTATTAACTCATTCTACCATTTATTGTAATTAAAGGTCTTCTGTTGTATCATTCATACCTTATTCTCATAGATAATATTGTTTTGACATATAAAATAGGAAATTGGAATTTTCTATTCAAAAAATTTTATAGGAAAAAATAATCAAATAATTGAACAAGGGGTAATTCTACTAACATAGAATGGTTAGTTAAGAATAGTGATTTCTAATCATCGAATATATCACATTGTATTATTTTCCAGGAAGTTAATTGATCATGAAATGAAAATCATTTATCAGTTCTACCAATATTCAATACATCCAATTAAATTTCTTCCGAGTGAATATATACATTAGTATTTCATTATTAGTATATATTTCATACTTTTCTCTATATTTATGGTGTCCCCAAGTTTAAAAATATATAGATAAAGTTATTAATCAAAATCATATGCGGGAAAATTTTTCATGGGTTGTTTTAGATTCCATTAATAATAATAAATTATCTGATCCTTCAATCCCAAAACTCAACCACTACCATTTATAGAAGAATGTATATAGATGAATCAAATACCCATTTAATGATATTATGGAAAAATATATAGCATTCACAAATTTAATTTTTTATTATTCAAAATAAACATCATATTATTTTTTATAAATAAATTTCACCACTTTTCATGTTAGCTTATTTTGGAGTTTCTTACAATGAATTTATTTTAACAAACCATCAGTAATAGACTTATTATTCCAAAAAACTAAAAAAATAAATATCGTTTTTAGTCCTTCAACACTAATCATCCAGGTTTTCATGGTGGGTTAAATTATTATTCCATATCTATTAGTAGTAATCCAATAAAATGATATATTTTGTATCCAATTTTTTTTCTCACATTCACATAAAACGTCTTTTTTTTATTTCAGAAATATACTTAGATATTTTTCGTGTACCACATACATTTTTTAATAGATCCAAATATCATCTACAAAATGAAAAAGAAAATTATCACAATATTGCTTAATGATTCCATTCATAAGATCAATAAATATATTAGAGGAATTTTTCAAACAAAATTAAAGAAAAAAAAACTAATAATCCCTATTTCTGGTAAGGAATTATAATTTTTGAATTTCATCCTCATTTACATTTAAATAATGGTAAAAATATTTGATGCTAGTCATGGAATAATTTTGAACTCCCAAAAGCTGGACAAAAAATCATTCTATATGAGTAGATGATACTTATTCTTAAAATTGATTTTATTCAATTCTCTATAATTTGGTATAATCCTCATAGAACTAGAACACATTTTATAAAATTAAAATAGAACTCAAAAAAATGATGTAATTATAATAATGAAATATTGTATCTAGTAATTATTTAATTTTCTTTCAATTATCTATGTCTATTAAGATCCAATAGAAAAGGGGTTCTCGATATAGGTTTAACACCATAGAAAAATTAATTAGTAAACTCTACCTCTCTATCAGATGTAATATTGGAGAAACCAACTATAAAAACATCCCGATACTAATTTACCAAAGGAATATCACTAATCTAAAAAGATCTATTGGAATAAAAAATTTCCACAATATAAAATTCATTTTTATCTTTAAGAATTTTATCATATTCCGGATATGTTATTGATTTTATGGGTTCAGTATTTTATAAAAACATACTCACTTTCTAAAAAAACTACATTAACTCTAAAATCATTCTTATCATGGTAAACATAACTATAAACTATACCCAAAATAACATACAATTATATTAGTGTAAAAAACATGGTGTGTAGGTAATTCACTTACAAGACGACGGTAATAATATTCTACTAATTCCATTTACATTAATATCTTCCCAAGATGCTTTGACCATTTTTTCTATCATCAATTCCTAAAGGGAAATTTCTATTTTAGAAAATTAATTCCATGATGTGAATTAATTTATAGAACCTATAACAAATAATTCATTATAAAATTTTTAGAATACAATCAATTTAAGAAATAACACTTTATATAACAAAAGAAAATCAACTAATGTATTTATAATGGATTTTAACTCACCTTTAATCATATATAATGGATTTGTTCCATCATTATTGTTTATCTGAAGATAATAATTTTCACAATAAACCATCTAAATACATTTAAAACCATATAATTATTGTATATTAGAATATCTATTACCACAACTTTAATTTATTTCATTTAAACTATGGTCCATATTCACAAATAAACCGGATTATAAACAATTAAAAGTATAAAAAATTCATTACCCAATGTCTTTTAACTATGTTTCCCATAAACTGAAAATTTATTTTCCTCACCATAAATCATTTATTATGAATTCACTATATTTTTCTTCAACAAAAATAATTTATTTTACTAGTTCAAAAACAACACATGGCCATTATAAAAAATAATTTCCACCATATCAACATATTTAATAATATTACTGTATAATATATTTTTTTGATAATCCAATTAACTTCAATATTGTGGAGTAAACCAAGATTAAAAAAGATTTATTTTACTCTCATGATCACAAATAATATTCGAAGTGTACCTTTCTAATGAATGAATTTTTTCTTATTATATTGATAAAAACTAATCAACCTATATCATTTAAATGGGTTTTCTATTCATGGTATAGTAACATTATGAAAATGTTTCTAAATGAATATATTTTTGAAAAAAACTCATTATAAAGAATATATATCATCATTATACATGATATTATATCCCAATGACCACCCTTGGCCATCATCAACTTCAAAAAAAAAATTGAAAAATTGAAATTTTGATGATATGAAAACAAAAAAAAATTAATACATTTTTATAGGTATTGAATCCCCCTTAATCTTCCACTTGGTCCGAAGATCCACTAAATGTAGGTGGGTGTTACCTCATAAAATGTCCCACCACCAATGTATTAATATGACATTCATCTAGAATATATCAAGAATGAATGTTGCATAAATTTTTAGACAAAATCAATTGATCCATTTGTATAAAAAACTAATCATTTTTTATTCCCACCATTCAAGGATTGGGATTTGGAATTATGTCGTCCACTTGGTGCTTTCCCACTAAAACATCAATGTTTCATCTATATAAAACCATTTTGAAAAAAAATTAAAAAGATGAACCAACATAGTATAATTTAAATTATTTGTTAGATCAACATAAACATAATGTACAAACAATATATGGTGATTCTATTAAAATTACCCCAAACCCTAATGTTATTTTGACATTATACTTATATAAAATATACAGAATAATACTTAAAGATTACATAATTTTGTTTAAACTAGTAGAATTACATTTTATACAATCTAAATGAACTATATGTTTATATTTTCAATAAATTATGTCATAAATTCATTCATAGATCCATAAATATTACAAACTATAAAATTTATAAATTTTTTACTCAATATGAAACAAATAAAATAACCGAAGACATCATTCCCTGTAAAACCACATGACATTAAAAAGGAATTTTTATCTCTAGTTTTTCATACACAAACTTGTGATTTTTTTTAAAATATGTTATCAGAATAATAAATTCATTAAGGTATATAAAAATAATAAAGAAATTATTATTCCATGATTGAAAATTGTTTCCAAATGTTTTAAATTTTACAGATAAAAAATAATCTCTTTAGATTCCATTATAAAATTATATGTTATATAGAAAAAATTTATTGAATACATAAAATAAAAAAGGTAGATTGTGGTATGATTTTAATATCCCTCATACATGTAATGTATCTCTCTAGATAATATATTGAGTAAACATCATTGTTACATTTTGGCTAACCATAGAATTATTTTTGTTTAATATATCTAGATAAATCTAAACAATTAACATCATCCCATTTAACATTGTATTGGATAGATAACAAGAACTCACCCGCAATTAGATTATTATAGAACCAACTATAATATTTAATATCCCTATAACCATAACAATACTATAACAAATAAATTTTTCATAAAATAAAAAACACGAGGAAAAAAAATTCCATTTTAAATGACTTTTGATTGTTAATATGTAGTGAACATATTAATTATAACTCCACAAACTCTAAATCTCAGAGCATGTTCATTATATTATTACCTTATACTGAATACATCAAATCAATTATTAATGGATCAATCATTTTTTTGTATTGGTTATATAGATTACATACATGATACCCATGATACACATTGTAGTATCAAATAAAAAAATGATATATAATGTAATAAAATAAATTGCATCCTTTAATTCTTATTTGAGGTCCAATTCTTCATTACCTAGGGAAATAAAAATAATAAGGGTAACATAAAATGTTTAATAATGCTAAATAAAGTTGATTCAATAATGAGTGGAAAAGAATAAATCAATATGTAAAGTTTAATAACTAGGAAAACATCGACTCAAATAACTAGATAAATAAAATTCAATATTGAAATGTAAGAAACTAAAACACATGACATTTTCGGAACGAATATAAAATTAAATGTATACATTGATATATTGAAGAAAAATATCATAGTAATATAATAACTAAAATATCTATCATGTAAATGAATAATTATGTATATCTATGTTATACCATTGAGTAATTGTTTGAAGGATCCATTACTTTCGAGGATTCATGCCATGAATCTAATAAACATAAGTATTAATGATAGGAATCAAATAATATCATATATTAATAACATGAATCTAATATTTTAATGGATTAAATACAATAATATAATTTATTCACAATAGTATTCAATCAATTTAATACTATAAATGCTTTATTAAATGAATCTATTTTTATCCAAGTGATCACTGTATGAAAAATTGTATATTATTTATGAAATAATAATATCCATTGTATGTGAATATGGATATTCTAGTAATTTTTAAATAATAATTGATTAAAATAATGTAATTGATTGATGATAAATATTACCATCCCAATAAGAAGTTATATTATATGTATAATCATTAATAGCATTTTTTAGTAGAAAAATATTTATCCACTCCAAAGGGTCCCAAATCACATAGAAATATTTAAATAATAATCCCAATGATGGTATAATATTAAATTAATGATATAATATCATGAGATTATGAATTTTCATGATATAACATCTAAAAAGGAATTATTTACACCAAATAAAACTGATTTGTTGCATAAAAATAGATAAGAATAAAAAGAATGTAATATGAGACAAAATCCCTTACCTAAACCTTAATTTTGGCATATGATCTTTATAATACTCTATAGTGTCTAAATATATGATAATATCTTACAAAATAACTTTAATAGTGATATTAATAGAATATATTAACTTATTTAAATATTTATTACATGTTTCTTGACAGTCATTCATTATTAAAACTATTTTAGGTGTTAATTGTCTAGTTGTATGATATATGTTTTTACTTCTGATTTAATTTTCTTTTTAATTGTATTAGGATTTCATCATATAAAAATTTTAAATTTGGAATTAATTTTCATTTATAATCATTAAATATGTATTTATAGTAGTCTGAAATATTTATATATTAGAAATGATGTGATTCCTTCATGGGGACAATGTATATACACAAATACGCTAAAATAATTATTTTTAAATTAAAAAAATTACAATAAATGAAACATAACTATATTATAATTATAATATCATATATATGTTCTATAATTTACATAAGTATATTAAAACCATTCTTTTTAGGAACAACGGATGGCATGAATGAGTCTTATCGATTTGAGTGGGCAGTAGTCCAAAAATCCTCAATGAAACTTTTCATAGTCACAGAAGATGAAATGAAAAAGGTATATAATTAAATAATATTATACATGTATAAAGATGTGATAAATATCATATATATCATATGTAAATATATATTCCTTCATCATGGACATAAATGACATGTAAAATGAAAAACAAATAAGCATGGTTTTGTGAGGTAATGGTTCACCTTACACCGAAAAAGTATTGTCGTTACTGATTATATGGACGTGTGTTTATAATTATATATTGAAAAAGTTGAATAAAAAATTACTAGTATATTTAGGATATTTTTCAATTATATATTCAGTAAGTTAATATATTTTATGTATTGATTAATGGAAATTAAACAAAAAATCTAAAGGCTATTTTTACCTCTTAATCTGGTAACTTCTTTTCAGTTTCCCCAAAGTTATTATTGGTTTTATTCAAAAAAAGTAGAGTGATTATATGATGGCTTTAGGTATTTTACATAACTATATTGACAAATATCTTTTGAAATATATTTTATATAAGAGTGTAAAAATGGGACAGAGTGTTATCATTTTAATAGTGGTGGAGGTGGGAATTTTTTTAATAAAAAAAGAACTAAATAGTGGGAGGTCTACCTTACCTAATGGTAATAAACAATTTAAAAAAATATATGTGTAATGTGGGATAATTTTTAATTAAAACCTACACCAAAAAATTGAATTTTAACAATTTGGTTCTTTTGTTTCATTCTTTCCCACATTTTTTTATTTTTGTTTTTTTTAATGCATATAGTTTTCTAATATAAGTAATTTAACCTGTATGAATAAAATATATTCTTATTTAGTTTAAAATATATATTAAAAAAATTTAAAATATGATATCTATTTTATATAATAAATAACCCACGCATTATGGATTTTAATTTTCAAATAAGCACATTTGACGTGTCAAAACAATGACAAAACCCTGACCATGTTAGCAATGATTTTAAAGTATATGGATATTTATGTTAATTATAAAAGATAAATTTGTCTGTTAATATAATACATTCAATATTTATTAACACATATTCAATTTATAGAATGTATATTATATTTTTATTAATTTTATATAATTTAAAAAAATAATTTTTATTATAAAACAACACTATTGTCAATGATGACATTATATATTTACATTAAATTTTAAAATATCTAAATATTTTATAAAATACAATATATAAAGTTTACAGCTATTTAAAATAATATATTCATCTACAAAATAATTAATGATAAAAATTAGATTAATATAAATCACATTTATTTTGTATAGTATCATTTATTTCAGTCTATTATTATCTAAATATCCACTAGATAGAAATTTCAAAAGAATATTATGTAAAAAATCATATCTAAAATTTATTGACAATTTTTATTATACAAATAACAAATTTATCATTATAATGGATTTTTATAACCATAGATTTGATACTTTTTAAAAATCTCAATGTTTTATAAATATTAAATAAAAGGAATGTTATCATTTTTCATTTTTCATACATAATATTTTATATATAGAATTATCATTTATTAATATCCCAATAAATAATAAATTTATACGCATGTGGGGATATGATCAACTTATTGGATGGAAATTAGTTAAAAACATGTTTCCAGGTCATTTAGATACCTAACAGTAATGTGTACTCCCTAATGAAGAATTATTTTATCTTACTCAGCATAATTAATATTGACCAATTGATATAATATTTTATGAAAACATCATGTTGATATTATCGAAAAAAATTTACTTATTACAATACTTTATTTCCGCTTTTAAAATTCAAATCAAAGAAGTGAGAAAATTGAGAGTAATTCTAATGTCAGAGAACTGGTGAGAAAAAAGGTTTTAAGGTATAAATGTTTACATGTTCAATGAGAAATTATATCAAATTTCAATACAAAAATGATTACAATTACCTAAATTGGATTATTATATTTATAATTGAAATATTGTTACTTAAAAACACAATTTAATATATAATTTAACTGTAATAATTTATTTATGAAAATAGTCATTTTTAAATAAAAATTAGTATTTTTATCATTACAACAGAAATTAAAAATTGTTGTTAAAAAAAATCAATGATATTTTTTACATTTCAATAAACAATTTTATTTTTTTGGGAAATAAAATTTTTAAAACATCCATACATTATTTTTAAAATACTTTCTACATTAAAAGGCTATAAAATTAAATCATACGTGTAACATAAGCTATCTCAGAGTGGTGTGTAGCGTAACAGTAAAATGGGGTTTCCTGTATAGTGGTAAATATATATTTATTCTAACAGAAATACATTGATTTATATTTGGGTGTAACATTGTCAACACATTATTTAAATTTCCTCATCATAATTTTTACATGATATTATTAATCAATGTAATGATATTTAAAAATAAACTTTTATTGAGAAACCCATATCGTGAATAATTTTAATATTAAATATTCTTTATAATATAGAAACTAAACTACAATGGTCATGTATATAGGTTTTTATAAGGATAAAATTAGTGGTAAATGGAAAATTTTATATTGATGAAAGCTATAATAATCATGTTCTGATGGTTACTGCTATACACCATGGTTTGTTGAATGTTAACAATCATATGACCAGTTCTCCATGATAATATAATAGTCCATTTGATTCATCAGAAACAAATCTTCTATGAAAACAATTTTTGATAGAAGATCAATTTTACTAATGTGGGGGAATTATTTCACACTCTATGTATATAATTAAATATACTTGCTTTTTACGTTTCCATAATCAAAATATTTTACATTGGAAATGAAATTAATTATTTGTACATTATCTCTTAGAACATCAATGTCCATATAGTGATGTAATATATTAATCTCTTAAATCAAATCCATATTACAACTTATTCCATTTACTAAATGATTAACCTTACCAAAATATTGTGATCCTACACATTTTAGTCATTTATATGGTAGATTGTAGTATCCAATTTACATTATCCATATGAATCATATCATTGTTGAAAATCGACTCCATATTAATGACATATTAAGGGTTATCGTTCCATCAGCCATGTGTTTTCCCAAAAGTATAATGTTCTACCTAAAAGACATTCATGGTAACATTCAACCTATTATCAAATATATTTACTGATGAAATAATACATTATTGTCCTTAAATATTTCATAAATCATATGATGTGATCATCATAAAAAATGTTGTTACAACATATTTTATATATCAAAATAAAGAATTTTATTAATAATTACACAATAGAAGTGTTAATAACATATCCATGACCTTCATCCATTATCTATTTCTAGGGTACATTGTTTTGGTGATTAGCCCATTCATATTAATATTTACTCCAATCCTTATAGATGAATCATTGAACATTAGATTTTTTCTTTCCCTTTCAATCCTAGTCATGTTGGTATTTTTTGAAAATTCTTAAAGAAAACTACTTTCACATTTATTAATATTCAATGTTGTTTCCTCCAAAAAGTATCACATTTAAGAAAATAATTTTCTCTGTTATTCCATTTTTTCACCTATTACACTATAGTTGTTTTATTATCATTCAACCCTTTGAATCCAAATAACATGAAGAATTATTTCTATATCATGTGGGCAGATAATAATATTTCATCATATAAAGATACTTTTTGAGACTCTATCTCCCTTTAGAGAGATGGATTATGTGAATCGTAGAAATGATCAATCTTTAATTCATTGGGGAATATTAAATTAGTAGAAACCAATGTTATACTTATAATTGTGGATTCATAATCCAAAAAACCATCTTCCTACTTTTCCATTAAAATAAGAAAATTTATATTTTTTATAGTTTTCGACAAGGAGGGAAGTAAATTTTGATTAATTTCTCCTTAATTTATTTACATTAAATGAGTTATATATCATATCCTTCTATATTGTATTGGATAAATAACCACCACGGATTGAATCATATCTAAGACAACACACTACAGTTGTATCAATTTTTTCACCAGATCCTATGTCTAAATATCATATCAACAGTCATTAACCATTTCCCAAATGTAATTAGATTAGTAGACACACAAAATAATGGTTTCCTCTATCTCATAATTCTATCCAGTTTAAACGTCTTGTTTTGGAATATGTTCCTCTATATTAGAAAGGTTACATTTCATTTTATCATTACACCACCTTAATATTTCAAAAACACTATTATTTTCAATACTAGCAATATTGGTTTTATCATTAGTGAAATATCTACATTTGATACTAGTACTAATATCATTTTACATTTTATGATCCATTAATAATCAATAAATTATACTAGATTAGATCCAAAAAATATTAACTTTTTATCACTCTAAATATGGAATAACATCAATTAATAAATTTATGGATAACTAATATCTTAATCATAAACATTGATTGTTTTGGGAGATAATTATTTATAATCCCTTGATAATGGTATGTAATAAAAATGTGAACTATCATAATAGTATCCCTGGGAGAGTTAAACAAGGTGGTCAATAGGTCATATTTTCATGTACCAGTTTAACTGAGTCTGGCCCAGCACTCCTTGTTAGAGTTGTTTCTCCAATGTACTTTTGTAATAGAACTAAATCCACTTGATGTATCTAGACTGTAATTTATTTCATGTAATACCCACAAAATTCACACCTTAAAAAAGTAATGGATGTTCTTATTGATTTATCCTCAAATTATATATTTTATATTTGTTCCCTAATATATGTATTCTAAATCTAGTTTCAAATGTTTCTTCTAATAATCCTATAATATCAATATTAAATCCCTGACCTAAGTACCAGAAAGCTGGTGAATTATATTATTACAGTGAAACAACCTCATGGAATATTATCCCAATGGAAAAATAATATTAATAGATTTTTGAAATCCATATTGCATACATGATACCTGTAATACATTATTTACTAGGAAATAGAAAACATTAAACATAATAAAATCAAATAAATTGAATCCTTTAATGATTATTAAATGATTTATTGTACATGACCTATAGAATAAAACATTATAAGGGATCAATAAAATTATCGTTAAGGGTAAATAAATAAGAATAAATAATTAATATATATAAATAAATTAAAATGTAAATTTAAATAACTGAGATGACATGCCATTGAAGAAATTAGATAAAGAAAATTCATTATGACAATGTAATAAACTAAAAAGCATGCCATTTAACAAATTAACTAATAATAAAATATATTCATAGATTTTCTGATGAATAATTTCATGGATATTTAATCAATGAAATAACCATTATATAAATAAGAAATTATGCATATCTACAAAATATCATTGAGGCTTCATGCTAAGGATATATTACTTTCAAGTATTCAAGACATGAATCAAACATATTTAATGATTTCATGTCAATAATATAATATTATAAAGGATTCATTACTATAATATAATATTTTATATGAAGCATGGTATGAATATAATAAATTAAATTCTTTATGATAACAGTCTTACACTGTCAAGACTTCATGCGATAAATATAAAAATTTCAATTTGAACATCGTATGAAAAAATTTATACGGTTTTTGTAATAATAATATTCATTTTACAAAAATATGGATATTAATTTAAATTTAAAATTTATACCTATTAAATGAATATTATTTTAAAAAAAAATATATTTATTACAAAATGATTTGAAATTTAATGGATAATCATTATGAACAAAGAAAAAGAGAATAATCATCTAACCTTCCAAAGTGTCCCATACCACATTGGAATATATAAATAATATTTCCAATGAACGAATTATATAGAATGAAACAAATAATTTTATGATATTTTTTATATTCATTATATAACATTTTGAACAACAATGTATAAATCAATTAAAAGAGAGTTGGTGCATAACAATAATGGAGTTTCAACAACATTTAAATTGAGACAAAATCACGTTCATTAACCTTCCATTTGTTTTTTAAAAGTTATCATACAATATAGTGGGACAAAATATCTTACTAACATATAAAATAATAATACCCATGATAATAATACCATATATTAACTTCTGATAAAATTATATTACCCATATTCCACTCTTTTATTATTTTAACTATTTTAGGAGTTAATTAACTAGTTTTGAGAAGTAATTTTTGACTTTTGGTTTATGTTTACTATTAATTAGATCATTATTTCATAATATATATAATTTAAAACATGAATTAATTATTATATATATTAAATATATATGTATTTATAGTATTATATAATATTTTGAGATTAGAAATGAAGTGCATTGTCCATAGAGTAGGTAGATCATACGTACGCTTGAATGCATCATTCATTTATTTATTTATATTTTGTTAATTAAACGAAATGAAATATATAAATATTAAATTATATTATCATATCAATGTGATATATTTTACATAGTTTTATTAATAAAATTCATTATATGTTTTATGTTTGGCATGAATTATTTATATCACTTTGTGTGGGCGGTAGTCCACACATTCTCAAATGAAATTGTCAAATTTACACAAGATGGAAAGAATAATTGTATGTTATAAATAAAAATTACTTAAAAATAAATAAATAATAAATATAATATATAACATATATAAATAATTTTTTAGTCATAATGGCCACTATGATAGGTGGTGAGGAATATAAGAACAATCATCGTTTCGTGATATTGTAGTCTGTCATACACATAAACAGAATATATGTTACCCATTATATGGAAGTGAAACATTATTTGTATATATAACATATATAGTAACTATATAACTATATATTAAGTGGTTTTGTTGCTTCTATACACGAATTAATTAATAATATATTAGTAACCCGATAGTGGAAATAAATCACAAAATTATAAGGGTATTTGTTACCACTTAAACTTGTAAATTCGTTTTTTTCATCAAAATTGTTACATTTAATTCTTAATAACTATGGGAAGAATTCTATGATGAACGTAATGATTTTTTTGAATTATTTTTTATATAATGGTGGATCATATTATATTTTGTTTGGTATGAGTAATGGGTAGAGTACTTTCATTTTTATAATTGAGGGGGAGTGGCACTCTCATAAATACCAATATGTATTCATTAATGGTATGTCTAACATACCTAATGTCTATATAAAATGGGATTATAAAAGAATAATAGATTATCATGGTCGTTACAAACCTTCACCAAACTAAATTATTCTCATTTTATAAATTATGATCTTTAACATCAAAGATTACCCAATTATATCATTTTGGTTTTTATTAAGGCATCTAGTTTTTTAAAATAATTATTGTAACCATTAAAAATATAATTTTGTGATATTTATTTTACTGTATATAACAACTAAATTATTATTATGATATTTAATTTATATAATAAAAATATCATATTTTATGAAAATCTAATTTATAACAAGAACATATGACATGCTAAAACAATGCTTAAACACATACCATGTTAACAATGATTTATATTCAATGGGTAAATATGTTAATTATAAGATATAAATTGGTCCATTAATATAACACATTTAGTAAATATTCAAACTTATAAATCAGATTTAAAATATTTTATTTTTATTAATATTAAAGAATTTAATAAAATATTATTTATTATAAAATAACAACAATGTAAATTTGGACACTTATTATTTATTAATTAGTATATAATAAAAAAATATGACTCATAAATAATTTCAATGTTACAATATTTTATAATGATATTTTCAACAAAAAATAAAAAATGACTATAATTAAATATGTACGCTTCATTTTTAATATTTTTAGTTTCATTTATTATGTTTAATTATTAAGTATATAATCACTTCCTTTGAATTTATTAATCATTTTATACCCCTAAATAATATCTAAATTTTATTCTTAAATTTTATTTTGAAACATAATCAATTTATCATTGAGTATAATTTTTATATCTAAAATTAAAATGTTTTTAAATATATCATGGATTTAAATATGTAATTATAAGGAATGTTCAATTTTTTTCTTTTTACTTAATTATATATTCATGTAGTGAAATTAAAATTAATAATATCCCAATAAATAATAATATTAGAAAAAATTGGGGATATGATTGATTTGTTGTAATACAATTGATTTTGGACAATTTTCTATGTCATTTTAGTCCATAATATTTAGGTCTAGTCCTTAATTATATGTAATTTTACATTACTCACCACAATTACCATTAATCACACTCGCTATTATTTTTTAAAAGATGGTATTGTTCTTATTTAAAAATAAATATTTTATTGATTACAACTATGTATTTATATTTTTATAAATTTAAATAACATAAGCTTGAAATTTAAAATTAACGATAATCCCACAGACGAGGTTATAAACAGGGGTTTTGAGTTAAAAACATTCAAATGTTCAATTTTATTTTATATGTAATATCAATTAAAAAAAACTCTAATGACTTAAATTGAATTGATATATGTATATTTGATCTATTTTTACATCAAAAACCAATTTTAATTTTTTTAAATATAATATTTATTTAAATTAAATGGTCATATTTAGTTAAAATGTTGTATTTTTCCCTATTCATCAAAAATGAATATTCTTAAAAAGAAAAAATAAAATATCCCTATGATAATTATGTTATTCAAAATTCAAAAATAATATTTATTTTTACAAATAAAATTTATATAATTACCAATATTTTTATTAAAATTAGTCCTTCACTAAAAGGTAGTAAAACACTATTTTACATGTAATGAATTCTATCTCATTTTTTTGTATAGGGTATGCATGACATGGTGCTGCATATAAAGTGGGCCAAAATAATATTTATTCTAACATGATTATATTGTAATGTATTTTTTTCTTTTATAAATGACTTTTTTTTAAAATAATCTCTTAAATAGGAAATTTAACGATCATATAGATATATATTTTTGAAATAAGAAAAGTCTGCTCATGCAGGGTAAATAAAAAAAGTTTAATAAATTTAATTTTAACACTAAAATATGTTTTTTTAAATAAAATCCATTACCGTATGTCTGAAATAGTTCTTCACATGTACATAATATCTTTTATAATAATGTTGTATTAATAAATTAAATATTTCATAACCTCTACCAAATATATTTAATATATTACAATTTTTTATGAACATTTATTTCCATTTTGATGAGTTATAAATATTAGAGTTGTTTTTCCCATATCTTTGGTTTCATAGCATTATTGTATATTCTATTTAGTATTATAATTATTATTCATTTCAAATGGAATAAAAAAATAGATGTGGGAATATATTGTATCAATATCATTCAATACCATTAAATTATTTCATATATCATTGTTTTCTCATATTAGTATGATTTAATTTATAAAACATTAATGATAGATGTATTATTTATTTTATTCTTTATTTATAAGAAATATGAACTAGTTTCATTTTATATAATTAATGTGTCTATGAATGTATTCCACTAAAATAAAAAAATTATAATATAGAATTAAAATTCAGTGTCACTAATATAATATTTTTATGACTATCCTTGATTTTGGTTCTAGAGAATGTAAAATCATTCTCATGAATTTCATTGAGTGTAATCTTCATGGATGAAGTTTTATTTTTTTTATAAGAAGTTGAAAGATGATGTTTGATGGGGAATATTATATTAACACACTAACACTTCATTATATATATAATTCAAGAGTTATCATTCGTTTTGGGATAGGGGTGGTTACAAAAGGTAGAATGAAATTAAGAATGAATTTAAAATTTAAAGGTTGAGATTTTTACCTTTTTATTATCATCTCCTTGGGAACATCCTTAAGAGGATTGGTTTTGGTATTTTTTTTAGAAAATTTATGTAATACATGTAGAGTATAGTCTTGAGAATTAAATTTGGAATAATTTGGACCTTATTAAATTATAGAGGGTGTGAGGACTAGAGGTGGTGGTGGGTGGTATTTATAGGTAGTGGAAATGGGAGTTTTGTTTCTATTTTAATCATTTGATATTGATTTTGTATTATGACATTAAATATTAGTTATTCCATGAATATGTACACTAACTATTAAATTTATGTTCTATCTAATAGTATATTACATCATTAATTGGTAAAAAATTATTTTATTTTAATTATATTTTTAAATATCATCAATTAATGTATTTATCAATTCAACATAAATTCAACTATTTCATAAATATCCTAATAATTACCAATAATTATTTTTTGACATGTAGATTTCAAAAATGGGTTTAATTTTCTAATAATAATATTATAAATTTGTTATAATATAATTCTAATTACAATCACAATTTATTTGGAAAATATTATTCAATATATTTTAATATAATTTATCTAACATTGAATGAATAATTAATTTCACAAAATATTATATTATCATTACAATAAACAAATAAATTTCAGAATCTAATTTATGAAAATAACAATTTCATCAAATCATTATTTTAAATATAATATAATAAAAAAATTATATTTCACAATAATATCAATACTTAATTTATAAATTTTTAATTTTTTTCGGATTCCACTGTATAAATATGCCGCATTTTCATTTATCAGATACATAATTTTTATATATAATTAAATAGAATATATTTCATAACAAAAACATTGATATTACAATAGTCAAGTCTCTATTCAATTAGCATACATTATTTTTTATAAAGACCACTTATTTAATTATGCAATTATAATGAATTTAACTTGTTTAATTCTATAATGAATAAAAATTAGTTTTTTTGTACAGTGGATTCTAAAAAAGATATATAAAATAATATAAATCCATCTAGAAAATATTTATAATGGTATCATTACCAAATTTCATCATTTGAGGATATGTAACAACAATTTATTTTGATGTAGTTCAATGGAAATACCATTAACTGATAATTACAAAAAACATGACGAAAATATCATTTTCATTCTTAAAATAAATTTTTATAAACATACCAAAATTTTAAAATAATTTAATTTGAAAATATTTTTATAATAACAATGATTTTTTGAGATATTATTTAAATATGCACTCTATATATATCCTTGTAAACATTCGAAGTATTCTTCAGTTAAATAATTGTAATATCAATTGATAATTCATCCCACACCATATAGAATATTATTTTTGTGATAATATGTTTATAATAATAGATTTATTTGAAATATACATGAATATTCCTTGAAATCATTTTTTAAAAAGAATAATATGATAAACTATTGATTAATGATTATTTTTAAAATTATAATAGCATTATTGAATACTTATTTAATAAAACGTGGTTTTGGAAGAAAACAAATATCCAACCAAATAGTGAATTGATCTCATATATTCTTAATACCATTTTTCAAAATATTATAAATAGAAAATAATTTAACTATGGTTCAATTACATGTTAATATATGGAACAAATGGTGGATAATATATGTTATTTTTATTATAATTTATAACCATCAGTGTTTTAATAATACAAATTCATGGAAAATAGTGATATTGGAACAAATAACACTTAACACTTTTATATATATGTTTCATAATCCCCATAGAGTAATAAAATTAAATGAATCTTATAAAATCATTAAAATGGGAATATTATTAATATGTCATTTAAATGGGGAGTTATATAAAACTCATAAGAAAACATAGGTGAATAACATGACAAACACCTCAAAGAAAGAAAAATTGAAAAAAAATCCATTACTGTTATAGTATCATCGAAACATTAAACCCATGAAAATGATATCATCAATGTGAATTGTAAATACCCAAAAATATAATTATAATATTCATAAAATAAAATCTTGAGTATTATATATAGCACATAATAAATCTAAATGTTGAATGCAGAATATATCTCATAGAAACCTAAGTCAGTCAGGAAAAACCATTGAAATTTGTATGACTTGTCATGTGACTCTTTATCAAACTAAATAATAATATTATTGTTATATAATTACATTATAAGAATCATAATAATTATAATTATTTATGATTTTATAATCATTGTATATTAAATTACATAACTAATAATGATTAAGATAAATATTTTGATGATATATGGATTTTGTTTCAATACTAAATTTGGTTGATTGACTATGGTCAAATGAAAAGTTATTTAAAAATATATAATACTATAATGAGGGGATTATTCTATTATATTTATATAAAATATTATGTTAGAATAAATCAATAAATATGGTTCTGAGAAATAAAATAGTTTTACGATATTGGCGAGGAATAGTCATAAGTATGAATTAATAATGATCCCAATTTCCACAAAATACATAATAAATATGGTATGTAATACTTTTCCTTTAAATATTTATAATTATTTTATTAGTACAAAAATATTCATTTTTATTCATTTATATATATATATATATCAATATTTTCATCGAAATGTAATCTCATCACTTCAATGAGGTTGTAGTAAAAAAGTCCACAAACGATGTAATCAGTTCTTCATTGTGTCCAGTGGAAATATTGAAAATGATAAATTATATTTCAAGAAAGAAAATTATTTCATTGATACCATATTTATTTATTTTATATCATATATTCCAATTTTTTCCTTTATTACCTTCCATGTACCACATTACGAAAAAATTTATCACATCATTTTGAGATACGGTAACCTACTATACAAATGAGATACATTATCATATCTAATAACGTTTGGAATTTAAAATGTTTTTATATGATACATTGATATCATATGAATAATTTTTGGAAAATATCATTTATATAAACATTATATCAATCATTATTCCAATTTGGGAAATTTGGTAACTATGAAATGGAAGACAGTGGTTAGCGAGGCAGTATCCCCCTAACATAAAGAAGGTTGATTTCATAACAAATTTGATGTATCTTTATATGGTTATAGGTAGTAACATCAACGCAACACCTTAATAGTATATAATTGAATCTGTGACTACTATATATTTATGGAATAATAGGAAATAAATGTGGTGGAGAATGAATTAAAACAGAAATTCGAAGTCATTAACCGTAACTATTATCTAGTAAAATCCTTTAGGGTTGAACAAAATGAAATTTACAGATAATTTATTCCAAAAGGTGCGGATTCTTAGAATTGTTTTGCGACATTTATAAGTGATTTTTAGGGATTCAACAAGACAAATGGATTTATTATTATGATTAAGAGATTGAACAAGTTGTCGTTATATAGTTGAGGTGCAATGGACTTCTTAGAAAAACTAAAAACCATCAACCATTAAGAGGTTACTCATACCTAAAGTTGCTATAATATTTATATATTTATTGATTGAGGAATTATATAGTGTATCAAAACTTCAACCGCATAATCAAATATATGTTATATATATTATATTCTTTAACTCAATCAAATTTGTAATTTATTATTTTCATTTTTCTTTAAGGTAACATGTTTTATATCGAAATTAATTAATCCAAAGTGAAAATATAAAAACATTATTTCACATTGATTTTATGTCATGAACCACTCCCCATAAGTTGTACCCCTACTAGGCTGGTAATGGGGGATGAGATATAAGGACACATGAGTCCATCCTCTAATAGTCTCATGGTTTGTAACTATCACTAAGTGTACAGTAAACACACATATGCATGTCATTACACACTAAGAGAGCCCATGAGAAAGTGAGAGATTTGAAATAAATCCACTTATTCGTGATTACATTCCAATATTGAGGAATATAAAAACATCACATATGTAATGTCTAGAAATATCTACAACAACTACTTGGGAAAATATAACATACATGAGAATGTAAAGGGAAAAACAACCATGTAGCCCAAAAAAATATGTTAAACCCTATGCTCGTATTGACCAACATCATATATAGCCTTCTCCAACATATAAAAATTATTTACACATTGGGTGATTATAATATTATAAATAGTAGGATCCTCCCTAGATCCTCTCACAAAAATGGTAGAGAAACCATGCTAAATCACTGTGAACAAAAATTGAATAGAACTCATCATATAAATAGATATTCAATGTTTCTAGCCATACAATGTATAATATCACAAATTATATCATACGAGTTAAAAAATATAATAATGAATATTATGGATTCCCAACTTCCCCATCAACACTGTTTTTCTGATCAACCCCAACATTGCATGTAATGGGAATATCATTCCAAAAAGGATACCAAGAAACACGTTGGTGAAGCTTCACAACATGTACCTCAAACAACACATCACCATGTCCTCATTTCCAAATGTAAACAGGTATTTTATAGGGGTTACTATATCCCATATATCATGAATCATATGTCAGTCTTTATACATCAATCATTCACAGTCCACACACCGAGTAAGAATCTTCATGCCTTCAGATCCGATACATGTTTTTCTTGTATTAGTCCCTCGGAAACATTATCCATAATACATGTGTGTGAAATAGAAAAAACTATTAAATCCCTCTGATAAAAAATATTTGGAAAATAAACATCGTGTATATCGGCACCAATATCCACCAAGTGAATAAAGAGGGGCCATGAGGGTAATTAGAAATTTTTCCAACCACCAAGATATTGTGAAAAAACACCCTCAATGCTCTAAATACAAATGTATTTTTTCATCCTAATATACATGATACATTTTCATTGAGAATATAAAATTGTACAATATATAATATATCACACAACCACACTTTGTACACAACCAAGTATCATACACAACAACCTCTAACCTCTCCCGAACAACTATCTGCATATTTTTAAACTCAATATATTATAATCACAAAAAGATTATATTGAGAAATTAAATTAAATTATTTATTTTTATCAGTTTTACTTTAAGTTAATTAATTATTTAAAAATTAACTAACCATTATAATATATAAATTATAATACATAATCATTAATACATTGTTCCATTCCCTCAATCATAATAAAAACATGTCCATGGATTCTCCGAATTTTAACCTCAAAATTTCATTACAGAAAGCTCCATCGACATGGCTAAACCATTAATTCATTGATAAAAAATATTAATTTCCATATTACCAGGTACTCTAGGAAGGAATTTTATGCTACCAATGAAGTAAATCAACCAATAGCATACAACAACCTATTGTAGAGGGGAAATTAAATTACATAAGAACAACAACCTAAATGTTAGCCAAATAATGGATTCAAATAAGAATCCATCATTCATATATATATATATATATATTTGTCGAGATTTAACTCATTCATTCATCTCTGGTATCCTACCCAACACCCACATTCATATCATGATGCATATCTACACTACATGTGTAAACTAATAAGAGAAAATAGGTCCTCCCAACCCCTTCAAAAAATAGATCTCTAGGATCATCCATCCCAGGCTCACATCATATATAATCCTATTTACCCAACATACTAAAACATCCCTCTAGGCATAGCCATCCAAGGCTCACATCACATCAAATGTAGTTGGAAAAAACCTAGTAATTGGTCTCCTGGACCTAATGTAATGCATTCTGAATTCACAAACTACATGATCTCATGGAACCCAATCTGAAGACACTCAGCCTTTACAATCCAGTTGGAATTCTAGACACCAAAAAGGAATTAAATTTGGTCATAGAACTATTTATTGTTATATTATCAATTAATTGAGTCATCATTCAAAGTCTAATATTATAAGAAAACTAAGAAGAATGATAAAACACACATTAAAATATTAATTAAAAAAATAAGATATCAATCCTTTTAACTCATTAATCAAAAATAATAATCATGAAATAGGTTAATTAAACTATTACATTAAATATTGATTATGGAATATATTGGATTATCATCAAATTAGAACAACATTAATAATTAAATGTGATTGGTAATATTTTATAAAATTTATAATCAATTTACACCATAGTTATGTTCAATAACAATGTCACAATCTATTCGAATCACTAAAAATGAAATATAGATATCACTGTATCTAGAAAATCAATATGGAACCAGTTATAATGGTACAGACAATAATATCACCATTTATTGGATAGAATTATGTTAATACAGTTTATGTAATTAGTAAGAATAATTTTATTGGGGTTCAAGTGGATAAATAAGGCTAACTCTATGATTGAATGTAAAAAAATAATGGATAAATGAATCCCCTACCTCAAAAGGGTAACAATAGTCTTTGAACAATAATGGACCACACAATAGATCTCTAATCATTCCACACGTTGGAATGAAGGTATATCCTACATTGTATCAATGATTTATCAAATGATTGAATCTTGAGATTGATCCAGGAAAATTTGATCCCCAACATATCATATAGGTGGTTTTTGTGTCACCTACAATACGTAAAGTGGTACTGCCACCCTATTATTTGATAATAATGAGTCGTTAGAATCAATTATATTTTAATGCATTGGATATTTACATGATGTGTAATCCCATTTAATGTCATATAATCATCAGGCATTGGTTTCACCAAAAACTAAATCTAATTTTTTTTACTTATTTTTAATATCGGATTTATTACATGTGTCAAACCCACTCTCACATCGATTAAAAAGTTTACAGCATGTGAAATCTCCCTTTTTATTGTGTTTCATTTACATACATCTCAAGACATCTTCCATGCCAGCTATAATAATCCAGGACTTAGGAATCATGCACAAGGTTGATTAATGTTGATATGGGAACCTAAAGAAGATAACAATCAAAAGATTTTCACCATCTAAAATTCAATAAAAAACCAGGAAGAATGAAATGGACATCCAAAGAGCCACCAACGATATAATTTCCAAGACACTCCCCAACACAATAAATCAACCAATTCCCCCATGCATATGGGATCACATTCTGAGTACATAAACTACACATAATTTGCTGTCAACCTCTATTAAGAGATTAAACTAATCATACCACATAATGATAAACCAGGAAATCACCTGGCATTCCCAAACCATCTTCAAATCACATGGAAAGAGTATAATCCAAAAAAATAAATAAGATAAAACCAAATAAAAACCAGAAAAGGCCAAGAATAAATAAAATTATAGTATTACATGAGATGATCTAAACACCATACAAATCTAGGAACTGAGTGCATATCTATTACTCAATTTCAAAGATACACTCCACCAAACCATTATTTTCCAGAAGACATTATCCCTAGAGATAACATATAGATAACATATCATTTTATATATTAAAATTACAAAAGAATTAAATAATACATAAAACATCTACAAATTGTATCCCTTGGGCCGTAATTGTACTAGTACATTTAGAATCATGGAAACAGAAACACCAGAACCTTAATTAAATAAATAATCTCCCACAAGCTTATTCATGACTAGTACCCTTATTAGATACTACAAATATAATGACTATAATCACAACCTGGGGAATGGAAACATAAAAATGGTTGAAGTGAAATCCTCATTTACGGAAAAAATGGAGAAATATAGTAATAAGAATGATGATAAGGGTATTATAATAGTATCATGAATACAAAATATCATTCACTACATATCAATGAAAATAATAGGGATTAGGGAAAACACATATGCTTTTCATAAGACATGAATCAAAATGAAACAATGTGAATAATCCATGAAATCATAACATAGGAATCAAGCATGGTATTGTGTAAGACACATAATCATATACTATGATTTAATTTTTAACTAATTCATTTTTTGAAAGACCATCTTGGAATTATTGGTTTACTCCCCATGACATCTTTGTTGTCGCGGTTCACTCCCATGAGAATCTTATTAGAATTAGATCACTCATCAGTACATATTGGACGTCGTGGTTCACTATCAAAGCCATATAAGTTGTCATGGTTCATTCGTAGTTCTATCTTAGTCAATCTCATATGATATAAACCATTAAGAAATTAATTGGAGGGAGATATAGGTCTCACCCATCTCATAGTCTAATAATTCATACATGTTCCACAGGATCATAATTAGTAATATCATAAACCATAAAATGAAAAGGTTTTAATAAATATGTAATAATATCACAGATTATGGAAATAAATAGGTTTCATAATCATTTCATTATAAACATTATCTATGAAATGAAATGATTTTAAGAATAAAATTACTTGTGAACAAGAATAATGTTTAATTGAAATCAAGACATGAAAAATGAATTTATTCCCAGAATTAATTTCATTGGAAACATTGAATAATATCTCTATAAAGGCATGATTCACCCCAATGAATTCTATCTTATAATATAAATAATCATAAGGAACATTAAAAACTTTTTTTTAGAAAAATAACATTTATTCCTAGAAATAGAATTTTCATAACATAATGTGATTTGAATACCTTTTCATTTAAATTATAATTGAAAACATATAATGGAATATTATAAAATAATAAAACATTTTTAAAATACATTTCTCTTTAATGCTATCTTCGTTTTTAATTTAATATTATTTTTGAACCATTTTCAAAATCATGGGGTTTTGGATAGAATTTAATTTTTACAGAGTGAGATACATTCAAATTTTATATAAAAACATTATCTTAAGTACACAAGAGTGAAAAAATGGTAATATAAAATAACTATACCATTAATAAAAAGTCGATTATAAAACTAATTATTATTCTTGAAATATGTATAAAAAATTTCATCAAATGAAACATAACCCTAAATAATATCCAAAAGTTACGAAATTGTCTCAATAAACTCTTATAATATTGTAAAATGTGATCATACTATCTTTTTAAAAACATATGGATGTATATACTCTTTGATATAGTGTTTAGGTGCAAAAAAAGGATTTGGGTCAAAGAAGGAAAATTGAAACAATTTGTTTTTCCCATTTAGTAACGTTGGAAACATTAACCCTGTAAAAGAAAGTTCATATTATTGATATTTTGATACCCATAAGTTTAGTTATAATATAAATACAATACATTCATGGGATTTAAAAACACCACACTATAAGTAATAGTGGAAATCACAAGTTTTATCTCTTGGGAATAAAACGTGACATGAAATACCATTACCATGTGTCTTGACTCTCATAGTACTTGTACAAGCATCCTGTTTAATAAATATAATTTTATTTTTAATATTTTAATGATAGATATTATTATACATAATACCTTATATGTTTTATATTATTACTTGATATTGACCACTTGATAAAAATCTTATGTATAGATTTTTCTTGAGGTAATATTCTCTTCGTTCCTCGAATGTGACGTTTTGGGTTATATCATTGGTCATTATATTTATATCATGATTAAAATAGTGTAATAGTTATATAAATATTATTAATATAAATTATATTTATATTATTATAATATATATCCCAACAATTTAATAAATGGAATACACTTATCAAATAGACGGTAAGTTGTATGTATGCATTAATTATGTTTCCATTTTAATTGCCATATAGAAAAAAGAATTAAAATTAAATGAATGTGTATATGTATATACTATTATTAATTTATAATAATAATTATATATATATCATATTACTTCTTTAATCCCAAAATTAATACATTCCATGTAGTGTGTGAACGAATAACATTGCATTTAGGTGGCGATAATCTACACTTCAACATATAAAATGATAGTAATTACAGAAAATGGAATGTAAAATGATTTTTATTGTAAATGAAATTTTAAATAACGAATAAATAATAAATATAATATATAATTTATTTAAAAAAATTTATCATCATAATGTCAACTATGATAGTCCATAAATTGAAAATGAACAATCATCATTTTGTTAAGTTGTAGTTCTATGTACACGTAATCAATATGTTCGATTTCCATTAGATGAAGGTGTGTGTATGTGCAGGTAAAACCATTTGGGTAAAAACATATTTGTATTTTAAGGATAATTGTTTTTTCATAATATAATGGAGTAATGGTATTAGAGTTTTTTAGGATTAAAATAACTAAATGTAGCTTCAACGAATACATTACATCTTAATTGTGACACTCCTTTTTGTTAGTGAAAAAATGTTACATTGAGTTGCCTTCATCGCAAAAAACATATTATAGGAGGAAACGATTCGATTTGGGAGATTAGTTGATCAGATTAGAGAAGATAAAATGGGCATAGGAGGTGTGATGATGTGTATAGAGGTGGATGCCTTTTATAGGGACGTGAGATGATACGATTTGAATTTTTGAAAACAAGTTATGTGTAAAAACTTTTTTAATAAACAAAAGTCATTACAAACCAAAAAATATAATGTATTTAAGGTTAATGGTGGTATAATGTCTATATAATGGATGTTGGAAAATTTTATATGCCTTTTTGGGTCATATATTTAAGGATTGGTACTTTATTACACTATTTTTTTACATAACTAATATAATTAATTTTCATCACATTCACTAATATTTATGTTAATAAAAACATTTTACCTTATTAGTCATTATAAATTTTTCATATCCCAAAAAGGGAATCCATTTATCCCAATTATATTCACAAAAATGTGTTAATTTTGTTAAATTTAATCTTGTTGTCAGGTTTACAATATTGGGTTTTATGTTAAAAATGAACATAACAATACAATGTTTTTATATAAAATTTCAAGTTCAAATTTGTTATAATGAAAAAAATTGGATAAACTAATAAAAACATTATCTATAAAAACTATTAATATAATTAAAAATATAATTTATCCTTATACATATATTAAATTAATTGTTTATTTTCAAATAAAATCAGGTATTGTCACTATTTATCAAAAATTGATTGTTTTTCTATAAAATAACAAAAATTCACCATATGTTAATTTCAAAATATTAATACAATGATTAATTATCTTTTATAAAGTTACATTTATTTATTTTCTTAAAATTAATTTTATTATTTTTCATAGAAGGATATTAAAAGTGGTTTAATCAAGAAAAGTGTACTTTTAAACACAGAAAGTTATTACCAAAAATAATATGTTTTATTTTTTGATATGTTTTATTTATATAAATAATTTATATAATTTTTTTTAATTTTTTTTAATAATATACATTTTAATATTTTTAATTTATCAGTTATTATTATCCTATTCAAATAACTAGAAAAATAAAATGATGTTTTGTAGAAACATCAATGTTGCGTGTAATGTATGCCAACATAGTGTTTCATGTATGGTACGCCAATTAAGTGTTGGGAGTAAAATAAAATAGTTTATTCCATGTGAAAAGAAAGATTCACATAGTTCATTTTAATATATAAATTAATATTTCATTTATTTGAAAAAAAAATCCATAGAAACTCAAGGTGCCACATTCTACACCCCATAAATTGAATTATGCCCTCAAAATTCGTCACTTGAGTAAAAACAAAAAAGGATAATTATACATCATCATATCCCAAAGTTATCACATAGATTTCTATAATTAATTTTTTATATACATAACATTAACAATGTGAGTGGTATTGATTCATATCACATTATCTTATTGGTATATAATTTCAGTAGGATGTTCAATATAAGAAATATCCTTATACAGTAGTATGACCTACTAGATCGATACATGTGAAGGGTATACAATGTACTTCATCTAGAGAGATACTAGGAAGACATCATGTTCTTGAGAGTGATTTGGAAAAATTACCATGTTATAGTCTACATTCCAAATATGATCAAAAATCACAAAGATACCAATATACATACGTCATATTTTACTTTTCATCCCTTATCTCATATCCTTCATCTAGATTGAGATTCGTAGATATTAATTTTAACCAAAATCAAATTTTAGATCATGCTGATGATTATCACAATTACATCTCTGCTGGCATTGAGATTCTTTTATATGTTGTTGAATAGATCGAACCTTCCTGAGTATTTCATCTCTGAACTCAGGTCCCAATAGAATTCATTATCCATCTTCATCCCAAAATGATGATGATATACATTTCTTTTCATAGAGGGCTCTTTAAGGTGACATTTTAATGCTTTAGTGAAAGCTTTTGTTGAATGACTTATAAACATGAGGATGGTGTGGATCCAAACCACACCATAAATATTACGAATATGATATCAACATATCCTCTAGGGTTTGAATTATTCATTCAGAATGACCATTTTTATTAAGAAGATATGTAGTTTTGAAACAAAATTCTATATCATGTTCTTGCTAAAGAAGTTTCTATAACATTAACGTAAAACTCATATCCCAATATGATACAATAGAATATTATACTCCGTTAAAACATAACATAACCTTAATTTATATCCTGGAAAGATAATCTATGGTGAAATATTTTCTGATATCAATTATCTGTTCTAATTTAGGAATGTAATCGACTACCACCTATATAGAATTAAACCCTTTAGAGTATTTTGATATTCCAATGGAAAAATCTATAGTGATGTTCTCAAATTTCCATTATTCTATGGGTAATGGATGAAACATCACAATATTCTTTTTTCTATTAGCCATAAATTGACGTCATAACAAACATTAATATACAAACTCTATGATATTTCACAACATTGAATCCAACAGGAAGTGTACTTTCATGTCTCTATTAATTTTTATATTTTAAGATGAATAGATAATGAATAAATTTGAGCATCCTATTGTAAGGTTCGGTGTCCTCAGAACCAAATGTTTTGTACTTTGATTACATAAATGTTCACTTATTATATATTGTTCATTGTTCTGCATGACTATAATATAATAATGTCCTGAAATATTTGTTGCATTAATAAGGTCATAACAGATCCCCGCTATGATGAGAACCATGAAATGCTATAACAATATTCTTAAATAAAGTTCTGCGGTTGGATGACATACTATGATAGGACACATAGTATACAGACTGTCATGTGCGAGTACTCATAAGAAGATGAGACTCTCTCTCATGGAGTTCTTACTTGGTAATCTCCAAGATGGGAGATTATGAGAACATACCCGCCAGTAGTAATTCCGCATGTCTTGGTGTCATCGGATATTGCTATCTACGAGCGTGTGTAATGGTCTTTAGACTGGAAGATTATCATTAACTCATGTCATGACTCGCGCACTTAGATTTACTGATGAAAACCGTCACGCAGACAGTTGGCGGGAAGTAGGGTACGTTGGGTGTGTCACAAGTGACATGTTGTTAATGGATAAGTCAAGGAAGGATATGTCCCTTCCATTTATGGAAGTTGATATCTCGGCCCTTTGATTGAAATCTAATTGTCGTATTAAATTCCATGGCCATGGTGTAAACGATGAGTTTATTTCAGGTAGTTAAAGAATGACATATCAAGAATATAGGTTTATTACACTGCCATGAAACCTGCTTGATGAGATATTGAGACAAAGGGATTAAATTACACAGTAAGCATTGATATGAGGTTATACGTCAATGCGACGTCAACTTCATTCTCTTGGGTGCCTTGACCCGTTGCTAGACAGTAATCTTGGACTTTAGGCAAGCCCGCCTAATGACAATGAGAAAGAGGCCTAGAGGGTCACACACTAAGTGTATCCAAGTATCTCAAGTTGAATAAAGATTATTCTCGTACGTGGTTTAATAATTATTCATGGAAGCCTAAGTTGTTTTAAATGATGGAGGAAAAAGAAAATAAAACAAGTACACGTCGTGTATTATTATTACATGCTGTGTAGTTTTATTTTGGAAAGGAAATGAATAAATGAAAACAAGATATACACGCCGTGTACATTTAATGTACACGCCGTGTAGTTTTCAATGAAAAAGTACACGCCGTGAATTTATTAATACACACCGTGTAGTTTTTTTTAGTTGGGATTTTGAGGATATAATATTGTTTTAAATAATATTTATTATAATCAGCATGGTTGCATGTCAAGGAATTATTTATTCGACATGGGGTTCTAAATAAAGAGTCAATGAAATAAATAAAACGCATAACGCGTTTATTTATGGTCATAACTCTATAACCCCACACACCCGATTATAAATATCCTCACAACCCCAGCTCTTTTCCGACACAAGAGAATCATTGTGCACAACATCTCTGGAGAATTCTTTCAAGGCCGAAATAACCTCTTCCTCCAAGAACGCTCTCAAGACCGAGAGAGATCCTCTTCCATCGGATCAAGACAATCTAAGGTGGACAACGCAAGCAAAGGCTTCTCCACGCTAGCACCCGGAGAATCTTTTGGCGACGTCCGGAGATACGAGTTACATGTGTGGATCACCGCTAGAGGGATTCTACACTTGGCTTCTGCGACGCAACGATGGATCACATCGACAACGTGATTGAGGACATCAACGAAGAAAGAACACCCAAAAGGTATTTCTTTATAATTAATTAAATTAATTATAATCAACCTGTAACGATCCTTGTTTGTGGTTCCGGGAAAAACCATCTTCATTGTCTTTTTCTGTGATTCGATCCGTGGAGACTGGCGTTTATCGTCGTAATGATCCCGGATTGATCATTGCTAATGACAAAAAGCCAAGTGGGCACATCCACCCATCCGCTTCTGCTATGCCCGGAACCTTCAAATGGTATCAAAGGGAGGTTACAACGTTGATTATAGTTATTTAATTTTCGTTGATAATTTACTCATTCATATTTGATTCAATTCGAAATAAATCGTTCTATAAATCTGAATTAACGAGATATATTCTTCCTCCTTCGTTTCTCGATTCATATCACAAAAACATCCTTTTAATTTTAATTTTGATTAAAATAAAAACGAGGAACTCATCCGGAGGAGCCGCTCTTTCTGTCTGTACAACACGGGATTACACGGCGTGTAATTAAAACTACACGCCGTGTACTTAGGTTCAACGAACCAGCACTGGTCTGCCAAACCACGCCGTGTGAATTGATTATGCCTATGTTTTAATCACGCCGTGTTGACCAGAATAAAACGGCGCATGGAAACCGTAATACACGACGTGTACGTTGGAACAACACGCCGTGTAGTCCGTTCCGACCCAGGTAAAACTGTGTACAAAGATAAGTCGTGTACCACGTATACGGGATCACCAGGCCGGTTACCGCGTAACAAGGAAGTACACGCCGTGTATGATTCATCTACATGCCATGTACTCTAAAATTTCCAAAGTACAGAAAAACACGCCAAAGCCCCAGCGTGTACTTTGGACAAAGGGTGAAAAGAAAAAAACACGCCGTTTAATTATAAACTACATGCCGTGTACTTTCCAGAAATGGAATTTCACCAGGTTTCCTCCAATGTACAAAGACCCGTACAAGGAATATGGATGAAAAGAATCTCAAGGAAATTCAGAAAGAAATTTAAGATAATGAATTGATTAATTATAAGATCATAATTAATTGAATTCGAGCGCGTCTTATCTTAAATAAAAGAACGATTAAAAGAATTTGAATTCTAAATATGTGTAAATGTCATTGCATACTATGGATGATCATGAGCTAGACCAAATACCCTTTGTATGTGTATGGTTTCATTTAAATTTATTTAATTTAAATTTGTTGTCCTGCGAGCCTTCTTCCAATAAAATGTAGGGCCTGCTTGTCCATGGTTTCTTTAATGTAAACCCATGTAATGGAGGATCTCCCATGCCATATGAGACGGTTCAAATCCCGAAGCCGAGGCGAAACCGACACAAGAATATACAAAGGTGGACAGGTGGGAGCTGCAAACACGAACCATCAGGTTCAAGGTGTTTTCCCTAGGTCAGGGTAAGCTTATCAAAACCGCTAGATATGCTAACCAAATAGAAGCTCATGATCATGCCATCTTATTTTATTTCTATCTGATTGCATGGTTTATATATTATGCATGTGTTGTCGCGATCACATAATTAATAAAATGAACAAGCATTCAAAGATGGAATAAAATAAAAACCGGTCTATGCGTATACATTATCGTAACATGGTTAATCACTTAAGAAAGCATCACTTAATATTAACAAGAATGTGATAATGCAAAGATACGCATAAATAATAAAATCCCTCAAATACCATATTAAGTCAGACCAAGCCTTCCGTTACATGATTAAGGGCAAGACTCAATAAAACTATGTGTTTGACCAACCCTTGTTGGGACACTTACTTTTATAAAGGAATCCCTTATGAAAGGTTTCGGGTTGACTTAACCATATTACATCAAGAGAAGTATCCCTTGCTATACTTGATGTAATATTGGAGGCAAGAGTTGAGGAAATCCAAGTCAGGATTTCAGGATTGGGGAGTCCACTCAACAGATCAAGGAACTGTAAGCTCACAGTTGGCAAAGTCCCGCATACCTAAATACCTTTAAATATCATGACCAACCCTTGTTGGGGTTATGCGAATGGAAATATGGATCCTTTCCATTAGAATGTCAAAGCAACTGGACATTCCGAGTTCAATGGTGAGGGACATTGGGAATTGATAACATAGTGGGAAACTTAATAAAATTTATTATTTCTCATAAAATGTAATCAAGAAAGTACTGATGAATCTTCACTTTTAAATTGTAGAATCAAAATGAAAAACACATCAACCACATTTTCTCTGTGATCATTTCTGGATAAAGACAACATCCTCACCGGCAGTAACGTTCAGGAATGGTTTAGGCGCCTTCGGGTTATCCTACGCCATGAACAGAAGTTTTATGTGCTGGAGTCCTCACTTCCTGATTCTCCTGCCCTAGGGGCAAGTGATGAAGATTTCCTAGTCTATGATCAACATTTGAACGATGCTCTCGACGTTCAATGTTTGATGCGGTCATCTATGTCTAGTGAGCTCATGAAGTCTCATGAAGACATGGATGCCCACAGCATGATCGAGAACCTCCGTGGTTTATACCAGGAGAGAGCAAGACAGGAAAGGTTTGAGATCTCCAAGGCTCTGTTTCAGAGCAAGCTTGGAGAGGGTGCCCCAGCTGGGCCTCATGTAGTCAAGCTCATTGGCTACATTGAGCGCTTGGAGGTTCTAGGGTTTAAACTCCCTGAAGAACTGGGTACCGATCTCATTCTCGCATCACTCCCCCAGAGCTTCTCAAACTTTGTTGTTAATTTCAACATGAACAATATTGAGAAGTCTCTATCTGATCTTCTTATCCTTATTCGCCAAGTGGACAATGACATGAAGCGTGAAAAGCCTTCTGTCCTTATGGTGAATAAAATGAAAGGGAAGGCGAAGAGCATTAAGACCAAAGCTTCTTTAAGGCCTTCCAAGAAAAGGAAGATCAAAGGGGAGGCAAAGGAATAGGATGTTGTTTGTTTCGCATGTGGCAAGAAGGGTCACTGGAAGAAAAACTGCACCCAGCCAAGGAAGCAAGGGGAAGCTTCAGGTGCGTTTGTTATCGAATGCAATCTATCTGTTTCTACTAATTGGGTATTAGATACTGCTTGTGGTGCTCAAATCTGTATCCAAATACAGGAACCAAGTAGATTCAGGAAGATTGATCGAGGGGAGATAGATCTACGAGCAGCCAACAGAGCCAGACTTGCTGCTGTAGCTGTCGGGGACTACCACCTCACATTGCCTACCAGGATGGTCTTGGTTTTGAAAGGATGTAATTATGTACCCTCTGTAACCAAAAACATTATTTCAGTATCCAGATTAGATACTAATGGATTCATATTCAAGTTTGGAAATGAATGTTTCTACTTTTATAAAGATAGCATTTGTTTTGGTAGGGCACATTTATATAACGGCCTTTATGTGTTAGACTACACAAACCAAGTAATGACAATTGATAAAAAAGTTAATTTACATGACTCATACCACACCCAACTTTGGCATCACCGGCTAGGTCATGTCAATGAGAAACGTTTGACAAAATTACATCAAGATGGGTATTTAGATTATTTTGAACTAAAACCACTTGGTGTATGGCATGCGTGTCTAAAAGGCAAAATGACAAAATCCCCATTTAGTGGGAAAGGTGAAAGAGATAAAGAGCTTCTAGAATTAGTTCACACAGATGTGTGTGGACCATTTCCAGTTGAAGCAAGGGGTGGGTTCTCGTACTTCATAACTTTTACTGATGATTTTAGTAGATATGGATATATCAATTTAATGA
Source organism: Viscum album (assembly GCA_963277665.1). NCBI lineage: Eukaryota > Viridiplantae > Streptophyta > Magnoliopsida > Santalales > Viscaceae > Viscum > Viscum album. The sequence continues at coordinate 663,977,909 of OY728165.1, read as the reverse complement.
GGTATAAGTCAGATTCTTTTGATCGGTTCAAAGAATACAAGAATGAAGTTGAGAACCAGCTTGGTAAGAAGTTTAAGAAACTCCTCTAAGACAGAGGAGGAGAATATCTTAATCAATACTTCATTGATTTCTTACGGGAGTTTGGGATTCTATCTCAACTCACTCCTCCTTACACACCGCAGTGGAATGGTGTAAGTGAAAGGAGGAACCGCACCCTGTTGGACATGGTGAGATCAATGATGAGTCATGCGAGTCTTCCATTATCCTTTTGGGGATATGCATTACAAATAGCAGCACACATACTAAACCAAGTACCAACTAAATTGATAAATGGTATTCCATACGAGTTATGGAGTGGACGCAAAGCCATGTTATCGAATTTACACGTGTGGGGTAGCGAAGCATTTGTTAAGGCCTCTTCAGGTAACAAACTTCCACCCCGAGGCACAAAGTGTATCTTTATAGGATATCTAAAGGAAACAAGGGGATATTACCTATACAACCCCTCAGACAAAAAGGTTACAGTGGAAAGACACGCCATATTCCTTGAGAGGGAGCACATCTCCAGAAGAGATAGTGGGAGGGAGATAGACTTCGATGAAGTCAAGGCTCAAGATACACATGAGTTGGTACAAGAACAGATTCCACAAAGCCCCGTGGAAGAACAATATGATCCAGAGACACAAGAACTGCGTAGGAGCAAGAGAGAGGTGAGAGAACCAGAACGATATGGTTTTCATGTCACTGAGGATGGTGACTCATTATTGGTTGACAGTGATGATCCTATTACCTACAAGGAAGCAGTTTAAGGAACAGACGTTGCCAAGTGGCAATAAGCCATGAATTCTGAAATGGATTCCATGTACCAAAACCAAGTCTGGATTTTGGTAGATCCTCCAGTTGATGTAAAGCCTATTGGTAATAAATGGGTATTCAAGAAGAAACTGGACATGGAGGGGCAAGTCAGCACCTACAAGGCATGACTGGTTGCATAAGGTTTTAGACAGCGTCAAGGAATTGACTATGATGAAACCTTCTCACCGGTTGCAATGCTGAAGTCTATCAAAATCCTATTGGCCATTGCTACTTTCCATGACTATGAAATTTGGCAAATGGATGTCAAAACAGCTTTCCTTAACGGGAACCTCCAGGAAGATGTCTACATGACAAACCCTGAAGGTTTTGTGACTTCAAAGGATGCCAACAAGGTATGCAAGTTGCAAAAATCCATTTATGGATTAAAGCAAGCATCAAGGTCATGGAACATTCGTTTTGATTAAGCTGTTACAGAATTTGGCTTTGTTAAGAACGAATGTGAGCCTTGTGTCTACAAAAGGTTTAGTGGAAGTGAAGTCGTTTTCCTAATAGTATATGTCGATGACATATTGCTAATTGGAAATGAAGTACCTGTCTTACAGTCAATTAAGGCATGATTGAATAAATGCTTCTCCATGAAGGACATGGGCGAGGTGGCATATATTCTTGGGATCAAGATCCATCGTGATAGATCCAAGAAAATGCTGGGCCTAAGTCAATGTACATACATTGACAAGATACTGAAGAGATTCAGTATGGAAAAGTCCAAGAGGGGATTGTTTCCAGTGTCACATGGCATTCATCTTTCCAAGAAAATGTGGCCTCAGACACATGAGGAAAGAAAGATAATGGCAAGGATCCCTTACGCATTCGCGATTGGGTCAGTCATGTATGCTATGCTATGTACGAGGCTAGATGTTGCTTATGCATTAAGTGCGGTAGGCAGATATCAAGCTGATCCAGGAGACCACCATTGGATGGCAGTAAAGACTATCCTTAAGTATCTGAGTCATACTAAGGATATGTTCTTGGTTTATGGAGGAGATGAGGAACTAGTCATCAGAGGACATGTAGATGCTAGATTCCAGACTGATCAAGATGACATGAAGTCGCAGACTGGATATATCTTCAGTTTGAATGGAGGTGCAGTGAGCTAGAAGAGCTCAAAACAAAGTGTGGTGGAAGATTCTACAGCGGAGTCCGAGTATATCGCAGCTTCTGAGGGAGCTAAAGAAGCAGTATGGATGTGAAGCTTCGTCCAAGAGCTGGATGTTGTACCGAGCAGTAAAGATCATATCACACTCTATTGTGATAATACTGCAGTGGTGGCACTTGCAAAAGAGCCAAGGTCACATCAGCGGACAATGCACATACTTCGGAATTATCATCTCTTGAGGGATTTTTCCCAGAGAGGTGAAGTTGCAGTGAGCAGTATTTCCACAGAAGACAACGTGGCGGATCCATTGACTAAAGCCTTGACTCAGCAGAAACATGATCATCATGTGAGGTCTAGCGGACTAAAAGTCGTAGGCAGTTGGCTCTAGTCCAAGTGGGAGTTTGTAAGGGTTGGTGTCCTCAGAACCAACTGTTTTGTACTTTTATTACATAAATGTTCACTTCTTATATATTGTTCATTGTTATGCATGACTATAATATAATAATGGCCTGAAATATTTGTTGCATTAATAAGGTCATAACAGATACCCTCTATGATGAGAACCTTGAAATGCTATAACAATATTCTTAAATAATGTTCTGCGGTTGGATGACATACTATGATAGGACACATAGTATACATACTGTCATGTGCGAGTACTCATAAGAAGACGAGACTCTCTCTCATGGAGTTCGCACTTGGTAATCTCCAAGATGGGAGATTATGAGAACAGACCCTGCAGTTGTAATTCCGCATGTCTTGGTGTCATCAGATATTTCTATCTACGAGCGTGTGTAATGGTCCTTAGACTGGAAGATTATCATTACCTCATGTCATGAGTCACGTACTTAGATTTATTGACGAAAACCGTCACGCAGACAGTTGGCGGGAAGTAGGGTATGTTGGGTGCGTCACGAGTGACATGTTGTTAATGGATAACTCAAGGAAGGATTTTCCCTTCCAATTATGGAAGTTGATATCTCGGCCCTTTGATTGAAATATAACTGTCGCATTAAATTCCATGGCCATGGTGTAAACGATGAGTTTATTTCAGGTAGTCAAAGAACGACATAAAAAGCATATAGGTTTATGACACTGCCATGAAACCTTCTTGACGAGATATTGAGACAAAGGGATTAAATTACACAGTAAGTGTTCGTATGAGGTGATACGTCAATGCGGCATCAACTTCTTTCTCTTGGGTTCCTTGAACCGTTTCTAGACAACAATCTTGGACTTTAGGCAAGCCCGCCTAATGCCAACGAGAAAGAGGCCTAGAGGTTCACACACTAAGTGTATCCATGTATCTCAAGTTGAATAAAGATTATTCTCGTACGTGGTTTAATAATTATTCAAGGAAGCCAAAGTTGTTTTAAATGCTGGAGGAAAAAGAAAATAAAACAATTACACATCGTGTATTATTAGTACATGTCGTGTAGTATTATTTTGGAAAGGAAATGAATAAATGAAAACAAGATATACACGCCGTGTACATTTAATGTACACGCCGTGTAGTTTTCAATGAAAAAGTACACGCCGTGTATTTATTAATACACGGCGTGTAGTTTTTTTTAGTTGGGATTTTGATGATATAATATTGTTTTAAATGATATTTATTATAATCAGCGTGGGCGCATGTCAAGGAATTATTTATTCGACATGGGGTTTTAAATAAAGAGTCAATGAAATAAATAAAACGTATAACACGTTTATTTATTGTCATAACTCTATAACCCCACACACCCGATTATAAATATCCTCACAACCCCAACTCTTTTCCGACACAAGATAATCGTTGTGCACAACATCTCTGGAGAATTCTTTCAAGGCCGAAAGAACCTCTTCCTCCAAGAACGCTCTCAAGACCGATAGAGATCCTCTTCCATCGGATCAAGACAATCTAAGGCGGACAACCCAAGCAAAGGCTTCTCCACACTAGCCCCTAAAGAATCTTTTGGCGACGTCCAGAGATACGAGGTACACGTGTGGATCACCGCTAGAGGGAGTCTGCACTTGGCTTCTGCGACGCAACGACGGATCACATCGACAACGTGATTGAGAACATCAACGAAGAAAGAAAACCCAAAAGGTATTTCTTTATAATTAATTAAATTAATTATAATCAACATATAACGACCCTTGTTTTTGGTTCCGGGAAAAACCATCTTCTTTGTCTTTTTCAGTGATTCGATCCGTGGAGACTGGCGTTTATCGTCGTATTGATCCCGGATTGATCATTGCTAATGACAAAAAGCCAAGTGGGCACATCCACCCACGCACTTCCGCTGTGCCCGGAACCTTCACCTATAACTACTCAATCTTAATATATTGTATGGAAGGATAAAATGGTTCCTAAACCTTATTATTTCCTCTATATAAAGGATATACACTAGAAAATTTCATGTATTCTTTTGCTGTTATTCATCTTCCTTATACTCCTCTTAAATCATTACTTAGATAGAAGGTTGAGCAATCATTTTATAATGATTCGAACACCCCTGACCTTCTTCATATCTAGATCCATCATGTGTTAATCCAGAAATATATGATCTTTTGTGATCCTCGTCATTGATATGATATCATGAATTTTCTGATTCATGGAACATAATAATTTTTTATCATTCTCCAGGTTGTAATGTATATAGTAGACATTATTATTTAATAACTCTTACCAACTTTTATAGTTCATGTTCAACTCCTTCTATGTGAAAATATATTACCTACATTTATGATAAATATATATGTAACAATTTTTTCAATAATAACAATTCGTCCATATCCTGAATGAAAAATAACTTTTGTTTACTCCCATTTATCAATTGCTTAATTTTCCTCATGGATCACCAACTATCGTGAGACATAAGATAAAACCATGATATTCTCCAATATAAGACATAATAAAATAATCATGTATACATCTATATATATTACAAACCCTTATCAACTACATGGTAAGGTTAGCATCGGTTCATTGAAAAAAATATCATTAGGCCCTTAAATGTTTTCTCGCATTCATATCTCTATAGGAACACGAAAACCTTATGATTTAACATGGAATTAGGATTAGATATTCATGGGGAATTCTCCCTAAATTTTCTGTAATATCTTAATAAAGAAATAAATTTATGGATCAGAGTCATTGTGGTTGGTCTGATCATCCATTCAATAACCATCATCATAGATGGATTTACTGATATATCGTATCTTGTGATTATATGTCCCAAATATAAAATATTTTTCATCCAAAATAGACACTTTGTAATTTTTTCTATATAATTATCCTACCATAGAGTCATTAATAAAATTCTAATGTGATCATTATGATCTTATATTCTCTTTTAATATATTATAGTATCATATATAAATATTACCATAAACATATAGAGGTAATATATAAATACTTATTCATTAAATACATAAATATATCATGGGATTTAGTATGTCTTATAGTAATCAATATATATTCATATTGAATGTTCCTTGTACATAATGAAATATTGTGAATATCATCCTTATTTTTCCTCAATTTATGATATCCAAAATAAGGATCAATCGTGGACAAGTAATGAGCTCAAAATAATTGATCAAACAAGTTATCATTTTGGGAAGATGTTACTTTTCCATGATTGTGATATTGTTCAGATCTTGATAATCAATGAATAGAAAAATTCATCTATATTTATATTTTATAAAAAAAAATAAATGAACTATTGGGTGACCCATTAGGATAAATTAATCCATTGTCGAGGTTTCCTTAGAGTTTCTTCATCATTTACGACATCTCAATCAGGTATATTCTATATAGAGTATTTAAAATTTTTGTGAAACTATATATAATTTCTGTCGAGTACACAACATAATTATTTGGTGGATGTGTATAAATATATTTTAAAATAACAACCATATAATCTTGAATAAAAAGAATATCATCGATTTGAATCATTTCCCCAACCATTTCAGAAAAAACTATTTTTAATGGGAATTAATACCCATACACCCAATGTAATATCTACTGGAATTAAATTCATAATATCGAATTAGTAAATGATTATATGAGGGTTTGAAATATGTAATATAGAATTCTTTCATTTAAAATTTAAGAGGAATTTATGCAGAGAAATTATTTTCATTCCTAAGATGACATTATATTCTACCAAATGAAGAATGAAATGACTTGAAAGAATCACATTCGCACAAACACTATCTGGGGATTAATCATTGAACTGAGATGATATAATCGAGAAATCAGGGGTTTTAAATAAAAATTCCACATATAAATTATTTGGAGGAATCATAACTCCCAAATAAAATTATTTATATATAGAATGGTGGGTGGATCCAGAATCAATCATGACATTAGAAGTTCTATTGTTGACAGTACATGTACCATTCATTACATTGTTATCGAATACCTAATTAAAAATTATGAATTCATTTTATTTCTCTTTGTCCCTCAACATAAGTGGTTGGTGACATCAAAAATCATCACCAACATTAGAGATGGGGTAGTTCTTTATATAATTATCAATCTCCTTATAGTTGCAGAACAGAATCATAGGAGATGAAATTTGGGCGTCTTCTTATGCATTAGCATTTTGATTTGACTTCTTCCAATCAAAATGGAAATCAATTTCATGGTGAAAATACTTTCTACACATAATACCTTTATTATACCCATTATAAAAATTTTATACATTCTTCTTCCCCATATATAACATAAAGGAAATATCATCACCTATTCTTCATGGTTTTTCTATTTCCCTTGAAAATCCATTTTACATATCTTATCAAAAAAACATTTTTGATACATGAATACAAACTCCAATTAATCCTTGATTTCAAAACAAAATATATCATCATAGCTTCTAAAGTCTCTTATGGAAAAAAACCTTGGAATAAAAGAATTCATTCTACTAAATAATCTATCAATTTTATTATTGGGTTCGATTATAATTTATGAAGCATACAACACATGTAATGTGAAATTAGCCTCGTATATACCAATAGATCCCTCATCCATTTTCATCCAGTCACGTAATTATTTATAGATCATTATATTAATAATTTTAGGAAATTATATTCAAAAAAATAAATTCATGAACTCATCACAATCAATGGATTCAATCTAATCACAATTACACATATTCATGATTAGAATCCACCACTGATCCATATAGCCTTTTAACTGATACGTAGAAAAAATTAATTTCTCATTATATAAACACTAATTAATGGAGAATATATTTTTAGTTGTACTGATCCATTATTAAAAAACCATTGACTCACAAGACCCTTTGATAGAAGTTTTAGTTTTCCTCATGAAAGACTCAATAAAATATTATCCCCTCCTTTTATCATTTGGATTCCCCCCATGATTCATATCTTGAGAATGATATGTTAGGATAGAAATATGGATTTTTATTCCAAATCCAATAGAATTCAGTTTCCTAGGTGATTAGTTGGTGAATTTTCCATCACAATACCCATTGATGTGTTTACTTTAGGTATTATCCATTGATTAAAACCAAAATCATTTTTAAAAAATAGCTATCATAAGGAGGCACCCCATAATAATGAAAACGCACTTATAATATTTCTAACATATGAATCCTTCCTTTATCTATGACAACAATGGTTAATCCAAGGTTACTCATAGAAACATATATATAAATTATTAATAATGTTTTGTGATGATTTTGTAAATTCTCAAAGCATATCCCCTTGTAGTGTCAAACTAGTTACGCAGCAAGGAACATTGTTATATATTCGATTACCCTGAGTCAGACCAAAAACATATTACCAATTAGTTACCCCTTGGTATATAAATTTTAGATCCTCATCATTCTTTATTATCTCGGGTGGAATGTATTTATAGGAAACCACTCAACGTTCCTTTACCAAAATTCTTGTACATTTTCCTATACTTTTCATTGTATAAACAGATGCCCAATTAACATAATTGGTCTAGTACATTTGGAAATACGGAATCATAAAAACATGAACACATATGGGATACATCATATCTTACTAGGTTCTTCTTGAATAGAAGCCATCATTGTTAACTCATTCATAATAAATATCATCATAACCTTGGGGAAATGAAACATAAAAAGGGATGAGATTAACTTCTCTGTATGTGTAAACAAGTGAGTCATGTAATCATAATCCTTAGCATATATGTAGATGAACATGACATTAAAATATAACATTGTACCATTAATATCAAATTTCATATAATGAATCATTAAATAATGATTGGCAGTTCATATTTAATGAATCAAAATGAAACAAATCGAATAAGGTCAAAAACATTACATTTGAATAAAAAATTGAATTGTAGAAGACACATAAGAAAAACCAAATGTATCTATAGTAGCCAATTACTCATTACTATGACCATATTGGTAGTTTGATTTGAAATCAAATTCCATATTAGTTTTCATTGTTTACTCCCATTCCAATATTAGTGTCATTATTTCACTACTGATATAATCTATATAGTAATGGTTTACTCCCACAACCAACATAGTAGTCGGGGACCATTACTAGGACTATAATAGTCTATCTCATTAGATATAAATCTTCACCATATGAACTGGGTCCTCACCATCCAATAGTGAAATCATTCATAATTTTGAAATAATATACTAAATAGTCATATAATTACCCATAAAAAGAAATGGGTATAATAAAAAATAAATCATTTCATCACATGTTGAAGTAGACAAGTTTAATAATCATTTCATCAAAAACATAACAATAGAAAAAAATAATTCTATCAAAATAATGTAACTCATTAAAAATAAAGAGGTTTCATAAACAAAATTCCATCAATAAATAATCAATTAGGAGGAAGAATATGAATGGAGACATTGAATAATTTCCAAAAAAGTGTAATGATTAACAATAATGGATGTTATCTACGATGGTAAATAATTTTGAATGATATTTAACAACATTTTTGGAGGAAAATATCATTTCATATTTTAAAAATTAATTTTATAACCTAAACCAGTTTTAAATAATTATCATTGAAATAATATTTGAGAAAATGTTAATGATGATTTAAAATGAGTAAAAAATTTTAATTATTTTATCTAGGATAATTACCTCCATTGATCTTTATAAAAACTAAAACATTTTCAAAAACATGTGTTTTTAAATACACTAGATTTCAAAGTTAATATGTAGAGTTAATCATATTTTACATTAAAAAATTATATTCAGACCTAATGAGTGGAATCATGTGGAACTAACCAAAGAAGATATATTGAATAAATATTAGATAATGAAACTCATGATTATTCTTGAGATTTGGATTAGAATATGTAATCAAAGGAAGCATAAATGTAAATAACTTAAAAAAGTGATGAAATTGTCTCAATAAACTATTATTACGTGGAAACATGGGTTTATATTTTCCATGTATGAAAAGAAAATATCATAGAGAATAAAATATCATATAAAAAAGAATATTGAGACAAAACATGTTTAATAATTTTCTATTTTTTTGAATCTAAATCCCATGAATTAATGTTTATAAAATGGATATGTTAAAACCATTTAATTTATTTATATGATACATATAATAAAATAATGATCATTAAATACACCACATAACAAGAATGTGTGGCGAACACAACATGTATATCTTGGGAATAAAAAGTGGGACAAAATCCATATACCCTATGTCTTGATAGTCTTTTTAATATTAAAATGTTATTTTATAATAAATATTGGTTTAATATAAATATTTTAAATGATAATATTCTACTACATAATTCAATATAATTAATTTTTGCAGCCATATATTACCCTCTAGTTGACAATCATATGTTAATGATTAACTACATGTAATATTCTCTTTGTTCATCACATTGTCTTAATCCAATATAACATTGCTCCAAATACATATAAATTTAATCACGAATGTAAATAAAAATATAAATATTAGTAATATAAATTAAATTAATATTATAATAATATTTATCGTAAAGATGTAGAAAATATAATATATAGTTCATGGAGACAATAATCAATATATATTCATGAACATTACTTTAGTTTTAATTGACATATTGAATGCAAAAAGGAATGAAATAATAGTGAATAAATTTATAATATGAATAAATTATAATTTTAATGTTATGTATATAAAATAATTTCTTTAAACCCATCCTTAAAAAATTCCATGTTGTCTGTAAACGAATCACATCTCTTTAAGGGGTAGTAGTCCACACATTCTCAACGGAAATTATCATAATTACACAAAATTAAAAGTAAGAAGATGGTTTTTAAATGGATAGAAAAAAATAAATAAATATCATATATATTATAATATATATATATATAATTTACATTATAATTTTTATAATGATAGACTGTAAATTACAAATGTATAGTCATCATCCATTGAGTTGGTAGTTCGCCGTACACATAAACAATATATTCGATATCCATAAGATGGTGGTGTGATAAAGTGTATGCCGAAAAAATATAATAAAAACATACAATTATGTTTATTATAGTTTTTTTTGTATTAATCTTATATAATAAGGGTATTAGTGGTGTGGAGAAGGAAAATATTGCAAATGATATTGAGAGGAGACATTACCTCTTAATTGGGTAACTCTTTTAGTTTTGTTCCCAAAAAAATTCTTAAGTTGAATTTTTACTAAGAGAAGGATTATAGATGTAAGGTATGATATTTTGGATTTTTATTTAGTAGATTTTGGAAAAGAAAAGGGCCATAGAGGTTTGAGGAAGTGGTAAGCGGTGGTGTACTATTATATATAAGATAAATGACACAAATGGCCTTTTTAAAAAACATTTACGTTGTAACAACATTTTTTATTTTAATATGAAATAAAAACATGAAAAAAATGTAAGGTTAATGGAAAATTAATTTCTATAAAATGGGTTTTGTACCATATTCATGGTCAATTTGGGTCTTATATTTATGGTTTAGTCCTTTGTTAGCCAAATAGTTCTCTAAACTGATATAATTACATCAAATTACATTCACAAAACTATTTAAAAAATTAAGCTTTTAATAAATATTTAAATTAATATTATTAAAAATAGGGAATACAATTTGTTAAATTCTAATCCGATCATTGGAAATAGTTAACTTAAAATTTTTCCTTCAATAGGGTCGATAATGTTGGTTTTTAATATAAAAATTATCAATGGTTTTCAATATTTTTATATAAATTTCATTGAAAAAATAGTCCCAAAGAACAATATTGTATTAATGTATTAAAAAATTATATAACTAACATATTAAACTAATTAAAAATATTATTTAACTATATAAATAAATGGAGAAAAAATGTAGCTTTGAATAAAAATAATGAATTTTTCAATATTCATCTAAAAATGAAGTCTGTCAAATAAATCCCAAACACTGACCCTAAGATAATTTGGATATTATATATATAAATTTTAATTCTATTTTGTAAAATTCAATTTCTATATATTTATAGATTTTTTTTATATTTTTTACATAATATCATTAAATGTTTTTCATTTGAGACAATAGTATTTTAAAACATAGATGGACATTACAAATATAATTATTGATTACTGATATGTTTTATTTATATAAACCATGTATAATGTAAATTTAAATATTATTTATTACTATTAATATAACAAATTTCTAGATCAAGGTTATAATTATAACATTTATATAACTATAATAATAAAATGATTTATCAATGAAACATAGGTGTTTCATGTAACATATTTCAACTCTCTGATCTGTTTATATTATGAAAAATCATTGTTTTCATTTAATTTATGAAATTTTGGTTACGTGTGAGAGAATTGTTTTTCTAATAACCTTAATTGATATACATAAATATTCAATTTTTTTGGAAAAAAGACCATAGAAACTCATGGTTTTTCATAGAACTCTTGTGCAAAACCTTATCCTTATGACATGTCCAATTTTATTATAAAATGTAAAATTAATATATTTATTAAATTATTTAGAAAATATAATTATTATTTCAGGAATCAGCCCATCGAAAATATCCATCGGTGAATTTTTCCTAATTTTCTAAGGCATTCAAATTTTTTGATAAAAAATAAATTCCATTTAAATATATAATGTGTTTTATGACATCATAATGACCAAATAGTGATGTCATAAATTACTATAGGCCTTATGTTCGGCCAACATATTGATTAATATTAAAATAATTTGATTTTGCGTTTATTGGAATTATATTACAAAGAATTATTGGATCCTTCAAAACTTAATAAACATCTTCTCATTTTAAATTGTTTTACTAGGGTGTGTGACTCACCTCCACATAAGCAGACAAATTATTTTAAGAATTTATTACTTTGGCATTATAAAATATTGTTTTTTACTCCCCTTTTTCAAAAAACATGGGCAAAAACCAAGGGCTTTTTTGTTGTTTTGATTTGTTTAATTTGAAGTGTCCCAAACCTAAATAATAAACAATTCCTTATCTTTTCCTATATAAACCCACCCAAGCTCCAAGATCCTCCTCACTCACAGTATTTGGATTTCTTCGAACCTCATCCCTCCTCTATCTAGAATCCTCACAAGGCACCCAAGCACCCATGAAGCATCTCTGAAGCCTCTCTTAAGACTTTATAAGCACACATCCAAGTAATAGTTTTTTCATCCTTTCTATTTTATTTCCAAATTTATTAATGTTGTTTTTACCTTTTTGTTTCAATTATACATGTTGCAGTATGGTTTGTCACCTCCCCCATACTGCCCTCTTTATGTTTTAATGATGGTATAACCCTTTCTCTTTCATTAAATGCCTCCCATGTACACCCGATACTATGCCTAAATTCCGAAGGAAATTTCTCTCTCCTCTTTTACATTCGAGAAATTCATTTATATCATGACTCAAAATTCCAATATAATTATTCGGACATGTATCTATATGACCCCCTTACAATCCATTTAATTTACATATTATGAGAAACACCTTTATCTCTCATCAACCATTTTTATGAATTCTAACGTCATGTCGTTACGTTGCCGAAATTGCACCGATTTTCCAATCAATTGTCATTATGTAGTGAATACCATGCCCATTTCACTATCAAGGGTATTAAAAAAATTTCACAATTAATTATTGATTATAATTTTTCATGTAGGAATTTCACATTCCTTTATCATGGACTAATTGATTATGTTTTATGAATTCTATTAATATGATCCATGTGGAACACTTATGCATGAAATGAAATATTTATGAAGGGTGCTTCCTTTTGAGCTCCAATGCATTGGGTAATGTATATTATCATGATAAGTCATGTGTAATGGGTTATTACTCATGCTAATTCTAGTGCAACAAGGTTTTACTTGTGCTTCATGTGTAATGGGGATTAGTCATGCTCTATGTGCAATGAGCCTTGACTCATGCTAATTCCATGTTAAGTGTTGTTGCCACACTTCCATGATATGATTATCATGATTTATCATGCCTTTATATTTATGCTTCTCTTTTTCTCTATTGATACACCTATTTTCTAACATGTATTTTATTCCTCACATTATTCCATTATTATTCCCTTACTAGGATTTATAACTCTCACTTTTCTAACACATGTCCTCATGTTATCCCATGCAATGCTAAGTATGAGGGAATGTAGTGGTCATGTAAAACAATTTAAATAATGATGTTCTATTTCAGGCTATAAGTTATTATGTAATGTTCCTAACACCCAATGACATTAGGAAAATCGATAATATTTATTATTTTAAGTTAATTTTGATTAATAAATTATGTTTAATTGTGTAATAAAAGATTAGGTTTATCATAGTTGTTATCAGAGTATTGGTTTAGTTATTTTTTGGATTAGGATTAGAAAACCCTCGTGAAGCCTTATATAAAAGACATGTATTGTAAAAACATCCTTAATCTTTGGTGATTATGGAGTAATTGGTTTATCAATAAAATATGTCCCTCTTCAGATATGAGTAGGTAGAGGCGGCTCTAATACCAACGTATCCTAGGGGAAAACCCCGAAAACACCTCTTTGATCTAGACTCGAATGGGAACTGGTGCCCAACAATCGGCCTTGCTGCACTCTTGGTAAGGACACTCCCAGGTGATATGCTTTGGTAAATTCACAATCGTATTATGAACCATTATTAAGGGCCAAAACATTTCCCTAATAATATATGATAGAAAGTAAATCATGGATAACATAGACTGAGTCCAATAGATTGATATGTTAATGAAATAAAATTTATTTATATGTCATTAGTTTTGTCCTTGGATTAAACTTTATGTGTTAACACTGAATTTCCATTTATTCCATCCAATGGCCAGTAATAGGATGGCTCAGGCTAACAACTGATGTGAATATCAATTTGATGATTGTAATAATGAGATGCCAAATCCAATGGGAGCAAGAATCACGATCTATGTTATGGTTATATCTTAACTAACTTTATATTTGAATAGAAAAATGTGTCAAGAGGAACATTAAACCCCCATATGAATGAACAAGTATCTATTGAGAGATTCCTGAGACAAATGCCTCTTACTTTTAATGGATCATCTGATCCCTCAATCGCTGAATAATCGATCAACTCCATTGAAAAGTTCTTCTATATAATTAAATGTTCTGATCAAGAGAAGGATCTCCTAGATGCTTATCGTATGGAGGGTGAATCTAATCAATGGTGGACAATGATAAAAAATACAAAGCCTGAGGAGGATATCAAGGCGTTTGAATTGAAGGATTTCTGGGAAATGTTTGTCAATAAATAGTATTTGTACATCCTATCACTTAAGATGGAAAGGGACTTCCATGCACTCAATCAAAATGAAAAAGAATATATTGGATCTTATAAGTAAAACTTCACACGGCTTTCATGATACACTTTAGGCTTTGACGTTACTCCAAATTGAAAGGCCGACCAATTATTTTGTGGGCTGAAACCCAGCCTGCAGAAAGAACTGTAAATCCGTGACTTTGACAGCTATGAGTAAATTATCTGATGTACCCTCAAGGTCGAAATGGATATCATAGAATCTCAAATGAATCATGGGGATAAGAAGCATAAAGTGGACTTCAATACTGGCAGCCCAATGGATAAATCCAATTGTACTAAGAAGATAAATCACACTACTTTGAAAACGTGCGGAAAGAAGCACCCAGGAAATTTCCTCAAGTGGAGGAGGAAATGCTTTAGCTATGGAAGATAAGGGCACATAGCTTTTAACTGCCGACAAGAACAACCTTCGGATGAAAAAATATAGAGGAACACTCCATTTGAACCTCAACACGTTGTTCATTGCTACAACTGCAAAGAACCAGGGAATATTACAAATCAATTCCCTAAGACAAGGGTCTTTAGAGGCAACGAACAACATCCTAGTCAGCATGGGAAAGCTTTTTCCATCACTATAGACGAAGTGAACCCTGACAATGATGTGGTGACATGTACGCGAGTTATTCATTCTATAATAGTGAACAAAATTTTTTTCTTCAGGTTCTACACATTATGTTATATCTCTAATGTTTAGTAGAACAATCCCAGCACCACCAAAAATCCTAGATGTGAAGATGTCATGGATTATGAAAAATGGGGCAATCATTTAAACCCAAGAATATAACTCCTCCCCTATCATAATATATGGATTTAACATACCAGAGAACCTTTTCATACTCCCTCTAGTGGAATTTGATGTAATTATTGGCGTGGATTGGCTTTCCATATATAGATCCAACAGAAATTGTCGTTAGAGGTAAATCAATCTCCATGAGGAGAATCGACCATGAATTCATTAAAAATTTAAGGAGGAATATGAATCTTCATTAGCACCAAAATCTCCAGCATGGATATTACTGTCCAATGAGCACGCGTATCTGGAACAGATGATTGAGTCCAAGGATGAAACCATTCTAGAAGACAATCCTATTTTGAGGGAATTCACTGCTGCGTTTCCTGAGCAATTTCCTGGTCTTCCTCCTACAAGATATGTTGAATTCTCAATTGATCTCATACATTGGGCCTTGAGAATATCCAAGAATCTGCAGAGAATGGATCTTGTGGATATTGAGGAGCAGAAGAAGAAACTACTTGAGAATCTGAATAAAGGATTTATACACCCAAGTGCTTTACTATGGGGTGTACCGGTCCTCTTCTTCATGAAAAAATATGGGTTAATGCGCTTTTGTATCAATTATCATGAGCTTAAAAATATCAAGATAAAGAACAAGTGTACTCTCCCATGAATTGATTACTTGTTCGATCAGATTCGTGGAGTACAATACATCTCTATGGTGGATTTGAAGCTAGGATATTATCAAATAATGGTGAATAAGGATGATATCCCCAAGACTGCTTTTTGTACAAGATATGGGCACTATGAATTCATAGTAATGAATTTCTGACTCACAAATGCTCTAAAAATCTTCATGGACTTTGTGAATATAGTATTTAGAGATTAACACGACAAATTTGTGGTAGTCGTTGTAGATTATATTCTGATATACTCCAAAACCATGGAGGATCATGAAGAGCATCTAGGAACTGTACTAGAGACCATGAATAAGGATAAGTTCTATTAAAATTATTGAAAGTTTGAGTTCTGGTTGAAGGAGGTCTCATTCTTGGGCCATGTCATCACAAGAAATGGGATATCAGTGGATCCCTCCAAAAAGGATGTAATTGAGGGATGGTCAAGGCTACATCGGTAACAATTATCTGTAGCTTCTGGGGGTTGGCTGGATATTATTGACGATTTTTGATAAATTTCTAACGCTTTTCCAACCCTCTTACCAAGATAACTCGGAAGGGATTACTATTTTCATGGAGTGATGAATGCATAGAATGCTTCAAGGTGTTGAAAAGGAGGTTTATCACTGCGCACGTGCTCAATTTTCCCACAAGTGGAGAACCTTATGGGGTATTATGTGATGCTTCGAAGAAGGTCATGGGATGTGTGTTGATACAAAATGACAATGTCATTTCCTATGATTCATGTAATTTGAATGTTCATGAACATAACTATGAAACATATAACCTTGATTTGGCTGAAATTATCTTCCCTTTGAAAAATTGGTTGCATTATATCTTTGGGAAAAGTATGAAATATATACGGACCACAAAAGACTCATGTATATATTAACATAAAAAGAGTTGAAAATGTCCCAACGAAGATGGTTATAGTTGATCAAAGACTGTAAGAACCCGGTTCTTACTTTGAGGTATGGGCTTCTTCCTTTTGACTTTTCCTTAAGTAATTTTGAGAAAATATTGAAAATGGGGAAAATCCTAAATTTTAGAACTACACGACGTGTACTTTATCCACACGCCATGTACATTTGGCCGTGTTGGGATGAGTACACGGGGTGTGTAGCATTGTCGGTGATGAGGGCTGAAGGAACTTACTACACGCCGTGTAGTGGTGCCATACACGCCATGTAGTCAGTCGAAAGGCTTGAATAGTGAAGTAGTGGAGTCGCCGCCAGCTGGGCGACAGTACACTCCGTGTACTTGGGAGTACATGCGATGTACTCTTGTCGGAAGACGAACAGTGTGGCAGTGCCGCCAAATGAAATCTTATATGAAAGGAGTACACGCAGTGTAATTTCAAGTACACTGAGTGTAATTTGTTTTTTGGCTTAAAACAGGCAGTAGCCTCTTCATTTGGCAGAGGATGCGTCTGAGCCATTTTGGAGCCAAAGGAGGAGGCCGGATATTTGAAGAACTGTCAGGCGTTTGTCTGGAATCTGATTCAGTCACGGATGATCCTGTTGGAACCGCACGGGTAAGGGCTTCACCTCCTTGGTTGGTTCATTCCAATTCTTCACCTAACGTAAGTTATTTACGTTTGAATGGTTTTTGTTCTTCGACAGATCTATGCCATTCATGGGCGTTCCTGGAGTCGGCTTTCGGGTATAGCGTTTTTTGGCGTTTGAGGTAGGTGGATTTGTGTTCATTTTCCAACTGTCATGCGTTTTTGTGTGTTTTCGTGCCATGAACCCATGTTGGGGTGTTCTGTGGATGAGGCTGTTGCTATATTTAATTCCTATAATTTCATAGGTGATTAAATATTGATAATAAAATGCTGTTTGGGATCTTTTCTTGGATCCAGGACCATCCTGAGTGGTGTGTTCTTCTGTTTATCCATTTGGCCAGGATACCCAAGGGTATGCCTTAAATGCAGTAACTGTAGAATTTCCATGAGAGAAATTGCTTGTTTAATGCATTTTGATATGTTGGGCATGGCCCGGTTACCTCTTTAGCCAATGGGCGTGGTTGTGATTAGCCTGAGGGCGTGACTATATTAGCCTGAGGGCGTGATATCTGTGCCTAAGGGTGTGACTATATTATCCTGAGGGCATGACTATATTAACCTAAGGGCGTGACTATATGAGCCTGAGGGCGTGACTATATCAGCCTGAGGGCGTGACTATATTAGCCTGAGGGCGTGACTATATTAGCCTAATGGCGAGATGCTGGTTGTCCTGAGTTCTTGGTGCTGTTGAGCTCAAAAATGTTACTAAATTCAATATATTAAATGAATAATAAAATGGAAATTTAACTGTTAAGTTAGTTACTTTTGAGTACTGCTTAGGTATTGCATTTTACTACCGCACACTTGTTGCATGCTATACACACAATTGAGCACGGGCCTTTGGTGGGTTCCTACTGAGATATATTTATCACACCCTGTTTGGGTCACGCTTTTTGGCCCAAACAGATTACGTTGATGAAGGTGTAGATAGGGGCAATAGTCCCTATACAGGTACTTGACTGTTGCTGAGGAGTAGGAGGGAATGGGACCGAGCCTAGGCTCGTGATGCCGCTGCCAGCTGTTTTACATTGTTTTGTTGTACTCTTCTTTTTGTTGTACTATATTGATGTATAACATGTTCTAGTTGTTTTCTTAGAACTTTAGACATGTAGTATCGTCATTTATATATTGTTGGTTATATCCACTGCTGTTGTGTATTTCAATTATGTATGGTTTACTGCTTCCGCTGTTGTTTTATGTTTATTTTGGTATTCTGTTACACTACACTTTGACAAATGAGGGCATAGTTTCTGCACAATCAGACCTAGGCCCTCACTGCTAGTCGGCAGCCTCTGGCGTTTGGGGAAATGCGCTTGAGTTCACGTGGCGAACCGGGCTCGGGGCACCCGTTGCGTGGCACCCGGGGATGAGATGTTACAATGTGGTATCAGAGGAGTTTCTTTTCATTGACTTACTATTTGGAGACGTTGTCAGGGATAGGAAGAAAAGTAGTTGGTAATAAGATATGCTCGTGTATATCTAACCCGTGTACAAGAAAAAGCCAGTCTACCTTGTATTTTTCATTATTTGGATTTTTGAAAATTTTACGATGGATATGTTTTCACTGTTGGGTGACACACTTGGATTGTGCTGTTTATATATTGTCTGTGGGTTCTAATTAATTGCAACCTGATGAGACGAGGGTATGCCATCTCATGCTTCATATATGCTAGATATCACATGCCATGCATAGTTTCCATGCCATGTAGGTGCATTAGAATTTTCATGTTATTGTGATAGCTATTGTGCTAGAAAATCTTGCTATTGTGATAGCTGCTTGATAAATACCTGCATTGTAATATGGTGTTTTTGTTTGATCTTATTTATAAAATGGACGCCACACTTTGGTTTTTAGGGAGTATGGGCCCCTATTGATCGTAATTTGGTGGATCATTGACTGGTTATTGGTTATAACACAAATAATATGTCCAACAATGATTCGTGGGGTGTATGGGCCCCCACGGGTCGGAATTTGACACTTAGGTGTTGTTTTCAGTATTTTCTGGGTTCCAGAGAAGTTTCAGAGGCATACTGTCTAGAAAAACCAGAATACACTCCGTGTAGGACCTCATACACGCTGTGTGTGTTCTCCCGTTTGGGCAGAAAAATGAACTTTTTGAGTACACTCCGTGTACCCTGAGTACACACCGTGTAGTCTCTTCTCTTTTCACAAACTGTGTGGAGGGTGACCCGAGGTAGAGAATGGCTTGGTAACAACACACCGTGGCAATAATGAACACGCCGTGTAGTGTGACCTGGGGACTCAGTCGTGTAACTAACAACACGGGCCGGTGTCACCTCTCCTGGAACACGTCGTGTACCGTTGGGACACGCCGTGTAGTCTTGTCCGAGGACAGACTGTGTCGACTTAGCTGTGTTACTGGGAAATGGGATGGTGTACACGCCGTGGGTGGGTGTAACACGCCGTATAGTGAAAGCCTAGTAGTCGGCCATGTCACAGACGACACGGGCAATTGGAAAATAACATCGTACATGCCATGTAGATATTATACACACAGTGTAGTTTTGTTTAATGGGAGACATGAGGCTTAGCCGTGTTGAAGGACCTGGGAAGGGGAAGGGAAGTCAGGTACACGCCGTGTAGTCATTGTACATGTCGTGTAGGCTTGTTTTGAAAATTTTTAAATGCCTTCCTTCTCTTGTTCCTTTGTAGTTCCTTCATTTCAGTCTTAATAATCTTGAATTTGAGTCGTGCTTTTGACCTTGTAGTGTCATGTAGCCTAGACGACCGCGAGTTGTTCTCCAAGAGAGCGACGACGATTATACTTCAGAGATGGTGGGCTATGGGCTACCAGTTGATCCACCAGCAGATCCAGATAAGGCACCAGCTGTTATACCGGACACAGGCGTGGAGGAGCAGTTTTGTGAAGGCTTATTGCAGTCCATAAAGACCTTTCAGGGAGCACCGCAGGCTGCCACATCTATGTCTGAGCTGACTCCTATATTGCAGTAGGAGCATCTGCCTACGTTCTCAAGGGATGGAGGACCACAGGCTGCAGAGTCTTGGCTGGGATCGATGCAGACTATTTTCGAGAATCTAGAGATGCCTCCATGGCAGAGGGTCAAGCTCGCGACTTACATGCTACGTGATTCCTCCAAGAGGTGGTGGGATGTTACCACCCAGTCATAGCATCACAGGGACATGTCATGGGAGGATTTTCAGACAGTCTTCTATGACCTCTTCTTTCCGGAGACAGTGAGGGAAGATAGATCTCTAGACCTCATGAATATGCAACAGGGCACTATATAGGTGATGGACTACTCTGCTCGTTTTACTGAGCTTCAGCACTTTGCACCAGTGCTGGAGGGTGATGAGACGCTGAGAGCCATAAGTTTTGAGGATGGTCTTCGGTATGACATCCGAGTGCTATTGAATGTTTTCAAGTTACCTATTGTACATGCGATTGTGAACCAGGCGTTGATTATAGAGAGGAACCTGCGAGAAGCTAGTGGTGTGGGCCAGGGCGGTTCAGCACCAGTTACTTGTAATATTTTTACTAGAAAGAGGAAGAGACAAATGAACTTATCTCAGGGTGGCAGTACCATCCAGGAAGCTTCTACAGGTGGTCAGATTAGGTGATACCAGTGTGGTAAAGATGGGAACAAGAGGCCGTAGTGTCCACAAGACCCAGTGGAGTACCGAGCAAGCGGCAAGATGGGACATCTACAGCGCTTCTGCAGGGCGGTTCTACCAGTGGCTAGTGAGAGGGGTTCTGTGCAGACTCTGTGTGCGGGAGCAGGACTAGTGGCTTCCTACCAGTCAGGTAACTGGAATACGACAGGGCGTGCAGGCATAGATGGTGGTCATGGTCGTGGTAGCCAGACACTAGGATCACAGAGGTAGTAGGGCGGGACAGATCAGGGTAGCCAGGCTATGTCGCAGGGCCACAGCACTGGGTAGGCATATGCAGTGCAACAGACCCAGCAGAAGCAGGATCCCGGACCTTTGACAGTCACATGTACTATTTTAGTAGCTTCTGTCTTGTCTTCCGTACTTTTGGATACGGGTGCTATACATAGTTTTATATCTGTACCCATGGTGGAGAGCCTTGGGATCTGGGTTTTTTACTTATTCCGATATATTGATGCTAGACAATCAGTTGGGTATGATAACAGATGGTGTAAGTCAGTGAAATGAGTTCCCCCTTGAGGTTGGAGGGTGTCACTTCCTTTGGGACCTCTATGTCCTGGAGATGACGAGTTATGAAGTCATTATCGAGATGGACTAGTTATTTTTCTTTCGATCCATTATAGTCTGCTATCGTCACAGGGTGCGTTTCACGTCACCAGAGGGCAGGGAGTTTCTATACAAGGGTGAGTGGGATGTTCAGGCAAGTCAAGCTGGACCATAGCATCATGGGCGAGGTGGAGTCACAACCCAAATTACGAGCTTATATCTGGATGACAAGGGGACTTGTCAGACGGATTTCCCTCCAGTTGTTGATCGTTTCAGGGATGTCTTCCCGGATGACATTCCAGGTCTACCTCCGGTGTGTGAGGTGGACTTCTCTATCGAACATGTGCCAGGAGCAGCACCAGTGTCCTTTCCTCCTTATAGGATGGCCACGCCTGAGTTGCAAGAGCTCAAGAGGTAGTTAGAGGAGCTGCAGGCAAAGAGTTTTATCTGACCTAATACTTCTCCATGGGGTTCCCCGGTCCTTTTTGCCAAGAAGGCGAATGGTACCCATAGGCTTTGTGTGGATTATCAGAAGATGAGCCAGTTGACGGTTAAGAACCAATATTCCTTGCCGAGGATTGATGAACTGTTTGATCAGCTTCGTGGAGCACGAGTGTTCTCGAAGATTGACTTGAGATCCAGATATCATCAGCTGCGCGTTAGACCATCTAATATACCTCTCACAGCTTTCAGGAGTAGGTATGGTCTATATGAGTATACAGTTATTCCGTTCGGACTCACGAACGCGCCAGGTGTTTTCATGGCTCTGATTAATCGTGTGTTCCATCCGTATCTTGATTCATTTGTGGTAGTATTCATGGAATGCATCTTGGTGTACTCTCACACTCGACATGACCATTCCACCCATATTGATATCGTATTGAGTACACTGATAGAGCATCGTCTATATGATATGCTCTCGAAGTGCCACTTTTGGATGGACCAGATTCACTTCCTGGGTCATATCATCTCAGAGGCAAGAGTTGTAGTGGACTTAGAGAAGGTGAGACCAATAGTTTCCTGGGAGTATCCCAAGAACGTGTTTGAGATACAGAGTTTCTTAGGGCTGGCTGGTTACTATAGGAGCTTCATACAGAAATTCTCCCGCTTAGCAGCACCATTGACGGGTCTGACTAAGAAGGTTGTGAAGTTTGTTTGGTCAGAAGCTTGTCATACAGCTTTTGAGGACCTGAAGGGAAGGATGACATCAGCTCCAATCCTGATACTCCCAGAGCAGGGAAAGAGCTATACAGATTACTGTGATGCGTCAGGGATTGGCTGGGAGCCGTTTTGATGCAGGGTGATCGAGTTGTTGCGTACAGGTCTCGTCAGTTGAGGCCACATGAGAGGAATTACCTGACGCATGCTCTCGAGTTGGATGCAGTTGTGCATGTGTTGTACTTTTGGAGACATTATCTATTGGGTGAGCATTTTGTGGTTTTCACCAACCACAAAAGCATCAAGTATGTCTTTACTCAGCTTGACCTGAATCTGAGGCAGAGAAGGTGGGTCGAGTACCTACAGTCCTTCGATTTTCAGCTTGCCTATACACCTGGTAAAGGTAATGCAGTAGCCGATGCACTGAGCAGGAAGACTCAGATACAGGCAGTGCAGGAGGCCAGTGATTAGTGGCAGCTTATGGACTTGTTCTCTGAGATGCATCTAGCGGTGCATGATAGTCAGGGGCTGACTTATCTTTCTTCGTTAGATGTGACTTCTACCGACCTGGACAGAGTGAGGATGCGGTAGCTATCAGTTTCAGAAGGCTTAGTTCTACCGGAGTCGGTGGCAAGTGAGGACCCTCTTCCCTAATGGATGATAGGCGATGATGAGTTTTTTAATTTCCATGGACTAGTATGGGTTCCAAGGGATATATGCGGGGAGATGATGAGGGAGTTTCATTCTTCAGATTGGGCAGTTCATCCCGGGGTTACCAAGATGTACCGAGACTTGAGACGTAAGTACTGGTGGATGGGTGTGAAGAGAGAGATAGCTGGTTTCGTTACGAGATGTTCCACCTGCCAGTAGATGAAGGCAGAGCATTAGAGACCAGCTGGGTTGTTATAGCAGTTGACCATTCCAGAATAGAAATGGGATGACATCACGATGGATTTCATGACGGGTTTGCCGAGGTCACCTCGAGGCAATGACGTCGTGTGGGTTGTTGCGGACAGACTCACCATGGTAGCTCATTTCATGCCGATCAAGGAGACCTTTAGTGTGTACGACCTTTAGGTGGTTGAGCTTCAACATGATGTGCCCATTGAGGAGCATCTGATCTGTATCGTTTAAAGGAGCACGAAGGTTCATTCGAGGCCGGTAAGTTCTTCTCGTACGGTTGCTATGGCAGAATAGCCGAGTGCAGGACGAGACCTGGGAGCGGGAGGCCGACATACGTGCTCAGTTGAAAGAACTGTTCTGAACATTATCTTTGCCACCCTAGAAAGGACTATTCTGGGACGAATTGTTATAAGGAGGGAATTTTGTAAGAACTCGGTTCTTACTTAGAGGTACGATATTCTTCCTTTTTCCTTTTCCTTAAGTGATTTTGAGAAAATATGGTAAATGGGGAAAAATCCTATATTTTGGAACTACACGTCGTGTACTTTATCCACAAGCCATGTACTTTTGGCCGTGTTGTGATGAGTACATGGGGCGTGTAGCCTTGTCGGTGACGAGGGGTGTAAGAACTAACTACACACCTTGTATGGTACCTTACATGTTGTGTAGTTAGTCGGCAGGCTTTAATAGTATGGAGGTGGAGTCGCCACTAGCTGGATGATAGTACACACTCTGTACTTGGGAGTACATGTCGTGTACTCTTGTCGGTAGATGAACAGTGTGCCAGTGCCACCAAATGAACAACTAAATGAAAGGAGTACATGCCATGTACTTTGAAGTACACGTCGTGTACTTTGTTTTTTCGGCTTTAAACAGGCATTAGCCTCCTCATTTGGCAGAGGGGGCGTTTGAGCCGTTTTGGAGCCAAAAGAGGAGGCCAGATCTTTGATGAACTGTCAGGTGTTCGTCTGCAATCCGATTCCATCACGGACAATCCCGTTGGAACCACACGGGTAAGGGCTTCCACCTCCTTGGTTGGTTCATGCCAATTATTCACCTAACTTATGTTATTTACATTTGAATGGTTTTTGTTCTTTGTCAGATCTATGTCGTTCTTGGGCGTTTCTGGAGTCGGCGTTCGGGTATAGCCTTTGTTGGCATTTGAGGTAGGTGTCTTTGTGTTCATTTTCCAACTGTCGTGTATTTTCATGCCACGAACCCATGTTGGGGTGTCGTATGGCTGAGGTCATTGCTATATTTAATGCCTATAATTGCGTAGGTGATTAAATTTTGATAATAAAATGTTTTTTGGGATCATTGCTTGGATCCAGGACCATCCCGAGCGGTGTGTTCCTCTGTTTAACCATTTGGCCTGGATACCCGTTGGTATGCCTTAAATGTAGTAACTATAGAATTGCCTTGAGAGAAATTTATTGTTTTCTGCATTTTGATATGTTGGGCATGGCCCGGTTACCTGTTTAGCCTAAGGGGGTGCATGTGATTAGCCTGAGGGAGTGACTATATTAGCATGAGGGCGGGGCTTCTGTGCCTGAGGGCGTGACTATATTAGCCTGCGGGCGTGACTATATTAG
Source organism: Viscum album (assembly GCA_963277665.1). Taxonomy (NCBI): domain Eukaryota; kingdom Viridiplantae; phylum Streptophyta; class Magnoliopsida; order Santalales; family Viscaceae; genus Viscum; species Viscum album. The sequence continues at coordinate 663,952,274 of OY728165.1, read as the reverse complement.
CTTGGGGGCATGAATATATTATCTTGAGGGCATGACTATACTAGCCTGAGGGCGTGGCTATATTAGCCTGAAGGAGTGAATATATTTTCCTGATGGCGAGATACTGGTTGGCCTAAGGGCTTGGTGCTGTTGAGCACAAAAATGTTACTAAATTAAAGATATGAAATGAATAATAAAATGGCAATTTAACTATTAGGTTAGTTACTTTTGAGTACTGCTTAGTTATTGAATTTTTCTACTGCACACTTGTTGCCTGCTTTACACACAGTTGAGAATGTGCCTTTGGTGGGTGCCTACTGAGATATATTTCTCACACCTCGTTTTGGTCACGCTTTTCGGCCCAAACAGATTATGTTGCTGCAGGTGTAGATAGGGGAAAGAGTCCCTATACAAGTACATGACTGTTGCTGAGGAGTAGGAGGGCATGGGACCGAGCCTAGCCTCGTGATGCCACAGATAGATGTTTTGCATTGTTTTGTTGTACTCTGCTTTTGGTTGTATTGTATTGATGTATAACATGTTCTGGCTATTTTCTTAGAACTTGAGACATGTTGTATCATCATTTATATATTGTTGGTTATATCCACTACTATTGTGTATTTCAATTATGTATGGTTTACTGCTTCTGCTATTGTTGTATGTTTATTTTGGTATTCTGTTGTGCTACACTTTGACAAATGAGGGCATAGTTTCCCCACTATCAGACCTGGGCCCTCACTGCTAGTTGGAAGCCTCTGGCATTTGGGGAAATACGCTTGAGGTCACATGGTGAACTGGGCCCGGGGAACCCGTTGCGTAGCACCCGGGGCCGGGAGGTTACAAAGACTATGATTGATCAATCCATTACCACCATGGGAAAGTGAAAAAGGTGGCATATTTCCTAAGTAGAAAGGACCCAGTGATTCTATCATTGATGTAAATTGAGAAGGATCTAATCTTTTAAGATTTTAAGGACATTTGAATCATAAAGAAGGGAACATCGTCAATCCTTTCTCAAATTATTGCTCAACCGTAACAATTGGAAAGGCTAAAATCTTCTCAAAAGGATGTTGTGGAAATTCCGGAAAAAGTGGAAGCTATCTGAAAAGGGAATTCCTCAGATTATAATGTTAATGAAGAATGAATTGTGGGATTTGGGATATAACTATGTGTTCCATAAATTCTGGAGATAAATAAGGAACTTTTGGATGATACACATAGTTCAAATTTCTCTATTCACCATGTAACCACAATGATCTATTGAGATCTATAAGAGAATTATTTGTGGGATTATATGAAGAAGGAGATCACTGAATATACATCAATGTTCCTGGTGTGTCATCATGTGAAGGAAGAGACGCATAAGTCAAAGGTGATGATTTAACCATTTCACATAACAAAATGGAAATGGGAGAACATCATCATGTACTTTGTCCCCAAACTTCCAATGAAATCCAAAGGAAACAATGCAATCTTGGTTGTTGGGGATCATATTATAAAGGCAACACACTTCATTGTTATTCGAGAGGATTTATCATTGGATCAAATAGTACAAATATATATCAGGTATGTGGTAAGGCTCCCTAGAGTATCACTATCTATTTTTTCCCCTCGAGAAACAATATTCACCTCTATGTTTTGGAAGAGTATTCATCATGATCTGAATACTGAACTGATATTTAGTATCGCCTATCATCCTCATACTAACGGCCAATCCGAGAGGACTATACAAACCCCTGAGGACATTTTGAGAGTCTTATCAATTGACATTAAAGTAGGAAGGGATCAACATCATCCTCTGGTAGAGTTCTCTTATTATAATAGTTTCCACATGAGCATACAAATGGAACCATATGAAGACCTTTTATGGGAAAAGGTGCAGAACTCCTTTGTGTTGGGATGAGGTTGGTGAGCATATGCTGCATGGACCAGAAATGGTTGCAGAAATGGCGGAAATGTTGAAAGCTATTCAGCAACATATCAAGGCAGTCTGGAGTCAACAAAATAGTTATGCAGTTAACTATCGACGAGACCTTCAGTTTAAAGTTGGAGACATGGAATTTATACAAATATCTCCACTGAATATATTCATGAGGTTTGGAAAGAAAGGGATGTCATGTACTAGGTACATCACCCCATTTGATATTCTTGATCGTGTCGAGGTTGTGGCCAATCATTTAGCACTTCCACCAACTGTGGCCAAAGTACACAATGTCTTTCACGTATCCCTCTTAGAAAATTACATGCTGGACCCTTCACATGTACTCCCTTCCAAGGACGTATATTAAGAAGAATATATTTCCTATGAGGATCAACCAATGAAGATCATAGATCATAGATAAAAAATTCTGTTAAATAAGACAATACCCATCGTCAAGGTGTTGTGGCAAAACCAAAAGTTTGATAAAGCGATGTTTAAATTTAGGGCATTAACAAATCCAATTTACTCAGAAAAAGGAAACGATGGCCTCATCCAGTTGATGTGCCCAATACAATGCACATTTGTCAAATATCCAAAAAGAGCATGTGGCTTTGGGCATTGCTTTTGACCAAGCCCAAGATGTGATGGAATATGGTACGCTTGAGCTGAACCGCCTAAGAGAGATGTGGAACTTGATAGAGATTACCACCCAAGCAATGTTATTTGAGACACCCCAAGAGTCGGTCACCATCGCACACCTTAACCATCGGTCTTATGCGGGTATTATAAGAGGTTATGTAACAAGACATTAGAACTATGGTAATGTACATTATTTTTGTATATAATAATGAATATAGCTTCATTTTATTATTGTTACCTTGGAAATGGTTTTCAAAGCTCAGAAAGTATTTTTAGTTAATATTCAACTAAGAAATAAATTTTGATGAATTAATGGTTTTTTGAATTAAATAAATTTTTTATAAAATATTATTATTATTACATTAATTTTTAATAAATATAAATTATTGTATAATTTTATGAATTCAATCAATTTTTTTTGGTTTGAAAGCCATTTTTGTCAAAATCATGAATTTCCAATAAATGTCAATTTTTTACAGAAAAGATAAATTAATCATATCTAGATGATTATATATATTAAATAAATATTATTTCTAGAATCAGGACATCAAAATTATCCAATGGGGAAATTTTCATAATTTTATGAGACTATCAAATTTTTTGGGTAAAAATTAAATACCACTTAAATATATAATGTGTTTTATGACAACATAATGACCCAATAGTGATTTAATAAAATAATATCATCCTTATGGTCAGACAATAGATGTTTTACCATTAAAATAATTTGATTTTGGGTTTGTATGATGTATTTTACAAAGCAATAATGGACCCTTCAAGACTTAACAAAAATCTTGCCTTTTTAAATTGTTTTCCTTGGGAGTGTGTGTCATCTCCACATAAGAAACCCCATTATATTAAAACGTTCGGACATTGTCTTATAAAACATTATTTCCCACTCCGCTTTGGAAAAAAAACTATAGGAAAAAACCATTGGTTGTTTTTTGGTTTTGATTAGTTCAATGTGAAGTGTTCGAAACCTAAATAATAAACAATTCCATCTCGTTTCCTATATAAACCCACCAAAAATCCCACATCATACTCACTAAAATCCTTTGGAGTTTGTCTAACCTCATCCCTCTTCATTATATAATCCTTCCAAGGCATTCCAAGATCCAAATAATCCTTTCTCAAGCCTCTCTCAATCCTGTGGAAGAGCACTTCCAAGTAAGGGTTTTTCATCCTTTCTCGTTTTTTTCCAATTTTATTAATGTTTTTATGACCTTTTAATTTCAATTATAAATGATGGGGTATGGTTTCACACCTCCCCCATACATCCATATTTATGTTTTAATGATCATAGATCCCTTTCTCTCTCATTAAATGCCCCCATGTACACCTGTTACTATGCGGAAATTTCTAAAGGAATTTTTCTCTCCTCTTTTACATTCAAGCAATTCATTTGTATCATGACTCTAAATTCCATTACATTTTTGGGACATGTATCTATTTGAACCCCGTAGTTTCCATTTTATGTATATATGATGAGACACCCCTTTCTCTCTTATCAAACCATTTTATGAATTCGTACGTCACACTGTTATGCTGCCAAAATTACACCAATTTTCGAAGCCAATGTCATTGTGTAGGGAATACCATGCCCATTTCTCTATCAAGTGTATTCAAATTTATTCACATTTATGTGTTGATTATAATGATTCATGTATTAGTTCCACATTCCATTATCATGTAATAGATGATTATGTTTTATGAATCAATGTTATATGATCCATGTGGCACACTTATGCATAAAATGAAATGTTTATGAAGGGTGTGACCTTATAGCGCTTCAATGCATTGGGCAAAGTATAGTATCTTGATACATCACATGAAATTGATGTATACTCATACTAATTCATGTGTAACAATGTTTTACTCAAGATTTAGGTGCAATGAGGATTTACTAATGATCTATGTGAATTGATCCTTGGCTAAGGCTATTTCAATGTTAAGTGTTGTTGCCACATTTACATGTTATGATTATCATGATTTATCATGAATTTATGTTTATTACTCTCTTTTTCTCTATTTATATTCCTATTTCCTAACATATACTTTATTTCTCATTTTATTTCAGGATTATTCCCTTACTGGGCTTTATATCTCACCCTTTTCTTATGCATGTCCTCAGGTTATCCCATGCAATGAAAAGTATAAGGGAATGTAGAGGTTATGTAAAGGATTTTTTCAATAATGATGGTGTATTTAATGATTTATGTTATTTTGTAATGATCCTAATCCCCAAACACACAAGTTGTTTTGATAATCTAAATTGTACAAAGTTATGTTTATTAAATAAATCATGTTTAATTGTGTAATAAAAGATCAATGTTGTCATACTCAGGACAATATAGATTATTACCAACTACTCTAGATAATACCTCAACAAAAAATCCCCTGAGACTAAATCCTTGATCAATGAAAATTGTGGCGATTTTGTAAAATTCTCCACTGCTACCAATATCTAATCATAGCCTCTCTGGACTTGAGGTTGACTAGAAGAAATGTACTTAAATATTTATACTCAATCCCATTGATGAATATATAATGGTTATGTAAATTCATCAATAACATGGTGCTAATCCGTCACAATCTAGGATACAAAACATTGAGACACACAACCTACAACAACACACATAGGTCTTTGTCCCCAAAACTAACTTCTCAAGTCATAGTACATCCTTGTCCTACCATGATGTGCCACCAAGGTATGACTATGTAACTCCATCAGATACATCTCACATATATCTAAAGGAACAAAAATACTTCCATATAACAAAAACTCATGTTTCCATCCTTCGGCCAACAATGAGGGGCCTCTCTAGAAACAACACATTCTATCCAGAACTCCACCTCAAAATCCTCCATTTGGGATTCCTCTGCATGTTTCACTAGAGATGACTAAATTATTATATAATCTAGACAATGTATTCAATTAAATTCTCCATTATCTATATGAAATTCTGAATATTCTTCCATCACTCTCCAGGAATCACCTGATTCAGGCACTGCATCATTCTATGCCTTTATGCTAAGTGAATTGGGTAAAACATTTAACTTCTGAGCTGTATATGAAATCTATATGTTAAATTCCTATGAAAACTCCAAATGCATATTCTGATGCATTTTCATGTCACATTGTGTGAAAAAATACCTCACGGTCTTATTATTGGAGAATACGACAAAACATTCACCGATTTGGTAATGTATCTACAACATCATAGAAAACACTACAACTTCTAAATCGATATCATGGGGTTAAAAATCACATTTATTGGATCGTATCTGTAGAGATCCATAATAAATTAATGACCTCAAAAGCTATAAAAATTGCATATCCCTAGTTGTTTATCATTAAATAAAACCCCAAAATGTACTACTTCTGCTATTTGTAGATGAAATGGAGTGATGAGAAAATTTTTTATCTGATTCAGAAAACTTTTTGGACACCATTCAGTCCACAAAAACACATGATCATTTATTTCTAACACTAACAAAGAAGTTGATACCCGAGATAAATCTGTTATGAACCTCCACTAATAGCATAAAAGACTAGAAAAACATTATACATATACAACTCTCTTAAGGTATATCCATAATTTTTTTTACCTTAATTGGATCCCTAACTACTAAATATTGGGATACAATGAGCCCTATGAAATTGAGTTATGTTACCCAAAACACCATGTTTAATAAATACATATAAAACATTTAATAAATATGAACAACCAATATTACATTCATATGATCTTCATTCTCATAATATGATACAATGTAGAAAAGTATTTCATTGATGAAAACAACCATGGCCATTTCTATGAACTCATATTACATAGAATTTTTTAACGACAAGAAAAAATAAAAAGCATTTATCACACCAAATGAATTCGTAAAAAACAAATAATGCCCATGATGAAAATTGAACGTAGTCTATGGGGAATCCATTTCCGTTAAAATATTTTGATGATATCATGAACACAGATAGATCTCAAAGAAACATCTTACACCCTTTAGCACATCAAATAAATCATTAAGTTATAGTAGAGAATTTGTTTTCAGTTTCACTTGGTTCATGTGATGACAATCGATACACAACCTCAAACTAATTTCTTCCATGTTTATGAACATGGAAGCTGCACCACAAGGTTAGAAACTTGGTTGAAAACAAACCACACTGAAATAGACCATAAATATGTATAAAAATATCACACAACAAAAAAAATTATCCATTTTATATGGAGACATCGATATTGGACACACAAATAATATAATTTCAAACCTAATGTTGATCTCTCAGTGAGGGGGTAACGAAACTAAATCCTCTAGAAAGACTTCATGGTACAATCACATAGATCTACATAATGATGTACAATATTCCTATAATGAACATAAAATTACCACATCCATCAAGGACGAAATGGATGGAACACTACTCATGCCAATCAGTGGGTCTTAGACACCATCAAATAAAACTGGATCTCCATCATCAACATAGAACTCAAATTTCCTTGTAAATTAATCCATAATAGCATGAATAGAATAGAACCAAAAATAGATGAGGATGATGAGACATGGTTATATCTGTTACCATTAAAATTATATCAATGTGTGGTGATGGAAAAGAACTATCTCATAATTTATATATACATTAAATGAGTCAACATAACCTCTAACTGGTATAGTCAACACCAGGGGAACTAGAAAACTCAATACAATATGTCCCAAATAATGGGAAAAGGAATGTGATATAATGGAGTTTTACACTCATGGATCAAACAAGGAATGCAACAAAGTAGAAACCTTGAAATGGGTACCTAAAAAGACATCTTGCTCGCTTGGTGCCGGAAATTCTATAGACTGATGCTAATCATAACCTACTCCTCAATATCTCTGACCAAGCTATAATCAAACTCCACATCCACACTCTGATATATGAGAATGAGGAGCATCCCAGGGATGTCCTATTACTTCCTCAAATACTCTCTGTTGATCCCATTCTTCTGAAACATAGTGATTTTTCACGTCTAAAACTGGATTAATGAAGGAACCTGAAGTTGAAGAACATATTCATGCTAAATACTCAGAATGGTAATTCGCCCTTACCAAAGATTACGATACCCTCTGAAAAAAATACATACGATCCCATATAATATGATCGAGATCCAATTCCCCTATAAAAATAAGACATTGAGTTTTGGGACCTACCCCTATCGTAATAGATTCTGTTATTTTCTGACAAATGGGAACCCTGTACCACATTTATTCTTCATTTTGATTCTAGAAGAATCACATCACAAGATGATATGGTTTTCTAGAACATATTCTTAATGACACATTCTCTTTATAACACCTTAATATATATATCCAACCTAAATGGGATGTCCTGGCAGTAGATTTATGGATGAAAAAACTCTTATAAATTCCTCAACCTAGCTTCCTCATTTTGAAATAGGTCTAAATCATATTGCTTGGGGTTTTTGAAATGGATCCATAACTCTCACATATTGGATTTCCCTATCAGAGGGTACATAAATCTGGATAGCTGGTCATCTTCATTGTCTAAATATGTATCTCAACTCTGAACAACTATTGAAACTACTCCCATGATACAATTGACTCCTCAAGATCTCTATTAAAAAAGAACCTCCACATACAAACTTCACTACACATCATTATCATAGAAAATTATACCTAGTTCCCTATCTTAATATGGATCAAAAATAATTCTATATAATCCTCCAACAACCATTATTTTGTGACTACATCTGAAAAGGATGCCTTATACATCTGTAGATTATGGGTTTGAATAATTCAGTGTGTCCATCTCTATGTGTTGCTCTTTTGAACCTCAACCTTATGGATATCTGCATGAAAAAACTACAGAACATCTTCTACATGAACATGATTTGGATGTCGACCATGATCCATGCGTTTAAAAGAAAAACATCTATATCTCATAATCATAGAATATTGTAGAACATAGAACTAAAAAATTTCTTCCATTATTTCATTTTAGGTAAACCTATCCAATTCATACAAATTCAATGATGTATTTACAGAATGATGATGCATCATCCTTTCATTGTTCACTACCCTACAACCAGTATCACCATATTTTTTAGTCTTTAATTGTATAAATATCCAAGAATTAGATCACAAAGGGCCCTAAACACTCATTTTCCTGCTATAATCCCATGTTTACGGTGATGGCTAAAAATATTTTCCTGACATTCCCCACCAATCCACGCAACCTATACTATATCGAACTCCAAAATGCTTCATATAGTGTAAATGATGACCCTCTTTCATAATTGTAACCCCTCATATCTAAAAATGGAAGATAATAGATAGTGACTCTGGTGTACCGCATCTAGTAGGCCCATGTTTGTAAACTAACAATAAATGTAGAAGAATCACAAAGATTAGTGGAATTACCCAATAGAACTAAACATTTGAAAGAAAGAGATAAATTAATGATCAAAAATTCTATATCTAAATCCAATGTAGAGGATAATACAAAATCAACATATGTAATTCCTTGTAATAACTACTACAAAAAATAAGAAAACAACATGTAGAAAAAGTAATTAAAGACGAAATTGACAATGGAGCCCAAATAACTCATACAAAACACAAAGCTGCTTGTTATAATCTAGATATCCAACCTTAACTAAATGACGTGAAAATAGTAAATAAATATGTAGGGTTCATATAATACTATACTCTTTAGGTTCCTCCTGGGAGCATATCTAGAAATTTTTAATGAAATTATTCTAAATCACTCTGTATAATTAGTGAAACGAACTAATCAACTAAACATGTATACTATGTTCCCATCATCACCATGTATAATATCACCAAGTATAAAGTAAAATATCACATAATATAATAATGAAAATCATATATACCACTCTACCACATATCCACTAGTTTTCCACTCATCCTCAATATTGCACATCCTGAGCATCTCTCTCCAAAATGACTAGCCCACATACTCCTGGGTGAATCCCCGCAACATGCCCATCATGCCACAAAACACCAAATGAATGTACAAAAAAATTAACCTTCTAGATTATATGAACCACCACCAGTTGAATAAAATTTATCATACAATGAGTAATAAACCCCATGCAATCACAACCCATACAGTGTGTAATTATCATCATGCAATCACAACCTATACATGTTATAATTGTAGTAGTACACAGAAAACTATAACTAGAACACATGTGATTGAATTAACAACAAGACATTACATTCTTATAAACACATATATGGGGAAAACTATCCACCATTAATGCCATAAATATTATATTCCACGACATGAGATTCAGGCTAACAGGGGTAGTCAGTCTTCCATCAAACCACCATGATGTTGGGGAAAACACCCCATAGGGATTTGAAAACCTGGGGTTTTATTCTACATTACTAAAAAGGTGGAGTATCATATAGAATAAAAAAATATCTAATATTTGTTACAACCCCATTATAGTGATAATCTATACTCTGATTCAACTTCATCAAACATCTCGCAGAATTATTAATATCTCTTATATGACCATATATCCTATAAGGACACACGATTTATTTTGATACATTTAATTAGATTATTCTGATTCACCAGTTTCACTTGAAATTAAGTTATTATTGAACAATGAATTAATCATTACCATATGTTCATTACAATATATGGGCATTAATCACATGTTTCACACCATACAATGATATGAAAACTGAGTCCATGGATTCTCAAAATTACAACCTCAGCATTGTGTCACATCATGCTCCATCCCCATGGGTTAATTTATTTCATGGATTATCATCATTAATTTATGTATTTTCATGTACTCTATAATAACATCATATGATAAAAAACATTGAAATAAAAAAATAACATCTATATACCACAAGAAAAAAGGAAAGGAATGATAATGAATAAAAAAATTGACTATAAACCAAAAAAATCCTATTCAAATATGTATCCATCATTTATATCAATGTGTAATCCTAGAATAAACCCATTTTACCATATCAATTTTAATCCACCAAACTCTCATGAAAATCATGATGCATCTCTCCAATCCATTCATCAACTGATTCCACAAAAACTAGGCCTCCCCGTCCCTAATACCTCTATATCCCTTTCAGTATCAGCATTACCTGGATCATTTCACATCTTGGAATATTCATCCCACACACTACCACAACCCTCTAGTATCATCCAAACCAGGATCACATCACATCAAAAGAAGTAGGAAACAAACATAAAAACCAAGCTATTTGACCCAAAGAAAATCATTCATCATATATAAAAAATGAGCTCTCGCGACACCAAAGAACATGGTACTCAACCTTTATAAATTATCAATAAATGTAAGGCCTAAAAATGCATTATATTTTATCAGAAAAAAAAATTTACTTGTGGAATTAATCCATTAATTATTCACAGATTCATAAAATGGGAATCCTATGAAGCAAGATACCACTACCTTTTAATAAATAATTAAAAAATTAATATAACATTCCTTGAATTATATTATCCAGGAAAATTATAATTCATTAAGATCATTATCCAATTCTATTAATCATACATTAATCCATAAATTAGATAATCATATAATTACATCAACATGAAATGGATACAATAAAAATGGTTATTTAATATTTGTGATAAATAATTATCAATTTTATATTTATTTACATTCATTATAATTTTGACATTATAACCCATGAAAAAAATCCAAAAATAGATATTAAATTATTCAAAAGAATCAGGTTCAATCCCATTATCATGTTATAAACAATAACATCACCAGGCGATCGACACTAATTTTTAATTACCTTTATGAAATTATTGTGTAAACATCATTGCATTATAAAGGTATAAATCATGTTGAGTCTAACATTTCATGTAAATCAAATGAGGATAAACTAATCCCCTACCCCAATTGGGAATCCACATTATTTAAATGAAAATTTAATATAAAAAGGATATATGGTACATTATACCACATGAATAAGTGTACAAATTACCATGTAATGAAGGCGAGTCGATGGAAGGATGCTAGATACCAGTATAGGAAAATGGAATCCCTAATAAATAAATGTAGATTTTACCAAAATTCTTGGAATGAGGAGATAGTTTATGCAACTATAGGTTTCGATAAACATGACCAGATAAGAGCAATTAAAACAAATAGCCTTGGAGATTTACACAATGTGTAATCACCATTCACACCATTCAATTCTAAAAATTTGGTTCCATCGAAATAAATAATCATTTTATATTTTCTCTTTTAAAAACACATTTCTTATATTTTGTGAATCCCACTTTTACATTTTTTAAATTATTTAACTAGTGTGAAATATATCTTCTACCATTGTATAATAGCCAAATTCCTCGTAAAAATCACTGAACCTCCTCCAAGGGCCTAGGTCCACATAAATATAAAAAGGATCATTCCATGCGGATTCATTGCGTTAAATTCTATGTATCAAATTTATAACATATTGAAAATATATTTGTTGAAAGTAAATTTTAACACAAGTTAATGAATTTTTAAAAACACCAATTTAACATAAACTATCCTAGCAATGTCTTTTAATAATTTGGTTTCAATGTATTCAATATTAAATAAAATCTGGTCTATTAATGGGAAATAGAGTATAATTATTAACAATTAAAATTCACTTGGAATATTATAGGAATTTGGTTATATTGAATAATTTAAAAAATCATAGTTATTTATAAATAAACATTATTGATTGTTTTGACATTATTTATTTAGTATTTATAAATTTAATGAAAACAATATAATTTAAAAATAATATGACGAAACCATGCTATTATTATATATTCATAAAAAATTTGAATAATTGTCATAATTGATTTTACTTTTAACATTTCTAGTATCATTTTTTGTAAAATAATTAATTACGATATTAGTGTTTCAAAATTATTTAAAATGGTCATTAATCTATAATAAATAAAATAAATTCTCAGAAAATAAAATAAACATTTATGATTCGAATAAATATTTATAATCGAAAATATATTTTTTTACCAATCCCAAATCATTATTGAAAACATAAGGAAAAAAGTATCATCATTTCCTTTTTATTTACATAACATATTATATAGGTCATATTCTTAGAAACAAAACCCAATTAAAAAATAAATATAGATCCAAAATTGATTAGGTCCTATATACATCCATCTCATGGGGGTCGTAATCATTTAATGTAATTTTCCCAACAAATATTAATGTTCACTCACTCATAAAACTTATTTAACCTTTATCATATTTAATTCAGAAAAATAATTCCACCAATAATTAAGGTAAAAAGTGAATTTTACCGTATTATAAAATATAAATTATATTCATTCCAAACATAATATTTGTATTTCATAATTATATTCAATGAAGTGTAATAATATTATTAAATATTAATACCATATACGCAAATGAAAATTCCAGTTTCCAATGCAAAAGAGATCAAATTATTACAATATTATTTAATCCCGTATAAATATGAATATGATTCAATTGGATTATATTGGATTAATATATGTTTAGTTGAACTATTTATACATTAAATAAAATTTTATATATTATTTTTATTTGTAAAGACATTAAATGAAATGATATAATTAAATTAAAATTTAATATTTTTCAGTACCATAAAAAATTTAATCATTTTAGTGGAAACAAAATTTATTCTAAGTTAATTTATTATAAAATTTCAATAAATGAATTTAATTTTATCAAAAAAATTCCTATCTCTTCCAAAAATATATTATAAACATCTTTCAAGGATACTTAATAAAAAAATAAAAGAAATCATATTTTTTAAAAATAAAATCACTTTATTAAAAATTGAATGATTACCTCATGAACTATTTTTCAAGAAAACTTATTGAGTAAAATTTATATATATATTTGGGTAATATATATCATGATTAATATATATAAGGGTTTATTTATATTTGGTTATTCATAATGAATTCGTTGTCAACAAAAAAAACATGTTTGTTGCATTTCAAGAAATCTAAACTAAGTGTTTCATTCAATTGATGATAAAATAACTATTGCGTTTCCTTTTTGATTCCAATTATAATTTTATTATTTTAAAATGCAATTTTGTCAAAATATCCTTATTTAAGAAAATAAATCATTGAATTTAGAAATTTTTTCTTTGTATTATTATGTTTGACATTTATTAATACTTTTATTATAATCCCATGTAATTATTTTTTTATTAAATCATTCTCTTAATAAGGGAGAAAAATATTTAAATGGTTCTTTAAAATAACAAAAACTATAATTATAAATTGAATAAAATATGTTATTATTAATTAATATGTGTAAATAGTCATCGTGGGTGATTTACATTATTTATAACAAAAATGTGAATGATAAATGGATGTTATGGGGATAAAGGCCAAAAAATATTTGATGATCTAATAGTATTTCTGATTCATAAGACTTGATGGTATTATTATTATTTTTTTATTTTAATATTATTTTCCTAGTGTTGAGGATAATATTACAATCTATTCTTTGTTAATTTGTAAATATAATTACTCGATTAGTCGAATTCGATCTTTTTACTAATTTACTCCAGGTTGTTATCTTTATATCCAAATGGTGAGTATTCAAGATTATTGTTTATTAATAAGGATGCTAAATTAAATTTTAAAGAAAATATAATCATAAAATTGAAAACAATATATTCCATGTATTTTTAGGCACTAACAGAAAAATTTGTTGAAGAATGATAAGAAATTTCTAGAATAATATTCATACATTAATATAATAATAGTTGTACCTAATGAAAAAAATTCAATTTATAAATATCCTCTAGTTTCATTGAAATATCATGAATATGTTAATAACCTAAATATTTAATGTATTTGATACTATATTCATCGATTAAAAACATATCATTTTTCCTCAAATAAAATTTCTTGTTTTTCAAAAATATACATAATCATTAACTATAAAAATATAATTCTAAAAAATGAAATAAAATAAACATTGGGAAGGAACTATACCATTTCCAGCCATCGATTTTGGGTACAATTCTTGTGGTCAATACCTATGTGATGGGTTTTCACCTAATAATTCATTTGTATTTTTATCATCAAACATGAAAAAAAGAATTCCTCCATCTAGAAAACATTATGATTATCTTATGGGTTTTGAATACCCCAACCCAAAAATTGTCAAACAAAATATCATTAATAAACTCCAAACAATTATACTTAAACCCAAAAAATGGTGTTTCTATTAATTTTTACTTATAATAAAACATTATCTTATATTCCAATCATGGTATTCATAACTCATAAAATAATTTCAAATGTAAACATCATAATATGAAAAGTTATCAAAACCAACAATTCATAAAAACCATAACAACCCCAAACCTACACTCTAATATCCAATGTTAAAATCTTAAAAATTTCATTTCATTCATTGATATATAAAATAATGACACAATTATTTCCAAAAAATGTTCAACACCAAATGAAAAAATTATATCGTATACATTCCCAATGAAATTATAGGATTATGGATTTATAAATTCTGAATAACTACTTGAAAAAAAATAATCATTTCTATAAAATAATATTTCTCTAACATAGAATATTTTTTATTATATAAAATTAATTTATCATCATTATACATGTTTAATTGCTTCTTGAAATAATTCACTCAACCAATTTATTTATAACCTGAGGAATGGAAACACAATATCATTGAACTCAAATTCTGAGTAATGGTAAATATAATATATATTAATGGAATGAAGTTAATGAACGTAATATTTCATAAGGGAATAAAAAATTTCATTTCCTTGTAGAATTATTTAATATAACTTGCACATCATTACATGTATCACGAAATATAAAAATTTAGATAATGAAATAGTCGCGAGAATCAATATGCACGATCTATTTGATATCAATATTGATAAAATGAAACATTATAAACTGATAACAAGAAATAAAAAAATATTACTTGGTTCATCATATTCATAAAATATTTTTAAACTTTCTTTATTTGGAATAAACATGTGGCATAATTCTGATATACTAATTACCTGATGCATTGGTGTAATTTTTGGGTCAATCAATTGTATAACCTCTAATAAGCTTATCTAGTGCTTTATAGGATTCAAATCCTTGAATATGTAATGCTATTACAATGTGATGTCTAAGATACCCAATCATATAAGATATTACAATCTGACTAGAAAAAATATGTGACTCCTAATCATATGAACTGTAATAGGACAACCAGTCTCAATCTATTATTTTCTATCGTATAATTTGTATCGGGAAAATCTAGTACTATCAAGGGTACCCAATCATATATAATATCAAATTACCACCTCATTAATAAATTAAATATACCATAAATTTCTTAATAAAACTAATATAATAATTATTTATTATTTAATAACCAATCAATACCATGAAATAGAAATGGGATTCATTTCAATCTAATATAAATATAATTAATAAGTTCAAGGTGAAATAGGTTCCACAAATATCTATTTAAAATATTCATAATCCTCTTGAAATAAATGATATTTTTGTATATAAAGATTATCAAGAGTGAAGGATATGTAATTACTAGGGTTTTTGATATTGATGGATGAAAATACTACTAATAAATTAGTAAAACAATTTTTTAAGAAAGTAACATTTTCATCTTGAATGTCAATTTTTTTAATAACAGAAAAAATATTCAAAATTTTTTTCATTGTAAATAATATTTTTAAAACAATTATTTTAATGAATATTATTAAAATTATTTTTTCTAAAAAATTTAAACATTATATTTTAGCATTAATCAAATAACTGTCATGTGGGAAAAAAACTCTGGTCATACTGTAATGAATATTCCTTCTTTATTTATATATGTTTAAGAAAGATACATAATCAAAATTGATTGGAATATTATAATGAAAGAGATTTTCAAAATGGTAAAATTGGTCAAAATGGATTTAAATATTAATATTAAATTGTTAAAATATTTTTTATTTTATTTTTATTAAACATGTTTTTGGATGAGAAAATATTTTTGTCCGAAGAGTGAAATGAATTAAGATTTTGAAAAAAAAAATTCCCAAAATTTATAAATAAAATTTAATATGAACAATTTATAATTAGATGAAAATATAATAAATAAATATAGTATAATATAATTAATTAAAATTATTCCATTCAACATAATTTGTATAATCATAGACCATCCCATTAAATAATCAGATTGTAACAAAGGATTCTTACTAATTTTATAATATTAAGATGCAGTCACTATGGAAGATCAAAATTAAGAAATATATCATTTTATGGAGTTCATTATATTAAATTTATAATAATTTAATGGTGGAGTACACACACCTCATAATGAAGATAAGTCTATAACTTAAAAAAAACCAAAATGAAGGCAAATTATGATAAAAATCACATTCCACTATGGTAACACTAAAAATTTAAATACCTTGAAATTTATTTTAAAAATGGGATTCTTAAATCCCAATAAATTTATGAATAAAATTACTATAATACATTAATGGAAATTAAATATAGTAGAAACCAAAAAAATGGTGACTATTGAATATATCTCTTAGAAATAAATACCAGATAAAAAAATACATTACCTTAATACTGACTTTCCACATGTGTCTTTATCTTCATAAATAATAATTTTATGTTAAATATTTTCCTCATTTTGAACCTTTTTCTTGCTTATTAGTAAATTTAGTTAACATATTAAAATGATATATACAATTACATAATCAATTACATATATATCAGTTGTTTTGACTATATTATTCATATCAATCAAAAATGAAATTTTTAGGTTTACCATGGGAAAAAAATTATATCAAAATCTATATAATAAAATTAATTCCTTATTTATCATATTTTTACTCCATTGATGCTTTAAAAATTTCCTAAAAATTTCTTTTTAAAAATTATGTATCATTATGATCAAAGATAAAGTCGGTCATATGTATACATGAGTAATATTTCCATTTTATTATAATCATAATAGAATAAAGGTACGTAATGTTTTATTAGAAAATAATAATAATTATATATTAAATACCAATATTATATATATATATATCTCTGTCTATCTTTTGGGGAGAAATTATTCACATCACTTTGAGGTTCTCGTAGCCTTCATGCCCTCAAATGACACAATCACTTTTATAGTTTTTTAAAAACTAAAAAAATGATGTATTATATTTATAGAAATATAATTATATCATGAATATCAAAATCATTTCATTTATATCACCTATATTAATTATAATTGAACTTATTACCTTACATTTAATTTGTATATGGAATACAATTCACATCACATTGCGAGTCAGTACTCCCCGTACACACAAGTGACATTATCTAATCCCATTTGGTATGGAATTTGAAAATGGAATATAATATATAATTACTATAAATATATAAAGAATCAATTAATATCTCATATAGTATTTATATCCATCATCATTCAAATCATTTATATTTGTTAATGGAATGAAAAACAACCTTGGTTTTCTAGGTAGTAGACCCCCAATACCTAGTAGATGTTTATTTTCTAATTTTTAAATTTTTGTGTAGTTATAGGTTACACCTTTAACATAACAAAATATTAATATATTTAGGATAAATTTATTATTATTCAATCATGGTTTGGATATAAAATAATGTGGAAAATAATTAAATAAAACAAAAATTATTGTTGACGAACAATAACACATTTTCAGGTAACTGCATTAGGTTTGAAAAAAAAGAACTTCATTAGTTTGATATCATCGCATAGTTATGATTATAATTTTACTAGATGGATATTTTATGTGATATTGTTATATTTTAGGATATAAAAATTTCATGAGTTTGTTTAATAAGAGAATGCTGTATTTTCCCATTAATAGTATAAGAAGAGTATCATTATAATAAATACTGGAATGTAATCATTATTTAGAGTAAAAGCATAGATATTGTTGCTCAAATAATTATAATTAATATATTTTAGGGATTATATGGTATTTAAAAATATCCAACACCCAATAAAACTCATGTTATAATTAATTTTAAATGTTATTTCTAACCATCCCTGTATATTCATTTTGGTTTTTCATTAATGTAACTTGTTGCCTAATCAATGTAATTTATCAATGAAGACAAATTTAATATTACAATCACCAAATAATTTCACCCATTTATTTTTTGCATTAGATTTATTTTATAAAATAAAAAACCTATATGTGATGAAAATTAAATAAACGAGAAGATTGTGTAACTTGATAAAGGCCCATTTTAACATTAAAAAAAATCAAACATCTGTTTTTACATGTCATGGTAAAATATATTCACTATTATAGGCCAATGTGTCTGTTAATGGGAAATATTGGATTTTCTTTCATTTAAAAATCACATTGAAGTAAGTATGTGTTTTTATTAATTTTTGTTATTTTTAAAAAAATATTATTTATTATCAAATTAAATTAACGTAAATATTGACATTATTCTTATATTATGAATAAAAAGACCTCATAAAAATGTGTAATTAGAATACAATTTTTTGAGACTTTTTTAACATGATATATTCATCTAAAAAAATATAGTCACATAAAAAATCTTTTATTATAAATTTCTTTTAATATATTTAATATCATTTATTTTAATTAATAATTATCTATATAATTTATTCATTAAAATTTGTTAATTATATAATATAATTTATTAATTAATGAAAAATTAAAATAAACTATCAGTATATAAATAAATAAGTTATATTTAAATGTAATATTTATAACTAAACAAATATTTTTCCCTATCCCAAATCTTTAATGAAATGAAAAATAAATTTCCCAGCTTTTTATTTCCCTTTACATAACTTATTAAATTGGACAATTTTATGTAATAGTATCCCAGAAATCATAAAATTATATCATAATGACATCATTGTTTAAAAATGTTCTTTTAATGGGTTGATTAAATGTTTCATGGTCATTTTCCCCTTAATATTAAAATTCAAACCCTTGGTAATCTCATGTTTACCATAATCAGTATGATTAATTTTTACTATTTTCACTTATTGTTATATTATGAAATCATGAATACCATATTAGGAAATAAAAAATATTCTGATTACAAATATGAATTATTGTTTTCCAAATAAAATTCAATGGATTTGAAGAACTTAATTTAATATTAATCTCTCATATGCAACTAGAAACACATTTTTTATAAGGAACATGTTAAAATTGTAGTAATTTATTTATATCTTATCTCAATATTAAATTATTTCAACAGATCTATGATTTATTAATATATTTATTTCATATTTAATAAATATTTAACACCATTTTAATATAATAATTTTCATTATAAAAAAATTAAAAAAAAATAAAATTTTAAATTAAAATATTTTCCTTTTCACATTTCATAGAAAATTGATATTTTTAAAAAAAATTATAAAAAATCACTGTAATAAAATGATAATATAATATTTAAAAAAATATTATTATTTTATCATATGAATAATTTAAATGTTACAAAAAAAATTATAATATAGTTTCCATTCTAATTAAGGTAAATTTATTTTTAAAACACATATTTTTGAAAAATAGAATCACAATTCTAAAAATAGATTTATTATATAAAAAATAATTTATCAAGATTTTATATTAATCTACGTACATAAATATCATAATTTTTTTTAATAATATTGACACCATGCAATTTAAATACTTTTTTATAAGGGTAATATATATCCTGGTTTGTTTAGGCTGGTCCAGGGAACACCCTAATAGAGTATTCATGAATCAGGGTGTCAAATTATTCTTTTAATATGAAAGATCATGTTCCCATGTTGTCAGGAATATGTTAAACCATTATGATGAATTTAATTAGCCATAAAACATTCACATTCAAATAGAAAACAAAACAATTTAACATGGTTCACTATTTAGGACTACTCCATGGAGCATATGTCTTTAATATGTCATTCATACTTCTCTCCCATAATCATTAAATGTTGAAAAAAAATATGCCAATAAATATTATCTAAAAACACTGCCTTTACAAGATTTTGGAGATAGGTCACTAAATTCCTCAGATGAATTTTATCGACTACCTCCAACACACTACCTTGGGATGAATACACAAACAGTTTATGAATATTTAGGACCATTAAATTACATGTAATAAGACATCAAAAAATTTATATATATTATTTATTGATTCATTTTTTTCACCCAAGGATGTAAAAAAAAATTATTCAAAGAGTTATTTTTATTCCAAATATACTTGAATCCTCTGCAGACTTCCAGGATCCTTCCAAAATCTAGGGTAATTCTTCAGTGAACTATGTTACACCTCTTAGTACATTCCCTCAATGGACGACCATTCTTTTAGTACAGTATCCCTACTTCATGAATTAATTCTCCCTCCACAGACTACCTTCAATCCTACAGACAAACTATTCTTCCACATTCCTCTTCTACTTCTATGTAAAGTCATTTTTTCCATGGACCCTACAATTTGGCTTACTACATCATCCTTGTTGTCTTTATCTCCTCTGTGGATCCATATTACTTTGAGAAATAAAATCTCCCACATAACACATTTCATTAACTACCTTCGCGGACATGTTCTCAGTTCATGGAATCCTCCCTCGCATACCTCTTCCCTCACGAAATCGTCTTCCAACTATCCAAATCAAATTCATTAATTTCCATCAAGGGAAAGGATGTTTTATTATGTAAATATATCACTATAATGAAGGTATTAGTGATACATATATAGGAAATGTTATTCTAAATTCTTGATAAACTATTTTACACAAGCATTTGATGTGGTACAACGTTCATCATATAGTGATTCTCTTGCAATCTGTTTTTGTTAAATGGTTAACAAAGTACCTTTTACCCAAAAAAGAAAACATTATTTTTGAATTAAACCCATCATTCCTTCAATAAAATTATACCTTCTCTCTGCTAATGACAATCCATCATATGATCCTTTTTCTACCCACAAACTGTGAGCTTCCCAATAAACACAATTCTCTCATGATCCTTTCCCCTATGTGCTCTACGTAACATGGTTTGATGTCCTCATAGAAAATCTATTTAGAAATTAATTCATTTTATTATTTACTTTATGAAACCATATACTCCCTTTGAGATTCAAAAACTAGGAATCATGGTCTAAAAACTATGTTCTGAAGAAAACCATACCATTAACAAAAAAAATATTTTATATTATGATGTCTAATAATTAGGAAACCAATGGGTAACAAATCCACCTTCAAAATTTTTGTAAGCCTGAACTATATGAAAACATGTCTTTGGAAATTCATTTCCAATCAATTTTGGATTAACAGAAAAAATGAAACTCCATAAAGATCAAATAACAGTCCTACTTTTAATAGATTCATTTTTTATTTTCTTATTGAATGCACTTCATAACATAAATAAATCGAGACGGCATGTTGTGTCATTTAAAATTATATATCATGTAATGAAACAAGAACATGGTGTTGCGATAAGATTATTCTATCAAATATTTTTTTATTCATTTAACATATCATTGTGTTATAATAAATTTATATAAAAACATATCTTTTCAGAAAATAGATATGTTCTATTAACTTATAAATATATTCATTTTTTAGTAAATAGATATATGAAAATAAGAATTATATTGAAGTTCGTGTATTGTTATTCAATATTATGTACTATTTATATTAAAATATTATTTCAAAATTATGTTTTTTTAGAAAATTATTTGTTTTCATATTTTTTATTATAATAATGAATATAATAACATCATTGTTTTCTGTTTGAAGGCTATTAAAATAAATTACTGTATCTATTCAATTTTCACATTAGTGATATTATTGAGTTATATCTAGGAATTTAAAACTAGTAATATTACAATTAAAAAGTGTTTCAATAAAAATTGAAACAAAATCATTTATTTTGAGATTATTCTGTAACCCCTGAGTATAAATTTATTGGATGATTCATATTCTACACTAGAATTTAATATTTTTACAGATTTATATTTATTTCTAGATAATGATACTAAATCATTTATTAATAAATGATATTTTATATATTTAAACATTCAATTCAACTTAGATATCAAATGTAGGTATTAGATTATATTGTTATATGAAATTCATTTCTCAAATAAATATTTATCCATCTTAAATGGTATATTTATGTTAGCATAATTTTATTCCCCCATTAAAAAGGGTTCAATTTATATATTCTTGAAATAAAACTCAAAAGTAAAATGAAATAATTATATATAGAAATCTTAGAGTAATATATTTTAAAGATTTGATCATTCATGTATAACATATTTTATCCATCAAATTATTTTTTTGAAGATGCTAATGATTATTAAATTTTTATATTATAGTACATATTTTTTATCAATTTTTTTAAAATATTTATATTTTATAAATATATATTTACATAAAATAATTTCCAAGAGATTTTTATATCTCATAAAATAATGGAAATATATGATTTCTCCCATTATCCTTATTTGATGATAATTTTATATATGTTCAGGATACAAATTAAAAAAGGATTTTTTGGATGAAAAAAAATTAATATCCAGAACAAATATTTGATAAAACATAGTTTATTTAAAAATTTTATTTCTCTAATATATAAGACTAGTATTTCCATTAATAAATATATTTTGAAAAAAATATCTTTTATACATATATCACTAATCTCTTAAGGAATATTTATTTCAAATAAGATCATTAGTAAATTTAAATATTTCATTCAAAAATTTATATTCTATTCATCTACAATAATTTTCAAAATATAATTTCTCATATAATATATATTTTTGGAATTAATTATTCACTACAATTTAAAATATTTTAAAATTTGCTGGTCTATAATTTAAAATAATATTTTGATAAATTCAAATGTATATACTGTTGAATAATATTTTGAATATTCTATTTGTTTTTTAAAAAATTATAAAAAATATTGAAATAATTGTTTAAATATTCTTTATAATATTTCCATTTTCATCATAGATTCCTAAAATTTAATTATACTCCCATTAATGGTAAATATGTTTTCTATTGAATAGGATTTAACCATAGTTATGTTTGAATTTATATATCACTTATTTCAAAGACCTAACCAAATATTCATCACCTACATAATCATATATTTAATTATAATAAAATTTGTATTTGTGTATATGATTATCACAATAATATAATAAATAAAAAAATTTAATTGGATGAATATCATCAGAAATCATATAATCGAAGGATTGATTACTTTTCTTGAACAGAATTTTTGGTCATGTTATATTTTGAAGTTATAAAATTTAATATCCATATTATATTGAACTAAATTATTCATATTAAAAAAGATAATGTTCTTATATATGATTAAACATTTGTGTGTGTAAATAATATTCATATATATTAACCGAATTATTTGTTGATATATTATATATAATAATTTTTTGATGATGATACAAATATAGAAGGTAATTTTCATTAATTGATATCATAAATATATACATAATGAAATTTTATATGATATTAAAAAAATTACAGAATATTAATATTTGAAAAATAAAAAAATTACATTCAATGTTATTTGATTAAAATTTATTTCATTTAGCTTTTATATCATGATAAATACATTTCATAAAGAAACTATTATATATGATCTTTCATATTTCCACATATCAGTAACATGGATGGTGTTTTATTAAATAAACTTATGAGTAAAAATTAACATATTGTTTATTTAAAAGTGGTAGCATCATCATTTCTAAAATATATTGAATCATTCAATTGAAAATTAAAATACCAATTAATTTTCTATGTAATAGAATATCATACTTTAAGTACACAATTCACTTATTTTTTAAATGGTGAAAAATAATTAGTAATCTCTATTGGAAAATATTTTTTTTTAATTTGAATTAAAAATTTCATCGCCCTGATCAAGATATATTGTTTAAAATTCAATGTTTTACTCATTTTTAATATAAGAGAAAAATACCATAAAATGATTATGTGCATAATAAAATTTTAATTTTATATTAATACCATGTACAAATTAATGATTAATAATGAAATATAAATTTTAATTCATTCCAATAAATTTTAGTATAAGATTAATAATAATCCCTTCTACCGTACCCATAATTAATTTTTAGTTCTAATATAAAAATTTGAATTTCAATTGGCCTTATTTGTTCGTACCAATATTAAAAGGTTAATATAGTCTTATTAAATTAATAAAATGTTCTCCAATATGAATTAAATTCCCTTTTATTTATTTTTTAGTTAATTTCTATAAGTATTATATGGTAATAATTTATTCCATTACTATTATAAGTAATTACATGTAATTAAACATGGAATATTTTTTAGGAAAAATTTTTGTATGATTACTGTATAGATATTTTCAACCATGCTTGAAAATAAAATCATATTTTATTATATAAATTAAATATTACCTTATTCATTCAAATTTTTTAAAGATATATCCTCTCACAATACAAGAATATAATAATTTTTTTTTAATTGAAAGAAAACATTAAATTTTTTAAATTAATGTATTCCATGAAATAAAAAAAATTATTTCTATTATACAATAATATGAATTTTATCCAAAAGTCACTAATCCTATTATAAATTTATTTAATTTTTTTAAGTGGGATAACAATAGAATAACATTTTATGAAAAATAATCGTCTATATACCAATATATTCAACTAATACAATAAAAAATAGCCACATGACAAAGAAAAATTAATACTCTTGGATCACACCTAAATTAATACCATGTTATATTTGGATTTACAATGTTAATATCAAATATCTACCCATATAATTTATGTTAATAAAATTATAGTTTTTACAGAAAAATGTGTTAGAGGAAAAATACTAAAAATTATTAAAAGATAAGTATCTAATCCAAAGAAAAATTTTTTTAAAATATAAAAAATGGTTTACATTTATATACAAAATAATTTTACTGAAAATATTATTATTCATATGTTTAAACTATTGATTTTTATTTTCTGTAATGAATTATTTGTTTAGTTTTAACATTTGGAAGGATGGGAAATGGTTTTATTTATCAAGAAATGTTATATTTATATAGATAAATCATATTATGTTTGAATAAATATATCTTAATGGAATTATAAATGAAGAATTATATTATATATAATTCATAAATAATGTTATTTTTTATCAATCATAGTTGTACATATTGAAAATAATTATATCTTTTTGAGATCATATATTATAATTAATATGTTTTCTGCAATTATCTTAAATATAATTTTAGTATTATTATTTTTTATAGTTATAAGCGTTCTGTAAACTATAGGTTTTTAAATTTTTTATAATATTTCATCAATATCTGATCATATTTCATTTACTCTATATTAGTGATTATCATTTCGTACTAAAATTAATTTAAATTTTTTCATTATAATATTATAATTAAAATTATAACAAATGCAATTTTTTAATTTGGTAAATATTTTTGACTGGAATAGTTTTTTGTAATTAAAAATATTCAACTTGAAATAATATATTTTTTGTAATTAGATATAAATATATTATACTAAAAATATTATTTTTTATGTCACCATCCAAAAAAAATGCACGGCTCTAAATATTTCTAATGTGTAATTTTAATTTCAATTTGAGTAATTTCTCAAATTTATAGGTTTCTCTATAAAAATCAAATTATTTTTTCTTATTTTAACTTCCATATAAAAATCATATCATATAAATTAAAAATAATTTCTATCATCATTCCATTCAATCATTTGATTTTTCCTCAAATTGTTGAAATTTAAATTATATAAATTTTTATCAATTCATTGATAAATTTTTTCCTTTCCATTACATTTTTCATGTTCTTAATATTGATATGAATGTTATCATTTACCATTCTAAGAAAAATAAATATGATGTCTACCACAAATATATATATTTATAAAATAAAAGGTAGTTAATATTAATGTGAATTCTATACCATTCTTCATTTTATATTTTCAAACATCAAATCTATATTGGAAGACATATTGATTTAATGTTATTATTATGTAATTATAAATGTTCTTAAATTTTTAGTATCATAAATTTTTATCCCTTATAATATCATTACATTAGTATAATTTAATTAATATTTTCAATTTGTTGATATTATCATAACTCTTTTTGACAAAAACAGTGATAACTATTTTCCATAATCATAATTCATTGATGAATTTGTGTTAGTGTCTATCAAGGAATAATGTGAGGGGATGGACAATATACTATTAGCATGGATATGTGTGTTTAAAAAATATTTGAACATATGAAATGTGATATCTATGAATTAGTAAAAAATCTATTTTTTGTTTCACATGAGTATATATTTAATTTTTTGTTCATTATCATTGAACAATATAATGCATTATGAGATTTAATGATTACCTGATATTGTAGTTTATCACTATGAGAGGATTCAAAGATGTAATTCTCTAAACTAGTATGGATTCATTTATAAAATATATATTTTTACAATTGTGTAAAAAATATATTAATCCATAGGATCATTCCATTATTCATTATATACTCCATAATAATTAATTGTTATAGTTAGAATTATAATCTAATTAATTCTAATCAAAATCTATACGATATCAAAATAACATTCTTCCACAAATATTCTTATTAAATAGCAATTGTATTGAAAAAAGTATTATCTTATATCTATTTAGGATAAAAAATCATGCATGTGAATATAATAATCATGGTAATGACTAGAATTTATTTTCAAATTATTTCATGAGATATAAGGGAATATAAAATTCTATAAATTGGAATGAATTTTTTTATTAAAAAATCAATAGTTATTCCATATTAATGTATTAAATTCATCAAGTTGTGAAAATATATATAAAATCAATTATTATGGAATCAAAACTATAATATATATGAAATATAGTTTTTACAATTACAAAAATGTAATTTTAATCTAATATAATTGATTCCAATGTTTATACAACTAAAATTCAATAAAAGCACTAATTATTTCTGATAATCTATTAAAAGTATATAAATATAAAAAAACATTTAATCTAAATTTTATTTTGTATTAGTATACCAAATAAATTATCCCAAAACATATATCATTTCATATTTTATCATGGATTTTATATAACTCATAATATTTATCTTTCTCTCCATGAAATTCATCAACTAAACATTCAGACTATTTATCAATTCCCTATAAATAGAATTACATGATTTTTATCATCATATCCATACAATCCCTTCATCATATGATCATAACAGAATTCACATTATTATTCAAGAATAATTGTATTATATAGAAATAAAATATATTCATTTATAATGTAATACAATAATATAATTCAAATGATAACAGGATAATGATATCCCTATATAGAAGGAATAAAAAATAAATACATTTCATGGATCAAAATCTCTTACAGAATCAGGATATTTAATTATTCAATATATAAAGAATAACATAGAAGCTATTCCTTTTAATTTCAATGACCTGGGATATGGTTTATTAGTAGCTATCATAGTAAAAAATGTCAATGATCATATTTCACAAAAAACCAAACTCTGTTATAAACATATTATTAGAAATATCATTAGTTAATAATTTTTCATCATCTAATAATTAATTTAATAAACACCAATATTAAATATATATATAATGGATATAGTCATTCATTAATGTATATATAATTGTTTTTCATATAACAGTTTTAGTTTGATGTATTTTTGAAAAATTATTATTCATTTAGGATAAGTATAATGACTTAGTATACACCTAGTAAATTATGATATAAACATTATATTCCTTTTTAAATTAATTAAATAATATGGTCACTGACTGAAAATAAATTTCATTGATTTTTACATTTACATTATTACATTTATGACTATTTCTAAATTAAATTTTTTTTGTTTTAGTAAAAAAAATTATATATATCATTTTTTAAAAAAATTCGATTGATGAACCAAAATTAATCCCCCATACAATTTCATAATATGAGAAATTATCAAAACAAATTTTACTTTAATATGATTACATTTAATATATAGGAATACTTATAATATAAAAATGATTCTTTCATCATTATCTGTTCATAATCAAACATGTAATTAATCATAAATAAAATTAGTGGTGAAATACATTAATACATGTGGATATATAATTAATAATTATTTATATAAATTATATCATTATATTTTATTAGATTAAAATATCCCAACATTAATAAATAATTAATTTAAAAAGATGTGTTCATCATTATCATTATGAATATCATTATTCGCAGTAATGATTCATTTATGAATAAATTTAAACAAAACATTATAAAAAATATGAAATTTTTGATTGAAAATTTAAAACTCTTTTTTTATATTTTTTGTCTATTAGTTAGGAACACTAATTTTTTATATATGATCATAAAAAAATTACGGTCACATATTAATAATGATTATTAATTTCAAATCATGGGTTTTATAAATTATTTTATTGTTTATTATGACTTAACATTCATTAAAAAATATAATTTAATAGGAAAATGAATTTTGGTGATTTTATTTATTATATAATTAAGCTAATGGAAAAAATTTATTATTTTTCAAAAAAAATAATTTATTAATATTCACGTAATATTTAATAATTTTAATAAATATACAAAATATTTTTGATAAGATAATATAGTTATATAAAAAAAATTAGTTTAATTTTACAAAATTAGAATTTTTAAATATGATATTTTATATTAAAAAAGAATACATTATTTTATAATGAAAATATACTCATGATGGGTATTACATTTTAAAAGGTTATATATTTAAATTTTTACTTCTACAAAATGAAAAATAAAATTTTGGATGCCATATTTTTCAAATAAATAATATCTTTTACCCATTATAAATATTTTATCATAAAATATAGAATAAAAGATTCATTTAAATTTTAAATAATAATTTGTTTTTATTAATTATGTAACCAATGAAATTCAATTTTATAAATTCCTTAATATTA
The DNA here is from genome assembly GCA_963277665.1 of Viscum album. Lineage (NCBI taxonomy): Eukaryota > Viridiplantae > Streptophyta > Magnoliopsida > Santalales > Viscaceae > Viscum > Viscum album. The sequence goes on along the minus strand of OY728165.1, from coordinate 663,922,597 downwards.
ATATGGATTTTAATTTAATTTATAAAATTATTTATAAATTTTGTATCTATATATACCAAAAACAAATTATAGATGAATTTAAATGGTTATTCATTCTATCTCATTATGCAGTAGTTTGGTGTTTTGTGTGAATGATATATAGAACAAATTGGTCATCAGTTGATTATAAAATTTAAAATCAATATGAATTACATGATAGGTTCTCAATGGAATTAGATATTTTTCCAATATGATTAGTAGTCAATGTTTCAGAATTAGTTAATGAGGAACAAGTATGAATTATGAAAATTAATTTCTTATCTTTGATGCTTATGGTTCTATAATTTTTATTATATAAAAGGCCTTGTAGGTTTTATGTATGTTTCCTTAGTGTTGTGTTTAATGGTACAAAAAATGATAATAGACGACATGAATTTTTATATTGAAAAATTTATATATATAACATGGGAAAAGAAATATTAACTAATTTTAATTAGGTATTCCATTGATAATTGTTTTCTAAAATTAAATTTATTACAGTTGATGATTCTACAACCCTAATGAAGAAATAAATTTTGATGTTTTTGATTGGTCAAAAAAGATTCATTATAAATTTTCAAAATAAAAATGTCACAAGTTCTGCCAATCATTTATAATATAAGTAATATAATGATTGTTTTTTTGAATTTAAAATTGGGAATCTTGAGTGAGTTATATTGTCTAATTATAACATAATATTAATTTTCAAACTAATGAAAAATGTTTATTTATAATTCATTGTTTTTGAGTAATAATTGTATCCTATATTACATAACAACATTCATACAAAAAATTAGTTTCCCATTACACTATAAAATTAATCCAAAATAATTCACATCATGAATCATTTAAACATTAATATATTTTATCAATGGGAATCTAATTATTACATTACGTATTGTTAACTAAATATCCAAAATGATTCATGGTTATTCTACAAATGATATATATATGGATATGTTTGTGGACCCCATTTAAATATACATAAGAATGAATTTTCTCTATATATTATGTTATTTTCCACCCAATTATTGAAAATTCAATCACATTGTTCACAAAATAAGAAAAATTTACAAAAATACTAGAACACTACACAAATATAGGTTATAATGATTCAAATTTATGTTATTAAGGTTTGATTATCTGTGATAATGTTGATTTATTATGGTAGATAAATTGATATTAAAATATTATAGAATCTCATTAGACATTCAAGGATGATTTATATTGACATTATGTAAAAATTTATCAATACTATATATTACCATGGTAATCATTAATTGATATTTTTTATAATTCATTATGTAAAAGAGAATACCATGGACAAGAACTGAAAAATTACTCCATTGAATTCATTGGATAGTTGATAGAATAAAATTCATTCCATATTTACAAATAAAATATTATAAATATTCCTTCTTCCATTTCATTTCAATTGATGAATGAAGAAGATATCTGAAAATGAGTGCATTTGAAAATATGTCAAGAATATATTTTTTCACGAAATAAAATCAATTCAACATGACTCTTTGCATGATTTTGATGGTTGTAGTGATTAGTAGATTCTTGGAGATGATTTTGTTATTTTTTTCATCTAAAATCTGGAGTCTAGGGGAATCCATAATGTTTGAAGGTTTTGTGTCTTCAATAAGATATAATTGGATAGTCGAACTAACTATATATAACGAACAACTTTGGGGAGGGATCTTATTTGTGAAATAAATTATGTGGATATATCTGCTACATGGATGGATTGGCTACAGGTAGATAATTAGTTTTGTGATTGGTCAGTTACATAGATTTTCTATGTGGATTAATTAAGTATGTGAATTAGATTAAATTTGAGATAGGTTAGGTGATTGAATTGGATATGGGGATTGGTTGCATGAGTAATTTCATATGTAAGAAATCAACTACGTGAGTTAACAACGCTGTGAAAAATGTTATATCGTGAGTTCAACTATATCAGAAATTCAAATACCTATGGAATCCATATAAATGAAAAATATTTCTATGTGGTGAATTGGGCGATATGGGATATTCAGCTATGTAAAATCATTATCCTAGTTATTTATTCTACATTAATTAAAATTAGTTTATATTCATTTCAGCGATTCAAATAAAGTTTTATCATAGGTCCTTTCATAATGGATGGTATTATAATTAGTGTTTTTTCTTGTTGAGGATATCAATGAGTCCTTCTATGTTATATTTATTGAGATATATAATTAGAGGAATTAAATATCTTGATATCTAATGATTTGATCATCCCATATATGTCGACTATAAAATGATGGTCCTTACATACCTCAATACATATTTTTTTTATTTCAAGACCAAACATTCTATAACTCGTTCCTTAAAGTAATGAAGTCATTTTATTAATGACTTATATTCTCAAGATATGATGACAGATTGGGAATGACTATTGTTTGGGTAAAGAGAGTTGTATCTTGATTCATTCTTCTAGAAAATGGATTCATTTAGGAAACAATTTATATAACTTAATTCATAATTTTATCATCATTTATCAGTATGGATGGATATGGTATTAACCTATTAATTGTTGAACTAAATAAAAAATGATTTTTTTGTAGTTGTAACATTTTTTTATTTATTCAATGATTTCAATTTAATTTTAAATTTGAAAGATCATGTGTTATCTATGTTATGCACATTATGATGTTTCCTTAATCAATGTATTATTTAGTTTTTGTTGGTTGAAATTAATAATTAATGTAAATCATGAAATAATTGATTCTTTTTATTATGAATTAATAATGTTTCATGTATGGATCTATTGTTTCATATAATATAATTGAAATTAAATTGTTGTAATGTGAATAAACAATTGAATATATTATTCAATGATGGTGGAATTGGAAATGAATTTCAAGACTGAAATTAATAATATATAATGTTGAAATGTAAAATAATTGAAACTTTAGAAAGGATATTATAACATTTTATTGTACATGGAATTATTTCTATGAAGAATATTTAGTTTTGATAGATTATTTTTTATTGATGCTTAGGGTTTCCCATAAATAGAGAATGAAAATAATGAATAAATTAATTCATCATAGAATATAAACTCGTTGTTTGAAAAATAAAATTTTATGGTATTGAGCTTTATTTTTTCAATTAATTTTTCAGTTCTATCAATTTAGTGTCATGATATATCATTAATTTGTGAAACATGGATGCCTTATTTTAAGGCATAAACAAGCATATTGGTTTTTCTTTTTTATTTTCGAACACATTTATTATCTTATTTATATATTATTTTATCTATGTGATTCGTTATAGGGCAGGGATTATTGGATTTCTTATGATAACGAGATAGAATATATTAGGGTGTTTGATACGATGTGTGTATGGATTACCTATTGATGTTGTTGCAGTTGATATACTTGTTAATGAGATGTATCTTGATATGATTGCGGGAGTATGGGATTGCACCAATGGCATTAGAATGGGTTGAATACTTTATTTCGCATTTATGTGATTTTGGGAGCTAGGATTATATTTTATAAATCATTTTAATTGTATATGGTAGATTTTTTTATTTTAAAAACCATTATTTTACCCACTAATATATGTATGGGATGTTCTTGGTTACACTTATTCCATTATTATAAGCATAATAAGGTTTTTCTATTTTACATGGATAATGTAATGATGAAAACATAGAAAAAAAAACTTATTAACCCATAGGATTGTTGATGAGGGAGTTGAAAATTATTAATATATGATTATACTATGAAATATGGGACTTTGTCTTGATAATACACCAAGGGCATGGAATTTAATAATATGATTTCAATAACATAAATAAAAAGACTATTTTCAATAATTAATGACTTATTTATAAATTAACATTTATTTAAAATAATTATACATTATAATATTGAATTTAATGAACATATATAAATTCTAGTTTTTTTATATTATATATAGACTTAGTTGTTGTAGTTAAATGACTATATGATATTTTATTCTATTGAGTCTATGTCTATATTATATGAATTATAGTGGTTTATCACTATATTATAATATGAGAACTATATTATTTCATACAATACTCTACTTTTATCGGATATGGAAAATTAAAATTAGTTCACCCTGGGTGGTAGTTTTCCCAAATACCCTGGTGGGAGGTTCCATGGCTAACTACTCCATTGGGAACACTCTCTTCAGTTGGTAGTTATGGGTGATGATATGATTGATGGCCAATATTTCCTTATATGTGATTAAAGGGTTGTGATGTGTTTTGTTATTGAAAACACATGAAAATCTAGATAATTTATCCACATTATTAATAAAGGTATGATGTTTATTTGAAGTGATGGATTGATTTACATTCTAGTTTTATGGGATACCAAAAAAGTTAGTATAAAACAATATATATGATACACACAATATTAGATTTTTTGGCTATAGTTAACTACATGGTATATATAATTGGACATGTTGATGGGTTTATGTGAAGATGTAATTTATGAGGTACATCTTTTAAATCAATTCCCAGATGTATTTGGGAAGGATTATTTTTGAGAGCAATGGCCTAGGGCATAAGACTTTAACGAAGAGAAGAAAACATGTTGGGAAAAGGGGTTTGGGTAACCTTTATATTTAGTTATTATATCATGTTAATTATTTATCCAATACATGGTTACATTTATTCTACGTGAATTTGGAATCATATTAGACATTTTTAGTTGGTGAGATAATATAAATTTTATTCACTATGATTTGAGATTCATTCATTATATCTTTCATGAAATTGTTTATCGAGGACCCTATTGATAACACTATTATGGCCACTGTAATTATATATAAACTAGTATTAAAATAATATAGAGTAGATTGGAAATTGGGATTGATTTTTACAAACTCGTGGTTTTATGGATTTATTTGTTCATTATGGCTGCTACAATCATTACATTTTGTTCAGTAATTTTATCCTTTCATTTTAATTATTTTATTGAATTTAATTTGGTCAGATGTTATTACATAAAATATAAGTATGAAAAGATGTTTATTTGTGTATCTATCTTATCTATATATTCATTATGTTCTCCTAGTGGGTAATGCATTCAATATGCATGTTTTATAAATAATCAGGGACTGTTTCCATCCCAAGGACAATAAGAAGTGGAAAAAGGGTATTCATTAACTAACTCCTCTAATTTATAGTCTATGCAGTGTACCCATTTGATGAATGTGTCATTAAATTGTTCCATAAGAGGCATAGTTGATGGAAATTATGGTTTTGGATCTAGGTGTGGTTGAAATTGCCTAAGTTGGTGGAGAAATTCATTCACATATGTTTTGTGAGTGATGTTAACCTTAGAGGATGACTGAAACCTTAGTATTTAGGTCCCCCATAAATATGATTTTTCTCTTGGGATCCAGTTAGATGTATTTTGATCTAGGAAGCTGGGATGTGTATGTGTTGTTTATTTTTAAATTTTGAAGTACCAATTCTCATTTAATGTACCAGTGCTCTATTGAAATTTGGATCATAGAGATAAGTTCATTTAAAATTTTACTAAATAGTCTATGAGTTTAATTTTTTTTATTATGAATAATGTTTTTGGATGAAATAATGATTCATATTCACATAATGTACCAATGTAATGTTTAAATTTACAATAATAATAGGGTTAGAGTTTTAATGAAATTAAAAATATTTGAAAATAGTGTGTTGTTTATTTTTTCTATTTTTATGTTGTAAATATCATAAGATAAGCTACAATTGTTCTATAATATTGGTGGAATATAGGGGGAGAAGGTGTATTTCATAAAAAGTTTCATTTGATAATATACATATAATAATCCATAAATAGTCCTCGAAAATTCATAGAGCATGATGCATTTTTTTAGAAGTACAATGATGATGGTAAGAATATGTCTCTACTAACATCGTTCCATTGGATGCGGTATTCCACTATTTCATTAGTTGTATTTTTATGTGGATAAATATGTTAGAGTTTTTTAGACTGTGGAATGAGAAGAGTTACAGAGACCAACCCACCATAAGGAGTTATAGGCCAATCAAATATATGAAGAATAACAATTTAATAAACCAATTTCCTTAAATAATAATATTTTTCTTTTATTGGGATAGCAGAAATAAATGAATGCAATATTTTTTTCTATAGATTACTTTAAAAAGAATGCATGGCCTTTTTTCAAAAAAATAGAGAGATTTTCTATTTTATTTTAGTTCAAAATATATCATACTAGATATGACCCAATTCAAATTTATGGATTCTATTATTGATCCCTCAGATGATTGTATAAATTTCTAAATCATCTATGCTAGATGTGATATAATATATGATCGTAAATGTAATGACTTTTTTATGATTTAATGACAATTAAAAGTTTTCTGAAGCATTTTGAGGAGTTTTTACCAATGGGATTCTTAAATCATTATATTTTTCAAATATAAATACATACTGTGATTTTAATGAACAATATTAGGATTCGATCATTGTAATGAGATGTTTTTTTTTGCAATGGGGCATTGTAATGTGAAATATTCATTTGTTATATGTTTTGAAATGGGTTAATAAATTTAGAGTGTTTATTTGTTTGATCAATATAACAATCATATTAAAATAATAATCAAATTGCTGAAAATAATGTATGTTCAATGTATGCTCAAATTTAGACAATATTCGAGATATTTAGGGAAAAATAATGAATAGTTGAGAAGAAATAAAATTGTCTAATATGAACTTGAAATGATTGTGAAATTCCATATTTAAAAAAAATAAAGAGGGAATGTGAAATTGGTTTTCCATTCATTCGACATTTTTATCCCTAATATATACAATGAATTACATTCTAAATTATATATTTGTGAAAATTATCACATACTGAGAGAGAGAGGGGGAGAAAGAGAAATGAAATTTAATAGAGATAAGTATTTTCTTTATATTTTTTCTTTAGTACGTTTTCTAGACATGAACATAAGATAAAATATGTGTGATAATTTTATAGAACAGATCAAGTCATCAGACTAATGTCACTAGATAATTATGAATTGTTTTATAATGGTTTCTAATTTAGTATTTCATATCAGTTTTTAATTTGAATAAAATTGATACAGGAACCATTCTATGCCATCAAACATATTCTTCACACTAGGTATTTTTAAAATGTCCAAAAAAGTATTTTATATCGATTTTTTTGTGAATTATTTTAAATATTCATATATTGATGATTTTAAAAAGATGAATTTTGTAAGGTAGTTTAGTGACTAGTTTTGAACTGACTACTGAATGTTTCTTATATTGTTATAATTTTTTTCATCATTCATTCTAGAATAATCACATCCATTGTTTAATTGATCATATTTCTACATAATTTTAATGTTATTTAATACATTTTTATTCCACCAAATTTTTGTTTTTTTTCTAGTGGAATTTTTTTGTAATAGAATATTTCCAAAAAATTCCAAGGATAATCAACTAAAATTTATATTTTAACCTTCTAAATACTTGTGTTCATTTGCCTTAGTAAATGTATTGTTTTTTGAAATGTGAATATTTTAATAGGAGGAAATTTTTTTTTAAACATAAATTTTAGAATGAAAGAAAGAAATATAACATAAAACCCACCTCCCCCATTAATTTATATATAAATATTTGGTTTGGGACGATTCAATTATAATATTATTCAATGTTCCATTCATATAATCTTTGTTGAGGATTTTGATGTGTAGTGGAAATGGAATTTTTTTTTGGGAAATAAGATAATTCTTATATCATATGGAATGAAATATCATATCAGTAAGGTAAAGGTGTTTCCATATCTAATTTCACCTGGGTATAATGTTTTTTTAATAATCTATAGATGAATTTCTTTCTTCTAATGAAAAATTTCTTCTAACATCAATATATAAGAAGAAAATAAAAAATGATGGATGTTCTAAGAATTCATTAACCTCATCACTTATTGAGAGTGATTTTTTTATAAGCAATGGTGATTCCAATGAAAAATGTATCTAGGAAAATATAAAATAATTTAAAACATATATATGTTACAAATAAAGATTTTGATATAAGAATATTAAAAAATAAGTGAGTGTGAATCTGTTAATGACTTCATTAAAACAGTTAATGGAATTTTTTTTACATAATACATTCTGATGATATTTTGTAAAATTCAACTATGGTTTAAATGTTCATTAAAAATTTTCATGATAGGTATTATTCCATAAAACCACATTTGAATTATATGGAAACTAAAACACTATCTCTATATAACCATTATAGTTTTCACATTTCAGATTGTATGATATGTAAGAAAATTATGATTGTTTATAAATTGACCAAGAACAATCCTTAAATGATTTTATGAAATGTATTTATATGAACTATCTTGAGGATGAATAATTTGATTGTTATGAATAAGAAAATTAATTATCTAAAAAACCTAATCAGTTTTTATACTTTTTTACAAAAATTTAAAAACTGGTCGAAGAAATTATAACGTGAAATTTTCCAATTAGTTATTAAAATATGGAGTATTTGTGATCATTTATTTGAAACATACTCACATAAGTAATGATGATGATAGTGAGGAAGAATAATAATTTAAATTAACATATTGGAAGAAACATGATGACAAATTTAAATCATATTCCAATGTAAAAGTTAAAAATTTATCCAGGTCCAGAAGGATAATTTATTTACTAAAACATCTATTGAGGAATACAATCATAATGAAAATTGAAAATTCACTATCATTTTATGATAAAATAATAACATTTCAACTGCTAATGATGATTTATTGATAAAGAGTTTTTTTGAAGAAACCAATTTGGAGAGTTTTAATTTAATCTGAATAATGTACTGAATGAATGAATGAGATAGATTTTTAAGATAAAAAATAGAGATAAATGAGTATCATAAATAATATTCTACATCCAAACATCCACAATGTATTATTGATGATAATAAAATGTTAAACTAATATATTAAATATCTGGTTATGTCTCTTAAGAATGAAAAGAATAAAAATGAACATATATATGAAAATTTGATGGACAATGAGGAAATGTAGTATTTTTTCTTGAAATATATAATTAACATTGGGGATACATGTTTTTATAAAATTATATCTCATGTTGGTGAAACTAAATGGGATGGAAAACATGATAGTCATAAACAAAATCATTAATCAATGCTTGGAATGAAATGTGAAAATGTTTTTAAAATGATTAATGTTGATGAAATAATGTTTGTGGGGAAAAATATGGATAATTATATGCATCAATAAATTTAGGTCCAAAATAAAATATTTCTACAGCATCATATTATATAAATTATAGTAATAATTATAAATAGAATAATAAATGTCTAGTTGATTATAAAATATATGGTTGACAACAATGTGATGATGTTAACGATAAGATATTAATTGGAAAAAATGTTCACAATTTTGAAATATATGATTATTACATAACTAAATATTCTTCATATAGTTATTTATATTTTTGTTTTGATTTTGGGGAGATGAAATTTTTTACTTTATTCGACCAAAAATGTTACAACAATCCCATGTATTATAGAAATAAATGTATTAGGGAGATTCAATCCACTCAAAGAAAGAAATATGTGAATAATGATTTGAAAGGATATAATAGGTTTACTAATTTGGAAGTAAATTCTGTATTTTTTGAATGACCTGAAAATCTAGAAAATGGTTATATATTGTTATTACTATTATAAAATTGTTCATAAAAATTATCATTACATGAATGTTATGAATTGATAATATGAATTAAAAATATCTTATTATTAAAAATACGGACAAAGATAAAAAATAGTCTTACTGTGGATTGTGGATAGTGGTTGTTCTGATGAAATAACATGATATTTGAAATTTGTAATGACTATTTAAAATTTCAAATTATGAATAATAAAATTTGGAAATGATTAATTATATTGATTTAAAGTGGTTGGATCCTCTTTTATTGTAGATGAAGAAATTAAATTCACAACATCTTCGTTCATTAGAATGATGAAACACAACAATTTTTTGTACAAATCGTTTTTTAGGGAAAAAATGTTGTTCTTAGAAAATGTTGTTTTATTCTGAAACATCACGAATATGGAATATTTTTCGAAAAAGGCCAATGAAGAAAAAATATGTTCCATGTTGGAGATGTTTATAATTCATGTAACTTGATAATGATTGTAACAAATTTGATTTTGGATAACATGATATGATATATGTGTTAGAGAATCATGGGAGTTTCATCCATGTTAAAGTGTTTATATAGTGTTCCAAATAATCCATGAATAATATATAGGTGTTGAATTTTTTTAAATGGGTTATTAATAATATTTATGGAAAATAATGATGATTTTTAATCAACTATTCCCTAAAAAAAATTTCTTTCTGATCTTTTCTGGGATAATGTGTAAAGGGTAAATTTTAAGAGGGAAGTGCATCATTTCATTATTTTATTATAGTAATTAAATTACTTGTGTTATATATTTGAATCGTAAATTAAAACATGTATATATAGTTGTGTTGTAAAATAGGTGTTATTAGATTGAATGTGGTATTTTGTGAAGACGTTGAGAACGAATATCAATGGTAAGAACAAAAATGTATATATCAAAATAAAAATTAAACAATGGAATTCATCGCGACTTCAGTGCCCTGTACATACCAAAATAAAATAATGTTTTAGTTTGAAAAATATAATTCATGTTTAAATGTAGAATACTATGTTACCTGAACGTTGTCATTCTCATTACATCTCATAGAAATCATTGATAATATTGTTTTCAAAAACAATGCTTCTATCAACCAGGTTTCGAAATTTTTTCTTCTAAAATTTTGATAATAATAATAATTTTTTGATTCACTTAACTGTTTTGGGGATTCCCTACACCACATATAATAAATATTTAATCCATGGTATGTTTTATATGATATTTAAATAATTAATTATTCATCTTTATTCTCTATATAAAAGAGGATATATATTTTTCATCGAAAGTGAGAAGAATATTGGTTTTTCTTTTTGTAATGTATTATACTTGAAAAATACGATGAAGATGTTTCAAAATATCTAGTAGATGAGGAACATAAAGAATATTAATTATTTTTTAAAAAAACTTGAGATGGATGCCAAAAATTTTGATTCTAGATAGATATAATTATTTAACTCACTAATTTCTAGTAATGAAGAAAAAAATCAATTATCTCATTCTATGATGCATAAATTGGAGGAAGTTGGATATATTAATTTTCATGAACCTCCTTCCCCATGATGAGGGAATGGGTAACAATGTTCCACACCATTACATCATAATAATAATTGGTAGATAATGTCCCCTATGACCCACCTTTAGAAGGCCTGGAGGAAAGAACTATCTATACGGGTACAGAATCTCTCATAAAATGGAAGGAATTACCCATTTTATGATAATATGATCATGAGATAAGACAGTATAATTTAATGAAAATCAAAAGAAAAGGTAAATGAAAATCTAAAACCAATCCCATATGCATGTTATTAGGTATTTCTGACACAAGATACAAAAAAACTATAAAATAATTTTCCAAATGAAAAGAATCTATGTAGCAATAACAACTAATCCCAACACCCAAGCATGTAAATTCAAGCATGTTCCTCAGAGTCCTCTTGGAATCATGAGAAAAATTAATAGATATAGGGTAACTATACAAGTATACCCAGTAAGAAATCTAAATCCACCTATTCACAACAAGATGAAGATACAAATTCTCCTATAATAAATGTGTATAACCTCATAGAACCAATCATAGGGTACCAACTATCCTAGACTCACCAAGGAACCCTAGTAAAATAATATAAGTCAGGTAATGTAGTGGTATAGAACATCGACATTTGGTTACCCCAAACAACATTCCCACTAGTTTACTTCTCATTCGTAATTTCTAATATGTTGACGCTACACATCTTCCCATACGAATTCCCACTGCCACTGCCTCCACTCACACACACACCATATCCTCAAACAACACACAATCCTGCCAATAGACACCTGGGTAACCACAATCACTTCTCCCACTCAAATGCACATGGGTCTAATCCCAAATGCACTTAGTAAAATAATATTGTCATGAAAAAACCTAGGCCTCTCATCCAAAAAAACAATCCAAAATTATTTATGACTATTATAATCCTCAATCCATTACAGCCTCCATGAATATGGACGAGTGGAATGAACCAAAAGAATTTTTGGGGAAGAAAGTCGGCAAACAGTAATATTTCCTCCCACTGGGATGTTGGGATAGAAACCCTCCACCGTGAAATGGAGGTCTTCAAGACATACTTCTCAACAACGGTGTGGTGAAATATAGAAAACACAATGAAACACACTTTATATGTATAAGTCCCTAGCCTTAAACATTACTTAATCTTGAGATATTTCAATAATACACCTTGATGATCTTTTTAGGTTTAGAGTTTTAGAGAATTAGATCATAAAACATGCATTACATCCCACATTTAAACATAGTGTTTACAATAAAAGATAATATTCATTTTTTTCCATCAACGGAAACATATTTAAAATAAAACATGGATTATTTATTGACACTTCCTTGACACTATTATCATATCATGTACCCATCCCTTGACCTGTGAAAAAAATTTCAAGAAAATGGGATGAGCATAAAAAAGCGTAGAAAGGGATATAAAAATATGAAAAGGAAACATGAGTATATGAATACATAATAATCAATGAAATCATACCCTACTAATAAAACATGATCACTTTAACATACCTTATCAAATCATGAATAAATCATAGAAATCATAAGACATAATGGTATCTTGAGGCATTCATACAATTCTTACGCAGGGAGTAACCCTCTTGGTTACGTTTGGAATACCCATCACAGTATATTCCCTAAATATCTTCGGAAAAACCTCAACGTTTAACCCCTTCACGTTACCCAATGAATTGGAGAGCTATATCGGGCACACCCGCCCTTAGTTTATCACGGAACCACCCGTCTTCATAATAATTCCCAAGAACCATGACATAATCGTATCACATAAAACATGCATAAAGGAAACATAACATTTCCAAATTTCAATCACAAAATATCAATACAACAAAATGATATAATAAAAACATTATGAAAACCATTTTCAATACCAAAATAAAATAAAAGTAAAACATGGTATTTATTTTTATTTTAAAAAAATAATGGCTTGTATAGGAAGCCGAAACTCAAATAATGGTCACTGCGGCGGAGAAGTCATTGTCACCGCATACGTACAACAAAAACATTCGCTTATGTCATTTAGTAAAACGCTTCATATAAAAAATATTCCTTTTGGATAAATGTAAAAGTCAAAGGGTTTTATACACCGTATAAAAGATGGTTTTGTATAAAACACAATATCCCTCAATGAATGGATATTGAGAAGAAGTCCCATACCTCGGGTCCGACTTGACTCGATCGTTCTTTAACATCCTGAATAATAAACATCAGTTAATTTCTACTTTCTTAATAACCTTTTTCATGTTCATTATTTCTTTTATATCACTTATAACCATGTTATGGTCACTATGTAATTATTTATGTTTATAACGGTCGTTTTAACGATCATTGGTCCTTGAGTCAAAAATATGCTATTTATAATTACAAATTGTTCATGTATCCATTATATCCTGAGTTCTACTCATGATTTATATATCGTATATATCATATATGTCTAGTATATACATGAATTTATAATATTACACATTCATTTAGAGGTAAGAAATAAAATGCATCGTTCATTGAGACGTTAAGCTGTACGTACGCATGAACGCTACTTCCATTTCTATTTAATATTTAATAGAATTAAAACATAACGATACATAATAGTATTATAATTATAGTATTTAATAATATATAATATTATTCAATCTATCCTTTATATGTACCACATATGGTATTAACGAATGAAATCACTTTGAGGGGGCGGTAGTCAACACTTCCTAAAATTAAGATATCGCATTTACCAATAATGGGAACCATAAAGGTATTAAATAAATGAAAAAATACAGAAGCTTAAAGAAAACATAAACATATTATATATCATATAAAAATATAGTGACATCTTAATGGAAACCATTGAAGGTGTTAAAAGAATATTGAACAATCATAGTTTCGTGAGGCAGAAATTCGCCATCCACGGAAATAGTATGTTCTTTAACCATTAGATGTAGATGTGTGTAAGTGTAGCACAAATACTTATTATAAAAAAATCATAGTATATTTAAGATACTAGTGTTGTTACAAAAGAAATGAATAAAATTATTTTAGGTGTTGGAGAAGCAAAATGAAACATAAGAACATAGGAGAAGACACTGCCTTTAAATCGGGTAACTCTTTTTGATTTAAGCACAAAGGCTTCCTTGGGAAGACTTCTGCAAAAAGTGAGGCTTATAAGAGTTATAGAGGGATGTGGAGATACAAAATGATTATATATTTTCTGAACCAATGGCTTGGATGTGTGGGTAAGGATGTAGAGTTGGGGGGCCTTTTATAGGAGGAGAGGAGAGGCACTCTTCGAAAGTTACGAAATGCTACGTATTTTTCAATAGAGTTTACAATTTTAAAGGTCCCACATTGATGTATTTATAGGATAAGGTGATAAGGGTATGAACTATACTCATAGAATAGGTTTTTGAAAAGTTTAGGTCGTAGATTTTACATTATCGTTTTATTTTATTTAAATCTTTAAATAATGAGGTAATCGCTGCATCATCATGATGTCATAAATAACCTAATTTATATAATGGCGAAAAATTATGAAAAAAATACTATGATGTAGGAAATCTTTTTATCTTTCCTATTAATATTTATAGTGAAAAATATCATTTATGTAGACAAAATTAAAAATGTTTTACTCAGGGGATACATTCTTTGTTATATTTATCTTTCTTTAAAAATAAAAAGATAAAAAGTCACTTTCACAAAAAAGTGATTCCATGTGGTCCCCAAGTTTGAAAAAAGGCATCCCATGGTCGGACATGAGAAAAACTGAAGAATTAGGACACATGTTGGTGTCATTTTGTATTATTATGATATTATTTTATTATCCTTAACTACCAGATTACTCATTAATCAAGATAATTAAAGATAATTACTGTCATTACTATTAATAATGTCTAAAAACAAAAGAGTATTGATTAAATAATTTGGACCTTCTTATTTTAAATATGTAATCCATTTTACCAAATTCCAAACACATAAATTTCAATAATTTATTTAAAAATAATTTCTGTTGTCAAAACAAATAGCGGGTTTTTTTGGAAACAATAACTATGAAAAGTTCGGTATTAGTTTATGCCCAATTCCAATGTGAAATTAATCCTAATAACCACCATTTGATTAAATGGTAAAAATATATTCTAATTTAACTTTAAAACAAACTCAAACAATAATCTAATCATATAAATAAATTAGATTAAAAAGTGTTTTTGAATTAAAATACAACATATTTCATTATTCATTCAAAAATGAACTTTATCAGAAAAATACCAAAAATTCACACAAAGTAAATTTTGATGTCACTATTCTAAAGAAATATTTTATTTGGTCCAATATAATGAATTAGAGTGACCAAAACTATATTTAAGGACAGTTTTCCATCAAAAGGTGATAAGTGGACCATTAGTGAAAATTAGAGTATATATCCCTAAAATTGAATTCTTTTCGTATTTTAAGCCTTTATCATTTATTGGTTAAATTCAAAAACATTTAAAAACATATATAAAAATATTTTAGTTTTTTCTATTCATTCCCTCTAATACAACGACAACGTGCTAAATACCATTTAAAATAATATTATTTTATTACTAGTGCGCAATGTAAGATTTTGAAGAAACTCATTGTTATGTATCGGGTACGCTATCAAAAATAGAAACCGCTTTAAAGTAAATATAATATTTAATTCGTAAATATTAATAAATATGAAAATGTATTATTCGTTATTTATCTGGGATGTTACATCCTTCCCCCCTTTTTGGAATTGCATCCTCGCAATTTTATTCACTTATCAAATTAAGTGGGGGTATTTATCCCTCATTGCATTTTCAGATTCCCATGTTTTCTCTTCAATCATGAGGTTTTTCCACAAAACCATTACGTGGTGAATTACCTTATTTCGCAACACATTCTCTCTTCGGTCAAAAATTTAGACTGGTTGTTCTTCATAAAATTGATTCTCTTCCAACTAAACTACCTCTGGGCTCAAAACATGAGATGGATCTGGCATATACTTTCTTAACATCGAAACATGAAAAACATTGTGTACCTGAGATAAACTTGGAGGTAAATCCACTCGGTATGCAACTGATCTAACTATCTCCAAAATTTGATATGGCCCAATGAACCTTGTACCCAACTTTCCTTTCTTACCAAATCGCATCACCCTTTTCCACGGTGATAATTTGAGAAAACCATGATCACCTACCTCAAAAGATAGATCCTTCCTCTGGTTATCCGCATAACTCTTCTGCCTGATTTGAGATGTTCTCATGTGTTTCTGAATCAACTGAACTTTTTCTTCCATCTCTTCAACCAATTCTACTCCCATCAACTTCCTTGCACCCACTTCATCCCAAAAAGCTGGAGTTCGACACCGCTTCCCATACAATGCCTCAAATGGTTCCATCTTTATACTAGAATGAAAACGGTTATTATAATAACACTCAACCAAAGAAATATGTTGGTCCCAACATCCATGATAATCCATAGAACAAGCACGTAGCATATCCTCCAAAGTCTGAATTTTTCGTTCTGATTTCCTATCTGATTGAGGATGAAAAGCAGTACTAAAATTTAATTTAGTACCCAACGACTTATGAAGGCCTTTCCAAAAGTTAAGAGTGAACCTGGGATCACGGTCAGATACAATGGAGAGAAGAACTCCATGTAACCTAACTATCTCTTTATGATAAAACCGGGAAAGTTGATCTAGGGAAAAAGTATCTCATATGGGAAGCAAATGAGTAAATTTTGTCAAGCGATCAACAATAACCTAGATTGCATTATTACTTCGAGGTGTCTTTGGAAATCCCACAATGAAGTCCATGGATATATTCTCCCATTTCCACTCTGGCACTGGTAAAGGCTGAAGCATCCCATTCGGTAACTGCCTATCTTCTTTAACCTATTGACAAGTCAAACACTTCACAGCAAAATTAGCAATATCCTTTTTCATTTAGTCTCACCAGTAATACTCGCAAATATCTTTATACATCATAGTACTGCCAGGATGGACTGAAAAGGGAGAACTATGAGATTCACATAACAAATCTCTCTTCAACTGTGAATCACACGACACACACAATCTCTTCCCAAATCAGAAAAAAAAAACATTATCAAT
Source organism: Viscum album (assembly GCA_963277665.1). Lineage (NCBI taxonomy): Eukaryota > Viridiplantae > Streptophyta > Magnoliopsida > Santalales > Viscaceae > Viscum > Viscum album. Next base: position 663,905,166 of record OY728165.1, on the reverse strand, counting down.
ATTGATTTCAGGAAACATACCCTTCTGAACCAGCTCACCCTTTTTCTGCAACTCGCTATCTTGCTTCTGGGCTTGCATAATTCTGTCTGATAGAGAAGATTTCACTCATACCTGAAACAAAACAGAAGGACATCCTACACCAACAACTTATATGCCAAGGTTCATCAAATCCTTAACCAAAGGATCAATTTCCAAACGCAACATTGTCAATGAAGCATTACTTTTTTGACTCAAAGCATCATCCACTTTATTTGATTTTCACGGATGGTAATGGATTGTACAATCATAATCCTTGATTAATTATAGCCATATCCTCTGTCTCATGTTCAATTATCTCTGAGTGAATATATACTTTAAACTTTTATGATCGGTATATATTTCACACATTACTCCATAAAAATGATTCGTCCAAATTTTTAATGTGAAAACAACATCAGCAAATTCCAAATCAGGTGTAGGGTAATTTACCTCATTAGTTTTCAACTATCCTGAAGCATAAGAAATTACCTGATCATTTTGCATTAAGACGTAACCAAGTCCTTTCAATGAAGCATCACTGTAGATAACAAACTCCCCATTTTTGAAAGATAGTGCCAAAACTAGAGAATTCATCAATCTTTTTTTCAACTCCTAAAAACAATCATCACATTCTTTTGTCCAGATAAACATAACACCCTTCCGAGTTAGCTTAGTCATTGGACTAGATAACCGTGAAAAATTTTCATCAAACCTTCGGTAGTAACCTTAAAAACCACGAAAACTATGGATCTCTGTTAAATTTATGGGTCTTGGCCATTCTTCCACACCTTTTGTTTTAGTAGGATCAACAGTTATGCCATTTTTTGAAACAATGTGACCAAGGAAAGAAATTTTTTGAAACCAAAACTCACACTTTCTGAATTTTCCATACCGTTTCTTTTATTTAAAGGTTTTAAAAATAACCATTAAATGAATTTAATGCTCCTCTTTACTTTTATAAAACACCAAAATATCATCAATAAACACAACCACCATTTATCACCTGATTCAACTGAGCCATCACTGCAACAAACTATTCAGTTCCAATTCTGACCATCTTGGGTTGCTGATTTAGAAGGTTGTCTTCCTCCTGATGTGGTCCCAACATGGCTGCTTTGTTTCATAGGCGGAAAACCATTCTAAACCCAGAAATATCTTAGGTGAAGCAACATGGTAATCTTTAAATGCTATATCATTTCAATCATACCATAAATTAATTTATAATAACAATTTTTTATCTCCTAATGTTGTCTAAACCGACCTCTGATTCCAACTATAAGGCCTCGTCCTTAAACCATACTTAATATTTAATTAAATTAATAATTCACATTGAGTATCTTTTTAGTTTTAGAGTTTTAGATAATTAGTTCATAAAACATGCATTACATCCCACATTTAAAAAAATTGGTTACAATAAATGATAGTATTCATTTTTTTCCCATTAACCGAAACATATTTAAAATAAAACATGGTTTATTTCTTGACACTTCCTTGACAATATCATCATATCATGTTCCCTTCCCTTGACCTATGAAAAACATTTAACGAATTTGGGATGAGCATAAAAAGCTCAGTAAGGGATATAAAAATATGGGAAGGAAACATGAGTACATGTATAAAAAAGAATCAATGAAATCATAATCTACTCATAAAAAATAAGTATATTAACATACCTCATCAAATCTTGAATAAATCATAGAAATGATAAGACATAAAGGTATCTTGAGTCATTAATAACATTCATACATAGGGAGTAACCCTCTTGGTTACGTTTGGAATACACATCACAGTATATTCCCTAAATATCTTCGGAGAAACCTCAACGTTTAACCCTTTCACGTTACTGAATGCATTGGAGAGCTATATCGGTCTCACCCGCCCTTAGTTTATCACGGAACCACTTGTCTTCCTAATAATTCCCAAAAACCATAACATAATCGAATCACATAAAACATGCATAAAGGAAACATAACATTTCCACATTTCAATCACAAGATATCAATACAACACATTGATATAATAAAAACATTATGAAAACTATTTTCAATATCAAAATAAAATAAATGTAAAAATGGTATTTATTTTTCTTTTAAATAAATGTATGGCTTGTAGAGGAAGCCGAAACTCAAATAATGGTCATGGCGGTGGAGAAGTCATTGTCGCCGAATACGTAAGACAAAAACATTACCTTTTGTCATTTAGTAAAACACTTCGTATAAAAAAGAATTTTTTTGGATAAATGTTCAAGTAAAAGGGGTTTATACACCATATAAAATATGGTTGTGTATAAAACAAAATATGCCTCAATGAAAGGATATTGAAACGAAGTCCCATACCTCGGGTCTGACTTGACTCGATAATTCATTAACATCCTGAATAATAAACTTGAGTTAATTTTAACTTGCATAAGAAAATTTTCCAAGTTCATTATTCCTTTTATATCACTTATTACCATGTTATGAACACTATTTAATTATTTAAATTAATAACATTCGTTTTAACGATCATTGGTACGTGAGTCAAAAATATAATCTTTATAATTACTAGTAGTTCATGTATCCATTATATCCAGAGTTATACTGATGATGTATATATCATATATATCATATATGTCTAGTATATAAACGAATTTATAATATTACATAATCATTTAGAGGTATGAAATGAAATGCACCGTTCATGGAGAGGGTAAGCCGTACGTACGGATGAACGCTACTTCCATTTATATTTAATATTTATTGGAATTAAAACATAATGACACATAATAGTATTATAATTCCATTATTGAATCATATATAATATCATTCAATCTATCCTTTATACGTACCGCATATGGTATTAACGAAGCAAATCACTTTGAGGGGGCGGTAGTCCGCACTTCCTAAAATGAAGATATCGAGTTTACCCATAATGGAAACCATAAGGGTATGACATAAATTGAAAAATAAATAAGCTTAAGGAAAATATAAAAATATTATATTTCATATATAAATATAGTGACATCTTAATGGACACCTTTGAATGTGTTAAGAGAATATTGAACAATTGTCGTTCGTGAGTCAGAAATTCGCCATCCACGGAATCTGTATATTCTTTAATCATTAGATGTAGGTGTGTGTAAGTGTAGCTCGGATCATTCTTATAAAAACATCCTAGTATATGTAATATACTGTTTTTGTTACAAAATAAATGAATAAAAAGAGTTTATGGGGATGGAGATGCAAAATGAAACATAAGAACACAAAAGAAGACACTACCTTTAAATCGGGTAACTATTTTTAATTTGAGCTCAAAGGCTTATTTGGGAAGACTTTTTCCCAAAGTGAGGCTTCTAGGAGTAAGAGAGGGATGTGGAGAGAAAAAAAGAGCATAGATTGGCCGAACCAAAGTCTTGGGAGGTGTGGGTAAGAAGGTAGAGTTGGGGGCCTTTTATAAGAGGAGAGGAGGGGCACTCTTGTAAAGTAACAAAATGTTACATTATTTTCAAATGAGTTTCGGATTTTAAAGGTCCCACATTGATGTATTTATAGGATAAGGTGATAAGGGTTCAAAATATACTCATCTGATAGGTCTTTTACAAGTGAAGTTCTTATATTTTACATTATCATTTTATTTTATTTAAATCTTTATATAATGAGGTAATCGCTGCATCATCATGATGTCGTAAATAATTTAATTTATTTAATGTCTAAAATTTTGAAAAATATACTATGATGTACGAAATCTTTTTATTTTTCCAATGAATATTTATAGTTCAAACTATCATTTATTTAGACAAAATTAAAAATGTTTTACTCAGGTGATACATTCTCTGTTATATTTAACTTTTTCAAAAATAAAAAAGATAAAAAGTCACTTTCACAAAAATGTGATTCCATGGGGTCCCAAAGATTGGAACAAGGAATCCCATGTTCGGACATCAGACAACCAGTAGAATTAAGACAAATGTTGGTGTCATTTTTTATTATTATGATATTATTTTATTATCCTTAACTACCTGATTACTCATTAATCAAGATAATTTCCGTCATTACTATTCATAATGTCAAACAAAAATAGTATTGATAACATTATTTGGACCTTCTGATTAAAAATATGTAATCCATTTTACCAAATTCCAAAAACATAAATTGAAATAATTTATTTAAAAATAATTCCCGTTGTCAAAACAAAGAGCGAGTTTTTTTGAAACAATATCTATGAAAAGATAGGCATTAGTTTATGCCCAATTCCAAAGTGAAATTAATCCTAATGACCACAATTGGATTAAGTAGTAAAAATATAGTCTAATTTCACTTTAAAACCAATTAAAACGATAATATAATCATGTAAATAAACTATATTAAAAAGTGGTTTTGAATTAAAATACAAAATATTTCACTATTCATTAAAAAAATGAACTTTATCAGAAAAATACCAAAAATTCACACATTGTAAATAATGATGTCCATATTCTAAATATGAATTTAATTTGGTCCAATAAAATTTATAAGAGTGACCAAAACTATATTTAATGACGTTTCGCCATCAAAAGGCGATAAGTGGACCTTTAGTGAAAATTAGAGTATATATGCCTAAAATTGAATTGTTTTCGTATTTTAATCCTTTATATATTATTGGATAAATTTAATAAAATTTAAAAAACATATATAATAATACATTAGTTATTTATATTCATTTCCGCCAATACAACGGCTAAGTGTTAACTACCATTTAAAATAATATTATTTTATTACTACTGTGCAACATAAGATTTCAAAGAAACTCATTGTTACGTATCAGGTATGCTATCGAACATAACAACCCCTTTAAAGTAAAATTAATATTTAATAAGTAAATATTAATAAATATGAAAATTTAATATTCTTTATTTACCTGGGATGTTACAATATGTATTGGAAATAAAACACTCTGCCCAACTTATTAGTCCCCGCAACAAACAACCAACTCATATAGAACCTCATTTTCTCCTACACCTATATTAAAAACAACACAACAGCCAGTACAAAAGAAAAACCCCAACCCCATTTTTATTTAACCATGTTCCATTTATTAATTTTGGGATTCATTTTAATATATTTCATCAGTACCAAGGAACTACCAACCATAACTATATCAAAATAACAAACAAAAAAAGATTTACAGTCCCACTGCACACCCCCATTCAACTAATACCAACATTCATTAAACAAATTTATAACATACAATCCTTCTCTAAAAATCCATCTCTACAGAACAAGTGCCCAAAAAAATTCATGACATAGTCCCACTGCATAATGAGTTCAAAATAACCCCATAGTCCAAGTTCACAATGTCGTTTGATTCCCACTACACAAAGAAGGGATTTTTTGCAGTGTATAAGTCCATCCATTCCAAAATTAACCTGTCTCTCAGTTTGGGATACCAACACACCACATGTACTTCCCCAAACACAAATACCAACGTAAATACCATTTCAACCACTTCCCTACTATAAAACATCCCACATCTTTCTCACATAACCAACTCATATATCCACCCATGTACCTATAACCATGCTCCCAACAATAGCACCACACAACTCACACAAGAACCCATAAAATCCGAGAATGAATCCACATATATTAACATGATATAAATATATATATATATATATTCAGATTTGGTAAATATTAATCATTAATATTATTGATAAATATAGTTGGACATACATGTGTTTTCATTCTATGTCATCCATTTCAATTATTTGAATATACATGATTAAGCTGATTTCATGTTAAGACATATTATCAAACAACATGATGAAATAAAACATAACTCCACTATTTCACAATAAATTTCCACCAAATTCAATGATTTTTCTATGTAATACATCAACAACAAACCTTAAGTATACCACTCATGAAAAATAAAACAGACAATGAAACATCAATCCACACCCAACCAATAATTTCATAACATATTATCTTTGGATCATATTCCCATCATATTTGTTCTTCTTTAATGAAATTTATTCATATATTCTTAAAAAATAAAAATTATTACACCCACCCCACATGATTCACAATTTATATGAGGTATAATAAATCCCTACCAGAACTATATTCCACCAAAGATCATTTTTGCTTCAAGAACAGGGGATTGTGTGAGGAGAAAGAAAGAACTCCCTGAATATTTAGAAGGAGGTAATCTATCATAGGAGCATAAATATTCATGGGATTAATAATCTAGGAAACCAAGATAGAGCATAAAATATACTAGGAAGGGTTAATCAATACATTGATGATCCAAATTCAATAATAATGGATGAACAATTCTTATAGCCATTAGTCATGAGATAATAGTATAGATTACTTGGATTGAGTATATGAAATCCCATAGTACATTTGGATATTAAATAAATAAATAATATCATTCTAAATTAACCTAAAAATTAACAAACAAGACTTTAAACTCAGTTTACGTCAAATAAGATATAAAAGGGGAGAATGTAAACAAAACTGGTAAAATCTGGGAAAAATGAAAATGAGTCACTAATGGGTGAGTCACCGATGAAGAGAAACCAATAGGTGAGCTACCAATGTGAACAACTGATGATGATCCACCCATGAAACCTATCGATGTTGGTCCACATATGCAATGATACTGACGTGGAGATACAGATGCAACAAACTACCAATATCGATCCACCAATGTCATGCTACTGAAACTATGCTACTAATTCATCAACCTACCAACACCTTGACATGATGACGTGATGGCCTACTGATGCACTAACCTATCGACAACCTGAACTAAAGAAACCAATGCTTCAGACTCACTAATTCACTAAAATCCTGACACACTTACATGCCAACACAATGAAATTCTGATGCTGATGTCTTGAGTTACCGATGGAAAAAATGAAATCTATTAATTTGTTAAACTATTGAAATGATCCATTCTTACCTCCCACAATACCCAAAAAACTGTTTTTTCAAAAATGATTGACCAAGGTAAATATATTACATTACATCAGATACCTCTCAAAATACTCTCATTATCAAGAATTTGAAACTCACCTAGAAGAAAAAAGATATGAGAACCTACCCCTTAAGATACCTCATAATAGAGAACCACCATGTCTTATTCAAAATATAGATTCAAAAACCTTAAAATCAATAACACAATCTTTGACATATATCTCATGAAAAAATATTAAAACACTATGTTCCCCCATTTTCCCAAACAAAAATGCAAACACCAATGTCACATAATGCAGACACATGGATTAGGGATCTCATTATTTAATTTCCAGATACTATATTATTTTAGAGGCAATGTCTCGCCTGCATTGGTTTAATCGCATACACCATAACGTGTCTTTGTTAGGGATTAGGTCCTCTCCTCCACAGGGGTAGGATATTTTCACAAAAATTCATATAACAAGGAAAAAAATCATCTAATAGAAAAATAAGGTTTTGGATTACGTCCCAACCAAACCACAATGTTAATTTTCAGAGAAACAATAAGAATCCTTCTGGGTAGTAGGCACTCATATGTGCCTCCTATTACTATTTACTCCTTTATAGGACACCGAGCCTCCATAGAACATGAACTATAGAAATAGTCCATCCAAACCTCACATTTTATTTTTGATCCTCAATTATTACTTTTTTACCCACAAACATCACTTCATCCCCGATATCAAAGTCTCTCTAGTCATGGATGTGGGATTTATCATGTAAATACCAATAGAGATGGGAGACATGGATGATATCATAGATCTTTCAAACCACAGTGGAGACATCAAATAATATAAATCCTCACCAACTCATCCCAACACATTGAGATGTTCAATAACCCTGATAGAAAGCTTTCATCCTTTTCCAAACCACTTTTACCCACGATGATGTAAAACCTTCGAGAAAACATGGTCCATAACCAGTTCCTCTATAGGGATCCTCCAATCATCTCCATTCGATTATGTCATTCTTATGTTTCCTTCAACCTCTCTTACACTAGCTGAACCTTCTCCATTGTGATTTGTGGTACGTCTGGTCCAAGAAAGGTTGCCTCCCAAAACATTTTCCATTATTCTGGTGAATGAAATGACCTACTATATATAGACTCAAAAAGTGTGCTTCCAATGTAAGAGTGATAGCTATTATTATAGGCACACGCTACCAGGGGATGCTTCCATACTCACAATCCACCCATGTCCTGAATACACTCTGTCATTATACCCTGCAATATGTAGATGGTCCTTATTGATTTTCCATCCATCAATAGGTGGAATGCATTGCTAAGGCTTAACTATTAGCCAATGTCTTGCTATAATTCCATCTAGACTCTCAATGAATAACATATATCCCAATCCGAAACAATGGATATTAGAACTTCATGAATCCACACCACCTCATCCACATACATCTATACTAATGTATCAACAACACTAGACTCTTTCATCACTAAGAAGTGATATTATTTCGTCAATCAATCCACTACACCCCATAGAGAATAACATTATCCTGAATCATGGGTAATCCTATGATGAAATACATAAATATTTAATCCCACATTCGATTTGAATCATATGAGTCCGACCCAAATCCTCCAATAACATAGTGCTCGAACATCACCAACTGACACACCAAGACACTATATATATCTCTCCCACCACATGATTCACCCTGGGCCACCAAATTTTTCCCTCATACTTCAACACATCTTGGAAACACCTGGGTGTACCTATAGTCTTGGATTTTGGAACTCATGGAGTACTCCATCAGACATTGGTACCAGGAAAAATAGATTCTCATGAAATAGCATCAGATTTTGGATATCCTCTAACCATCACTTTAGAGCATCTCTCCAGGCATAGTGATCAAAAATTAAATTAGTATCTATGTCTCCCCACTGGGAATCCACTTCCATCAACATTAAGGAGTACTACAATGTTATTTGAAACAAATAGACCGACACTAATCCACTCAAGGATTTTGATACAACGTTTCCAAAACCTCCATTGTCTTTCAAACATCCATGGATTCCCAAACTACATCTCTCTATAACTTCCATCATAATTAATCTACCCACATGTTCCAATTTCCCAGGATGTAAGAGATTTCAATGATATAGTCATAGATAAATCTCATCATCCTTTAGTATCGAATGAGCATGTCACATTGGGAATAGATATACCTCAATCTCTTAAGATCTGTGAAGACCGAAAAGTAACCCCCATTTATGTAATGAACCCACAAATTTAGAGACAACATGAACATTTCATGCTCTAAATAATCGGTTGAATAGTTACGTTCATGAGGTTGTAACTACCTCGAGCCGTTTGAAATTACTCCCTAATATTGTGCAAGTAGACATCCCAAGCCTACAATAAGGGTTACAGAACACCTCAAACATCACACCTTCCTCTAGCATCCTGAACAACAAGGCACTGGACAACTTCCACTTCAAGTAGATGGAATCTTCCTAACACTTCTCACTCCATACAATGACCTAGTATTTTCTGGTAATAACTATGAACAAAGATGCAACTAGAGAGAAATTGGTAGCAAACTTCTAGTAATAGCCTGCCAGACCCAAGAAAAAATGAATTGCTTCCACATTCTTGGGTTCATCCTAATAAACAAACGACATATCCTTTGATTGATCCGGGAATATCCCTTGTTGATACACAGTGTGTCCATGGTTGTCCACCTATTACATCCAAAACATTTTATTACACTAATTCCCATAGATCTGGTGGTGCTGGAGGACAACTATGTCAATACTTTGATGCTCAACATTTTCATCCTCTGACCTTGAGAATATCACAATGTCATCAATGAACACTATGACAATATTATATTGGATCTCAATGAAAATAGAGTTTGTGGAGCCCATTAACTTTGAAGGTACATTCATGACAATGAAGGCAATGACCATGAACTGAATGTCCCCATACAAGAATTTGAAATTTGCCTTCTGGATGTCATCCTCCATCATACTCAAATAGAAATATCCAGACCCCATTTCAATCATATAGATCCATCCTTATCCCATTAACTGATCAAAAAGATCTGTGATCCTCGAGAGAAGGATATGTTTTTTGATTGATAGATGATTCAACCTCCTATAGACTACACATAGTCATAGACCACCATATTACATCATTGATGACAAAACTAGAGCACCCAACATTGACACACTGTTTTAGATTAAACTATTCTTCATCATGTCATCATACTGAATTTGTAAATCACGTAACTCAGAAGGATCCCTCAAATAGAGAGCCCTCGAAATCAAACGTGCACAAGGTTGCAAGTCAATTCTGAACTCAACATCATGTTGAGGGGGTAGACCCAAAACCTCCTATGAAAAGACATCCAGGAAATATATGACAACCCAAAAAACCTCCACAGTCTCTGTGACCTCTAATCCCACTAACAGCTCAGAAAGGAAAGTGATAAGATGCTCTACACAGTGATTTCCCACGAGACAGACATGATCACCTATGAAAACTACATGCTAAACATCTATATCTGATAACATGCTTCCCCATAAAAAGAATTTGATAAGGGATTGCATAGAAAAAATAGTTGAATCCTTTGATTACATTGTATAGTTCAAAATTTAATAGAAGAAGGTCCCCACTAAAATGATGTTTCCCCAGCATTAGTCTACATCGTCAAAAAACATCAGACAAACAGGTCAAACATCAAACTGGCCAACTCAATCACATGGGTATGGGAAGACATTTTAAAAATATTCCTAGATCATGGGTTAGATCGGTCTCATTAAAGGATTTTAATTCTCTTAAATTAATCAAATCACAAATAAGAGTACTAAACCGACTAATCATACATCAAAAAACCACCTTCTTTAATAGAAATGCTACCTCGACATCATCCAACTACCCACTCCCATATATTCTACCCCTATGATGTCGAATGCCTCCCCAACCATTCCCTTGTTGATTTACCTGAGGAGAAATCAATGGTTGACCTCCCCCAGCACCATCTACCCTTAGTGGAGTGGGAGGTCACTGACCCTACTGCAGCAAATGATTGACCAGAAACTGATGTTGCTAAGGTATTTATTGAACCTACCCACCCCCATTATTTTAACTCTAACACGACATTGGATCATTAGATATCCATGACCACTATAGAAAAATAACCTTAAATTCATTCCCATGGGTAATGTGAGAGGACCGAGAGATCGAAACTGGAAATATTGAGGCAAAATTACCACTGAATGAAACCTGGAAGGACTTTACACTAGAGACCAGTTGCGGACATCCTTCCTCATTAACAAACTAGGATGGATCCCCTTTCAAAGAACACATCCTAATTAGTGAATCCTTTAAATGGCCACAACCATATTATGAAACACTATGTATGCCAATTGTGTAAATATAGTTCCAACTAACTTGAGAGTAGGTCGGAATGCCTCTTCTATGTGTTAAGATCAAGACACCCCATTTGGAGTGAGATTCAGTGCGAAGCGAATAAGATCCTTGAACTTGATCCCCAGTTCCCTACAAGACAACCCTATTATAGGTAGTGTAGCACTCGCCTCTTCTCATCCATCAATGTTGAGGAATGGAATTCTGCCCGGAAATCTTCTCATTGTCATCCATTGTTACATCAATCTAATTCCTCCCCCATAAGGTAATTAATCAGCTACTATTGCACTACACTCCTCATATGTATCTCCGATAGAGAAACCCAGTAATATTTTAGATCTCGGACCGACCTGGAATAAATCAACATCTCCTCGATCTAACTCTTCTTATATCTGTTAGCAACATCCCATGTACTTTCATAGTGTCTTACATTGGAAGGGAAGAATCATATTATACCAGTGGTCATCTTCCTCCTCTCGATCTACCCTCCACTGATCAACCAGGTCAATCTACTAGGTGTCAACTACTCATAACACACATGGAAAATGTCCATATTCTACTATTAAAAAAGTAAAAAAAAACTATTATGCCTTGGTCGTGTAGAAATTTCCTTTTGAAATCATTTTAACACTACATTTATTTAACATTCCTTAAACACCAAAGACCCAAAAGAACACAACTCCTTGTGATAAATTATCCTACACAAGGCTCTCTACTCTATAATCAATGTAACCTCACTTTGAAATTTTGTAGGCCCAGAGTCATTGCATCATATCCCGAGGGGCCCTAATATCTTGTTTCCTAGCCATTATAACCTATCCTATTTCATGAACCATGATTTACTATCACTGTTTCTCTACCAGCTATGAAATCCTCACAATTACTATCTCTGAAATCCATCCTACCTCTCAAACTCCCAAACCACATGCTCTGATACCATTATTTCACGATCGACATTCCATATGATGAGAGAAGGGGTAGCAATGTGCCACTCCCTTCCATATTCATGATGATGAAGATATAATGACCCCTGATACACCCCTTCAGTAGGCCCCAATGTGGAATCTAGAACCAAAGGTATAAAATCTCACAAAAAATGGAATATACATAACCCTTTTTAAGAAAATTGGATCGGGAAATAAGACTGTTAAATCCCTAACAACACTAAAGTAAAGGTAAAACGAAATATAAAACCATTATCATTTCCATGTTTACAATTAAAGATGATATAGTGTATAACATAACTACAATTGAAAGTACCAAAATAAAAGATACTAAGAGGAAGAAAAACCAAATACCGATGCTAGACCATATAATTATCATCACGGTCCTTCGAGTCCTCCTTGAAACATGAAAACAATTTTAAAAATGTAGGGTGAGTATAAAAGTATACAAAGAAGGAAATCTAAATCCAGTTGTGCACAAGTGGAAGAACAATCCAAATTATTAATTGTAAAATATAAGAAAATAAAAAAAACTAACCAAGGAGTAATAATCCACTCAAACCCACCAAGGCACAATAAATAACCCAATTCTTGTAAATTAGTAGTATATCACACTGACATTTGTGTACCCTACACACTATTCCAACATGTAAATTTCTCATTCCTAAAATCTAATTTCTGGTCACTACCACTCTTCCAATATGTAGTCCCACTTCCACAACCTTCCTGCACACACCATGGCCTCATAAAATACAAAATATTCCCCTTAAACACCATGGACACAAAAATCAAGCCCCTCTCCCAAAGACACTTGGTCCTCATACTGAAGAAATTTGGGAAAACAATCATGGCCATCAAATAAAGAGGCCTCTCATACACAACAAACTTGGACGAATGATATGGTAGTATGGTAAGCCTCATGACAACATTGCCTTCCCAGATATGTTCTAAAAGTATGAACCAATAGAGGGTGTTGGATGAATGTCGGTTACCATCCATCCATCCTCCCACCGGGATGTAGGAATAGACAACCTCAGTAATGAAATAGAGGGTTACAACAAATATTCTCATCAATTGTGTGGTTTGTATATAAAATACAATGAAATTAAATTTATACATAAAATTAATCAAACACTCATCCCATCCTTTGGGTACCCACACAAAAAACCAACTCATATAGAACCACATTTGCTACTACCCCTATATGCACAACCATAAAAGAGCGATATCCTCATCAAAATTGCAACCCCTTTTTATTTATCCACAATCCATTTATTAATATAGGGTATCACATTTATTTATTTTAGGACTACTGGGAAACTACCAATCACAACCACATCAAAACAACAAACAAAACTATATTTCTCGTCCCACTGCACACCCCATTGCATACTTTTCCAACTATCATACTTATTTTTTAAATTGCACAATCCATCTATCACAACATAGACCTATCGCCCAACTGCATAAATAATACCACAATCCATTCCCACTACATAACAAGTTCATAATCACCCCATAGTCCAATTTCCCATAGTAATTGGACATACAAAACACAAACAATGGTTGTTTCACCTCCTACGAGTCCATCTATTACACAATCAATAAGATTATCATATTTAGATACAAATACACAACCTTTACCTCCCCATTCACAATTAAAAACGTAAATACCATTTCATCCAATACCCCACTACACAATGTTCCATGCCCTTGTCATAGAACCAACTCCTCTATCCACCCATGTTCCAGTGACCGTGCTCCGAACAACATCACCACACAACTGACACAAAACCATAGTAGAACACATCATTCATCCTCAAAAATAAATAAGATATATATATATACATATTCATATTTAGTAAATAATATTATTATATCCACATAATAAACCTGGGTGATATTATAAGGTTTTTAATGTTGGGGCATCCATTTATTTTAATCTGGTATACATGATGATGTTGATTTCATGTTAGCACGAATTATCAAACAACATGAAGAAATCAAAAAGTAGACCACCAGTGCACATGAAATTACCATCAAATAACATAATTTTTAGAATACACGAATCCAAAAAATTCTATGAGGAAGCACGGATACCATAATAAAATAGGTGATCAAACATAAAACCACTCCAAAACTGTAATTTTATTAATCCATTACCTTTTTATCATATTCCATTATTATTTATCTCCGGTTTTCAGATAATTATTAATATGTTCTTCGAATAGAGTAATTAGTACTGCTACCTCACATGATGCATAGCGTATATTTAGTATAAGATATCCCTACTAGAACAACATGCAACCAAAGATATACATTTTGGCACGAACAAGGGATTGCGTGAGTAACATGAATGAACTCCAATAAAACTGAGAAGGAGGTGATCTAAATTAGGTGCACTACTCATCTAGGTTGGATCAATCATTGTGTAAGAAATGGGATTTGAAAAAATTCTATGAAGGGAATAACCTAGCATTGATGAGATAGAACCTCTATTAAATGAATAATGATTTCAAAATCCATTAATCCTGAGATCATGGTCAATATTACACAGTTTTAGTATCTCAAAGCCCAATGAATGGTAGGATATTAATGAAATGCTTAATATCCATTATAAAACTCATAAAAATCATAAAAAAAGATTTAGACATGTTTTCTGTAAAATAATGCATTTAAGGGGAGAAATTGGAAAACTCTGTAAAACTGGGAAATTGCAAATGAGTCACAAATGGGTGAGTCCCTGACATGGTTCCACCAATAGGTGAGCTACCAATGCGACCTACCAACACTGAGTCACTAATTCTACCTATAGACATTATGCCGCTGATTTTGAGATATCGATGTTGATCTACCAATGCAATGAACTACTGATACTGAGTCACTGACGCTACATTACATATGATAATCTATAGAAATAATGACATACCAAAACTCTGACCTAATGATGGAAATACCTAACGATTACTTGACCTATTGATTCCTTAGCCTATTAATTCCCAAACACAACAATTCACTGATTTAATGAAACCGACACTTCAGTCTGACTTATTCATTGAGATGATGTCACACTAACATACATACACAATAACCTGCTGACACTAATGTGTTGATTTACTGATGAAAAATATTAAATAACAATAAATTTGGAATCTATTGAAATGATAAACCATTGTATACTAGAACACCCAGAACATTGATTTTTCACAGTCGAACAGATCATAGAAATTTAGGTCATTATATTATTTTTGATATTAATAAAAATATTTAAATAAAAAACATCAAAAGTTGATTGTACTTTTAATTTTTTTTAAATGTATATCTTAATTAGGTGATTGACGCTTTTAAGATTCAATAATAGATTCATGAAATGAATGATGAGTTGTTTCAGATTGAAAGTACTGATATATGGGAACTCAACCATATTCCAAATTAAAAAATGATAATATTTTTAAGTGTGTGTTATAGAAAAAATTTGAATAAAGTTATGTGAAATGAATTTAATGTACATTGAAATGGAATAGTTACTCAAAAATAGATGATATTGATATTAATGATGATCTTCCCCGGTGGAATGGTGTAAAATGATTATTTAAAAAAAAAACAAGTAGTATAACCATTTTTAAATGGAGGTGATATAACCATTTTATATTTGAGAACATTATGATAATGTTTATGATGAAGAAATAAGTAGTATTATGGCATGGATGAATCAAATTTATTAGACTAAATTGATCAAATCCATGAATGGGATAAAACAAGAACATGTGATATGTTATTAAAAATTATTTATTTTCAAAAGAATATTGAGAATCAAAAAATGTAATATAGATGGTAATATATAAATACAATAAATTTATGACATTTATGTCATTTTAAATATTTATGATTATGTAATTATCATTATTGATAATAATGAAAGAATATGGGATGGTATTTATGAAGAGATGGAGATGTAAATTTAAATGTTCAATATTTGTGACATGAAATAAATTAATTGTTCAAAAATAAGAAACCAAATTATCATTCCCATAAATAGTATATTATGGAAATTTTTGAGATGTTTGTAATGTAAATTTTAAATGATTTTACATAGTAATTTCTGTGGGTGTAATGTTTGCTAATGATAGAGAATCCAACGTAGACGAATCTAAGGAGTAATGGAAGATTATTAGATGTTTTGTGTTTATGAATACATTAATATTAGGCATGTTTATATTGGTACCATATATAACTGAATTCAATGCTTTCCCAAGCAATCATATCCCTTGTAATTAAAATGATTTATAAAATATATAAAACTAACAAAAAATTTCACAATAATATATGATATGTAATAAACAATCTGTGTGATTGGTTTCACAAATACTTATTGTGAAGGATGAATTGATGATAGAATATCCACATTTGGTGGATTATTTATTTTGGGGGAATTTTTTGTATGTTGGCATACAAAATTCATTTTGAACTCTTATCACTGATAATGTTGAGTATGTTATAGCCACTAAATCTACAACACAACATCTATATATGATTACATAGTTTTAAGAGTTACTAATTGGTGTGAAATGGCCTTTGATTCCGGTACGTGGTAATCGGTTGACAATTAAACTTTCAAAAACTCTATATAAAAATTATTTTTCAAATCATATTATAATTATATATATATTTTTTGAAATAGAATGTGTGGAAGAATGAACTCAATATGGAGTACATTTATAAAAATTTAAAAAATTATGAAAAATATTATATTCCGTTAGAAAAGAATGAATTGTTAACCCATGTATTAACATTGGAGTCCAACACCATTCTCTCAATGGATGAGGTATGTATTTTGGTACCCACTCTCATTCTTTTCATAATATTTTTTTTCTAATGGGTATAATTTATTGATAATTATATCTATTTATATGTGCAAAAACAATTAAGGAATCATGTATTTTATGGGGGATATTTGTAATAACTGAACTCATAATGTGAGTTTTGAACGAGATTGATTGTTTTTTGATGTGGATTTTGGAAAGATTTTTTGTTTTTTCAGAAAAATTATAATTTTTAAATAAATGAAATGTTTGAATTTATATAATGATGGAAGAATATAGTTTACTAAATAAATACTTATGGAAAACAAGATTTCTCTATAAAATATAATTGGGTCATATAAAATGTTCTATCATGTTGTATTAGAATATATTATTAGTGATTCATTGATCAAAGATTTAAATTTCAGTGATTTGTAATCATTGGTTGATAATAAAATCTAAATGGATGTATTTTTGGGAAAAAGTTTAATGGTATTTATTTTTCGATGGTGAATGAAGTGTTCATTAAATTTTTATTCATTACGTGAAATCAATTCACATTGTCAGTTTTAGGTATTAGAGGAAATATGGAATAGTTATCCGAATATCCGATGCAATTTTGATTATAATTTCTATTATTTTCTGTTTTATTTTAAGAGTAATGTTTTTTTGAATAACGTCAGTTTTAGATTCTCATTGTTTCTGGAAATAATGATTCCATTAATATAAAGAATTTTATCATTATCATGATGTATTTCATGAATATAATCAAAAAATATTATTATTATTTTTTGATTTTTAAAAAATTAATAAAATATTTTTACAATTACAAGTAATATAGATTATTAGAAAAAGGGGATAAGATGTGGTTGGTAAAATAATTCATATGATGCTATTTTGGTCATATTTCTGCCAAGATTCATTTTAAAGACAATAGAAATAATTATTTTGAACAATAGAAATCCTAAAAATTTAATAAGAATTTATAACTGAAAATAGTCCTCTAGATAAAAGTATTCTACTATTTCATCCTCCAAAATATATAACTCATCAGTACGATAGGGTTGTTGTTATATATTATTAAGAATCATATAGAGACTGATACATTATATTACATCATAAGCTAAAAAATATATGAATATCAAAAATTAGTAGACCATTTTCACAAACCAAATGTTTTTTTTCTTCATATGAGTAAATAGAAAAATAATTTATGATAATTTGTTTGGGGGTCATCCGATGAATATCTCATCACCTGCATTAATGTAAAAAATGTGGGGTTTATTTTTCCGCTAGGTTAAATATCATCATAATTGAATTGACACTATTTCATTGAATGAAATAGTGAACTATTATTCATATAAAAGGGGAAACATATAAATCCTCAGATGATGTATGTCATAGGATGTTTGATCATCAATATGAGTAATTACTAAGAATTTCAAGATATATAAAAATATTTTAAAAGGTATATTGATATTAATTCAATAGGGTGATATAATCATCCTATGATTGACCAATTATTATGGATGAAGAGTTTTATGGATCTCATGTAGTAAGGATAATCATATGGATATATATTTTTACTCATTATAGAGAATGAAAATTAGAAGTTCCCAATTATTATATGTTATTAAATGGGTAAAATAATGGAGTTACCATTTTTTATCTTAATGTGATCTATATTATAAAAAATAGTATAAAACCAATTTAATTTAATATGGATCCAATAATTAAGAAATTTTTAGAATATTTGAGATTTTTGGAGAAGAATCGAGGTGATTTTCGAATCAATTAATGAATCAATGATGAAGATTAAATTATTGTTAAAATCAGAATTATAGAATTTTTTAGTGGGAAATTGAAATTGTATTCCCCCATTCCTAGTTGAGATCTCCTATAAATATAAAAAATTTCATTTTATTCTCTATCAAGTGGACACTATTCATTCATAGAGAAAAATACTGGTGAAATTTTTTAGTGATAATAAGTATTAAGAGTGAGAATTCTTGAAGTAGTTATCTATGCATATGAATATTAAGAAATAAATACATCTAATATTATGATATATCATATTGATTCTTATTTATGAAGATTATGATGATAGAAGATGATATTAACAATTGATTCTACATTATTATTTTTTATTTATTTTCTGAAATGATGAAATCAGATAGAGGAATTAGACTATGCCATCATACTCAATTTTGGTAAAATATGTAGAATGTGTTTTCATATATATTTTGTTGTTGGAAAGTTGTGTTTTATGTTTTTACTATTATATAAAAGAGGATGTTGTTGAGATAACACATTAATCTGGTTTAACCCAATTATGGATGGTTTATTAACATAGTTCACAAACTTGTATTACATTATTCATGCAAGAATAATAACACGAATGGTTGTATTAATCATAGTTCTACCCAAGTTTAATGGTATTTCAAAATTTTTGAATAATAATAAATTCATTCAATTGTATTATTTTTTATTTAGTTATTTCCAAATCATTCTAAGGAGTAGATAAATTTATTGATTACTGAACCATGTAAATATGTTGGTTTCATAGATCTTTTAATGTTTTGTTTTAAAAATAATTATAATTATTTAATGGTAGGATAATTTTTTTAGAAAAATAATTTAACATAAAATAAAAATCTATCCCTAATTTACCACCTCGCCAAGTGATACATTGAAGCTAGTTAGGCATATGATATTTTTCCCATTAGATACCGTGGGATATTTCACCTATAATTATTATTCATCCAATTGATTTAATTGGATAGAACATTGAATATTTTTATACCACAATATGATAAAAAATTTATGTAATTATTTCATGTTAAAAATTTGTTAATCCTGATTTATGAGATATAACAATTTTTTCATTATTCATGTGTGTTAGCATGTCGACATCAATATTATTATTGAATTGAATATGTTTATTAGGTTATTATAGAAGATAACCTACGTGTAAAAACCAATCATAAATAACCATTTAGTTAAAAATTGATAGAGTATTAATTTAAAAGTTTTCAAAAATCATGTGGTATTAATTTTAGATTTAGTTATAAAAGACTGATTGATTGAGGTTGAGAGTGATAATACAAACTGAAAATTTTGGTGAGATCACTAAGTTTCATTATATGTGATGATTTTATGTGTATTAGTGATGCAATGGGGGTTTATGTTAATTAAAAATCGTAAATATTTGATAATCAGTTGCATAATGATACAAAAAAACATCTGAATTGAGTTTCTTTCTCCAACCATGAATTCATGGAATCGCCATCATTTTCTTACCCATTTTTATGGGTGTTATACTATTATAATTGTTTTTCCCATTTTGGATTGTTATTATATTTGATTTAGACATATAATAAGATAAGGAGTCTGGTTAGATCGATTATTATGTGTGTTTTATTCTATAAATACAGTGCATCGTAACCCTATTCTTGAAGGGGAAACATCAAGTGGTTCAATTGAGATTATATCATATTGAAGGATTGTATACTGAACTTGAATTACATGTTAGGGGAGACATGAATTTTTCTTGTATCGTAGAGTTCTGTTCTAGGATTCTTAGTCCCATAGACAAAAGTTACTTTTGAAATAGGGGTGTAAGTCCCAAACATCATCCTGTTTTCCCAGGGGTAGTTGATCTCACACATGAAAAAAGGGATCATGCACATATTTTTCATGTTGGGGATGATTTAATAAATTGGGATATTTCCTGTAAATTCTAAAATTTATTGTGCACATAATTATCCACATTATGTATTTCCATTGGGGTTGTTTCTATTGAAGAAACTACAATATTGTTTTACAATCTAGGAATAGTAGTGAGGGAATGTGTGAGACATGGTTTAAACTGAGATGATTCTCATAATAAGAGAAAATAATTATACCATATAAGTGGTCTTACCGAGGTTGAGGGAGGCCATTAACAAATTTTTAGTCATGATCTGTCTTTATCATTTCTTAATATGAGTTATATAGACATAATCCAAGTTAACTCATACTCCTTTTATAAATCACTGTATGATTTATTTTATTTGGGAGATACACACTCATTTATATCAACTATCATTTCAATTATTTTAGATTTAATGTAAATAAGAATCTAGTGTTTTTGGAATTGATTGTGACTGTTGGTGGTGGAGATGAATTGTTTCATGTGTATATAAATTGTGAGATATTTATTAGGAAGAATAACAAATTTATTTATTTCTTATGTTTATAGATATATCAATATTAATCCATCCTTTTAATATATTAGTTTTATTCAGTTTCATTCATCATGGACTTATTCATCAATTAATGTGTGTTTATGATACTATTAGAGATATAGTAGTGATATTTTGAGAAATATGACATTATATTGGTAAGAGTAATATTTAATCCTTATCATAATTTATGGTTTAGATTATTATATGCTCAAATGATGTTTAGTACTCAGTGTTTCCTTGGTTTATAGTCGAATAAGAAGATGTCCATTCTAAGGAAGTTGTATTATTACCCCCTTAAAGAGGGATCATGTTGGGAATGATGCTATAGGTTGGTTTCATTCATATCTAAATTTCACAATATAATATGTCACTTAATGAGTTATTATTTATGTGAGTAAAATATCAATGATTTATTTCAATGATATTTTTTATCCTACTTTGTCACATTATTGTCAAATAGATTTGTTCATTTAGAGGGAGGATGGATTTTTGAAACATTCAATCAATTATCATTGTAAAAACCATGTCACATTGAAGAGCTCCTATCATATTCCATAGAATGAGGATTTATTTTATTAGCTGAAATGGGATTTTTTTGTTCTACTATATTTATTTTTGTTTAAGATATCATCAGATTTTATTAAAAGGAGGGGATAAATCAAAGGATTCCATATGTTTTATTCATCTAAAATACATGTTCAATGTGATGTTTTTTATTTGTCAAGAATGAACAATTCGGGTTAATGGTGTTGAAAATGGATCTTTCACACAATTTCAAAAAATGTTGGTTGTGGTTTTTATCAATGACATCATTTCATAATTCATGTTTCATGGGGAGGATACAGAGAATTGATGTGCTAATTTAGGATATCGCCATCATGAGATACTATTATGAATTTTATTCTAATTTTGAGTTATGGACATGTGAAGTCCATTTCATGGGTCTTGTGGCATCATAGTTAGCATTATCTAGGAATCCTTAAAAAATTGTTATTTGGGACATTGGTATCAACTATAATTATTGTTGATGTGTGGATTTTTCTTGGCCTATTAGGATATTATAATGGTGTTTTGAAAACTTATATCAGTTTGAGAATGATCTGATTTCATTGACATGAATTGATTAATAATTTTTATGGATTGATTAGTATCATGATTTTTTTTTATTTTAAAGAGATTTTGTTCTGTCTAACAATTTTTTTTCAGGATAAGGACTACTGATTGAGGTTTTTTTAGATTATATGGATATTGGAATTGGTTGTGATTTAATGTATTATATAATTCTAGTTAAATATGCATCACTAATTTAATTTTTAAATTTTCATTAATATTTCACCCATTATCCTATGATTTTGTAATTTGTATTTTCATTGAAATTATAGTGACATTACCTAATCTGGGACTGCTTTATAGTTTCTACCAACAATATGATGTTAAGGTATGTACTCTACATGATTTAATTAGACATTCCCTAGGTTTGATATAAGGATTTGTTTCATGATTACAACATTGATATTTCACATATCATTATAAATGGAAATTTCATGGGTAATTCAATTAGATGGAAGTCACACAATGGAAATGTGTTGAGTCAATAAGGTTTTCCTTATGACTTTTCCATTCCTTCTTGTTTTGAAAATCACAAACATCTTATCTTAAGGAAAATGGCTTTTATAAGGAAAATTTCTTTTATAAGGAAAAATGATTTCTTAAGAAAAATCGCTTTTATAAGAAAAATTATCCTTATCATATTTTCATTCATATTTTTCTTAAGTATGAGATTCAGATTCATTTTCTCGGAATCATTAAAACTTTGATATAAAGCATTCTGTTTAGTATTCGGATTCTGGATAAAGAACTATAAGGAAGTCTCATTCCGAATTCCAGATATGATCTCTAACTAAGTTCTATTCAAGGTTCAGGATACGAATTCTCATTACGAATTCTAATGAAGAAATCTCATTCCAAATTCTCATTACGAATTCCAATGAAGAATTCCCATTACGAATTCCAATGAATAATCCCCATTACGAATTCTAATGAAGAAATCTCATTCCGAATTCTCATTACGAATTCTGATAAAGAATTCTCATTACGAATTCTGATGAAGAATTCTCATTACGAATTCTGATGACGAATTCTCATTACGAATTCTGATGATGAATTCTCATTACGAATTCTGATGACGAATTCTCATTACGAATTCTGATGACGAATTCTCATTACTATTTCTGATGACGAATTCCTATTCCGAATTCTCATTCTGAATTCATCTATTAAACAGAATCTGATTATCATTTTTTTATACACTCTGAATTTATTCACTCCGAACCTTCACTCCGATGTTTTCATTCCGAACCTTTATGTTAGAGTTTAAAACGATGTCGTACATTTTGTTACACTTGTTTTGTTATAAAACGATGTCATATGTTTTGTTATAAACTAACCATTGTCTAAGTGACACGTGTATAGGTCCCTCCGATCTTTAAGGAAAATATGACCGTTGGAGAAGGAGCCGACCTTACCTATAAATAGGAGCTCATTTAAAAGAGCTCGGGCGGTTGGAAAAACGGATGGATGAACAATTTTGACTTTGTGCATACATGTTATTGAAGTGATTTATAGAGAGAGATACTCTTATTAACTCTTAAAGCTTCGTGCGACTCCGAATGTTGGTGATTACATTCGAGGGCTTCCGGGGATAGGAAGACAGAGGTGCCGACTACCTTAATGTTCGAGGGCTTCCTTGCTGAGGAGGACAGAGGTTTCCAACTACCTTGAAGTTGAGGGCTTGCGGGGATAGCAAGACCAAGACTCCGATATTCGTATCGAGGGCTTACGCTGGTGTGGGTAATACAGACTTGCTTGAAAGTATAAATCAAGGGACCTTTATCCAAGGTTGTTGGATACCCTTCTCTTTGTGTTAAAAGACTATTATCTTGTTACTAGTAGTTTTACTACTTGCTTTTATTTCGCTGCAATTTGTATCTTAAGGAAAGTATAACTTTCTTATACTTCCTTACTTACTCTAATTCATTTAGATTCTATACGCTTTAAGGTAGAATCTCATATTGTAACTTTTGTTAAGTTTCAAATTCCGGAACCATATTTTCGGAACCTACTTTTGGAATCTCTTTCCAAGATTAGTTCGGTGTTAGAGGTGTTGTGAATTTACTTAGTTTAACTTTGTTAAACTTAGCCCTTTCCTTTTCTTAAGGAAACTTTACTTATTCATAACTAACTTTAAAGGTTTTATAAGGAATTTTTAAAGTATACATTCACCCCCCTCTTGTATATTGAGCATCTCATATTATATTTCTATCCTACAATTGGTATCAGAGGTTGGAAACCTCTTACTCTATACCATTCTTACATTTGGTATCAGAGCAGGTTACTGAAATACTTGTACTCACATACAAATTTTTCTTGCTCACATTATCCTTCCGAACTTTGTCATTCCGAAATTTTTTCATTCCGAACTTTTCTCATTCCGAACTTTGTCATTACGATTCTAAGCTACTAACAAGTTTGTGTGCAAAGTTATTTCTAGTATGGCAGGAATTAATGTTGGATCTATTGACAATCTAAATCCTACAAGACCACCTATATTTGATGGTAATGATTATGAATACTGGAGAGATCGTATGAAGACATTTGTTATCAATACTGGAGTAGACAACTTTGTTATGCTTACTGGTGATTATAAAATTCCTGACAAGGAAGTCAGAACCTTTACTAACCAGGAAAAGCAAGAATATCAACTCAACTATAAGGTACACAACACATTACTGTGTTCAATGACCAGAAATATATATATCCAAATTTCTTCTTGTGAAGCAGCTAACTGTATATGGAAGAAGTTAGAGGTTACACACTTTGGGACTTTTAAGGTGATTGAGACTAGAAGAGCTATGCTTAGAGCTGAATATCATGGCTTCAATTTTCCTTATGGAGAACCTATCTGTAAAGTTCAACAAAGGTTTATGACTATCGTCAACAGTCTGCAGTCTATGGGAGAGAAATGTTTAGATGATGAATCTCTTGTAGACAAGATAATTGACATTATGCCCAATGAGTGGGAATCCAAGAGAACAGCTATAGATGAGAACAGGAAGGTCAATAAAATTACTCTTGATGAATTATTTGGAACTCTTCTACAACATGAAACCAGAATGAAGAGAGATGCTGACAACATCAAGAAGAAGAATGGAAAGGGTACTGTTGCTTTTACTACAACTTCTAATCAGATTAAAGCTAAGACTCCTGAGAGAGTAACTATATCCAAGTCTAAGAAAGTTATTTTCCAATCCGAATCTAGTGAGAGTGAAGTCTCAGAAAATGAATTAGCCAATCATTCTCGAAGGATGAACAAAATAGCTGGACAGAGAAACTTTCAATCCATGTATAAGAAAAAGGATAGGAAAGATAATAAAGATGGAGAATTAACTTGTTATGAATGCAAAAGAGCTGGACATATTAGACCAGATTGCCCTATGCTCAAAAAGAAAGAAAGGAAGGAAAGACATTCAGACAGGAACAGAAAGAAGTATTATAAAGCTAATGCTAAGAAAGTTCTGAAAGCTAATGACACCAGGAGTGCCAGTGGTGGTGACTCTTTAGATGAATCTTCTGATTATGAATCTTCAGGACAAAAGAATCTTGGTCTTATAGCTAGATTACCTATTGATAATCATTGTCTTATGGATAAGGTACGAAATGTTGAATCATTGACCAATGTTTCTTTAAAATATAATGATAGTAAGTATTATAACTCTTCTGATGAAGAATCATCTTCTGATGAGGAAAATACTTTACCTACTTATGAAGAAGTCTCTAGATTTTCTGAACTTCTTGAGATTGAGAATTCCAAACTCAGTAAGAAACTTGATAAGGAAAATTCTAGGAATTCTATTCTTACAAAAGAGATATCAGATCTTTCTAAAGATCAGGATAAGAAAAATGCTGATTTTGAAAGTATTTCAAAAAATCTTGAGGAAGTATGTTTTGAGAAGAATAAACTTTCTAAAGAATTAGAAAAATTAATTTCTAATAAAAATGTTTTCGAGCCTAACTCTAGTCCAAAAACTAATGATTTTGAGGATAAAAACTTGGTTGTAAAACTCAAGTCCGAAATTTTTTCCTTAAAGAAGTGTTTATCAAACTTTACCCATGGTAAGGAAAATTTTGATAAGATGTATTCCCAAATACGACCTTTAAGAAATAAATCCGGATTTGGTTATACCCATGCAAAACCAGTTTTCTGTAACAATTATTTTGTTCCTCAAAGTGCCCCATTTTGTACCAAGTGTCAATGTGGTGGTCACTGGGCAAAGAATTGTTCCTTAAATAAAACCCAATCTCTAGGATTTCACAAAGCCTACTTTTCTAAGAAAATGTGGATACATAAAATTTTGTTGGCTGGAAATCTCGGATCCAAGCATATTTGGATTCCGAAAATCTAACGTTGTTCTTAATTTCAGGAAAATAAAGTAAGTTCCAGCAACAATATATGGTACATGGATAGTGGATGTTCCCGGCACATGACTGGTAACAAAAGTTTTTTTGAAAAGATTATCAAAACGAAAGGAGGAAAGGTAACTTTCGGAGACAATGCTAAGGGAGAGATTGTTGGTATTGGTAATATAGTTCTTTTAGGTAAAACTTTGATTTCAAATGTTCTTTTTGTTAAAGGTCTTAAGAACAACCTCATTAGCATAAGTCAGTTATGTGATGAAGGTTACCTTGTGAATTTTAGGAATGATAAGTGCTTAGTTCACAATTCCAAGAAAGAATTTATTCTCTCAGCCAACAGGCAAAAGAATGTTTACACCTTAAACTTAGAAGACCTAAGAAGCCAAGATCTACCTTGCCTAAGTGCAATGGAAGATCATTCTTGGTTATGGAATAGAAGATTAGGACACTATAATATAAGAAACCCATGTAAACTCTCTAAGAAGAAACTTGTTAAGGATCTACCGGAGCTTAGATTTGATTCTTCTAAAGTTTGTGATCCTTGTCAATATGGAAAGCAACATAAATATAGTTTTATGTCAATCGGTGAAGTCTCAACAACCGATGCATTACAGTTGGTGCACATGGATCTCTTTGGTCCAACACAAACTGGATGTATTGGAGGAAAATACTATGTGTTTATTCTAGTTGATGATTACACTAGATTTACTTGGGTCTATTTTCTAGCAATGAAATCTGAAACTTTTTCCTATTTAAAAAGTTTTAGAGCTCAAGTTAAAAATGAGAAAAACCTTCCATTGAAAACTATTCATAGTGATCATGGAGGAGAATTTCAAAATTCTGATTTTGAAACTTTTTGTAGTAAGAAAGGTATTACTCACAATTTTTCAGCACCTAGAACTCCTCAACAGAATGGTGTAGTTGAAAGAAGAAATAGAATTCTTCAAGAGATAACTAGAACCATGTTGTGTGAATATTCTATTGCTAGACATTTCTGGGCTGAAGCTGTAAGTACTGCTTGTTATACTATAAATCGAGTTTTGATTAGACCTTTTCTTAATAAAACTCCTTATGAGTTATGTAATGGTAGAAAACCTAGACTTTACTACTTCAAGGTTTTTGGTTGCAAAGTTTTCATTTTGAATACTAAAGATAACTTACATAAATTCGCACCAAAATCAGATGAAGGGATTTTCTTAGGTTATTCCACAACCTCTAAGGCTTATAGAGTTTTTAATAAAAATACTTGTACTGTTGAGGAAACAGTGCATGTGAAATTTGATGAGTCAGATCCGTTTGTTTTTAAACCATCTCAACTTACATCTTCGGATGTGTTTCAAAATCTTATTGTCAACCTTTGATAGAAGAACCTTCTGATAAGGAAATTTTTCTAGAAGATACTTCTGAGACATTTACCCCAGAAGATTTTCTACCCTATGTTGATGAACAGGTTTTACAAAACCCAAATCAGGTGTTTCTTAAGAATCATCCCAGTGATAGTATCATTGGTGATGTAAATTAACCTGTAAGGACTAGAAGTTCCTTAAGAAATGAAGTAGAACATCTAGCATTTCTTTCCCAATTAGAACCTAAAAGCACAGATGAAGCTTTAGGTGATGATGATTGGATCAAAGCAATGCAAGATAAACTAAATTAATTCGAAAGGAATAAAGTCTGGACCTTGGTTGAAAGACCTAAAGAAACTTCTGTTATTGGAGTAAAATGGGTTTTCAGAAATAAATGTGATGAAAATGGAGTCATTGTTAGAAACAAAGCTAGACTTGTTGCTAAAGGCTATAATCAACAAGAAGGAATAGACTATGAAGAAACCTATGCTCCAGTAGCTAGACTTGAATCAATCCGAATTCTACTTGCCTTTGCAGCATTCTTTAATTTCAAACTTTTCCAAATGGATGTGAAATGTGCTTTTCTTAATGGTTATGTTCAAGAGGAAGTTTTTGTTGAACAACCTCCTGGCTTTGAAGATACAAAACATCCAGATCATGTTTTTAGACTTACCAAAGCTTTGTATGGCCTTAAAAAAGCCCCACGAGCATGGTATGATAGACTCACTGGATTTTGGCTTCAAAATAACCATGTTAAGGGAAATGCAGATCCAACACTTTTTATAAAGAAAGATAAGAAAAATGTTTTGATTGTTCAAATTTATGTTGATGACATTATATTTGGATCAACTCAGTAATCTTTGACTGACTCTTTTCCTAGTCTAATGAAATCAGAGTTTGAAATGAGTATGATGGGGGAGTTAACATTTTTCCTTGGTTTTCAAATTTCTCAAAAACCAGAAGGAACTTACATATCTCAACATAAGTATATTAAAGATCTTCTTAAAAAGTATGGTTATGACCACACTAAGAGTATATGTACTCCCATTGGTACCTCAAACTCATTAGATCTTGACGAAGCTGGGAAACCAGTAGATCAAACATCTTTTAGAGGTATGATAGGAAGTCTACTTTACTTAACAGCTAGTCGACCAGACATAATGTTTTCAGTATGCTTATGTGCAAGATATCAATCCAATCCTAAGGAATCTCACTTAAAGGCAGTGAAAAGAATTTTTCGCTACCTTTAGGGAACCATGGATCTTGGATTATTTTATACTTATGGAAATGATTTTGTTCTAAAAAGATTTTCTGATGTTGACTTTGGTGGATGTAGAATGGATAGAAAAAGTACATCCGGAACATGTTATTTCTTAGGAGATTCATTAGTTTCTTGGTCCTGCAAGAAGCAACATTCTGTAGCACTCTCCACTGCTGAAGCTGAATATGTAGCAACTGGAAGTTGTTGTGCACAAGTGTTGTGGATGCAACACACAATCACAGACTATGGCCTGAGTTTTACTAAAACTCAAATTTTGTGTGATAACACAAGTGCTATTGCCCTTAGTATGAACCCTGCACATCACTCCCGTGCAAAACACATAGATATTAGGCATCACTTTCTTAGGGATCACACACTTAAAGGAGATATTATTCTTCAGTTTATCGGAACGCAAGATCAACTTGCTGATATTTTCACAAAATCATTGCCTTCTGATAGATATGAATATATTAAACAGAAGTTAGGAATGATAACCGTAAGGTAATCTTCCTTAATTAACTTTCTATTGAAAAAGTCTCCTTACAGTAATAAAATCCTTTTTATAGGGGGGGTAAATTTGATTGTTTGGTTAACAAAGTTTTTCAAAATTTGTTTTCAAACTTTTAGGAAAGAAAATTTCCGGAATGGAACATCCAGAACTACAATTTTCTTGATTGGACATTTTTGAATAGAACACTTTTGGAATGGAAGTATTCATGTTGATAATTTCCGGAATGACAGTTTCGTACTGGAAGTTTCATAAAGGAATTTTCATACCAAATTCTTCGAAATGTATTTTTCGTACTAAATTCTTCGTACTGATTTTCTTCTTAAGATTGTTTTCGTATTGAGTTTTTCGTAGTCATCTTTATATTACCCATTACGAATAACTTTCCTAAGCTAATCCAAACGGTATGATTTCCTTACTAAAGTTTTCGTAATCATATTTTACTTGCTGGCAGTTTCTTTTATTAGATTTATTAATTCATTGTTTTAATAAAACCTCAAAAAGATCGGATTCGAATTTTCAACCGTCAGATCTGATCGCATCTCATTTCAACCGTTAGATCAACAATGGAATGTGAACCGTCATCTCGGTGCCTATATAAAGGGGACCTAAATTATAGTCCCACATCGGTTTCAAGCTTTCGCATGCTGAAGCTCTACCTCTCTGATTTAAGGCCGCTCCGAACTTCAGTCTTCTCCATTCCGAATTTCTCAGAGAATTTCAGATCTGAATGTCTTCAGAGTTAGCATCTCAAGAAATGTCTTCAACCAACCCTATATCTCAGTGGTTAGTTTACAGAGAAAGGTTAGTTCATCCAACTTTCTTCAGCAACTACGATTATATCATCTCAAAGAACATCAAGTTGAATGGCTGGGAGGATGTTGCGGTATCTAAAACCGGGAATCAAGATGAAGTATATTCTGATTTGCTTGTCGAATTTTATGAATCCGTTTCTTTCTTTAAGGAAGATGATAGAGAGAAGTTTTCTTTCAAATCGTATGGCAAGACATATAAACTGTTAGGGTTAAGTTATGAAGGTGAAGCTGAGTTTATTTCTCACGTATTTCCAGACTCTATGGGTAGTTTCAACAAGGAAAAGGCCTTAGAAACTCTCGGATTGGCTGATGACATGGCTCCGAAGATTGCAACTCTATCAACAAACTTCCGGATTCTGGAATTATGGGTGCAAGGACTTATCGTACCGAGAAAAGGTGATAAGGATAGCTTGATGAAGAGTGAGATATATATTTTAGATTTCCTGATAAATCTAAGGAAGTTTAACTTGATGAAGCATATTCTTCTTAATATTGGGAATTTGAAGAAGGGGAATCTGAGAGCTCAGATTATTATGTATCCAGCAATCCTATCCAAGTTGATTGTTCGGTGTTTTGATTCTTTCAAGGAGGCTTGCAAATCTAAGCCGAGAGTTTGCAAGATCATGCTTCTTAGTGATGGCACGCTTAAAAGAATGAATATAGCTTTTGACAAGATGTCTGGAAAGTTTATTGATCTACCTCCTCAAGAAGAAGTTTCTCTGAAATCTACTGATCCGGAATCATCCAAGCCAGTAAGGAAGATAATGATGAAAGAAGTGGAAGAACAAGAAGAAAATCCAAAGTCTAAGGAATTCCACTCCGCACCACCAAAGCCTAAGAAGAAGAATACCTATCCTAATGAGGTTGTTACAAAGTGGAGAGCTGACAAAGAGAAGAGGAAAGAAGGGGATCCGCAGTTCGGACTGGACCCTGCAGAGGCTAAAGAATTGAAGGAAAAAACGGATGATGAGCTTGAAACGCAAGCAAAGGAGAAGAAGCTTAAGAAGAAGATGTCAGAAGCCTAGGCTGTTCAAGCGTTGTTGAAGTTCAATGAAATGGTTTCAGCAACAATTCCAGTTCCGAGATCTTTCTCCCTGGAATATCTACCTGAGACTCAGGGAAGAAATCTCGTTGCTTCGGAACAAGCTGTTGCTACGAATACTGAGGAAATAGAGCAAGTGGAACAAGTAGAAGAAGCTGCTGAAGAAAGTAGTGAGACATGAGATGTGCTAAAACAAGTAGATGAGTATAAGGGAACTCCTTCGGAACACTTATCACTCCGGACTTCATAAGATCCATCTTCAAAGCTAGTTACTCCTAAATTGGATGAAGAGAAAGGAGAAGAAGAAGTTTCCTATCATGGAGAAGAAGAACAACTTTTACATGATATTTCTCAGATGAAAAACGTAGAGGTTGGTGTTCAGGAAGTTGCTGATGAGGAAGATATTTTTGTACAAGTTTCTGACAGTGAGAAGAGAACTCCGGAACAGGTTTCAATTCCGAAACAAGATAAGGGGAAACAAATTCTTGCTGATACTCCGATTTCAGAAAAGAGGATGAGAAAGGAAGCTGGTAGTTATTCTAAAAGGAAGTTGGAGCTTATTGAGGAAGAAAACTCTCCGAGCAAGATTTCAGATTCAGAGTCATCTTCTTTGGGGGATGATTTTGTTGTTCAGTATTTAAAGAAGTTGGTGGGAACCATTCCTACCTTCTCAAGTATTGATTCACGATGCCAGATGCTCCAACATGCGTTGAATCTGAAAACAGACTCTGTATCCATGGTTATGGATAAGTGTGTTGAGATTGAAGCCCAGTTCAAAAACTTTTTTATTAGTTACGAAGCCCATAAAATATATTGCTAGAGGATGACAAGCTGGTCTAAGAAGACTGTGGAAGAGATGAGGATTTTCGATGAGTTTCATGATAATGTTAAGGATGCCTTTGAAACCGAGGACAAGAAGTTTAATGAGCTGACTGCGTCCTTTGAAGAAAAGTTGACAGAGGAAAAGAACTTTCGGATTCAGGAAGTGAGAGATCTGAATGGGAAGCTCAATTCTGTTTCTCAGAATTGGAAATTTGAAAGGGATCATCGGATCGATTTTGAAGAAAGAATGAAGGCTCAGGAAGAAAAGATCCAAGCTCAGGAAGAAAAACTGAAGGCTCAGGAAGAAAAAATTGAAGCTCAGTCCGCATGAATAGTCGTCTTATAGAAGCAAGCAGAAGAAGATCACAAATACTTAAAGAAGATCAAGACGATTCTTAAGGGGCTCATGTCTATGGAGAAAGATCCAAAATAATCTAATCTGATCTTTTTGTTGTAATTCTTTTGTTGCTGACATTTCAAATCTAATGAGAATTGTGCTTGTTGTTTCGTTTGTTATTATTACTAATATCTCAGGTACTTTGTTAAGTTTTTTTTTCCATTGCCTCCATTTCTTTTTGAAAATCACAAAGGGGGAGAAGGAAAAGATCCTTAAGAAAAAGAGTAACTCTAATAAGAGTTTATCGAAGGGGGAGAAAGGAAAAATACTCATGGAAAAAGAACTCTAATAAGAGTTTGTTTAAAGGGGAGTTTTTCTTAAAGAAGACCTTCTTATGAAATATCACTCCGGAAATATGAATACGATCCTTAGAGTTTCAAAGCCTAAGGGGGAGTTAGTCGTATTCATCTATATCCTTAAAACAAGGGAGATAAGCATTAATATGTTTCTTTCTTCTTAGAATTTTTTGTTTTTTTTAAGGATGTTTGTGCTTTCCAAAAAGGGGGAGATTGTTGAGTCAATAAGGTTTTCCTTATGACTTTTCCATTCCTTCGTGTTTTGAAAATCACAAACATCTTATCTTAAGGAAAATGGCTTTTATAAGGAAAATTGCTTTTATAAGGAAAATGATTTCTTAAGAAAAATTGCTTTTATAAGAAAAATTATCCTTATCATATTTTCATTCATATTTTACTTAAGTATGAGATTCGGATTCATTTTTTCGGAATCATTAAAACTTTGATATAAAGCATTCTGTTTAGTATTCGGATTCTGGATAAAGAACCATAAGGAAGTCTTATTCCGAATTCCAGATATGATATCTGACTAAGTTCTATTCCAGGTTCAGGATACGAATTCTCATTACGAATTCTAATGAAGAAATCCCATTCCGAATTCTCATTACGAATTCCAATGAAGAATTCCCATTACGAATTCCAATGAAGAATTCCCATTACGAATTCTAATGAAGAAATCTCATTCCGAAATCTCATTACGAATTCTGATAAAGAATTCTCATTACAAATTCTGATGAAAAATTCTCATTACGAATTCTGATGACGAATTCTCATTACGAATTCTGATGATGAATTCTCATTACGAATTCTGATAACGAATTCTCATTACGAATTCTGATTACGAATTCTCATTACGATTTTTGATGACGAATTCCTATTCCGAATTCTCATTCCGAATTCATCTATTAAACAGAATCTGATTATCATTGTTTTATACACTCTGAATTTATTCACTCCGATCCTTCACTCCGATGTTTTCATTCCGAACCTTTATGTTAGAGTTTAAAACGATGTCGTACATTTTGTTACACTTGTTTTGTTATAAAACGATGTCGTCGGTTTTTTTATAAACTAACCGTTGTCTAAGTGACACGTGTATAGGTCCCTCCGATCATTAAGGAAAATATGACCATTGGAGAAGGAGCCGACCTTACCTATAAATAGGAGCTCATTTGAAAGAGCTCAAGCGGTTGGAAAAACGGATGGATGAACAATTTGGACTTTGTGCATACATGTTGTTGAAGTGATTTCTAGAGAGAGAGACTCTTATTAACTCTTAAAGCATCGTGTGTCTCTGAATGTTGGTGATTACATTCGAGGGCTTCTGGGGATAAGAAGAAAGAGGTGACGGCTACCTTAAAGTTCGATGGCTTCCTTGCTGAGGAGGACAGAGGTTGCCAACTACCTTGAAGTTGAGGGCTTGCGGGGATAGCAAGACAGAGACTCCGATCTTCGTATCGAGGGCTTACCCTGGTGTGGGTAAGACAGACTTTCTTGAAAGTATAAATCAAGGGACCTTTATCCAAGGTTGTTGGATACCCTTCTCTTTGGGTTAAAAGACTATTATCTTGTTACTAGTAGTTTTACTACTTGTTTTTATTTTGCTGCAATTTGTATCTTAAGGAAAGTATAACTTTCTTATACTTCCTTACTTACTCTGATTCATTTAGATTCTATACGCTTTAAGGTAGAATCTCATATTGTAACTTTTGTTAAGTTTCAAATTCCGGAACCATATTTCCGGAACCTACTTTTGGAATCTCTTTCCAAGTTTAGTTCGGTGTTAGAGGTGTTGTGAATTTACTTAGTTTAACTTTGTTAAACTTATCCCTTTCCTTTTCTTAAGGAAACTTTAGTTATTCATAACTAACTTTAAAGGTTTTATAAGGAATTTTTAAAGTATACAATTCACCCCCCTCTTGTATATTGAGCATATCATATTATATTTTGATCCTACATAATGTACATAAATATTTAGATTCATGGTGATTGATGTCAGAACTCTTTGATATGAATACCGATATGAGAATGGATGGAAACTGGTGTTGTATTTTTGAGATAACTAAAATTAATATTTTTATGATGTAGTTAGAAGAGTCATATTTATGGGATCCTATGATATGGGTAAGAATATGATATTGTCTTTCTTAGAAAATCCTTATCATTGGTTATAGTATGGACAACACTATATTTGGTTTCAAAATCGCTATTCATTACATTGTTAGGGGTGATATGGTTCATCATTAATTTAATATATCACCTTTGGTGGCACATGCTACCACAAAAATGATATAGGATTCTATTAGTGGTCACTTTTGGTTACCTGGGTAGATTAAAAGAGAATATGATATTGTTTCACAATGTTTGGTCTTTTAGAAGGTGAATGAAGACAATTGTCTTCTGAGTGGTTTTATCATGACATTTGAATATCCCAATTGTACATGGGTGGACATATCAATAGAAATAATTAAATGTTTACTTCTGTATAAAGGTGTCTATGATGAAATATAAATGATAGTGGATCTTTTTGAAAGATCATCCTAATTTATAGCAATTATGGTTTCATTAATAGTAATGATTTTGTTGTGGAGGAATATTAATGAAAAGGCGAGACTCGATGACGTCCATATGGGTATCATATTTAATTGGGACCCTCATTATCTCTATAGTATTTGGAGAGGCCTCTATAATTTTTTTGTCGTAGTTATGAATTAAAAGTACCTTTCATTTATAAAAAGTTCATAATATAGAGTGCACTATCCAGTTACAGGATGACACGATGATGCCTTGTGTTGTGGATTTTGGATATTCGTGGATGAGTCACCAACCCTTGTATGATTTTAAATATAATAATATTTTCCAAATCCCCAAACATATAACATAATGTTATTATTTGTATGTATAAGACCTCAATACCGAATTTATATATGCTACGATTATAGAGGAAGTAATTCTCTAGCCACAAATAGTTTCAATTTTGATGAAGATTGTTTGTATTGTTTTTAAAATTTTAAAGGATTTATAGTATGATAATAAATAATATGTATATATTTGTATGATACCACTATTGTTTGATTTTGGATATCACATTTCCCTCAAGCAGAATCCTTGTCCTTGGTAGTGATAGATTATTCATGGATTAATATTTTTCCCATTTTATTTGGGGCTCTTGATGTTTGGGATCATATTGGAGACATGGAGTGACACATATAACTTTCCATATGGATTATAAGAGTACATAATGATTTTTACATGTTATTGATCCATTTTTGTCTTTGTGATGAATCTTATTTCATTGACTATTGTTACGTTAAGGTGGATGATGATTTGAACCTTTAGGTGAGGATTGTAGAGATTTTGGAGCACACTTTGAAGTTGATTTAGGGGTTTAATTATCCAATGTTTTGTTTAATATATACACATAGAGGTGTAAAAGAGATTACATGTGAATTTGATCCATAGGAATACACACAATACCTGGATAGTTTTCTTGCATATTTATTCTATTTAAACATTGTTTGCTTTTTCAACATAAAATTTTTAGGGTTTATGAGACAATTTGGTCTTTTTTTATTCCATGATCATGTTTGAGTGTATTAGCCTCTTGGACAGTGTTTATAAAGTAGTTGTTTATATTGTATATTTTTTTGGTCGATTCCACTAATAAGGTGATTGAGCTGCAGATATTGAAAGATCCTTAAGAGGTATCTAACTGGGTGTCAATTTGGAATAAAGAATTTGGTTTTCTATATTGCAACAGTTATAGATTTTTGTGGAAAACACATTATCTGTGGTATCTAATATATGTTCATTTATCCTTCTTATTTGGACCTTATTTTTTTTTCATTTCCCTTAGTGATTGGATTATTCCTATAGTTGGCATTGGGGAATTTTGATTATAATATAAGTGAGTATTGAGAATCCATAATGTGTGGGGATTTCACATCATGAATAAGAAGTTGAAGGAGTGTAAAATCGTCTATGTAGAAGAATCAACCCCATAAAATTGATTATGATGTTGGATTGAGTATAGGTTTTCAGAGAAAACATGGATCTTGTGAGATATGTGACAGATCATATATATGGACATATTAGCTATATAAATAGTCCATGTGTCTAGATCATCTATCTAACATGTATACATTTTTGAATAAGCTATGTGATACGATAAACTATATGAAAACTGATACGTAAGAAATTCTATTATGTCTATAATTATTCTACATTAATAATTTTTCTATATGTGGAATATGGATTTATGTGGGTATTCTTCTACATAGGCTTTCTTCAATATGGGTAATTCTACTACATGAAATCACTCACCAATATATTTCATCAGGATTAACCGAAATGGATATAAGGTACTTTCATTGGGGAAAATGAAGGGTCATTAATGTAATTTTCATTATAGATTATTATATAAAATATTTATAAGAATGAAGAGGCTTCGAACATTTATAAGAATATGTAATTTAATGGAATAATCAATTGTTAGAATTAAATCTATTATGTTCTAAATTTTTTATCATATCATATATATTGACTCAAAAATGAATGTATATCACTTGATTCTTTCATATTTTCCTTCTATAATGTTTTATTGTTCTAAAGAACTTATCCTAAAGTCCTGGAACCTTTATTTTGGTTTCTCAACTTCTACAATTATGGTCCCATCTATTGATCATCGGTAGTTATTTGTGATGTGAGTCTCATGGTACTTATTTTCTCAGATTAGGGGATTTAATGGTTCTATAATTTATGTACCTAAAAATATATTGTTATCATGGTTTATCCCATAAAATGGAAATACAATTATCCTAATTTTAATTTAATATTTTATTTAATTAATCGATTAAATTGATCACATTTTGTTTCTTTCAACTGTGATAAAATGTTTAATCTTTATTTACTAAGTAGATATGAATCAAAATTATTCCCATTTTTATTTCCTATTATGCTATTTTTTTATAATTTTATTGATATAAAATAATAAATGAGATAATAAAATTAATATTTTATTTATTATATTAATATACAATGAAGAAGAATGTTTGAATCTATTTTTTCATTTAATTTTATGAATATAAAAATTGATCCAATACTTAGGATTTGTAAAATGATTTTTTAAATTATGATGAAATTTTTTATGAAATTAAATCATGATAAATATTATTGGAATTTTTTAAATGAAAATATATGTAAATTGTGAATTTTTCATCTCACAGTATTTTTGGATTTTTTAACGATATTCTAATGTTTAACTTTGGATATATTATTATAGATTGATTGCTTATAATTCTCATTGATTGAAACAATTAATAATGATTTATCTAATTCATGATGGTATAAATATATAGAGCCTTCTATATGGATCCATGAGATATCCATTTTGTATAAAGGATGGAGGTGTTATTTTAGATAAAATATTTACCTTTAGGATGTGATTTTTTTTATTTGTGCTAATTTTGTGACATTATATGGATGTTCTCATAACTATGTGATGAGATATGTGGATGGGAGTCATGGATATAATATGGTAATTCGATGATTTATCATGGGATAGAAATTATTATGTCTATGGAGTGGACTATATTAGGTATAATATGTTAACACCATTGATGGTGAGGTGAACTAGGATAGGGAAGTTGTACTGAGGGATAACCCCAAATATGTTGGAATGGTTTGGTGATATGGTTACTAATTGATTTTATAATTTCATTTGGGATTATATCTTAAGAATTCATTTAATTATTATTATTTAGGTTTCTTGTTTTATATGAGTTCATTATCTGACATCTAGAGGCATATAGATGTTTTTTTCATGTTTTCTCTTACTGCCATCTTAAGATGGTTTTCTTATTCTCCATGTATAATATAACGATTATAATAAGGAATAATTAATAAATTACATAGAGTTTTGGACATTATGGAATGTAAATGATAATGATATATTATTCATAATAATAAAAAGACTTTTTCTTTATTTTTCCTAGAGTGAATGGAATTTTCATGGATGACTACATTAATGTAAATTAGAATAATGTAATTGTTTATTTACTGGATAATGAATTTATTTGTGTGACAATTATTGTTTCATAAAATAATTGAATTTATTTAATGTTTCTCTTTAAATACTTTTGCCCTTGTATGATATATAGCATTATTACTAGAAAACATTGGTCTGAATGATGTTAGCTGTAGATGATTATAGAAATATTTTGTTACCATATTTATGTTTTGATAATTATGTTATTATATATATTTTCTAATTTTATATGCTACCAAACCCTTGTTGTGTGGCCAAAATACCACCCCATTGGATTCTATGACGGTGTTTGATCCAAGACCACTAGAAATGATGGATGTAAAACAAGACACTATCGACCTTATCTCTAGTCTTATTTTTAAATTGTGATTCTATAAGAGGCAATTAGTTTACCATATTTTTTCATATGAATATGCTTTATTGTGGATATTTCAAAAAAAATTTCTCTTGGTATAATATCTATATGATTATTTAACATTGATTTGTATTTTTTAAGGATTAAGTTATTAGACTTAATGTGTGTATTATGATGGCTTGATTTATGAATCATGATGTATGATATATGCCATATGGGTTCTGGTGGTTACCTGCATATAAATGGTTAATTATTTTGAATATGGGAATGGGTTTATGTGGTCATGTTATCCATGAGATGATTGTTTCCATTCATTAAATAGAATCCTTTGGAATGGCTTATTTTGGGGACAGATCCATTTGGGCTTGCACAAGTTGGGTTGTTTGGAAAAACAATGGGGAATCATTAGTGGGGAACACATTATGTTTCATTATCTTTTTATATCCACTAAGGTATGTTAAAACTGGTTATATGTATCCATTTGTAGTCAATGAAAATTTTATTCTTATTTATTCCACGATTGATTTTCTCAATAGGTATTTGTGTTTTAGAATTAATTAATTTTCTATTGCATGAGAGGCACAAGTTAGGATCATACTTCAAATGCTATTATAATAACCCAATTTATATATTAATTACTCTACATATTATCAATAGATGGATTGTTGTTGGGATTGATATTACATGTTGATTGTATTCTGAAAGCTGTTTGGGATTTTTTGTCGACGCCATATTTACTTTGTTTTGACATTTTTCTTTCAATTAGTTTAGTGTTATATGAAACTGCATGATGTAACAATAAACAATATATATATATATATATATATATAATTAGTTATGTTTTTATTAATTTATATCTAATATATCAATCATATTCATATTCTATTATATGGTTATGCCTCCCAAATGCATGGATATTCTTCCTTGAGTGATAGTCACCCACACAAAACCGATTAGAGAAGGGACTCAGCTAGTCAACATCTACCTTATCTGACAGGTACACATTGTGTAGTGGTTAGAACATGTTCTTTTGGGTGATAAATTTTGGGGAGACAATGGTTTATATTAGATATTGTTTTTTTATTTATGAGATATTAAATTTATTATCATGTGACTTTCACGTCCAAACTAGTAGATTGACGGTCCTATGAGGGACTAGATGTTTTAATGTCAATTGGGGTATACGATGATATTATTTAAATTAAATTTTGTATTTTATTGATTAAATTGATAGAGGGAATCTATGATTTGATCATAAATAATTGTGGTTTAATTATGGTTTACTATAACTATTTTTTTTGGTTCTATAAAATTCACCATTTTGTATTATATTATTGTATATGGTATACACTCATATCGAATAAATTGAATGAATTTATTATTGAGGACATTAATTTATTTTATTTTTTATTCTAAATTATTTTATTTATATAATAATTTTTAGATATGTATATTATGATCATTTTAGTGGAAAAATTGTAACACCAAAAGATTCCATGGTACATTTCGCTTTAAATAATACAGTAGCATGCGTTGTATGCAACATCAAGTTCTAGCACACAACGACCAATCAAAGTAGCTATTATGAATAGTAATATAAACATATTAAAAAAATTCAAATTTTATTTTTCAAAATGGACTTCATCTTTGGATTTAGAAAATCAAAATTAGTTTATGGTGAATTTTTGGCATTTTTCTGAATACATTCAATTTTATATGAATAGAAAAAATCATCATTTTATTGTTTAAAACTAAATTTATAATTATATAATTAGTTATTTTATTTTAATTTATATTTAGTAAAAATTCATACATAATGATTATATGTTTATAATTTAATTCATTGGATTCATTATATAATAAATTTTATATATATATATATATAATTTTATTGGACTTTTTTCTGTCTTTTACCCACCTACTAGGGACATTTGCAAATTTAAATAAAATGTAATTTTACCTCTTTTTTGAAATTCATTTCCAAAATTTAAGTGACATTGTTGATATCAGTAAATAAAATGTGCTACAATATGGGGAAAATAATTTTTGATGAATAGTGGCTTTCGACTTTTATTTACCACGATTAAAATAAAATAGTGTAATTAAAGAAAAAAATGATATTTTCATTACACTAACACATGTCCTAATTCTATAGGAATAGTTTATTTTAACCAAAATCAACCACGGGAATAATATATTATCCTTTTGGTCCACATGGAATAGATTATGAAATTAATTATTATTTTATTCAAAAAAGAGTTAAAAGTGTTAAATCCATTGTTTAATAATTATACCATTTTTAATATATCGTTATACCTAAATAAATCAGGCTTTAAATATTCAAAATAAAGAAAAGAAATATACAACAGAATGGAATTTTATATATAAATTTATGAATTAAAATAAGTAAATTTATTTATGATACAATTATGATGTCGTAATTACCTTATGAATGAATTATTAAAATAACTAATATTACAAATATCCAAATAATTGTAAATTGAGATTTCTGATTAATTCAAATAATTTTCTAGGTTAATATCACATGTAAGGGTTGGTTAAATAATTGTTTTCTATGTGATAAAGTTTATATTATTTTAAAAAAAACGCAAAATACCAAATAGTGTCAAAATTGGCATAAATGAGTTTTAAAAAAAATACTATATTATTTATTGATATAATGTTCTTAAATATATAAAGATAATCCATAGGAAATAGATTAGTTTATATATATTAATAATGAACCACTTGATATTCTCATGGATTTTTATTGTATGTAGATTAAACATTTATAATAATAATTCAAGAATACATGGTAAAAGATGAACTATTTAACAAAGAGTTAAATCCAAATGATAAGGTTAATAAGGTCACTTATATCTTTCTAAAACCTATTGGATGTGAGGTATGCGTTCCATATCCACCTTATTAATGAAATAAATTATTTTGGAGCTATTATAATCTGAAAATGATTTTATAATAAAATAATATATCTTGTTTTTCCTAAAGTGACCCTCACATCTCTTATAAAAGGGTACATCCCCTTATCTCAAAATCACATCTCCAAATCCATTTATCTTGGCCAATCCTTGGCCATATATCCTCCAAAATACCATCAAATAGATTTAAAGGACTTAATTTGATCAGAAACACAACCTATGGAACCCTTTTGATCAACTCAGAAGGAAACACCAGATGAAGATGTAATAATGTCACCACCTCTTTCTACGTTATTTTAATCTTCCACATCCTCTTTCATTAGTGTATCCATACCAAAATAATAACCCCAATACCTTATACATACTATGATGTTATTATATATATACAACCGTATTAATTATTCTATCCGTCCTAATAATGACATGTCACCATAAGTGCTTACGTACGACTTACAGTTTCCACCTCGTGGTGTAGTTTGTTATTGAAACACTAAATTATTGGGATGTGTATAATAAAGAGTAAAATTAATGTAATTAATAAATATAACCTGTTAAGGATTCTGTATATATGATATTCAATATGATTAAATTATATTTCACCATTAGTAGAATGATTTGTCACTTGTGCGTACGTATAGATTAACGCTTCCACAAATGCGATAAGATTCATTCCCCATCATAACCATTCAAAAATAATTTTCATTTTATGATTGATAATAATTTTTAGGAACTTAATATCATTCTGTATATAAATAAAATACAACATACCCATAACACATATGTATTATGTAACCAAGCATATAAAGGAAAACGAATCAGGCAACACCTGAAACAATGATACTACATAAATTTTAATAACAATGAATTATTAGAAGATCATATATGATATCATAATTATGTATGTGGTTATTTCATAATATATTAATAATGATTTAAATTTTATATAAAAGTTTAACATACTCTCGATCAAGGTAATGTTCAAGGTAAGGGTTAATTATACAATCTCTTCATTATCTCAGGATTTTTAAACGTGAGTATATACTGGGACCTCTTTATCATCCACATCTGTGTTTTGTAAAATATATTTGAATTTTTTTTCTATATCCAAGACATTTTTAAATTCATTTATACAATTGTTTGAATTTTTATGAGAATATTATAAATAAATCTTTCCGTCGTTTTCCAAACAAGGTAATTTATGAAATTTTTTAGAAAATTAAGGTAAGAATGTTTTTTATATTATACAGTAGGTGAGGATGTTTTACAAAGTTATAACACCTTCAATGATTCCCTTACAAGATTATAAAAGTATTTTCAAAATAAATAATTTCTTTTATTATTATGTGTCATTTAAATTATTTCAATATAGAATGAAATATTTCACTCAAATAGTTTTTATTTCATATATGTCAACATCCTTTGATGGATTTTACACATGTTTGAAATTGATTCATAAAAATAAAATCTTCCATATTTTATTGAATAGGTTATGATATGTATGACTGTGGATGTTATATTTTTATTCCATTCCTCGTTTATGGTTAAAGTTTTGACATTTCGTATGCCAGTTTTAATACAAATGTTTATGTTATGTTTCAACCTTCTCATATGAGGATGTCATTGGACTTAGTAAGAGATAGGTGAATCCCGATATATCTCCTTTATGAAATGGTAGGTATCGTGATA
The DNA here is from genome assembly GCA_963277665.1 of Viscum album. Lineage (NCBI taxonomy): Eukaryota > Viridiplantae > Streptophyta > Magnoliopsida > Santalales > Viscaceae > Viscum > Viscum album. The sequence goes on along the minus strand of OY728165.1, from coordinate 663,860,823 downwards.
CAAAATTCTGTCTGGGCACAAGACCATCACACATTCTTATTTATAGTCTTGGCATGAAGCATTTAATATGTAGTTATAAAGTATGGAATTATGCAATCCATCACCATGGAATTGGATATTGATATTCAATGGGATTATAAATTTAGTAGAATATCCATGTGAATATGTAAATGGAAATTATTTAATTTTTATTTTCTATATTATTCGGTAGTTTATGTTTATGAAGGCATATGTTTTATTCTTATACATTTCCATAAATGTTTGTACATGGTGTTGATCCCTCTGGAAGACTGATAAATTCATTCCTATGACTGCTGTTTTAATAATCTCAAATCATTCTTACTTAATCTGTTTGGATTTATCATAAACATAATCTCAATCTATTAGTGAATCTGTTATCATGTTTTTATCTATGTGTTTATTGATTTACAAGTTTTTTGGAAGTCTTCTGGATCAAAAAGAAAACTGTCACACCAATCCAATATCAGGACAACGGTCGCACCGATCCAATATCAGGACAACAGTCACACCGATCCAATATCAGGACAACGGTTTCACCGATCCAATATCAGAGGACAACGGTCGCACCGATCCAATATCAGAGGACAACAGTCACACCGATCCAATATCAGAGGATAACGGTCTCACTGATGCAAATGAGTCACCAATGCTGATCAATATGACTCACCGATGCTGATCAATCTGAGTCACCGATGCTGATCAATATGACTCACTGTTGCTGATCAATATGACTCACCGATGCTGATCAATCTCAGTCACTGATGCTGATCAATCTGAGTCACCGATGCTGATCAATCTGAGTCACCGATGCTGATCAATATGACTCACCGATGCTGATCAATATGACTCACCGATGCTGATCAATCTGAGTCACCGATGCTAATCAATCTGAGTCACCGATGCTGATCAATATGACTCACCGATGCTGATCAATCTGAGTCACTGATGCTGATCGAATGATACACCAATGAAAATGAGTCACCGATCAAATGACACACTAATGCTAATCATCTAAGTCACCGGTCAGGACACACTGATGTCTAGCCACCAATGCTGATGCTGATGACCTACCGATCACTTGAACTGATCGATAGTCATGCACAACTGTTTGAATTTATTTATCTATATATTTATTTAATCTAACCAACAGTCATATCAGGTATATTTTAATGCTCTGTCAATTAATTAATAAAGGTTGTCGGATGTCAGGAAACCGTACCTCGTACATGCGGAAAGGAAACCTTTTCTGTCTTCCGAAGCACGTGACATAAATACAAGATGACTCAACTGATGTACAGGGACAGAGAAGAAGAAAAAAAATACATTACAAAAACACAAGACAAATACAAGAAGGAAGAAGAGGAAGAACGAAGTAGAACAGAAGATACACATCAAGAGATTACACAAAACCTCATACGCAATCAAGCCTACTCATGAAGAGTTCTGTGCATACAAAAGAACATTGATTAACTTCATCGACTACATATCACTTCCTATGAACCAGAAGCATACGACACACAGCTTCTCAAACAAAAACATGAAGAGGACTCAGAATTACTTCTGATCAAATCCAAAATGAGTCCAGAGCTACACTGAAATCACCAGAGCCATTTCTAAACTCTACTTCTCTGATCTGTGATTCATTTATTATACATTTTTGAGCTGTGTGTGTTATCTGTATATTAAACACACACACTGTCTCCTGTACACTAACTGGAGGATCTGTAAATCATCCGCAAACCTTTATTATACCAAATTTCCCACTGTGGATAGTGGTAGAGGTCATGTGTGACCTGGACAGCTTGTTGCTGTTGTTTTGTTTCCCACGAATAACAGTGGCAGAGGTCTTGGACCTGGACTGTTGTAAACTTTTGAACCCCGATCCAGGGTGGGGATCATCTTTATATAAAATTTTGAGAAGACTAAGTCTCAGCTTGAGACTGAACCTATTGGTTAACTCCTCTGAGTTTTTAGTTAAAGTTTATATCCATACTATATATATTTATTTCATATTCTGCTGCTATTACATTGAAATATAAATTATTTTCAAAGCTACTTTGATAGTTAAACTCGCAAGTGTTTATATTTATTTTAAACCAGTAAGTTAGTTTCAAAAGTTAATTTAATCATAAGATTAATTTAACTGAGAACTAATCAATCTTTGAGAAACTAATTGAACCTTTATAATCTGTAAAAATTGACTATAGATTAATTTGTTTTTAAAATTGGGGGATTTTAATAAAAAAATTTTTTAACAGAAATTTTAATTGGATCTCAATTAACCCCCCCTCTTGAGTATCCACTCCGACCAACATTTGGTATTAGAGGCTGGAAAATATTTTCTAAATTACTCTGTTTTTCAACTGTGATTTTAGTTGTATTTTAAAGTTCTTAAAATTTATATTATTTCTAAATTTTTACCTCTTTAATATTCTTTTTGTGATATCATGGATAATAGACTTGAGGGTGCTGCTACTAACAGGCCACCTTTTTTCAATGGAAACAACTATTCTCAGTGGAAACTCAAAATGAAAATTCATCTTGAAAGCATAGGTTCTGATATTTGGACTACTATTGAATCTGAATATAAAATTCCCATTACTGCTAGATCTACTTAGGATGAACCTACAATGTCTGCTTAAAATAATAACTATAAAGCTATGAATGCCCTATACTGTGCTCTAGGAGATGAATAATTTAATAGAATTTCTGCTTGTAAAACTGCATATGAAATTTGGGATACCTTAGTTGTTTCTCATGAAGGAACAACAAGTGTTAAGGAGATGAGATTGAATACCTACAATATTAAGTATGATAATTTTAAAATGAAGCCTGATGAACCCATTTCTGATATGTATCTCAGGTTTAATGAAATTGACAACACATTTACCTCTCTGGGAAAGGATGTTCCAGCAAAGGAACAAATCGTGAGAATTTTGAGATGTCTACCTGAAAGATGGAGAGGAACCTCTGTCTCCATTAGAGAATCATGTGACATTGGAGAACTGCTAGTCAAAGAACTAATTGGAAAACTGATGATGTATGAAGAGGAACTCATGGTTAATAAAGAAGAATATGATGACCCAAGAAGAAAGTCTGTTTCCTTCAAAACTACAAACTCAAGAACAAGGATAATGAAACACTTCAAACTATAAACGAAAGCTCAAGCTGTGAAGATAGTGAGAGTAACTCTGACAGTGATGCTGAGATGGATCACATTGAAAGAAGATTTAAAATGTTTTATAGGAAGAAGAAGTTTTTCAGAAAGTCAAACTACAAAGGTAAGTATGGTAACAAGTGACATTGGAAGAAGGACTGGAAGAAATCTGATAAATCAGATGAAGTTGTCTGTTATGAGTGTAAAAGGAAAGGACACATAAAAGCTGACTGTCCAAAGCTAAAATACAGGAAGAAGTATGAGTACAAGGACAATAAGTTTAAAAAGGCCATGAAGGATACTTGGAGTGCTTCTGAGGACAGTTCTAGTGAATCTGAATTTTCTGAAACAAAACACAGAAATAAAGAAAACATGTGTTTTATGACAAACACTTCTGAGGTAACTTCAGAAACTCCTGCTTCTAATTCATATTATTCTAGAGATGATTCCATATGTGATAACATGTCTAAAACTGAATTGTTTGAATATTGTGATATGTTAGAAGAGACATGCAATGAACTTAAGGATAAATACAAATCATTAAAGAAACAGCATGCTCTCACCACTATAGTTAAAACTGAACTCTCTATTGAAAAAGAGAAAAGTGCTCAACTGTTAAAGGAGAACACTGAATTGAAATTATCTAATGAGAAACTCAGAAAGGATTTAGAGAAATTTACCAATGGTAAGGAAAATCTAACTCAAACGCTAGGAAAACAAGTTGCACCAAAATACACTACTGGAATAGGTTACAAACCTGGACAGAGAATGTTGACCTAGAATAGATTTATTCCTAAATCTGGACAGAATGTAACTAACTCTGGAACTTCATATGCCTCAACCAGTTATATTCATAGTTATGGATCTAATAAGGTTTATCTTTCAATGAATTATGATTCTACAAATTATATAAGACCCATTTGGAAAATATGGGTACCTAAAGTATTATTGGCTAACCTATCTGGACCCAGGAAAATCTGGGTACCATAATCATTTCCTGGTTAAATCTGTTTTGTAGGAAACCTGCTTAAAGAGCTCCTGTAGAAAGACATGGTACTTGGACAGTGGATGTTCAAGGCATATGTCAGGAGACTTTTCATGCTTTAATAGCTTAGTCAAATTTGATGGAGTTTTTGTTACCTTTGGTGATAATTCCAATAGGAAAATCATCGGGTTAGGCCAGATTGGTAACACTAACTCAGTATTGATTTCTAAAGTGTTATTTGTTGATGGACTTAAATACAATTTATTAAGTATCTATCAGTTATGTGATGATGGTTTTTATGTTAAATTTGAAAATGATTCTTGCAATGTTTTTAATTCTAAAAATGCTTTAGTGTTTTCTGCTTTAAGAAATGAAAATGTTTATGTTGTCGACATAAATTTCTTAGCTAAACAAAACATTACTTGTTTAAATGCTTTTCAAAAAGAGTCTTGGCTTTGGCACAGATGATTAGGACACTGTAATGTGCATTCACTTAGAAAACATGCTAGGATGAACTTAGTAAGAGACCTACCCAAACATGAATTTCCAGCAGACAAATTTTGTAATCCCTGTCAAAAGGGAAAGAAACATAAAGTTTCTTTCAAATCAAAGAAAGAAGTGTCAACTTCTCAACCTCTCGAGTTGGATCACATGGATTTATTTGGACCATCTAGAGTTTCTAGTTTAAATAGGAAGCAATATGTATATGTTCTTGTAGATGACTTTTCTTGTCACACCCATGACTTATTTTAAAGGTAAATTTCATTTAATTTCCATTCATACTTTTGGGGGGGGGTTCCCAATCTTTTATGGAGGAATGAGAGAGTTTTCATTCATTGGGCCAAACCGTGAGCCCAATTCCATATTTAAAAACCAATTTTGTTCATTTTATAACATTTTCATTTTTTAATATTTTTCACCCATTCAACTTCCCAAATGACCTCCCCTGACCTATTAATACCACCATTTCAATTTGGAGCTTTTATAAATCCATAACCAGGGTTTATTTTGGTTTTTATCTAAGGGGTTGGGCCAGCCCGAAAGCCCAATTCTTGTTTTAAAAATAAATTTTAATTATGTTATAACTTATTCAATTATTGGGATGTTTCAGTGATTCCAAGTGGAGCCCAACCCCAATGAACCCAGAAGCGCGACCATTCCCTCTCCCACCTCTTTGAAGCTCTGGTAAATCACGATTTGATGCCGATCTTTAGAGGGTTCCTCAATTCACCCAGATTTGAAGAGGTAAATTCCTTCTTTCATAACACTCTCAATTCTCAATATTTTTCCTCCATTCCAGTTTCTAAATGACCTAATACATCTTGTGCGTACGAAACCTAAATTTTGGATCTTTTAAATTTCAACTACTGGTGTTTTGGAGTGATTATTTCAAGATACTTCAAGTAAATGAGCCCTTTCCTTTCGTCTTTCAAATTACTTTGGGTTTAACTCATTGTTATTTGGGTATCTTTGGTTATAATTGAGTTTAATAATGTCCAAAAACTCGGTTTTCGAACCTACGGTTTAACTTTGGGATTTCATGGCCAATTTATGTGGTTTTAGGTTTTATCTATTTGTCTCTTGGTGCGGCGGGGGTGCGATTTGATTTTCGCACGGAGATTCAAGGGTTTCCTTGGTTTTGGTAGGTGATTCCATTGTGTGTGAAATTTCTGTGAATTAGATTGCTGTTTTCATGGTACCTTAATGTTTATTTCTCTTGAATGTTTCTATAAAAATTGGTTTTAGTTTCTTTTATAATGCAAATGAATTTTAAGTTCCATTTTTGGTGAGATTGGGGGCTTTTCATTCAAATATTTAATTGGTTCATTTTGGGATGACCTATAAGTAATTAGTTGATTTTAATGAACTGTAATAGGACTGAAAATACTATTTTGATGATTTTCCCATGTGTTTGATGCTGTGAATGTTGGTTTTAATGGTGTCTGTGAAACATATGAATTTCGAAGAGCCGTGTTTTGTAAAAATGGAGGTTTTACAATGATGTCACTTCTTGAACCATATGAGTCCTTCCAAAAAAATGATTTGTTGTTTTAATTTAAATGTATTGGGATTCCATTTATGTTTTGGTAATTCAAAAATGTGCACATAGTGTTCAATTGGTGTTCTCAAGGTGTTTTTTTTGTGCAAGACACTACGTGATTTTGAGGAATTGTTTTATTACAAATCAAAGTGTTTTATTGTGTGTTTTAAGTAGTATAAAAATGTGATAGATACTATATTGATTGTGTGTGACAAGTAGTGGTATTTTATTTGAAAATGGATTTATGTTGCATGCTGAAATTGTTTGAGCACAAAATGGGAAGCCCGGGTACTTAGGTGGGCGGATTTGTACTAGTACGGCTAGTGGACCGGATGGGTGTTGTCCCTATTTCACTTAGCATTTGGATAACGACAACTCTAACTAAACTATGTGGATGATGATTGTAAACCACTATGTTGTGGGTATCATCCCTACTAGTGTCTCGTGCATGAGAGTGGATTTTACTATGGTTGCTTTACACCGAGGTACGAGGTACATAGGGCCCGAGACAACCTAGTGCCTAGGGGTGTTTCTGGTTTGTTGCTCACTGGATTTTTAGTATTTACCCATGTATTTGGTTGTTTTTTTTTCAGTAATTTACAAAATATATCATTTCCATTTATATATGTTAACATTATAGAAATTTTAGTTTGAAAACTTTTCTTTCAAATGAAAGTTGCATCTCTTGGAATTTCATCGTCGTTTTTCTTTACGAATTAAAAATGTTTTCTTATTCACCTTATATTGAATGCACATTGGAATCATTGGGTGGTATCCTATTGGTCTTAGGCTCACACCCTACTTACACCCCTTGGGTGTAAGTAGAATTTTTTTTTCTTGACTCAGGTAAAGGGAAGGATATGGGCGATGGCAGTTCAGGGTGTTAGTCCTCATCGTTGGGGCAGAGTTGCGGAGAAGGTTTGTGGGTGATGACCCCCTTGTCGTGTGGAGTCCATGGGGATTTCATTATGTTGTCATTATTTTTTTTAGACCTAATTTAGTGTCTTTAAACATATGTATTCAGTTCTGGTTTTTGTGTAAACATCGTTTGGTTTACATTTTTCAGATTCAGTTTATTGATTGTTTTTAATGTTTTATTCCTTCATATTCAGGTAAATCGTTCCCAAACAAAAATAAATGATACCCGGGCACTTGTGCCAGCCCGTGGGGATAGGGAACGCCCTTCGGGTCATGTCACGGGCTGGGTTTGGTGCTAGTTTTGGTGGCGACCAGATTCGGTTCGCGACAAAATGGTATCAGAGGAGGTTCACTCCTTGGGTCATGTTATTTGGGGAAGAGTCATGATAGTCTGGAGATAGGATTTTCGGGGATTGACATTTCAGTCATGGGTAGTGTGCCTGGCCATCACACCTCAGGACGGGATTCAAGTCCCTAGGGTATTTATGGATTTATCTGATTCATTTGGTTTTCTTGGTTTAATGATGACTATGGGAAATGAAAATAGAGTTGGGCGAATAATCTCAGTGATCTTGCAGGGCCTGGAAAGCCATGTGGAGCCGTGGATATTTCCCCAGAATACTCTCTGTGACGGAGAAGTGATTGGAATATGGCTGCCAACCATATGTCCAAGTCACCCACCAAAACTAGTTTCCTCTCACATTGTCTTGTGTCTCTTTGTTTTGGAATCTTGGAAACATGTTTTTTTAAGCAAAAAAAAAAGACTTCACATTAAGGAGTGTGAATTTTTGTGAAGTTATTTTCTAGTAATGTGAAAATGGTTTTTTTAAAGTCTATAAATGAAATTTTATAATTATTTCAAAAGGTCAAATTATGTGTTTATACCTATTTTGAAAGTATGAACTATGTTAATTGGGGTTTTGAAAATATGTTTCTAGTGGAATTTTTTTCAAACCATGGAAAAGTGTTTTGGAGTGAATTAAGTGTTCTAGGATTTTTGTGTGGGGGTTGAATATGGATTTTGGGTTTGGTTACTAAAAATAATTATGAACTTTTAGAACCTTGTCTTTAAATGAGAAGAGTTGAGTTCTTAATTAAATGGAGATTTATGAAATGGTGTTTTTCATGAAATTAGAAGTGTTTTGAAATGTGTTGAAATATTTTGAAACAATTGTGAAATGCATGAATATGTGCATTTATTGAATTATTCATTCTTTTCTAAATTGGTTTGTGAGATTAAAAAAATTGTATTGATATTATGGTTAGTGTTTTTGAGAAAGGAAAATTGTGGTTAATGTTTTTATTCTAAAAAGAGGAAAGGGTTGATTTTTGGTAATTGGTGCTCTCAAGGGTGACCACATGCATAGGTTTATTTGGGAATATGGATGGATATGAGGTGGGTTCCTAGTGTGGCATGTAAACATGCATGTGTGAGGCTTATGAGATACCATTGGTAAATGCACAACCCACCAACACTGTTTTTTTTAAATAATTTTTTTGAAGGAAGGTGTTGTGTTTTGATAATGTACGGTTGGGAGGTATGGATTATGTATTTTCAGCATTGTTATTGTGGGATGTTTCGAGTTCAATAACCCCTCTTGTTTGAACGACATTTTGGTTTGGTGTTTCATTGATAAGTTGGAATGAAGTGTCGGTCAGTGGTCTCTTTTGAGGAAATGTTTGGGAGGCCAATGTGGTGTCTCCCATCATGTGGTCGGTTCAGGTTTGTGGTATTTTGTGACCAAATGACCAGTTTGGTTTTGTCCTTGGGTTTTCTTGTAGGCCAGGGTATGCCCCCATAAAGTGTTAATGTATGATTCATGTTTGGCCTATGGTGATTCACCGTTGGATGATCCTATAGTTGATCAACATAAGGACATTATTCTTGAGGTTTGGATATTGTGTTTAACCCTCTTATTTTTCAATTATGCAGATCCCCCTATAGTGGGGGAGTGTTTGTGGGAGGTTGAAATAGACCTTAGTTTCTTATGTTTCCTATGTTGTCTAAGGTCAACGAAGTTCAGAGTTGTCAGTGTAGAATGATGTCTTAAAGGGCCTCTGGGTCTTTCGTCAGTCTCATTGAATCAAGAGTTCATGTTAGGCCACCGGTGAGCAAGATCTGGCCAAGAGTGGCTATTATGGACACTTGAGGGAATCATGTGCTATTTTGGACTTAGTACAAGGTCCCTATCTTTGTGTTTTCTTTTATCCACAACGGTTATGTTTGGTGATGCCTTGCGATGTCATCTGTTCATTTGACTATAAGGGTGAAGATTGTGAAATCTTAGGAGAGTCACTATTTTTTTTGTTGGATGTGTGTATCCCTATAGGAAATTCTAAATCCTATGTTCTAGAGGAATGTGTTTCTCTATGTCCTTTCATTCTGCTGTTTAGCATTCGAAAAAAAGGGGTGATGTGTGTGCATCCTCTAAGTTCTTGTTTTGGTAAAATGATGGGTTGGGGAAAAGCGGGTTTGAAGTGCGTCATGTCTCAATGAGACCATCTGAGATTACAGTATAATTGTTTTTGTAACTGGAAGAATATTTTCAGTTTAGGGGTTTCCAAATCCTAACTACGAGGCCGAAGATGCTTCAATCCATTGAGCTCCTGCCATAGGCCCTGGAGAGAAGCTGGCGCGTAGTTAGGGGAAATCCTAGAGTCGTTCAAACTTTTGGTCAAGGTCATATCCTCAATATGAAATATAGGAATAGTTTAAACCTCTGGTGTTGTCGTCTAGTTCCAATTTCTCACATTTGGTGGAAATCGGTGTGAGTACCTTGTTCCCATGTCGTACCCTGAGTTTTTTCCCTTTGGGGTCCCTTGTGTTTGTGGAGAAAAGTTTAAAATTTGGGTTAGGCAGGTTGAAGTGCATAGTTTGGACGTGGTTAGAAGTAACCATGTGCCAACCCAGGGGACCGTGTGATAAGATACAGTAGCTAATGCATGTTCTCCACACGACCATGATCCTTGGCCAATGAAACTGTGTGAAGTTTCCTCTTTGGATAGAATGATCCGCACAGTTAACGCACAGTTTCCCAAACCATGTGAACCATCTATGCAGCCATGCCAGCTCATTAAAATTCTATTGTTTTTGTTGTTTTAATCCCATAATATTTATTTAATATGGTTGGGTTTTGTTTTGGTTATACCCACAAAGGGACTCATTTAAGTTTCATTGGAATAATTCTGATACTAATCTACCCCTAATGCTGGGAATTCCGTCCGAGGCCCCCTGTTAGTGTCTTGATTTTGTCTTAAGGAAAGTTGTGTTCATTATTATGGTGGGGAGACCCATCATGGGTATCATTTATGTTCTCTTTGAAAAGGAATAATTTTAGTTTAATCCTTATGATGGGGAGACCGTTCGTTCCTTCCCCAATTGTTATCCTTATTCTATCTATGAAAATTGAGTTGTCCCTGGTGGTGGGATGTCCAGATTGGGTCACCCCGTACTAGTGACTCAGTTTTCTCGTTGGTGTATTCTAGGTAGGAGGTAGTATCGTTCAAGTATACTTATCCAAAAATTTGTTATTTGGGTAATTTTGGGGTTGAAGATCACCCAATGGTTTTATTTACGTAATGTTGTGGTAGCGTTATTCGAGTTCATTGTTCGTTTCAAGTGGATTTCTTGAGCGTGGTCTTGTAGTATTTGAGGTGTTTTTTTGGGATATGTTTTTAATTTTTTTCATAATTTTATGTAAGTGGGGTACTTTTTGGTTGGTGAGAGTATTATCTTCTTTCGTTTGATCAACTGGATATGTTCGACCTTTTTGAAGCGGGTGAAAACATGGTAAGGAAGTCTATCTTGGTCTATCGTTTGGGCTTTGCTTTTGCATCTGGTGTTGTTGTGGCATTCCGGGGGAGGAATGCCTTACGGTGGGGAGAATTTTCACACCCATAAATTATTTTAAAGGTAAATTTCCATTAATTTCCATTCATACTTTCTTTTAGGGGGGGTTCCCAATCTTTTATGGAGGAATGAGAGAGTTTTCATTAATTGGGCCAAACCGTGAGCCCAATTCCAGATTTAAAAACCAATTTTGTTCCTTTTATAAATTTTTCATTTTTTAATATTTTTCACCCATTAAACTTCACAAATGACCTCCCCTGACCTATTAACACTACCATTTCAATTTGGAGCTTTTATAAATCCATAACCAGGGTTTATTTTGGTTTTTATCTAAGTGGTTGGGCCAGCCCGAAAGCCCAATTATTGTTTTAAAAATAAATTTTGATTATGTTATAACATATTCAATTGTTGGGATTTTTCGGTGATTCCAAGTGGATACGAACCCCAATAAACCCAGACGCGCGACCATTCCCTCTCCCACCTCTTTGAAGCTCTGGTAAATCGCGATTTGATGCCGAACTACAGAGGGTTCCTCAAATCGCCTAGATTTGAAGAGGTAAATTCCTTCTTTCACAACACTCTCAATTCTCAATATTTTTCCTCCATTCTAGTTTCTAAATGACCTAATACATCTTGTGCGTACGAAACCTAAATTTTGGATGTTTTAAATCTCATCTATTGGTGTTTTGGAGTGATTACTTCAAGATACTTCAAGTAAATGAGCCCTTTCCTTTACTCTTTCAAATTACATTGGGTTTAACTCATTGTTCATTGGGTATATTTGGATATAATTGAGTTTAATAATGTCCAAAAACTCGGTTATCGAACCTAGGGTTTAAATTTGGGCTTTATTGGCCAATTTATGTGGTTTTAGGTTTGATCTAGTTGTCTCTTGGTGCGGCGGGGGTGCGATTTGATTTTCGCACGGAGATTCAAGCTTTTCCTTGGTTTTGGTTGGTGATTCTATTGTGTGTGCAATTTTTATGAATTAGCTTGCTTTGTTCATGGTACCTTAATGTTTATTTCACTTTAATGTTTCTGTAAAAATTGGTTTATTTGCTTTTATAATGCAAATGAATTTTAAGTTCCATTTTTGGTGAGATTGGGGGCTTTTCATTCAAATATTTTATTGGTTCATTTTGGGCTGACCTATAAGTAATTAGTTGATTTTAATGAACTGTAATAGGACTGAAAATACTGTTTTGATGATTTTCCCATGTGTTTGATGCTATGAAAGTTGGTTTTAATGGTGTTTGTAAAACACATGAATTTCTAAGAGCCGTGTTGTGTAAAAATGGAGGATTTACAATGATGTCACTTCTTGAACCATATGAGGCCTCCCAAAAAAATGATTTGTTGTTTTAATTTAAATGTATTGGGATTCCATTTATGTTTTGGTAATTAAAAAATGTGCACATAATGTTCAATTGGTGTTCTCAAAGTGTTTTTTTGTGCAAGACACTACGTGATTTTGAAGAATTGTTTTATTACAAATCAAAGTGTTTTATTGTGTGTTTTAATTGCTATAAAAATGTGATAGATACTGTATTGATTGTGTGTGACTAGTAGTGGTATTTTATTTGAAAATGGATTTATGTTGCATGATGAAATTTTTTGAGCACAAAAGGGGAAGCCTGAGTACTTAGGTGGGCGGATTTGTACTAGTACGGCTAGTGGACCGGATGGGTGTTGTCCCTGTTTCACTTAGCATATGGATAACGACAACTCTAACTAAACTATGTGGATGATGATTGTAAACCACTATGTTGTGGGTATGATCCCCACTAGTGGCTCGTGCATGAGAGTGGATTTTACTATGGTTTCTTTACACCGAGGTACGAGGTACATAGGGCCCGAGACAACCTAGTGCTTAGGGGTGTTCCTGGTTTGTTGCTCACTGGATTTTTAGTATTTACCCACGTATTTGGGTGTTTTTTTCAATAATTTACAGTATCTATCATTTCCATTTAGATATGTTAACATTATGGAAATTCTAGTTTGAAAACTTTTCTTTTAAATGAAAGTTGCATCTCTTGGAATTTCATCATCGTTTTTCTTTACGAATTAAAAATGCTTGCTTCTTCACCTTATACTGAATGCACTTTGGAATCATTGGGTGGTATCTTATTGGGCTTATGCTCACACCCTACTTACACCCCTTGGGCTTCAGTAGACTTTGTTATGCTTGACTCAGGTAAAGGGAAGGATATGGGCGATGGCAGTTCAGGGTGTTAGTCCTCATCGTTGGGGCGGAGTTGCGGAGAAGGTTTGTGGGTGATGACCCCCTTGTCGTGTGGAGTCCATGGGGATTTCATTATGTTGTCATTATTTGTTTTTAGACCATTTTTATTGTCTTTAAACATATGTATTCAGTTCTGGTTTTTGTGTAAACATCGTTTGGTTTACATTTTTCAGATTCAGTTTATTGATTGTTTTTAATGTTTTATGCCTTCATATTCGGGTAAATCGTTCCCAAACAAAAATAAATGATACCCGGGCACTTGTGCCAACCCGTGGGGATAGGGAACGCCCTTCGGGTCATGTCATGGGCTGGGTTTGGTGCTAGTTTTGGTGGCGACCAGATTCGGTTCGTGACATTTCTAGATATACTTGGGTATATTTTCTAGCTCACAAAAGTGAAGCTTGTTCTTACATTGTTAAATATTCCAAGTCTGTAGAGAAACTTAGTGGACTTAAGATTAAGACCCTGATAAGTGATCATGGCCCTGAGTTTGAAAATCATGAGTTTGAATCTTACTGCTCACACAGTGGCTATAGTCACAATTTCTCTGCCCCTAGGACACCTCGACATAATGGTGTAGTGGAAAGAAGGAATAGAACCCTGCAAGAAATTTCTAGGACTATACTCAATGAGTATGACCTCCCTATTTATTTTTGGGATGAATCTGTCAATACCGCTTGCTATGTTATTAATAGAGTATTGATTAGGCCTGTTCTTAAGAGGACCCCTTATGAGTTATAGAACCATATGAAACCTAAAGTTAACTACTTTAACGTTTTTGGTTGCAAAGTCTTTATTGTTAATACTAAAAATAATCTTGAAAAGTATGCATCCAAGAATGATGAAATAATTTTCCTAGGTTACTCTACTTCTAGTAAAGCCTAAAGAGTTTTCAATAAAAGAACCAAATGTGTGGAAGAATCTGTTCAAATCAAATTTTATGAAACTGATCCACGTGAATCTAAGACCTCTCTTGAAAATATTAAATATGATATCTCTAGTTTGAACCTTAATGAAAAAAATAGTGGACCTGAAGTTTAAACTTCCATCTTTGGAAATTCTCTAGACTCTACTTCTATTGAACCTCCACCTATAGATGAACCTGAAATCTCGAGTCCTACCTTTTCTAGATCAACTAGGATTCTGAGGAATCATCCATTAGATGCTGTTGTAGGAGATCTTGATAGAGGGACACAGACTAGAGCTTCTCTTAGAAATCATGTTGAACATCAAGCCTTCTTATCACAGCTAGAACCTACAAATATCAATGATTCCATCAATGATAAATTTTGGGTAATAGCTATGCAAGAAGAAGTAAATCAATTTGAAAGAAACAAAGTCTGGAAATTTGTAGAAAGACCTAAGGACACTATAACCATAGGCACAAAATGGGTGTTTAGAAAGAAAGTAGATGAATCTGGAAACCTCATTAGAAACAAATCTAGGCTAGTTGCACAATGTTACAATCAAGAAGAAGGAATTGAATGTGAGGAAACCTTTGCACCTGTAGCCAGATTAGAGGCAATTAGGATCTTACTTGCTTATGCATCACATCTGAATTTCAAGTTATATCAAATGGATGTGAAAAGTTCTTTTTTAAATGGTTTCATTGTTGAAGATATTTTTGTAGAACAACCACCTGGTTTCAAAAATCCTCATTTTCAAAATCTTGTTTTTAAACTTTCTAAAGGCTTATATGGTTTAAAACAAGCTCCAAGAGCATGGTATGAAAGACTTTCAAACATTCTTATTTCAAAAGGATTTACAAAAGAAATAGCTGATCCCACTCTATTCATAAAAAGGTTTTCAAAAGATGTTTTAACAGTACAAATCTATGTTGATGATATTATTTTTGGATCTTCTAAAAATTCGTTATGTACTGATTTTTCAAAGGTTATGAAAAATGGTTTTGAAATGAGCTTAATGGGAGAGATCAAGTACTTTCTCGGATTTCAAATCTTTAAAACTAAAGATGGAATTAATCTAAATCAAAGTAAATATACCAAGGACTTGTTAAAACATTTTGGTTTGTATAGTATTAAGGAAAGTGATATACCCATGAGTACTACCTGCAAATTGGATGTTGAAGAAACTGGGAAACCAGTTGATCATACTAATTACAGAGGTATGATTGGGAGCTTACTTTATCTTACTGCTAGTCGACCAGATATTATGTTTAGTGTGTGTATGTGTGCTAGATTTCAAGCTAATCCGAAAGAGTCACATTTACTGGCTGTTAAAAGGATTTTTATATATATTAAGTATACTGTAAATTTAGGTTTGTTTTATCCAAAAGGACAATATTTTGACCTAACTAGTTATTCAGATTCTGACTTCACTGGATTCAAGTTAGATAGGAAACGAAAATCTGGAACATGTCACTTACTTGGAAAATCACTAGTATCATGGTCTAGTAAGAAACAGAACTCAGTTGCATTATCTACTACTGAAGCAGAATACATCGATGTTGGTAGTCGCTATGCACAGATTCTTTGGATGAAACACACTTTATTGGACTATGGATTTGATTTTAAGCATGTTTCAATTAACTGTGACAATACTAGTGCAATTAACATATCTAAGAACCCTGTGTCTCACTCAAGGACTAAGACCATTGATGTCAGACATCATTTTCTAAGAGATCATTATCAAAAAGGTGGTATATCTCTAAAATTTATTAACTCTGAACATCAATTAGCTGATATCTTTACAAAGCCTTTATGATATGAAATAATGAAGTATATTAAACAAGAATTAGGTAAGATCGATCTGTGAAACCGATCTGTGAAACCGATCTGTGAAACCGATCTGTGAAACCGATCTGTAAAACGGATCTGTGAAACCGATCTGTGAAACCGATCTGTGAAACTGATCTGTGAAACCGATCTGTGAAACTGATCTGTGAAACCAATCTGTGAAACTGATCTGTGAAACCAATCTGTGAAACTGATCTGTGAAACCGATCTGTGAAACCGATCAGTAAAACTGATCTGTGAAACCGATCAGTAAAACCCATCTGTCACACCGGTCTGTCAAACCGATTCTTTGTATTACCTTTTATTATGTTGTAATAAATAAATTTATTTCTTTTATCCTTTTTATGGGAACCCTAAATGATAAAATAAATGATACACGGCTATTTCTCTTCCCTAAACCGTTGACCTTTCATTTCCCATCGAACCCTTGAACTTCTCTTTTCCTCTACCTCGAACCTTCGAACTCCTGCTTTCCTCAAAATCTTTGAATGGCTAAGAAAAAGAGACCGAGAAAAGGATCAGATAGTCTTGTACCTCCAAAGAGTGATCGAGGTGAGTCGAGTAGTACCTATCAACGATCAATAAATCCGAACCTGGAAACTTAGATTGTTGCTGTAGAAAGAGAAGTCAGTTCTGCTTGGGTTTTATCAAGTAAGTCACTGTGGCTGCATGTTAATGAATTGCACGGATGGACAGACTGGATTTCAGACAACTCATGAGTAGACTACCCGAAGCTGGTACAAGAGTTCTATATGAATCTGAAAATCACTCTAGATGGTGTGGAGGCTACCCGGATGTCGTCTGAAGTGAAAGGAAAGAAAATATCCTTTTCATCTAAACAGTGGGCAGAGTACTTAAATGTACCCCATGAGGGTCGGTATGAGGATTATGCTTGGAATATTCCTCCAATAACTGATTACATCTCATATGAATTAGCTCTAGAGATTTTGACTGGAAACAAAGAGTCGAGGAGAATCACATCCTCATAGTTGGATGGTGAATGCATACTTCTTTTCAAGTTTATTCAGCACCATCATTGCCCTAGGAGAGGAGATTTTGCTGCTGTAAAGTACCAGGATGTTTTCCTATTGTTTCTTCTGAAAACCCATGAGAAGATAAATTTGTGTAGATATGTGATGGTGCACATAGCTGGAATGATGAAACCGTCCAAGAAAGCCACTGCCTTATTTTACTCCAAGATGATCTCTACCATGCTCAAGAATCTAGAATGTGTTGATGAAGATGATGAAGTAGCTGAAACAGATCATCCTTTATGTCTCAACAAAGAGATCTGCAACAGGATGAAAATCAGTTGGAATCCATGGAAGAAGTGTTGGGTTGCTGATGAAGACAAGCTGTATGAAGCCTACAATCCCACAGATCATGGAAAGAGGCCTAAGGGGTTGAGAGAACCTGGTTTTAAAGAAAATGATGAACCAGTTTATTCTGATGATGAGGAAGAGGATGAAAGGAATGACGCTACCGAAGGTCAAAGAATGGAAGAAATTGAGACAGAAGATGGAAGTGTGTCACCTCTTGATGATAGGAGTGATCCTGATACAATGAGTGCAAAGAAAAGAATAGATTTTGGACCTGCTAGTCCACCTTTGGCCTTACCTGAATCTGAACCAACTCTTGGTGATGAAGAAGATACTGACATTGAAGTTTCTACCAGTGAAGACTCTGAGAAGAGTGATAATTAGCAAGGTGGTGATGATGATGATGGTGATGGTGATGATGATGGTGATGGTAATAATGATGATGGTGTTAACCGACCTGTAGATGGTCTGGATGAACCTTCAATAGATCCACAACAAAGTGTTGATGATAATGATGATGGTTTTAACCGACCTGTAGATTGTCTTGTTGTACCTCCAACGGAAACACATCAAACAGTACCAGAAACAGATGCCACTGGCAAGAGAGAATCACTAGAAATCTGTGGAACAACAAGTTTTGAGAAACCGAAATATACCTTGTGTGCTGATGTTTGGGATAACTACCCTGGTTTTGCTGTTTTGGGCTTAGACTATTCTGAATAAGAAGAGGAAATGTCCGAATCTACTGCAGTTATGAAGAAGATCCTCCCAAGTGAAGCAAGATCTGCTCCTGTTGTTGATTCTAAAGATGTTCATCTGCATCGTTCTGCAATTTCTCAATCTGATTTTGATAAGTTTAAGACTGAATTGCTGGCTGCTGTGAGAGATACAGTCAGAGAAGAAATTTCCAATTCCCTTACTCAAGTGTCTCTGCAAGTTTCTGAAGCATCATTGGAAGCTTTCTCACAAAGAGTATCGAATGCTGTGAAGCAAGACCTGGCCAATATTGGTGAGCTTGTTGGCAGGCACATAGCCTCTATGAACCAGACTATAAAGGATATCCACATTGGCTTAGTATCTTTATCAAGTGAATTTAGATCAACCATCTCTGGTATGATGGATGTTTTGAGGAATTTAATTGAACATCTCAACAATTCTGATTTGAGAAGATTGAAAGCTGAGATAACTCAAATAGTTAGCCAAGCTAGTACTGCCAAAGTAACCAAAATCACGACCTATGAGCTAGAGGATCTAAGGGAGGTTGTGCATGATGAGTTAGCAGCTGTTAGACAATTTCTTGAACTGGATTCTTTATAGAAAATGAAGGATCAATGTGATCACATTCATGAAATGGCAACCGTATATTCAGCAGATGCCAAAAAGGCTCTGAAAGAGATCAAGGAAAAGGTTGATCATTACTTCTCAAAGATTTATACAAAGTATGAGATGGCTGAAAATTTCAAGGTGTTGGCAGAGAATCTGAAACTACCTAAAGTCACTCAATCTATCAATACTCAAGTTCGTCAGTTGCAGGATATAACTCCTACTTGGCACAGTTTATGGAGAACAAAGATGATTTCAAAAAGGATATGCAGTATGGTGAAAAAGTTATTCAGAATTTCATAAATCTTTTGAAGCCTTATCTGAATGCCCAAGCCACTGCCATTGTGCTTCCTACTGCTGACCCTCTCCCTGCCTCTGATGTAGCTCCAAATTAGCTCTCTGTTGCTCAGGCACTCTCTCAACTATGGCCAGTTCCTCAGACATCTTCTCAACCAGCTGCTGCTAATACTCACCAAACCTTTGTGTCACCCTCTCCTCCAACTTCCAGAGTCATTTTACCACCTCTGCAAATTCGCCTAGTTCCTCCTACCTCCAAGCCTTCCAACTTACACACTATTTCTCCTATAGAAAAAGGAAAAGTCCCTTTGTATCCCTCGAAATAGTTGTGTATTGTTTTTGATAGGGTGAACTATGTGTTGCTTGTACTCTTCTGTACTTTATAAAATAATTTTTTTCTCTCTCTTCTCTATGCTGCTTTTTTTCCCTCTCTTATTTGTATGTTTTCCCTCCTTTTTGATTATCCCAAAGGGGGAGAAGGATGTATATATATGGGGGAGAAGGATGTATATATATGGGGGAGATAATTACTAATAACTAAGGGGGAGATCAATCTCTAAGGGGGAGATTAATATCTATGAGGGGGATTTATTTTTAGGGGGAGATTTATATCTCATTATGTTTTTATTATTGATTTTTTTTCTTAAGATTTGTGATTATCAAAAAGGGGGAGATTGTTGAGCCCTCTGGAAGACTACTGAATTCATTCCTATGACTACTGTTTTAATAATCACAAATCATTCTTAATTAATCTGGTTGGATTTCTCATAAACATAATCTCAATCTATTAGTGAATCTGTTATCATGTTTTTATCTATGTGTTTATTGATTTATATGTTTTTTGGAAGTCTTCTGGATCAAATAGACAACGGTCTCACCGATCCAATATCAGGACAACGGTCGCACCGATCCAATATCAGGACAACGGTCGCACCGATCCAATATCAGAGGACAACGGTCGCACCGATCCAATATCAGAGGACAACGGTCGCACCGATCCAATATCAGAGGACAACGGTCTCACCGATCCAATATCAGAGGACAACGGTCTCACCAATGCAAATGAGTCACCAATGCTGATCAATATGACTCACCGATGCTAATCAATCTGAGTCACCGATGCTGATCAATATGACTCACCGATGCTGATCAATATGACTCACCGATGCTGATCAATCTGAGTCACCGATGCTGATAAATATGAGTCACCGATGCTGATCAATCTGGGTCACCGATGCTGATCAATATGACTCACAGATGCTGATCAATATGACTCACCGATGCTGATCAATCTGAGTCACTGATGCTGATCAATCTGAGTCACTGATGCTGATCAATATGACTCACCGATGCTGATCAATATGATTCACCGATGCTAATCGAATGATACACCGATGAAAATGAGTCACCGATCAAATGAAACACTAATTCTAATCATCTAAGTCACCGGTCAGGAAACACCGATGTATAGACACCAATGCTGATGTTGATGACCTACCGATCACTTGAACTCATCGATAGTCACAAACAACTGTTTGAATTTATTTATCTTTATCTTTATTAAATCTAACCAACAGTCATATTAGGAATATTTTAATGCTCTGTCAATTAATTAATAAAGGTTGTCGGACGTCAGGAAACCGTACCTCGTTCCTGCGGAAAGGAGACCTTTTCTGTCTTCCGAAGAACGTGACATAAATACAAGAAGACTCTGCTGCTGTACAGGGACACAGAAGAAGAAAAAAAAGACATTACAAAAACACAAGACAAATACAAGAAGGAAGAAGAGGAATAACGAAGTAGAACAGAAGATACACATCAAGAGATTACACAGAACATCATACGCAATCAAGCCTACTCAAGAAGAGTTCTGTGATTACAAAAGAACATTGAAGAACTTCATCAACTACATCTCACTACCTATGAACCTGAAGCATACGACACCCTTCTTCTCAAACAAAAATGAGAAGAGGACTCAGAATTACTTCTGATCAAATCCAAAAAGAGTCCAGAGCTACAATGAAATCACCAGAGCCATTTCTAAACTCTACTTCTCTGCTCTATGATTCATTTATTCTACATTTATGAGCAGTGTGTGTTATCTGCTATATTAAACACACACACTGGATTCTGTACTCTAACTGGAGGATTTGTAAATCCTCAACAAACATTTCTTATACCTCATTGCCCACTGTGGATAGTGGTAGTGGTCGTGTGTGACCTGGACAGCTTGTTCCTGTTGTTTTGTTTCCCACGAATAACAGTGGTAGAGGTCTTGGACCTGGATAGTTGTAAACTGTTGATCCCCGATCCAGGGTGTGTATCATCTTTATATAAACTTTTGAGAGGACTAAGTCTCAGCTTGAGACTGAACCTCTTGGTTAACTCCTCTGAGTTTTTAGTTAAAGTTTATATCCATACTATATATATTTATTTCATATTCCGCTGCTATTACTTTGAAATATAAATTATGTTCAAAGCTACATTGATATTTAAATTCGCAAGTGTTTATATTTATTGTAAACCAGTAAGTTAGTTTCAAAATTTAATTTAATCATAAGATTAAGTTAACCGAGAACTAATCAATCTTTGAGAAACTAATTGAACCTTTATAATCTGTATAAATTCACTACAGTTTAATTTGTTTTTGAAATTGGGGGATTTTAATAAAAATTGTTTTTAACAGAAATTTTAATTGGATCTCAATTCACCCCCACTCCCCCTCTTGAGTATCCACTCTGACCAACACATGGTTATGAATGTTTTCACAATATTGTAATATCTATTGAGCATTTCAGCTCTCCCTTTTTTATTCATTTTTTTCTAGATGTGAAGAAGTATATTATGGTTAAACTATAATGATATGATATGTTATATAAGTGTGTTCCATGGGTATAAAATGGTGTTGATGTTTTTATTTCATGATGTAATGTAAAACCTATTTATGTATCTATTACTACCAACGCAATTGAACTGATCGGTCTTTTGGGATTTGATCCCTTGTGATCATGATAATGTTATATTGTGATGCACTAAATATGGGTAACTTGGGTCAAGGAATTATACTTTGTATTAGAGGAAGTTTAGTATAAACCTTGGAAACTAGATTTTGAAAAAAAATTATTAGAGAACATTAACCTAAGATAAATTTTTTGGATTAGTATAGCAGAACATCCTCTAATTTTGGTAATTTAGATATTTTTTGGGTTTTCAAAAGAAATGCATCCCTTTATGGATATGAGTATATAGAGGAGGCTCTGGAAGAGATGTAGCTAAGAGTGAAAACTCTTACAAAGAGTTTCAAGAATGATCTAGGGTACCCTGGTACCAGATAAGGGTCGTTGTTGCACTCTTGGTTACAACACTCCCAGGGTATATGCATAGTATAATACCCATTTTCATTAAAAACCATTATGAATGATTTATTAGTATATACATTATCAATGAAATCATTTTTCTTCTGATGGATTTTATCAAAATACAATTCAATTTATGTTAAGTGTTTACCAAATTATTAATTATGTATTGTGATTCATAAACAAATCTACTGTATTCAATTGTTTTGAAATAGAGCCTAGTGGAAAGAATAGAAACTAGATCGATGAACGTATTCCATTTAGGTAATTTCCTCCTAATAAAGATAATTATAGTGGAGCTGGCGATGAAACATGTGCTAATCAGTTTATCCCCATACTGGGACAACTCACATGGGTTATGAATTATAACCTTACTCGTATAGAGAACCCTGATCAACAACGAGGATTATAAAAGTTGGACCACTTCATGAGTCAACAAACAACAACATTAAATAGGAGTAAAAATACATTTGTTACAGAGAAATGGATAAATTCATTAGAGATAATATTTCATGATTTGGGGTGAAGCGAAAGAGAAAATGTTTCCATGATAGTTTATCACCTCATAGGATATGCAGATTCATGGTGGTCATTAATTCAAAACACAAAAGAAGATTATGAAGTATCATTAATGGAATGGATGGATTTTAATGAGATTTTCTTTTAAAAATACATTCCTCGTGACCATTGAGTAGATATAGAAAGACAATTTCTATGTCTGAGGTAAAAATAGGTTGAGACTGTCCCAAATTACGAAAAAACATTACAAGGATAGAATTACATGCAGTAGATAATAGTCATAACCCAAGGAGTAATATTTATGGATTCTATAATGTGTTGAAACCATTTTTGCATCGAGAATTAGTATCACAAACCTTCTCCTCATACAAAGATATTGTCTCTTATGCTATCAAGACTTAAAAGTAATTATCTAAGTCATTTGAGCATAATGAAAAGAAGGAGAGGTAAATATCTCCTAAAAACTCAAGAAATGAGAATAAGGGGAATAAGGGAAATGTTGAATATCTATCTTGTAGTAAATCCATGTAGAAACACCCTAGTACTTTCCTAAAGGGAATGGGAGTATGTTATAATTGTGGTGAAAAAGGCAACCATGCTCGTGATTGGTAGAGAAATAAATAAGTTGTAAATGTTTAATACTTTAATGGTATAGAGATGTGGGATTACAAAAATGAATGTCCTACGATCCAAAGAATCATACCTTAAAAAATGCCAAGGGAGTAAGGACATGCTTTTATGATCGTTACTATTGATGTTGAAACTTTGGAAGACGTGGTGGAAGGTAATTTTACTGTTTCGTGATGTTTATCCAATGATTTATTTGATTCTAGATCATTTAACGATTTCATATCTTCCCATTTTCTCTAAAAATTTGATATTTCCAATTTGATTTAATAGGGAATTTTTCTATTAAAACTCTTTTGGGAAGTTTAAATGCAATAATGTTTTGTGAATCAGTCCCCATTAGAGAATATAAATGTCATTTATATGCTGATCTCATCATCATTCCCATGATTTAATTTTATATAATCCTATGTATGGATTGGATTTCGGACTAATATGATAAAATTTATCTAATAAAGTAGGAGGTCACAATTTTCAATGATAATAAGGAGTACATTATCTTTAAAGAAGAAACACAACCACCAAGTTCTTATATAGATACACCACCAGTAACTCTACTAAATTCAATTATTTTAGAGGAAGATAATGAAATAACTATGGGTGAGGAAAAAATGTTCAAATAGATTATGTACTTATTGTTCATTTATATGTTGATGTGTTTGAAGAATATTTAAAAAGAAATTAACCAGAACAATAAATTGAGTTTTTGATTTATTTAATTCTTAGTTAAAGGCCTATATCATTGATCTCATATATAATGGGCACTGTGGAATTAGTGTAACTAAAGAAACAACTGAATAAATTGATTAATAACATATTTATTTTCCCTACTGTTTCACCATGGGGAGCCCCTAATCTTTTGTTAAGAAGAAATATGAATCTATGTGGTTGTGCATTGACCACAGGGATATCACTGCACTAACAATAAATAAAAATTATAGCCTACATCACAATGATGATTTATTCGATAAACATCATGATCTCAATAATATTCAATGAATGTCCTTTGATATGGATTTCATGATTTCTGGGTGAAGAAGGAAAAAATTTTGTAGACTGCATTTCATATTAGGTATGGGCATTACAGGTTTATAGTAATGCCTTTTACTCTACATAATTCCACTATGTCAGTATGGATCTAATTAATATTGTTTTCATGGAATATCTCAATGAAATTGTAGTTGTATTTATTGATGATATCTTGGAATAATCCAAAAGCTATGAATATCCTTAAAATCACCTGCACATTATTATAATGACTCTTAGAAGAGATTAATTATATAGGATGATTTGAATGTTTGAATTTTGGATTATGTTGATTTATAATCATGGACATATTATCTCTATGTATGGAATCATTGTTGATCCTTCAATGACCAAGGAGAACCATGAATGACCTGCCCTGACGAGTATAACTATGTTCCAATATTTTATTTTATTAACATGCAATTATCGGCTCATCATTCTGAATATTTTTGATTGGATAACCCATTAAACAAGCTCACATGTAAAGGGGATAAATTTTTTTGGACAATAAATTGTGAAGAATGGTTTGAAGATCTAAATAGATTATTAGTCAGTGATCCAATATTGACTCTACCATTGGGGGCTGATGGATTTATTATTTATAGTGATGCATTAAATAATGGTCTCGGTTGTGTCCTGATGCATAACGATAGATTTGTTCCTATGCATCATGGTAACTAAAAATTCTAACAAAAAACATTACCATTGATGGTCTTGAGTTAGTAGTATTAATATTTTCTCTGAAGATATAGAGACACTATCAATATAGTGAATACTGTGACATTTATATTGATCACAAGAGTTTGATGTATATTTCCTCATAAATAGGACACAAAATGAGGCAACGATGATGGCTTTAACTACTCAATGATTATTATTTCACTATACACTACCACTCGGGGAATGCAAATAAGGTGGTAGATTCATTGAGTAGTAAGGATCATGGTGTTTTGAACAAGATAACTGTTGAAAGGGATCCTATTTTCATGGATCTATTACTGATGGATATGGGAATCACCATGGATGGTGAAATAGTAATAATTTTTCAAATGGTTTACAAAAAATAATTACTATAAAGGATAAATGGTTCTCAAACTGATGATGAGGAGTTTCCAATGAATATTAAAGATGTGAATGGTGGGAGACTGATCGACATTATATATGAAGATAGAATTTTGAAATATGGGAAGTGAAATTGTGTTCCGGACATTCCTAATTTAAAAATGGAATTGGATGATTCTCATAAATCCAATTTTCTATATACACCCAGGTAGCTCTAAGATGTATTGTGATTTGAAGGAACATTATTGTTGGGAAAAAATGAAGAGAGATATTGATGATTATGTGTTAAGATGTATGGTTTTTAAATAGTTGAAACCTATAATAAAACATAATAGAGGTGTAATGATACCTCATACCATACCTGAGTGGACATTTTATGATATTATGATTGTATTTTTAATGGGTATACAAAAGAATCTTAGAAAGAATTATCCAATATGGGTCATTGTTGATCGTCTTACCTAGTCAGTACATTTTCTTACAATAAGATTTTATTTACCACTTGAACATTTAGAATGACAATATATTAATGAATATGTAAGACTTCATGGAGTAACCTATTGATTTTTTCTAATTTTGATCCCCATTTTACATCACAATTCTAGAAATGTTGTAAGAGGGCCTTGGATACTGAACATCATATGAGCACTGCCTACCACCCTCAAACTGATGGACAATCAGAATGGTCTATTGAAACCATATAAGACATGTTGAGATATTTCTCACATGACATTCAAGGTATATGGGATCAGTATTTTCCTCTGGTAGAATTTTCCTATTATAATAATTTCCATTCCAGAATTCATATGGCACAATATGATACATTATATGGAAAGAGATTCTGCAAAAAGGCTTGTCGGATGATGATTGTGAAATAAAACGTGTCGGCCCAGAACACATTAATGAAACAATGGAAATTTTGAAGACTATCCAAACCCATATCAAAGCATCTCAATGTATACAAATGATCTATGTTGATAAAGGAAGGAAGGATTTGGAATTTCATGTTTGAGACACTGTTATCTTGAAGGTATCTCCACAGAAAGGTGGTATACTATTCGGTAAGAAGGGTAAATTAATTCATAGGTACATTAGACCTTTCAATGTTCTATAACGAGTTGGAGATGTATCATATCTTTTGGAAATGCCAACATGTCTCTACAAGGTTCATTGTGGGGTCCACGTATCTCTGTTTGAGATATTGCATGTGTGACCCAACGCATGCACTCGCCTATGATGTAATTGAACTGTACTCTAATTTGTCTTATTGTGAAGTGCCAGTCAAGATTATTGATACATGATAATATGTTTTGATAAAAATAACGACACATCTACTAAATGTTCTATGGCCAAACCGTAAGATTGAAGATGTGAAGTGGGATCCCATGAAACATATGATGAAGAACCCACTGAATCTTTTAATGAAGTAGTATTCATGAAATTTCAAGGGAGATATTATTATAAGTAAGGAATATTGTAACACCCCATGATTCTACAGTAAGTTTCCCTTTGAATTATATAATTCCTTACATTTTACTTAATCGAGTTATTGCACACCATGACCAATAAAATTAGCCAGTATGAATAGTAATACAAACTTTTGGAAATTTAATAAATTTCAGTTTTTAATATGGACATATTTTTTGGATTTGGAATATAACAATAAGCTTATTATAAATAATTTATATTTTTTGAAAACATTCAATTATTATGAATTCTGAAAAACACAACGTTATTGTTTAAAAATTACTTTTTATTTAAAAAAATAGTTATTTTATTTCAATATATATTCTATATATATATATACTATTACCTATATAAGTCCAATATAATTAATTGGAGTCATATTATAATAAGTTTAAATATATAAAATTTTATTGAACTATTTACCATCTTTTACCCGCCTACTCGACACATTCGAAAATTATAATTAAATGTAATTTTAAAACTTATATGAATTTAATTTAAAAATTCTGAGGGGAATAGTTGATATAAGTAAGTAATATTTGGTTCAATAATTTGAAAATAATTTTCAGTGAATTATAACTTTTGACTTTTAATTACCACGATTAAAAGTAAATAGAGTAATTAAAGTTAAATATGATATTATTGTTACCGTAAGACATGTCCTAATTGTATTGGATAATATTATTTAGACCAAAATAAACCTTAATAATAAAATATGATCCTTTTGGTCCACATTGATTAAATTATGACATTTATTATTATTATTTTCAAAGAAGAGTTAAAAGTGTTAAATTCAATGTTTAATAACTATACAATTTTTAAAATACGGTTATACATAAAATAAATTCATATACAAATATTAATTAGAAATATAGAAATATTTCCTACATTATTTTATTTTATTTATAATTTTTAGACACTATATAATTAAATTTATTTATGATACAATGGCGATGCAGTAATTACTTTTTTAATGAATAATTTAAATAATTGATATTATAAATATCCAAAAAATTGTATATTGAAACTTTTGATGAATTTGACTAATTTTATAATTTAATATTACAAGTTATTGTTGGTCAACTAATTTTTTTTCAATGTGATAATGTAGTTAGGAATTTCACAAAAACAAAATGCAAAATAGTTTTAAAATTAACATTAATGTTTTAAAAACGATATTATGAATTGATATAATATTTTAAAAAATATAAAGATCATCCAATGCCCATAGATAAGGATAGATATATTAATAATTAAGAACTTGGAGTACTCTAGGAATTTTATTTTAATTTTATTAACCATTTATTATAATAATATAAGAATATATAGTAATTGTTTAACTATTTAACAATGAGATAAATCTAAATGATGGGATATACATGGTGACCTCAAAATATCTAGAACATATTGGATGAGATTTTTTCGACACATCCCCACCTTATCATTGAAATAAATAATATTGGTGCCATTATTAATCAAATATGATTCTATAATAAAATAATAGTTCACGTTTTTCTAAAGTGACCATCACCTATCATATAAAATTGTACATACCCTTATCTCATAATCACACATAAAAATAAATTGGCTCAGCCAAAACCATCCCAAATACCCTCCCTACTACCATCACACTGACCTAGATGAATTACATTGATCATAAAAGTAACATAAGAATCCCTTTTGATCAACTCAAAAAGAAAGAACCAAGATAATTCAACATACATGAATACACACGAGTTACCGCCTCCACGTGGTGGTGTAGTTTGTTATTCAAACACAAAATTATTTGGATATATATAATAATGAGTATAAATGATTTAAATAATAAATATAACATTTTTAGGATTCCCTATATATGATATAAAATCCTATTACATACGATTTCACCAATAATAAAACTTTATTTTCACTCATGAGTACGTAAAAATTACATTCTCCACAAATATGCCGAGATTCATACGCCATCATAAAAATTCATGAATGATGTTCATTTTATGATTAAAAATAGTTAATAATAACTTAATACCATTTTTTATAAGAATCAAATACAACCAATCTATAAAAATGTGGCTTACTTAACAAAGAATATAATGTAAATCGAATCAGTTAACACTTGAAACAATGATACTAATGAAATATTATTAAAAAATCAATACTAGAAGATGTGTATGATATCATATATATGTATGTGGGTCATTAATAATATAATAAAAATGTTTTAAATATTATAATGTCGGTTAACGTACCATCGATCAAAGAATTGTACAAGGTAGGGGTTAATTTATCAATATCTTCATTATCTAAGGTTGTTTATACGTGAGTATCTACTGGGATCTCTTTATAATAAAAATTTGTTTTTCATAAAATTTATTTCAAATTTTTTTTATTAATTCCTAAATTAATGGTATAATCATTTATACTCTTTTTTGACTTTTTTTGAGATGTTTATAAAAGAATCATTACGTTGTTTTCCTAACAAGGTCCTTTACGACCATTCCAAAAAAATCAAGGTAAGAATATTTTTTTAACTTATACGGTGGGTGCAGCTATTTTACAACGTTATAAAACCTTAAAGGTATCACTTATAACAGTATAAAGGAATTTCCAAAAAAATTATTTC
The DNA here is from genome assembly GCA_963277665.1 of Viscum album. Taxonomy (NCBI): domain Eukaryota; kingdom Viridiplantae; phylum Streptophyta; class Magnoliopsida; order Santalales; family Viscaceae; genus Viscum; species Viscum album. Next base: position 663,831,237 of record OY728165.1, on the reverse strand, counting down.
TTTGATAACTACGAGACTTTTAACTGTTTTCAAATTTGAAAGAGATATTTCTATCAAATAGTTTTGATTTAATCAATGTTGACATCCTTTGATGGATTATACACTTTTTGGATGTTGATTCATTATAATAAAATCTTCCATATTATATTGAATGTGTTATGATATGTATGAATATGGATGTGTTATTTTTATACCATTAATGATTTATGGTTAATGTATTGAAATTTCTTCTGGAAGTTTTGAAAAGAATGTTTATGTTAGGAATCAACCCTTTCATATGAGGAATGCATTGTACTATGTAAATGACGAGTGAAGCCCTATATTTATCCACAATTCATTAGTTGGTCTCATTAGAAAAACTAGTTTTTGTCACAAGGCATTGACAAAATCATATTCGTTGTCTTTCCACGAGGCATTGACTATTTTGTTACGAAGTCTGGCATTATGCATTCCATTATTATAAAATTGGCTTTTGATATTTAATGTGATTATTATACTAGTTGATTATCAATTTTAATAATTAAAATATAATTATTTGATTTATATTTTTTCTATTATACAGATGTTCATTTTTAAAAGGTATATGATTTACCATTATACATTGTCTTAAATTTGTATGATTGTATATGAATGTTTCTACTATATTGTTATCCTTACTGAGCATCTGAGATCACCCATTTTTAGGAGTTATTTTTCCTAGGATGTAAAGAAGTATTTTATAGTTGTCTTGAAATGTTAGGATAAGTGATACAAGCATCTTCAAAGGTGATAAAATGTTGTCGTTGTCTCTATTTCATGAAGTAATGTAAAACTTATGTATTTATCTATTACTTCAAAGGATACTAAACTAATCGTTCTTTCAAGAAATTATCTCTTGTGATCATTCCAATATTATGTAATAAAGCACTGACTCTGGGTAGCAGGGGTGGGGTGTTACATATATGTTTCATATGAATTGAGTTATTCTAAATTAGAAAACATCAAACTATTAATGATATTCATTCGTCTTATGGGAGTGTTATTGGTTAGATGTGACATGCCCAAATGTAATATTACTACACATTTGGTGTAGATATTCTAGAATTTATTTTATATTTTGGAATGACCAAAAATTGTAAGATACATAACAACATGAGTGATATATCTGAGTGATTTTTGGGATATGATTAAAAATTTATTAAATGAAAATGAAAAATAAATAATAATATAATTAGAGATCCAAATGGTCAAACACAAAAATATAATGACTGAGTATATAAATATTATCTGAAACCCAAATATGATGAACAATTATAATTTGGTAAATCACTAAATCTAAAGTCAATAATGTGCATTATCAAAATTATCAATTTAATTAAATTAAATTTTCCCATAGATAACCGTCTATACAGTTGAAAAATGATTATGTTGAAACAAAATTAATCCTCCCATTAATAATAAAGATATTACAATATCTAAATATTATGTTATTTTAAATTAAATATTGAAATATATTAACAAAAAACTATTTCTGATATTTTTAAAAAACAAAACATTGTGGGTAAATGTAAAATGAAATTTATTATATAAAAAATAATTATATAACATAGTAATTAAATTTATATGTTCTAATGTAATAAAATTAGTTTCAGAATATATATAATATTTTTAATCATAAAATAGTTATTTATTAAGGCATCAGAAATATCCACTCAGTTTTTTGTAATTTTATTTATTTCATCATTATATTTTTTTTTCAAAAACTATTTAATCTCATTTTTAGAATTAATATTATAATTATTTTTGAAAATATTTAATACATTAGTTTGATAAAAAAAATTATCCATTAAGAAATTAGCATATAAAAATAATATTTTGGAGAAATTTTTGTATTTTTATTAAATTAAGGAATTTTCATAGAAAAAGGGAAAATAAAAATTTTTATTGAAATATAAATTTTTATCTAATGATTTTAAAAATTAAATTATTATAATTTATTTTTATTTTTTTATAATAAAAAATATTAAATTAATTTTAAAATCAAATTTCAAATTAGAATAATTATATAAAAAGGTACATGTTTTTAAGAAAGCATAATACATCTAGTTTTTCAGTGTTATGAAAAATTAAATTATTCTTGTTATATGATTTGAATATTAAAAAAATGATTCCGTATTTTTAATCAGCTGAAGAAGAATTTTTATACATGATGCATTTATTATTGGAAAATATGACTTGTTACTGTAGTATTTCTTTTGTAATAATAGAAAAGTATAAATTGTGTAATTAAGTGTAACAAATAATTTGTTAAAGACTAAAAAATGAACCTTATAGTAGGAAAAATTTTATCATATGAGTACATATCTTCTATAATCATCGCTGAATCTTTTATAGGCCATTATCTTTCTATATTACTTTAATTATGCACTTTAAAATTTTGTTTATATGATGAAAATTAAAAAATGATTCACTATTGTTTTTATTAAATATATTATTTTTAAAATATGAAAAAATATATTATAGAATTTCTTATAAAAGACATTTAATATTTTAAATATATTTCATATTTTGTATAATTTATTTTAAATTATTGGGGGATAAATATTTTAATTAATCTCTTACACAATGATGTCACAATACATATTCAATTAATTGTTAATTAATGTTATCGATATTAAAAATACATATACAATAATTTGAGGTAATTAATATGAAGTGTGAATTTATTATATTAATGAAACATGATTGGCATGAAATATGTTTTATTTCAAAATTAATCTTTTTTGGTCATAAAAAAGTCATATTATGTAACAAATTAAAATATTTACAATAATATTATTTTTTAATATGTAATAATTTTAAAAAACATATTTAAGATAATTGATTTATCCATGTAACTAGTATATAGTTTATATTATTATCCATTTTCTATATATCATCCTTCCACACATTTATATTCACTATCATGTCCCTTGAATAGTATATAACTTGTTGTCAAGTTATTTATCAAGAAGGATACCACGTGGTGGTAAAAATTAATAGAAATAATGGTAAAAATGGGATCTAAAATATTAGGAAAATTAATATATTTGGTTATTTTTAATCTTCTAACAATTATATTCATATATTATCTGATTATGAAAATTATAGAAACAACATTAATATATATTAAATTAATAATTTAAAAAAATTATATTAGTTCTGTTCCCCTCTATTATAAAATGTCATATTTTAATCTCATTACATGCAACATTATAATATATTGGGTTCATCAAAACCATGCACAATAACATTACATAAAAAGTTACAATGATATAGAGGAAAATTTTTTAGTTGAATAAATTTTTACTATATGTATATTACATTGTAATTATGTAAAAAAAACTTATAGATATCCAAATCTGTGATCCATTTGTTTAGTGTCATTGTAATGTTATGCTCATACATATATTATACTAAATAAAACATAAATAGTTATTAAAATAATTCAACGTTATTAATCTGGAATTTCACATTTTTTTAGTTTTTGAAATCATGTAAGGAAGAATTAATTAATGTGGTTAGAAAATAACATAATAATAGGAGGAATGTACGAAAATAATCAATAAGTGTGTGTCGGAATTATAATAATCATTATATCATTTGAATATTTATAATCATAATAATCATGAGGTAACTAGCTGATAATATCTTGTAATGATCCTTATTCATAAAAATTAAGCAACATGTCATTTTTGTCCAATACCATACATATTTTTTAAAAAAACTAATGACTTTCTCATTCAAAACATATGGAATAAATAAAAAAATTTCATTAGGAAAAAATATATCATAAATTCTACCCATAATAAAAATAATATCATGAGATTTTTCAGACTAACCAAATAAATTGTAGCCTATAAATTTATTTTACCACTACTCACATCATAAAATCAAATAATAATGCATTCCACCTAGAATATATAACAATAATAAATATGACATAACATGTTGCACTGAATGGGTTTCATAAGGATTTCATAAAGAAAACATTCATGGATTATCCATGGTGTTCCACAATGATGACAACATAAAATATTTCTCATAATAATTATAAGTCATTAGAGAATAAGAAGAATATCTTGAAGAGTAAATGGGGTGTTTTTGAATGAAAAGTTGGAATTAAAAAAAATTCGACAAGGATAGATATTATATCATTGAATTGATAGGGATGACTCATGCATTCATATTTAAATAATATAAGTGTACATAAAATATTAAATATTATTATAATTATTGGTAAAATAATAAAAAATAGTTGGGATTTAGTCTCCCCAAACAAAAAAACCTGTTATATTTTATTATTTGTATGTATCATGAAAAATAACAACATTTTTATTTAAATCATGAAAGAGATAAAAATTATTTATGTTTTCCAATATATGTAAAATATATTCATATTATTATATTTTTTTATTCCAATGTTAAAATGGAAATGACTTTGATATCATGATTTCCTTAAAAACATAACATTTCATTGGAATTTCAATATATTGATCATTAGAAAAAAAAAATACAAATATTTAATTACAGAATCATTAAATAAATATATTTTTTATTTTTATATCATATTACATTATTTATAACAATATATATGTTTGGTGACAATATGAGAATATTTATCCTTATCGGTGGTTTACCATACGTTATCAGGAATGTCACACGATTGAGGAGAACATGCGGTATTAAATACTAATACCTACAATATATATTTCATGAATTATGTAAAAATATTTAATATTATTCTAATAAGAATGCTATTTAATGTTATAATATTTTTTATACGAATTTTGATATAGTATAGAAGAATAGAAAATGTGATGAGATGATAAAAAACAAACTATTTTCATTATGTTGATTTTCTTGTACGTCAAATGTTAAACATGAAAAATGAATTTTTATTAATGAAGAAATAAATTAAGGCTCTTATAAGTAGAATATATATTATTTGGGATAATATATTGATTTTTTATGTTAGTTAGGATTGTCTTCTCATGTGGATAGAGATTGTTTATTTATTCAAATAAGAGATGTGTATTTTTAGATAAAAAATTAATTTTAATACTATATTGATGGTAATTGTAGTAATAATGATATTTGTATCATAATCAATAATATATTATTAATAATACATTTCATGTACATCAAACATGTTTATAACCAAAATTCACTAGTTTTTGTTAAATGTGGAAAATTTAATTTATTTTTCAAGGAATATATTTTACTTTAAAAAATTTATATTATGCTACAGGTTTTGAGAATAAATATTAATGTTTTTTAATTATTATTTAATAAAAATAAATAATTTTTTTGATATTAATATTCTATATATGATTCGGGAATTACTACATCATTAATGATGTAATTCAAGATACAATGGTTACAAAAATAATATCTCTTTTTATAATCTCATGAATGTGATGTATTTTATAAAATTACCAAAAAAATTCATGAATGAAATTATTACTCAGATAATAGAAATGTGATATTAATTTTATTAAATTATTTTAATGAAAAATAAAATTTTACTATTTAATAAAAAAAATTATTTATTTTTATTATATATTTTTAAAATTATTTCATATAAATGGTTATTATATTTTCATTATTATTTTTAATCATTAATTTTTTTTATTATAATATTTATATTTACTTAAATTACACTATATTACAAGAATAAAAATTATAGTATATTTTTTTAATGTTAAAATTACCATTCTAATGATAATGATACTACTCCAATTGTGATATTATTATTCCAATAATGAAATTACATCCATTAATTTTTACTAAATTCCTACATTAGAAAAGGATTGTAGAGATCTTGGAGAACCCTATGAAGGCGATTTAGGGGTGTAATTTTCCAATCGTTTGGGTCATATGGAGACATAGATGGGTATAGAAGATTACATTTGAATTTGAGCCATAAAAACACACACAATACCATAATATTATTCATGTATATTTATTCTCTAGTAACATTTTTTGCTTTTTCAATATCAAAATTTTTGGGTTTTTGAGACAATTGCTTCTTTTTGTTTGTGTGTCCATGTTCTTGTTTGAGTGTCTTATCCCCTAAGATAGTGTTTATAAGGCAGTTTTTTATATTGTATATTTTTTTTGATGATTCCTCTAATGAGGTGGTTGAACTAAAAATATTATGATATCCATAAGAGGTATCTAAATGGGTGTCAATTTTGATGAAACCATTTTTTTCTCTCGGAAAATTGTTATAGATTATTGTTGAAACGAAATTTTTTTCTGGAATCTAATATATGATTATTTATCCTATTTGTTTATCCATTGTATTTTTTTCAATCCTGTTGGTGAAATGGAATTCATATAGATTTAATTGAGTAATTTTGATTGTTATATTAGAGAGTCATGTGAATCCATATTGTGTGTGGATTTCAAATCATGAATAAGATTTTTAAGGAGTGAAAAATCTTCTATATGGAACATTAAACCACATGAAATTTACTAAGATGTTGGATTTAGTATAGGGATTCATCGGATATAGGGAGGTTATTAGATATGTGAGATATCAAATTTATGGATGCATTAGCTACATAAATAGTCCATGTGGCTAGATCAACTATCTAACATGGATATATTATTGAATAAGCTATGAGATCTCATAAAAAATAAGAAAACTAATACATATTGAATTATACTATGTCAATAATTATTCTACATTCAGAATTATTCTATGTGTTTAATTCAGATTCATGGGGGTATTCTGTTACATATTCCTTTTGTCTATGTGGGTAATATTACATCATGAAATCAATCACCAATATATTTCCTCGAGATTAACAAAAATGAATATGAGGTCCTTTTAGTGGTGAAAGTTAAGGGTCATTAATGGAATTTTCATCAAGGATTATTATATAAATTATTTATAGGATCCTAGAGAATTCAAACATTTCATTGAAAATGAAAATTAATGGAATTATCAATATGTCTAATTTCCTCTATTATGATCTAAATTTTTTATCATCGCTTATATATTAACTAAAAAATGAAGGTATATCACTTTATTCCTTCATATTTTCCTTCTATAATGTTTTTTTCTATATAACTTCTCCTACAGTCGTGGAAGTTTTATTTTGGTTTCTCGACTTCTACAAAGATGATCTAATCTATTAATCACCTGTAGTTTTTGTGAAGTGATTCTCATGGTACATATTTTTCCTTATTAGTGGATTTAATGCTTCAATAATTTATGTAACTAAAAACATAATGTTAGAATGTTTTATCCATTTAAATAGAAATGCAATTATCCTCATATTAATTGAAAATATTATTTAATTAATTGATTAAATTTATCTAATTTTTTTTATTTCAACTATGATAACATGTTTCCCCTTTATTCACTAAATAAAGATGAATCTAAATTATTCAGATGTTCATTTCCTATTATTATATTTTTTTATTATTTTATTCATGTGAATTGATAAAATATATAATTAAATAAATAATTGATATATTTGATTAATATTTAATGAAGGGGAATGTTTGAATCTATTGTTTCATTTAATTTTATATAAATTAAAATTTATCCAATGATAAGGACTTATTAAATGAATTATTAAATTATAATGTAATTCTTTATGAAATTTAATCATGATAATTAGTATTAAGAATTTTGATATGAACATTAAGGTAAAATGATAGTTTTTCATCTTACAGTATGTTTGGATTTTTTAATGATCTGCCAATGGTTTACATTTGATAGATAATTATAGATTGAATAATTATAAATCAATTTTATTGAAACAATTAATAATTAATTAGTAAATTAATTATAGAATAAAAATATAGAGCCTTCTGTATGGATCCAATAAATATCATTTATGTGTAATGGTCTGTGGTCTAGTTTTAGAGACAATATTTACCAATAGGATGTGATTTTTTAATTTATACTAATATTGAAATGTTATATGGATGTTCTCATCACTATGTGGTGTGATATGGTGAGGGTAGGCATGTATGTCATATTAAAATTGCATGATTTATCATCGGATAGAAATTATTATGTCTGTGGAGAGGTCTATATTACCTAGAAGATGTTAACACCATTGATGGTGAGGTCAAAAATTATTGTGAAGTTATAGTCAGTGGTGACCCCAAATATATTGTAATGATTTGATGATAGTGTTACAAATTGAATTGATACTTTTATTTGGGATTATATCATAAGAATCTATTTAATTATTATTATCCAGGATTTTTGTTTTATATGAGTTCATTATCTCACATCCAGAGGCATATGGATGTTATTTTTTTCATTTTTTCACTTACATAAAGCTTAAGATGGTGTCCCTATTCTACATGTATAATGAAACTATTATAATCATGAATAATTAATTACATATATTGGGGGTTGGTCTTTTTGGAATTGAAATGATAATGATATGTTAATCTTATGATTAAATGGAATTTTGCTTGATTTTTCCTAGAGTGTACGAAATTTTTGTGGAAGAATACATTAATTTAATTTAGAATAATGTTATTGTTTAGTTAGTGGATAATGATTTCATTTGTATAAAAAATAGTGTAACATAAAATAATAGAATTTATTTAATGTATCTCTTTAAATACTTCTGTCCATATATGAAATTTTTCCTTAGTAGTGTAAAACATGAGTCTGAGTGATGTTAGCTGCACAAGATTCTAGAAATATGTTGTTATCATATTAATGTTTTGAAAAATATAATATTCTATATATTTTTTGATTTCATATTCTACCCACCCCATGTTGTGAAGACAAACTACTAATCCATTGGATTATATGGGGGTGTTTCGTCCAAGATCACTAGAGATGATGGATGTAAAAAAACACACTATAGACATTATCTCTTCTCTTATTATTTAATTATGATTCCATACAAGTTAGTAAGTTTTATCATATTCGTGTATTGGAATATAATGTATTTGGGTTATTTCACATACATTTATCTATTGGTATAAAATCTATAACATTATTTTACAAATATATGTATTTTTTAATGATTATGGTACTTGAATTGTTGTAGGGATTGTGATTGCATGATATATGAAACATGATGTATGATTTCTATCATATGGGTTATGGTGGATACCTAAATATACAAAGTTAAATTATGTTAATATTAGGATAGGATTATGTGATCATGTGATCCATGAGATTATTGTTGTGACTCATTTCATAGGATCCACTAGAAAGGCTTATTTTTGGGAGATATCCATTCGAACGTGCCCAAGTTTGGATGTTTTGAAAAATAATGGGGAAGAATTTGTCGGGAATGCATTATGTTTCATTATCTTTTTATATTCACTATTTTATATTAAATTAGGTTATATGTATCCATTTTTAGTCAAGGAACATTGTATTCCTATTTATGTCATGAGTGAGTTTCACTACAGTTCATTGTGTTTTAGAATTCTTTAATTATCTCTTGGATGAGAGGCTCGAGTTAGGATCCGAATGAATATACTATTATATTTACCCAATGTATATACTAATGAATATTCATATTGGAAAGAAGAAGGATGTTTGTTGGGATTGATATTTCTAGACGATGGTTTTCTATGAGATATTTGGGATTTTTGGTCGATGTTATATTTATATTTTTTGACATTTTACTTCCAATTATTTTAGTGTTATAAGAAACTCCATATTCAAATATTAAATTAAATATATATATATATATATATTGGGATATGTTTTTATTCATGTATATGTAATATATATATATCTTATTCTTATTCTATTACAGAGAAGTGCCTCCGAAATTCATGTCAGTTTGTCATTTTGTGATAGTCAGCCACACAGAACCAACTAGAGAAGTGACTCAACAAGTCAGCATATCCCTTATCTGATGGGTACAATTTGGGTAGTGGGTAAGACTTGTTTTTTGGGTGATAATTCATGGAGAGTCAAGATCTTATAGTGAATAATGATTCTTTTTTATGATATCTGAAATTGATTATCATGTGACAATCACATCCAAACTATTAGATTGACGGACCCATGGGAGACTATATATTTTAATGTGAATGGGGGAATATAATGATTTTTTTAATTAGATGAAGTATTTTATGGATTTAATTGATATAGGGAATCTGTGATTTGATCATAATTAATTGTTGTTTAATTATGGATTACTATAAATTTATTTTTGGTTCTATAAATTACACCATTTTGTATTATATTATTGTATATGGATCACACACATATCGAATGAATTGTACGACTACATTATTTAAGACATTTATTTATTGTAATATTTATTATAATTTGTTTTATTTATAGAATAAAGTTTAGGTATGTATAAGATTATCATTTTAGTGGATAGATAGTAACACCACATGTTTCCACGATATATTTCCCTTTTAAATAATACAGTAGCATTGCACTATACAAAACATCGAGTTCTAACACACCACGACCAATAAAATTAGCCATTATGAATTTTAATACCCAAAATTTAAAATTTAGTAAATTTTATTTTTCAAAATGGACTTCATTTATATATTAGGAATATGAAAAATAACATAGTGTAAATTGATTTAATTCTTCGGAAAACATTCAATTTTAGATGAATAGTGAAAAACACTCTGTTATTGTTTGAAACTGAAATTATATTTAAATAATTAGTTATTTTAATTAAATTTATATTTAGTAAAAATATGTGCATAATTGATATATAATTTTAATTTAATTCAATGGGGTAATTTTACAATAAGTTTAGAAATATAAAACTGTATTGATCTTTTTACCGTCTTTTACACACCTTCTAGGAAGAACTGGAAATTTGCATAAAACATAATTTTACAATTTTGGTTAATTGAATTTCAAAAATCAGAGAGACACGGTTGAAATGAGTTTGAAAAATATGATTCAATAGGATGAAAATAATTTTTGGTGAATAGTAACATTTGACTTTTATTTACCACAATTAAAAGTAAATAGTGTAATTAAAGATGAAAATATTATTATTATGACCCTGACACATGTACTAATTCTATATGATAAGTTTATTTGGATCAAAATAAACCATATGAATAAAATATGATGTTTTGGTCTACATGGATTAGATTAGGACATTTATTATTATTTTATTACAAAATGGGATAAAAGTGCTATATTAAAAGTTTAATAAGTAAACCATTTTTCATATAGGGATATACATAATAAAAATTAGACTATAAATATTAATTATAAAGAAAAAAATATTTCCTATAGAATGTAATTTTATTTATAATTTTTATATGTAAAATAAATAAATTTAATAATGATTCAATTATGATGTTGTAATTACCTTATTAATGAATGATTAAAATAATTTATAATATATATATCCAAAAAAATTAAAATAGAGAATTCTGATGAATTCCAAAAATTTTAATTGTTAATATGGAATGTTATAGTTGTTTAAGTAATTTTTTTTTCTAACTAATAAAGTTGTTATGAATTTCGCAAAAACAAAATACCAAATAGTGTTAAAATTGGAATAAATTAGTAATTTATATAATATTCCTAAATATATAGATTTCCTTCATAAGAAATATATAAGGATATATATATTAATAAAAAAACCACTATAGGTTCTATTGGATTTTTATAGTATGTCTAATAACCATTTGTTATAATAATACAAGAATACATGGTAAAAGTTGAACTATTTAAGTACGAGTTAAATTGTAATGATAAGGTTAAAAAGTTGACTGAAACCTGTCTAAAACCTATTGTACAATAGGTCTCCATTCCTTATCGACGTTATCCTTGAAATAAATCTTTTTATAGATATTATTATCCAAATATGATAATATTATAAAATAATATTTCTAGTTTTTTCTAAAGTGACCCACACATCTCTTATAAAAGGAAACATCACCTTCTCTTGAATCCACACCTCAAAATCCATTTGGATCTACCAAACCCTGATTAAATATCCCCTAACTACCCTCACATAGACCGAAAGGCCTTTAATTGATGATAAATACATCCTATGGAGCCCTTTTGAATAACTCAAAAGGAAACAGCAGTCGAAGATGTAATAATTTCACCACCTCATTCAAAGTTTGTTTCTTCTTCCACATCTTCTTTTATTTTTGTTTCCATACCAAATAAATAACTCAAATACCTTATACAAACAATTATGTTATTATAAATATGTTACAACCATGTTCATTATTCTATCAATCCTAATAATGACATGTCACCAAACATGCATACGTACGGCTTACCGTTTGCATGTCATGGTGTAGTTTGTTATTCAAACACTTAATAATTTGTATGCTTATAATAATGAGTATAACTAATGTAAATAATAAATATAAAATGTTAAGGATCTTGTATACATGATATGAAATCAAATTAAATGTGATTTTACAATCAAATGAATTATTTTTCACTCGTGTGTAAGTATAGATTACCGTCTCCTCAAATGAGATAAGATTCATTACCCATCGCAACCATTCAAGAATAATTTTCATTTCATGATTAAAAATAACTATTATGAATATAAAACCATTTTGGATACAACACCAATACATCATATCCATTACATACATGTCTTACCTAACTAAGAATATAATGGAAAACGAATCATATAACACCTAAAATAATGATAATACTGAAATATTATTAACAACACAATATTAGAATATTATAAATGATACCATATTTATGTATATAGTTATTTTATAATATAATAACAATTACATATCTTTCATACAGGTGGTTAACATACTATTGATCAAGGAAATGAACATGATAATGGTTAATTATACAATCTCATCATTATCTGAGGTTGTATAAATAGGATAATATATTGCGATCTCATTATCATCCATATCTATCTTTTGAAAAATGTCTTAAAAAAATTACTATTTCGTAGACTATGGTTAAATTAATTTATACCCTTGATTGAGTTTTTATGATATGTTTATAAGTGATTCATTCCATCATTTTCCAACCAAGTTATTTTACGTCATATTTCAAAAAATCATGGTAAGAATGTATTTTATATTATACAGTAGGTGAGGCTATTTTGTATAGTTATAACACTATCTAAGATTTCCTTACATAATTATATGAGTATATTCCAAATAAATTATTTCTTTTATAATTAAGTGACTTTTATAATAATTCTATATAGAAATTTATATTTCACTCAAATAGATTTGATTTCATCTATGTCAATCTCCTTTGATTTATTTTACACTTGTATGAAATTAATTCTTAAAAATACAATCTTTCATATTGTATTGAATAGATTATGATATGTTTCACAGTCAATGTTATAATTTTATACCATTTATGGTATATGGTTAATGTATTGACAATCGGTATTCTAATTTTAATATGAATGTTTATTATATGATTCATCTTTTTCATATAAGGAATGCATTGGACTTATTATGTGACAGGTGGAGCCCGCTATAGTTTCTCGATGCATTGGTAGATATCATGAAACAAACTCTTGTCTTGGCACAAGACCTTCAATAATTCTCAATTTTAGTCTTCACATGAAGCCATGATTATGTGGTTATGATGTTTGGAATTATGCAATCCATTATTATTAAATTGGATATTGAAATTGCCTGTGTTTATTCGACTAGTAAAATATCTATACGAATATGAAAATGTAATTATTTGATTTATATTTTAATTATTATTCTAATGTTTAATTTTAAAAAGGCATATGTTTTAGTCTTATACGTTTTCATAAATTTTTATTCATGTTTATAAATGTTTCTACAATATTGTTATAATTAATGAGCATCTATGCTCGCCCTTTATTTGTTTAATTTTTCTTCCTGGATGTGAATAAATACATTATGGTTAACCTACTGGGATAGAATAAGGGATATAAGTGTGTTCAAAGGTTATAAAATGTTGTTTTTGTTTTTATTTAATGATGTAATGTAAAACTTATTTAAGTATCTAGTACATCCAAGGATATTGAACTGATCGGTCTTTAGAGATTTGATCCCTTGTGATCATGACAATGTTATGTAATAATGACTTGAAATTGGGTTACTAGGGTTGAGGAATTACAATTTATATTATAGGATGATTATTACAAACAATGGAAACTAGATTTTCAAAAAATCTGATTAGAGAAAATTACCCTAAGATAGGCTTTGTGGATTAGAATTGAAAAAAATCATTCAATTTTGTTAATGTATAGATTTTGTGTATTTTTGAAATAAATACTTCCCTATCCTGATAGGATCAGGTATATGAGGCTCTGGAAGAGATCTACCTAGGAGTGAAAACACTGAAAAGGTGTTTCAGGCATGATCCAGGGTTTCTAGGTACCTAAAAATGGTCCTTGTTTCACTCCTGGTTACGAAACCCTAGGGGATATGAAATGGATAATTCCCATTTTATTTAAAATCCATAATGAATTATTTATTGTTATATACATTATCAATGAATTTTTTTCCTGATTTTGTATTATATCCACAAACTGATCAATTTTTATTAAGTGTTTTTCAAATTTTTAATTATGTATTGTGATTCATAAACAAATCTGGTTCATTAAATTGTTTATAAATATTTCCTAGTGGAAGGAATAGAAACCCTATCGGTTCACATAATAAATATATGTATTTCCATCCTAATCAAGATAATTACGGTGGAGGTAGTGATGCAACTCGTGCTAATCAGTTTATCACCATACTGGGACAACTCACTCAAGATATGAGAAAATATTCTTACTCATATAAAGCATCGTGATCCGCAATGCATGGGATCAATGATAGAACACTTCGTGAGTAAAAATCCATCAACATTAAATTATATTATAAATCCAATTGATGCTGAGTAATGTATAATATGAATAGAAAAAATATTTCATCATTTTGGGAGAAGTGAAAGAAAAAAAGTTTTCATGGCAGTTTATCACCTCACAGGAGAGGAAAATCCATTGTGTTCATTAATTAAAATCACAAATGAAGATATAGAAAAATAAAATATATAATGGAGGGAGTTTAAAGATATTATATTATAAAAATACATTTTCCATGACTGTCAAGCATATATAGAAAGACAATTTATGAGTCTGAGGATAAATTAAAATGATAATGTCGCAAATTATGAGGCTAACATTGCAAGGATGTAAAGTTAGGCATCAGATTAGATACGTAATGCATGGAGTAAGACTGATTGATTCATTGAGGTGTTAAAACCATTTCTCCGTTGTGAATTAGTCTCAAAATACTTCTCCACAAACGAAGATATAGACTCATGTGCTATCAAGACAGAAAATTATTTCTCCAAGTCTGAAGACCTTAACAAAATGCAAGAGAAGTAGTGATATCCTGAATACTTAGGAAATGAAAATATTGGGATGAATGGAAAATTTGTATATCCATACTGCATTTATGTGTAATGAATAACCCTGGTACTTGTCTAATGGTAATGGGAGTCTATTGTAAGTGTGGTGAAAAAGGCCACCCATCACATGATTAGAATGGAATGAATTAGGTTTTCAATTTTTATTGATTTAATTTATATAAATGTGGAATTATAAAAATGAATGTCCTAATCACCATGGAAACATACCCCAAAAAATCCAATAGAGCATGGTCG
The DNA here is from genome assembly GCA_963277665.1 of Viscum album. Lineage (NCBI taxonomy): Eukaryota > Viridiplantae > Streptophyta > Magnoliopsida > Santalales > Viscaceae > Viscum > Viscum album. The sequence continues at coordinate 663,815,630 of OY728165.1, read as the reverse complement.
TGCTTATGTTATCACTACTGTTGAGGTTGAACCTCAAAAAGTTGTTGTGGACGGTAATTTTATGGTTTCATCAAGATTATCAAATGATTTATTTGATTCTGGATCTTTTTACAATTTCATATCTTCCCAGTTTACTATAAAAATTAGATATTTCCAATTTGATTTAACAAGGTATTTATCAGTCAAAACTCCTATGGGATGTATCAATGGAACAATATTTTGTGAATCTGTCCCCACTAGTGAATATTATTGTACTTTATCTTATGATCTCATTAACATTTCCATGATTGAATTTAATTTAATCTTCTACATGGTTTGGATTTAAGAACCTAATGTGAAAATTTATTTTATGAAGTAGGAGGTTAAAATTCTCGATGATGATAATGAGTAAATTATCTTTCGAGTAGAAACATCACCACCATGATCTTATATAGATCCACTCCCAGTAGCTCTACTAAATTCAATTATTGTGGTGGAAGAGAATGAAATAACTATGGGAGAGGTATTGAATGTTCAAATAGAGGATGAACATTTTGTTCATGAATATGTTGATGTGTTTCCAGAGGATATACTTGGACATCCTCCCGAATGAGAAATTGAGAACTTTATTGATTTAATTCCTAGTTCGATGCCTTTATCGAAGATCCGATATAGAATGGATACTGTGGAATTAGTGTAACTAAATAAAAAACTAAAGAAATTGAGTAACAAAAGATTCATTTTCCCTACTGTTTCTCCTTGGGGAGCCCCTGGTCTTTTTTTAAGAGGAAATATTGACCTGTGTGGTTGGTCATTGACCACATTGAGATAAATTCTATAATAATGAAGAACAAGTATCTCCAACATCGCATTGATGATTTATTTTATCAACGTCGTCGATCTCAATATTTTTCAAGGAATGACCTTCGATCGGGATATCATCATTTTTGGGTGATGAACAATGAAATTATGAAGACTACATTTAGTACTAGGTATGGGCATTAAGAATTTATATTAATGTCTTTAGGACTGAAAAATTTCTCCACTATCATTATGGATCATATTAATAGTGTTTTCTTGGAATATCTTGATGAAATTTTGGTGTTATATATTGATGACATTTTTCAATACTACAAATGCTACGAATATCCTAAAAATCACTTTCACATTATAATAATGACAATTAAGAGAAATGAATTATATATGATGTTTTGATTGTGTGAATTTTGTCTTCAGTTGATTTCATTTCTTTGTCCATATTATATCAAAGGATGAAATATCTATTGACCCTTTAATGACTATGGAGATCCATGAATGGCCTGCATTGACGAGTGTAACCGAGGGACAAAATTTTATTGCTATATCATGTTCTTATCAGTTCGTCATTCTGACTTTTTCTTGATTGGATAACCCAACAACCATGATCACATATAAAGGGGTAAAATTTGTTTGGATAAAAAAATGTGAAAAATGTTTTGAATAACTAAAGGGAAGATTATTCAATGCTCCTATATTGACTCCACTATCAGAGGATTATGGGTTTTTTATTTATAATGATTTTTCAAATAATATACTTCGTTGTGTCATAATGCATAAGGATATAGTTGATTCCAATGCGGCGTGGTAGCTAAAAATTCTAGAACAAAACAATCACACTAATGATCTTGTGTTAGAAATAGTAATATTTTCTCTGAAGATATGGAGACACTATCAATTTGGTGAAAAATGTGAGATATAAACTGATCTCAAGAGATTGATGTATATTTTATCACAAAAATAACTCAAATGAGGCAATGAAAATGTCTTTAACTACTCAATGATTCTGATTTCACTATAAATTACAACCCAGGGAAGGTAAATACGATGTAAGATTCTTTGAATAGTAATGATCGTGGAGTTTTGAACAAGATGAGAGTTGAAAGGGATCCTATTTTAATCGATCTATTAATAATGGATATGGGAATAACCATGGAATGTTAAACATTAATAATTTTTCAAATGGATTCCAAACAGACATTACTTGAATGGATAATGGGTTTATAGACTGATGATGTGGAGTTTCAAAAGAAGATTAAACACGAGAATGATTTGAGATTGATCGACTTCATATATGAAGATGGAATTTTGAAATTTTAGAAGAGGATTTGTGTTCCTGACATACCATAATTAAAAACATAATTTTTGGATGATGATCATATCTCCAATATCTATATACACCCTGGTAGATCTATAATTTTTAGTGATTTTAATGAACATTTTTGGTGGGACAACATGAAGAAAGAAATTCATGATTATGTCTAATGATGTATTGTTTGTCAACAGTCGAAGGATAGAAGAAAACATACTAGAGGAGTGATGAATCATTTTCCGATACCTGAGTGGACATTGGATGATATTACGATGGAATTTTTTATTGGGCTAACAAAGACTCCTGGAAATAATGATGCAATATGGGTCATTGTTGATCGTCTTACCTAGTCAGCGCATTTTATTTCAATAAGATAAGATTTACCACTTTAACGTCTAACATGACAATATATTAATGATGTTGTTAGAATTCTTTAAGTACCTATTTCGATTGTTTCTAATTGTGATACACATTTAACATCAAGATTCTAGAAATGTCACATGATGCCCATGGATACTGAACTTCATCTGAGCACTGTCTACCACCCTCTAAATAATGGGCAATCAGTAAGGACTACTCAATCCATAGAAGACATGTTGAGATATTTCTCACTTCACATTCAAGGTATGGGGGATCATTATTTACCTCTGTTATAACATTACTATTATAATATTTTACATTCAAGTATTCAGATGGAACCATATGATGCTTTATATGTAAATAGATTATACAAACTGACTTGTGGGTTGATGTCGATGAAAGAAAGCTCTTCGGCCCAAAACATGTTGAGGAAATAGTGGAAATGGTGAAGACTATCCAAACCAAATTCAAAGTATCTCTAAGTTGATAAATGATCTAAGAATATAACAGAAGGAATGATTGGGAATTTCAAGTGGGAGATCATGTAATCTTGAATTTATCTCCATGGAAGGGTGTTATATGATTAGATAATAAGGGTAAATTAATTTCTAGGTACATTGGTCTTTCTGATGTTTTAGAATGAATTGGAGTTGTAGCATATCTTTTGGAAATTCCTCTAGGTTTCTACAAAGTTCATTATGGGTTTGACATATCACTGTTTGAGAAAATCCATGTCTGACCCGACGCATGTACTCACCTACGATTAAGTTGAATTGAAATCCTATCTGTATTATTGTGAAGAGCATGTCATTATTCTTGATACAAGATAACAAGTGTTGATATATCAAACGACTCATATGCTAGAAGGTCTATGGAGAAACCATAAGATGGAAGAGACAACGTTGTAACTCGAGGAAAATATGACAAAGAAGTGCCTGAATATTTTTATGATTTAGTATTCTAGAAATTTCAAGGACGATATTATTATAAGGAGCGAATATTTCAACACACCACGATTCATTCTCACATGGAAGAAGTCAGAGTCGAGGACAACATTCTTCGTTGTAGAGCTTTCTCACAAGGATCTTATCTCTCAATTCCACCCAAAAGAAAAGTATCCAATTATGTTGTGTTTCACCAATTTAATTGATTCTCAATTTCAAATTGGATTAATTAATTACATTGAGTTGTTATAATTAATTTAGGGTTGTGGCACAAATTATGTGGGGAAGTTCAAGAAGTTTCACCTCATAAGGATGGGAGTTCAAAGGGGTTTAAGCCTTGGGTGGTCCCCACCAACATAACGACTCATGGGAGGTTAGGCTTGGGGTTTCCCACCTCCATAACATATCATGGGTGGTTTTATTTTAGTGGTCACCACCTGTGAAACATCTACATTAGAGTTTTAAATGAAAATAAAAATATAATGTTACACCATTTTATTTTATTTTATTATTTCAAGAATAATTGAAAAATTAACTTCCACCCTAGACCTACTATGGTCAAGGTGAAGGTCTCTTTAAGAGAATACCATAACTTCAAGATCAACAATGACCTCAGATTTCTATTCTGAGATCTGTTTCAAAAGATAGAAAAACCTGCTTGCACATTTACTGAACGTACATGAATTTTTTTTTAGAAATTCATTTTGGTCACTCCGTGACATGGAATCACGTACATTCAATTATCACAGACTCCTAAAATTATCATTTAATTAAAAAATTATATATAAATATGTGTTTTTTACATTCTCCCCATATCTAGGCTTTATATCCCAATAATCCACATTACAAAACTAGGAAAACAATTGGGGGTACTAAGCATGTATCTGATCTTCCCGCTCCCATGTGCTCTCGTATAAGTTCCCATGATGCCAAAGAACATGCACCAGAGGTATCAACCAATGATGATGGACCATATCCTATTGATCATCAATCTCAACTAGAACCTCTGTAAAAGTCTCCCCATCGTTTAATTCTAGCTCTCCATGGTCGATGATATGAGAAGGGCCGTGCACATATCTCTTTAGTTGGGACACGTGGAAGACGTCATGCACCCCATTCAACTATGGTGGAAGAGTTAAGTCGTAAGCCACATCTCTAACTCTATTGAGGACTTGAAAAATATGATGAACCTCAAGGATAAATTTTTGCCTCATGCAAATCATTTCAAACCTCTTTGAGATGAAACCTGTAGAAAGACATGGCCCCCATACTCGATCTCTTGAGGTCTCTATCTATTATTGGCATACGACTTTTGCCTGCTCTGTGCAGTCTTCATCTGCTCCTAGATGATCTTCACTTTCTTTGTGGTGGGACATACCATCTCTGGTCCCACTAGTGCTGACCCCCCAGGGGTTAGTCTATCACAAAGGTGATCAAAAATGTCGCACGTCTAAAAGGTGACATCCCAATGGTGGAGTGACAACTGTTGTTGTATGAAAACTCCACAAAAGGCATGTGATCCTCCTAGATTTGACCGAAGTCTAGGACACAAGCACGTTTTATGTCCTCTATGGTTTGAATGGTATACTATGAATGGCTATCCTTCTGAGGATAGAAGGTAGTTCTTAAACGATAATGTGTACCAAAAGCCTCCCGCAACCCCTTCCATAGACGGGAAGAAAAATTTTCATCAAAATCAGAGGCAATAATCGAGGGTACTCCATGTAGATTCACAACATTTTACACATAGAGGCGTCCCAAGATCTTTACTGAAACCTACTCTCGGATCGGTAGGAAGTGGGATGACATGGTGAGTCGGTCGCCAATCACACAATACAAGTCATGAACCCTGGATGTACATGCAAGTCCTGTTATGAAGTTCATGGAAATCCCATCCCACATCTACTATGGGACCTCTAAAGGATGAACCAAGCCTACTGGTACTTGATGATCTGCCTTCACTTGCTGACATGTGAGAAATCGAGATTCATAATCTGCTACTAATTTCTTTATTCTCATCCACCAGGTCTATCGTCAGATATCCTGGTACATCTTTTCCACTCATAGATGTACCAAAATAGGGGATGTGGGGAAATCCATCAACACTTCCTCCCGAAGAGAGACTGGTACCCTTGTGCATCTTCTGAAGAGGCAAATGTTCTCCCCACCTTCAGAAGACCCATCATGTGCATGTCCTGTAGATATCTGATCATATCATGTCTCGCTGTCAGCGTCCCTACCCTGTGCCTCCCTGACTCGATGAAGAAGTGGGGGACATACTATAAGTGTCTGAAGAAAAGCTACTCTATCTCTATCCACATAGGATATCTATAACGTGGCCAACTGCTCCGTTACATCGCCTAGTAGTTGTATACCAGACCTGCAACCGAGTGCATCAACTACAACATTCCACTTCCAAAGAGTATAGACTATCTCTAAGTCATACTCCCGGTGGAAGTCAAGATGACATCACTGTCTCGGGATCAGTTCCTTCTGAGAGAATATATACCTGAGAAACATGTGATTATAATAAACTGTAAAGAACATTCCCACCATGTAGAGTCACAAAATCATCAACAAGAAGACCACAACTCTTAACTCCATGTCATGGGTTGCATAGTTATTCTCATGCTCCCTCGGCTATCATTAACCATAAGTGATCATCGCTCGCTCCTATATCAAGACACATCCTTGACCAGTCCCTGATGCATCATAGTATACTACGTACCCTATGCCATCTTCTAGAAGCCACAAGATGGGGGCACCAGAATGCCTCTGTCTTAGCTTCAAAAAACACTGTTGGCATCTCTCCGACCACACGAAGGGTTTCACCTTCTTCAGAAATGCTAAAAGTGGTGCTGTAACACTGGAGAAATATGGAACAATCCTCTAGTAGTATCCATCCTAACCTAGGAAACTCCGCACCTCTATCACACTCCTAGGTGTCTCCCATGCAAGTACCACCTCAATCATCATTGGATCCACTGCATCTCCTACCAATAATATGACATGTCCCAAAAAGTGAACCTCTCGGATCCAGAACTGGCACATCGAGAGCTTACCATAATGTTGGTGCACTCGGAGTGTGTCCATTACTACCTATAAATGATAGTATTGCTCCTCCTCAGTAGTCGAGTATAATAGAATGTCGTCGATGAAGACTACTACAAAGCGATCAAGGTGTTGATGAAAGATCCTCCTCATTAGTCCCATTGACACAGCTCTAACATTGGTTATACGGAATGCAATAAAAAGGAACTCATTTTGGTTGTACCGACAACTGAAAGCCGTCATCTGCACATCCTCATCTCTTACTCTGAGATAGTGATAGCCTGATATGAGTTCTATCTTCGAGATCCATTGTGTTCTCTTAAGCTGATCAAAGAGATCATCAATCCATGGAACTAGGTATGTGTTCCTCATGGTCACCTAGTTCAGGCATCGATAGTCGACACAAAGTCTCAAAATCCCATCCACCATCATGGGGAAACAAAATCGAGGCCACCCAAGGTGAAACACTGGGCTGAATGATTCCCTTCCCCTCCAAGTCCTCTAGTTGTACCCACAGCTCACAGAACTGTGTGGGAGCCATCCTATATACTGGTGTAGATATCAGTGTCATAATGGGGTACAAATAAATGTAAAATTACACCTATCAACAAGGAGGTAGAACTAAAACATAATTAGTGAAAACATCTACATACTGGTCCACCACAATAGGATAACTCGTACTATCTACATCAAATGCTCTGAGGGAAAAGGCTACCCAACTGATGAGTGATTGGCTGCACTCTCCTCAGGGTAAGTACATCATGTGTTGTAAAGTCTCCCTACACACCAGGGAAGGTAAACCTGGTCCCATCCATGCAGACACACCACACTTTTCACCAAATATAGTCAATCAGAGCATGGACGGTAGATAACCAGTCCATTCCTAAGATGATGTCGTAAGGCCTCGACGATGCTACTAGGAGATCCCCATTGATGATCTTGCCTCCTAGAGTAAGCTCTCACTTCTAACACCACTGCGTAATGTCGAATCTGCTCCTGTAGAAGTTTCTAGAAGTATGGATCGAGCAAAAGGCTCTGTCAGAATCTCCGAGCCCCGAATAGGGCTAGTGTAAATAAAATTATGATGGAAACATGTTCCTATATGTAATGCATCTATGGTGGAGTAGACACCGATCATACCTCGTATCATATCTAGAGCACTGTGATCGTATGACTCAGCTTCCTAGAGCCGATCTCGCCCCTGCCCACCTACTCCCTTTAGTCGGGGTGGACCTCATGGTTGTGGTGGCGGTAACATCTCGATTCGTCGACCACCGCAAGCTGCAGGACCAGCTCCTCTACCCTGTATGCCTTCTCCCTCAGGACTTCCACGGTCGAATCTCTGTCTCTGGTTGGGCGGTCATTTGACCGTCTGCAGATCATCCTTACGGTGGGTCGGAAAATCACGAGCCATGTGACCATACCCACTGTATGTAGAACACTTCCCTCTCATGGTATTACTAGATTTGTCTCGGCTGCCCCGCACAGCCGACCCTGAATCATGCAGTCAGACACCTTTAGGTTTGGTCCTCTTGGCCCTCTCCGTAATTTTTCTGCTGCTTTCTATAGAAGGATGGTGGCAAGGATCACCATGAACTCAGCTGGTGTCCCTAACAGTCAGAAGACACCCACTACAGCCTCCAGCCAATCCTCAGATCCCTGGGGGTCTGTCTATCCCCTGAAACTAGGTGGCCTTTGGCACTGGAAGTCGTTCAACGCGCTCAGGAGGCTTGCACGATCTACGGCTGGGGATGCTGGCATCGGTGGCCCAATTGGTAATGGTACCGTTGGTTCCTCCACTGATGCCTCTACTAGGAGAGGGCCCTTCACTGAGGCCTCGTCGCTCAGTGTGCTATAATTTCATGCTACTCTCGGAACCCTAGCTAGATGTCTACGTGGAGGCATCCTAAAATAAAACAGGTGCACCACGGTCAATAATTTATTCCTGGTGTGATGACTGAAAGAGGTCAGAAATAAAAATAATGAAAACAAAAACGCATCAGTGTTTTCATTCATTGAGTCGGAAATCAAATGGCAGGTCCCTGGTGTATGGATACATTAGTCGCTGCACCAACACTGGATTCCCTAAACTATTAAACACAATCATAAAACTATAAATTATTGCTATTGAAAGAACGATCAGAGTCCAATGTTATATTGTAGAACAGAATCCTCTGATAACAATTTGTTTCGACCCACCCCCCCGGGGCCCATACCGTGACAACCCCAAGCCCGCCTTCCATGGGACAAGGTATGGAGACTAGCACTAAAATTCGTATTCCCCAAAATTGGGAATGCATTTCCTTTATAACCTATAAAATCATGTAACCATGCACACAAAAAGATACGAACAGAAGCAAACTGTATAACCAAAATTGTTCTAAATGAAAAAGGCGGCGGAATACAAGCACAACATTAAAGGTACATGTTCAAATTAAATACAATACAACTAATGAAAAATAATGACATCTTATAGATTATCCTCTGAGGATCATATTTGAAGGGTATGAATAGATCTCCTACTCAACCCTCCACATCTTCCCGTCTAATCTGTGTACCGACATGCCATATGGTCCACATCCAGGCATCATACAGTACCTGTGTTTTCATCCTCAATCAGCACAGTCCATCATCTTCACGAAACACAGCAATGTTCGGGAATATTCCATTCAAATGTGAATAGAATGATACTCAATAAATTCCCCAAGACCCTCAAGGTCTAACAAAATCCCCAAAGGAAAAACCAAATGTAAGTAATCCACTGGAAACCCTACATAGGTATATTCCCATACATAAACCTAAGATATCACGTATTCCCATCCCAATCATGATGAAACATAAGGCCAATCTCAGAAGCCCAAATTTCAACTATTCAAAAATGGAATGAAAAATCACAAAGTTATGTACCACACCGGTATAGACTCATCTCACACAAGGTATAACATAGTACAATAGTAGAGATGATTAGATGAAACTACTAAATCATCTTACTCCATAGAGAATATGACCCACACAAGATCTCTAAGAGCTAACCCACACATGATCGCTAGGAGCAGACCCACACAAGATTGCTAGTAGCAGACCCACATAAGATCTCTTGGTGCTGACCCATACAAGATCGCTATAGGAGGTGACCACACAAGATCTCTAGGAGATGACCCACACAGGATTAGTAGGATCTGTCCATCACATGATCATTATGATATAACCCACACATGATTGCTAGTAGCTTACCCACACATGATAGCTAGGTAATTTCCCACACAAGATCGCTAGTAGATGACCCACACAATATCGCTAGGAGCTGACCCACAGAGGATCACCAGGAGCTGACACACACACGATCAGAAGGAGCTGACCCACACAAGATCACTAAGAGGTGACCCATACAGGATCGATATGAGGTGTCCCACACATTATCATTTGGATATGACCTTTACATGATCATTAGGTACATCATCAGACCCACACAGGGTCCTAGTACATCTGTAGTACAACATCAGATCCACACATGATCCAAGTACATCTTCCCGTCATAACCAACTACTGGGTTCCCTCACTAAGCATGCTTGTCTCCAGGAGGATCCACTCCACAAGCCACTGGTAGATACTTCAACAAAGATGAAGTCCCATAAAGAATTTTCTCAAAATAATTCCACATCATAGGGGTCTCAACTCAACAGACCGCTAGTCATTCGGACGCTCGATCTGTGAGTTATTATCCTTTTTTCCATGAGTGCCTGGTTGTATTCGTTCTCAATACAACCTGACCATTCCACAAATGTTTCCAAAACTATAGTGGGGAATACTAAAGGGACCACATCTCTCAAAGGTTACCATCATAGTGGGCGGTTCGCCAATCGGACACGTAGTGCCAATGATATTGCTGAAAAAGTGTAGAAGGGTTGAAGTGGTCTGGGTCCTATCGTACCCTATCGGACAAACCCGGCCTGGGGTGACCAGGTCTAGGTTCACACGGACCACTGGGTAGCAAGGCCCATTGGGTTTGTCTTGGCCTACTCGATCCAGCTCGACTCGGGGTGGGTGGCCCGGCCGACTGAGCGGTCGGACAAGACACGAGGTGGCTCAGCCGCGGGTGGCGCGAAGCCGTGGGGTGGCTCAGCTGTAGAGGGTGACACGTAGATGCAGAGCGTTTTGGATGTGGGGGTGCCGTGATGACGCGAGGCCATGAGGCGGCTTGGTTGGAGAGGCGCGGAGGGCCGTGGGCAGCATGGCTAGGCCGCTAGGTGGCGCGGGGGGCCGTGGGGCAGTAAAACAAGGCTGCAGGGTAGCACGGCGATGCTGTGGGGCGACATGGTAGATAGCTGGGAAGAATGGCTGGTTGTAGGGAGATGAGGTGAGGCCGTGGTGCAACACGACATGAAGACGGGCGACATTGCAGGCGGCGGTGCATCGCGACGAGGCCACATGGTGGCGCAGAAAGCCGCGACAGAGGGGTGTGGGGCGCGGGGGCCACGGGTGGCGGAGCGCGGTGGGGTGTGGTGGTCGTGGGTGGCAGTGGCCATGGGAGGTGTATTGACTTCATCTCCTTCTTCAACATTGTCATATTCTTCTCTTTCGTCACGGTTGATAGATGACCTCCTCCATCCCAAAGAAAGCCACAAATCGTCACATGCATTGCAAATATGACGGGCCATGGTTGTTTGGCCCGCACTCTCTACATTAGTGTGATATAAATTGATTATAATATCTATTTAATTTTGAATAGTTGTCATCAACAAAAAAGGAATGAACATGGGAATGTAATCATACTCAATTTAAACCCCTACCTCATTCATTTGATTCATTTAAGGTTGTCTGCGGGGAAGGAGATGAAGTCATTGGGAATAGATGGACATCAGTGACGTCGGTGCTTCCCTGATCATCGGTTCATTAATGTTGAAGATGTTCCTCGTCAACATATGTCCAGAGGAAGAATTCAGAGTTAAAGACAACGTTCTTCGCTGGTGTTCTATTTTGGAGATCTTTCTCCCAAGGATCCTTACTCCCAATTCCACAGAAATGAAAAGTAGAAAATTATGTTGTGTTTCCACAATCAAATTGTTGGCAATATTTCAAAGTAGATTAATTAATTACATTGAGTTGGAATAATTAATTAATGGGGTGTCACAAGTTATGTGGGGATGTTCAAGAAGATTCTCACAATTAAGAGGGGAGTTCAAGGGGTTTTAAGCCTGAAGTGGTCCCAACTAACATAACATCCCATGGGAGGAATCGATTAGTGGTCCCCACCTCTATAACCTCTAGTGGGAGGTTCTAGATCAGTTGTCCCAAACAGTGAAACATCCAATGGGAGTTTTAGAAGAAAGAAAATAAATGTTACACCATTTTATTTTATTTTATGATTTCACAAATAAGTGAAAAACTAAATTCCAACCACAACCTACTGTGGTCGAGGTGATGTTTTCCATATGCGAATATCGGCAATGATAGTTCAACGGTTCCCTATGATTTCAATTCCGAGCACCGATTCAAATGTTTGAAAAACCCTCTCACACGTTTACTTAACGTACTTGAAACAAAAAGTTATGAAAATAATTAAGGGCACTTCGGGGCTCAGATTCACGCCCCGTCAATTTTTGCGGACTCATAAAATTCATATTTAATTAAAAATAATTACATGTAAATTTTGGGTCTCTAAAACACTATTTATAACCATCCATAATTTTTATGACAATATAAGAAAATTTATCCTTATAGGCAGTTAAACGTCAGTTATCATGAATTCCATACGATTGAGATGAACATGAGGTAATAAATAGAAATACATAAAATATATATTTCTTGAATTTTTTAAATATATTTAATTTATTTTTAATAGAAATACTATTTATTCATATAATATTATTTATATGAATTTTGGAAAAATATCAGATAATATAAAATGTGATGAGATGATAAGAAAATCTCTTTTCATTGTTTTTTTTATCTTGTACGACAATAGTTATACATGAAAAAAGAATTTGGTTTACTCATGAAAATAAATAAGGTTCATATGGACATAATAGATATGATTTGGGAAAATATATTGATTTTTATGTTAGGGAGAAGTGTCTTCTCATATGGATAGAGATGGTTTATTTATTCAATGAGTAGATGTGTATTTTCTGAATTTAAAATTAAATATTATAATATTTTAATTGTAAACCTAGTAATCATGAAATTTTTATCATAATCAATAATATATTAATAAGAAAACATTTCATGTAAATTAATTAATTTTATAACCATAATTCAATGGTTTTGTCAAATCAAAAGTGGAAAAATGAATTTCTTTTTCATGGAATATAATTTACTTTAGAATTTTTAATGTATGTTATAGGATTTGAGAATTAAGATTAATGATTTTTATTTATTATTTAATAAAATTAAATATATTTTTTAGATATTAAAATTATATATATGATTAAGAAATTAATACATCATTAAAGATACAATTCAGGATACAATGGTTATGAAAATACTAAATCTTTTTTATAACCACATGAATTTGATTTATTTTAAAATTTTACCAAAAAAGTTATCATTAAAGGAAAATTTACTCTCAAATATAAAAGTAAAATTAAATTTTATTAAATTATTTTTATGAAAAATAAAATTTTACTATTTATGAATGTTTTTTATTTATTTATAGGATATATTTTTTAATTCATTTTAGAAAAATTGATCTTAAATTTTCTTTGTGATTTTTAGTCATTATATTTTATTATTCTATTATTTATATTTACTTAAATTAATCATGTTAAAAATTATATAAATTATATTATATATTTTTTTTAAATTACTCTTCCAATAATCATGATACTACTCCAATTATGAAATTACAATTCCAATAATGAAATTACAATCTTTAATTTCTACTACATTTCAACATTCACTATCCAACATAATTAATCTAATTGTTAATAATTTTATTTTTATAAAATTTAAAAAAATTTATTCATATATTTCTAATTTTCTAATGTTTTATTTATTTGAGAGACTATTATTTTGGATTAGGGTTATAAAATATCTTCAATTGTAGTTTTTATATTATTTATTTTTGTATCATTAGAAAATTGTGATTTTATATAGTTTAGGTCAATGAATAATTTATTTTGATTCATTAATGAAATAAATATTTTTTTGTTTTTATATGTTATATATTTATATAAAACTTATATATTTTAAAATAAATAACATATATTTTTGAAAAATTATCACTGAAAATATCTAATTATTTAAATTTGTTATGGTATATTTTAATCGTAATGGTTTTAAGGAGTTAAGAAAAATATTTTATCGATTAATATGTATCATTCATAACCTTGTATTTATATTTAAATTATAATTATACATCATAATATTCTAAAATATACTTTTTTATGTAATGTAATCAGTATTTACATACACTATGATGTTATTGTATAAATTTCACATCTTATATAAATATACAACCTCCTCCGAATTGGATATGAATTCAATGTTCTTCTATTCTATAGATATCATCATTTTCTGATGTAATTAACTTTACATCATAAACTATATAGAACAATTATAATAATGTAATCAATTTTTATATAGGGTATAAATAAAATTTATTAAATATAGAAATATAACATATCATTTAATTTGTATCATTTATATTTAATTAAAATGATCTTTTATTTCATGTGTACATGTGGACTACCACCTCTAATAAAAGTTTGGATTTGTTTTTTATCACCACATTATATTGATGATAACAAAAATTATATTTAAATAATTAATATGATATTGATAATATAATGATAATTATGGAAAAAATAGTACATTCCATCATTACTTAATGATCGTTGAAAAATGTCAATGTTACCTAGGTATTCATATGACCCATGATATCCTTGAATATAACATATATAATTTTTCATAACCATCATAGATTATTTTATTTAAATGTATTATATCTACAAAAACCATATAATTATTTTATGATTTTTATTCTTGTTATAGTCTCATATAGTACACTTTGACCTCCTTGAATATATTTAATTCATTTAGAACATATAAACATAACATCCTTAAAACATTTGACATAGATTTAAGATATTAAGTAAATAACTATGCAAACTTAAAAAATATCAAAAAAGTATTATTGAAAAGCGAATAGTCGTTGAAAATTTTCTAACAAAATTAAATAATTGATATTAGTTAATTATTATTGGGTTAAAATATATACATGGAAAATATGGTATAGAGGTAAGGTATTTCAACTTATTATCTTTCCACTAAGGAATAAAATTATTTGTTAATAATAATATGATATAAAAATTGTATATTAATTTGTATAACTAGTTATATCATTAATCTCTCATAAAATATTAAATTTTATGTCAAAAATTGACTTATTTATTCCATTTGGACTTGGAATTAATATTTCCCATCCTAATTAGTTTTTTATATCGAATACTATTAATCCTAAAATAAAACTTTTTCCATGACATTTCTATATCATGATTATATGTGAACTGATCTATAAATAGTTTTATTAAATCATTAAATGTCCCTTTTTTGGATTTTAAATATAAAAAACAATTAATTCTCAACTCAATGACATGATATTGTTAAATGTTATTCATCTCAAAATAACTTTCCATGTGACATTCATATATAATATGAAGATATCTCATTTTTATTGGGGAGTGTTTGACAGATTTGAAATGATATATCAAGAATACCATATATTTATAATTTTTAAACATTCATTTGATTTTATTCTTTCATTTAATAATATTTAAAGATATACGCATGTTGAAAATGAATTATGATTCAACCTCTATTATATACAAAATTGTTTTTGTTTAACATTACTTGGTAGGAATTATAAGCTCTTATTTTTATGAAAAACACATATCAAATACTTGTATGGTTATTAATGTAGATTAAATACATAATATACATTTCCAAGTATATTTAATAAAAAATCATTAGTGATGTTGATATGAAGTAGTAAAAATCAACTAAATAAATCTAATTCCCCACCATCACTATTATTACTTCATTATAATCTTCCAATATAGGAATAAAGTGTTATATGTATATAATAAAAATTCCAATGAAATTTTTAAAAAAAAATTAAAGGAAATTTCATGTTTAAAATGGTATTAATTCCAATAAATATTATTTATCATGTATTTTTTTTCCATTCATCAATGTAAAAGACACTCGATGTTAATTTTACTCTACTGATGACCTGTTCCAATGATAATATCAAATTTCTTTATGTAGATGGACTATTTTACATAATTTATTTTCTAGAACATATTTAATTTCCATAAGATAATCAGCAACGAATGAAATTATCTACTTTAATTTATATGGTTAAAATTACATCTGACTAATATATAATATATTTTTGTTGCTGGTATTACCTTATAGGATTTCATCTCCAATTTAATGTAAATATATACTTGTTATTCATTGGAAACATAATCCTTAAATATTGTTTTTAAAATAATTCGTTGACTTAATATATGAATGTGTTTTTCAATTGAGTGTAATAGTGCTTTCCATGAGGTTTATTCCTGATGTGTCCCATAAAAATTATTATGAATGGTTGATATATATTTTAGATAGAAGGTGACACCGATATAGGATATATGATGGGATATCCTAGATAGATCTCCATATATATTGTTAATAATTATCTTCAAAATAAATTTTTTCTAGATGTTGGTCATATAGTTAATAAAACTTTTAGTGATCTGTATGGGTTCTGTAACGATTATGTCCGTAGGTAAAAACACATTTTACTTACGATTTCTATGGGTTGTATATGCTTCTATGGATAATGATTTATTGAACATTGTTCACAATAATTGATACTTTTATCTCTTATAATATTGTAATTCATTATTCCATCTTTCATGATTGATTATAAAAGTAATGATTTGAATTATTTATCATATTTTATACTAAATCACATTGATTATATCATCATTCCCATATCCACATCCCTCTTTCAATAATTCAATTAAATTGTATCTTATTAAATTTTCCCTTAAAAATAATTTGATAACTCGATTATTAGGTTTATTATTAACTTGTATTTGAAAAATGATATAATTTTTTTATATCAATAATTATATAAAATTGTGAAATTTTATTGGAGACGATGAAGACTAATGTTAGGAATAGTATAAGTGAAACACCCTTAATGTTATGAGTGTAATTAATGAAATAGTTTGACATAATTATCATTAAAATCTAAAAAAAAAATTAGGGTTACTATGTGATCATTATTTATTTTTATATTTTTTAAATATGGTATTAATTATGCCACATTAATTAGTGTTATTATCAAAAATGTGTGGTTTATGATTTTTTCATCTAATCTAGGTGTGTGGTTTTGTGTCTATATTAGTTGGAACCATAGCAGTTTTCGGAAAACATTTGTGAGTATGATTCATTCATTGGAGGTTCTTTAATGGTGATGGTATAATAATGGGTTCTTAAGATTGAGGTTGTTCATAATTCAATTGTTCTGGACACCCATTTTGTGGTTTTATGTTATATAAATTAACAGTGGAAATGATTTTTAGGTTATTTTTTTATTACATTGAGATACATGATACAAATAGGTTTAATGTGATGTATTATTTATGGTTCATGGTTTAACTGTATTTTTGAAGAATACATTATCTTCAAATGGATTTACAGTTAATTTTTCGATATTATATAATTAGAAAATAAACCTCTATGGATATAATACTTAATGATTTAGTAATTTTATCAAGAGATTATTTTAAAATATATAATAGAACAATTTTAAATTAAATACATTTATTTGTACCATTAAAACATTTCTTAATAATATATTGATAAATGTTAATGATATAATTTTTAGGAATTATGTAGTATGAAAATCATGTATTATTTTCGTAGGAAAATAATTTGTGTATTATTTCTTCGTATGAATGTTTATTTTTTGGGAATGTATATATCATATGATAATCATTAACAGATTTGTTCAAGAATGATTTTAATGGAAATGTGTTATTTTTTTTAAAGTATATGATGTGTTTGAGGTTATTCAGGAATAATAATTTAATCTTACACACTCATCATCAGAGGAAAAAGATGAGACTATAGTAAAAATTGACTAGTGAATGAAGTTTAATTATTTATATAAATATGTATCTTTATGTTCATTGTATATACGATAAATAGATTCCTTAACTCTAGGAAAGGGTTTAGAAAAGAAAAATTATTATAGTATTACATATCATACAGTGAAATCAGTGTTCATTTATTGATAATAAATTAATGGTTTTGTGGTGGTTTGTTTTCTCAAATATATTTTATCTATTACTATCTAATAAACAAAGGGAATTAGAATTCCCCTCTACTACCATATTCCCACATCTCACTGACTTTATATAAATTGGAAAACTATTTTATTAGTAAATTAAATGACCACCATTCCTTACTCTATCATTTTTAAAATTGGATAATTTACTAAATATTTTTATGGAGTTGGATTACAAAAAGTGAATTCATGAATTTCAACCACTCATTACATTAGTTGAATTCAATATTTCAATGATTGATTATATTAATGGAAGGATAATGTAACATTCTACATTATACAAAACTTTTATTATGTTATATAACATACCAAATACAAATCACTCATTGAAAAGATCTTCAAAATATTATTATTAATATATTATTGTAAAAATTGAATTGTTAAATTTTCTCAATGAATTGGATTAAATAATTTTTGGAAAATAATATTATTGATCAAATAGAATATAAATTTATTCATTAATTCCAAGAATGAATGCACTCATTTTTTTCTAATATTATTTTACTAAAAAAAATATAGTTTTTCAAGAAATTATTCTCTTTGCATTTGGATATTTAATATTTCAGTTATATATTGGAACAAGTATAAATTATATTTTATAAAATAAATTTAATTCATCTTATCATAATACAAATATCATATATTAGTTAAATTTTGGAATTATTTCGAATAGATTAATTTTGAAGTGAATAGTTACAAAATACAAATTTTTATTAAAAAATATATTTTTATATAAATTATTTGAAATTTTAAAATAATGTTTTAGATTAGTTTTAAAATTTTAATTTTTAATTACAATTTAAATATTATTTTCTTCTTATTATATAAATTATTTTTTTAATGAATTTTATTAAAACCTTATAATATATAAAAAGTTAAAATTTTCATTAAATTGTTTTCCATTTGATTTTATATGTACTTAAAATTGTAAAAAATTAGTATTTTGAATTATTGTTTCCAAAAATTTATAATTTTTTACTTCTATTTAATGTAAATATGATTATAAATCATATTATTTCATTAACAACTATAATGGGCAAATGATGTTATTAAAGAACTATAAAATGGCTATAACAATTGAATCATTTTTATTTCTGTATTTCACATTAACAGGAAAAATATTATATTCATCTTTGTGACCTTTTATTCCACTTTATTGTAATAATGTCCCTTATAATAAATTATGTATTTAAATTTAAAAAAATGACACCAATGATGTTAATAACTATATTTTTCTTATCATTTTCGTTAACATATCATATTTTCATTTGTAAATATTATTTATTAATCCTAATTACATAAAATCATTATGATAATTTATCTTTAAATTATAGAGAATAAATTAATGAATTTAATTTTTACATAATTCTATAACATTAAATATTCAATTGATGGAATTACCAAATAAATAGTTTTTCAAATAATAAATGATATATAATTTTACATATATAATTTGAAAAATATATTATCTATATGAATATAAGATTTTTGGTATTTTATAAAGTATTTTGTTAGAAAATAATTTCTATTCATGATTTTAATTCAAAAATGAAAATAATAAGTCCAAAAATTACAATAATTACATTTTTAATAAATCATATTTTATTAAATGAATTATAATTAAGATAAAATTATATTTTATTAATATATATTGAAAAATAGGATATTACAAATTATGTTTCTTTTTGGTTCTTTTCATTCATATTTATAAATATCATGATACTCAATGTGTATATAACCTTTCTGTTATTGTAAATATGAAAAAAGATATGCTGGTTAAAACATAATGATAAATATAATTTTGTGAACTAATGGTTTCCAAAATTTATGGGATAATAAAATTTAAAATAATATTCATCATATATTTTACTATTATAAAATTTATTACATTTTAAAAAAAATTAATTAACATAAAATTATAATATTAATTACTTCCAAAACTACCCGTAGAATCTCTTTTAAAATAGATGACCCCCCACACCATAAATGAAAAATCATAAAACATTTGTTTTTGACAAGATATGAAATAATAAATTAATAATATATCTCTTTATGATCTAGTTTACCTAGTTGTGGAAGAACATTTTCTTTAGCAGTCTTATGTTATAAATCAATAGAAGTTGTAGGAAGACAATTTATTATTCTAAAACAATTGTTTTTATTTTATATATTATTCCTACAATGTATAATAATTCCTAAACATTCTTATATAATATCATTAGTTTTGTAAATATAATGAGAATATATAATTATAATTTTATTTATTTTATTAATCTTTAAAATCCATCAAATAGAATTGAAATTCATTATTTACATGTATGAAATACTAAAACCTTATGGGATTATGTAATTTTTTCCAATAAAACCATTATCATATAGTTATAATAAACAAATTAATATTTATATATATAATATTATAGAAATATTATCATCCATAAAATATAATATAAAGTTTTTTTTCTTATGATTCTATTTACTAAAAAATGATAAATTTGTTCATGCACTTGTGTGGACTACCTCCTCCACCATGTGATGAGATTAATTTTTCTCTTCCACATAGGAAGAATGATATTTATAAGAATATATAAATAATTAATATCATATAAATAATATAAAAATAATATTTTATTAATAAAATAATACTTACCTTGTGCCCTTAAATATATTTTAATAATGGAAATGTTGCACATGCATATAAATGGCCTTTAATATGCATTAGTTTAATATAGTTATTTTTTCAAGACAATAAATTTTTATTTTTATTAAACATAAAATCTATATATAAATATATTACAATGACTTCAATATTATTATGGATTTAATGGAACAATTACTTATTTTTCATTAGTCATCATAAAAATTTCATTTCCAAAATATAAACTAAACATCCTCAAAACACTTCATGTCGAAATATATAATAATATAATTATGAATGAAATTAAGATAAATGAAATAAAAGGATTATAGATATGGATTTAATTATTTAAAATTAAACATAAAAATAAAATAATAAATATGATAGTTTTATACAATTGTTATATGATATATATTTAATGTCTAGATTTAGTGTAAAGGATTGCATCTCAATTTATTTTCATTGATTCATATATTATTATTATACAGTTAATTTCATTTATATGGTGTACATAAATTGCATTTAAAAATAACAAAATTATTCATAAAAGCATAATAATATTTTATAATTATTTTTTTCTATTTATCAATATATATTTTTAGTATTGTTCTCATGTAGAAATTGGTTTCATAACTCAATTTTAATTTATCAAATTATAACTTAAATTCGTAGATGTTTTTATAATATGATTTATTTTTGATTTGATATGTCAATATTTTCATTACATATTTCCAATTTTATTTTTTGGATTTGATATTTTTCTACATAATCACACAATTGATTAATTAATAAAACAATTTGGTGGTCATTGTATGTGTTTTATCACAAATACTACTTAATTTGGGGATAAAATGTTATTATTCAGCTAAATTTTTATGAGGTGCACATAATTGAAATTTTAAATGAAATATTATAAATATTATATTGTCCATGATATTAACTGTTTAATTTATTATTATTATTCATGGGATTATGATTAAACAGTTCCCAATAAGTCCCTTTCTAGACTAATATATTAATAATATATCTAAAAAAATTGATTGTAAGTGATACTAATGTTGAATTTTTGTTAATATCAATAATATGTATCCTCTATATACAAATTTTTTTAATGTACTAAAAATATGATTTATATAAACAATAGTGATTTTATAAATCTATTTAATGTTGTATTTTGGCAGTCTATTAATTGATTTTAGATTGTTATTTTTTTAAACGATTCGTAATTTGTTACATATTTATCCTTTAATATATTTTTTAAATTTGAATTTTTATTTATAAAATATAATATATTGATTATTTTAGCAGCATTGTGGAAATTAATTTCATTTATACATCCATTATACATTTACATGATTAGTTTTGATGATTAATAAGTTCAAATTATCTTAAAATAATAAAATTTAAAGAATATTATCAAAGTTATAATGATATTTTACTCAAAAAAATTCACAATATATTATGGGTATTTTAATTCATCGATGAAAAAACCATTTATAATATATATTATCCAATAAGTAAATATTGTAAAGAAAAAATCCTAATCATTTCAATGGATGGATTATTATTTTGTAAAATATATATTAATGGAAGTCATTTCTTTTTCATGAGTTAATTAAATAGTGAATAAAATTAAATAAATTTACATATACACTTGGAGAAAAATTTCACCATAATAAACATTATCATATGATTATATTCTATTGAATGATTTCATGTATTCTTAGATGAAAATACATCCTTATACATTTCTTCATGATTTATGTTTTTGAAAATGTTGTTTTAAAATTCAATGTTATTATCATATCTAAAAGTGTTTTGATCATGTTTTTAATGGAGTTGATTAAGGATTTTATGATTTCTCTAGTCCTTGGAAATTATTTACAGGTGTTTGTTCCCCCATTATACCTCACACATGTTCAAGATATAGTTTATATGATGGGTTTACCCAGATATTTATCTATTTTGTTGTGTTATGATTGTATTATAAAGTGAATTGTAATTTAATTCATTCATTTTTATACAATTTTTTAGGGTTACGTAAGAGAAATATGATAATGGGGTCCAAGGGAACCATCGTATTTTTGATATTAAAAAAATTGGTTTTATAGTTTTTTTATCATGGATGACATAACATTGTTCATTATTAGTTATATTTATGACTATTTTGTATGGATACATAATGATTCCTTATTTAATAAATGTTGGGCCAAGAATTGATTTGAATAAATCCTCATATGGCATGAAAATGATAATTCATTTTGTCTTTAGACCCATAATCGCATCATACTCTAAGTAATGATATTTAACTTTTGAATGTTTAATTATCATTATAATGATATTTACTTAAATATACTTATATTTAATTTCACACTAGTTATGAAGAATGATGAAAAATGAATTTTTTCTAGAAATGATTCACATGTAGATAATATTATATAGAATTATAGAAAAATAATATTGAATATGAAAACAATATATAGCATTAAATATAATCTCTTTAATTATTGAGTTTTAATATGATTGAGTTTTCTTCAATTCTGAAAAAAAATAAACTTGGATTATCATGAGGTATATATGTGATCCAATAGTTAATTTTGATGATGTTTGTTTTGGATGGAAAAAATGGCATAACATATAGTAGTATAATCAATGAAAATTTAATTTTTTTATTTTATCATTGGAACCGGTAGTTTAGGTGTGTATCTATTATATTTAGAGATTAATAAGTATTCAAACTATAATAAATATTATTCATGGATAATGTTATAGGTTATAAATATATGTATATTGGTGGATAAATATATAGATTTTTCGTACAATATAAAATCGGTTCACATCCCATTACTATTCCTCGATCAAGTTATTAATAAAATATGATTTATTATTTTGGTACCATTACTATGTTACATAACTGAGTATCCTCATGATATATATATTTTATTGAACATTATAAACTCTTATAAGATCTTTATGGCCTTTCTTTATCTTCATATAATCATCAAATGACAATCATCATGAACTTTATATATTATTCAATACATATTTTTTAATTGTTTCTGATTCTGGACAACCACTATTTCATATCCACACCTCTTCATGTTTATAAAAAATAAAAAATATATATATTAGATATATAGTAGATAATCAATTTCTTATAATGGAATGATAAACCAATTTCCATTCCTCCAATATATCATCTATATCATCAAAGTTCATGGGACCTAAAATATAATTTATATTTTCATATTGGTATTATTTTGTGAAAAGCCAAATGATTGTATTTTCAGTTCTTCTTATGGAATTTTTTTTAAAAAAATTATTCAATTATACCTTCACACATTCATATATCCGTTTCTGAATCTTTCTCATAGTGTTATATATATTATTTTGTATCATATAAATCTCACTTTATTTTAATTATTATTCATTCTAGATTTGTCATATTTATTTTTTAAAAAAGATAATATATATGACATATTATGAATATAATTTTATAAAAAAAATATTTAATATTTAATAAATCAGTTATCCATATAATATCTAATCATATCTGTCCCTTTCCTTCTTATTGAATAAGGACCAAAAATAATTTTTTTTGTTTCACGAATAAATTATTAATGATATAGAAATAAATTGACATATGATGTGAATTACGTCATTGAATATTCAAGTATTCGATGAGTTGAAACTATTCATATATCTACGAAATTATTATGAGCAATGATGTAACACCTTGCCCCTACATCATTGGCATGAGGAGGAAGTGATGTCTACATGGCCTTAAGTGACGTTCCTATGACTCCAAAAGCTGGAAATAAATGCCGATGGCATGAAGATCAAATTGGGGAATGAATTACCCTTAAGAAAAAACCAACCAGACCATTCATTAACCACAACTATATGATGCATGTCATAGAAAACATTCAAGAATGTATTACCAAAGGACAACCAAGTTGTTCCACCAAACAACCCAAAAACAATACAACCAGACATGTCTACACCACATCAGAGTGCAAGGGGAAACCAAACAAAACACCACAATCCATGACACCACCACAACTCCACACCCATGTTCAAGCTCCAAGATCATCCAAGACAGCATAATGCACCACTAACCGAGGGAGATACAGTACCATTGCCCACGTTACGGTACACTAAGTCTGCAAAGACACAAAAGTTCCAAAGAAGGGGGGAGTACTAAAATTCAGCTTGTTTTCCCCAAATTACTTCCCTATACATGCCACTAGTGTAAAACTATTTCCACATTTATATATAACATTTTATAGAAAATAAATCACAAGTGCAACTATTTCCATAAGCAAAACATGCCCTTACCAAGCCATCACACCCAAACAAAGAAACCAAGGGAAAGAGGAGAAAACATGACACAATCCACTTAATCATTCACACACTAGAACAACAATTTCCAACTTGAAAAGAAATGCACAACAAATAACCAAAACAACCAAATGGTTGATCTTCTGTCCAACCCGTTCACCCATTCACACCTAGTGGTACTTACGGTCCACTTATCCTATAATGGTGGCCCTTCCATCCACTATCCATCGCCATTTTATAGTTGTACTTCTCTAAAATTCCACAAAACATTCCAATCAATCCATAACCAAGCATATAACCCACCAAGATCACAACAACATGTAATAAACCAATTCTAGTGCATATCAATCCAGTTCAATAAATCATCCATTTATTGAAAACCATTTTCCAAGACCAAAAACATTTCAATAAAACAACCACTTTATCGAAAACAATTTCCATCAATAATTTTCACAAATCAAACACAACTTCCCATTTTTAAATCTCCATTTTAAAATCCACAATAATAGCATTTCAAAATTAAACCCCCTTATTCCGAAAAATACCCCAAAACTTCCCCATGGGATATTCAATCAATTTACCACATGAAACCATAATTAATTCAAATCACAACAAATTAATTTTCACTAAATACATTAGCATTAACCATGTGGAGTCAAGAGAGAAGACACCAACCATTAGGGCTTCCAAGAAATATAACCACAAGCAATTGCACCTCAAATTCGGTGAATGAACCAACAAAGCATATCTAGATCCCGTTCACTAGATTTAAAACCCCTTAAAATCAATATACAAGGCAACCAAAACCCTAGATCTAAACACAATGATTATATATCTAGAAAACTGAGAGATAGGTAGATGTAGATATAGAATAAAACACAAGGAATCCCAGAGGTGAGCCTTACCTCGGATAAACCACCTTCAAAACACCTTGAAAATTCTTGGATTTTAATCTAAAATGAGTGAGAGAGCCAAAGCATACCTTTAAAACCATAAACTCTAATTGAGCTTCGAGTGGGAGAGAATTTAGAGTGGAATGAGGCATGCCTAAGTGAACCCGTGTTTTAAAACGCTATTTTTAAATGGCTTCATGGTTGTCCCACACGATTTGACAAACCTTGCGGTAACCATGCACACACTATTGCCTCCAGAGAAAGGTTCCACATAGTTTTCCTCACATGGTTTGGCAAACCGTGAGCAGGCCGTGTGATTCCTACTGTCTCCTCTGGCACGGTTTCCTAGAGAATCTGCACAGTTTCCACTAACCGTGCTAAAATCGTGCTCCCTCTGCAAATCCACCAAACTCAATCAAAACCATTCCAAACTATCCCAAACAATTCCCAAATCATCCCACGAAAATTTAACACATAAAAATGCATTAACAAAGTCCACATACCTCATAATGGGGGTAAATAATAAACCCACCATTGGACTTTCCGTCCTGAGAAAGTAGTGAACCCCAACGTCTGCTGAAAGAGCTCGAGTCATTGCATGACCATCTCTTTCTCCTAATCCCAATTTTCCTCTTGAATCTCTCTATACATCTACAAAACATGAACAAAACAAATGCTTCTACCACACAAGACTTTATCTTTCCTATCCACAGCATGCACTGGCACATGCACCAACGAAGCATTCTGTTCTATCTGAATATGATCCCATCGAATCACATGGTACTAATCCTGTTAATACTTTTTCAATTATGACACATGAAAAACATTTTTCACTCCACTAAACCTAGTTGGAAAATACAAAAAATAAGCCACCGCACCAACTAGCTCAAGAATCTCAAAAGGTCCAATATACCTCGGAGATAACTTTACTTGCTTCCCAAACAAAAGTTGTCCCAACCTATGAGAGATCCTCAAGAAAAAATGATCACTCACCTAGAATGACAAAAACCATCAACAATGATCCACATATGATTTCTAATGACTCTGATACATCTTTATTCTCTTCCTGATCAACTTGATCTTCTTTATAGTCTCCTGTAAAAGGCTTGGTCTGACCATCGAGGACTCACCCGTTTCCACCCAACATAGTGGAGAACAAGATGTCCACCCATAGAATGCATCAAACGGAGCCATATGTATGGATTCATGATAACTCTAATTGTATGAAAAGTCAACCAACGATAAGTGCTCCTCCCTAACCCCCCAAAATCCAATACACAAGCCTGAAACATATCACTTAAATATTGTATCGTCCTCTCAGATTGACCATCCATTTGAGGGTGATACACCATGCTCATAGTCAACTGTTCCCTAAGGTCTTTCTCTAAGGATTTATAGAAACAATATGTAATCCTCGGATCTCTATCTGAAACAATCAAAACTGGAACGACATTCCTCTTTAACACACCCCATTTATAGATTTTGGACAGATCCTACACCATATAAGATTTATGAATAGGGCTGAAATGGGCCGACTTTGTTAGCTGATCCACTATCATCCAAATGGAATCATTCTATCTGACAATTCTTGAGAGAACTAAGAAAAAATCCATCGCTATCTTCTCCTACTTCAAAATAGGTATTGGTAAAGACTGCAACATTACCACTGGCCTATGATGCTCTACCTTGACCTGCTAACAAGTCATGATTCTCAAAAAAAACACAGCCACACCACTTTTCATACCAGCCCACTAGAGCAGCACTTTCAACGCTTTAAAAATTTTATGAATTCCAGGACGAACAGTACAACTGGAATGAATATACACCCGGAGAATATTTTCATGAAAAGAAACATATACCACTATCCGATTCAAAACACACAAAATTGAATCACCATTCATTTTCACACCCTCAATTGTCTCCCCAGCATTGTGTATCTACCACATGGTCACAAACTAAGAATCAGATATATGTGCATATTTAACTAGGCCATCCAAGTTAGGGATAAAAAAACCGGAATGAAGACCACCCTATAGCCCGGGTCTTCACATTCCAACCACATGTTATCTATAACTGACATCAACAGCCACTGGCACCATGCCTGTTTTACCACCGGAGCATATGATTTCTTACTTAATGAACCTGGCACTGAATTTCCCTCACATGGTGTGTACATCAAGTAATAATAAAATATCTAGAGATATTCCATCCATCTCCTTTGCCTCAAATTAAAATCCCTTTGAGAGAAAATGTTCTTCAATCTCTTATGATCTACATATACAATGAATTTCTCACCAAAGAGTTAATCACACCACACTTTCAAAGCATGGACCACTGCTGGAAATTCCAAATAATGAGTTGGGTAGATATTCTCATGCCCTCTCAACTGTCGTGATCCATACACAACCACATGATTCCCTTTCATTATAATGCACCCAAACCCTGATCTCGATGCATCACAATACACAACGTAACCATTTCCTGGTTATTGAAAAACCATGATGGGTGCTGATGTAAGGCAACCATTTAGCTCTTCAAAACACTGCTGACATAGTCCATTCCACTAGAATGGAACATTATTTCTTGTTAATGCTATCATCGGTGATGCCAAACATGAAAACCATGAACAAAACGCAGATAATACACAGTTAGACCAAGGAAACTCTGTATCTCAAACAAATCCTTTGGATATTACAATTAGATAAAAACCTCTTTCTTTTACGGATCCACTGAAACACCTCTTTCGGAAATCACAACGCCAAGAAAACAAACATCCTATATCAAAAACTCAAAAATTGACAATTTGGGATTAAACCACTGATCCCTCAAGATCCGCACCACTGTCTCCATGTGCTTTTTAGGGTCCACACTTTTCATTGAATATACCAGAATATCGTCTACAACCACCTACACAAATGAATCTACATATCTCTTTAATATTGGATTTATAAATTCCATGAACACTACTGGCGCATTTGTTAGACCAATGGGCATAAACAAATATTCATAACTGTCATCTCTAATTCGGCAATCCATTTTAACAATATCATCCTTCCTCACATGAAATTAATGATATACTGACCTTAGGTAGATCATGGAGAACCCATGGGCTCCCCTAAACTGGTCAAACAAATCATCAAATTGTGGAACTGGATATCTGTTCATTATCATAACTTGGTTAAGTCTACGATAATCAACATAGAGCCTCAATGAACCATTTTCCTTTTTCAAAAACAATACTTACGCTGCCCACAGAGACGGGCTAGTCCGGATAAACCCTTTTCTTTATAACTCTTCAAACTAGACTTTCAATTCGAGCTATTTAGTAGTTTCCATTCAGTAAGAGGGAAGTGAGATAGGACTGGCCCCTGGAAGGATATCAATCGTAAACACCACTTCTATTATGGGAGGTAACCCATATAATTATTAAGGAAAAAAATCCATGAAATAATCCACCATAGCCGGAAGAATATTCTTCTCAACACTATCTACTGGTTCCAATGAAAACACCATTAATTTATATAATAAAATTCCCACTACTGGTACCAACAAACCTGTTGCACCCTTCTTTATATGCATCTCTCCTCTAAAGATATTTCTAATTCCATCGTATGTCATAAAAGCCATTGTATGTGCATTACAGTCGATGTGGGACTTAAAAGACACCAGACAATCTATTCACAGGATTACATCAGCAATATCATTATCAAGCACTATGAAATTCCAGGTTATCTCAACCTCTTCCACAACAATAGTACATGCTCTACAAAATGAGTCTTGTCACTCTCTTCGACCCAGAGAAGTTTGAAGATGCAAAACCGAAGGCATTATTTCTACCCATAAGCACAGAAACTCAACCATACGTGCTACAATAGAAGTGTGTGAAGCACCCTTAACAAAAAACACTTGCATCAAGGTATAATTTCAATGAAAAGTGCCTCGCACTGTGGATAGTCTTGAATGATCATCCACCTCAACCTTCTTAGTTCCGAACAACACTTTTTTTCACACTATGCTCTTTATTATTTTGTGAGGTGTCGTGGTATTCTGAGAATCACCGTGATTGACTTTACTCTTTTGACCAGGGTTATGCTTCATTTCACGTACCGTCAAAGCATAAAACATCTGTGATCACGGAGGAGTGTCACGCGCACCTGACCTTGGTGAATTCAAACAATAACACTACAGATGCCCCATATGCTTACAATTATGACATGCTCGAGGTTGTTCCGTACAATCTTGCTTGATGTGGATTGTAGAACCACACTGAAAACATCACATCATGCTCTGGGACTTCAGAAGAAGATTTACTGATCCTACCATAATATTATATGTGGTATTACTTCCCTGGGAATAAGTTTCTCTCATTTTCATGACCCAATTGTTAGAGTTTCTACTATTCCTCATGGGTACCACCCTGCTTCCTCTACCTGGAACTCCTAAAAAATCTCGCTCAGCCACCGAGGCTCTATTCACTATATCTGTGTAATCATCTATACACATCATCACTATCTTGGAATGAATGTCCTGCCTCAATCTAGCTTCAAATATACAATCTTTCAACAATGTACTATCTACCTCCTCCAGTGAAAATCTCACTATGTTCATAAACATAGCTGCATACCCTGTCACAGACATAAGATCTTGCTTCAAAATGATGAAATCAATCGTTCTAGCCGACATATGCATGCAATGCATTCCACATGGATCTGCCGAATGTGCTCCTCGTGCACCCTGTGCACCCCATTCCATTGCCGGCCTAACTGGTTTTCCTGCCGTAGCGTTCCCCGCGCACCCCGCAACTCCACCATCTGTGTAGCTCATGGTGCAGCGGCCGA
Organism: Viscum album; assembly: GCA_963277665.1. NCBI lineage: Eukaryota > Viridiplantae > Streptophyta > Magnoliopsida > Santalales > Viscaceae > Viscum > Viscum album. The sequence continues at coordinate 663,785,114 of OY728165.1, read as the reverse complement.
GCCGGCCTCCCGGCCATGGCCACCCCACTGGGACCCAAGACGATCCACCCCATGTTGTCCTCATTCGGCGCCCTCCAGGATGAGCTATGCCCTCACAGTGGCCTTCAGGCCGAGCCTCCCTGGTGTCGCCCTGCGGGCCGAACCGTCCTCACGCCGACCCATGGATAGTCCACGCTATCCCGACTTGTCTATGCTCTGGAAGCCTGCAAGGCTTGGACCAACGGGCCGGGATGAACCTAACGAGGTGTCATTCCAAACCGGTTGGGTCAAACCCAATGGGATAGGCCAGGTCGATCCTAACCTGGTTGGTCTGACCGGGTCGGATTGGGCCCGGGCCCACTTCGACCATTTTTCGCTCATTCAGCCATATCATTGGAACCCGACGTTTGTTTGATGAACTGTCAGTGGCCCAACTAATCTTGGTACATGAAGATCCCTTTGTGTATACCCCATGAGAGTTTGAGGTATAGTTGAGATATGGTCAGGTTGGATCATGAACGAATCCAACTGGGCCCTTTGAACTAAAAGACTAATAACTCCCAGATTGGGCGTCTGATTGACACGTCATCTATTGCTTTGAGACCTCTATGATGTGAAGGAACTTTGAGATACCTATTTTTTTATCATAATGTCATTTGGAGTATCTCCCAGTTGCTCGGGGAGTGGATCATTCTAAAGACGATCAGATAGAGTGTGGAGACATAGTAGTTTGCAGAGTCTTGACGACTACTAACCGATTGACTTGGAATGACTTGACTACCCTAGTGGGAAGAACCTGGTGATGGAAGAAGACCCACGGTACTCGACAGGAGGAGTACCTCTACTGACTATTAGGGGGTACGCCTGGTTGTGGTGGCAGACCCATGGTGGGGAACACCATGGTGATGCAGCAGGATCATGGTACTCGACCGAAGGAGTACCTCAGTAGTCCATCATTAGTGGGAAGTGCCTTGGTGTCACGACATGCCCAATTTACTCGACAGAGGAGGAGATCTCTAGAAGTCATGGTTTATATTATGTGAATAAAAATCCTTGTTGAGCAGAGTTAGTACTTTTTGTGTTTTCCTCATGATTGAGATGGATTACATAATAACTTTGGTATATGTATGAGAATATACCTAAGTGGGGAAATATATTGATTTCATACTTTTTGGTTTATCCATGATGGATTTTTTGAGACCTTGAGGGTCTCTAAGTCCCTACTGAGTATCCTTAGACACACCCCTGCACTGGTTGTGCCTGCACTTCATTGTGTTGGACGCAGATGAAGAACAACAGTAACCGAGGCTAGGAGTTCCAAGACAATATGGTACCTGGAGGTGGACCATACGGCACCTCCGTACATGGAATAGAAGGACAGTTGTGGAATTCTGAGGTGGCGATCTGTACCTATCCTAAAAGTAGGATCCTCAGAGGATGACCCAGTGGCTAATTTTCCTATTTCCTCAATTGTAATTTTACATTCATTTTCTTGTACTTTCCAGTTGAGATTGTAATTCGGCCTGGTTTTACCTAATGTACACATTTGTGGATTATTCAATTTACTCGTGATCATATCTGTAGTGTGTTTTTATATGTTATAAAGGAAATTCCTTCCTAGTTTTAGCGAATTACAACTTTTTTACTAATCGCCAACCCCTGAACTATAGAATGTGGGCTTAGGGTAGTCACGATACATGTCCTATGGGATGGGTTGTGACATATTGGAATAAGAGGAGTCAATTCTACCACAAAAAATAGTACATTGATCGTTATTTTCTATGAAGCATTATTGTTAAGAGTTGTGAGTGTGGTTCTCAGTTCAGGGAGTCCAGTGTTGTTGCAACTGCCGATTATCCATACACCAGGACCCTGACTTATGTTCTTGGACTTAGAGGATGAAAACACTGATTGCTTGTGTGTTTTGAAATGTTTTCATTATGTCAACTCAACCAGTTCAGCTCACTAGGTAATATATTTTTACCATGTAGCATCTGTTTCTTTCTGGTTGCCACCCCGTGGATGACCATCAAAAGTCCCGAGATTTGCACGCACAGATAGCCCACCGAATGATGAGGCCTTATTTGAGGGTCCTTTTATAGTGGGGGAAATAGAAGTACCACTCCCTATTAGGCCACCTATTCCACTATCCCCAGTAGTAGATGATTCACACCACATGAGCGCGTTGCACGAGCTCCAGCATCAGAGGCCTCCCAGGTTCATGGGAGATATGGACCCACAGGTGGCTGAGGATTGGCTGGAGGCTGTGTTGAGAGTTTTCCGACTGGTAGGGAATCCAACCGACCATATTGTGATTCTTGATGTGAAACCTCTACAGGATTCATTGACCAGATGATGAAGCTTGATGATCCAAGTTCACGAAGAGATGGCGCTTCTCTAGGCAGACTTTGAGAGCCTGTATTGGAAGAGTTTGTCCCATCGAATCTTTGTGCAATGCGAATACAGGAGATACTTTTTCTACAGTAGGGAAGCATGACCATATCTCATTACTTAGCGAGGTTCACATACCTCTCATTATACTCCACTAATATGGTTGAGGTTATTTTCCTCAGGACCCAGACATTCGAGCAAGGTCTCATGTGGGAGATCAGAGCAATGGTGATCTCACTCAGCATCCCGACGTAGGCAGGGGTGTTAGAGAGAGCCCTCCTAGTAGAGAGTTTCCTTGATGAGAATTATCCAACAGCGAGATCCACCACCAATCAACACGTAGTGTAGTGTTTATCAGCTGATAGTATACATATGTCGCAAAGGTCAATGAGGACTATACATAAATGTGGATGACCGCATGAATCACGTTCAGTTGTGCAGGGCACCCAGAGCAGAGACATACATGTGAGGAACCGGCAGTGTGTCACATGTGGAGGGCATGGTCACATAGCACACGATTGTATGAATCACCGTTCAGATGATCAACAGACGGTCGAAGGACCACCCAGTAAGAGATAGAGAATCATTCGACGCAGTCTATAGGGAGAAGGCGTACATGGAAGAGGAGCTAGTCGTGCAGCTGGTGGTGGGTGATGATTCGATATGTTACTACCACCACCACTAGGAGGTCGACCCCGACTACAGGGAGTAGGAGGACATGGGTAATCTCAGCTCCAGGCAGCTAAGGCCTATGATCATGGTGTCCCAGATATGATACGAGGTATGATATGTGTCTACTCCACCTTATCTACACTTCTCATAGACACAAGTACCATTCACTTATTCATTTCCACTACTCTCATTCAGATCTCAAGGATTCAGACAGATCTGATGGATCTATCCTTACGACTAAAGACTAGTATAGGATAATACTCAACGATTACCCAATGGTACTGGTAGTGTAAGCTTAACCTAGGAGGATAGTGATATGGATGTGATCTCCTAGTAGCTGTGTCGAGGACCTACGACATCATCTTGGGTATAGACTAGTTATCTATAGTCCATGCTCAGATTTACTATATTCGGTGTAATGTGAGGTGTGTCTGGAGGGATGGGACTAGTTTTACCTTCACAGATGAGAATGGAACCTTTATAGCACAGTACAGACTTACCCGGATTAGGGTGTAGCCGATTACTCATCAATTGAATTGCCTTACCCATAGAGTAGTTGATGTGGAGAGTCTGTGCTATCCTATAGTGGGGACTAGTAGGAGGATGGTTTCCCTGATAATGTTCTTGGTCTACATCCTCATAGAGAGGTGGAATTTTACATTTACATTCACCCTGGTGAGACAATGATATCTACTCTAGCATATTAGATGGCTCTCACGGAGCATCATGAGTTGCGAGAAAAGTTTGAAGACATGTATGGGATATTCATCTGACCTAGTGTTTCTCATTGGGTATCCTAGATTCTGTTCACCAAGAAGAAGAATGGGTTCTTGAGGCATTGTGTTGAATACCGGATCTTGAACTAAGTGACCATGAAGGGCAAGTACCCACTCCCGAGGATTTATGACCTTTTTGATTAGTTGAAGGGATCATGGTGGTTCTTGATGATAGACCTCATATCAGGCTATCATCAGGTCAGAGTTCGAGTTGAGGATGTACAGAAGTCAACCTGCAGATATCAGTATGACCACTAGGAGTTCTTGGTTATTCCATTCGCCATAACTAACGATTCAAAACTGTTCATGGGACTCATGATCAAGATCTTTCATCCATTCCTTGATTGATTTGTCATAGTCTTCATCGACGACATTCTGATCTACTCGACTACTGAGGAGGATCATGCCTATCACATGCGGGTAGTACTTGATACACTCAGAGAGCACCAGCTTTATGGTAAACACTAGATGTCCTAATTCTGGATCCGAGAGTATCACTTTCTAGGATATGTCATATCGGAGGCTAGATTTTCAGTGGATACATAAAATATTGAGGCGGTACTTGCTTGGGAGACACCAAATAGTGTGACGGAGGTACATAGTTTCCTTGGTTTAGCAGGATATTACTGAAAGTTTGTGCCATACTTGTCCAAAGTTGAAGCATCACTAGCAGCCTTGAAAAATAAGGGGAAACCCATAGTGTGTTCGAGAGATTCCAACAGAGCTTTCTGGAGCTGATGCAGATGCTGATTAGTGCCCCCATCTTAAGGCATCCAAGGGATGGTGTAGGGAATGCAGTCTACTGTGACACATCAGGGAATAGACTCGGATGTGTCTTGATGTAGGAGCAACTAGTGATAACATATGTCTCTCTTCATATGAGACAATATGATCAGAATTACGCTACACTTGACCTGGAGTTAATGGCATTGGTCTTCACCCTTAAGATATGGCGACACTATATGACGCGCGAACATTTTATCATGAACTTTTTTCACAAGATAATCATGTATATCTTCTATTATCAGGATATAAACTAGATACAATGACATTGGATTGACTTCCTCCATGACTATGACTTTGAGATAGTCTATAATCGTGGAAACAAGATCGTTGTTGCCGATGAACTCAGCAGAAGATCTGGTATACATCTACGAGGTGAGAAGACAGATCATCTGGAAAATTTACAGATATCCTTTGTAGATAGGGATTGAGAACCCTTCATTCAGTCTCTTATAGTCATTCCCCCACTTCATCAGTGAGTAGGGGAGGAACACCATGGGGACACTTACTGCGAGACACGACATGCCCAGATATCCATAGGGCAGGCACCTGATGTATTTTATGATGGTGGGGAGAACGTCATCCCCTTCAGATGATGTAGTATGTTACCAGTGTAACTTCATGAGGAAGAGTTGATGTATTTACACAAATCCTCTCTAGCGGTAGATCAAGTAGTGTAAAATATGTACCAGGACCTATGACGATAGAAAAGGTGGATGGGAATGAAGATGGAAGTGGTAGAGTTTGTGTCTCGATGCCTCACTTTTCAGAAAGTGAAGATAGAGCATTAAGTACAATCATTATTGGTTTAGCCATTAGAGGTCTCAGAGTAGATGTGGGATAGGATATTTGTGGATTTCTTGATAGAACTTCAACTTACATCTAGAAGTCATGACTCGATCTGCGTGATCGTTGACCGACTCACCAAGTCGGTCCACTTTCTATCGATTAGAGAGTAGGGTTCAGTAGAGAGCTTGGGATGCCTCAATGTGAAGGATATTGGGTGGTTACATGGATTACCTTCGACGATTTCCTCTGACTGTGACACACATTTAACTTCCTAGTTATGGAATGGGTTTCAAGAAGATTTCGGGATGCATCTTCGTTTGAGCATCGCCTTCCATCCTCAGATGGATGGCCGGACCAATAGGACCATTCATACTCTCAAGTAAATGATGTGTGCTTGTGTCATCCAATATGATCATATCTAGGAGGATCACAAACCTTTGGTGGTGTTTTCAGAAACAATAGAAATAACACCACCATTGGGATGAAACCTTTTGAGGCGTTGTAAGGGCGTCCATGCAAATCAGCTTTGTACTGGACTCACCTAGGGAAGTCATCACTAGTGGGACTAGAGATGGTATGAGATACCATCGAGATGGTGCATGTCATTCAGGAGTGGATGCATACTGCACAGAGTAGGAACAAGTCATATGCTGACAAGAGACAATGAATTCTGTAGTTCGAGGATAGTGACCATGTCGTTCTACGTGTCTCACCTCGAAGAGGCCTACGGATATATGACCGAGGTGGAACGCTATCTCCGAGATTAATTGGAACTTTAAATTTCCTCAGTATAGTTGGTGAGGTGGCTTACAATTTATCTATTCCACCTCAGTTTCACTGGGTGCACGAAGTGTTTCATGTATCCCAGTTGAGGAGATACGTGCACGACCCTTCCCACATCATCGACCATGGAAAGCTGGATGTTGACAATGGGGAAAATTTTATGGAGGATACATTATAGATTAAGGATCAACATGAGTGGGTCCTTCAAGGATGGTTTATACCTCTGGTGTGCATTCTCTGGAAGAACATGAACCTCTAGGAGAGCACATGAGAGGAGGTTGCTCATATGCGTGCTAAGTACCCCCAATTGTTCCCTTAGTTATGAGTTGTAACATACAGGGATGTAATACCCTAAGGTGGGGAGAAAGTAAAGACATGGAATGTCCATGTAAATTATTTTTTATTTAACTGGGAATTTTATGAGTCTGTGAAATTTGACAGCACGTGATTCCGAGGCGCAGAGTTCCCAAAATATATTTCTGGAATTTTGTTTGGGGACATTTAGTAAACATATGAGTGGGTTTTTATTACTTTTGAACTGGTGCTTGGAATTGAAATCTGAGGGCACCATTGAACTCACATCATCGATATTCACTTATGAAGACTTTCAAATTGACGATAGATAGTCGAGGGTGGAAGATAGTTTTTGGGTTTTTTGTGGGAATAACAAAATAAAATAAACACTTGATTTATTTTATGTTTATCTATTATAACCACACATGTGGAATTTGGGGGAGGGGACCACCACACCATTACCTCCCATGAGAGGTTATGGAGGTTGGGCCCACCCAAAAATAACATCCCACGAGTGGTTATGATGTAGAGGCCACCCAGGTCTAAACCCCCTAATAATAATGGGAGAGGAAAACCTCTCAAATCCCTTCATTAATGAGGGAGAGTCTCTCCACACCTCTTTTAATTGTGTCAACACATCATCTCTTTTAATAGATCCAATCTCATAAATTATTTATGTGGAGCCAACTTAATTAATTCACCCAATTCGAATTTTAAATTCATCATAATAAATAATAGATAATCTATTATTTGGAGGGACTTCCTATTGTTTTGATGGAAAAATGTGGGAAAAGGAGGATTACAACACATTGGACAAAAATATCCATCTACGAACTATTCTCTCTAATGAATAACTGGTTTCTCCAACGAAGAACAGAGAAGGAATTATTCCAATGAAGAACACCGGCATGGAGCGTCTTCGACTTGTTCCTCAGAAGCACATTGTAGAAGAAATCAGCTCGGGACATCTTCGACAACCGACCCTCTCTTCTCATCATCGTCAATTAACCGACACACGAGCTCAGGATTTGAAGTGTGGTGCAGATGCAAAGAATGATGAAAACTCTACCTTCTACCACGCGTCTTTGTCAACGAACAAAGTAGGGGTTTTATTTTATTTATGTATAATTTATTCACATGTTCTACATTTAATTCACAACGAAGAACGAGGGTGGTTTAATTTTTCATGAGGGTTTTTTTGATTCATTATTGTGATCCTATTGTGATCCTATTGTTTTCACCCTAAACGCGGAGGGTATAGACCAAACCAACGAGGTCGCACCCCTACACCAATCTCTTTTGTGGTGTTTTACGAAATAGAGGAAAGAGACTACAAAGACGATGAAGGCGAAGATGAAAATGGTTGCAATACTTGTGGCCTCTGTGACCCGCACTACCCTAGCTGGATGCACTGCCTCCTTGGCCCCATATCCCTCCCCGGTCGTGCCACCCATGTCGGTGGTGCCACCCTCTTCAGCCGCACCCCTCCCTAGCCCTGTATGAGTCAGCTTCTGCATGCCCCACAGATCAGCAGTCGGTGCAACCCACTCACCTCGTGCTCCCCGTGCGCCCCAAACTGTCTCTGGATAAACCGGCCCACCAGCCTTCGCATGCCCTGTGCACCCCGCTGCTCTTTTTTGTCTGTGTTCCCTTCAGTGGTCCAGTCAAGCTGGCCTCCCGGCCCGGGTCGCACCCCCCGACCTCGGGTCGAGCCACCATGAGCCGACACCTCACAGCCCGTCCATGCCAAGCACCATCCTTGCGGTGGCCTCCGGGACGAGCCACACACACGGTGCCCTCTAGGCCGAACCACCCTAGCATCGACCCATGACCGGTCTACACCCTCACAACCGATCTGCACTCTCGCGACCCTCCACGACCTCTCACAGCATGCTGGGTGGGGCCTAATGAGATGGGACGAACCTAACCAGATGGACCGCCTAATGGGTTGGGTCAGACCCAATGGGTTATGTTGGGTCAACCCAAACATTATCGGTCTGACCGGGTCGGACTGGCCCTAGGCACACTTCGACCCTTTTTCGCTCTTTCGGCCATAACATTGGAACCAGACGCCTATTTGACGAACCATTAGCAGCCCTGGTAATCTTGGAGAATGATGTTCCCTTTGAGTATACCCCACTGGATTTTGGGTTATAGTTGAGATATGGTCAGTTTGGATCGTGCAAGAATTCAACCTGGCCCTGAAACTAAATGGCTAATAACTCACATACCGAGAGACGGATTGACGCACTATATGTTGCGTTGAGACCTCTATGACATGGAAGACCATTGAATGACTTCTTCCTGGAACATCTTGATAGTTAGAGTATCTACTTGTAGCTCGTGGAGTGGATCCTTCTAGAGATGAGCAGACAGAGTGCAGAGACCTAGTAGTTGGTTGAAATTTGATGACTGTTGACCGATTGACTTGTAGTGACCCAATATTCCGAGTGGGGATCTCCTAGTTGTGGTGGTATATCAATTGCGGAGGATCGCCTAGTTGTTGAGGTAGACCCGTGGTACTCAAAAGGAGGAGTACCTCTGTAGGCTATTTGGGGGAGCACCTAGTTGTGGGAGTATACCCATGTTGGGGAATGCCTTGGTGATGCAGCAGACCCATGGTGCTCCACAGGAGGAGTACCTCAGCATTACAAGGTTTGTGGGAAGCGCCTTGGTGTCACAGAAGGACCAATGCAATCGACAGATGAGGAGTTCTCCAATAGCCATGGTTTCAATAATGCGAATTAAAATCCAAGTTATGATGAGTTAGTAAAATTTGGGTTTTTCCTCATGATTGAGATGGATTACTTAAAAACATAGGAATTTGTATAGGCATATTCGTATGTGGGGTTATCATTTGATTTCATACATTCTATTTTATCCTTGTTGTATTTTGAGAGACCATGAGGGTCTCATGGTCCTTACTGAGTATTGTTATACTCAACCCTTTAGGAGTTATACCCGCACATAGTTGTGTTGGATGCAGATGACGGACAATGATGACTGAGGCTGAGAGTACCAGGACTGGACGATACCTAGAGGTAGACCTTATGGAGTGTCGGTACACGGAGGAGAGGGAGAAAAATGGAGAGATGATAATGTGATATATACCTACCCTTTAGGTAGGATCCTTGGAGGATGACCCAATGAATATTTTTCCTATTTCCTCAGTTGTACTTTCACTTTCAGAATCTTGTTCTTTCTAGTTGCGCACGTATTCTGGCCCCTTTTTAATTACTGTACCGACTTTTTTGTTATTCAGTTTACTCGTGATCATATCTATTGTGTGTGTTTATAGGTTATAAAATCAATTCCTTCCCAGTTTTATGGAATTACGCCTTTGGTGCTAGTCACTAGCCCCTGGCCTATGGATGGCGGGATTGGGGTAGTCACAGAACGGGTCCTGGGGGATGGTTCATGACTCCATAAGTTATATTTGTTAAACATTACCCTTATTATCTTGATGAAAACCACAAAAATAGTTCTTAGATTAGCTCCTATTACATTTAGTTCTCCCCTCAAACATCCACCTTCTTCTACTTCCAACCAAATGTTACATTAGGTTATGATAGATCCATCCATTTCCTGAAATTGAAAATGTTATTGTGATTATGTCAATAAAATAATAATACTTCATATAATAATTAGTATAAAGATAAAGATATTCATATTCATTTTATATAAAAAACAATATATTTATCCAAAATAATTATGCCTCTCCCTTCAATCATTACCATTTATGATATATATGACATGAAACAAATGGTTATATAAAATCAAAACATGTTATTTTATGTTATCAATTCTCTGATACCATATATAATGATCCAAATTAATATTACATATTTTAGTGTATTTAAAATAATTTTTTTACTTTATCCAATATCATTAAATAATGCAGTATTAGTGTGTTATTCCATAAAAGTTACATAACAAACTAATACATATAAAAGAATCCAAATTCTACTCAATATTTATTTATATATAATATATTAAATTTTCCATTAAATTTTATATTAGTTTAAAAAAATATTAATGAATTTACAATGATAAAATTATTCCTCTAAATAAAATTATTCTATTTGAAAACCTATTTGAAAATGTGTTATGAAAAAAATAGATCACAAAACAAACATAAAGGATGAAATAGTCTAATATAGTGAAAAAATTTAAAAAAATGAAAATATTTTTCTTAATATTACTATTAATTGGAATATTATATAATTCAATTTCACCTAAAGAAATTTCACATTTAGTTGATTAATTATTAAATCCAACAATAATAAAATAAAAAACCCATTTTGGAAACATGTATAATATCATTCATAACCATCATTAAACCAATGGTAGAAATAAGAAGCAAAGTTAAATCCATATTAGATACCATTCCATATCAATATACATAATTACTAAAATGAAATGGTATATCCCTCAATGTATTGTAGTGCTATAGGGAACAACCAGGTTTATAATGGGATCACCCAAATCAATATCTTGTTAATCGTAAGATCAGTAATATTAGGATCAACTATGATATATAATAGGTATCGATCCATCATAAAATATGCATTGGATCACCCATTATACATGTAATGATAAATTATAATATCATGAATTAAAAAAAATTATTCTTACATATTTATAATGAAAACCATTGACGTTTTTTAAAAACCATGTGAAAACAAATTTGAATATCAAAATACCCTATTTATTTCACCAAACTATTAATAATATAAAAAAATCACCTAATATAGAAACATATATTCATTTAAATAATAATCTACAATTATAATGAATAAATATAATAATATTGTCTTTTATATGGAATAAATGTTTATTTATAATTTAAATGTCAAAAAATACCTACTTTTTAAATTTAAAAAATTAAATAGTGGAATTCAAAATAATTTATAAAAGAATGTCGACATCCTCAATTTCGATTATACAAGTATGTACTTTATCATATAAAAAAATGAAACTTTTTAAAATTCATATATTCATAGGAAACAACTACATGTAATTTATGTTTTTATCTAATTTTATACTGTGTCATAAATAACTACATTATCCATAAAATTAACTCAATATTTTTTATAGAATATTGCTCATATATGACAAATAACTTCATTAGTTTTCATACTCCAAATTAAGTTATTAATCCATTATCTACATATGAGTAATTATGAAATAATATTATCATCATCAAATTAATTATCCTTTTAAATCCAGCCATTAAATATAGATATGAAAATTTAACAATTTTACAATCTTAGAGATTTATGACATTCATACTCATGAGAAATTTTTCACTTTTTCATTATCATTATAATAATAAGGTATATTTTTTATCATTATATAATGAATATAATATTATAAATATTTTATTAAAAATTTAAGTATAATAAATTATTTCATAAATGTAATGTTGTGATGTAAAAATAATTTCATCGCTTTGTAAAGGTGGCAGTCTACATGTACACCAATATAACGTTATCATATTCCAGATTATGGAATGTTTTGAAAATAAATGATATTATACATTTTTAAAATGTTGTATACATAATTAAATTATTATGTTATAATTAATTCAATTAATATAACCATTTCTGGAAGATATATATAGAATAAATGTTTATTAGTTCACGATGACATTTTCTACCACACACACTAATGATTCCATTGTTTTTCAGTATTTTAAATAGCTGAACATTGTAAGATGATAAATTAAATCAAAAACACAAAAACAATTTCATATTACTCTTTTTATTATCTAATCATGATAATTATGATAATAATTATGTGGAAGAAGATATAATATATAAAATCAATATTAAAAATTGCACATATTATGTGAACAACCTACATAGTTCAAAAATTTATAATCCCAAAGGATATTATACATTATAAAAAAAATTCCATTAGAAATAGAATATGGATTACAGGAATGTATTGGGAATGATTATGGATAACTAAATAGGGTTTTATGAGTGATGGATTGATAATACGTGGCATAAATTTATAAGAGTTAGTTTATTGCCTTTGGGTATTTTAGAAAATATTAATTTAATATAAGTTAACTTTTAATTTAAAATGGGATATAATGATATATATTTTTAGAAAATAATTCTTATGTGTTAAAAAATATCATACAAATAAATTTACTTGTTTTTTCCACATTTTTTCTATTTATATTTGGTTTTAAGTCTTTATTAACATGTTTTAAACATTACTTGACAACAATGATTTGCACACTTTTAGGGTAAATATATTTATATTTAATTGAATTAATTACCATAAGTGTATCATGGATAATATTTTAAATATTAACATAATGAAAATATTAAATATAATATTGTATTTACATTATTTCATATTATATACTATTATATATATATATTCAATATATCATTAATGTCTATTATTGAAAATATTCATTACATTGACATTAATAAAATAAAATAATAAATATAACAATAAAATTTCAAATATACCTAAAATTTTGTTTCCATTATAACTTTTTGGGGATAGTATTTTTTATGAAGACTTATATAATATTTAATATTTTTATATAATTTTATGACATTTTAATTAATTGAACAATTACAATGTCCTCATTGTGTAAGAAAATACAATAATGTTCAAATAGTAAAAATGGAAAATAAATTAATATGAATAATTAATATCATTTATAATTTAAATGAATATTTATATTTGATCATATCCCTTAGATATAACGATATAAATAATATAATAGTTATAATAAAGCTGTCAAACATGTTTGAATTTTCATGATATAATATAATAAAACTATCATAATCTCATTAGAGGAACTATAAAAAATCCATAAAATGATATTTAGATTAATTGGACTAATTGAAATAATAAAATATATTTCTGTATTGTTTTTGGTCCATTTTATAATAAATTTTTTTATTTATTTTTATAATTACCATATTTACCCTTTAATATAGTTATAAAAACATTATTGGATATTTTTTTCTTATGTTCAATGATGAAACGTAACTATTTACTAAATTTGGACCTCATGATTCCATATATAGTATCCCTTTATAAAATATTCATTTAAAATACGTTTCAAAATATAAATTAATTTTTTCAAATATTACATATGCAAACAGAATTTAGAGAAAAATGTGTTACAATATTATAAATGTGCATACACAAAAAAATGTTTTTAAATATTATTAAAATCTAATTAATAAATATATATATATAATTAAATATAACTATGAAATATTGAACTAAATAAAAATATTCTAATTTTTTTAGGAATTACTTATCATATTTTCACATAAAAATAAATTAAATGAAATTTTGATGATAATGTATTTCTTTAAGAATTCAATTAAATTACTAAAAATATGGTGATTATTTTTGAATAATTCTATATTAAATATATATATTAATATAATAATATTTATTTTATATATATTTTATTATATTTATATTATATAATTCAATATCAATTTTATAGCTATCTCATTTACAAAACAAAATTTAATATTATATTGTTTCTCATTTCATCGTATCATGTATGCTGTTGAAAAAAAATATTTTCTTTTAAAATGTTATGTTATTACCATATATTCCCTTTATGAAATATCTCCCTAGAAAATTGGATAACTGTAATATTCCTGGATTATTACATTGAAAATTTATTTTATGATATCCCACATTTTAAAATGGATCAATAAAATATTCATATAAAAAGGGAAAATGGGATGTACAAATGCCATATGTAATGGGAAATAAATGGTTTCCATATAGGGAAAAATTTATGAAATGTGATAAAATTGAAAAATAGAAAAAATATTACTACTAATGATGGAGATAGAGTGTTTTATAATATTTTCATTAGTAATTCTACCATTACCAAACTCTAAACATGTCTTGGTCTTAAAGACAATAGATTTCTCAATTAGAAAAGTATATGGAATTTTTTTCAAATTCCACACCCATGTGTTTTAGAATTATTATACTTTCAAAAATAATCATATAAGGAAATATAAAATAATTAATAGTATTGTTTCATCCATTAAAAAATATCCACCATAATCACATCATTTGGTCTAAAAGAAGAGTATTTTAAAGAATTTTTTATTCATGGAGAACAAAACTAAACCATTCATAAAACATAAAAAAATAAAATATTATTTTTACTATCATTATTTATTAAAAATAATAGAAATCCCTATAACAAATTATGAAAAATAAGAAATGAAAATTATTTTATACTAAAAAATACATTAATATAGAGAATTCCATAATAATACCCGATGATCTACATAGATCATTCAGAAAATAAATATTGATAAAATTACTAAAATAATATCCAATAATATTAAATAATCTTACCAATTTTTTATTATTTTTTAGAGATGACTTTAGTAACAGATCCACAAATATGATTCTCTTACACTTGGTTATCTATATGAAAAAACATATATTAGCAAAAATAAATGTATCATAAAATTATTATTTTATTTTACAAATAAAAAATAATATCATACTTACTAATACATCACATATGATATCTATAATAAATTCACCCATTTCCCCCTATAAGATTGGGTAAAAAACTCATGGCTTTCTAGATGATATAGGTTTGGTACCCTGCAAGTGGGATATCTATTACTAAAACTATATTCCTTACAACCTTCCATGAAATTTTGGAAACATCCAAAAAATATCTTTTATATATTCATTATAAATATATTTTTTTTGTCCATTGTTTATCTCATAAAATTCATTTTGGAACAATAAATATTTTAGAAAAAACAATTTATATACAATCAATGTTTAAATAATTACTAAGGAGTATACATACCAGTGAATTTGTGTATTGAAAATTAATATACAATTTAATGAAATATAACAATTTTACCTAATAATATAAGGTTTACATATACCATAAACCTCTTTCAAGACACATTAAATGTATCACAATTAATTTCCACAATCATGTGAGTTTTAATCCATTTACAAACATCCTAAAAATAAATGAAATTGTTAATGTAGTTACATAACTAATTCATCATTATACATAATTAAAAAACAATATTTTCAATATTATTCCTTAGTTGATCTATATTTAAAAATATTAATTGAATTATATAACTCATCATTATTGAAACATAATCTAGAGTATAATCTATATAATTCACATGTAATTTAGAGTTAACTATTCATAAATTGAAATAGAGTCTAGTATCTATAATGATATATTGATAAAGTCCTATTAATCCCATTAATGAGCCTTCCTTGTATGAGGTAATGTAAAAAAACTAACATTCTCCCCACAATTAAAAAATTCGATTGAATCCTTTTGAATATGTCCTTTCCCTTTCATTGAGTTAACATAATATTTCACATTCAAAAATCCCATCAAAATTGGAATGAACTCATTTATCATGGATCCTAGTGCAATCTCAATAACTTTTATGAATCATGCATGATGAAATCTATCACTTATTGTGATGATCAATTCTCTTGGAAATGTGAGACATGTCTCATTCAAGAAGACATCCCCTCAAAGTCATCATTTCTTTATGAAACATAACTCGCAATACTGTTATTTTTAGCATTCATGCTTTTGAAATTTTTTTCTGATATCCTAGGGAAAATAAACTTATCTATGATGCAAACCAAAATCCACATTTTGGACCCAAAATATTTGCAATCACTAGAAATTTAGACCACCATGTATATCTTCTTTTGTACCGCCTCTAGATTTTTCATTTCTTTATTATGGTTTTTTACTAACATGGAATGTCAAAAAAATATATGGATCATGAGAAATCACTATGAAAGGCTTTTTTATCAATAAACATTACCAACCAAAAATGAACAAATGTTACTTTGAGGGATTTTTTCCAACATATCAAAATAATAAGAAAATCCCATATAGATTTCACTTAATCATAACTCATAAGAAGTTTCATTAATATTTTCATTAAAATATTAAAACATTAAAAATTAATTGATGTTCAACTAATTTAGATAGAAAAAGTTCCATTAAAATACTATTGAAACATGATAGATTGAATAAAAGAAATGGGTTCTATAATAATATTTTTCAAAAATGGTTATCGCTAGGAGAAGAAAGAGGTTCAATAACAATCTTTTTAAAACAATGTTTATATATCTATATAAATAGAGAAGATACTATCAATACTATATATAATTTTTATATAATATATAAATATTATGGTCATTGAAATTGAATAGTCGATGTACCGGTAAAATAATATTATTTTTTAAGGAAAATAAACGTGTCATAATGAAAAAACTTTTTTAAAATATAAATCATTTTGATAACCTCATTATTTAAAATTCGCCATTAAAAAATAATGGAATCTTAAAACATAAGATAAAATGGATAAAAAAATAATATTTATTATAATCATTTCACTAGAATATTTTCATAAATTTTAATATAAAAAATTGTTGAAAACAATAAAAAAATTTTTGTTTTAAATGAACCAGACATTTGGAATAAATAGAGAAAGGAAGTCATGTTTTAGATGAAAATAATTATGAAATATTTTATGATAAAATTATTTGAAATTTTTATTATTTATATTATGTCACGACCTGCCTTCACCAAAATGAGGGAAGGGTTAGCAGATTGCCAAGCCCTTCCTTCTTTATGTTGAAGGAGAGATAATGACCCCCGAAACCCGCCTTCAATGGGTCCCGGAGTGGCGACTAGCACCAAGAGTATAGAAAATTCTCGCAAATGGAAGGCATTACCATTTTTATTTTGTAGGATCGAAAGATAAGGAGAAGAAAACCCAACAACACCAAGGTGGAAAGAAAAGTAAAGCCAAAAGTAAACCATTCCCACATGCATGTTTCAAAAGGGAAAGCCACAAAGTGAAAAAAGGTGACTACAAGGTAAGTACCAAGAAGAAAAAGAAAAACAACTACAACAGCTCCAAAAGTCCGAGCTAGTAAGGACCTGCGTGATCCCCGAAGTCCTCCTGGAAACCTGAAAGAAGTTTTATATACGTAGGGTGAGTATACAAGTACACTCAGTAGGGAAAACCAAGACTCCCGTGCACAAGTGGGGGAACGTACTAAAGTCCCGTGAGAAAAGGAGTAAACCAAACACCTAACAAGGCAAACTATCCATCCCAGGCCTCACCAAGGCTCACTCCTCAAATATAGCAAGTCAAGTAATATATATAATAAGAGCACATCGATGTTTGGGTACCCCGCGCCACTTTCCCACTGGTTATTGAGACATCCTATGCATCGGACCAATCCCGCCATTCTCACTGCAGTCCCACTGCCACACCCGCCCGCACACACCTGGGCCACAACCACACGCAGTCCCACTGCTGAATCCCGCCCGCACACACCTGGGCCACAACTGTCACATGTAACCATGCCTGCAAACACCTAGGCCAGAACAACCACCGCCACGCCCGAAGACAACTGGGCTAAAGGATCCACTGCCACGCTCGAAGACACCTGGGCCTCATCCCGAAGACACTTGGGAAACCACCTGCCGCACACACCTGGCCATCCACCACAACGCCCTGCCTGATGGTTCTTGGGCTAATAATGGACTTCAGGCCATCACAGCCTGCCCGAAGGTTCTTGGGCTATCCGGGAAAGGGAGCAGAAAAGGAGCTAATAACCAGCCACTAAGGATAGTGTTGGGAAAAACACCCTTCCACCATAAATGGGGGTGTTCGGCACTGAGTGCTCAACTTGGGTGGGGCACAAATAAGAAACACAAAGCTACAAGTATATATATAGGTAACAAACACTCACCCAAAGATTAGGTTTTCCTAGCCATCCTACAGAATACAACACCACTGCATCCAAGTCACAGTTCACGACCCTTGCCCATAAAACCATTTGTCCCATTCTTGTTTCACGTTCAGTTAAAAATGTTCAATTAATTTTAAGCACTACTGGACAACTACCATAAGCATAACCAAGGAAAGCGTCAAAATAATGGATCAACCAAAACACTCACACCCGGTCCTGTCAACAGAGGATCTCTCCCCAATTTGTGATATCAACAAGTAACCACCCGGGTTTAAAACTCACAACCACCGAATCCATACCAACATGAGATCCCATCCCCAAATTCACACAATCACCGAGAGTATAAAAGATCAGGGGATGCCATCCCCTCCCACATTTCCAGCAATCGGCTTGGAAGGAAAACAACCAACCACCACTACCAACACAAGTCAGGGATTTTCAGATTTAAACGACTTAACACACTCTATGATTGCAAATTCCGTGTGTTCTAACCGGGAGTTATCGCAGAAGGGCTGATCCTGGTGACTTCAATTATTCAGCCGGATATACGTGATTAACCAATTTCACAGCAGGAGATCACAATTTCAGCAACCCATTTAAAACATCACGAGGGGGAATTCATCAGTGCACATACAACGACCACCAACGGCCTCAATTTTCAGAAACATAAACCAGCACAACAAAAAGGGATGATCACAAGATAAAGCATAAACAACGATCACAACCCCCTTCCCCTTCTTTCTTTAGAACTTTGTTTATTATCTTCATTATGGTTCGGTTCAACCAATTCCAGAGGAACAAAAATAACGCACACCCCGCATGATACACAAAAGTGAGAGACGAGAGAAATTCCCTACTTGTTGATAGATGATCGACGTTTAGGCCGGGGGCGCGGAACTTTACGGATAACGATGTGGCGGTCCCGATGCACCAGAAGATCCACGATCGATGAAGGGGGAAACCACGGCCTAACCCTTAATTTATAAGAGCTGGGGACGGTTGAGATAAAAATGGTGAACCGCGTAAGACGTGGAAGTCGTGGGTTGACCACGCGGCTTGACTCATCATTAAAGGTGCTGATTGGTTTAAACCGACTCATGAGCCGATTAAGTATTTAAAAAAACTTTTTTGCACGTTACTGGAACAACTTGGCAAGGCCGGGTGACGTCGGCCGGTTCCGCCAATCGGTCCCACCGATCAGTCCCACCGATCGGTCGCACCGATCGGTCCCACCGATCGGTCGCACCGATCGGCCCCACCGATCGGCCTCACCGATCGGCCTCACTGATCGGCCTCACTGATCGGTCTCACCGATCGGCCTCACCGATCGGCCTCACCGATCGGTCTCACCGATCGTCACTCCTTAAGGATCCGGATTTTGGAAAAGGGACCAAGGGGGGGGGGGGGTCTGGGTCATCACATCAAATACCTCTTAAACGATTCACGTCCTTGAGAATCACAATAAACCAGAAGCAAAGGGAGGGGCCGAGCAACCATCTTTGAAAGATACCTCTTAGGAGTGAACCTCTGCTAACTAAAAACACTCCCCTGTCAAGAACTAAGCAACATACCACGCCAAACCGCCCGGTCATGTGGGTTTGGGGAGTTTCCCTCCCCCATGTCAAAATATTATCCTCTTTGGGCGGCACTGACTCGCCCGCACGGGTTTAATCGCATCCACCTTAATGTGTCTTGATTAGGGGTCGGGTTCCCACTTCCCTTTAGCCGGGGCTTTTCACACACAACAGAGGAAATAAACAAGTACATTACATAGCCAAAGGTCAAACGTTCCACCACAGCAGGTAAAAAAGGAACGAAGCTCAAAACAACTCGGGGTATTGGGCACGCATCTGTGCTTCCCTTTCCCACGTACTCTCCTCGAGCCCGCCATGTCTCCACAACACACAAACTAAGGGAATAGCTCTCCCACGAAGCACCTTATCCTTGTGATCCTCAATCATCACTGGTTTTTCCACAAAGGTTACGTCGTCCTCGATGTCCAGTTCACCCCAATCAAGGACGTGTGAATCATCGTGCAGATAACGACGGAGCTGGGATACATGAAAGACATCATGTATCCTTAGCAGCGGCGTAGGTAACGCTAACTGATAAGCCACTTTGCCGACCCGCCGTAACACTTCGAATGGTCCGACGAATCTGGGGGAAAGCTTACCCCCCTTGCCGAACCTCTGTTGCCCCCGTCGCGGGGAGACCTTCAAGAACACGTGGTCTCCAACCTCAAACTCCAAGGGCCTTCTCCTGGTATCAGCATACAACTTCTGTCGATCCTGGGACGCCTTCATCCTTTCCCGTATGAGCTGAATCTTCTCTGTCGTGTTCTGAACTACCTCCGGGCCAAGGATGCATGTCTCTCCTACTTCGGTCCAACACACAGGTGAACGACATGGCCTCCCGTACAAAGCCTCAAACGGGGCCATACCGATGGTAGAGTGGTAGCTATTATTGTAGGAGAACTCTACTAGAGGAAAGTATCTCACCCATGACTCTCCTGAGTCCAGAACACATGCCCGTAGCATATCCTCCAATGTCTGGATGGTTCGCTCCGTTTGTCCATCTGTCTGGGGATGGAAAGCAGTGCTAAGGCGTAACTGTGTGCCAAACGCATGCTGCAATCCTCTCCAGATTCGTGAGGTAAACCGTGCATCCCTATCCGAGACTATAGACCTCGGAACTCCATGCAACCTCACTACCTCATTCACGTACTTTCGTGCCAAAGCATCCACAATACTTGACTCCCTGATCGCCAGAAAGTGAGCCGATTTCGTCAACCTGTCCACCACCACCCAAATGGCGTCACACACTCCTTGGACCTTGGGTAGTCCCGTGACGAAATCCATTGAGATGTCGTCCCACTTCCACTCGGGAACAGCTAAAGGCTGCAGTAGGCCGCCTGGAACCCGGTGTTCAGCCTTCACTTGCTGACATACTAAGCATTTAGCCACGAATTCTGCCACCACTCGCTTAACTCCGGGCCACCAAAACTGCCTTTTCAGCCCCTGGAACATCTTGGTAACTCCTGGGTGCACCGCTAGGGGTGAGTTGTGGAACTCACTGAGAACCTTGCCACACATCACTCTTGGAATAAGCAACCTTTTTTGGAAAAGCATCTGGTGCTGGCCATCCTCTGTCCATTCTCTTGGAGCATCGTCCTGGTCAACCCGATCACGCATCACATCGCACTCGGGGTCTCCCCACTAAGACTCCTCCACTTGTCGAAACAAAGATGACTGCACTATCATCTGATATAGGTAGCATCTGCCACTATCCATCTTCGCATTCAGGTGTAAGGCAGCCAACTCCTCCATTGCCTTCCAGGAATTTGCCGACTCTCGGACCGCATCCTTCTGCGTCCTCCTGCTCAAGGCATCAGCCCCCACATTGCCCTTTCCCTCAGTATAATAGATTTCAAAGTCGTAGTCCTGGAGGAACTCCACCCATCTCCGCTGTCACAAGTTCAAGTCCCGCTGGGAGAAGATATACTTGCATATAATATTACAGAATATTTAGAGGAAAGAAATGAAATACACCATTCACGGAGACGGTAAGCCGTGCGTATGCATGAATGCTAAATTCATGCATATTTCATATTTAATTAAATAATATTATAATGATATAAATTTATATTATAATTATAGAATAATATATAATATCATTAACTCCATCCCTTATACCTCTCACATATGTCATTAAAGATTCAAATAACTTTGAGGGGGCGATAGTCCACACTTTCTAAAATGAAATTAATTTGTTTACCCATAACAGAAACCATAAATGTATTCCCTAAATGAAAAATACAGAAGAATAAGGAAAACATAAACATAATATATATCATATATAAATATTGACATCATAATGGCCACCATGAAATCTGTTAAAAGAAGATTAAACAATCATAGTTTCATGAGGCATTAATTCACCACCCACAAAAAATGTATGTTATTTAACCATTAGACGGATGTGTGTGTAAGTGTAAATCAAATACATCTCAAAAACCCTACTTTTATATTTAATATACATATTTTGTTACAAAATAATATAATAATATGGGTTTAAGGGGTTGGAGAAGCAAAATAAAACAAAAGAACATAAGATAAGACATTACCTTAACATCGGGTAACTCATTGTGATTTGAGCCAAAGGCTTCCTTGGGAAGACATCTACCCAATGTGAGGATTCTAGGAGTAATATAGGAAAGCTTATAGAGTATTAGGGAAGTGGTTTTCCAATACAAATGTCTTTGAAGGTGTGAATATGGTGGTAGAGGTGGGGGCCTTTTATAAGAGGAGAGGAGGGGCTCTTTTGGAATGATTGAAATGTTACATTATAATAAAATTATTTTCAGATTTTAAAGGTCCCAAAATGATATATTTCGAGGATGAGGTGATAGAGGTTCAAATTCCCCTCATCCAATATGATTTAGACAAGTGTAATTATTATATTTTACCTAATATTTTCATTTTATTTAAATCGTTCATTAATGAGGTAATCATTGGATCATCATGGTGTCATAAATAAATTTTTTTATATAATGTATTAAAATTATAAAAAATATACCAAGATGTAGGAAATATTTTTAGATTTATAATTACTATTTATAGTATAAGAGATAATTTATTTTGGCCAAATTAAAATTGTTTTACTTATGAGTTACATACTTTTGTTATATTTTCCCTTCTTTAAAAAATGATAAAATGTCACTATCACACAAAAGTGATTCAATGGGGTCCCTATGCTAGAAAAAGGTATCTCATGGTCGATAATGACACTACAAATTTAATTTGGACACATGTTGGGGTCATTTTTATTTTTATAATATTATTTTATTACCCTTAACAACCCGATTACTAATTAATCTTGATAATTAAAGACAATTGTCGTCGTTACTATTTGTAATGTCCAAAAACAAAAGAGTCATAATTAAATAATTTTTATTGTATGATTACAAATATGGAATCTATTTTACCAAATCACAAGCACATAAATTGCCGTAATTATTTTAAAAATAATTCTTGTTTTTAATACCAAAGACGGGTTTTTAAAAAGTAAAATCTATCAAAATATTTACTTGTTTTTACATCCAATTGAAAAGTGAAATTTATTACAATGAAAAACATTGTATAAAGTGTAAAAAACATAATTCAATTATACTTACAAATCAATTAAAATTATAATCTCACTATATAAATCAATTTGATGAAAATGCAGTTTTGAATTGAAATACAAAAAAATTCACTATTCATTAAAAATGAACATTTCTTTGAAAATTACCAAAAATTCAGCCAATGCTATATTTGATATCTCAAATTCAATAATTATGTCCATTTTAAAAAATTCAAAACATAATTTTTCATTAATATATTATATAGTAATTCTTGTTTTCCAAACAATTAGCGAGTTTTTAAGAAACAATATCTTTCAAAAGATTGACAATTGTTTATGTCCTATTTCAAAGTGAAATTAATTATAATGACCACCATTTGATAAAATGGTAAAATTTTATTCTAATTATACTTTAAAACCACTCAATATTATAAATTATCAATATAAAATATTTTAATTAAAAAAGTTTTTTTAAGTATTTTTTACTATTCATTAGAAATTTGATTTTCTCAGAAAAATACCAAAAAATCCACTTAGACTAATTTAGATATTTTGAATCAAAAAATTAATTCCATTATGAAATATAGAATTTATATAATTCAAAAAGTGGGTATTACTATTAATAATGACTACTTTATTGGTTGCGGTGTGTTAGAATCGAGAACATACGTACAATACAAGCTATTGTATTATTGAATGAGAAGTGTACCATAGATGATAGGGGTATTAAAAATGGTGTACTTTCACGCATTAATAAATATATACTACAATCACATCATTTGATCAATAAGAGGAATATTTAAAATAAAATTTTCATGCATGAATCACTAAAATAAACCATTAATAAACTAGATAATATAAAAAATATTATTCCTACTATCATTATGAATTTAACAAACTGAAATATCTATAACAATGTATGAATAATAAAATAACAACAATATTTTATACTAAAAATAAAAGTTAATATAGAAAATTAAATAATAATAATCATTGTTCTACATTGATAATTCATAAAATACAAATTGATAAAATTACCAAAATTATATCCAAGAATATTAAATAATTTTCACCAAATTTTATTATCATTTAGAGATAACATTAGTAACATAACCACAGAATTAATTTTCTAACACATGGTTATTTATATGAAAAATATATATTCCCAAAAATAAATTCATCAATAAATTATTAATTTAATTGTAAATTAGAAAATAATTTCACATTGACAGATAAATAACATAATATCTATTATAAATTAACCCTTTTCTACCTATATTTTTGGGTACAAAACTCTTTGGCTTCCTAGATGAGATAACATGTAACCCGGTTACTGGGATATCTAATCATAAATCTATATTCCTTACAATGTACATAAAAATTTCCTAAAAATAGAAAAATGAAACCCTTATATATTTATTATAGAAATAATTTTTTTATGTCCAATGGTTATCTTATACAATTCAATTTTGAACAAAAATTATTAAAGAAACCATTATTTATGTTGAATTAAATATTAAATAATTACAAATGATTATCCATACCATTAAATTATTGTCTAAAAAATAAGAATACAATTTCCATGAAATATGACATTTTTAAATAATAATATATGGTTTACATATACCATAAAAATCTTCCAAAACACTGTGGGTGTTTCACAGTTTATACCAATAATCAATTGAGATTTAATTGATTTTGAATCATCCTTATAAAGACATTATATCATTAATTTAGGGACATAAATATTCTATCATTATTCATAATTAAATAAAAATTATTTCTATATTATTACTTAGTTAATCAATCATTTAAAAATATTAATGGCATCATATGACTAATCATTGTCAAAAGATAAGCTAGGATATAATCCATATCTTTCACATATTATTTTTAGAAATCTCATATTCAATTGAAATAGTGTCATGTATTTATAATGATATAGTCATATTAATCACATTCATGAGTCTACCTTCTTTAAGGTATTGTTGAATAATTAAATTTATCCCCAAAATGAAAAAATATTATTTAATACCATGGAATATGACCTTTCACTTTTATTGTGATAACATTAAATAACTATTTACCACGGATGAATAAATTTGAATGAAAAAATTTACAATTATTAATACTTCTTACCATTATTTAAGGACAATTTCTACTGTACTTATTTCCTCATTCATGACACATATATAATCAAATATATTAACCATTGTGATCATTATCACTTAAACATCAAATGTGATTCATTTCCCTTGTATCTGATGAGTTAGGAATCTATGTTTGTTTTATGTTTATAATAACTAATGTTGATATCTAGTTTATAATATACACTTGCGTTCTCATTACTGATCCTATTACATTAGATTCCTAATTTATAAGACCACTTTATTTTCTTTCACATCAATTAATATATGGTTACCTTCTAGATCAACCCATTTTCTAAAAACTAAATTGTTATAATGAGTATATAAATAGAATGATAATACTAAATATTATTAGTATAATAGATATTAGGATATCTTTATTCATGATATCAAAAAATATTTTGATTCTCCAAACTTAACAATAACATAGTGTACAATGATAATCTAGGTGGTTTAATATGACATGTAAGTATAGTAAATGTAATATATTTACTTCTAACTTCATCTAAACCCTACTGTAATATCAATTATGATAATTTTTCCATAAAAATTTAATAAAGCAGGAATATTTAAATAAAATTCTATTTCTATAATTCCTCATGAAAAATAATATTTATATTTTTAGAGATTCTGATTATAAATCTTATATAACAAACCCATAAATATTAGAATTATAAAACTCTTTTATTATAATTTTTTAAATAGTAAGACATTTAAAAAAATCGACACACATCCTTCTAAAAAATTCATGAATTAAAAAATAAATGTATTCCACTCCCTTACCATTACCTAATACATGTGAATTGAATTTTAAAATATAGGATCATTAAATTATGATCATAACTGGAATATAAATATGATATTTATTAGTCATGTGAAAATATGTAAAACCCATGGACTATTTTCCTTCCTTTAAAATTTTCATTATTTTAAGAATAAAAAATTTTCACAAAAAAGATTATTAACAGTTACCACTATTATAATCAATAAAACCATTAATAAGAAAATTAAAACCCATTTGAACAAAAATGATCATAACAAGCACAACCTATATATTACATGTATGAAATTCACATGATCCCATTTCAATGCATTGGGTAAACCCATTTGTAAAATCTTAACTCATCAATAAAAATATAATTTACAATAACTATTTAATTGGAGGGATATCTGGGAGCACCCAAAACAATGATGGGTCACCTGGTTCTCCTTGGATGTATCGATCAGATTATCAATATTAGGCTTAACCGTAATCTACAATGGTGTGAATCCTTTTTTGTAATATATATAGGGATCACTCCTCACAAATATATTAATCAATTGATGATCACGAATTAAAAAATTTAGGATAAAAATTTATCATAAAACACACGATAAACTATTTTCTATCCATATTGAAAAATATTTGATTAAAAAAATAATTATTTATTTAAGAAATAAATATATTAATTTTATAAACTATTCACATAGAAAAGAAAAAAATATTAATTTATCCAAAACATGAAAATATATAAATAAAACATCAAACAATTGAGGCATAATAATTGAATGAAAATCAATTATTTATATATGTGTTATGGAAATTAATTCCATTAAAATTTGATAAAATGATTTAAAAGTGGAATAGAAAAAATTCAAAAATAATATACCAAATCTCCAGTATGATTAATTACTTATATAATTTTCCATTATGAATAAAAAAATAATTCAAATTTTATACACTCTTAATAATATATTTTATTTTAATTAATTAATTATTTCATCTTATACATTTTTCTACATAATAATATAATTCATTTAATCCACCCTATGCATTTAGAGAAGTCCTAATAAAAAGTCTGAAATTAAAACAGTTAGTTCACTAGATTCTAGTTATTACTAAACAATAATATACAGAATAGAAATTAAAAAATAATTTCAAATTTTCATCATTAAAAATACATTTAAATCCAACTACTAAATTTGGATATTAAAATTTATCAATGTTTTAGTAATGGATAATGTATTTCGTACGTATAAATAAGTAACATTTCCCATGATGTAGGAAATATTTTTTTCTTTATAATGAATATTTATAGTCAAATAGATCATTTTGTTAGACAAAATTCAAATTGTTTTACTTAGATGTTAGACACTTTTGTTATATTTTCCTTTCTTTAAAGACAAGATAAAATATCACTATCCCAGAAAAGTGATTCCATGGGGTCCCTAAGTGGGCAAAAGGTATCCCATGGCGGCCATGACACAACCTATAACATTTGGACACATGTTGGGGTTATTTTTTTTAATAATATTATTTAATTACCCTTAACTACTTGATTAATAATTAATCATGATAATTAAAGATAATTCTCGTCGTTACTATTCATAATGTCCCAAAACAAAAGGGTCTTAATTTCATAATTTGGACCTTATGATTCCAAATATTGAATATATTTTAACAAATTCTAACCACAGAAATTTCAGTAATTAATTTAAAAATAAATCCCATTTTCAAAACAAAAGAAGGGTATTTAAGAAGTGAAATTTAACAAAAGATGGACTGGTTTTTACTTCAAATTGAAGAGTTAAATTTCTTCCAATGAACATAATTTTATTAATTGATATAAACATAATTCAAATATACATTAAAAAAATTAATATTACAATCTAACGATATAAATAATTTGGATGAAAAGGATGTTTTAAATTAAAATACAACATTTTCACTATTCATTAAAAATGAACATTATCAAAAAAATACCAAAAATTAACCCTATGCTATATTTGATATCCCAAATTCAAAAATTATATCCATTTTACCAAATTAAAAACATATATTTTTCATTAATAAATTATATTGTTAATTCCCGCTGTCCAAACAAATAACGTGTTTTTAAGAAACATTATCTATCAAAAGATTGAGAATTATTTATCTCCAATTTCAAAATTAAAAAATAATTATATTGACTTACATTTTTATAAAATGGTTAAAGTATATTCTAATTATACTTCAAAACCACCCAATAGTTTAATTTATCACTATAAATTATTACGATTAAAAAAGGTTTTTTAAGTATTTTTCAGTATTCATCGAAAATTGGATGTTCTCAGAAAAATACCAAAAATTCAACTTAGGCGAATTTAGTTATTCCAAATACAAAAATGAAGTCTATTTGGAAATATAAAATTTATATAATTCAAAAATTGGGTTTTACAATTCATAACTGCAACTTGATTGGTGGCGGTGTGCTAGAATCTCGAACTTGCGTACAATTCAAGATATTGCATTATTGAAAGAGAAGTGTATCATTGAAGCATGGGGTGTTCAATTATCCCCTCCTTCAATAAATTTTTTCCTCATAATTTGAAAATGTCCTTCGAAAATAAATGTTTGATAATAGAAAACACCTTTATACAAAACCCATATCGGAAATAGGGTTAATAAAAATATAACTCTAAAAGAATGAAATAGAAGTACAAAGGTCACCCGAGATATCCCATACTAGAATTCCATGATAACATGGATATGGAGGAGAAAAAAAAATCATGGTCTGATAAAGAGTTGTAGAAAATAGGATTAGGTGAAATTTATCTACAATAAAATCACAACCTTGTGATTGGTTAAACGGTCATTCATGCCCTAGTAGGAAAAGTTAACCAACAACGTTTTTGTTTTAAGTTACCTTCCATAAAGTTGTGGAATTTATTTAGGAGATTTACTATTAAGGTAAGTAAATATACTTACATGTCATTTAGAACTTCATTATTTAATAAATTTTTACCACAAACCCTTCTTTCACTCCAAAAGGTAATAGAACTCAAAAATATTATAATTATCCTTATTTTACAGGGTTCCAAATATTAACACTTACTATTTAGATTATGAAAACTATTTGGTAATAACCAGGGACTTCCTGTAGGGTAGTGGTAGGTAATAAAGTCAAGTCTCACTATGGTTGTGAGTTTGATTCCTGCAGCTTTGTCTGATGCGACGGGTTATCCCAAGACCTGCAAGATGTCCTTTTCCTAAAACTATAGTATTATAATATTCCAAAAATAATCATTAGAAATTTTTTTAATCTTAAGAAATAAAATCCAAAGTTAAACATAATCCATTCCAACATTTACAATTAACCAAAATACCTATGTCTATACTATCTATAAAAGGTCACTAAATTACAAAATCAATTGTAACATTAGATTCCCCAAAAAAAGTTAATATTCTCTTATTGTCAAATACTAAAAATATGATTCCCTTTATCATGTTAAAACCTTAATGAAAACAACAAGTACTGAAATACAATCCATACATATATCATATTATTCTTATAACCATAATATAGTTCTTGAGTAAAAAAACACAAATACAATAATTATTCAAAATCATATGAAGTAACAACATAACCATGGACTTTCTCCCTTGGAATTTTCTGATGTATGTTTCCTTGGTGCATAAGGAATTCATTTGGATAATACCTCGTTTCTCTATAATTGTAGCATTCAACATTGACAGCCTCTTTCTTTCACTTGAAATCACGGTTCTGGTGACCTATTTCTCCACATTTGTAACAAACTCCCATTATTTTTAGACAAGTATAGGGGTGTTTATTACACCAAATATCACATAATGGAAAATACATCTTTCCCATTTTCCCTTTATCTACCTCTTGCTCCATCGTTCTCATCATCTGTTTGTCTCAGATTCAGAAATTGTCTTTCCATATCCGTTCGATGGTCACGAGGAAAGTATTGTTTTTAGAAAATATCTTTAAAATATTCTAATTCCATACTTTTTACTTCTTAATCTACCTTTTTATTTTGAATCAATTACCGCTATTGATCAGCATCTCCAGTGAGGCTGTAAACATCAATGAAAAACTTTTTCCCATTCAATATTCCCTAAATCCTGAAATATTTTCTCTAGGGTATTTATCCATTGCTCATCTACTAATGGATTTGTACCACCATTAAATGTTAGTGGTTGTTTCCTCATGAAGGGGTCTAACATTGATCCTCCACGTTGCGGATCAGGGTGCTCCATTCGAGTATGGTTATTATTCATAACCTGCGCGAGTTGTCCCAGTATGGTGAGGAGCCGATCAACACCAGTTTTATCACAAGATCCACTATAATTATCTTGAGCAAGAGGGAAATCCCTACACAGAGTGCGTGCATTTATACAGTTTCCATTACTTCTACTAGGTTCCATTTCTAAACAATGTCATAATGTAGATTAGTTTATGAATTGAAATACATAATAATAAACTTAAAAAACACCTCACATAAATTTAACAGTTTATGGATACAATCCACAATCATAAAAATGTTTTCTTTAAGGATATATATACTACTAAACCCATAATAATGGTTTGTAAAGAAAATAATAATTATCCTAAGAATATCTCGTGAGAGTATCGTAACCAAAAGTGCAGCAAGGCCCATTGTCATGTACCAGTTCCCATTCGAGTCTAGCTCAAAGCGGTGATTTCAGGTTTTACCCCTAGGTACTTTTGTGCTAGAGCCGCCTCTACCTTCTCGTATCCAGACAGGGATGTATTTCTCAGAAAATACACAAAATATATACGTTACCAAAATTCTAGGATTTTCTTCTATACAAATCATCGAAGTCCATATTAGGTCTATGTTCTATAATAAGAGTTTATCCAAATCATGTTTCTAAGGATAGTACTAAAGTGCATCTAATACCAACTATAATGCCCTTACCCGAGTTACCCAGAGTCTGTGAATTATTACGTAACATTGGAATGATAAAAAAAGATCATGTCTCAAATGACCGATTAGTTTTATAGCATTAGAAACACTAAATACTTTCATAAATGTTACATTACATCATAATGTGAAAATCTACAATAACATACTATCCATAGTCCACATTCATATCCCCTTCAAAATATCATTATAGGTCAGTCATAAAATATTTCTTCACATTCTGTGAAAAATAATACATATAAAGGGGTGAGCTCAGGTGCTCAGTAAGGATAACAATATAGTAGAAAATTCCATAAATAAACATAAACATTTAAGATAATGTATTACTAAAACAAAAGCCTTATAATCATGAACATCACCATAATATGGCAATAATAAGATGAAATAATTCCATTTATTTATTCACATGGATATTCTAATATTATAATAATCATATGAAATATCAATAAACACTTTCATAATGATGGAATTCACAATTCCATACTATCATAACCACGTACCACATGCCTCGTGCCAAGACTACATAAAAGATTTTTTCAAGGCCTCGTGCCAAGACAGTAGTTTGTCTCATGAGACCTACCGATTCATCGAGGAGCTATAGCAGCCTCCACCCAACACATACTAAGTTCAATGCATTCGTTATATGAAAATGTTTAAATATATCATAAACAATGACCAAGAACCATAACATAATCGTATCACATAAAACATGCATAAAGGTTACATAACATTTCCACATTTCAATCAAAAGATATCATTACAACACATTGATTTAATAAATACATTATCAGACCCATTTTAAATACCAAAATAAAAGAAAATTAGAACATGTTATTTATTTTTCATTTAAAAAATATTTATGGCTTGTAGAGGAAACTGAAACTCAAATAATGGTCATGGCGACAGAAAAGTCATTGTCGCCACATAGGTAAGACAAAAAATTACTTTTGTCTTATAGTCAAAATGCTTCATATAAAAAGATTCCTCTTGAATAAATTTAAAAATCAAAGGGGTTTCTACACTGTATAAATGACTTTTTTGTATAAAACAAAATATATCTCAATGAAAGGAGATTGAGATGAAGTCACTTACCTCATATCTGAATTGACTCGATTGTTCTTTATTCTACTGAATAATAAAATATTGTAAATTTATATTTGATTATTAACCTATTTCATGTTAATGATTCCATTTAATTCACCTATTACCATGTTATGAACATTATGTAATCATTTAATTTAATAACAGTTGTTTTGTCGATCCTTGGTACTTGAGTCAAAAATAAACTTCTTATAATTACAATTTGTTTATGTGGTAAAATATCCATTATCTACAGAATTATATTCATGATGTAGATTTAATATATATCATATATATCTCGTATATACATGCATTAATAATATTACAGAATATTTAGAGGAAAGAAATGAAATACACCATTCACGGAGACGGTAAGCCGTGCGTATGCATGAATGCTAAATTCATGCATATTTCATATTTAATTAAATAATATTATAATGATATAAATTTATATTATAATTATAGAATAATATATAATATCATTAACTCCATCCCTTATACCTCTCACATATGTCATTAACAATTCAAATAACTTTGAGGGGGCGATAGTCCGCACTTTCTAAAATGAAATTAATTTGTTTACCCATAACAGAAACCATGAATGTATTCCCTAAATGAAAAATACAGAAGAATAAGGAAAACATAATCATAATATATATCATATATAAATATTGACATCATAATGGCCACCATGAAATCTGTTAAAAGAAGATTAAACAATCATAGTTTCATGAGGCATTAATTCACCGCCCACAAAAAATGTATGTTATTTAACCATTAGATGGATGTGTGTGTAAGTGTAAATCAAATACATCTCAAAAAACCTACTTTTATATTTAATATACATATGTTGTTACAAAATAATGGAATAAGATGGGTTTAAGGGGTTGGAGAAGCAAAATAAAACAAAAGAACATAAGATAAGACATTACCTTAACATCAGGTAACTCATTGTGATTTGAGCCAAAGGCTTCCTTGGGAAGACATCTACCCAATGTGAGGATTCTATGAGTAATATAGGAAAGCTTATAGAGTATTAGGGATGTGGTTTGCCAATACAAATGTCTTTGAAGGTGTGAATATGGTGGTAGAGGTGGGGGCCTTTTATAAGAGGAGAGGAGGGGCTCTTTTGGAATGATTGAAATGTTACATTATAATAAAATTATTTTCAGATTTTAAAGGTCCAAAAATGATATATTTCGAGGATGAGGTGATAGAGGTTCAAATTCCCCTCATCCAATATGATTTAGACAAGTGTAATTATTATATTTTACCTAATATTTTCATTTTATTTAAATCGTTCATTAATGAGTTAATCATTGGATCATCATGGTGTCATAAATAAATTTTTTTATATAATGTATAAAAATTATAAAAAATATACCAAGATGTAGGAAATATTTTTAGATTTATAATTACTATTTATAGTATAAGAGATCATTTAATTTGGCAAAATTAAAATTGTTTTACTTATGAGTTACATACTTTTGTTATATTTTCCCTTCTTTAAAAAATGATAAAATGTCCCTATCACACAAAAGTGATTCCATGGGGTCCATATGCTAGAAAAAGGTATCTCATGGTCGATAATGACACTACCAATTTAATTTGGACACATGTTGGGGTCATTTTTATTTTTATAATATTATTTTATTACCCTTAACAACCCGATTACTAATTAATCTTGATAATTAAAGACAATTGTCGTCGTTACTATTTGTAATGTCCAAAAACAAAAGAGTCATAATTAAATAATTTTTATTGTATTATTCCAAATATGGAATCTATTTTACCAAATCACAAGCACATAAATTGTCGTAATTAATTTAAAAATAATTCTTGTTTTTAATACCAAAGACGGGTTTTTAAAAAGTAAAATCTATCAAAATATTTACTTGTTTTTACATCCAATTGAAAAGTGAAATTTATTACAATGAACAACATTGTATAAAGTTTAAAAAACATAATTCAATTATACTTACAAATAAATTAAAATTATAATCTCACTATATAAATCAATTTGATGAAAATGCAGTTTTGAATTGAAATACAAAAAATTTCACTATTCATTAAAAATGAACATTTCTTTGAAAATTACCAAAAATTCAGCCAATGCTATATTTGATATCTCAAATTCAATAATTATGTCCATTTTAAAAAATTCAAAACATAATTTTTCATTAATATATTATATAGTAATTCTTGTTGTCCAAACAATTAGCGAGTTTTTAAGAAGCAATATCTTTCAAAAGATTGACAATTGTTTATGTCCTATTTCAAAGTGAAATTAATTATAATGACCACCATTTGATAAAATGGTAAAATTTTATTCTAATTATACTTTAAAACCACTCAATATTATAAATTATCAATATAAAATATTTTAATTAAAAAAGTTTTTTTAAGTATTTTTTACTATTCATTAGAAATTTGATTTTCTCAGAAAAATACCAAAAAATCCACTTAGACTAATTTAGATATTTTGAATCAAAAAATTAATTCCATTATGAAATATAGAATTTATATAATTAAAAAAGAGGGTATTACTATTAATAATGACTACTTGATTGGTTGCGGTGTGTTAGAATCGAGAACATACGTACAATACAAGCTATTGTATTATTGAATGAGAAGTGTACCATAGATGATAGGGGTATTAAAAATGGTGTACTTTAACACATTAATAAATATATACTACAATAACATCATTTGATCAATAAGAGGAATATTTTAAATAAAATTTTCATGCATGAATCACTAAAATAAACCATTAATAAACCAGATAATATAAAAAATATTATTCCTACTATCATTATGAATTTAACAAACTGAAATCTCTATAACAATGTATGAATAATAAAATAACAACAATATTTTATATTAAAAATAAAAGTTAATATAGAAAATTAAATAATAATAATCATTGTTCTACATTGATAATTCATAAAATACAAATTGATAAAATTACCAAAATTATATCCAAGAATATTAAATAATTTTCACCAAATTTTATTATCATTTAGAGATAACATTAGTAACATAACCACAAAATTAATTTTCTAACACATGGTTATTTATATGAAAAATATATATTCCCAAAAATAAATTCATCAATAAATTATTAATTTAATTGTAAATTAGAAAATAATTTCACATTGACAGATAAATAACATAATATCTATTATAAATTAACCCTTTTCTACCTATATTTTTGGGTACAAAACTCTTTGGCTTCCTAGATGAGATAAAATGTAACCTGGTTAGTGGGATATCTACTCATAAATCTATATTCCTTACAATGTACATAAAAATTTCCTAAAAATAGAAAAATAAAACCCTTATATATTTATTATAAAAATAATTTTTTTATGTCCAATGGTTATCTTATACAAATCAATTTTGAACAAAAATTATTTAATAAACCATTATTTCTGTTGAATTAAATATTAAATAATTACAAATGATTATCCATACCATTAAATTATTGTCTAAAAAATAAGAATACAATTTCCATGAAATATGACATTTTTAAATAATAATATATGGTTTACATATACCATAAAAATCTTCCAAAACTCTGTGGATGTTTCACAGTTTATACCAATAATCAATTGAGATTTAATTGATTTTGAATCATCCTTATAAAGACATTATATCATTAATTTAGGGACATAAATAATCTATCATTATTCATAATTAAATAAAAATTATTTCTATATTATTACTTAGTTAATCAATCATTAAAAAATATTAATGGCATCATATGACTAATCATTGTCAAAAGATAAGCTAGGATATAATCCATATCTTTCACATATTATTTTTAGAAATCTCATATTCAATTGAAATAGTGTCATGTATTTATAATGATATAGTCATATTAATCACATTCATGAGTCTACCTTCTTTAAGGTATTGTTGAATAATTAAATTTATCCCCAAAATGAAAAAATATTATTTAATACCATGGAATATGACCTTTCACTTTTATTGTGATAACATTAAATAACTATTTACCACGGATGAATAAATTTGAATGAAAAAATTTACAATTATTAATACTTCTTACCATTATTTAAGGACAATTTCTATTGTACTTATTTCCTCATTCATGACACAAATATAATCAAATATATTAACCATTGTGATCATTATCACTTAAACATAAAATGTGATTCATTTCCCTTGTATCTGATGAGTTAGGAAGCTATGTTTGTTTTATGTTTATAATAACTAATGTTGATATCTAGTTTATAATATACACTTGCGTTCTCATTACTGATCCTATTACATTAGATTCCTAATTTATAAGACCACTTCATTTTATTTCACATCAATTAATATATGGTTACCTTCTAGATCAACCCATTTTCTAAAAACTAAATTGTTATAATGAGTATATCAACAGAATGATAATACTAAATATTATTAGTATAATAGATATTAGGATATCTTTATTCATGATATCAAAAAATATTTTGATTCTCTAAACTTAACAATAACATTGTGTACAATGATAATCTAGGTGGTTTAATATGACATGTAAGTATAGTAAATGTAATATATTTACTTCTAACGTCATCTAAACCCTACTGTAATATCAATTATGATAATTTTTCCATAAAAATTTAATAAAGCAGGAATATTTAAATAAAATTCTATTTCTATAATTCCTCATGAAAAATAATATTTATATTTTTAGAGATTCTGATTATAAATCTTATATAACAAACCCATAAATATTAGAATTATAAAACTCTTTTATTATAATTTTTTAAATAGTAAGACATTTAAAAAAATCGACACACATCCTTCTAAAAAATTCATGAATTAAAAAATAAATGTATTCCACTCCCTTACCATTACCTAATACATGTGAATTGAATTTTAAAATATAGGATCATTAAATTATGATCATAACTGGAATATAAATATGATATTTATTAGTCATGTGAAAATATGTAAAACCCATGGACTATTTTCCTTCCTTTAAAAGTTTCATTATTTTAAGAATAAAAAATTTTCACAAAAATATTATTAACATTTACCACTATTATAATCAATAAAACCATTAATAAGAAAATTAAAACCCATTTGAACAAAAATGATCATAACAAGCACAACCTATATATTACATGTATGAAATTTACATGATCTCATTTCAATGCATTGGGTAAACCCATTTGTAAAATCTTAACTCATCAATAAAAATATAATTTACAATAACTATTTAATTGGAGGGATATCTGGGAGCATCCAAAACAATGATGGGTCACCTGGTTCTCCCTGGATGTATCGATCACATTATCAATATTAGGCTTAACCGTAATCTACAATGGTGTGAATCCTTTTTGGTAATATATATAGGGATCACTCCTGACAAATATATTAATCAATTGATGATCACGGATTAAAAAAGTTAGGATGAAAATTCATCATAAAACACACGATAAACTATTTTCTATCCATATTGAAAAATATTTGATTACAAAAATAATTATTTATTTAAGAAATAAATATATTAATTTTATAAACTATTCACATAGAAAAGAAAAAAATATTAATTTATCCAAAACATGAAAATATATAAATAAAACATCAAACAATTGAGGCATAATAATTGAATGAAAATCAATTATTTATATATGTGTTATGGAAATTAATTCCATTAAAATTTGATAAAATGATTTAAAAGTGGAATACAAAAAATTCAAAAATAATAAACTAAATCTCCAGTATGATTAATTACTTATATAATTTTCCATTATGAATAAAAAAATAATTCAAATTTTATACACTCTTAATAATATATTTTATTTTAATTAATTAATTATTTCATCTTATACATTTTTCTACATAATAATATAAATCATTTAATCCACCCTATGCATTTAGAGAAGTCCTAATAAAAAGTCTGAAATTAAAACAGTTAGTTCACTAGATTCTAGTTATTATTAAACAATAATATACAGAATAGAAATTAAAAAATAATTTCAAATTTTCATCATTAAAAATACATTTAAATCCAACTACTAAATTTGGTTATTAAAATTTATCAATGTTTTAGTAATGGATAATGTATTTCGTACGTATAAATAAGTAACATTTCCCATTTTCATTGATCATTATGGAAAAAATTAATTCATATTTTTTCATTATTTAATAAAAAAATATCAAAAATATAATAATACTAATTTACATATTCTAATCAATGTCATCCATGTAACGTAGTGATTATAAATAAATCACGTCGCTTCATGGATATAATAATCCACACACTTGGACAAACGTCATTATCAAGTACTATTAATGGAAATGTAAGAATGAAAATTTTATATGATCATTTCAAAATAAAAAATATGTCCTTCGTATCATAAATTTTCATTTATTACATCATTATAAAAATTCATTAGTGATGATTATTGAAAATAAATTGCATCATTTTGTGAAGATCTAGTTCACCGTACACTTGAATGATTGTTTCATTTTCCATTTGAAGGAAGTGAATATGGAATACGGTTGTGAAATATTCATTATAAACCCATATTATATGGATGAATCTATTGATGTTATAAAAATAAGGGAATTTAATATTGGAGTAATTATGAAAAAGAAGTAAAATAGAAAATATATTTAGTAAATGATACATGTTCATCAGAAAACCTCCTTCGGATAACACAATATGACCACTTAGGATTAATTTATTCATAAAAATAACTATTAAAATATTATTGTGGATTATATAAGTGAATTTTCTAATGGATTGTTTGAATCAATATTTTATTAATTGATATTTGTTGGAGCCAAGCTGTACTTTGATATAAGATAGTGGAGAAATATTATTCAAATTTATAAAATTATTAAATTAATGTAAATTAATTTTTAAATCAAAATTACTAAAAACTAATTTAAATATAATTAAAAAATATAATATGTCTATATCATCTCATAATATAAATTTTTCTATGTTTAATTCATATTTTTAAGAAAATAATTTTATTTTAAACAGTCATTTAACATTTTTAATCAAACTATGATTACATATTTTTTACAAATGGTGGGAAAATATATTTACTATAAATGAAAATGTATTATAAATTGAAAAATAACGATATTTAAAACCACATACTAATATATTTTCCTAATCTATTAATTTTTTTAAATTTATAACATTTTAAAAAATATATTTTTTTAAAATGTAATAAATTTTACCCATTAAAACTATTTATTACTTTATCAAGATTAATATAAAAAAATCAACAAATCATAAAGAAATATTTTTTGGAATACATACGAGGAAATGATCATCAAAAAAATAATTATATCAAATTATTAATATAAAATTATATTCATATTTTTATTTTCCATATTATTTAATTTATATATTCATTTATTTAGTAATTATTACATCATGATTGTATAAGGATTTA
This sequence comes from Viscum album, assembly GCA_963277665.1. Lineage (NCBI taxonomy): Eukaryota > Viridiplantae > Streptophyta > Magnoliopsida > Santalales > Viscaceae > Viscum > Viscum album. The sequence continues at coordinate 663,745,355 of OY728165.1, read as the reverse complement.
AGATAATTATATCTCCACCGAAAAATTAAAAATATATAATGATGAAGAATAAAATGGTTTTTAATAAAAAATAATTTCATTCTCAATATTATCATTTTGATAACTCGATATTAAAAATTATATTTCTATTACAAAAAATAATGCAACATGTATTCCATTTCACGATTTTAAATATTTTAATTTTCATAATATCATCCAAATATAACTAAATTTCCATAAAACCAAATATTGGATGGATATTTTGAATATAGACTAGTAAAATAAATTATAAGCAAGTGTTAAAGACTTTTATCATTTTATATCATTTTTTGATAATTGTAAATAATTAATTTATCATTTACCATGTGAAAACAAATTATTATTCTTATTATTTATATTTATAAGGAATAAGGGAACTATATACTAATTTATTTTACATTGAGTAAAAATATAGAAATATGTTTTTAACATTTATAATCATATATACTGTGTAATTTAATATAAAGATAAATGAAAAAAACCATAATAGAAAACTGTATTATTTAAAAACGTGTTTTTATGCCCAGAAATATACATATAAAAAATAGATCTAATGATGAATAAATTGTAATTAATTATATTTTATTCAAATATATAGTAGTTATGATACATTATGGTAAAATAAAAATTACAAAGATTCATTGTGTTATAATTTAAATTATAGTTTTATATAAACCTGTATTTTTCACTATTCAATAAAAATTAACGCCATTAGAAAATTTTCTAAATTTTTCATTTGGCTAATTTTGTTTTGAGTAAATAAAAAATTAAGTTAATTTTGTAAAATATATTAATAAGTGTTATATATATTATTTATATTACTTTATATTAAAAATATTCATATATCATTTCTGAGTATAATATATTATTGATGATAAAATGGAATTTAATATAAATTGATTTATTATTTTGTAACCAAATATCAATACATATTTAATAAGAAAATTATTATTTTAATAAATTCGTGAATAATATTAATACACATCAACATAAAGTCTATCTTCTAGTGATCATATTTAAATAATAAAATTTCATTTTCGATTTTATCTATTGTTGTGTATCATGTACAGTATGAAACATTGTATTTTGTTGTCAAATATTGTTATATAACAGAAAATATTAATCAACATGGGACCTGAAATGGGATGCACATATTAAATAACATTAATTTATCTTTATTAAAATGCATCTTATATAAAAAATAAATCTATAATCTTAAAAATACTTCTAATATTGAGTTATTTAGATAAATTAGATCATTAATACATTAATGATTAGGCGTTGTTATTACATTGGTACAATGTTCAATGTGAGTTATATTAGAACTCACCACAATAAAATTAAAAAAATATTATAATTTTATTATTCTAATGTAATTATTTTGGATATAAAAATGATATAGGAATGTAGAAAATTGATAATATTTATAAATTAATTTAAATGATATATAAAATGAACTCATATCTATTAGATGATTTATTTTTTCGTATTGAACCATAAGTGAACATAAAAAAATAAAATTTTATTTATTCCTTTATAATTTATTTACAAAACAAAATACATTCCTTTCATTGTTAATGAATTATTATATAATAAACTCATGTTGTTCCATTTTATAATTTTTATGACTATTATATTCTCGTAATAATAAAAATACATTTTATTGATATTTTAAATCAATTCAAACAAATTATTTATAATCCTCAATAGAATATATAAATATTAATTAATAATTCATTTAAAATTAATCCATTATTTATTAATTAAAATGGATTTATAAAATTTCACATACATTTGATATATTTAAGATGAGAAGAACATGATACAAGTTTTTCAAAGTGACTAAAGTATACACCATAGATAATATACAATTAAATATTTCATATATCATTGTACACATTTCTTATTATTTATTTTCCCTTCTAAATAAAATTATCCTTTTAATTGTAGACAACATTAAGAATACATGGTCAAGTACAAGGAAATAAAAATTCTTCATATAGTGGTTATTGATGATTTTTCTTCAACATTTCGAAAACATGATTTTGTTTTGTATATATTTATAATTATCTACTGATTTTCCTAGGAATTTTGGCCATAAATTTTGGATTTTTTAACTTATTCCAATTATATTCATGTCTGAAACAACTTTCTATAAAATGATTCATATAAAACAATTTTTATATTCTAGGTCAAACTATTATTGTATAAAAACATATCTAATTGTAAATAATGGATCAACATTCCTTGTAATTTATGAGATAATTACCATTTCATGTTCTAAAATGTTTTATAGTATTATTAGGACTTATTTCTATTTGATGGTGATTGGATATTTTATTGATATGCTCTATATTTTAATTCATCAAAATAATCCACAAAACATTTGATGTAATATGACATTATAAAATATGATATTGAATGGAATATTATTGAATTTATTGAAAAGTTTATGAAAATATATGATATCATATAATGAAATAATACCATCAAACCCCACCCCACATATCATATGAATGGATTTTATAAAATCCATATTTATATTTTCTCATATATTCTATGATATTATTAAATATTCTATATTAATTTGGTAAATTAAACATCACACTTCAGAAGTTGGCGTACCAAAAATATTATTGTGAAATATTCATGAAAATATATCTTATATTACCTATAATAATTACTTCATATATGAATATACTTATTATTGGAGTAAGAATCTACATATATATGTATGATTTTATATTTTTCAAATATATTGTTTGTCATCATTTTTATTGATGGAATAGATAACATATTACTATAATTTATTTATCTATAGTAACATATGTTGAAATATTATAATTTTTACTCCTCCAATTTTCTATGTTCCTATGAAAGAGTATACCATTATGTGGTTATTTAAGAATCATCTGGAATAAATAAGTTTATGAGATTGAATTGAATTAAAATGATTTGTCTATATTAATTATAATACAAATTTCATTTCATTCTTAATCATTAATAAATAATACAATCCCCAAATAAATCAAGGATATGATACCAACAACATATATAGGATATATTTTTACCATCATATTTTCATTACCATGTTGATATTTTATTGAAGAATCATAAAAATTGAGTAGTTCAAACAATATCATTTACATTATAATTAGATAATTTTATATAATTATATATATCAATTTATAATGGTTTATACATAAATCACATAACATTGCTTTGATAAAATGTATCCATATAATTATCTCAAATATCATGGATAGTAAATCTAATAAAATATTTGTTTTATTAGTCACATAGAGTTTCAATATAAAATATGGATAATCAACATCATTATAATTTTTCAATAAAAAATATTTATAAACTATTGATTGATATTACACCATAAAAATTATAAATATCTATAAATATGAAAGAGTATATATTTGATTATTTTCATATATCATTATCAGTTTCATAATTTTATCATAATAATCAACTCTCTATATTGGTTGGTCCCCCATAATAGTTTATATGGACACCATATCCTGTAATTGAGCATTGTTTCTTGTAAAATATCGATACTATCATTCTATTACAAATAATCAACATATATTTGAGACATCTATAATTAATGTAAACCATTTTTAGGATCAACTCATACATGATTCACATTCAAAATATATCCATTGATGAAAAAGAATTATGGGAAAATATTTTGTACTAAATTTATAATATAAATCCTTATTAAATAAAAATCCATCATAATATGTAAAAGATTTTTCAAATTCATAAATATATTTTGAAATTATATGAATGAAATAAAAAAATTAAACCAAAAAAATTTCATTATCCAAAATAAGTTCTAAATCCATCACATATATAAACACAAATGGATATCTTTTCAATCAAAAATCCATTATTGTAAAATAAAATATAACAACCCCAATAAAACATGATTTATTTGAGAAAACATCTATATTAAGAGTTTAATAATGATATAAACATTAATATTAATCTCATATTCAGTATATCCTTCTTATTAAAAGATAAATAATGATATAGAAATAAATTTGAATCAATCATAAGAATGTTTTCTACGGAACATGATAAATGAAATAATTAATATAAGAAACCATATAGATCAATTTATAATAATTTTAATGATTTCCTTATAGTCAATGTTTTTCTTCATTAAACTATAAATTTTCATCAAGAAAAATTATTTGATAAAAATTTTGATGACCTAGTAATAATTATTCCTTTTCCACATTGGTAAGTAAAACTCATCATTAATTAAACATAATCCCTTATATCCACCTAATATAGTTCGTTAAATATGCAATTTACAATAAGGATATTATAAAAAAAGAGTATAATTTATCAATATAACCATATTCAAGTATATATTTCAAATATAAATAAATATAGTCACTATAAATGTGTATTCCATCAGTTATCAACATCAAATTACAATTTATATATTTAGTTGATTCTATTGAATCTATATGTAGTAAATTAATATGACATTTTTTGGGTTTTTAGAATCTATTTTGGTAATGAAATAAATCCTAGAAAAGAATGTAATTACACATATAATTCAATAAATATAACTCCACTACCCACAAAAAAAGTTCATAAAAAATAATTATTATCTAATCTGGCCACTATTTTATTATTGAAATTAGTTTTCATGATTTTTTATTTCATAATAAATACGTAATAAAATTTATTATATAATAATAAATTGATATTGAATACCACTCAATTGTATCATAAATATCAATATATAATTTTGACATTATTTTCCAATTGAAATTTGTGGAATAGAAATATCTTATATATATGAACTATTACAGGAAAATAATTGAATATAAAAAATAATATTTTACTAAATTATAAAATGTTATAAAAAAATAATTGGTAAATATGATATAAAACTTTAAGAACATGATGTCTTCTGTAATAAATATAATAAAAAAATCCTCCTATGAAAAATTCATCAACAAACCAATTATTAATTCATGAATTAATCTTATTAATTCATATATAAATTAAAAAATATGATATTGAGCAATGAAAAATCCCATTATGTAGAATGAAATAACTAATATTTAAAGATTCATTTTCCCTATAGGGGGTAAAATTTATATAATATAATGACTGTTGTATTTAGTTTTCAATTATTTTATCATAGATAACAAATATATATATTATTTGATCATTGAGTATAGAATTATTTTAATATTTAATATATATATATATATCATGGGGTAGGATTTATAATCATTATCGGTGCAATAGATTTAATACTAATGATAGGTCTCTAGATAACGATTTTTGGCAACTGATGGGGTGGTTCAATTGTAAATGTCCATTATGATATTTTTAGAATATTTCTCCAAATATAATTTTAAATTATAAACTATCTATTTGGATCATTGATCATTTTATATTTTCAAATTAAAAATATTAATATTATGATAATATTTGAGTGATAAAACCCAAAATATACGAGTGATAAATATACACCAAAACACTTTATCATAATGTTACAACATAAATGTGGTACAAAAATTTACATAATAATATTCACATATGTTTCTTTTTATACATGGTCATGGAATTACTCGATTTAGATAAATATTATCATAAATTACTATTTTAATGACATGTAAACTTTCAAGAAAAATAGATCATTAACAAAAATCCATATAGACATTATTATTATTCCATTAATTCCTCATATATAAATATAATGGTTCCTCATATTTTATCTTACATTTCTATCAAACATGATGTAGGTATGATGTTCAATACTTTACAATGATATCTTGAAATATGATGTATCACATTGGACACATTGTTTGCACATTATTGAGTTTGTTAGGATGATTTCAACCTTCCTTGTTTAATTTATATTACTTTTATAGATATATTACTAATAACTAAATAATTAAATACCATAATGATAATTCAATTTCTTAAAACTTATTGTTTTCCTCCATGTGTTATATTCTTCAAATACCTATTCAATGTTATCTATATGAATATTAACGTGTCCCAGTTTCTGTATGTTAAATAATAATATTTTAATCATGTAATGTCATGATGCATTCAAATTACACAAAATACAACGTGGTTATCATATTCACAATTAAATAAAGATTATTTAGAGGTTATATGCTTCTTCATACTGTGGGGATTATAGAAACTCAAAACCCAAATATCCCATTTGTAAAAATTCTAAAATTTTCACATTTGTTTCCCAAAAAATATAAAATCCTAAAAAAATTTAATAGTGTTTTTTGGATTTTAATACACACACACACACACACATATATATATATATACTGTATGATAATTTATTATAGTATTATTACTTTCTATTACAATTTCTTCCAAAATTAAAAATAACACATTATGAATATTTTTTCATAGTAAACAATAATACAATGTTTTAATATATCATTGAATATGATGAATTTTTTTTAAAATTATATTGAGATATTTGGGTCATATATTATACTCATCATGATGTATACAAAAACATCTGAAGAACATAACTCTTGGAAAAACATGAGGATGTTTTTTGACTCTCATATATATATGAAAACACCATATTTTACAAAACAAGTTCTAACCACACAGACAATTATGTAAAGATAATCCTTCAATTTAATTTCAAGTAAAATAATACCACATTTTAGTTTGTCAAATTAGTGATTATCTACATTAATCTTTTTTATAATCTCATCATGAAATGATATAATCATAATGTAATAATATTTCTTCTTCTATAGTATTTCTCTAAATTTAGATATTCTATAAACTAAATATCTTCCTTGATAACGATAAACATCAATAATTTTATCATAGATCAATATTTGTATAGATATAATAATTTATTATAATTTTATTGTCATCAATCATTAATCTTTTAATTTAGTATCCATTTTTGAGGTGATATTAATATTGTCTTCCATTCTATATTTCAATCAACAAAATATTATATTATGATTACAAATAATAAAAATATAATGTTATCACAAAAAGACATAGATATATATTTTTTGATTTAAAATTATTTCCTAAACACATTAACATATAATATTTTTAATTTGAAACACCTATTAATAGTTGGTTCCACAACACATCTATGTTAGATATATAATTTGTTTGAACTTCATCCCATGGTTACTAAGAAATCATAGGATCCATGGAATCAAAATTGTTCATCATTAGGATAAAATTTATCATAGTAGTTTTATATGCATAATATGTTTCAAAATATCCAGGATATGTGTTATTTATATGGAAATAGATATTTTTAAAAACTATTCCTAAAAAAAATTCAATTCATTTTCCATAACATATAACATTAGTGTTGAAATATGAATGTTTTATAAACAATATTGTCTTCATTGATCGTAAATTTTCCATTATAATATATTTAAATAGTAATAAAATATATAAATTTAAACTCGTTAATTCTGATAATCATATTCATATTTAAATTTAGAATTAAATAAAATCCACATATAATGATATTCTGAAATAAACATTCATTTATGGAATATGGAAATTATTATCCATGATAGAAAAATAATATGAATAGTTTTGGAAAATTATCTCATTAATAAAGCAAAATATACTTTTTTGAACATATTTTTCCTTAAAATCCTATAAAATTTTATATTTTATGTTTATACTTCATTATTATGATTTTCATTGTGTAATCCAATAACAGAGAAAAAATGGTATATTTTTCCTCATATTATTGAACATGTCTACATCTCGTCAAGATGATTCATATGATATCATTATATTCAGGTTTTATATAATGTTTATTTTTTAATAATATATCATAAACAACCTCATTTGGATTAATAAATAAATTAACATAAAGAAGGTGTTTCAATTCAATTGAAAATATATATCCTTGTAAATATAACATCCAATATTAAAACAATTCTCAGTACCATAAATTTCAAAAGTATTTGACTTGATGATGTTTAGTTTTAAAACCATTATTTGGTAGGATAAACAAAAATAATGACTTTTCTTACATAAAATGATTAATTTCATTTAATAGTATATTTTTATCAAGTAAATAAAAAAATTTAATACCTATAAAAACATAATGTACTTATCCACAAAGTGTAAAACGTATAAAATATTAGAAAAAGAATATATAATAAATAAAATTTCTTTTAAGGATAAAAAATTTAACCAAACAATATGTAGTTGATAATTCATTTGATTAATTTAGAAATTACTCCATTTTATTTTAACATATAACAATACTTTTGAATCATTATACTAGATTTTTAATTTAAATAAACTATTTTAAATACCAATTGTATAAATTACTATGTTTACTAAAATGTAGTGAATTGATATTGTTTTCATCAGTATTTGTTGATTTCAAACCTGGAATAAATATAAAAGGTTAGTGGTGTTAGAACATGAAAAACATATATTACTCTTCTATAATCATAATACGGTTAATATCCTAGAGGTAGAAAATTATTATAATATATTTTTTATTTCTCTTACCAAAACTAATTTTGATGAAAATATCAGTACATATGAATATTACAGATATAAATGTAAGAGAACATTAATTGAAGCATCTTACATTACTTAAACCATTTTATTTCTATTTATTTGTTTTAGAATAAAATTTAAAATTTATTATGATATAATTTATAAATTTATACATATATTTGTATAAAAAATTTATTATGTGTTATTTAGTTACTAAGAGTTAATATCTATTGATATATTAATTTAATGTCCATGTGAGGATATTCAGTGGAATATATTTCATTCCATCGATAATCTCAGCATGAAATTCATTATAAGGGAAAAAATTGGATTCATGATATTACACTGATTAATTAGATGATATTTATCATCAAAACATTAGAACATTTTCTTATTAATTGAATTGATAAGTCGAGAAAATTATATTAATCATATATAAAATAATGTTATATTAATTCAATGATTTGAGATACAAAACAATATATAATTTGATTTTTTTATTTATTATTTGTTGTTATTTTATATATAGATACTATTTTGTGAGTAAATTATTCATCCCTTTCATAGATGCAATCCACTCATTGATTTTCATTTTAAATGATCCATAAATGTCTGACAATTTTGTCATCAGTTATGATAAATTATAAGTTTCCTCATTCCATGTTTTCAATTTCTAATCCTTTAATTGAATATTATTGGGAACCTTCTTCTACCTAAAAAATTGAGTCATAAATATCTGTGTCATAGGGCTCTATAAAAATGTTCTCGAATTAAAATTTTTCAAATTTCATAAATATAAAATCTACACTACAACATATTCCATGATAATTTTTTATTATAGAATTGATACAATAAAATGAATTAAGAGAAAATCACTTGGAGTTAAAAAGATATATATTAATTTTTAATAACCAATATAATTTTCTATAGCTTGTTATGATTCAATACCTATAAAATTAATCACAATTAAATTTTGAATTTATTTTTTCCGAGATTTTTAAATTATAATCAGATAAATATTTTAGTATTATGATTCACTTAATGATGAATGTTCATATATAATCCTAATAGGTTGTGATGAATACAGTATAATATTAACTATGTATTCGTTCATCCTTTGAAATTTTATCATTGTAATTTTATAACAAAGTAAAGTGTTATTTTACAAATTATGATTACAGAAAAATGTCATGTCAGAGACTAATCATACACATAACTATTTATTAGAACATCAACATCCTATTAAATATTGGTCCTTTGAAATCGATCACACATTTTTGTCACCATATCTTAGTCAATCCACATATACTTGAATCTAAACATTTTTTAATTTAGTAAGGTCACATTTTGATTTAATTTTTTTACTATTTAAATGTTCATTTGTATATGTTGTAAGAAGATGAATTCATTTTCAATAATAAGTATTTATTCAATATTTTTTTAAATTGACATCATAATTTTGTTTATAAAATTAAAATAAATAATATCAATTAATTAATATTAAACCTCATGTAATTAATCTATAGTTAACCCAATTTGAATTGACTTATGATTTTTGTACATTTTTTATATTTTTTCCTTAACAAAAAATATTATGATTTTATATTCACATTAATCTAACATAGAACACTATATTGAAAAATTAATAATATTATTACCAAGGGCATTTATTATTTTTTTCCATTGAATAAAATAATTATTTTATAAGAGACTCCTCATACACAATAGATACTCTTGGTATAATATATTACAAAATTGATTTTATATTATATTTGTAATTAATAATTTATATGTGTTTTCTAGATTTCCACACATAGAAGACCAAACATATATATTTAATTATTTAATAAAAATATGAATTGACTTATAATAATGAAATGATAATTGAAACATGTATAATTGGTTTAATAAAGTAATGTGATTACATTATTGAAAATGTTTTGAAGTAATAAGGAAATATAGATTAATAAATAATTTTTAAATAAAAATTTTTGGACAATAAATAATTTTTCATCATATATAATTTAATTAAAAATATAATTTTTTTTAGTTTGAATATTAAACCTATGGAAATTTTTATAATCATTTATAAAAATGGTGTATTATTAATTATTTTATAATAAAATTTATATAAAGGAATGAATTATATTTTTGATGAAAATATTGATTTTTTTAAAAAATAATTAGTTTCCATCCATGTGGATTATTATTATAAAATTATATTATTTTTCCAGAGGAATGATTATTTTAAATTTATACATAGTATATTATGTGAAATACATAGAAATTCATCTAATGTTCATCACTAATATTAGTGTGGGAATGAAATATTCATTTTACATAAAATAATTTTATAAATTGTTTTGAGAGATTATATATGTTGTCTATATAATTAATTTACACCAGAATAATAAATTCTATCATCTAAAATGGAATCGATATTTTGATTCAAAAATAAATATTATATGTTAAATTTCAATTTTTGACACAATAATAATATACAATGGAGAAATTTGTGTTCCCCATTATAATGATAAATATATTAAATATATCATAAAATAAATTTATAAGGCATCATGATATCAAAAAATCATATCATTAATTTATTTTTTATATATCAATTAGATCCTATTTATATTATATTAAACAATTTTTATGTTTTTGATCATCTTTATAGTCTTAATTGCAGAACTAAAATTACTTTTTCTTAATATTTACATGGGATCAAATAAACTCACATATAAATGATAATCAAAACATCTAAAATTTCTACTAAATGACTTAATAATATATAATTTAATATAAAACCACCAACCATCCTACTCCATATATATTTTCTTATAGGTTTTCTCCGTCTCAAATTATCAAATGAAAAAACATTATTGTCTTTCTATATGATGATTAGCCAAAGATGACTTTTAAAAACTTATCACCATTTCTAAAGTATAGGAATTATGTAACCTCTTATAAATAATAATAAATCACATTAACATAATAATATAAGGATATTTACTATTCAAAAATTTATTTATTTTAATTTAAAAACCATTGTATTTAAAATATTTCATCAAATATAAATTAATGTCATCACATAGGCATAAATACAAATTACCAACTCCACAATGGGAAATGATTCATTTTCCATAACCTTGTGTATTTGATGGTCATATTGATGGATACAACTAAATATTTAATATTTATATGATATTAATTATTTCTTATAGACAATTAATTTGATAACATGAATTATTTTTATCAATTGACAATTAAAAACATTATTTATGTGTATATAATTATTGACATAACTGGAATGTGAAGTAAAATAATTATTATCATCACCAAAAATTGAGTGTATAGAAATTGTATATAATGAAAAAATAATATATTTATGATTTTAATTATGTATTTTAGATGATGGAACCATGATCATGTTATATGGTTCTGAATATGAGTATTAAAATATATATCAACAAAAGATATTCTAACTCAAAATTAATGATTTTAATTCAATAATTTTTTTAATTTATTTGATTTTAATTTTTAATGGAATTATATTTTTTATGTTTGGAATTAATATTTACAAATTTTAAATAATAAATAAATATAAAAATAAAATAATTGATGTTATAGTTTTTACATAGAATTTCATGGATTAAGGTAAGTGATTCTTCTAAAATCACATAATTAATCAGGATAAAAAATATTCAAATTAACATTAGTGAAATTATATACTCAATATCATTCTATATGTCATTTTAATGGATTATTTTTAATCATCATAAAAAATACATTCATTAATAATATAATGAGAACTCAAATAGACAAGGCCAATGTTGAGGTTAAACAACAATGGATAATAACTAACCATTGTTAAAAAAATTATCATGTTTCTTCCTTGAACCCTTTATATGATATAGTCAATGATGAAATTCCTCAACATCAGTTATTAATGAATGAGATACTCAATATGGAATTCATACATACCCAAAACTATTGATATTACCCAAAAATTATATTTAATTAATTGAACCAAAAATCAATATGATATCATTGCTATTGATCTATTTCCATTATTCCTCATTAGTGTTAATATGATACTCTATATCAAAAATTATTTTGACAACTTAATTAATAGAATTTCTAAAACACATTTCATCATAAATATCCTCCATAAAATGGAAACTCATATTTATAATAGGAGTACCATAAATACATTTTTCAATTTTTATTCTTACTTCCCTGTTATCATTGCGAAAATGATGAGTGTATCAACTTATAAACATTATTTTCTCTTCCTTTAATTTTAATTAGAACTATCATATCTACTTATTAAAACTTCAATTTTAAGCATCTATTGGAATATGTTGTCCTAGATAATTTTTTATACACTTCATTGGCTCATTAGAAAATTTCTATTAATCAATATTCTATTAATAAGTATTATTTGTATATTTTTATAATAATTAAGAGTTAAGGGATTATTCCCTTTAGTAATAGGATTTTCCCTAATGGAAAAACATTCCATCTTAATATTCTTTAGGCCTAGGTACAAGATATTAGTATATAGTGTATCTCACACAATGTTAAAGAAGAACAAGGAATATTCCCCTTGGAAATAAATTCGTTATTCATAGATACCTAAAACTACTCCTCAATCCCTAGATCAAGATATTTACAATAGGATTGTTTTTTCATCCACTTATACATATTCATTTTCCCTCCATCAAATTATTCACTACAAAAATAATCTTATCGTTTCGGTTTTAAACTATTATATCGATTAATATATTGATAGATCCAATGTACTACTAACTCACTCCAGAGGGATATAGTAATCACTAGAACTAGAACTTCCATCTTCCCCTTATTCCCCTAATAAAGATTCCAATTGATAACATTCTCATCATGATTAAGACCAATAGATATAATTGTAATTTATGTCCTTGGACTATATTTACATCCACCCACGAGCCCTAAACGGTTATTCATAGACAATATTAATATTAAAAGGATGAAAAAGTCATAGCAGAATATGTGGGTAAACTCAAAGAAGGGAACCACCCACCAAATAAAAACCCTACATTCTTATATGATTTTACAATTACTACATGAGTGATAAACATAGTTGGATTGTGTCTATTATAATGAAGAACAATACTCATCATTGCAAGATTATGATGAAAACTAATATGGGAATGTGTCAAGAAAAAATTGGGATAATTGAAATCTATCAAAGACGCAAAATGAACCACATGAATTTATAAAATCATAACTTCAATCATAATGAAAACATATTCATCTTACACCTTTGTAAAATCTATTTCGACATAATTCTGTGGTTAAACTAAGAGTATCACTATTAGATATCTGCATTCAAACAACTATAATTGGCCATTTATATTGTCATTATTTTTTATATTAGATGGATTTTAACTGGATGTAGAAATCCCATTCAACTAAATAGTTGGATCCAATTGAGGGGTCCCAATCCATGAGGACATTATTATAACTTCTGAAAAGAGAGAATAGAAATCCACTGGTATGTCACTGATAGTATATGATGATAAATTTTTATGATGATTTATGAATAAAATTTCAATTTTAAAAGTTATTTGATATATGAAGGAATAATTAATTATATTATTATCTTATTGAATATATAAAAATGAATTATTATCATGTGATGAGTTAATTTTTTTATGACCTTACATTTTATGAAGTAGTGTTTTATGTGAATAAATAATAAAATTTTAGAAGAAGGGTTTTATAAAGGCATTATTTAAAATTCATGATTATAAAATTCCCAATATCAGATATATGTTGTTGCCTCTGGCCCATGTTGGTATGTAGGTTGTTATCTGAGGCATACAATGTGATTAATGTTAGTGTGAGTATTTAGGAAAAATCATTGATATTTTTATAAGAATGATATTTGTACGCAATCCTTTGTTTGAAAAAATCCATTGTGATAGTCACTAAAGTGAAACATGAGTATGTAAATAATTAAATATAGTAATTTAGAAGCCAAACATTTAAAGAAAAATATAATTTTGTTTACGTAATGATTTCTATTTTGTATCACAATTGGTTTTTAAAGATTCATACTCATGATACATATATATATTGTTATTTAAAATTCATATTCATTGACCCATGTTTAAAGGATTATGAAATGTTGTGTTGGATCCCAAATGTTTAGGTCAAGTCCCAAATAATCTTAAGATATCTAATGATCACTTATGACCATCTATTAAATTCTATCATCCTATAAAGTACTATGAATATAATCTAATCATTACATGGTTTATTATCAATTTTTTATTAAGGTAAGGACTACAGATGGTATAGCTTGGGGAGAATATTGTGAGTTATATTAAATAAATTTAACTTATTATGGGGAGTATGTTTCTTATCACCTAAGTTAATAAACACTATTTATTTGTGGGAATGTATTTTCATATGATGTTTAATATATTCATCTAAAATTATAAAACATTTAGGTTAGTGTTATTTTTTTATCTATAATTTGTAGTATAAAATTGTTTATATATATTTATAGATTCTGTGTTTAAAAGTAATAGGACATAATCAATTAAAAGGTACTGTAAACCACATTGAAATAGGGGAAACACAAAATAAAAATTTATTTTGATAATGTTTATAAATTTTGAACATCATTGGAATTATTTTGAGTATAATATAATTTCTAAAATATATTGGTGATTCTTAATTATTAATATTTTTTTGGGTTTAATAGAAGAATAAAAAGGCACTTAATTTTGTTAATAACGATCATGGAGGTAAATGTAATAATTATACACCTAGAGACACAAATAAAATGTGTCATGAGACAAAGTAAATTGTTTCTATGATTATGAAACTCTATTAATTTATGAGTGATGTTGAGTGTAAATTGGTAAAATGGTTGAAAAAATACACTATTTGAGATATTTAGGATATAACATAAGCCACATGATTTTACGTATGCTGATACCCCAATTTTCATATAATGCATCAGTACTTTTGAAATGATATTTTATATTTTTTACTATTGACATCCTAAATTATTTTATTGTTTTTATTCATGTTTATATTATAAAATAATTTTATATTATTTAAAAAATGAGTATTGGATAAGATTTTATATCAATGGAACTGAAGGTCTTTTGGATGTAATTTTCAAGTAAGTACTTTTCTGGAATATTTCTCGCCAAAATGGATGTGAATTACATAATCAAAACTAGAAGGATGATGAATTCAATTTTAATAGAATGAATATTAAATTTTTCATTCAGTGCATA
The DNA here is from genome assembly GCA_963277665.1 of Viscum album. Taxonomy (NCBI): domain Eukaryota; kingdom Viridiplantae; phylum Streptophyta; class Magnoliopsida; order Santalales; family Viscaceae; genus Viscum; species Viscum album. The sequence continues at coordinate 663,729,504 of OY728165.1, read as the reverse complement.
CACATATTTCACCATCAATAATCAATGAAAATTTATTAATACAATGGAGATTAAAACCATGAAAATAAATTGAATTTTAAATAAGATAACATAATTTCTATGTATAAGTAATACGATGTTCCCTTAAAATTAATATGTAGACCAGATAATCCAATTATATTCCTTATATTAGGGAAAAAATAAAATATTCTATTTTTGATGAAATTATGAGAATTAAAGCAATGAACTAATGTTGATTACTCAACATTCATATCATAATTTTTAAATTTTTCATTGATGAAATTTCAGTAAGAGAACTAGAAATAATATTCATGTTGTAAAATATGTAGATTGAAGAAATGAATATTGATTGGACATTAATGGGAGTTTCAAAACAAGTAAATGAGTGAATGATTAAGAAAATACACCACAAAATAAAAATAACTTTATTTTTATTATCATAGAAATTATTCAAAAAACATTATGAATATATTTATTAATAATGATGATCAATTTCAATTTTATCTTATTATGTGAGACAATGATAAATATCATAAGATATAAATAATGAATGTGGGTTTAATGAAAATAGTATTGATAGTTAAACTTATCATCAATATAGAAAAAATAATTTATAATTTTTTATATCTACAAACTAGATTATAACATTGGAACTTGATATGAATTTCATAACACTATCTTAATAATTTTAACTTTAATTTTATGTTAAAGATCAAAAATTTTTTTGATCACATATTTTTACAATATCAATGATCTTATATAAAATTTTGGGAATATATTTCATTATAACATAATTATTTTCACCCTCGTTTAATTTTATGTTATTTGTTGAGTGTTTTGGAGCAATATATATATATATATATCCCTAGTGAATTTATTAGGAAGTGCATGTAATCTATTTTATGGAATTAATAAATGGTCATATATATGTTTAATGAAAAAAATTAACATCCATTGAAAATTCATTCAATTATATGGGTCATACAACCTATAAAATAGGGGAATTTTTTTATTATTCTTTAATGAAATACACATTCATTATAATAAAATTTTTTAAGAATAAATTTTTTTACACTGATATGTGCTACCAAGTTTTCCTCATAAATATGAATTTGGGTATTTATTATAAATCATTAATTGTTATATAAAAATTTTTATAATATATATAGTTGGTGACTTTATGAGTTATTAGAGTTAAGGAAGATTTTATAGAAGAATTTTTAAAACAGGTTCATTTATAAATTTTTTTTGCCATGGTGTGAACATGTAAATATTGTTAAATTGAAATATAGGAAAATGGGTTGATGAATAGAATATAATTAACACAATAAGATAATAATAAATAATAATTATCCTCCTCCCAATATTTATGACTATTTTTATAATCTATGAGGACATACATACATTTCAAAAATAGAACTTCATCCTAGATACGATACAAAATGGTTCTTAAGTAGTGAATTATGAAAGAAAACCTCAATACATGTACATATAATAAGCATTTAATTTGAATATATTTGTATATTTTGATTCAAATTATTTATATATGTATTTAGTGAATATAATATTTTGATATACATTGATTAGTTAGTGATTGTATTCACGGATGATATTCTAATTTATTCAATGAACATAGAAGGGAATGAAGGTAATTTATGGATTAAATTGAACACAATTAGAATTGAGAAGTTTTATTAAAAAATATTTATGTTTGAATTATGGATAAATAATATATTACAAATTTTGGATGTAATAAAAATTGAGATAATATGATATAGTACCTAAAATGAAGTCATTAATAAACATTATCACAGACCGACTAAGGTGAAAAATATCCATTATTTTCCTAGATTTTATATATTTCATCGATTACTTTATGGAAAGTTCTCATGTATATAAAATTCCATAAATACAAATAAAAAAATTTATTTATGTTAATTTTTATTTATATATATGTGGGATTGGTTTAATGAAGTTGAAAATTTGAAATGTCAGTGGACATTTTGTTAAACAATGATGTCGCAATGAAGGGTTCCTAAAAAATGTTTTCCTTAAATAATGGGGGTGGGATATGTTTTGATTTCAAAATATAATGCTTTGATTTACACCTAAAACTAATTTATAAATAATGATAAAATACCAAATTCACGATTCTTAGCTTGAACCAATAATATTTGAGATTCCTATATAAAAAAAATTAGGGATATTAGGAATGGGGTTTTTCATATTCATATCAATAAATCATAATTTATACATTTTCACATAATTATATTAATCAGAAATAATGGAGAAGTTATGAGTGGAATAATTATTAAAACATCTTAGTATATTAGCATCATCAAATGGTGAACATTGTGGAAGATTTTTGGACTGGGGAAGACCACTATGACTTATCCATGATGATGATTGACATTGATCGAATAATTGTGAATTTAATTAAGAATAATCAATAATATATGATATGAAGATATATATCCAATATATATCTAATTTATATTCATCAATCCCTCAAGATGATGCTTATTTTGGTGAAAAATATTTCTTTAGGGAAAAAAATAAAACAATTATTCATCATTTTAGCTATAATATTGATGGAATGATTAGTTACATGAATCATATATATGTATCATCAAAAACTAAATTATGAAAAATATTTTTGATGAATTATATATATCACCATTAAAATTTATCAAAGGATAAAAGTGATTTATAGATATAATAAATGGATTTTTTATAGGAAAACATAAAGAGATATATTTTTTTTGTATACCTGTTTTTGGACTTTAATCATGTTTTGGATGAATGTTATATCTATAAGGTATAGATTATACCAACCCACATACCTATATTAATAGGGGAAACAACCCCATGGAATTTCTTAGGACTCCCTAATACATGTAATGGTCAAAAGACCATTTGTGTTTTATTTTATAGACTCAAGGTGTCATAGAATTTTTTTATATTATATATAATTTAATACATAAAAACCATTCCAATATGTAAATTTTTTATGTTTTAAAGTACCATTTATTATTTAAAAAATAATATTACAATTAGATCGTGGGTTTAATTATAATCACTAGAGAATGATTTTAAAACTATTAACAAATGATCCCAATATTAACACCATAAATCATCCTCATGTCCACAATAATTATTATTGAAATATTTACATCGGGGTAGATATACTATGATATATATTTATTAATTTAAATGAATTTAGATATAGGGACATTCCCAAAATTTATAATTATTAATTTTATTCACATAATAATAAGCATATTTCTTCTTGTCAGACTCTATAAATTTTATTCTAAAAAACCACAATGATTGGATGAAATTCATGATTGATATTTATTTGATTTTGATATCAGTTAGGAAATTGTACAGTGTGTTTGAGACATTAAATTTTATATCAGGTTTACTTAGGGTTAGTAGAATATTAATTTTGATAACTTCCAACAACATATAGTGTTTGAAGTAAAAAACATATGAAAATATCCTTGTAATAATGAAATTCGATTTAGAATGAAATGGAATATGTGTTCATGAAACATTAGAGCTTATGAATTTTTTTAACATGATAGATGATTTTATATATCATGTAGATTCTACAAATCCTTTTACAATATCATGATTTTATCCGTTAATATCTATTGAGGTAGTAAAAAAAATATTCACATTTACATAACTAAATGGTATAACCTCAAGAGAATGATCAATCATATAGGTAACATCTACTAGAAATCATATCTCGAAGTTATAATGTTATTCAATGAATGAAAAATAAATTATTGAATGATCTCTATATAAATGTTCAATTTTATTAAGATATACAGAAACATCAGGATGTAATGATGTAGATGAATGTACATTTGATTTCATTAATGATTTTTGTGGGGAAATTACAAAATTATGATTAATATAAAAAATATGATTAATGAATATCTATATCTATAATAAATGTTATGGGTTTGATTGATTTTTATTTTGAAAGATCAAACATAAGTAAATAATAACTTATTAATAATATGAAATTAAATACAATAATATCATGTTAATTAAAAATAAAAAATATAATTTTATTAAATGATTTAATTATTTTTATGAAATATTTATGATATTGGTTAGAAATTTAGATATTTGTTTCATGGTAATAGTCAAATGTGATTTTAAAACATTATCAGTATTATATATGTTTTTCTAAAATATTAACATAATTATGTTTTTACAATACATATACATAATTTTTTTAAAAAATTTATTAAAATGGGTTTTTAATAATAAATTTATTATTTATTTATCATGAATGACTTTAAAATAATTTGGAATTTGAATTTATATATGTTTTTATTTATATTTTATAATTAAATCATTGTGGTTTAATTTTAATAAATAAAATTAATAAATATAGAAAATTTATATAATTGACCATAGTATATAAACACTTCAAAAAAGTAAATGTTTTTAATATAAATCATGTTATTGGGTGTGGAATGGTAATTAAAATTTTTATTGCATAATAAAATATTATAAAAAATTTTATATTTATTTTTTCAGTAGATATTAATCATAAATTACATTAAATTTAATAATTTAATCTTATAAAATGGAATGCATTTTTTGAATGACCATTTAAAAAATTAATTTATTTCTTAATTTTTTGATTCGTTTCAATTAAATAATATTCCATAAATTTATTCACCATAGTAAAGGAAAATATATTTTAAATTGGATGATGTAAAATGATGTGTCTATATGATATTAATAAACAATAACTTCAATTTCATTGTATTATTTTAACCCAACCTTCCTATTCATTTCATTAAAAATTATATTTTTTTGAGCCATATTCCTTTGTGATTATGATTATTATATTTTATGGTTCATTATATATATAATGGTGTCATCACCCTTACATATATAATGGTAATTAATGATCGCTCTTCTCCAAAAAAATTAATAATCATGGCATAATGAATATGTACCAATATAACATCCCATCACTCCCCACATATTCTTAGGGATTGGAAATTAGATTCAGTTCTTTTATTCATATTTTTTACTTTATTTTTACAAAAAATTTCCCACCAATATAAAAAAGGATTCAGAGACGTAGTTTCATGGGAGTTCTAGGTTCATAATACATCAAAATATACGAAAATAAATAATCATTATATTATTAAATATATTTTTATATAAAATATAATTTATCTCATATAAATTCATTGGATATCATTGATAATACATAATTTATAAAGGAGAGCTACAATGAAATGTTAGGGAATAATCTTGATAATTTTGAAAAAAAATCGAGTTAGAAGATATTGAATAGTAACATTAATGAGAAGGATCATGAATAATCATAAATAGGTACAACATAAATTACAATGAATAATAATATCAAGGTATCATAATAATGATAACAAAACATCTAAAATGATATAAAAATATTTCATGGATAAACGATAAAACCACATCATTTGTTCATAGTCTCATTAATGATTATGTTTTCTCAATAATATCATACATATCATATCAGGGAACAATGAATACCCAATGCTTAATATAATTACATTGGATCACCCAAAAGATCATATATATGTATATGTAGTTATAAAAGAAAATAAATTAAATGTTTTAACCATAAACATAACCAATCGAATGAAATGTTATGAATAATCATAAATCATTAAGGGGGTTTTAATGAATTTATAACCCCATAAAATAGATTTAGAATATTATATGTATGTATTTATTAATCATATATGAATATTTTATAATCAATCAATTGTAGAAAATATAGATTTATTTTTTTGTTAGAGTGAAAAATGACATGAAATAATAAAATACAAGGTTATAGATAAATCCCACAACTTATTATAAAATTTTTTTCTTTTCATCCACCAAAAATAATATTAAATCAATATAAATAAGATTATTTATAAAATAAAAACAATATCCAACAATATTATATAAACTATTAATTTTTTATGTACAATATATATCATTTCATATAGATAAATTCATCAGTTTAATTGTCATGGGAGAATTCATTTCATTTATTTAAATTTGGGGACACACTTGTATATAATTATTGATTTTTTTTTCAAATTTTAAAATAAATATAAATGTGACTTAGAATTTTGTTCAACATCTTTTATATATATCAATGGTCCAAAATATACATTTTTGGCATAAGAATGAATAACACAGTAAAAACATTATCAAAATTTGGATTGTTAAATTATTATATTTTACCAACCAATACTATCTAGATTCATTTTATTTAACTAAATTAATATTTGAAAATTTAATAAAATAATTTAATTGATAAAATAATTATTAAATTCAAATTATTCCAATTTAATATTTTTACATCAATCATTGATGGATATTGAATGAAAGGTAATTATGTTTCTCATATGTTTGGTAAACCTACCATACTGTGAAAAATATATTTATTGAAGAAAATAATGTTATAAATGATTAATATTGGAAAAAAATCATACATATTTATAATAATTTATTCATTATGATTTGTTGGATCATGGAGGAATGTGGATGGTTTAAGAAGAAAATTATTCTAAAACAGATTGTTTTTTAATTGTAGCCCTTAAATATTAGATCCTTGAAATCCCCATTCGTGAATATTAGAATGAAATTTTTCACGATGATAAATGCATCTATTGATATGTGCATTATGGTGGTGATATAATTTTGAAGAATTGTGGAATGCGTCATATAACATTTTGTTAAATTCTAATTGGAAAATCTTGACCTATGTTCTGATTTTGAGTGTCATAGGTATTGATTTTGGTTCTTTTAATGTGTACTTGGATAAAACTGGTTGTTTCTAGGCCAATTTATTATTGGGAATGGATTCATGAAAATTGAGTAGTTTTTTTTCAAAAAACTGTGTAGGATAAAATTTTATACTATATGGGGGTGAATTTTTTGTCCAATAGTGTTCCACCCCATCTAAAAAGATAACCCTTTAAAATATTTTTTATCCATATTTGGTGCACATCTAAACAAGATGTACTACCTAACCATGAATTCCAAATATTGGAATGATATAAGACATGATGATAATGTGATGTTGTGGAAAAAACATTCACCCCAAAAAGCGGAACATTATAAGAAGAATATTTAACAAACATAGTTACTCCTCACCATATATCCTCCCCAAAAAAGTTTTCTCTACATTTTAAATACAACAAAATTTGATTTTAAAAATAACCATGAGTCTATTTTATCATCTAATGACCCATTAATCTCATATTGGATCAACCTGGTCCATCCTCTATGGTATAGAGTCTTTCCTACTAGTATTCATGGTAGATTTCCATAGTCTATGATATACCATCTCAATTTAAATGGTATTTTTCTATAGTTCATTTTTATCTATATAGATCCATTCTAGATAAAATAAAATATTTTCTTATAATTATCCAAAGTCGACGTTTATGATGGATCAATTACATTTTAAATAGGATTGATTTATTTCATGAGGATATAAGAACATGAAAACATTATGTAATCTTCCTCAATAAATTTAGTTAAAGTTTTATAGATCATCCTCTATTATAGAGGTAGGTGTATCTATACAATGGTAAAATTATATGAATTATTTTTTATGCATAAATAATTACATTTGTTTATTATTTTAATTTCTGTCCATGTGGATTCAAGGTATTACATGTGAGGTTATAATTTTTTAAATATTTATTATTTAAAAAGATGTTTTGAATACCTTTTGATTGACTAAATGATTGACTTTTGATTTTTCAGTTAAATTGGTATTTGAAAAAACAGATTTATATTAGATTGTATTATAAAAGGTTGTATAATTTTTTAAAATTTATTTAGAATTTTTTTCTATAAAAAGAAAATTGAATATTATGTTTTTTAAGAACATATATGTCACTCACAGTGTGTATATTTCCACTATTATTTATGATATTGTTATAATTTTGTAGGAAATTTTATTTGTTTGTACAAAAATATTCATGTTTTTTGGTTATTTCATTAATGATTGTTATTACTATGGACCAGGGTCAAGTAATATGATCATTTTCATTTATAGTTCTGTTTTATAATTATGTATTATCTAAATTATATTTTTTGACATGTCATTCACTTGAATTTTAATCATATATTTAATCATGTAGGATTATTTAATTTATACATCATTACATGCACGCCTTATGGTTCATGGATATTCCTTAAAATTTTATAACTATTACTTGTACTATTAGTTGATTTATAAATACGAAGAGGTTTTATGATTACTGAATCCACGTATTTGTATATGGGTTTCTATAGATGATATTTATTAGTGAAACAATTTTGGTTATAATTGACATAACTATTTCCGTACACTTATAATAAATTTAATTCACTATATGGAGATATTATACTAAGATTTATGATCATTCCCTACTTTATCTGATGGGTGAGTGTAGACATAGTATAACATGACCTTGGAAATGAGAAGGTTATATTATAGAATTTTGGATTCAATTATCAACATTAATTTAATAAAAGGGTGTTTTGGTGGTGTTGAATAGTCCCATATATACATGATAGTCTTATCTAAATATAGAATTTTTTTACAAATTTTAATTGATAGTATGGATCATGTACGTAACTCATACTACTATATTCTTCTGTGTTTGAATTTTATAATTTTATGATACATTTTTATCATGATTCTCCTTGCCACAGTGACAGACCAGATTGAGTGGACTGCATTACTATTTTGGGATTGTTCATTATAAAATTGTATTAGATGTAATGCTCAGTCTAAAGTGTCATAACACTACCTTATGGTGGTTCTCATTATTATGTTGATAGAGTTACAGAACATGGGAATTTCTGAAGTTATATGATGTGGTTTACATCCAATATAACATCATTTTATAAACTCAATTAACCATGTGTGGTTGGAATTAATTTCAATGTTAGAGACTTAGTTAATTAGGTTATTTGAATAAACATTATATGATGATTATTTAAATTATTATGGCCCTTATTAATGCTTAGTTGATTATTTTTATATTCATGATTTTCCAAAATTCATTATGTTTTAAAACATTTAAATGATTTCACTATAATGGTTGTATGATTTTGTGACATTCTCTAATGTTGAGGGGTCATGAACATGTCCTTATTAAATGATTCCACCGAGAAGTTATCTTCCCAATCTATGAGGGATCTATGAGAAAGGAACTGTAGGAAAATCCACTAGTGGACCATTCAATTGATAATGATTTAATGTGTATAATTCCAAATTTAAATTATATTGGTTTTAGAAACCTGGGATGAGTAATGGATTATGTCCCAATATTTATTAAGAATCATACTCCAGACATCTATATTGAAAAGGGAACACATGAATTTTAGGTGTGGCACGAGCTAATTAAGATGGTTTAATTTTTTTTTAAGATCACTGAATACTCAAATATGGGTATCTCCATATATAGTCTTATTAATCATGAAGTATATGATGGAACTCTATTATAAACATAAGTATTCATAAAGAATTTTGATAGAAATCAACAATGAAAATATGCATTTATCAGTTTCACACATAGGCATTATGTGAGTTGAATAACTAGGAATTTTTTACCCTGGGAAAAGGGTAACATAAAATAAAATAACCTAATTTTATAAAATTGAATAAAATATTCGATATCTTACATGATTTTTTTATATATTACATAAACACACTACAAAATATTATTAGGATACTGTTATAACCTAACAATTTGAATTCTTATAACGAAAATGATTATCTAAATTATTAATATAGTTTGTATAACTATATTTATATATAATAATTTAGTTAGAAAATTAATAATAAATGAATGTAAATTTGTTTTACAAATAAAAGGTAATGTTTTTTAAAAACTATTTATTTAGGTAGAATTTTAATTCGTGCCAATAAATAATCAGGTCAATAGTTTGGGATTGTATTAACTAAATATATAAAAATTATTTTCAATTTTTTAAATTACTTATTTTTATGTTCTAAACATTATATATGATAAAATACAATTGCATAAAGAAAATATTTGTGTTTCCAAAAATGCATTTTCCCACCATTTTATGGAGCACATGTTTTAAATGTCCTTTCTAAAACATGTAAAAATTATACATAAATATTATAATTATTATTTGAATGAGTATTATTATTATTTACATTGGTTGATTTCATCATTTTTTAATAATTTTCATGTGTCCTTGAATAGTGATTAAATTTAAAATTATAATTCAGATCTAAATTTTCATCATTATTTTTTATTGAATTTTTTTCTATTTTTATTGATTTGAATAATAATAATATATTTTTTCTATTAATCCAAATTTGTTTATTAGAATCAAATTCACAATGAATAATGATTTAAATTTTTTCAATATTATGAATTTTATTACTGGAAAAACGTATTTGCACAATCCGTCCTATTGATTAATTATTGGTTAATTTTAGTATTTATTTTCTAATATTGAATAATTCATTCCATATGTGGAATAAAATGGTCCATATTTTTTAATTAGGTCCCATTTTTTTCATACATTTTGAATAGAAACTAAATTAAAAAAATTATTACCATTGTTAAGGAAAAACTGGGTAATTAAAAGTAAAAATAATATTATAAATATTATAAAATGACACTAATACATGTCTTAGACTGTTTTGATGAGTTATTGTCATACATAATAATTTTTGGTCCATTTTATGTTATCTTAGAGCCACATTGATGAATTTATTCCATTTATAGTAATTTATTCTTTGAAATGTTGTTTTTTCACAATTTTTTTACACGAAAAATAAATTTAGTATGGATTATATAGGGTATTTTTCTAAAAGTATATTATATTTTTAAGGATAATTTTTTGTTCAGCATCATGGAAATTTACGTTTCGTGTTTTGGATTGTAATAATTACCTTACAGGATTATAAAATGATAGCATAGTAATTTTTTAAATAATAGTAATAAATGATAAATGATACTAATGATATTGAAATAAATATAAATAATTTGAATTATGTTCATCAAAAAGTATTATAGATGAATTTTATATGTTAGTAAGGATTGAAAGTAGTTGGTAAAAATATATAATGTTGTTATGATAATTTTAAAATGTCATACAAGAAATAGTTTCAAAATTAACATAAATGATATTATAAAATAAATAACTTTTAATTAATTGATATTAAATTAATACCAATGACTCATTAATTGGTTTTATTTAACTAAATACTAAAAATATTATAAATAAATTAGTAAATTAAATGATATTATAGTAAAAGTTAAAAAGGATAAATGAGGTTCTAAACTAAAAATATAATGATTAAAAATAAGTGAAAACATGTATATTTTTAATTGAATAAATGGATTTATACCCCTATACATATTATATTAAAAATTTATGATATTTTATAAATATTAAAAGGAAAATTAATTTATATTATATCTATAATTTGCAGAATTCCAATAGTTCTCCTACAATATACAATAATGGGGAACCAATTCTTCACTTTTCATTACACCAAAAAACATATATTTATAAGACATTATAGACCAAAATAAATTTCTTGAGACACTCCATTAATTATATACAAAATATTATATAAAAATTTATCACTTTATAGGGATTAATATGTTAATAAATGGAGGTTTTCCAATAAAAAAAATTATATTATATATATATATTTTTTGTATTTTTTTAAAATTTAGATTCCTAAACTCTTCATAATCCATGATGAAAGAATATATTCAATATCATAAATAAATAAAAACTTAACTATGTCATTATCATCACCATATCTCTCTCAACATCAATCAAATGGGAAAATAATTATTGTTTGTGGGTACGACAAACTACCGCCCGACGAGCTGAGATAATTAATTTTCCATATACATCACACAAGAATGCTGGTAATGAGTGATTAAAGTTTATATATTCAAAATATTGAAAATTATTATTTTATAATATTTCATTTATGTTTTATATTACCATGAACTTAAAAATGATAATGTCGTCCATTCTTATATGTGAATTTTCACCTCCCTGAAGCTAAGAGATTCATTTTTCATCACCACATCACATGGATGTTAGGTATAAGTATATTAAAAGGGTTAATATTATATTTATTATATTATATTCATTATATAAAGATAAAATAATACTTAACATTTTTTCAAAGTGATTATCGACGGATAAAAATATTAGTCAAGTGTACATACAACATTCCAACTCCTTGATTTTAACTGATTTCAATTTTTATATCCATATGTAGTGGTTGTATTTTAATGTATATTTGATGTGAAAATGTGACTAATGAATCAAGAATATTATTCTGCTGATGATTTACTAACGAATGACTTCACTATTCAAAACATACAGAAAATATTATGGAGTCATATACCCAATATCATGAATATATCTGATGTGAAAAAAACAAATTTAGTGTTATAACATAGAGTTTAGTTGTATAAAAGGAATAATAACCATGAAATATGTGATAGTGATATTAAATAATTATCATCATTTTATTACTGATGAATATAGTGCATAGACATGAGGAATCAGATTCAATGCGAGTGACTTGTTCTCAAAAAACTTTATTTGAGTCATATTTGGATTTTATAGAGCCTCATTATTTTATTAAGTGTATATATAGAGCCTATTGACTTATAATTACTTTTTTGATTTCATGAAATTAAATTATATCTTAAGATAATATTTTTCATGGGGCTTGTGATCTAAATTTTCAATGTTGTATGATACAAATTAATTGTTTAAATTTTTAATTAAAAAATATATTTCTAAATGTCAATAATTTTGTTATTCTTTTTAATAATTATTTATATAAAGTTAAAAAATATTTTTTAGTCCATTTATGGTATATTTTTAATTTCATTTTAATGATTTCAAAAAGTATATTTTTATGTGTTTTATGATGAGAATGTTATATTATTAATGTACACAATGTCAATGACTTTATCGCCATAATGAATTTTAATTAGATTCCAGATTTCTTTAAAAATATTAAATTTATCATTAATTAAAACTATATTGCATTTTTTTTGATTTTTGGTATTCAAGCTATTTTTAAATAAAATTTTGTTTTTATACAAATGATTTTTTCATAGGTGGTTAAAATATATTTTTTTTTATGAATTTTATTTATTCATCAAATTGAACGTGATAATTTTATTAAATTATTGATCTTGATACAAATTATAAGATTGATAGAGCACCATTATAGCTCATGGATGCACTGATGTCGCATATTGGAAGGTTAGACCCCATTATAAATGATAAAAATTGTGTGAACCTGATATTGTTTATACGAATGGTTGAGCCATGTTATATCTTACATAACAGATTGATAAAAAGTCGTTCGGTGCCAAATATATGTCCAAAGAAATTATGGGTTGGTATTGGGCCTCGGCTCGGTCTGACCAGGTTTGATAGACTCGGCCCAACCCAGCCTTGGTCGACCCGGTCATCCCGTTAGGTTCGGAGCGGTCCGCTGGCCTCGGCCCAGCGGACTGCAGGGGTGGTTCGGCTGAGAGGTCATCATGTAGGCGGCTCAGCCTGGAGGCTGAGGCCTGTTTGACTAACACCACGAGGGGTGCAACTCAGGTGGCGTGGGAGGTTGGGCATCTAGAATGTCTTCGAACAGCCGGGCAGGCTGCGCGGGGTGTGAGTAGGTGGCATAGGGTGCGGGCAGCGCGCGGGGCAGGCCGCGGGGCACTAGGCTGAGCACGGGGCAGGCCATGAGGCGCCGTGCAGCACGTGGGAAGGCCAGCGGGGCACGTGGGCAGTGCGCGGCTCGCCGGAGGGGTGCATGGGCAGAGTTCTTGCAGGCTGGGGGAGAAGGCATGGCACGGGGTGGGCCGCGGGGCTCCAGGCAGGGCACATGGCAGGCCAAGGGGTGCTAGGCAGGGCGCATGGCATGCTTCGTGGAACCGGGAAGGGCATGAGGTGGCACAAAGCATGTGGGCAGGCCAGCAGTGCATCGGGCAGCATGCGGGGAGGCCTCGGGTAGGTGGGCATGCAATCGGTGGTGCCCGAGAGGGATGGTTCAGGGTGGCTCGGGCCGGTGCGAGCAGGCGGTGTCTGTCTTGGAACACCGGTGTGCTGTGAGGGTGCTGCGGTTAACGAAGGCGCGGGTAGCATGACCTTTGTCATTGGAAACTTCATCACCTTGTTTCCGCTTTGTCGCCATGCCAGAAGAAACATCACAAAGATATTAGTGGAGGGAGTCGGGCCACATAAGTTTGGCCTTCACCCTCCGCGTTTAGGGATGTATCAATTGGCTCAACCAGATAAGAAGCTGATCATTAACACATCCACAACAACCCCTTTCTGTCAAATGAAGAAGATAAGAATAGGTATTACATCATCATGTAATAAAACCCCCTACATTTTTATTGAAGGTCATCATTTTTTGACGGTGTCACGGAATGAAAACAATGGAGTTCTATGTTCGTCGTGTTCATCACGCACACCCAGTCCCGGGCAATGTCGGTTGTGGAATACACTCCATGTCTTTAGGATTCGAGGGAGGAAGATGAAGAAGGTTGTTTCCAGGGTTCTTAAGTGGAAGAACATGTTCATCTTTCTTCGTTGGGAGGAGCGTTCATCATTGGGAGAATTCTAATTCCATCAAGATCACCTCTCAAAATATCCTCCAAGTGTGAAATTCCAAGCAAAAATAATATTAGATGTCTTTTTTGTAAATGTTGTCAAAAATTAAAAAATGTAGAATTCAATTAAGAGGAACAAGTTAATTAATTCATGTATCTTGGCATGAATTAATTAGGGGATGTCAAGATTTCCCATTAAGGTGGAGGAAGTCAAGGGGTTTCTCCCCATTTAATGGGGAGTTGAGGAGGTTTTACTCTCCTCCATCAATAGGGGGTTAAGCCTCGTGTGGTCCCCACATCGTAACCTGTCCCGACAGGTTATGTTCAGGTGGGCCCCACAATGATATCCTCTCAAGAGATGTTATGGTGTGGTGGTTCCACCTCTAACCCCCTTGATCAAGTTTTAACCACCCAACCTCCATATTGCGGCTAAAATAAAATAATGTGTTAGCTCATATTCTTCTATTAATTTTTATAAAAACCCCAAAACTATCTTCTTCTGTCGATCAACTTCTGTCGAGTTGGAAGTCTCGTAAAATGAAAACTGAAACTGTGAGTTCAATGGTGCCCTCAGATTTCTATTCCAAGAAACAATTCAAAAGGAATAAAAACCCACTCGTACGTTTACTAAACATACCTGATCAAATCTTCAGAAACTGATTCTAGGAAAACATGTCTTCTAAATCATATGCCGTAAATTTTTGACGACTCAAAAAATTTCCATGTATATAAGAAAAAATTTTCCACGGAAATTACAGGTCTTTACAGAATAATTTTATTTTTTGGAGACATTAATTTTTCATAATATTATGATCTATTATAGTATTTGGACGATAAATTAACGTTATAAAATAACCTATACTTTTAAAACATGTTATTGTTTTTAATGATTTTATCATATTTTCATAATAATCTATGAATTATAGAGTTTTAAAAAAAAATAAAACATGTAGGATGGATGAACACACATCGTGTCTGATATTGCCATAGTAATCAAACCCACAAATAAAGAGTTAAAATGTTGACTCACCTACAACTACACATGTAATGTACCAATTAGAATGATTATTTTATATTAAATTATAAAATTGATGATGAATTAGTTGATTTTTGTAACATATATTTTTCGAATAATTAACATGTAGATTATATAATGATTAAGGGATTATATGATTAATGTTATTTTATAAGAAATTAAATATTTTGGAAATATTATTTGATTAATATAAATATAATTCATTGGGATTTTAATTTATGAGAAAAGTTTGAATTACATTTTGTCTATTCTATGACATTATTTTGGATTATGGTGATTTTGGTTATTTACCGAAATCAGTTATTTATAGAAATGTTTAGAAAATATTTATGATTATTATATAGATTACATTTAGTTATGAAAATACTGATTAATTTATTTTATTTTGGGAAAATTCTTAAAATAATTAATCTATGTATACATGAAAAATATTTCTGATTTTTTTCCAAAACATCATTATAATATTTTTTGATGAATTTAAAGGCTGGTAATTTTTTTAATGTAATTTAATCAACATTGGGAAATACTATTAAATTTTGGTGGTTTAATAAATTTTTCACCATTTATTGTATATTATTAATTTTTTTAAATTATATTATATTTTATTAAAATATTATTTTATCGGTAATTTTTCAATATAGAATGAATAAATAGATAATAATTTTGAGATCATGTGATTCTATAAATGATTATTATGGCAATTCATGTAGGAAAAATTCATCTTGGGTACTCTTCAGTTGAAGAAAAAGATAAGTTTATGGTGTAAATTTATTATAGGAAGAAACTCTAGTTTTCTAGTATGTATGATTACTTTTGTTTTTAATCCAAGTAGTTCTTGAATTACTCAACTATATGAAATGGTTATCAAAATAAATTTTATACATTTATTATTATCAATAGTCTTTTCAATCACCGAATATTTATTTTATTTTAATGGTTAAATATCACATCATAATGTTCCCTATCACTATGTATTAGTATTTTATACTTATATTTCTCTTCAATGTCCATGGTTTCCATCAAAGAAACGTAAAATCTGTAATCTTAGGAAAACATCATAATTACTTTTTTAAAAATCTGGAAGTATTATTATTTTTTTTTTGTGGATGAAGTTTGATGAAGGTGTTTTGAAATTTCTAATGGTAGTTATGGATCCAGAATTAATCCTAAAAAATAAACGGTTTAGAAAAGTGGAGTTAAATGTATATTCCTATTTTTTTTAACAAATACTATCTTCGATAGCATATACGATATGCCACATTGAGATTAAATGGAACACTAAATATTATTATGTTACCATTATAAAATTTCCTTTAGAATTATTAGAATGAACAAGAATAAATAAATGATCTTTAAATAGTTTACCTATGTATATATAAATACTTATTTTTCAAAAAAATTATTATATTATAATGTAGACCACATTTTAAAATAAAAGGAAATGATTTTCTAAAATTATATAATTTTGAACAAGTGTACTTTTAAATAACTAATAATTATATCTGTATTTTTGGATTATATAAACTTATTTTAAAAATAAATAAATAAATATATATAAATTATTAAATATAATATTTAAAATGAAATTATATGTTTTCTATATATTTATCAACTAATGTGATTTAAATGAAATGATTAATAAAGAAGTCATTTTTTCGCCTTTTAAAGGAAAACTTATTTTAAAATGTTGTTTTTGATGTTATAAATATAATATTTCAAAAAATTAACATATTCATTAAAATAACAATATAAAAATTTATTTTAGGAATATTTTTGATATATTTATGATAATTTTAATTCATTAATCGATACTAATTAAAACTTTTTGAGGATGGGAATTGATGTTTTAATTTTCAAAAAACAAATGATATTTTATCAATTTTATAGTATGAAAAAACATATGATGGATATCAAAATGATTGTATGGGTGTTAATTACAATTTAAAATTGGTGGTTATCTCAAATTGTTTGGAGAAAACATCACATTGACGATATTACCATTATTTGTGAATTTTTTTATAATAATTTATTTGTTTCCCATGAAAATTTTCCTTGAATTTTCAATAGAACACAAACCAAGAGCCATAAAAATATCAATGACTCCCAATATAATTTAACTGATTGAGTAGTTTTAAATAAATAAGAAACACTAATAAAATCCATGACAATGGAATCCGTTGTCCAAATGTGTGTCCCTTGGGTGTAGCTATTGTTATTTTTAAAAAGAATCATGGAGTGATTATAATATACACATAATATTAAGAAATTAACAACAAGAAAATTAATATCATGTATTCTCATTTTCATAATGATAACTTGTTTGAACAACATCATGGAGAATCATACAATCATAATATGTTCTTCTGAAATTGATTTCCTCAATTGGTGGTCATTGAGGAAGACATTCATAAGAAATAATTTTGTTCAAAATTATTATATATTGAATATACATTTATCGATTTGTTTCTTATTATAACCCCTATTAAATGATGGACCTAAATTATAGGTTCATTAGAGATTACCATGATTAGTATATATTAGTCATCATAGATGATATTCATATCAGTTCGATAAGAATGGAAGATCATGATGATCATTGGAATATTCTTCCTAAGAACCTAATTAATGAATAAATATATTTAAATTATAAATTAAGATATTTTTTTGGATGATAATGTTCTCATTTTTGGCCATATAATCTTAGAGAGGGTTTATCTGTTGATCCATCAATGGAATAGGCTACTGAATGTTCTCATGTACCTACCAAGGTGAATGATACTCATTGTTATCATATTTATTCTATTTATAATTTTTAATTTCAGATGAACTTGTCATGAATATAAAATACTCTAACAACGATTACTTTGAAAATATATAGGTTCCACTAGACTTATAAATTTCCATGAAAATATAAGGCAACTAAATAAACATTTAGTTATTATGACTATGATGACATTACCCTTTATTATTGAATGTTTTTTCACATATATAGATTCATCCACTAATGAATTGGTATGTTTTCTTATGAATAATGAATTGGTTATATATAATTTCTAATTAAAAAAATATTATTGGAAAAAAATTACAAACTAATGATTTCGAGTTAGAAGGTTCAATTTTTTCATTAATGATATGAAGAAAATTTTATTATGGAGATAGTGTAATATTTAAACCTATAATATAGTATTAATGTATATATCAATGTAGAATGAGATGAACATACACTAATGGTGATGTTTCGAGGTGATTAATGATAATGAGTTCTTAATTAAATACCACCCTTGGAAAGAGAACAAGGTGGTGGATGATTTGATTTTAAATTATCTCAATGGATTATCTTTGATAAGAATCATATAAGGTCCAATATTTTGGGATTCAAAATTTATGGATCTAGAAATCCATAAAGAATGAGAAAATATTATTTTTCTCAATTGAATGTTAATCTCACTATATATCGGATGACTACTGAAGTGAAGAAGGAGGATGTAAAGATTCTTATTATGGTTAGAAATGTTATAAAAATTAACAATGATGATGATTGAATGATAAGGTTCATGAATATTGAATAACATCCTTCAATTCAAGATTGGATAGTGTTGTTAAAGGTGGATCAATATTCCTCAATATCCATTCACCCATTAATTATTAAGCTATATATACATTTAAATAATACATCTATTGTAATGTAATGAATAGGGATATTAAAAATCATGTGTCTCATTGGTTGCTATGTCAATAGGTTACGGAAGAATGAAAAAAATCTAAGGTATTTTTTATCCACTCCCTATAGTAGAATCAAAATTGGAATAAATACGCATGTATTTTTAAATGGTGTCTCCAAAACCACTAAAGGGAATACTTATAAATTGGTTGTGGTTGATCACCTTACATAGTGTGAATACTTAATCACTATCAATGAATACTTATAATAATATTGGAAATCAAGGATATAAATTATGGAATTATCAAGATATCTTGGATTATATCATTCAATTATATTTAATTGGGAGCTATGGTTTAACAAAATTTTCTTTAAAATTAATTTTCTATATCTTTATACATAGATGAATTTCAAAAATTCATATCATCTTAAGACATACAACCAGTATTAAAGAACAATAAAATCCCTACAGTATATATTGTTATATTATTCATATTATTTAAAGGGATTCTAATACCAACACCTTACTATATTATGGTTTTCATAAGAGAATATTATTCATAAAATAATTTAGATGGATCTAATTGGATCCCCCTATGGAATGTAGGATTGATATAATATGTGATGGAATGATGTTGGATAATGAATTATATTAGGAACTGATATAGATGATGAAATGGAATAGTTGGATAGAGACATTCAGTAACACATCATGTATGCCCACATTTAGAAGAAAATGTATACTGATAATCCCCTATGTGATCTAGAATTTGATGTTTATGATAATGTGTTTGTAATAAATTCTAAAAGTACTGAAATTATGAGATCTGGGAAGAAAAAAAAAATTAATATCGGGGTATACCGGTACATTTTAAATTCATGGTCATAACAGGGTGGTATCATATCAGTCAACACATACACCAATCCTCTGACATATATGTGATGTACATCATGTATTTGTCCTAAAGAATTACATAATTGACACATCACATGAACTAATATTAGTGTTCAAACTATAGAAGTATGATATTTTATATAAATATTAATTGGTGGATATTTTGATTTTATAGAGAATTATTTGTGATTCCATACCACTCACAAAGTAGAAATTTTGTTAAAAATCCCCTTGTTTGGGAGGAAGCAAGGGTTCATGATGATATTATATGGCCAAAGTTTGTCATTACTCTATCAGATTAATAAATATTGATGTATAAATTCACTTAAATAGTGTCGGAATGTAACATCAAATATTTTATAATATGTTTCCAAACAAACAATATTTCTATGATATCTTTTGTTATACACAACACAATATTATTCTACCACTACACATAATAATGTGATAGAATATGTTCCCAAAAATAATGATCTTAAAAAAACCATTATATATATTTAATATTTTTAATATAATACCGTTATATCATATATATTAAATTTATTGACAATTATAATAATAAATATGTTTTATCAATTATTTATACCAGATTTTAAAAAGATCAAATATATTAGAAAAATTTCCTTATAATTTCAATAAATACAATATTTATTTCATAAATAATATCATCTAAATATTTTTTTCTTGTAAAATATAGTAAAATTTATTATAATGTCATAATTTTATGGCGGTTATATTTTTTCTGAAAATTTTATTTTTTTGATGAATAGTGATAAATAATAATTTTTAATAGAAAAATACATTTTCTTATAAATTATTTATTATCATAAGATATATTTTTTAAAAAAACATAATTTCGTATAAATATACATGAAGTATTATAAAATATCTACTTTTATTAAACTTATTATTGTATATCATGAATTAAAATTTGTAACAATTTCAACATTTTCCCTTTAAGACAACTCATTATCACTATGTCTATGGGAATAATTTTTAAGTTAAATATCTCACTTTTATTGAAGTAATTTAAAAACAATATCTCATATATTTTAATTATAATAATTTATAATTTTAAATATGGTCAATATATTGTTTTAACCAAAATAAATATCTAATAAAACATAAATTAATTACTATGGTAAAGGTAAAAATGGTTTTACCTATGGATAAAAAATAATTATAAGGGATAAAATTGTTTATAATGTTGTCTAATATTATAGAGTAACACTATTACTTCCTTATCATGTCATAGACTATTATTTTTTCTATTATGACCCTTTTTTATATGAAAAATGTGGTTTAACATAATTGATTTCAAAAATCTCTTGTCTGTCCACTTTGCCTATTTAAAATAACTATCAACACTGCCTTCTTATTCACATAATAAACCCCTTTTTATTAGCCAATAACATACCTAATAACAATTAATCTTAACCAATCTTATCATAGAATCCCTATTATTCTAAAAATTCCATCCTAATAATGGTTTTGGTATATAACAAATAATTATACCTGATTAAGAGGTAACACAAATCAATGAGATGTTTTGTATTATTTCATACTCAATCCCAATAAATTATTTATAATAATTAAATATATATAAAATTATGTATTATCAAAATATCTAGATGTTATTATGTTATGATAACTACCTATAAATGTATCCACTTCCATCAATTTGATTCTAAAATCATCATTCATGTGTAAGACTGACTACCAACTTACGAACCAATTTCATTACATATCCCATTACGACCTATAATGATTGAACTAAATGATTAAAAATATTATATTTAATATTTAATAAATTATTAATATTCTATTACATTTATGCCACACATAAAATCAACATTTCAATTTTTTTAGAATATTATAATGTCGCTCATTTGTATGATAGACAACCTTTCTCTTAGTGATGTTATTTATATACTATTAAAATAAAGGAATAAATGATGGGTTTATGAATAATATTTCATATATATTTCATTAACATGTTCACAAATGATTATATATCATTTAACATAATTTTTAGTAATCCATCTATAACATTTATTCTGCATTCATGCCAACATACAGATTAATGCCCCCATGAACTAAGTATTTCACATTCAATAATTAAATATTATGTATTGTAAAAATAAATATACATATAAAATATATGAAATAAATATCATGGTAATAATTTAGGTTATTTTTAATCCAATATCAGTGAGATAGCTCGAAAATTTTATCTACTCAAAATATATATAAAAAACAAGACAGTTATAACTTGAACCAGAACATTACTATGGATTAGTGTATAAAAATGTAATAAAATACCATCATAAAATAATTTATGGTATGATATATATGAAAACAATTCAATTTATTATTTATAATAAAATATTATTTATTATTTTATGGTTGTTAGTATGTGGGACAGAAGTAATGACTTAACAAAAGGGATTTTTCTCAAAATTTTCATCCTTTTAGATGTATGTTATGTTAGGCACATATGTTATTCCACAAAATCTATATAAAATCCATAATAAATGAAATATCATAAATTTTTTATTAATTAAGATATATTATTTTTCATTTTTTTATTCGTTGTTATTAATTATGATTTAATGTTACTAATGTGGAAAATATTTTATGTTACAATATAATAATTAATCAAGATTATTTATTATTAAGTCTCATGTATTGAAATTTATTTATATTCCTCTCAATAAATATAAATATAGTCACATATGTTTATTAATTATATCTTCATGTAGTAGTACCATTTATTCAATATTTTTTACTTATAATAATTAATAATATGTTTTCATGAAAATATAACATTATTTCAATGTCTTGTGAGAAAACATTTCTCTTCCTAAAAAAGGTTATTTGAATTAGTAATAAAAATAGTGTATTACTATCGTATTATTTTAATGTCACTTTTTTACCCGTTCATAAATTTTAATGAATGATATTATATTAATTTTAATTTTTTTTTCAAAATAATTTCCATATGTCCATTATAAAAATTTAAAACGAATAATTATTTTAATGTGTATACCATGATCACAATATTCTAACATAGGTTATACCATGATTATATTCTTATGACAACCACTTATTTTACAGGCTATTATATGTTGAAATTATTATGAAAACTGTCATTTTTTCATATGTGATTAAACGATGAAATTTTTAGGATACCCATTTAATTAAATGTTTTAATTGAAAATTAATGATAATGATCATGTGGAATATATATCTATGTATTTTATTTTATTATGACTTTGACCAATATCTCCCTCTGAAACAATATGTAAATTTCTATATTTAATGCTAAAGACATGATTGGTATGCAGAGTGAACCTTATTCCATCAGATAAGGATGGGAACGAGAGTGATCCTATTTTAGTAAGATTAATTTTTCACGATGTTGGTATTGGTATTGAAGCTTTACTATTATGATGGATTGGGGAGTGAACACATTCTAATATGAAAACACTGGAAATGATCCACGAATAATATGGAAATGATTTTCCTTGATTATGTTTAAATAAAAAGCCATTGATTAATTCCAATGTTATTCTCCCGTTGAACATTTTCATTAATTATATAATGATTCATGTTTTATTGAATTCCAATAATTATAAAATTATTCATGTTATAATATTTTATATTCAATTTAGAGTTTTAAATTTTTTTATTATGTCTACATACCCGTATTCACATGTTCTGATTAGTTATCTCCCTTGATTACAATTACCTATCATCGGTGCTCACCCATTACATTGTTTAATTCCACATGTTATGACAAAATGTATTATGTATGATATAAATAATATTAGAGATAGATATGATGAATGATGTTGGATATTCTAAATAACACTTATGGAATATTAATTATGTTTTTATGTTGTAATGTCCAGACCGAGGAACCACCAGACGGTTCCACGAGCATGTTCTGCATATGAATTCAAGAGGGCCTCCGCGTAGGGTATAGGCAATCGATTAGATGTGAGGGTCTTTCTAGTCATTCATGGTGTGACTATACCCTTATTCAGTAGAGTAATACAATATCAGAAATAAATGAACAAACACTGAAGAATATAAACTATAATAATTCACATATCACAAGATAAACAAACCTGAAATACAATACTCAACTATATGAGAAAGCATGATATGCCAATATAAGTTTCAACTAGATACAATGAATCATATAAAATCACCATGGATCCCCAAGTGGTTTTTGAACCATGTCAATTCCCCTCATCCAAGATCCATCCCAAATATTCAATCCATCCCATGGACTTTTCCATTATATTGTCCTGATAAAATACATTCAATTTGTGTACAGATTGAGCAGCCCCAATATGGTGTGATTAAAACACAATTGAAACCACGGACGATGTCTAGAAAATGTTCTTTCAAAATACAGTGTATGAGGTTCTATAAATAAAAGATGACAATTCATACATAAATAGTCATCAAATTATAACTTATTTTTATGTCATATTAACACCATGGTTACCACAGACACTCGTACCTCAATTATAACATCATATCATATCGAAGACTGGATCATTACATAAGTAATATCATATCATAATAGCTTTTTTTGTTATATATAAATGTATTCAAAGGTGTCATGATATCTTTGTACCTGATTCCACTCATGCCGGATTTTGTAATACTCTCATGTAAGGTTATACTCGATGTGTGATTATTTCAATTATTTAATTTCACTTTTATAAGACACATTAATTTTTTTTATAAAATCTAGATAATATGTTTGTTGACCATGTTGTCATGATTATTCATAAATATAATGACCATGTTCCCTGAATTATTTCTCAGAAGAATGATGCCCTTGTTACAATGCATACTCCTCAATGGAAGGGCCATTTTCCCATTATCTTTACTCCTAATTATAATGACCTTGTTAACCTGTATACTATCAAATATATAATGAACATGTTCTCATTCGTTCACACTAAATTAATTTATTAATATTTATCCATATAAATTCCATTATTTAAAATAACAATTAAAAAAAATCAACAATTCCATTAAATTATTAAACATTTAATTATACAATATCACAATACATATCCATTATATGATTTTCAGGAATTAATTATATCATTAAATATCTCAACACTTCATAATTAATAATATAATTAATTTAATTGTTCATAATATCAATGAACATATATAATTTTCAATTAACTAACTCACCTTATCAATTTCGATATCTCATAATTAATAATAGATTAAATATCTAGATTACAATCCCAAAATCTAAAAATCAATTCCCCAAATTAATAATATAGTAGGGATTCCTCTTAGTCTCATGATTAATTCCTCAATTAATTATTTAATTCATAAAAGTTTTCACAAATCAATTGATCGTACTAGTTAACCAAATTTACGAAAATCAATTTCTAAAGGATGCTATAAATTCAAAACTTTTTTAAATATTTATAAAATCCATGAGTATGGGAATTAGAATTTATATCACCTACAATTATTCATTGACAAACATTCACTCAATGAAAATTCCAAAAAAAACATGAAGCACAAGGACGTAGATCTGACTTCCGGATCTAAATCCCTAAAACATGATAAAGGATATCAAGACCATATCAATATATATATATATATATAGATCAACAATACTATATATAGATATCACCAAAAAAATTTAAATATATATAAATAGAGGATAAAAGTCACCAAAATATCATGAATGAGGGAAGAATAAGTGGTATACACAAGAGCATGAGATCCACTTAATAATAGAAGAGCGGATCATTGATTTTGGATTTAAATAATGATATACTGAGGTCATATGGACATTGAACCCATTTATAAAGAACAATAATTTTCAATATATTATTAGTTATGATACAAGGTCTAACTAGAGGTGTTTTGGTGTTGCGAGGTATTTTAATAAAAGGATAATTAAAAACCATTGACCATGATTTTCACGGTTGGGGAGCATGGTTAGGAAAATAGTACACCAATAATGTAGACAACACTCTTGATGATTTCATGGATACAAGGATTTGGGAACATGGTTTTTCAAACAATGTGTGAGCCGTGTAAACATTTATGCCTAGGTACACATGGTTAGATCTGCTGGGTGCATGATTTACCCTTATCGTGCACTAATCATGTAAAGAACATTTTTTTAAAAAAAAAACCTCCAAAACACACCCCATGTCATAACACCAAAAAAAGGAACTCAAATAATATTGATAATTTCCTAATTTCAAGTCCATGATAGCTCTAGAAAAATATTGGATCTTATAATCTCCACACGTTATAAAAGCTCATCCTCAATATTTTCTTTCTTGAAATTATAAAATTTTTAGCCCAAAATATTGTTCAATTATACTTTCATATGTTCCTCCCTTTCCCACGTTTTCTATTGGACAAATCCATGTTTCCATAACATGTGAACTGTCATCATGTTCTGTCACCACAACACATTCTCACTATGATTCAAAAAACATATCAAATACTCCTCACAAGATTCATTTTTTTTCTTGGTCCTCCTCGTCCAAATTAATCACATGATAATGGTTGTGGTGATACCTCGGAGGTTGTGATACATGGAATCATCATGAATAATTCTATATCTCTGTAAAGGATACTATAAGTATGCCACTAGCTCGATTGTTTCCACCATCTCAAATAGTTCAACAATCCTGGGTGCCAAAATGTCCAACATCTGTATCCTGTGGTGACCTGAGCTAGGTGGTACCCAAATGAATACATGATCACCCTCTATAAACTATTGTTGTTATCTCCATCTTCTAGCAAAAGACTGTACTCTACTATATGTCAATACATATAGTTTTTAATCCACTATAATTGATCTGATGTCTACAATATGTGAATTGGTCCCAAATTTTCTCACACACCCACCACAATCCATCAAAGTGATGATGTACTAGGCTTAACATAAAGAGACATTCATGGTACCATATGTATACATTTAAGATATCTTTTTATATGAAAAATCCACTATAGCCAAGTGCTTCTCCCAAGTACCTTTGAACTCAAGCACACATGCTCGTAACATATCCCCAATAACCTAGATAGTACATTCTCACATCCCACGTGTTTATGGATGGAAATAGATACTGAATAAAACTTTTGTAAAAAGAACTATATTCGGTGCATTCCCAATGTGTGATGTATAACATGAATCACAATCTGAAACTATTGTATGTGGCTCCCCATGTAGATGAAACTTTTTCGAAAAAATAGTTCTCTTTGCAGGTCTATTGTAATGGATTACCTAGTAGTCCAGAGAAGTAATATCTTTTTTAGTTGATCCACAATGACCCAAATAACATCATTAATTATAATAATATTTGGAATACCCCTCAAAAGATCCATTTTAATGATTTTCCACCTCGATTGTTTAATATGAATCATCTTTAGTAATACTCCTGGACATTGATACTTTATCATCACCTACTAACAAGTGAAGAATATTTTCAAAAACCTATTACTTATTTTTTCTTTCTTAGACACCAAAATAGTCATTTTATATTACTATACATTTTGGTCACTCATGTTTGCACCACTAACTTCGAGGCATGAAATTCTCGGATTGTCTCCACGTGTATGATAATAGGATTAACAACTTGAATCCTCACAAATATGATCTCATCCTCATATATCAAATATTATGAAGGTTTATCCCCACCATCAAATATTTCTCTGAATGATAGAAACTCCGGATCCTCATTATATATACCAATGATCCGTCTCAAATGAGTTGACCCCATTGAATCTAAGACTATATTCATTCACTCCGGACACTCATGAACCACCATAACCATTTCATCCAGCATGGTCATCATATTCCACTCTATACAAGACTCCTGAACGATATGAGTTAGGGATTTCCTACTCATGTAATAATCCACACTATATCCCTTCCTTATTGTATATGCATGTTTTGTATCGAAAGTAAATATATACTCATCCCATATCCACTACCAAATATTTATATATTGTTATGAAATTTTATTCTTATATATATTGTGAAATGTATAAAAATTAATAATTTCTCCAAAATTATAGTTTACCAAATAATTCAGAGCATAAACTACTTTGGTTAACTCGATTTCGTGCATAAGATAATTCCATTCATGACGGATCAACTGCAAAGACACATAGTCCACAACTCGATCTCCCTACATCAGTACAACTTCATTATTGACAATTAATATACAAAAAAAATTGTATATACTTTACTATGATCATGTAGGATCAAAATTTATTCTAACGTTAAGTCCATCATCAACTCCTCAAAAGCTATATCACAGGCCTCTTAGCATTAAAAATTACTCCCTTTTTGGATAGCCATGAAAGTGGAACTGCCCAATAGAAAATGTATTTGGTGAATCTCTTGTAATATCTATCTAATCCTAGGAATCATAGAATATCAAAATCATTTTTGTTATCCTCCAATGAAACTAAAGCCAGAACCTTTTCTATGTCCACTGACACACCATCCTATGAGATAATGTTCTCTCTATAGTGTACCATGTCAATACAAAAATGATATTCCGATATCATTACATATAAACAATGGTATCACTGTGCACTCAAGACAATTTCATGATGTTGGGAATGATAATCTTGAGTCTTGGAGTACACCATGATGTCCTCCACAAACACCACCATGAATTGATTTAGATATAAAATATAGAACATGTTCATAAAATCAATAATATTTTTTGGTTATTTTGTTAACCCAAACAACATTATGACATACTCATGAAGGTCATACCTTGTTCTGAATGTAGTCCTCTAAATATCATATATCCATACTCATAACTAATGATTAAATGGACTCAAATATATCTTTGAGAACACACAATGTCCCTTAAATTAGTCAAATAGATCGTCAATACGTAGATGAGGATATTGGTTCTCCATAGTCATTTTGTTCATCTTCTAGTAATCAACAGTCAAAATTATACTCCCGTCATCATTATTTGAAAACTATAGTGGCTGTCCACAAAGTGACGTAGTAGGATGAAGAAACCCCTAATCCATCAACAACTCCAACTAAGTCGTAAGCTCTTAATGATCAGTCATTTTCATTATATATTGACAAATAGATACTCACTTATCCCCCAGCATGATATCAATAGTGAATTATACATCTCTCCCAAGTGGTAGCCCAAATATGTCTTCTGAAAATACATCCTGATGTAGTATCGCTACCGGTGGAAGGAAATATTTCCTAACACCCTCATCATCCAAAAATAGACTAGAAGCATGGGTGATGATCTCTCCCTCATTATGAGTAATTGTCCATGCTCAGATTGCCATGATATCTCACTCTACATGATTAATTTAATGTTCAATAGTAGGATACAAAAAATGATACTCTACTATGATAACAATCGATTTTGTCTTAGTATGTGACTATCAAGTGCATCCTAAAATTTAGGATGAATCAAATCATATTAAGAACCTAGATATCCAATAAGAAATGATATTCAACATTCTATACTGAAAAATACCTATCATAAATTGATATATTTATACCCCACAACCAACTATGTGTCTATAGTGACTATACCAATCGAAAACTCCACCCTCATTCTAAAAAACATTATCATTTTTGTCAGATTTAAAAGAATGAGAGGAACCATTTTCAGACATGGCACTAGCTAAATTACAAGCTACTATAATTGTACCTTACCGTATAGATAGTCCACCCTCACTATATATATTTGTAGGTTGAACTACATGATACTATTATTCCTTTCTTGTTTGTGATGTTTTCTGACTCCCCTGAGTAAAACCACTATATTGTAGTTGTGATACTACCCAAATGATACACTTCCACTACCTCTACCCACTAGACTATTATAACTCAAACTCCCAGTCTTATATAGTGTAAAAGATTATCTTCCCATACTATGATATTCCCAATTTCCTTTTCAGAACTAGTCTGTCACTATGACCTGTAGAATTTCATTAGATGTCATATATAACAAAAAGATCAAATCTATAATATTGGTATGTTATAGTGTGGGAAATAGTGTCCCAACCTACCACACTGATGACAGATCACCCAACTAAAGTCACGTCCATCATACCCTCATAATTACATACTTTTCATCCAACACTATTTGATAATGTTAACATAACGGAACATCCTTCTCTAAATATTCACACCTCCTGATCATCCATTAACAACTACCTATCCAATAGTTAAAGAATCTATTTGGTTCCCCTCATCAATGAGAGCATGACCCCCCCCCCCCCCCATTTATTAACTTTTTCATCATGAAGATATTCAACTTGGACATAATAACACAATTAAGTCAATCCTAAAAACATTCCACCACAACGACCTCATCTCCTGCTAACGTTAGAGTGAACCATTAGAGATCAATGAATCATCTATCATAGTCCATCAGCCTCACAATTCATATTGTCAGATTAAAGAACTCAGTAGTATTATCTTGACTCATTATCTCTAAATAAAATTTCTCTAAGAACCTATCAATGAAGTCGTTTCATAACATTATCTCAGCCTGTCCGATTCATGCCTAAATGTCCCACCATTGCATCAATGATCCCATAGAATATAAGAATCCAACATGACCCTCCTTTAATCTACAGACTAGAAATTTTCTTCTATTTTAACTATTTACGTGACCAGAAATTAATCTTCCTCAGGACCACCGACTCTAGTAATATTCCAAGGGTGCTGCAACAATAACTCCATTTTCAAATTAGAAATACATATCACAACTCACATTAGTTCACTTTTCTTGAATTTCAAAAATAATTTGATCTTCTATCAAAACAACTACAATTTATCATCATCTAGTAAAATTTAAGCCTCGGGTTCCCTAACTAGAAAATCATTCTTGGGAACTCTCTTCAGTTGTCCCCTCAACATGCGTCCTGGAGTGATAATCTCTTTAATGAAAAATATACATATCATGACGCATATCACAACCATATAAAATTTATTTAAGAGGAATTGATTAATGTAGTTCACAAAAAAAATTCCATCAAATATCACCACACAGTAAAACCATAACACTGTAACTTCCCTTATCCATAATACTTTCAGTGTAAGTTTAATAAGGATAAAAAATATCATAATAATTTTTCCCATTTAAACAACCAATTATTCTCATTTCATATCATCTTACAACCTTTTTTAAATCGTGTTAGGAACCATTTTTCTTTTTATTCTCACATGAAACAATCATAATTCATGTTCAACAACATATCCATGACCATTTTTACAAGCATGGATAAAATGATGCATTCGAAAATATCATTGAGTTACAATAATGATTTATGTAGAAATAACTATTCTACAATTATGGGGAACAAACTAGTACTAACAATTTCCCAAAATAAATAATTACATCATGACATAACTACATCACCCCAGGTGAAATAATTTTCAAATATAACAGAAAATAGAAATAAAATCAATCCCACCTTGAGTACTAGGGTTTTCACCTGTACATGAGATTAAAACTTTCATACATGAGCTCATTAACAATTACATGATCTTCCTCATCCCTTGTATAAATTTCCAAAAAAATTAAGACAAAATCAGAATGAATGAAAACTGGATCTCTAATACCACATTATAACATCCCAACCCGTGAACCAGGTGATGGTGCCTCAAATTTTCTCATTTATTGAACATATGTGAACCTCACTGAATGATAGAAGATACAGACTAGTAGATAGGGTCTAGTAAGTAATTAATTAGGAATCTATATCTTCAGTTATGATATTAATACACGAGTTGATATAAATATCCAAATAAAAATACATTTATAATAAGAATAGTACTCATTTCACAAGATAACCAAACTGAAAATACAACACTAAATTGTAATGGAAACTAGAAATTCCAATATTAGTGTCAAATCTCTATAATACAACTGAAATTAAATACAATACGACTCCTTGAGTGGTATCCGAACCATGTTGTGTCAACTCATCCATGCTCTCCCAAATCAACAATTACAACCGAGGCCTTTTCCTTTATCATGTCCTACATCAATATATTCTATTTGGTTACTGATCACGGAGCCTGAATAGGGTCTATGTACAACTCAAAATTACACCACCAATAGTTCCCAATAAAATGTATAGCCAATATATAGTGAATTCTATTATATAAATAATTGAAGAGAATGAATTAAAAAATAATAAACACATTATCATTTATTCACTATTTAGTCATATTAAATCCAATTTTCTTGGGGATACTCGCACCTCAATAATAATTTCATCTCATTGCAGAGCCTAAGTCATTCTATGTCTTATATAATATTATAATAGCTACTTTTTTCTGGGGTTTTATGTATTCAAGGGTGTTATGATATATTATTACCCAACTCATCTCCTAATGGTGTTAGAAATATATTTTGATGAAGTAATAACATTATGTACCCTCATTTCCATTCTTTAATTTCACATTTATAAGACACAATTTTTATGTTAACAATATCACAAAAATAAGAAATATGATCATGTTACCATTCTTAGTCCACAGTAGAATGAAAATGTTCCCATTCTCTATACTCATACGTAAGATGTCCACTATACCATGATTACACATCAATAGAATGACCTTGTTCAAATTAGCATTCATCATAAATATAATGACAATTTTTACATGTATACATATCAATTTATAATGAACTTCTTCCAATTTATAAGCTAATAATTAAATTTTTATTAATTATCCATATAAATTCCATTAGTTAACTCAACGATTAACTAAATTCCATAATCACATTAATTGTTTGAATAATTAATTAACCAATATCACAATTCACATCCTTTAATAATTTAACAAAATTAGTTATCTCTTTATAAATATAATCTCTTTATAATTAATCCAACAATTAATTATCTTGATCATAATCTGAAAGCACATAATTAATTTCATATTATTTATCTCAACATAACCCATTCAATATGTCATAAGTAATACATTTATTAATAATCTAGTTAAAAATCCAAAAATCTCACACATAAATTTACCAAATTATTTATTTAATAGAAAGTCCCTTCATTATCATGATTATTTTATCAAAAAATCATATAATTAAATAATTCATTAAAAAATAAATTGGTCAACATAGTAAACCCAATTTAAGAATATCAATTTCTAATGGATGTTATCAATTGTGTAATTTTTCATATATTTATCAAATCCATGACATATGGAATTAGATTTTGGACATCCTACCTTAATTCAATTATAGATGTTCATTAAATGAAAATTACGAAAATCTGATCAGAAAAAAGACATAGATCTATGTTCTCAATCAGAATCCCTAAACGAAGATAATGGATATACAGATCATATCAATCAAGATCCAGATATACACTTCTATATCTGGATCGCACAAAAAAATTATATAATTATTAATATAGGATAAAATCAACCAAAATTTCATGGAAGATAAATAATTAATGTGATACCCATCAAGATGATATCCATTTACCGAGAGAAGATATGATCTTTGATTCATGGTTTGAATTATGATTAATAGTGGTTTTATGGCCTTTGAACTTCTCCGAAAATATCTGGAACTTAACAAAAACATTCATTCCCATGTGTACATCAAATAAGAGGTCTGTTTGGGGTTTCAGAGATATTAATCTAATTTTTTGTTGTAATTCATGAATGTGCACACTTTGTTTGGGCCAAGCGTGTGTAGTTATGAAAACTGTGTGCCAACCGTGTAGACCTCACTTTTCAAGGTCACATAATAACCTAGGATTGTATTTATCGAATAACCAAACCATAAACCAACCATGAAGAAATCATTTTTTCATAAATTTATAATAAATCCACCCAAACACACCACAATTCATAACTCCACACAAAGAAACTCAAATAAGCCTAAAATAACATTAATTCAACCAAAGATTACTCCTTTAAAGATTTTGATATTACACTTCATTACAAAGGCACAAAATTAATATCGACATCCATCTTTTGTTTGTGTATTATAATGAGTATTCATAAAAAAAAGATGTAATATATATATGATAATATTATAGATTATGAATATGTATAGTAATATATATTAATTTATCATATATTAGTATGAATTTTTTTTAAATATGTTACGATGTATTAATAAAATTTATAAAATTATAGCTAATATTAATTGAGTATTAATGATAATGTCTAAAGTATAAATAATTAATTTTATATAATTTTTTTATTGATTATTATATTATAATATTCATATATTCTCTTAAAAAATTATGTATGTATTCTATATTCCATCCTAATAGTTAAATTAAAAACAAATAAAGATATTATTACATATAATATAATATAATATGGCATATATAATTGGAAATTGATATAAAATAATATTAAGAGGACTTAATGTTTTAGGAAATTAATATCCTTGATATAAATCATATCATCAATTGTTTTTATATTTTTAATATAAAATATATCATTATATTAAAAAATATTAATTTTTTAATTAAAACATAAATTTCATTTTTATAACATAAAAGTGTACCTGAAATTATTATTATTTTTAAAAATCCCATTTATATTGAATAATGTAATATATAAACTATATGATTTTATGAATTTATTACCAAATATTAATTTCATCAAAATATATCAGTCCATTGAAATTATATAATTAATAAATTTTATTTTTTAATAATATTATTAAAATCATGAATTACTTTCTACTAATTAATAATTTATATTTTAAAAGTCCAATATTTTTTTCGAACATATGGTTCTAATACATAACATGCTTTTTATATTTATAATATTTTTTCAATATTATTAAACTTGAATTTGATAAAATTTTGATTGACTATTGTTTAAGAACAACCATATTTGGCATGACTAGTGATATTATATTTTTTTAGTATAAAATATACCACATAAATGAAAATAATTTACGAAGATACAACTAAAATGGTAAAATGTAAAAATTGCAACTTTAATGTTTTGAAAAATGATTTAATAAAAATGAAAAAGATTGGTGGGGGGTTTCATGATATAATGTCACCCCGAACACCATTATTTATAATTTTTTCTGTTATTTACCCTTGAATAGTGCAATAATATCCCAGTATATTTAAATGGTATTCATAAATGTTCTCATTTACTGACATAAAAAACTGATGAATTACCCCACTACATGTCACCCCCATTCCATCCAATTTATGCCATTAAAAAATATATTATTATCTAATTTTATTCCATTATTCTATTTTCAACTCATTTGTAATAATTATTTATGAAAATAATTTTATTACATTTATTGCATTCAAAATAATGTTCAATGTACCAATGTGGGTGTTATTACCTCTTTATCTTTTCTTCATAACAATTATATTCCATACAAACAAAAAAATGTATTATAATGTACACATTATTTTATAAATATGGAATTTATAATATAATAAAATAAAAAATATTTTTTAGATATTCAAATATACATATATTAAACAAAATATTATCTATCCCTTGTGAATACTTCTACTTCCACAAAGATAATTTTTATGATTTTTTTCTTGATTGTACATATTTTTTCAAATGTAACAAAATATTATTAATAAAAAAATATGAATATAACATTATAATTATGTTATAAATATATTATTGAATTCCTTAAACATAATCACTAATATAGATATAGATTTATCAGGTTTGGGTTGGTTTAACAACCTATAAGAAAATGTTATTGAACATTATCATGGATGAAAATGTGAATGAAAATTATAATATAATTATAATTTAATAAAAATTTAAATATTTTATTTTATTTTTTAATTTATATATTATGATGTTACCTTCATATTGAAATATCATATTTGATCACAAAAGATGACATTATGAATCTGACAAGGATTCAACTTTATGAAAATAAATTCCAAATCGATAAATATCATATATAAAATTTGAAAAATAATATGAATATTTTATATTTAATATAGAATAATATTCTACATAATAATTAATCTAATATACATATTTTAATAATCAATTAGGTCAAGAACATGTTTAGAATCATTATTAAAAATGATAATGAGTTTTGATCTCAAATTAATCCCTTATTTAAAATATTTGTATAGTGAAACTCATTTATTTTAAGAGGTGTATAATAATCATAATTGTGATTTATTATATTGAAATCACATTTCTACATTTTATTAAAAAAAAATTTAATGATGATTATAGTTAATGATTCTAAAAATTAAGGAGATTAATTCTCTAAAATAAAATTTCATGAGAATTCCTTGTTATTGGGATATAATATATATATTTAATAGTTTTATTACAATATAATTACATTTTTAACCATATTAATTGAATATGAAGAAAAATATTATTTATTTATTTAAATTCATTATTATTAAAAAATATCCAACATTAAGTTAATTTTGAATATTTTTATACCCATAACATTTAGGTTTTATTTCTAATCATATTTTGAAATACATAATTTATAAAAATGATAATCCATAAAAGGAATTATTATTAATTATAAATCCTCTAATAATAATAATTGATTATTTTGGATGTCTTAAATATTCAAATTAAATTTTAATTTTTATTGCATAATATTTCACATGATTTGATTTTTGTACATCAATGTATCAATGTATCCCTATTTTTTTGATCTAGATATTTCCATTTTTCATTTTCTAATTTATCAGATACATTCTAGAACTTCTCCATTTATACATTAAAAAATTAATATATAAATTTTCTACAAATTGGTATTCATCACAATATTTTATGTATAGTTTTATCAATTTTTTCAAGAGTCATTTTAATTATTTGTAAAAATAATATCGTTTCAATGTTTTTTATGAGAGAATATGATTATAAAATTTATTTACTATTTATTATATTTTATTTCAATGATTTAGTGCTTTTGAAATTAAAATTATTTTCAATTATTATAAATAAATTTATATCTACTTTTATTCAAACAATAATTTTGTTGAATGGTGTGATATAATAATGTATTCAAAATAGATTTTATTTAAATATGAATTATTTGAAAGAAATACTCCCTGATCACGAATATAATTCAAATATATACCTCCTCGTTGTTCCATTATTTTAGATATATAATTTGAATATATTATGGAAGAATAACCCATCATGGGTATTGTCTTTCATCAAAAACCAGTATATATGATCATATGTTTTCACACAATGACATTCAATTGTGGATTATAGATTCTTAATATATTAGTTTGATGTTTATTTATCTTGAATCTATATATTGATTGATTTTGTAATATTATTGGCATAACATTATACCCATTATCTATGTCGTGTAAACAACATATTATTTATTCAGTTAATTAAATGATATTTAAATAAAACAACTAACATATATTTCCAACACTAATATATATTTTTAGGATTATTATTATTTTTTTAATTGATAATTTAATTATGTAAAACTATTTGAATACGATATTATATACATTTTTTATCTATGGTTTTATTAATATATTAATAGTTAATAAATTTAATTTAAATTTTATATTTAAAAAATTTAATATAAATATTTTCCTAACGATGTTATTGGATATTGACTTTCAAATTGTACTTATATATATTTATTAGGACAAGTGGCTTCTTATATCCCCCGCTAATGAATTTTTTTTAAATATTATATCACAATTACCCTAGTAATATAGAGTACATTTTAGTTTCTCTTATTTGTGAGAATTGATTATGTTGAATGTGAATTAAATGTACCATATACTAAATTGTTATCCCATTATGAATGATTTTTAATGATGTTATTCTTAATTTTCTTAACATGTGACACTATTGTGGCCTATATGTGTGGAGTAATTCTACAACACAGTTTGGATTGTAGTCTAATGGTATACCATGAAATATTAATTTTTTAATATCTTATTCATTTAATGGAAATATTTTTTTTATTTCATTAATTTACAAATATGATCAACTTCTTTCTACATATGATATTTGATTGATATAATTTTTTTACACTTATTGAGAATATTATATCAAACTTTTCATATATTTCTGTGTACATATTACATGATGATTAGTATAACATAATATTTAATTATGACTGATTCTATTTCGTATAAATTATGGAATATTGTTCAAAAGTGTTGTAAAATAATATTCATATGTAGAAACACTATAACACAAAAACTGTGAGGTCTATGAGTTGTTTGATTAATTTTTATATATATTAAAAAATAATATTATCATTGATTTATTTCTATTTATTTTATAATAAATCACTATAAAATCTCCACCAATTTTCACTATTAATGTTTTAGGCTTTATCAAACATATTAATCTGAATATCTATCAACTATACAATACGACTCATCTGAAAACATAATTACATACTGAGTAGTTCTACATACTTATTCATGTACTATGGCTGTCCATAAACGGTAACTCGACAAACTCAACATCGAACCACAAAAAACATTTTTTTTCAGGTATGGATCTTCATTTCTTCTGTTTTTGAGAAATAATGGTGAATTTGGAAAATTTGTAATAAAACGCCTTGTACTTATGATACACGTCATGTACCCACATAACACATATGTCCACATCATGGATGTGTAATGGATGAAAATGCCCTTGTGGTGTGATGTTGAAGACAACTAATGTAGGGGTCCGGTGGAGACAAATACACGACATGTTCATTAACAGTACCCACAGTGTAATTTTTATTTTATTTAAAATTCAGACCTCATCCATGTATAATCCACTGAAACAACTTCTTATACTAATGACTCATGAAGATGAATCCATAATCATTGATTCTTCTCCAATAAATCTTTTCTCTTTTGGTGGTCTTATTAGATCTCTGATGGGTGCATTAGAATCCCATCAGTGAGTTCTTCGTTCATCTAGAGCCTTTCGTCTTGATTTCTTCTCTCTCTTGAGATACTTAAGGATGAGAATTTTTTAGGTATTTTAGATATATGTTGTTCAAGGATAATGAAAGGGAGGATTTTTGGGTGTGTTCATCATACAATTTCAAGGTCGGTTATTT
This sequence comes from Viscum album, assembly GCA_963277665.1. Lineage (NCBI taxonomy): Eukaryota > Viridiplantae > Streptophyta > Magnoliopsida > Santalales > Viscaceae > Viscum > Viscum album. The sequence goes on along the minus strand of OY728165.1, from coordinate 663,690,152 downwards.
GTTTCCATTCATTGGAATTCATTTATGTTTATATTCCATTGTGGAAATTAACCATGTTTCAGGAATTTCAGTATATTGAAATTAAACAATGTTTTAACGTCCATATATTTATTAATTGATTAAGGTTTTTTTGTGGTGGTACTGTGTAATATTCAATGTTAAAGGAAAACCCCATGGATGCATTTCTTTTTCCAAAAGTTTAGGGTTGTTTGGTCCAGTTTTCTTATAAGGTAGACATTGTATCCTGGCCTTGCCTGGTATGATTGAACTGATTTCCTTTTTAATTCATGATAAATGTTTGTGTTAGGTATTGGAATGTTTTTCCATGTATTAGTTGAGAATAATTTGGGATGGTTGATATTATATATGGATGATTCAATTTCACAGGTCTATGAAAACATGGTGAAGTTAGAACACATGGGGAATTGATGTTTAGTTCCTCCTTAGAATGTATGTTGTTTCTTCATGCTATGAGACCACATGGGGGATTGAAGGTGAGTGCTACCTCAGAGTGTATATAGTTTATGTTATAATACCATATGAGGAATGGATATTGATTTCATCCCTAGAGAGATTATATTTGTCTTGAAATGAAAATAGGGGGAATTGACTATGAGTGCTTCCACAGAATGTATTATCATTTTTATTTCATTACATGGGAAGAGGGGTTAGAATAGGTGAGCTACCCATGTGGATAAAAAAGTAATTTTAAATTTTGGTGATTCACTTACCAATCCATAACACATTATTGAATTCAGTCATGTTAGGTAGTCAACAGAGATACCGGTACTGATACATGCTTTATTAAATTGTGAATATTAAATTCTAATGAATGTAGATTGAAAAAGTGGTATTGTTTATTTTTTGTACTCTCAGTTCATAGATGCATTTACTGTATTAACTATTATACATACTAACTAACAGTTAGTCACATATCTTTTGCTAGTTTCCTATTGGGATTCCTCTCACACCCAATTTGGGTAATGTTTTTAGACCCAAACTGATTATATGGATGATGGTGTAGACAAGGGAAACTAACCTTTTTCCTCAGGTACATATTTTGCGGGTTGGATTTGGAGATAATAGGACCAAGAAAAGGTTTGTGATGCGGTTGGATTTTTCTAATTTTGCATGAATGTTTTTTCTGTTGTATTCCTAGTATATTATTATGTTTGGCTACTTTCTGAGAATTATGTGACATGCATTATTTATATATGTGATCCAGTTGTTATTTACTTTCTGTCATCAAATTTTACTTATTTAATGTCATTCATATTCCCCTACAATTTATTATTTTTTATTCCACTCTGCATGATCTTCCAATGAGGGCATAATTTCTTCGCTATCACAACCAATGCCCTTGGTTCTAGTTGACAAACTCTGGTGTTTGGGAAATATACATGAGGTCATGTGACCAATCGGGTACATGGTACCTTTGGGCGGCAACCAGAATCAATAAGTTACATGTGGTATCAGAGCCAATATCATTTTTTATTTTTCATACAGGTAACAGCTTATAGATATGGATATGAACAATTATGAAGTTGGTAACAAGTTATGCCAAGGAGTAGCTAACCTGTGAACAAGGAGAAGATAAAATACCTCAAATATTGAAATATTTCATGTTTTTCTAATATTATAGATGATTAGATTTCAGAATTGGTATATTCAAATGTTTTGTGATGTTATCATTGATATTATTGAGGTTCTAATTCTATTGCAACCCTTTGAGTTGAGGGTATTATATCTCATTAAACATATGGGTATTTAATATAGATCACATTTCATGAATTTTTTCATTCCATTTAGGATTAATTTCTTATTGAATCTTGTTTTGATAGATGTTGTGCTGGATATTCATGTTGTTGTGATAGATGTCACGATAGAATAACCATTATTATGATCGGGTATGTAACGTCCCAGGTAAATAAAGAATATGGAATTTTCATATTTATTAATATTTTTGAATTGAATGTTAATATTACTTTAATGGGCATTCTGTATTCGATGGCATACCCAATATGCAACACCGAGTTTCATTGATATCTTACGTTGCACACTAATAATATAATAATTTTATTTTAAATGGTAGAAAATGTATAGCCATTTGAATATCATGAAAGAACAGAACTAAATAAAATATCTTAACATATATTTGTTAAATGTTTTTACATTATTCAATAAATTTTATAGGCTTAAAATGAAAATGAATCCAATTTTAAGAATAAATATTCTTATATTCATTTAAAAGATGATTAACTGCCTTATGATGATGAACCCTTTTTAAATCCACATTGACAATTTTATATGTTATATTTGAAAAAATAAAATCCTACTTTATAATAAAGACATCAAAATTTACTTTGTGTCAATTTTTGTTATTTTTCCGATAATGTTCATTTTTTAATGAATAGTGAAAATGCGGTATTTTAATTCAAAACCTTATTTTAGTCTAATTTATTTATATGGTAAGATTATAGTTTTAATTGTTTTAATGTTTAATTAAAATATTTTTTTAACATTTAATCCAATGGTTGTAATTTTAATTAATTTCACTTTGAAATTGGTCATAAACAATTGTCAATCTTTTAATATATATTGTTTTTTTTAAAACACGCTATTTGTTTTCACAGTGGGAATTGATTATAAAATCAATTAATGAAAATTATATGTTTTTAATATTGTAAATTTTTTATCATTTATGAATTTTGAATATCAAATATTTCTTAGGTTTAATTTTTGGTATTTTTCTGACAAATGTTCATTTTCAATGAATAGTGAAAATACTACATTATAATTCAAAACTGTCTTTTCATCCAATTTATCTTTATATATATACTATCATTTCAATTTTTTAATGGTTTATTTTAATTATTATTTTATCATTTAATAAAATGTAGTTCATTGGATGAAATTTCATTTTTAAATTAGATGTAAAAAACAAATCAATCTATTTATAGATTTTACTTCTTAAACACTCGTGTTTGGTTTTGACAATGGGAATTATTTTAAATTATTTACTGTAATTTATATGAATAAAATTTTGTAGAATTGATTCCATATTTGTAATCATAGGGTCCAAATTATTTAATTAAGAATCTTTTTTTAGACATAATGAATAGTAACGACAATATTATCTTTAATTATCGTGATTAATTAGTAATCAGGTAGTTAAGGGTAATAAAATAATATCATAATAATATTAAATGACCCCAAAATGTTTCTTAATGCTATTGGTTGTGTCGTTCCTGACCATGGGGTGCATTTTTCCAACCTTGGGACCCCATGGAATCACTTTATTGTGATAGTGAGCTTTTATAATATCTTTTTAATGAATGGAAAATGCAACCAAAGTACGAATCACCTAAGAAAAAAAATTAATTTTGTTTAAAAAATTGATCTATTTGACTATAAACATTAATTGGAAATATAAAAATATTTCCTACATGATGTTAAATTTTTTATAAATTTTTAACAATAAATAAATTTATTTATTTACGACACCATGATGATGCAGTGATTAACTCTTTAATTAATGATTTAAATAAAATTAAAATATAAGGTAAAATCTAAGACTAAAATTTTTATAAAACCTATTGTATGGGTGTATTTTGAACCCTTATCACCTTATCCTCAATATATATCTTTTTGGGTCCTCTAAAATCCGAAAATAATTTTATAATAAAGTAGCATTTTATAAAATTCCAAGAGTACCCATCCTAACTCTTATAAAAGGCCCCCACCTCTACCCCCGTAACCACAACACTCAAGCCTATGGATCTACCAAAAACTGCTCATTTTGTCTCTCCAAATCCCTCTCTTCATCCTAAAATCCATACCTTAGGCAGAAATCTTTTCATGAAACCCTTTTGGTTCAAACCAAAGATAGTTACCTGATTTAAAGGTAATGTCTTCTCTTATGTTATTTTGTTTTATTTTGCTTATCCAACCTCTTAAACTCTTTTTATTCCTTTCTTTTGTAACAAAACCATTATATTAAATATACAAGGATGTTTTTATGAGAATTATTTTAGCTACAATTACACACACCTCCATCTAATGGTCAATGAACATAGTGTTTCTGTTGTTGGAGAATTACTGGCTCACGAAACGATGATAGTTTTATCTTCTCCTACCACCTCTAATGGTGGTCATTATGAAGGCACAATATTTATTTATGGTATATATTATATTTATTTCCTATCTATTCTTCTGTATTTTATATTTAAAACATACCTTTATACTTTGCATGTTGTGCAAATGTGATAATTTAATTTGAGGAAGTGTGGCCTACCGACCCTCAAGTGATGTGACTAATTCAAGCAATACAAGTAATGTATAAAGAATGAAACTAATGAACATATGTGACCTATAAAAAATATTTATTATACTTGAATTATAATATAGTTGTATCTGATTTAGTTCCAATTCCATTAATATGACAATGGAATGAATGTAGCGTTCATGAGTACATAAATCCTACTGTCTCCAAGAACGGTGCATTTCATTTATTTTTATCTCAAAATGCTATGGAATAGTATAAAATGAATACGGGATATATATTATATTTATATCATTAATACGATTTTGTAGATGGTGTACTTATAACTAATGGACAATTCTTTTCAAACAAGTTCATTTTGACTCATGTACGGAACATCGCCAAAAACTTATGATATGAACTAACATAATTAACTAATTATTATAACATTATAATATGTGATATGAGTTGAATAAAAAACATTATAGTTGTTCCTTAATAAATCATAAATTGACATAAGTTTATTATTCATTAATATAAAGAAATGAACAAGACAAGTCGGAATTGAGGTAAGGGATCCTACCTCTCTCTTTCTTTTCAAGTACTCTCTTTTATGTCATTTCTTTTAAGCACTTATTTATTATGTTGGGGGTGTTATTTTATATTACTGTTACTTTATATTTTATTTTCATATGATGAGATACCATATTTTGTTTCATCAATCAATTTATAGGATGTTTTAAGTGGCGCCGCTAGGCTGCCGAGTTTTCGTAAGGGATTTTTTAATCTCACTTTTTGTTCCCACGAGAATCATTCAAAATTTGACACTATTTCCTTTTGTGTGGTGTATTTAACGGCCATGATTTTATTATTTTTGTAATATAATTTAATTTATGGGTATTTACATCTTCATTGTATGGCCCATATTTCATGGGGTGTATGTTTCAATATTTACCCAAATCGGTAAGGGATTATTTCACCCACGTATTTTTAAAAGACTTATTTTTGTTATGCCTTTTAATTTATATCTTATTATGTTTAGATATATTCTTATATATCCATATTTCTATAAAATATTTTTCCATGTGATGATATAACCTTTTTCTCTCACATCGTCTCATTTCTTGAATACTAAAATGATACCTTTAGGCTGTTGAATTTCTTTAAGGGAACTAATTATCCCAATTTCAATTTTTTGGGTCAAACCTCTACTTCTTGATTATGTCGTACTATGAATATGTGTGGATAATATCCATTTTTTTTACACATAATATCCCATTATATTAGTTGTTTTTATATTTTGTACACATAATCATGTAATTTATTTATCCTTAATCTAAGGATAACAAATTTGTAAGGGACTTCGTCTCATTATCTTTTTATTGAGTAATATTTTATTTATACACAAAAATCATTTATACGGTGTATCCTTTTACTTTCACTTTCATTCAAAAGGAATCTTTTCTCAATGTATCGTTTTACTAAATGACAAAAAGTATGTTTTTTAACATACTCGGTGACAACGACATTTCTACCGCTATGAGTATTATTAGATCCATGGCATCCTTAACATGCCTTAATGTTTTTAAAAGGAAAAATAATACCATATACTCTTTTATGTATTTTGGTATTTAAAATGGTTTTGAAAATATTTTATTATATCACTGTGTTGTATTGATATAATGTGATTGAAATAAGGAAATGTTATGTTTCCTTTATGCATGTTTTATGTGATACAATTATGTTATGTTTCATGGGAATTGTTTATGAAGATATGTGGTCCCATGATAAACTAAGGGCGGGTGATCCTGATATATCTCTCCAATTCATTGGGTAACACGAAGGAGTTAAAAAGTAAGGTTTCTCTGAAGACATTTAGGGAATATACATTGGTGGGTATTCAAAACGTAACCACGAGGGTTACTCCCTACATAAGAATTTTATGAATGCCTCATGTTAAATTTATGTCTTATGATTTCTATGAGTTATTCATAAAACTTATTACTTCATGTGGTAATTTAAAGTGCACATGTTTTAAGAGTAAATTATGATTTCATTGATTCTTATGTATACCTGGACTAATGCCTTATTTCCTTATTTTATATCCCTTACAATGATTTTTATGCCCATACCATGTTTTTGAAATATTATCCACATTACTTAAAGGTGAATAGGGTTAAGGATGGGTCAAAGAGATGACATGGTATCTAAAACATGGAACTCAAAATGTTTTTTAAGAGTTTATATTTTAGGAAAAAAATGGAAACTGAGTAGAAGTTCATACCTTGTAATATTTTGAGATGTGATAGTTCTATCATAATTTTCAAAAACACTAAACCTGAGAAGATCCTCAATGTGAATTATTCAGTAAATTTGATATTATCTACTTTTTTAAGGCTGGGTCCATATAGATGGTATCCATGGTCAGTTTAGATAACTATAGAAGTTAGGGTATTCTTTAAGAATAAGTGACATATTGTGTATATCAATTATGGTTTTTATATTATATGGATTCATTGTTATTTTTGAATGTTAGAATGATATTGAGATAAAATGGATAAGTATATCTTGGTTTTTATCTTCCTCATTAGTACATGATGATTTTCCTGATATACTTGCACTATCTTTTTTGGTTCTAGTAAATGGACAGATCTAGTAGGCACCAAAGTGACAATGGGTTTGAAGGAAACTGTGGTGGTTCTCTGATTAAGAGACTGGATGAAATGGGGGATTCAATGAGAAATCTCGTGGGTATTCTAAACCATCTATCAGGAGTCATGATTAACCACTTGAACCTTGGTGAGTTCACAAATGAATCATGTACGAGAGAACCAACTCGATGTGGAAGTTCAGGTAATAATTTTAATAGTAACCATTAGGGATTATGTGATCCTTACTTTCAAGGTAATTATTGGTTACTATATGTTATGATTGAAAATAAAAGGCAAGAGATAAACTTGTGGTTAATTGTATTATGGTTATTTTTGAATATTTTATCTCTTTTTGGGGAATTTTTTATAAATTATATTGTTTTGGAAGAAGTAAAACACGCAAACCGTGTGAAAACCCGTCACGTCGGACAAAGCTGCGGGAATCGAACCCACAACCAAAGTGCGACGGATATTTATCGCATACCAGTGGACTACGTGAATTCCCCGGTTAGTATGACTAATTATTTTTAGTTAGATGATCTTATGAATCAGGAATAATTTGTTTTTGGGTTATCTATGGAAATTATTATCCTATAATGGAGGATATGTGATTAGGTTAATTATATTCCAGTATGAGACTTTAAGAATAACTGACGTTATTTAGAGATAAATGTTGGGATTTTACGTGGATGACTGTGTGATTAAATCCTTCAATGATTTGGGATTCAATATTATTTTGGTTTACATTGAAGAATTTTATGGATAACTGTTTATTGAATGGTCTTTGTTGAACATTGGATAATGTTTGAAAATTTTAGGAGATTAAGGGTAGTATTCGTTTTTATAAAGAATTATTCATTTTGGGTATTATCTGAGCTCATACTATCAAATTTGTTTTTGGGTTTCATTTAAAGACATGGAAAATATATAGTTATCTTTTTTGGATTAGGTGATTATCTATAAGTTGATTATAGCGCTCTTAATGTGAACAAGTCATCCTAAATACTCGTCTTTTGGAGAAAATATGAGTTTTTGTAATAAATTTAGTAAGATATAAATGTCTAACCGACAAGTAAGTATGTTTCCTTATGATTTATATATGCTCATAAATAAATTAATCAATGAAAAGTAACTTAAAACAAAAAAAAATTTGTTAACTTTTCCTACTGTGGAATCAAATACTGTTTAAACCATCAAAATTCTGTGATTTTCTTCTGGTTAACTTTCTCATAATCATGTTTTCTATCATTCTCCATCAGAACAAGACCCTTTTTTTCTTCCATAAATTTTTTTTATTACATAGAATCCTATTATGGGTTAACATGGTTGACCTTTGTACTTATCTTTATTTCTTTTAAAGTGATAGTTTTGCTGACTCTTTTTCCGATGTGGGTCTTTCAATGAAGTTTCCATGCCCAATTTTAAAATTGCGAGAACACGATTCCCAAAATGGGGGAAGGATGTAACATCCCAGGTAAATAAAGAATATGACATTTTCATATTTATTAATATTTATGAATAAAATATTATTATTTCCTTAGAGGGGATGCTATGTTCGACGGCGTACCCAATACGCAACAATGAGTTTTTTTGAAATCTTTTGTTGCACACTAATAATATCATAATATTATTTTAAATGTTGGATAACGTCTAACCATTTGAATAGCGGGAATGAAACGAACTAACTAAAATATGATTATAGATGTTTGTTAAATTTTTTTACATTATTCAGTAAATGTTATAGGCTTCAAATGAAAATGAATCGAATATTAAGATTTAATATTCTAATATTCGTTAAAAGGTCGATTAACCGCCTTTTGATGGAAAACCCATTTAAATACACTTTTAACAATTTTATATGTTATATTGGAAAAAATAAAATCCTTATTTAGAATTAAGATATCAAAATTTACTATGTGCAAATTTTTGTTATTTTTCCGATAAATTTCTTTTTTATGAATAGTGAAAACACTGTATTTTAATTCAAAACCTCCTTTTTGTCTATTTTATTTATATGGTCAGTTTAAATTTATAATTGGTTTTAAAGTTTAATTAAAATATATTTTTGACATTTAATCCAATTTTTTCCATTTGAATTAATTTCACTTTGAAATTTGACATAAACAAATGTCAATCTTTTAATAGATATTGTTTCATAAAAACACACTATTTGTTTTTTCTGTGGGAATTGATTTTAAAATCAATTAATGAAAATTATATGTTTATAATTTTTTAAAATTTAAATAATTTTTGAATTTGGAATATCAAATATATCTTAGGGTTAATTTTTTGTATTTTTCTAACCAATGTTCATTTTCAATGAATAGTGAAAAATACTGCATTTTTATTCAAAACTACCTTTTCATCCAATTTATATATATAGTTAGACTATCATTTTAATTTGTTTTATGGTGTAATTTAATTTAGTTTTTATCATTTAATAAAAAAAATTATTGTATGTAATTTCACTTTTCAATTGGATGTAAAAACAAATCAATCTTTTGATAGATTTGACTTCTTAAAAACTCATCTTTGGTTTTGACAATGACAATTATTTTAAATTAATTTATGAAATTTATATGTTTTTAATTTGGAATAATGGATTCAATATTTTTAATCATAAGGTCCAAATTATGTAATTAAGACTCTTGTTTTTAGACATTATGAATAGTAACGACATTAATTATCTTTAATTATCGTGATTAATTAGTAATCGCGTAGTTAAGGGTAATAAAACAATAACATAATAATATTAAATGACCCCAACATGTGTCCTAATTCTATTTTTTGAGTCATGGTCGACCATGGGATGCCTTGTTCCAACCTTGGGATCCCTTGTAATCACATTAGTGTGATAGAGACTTTTTATCATATTTTTTTTAAAGAAAGGAAAATGATACCAAAGTATGTATCACCTAAGTAAAACAATAATAATTTTGTTTACATATCTGATCTTTGTTACTATAAACATTAATTGGAAATCTAAATAGATTTCCTACATGATAGATATTAGATTATAATTATTAGACATTAAATAAATAAATGTATTTTTGACACCATGATGATGCAATGATTACCTCGTTAATGAACAATTTAAATAAAATGAAAATATAAGGTAAAATATAAATCTTACACTTGTCTAAAACCTATTGGAAGGGTGTATCTAGAACCCTTAACATATTATCCTCAGAATATATCATTGTGGGACCTTTAAAATCCAATAAAAATTTTATAATAACGTAACATTTTATAACTTTCCAAGAGTGCCCCTCCTCCCTCTTATAAAAGGCCCCCACCTCTACCCCCTTAACCACACCTCTCAAGATTTTGGCTCAACCAAACACTGCTCATTTTATCTCTACGCATACATCTATTCATCCTAAAAGCATTACCTTAGGTATACATCTATTCAAGAAACCATTTTGGTTCAAACCAAAGGGAGTTACCCGATTTAATGGTAATGTCTTCTTTTATGTTCTTTTGGGTTATTTTTCTTCTCTAACCCCTTAATCTTTTTTTATTCCTTTATTTTTTAACAAAAAAAGTATATTAAATTTACTAGGATGTTTTTTTGAGTATTATTCGACCTAAACATACACACACCTCCGTATAATGGTTAAAAAACATACTATTTCCGTGGATGGGGAATTACTACCTCACGAAACGATGATTTTTATATCATCTCCTACCACCTCTCATGGTGGCCATTATGGTGGACCAATATTTATTTATGATATATATTATATTTATTTCATCTATATGCTTTTGTATTTTATTTTTAAAACATATCTTTATGCTTTCATGTTGTGAAAATGCAATAATTTCATTTGAGAAATTGTGGACTACCGCCTCCTCAAGGGATGTGAAAAGTTCATGCAAAACATGGAATGTATAAAGAATTAAATTAATGAACTAATTTGACCTATATAACATCTGTATTATACTGGAATTATAATATATATTTATCTCATTTAGTTTCAATTGCAATAATGTGAAAAAGAAATGAATGTAGCGTTCATCCGTACGTACGGCCTACCGTCACCATTAACAGTGCATTTCATTTATTTATTATCTCCAAATGTTATGGAATATTTTAAAATTTATACATGATATGTATGATATTTAAATCATTAATACTATTCTATAGATGGTGTACTTATAACAACATGGTGAATTCTTTTCAAACAAATTCATTTTGACTCATGTACCGAACATCGACAAAAACGTCTAATATGAACTCACATAAATAAATAATAATTATAACATTTTAATATGTGATATGAATTGAATAATAAAAATTAAAGGATGTCCTTAAGCAATTACAAATTGAGAAACGTCTTTTATTCATTAATATAAAGAAACGAACAAGACAAGTCAGACTTAAGGTAATGGACCTACCTCTCTCTTTATTTTTTAGTACTCTCTTTTATGTAAATTATTTTAAGATCCTATTTATTATATTGGGGGATGTTATTTTATATTCCTCTTACTGTACATTTTTTGTTCATTTAATGAGCGGCCATATTTTATTTCATCAATAAATTTTTCGGAAGTTTTATGTGGCGCCGCTAGGCTGCCGAGTTTTCGTATGGGATTTTTTTATCTCATTTTTTGTTCCTGTTAGATTCATGATTAATTAGACACTATTTCCTTTTGTTTGGTTTATCTAATACCCATGATTGTATTCTTTCTGTAACATTATTTAATTTATGGTTATTTACTTCTTCATTTTATGACCCTTATTTAATGGGTTGTATGATTTGAATGTTACCCAATTCGGTAAGGGATTCATTCACCCACCTCTTTTTAAAAGTATTATTTTTGTTAAGCCTTTTGATTTACATATGGTTATTTTGGGATATGTTCATATATATCCATATTACTGTAAATTATATTTCCATGTGATGAGATACCTTTTTTATCTCTCATCGTCTCATTTTTTAAACATTAAAATGACGCCGTTAGGCTGTTGAATTTCTGTAAGGGAACTCCATAACCCAATTTCAATTCATTGAGTCAAACCTATACTTATGTATTTTGTCGTACTATGAATATGTGTGGATTAACTAAATTTTTTTTTACAATTAATATCCTTTTATTTTCTATGTATTTATATTTTATTATACATAATCATGTAATTGATTTATCATTAATCTAAGGATGCCGACATTGTAAGGGACTTCATCTCAATATCATTTCATTGAGTCATATATTTTTTTATACAAAACATTATTTTATATGTTGTATAAACCATTTTGACTTTTATTTTATTCAAAAGGAATATTTTTCTATGAATCGTTATACTAAACGACAAAAAGTATGTTTTTCTAACGTACGCGGTGACAACGACCTTTCAACCACAGGGTGTATTATTTGATCCATGGCATCCTTAACAAGCCCCAATGTTTTTAAAAGTAAAATAAATACCATATACTGTTTTAAGTATTTTGGTATTGAAAATTGTTTCGATAATGTTTTATTATATCAATGTGTTTTATTGATATCTTGATATTGAAATGTGGAAATGTTATGTTTTCATTATGCATGTTTTTTGTGATACGATTATGTTATGGTTATTGGGCATTTATTATGAAGTCGGGTGGTTCCGTGATAAACTAAGGGCGGGTGAGCCCTTGATAGCTCTCCAGTGCATTGGGTAACATGATGGAATTAAATGCTATGTTTTCTCCGAAGTGATTAATGGAATATACTATGGTGGGTATTCCAAACGTAACCATGAGGGTTACTCCCTATGTAAGAATGTTGTGAATGCCTCCAGTTACCTTTATGTCTTATGATTTCTATGAGTTATTCATAAAACTTATTATTTCATGAGGTATGATTAATTGATTATGTTTCAAGAGTAAATTCTGATTTCATTGATTCTTATGTATACCTGGACTAATGTTTTCTTTCTGTATTTTTACCCTTACTGGGATTTTAATGCTCATCCCATGTTTTTGAAATGTTTTCCACAGTACATAAATGTAAATAGGATCAATGATTGGATCAAGGAAAGACATGATATCTAAAACATGTAACTAGACATGTTTCTTTTTAAGGGTTTTTGTTTTATTAAAAAAATTGAAACCAAGTAGAAGTTTCTACCTTGTAATTTTGTGAGATGTAATAGTTATGTCCTAATTCTCTAAAATGCTAAACCTAAGAATATCCTCATTGTGAATTATTCATTTATTTCATGATTATGTAATGTTTTAAGGTTGGGTCCTTATAGGGTATTAGAAAATTTAATGTTTCATATTTATGTGAACCAATCTATGGTCCTTAAGGTGTTATGGGCCCTAATGAATCAGAATTCGGTGAATCATGTGATTGAATGCATTGTTATACTTTGTTATATACATGAATATGATGACCAAATTACTTTTGTGGGGTGTATGGTCCCCCACTGATCGTAATTTCTCTCTTTAATTCATGTTCTAGTGTTTTTATGGGTTTCTAGAATAGTTCCTAAAAATTATTGTCTAGAAAAACACTGAATAGACAAAATATGATGATAAATACCCACCATGTGTTCACCAGTTTGATAATAAAATGTTCTTCTTAAGTACACACCGTTTATATTTTCTCTTACTCCATGTAGATAATGACTATGTGATTGACCATGTGATTAGATGCACATGAATGGGGAACCTTTTGTACGACATGTCGGCTACGTAATGAACACTTTGTGTATCAGTTTATCGTGTGAATAATCTTGTGGGATGAGAAATGTTTTGGAAAATCATTTCATGAACACATCATGTACTAGGTGTTAACATTGGGTATTGGTGATCCATGTATCAGGCCATGTGACCAATGACATGAGTCAGTGATATCCTTCTACTACATGTCATGTCTTTCAAATAAAGACCTTGTAGTTTATTCAGAGAGAACTGCGTAGTGATAGTAGTATGGAATTACATGTGAAAGAGGAAACATTCATGTACATGTCATGTTTCATGGATAACACATCATGTGTATGGGGGTTACACGACCAGTTTGGGTAGTGGTACATGCCACTTTAAAAGCGTGAGGGGAAAAGACGTGTAGGGGTCATACACACTACTAGAAATAGGGCCTTTAGAGATTTTCATTGGTGGTCTCTAAAGGTATCTACAGGCCGCTTTGAGACTTCTAATGGCAGTCGCGGTTGGCCCTTCAGTGAAGAGCTTTAGCGACCTCAGTTGGCGGTCGCTATAGGTAATCTACAGTGCCCTTTTATCGAACTCCTCTAGTGGTCAGTAAAATAATTTTTTCTAATTTCTCCAAGAATTCTCTAGCGGGGGATGGAGCATTTGAGGCAGATATTAGCGACCGCCTAAAGGGGTCACTAAACTTGAATTTTTTCTAAAAAATTATGCTCTTCTACATCCATAACTGAACATCTCCAGAAAACCAAAAAAAAAATTAAAATATAGAAAGAAATGATAAATAACTCCAAACTACTCCATATCAACACCAAATTGCAAATAATAAATAGAAAATAACAAACAAAAACAAATAGCTCCAGAACAGCATGAAAAGATAAACAAACAACACCAAACATCTAGAAAGGCCTCACCAAAAATAGAAAACAACACCAAACAGTTCCAGAAAAGTAGGAAAAATATGTATTTCTCACATGTCCCATGATCTAAACACCTCGAATAAATTACAATCTTATATTTCAAAAAACCTACAATAAGATACAAAAGATAAAAAATCATATTCAAAATGTTTTTTGTGATTTGGTCATGATAAGGATAAGATGATAATGAATGATAGATAATGAAATAACACAGACATGCCCAAATGTATTTAAATGGAATAATCCCACATATTATCAGATGGATATTACCTAGTGTAGTGGTTGCAATACCCCTACCCATGTTCTAATTTATAACCAAAGGATCAAGAAGATGAGAAAAATAGTTTTAATGCTTCCTTTAGAGATGTGATCATCAACGATAATAGATTATCATTATATATTATTAACACTGAAATGAAATATATAAAACAAAAACACATTTTGGAAGCATTTCACCTAAAAAATATCAAATTTTCCAACTCTACTTGTTGGACCGTAGTCATAGGCATCGAACCACATATCATCAAGGAAATTGAGCTGTGTGGTAACAATATTTTATATTTCAGGAAGCATTAATGTATGAGAAACTGATGACCAGAAAGAGATTATGTAAAAAGTAATGATACTGATGCGTCATGTGTGTAGATTATTTTTCACAAAGGGGTCATAACCTGTAATAAAAAATATATTCTAACAGAATACAAGAAACATTACGAAACAAAAACAATGAGTGTCAAACTCACATAAGGAAGAAAAATTTAAAACATTTCAATAACCCCGATTCTTATGTACGTCTAAGGAAAACATCTCCTAAATTATCTATCAAAAAGATCAATATTTTGAATTTTAGGGAACTACAGTTTCCTCGTTTGTAATTCAATTATATATTCATTTACTATCATGTGTAAAGAAGTTTCTTAAATCATAAGAAACGAAAATAAGTTGTGTGTTGAAAATTACATTAGTATAGACACATGTAAAAAAATATTACAATTGTGAGGAATGACATTACTAATGACACTACAAAAAAGGGAACACTGGTTGATTCCAGAAACTGAATAAAATGGGTTGGAATCAGTTTTTTGTCCTTTATTTGAATTTTTGCACATACAACTAGAATATAGATGGTGGATGGAAAACCTAGAAAAGAAAAAAAAATTCTATCTCTGATAAGAATTAACATTATTTAATGAGAAAAATGTTACACACTTCCTATTTGAATGCCTCAAATGAAAGAGAAATTGAAACAGTGAGTGTGAAACCATGGCCTTGAGATCCAACTATGGCCCTGAGAACCAACCATGACTACACTAGAATCAAATAGATGAGTTGAATGGAATGACAATCAATGGAATAATTTTCATAAGACGTTAAGATTTCTTTTAAAAACAAACAAAAACTCATGCAATAACATTAATGAGTATGGGAAGTTAGGTTACACGCCATATTTTCCATCATTGATTTTGTTGTATCCATTTATTTTTATTTTGGAATCTCACATTAGTTTTATCTGTCTTGTATTCCTTTTCCTCTATATATAAATAATGGGCACTACTTATCAGTGAGGTAGGGAGTATGGTTATTCATATTATTAGAGGAGTTGTAACTCAACCCTTCCCTACCCATGTTTTTTCCTCTCTACCAAATTTTTCCCCACTATGCTCAGACATATTTTGTGTGACGCCACCCCCCCCCCCTCGCACCTTCGCTCCCATTTATAAATAAGACACTAAAAAATAAATGAATAAACTACCACATCACTGTAGATTCTATCAATGTATCACCATCAAAAAATTCAACATTTAAACTATAAATCAATATATAACATTAATTAAATAATAAATATAAAAGAAACACACCTCGTGAATATGATGCGTCAGGCGTGGCCAAGGCTGCTACATCCATCTGGTGTCCTAGGGGCTGACAACAAATAAAAATTATAAAGATTTTAAAAAATAAAATAAAATAATATAAATAAATCAATTCAGTATAAACCAGCGTTGTATGATCCCCGGAACCATCACACTGATGCACATATTCTCGTAGTGTTCTAACCTCAGTGATCTGTTGACCATTTACCTCCTCAGAAGAGCGCAACTGTGCCTCAAAATCTAACTGCTGCTATGTATTCCTAGCAACAATAGGACCGATAAACTCAATACATGATACTTCTGAATGAGGAATCCATGTTCCATAGGTCATACTATATCCATTCCCATTAGAACCAAAAATGCGATGGAATATCTCATCCCTTCATATGGGAAGCTGTCGCTGGTCCTCTGGAAGCTATTCTAACTCAGTATCAAATTGAGGATGTGTAATATTTATCATTTTCACATCATATCCTAAATGATAACATTTGGAATATGTGAAATGGATCTTATTATACATAAAAGGGGTTGGGGGATTAAACATTAAATTTTGGGCATGATAATCATGTGAATGGTTTTATAGATGAATATTTTACTAGGTACATGGATGTATTGGTAATGAGTACAATAACATACTATAAGATCTGTAGTGTTTGGATCATTTCGATCACGAGTCCTCATCTACACCGACATTTTATTAGTTGGTGCACCTTCCTCCTGTAAATTTATACCAATAAAATATAAAAATTTAACACAAAACTATATTAAACAATAGAATTGAAATTGACAACAAATACATCATGTGGGATATGAGACACATGATGAGTCCCAAGCATGTGAGATTTTACCTGCA
The DNA here is from genome assembly GCA_963277665.1 of Viscum album. Lineage (NCBI taxonomy): Eukaryota > Viridiplantae > Streptophyta > Magnoliopsida > Santalales > Viscaceae > Viscum > Viscum album. Next base: position 663,672,946 of record OY728165.1, on the reverse strand, counting down.
ATGCTTAATTCTCGGAATGGAGTGTTGACACGTCCTAAAATCAATTAATTGAAATTTAAAACAAATAAACAATCACATATTCATGAAAATATATATACAGTAATAAATATACTAACAAAAATAGCCTTAGTAGACTAATATGAAACTATGACGCATTCCTGAGATGGGAGAACACCTTTCAGGACTTTTTCCGAAATGTCCGGGGCACCAACATTTGCCACCCAGTGCGCCCTCTTGACATTGCCTTTATGATCATTCCATAGCATGGGAAATTTTCCCATACACAAAAGCCAAAATCATTAGATAACACTTTTAGGTTATTCAATTTAAGAAAAAAAATCACATAGGTTAGTATTTTTTAATCATAGGGAAGATACACAAATGGTATTCTAACCTGAACATCCCTCCAATGTTGGTCTAATGTATCCTGATGGATAGAAGCCCAGTCACGTGTGAACAATGGAAATCTATGTGGGTCACGTAAGATATGACACAGCTGGAAAATAAATGCAGGGGAAGTCAGTCCCACAAGATGAAATCTCTCATAAAATGAAATTTCTATGGTTGTGTCGGAATTCCATGATGAAAATCCACGACCAGGGCCTCTCTATCGAGAAGAAGAAGCAGTTGAGTCCGATCTTATTGAAAACAATTTTATACATAATTACACAGATGTGCATATATATATATATATATGGGAAAAGAACATTGAGATGATCTTTGGTCCTATAGGAGACCAGTGTTGAACCATATTAATGTATTTGGAAGTACAAAAAAAGTTTATATCAATGGTAAATATAGAGATAAGTTGTATGGGAAATCCAAGGATTTCATCCTCATCACATATGGTTATGATATATTTCAATATAACTATAGGATAATAGAAAGAAATAATTCATCTAGGATTATAAATATATAATCATTCTACTTCTAAAAAATATAGGGGATGAATAATTTCATGAATAAGAAGATCATATAGATACATATTTGTTGGAGTCGCCATGGAATTGTAAATTAATTCCTTCAATCTCAATAATAAATTATAAATGAAATATTTACTAGAAGGTAAAATAGATATATGAATTTTTTTCAATTGAAAGAGTAAACTAATGGATGTAGTAGATAGAAAGAAATGATGGTGGTAAAGTGTTTTTTGAAAAATAATGTGATATACTTCTTTCTTTCAAGAAGTTCCCATACATTATGGATAATCAGAATATTGTTAGTTGATAGAATTTCCCGAGTTCCTTTTATTTATGATGTTTTAGAGCATGTTGTGGTTGGTAAGGGTCTTGGTGGTCGGGTGGATCATGTTGGTTATGATGGTAACTGTATGCTGGAGGCTACAGATTGGGTGGCTTGGTTACAGGGTGCTTGTATATTGCAGATTGGTCTCGTTTCTTACTACTATTTGGGGATGTTGCAGGTTTTTTTGGACAGGTTCAGAGCTTCGATGGTTCTAGATTCTTGTTGGAGTTCAGGATGTCATCATGTTGTGTAGGCATGAGGTGGCTGGATGGGTGTTTCGGTGTGGGTTTAGTTATGTTGTCCTACTACTAGTTTTGGGAGTGCTTTATTGGGATGTTGGTTGGCCAGTGGCTGTTAATAGGTTATTAAAGAGGGGTGTGGAAAGATGTGTGCTGGGTTGGGGTTTTGGTTGTGTAGTGCTGAGATGTTGGTTGGTTGATGATTTGGTTTACAGGGATTTTGGTTGGCCGGTGGTTGCTCGTTTCTTATAGGTGGTTGGAAGATTATTATGTTTTAATGTTTCATATTTATAGCAATTGTAAGTCCAAATATGATGATTCTTCTCCTATTCTTGTGTATATAATAATGAAAATTTGTTTGTATGAGAAACCTGGGTAGGGGGTGAATTTTTTTCTCCCTTTAAAAATTACATTGACTCTAGTGATTTTGATCATGATAATGCTATTAGGATTGATTTTCCGGCACATAATTATGTTGGAATTAATAAAGTAGATTCTTCATGTGATGAAAAATCATAGATACATTCTTTTGTAATGTTTCATGTTTGTGGTAATGGTAAGGCCAAATGTGAGGACACTGATCCCACTACTTTGTAAGATTTTGGTGGTCTTGATGAAGTAGGGTCCATTTGTGCTGCTTCTGGAATTGAGATCATCAATTTTATAGATTCGAAATTGTTTTCCACTTCAATGGAAACTACAAGAATCTTAGAAAGTTAAAATGGATTCAAAAATTGTTCTCATAATGAGACTATCAGTGGAGATTCATATTTTTTAGTTTAGTGATGAGTTAATGGAATTTAACTCTTCCACTACTTATGATGCAAGGTTTGTGTGTCTAGTCTTAGTAGTTTGAGTTGTACAATGAATGAATGTTAGGAATTCAGTGTCTAAACATGGTTGTTTTTCGGTGAAGTGTAGACTTTGTCAGGTTGGCCTTGTCAATTTTCTGACAAGTACGTCTTCTCATCCTTGGATCACCACTGTTGTTCCAATGGGGTCTTTGAACTACCATATATTTGAATTATTTTATAATATTTGTGGATCCTTGTCAACTATTTATTTATTCAATTCCTTTCAATCATCAAATACACATGAAAATTCCTACTTTATTACATTCAAACATACCTTGACCCTGAGATGTAGATGGCTCTGCTGGATGATATGGATATGCTGCTTGTTCCCATGACATGTGTTCAGTCGTAGCAAAGATTAGTAATTCAACAAAGGGATGTCTCTATATCTATGGAAATAATGAACACTTTTTTGTGGGTATAATTTCATTTCTCATAAAATGGAAATATTTAGAGGATATCATGCAATAAATGTCACATACAACAATTTCATAACATATACCACTAGGGCCACACATGTTATTGTAGTAATTTAAGAGTGACACCGCATTCCCATATCCAATAGTTCTTGAGAATAAAACCTAAAATGAGTAATAATGTCACATAAATTTTAGACCTTGGACCAATTTACCATCATTAACACACACCACCAAACAATATACAAAACATAAGAGTTATTTAATTTTATCAACTACAGTGTACGTAAATTCATGAAACATCAACTATAGTGTATGTAAATACATGAATCTCAAAAAATTTCTATGTCAAATGTGAAACATACATAAACATCAGGAAAATATATGTTACCCTGAGTTTACATCCTAACATTTTAGCTAATGAACCAAATTAGTGTTTGGTTGTTTAATTTAATACTATCCAAACAACTTGATTGCTTTTGTATGACTGAATGAACTTGTAAAAGTTAAAAAATTAAAAAAATATTAAACAGCTCATAAAATGTTAAACAATTTCAAAAAACGATTTTAATATGAAGAGTGCGAAAAACATTATACCTATCCTTAAACATGAAAATATACCGTTTCTCCTTCAACAGACGCTTTAATGCAATAAATATCTTCCTCGCGTAGAACTATGGTATGTTGATCTAGTTGTTGGCCAAAAATTGGAATAGTCTTGCGTTCATCATATTCGTATAAAAACACTCATCTCTGGAACATTTTCTCAACAACGTGCCAACTAGGATTTGAAGGAAAAGTAACGAAGAATACTTGTTCTTCTTGGGATGTCAGAAAGAAAGATTAATTACCAACTCGTTCATTTTTGTATAACACATAGTTAAATATCACCAATGTAAACTGATTTTGATCGAATCTACACCCACACACTGGATCAACCCAATTACACTTTAACAATATATATTTCAACCCATGGTCATATAAATCGTCAATGATGTCTGTCAATTGACCATAATAATAACCCGAATCGACAAATGGACAACGTATGCCACTGTTTAGTGTTTATAATTTTTTTGATAACATCATTAATGCGAAATCAAAAGCCACTATCATCTATAGCGTTATAACGATGAGCTGTTATAGATGGACCCTCAGCTAGTTGGTTAAATTCTTCAGTTAGCCTAGTGTCACCTAACTCCCTCAGTTTATGAACCTAAATAATTTACAGAATTCAGTACTGATACTTTCTGAAATTAATTAGTATTATACTTCACTCATAATGAAAATCAATTTATATATACAAAATCCATGAACCAATCATGAAATGACACATAATGAGATTGTTGAATTTGAGACTGAGTCGCATGGGACATCACATGTTTTAGCTCATAAAAGTGTTTCCTGCAAATGATAACGTTATATTTAAAAGATCAACTAATGCAAACAAAACATGTAAAATTTAACCAATAATGGTAATAAGACACTTACTGCATTAATGGTGAAACTGATGGGGTATTGAAAAAAATATATCAATGTGCTTGTATTCACTCAATGTTGTCCATATCAAATATAGTTCCTTCTTAAACTGGACCATCATGAATCCGAGAGGGCTTAACAAAGTTTGTTTCAACATCCATAAGATATTCTGCACAAAAAGTAGTACACTCATCCATTAGATAACCATTGCCTATTAATTCCATCAGACGAGCTCTGTTTCATTCAAATCGTTTCAATGTATTAATATATCTCTCAATATGATACATCCACATGAATTAAACTAGACCAACAACCATTATTTCATCAGTTAGGGGCATTGTGAAGTGAACCATAACATTGAAAAATGAATGGGGAAACAGTTTCTCAAAGTGACAAATCGTAAGTACAATTCGATCCTCCAATCATTTTAAATCACTTATTCGTTGATTTCTTAAACAAAGTTGTCTAAAAAAATTACACATCTCAATCAACAATTGAACAACATTGGTAGATAAACAATCACAAATTTCGATTGGATTCAACTGCTGATTTAATATGTGATTGTCATGAATTATCAACCCTTTCAATGTCCTTCTCGTTAGATTCACACACATTGAAATATTAGATGAGTAACCATCACGCACCTTGAGCATATTCAAAATTTTATGAAATGTATATTTCTTGTTTTTAGTCATCGTATACTGTGAAACATGCATATATTCCTTATTTCCCTCATCCAACTATAAATTCAACTGTTTCCATAAACCCATTTTTTTCAAATCACGACATGCATTAACATGGTGATTTGATTTTCCAGTGACACCTAAAATGGTCCACAATATATTATCACAGATTTTTTTTTCAACGTGCATGACAACCTAATTATTCCTTAGCATGTTATTTATCCAATAAGGGATATTGTAAAAAAACTTTTCTTTTTACAATTGTGACTGTGATGTCTACCCACACCACGAATCTTAGGCAATGGATGATCCACCAAATCCTGAAATACATATACCATGTAGATGTTTTCTTCCTCAATTTGTGATAATATTTCTACTCCTGTCATTATCTATGGAGCTAGGATGAACTCTTTATAACCATCAAATGTCACATTGTCCTTTCTGAACCTGTGCTGATGGAGGAGAAAACATATGTGATCCATGTATGCTCATTTTTTTAATGTTTAATCCATAGATGATTTTATCTTTTATTGATACAAGGGAATGAAAATTCACATTTCGTATTCCAACCTAATTTTTTTTTCATAATTCAGGATGTCATTAAATTTCCACAATAAAGTAGCCTGCAGTTTGAAAATGTCATTCATTTCACAGACATAATTCATCACACCCTCTCCAAACAAGTCATTCAACTAATCAATCAATGGATGAAGGTAAACATAAATATTATCCCCCGGACATCTAGGTCCATCAATAAGTGTGTAATTTAATATAAACATTGTTTCATACAAAGGCACATAGAAATGTTATACGGAACCCACACCACGGGCCTTGTGCAATGAGTTGAACCAAACATAGACTTGAATGGATTGAATCCATCTGTTTCCAACCCCAATCAGACATTGAAACCATCTTTGGAAAATTTAGGGTGTCTCTGATTGAAGTCATTCCATGCATGAGAGCCTGACGGGTGGGTTAGCATATCAGTTTCTTGATTTCTTTCAATATGTTATCTCATTAAATTAGAAACATTAGATGACATAAAAAATATTTTCAAGATTGGATTTAGGGGAAAGTAACGCAGTTGCCTTATGAGAGTTGGTTTTCCCTGGCTAACAGTATGACATTCATAATTCTGATTTACCAGGTTATCTTTCAACCTAGAAGCACCAAAAACCATAAAAATATCTTACTGGACAGTTTCATTTCTGAACAAAATAAAGTTATTTGCACATGCATATATATTCTCATATGTAAAACCTATGTTCTATATCAACTTACGAGCATGTTAATACGACTCAGGAATCATAGCGTCGATAAGAAGTACCTTTTTCAATAACACCAACATCATGTCGAACGATGTGTCTATCCACTAATTCAAATTCTTCAAATGAAACAACTCCACGATAAACGACAATTCATTGAAAGTAGTACAACTAGAAAATAATTCGTTTTTTGCATCATCAGGTTTTTCATATAACCTCCCCGAATAACAATATGCACCGGAGTGCAGATTTATCTCATAGTTCTCAACATTTTGAATGTCACCGCCATTAGGATCCTACCCATGTTCCATTTCAATATAAATTTCTTGCATTGGATCATTCATCATTGCATCAACATCCATCTGAACTGAATTAGTATTTTGACAACGAATATATTCTTTCCCATGATGAGTCTAAATCATATAATTTTTCATAAATTCCTTCAATAATAGGTGCTCCATCATGGTATCTCCTGTTAATTAATATATCTTTTCACATTTTATACATGGACAACTAATATAGTCACGTTGAAATCTTCTAGTGAAATCAATAAACTACAAAATTCCCTCAAAATATTCTTTAGATGTACGATTTAAGAGATCAATCCAACTCTTATCTATATTAATATATGTATAACAAGTAGTAACATTTACACAAGACTTCATATTATAGGCATTTTTTTATCACAAATTATATTTAAAATAAAGGCTAACCAATTGCATATGGACATATCATTGATAAAATAAAAAATTTATATCTCCAAATAATAAATAGGGCAATAGATTATGTAATGGAAGTGAAAGCCCATGAACATACCAAAACCAACCACATACACTTTCCAAATCTATTATTGGAATATCTATCACCACACCACCATGTTAGACTAAAATGGATTATAGAATGATAGCATCATAAAATAAAGTAATGAATAAAAGTAGATGAGATTTAATAGATTCGCAAATGAAAAATTAGTTGTAATAAGATAAAACCAAAAAAAACAATCAAGACACCCTAGAGAGACCATATTTTCAATATTTATTATGCTTTTAATATTTCCATTTTCCAATATTAATGAAAATTTCAGCATTGATCGCCCATGGATATAGGTCTTAATTTTTCAAACCAATTTAGATAAAATTGTAATTGTTTAATTGTTATTTTATTTTTCCTTAATGTTTTGTATTCAGTTTATCATTTAGTGTCTATGTATAAGTTATTTGACTTTGTGTGATGAGAAAGATGAAAAGTCATTCTATCACGTGGGACACTGATACTAGGAATGGATTTATCCTATTGTTTGGATTAACTTTTTCTATATTTCAATAATATAAAATTTATTGATTGATGATTTATCATGATTTTAAATAAAAGTGGTATCTCTAATTGATTCAGATCTCTATAGCACATAGTAGGTAAAATATAATGGTGAAATTATATTACAATAGGGTTTTTTGACTTAGTAGTAGTTTATAGAAATTAGATAAATTTATTTAGAGGAATTTTTGTTTTATATTGAAAAATTTTATGGGAATAACTTTGGATTCTGGAAAATGAGGATGGATTATTACCACATTCAAAAGAACCATGATGTTTTGTGAATTGAGGTCATGCCAGAGAAGCTCGTAAATGTAGAATGGGTGAGGATTGATAATAAACAACTAAATCTCATAAGGATTTAATTATACTAGATGGATTCCATTACCATTTTGGAGGTGAATACCACGGTAATGCTGAGGGTGTTTCTGGGTTATATGTATGGCAATCCAATAACGATGAACAGGGTTTTCATGATATAGAGATTTGACAACATTAGATTTTCAAAGATAGATTAGTGGTTGAATAAGTCAATGATTTTTACAAGTTTTGAAGTTAGATATAATATATATGTACACATTGTGGAACATGTGTGGGTACTATTATAGTTATCATCCTTTATTAATAGTAAAAATACTATATCAATGAAATTTTATTGTGGGAAATATGATTTTGTGATCAATAATTTTTAGAGGATTATCCTGATTTAAGAACTCAAGAAGAATGTAAGTTCAACATCTTTTTGGAAGAACACTTAGATCATATGAAAGTGTATAACCTTTTCATTAAATAAGTCATAGGAAATAAGATGATAAATCATGTAATTGAATCTGAGGTCAATTGGTCAGTCCCAACCCATCATATTGACAATGCGTTATGAGAGGCCATATAAATAAATTTTTCAACAAATGATGGGTAAAATTTTATCTGGTAGTGTTTGGAAGTACTATTTCTATTAATTCTATTACAGCTAGAGGTATAACTAATTTTTAATTGAGTGGTAATGTTTTGGTGGACTCAATGATTTTGGATCATCATTCCAATCCATGAAACAAAACAAATTCATGGAAAATTATGTGTCTCATACGTTTGTAATGGAATATATATTTGATTATGAATCTCATGAAATCATTGTAAAGGGTGATGTTAATGTATAGAAAATTAATGGAAGTTACCTTTATCTCAAAGTAGTTCAACTTAGTCCAACACATACCCTGTTTGGTGAAAATATTAATTTTCATAGGAAAGATAGATGAAAGAGGTTTTGGAACAACCATCACAAAATGTGTGTATAAGCTCAATCATGGATCCATGGTTAGGGATAGAAGGATAATAAAAAGAACCCTATATCTGACTAGATGATCATATGAAGTGATACCTATTATATCAAAAAATTTAAAGTTTATTGTTATGGAATTGTTTACATATGAATCTTAATGAGAAGAACATTAAAATCATAACATCAATGAGAATGATGAAGCTAGATCATACATACATTGTATTATTTTATCATTTCATATTTAGGGAATATGGAAGTTTTCATTCAATATGACTGAAAGGACACCTTAGAACCCAATGATAAAATTTTTTCACATGAATGATTGGGGGACTCGCCACTATCCCATTCATTGATGAATCTCTATAGAAGGCATAAATTTATTTCCTAAAACAAAAAATCATATATATTTTAAGTGTATTAATACACAATGATAAATAGAGAAATTGAATCCACTACAAAGAAAATATGTTCCAAAACATGATACACAGAAAATAGGGGGTAATAGATGATATAGCTTCCCGGATATCATAACATGAAGGGAATGATAAATTATACAACATTTATAGAGAATGGAGGAATATGAGGAAGAAAAAAGCTCCTGTATCAAATAAAAATCACTGTTTCCAAAAAATATTTGGAAACCAAGCTATCTAACATGCATAAAATTATGAACATGGAAGATCTATGTTAATGTGTACAACTCTTCAAGGTTAAAGAACAATGTTATTTTTAATCATGATTGAATAAAAATAAAAATTGAACAAGGAAAATTATATATATTAAGATCCCAATATGGATTTCTGATAACAAAAGATGGGAGATAACGAAAGAGTAATATTAACTGCATGAAAATTACCCATGGGAGATAACAAAAATACAATGAGTAAGAAGAACTGGTAATGTAATTACTGGAGGTGAAGGAATCAATAACAAAATATGATTGAAACTAACAAACCTTGGTGGGTTCATAGGTGGAGTTAGGGTACGACGTTAGGAGAACTTGTCAGATAGGTGCCAACAGGGACTCCTGGTGCAACAACAGAAATAGATGAGGCACCAGGTAGAGGGATTGTGTGGGCCTGCGGCAGCAGAGGGAGTTTGTGAATATGGTCGAGGGACCAGGGAGAGGGCTTGTGCGGTGACGAGCGAGTTTTTGGATAAGGATGTGGAGGCGGCTGGAAGTGGATAGAGGGTAGAATATACAGGGGTGTGCGAGAGTGACGACAGGGTGGGTTGGTGAGGGGGGAGATAGATAGGTGGGTTCGTTTGTTTTTTTAGCCTATTAACCGCCAATGGATGTCGCTATATCCTATCATTAGCGACCACCATTGGAGGTCACCCATGTGATGTGGCTTTTTTGCCCATATTTCTAGTAGTCCATGATGTGTTTCGAAGATTTGAAAAAAAATAATGTTTTCATTCCACTTTTTATTTCATACAAATCTATGTTTCAGTACTTCATAATCATGAAATGAGGTGTTTGATTGACCTAAAAGAGTAATGCCACCGATATGTCCTCTAGTTTTACGACTAGTTCAGGGTGAATATCTGACACTTGAAGGGGTAGAACAAGGACTACCAGCATACCCTATAATTGTTCCCTTAATGGAACCATCTCCCATTCCAGATGTACTTGTTGATGCAAGAATCCAAGAATGCTTTATGAGGATGATTCTTACCTTCCAGGGAACACTGCATCTTGCCCCATCAATGGAAATATTAACGTGGGTTTTTCAGCAGAAACATTCTCCCACGTCCTCAAGGGATGGAGGACATCAAGATACAAAGTAATTTTTAGAATCCATTTGTCTTTATTCGACCATATTGAGATTAATCTATAGTAAATGGTGATACTTGATACATACATGATACATGATTCCTCCATGAGAAAGTGGGATGTGATATCTCTGGTGGGACGCTAGTGGGTAGTGGCTTGAGATGAGTTCCAATAGAAATTCTATGAATACATCAACATGAAGACTATGATGTCAGACTGATACTGGGAGTTAATGATTTTGGAGGAGGGTACTCTCTCAGTAATTAATTATACCTCTTGTTTCACAATTATGAATTGCTTTAAACATATTCTGGGGGTGAAGAGTTATTTATAGCTAGAATGATTAAATATGGTCTCAGGAATGACATCTGATCATAGGTGAATTTCATCAGGTTGACATCCAAATCGTCTATATTCAAACAGTCACTGATCACCGAGTGCAATAAGAGGGATTCTTGAGCTATGTGCTAGTTCAGTTCATCCTCAAGAGTTCGTACCCTTCCAAATAATAGAAAGAATAATCTAATTGAGTCTACGTGTGGAGATCTTAGTAGGCCAGATTTTCCTTCAGGTAACAAGGTGGTGTTATACTAGTGAGATAAGGGAGGGAATAAGTAACCTTAGTTCCTGAAAAACCTAGTCCAGTGACTATCTTGTGGCAAGATATGAAATTTTCAGTGATTGTGTAATTCCCACTGTCCAACAGCTAGTGAGGGAGGATCTAATTTGACTACTTGTATCAGACTGAAACCACCAGTCCCACATCAGACACGGGGTGGGAGTTACTCAGGAAATTCAGTCTGATATGGTGGTCATGTACACATTCTTCAGACATTGTGTTTTTTATAGCAGTTGTTTTAATCAGCTCCACGATCTCATACATGATCATAGGACCACAGTGAAGGTCATGCTTTTACACAGTACCAGATCTAGAATGATCAAGATCTGAGACCATCTATAGTTAAAGGTTCGAATTTGGTTGCTTCGGTTTTAGATTTTTCTATTTTTGATAATAGATAATCCCATTATTTTATATTTGTTCCTGTAATGTAGAGCTTTTGGATCAATATCGTTACATCTACTGATATCATGATACTAGAAATATCGGTTAGGATTAGAATGACTAATGTACCTCAGTTCAAGGAGTTCCCTCATTAGTTTATTGGGTGTCACATTCTATTAGACCTTTAGGTTTTAGAGATGATAGGATATGATGTCAATCTATGAATGGACTAGTTAGTTTTATTCTTTTTTTCGAGTTTTATCTTCAAAGGATGAGTTTCACATCACTATAGGGCAGATTATTTCTACATAATGGAAAATTGGATGTCTAGAAATGGATATCTAGACCCATCTATCACAGGTTGATATTTTTTACATTCCAAATTTCTAGTATGTATATGGATGACTTAGGGAATTCACAGATAGGCCTTTCTCCAGTGGTGGATCAATTCATAGTTGTTTTTCTAGATGACTTTTCAGGTTTTCATCTATAGTGATACGCTAAATTTTCAATTGATCTTGTTTTTGGAGCATCACCGGTGTCCATTACTCTATATAGGATGGCTACATAATAGTTGTATGAGATCAAGATTTAGTTAGAGATGTTATCGGAAAATGGATTTATCTTACCCAATACTTCTCCTCATTGTTCTTCTATCATGTTTGAAAAGAAGGTGGATGGTACCCTCAGACATTCTGTGGATTATCAGAAGATGAACCAATTCACATTTATGAACTTATATCCCTTAATGAGGCTTGATTATCTCTTTGATCAACTTCAACAATCCAAGGTGTTCACAAAAAATTAATTACAATCTGGTTATCATCAGTTGCATGTTAAACCATTGGATATACCACTTACAGCCTTTTGGAGTGGTATGGTCTATATGAGTATGTGGTTATGTATGTTGGTCTCGTGAATGCGCCTATAGTTTTTATGGAACTGATGAAATGTGATTTCTATCCATACTTGGACTCCATTGTTGTGTTTTTTATGGTTGATATCTTGGTGCACTATCACACTCGACACAATCATGTTATCCATCTCTTAATTTTTTTGAGTACACTAAGAGAGCATCTGTTATTTGTTATGATCTCAAAATGCCAAATTTTGATGGACTAAACTCACTTATTGGTTCATGTTATCTCAGAGATATAAATATCAGTAATCCCAGTAAAAGTGAGAGCAGTACTTTCCTGGGATTAGCCGAATAAATTCATTGAGGTACAGACTTTTCTATGGATGACTGGTTTCAAATGATGTTTTACAGAAGAATTTTCGCTAGTAGTAGTGCCACTGAGGGTCCTAAATGTGATGTTTGTAAAGTACTCGTGGAATGATTCTTGGGATTCATAATTTCAGGATCTTAATGGAATGTTTACTTCATCACCAATACTTGTTTTTTCAAATCTAAAAAAGAGTTACACCATTTACTATAATTCATAAGGTATCAGGTAGGGAGTTGTTCTTATGCATGTTTAAGGGGTCATTGCATAAAAGTCTCAGAATGTGAGGTGACATGAGATTAATTACCCAACACACGATCCATAGTTATCTTTAGTTTTAAATGTTTTTCGTTGTTGGAGACATAATCTTTTATGATAGCATTTTGTTGTTTTCACTGACCAAAAAAGTCTTAACTATATAATTACTCAGTGTGATCTGAATTTGATACATCAATGGTGGTTTGAGTACCATTAGTCTTTTAAATTTGAGCTTCCCTAAACTCCCAGGAAAGGAAACACAATTTATAAGGAATTGAGAAGGAGGACTCAAATATAGGCACTTCATAAATCCAGCAGTGAGTGGATGCTCAAGGTTATGTTCTCTAGAACGCATTTGGTGGTGCACGATAGATAGTGGAAGATGTTTCATTATTATTTAGCTAATACCTCTAATCTACTTGATCGAGTGGGACTGAGGAAGATATTAGAATATTATGGGCTTGTCCTATGCGAGAGTGTGTCAGGTGAGGACCATACTCTTGGGTGGACCATAAGTCGGAATGATATCTTGCACGTTCATGCACATGTATGGGAATCTTCAAAAATAATCGAGGTGATAATTTCGGATTTTCATTCCCTGACATGTGAAATTAATTCTGATGTCTACAATATTTATCGTTATTTACGCCATCATTATTTTTTACCTAGTATGAAGAGAGATAGTGCTGGTTTTGTGATGATATGTTACACCTATCAGTATGTGAAGGCAGGGCATCAGTGACCATTAGGGCTATTAGAGTAGTTAACCATTTTCAAATGGATGTGGAATGATGTTGGGATGGATTTTTTGATAGGCTTACTGAGTTCACCATGTGGGTATGATATAGTTTGGGTTATCAATGAATGAATCCTGAGAGATTCACTCTTTTGACAAATCTTGGAGACCATTGGAGATTATGAGCTTGGAATGTTTTGTATCAAAGTGGTGGTATGAATTCATTTGATTCATTATTATATCATTTTAGATAGGTACACCTTCTTTACGTCTCGTTTCTAGAAGAGTTTTCAGAATGTGAAGGGTACAAAGGTGATCTGGTGCACAACATACAACCTTCAGACCAATGGCTAGTCAGAGTGTATGATACAAATTTTAGTTTACATGTTTCATGAATGTGTCATAGACTTGGGGGGATCTAGGGGAATCATATAACTAGGGTTGAATTCTCCATTTATAATCGCTTACAGGAAACTTTTTAGATGGTTTATTATGAGGCATTGTACAAAAGGAAATCCAGATCACCCCTATATTGGTTGGGCGAAGGAGTTGTAGTTTTTGGGACATCATCTTTTCCAGAAGACCACATTGATGGTGGAGTTTATTATGATGGGCATGTCTACTAAAATTTCATGAAAAAATTCTTATGTTGATTGATGAACACGACCACTAGAGTTTGATGTCGGGAAATGGGTATTTCTACGTGTCACAACGAACATATGATACATGATGATTTAGATACAAGTAAATCATTCACGATGATATGTTGGGTAGTTTTATGTTTAGTATAGAGTCGGTCCAGTTTCCAATCGGTTGCGGTTACCTCAGAGGTACTAGGCTATGCATGACATCTTCATCATTTCCCAACTATGGTGTTATTTATCAAACCAATATCATGTTTTTGAAACCGAGGAGGTTGAGTTATAGGTGGATAAATCGTTTAAGAATAATCCCTTGAATTTTTTTGATTACAACAGGAATGTTCTCCATGGTCAGTTTGTTCCTCTTGTATGGGTTTTGTTGGAGCTCCACTGAGTATATGAAAATTCTTGAGGGAGGGAGGCCGAACTGTGCTAGTAGTGGCCGCCGATGTCTGAGGATTCTTCATTGACACCTTATTAGGGAAATTCATGGATGAATTTTCTTAATGGGGGAATTATTGTATGAAATCATATCATTTTTTAGGTATGGGTATTTATTTCTATTAAATTTGAGGAAATGAAGATAATTTAAAAAATTTTCTATGTACACATTGTGTCCTGGTGAATACACATTTTGTACCCACAATCTGCGTATGACCATGTCATGGTCATATAATGGCTGATACAAGGATGTGAGTGTTTTCATGTCTGAACACAAATGTCAGGGTCCAGTTGATGCAAATACATGGCTTTTTCATTAATAGTACACAACAATTACTTTTTCTATTATTTGAGTAATCGGACCGGGGTCACATCAAATCCCGATAAAAATATTCTTTGGGATGTCCCTAAGGATGAGGTATTTAGAATCACCGATCATTCACCAAGACACTACATCTCCAACCATGGTATGATTTGATCGTGGGCGGGTGTGTTGAAATCATCTCATTGAGTTCATTCTTATTCTAGGGCATCTCATAATGATATATTCTCACTCTATAGTTAGTCGATGTTGACTATTTTTAACGTTTCGGTAGATCTATGTCATTCTACGCCAATTCAAGGTCCAACGTTAGAGATTTTTTATCATACAATGTCAAGGAAGGTGGTTTGTTTCCTTTAGTTGGTTTCATTTTAGTTTTATTTTCCAAAGATCCAATTAACCTTGTTTTGTGTATTTTATTGTATGGAAATTAAATCCTATTTAATCTACCATAGAATGATTGTAGGATTTAGGGATTGATGTTGTGGTATTTTTTGAAATATAATTTTAATGGAATACACCATAGGTGAATTTACATGTTTAAAAAATTTATGTCATTTGGTCCAAATTTGATATGAGGAAGACCTTGTTACCTTTCCTTTCTTGATAGGAAGAAAATAATTTCCTTTATTATACATGTTAAATGCTTGTGTTTTGAATTGGAATTTTTTTATCCAAGTAGTTGTTGAGATTAATTTCGGCTCCTTGATATCATATGTAACACCCCAGGATTTCATAGTAAGATATCTCATTAATGTAATTTAGTTGCTTGCGTTGTACACAACACCAATTTCAAGCACATCAAAACATACTAAACTAACAGTTCAAAAGGCAGTTATGTATAATATTAACTATATTTTGAAAGTTATATAATCTATATATTTTATCATCCAAATTATTTGTTTCATGGATATAATATAAGAAAAAGTTCATTTTTTCGGATAACGTATGTAATTTTAAAAAATAAAATTTTACATCATCTTTATGGAGAACCATCATTAAAACCAATATTTTACACTTATATATATTAAATTTAATTTAATTAAATTATTAATTATAAGTGTGATATGAAAATTTTGTTTGAATAAATTTTTGGTATATTTCTAATCACATTCATATTTTTTTGAATAGTGAAAAATACAATGGTTTAATTGAAAATGACTTATTTAATCAATATAATTTATTGTGAGAAATTATTCATTTGAATGTTTTTGAACTATAATTAGATTATATATTTACCATTTAATACAATTTATGTCATTATAAGTAATTTAACAATTAAATTTTATATAAACACATGTCAATATTTGGATAGTTATTACTTTTTAAAAACCCTCTTTTTTGTTTTGACAATGGGAATAATTTTAAATTAATAAATGAAACTTATATGTTTTGAATTTTTTAAAATAGATTTCATTTTATATTTCATAATATCAAAATTTTCTTAGGATGAATTTTTGTTATTTTTCTGAAAACATTCAATTTTTTATGAATAGTGAAAAACACTACTTTATTATTTAAAACCGACATTTTATTCAAAAAAAAATTTATTTTATTTAAATCTATTTTAAGTCAAAAAAATATATATAATGTCTATATATTTTCAATTTAATTCATTGGATTCATTTTATTATAAAATTAGATGCATAAAATTATATTGAACTTTTTAACATCTTTTACACACCATCTAGGTAAATTAGAAAATTTGCATAAAATTTAATTTTACTGCTTCTGTGGGTTAAATTTTGAATATATGAGAGACGCAGTTTAGATCGGTAAGTATAATTTGGTTCAATAAGAAGAAAATAATTTTGGGGAATAGTAACTATCGACTTTTATATACCACTATTAAAAGTAATTACGTTAATTAAGTGTAAAAATGATATTATATTTACCCTAACACATGTAATAATTCTATTGGATAAGTATAATCAGACCAAAAAAACCTTGAAATATAATATTACCCCATTTGGTTCATTGGATATGATTAGGGAATTTATTATTATTTTATTTATAGATGAGTTAAAAGAGTTAAATTCAACGTTTATTAACTAAGAATTTTTAATATATGGTTATAAATAAGATAAATTCGAATAGAAATATTTATTATAAAGAGAACAAAATTTACAACATAATAGTTTTTTATTTATAATTTTTGAAAAATATATAATTTAATTAATTAATGACATAATGATGATGTTGCAATTTCCTTATTAATGAAATATTAAAATAATTGATATTATAAATATCCAAATAAAAGTAATTTCAGCCTTATGTTGAATTACACTAATTTTATAGGTTAATATTACATGATATGATTGGTTAAATAAATTTTATTATATGTGATAGAAATTTTGTGGATTAAAAAACCAAATAATAAATAGTGTCAAATTTTACATAAATGAGTTTTTAAAACAAATATTATATTATTAATTGTCATAATATTCATTAAATTATAAGGATCGAAAAAAGGACTTATATACAGTTATATATATTAAAAAATAAACACATGGGGTTCTCTTGGATTGATATAGTAATTTTATTAACAATATAATATAAAAATACACCGAGGTGTGGTAAATGTAAAACTACTTAACTAAGAGTTAAATCTATAATATATGGTGATTTTAATGACCCAAAACTATCTAAAACATATTGGTTGAGAGGTTATCGTCCAATCCCCGCATTATATTTTTAATATTTTATTTTTGATCCATTATAAAACAAAACTGATTTTATTATAAAATAATATTTCATGCTTTTCCTAAAGTGACCCTCACCTCTCTTTAAAAGGGAACATCCCTTCTCTTAATTACACAACTCCATAGCCTTTTGGCTCGGCCAAACCCTGACCAAATATCCTCCCAACAGTCCTCCCATCATCTGAGATTCCTTCCATTGGTCATCAAGAAAAATTAAGGAGCCCTTTTGATCAAATCAAAAGAAAGTACTTGAAGAAGAGGTAAATATTTCATCAACTCATTCATTTTTTTATCGTTTTTCACATCCTATTTCTTTTACACTTCCATTCTAAAATATTACATTCAGAATCATCTATGTACAGTTATTTTATTATAAAAATGGTACAACTATATTCATTATTCTATCCATCCTATAAATGGAAAAGTCACCATACGTGTGTATGTACGTATTACCGTCTCCACTTCGTGGTGTGGTTTGTCACCAAATGTGCGTACGTACGGATTACCATCTCTACGAAGCGATAAGGTTCATTTCCACGTTCACCATTCAATGACAACTATAAAAATATATATCATTAATAAGTATGTAATATATGAAATAATAATTCTATTGGAGATATATATATATATAGGTATGTAATTTCATATATATTATTCACTTTCTTCCGTTCAATATGATAGGAAAACAAAGACAACATTTATGTGTATGTATGATCTACCATCTCCATAAACGGTGCCTCCTATTTCCTATATAAAAAAATTATACATATTTATAATCTAAATTTATGTTATATATATAAATAATGTTTTATATTCTGAATGTATGTAAATCATTATCTAAATGATACGATCAAGAATAACATGTTAAAACACCTACGAAAATGAATTAGATTATTACCAAAAATGTTAATTTAACATGGAATTCATTATATAATGTATATTATAATGTCATAAATGAATCATGTATTATATAATAAATATGAATATGGATATGGTATTATTTTATACCATACAATGGTCATTATATAAGAGGGTAAATGTACCCTCTACCAAACAAAAGTTCTAGGTAAGGGTTAATTTCAAAATCTCATTGTTATTCGAATTTGTTTTTAGATATGTTTTTACTTTGAAATATTTATTATCCATGTAGATGTTTTATAAAAAATTTAAAAGGAATTATGTTAATGGTCTCTTCTATTAAAATATCATTTCAAATGTTTTAAATATTTATTCTTCTAAACCATTATCATTAATTTCCTAGTGTTCAAAATGGTTTTAATAATTTATTTATATGGAAATGAATGTTTTAAAATGTCAATTATTTTCAAAAAATTTTATGTGGAATAGGACACTTTGATTCAAAAATGTATTTAAATTTCCTCATTTATAAATTATGTTACATTTAAATGTTTTCATGAAAAATGGATATTTCTCTCAAAGAGTTTTTCAAATCATATTTATCTATGTCTACATCCTTTGATTGATTATAAACTTGTTTTAAGTTTATTTGTTATGATATAGATCATCCATATTGTATTGAAGGTTTTTTGATATTTTTGATTGTTGAGATGTTATTTTTATACCATTAATGGTTTGTGGATATGTTATTGACATTTCGTATTCTAGTTTTAATAAGAATGTTTATGTAATGTTTCAAACTATTTATATGGGGAATGTATTGGACATAGCATATGACAGGTGGAGCTCGCTATAGCTCCTCAATGAATCTATAGGTCTCATGACACAATTATATGTGTAATTGGACGAGCCCATTCCCAATATGATATATGGTTTCTGCCGAGGACTTAGATATTTTTAGATGTCTTGGTCAAGGACTTGAAAAAATGTTTCTGAATGTCTAGAATCATACACAACGACATTAGGAAAATAATATTGATGGTTCATGTGGTTATTAGACTAGTAAAATATGCATGACTATTTTTTCTTATGGATTATTTAAATATCAAAAATCTCTTACATAAAGTGTTCATGATTATAATATGTAAATGCACATGTTTTCAATTATTCACCATACCTATTGTTTAATTAAATTCTATTGTGGTGCTTACCCTGTAACATCCCAGGTAAATAAAAAATAAAGAATTTTCATATTTATTAATATTTACGAAATAAATATTAATTTTATTTTAAAGGGGTTTCTATGTTCGATAGCGTACCCGATACGCAACGATGAGTTTCTTTGAAAACATACGTTGCACACAAGTAATAAAATAATATTATTTTAAATGTTAGTTAACAAGTAGCCGTTGTACTGGCCGGAATGGATAGAAATAACTAAAATATGATTAAATATGTTTTTAAATGTTTATACATTTACCCAATAAAAGATAAAGGCTTAAAATATGGAAAGAGTTCAATTTTAGGGCATATATACTCTAATTTTAACTAAAGGTTCACTTATCACCTTTTAATGGTGAACCGTCATTAAATATAGTTTTGATCACTCTTATAATTTATTTTGGACCAAATATAACTCTTATTTAGAATCGAGACATCAAAATTTACTTTGTGTAAATTTTTGGTACCTTTTTGATAAAGTTCATTTTTTATGAATAGTGTACAATGTTGTATTTTAATTCAAAACCACTTTTTAATATAAATTATTTATATGATTAGATTATTATTTTAATTGGTTTTAAAGTGAAATTAGAAAATATTTTTACCAGTTAATCCAATGGTGGTCATTGGAATCAATTTCACTTTGAAAATGGACTTAAACTGGTGTCAATCTTTTGATACTTATTGTTTCACAAAAACACGCTATTTGTCATGACAGCAGGAATTAATTATTAAATTAATTAATATGACATATAGGTTTTGAATTTTGTAAAATGGACTTCATTTTTGAATTCGGAATATCATATATAGCTTAGGGTGAATTTTTGGTAATTTTCTGAAAGACTTCAATTTTTGATGAATAGTGAAACCACTAAGTGGTAATCAAGCAAACTGATTTTTCAGTTAAATGAAAGTTTACCACTAATGTGTATTGAATTATGAAAATCCGACATACATGGTTGTCATTAAGAAGTAAAATGTGGTTCAATGAGATTAAAATAATTTTTTGGTGAATAGTAACTTTTTTTCATTAATCGCGATTAGTGGTAATTAGTGTAGTTTAAGGTATAAATAATGCTTTAATAATATGAAATGACCTAGACACATGTCCCAACCTTATTGGTTGTGTCATGGCCGACCAAGAAAAGCCATGGGCCAACTTGGGGACCCCATGGAGCCACTTTAGTTGGAAAATGACATTAATATATTTTTATTTAATGTTAAAGTGAAAATGACACTAACATAAATTGTTTTACTAAAATAATTTTTGAGTGGGGTTATACAAGTCCAAATTTTGATTATAAATAGGCATTGGAAAGATAAAAAGATTTCCTACATCATAGTATTTTTTTTATAATTTTATTCATTAAATAAATTAAATTATATATGACATAATAATGATGCAGCGATGACATCATTATTTGAAGATTTAAATAAAATGGAAAGATAATGAAAAATATAAAACCTAAACATGTCCAAAACAAATTGGATGAGTGGACTTCGAACCCTTATAACCATATCCACGAATTATATCAATGTGGGACCTTTTAAAACCGAAACACATTTTCAAATAAAGTAATATTTCTTTACCTTCCAAAAGTGCCCCTCCTCTCCTCTTATAAAAGGCCCCCACCTCTACCCCATTTCACACACTTCTCAAGCCTTTGGATCGGCCAACCCCTACCCAATCACTCTCTCCACATCCCTCTCCTCATCCTAGAGGATTCCCTTTGGGCAGAATCCTTTCAAAGGAAGCCTTTAGGCTCAAATCAAAAGGGAGTTACACTTTTAAAGGTAATTCATTCTCTCTTGTTCATTTGATTGATTTTGCTTCTCCAACCCTCTAAACTCTTTTTATTTACTTATTTTGTAACAACAACAGTATCTTAAATATACTAGGATGTTGTTATAATATTTATTTGAGCTACACTCTCACACAACTACATCAAATGGTTAAAGAACATACGGTTTCCGTGGATGGCGAAATTCTGCCTCCCGAAACGATGATTGTTCAATACTCATTTAACACCTTCAAGGGTGGCCATTATGATGTCACTATTTTTATATATGATATATAATATGTTTATGTTTTCTTTAAGCTTCTGTATTTTTCATTTTTGGCATACCTTTATGGTTTCCATTATGGGTAAACATGATATCTTCATTTAAGGAAGTGCGGACTACCGCCCCCTAAAAGTGATGTGATTCGTTAATGCCATATGTGGGACATGTAAAGGATGGATTTAAAGTTATTATATATGATGTTATACTGGAATTATAATATACCTCTATATCATTATTATTTCTTTCCATTAAAGTATGACATAGAAATGAAAGTAGCGTTCATGCGTACGTACGGCTTACCGTCTCCATGAACGGTGCATTTCATTTCTTATCCCCAAATGTAAAGTACTATTAAAATTACATGTATATAATGTATATATATAATTAATGATATATCTAAATGATGAATATAATTCTGGAATTAAAATATACATACCTCTCATTTAGTTTTAATTCCACAAATATGACAAAGAAATGAAAGTAGCGTTCATGCGTACGTACGGCTTACCGTCTCCATGAACGGTGCATTTCATTTCTTACCTCTAAATGATTATGTAATATTATAAATACATGTATATGCTGGATATATATGATACATATTATATCCAAATCTTGAATTTCATTCTGGATATAAAGAACTTTTGACCACATGAACAACATGTAATTGTAAGAAGTCAACTTTCGACTTAAGAACCAAATATTGACAAAACAAACATTATTAACATAAATGGTTACATAATGTTTATAACATGGCAATAAGTGATATAAAAAGAATAATGAACTTTAAAAAGGTTCTTAATCAAGTATAAATTAACTCAAGTATATTATTCAGGACGTTAAAGAACGATCGAGTCAAGTCGGACCCAAGGTAAGGGACTTCGTCTCAATCTCCTTTCATTGAGGCATATTTCATTTTATACACAACATTCTTTTATACGGTGTATAATCTCCTTTGACTTTTACTTTTATACAAAAGGAGTCTTTTTCTACGATGCGTTTTACTAAACGACAAAAAGGAATGTTTTTTTAACGTACGCGGTGACAAAGACCTTTTCTGCCGCCGCGAGTATTATTTGATCTTTGGCTTTCTCAACAAGCCGTAATGTTTTAGAATAAAATAAATACCATATACTCTTTTATGTATTTTGGTATTGAAAATGGTTTTGAAAAAGGATTCTATTATGTCAATATATTTATGATATATTGTGATTGAAATGTGGAAATGTTATCATTCCTTTATATTGGTTTTATGTTTTATGATTTTATATTGGTACTTGGACATTTTAACGGGTGGTTACGTTATAAACCATATGACGGGTGGTGCCGTGAATACCAGGACGGGTGGTTACGTTATAACCTCCAATGCATTGGGTATGGAAGTCGGCTGTATGGCTATTCCATTAAGTATGTATGGAAATTGCCCGTATGGCTATTCCATTAAGTGATATGTGTGGAAGTCAACCGTATGGTTATTCCACTTAAGTATGTTTATGTCCCATGTTACCTTTATATATTCTATGTGTTCTTTATATGGGTTTTATGGTAATCCTTTGGTTACAAAAAGGTAAGTAATGATACTTTATTAAGTGAAGATTTTTTTACTACTTAATGAAGGTGAAGGTAATACTTTGATATAGTATACATGGTTTACTTGATGTTTGAAAAACTAACAGTTTTCATTCTTTTTGTATCCCTTACTGAGCTTTTTATGCTCACCCCAAGTTTTTCGAAATGTTATTCACAGGACTTAATGTGGAATAAGGTCAAGGATGGGATCAAGGGAATTTCATGCTATCTAAAACATGGAATATAGACATCTTTCTTTTTAAGAGTTTTTATTTTATGGAGACTTAGTAGAAATGTCTACTTTGTAATCTTTTAAGATGTAATAGTTATGTTCTAATTCTCTAAAACTCTAAACCTGAAAAGATCCTCAATGTGAATTATTCATTTAATTCAATATTAAGTAAGGTTTAAGGCTGGGGACTTATAGTTGGTATCAGAGGTTGGTTTAGACAACTTTAGGAGTTAGAAAAGTGTTAAATTATAATATGATTGAAATGATATAGCATTTACAGATTACCATGTTGCTTCACCTAAGATATTTCTATGTTTAGAATGGTTTTCCGTAGAGGAAACAAAGAAGCCATGTTGGGAAGACATCAGGAGGAAGATAACCTTCCAAATCAGCAACCTGAGATGGTCGGAATCGGAATTGAACAGTTTGTTGCAGTGATGGCACAGTTGACTCAGGCTATAAATGGTGGTGGTATCCATGCACGAGATCAGCCAGATCAACCGCAGAGGAACATGTCAGTGGTGGAACATTTCATGAGGCAACATCCCCCATCATTCAGAGGATCATCTGACCCTGTGCAAGCTGAAGGGTGGATTAAAGCACTGGAGAAGATTTTTGAAGTCATGGGGTGTTCAGAACATCAAAAGGTTAGTCTTTCTATTTACCGTTTTGAAGTTGAAGCTGATCAGTGGTGGTCGATGGTGAAAAATATAAGGGATAGTGATGAGATTGAGGATCTTCACTGGGACGAATTCAAAGGTATGTTTCTTGAGAAATATTTTCCTAAGGTGGTTCATCTTAGGATGGAAAAACAGTTCCTAGAATTGAGGCAGGAGGATGATTCAGTGGATGCTTATGAAGAAAAGTTCACTCGATTGGCAAGGTATGCTACAAACTTTATACGAGATCTTGATAGTAAAATAAACCGTTTTTACTCAGGGTTAAAGCCAAAGTATCGAAGGGCTTTAGCTTCTCGTGAGTTCAAAAGTTATGAAAAACTTGTTCGATGTGCGGAAAAGGTGGAAATGGAGTTTGCCGATGATCAGGTGTTCTATGAAAAACAACAGAATAAGAGGTCTAGTTGGCAGGAAAAGGGGACGAATTCATCAAAGAATCAAGGAGGTAAGAAAACCAAATATCCATCCTGTGAGAAGTGTGGTAAAATGCATCCTGGAGAATGTTTATCCAAGTCTGGTAAGTGCTTTCGGTGTGGTAAGTCTAGTCATATTGCTCGTAACTGTAAGGAAGATGATCAAGCAGGAAATGAAAAGCCAACGGTAAGATGTTTTAAGTGTAATGAAATGGGTCATTATGCAGACGAGTGTCCGACAAGGAGCTTGAGTGATGGGAAGCAGTTAGACTACAAGCAGAAAGGGGTGGTAAAATCCTTTGCAACAACTTCAGCAGATGTTGGGCCATCGAATGAAGTGGTATCAGCTCCAGGGAGCTCAATATTTTTCGAAGATTGACTTGAGGTCGGGGTACCATCAGTTGAAAGAAAAAGAAGCAGATGTTCCGAAGACTGCGTTCCGTACTAGATATGGCCATTATGAATTTGTAGTTATCCCTTTTGGGTTAACCAATGCACCTGCTGTATTAATGGACCTTATGAATAAAATTTTCCCTGAGTTCTTGGATATGTTTGTGTTTGTGTTTTGAGGTTTGTGAAGAGGTTGTGTGTTCCTTGTGATTCAGAGTTAAAGAATGAGTTGTCATTTGAGGCTCATAGTTCCCCGTTTTCAGTTCATCCTGTCAGTACAAAGATGTACAGAGATCTGTGGGAGTATTACTGGTGGGATGGAATGAAAAGAGACATTGCTGATATTACTGTGAAGTGTTTGACATGTCAACAGGTTAAAGCAGAGCAGCTGTTACCAAAAGGGAAGCTTCAGCCTTTACCAGTGCCAGAGTGGAAATGGGAAAACATATCCATGGACTTTGTTGTGGGATTACTGATGACATCTCGAGGTAATAATGCAATCTGGGTCATTGTTGATCGCTTGACCAAATCTGCTCATTTCCTTTCTATACGAGATACTTTCTCTCTAGATCAACTTTCCCATTTTATCTTAAAGAGATAGTCAGGTTACATGGAGTTCCTCTGTCCATGGTATCAGATCGTGATCCCAGGTTTACTTCTAACTTTTGAAAAGGCCTTTAGAAGTCGTTGGGTAATGAATTAAATTTTAGTAGAGCTTTTCATCCTCAATCAGATGGGCAGTCAGAATGAACAATTAAGACCTTGGAGGATATTCTACGAGCTTGTTTGATATATTATCAGGGAAGTTGGGACCAACATCTTTCTTTGGTTGAGTTTTCTTATAATAACAGTTTTCATTCCAGTATACAGATGGCACTATTTGAGTCATTATATGGGAAGCGGTGTCGAACTCCAGCATTTTGGAATGATGTGGGTGAAAGGAAGCTGATGGGACCAGAATTGGTAGAAGAGATGGCAGAAAAAGTTCAGTTGATTCAGAAAACACATGAGAACAGCTCAGAGCAGGTAGAAGAGTTATGCAGATAACCGGAGGAAGGATCTATCTTTTGAGGTAGGTGATCATGCTTTTCTCAAGGATTCTCCTTGGAAGAGTGTGATGAGATTTGGTAAGAAAGGAAAGTTGAGTCCATGGTTGGTTGGACCATACGATATTCTGGAGAGAGTTGGATCAGTTGCATACCGGGTGGATTTACCTCCGAGTTTATCTCAGGTACACAATGTTTTTCACGTTTCGATGTTGAGAAAGTATATGCAGATCCATCTCATGTTTTGAGTCTAGAGGTAGTTTAGCTGGAAGAGAACCTATCTTATGAGGAACAATCGGTCCAGATTCTTGACCACAGGGAGCAAGTGTTACGGAATAAGGTGATTCATCAGGTAAAGGTTTTGTGAAATAACCATGTGATTGAAGAGGCAACGTGGAAATCTGAAAATGATATGAGGGATAAATACCGCCACTTATTTTGATAAGTGAATAAAATTGCGAGGACACAATTCCCAAAAGGGGGGAAGGATGTAACATCCCAGGTAAATAAAGAATAAAGAATTTTCATATTTATTAATATTTACGAATTAAATATTAATTTTATTTTAAAGGGGTTGCTATGTTCGATAGCGTTCCCGATACGCAACGATGAGTTTCTTTGAAAACTTACGTTGCACACAAGTAATAAAATAATATTATTTTAAATGTTAGTTAACAAGTAGGAGTTGTACTGGCGGGAATGGATATAAATAACTAAAATATGATTAGATATGTTTTTAAATGTTTATACATTTACCCAATAAAAGATAAAGGCTTAAAATACGGAAAGAGTTCAATTTTAGGGCATATATACTCTACTTTTCACTAAAGGTTCACTTATCACCTTTTAATGGTGAACCGTCATTAAATATAGTTTTGATCACTCTTATACATTATTTTGTACCAAATATAACTCTTCTTTAGAATCGGGACATCAAAATTTACTTTGGGTAAATTTTTGGTACCTTTCTGATAAAGTTCATTTTTTTATGAATAGTGTAAAATGTTGTATTTTAATTCAAATCCTCTTTTTAATCTAAATTATTTATATGATTAGATTATTATTTTAATTGGTTTTAAAGTGAAATTAGAAAATATTTTTAGCAGTTAATCCAATGGTGGTCATTGGAATCAATTTCACTTTGTAATTGGACTTAAACGGGTGTCAATCTTTTGATACTTATTGTTTCACAAAAACACGCTATTTGTCATGACAACAGGAATTAATTATTAAATTAATTAATTTGACTTATATGTTTTGAATTTTGTAAAATGGACTTCATTTTTGAATTCGGAATATCATATATAGCTTAGGGTGAATTTTTGGTAATTTTCTGAAATACTTCAATTTTTGATGAATAGTGAAACCACTAACTGGTAATCAAGCAAACTAATTTTTCAGTTAAATGAAAGTTCACCACTAATGTGTATTGAATTTTGAAAATCCAACATACATGGTTGTCATTAAGAAGTAAAATGTGGTTCAATGAGATTAAAATAATTTTTTGGTGAATAGTAACTTTTTTTCATTAATCGCGATTAGTGGTAATTAGTGTAGTTTAAGGTATAAATAATGCTTTAATAATATTAAATGACCTAAAAACATGTCTAAAACTTATTGGTTGTGTCATGGCCGACAAAGACAAGCCATGGGCCAACTTGGGGACCCCATGGAGCCACTTTATTTGGAAAATGACATTAATATATTTTTATTTAATGTTAAAGTGAAAATGACACTAACATAAATTGTTTTACTAAAATAATTTTTGAGTGGGGTTATACAAGTCCAAATTTTGATTATAAATAGTCATTGGAAAGATAAAAATATTTCCTACATCATAGTATTTTTTTTTATAATTTTAGTCATTAAATAAATTAAATTATATATGACATAATAATGATGCAGCGATGACATCATTATTTGACGATTTAAATAAAATGGAAGGATAATGAAAAATCTAAAACCTACAAATGGAAAAAACCAATTGGATGAGTGGATTTGGAACCCTTATCACCTTATCCACGAATTATATCAATGTGGGACCTTTTAAAACCGAAACACATTTTCAAATAAAGTAATATTTCTTTACTTTCCAAAAGTGCACCTCTTCTCCTCTTATAAAAGGCCCCCACCTCTACCCCATTTCACACACTTCTCAAGCCTTTGGATCGGCAAAACCCTGCCCAATTACTCTCTCCACATCCCTCTCCTCATCCTAGAGTATTCCCTTTGGGCAGAATCCTTTCAAAGGAATCCTTTAGGCTCAAATCAAAAGGGAGTTACACTTTTAATGGTAATTCATTCTCTCTTATTCATTTGTTTTATTTTGCTTCTCCAACCCTCTAAACTCTTTTTATTTACTTATTTTGTAACAACAACAGTATCTTCAATATACTAGGATGTTGTTATAATATTTATTTGAGCTACACTCTCACACAACTACATCAAATGGTTAAGGAACATACGGTTTCCGTGGAATGCGAAATTCTGCCTCCCGAAACGATGATTGTTCAATACTCATTTAACACCTTCAAGGGTGGCCATTATGATGTCACTATTTTTATATATGATATATAATATGTTTATGTTTTCTTTAAGCTTCTGTATTTTTCATTTTTGGCATACCTTTATGGTTTCCATTATGGGTAAACATGATATCTTCATTTAAGGAAGTGTGGACTACCGCCCCCTAAAAGTGATGTGATTCGTTAATGCCATATGTGGGACATGTAAAGGATGGATTTAAAGTTATTATATATGATGTTATACTGGAATTATAATATACCTCTATATCATTATTATTTCTTTCCATTAAAGTATGACATAGAATTGAAAGTAGCGTTCATGCGTACGTACGGCTTACCGTCTCCATGAACGATGCATTTCATTTCTTATCACCAAATGTAAAGTAATATTAAAATTACATGTATATAATGTATATATATAATTAATGGTATATCTAAATGATGAATATAATTATGGAATTAAAATATACATACCTCTCATTTAGTTTTAATTCCACTAATATGACAAAGAAATGAAAGTAGCGTTCATGTGTACGTACGGCTTACCGTCTCCATGAACGGTGCATTTCATTTCTTACCTCTAAATGATTATGTAATATTATAAATACATGTATATGCTGGATATATATGATACATATTATATCCAAATCGGGAATTTCATTCTGGATATAAAGAACTTTTGACCACATGAATAACATGTAATTGTAAGAAGTCAACTTTCGACTTAAGAACCAAATATTGAAAAAACAAACATTATTAACATAAATGGTTACATAATGTTTATAACATGGAAATAAGTGATATAAAAAAGAATAATGAACTTTAAAAAGGTTCTTAATCAAGTATAAATTAACTCAAGTTTTTTATTCAGGACGTTAAAGAACGATCGAGTCAAGTCGGACCCAAGGTAAGGGACTTCGTCTCAATCTCCTTTCATTGAGGCATATTTCGTTTTATACACAACATTCTTTTATACGGTGTATAAACTCCTTTGACTTTTACTTTTATACAAAAGGAGTCTTTTTCTACGAAGCGTTTTACTAAACGACAAAAAGGAATGTTTTTTTTAACATACGCGGTGACAACGACCTTTTCCGCCGCCGCGAGTATTATTTGATCTTTGGCATTCTCAACAAGCCGTAATGTTTTAGAATAAAATAAATACCATATACTCTTTTATGTATTTTGTTATTGAAAATGGTTTTGAAAAAGGATTCTATTATGTCAATATATTTATGTTATATTGTGTTTGAAATGTGGAAATGTTATCATTCCTTTATATTGGTTTTATGTTTTATGATTTTATATTGGTACTTGGACATTTTAACGGGTGGTTACATTATAAACCATATGACGGGTGGTGCCGTGAATAGCAGGACAGGTGGTTACGTTATAACCTCCAATGCATTGGGTATGGAAGTCGGCCGTATGGCTATTCCACTAAGTATGTATGGAAATTGGCCGTATGGCTATTCCATTAAGTGATATGTGTGGAAGTCAACCGTATGGTTATTCCACTTAAGTATGTTTATGTCCCAAGTTACCTTTATATGTTCTATGTGTTCTTTATATGGGTTTTATGGTAATCCTTTGGTTACAAAAAGGTAAGTAATCATACTTTATTCAGTGAAGATTTTTTACTACTTCATGAAGGTGAAGGTATTACTTTGATATAGTATACATGGTTTACTTTATGTTTGAAAAACTAACAGTTTTCACTCTTTTTGTATCCCTTACTGAGCTTTTTATGCTCACCCCATGTTTTTCGAAATGTTTTTCACAAGACTTAATGTGGAATAAGGTCAAGGATGGGATCAAGGGAATTTCATGCTATCTAAAACATGGAATCTAGACATCTTTCTTTTTAAGAGTTTTTATTTTATGGAGACTTAGTAGAAGTGTCTACTTTGTAATCTTTTAAGATGTAATAGTTATGTTCTAATTCTCTAAAACTCTAAACCTGAAAAGATCCTCAATGTGAATTATTCATTTAATTCAATATTAAGTAAGGTTTAAGACTGGGGCCTTATATACCCTTACTGAGAATTTCTGCTCAACCCTTTTTTATGTTTTATTTTCCCAGGATTCCATTATGATAATTATGATTTATAAGCATGGTTAAGATAGGGGACTAATATAATTCTCAAATTATCAATTATGTTGTATTTTATTTTCTACTATGTAATGTATCATTCATGTATGTAATCTATTTTCCAAGACTGTTAAACTGATCGGTCTTTCAGGATATGATTCCTTGTAATCATGCCAATGTATTAAAATAATGCACTAGATCTGGGCTTCTAGGGTTGGGGAAATAGATTTTGTATCATAGGATTTTTATAAATAACCATGGAAACTAGATTTAGATAATCTATGATTAAGAATAATTAACCTAAGATATAGTTTGAGTATTTGTATAGAAGATCTTAATATAAATTTTTTACTATAGAGATTTTGTGAGTTTCCCAATAAATACATCCCTATTTGGATATGAGCAGGTAGAGTCAGCTTTGACACAGATGTACCATGGGGTAATCCCCAAAAACACCGATTTGAGCAAGACTCGAATGGGAACTTGTGCCTGAAAATGGGACTTACTGATATATTGGTTACGACACTCCAAGGGGATATGCTTAGGATAATTCAATATTTGATTACACACCATTATTTAGGATATATGATTAAATATTACAGCAGAGAAATACTTTTTATGATAATTAGACTAGATATGTGAAAATATTCAATTAATGTTGAAAATTTTTCTAGTTTTTGGATTATACAGTGTGATATGATATAACATAGTGTGTGTCTTCATTTAGAAATGGCACCCAATAGATGGAATGAGAATTCCCGCAATATGCATGATCCAGAGGGTAAGAAGGAACATATAGTCCATTGTCTTAAACCATCATTTAGAAGAGAAATAGTCTCCACCATATTACCATCATATGAAAAAATAGTATCACGTGTTAAAAAGATTAGTAAACAATTTTCGGAGTCCTATGGATTAGAAGGGAAGACAGTGAAGAAAAGGATGGTATAGAGAATGATCGATCAAGGAATAAGGGAATGAAGGATTTTCCCATATATGATTACTATGGAAAGAATCACCTTGGTAAATTCTTTTTTGTAATTGGTGTTTGTTATATGTTTGGAGAAAAAGGAACCCATGTACATGATTAAAAAGGTGAGAAAATGGTTTCAAGTGTATAGTGATTCACCTACAAAGAGTTGGGACACTACAAGAATCGATGTCCAAATCATCAGAGTATACCCCCAATGATGCTACTAGATAATAATCAAGTTAAGATACTATCGAAGATATAGAAGAATGATTAAGAGTTCTTATATTGTAATTAATGTATTGTTTCATTTGAGTATTGTATTACTAATGTACATATTAAAAGAATTATATATTATATAAGGATTGTACTATAGTACTATTTCATTATGGATTTGAGATTTTGTAGAACTAAGGAAAGTGAATCAATGGTTGGTTAATATTTTTGGAAAATACATGGTTGAATAGAAGAAAAAACATTAATATGGTTCTGATAATGAGGTAGTTATTTTGGAATAAGAGATTATTGGTTTTGGAAAAATATATTGGATATAATTTACATCATTGGAACTAGTTAATGGTTTGTTTATTCTATCATTGTTGGAGTTCACAAAATTTTTGGATATAAGGAGTAAATATTCTATTCTATAAACAATAAAAGAGAATTAATGTAATCAATATGGTTATATGATAATTTAGGGTGCTACTGGGATTTTAAAGAATACATGATAATGTTCTTCACATGTTATTACGGGGAAAATATGATCTTCTTCTTGTTTACCTTGCTAATAAGTTTTTGGGTATGAGTTTGGAAAAAAGTAATATTGATAAGTCTAATGTTTGGAATATATTAAGTTTTACATTGGGTAATACTGTTAAGGTTAAATAATTCCATGATTTTTTTGGAAAATTCATTGAAATGGAAACTCAGAGGTTGGACAACAACTCGTCGCGTCCGTCAAGGCTGCGAGACATGAACATGCAACTGAAGGGTGACAATGTTGCATCACCTTCCACTAGATTATGTGATTTCCTAGCTTGTACAATGAAGTTTTTATAAATAGTCTGATAAATGAATTATAAATTCATAATTTTTGGAACCCTATACGAATAAGATATAGAGAATAATTTTTAATTATATTATCTATTGTTGTGAATGATGAGATTGTGGTAATAAATAGTTGATGGATGAAAATCTACATGCCATGCATATATTTTTTCCTCTTATTCTATGAATAAATTAATTCTAAAACATTAGGGAATGAATCTAAAATCCAAAAAAATCTTATCGTAACACCTTATGTTTTGTCGAACCGTTAATATTTTACATCATCCTATATTGATGGATTTGAGGCACAAAATTTTACAATTGTTTATAAATGATTACCTCAATCGATCCCTGTAAATATTTACATTTTCCCCTAGTAATCTATCTCAAATTTCTACCAATTTTATGCTAATTGAGATCATAATTTGTGGGTGACTTATTCATATCCCTTTACCTATTATTAAGAGTTAATTTTATTTTTCCAATTTTTGATATGAGTTTTCCACAATGTAATTTTTCTTTTTTTAACCTTTTCAAAGAACAATTTAAAATTGGAAGGATGGAATTTATTGAAAGAGGGGATAATGTAACACCCCATGATTTCATAGTACGTTATCTCATTAATGTAATTTAATAGCTTGTGCTACACACAACACTGAGTCCGAGAGCACCACAAATTACTAAAATAACTGTCCAAAAAGTTGTTATGAATAGTATTAACAGAATTTTGAATCTTATATACTATATATAATATTATCAACCATATTTTGTGTTTATTAACCATAATATAAGAAAACATTCATTTTTTCAGATAAAATAAGTATTTTAAAAAAAAAATGAACTTTTACCATTTTTTAATTGAGAAGATTCTATAAAACCAATATTTTACACATTTATATATTAAATTTAATTAAATTAAATTCTTTTTTAGAATACGGACAAAAAAATTTAGTTTGGATAGATTTTGGGTACCTTCTGATAACTTTTATATTATGATGAATAGTGAACAATACTATGGTTTAAATGAAATCTACTTTTTAAATAGAAATAATTTATATTTATAAATTATGAATTTTAATTATTTAAATGTATAATTAGATTATATTTTTAGAATTCAATAAAATTTTGGTAATTATATGTATGTTCACATTTAAATATGAAATAAACACATGTCAATCTTTGGAATATTTTAACTTTTTAAAAACACGTTTTTTGATTTTGACAATGGAAATTAATATTAAATAAACAAATTCAACTTCTATATTTTTATTTTTTTAAAATTTGATTAATTTTTGAATTCATAATATCATAATTATCTTAGGGTAAATTTTGGCTATATTTCTGAAATCATTCATTTTTTGATAAATAATGAAAAAAGATAAGTTATTATTTAAAACCTACTTTTTATTCAAATAATTAATTGTATTATTTAAATTTATTTTAATAAAAAATAGATATATAATATCTATATAAGTTAAATTTATTTCTTTGAAGAAAATTTATAAGAAAATTAGATGTATAAAATTCTATTGAACTTTTAAACCTCTTTTACCCACCATTTAGGCACATTAGAAAATATGCTGAAAATTTTAATTTACAGCTTCTGAGATTTGAAATTAAAAAATATGAGAACGAATATTGACAATAGTATGTAAAATGTGGTTTAATAACATAATAATAATTTACGATGAATCGTAATTTTGGACTTTTATTTATCACGTTTAGAAGTAAATATGGTAATGAAGGTCTAAAATGATATTATAATTATCCTAAAAATGTCCTAATTCTATTGGATTAGTAAAATTCTATAAAAAAAACCTTGGGAATAAAATATGACCCCCTTTGGTCCAAATGGATATGATTTGTACATTTATTATTATTTTATTTAATTTTGATTTAAAATTGTTTAATTCAATGTTTAATAACTACACCATTTTTAATATATGGTTATACATAAGATAAATTAGAATATATATATTCATTATAAAACTAGAAGAATTTAATATATAATGGAAATTTATTTATTATATTTTTGACATTAAAAAATTAAATTTATTAATGACGTAATTACTATATTAATGAAAGATTAAAATAATTGATATTATAAATATCCAAATAAATTTAATTTCAGACTTCTGATGACTTACAATAATTTTCTTGGTTAATTTTCCATGATTGGATTAGTAAAATAAATTTTATTCATAGTGATAATGTTTTTTTGGATTTCAAAAAAAAAATTACTAAATACTGTCAGAATTGACATAATTGAGTTTGTAAAACAAATATTATATTATTAGTTGATATAATATTCCTCAACATCTATGGTTCTTCCAAAGGACATAGGAAAAGATAAATATATTAATAATGAACGACATGGTGGTTCTCATGGCTTTTTATAGTATGTTTATTACCCATATAATATAAAAATACAAAGAGTAATGGTAAATGTCAAACTATTTATCTAAGAGTTAAATATAAAATATAAGGATAATATGAGGACATTAACCTATATAAAACTTATTGGTTGAGATATTTTATAACCATACACACCTTATAATTTAATGAATTCATTTTATATCAATTTTAAATAGAAAATGATTTTATTATAAAATAAAATATCAAGTTGTTCCTAAAGTCACCCTCACCTCTCTTATAAAAGGGAACATACCCATATCGTAATTTCACACCTCCAAATCCTTTTTTCTAGGCCAACCCTAGCCCAAATATCCTTCAAAAATTACTCCCTTCATAATATAGGCCTTACTTTGGTCAGAAAGTCATCCTATAGAGCCCTTTTGATCAATTCAAAAGGAAGAACCCGGAGAAGAGTTAAATATTTCTTCACCACTTTTATGTTATTTTCTTCTTCCACATCCGCATTCATTGTTGTTACCATTATAAAATAAAAAACCCAATATCTTCTAGATATTTTTATGTTTTTATAAAAATCATACAACCATATTCATTATTCTATCCATCCTATAAATGATAAAGTCACCATATGTGCATACGTACAGATTATAGTCTCCATGTCATGGTGTAGTTTGTTATTCAAACACTTAATTATTTTGGTTGGGTATAATAATTAGTATAACTGATTTAAAATAATTAATATAACATGTTAATTATTCTTTATATATGATATAACATCCATTTACCTTTTATTTCACCATCAATATAATGATATTGTCGCAAGTGCGTACGTACAGATTACCGTCTCCACGAAGCGATGAACTCATTCCCACGTTCACCATTCAAAGATAATTATAAAAATATATATTATTAATTAGTATAAAATATAATAAATAATAATTATACTATATATATATATATGTATATATAAGTACTTACATATATCTTATTCACCTACTTCAATTCAGTACAATATGAAAACAAAAACAACGTTTATGAATACGTAAGACCTGCTGTCTCCATAAAATGTGACTTCCATTTAATATATATTTATAGTCTAAATATATATGATATATAAAAATTATTTTTTATATTATGTAATTATGTAAATTAGGATCTAAATGATACTATCAAGAATAACCAGATAAAATACATGCGATAATGAAAGTGATTATTACCCAAAATGATAATATAACATTGAAATCCTTATTAAATGGATAGTATAAAGTCATAAATAAATCATGTATGTATAATAAATATTAATATGGTTATGGTATAATTTGATAACATACTACAGTCATTATAAATTTGGTTAAACGTACCCTCGAACAAAGGAAAGTGCATATTAAGGGTTGATTTCCCAATCTCTTTATTATCCGAGGTTTTTTTATTTAAGTTTTAACAGGGACTTATTTATAATCCATTTACATGATTTGTAATAGTGTTTTAAAAGGGATTATTTTTAAGTTACTCTTATTAAAACATCATTTACATTGTTTTAACGATTTAATATTCTAATCCTTTCTCATTAATGTCAATGTATTCAACGAGATTTTAAGGATATATTTATATAGACATGAATATTTTAATATTGTAATTACAATCAAAAGATTCAATGTGTTATGGGAAAATTTAATAGAAAAATGTCTTTAAATGTATTCCTATCTAAATTTTTTAAAATTTAACTATATTCATGAAAATGGATATTTCTCTAAAATAGTTTTGCATATCATTTTCACCTTTGTCAACATCCTTTGATTGATTTTAATCTTGTTTGATGTAGATTTATTTTGACACAAATATTACATATTTTATTGATGGTTTTGTGATATGTTTTAATGTGGATGTGTTATTTTTATATCATTCATGGTTTGTGGATAATTTATTGATATTTCTTATAATAGTTTTAATACAAATGTTTATGTAATGATTCAACCTTTTCATATGAGCAATGTATTGGACATAGTAAGTGATGGGTGGAGCCTGCTATTTCTCCTTGATGCATCAGTAGGGCTCATGAGACAATTAGATGTGGAATTGGTAGAGGCATTTCCCAATTTGATATATGGTTTTGGCCGAGGACTTAATTATTTTGAGACATCATTGTCTAGGCCTAGACAAAATGTTTCAGAATGTCTGTAATTATAAATTTCCTTCATTATGAAAATAATACTGATGGTTCATGTGGTTATTTGAATATTAGAATACCCATGACTGTGCTTTATTATAGAATTATTTACATAGATCATATTTCTATAATAATGTGTTCATGATTAATATTTTTAAAGGAAAATGTTTTCAATTATTCACCATGGATATTGTTTATAATATCTTTAGCTTTTTTGGTTACCCTTAATGAGCATTTGAACTCACCCATTTCTTATATTTTATATTCCCTGGATTCTAATAAGTGTATTATGATTGATAAGTAGGGTTAATATATTTGATTAATGGAGTTATCAAAGGATCATTTATGTTATGTTTTATAATCTAATTTATTATATAATGTTCATGAATGTAATCTATTTTCAAAACTGCTAAACTCATTGGTCTTTCAGGACTTGATTCCCTATATTCATGCCGATGTATTAAAATAATTCACTGGATCTGGGCTTCTGGGGTCAGGGAGTTTCATCATATATGAATTATTGAATTTCATAGGGCTATGAGAACCAGGTGTAGTTAGACCACATTGAGAATTGGTGTTCAGTGGTTCCTCAGAGTGTATGTTATTTCATTCAATCAACAAGACCATAAGAGGTATTTATGGTGACTGCACCCGCAGATTTCCTATAGTTTACATTATGAGACCACAAGGGAATTATGTTGTGTGCTTCCCCATAGAGTCTATATTTTTTATTGAATGACCATAGGTAAAATTCGGGGTGAGGCCTTCCATAGAGTGTATTTTCCATTTTATTACATTACATGGCCAATGGGGTTAGAAACAATGAGTTAAACAGAGGGTTAACATAAATTTTGAATTATTGTGATATGTATACCCAGCCAAAACACAATCTTGGATTAGGCCTTCTTAGGCAGTCTTTTGACATACCTGTTTCGTTACTTAATTGACTAAATGCTGAATATTTAATGCTAATAACTATAAATAGAACTATTTTTTTGTTTACTTATTTGTACACCTAGTTATTTTTTTCATTTCAATTATTACCAACTACAAATACTCACATATTGTTATGAATATATATTATGGTGGTTAACTACTAGTATTCGTATCACACAATGTCATGCTCACATTTTTATACCCAAAAAAATTATATGGTTGGAGGTGTAGACAAGGGAAGGCGCCTTACACCGTTACATAAATGATTGTCTTGTTAGAGCTGCAGAGCATTGGACCAAGATTACTATTGCAATGCTGTTAGAGTTTTTTGGTTTTCCATCTACTTTGGATTAGTTTTATTTACGTCATATTGTTTTGTTTGGCTGCAATCCACACATTTGTGACATGTATCATTTAAACATGTTCCATACTTGTTATTTACATTTACTATTCTATTATTTACTTTTGGTATGGTAATTTTATTCCACTAGAGTTTATTATTTGGTATTACACTATGTATTCTATGCCAATGAGGTAATTGTTTCCCTAATATAACACCCAAGAACCTCACTGATAGTCGGTAGCCTTTAGAGTTCGTGTAAATGTGCAAGAGGCCTTCTGACCAACCGGGTATGAGGCACCTTTGGGGAGCACCCTGAACTGGGATGTTACACGAAACATACACTCTTATATGTTATAATGGTAAAATTAATATAATATATTATTATATTATTATTTTTAAAAATAATTTTACATGAATCGCAAGATAGAACTAAAAATAATCTTATTAAAAAATAAATATATTTTAATTTCTTGGGGTGTTACATTATTAGCTCATAAAAAATATTTCCCATGAAAATTTATTATATTGTCTTGAAAGGGGATGATGGTAGTTACACATCATAATATCCTCAGGTTCTGAAATTACATCCCCCATTTTTTGATTTCTCTGATGTATATAGAACAAACATGAAGTACTATTTCATAATTAATTATATATAATAAGTATCATATAGATGGTAAAATAATTTTATGATAGATATTTTCCATAATCTACTTTATCAAAGGTGATAGATCTTATATGGTACTGAATTTCAATTTTTATGACTGATAAATGAAACACATCATTTTTATTGGAAAGATTTGGTCAAATTTTCATAAGATAAACAAAAAATCCTTATCATTAGACAATATAAAAAGGTCAGATGAAATGTGGGATCATTTTCATCCCACTAAATTGTTTTATAAAAGTTTAAAAAATGATTTTTGTCTCTTGATATATAAAAATTTACATATATATATTAATTAGATCCATGAACACAATATCCATCTTAATCTGCATTTAGGTTATAACATCCTTATCATTCATAATCAATATATCTGCTACATTATTTATTATAATGATTGTTATTGTATTGAGAAAAAATTACAATTGAGTATATCAAGAAATGTCCATTACCTCACATATATATGAATTTAAGGTTTGGATCGGTGAGGGTCGACCTTTTTCTTATTTTGAATACTTACGGATCTAAGTGGAGGCTGGAATGAATTTTGGAAGAGTTCAGGTGCTGGGAGCTGGGAGCATGGAACATTCAGGATTTCAATGTGTTTTTTCTACCATTTAACACAATTACACAATGTGAAGGTCGGTTTCATGACTTGTAATATTTTTGGGATTGAAAAATAAAATATAATCGAAAGGTGATGGTAGTTTTAGAAAATACAATCCTGTAGGTATTAAAAAAATTTAAAGGGGATGTCACGTCATGATATCCATTGTGGTAGTAATTTTTTAAAATATTCCAATCACATTGAAATACATAACCTTCTACTATAGCTTCTCACTCCGTCATCTAAGGAGAACCAGGGGTCCCATATTTGTCATTTTGGAGATTCAATCATCGATAATAAATTTCTATATTTCATATATCATTTAAGGTGTACAATATTGATCCACAGTTGGATTTTATTTCATTTTATAGTTTCTTATTCTATTTTGGTCTCATTTTCATCCCCTTATTATTTCTAGGCTATGGTGTTTTCGTACACAACTTTTTAGTGGGGTTTCTCTTGGTTTATGTTGATGTGGTGATGTCGTGACATCCATTGATGTATGTAGTACAGGCATTAGGGGTTCTTGGAGATCCATTTCATGTTCTATTCTCATAATAATAACATCAATGACCTTTTGAGGCAAGGTATTATTTTAATCTATAGTTATTTTTTTGAAATTGTAGAGTTAACATGATATGGCCCATTGGATTTCACTGAAATTGGACAAATAATTATTTGAACCTTATTATTGAATTTGTATCAATAACATGTAAATGATGATAATTTGTAACATGATAAATGTTCCCTCATTATTTTGTAGATAGTGTATTATCTATCCCAGGCTTTTATTATCATGTTTTTGTGGATGAAAATTAGTTACGAATGTAAATATATAATTAATTGACATTTAATTTGATTGAAAATTTTTAGATGCTGGTTTAATGACTTTGGATTTAATTATTCCAGTTTGATAATAGAATTATTTATTCATTTAAGCGTTTTTAATTGAATTGTTTAATGAACCCGAACAATACTGATGATTATTGTTTGTAATTCATGTCATGTGAAATTAATTTTTTATTTAATGTTTTTTGTGGTTATAGATGGTTGCATATATTTCCCATATTTTGAGTCTATGATAAGGAATTGGTTAATTCATGATGTTATAACACCCCTTTGTTTGAAAAAATAATGGTATTCTGTTGAAGGGCTTATGATACATTGTTTATTATAAAGGATTAGTACCCTATTCTTTTTAGGTATGAAAGCTCGTTGTCAGTGAGTTTGGAATTACATTCAATGGGTCCAATATCATAGTTAGTATTTTTTTCTATCTTCTTATGATGTGACGTTATCCTTGGATTAATGTTCCTGGAGGGATGTTGTGGTATGTTTTGCAGGGAGTCCCAGATGTAACATGACCCTAAGACATCTACGCTTGGTGGGCGAATGGTTATGTCGTGCAAGCTAGTAAGGTTATTGTGGTAGTAGTTGACTCCTATTGTGGAGAGATGAATAAGTAGTTTAATGTGGGTGTCGAGGAGGACACCTATAATAAAAAACTAAATGATTTTAGGCATACCTATTTCTATGGAAACTAGATTCCTGTTTGAACAAGTTGTTTAACTGAAATCCTTGTTGTTTGTTTATCATCATTATATTCTCTAGTGCTATAGTCACAATGATATATTTGGTTATATTACATCCATTGGAGGTGAGGATATGTGGGTTATACCACATGTATTTTTTCCTTATATCCTCGTGGTTGGATGAGTTTACACACATGCTATAGGTGGTAAATAATCGATGCCTAATTCATCTACTCATTTTATTGAGATACGTATGTCTCATGATATTATAATTTTTCCAGGAGTACATGGTGATAGGGATAGTAATAATTTTAATAAATGAATAAATTTTCAACCCATAGGTTCGAATATTGATGCAATACAATTCTAAGGATGATATTATGAGAATTTGTGGACTCTGTTTGTTTACACTTAGATTACATGGATCATTCCTATAATGGTAATGAAATGTACTATAAAAAATGTTAATGGTTAGTTAATGGTTATGAATTAAATAACGAATAGTGTATCTGATGAAAATTATTATGAAAATATAATGTATATCTTTAAACTATTGACTGTTTATAAGATATATTGTCTTATTAGTGGTAGTCGGTTGTCCTAGAGACATTAGTTGTATTTTATTTTGAGACTATGATATGTCTGTTGTGTGGTTGTGAGCTACATTATATCATTTAATTTTTCTGCTTCTATATGAAACTCCATCATGTAGTTTCAATAATATTACACCTTAGTGATTCTTATCCCAATGGGTGTTTTCCCCAACATTCAAACAGGGTGGTGGATGGGTGACTACCCCCTTTGACCCAACTCTCTTCTCATGGAACTTACTTTTACTGGTATATATTGGGGTTATTCTTCCCCATATATGTGTGTAGAATGCTATAATGGAATTTGTTATTTCATATACATATATTGAAGATATTTTTTACTATGGAATATTATAGTTATAATATGTATAGGCTATGATGGCTTAAGGATTAATACTCGGTGAATGAGTTGTGATGGATTAATGTATAATACATGAAGTATGATAAACACTACACAAGAAGTGATGGATCTTATAAAAATCCAATTAACATTTTTTTATGTGTAGGTGGTGGTGTAGTTCACAGGTTTCATCTTGTATTGAATAACCCAGAGGGATTTGGGCAAACCTTTTTGTAGAGAGACACTAAAGATGTGCATTGTTAGGGAAATGTTGAAAACTAGTGGGGATGTAGTTGAGGGGTGACCATGATATTATTTATTATACGATTTGATCTTTTATGCAATAATTTGTTACAGTAGCCATGATTTTGATAAAATCTTATTGAGCATTTTCAGATGATGATTTAGTTTCACTTTATCTTCACTATGCATTAGTATTATTTCATTTCCATTTTCATAAAAGTTTCTATGTAGGATCCTACAATGTATAATATAATAATCACCCTACATATAAATAATCATTTTTATATCAGTTTTAGTTTGGATGAATTGAAGGATTGTATTTACGTGCTTGGGGGAATTGAAGGTGGTATTTGGGATTCGAGGTTGCGAACCCCTTTACATTATTCTTGTATATTCATATTTCAATTTCAATGGTAGTTTTCCATGCATGAAATTCTATTTCTAAACATTATATTTTTTTCTCAATTGTATTTTGAGTATGTGTTGGCTATATTTTATCTTATCTATCTATTCCACATGTGTTTATATGAGATGGTAATGCATCTTTACTATACCCTCATTAATTGTATCCATCCCGAGGCTTAATGGAGGTGGAAAATAAGGGTTAAAATATCTTATGTTCCATTTATGGCATAGGATGGGTACACATTATTGGTAGGGGTTCAGGAAAATCAATTTTTGTCAAAATATGTAATTGAGCGTCTTATCATCCATCTACATCTCACATGATTATCCATATTGATAATATCTCTATATCATGAAATAAATGAATACATTTACCAACCCAATATAATGGTATATATTTTTTAATTCATAAGTCTTTAATTTCATTGATTCATATTCAATAACATTTTCTGTTTTTTTTAAAACCATATCTATTCCATGATACATGACAATATTTCACAAAAACATCCTTTTAAGAGGGACATTTAAAAAAAGATCATTAACCAATCACACTTTCAGTTCATCAAAACAGTCATCACATTCCATTATCCAAAAATTAATCCATATGCATATAATATTTGGTAACAGGTAAGAAAATAAACAAAATTTTCTAAAAGAATTTATGATAGTAAACAGCAAAAAAAAACTACATACCTCAACAATTACCCTTTCTATATTACATTATATAACTAAAATTTTCTTCAAAATAAAAACATATATTCTATCACTATATTTAGTATGGACATCAAAATGAACATCATGATTTGGAAATAACATATACAACAATTCAACTATAACATATTCATTCCAAGAGTTTCATTAATGGAAAACATATTATTCTCATGGTTCTCATTGCATTAATAACATACCATAAAATAATTAATGAATAAAAAAATTATTCATGATATTCATTGAATACTTTGTTTATTGTACATATAAAATAAATGATACAATATTTAATTCAAATTATTATACAATAAACCCATAATTTCAATCCCATATTCGAAATTTTTTATTTTTAATGTATTATTAAATTATTAAAGATTTATGATTCTAAAAATAAGGTAAAATACTTGAAAAATATTTTTCCCTATGAATTTAATAAAATTAATCATTGATGTGTGGAATTGGATAATTTTTCTTTATTATTAAAATATCAATTTACTCAAAATCAATGAACAACCTCATAGATTGATCTTTATTATTAATAAATATAATATAGGATTGTCATGGTGTTTCACTAGTGAAACTAAATTCCTTATAACCAGAATCCTCATGTTGTTTATTCAAATATAATTAATCCATAATGTCTATTATATATGGTATATATGATATTGTTGTTAATAAATGTACTA
This sequence comes from Viscum album, assembly GCA_963277665.1. Classification (NCBI taxonomy): domain Eukaryota; kingdom Viridiplantae; phylum Streptophyta; class Magnoliopsida; order Santalales; family Viscaceae; genus Viscum; species Viscum album. Next base: position 663,628,371 of record OY728165.1, on the reverse strand, counting down.
AATTACTGTATATTTTAATGTCATACATTAAGGGATGTTGATGTAGTTCCTATAGAAATGTATCAACGTAATCATGTATAATAGTTACATCTTCAATTTGTATATTACCTTCTGTATAACTTGTTTTTTCTTTTTATTCTACTATTATAATATCATTTAGTAAATCTTTTGGTGATTAATCATGATATTTCCCAGATGATGATTTAGATTACCAAATGATATGGAATTCTATATCACCTTCATGATTTGTAATTTTGATCTTCATAAAAATATATTTTCATCAAATATTGATAGAAATTCCATTTATGAGTTCTATTTAAGTAAATTATTGGAATGATAAAATATTTTGAAGGTAAATTTAATGTACCAACCTGAGTTCCCCGATTCGGATCACTACCTGACCTCATGAACACCTCCACACATGACCAAGGATGACAACTAGTATAGAAAAACAAATATTTGTCATATACAGAGAACACACTCTTTTTTTCTTTATCAAGGTAACACACAAGTGGAAACTAATAATTTAATGGACCATACCTCTCTGGTTAATTAAATTGTAAAAATATTGGGTTTGAGGTGTTCCGGGATGTCAAGGAGACTTATCCCCAACACTTATCCAAATTTACAATTTTGTGAACAATGTTCTATCGATGAGGTTTAGTGAACACTGTTATATCAGTGAGGTTTTCTGAACAGTTCTATCGGTGATGTTCAGTGAACAGTTCTATCGGTGAGGGTCAGTGAACATTTATATCAGTGATGTTCAGTGAATAGTTATATCAGTGAGGATTCAATGAATGATGTTCTATTAGTGAGGATTTAGTGAATAGTGTTCTATCAGTGTGGTTTTGGGAATAGTGTTCTATCATTGAGGATTGGTGAACAATGTTCTATTAGTGAGGATCAGTGAATATTGTTCAATCGGTGAGGTTTAGTGAACAGTGTTTCCAGAATGGTTGCTGTACAGTGTTTCCAGAATGGTGAGGTCTACCGGTAACTTCTAACAGTGAGGTCTATCGGTAACCTCTAACTATGAGGTTTATCGGTAACCTATAATAGTGCGGTCTATCGGTAACCTCTAATGGAAATGTCAACATGTAACCTCTAACAATGAGGTGTAATGGTGTCCTTTTATTTCATTTTCCAAATTTTGAGAATGTGAACAGTGTTTCTAACTTCCAAAAGTAATTCCCCATTGACGTTTCCTTTGACATAAAATACATTTAATGCCTTTTTTTAAGGACTCTAAGGCCGATTAAAAGGCCTAAATCCGAAATTAATTATTCCTATAGCTCAGGATGTGTTTACCTGGTCAAAACGCATGGGTTAATGCGATCATCTTTTAATGGGGAAGTAAGGGTATCTGAATTTGTCGCCCCATTAAATCATCAAAAGGAACAAGATATCATCCTCCCTTGTTCTTCCACTTTTATCTCGGCTATGAGACTCTAGAACCTTTTAATCCTTCTCGTATGAGTTGCACAATAAAACTATACTCCATGGATAAGTTCCACTCTATTTTGATGCAACCATGTTATATCGGTCAATCTTCGATATAATGTATCATTTATAGTCATCCCTTTGGGGATTATCTCCTCATGTTTCTCCTTTCCATGTTATATCATGTAATATCCATGATTCTAATTGGGTTTTTCTTGGGGTTTGGTTAGTGTTCTCTTACGGTGGCATCCTCAGGTGGATGCAGTTTTCACGAGAGGAGGATCGTGACCCATTGTGAGGATAATGAACATGAGGAATTGTTTTAATTAGGGGATTCATTGATTCTCTTTCTTTTAATTGAAATTGTATTATTAACATGTTTAATCCAACTGGATGACAATGTAATTGACATAACAAATATTTTAATCGGATAAGTAAATTTTATATCGATCATATGTTATTGCCTTTTGTTTTGCTAGATAGTGTGATATTTATGATTTCATTTCTTACCAGTTTGTTTATGATGTAAATCAGTAAATAATGTAAACCTGGATTAACTGATAATTGATGGATAATGATAAAGGGGAATTAAATCAAATGTGGTTCTTGTTGTAATTTGATGTTAATCAAATTAGTGCAGTAAGCATGTTTATTTATTTGGGATAACTTATTTGTTAGGTTTGCCAAATTTGGATCCAACAAATAATAAATCAGTTATCCCAAGACGGTTTAAAGAACTTGTGTTTGTAATAAGATAATTTCTTATATAGTTCTGAGTTTCCCTCTTGTTGGTTTAAGGGAAAAGAGCCTAATTGTGATGATATTTGTTTTACTACTACTTGTGTTTCAATGTGAGCCTAGATGTGTGTGGTAATATGTGGAGGCATGGATTCCCTTTTGGGGGTGGCAACTAATGATGACTAGAGTGGCAATATACATAGGTTTATGCATGTGGGTGTCAGGGATGACACTAAGGATGATTGAATGTAGTGGATGTGATTATTGGATACTTGGTAATTTTGATTGGTTGCTTATCTACTTTACCATTCCCCACTACTCGTGGAAGCTATTCGTACTTACCATTCTTCTGAAAGAGGAGAAGACATGTGGGGTATGCCACATGCTTTTTGGGTTTAGCTTCTCAAGGATGGATGGGTATATACTCTTGCTATAACCGGAAAAGACTCGACCAGTAGTACATCTACTCCTCGTGTTGATATGGGTTGTGTTTAGTAGAGTGCAGTGTTTTTCTAGAATGCATCAGAATTTGGGAATGTAATTATATATAGAGTAATTGAATAATGGAGTTAACCCATGGGGATGGAGTTGCTGGAACATAATGATGAGGTTGTAATTTTGAAGGAACAATTGACTTTTAGTGTGATGCTAACGAAATTTAATGTGGAATTTTTCATGGTTAATTATTGATTAAAAAATTAATTAATGTACAATGGAACTGATAAAAAGGTAATAATGTAATATACTAAATATCTTTAAATGGTTTGTGCTTATAGGATACCGAGTCTTAGATGTAGCTGCACGAAGTCTGAGAGACGTTAGCTGCAGTTGTGTCTAAGAAAAGGTAATGCCCATAGTATGGTTGTGAGTTATAATATATCTTATACTCTTTGTGTTTCTATACGTTACTCCACCCTGTAAGTATGGGAAACTGACACCCCAGGGATTCTAATCCCTGAGGGGTGTTTTCCCTAATATTCTAGTTGGATGATAGTTGTTTGACTCCACCCTTTGACCTGCTCTCTTCTCTTGGTAGTTACTAGTGATAGCAGGCCCATTGGTTAATTTTACCCATATATGTTTGTAGAGGGCTGTAATGGCTGGTGGTTGTTCACACACATATATTTTGAATATAGTATTTTATGTACTTCTACAGTTGTAACATGGATAGGCTTTGATGTCTTGAGGATCCTTACTTGATGCATGTGCTGTAATGGCATGAGGTATAATACCCGACGTATGATACACATTTTGCAAGATTTGGTGGATCCCAAAAACTACTTGCATACATTGGTGTGAGGACGTGGTGGTTTTTTTGCACGAGGTTCATATTTTGGTGCTTCGACCAGGTTTCTGCAGGGAAGCCTTTTTGGAGAGAGATGCTCATTACGTGCGATGTTGGTGAAAAGTGGAAAATCAGTGGGGAAGTCTTACCAGGGTAACCTTGATATTATTTATTATATAATATATTCATTTATGCGTTACATGGTGAGAGTTACCATGGTGAGGCTGAGATATTAGTATACCAGTTTAGGTGATGAGTTAGTTTCCCTTATTGTTCACTATGATTTAGCTTGCTTTAATTACTTTTACACGAGAGCTTCATGGAGGATCCAACTTAGTATAAAGTTATACTAAACCTTTGGTTATATAAACTATTTTTCAGGTAACTTGGAATAGGTTGGAGGTCATGATGTTTTCTAATAGCTTGGGGTCGCAAGAGGTGTTTGGGATTGTGGTTGCTGCTGTTTTTACATTATTTTTGGTACTTCTAGTTTTTCCCTTTCAGTTTTAGTACTTTTTAATGGCATTTCATATGTGTACATGGGTATTCGTTTATATTTCATTCTGAGATGGAGATGATTGGTTTCTATATTATCTCTCTCTTCTTCATGTGTTCTCTAAAGGGGTCATGCCTCCCATATTGTTTGTTACTATACCCTCAGTGCTAGTCGACAACCCGGGGCCTACTGGATGCGAGACTCGGAGGTCATTATTTCCCTTCTCGAATTGTCGGCCCAAGAGGGGTACACTTTTTGGGGAGGGGTTCATGATAGAGTGGTATTAGTGGTCTGGTTGAGGGATAAGATGGAGTTTGGAGTTAGGCACAGGTGAGGATGCATGGGTTGGTAGGAGAACGGTGTAATTCATTTTTAGAATGTGAGGAAAACACTAGAGAATGGATGAGATATAGGCATTTATGCCCCCCTATGATTGGATTTATGGACCATTATGTTTTCAATGGATACAAAACAAGGTGATATTAGTTGTAGGTTTGAGACATAGGAAATTATCATGAATCATTCTTCATTGTGCCTATGTTTGAATGGGTTGATCTTGGTATAGTTTAACCTAAAATGAATAAATGAAAACAATTAATTAATTAATGTTGAGTCTTCCATATTCTAGGTTTAGGAACTCTAACAGTTTTTATTTTACATGTATGGTTCTAGGTCAATGTCCTCACCAGGTTTGCACAAAAAATATCTAGTGGGATGTTCCAGCAGATCGTCGTAGGGTAGATTTTGACGAAGATGACACTTAGAGGGAGACACTTTGAGTGTTTCAGCACCAGAGTCTGCAGAAGAACAAGGGATCTGTTTCAGATGCAGTCACATAAGACTGGGTAGATGTGGTCGAGATCTGCTTCAGTTCGATTCATGCTTATAAGGAGGACTGGGTGTCCTTGTTTTTGACGATGTTGTATAGAGCAGAAAGGTAGTGGTGTATCTTGTTCCTTGTGGATCGTGAGGAGTCAGCGATCTCAAGGGAGGAGTTCTGAGACAGGTTTAGAGTCGAGTTTCTTTATTTGACTACGAAGGCGTTAAGTTTCAAGGATCTTCTTACCCTTTGATAGGGGAGATCTAGTGTTTGAGAGTTTGGAATCTGTTTCAAGATCCTTTTACAACATGCTTTAGACCTACTACCAGATGAGGAGGCCTGGGTGAGGCATTTTGAGGAGGCGTTACATTCAGATATCCAACTGCATGTCACCCCATTTATACTAAAAATATATCTTGATGTACTGGTGAGGGAAGAGGTTGTTGAGAAGAATTTGGCCCAAACCAGATCATCACGAGAGGGTATTCAGCATGATTCCTCATGAGTCATAGCAATGGTGCTGGGTTCCCGGTTTTCTGTGGAGAAGTGATTTCGTTCAGACGAGGGTAGGTCCAACCCTTCACATCACGTTTCTCCAGAGGCAGAAACTCCCAGGCCTATGCCAATGGATCATGCACTTGTTTTTCTTGTGGTGATCATAGTCATCAGTAGCATGAGTTCCCGAACATTAAGAGTAGTCATAATGCACTGGTCGCTATGCTCCAGGTTCATCCTTTGAGACAGTTCCAGTCGAGGCAGTATAATCCAGTTTCACCAGCTTTATATTAGAAGAGGTTAGATGGGGTAGGTATAGAAAAACCCCATGACACTCCCAATCCTCAGAGTGAAGAGCATGGCTATGTTGGTGGTCATAATTAGGGGCAGAGAGGATGTGGAAGAGGTTGTGGTTAGTTTATTCTCTAGTATTTCCAGCTCTAGGCGAGCCATACGTCATTTGAATTACCCATTTCTTGTTTTCTACCTTGGTGTATGATTTGATTGATTAAGGAGCCACATAGTCCTTCATATCACCTACACCTATCCATGCATTGGTACATGAGGTAGTGAGGATTCCAGTTCCCTTTGCGTTGACTACACCAGTTGGAGGTTGAGTTGACTTTTATGAATTTTGTAGAGACTGTGAGATAGTGTTGGGGAAACACTTCTCTTAGGTAGATTTACTATGTTTACAAATACAACCATATGATGTCATCCTTGTAATGAATTGGTTGAATTCGGTGCAGGCTATCATGGACTACTTCTGGAAGAAGGTCGTTTTCAATGGTGCGGATGGAGAGAAAGTGGTTTTAGTTGGTGAGCGAGATCCTTGGACGGGTCATAGGCGCATTCCATCCTTATCATCCATGATGGATGAGATGATGTTGAGTTCCTCAATGGTTAAATAGTTGGCATTTCCTATGGTCGTAGAGGAGTACCCTGATGTCTTTTTAGAATAGGTTATATCATTACCCCCTTGACATGAGATCAAGTTTGGGATCGAGCTATAGCCAGGAGCATATCCTATCTCTATGTCTCTATATAGGATTTCCCCATATGAGTTATGATAGCTATGTATACAGCTTGATGGTGTGTTGCTATGCAGTTTTATTTAGCCAAGTGTGTCACCATGGGGTGCACCAGTTTTGTTTGTGAAGAAGGCCGACAGATGTTTGTGGTTGTGTGTCCATTATCGTTTCTTAAATAATGAGACAATAAAGAGTCATTATCCTTTTCCACATATTGATGACTTATTCGGTAAACTGAAGTGTGCAAGTTGGTTCTAAAATACTGACATGCGGTTAGGAAATCATCAGATGTGTGTGATGTTTGAGGATATCCCAAAGTCTTCTTTTCATTGTTGTCATTGGAATTATGAGTTCGTTGAAATGCCATTTGGCGTGAAGAATTATCCAGCTATATTCATGGGATTGATGAATGTTGTGTTTTATTAGTTCCTGGACAAGTTCGTGGTAGTTTTCATTGATGACATCCTTGTGTATTCCACATCGGAAGAGGATCATGTAGAGCAGCTATGAGCTATTTTGGGAATACTTCGCCAACCTCAGCTGTTCATGAAGTTGTCGAAGTGTGAATTTTGGGATTCAGAAGCTTGTTTTGTGTGGCATGTTGTGTCCCAATAGGGTTTAGTTGTGGATCCATCGAAGATAGAAGCAATTGTGTCTTGGTCAGCCCACAAGACAGTGTCAGAGGTGCAGTGATTCCTTGGCCTCGCACGATACTACAAGAGGTTCGGAGATGATTTATCACAAGTTGAGACTCCACTGACAGCTTTGAATAGGAAGGATAAGGTATTTATATGGACAAATCAGTGTCATGAAGAATACGAGTATATAAAATAGGTGTTAGTAACTGCTCCAGTCCTTTGTCTTCCAGTAGAGGGAGTCCGGTTTTATGTTTTCTGTGATGCTTCAAATCTGGGGTTAGGATGTGTTCTCTTGCAGGAGAGGTTAGATGTTTCTTATGGGAATTGAATGTTTCATCCCCATGAATGCAACTATTCCACCCATGATCTTGAGTTGGAAGTTCTCGTGTTTTCTTTGAAGTTGTGGAGACATTATCTCATCAGTTAGTGCTTTGTGGTTTTCACTGATCATAAGAGTTTGAGGTATGTTTTATCCCAACAAGACATGAACGTATGAAAATGTCAATGGATGGAGTTCTTATAGGAATACAACATCGAAATATCATATACACCTAGAAAAGGGAATGTTGTAGATGATGCACTGAGCCAAATGTCATGTAGTGATGCTTTGTGTGAATTTGGTGATTCTTGGAGAGTAATAGAAGAACTGTCAACATTGCATCTTGATACGGGAGATGATGTGGGTGGAGGTTGTCTTTTTCAGATGATGGTGCGGTCATCCCTAGTGAAAAGGGAGGAAGAGTCCCAGTTGGGGGATCTTGAGGTGGAGGTCTAGAGAGACCGAGTTGTTTATGGTGAGTCCCCTCATGGTTGGTCAGAGGATGAACAACACCGAGTGATGTATTATGGAATATTTTTTCCCCATTATGATGTGTGAGATGGTTCACTAAGAGTCCAATAGTTCTACCTTAGGAGTACATCCTGGCATGACATAGATGTACTGATCCTTGAGGAGTCAGTTTTGGTGGCCCAGGCTGAAGCGTGAGGTTGCGGTGTTTGTGTCTCGATGTTTAGTTTTCCAGAAGGTGAAGGTCGAACACCAATTTTCTGGTGGTCTTCTCCAGCCATTTGAGATTCCTTAGTGGAAGTAGGAGGAAATCTTAATGGACTTTGTTATAGGTTTTCCTCGAGATCTAGGAGGACATGATGCTATTTGGGTGGTAGAGGATATTTTAACAAAATCAGCAGACATCATTGCGATCAAGGAGTCGAGCATAGTGGATTTTTTTTCAAGGTAGTATCTAGAGAAGGTGGTGAGACTTCCTGGAGTCCCTAGGACGATTAATTCTGATCGAGATCCTCATTTCACTTCCAGGTTGTGGAGAGGTCTGCAACATTCTTTTGGTTCTCAACTATTCCTTAGCACTTCTTTTCATCCTCAAATGTATGGTTAGACAGAGCGAACCATACAGACTCTTGAAAACATGTTACACTCTTGTGTTCTTGATTTTGGAGGTTCATGGATGAGGCAATTACACTTTTTGGTGTTTTCTTATAATAATAGTTTTCACTCCACCATCGGTATGTCGCCGTTTGAAGCCATGTATGGACATCCTTTCCATTCTCCGTTGTGCTAGACTGGGGTCGGAGAGTCGGGATTTCTCAGACCAGAACTACTGTAGAATAAAACATAGATGGTTCAGGAGATTAGTTAGAGGACGAAGATAACGCAAGATCATAAGAAATCATATACTGATCAAAGAAGGAGGCACTTAGATTTTAATGTTGGGGATCATCTGTTTCTAAATGTGGCACCTCATCGTGGGAAGCGAAGGTTTGGTCATTGAAGTACAATTTCTCGCCGGTTTGCTGGTCCTTTCAAGGTTTCAACTCATGTTAGATATATGGAGTATCGAGTAGCACTTCCCCCACAGATGAGTCAAATACAAGATGTTTTCCATGTATCACAGCTCTGTAGTTATCTTCATTATAACTCTCTCATCATCGATTGGGGAGAAATCGATGTTAATGATGATGCATCCTTTGAGGAACAACCTGGGGAGATCCAAGGCTATAAGGATAAGGTGTTGTGTGGGTGTTCTATCCCCTTAGATTGTGCCTTGTGGTGACACGGTGGAATGGAGGAGAGTACATGGGAATGTGAGTTACAGATACGTTCTCAGTACCTAGAGTTGTTTGATGTTTAACTCTTTTCATGTAATGATTTTCCCTTTATGGTTGGCCATTTCATGTGTTATTTATGAATTTATGTTGTTTCTTTTGTGGCTTTCTCTCTTTTTATAGGTATCTCAACAGGTGGTTGTTCGGACCCCATTTCATTTTTTGTCTCTTTAGGATGGTTTTGAAATCTTGAGGACGAGAAAGTTTTGAGAGGTATATGATGTAATGGTCCAGAACTCTTTGGTCCATTACATTGTGTAAATATGATGTTTGAGTTGTTCTAAGAGGTAAAGGTGACTAATCCCCAACACTTATCCAAATTTCCAATTTAGTGAACAATGATTTATCACTGAGGTATAGTGAACAATGTTATATCAGTGAGGTTTGGTGAATAGTTCAATTGGTGAGGTTTAGTGAACAGTCATATCGGTGAGGTTCAGTGAACAATTCTATCAGTGAGGTTTAGTGAACAGTTCTATCCATGGGGATTCATTAAACAGTGTTATATCAGTGAGGATTTTGTGAACTGTGTTATATCGGTGAGGTGTAGTGAACAATGTTCTATCGGTGAGGTTCAGCGAACAGTGTTCTATCTGTGACTTTTAGTGAATAGTGCTTCCATAATAGTAGGTTCAATTTGTTTCCATAATGGTGAGGTATATCGGTAACCTCTAACGGTGAGGTCTATCGGTAACCTCTAAAACTGAGGTCAATCAGTATCCTCTAATGGTGAGGTCTATCAGTAACCTCTAACGGTGAGGTATAATGGTGTCCTTTTATTTCCTACGCCAAATTTTGAGTATGTGAATAGTGTTCCTAGCTACCAATAGTTTTTCTCGATTGAAATTTCCTTTGACATAAAATACATTTCAATCCCCATTTTAAAGACTCTATGGCCGATTCTATGGCCATAAATACAATGTTAATTATTCCTATAGCTCGAGATGTTTTTACTTGGTCAAATAGCATGGGTTAATGGATCAAATTTTAATAGGTAATTAATAGTATCTTAAACTGTTGACCCATTAAATCTTCAAAAGGCAAAAGATATCATACTCCCTTGTTCATCCTCTTTGTTCTTAGTTATGAGACCCTAGAACCTTTCAATCCCTCCCATATTAGTTGCACAATAAAAAATTACTACTCGATTTGGTTCTGCTCTATTTTGATGAAACCGAGCTATATGGGTCAATATTTTATATAAGTTAGGTTCTATATTCATTCATTTGGTGATCATCTCATCTAATTTCTCATTTCCAGGTTATAGAATGTATTATCCATGATTCTAATGGGGTTATTCTTGGGGTTTTGTTGGTGATGCCATACTGTGACTTCCACTGGTGGAAGCAGTTGTTGGGAGAGGAGGATCATGACCCGTTGTGTGGATAATGAATGTGAGGAACAGTTTGAGGTAGGGGATTCATTTCTTCTCTTTATTTTATGTGCAATGATATTGTTAGCATTTTTAATCCCACTTGATGACAATGGAATTGACATAATAAATATTTTAACTGGATAAATAAATTGATATTGATTTTATGTTATTGCCTTTTGTTTTTCTAGATAGTGTGATATCTATTCTTGCTTCACTTATCTATTTGTTCTTGATGGAAATCGGTAATGATCGTAAACCATGACTAATTGGTAATTGTTGGCAAAAGATAAAGAGGAAATAAAATGAATGTGGTTCTTATTGTAATTTCATGTTAATCAAATTAGTGCAGTAAGAATGTTTATTTATATGTGATAACATACTGGTTAGGTTTCCCGAATATGGAACCAATAAATAATAAATCAGTCAACCCCAGATTTATTAATTAACTTGTGGTTGTTATAGGATAATTTATTGTAGGGTCCTGAGTTACCCTCTTGTTTGTTTAAGGGCCAACTGCACAATTGTGAAGATATTATTTTAAGACAACTTTTTTTCTAACGTGGCCCTGGATGGTTGTGGTAATATGTGGAGGGATAGAGGACCTTTATTTTGTGGCTTCAGAATACGCCTAGAGTGGCGATATGCATCAGTTTATGAATGTGGGTGTCAGGGAGCACATCAGGGATGATTGAATAGAGTGGATGTGATTGTTGGATGCTTGGATATTTTGATTAGTTGTTTATCTGCTTTACTTTTCCCCACTATTCAAGGAATCTGGTCTAACATACCCTTTTTCTGAAATAGGTGAAGACACTTTGGGTATTCCATGTGGTATTTGTGTTTAGATTCTCAATGAAGGATGGGTATATAATCATTCCCTAAGAGGCAAAGACTCGACAGGTAGTACACATACTCAACGTACTGAGCCCCCTTGTTTTTAGTAGAATAGAAGGTTTTTATAGAATGCATATGAATGTGTAAAATTAATTCTATAATGAATAATTGAATAAATGGTGTTATCCCATAGGTATGGAGTTTCTGGAACATAATGATGAGGTTGTAATTTTGAATGAACAATTGACTTTTTGTGTGATTCTAATAAAATTTAATGTGTAATTGTTCATGGTTAATTAATGATTAATTAAATAATTAACATACAATGGAACTGATAAAAAGGGAATGACGTAACCAAATAAATTTCATTAAATGGTTGTGTGCTTATAGGATACATTGTCATTGAAGTAGCATCCTAGAGTCTGAGAGACGTTAGCTTCAGTTGTGTCTAAGACTATATAATGGTCGTAGTATGGATGTGATATATAATATATCTAGTACTTTTTGTGTTTCTATATGCTACTCCACCATGTCAATAAGAGAAACTAACACCCCAGGGATTTTAAGAACTCAGGGGTGTTTTCCCAATCATTCTGGTGGGAGGATGGATGGATGACTACCCCCATTGCCCCTGCTCTCTTCTCTTTGTAGTTACTGGTGTTGGCACACACATTGGTTAGTTTTCCACATATATATGTGTAGAGGGATGTAATGTCTTGTGGTTATTCACCCACATATATTCTGGATATAGTTTTCTATGTACGACTATAGGTGCAACGTGTATAAGTTGTGATGGATTGAGGATCCATATTCGGTTTATGGGATGTAATGGTTTGGGGTATAATACCAGACATATGATAAATGTTATCGAGATGTGGTAGCTCCCAAAAACTACATGGTTACTTTGGTGTGTGGATCTGGTGGTTTTTTTGCATGATGTGCATATTGTGGTGCTTCGCCCAGGTGTCTATGGGCAAGCCTTTTTGGAGAGAGATGCTCATAACATGCGACATTGGTGAAAAGCGAAAAACTAGTGGGGAAGTACTAATGGGGTACCCTTGATATTTTTTATTATATTCTACATTCTTGAATGTGTTACTTGGTGAGAGTTTCCATTGTGAGGCTAGGAACTTAGTATACCAGTTTAGGTGAAGAGTTCGTTTCACTTGTTTTTCACTATGCTTCAGCATGCTTTCTTTACTTTTGCACGAGAGGCTTCAGGGGTGTCATACTGAGTATACTGTTATAGTCAATCTATGTATATATAAACTGTTATTCTTGTCACATGGAGCTTCTTGGAGATCAATCTGTTTTCTACTAGCTTGGTGTCTATCTTATCTCTCTCTTCTGCATGTGTTCTCTTAAATGGTAATGCCTCTAATTTTGTGTGTTAATATACCTTTGGTACTAGATAACTAAATAAAATATATCCATTAATAGAATATTACCAAGAAATCTAGATGAAAAACATTGTGAATAATATATATAAATAGAAGTAGAATTTATGACATGGATTACTGCTTGGCATGTTTCAAAATAACAATAACAACTAATGACACGGATGACTCCCCGAAGAGGGTCCTGAATAGTTTCTCATTCCCTCTTTCATGGTCTATCCAATATCAGCCTGATTAGGTGTGATTACAACTCTATAGCACACCACCAAAAATCTAAATTAAGATATAGTCAAAAAAAGGGCATGTACTTGTATAATTAAATAATTAAAATTTGTAATGAAGTTTTTATCATATTATAATATAGTTTATATAAAACCACATAATCTCATAGGTTCTCGTCGAAAACCATACCTCAATCCATACATCATCTCATGTCAGAGCCTAATGTATATTCATGGTATATGATATCATACAATGTCATTATTTTCATTCAATTAATTCATTGTCTCATTCCATATCTTGAGGTATGTCTAAGGGATATCATATTTCATAATTCCATTGATAGCATTCAATGTTATCTTTAGTTGATGATGAAGCCCAACGTTTTTCTGCGTGATATCATATTTCAAGATTCCATTATTACAGGTATTTAATTCATACCTGAATACATATGATACCATTCACACTTCACACAATAGAATGACAATGTTTTCATTCATTAATTCATACATGAATTCCCTTGTTACCATTCATACATTACACATTTGTATTACAATGATTCCATTATTATAAAAACATTTGAATGACCATATTAAAATTGATAATATATATTAGAATTTCCACGTTACCATTCACCAACACATAATTAATTCAATATTTAAATATCCACCCAATTTATAATATTAAATTAACACATATCTAAACAAAAAAATTATATTAGTTAAATCAAAAATTAACTAACGACCTCAAAAAAATTAACTAATACAATAATTAATTTATCATATCCATATCTATTGAAAATTTAAAAATTTATTTATCTCATCAACTATATAAATTATTTCAATAATAAATTAATTATATTAAATTAATTAAAAGATTTAATTATTAATAATTTACTTTAGTTCTACTATATAGGTAAAAATTTAATTAAACACCTCAATAATATTAATTAATTCGACAATTATTTAATAAGATAAAATAAATCAATTAATTTAACAATTAATTAATTACTTTATTATTTTATAGAATTAAAATATTTAGCAATAACATAAATTACATTAATTAATGTGATAATTAAATTTTTTTACAACAAATACATTAATTATTTCTATAATTAATATATTATATAAAATCACATAGTCAATTCAATAATTAACTAAACATATCAATGACATTTATTAGTTCAACAGTTAAATAGTCTCATCAAATACATTTATTAATTCAAAAAAAATACTTCCATTCTAATATATTATTCAGCAAACAAATAATCACCATGTTGTCATTTCTAACTCAATAATTAGTTTATCACATAAATGCGATTAAATAATTCACTAATTAATTAGGAATTCTAATCTCATTATATAATTTGTCAATTAATTAATATAACTCATTCAATACCATAAACAATGTAATCCCCATTAATTAATTATCTGATTCATTTATCTAAATCATTTAATTGTATTAGTGCAATAAATTCCATTAATTACTTCTCTTATTTAATTTCTCATTTTGATGGAATTTCAATAAAAAATCAAAATGAATTAATTATCCAATTATTTCATCTTACTCATTCAATTAAATTAACACAAAAATTACCATTAATTATTACTCTTGCTAATATATCTATCACATTAATTTTCAACAACACATAAATCCCCATTAAATAATTTACCAATTAAATAATCCATCCCATTTAATTTCATTAACTGAACAATCCCCCTTAATTTTTTTACCAATTATTCAGTCTAACTCAATCATTTTCGAATAATTTATAATTTATATTAATTAATTTTATTATTATTTAATCAATGTAATAAATATGTATTAATTAATAAAAATCTGATGAATTATTTCACTAATTAAATAATAACATAAAATCCATTAATTTAACCCACAGTTAATTAATCACATTCAATACCTTGAATTAATACACCAATTAATTTGACATTCCAATTGCATTAATTAATTCACAATTAGATAATGATATGGAATCCGATCAGTTGACTCTCCAATTAAATGTTCACGAAAACTGCATTAATTAATTGAAAACTAATGAATCCCAATTAATTCCTCAAATTAATTCATCAATTAATTTTACATATCATTTTTATTAATTAATTAACAGGTGTGTAATCACATTTCTATATTATCTAATTCATAAATTATTTAATCCCATCAATCCCATTATTTTACTCATCAATTATATAATAACATTACATAAATTAAATAATTTATCAAAAAATAAATTCCTTTAATTAATTAAGGATGTAAATAGGTACATTTTATTCCGTACATAATTCATCAATTAAATAATAAAATTATTAAATATAATTATTAAATGATCACATTACTCAAATTTAATAAATAAAACATTAACTAATTTCATTAGTCCCATAATTTAATTAGAAAAATAATTAATCAAATTTTTTCCAATAATTATTTCATCAACTAGTTAATTATATTCATTAATTAATCATTGAAATAATCAGATATATTTCATTAATTATTTGAACTCAATCATTTCAATAACCTCATAATTAATTGTATAATTAATTAATCAAAGTAACTCTATCAGTGTCCCAAAATCCATATGCAATGGTTAATAATTAATTTAAAAATTCGCTATCTATTTAAATATTCAAAATTCCATCATAATTATTTCAACATTTCATTTATTTATTAAATAATCATAATATCGTGAATTTAAAGAACTCCCTTTATTAATCAATAAATTTTTTTAATATGATCAAGATAACATTTATAAACTTCCAATATAAATTTTACAATTAAATAAACAAAAGTTTAGTTCAGATATTGGGAATTAAAATGTATACATCCTATGTCACTCGTGGAGAAGAAATATCACCAATGCTAATCCACATTAATTTAGAGAGATAATGATATAGCTCAACATCCATATATGAAAATAATTTATCATGTTTAATGATAAAAAATAATATAAATATATATCAATATCGAAAATCATTGATCTACAGGTCACCAAATATATTTTCATCTATTTATTATAGAATATTACATCCTAGATATAAATATAGATAATGGATAAAATAATGAGAGTAGAACCGATCTAGGATTTACATAGATGGAGATTATTGGAGAATGGATCTAAGAAAATTTTCATGAAGAAAGGAGGTCATTATGTCTATTAATTCATTCTATTGTCTATGAAAATGTGAATTTCATCAAAGGGTCCAATGGGTGTTAAATTAGGTTATTTTATGATTCTTGGAAGAATTTTAAAATTATAATCATGTCACATTTATAATCATGAATGATTTTCTAGAATGGGGTGTTGGGTTTTCCCTAAATGGGTGACTATTATTTAAGGGGTGAATGGTTACTCCTAATAGTTTGAATGGTTTTCTGCACCATCCACCAGTCATGAAGATATATTTTTCATATTTTTGCATGGATAGCTGGGTTGGTGCATACAGTTATGGGATAATGTCTACCAACAATTCACAACCCCAAAATATTCACATTCCGGAATATTTCTCCTAAAAAAACTCATCTCCTAATAATAAAAATTGTATTCATATTAGTAAAATATAGTTTGTAAATTCAAGGCAGAATCAAAACATAAAATTTTGGGATCTTATAATCTCCCCACATTATAATAACCCGTCCTTATGACATAGTTCTAATCAACTCTATGATAACGTGATAAATAGATCGGGCCATCGATCCTACATTTTTTACTTTCCATTTCCATGTTTCCTCTTTAAAATTCCCATGTTGAAAAGATAAAAAATCAATCTTCTCTACATTTCCCCACAACAAATTTACACTATGTTGTAAAACACTTATCTGATGATCATAAAATGATGCATGAGTCTAAATATAAAGTTTGACTACATATTTGATGTGGTTACCAACAAATATTTCCCTATAACTGGAAGAAAACATCCATCTTTGAGACATATCCTCACCCTAATGAACATCCTGGGAATTAAATACATACACTACTTCTATGGGCCACCTGGCCTTTTCATGTGGAATTTAAACATGCACCATATAGGTTCTGCCTATGCATTATAATACCACCACATCCATTTCATAGACTTTCTCTAGAGAAAAATTTATGACACAATTCGACCAATTTATGGAACTTCATTAACACTGCATTATCTAAAATCTCATGTACTATGGAATTCATCAACCTCTAGTCCATCACGATAACCTCATATGTAAACAATTGTGGGAGTACTTTCAGTCATCCATCTCCACATGTACTGCCTCATATGGCCAACCTATAAGGGGACACATGTGAAACCATAACACATTCCAAATTCTATTCGTAAATCAAAATAATTTTCACCATACTCGAGATGAGAAAAATGTAGGGGGAAATATCTTTAATAATAAATATAATACTATGAATTCAATAATGAATATCTCAAAAAATCCTCAATTACTAATTTTACCTCCCACTATAGAAACACCATAACCTATCAAAATTCGTTGGATTTCCATCCAACATTCATATCACCATAATGATCTAAAACTAGATAGTCCCGTACACAACCCACAATTGATTTCCCAAACTATAGAATTATCCCTACCTAAATCAACCACATTAATGGAAAAATAAAATATAAAAAAAATCAATTCAAAACCCCAAAACTACTAACAAAATGGAATTAATCAAAAATATAACATGTTATTTCAACATTTTTCCAACAAAAAGTCAAAACTTAGGCAATGTATATAAACATAGACATCATAGATACATGTTCTCATGACTATGTTTAATCCAATTCTAATTATTCAATTTTTCATTTATATAACAATTTATTTTCATCAGGAATCATTTCAAAATATTTCTCAATTTCATTTAATGCAAGATTTTCACTTAAATTTCAATGAAAAGAAAAAATATTAAAATTTGATAAACTAATCTAAATCCCATTTTCCATGTGTTCATGAAATGATTCATTTCCCAATAACCCATATTTCATTGATAAATTCATGTATCATATCTCACATTCCATTCAAAGCCATTTTTCAATTCACAATAACTGTCTACACCAATAATCACAACACATAACAAGTGTATCACCCAAGGTGAAGTAATATTCAAATGTGACTGAAACAATTTCAAAAATACCACATTGGGTACAAGGTTTCTATTTCATACAAGGGTTATCTACTCTCATGAATGTTCTCATTACCATGTCCCTACTCATACATGTATCCTTTCCAATTTTCTATAATTGTAATTCAAAAGATAAATATATTAAAATTGTCTTCAAAGACATCCTTGAAATGTACAAAATCGGGTTCAACTAATCTATACCCTGTGATGGATCCATATGTAACATGAGGTATAACTCCTAATACTGTAAAGGAATCTAAATTATAGAAACTGTATAATATTAGTCATAGGATGAATATACAATCAATTTTTTGTTTATAGTAATACACCATCAACCAAATGAAACAATAACTAAATTAAATATTACCACAGATAGAGAAGTACCAAAACCACAATATCCCCAAAACTGGAAATACAACAACAAAACTAAATCAATGAATATTCCATGGAAATGTGAGTGTCAATTTTTAACGTTTCATCCAATAATAAATACACTAAGGGATCCAATAATTTGGAAATGAATCATGTCTCAATCTATCATAAAATATATATCCCATATCAGCCCCAAAACATAGGGCCTTTCCCCAAAACCATTATATATTATAAAATTTTTATTTGGGTTCCAATAAGGTAGCCCATGTAGGGTGTATGAAAAACTCAATAGGAAATCATCTATGACAAAAAAACCAATATCTAGTAAAATAATAGTGTATATAATTGGATAAATGTATAATAAATATGAATATGTCAATCGTTATCAAACAATAAATTAATTATTATTTAATCACAAACACTCTTATGTTCTTATAGACACACGTACCTAAATCCCTACATCAGCTCATTCTATAGCCTGAATTATGTTCATGGTACATGATATCACAGTATTCCATTGTTATAATTCTATACCATCTCCTCCTCATGATGGATCCCAAAGTACATCTGAGGAATATCAAACCACATTATTATACTATTACCCTTCAATATGTGCTTTAGTAGATACCAAACCCAAAATAACTTCATTGGGATATCATATATGAAAATTATGTTGTCACTATAATTTACATCCTACATGAATACCATTAATACCAATTATACATCAAGAAACAGTATGAACATGTTCCCATTTTATAATTCATACATGAATTAACATGTTAAGATTTATAGATTACACTATATAATTTACACGTTACAAATTTAACACACATTAGAATGACCATTTTACATATAATTGACCAGACCTCCAAAGAACATACCATAGTAAAAATACAGTGATTGAGGTGTTATAGGAGGTCACCGTGGCTCATTCTAAAAGTTTGTCAAAAAATAGAAACATTCCTATTGGAGCTCATCGGACAGTGAGTCATCCACCAATATGTTGTCACATTAAATCATGACGGTTAGTCAATACCAGTGAGTTAGAATGATGACAGACACTGATTACTCACATCAGTGATTCGCCGATGGTGGTAGATAATGATAGGTCTCCAATGGTGATTCACCAAATGGTGAATCACCCCCAACAGATCAACTAATGGTGACTCATAGTCGTGAGTCGTAAAGGTGATTCACAACTATGAGTCACATAATGAAGGTCTCTAATGGTGACTCGTGGCGTTGAGTCACCCAATAGTGACCCGTCTGACGGTGACTCATCCAATAGTGACTCATATAATGGTAAATCGTCCAACGGTGACTCATCTGAAGGTTACTCATCCAACAATGACTCATTAAATGGTGTGTTTTCCTATGCTAGGATTCCTAATAGTGATTTATAAAATTGTTAGTAATCCACCTATGATTAAATTTAAATAGTTTGACAAAAATTATATTTTCACTAGTTTTCAATTTTTTTAGATTCACCACATGAAAATTTTATTTGACGCGAAATGTGTATAATATTATATTTTAATTATTTAAAATCTATTTCATGGGATATAAACTATACCATTAAATTTATAAAACTCATAAAGCTCCTAAATGGCGAATGCTTATGGTATTGGTCATGATCCCATAGTAATTTCTTCTCGAGAAGATTCTTCCATTGATTTAGGATTTTTTTTATCCGATACATATAATTTCTCCATTTTGAACTTCTATATTTTATTGATGTAGGATTTCTTAGAAACAATTCTTCCCTAAGGATTCATGGCTAGGTGTCATAATCCTTTTATCATGTTTTCCATGTATGTTGTTGTTGGATGTGTACCCCATGGATTGGCACATTATAGAATTAATGGTCATTTCTTATTCTATATAGAGATCCCTAAATATGTCTTTAAAAAGGGTATAGTGTAGGGTATCTGTATGAATATATCCTTTTTGGTGATAAGAAAAAATATAATATTAATAATGATAATTAAAATTTTTTAAATATCAATATGCCAGGATGGGAAAATTGATATGTTCTGATTTGTTATTTGATTATATTCTGAATTTATTGGCAATATGCATACTAAAAGTAATGGTCATTATGGGTACGTTGTTTTGAACATAATTTTTATTAATTAAAGTTGGTCGGACTCTATTTAATCAAATTCATTTAATATATTATCCACATATATTAGTATAAAATAAATTGACTATCCAAGATTATATGGTTTATCTGATAACACCCTAAACTAAGTGTCATTGAATAAGGGAAAGCCTATAAAATTAAAAAGCCTTTCATGATCATTTATGTGTTGTAAAATTTTTTTGGACACAATTGTTGGTTGTTGGTTGGAACTAGTGAGATGATAAAGGGAAAATGAATGTGTTGTGAAACATGGGGGCATTAGATTAGATTTTTTATACAGTGGTGTTTTGTTTTTTTAATGGTACATGTTGTTATATTGTGGGGATATGATGGTTATATTTATAGAGAAACATTGCATTATTCTTATGGTGTGGATGTATAGCGAGGAAGGAAAAAGGGGTTGGGGATATCATTTGATAGTGATGTCAGATTTTTGGACAGAATGTAATGGGTTGTTCTGTAGTTCTAGTTTCTTTGTGTTGGTTACTGTATTATAGGAATTTAATATTGTTCCTTAAGTTATATTAAACAAAACGGGGATATCTTTTCTAGTGAATGATCTATAAATACTTCTTATTGGGCATGGAATATAATATAGGAATAGATATAAAATGAATGATAATATGTTGGAATTTAATGAACCAATGTGTTGTTAATATATGATTATTAAATATTTGTGAAATCATTTAAGAATTAATATGTGGATTAAAAGTGTAATATGACATGTGGCTAATGTTATTCTTGAATGGTGATGTGATTATGTTATTTGGTTGGTTATATTATACCTACCCTCATAATAATGGAATTATTAACGTCTTTTAAGACTTAAAATACATATGTTTAATGAGGAATGTGATTATGGTTTGTATTGTTTCAGTTGATAATGTTTATATATAAACACAATATCTAGGGTATGAATTGGGATGTGGCATGTTGTGTGGTCATGCATTTAGTGGTGGCTACAATGTTGGAAATGTTGTGTGTGCCGGTGATTTGGTAGGAGACCCATAAATTGGGATCAAGTGCATAATATTACATATATATATATATACATTTATTTCCTTCAGATTTATATATGCACCCCACACCTATTTGAGCAGTATGTGCTGAACAAGCCCATCATTTTGAGTGACAATGTCTTTACCAACATATGAATTAGAGGATATATGGATGATTACATTCTCTTCCTTTCTCAATCATATATTAATTTATATCCTAAGGATCTTTGTGATGAATGTGTTGTGGATTTGAGGCTCAGGTGTTTGTGGGTGAGTTGATCGTTCCCTGATATCTTTGAGATGAGATGTATTGTGGTTTTTGTTGTGTCTTTGGAATGAGGTATGATTGTGGCCATGGTGTCTTTGGGATCGATGGGGTGTTTTTGTGGTCCATGTTTCTGCGGGTGGGATATGATATGATTGTGGCATAGGTGTACGTGAGAGAAATGTGACTTGGTTGTGCCACATGTGTCTTTAGGTCAGATGTGATATTGCTGTGGAACATGGTTCTACATGCATGATATGGAAAGCTTTCTTTTCTCATGTTTAAAGACTACATATAAGGACGTGGTGTGAGAAGTTGGGTAGTGACATGGGGATTGCGGTAGTTTATGGGAGAATTTGAATGTTATTCATTAGGGTATGAGAATATATACAGTGGCATTGTAAGATCTCGTGTTTTGAACCGGGATAAAATTTTGAATGTTTCTGAATTTAGTTTTCGGTTTATCAATGTGTCGTTCTTTTTAAACTGAGCTCTTCAATTTTATTTCGAGTGGTGGATCTCCAAATGATTGCATTTTTTTGAATCTTGATAGAATTTTTGAGGTAAAGGGGAAGTCACACGGGCGACACACTGTTTGTCTAACCATGTATTGTAGGTTTTGGAGGTAGTAGCTTCCGCATGGGTGGCACACAGTTTGTCTAACAGTGTGACCAAACCATGGAGAAGGGTGGTCGAGGTAGTAGCTAACACACAATTTGCATACAATTTGTCACACCGTGTGAACTAACCGTCCAAGCAATTAAATGAGATCCTTAAATTGTGGATATCACTCGTTTTTGCCTTTAGATGGCTCATTTTCCCTCCTAATCAGCCATAACATTTTATTACTTTTCCTTGAAGGTTGGAAAACCACTCCCAAGCATTTTGGAGGCTATCTGAAGGCTTCTCTTGGAAAATCGAATATGAATTCATGAGGTAGGTAGATGTTCTTCTTCATTCATGTTTGGTTTCTTAGATCTACTTATATTGACACCTAATATTCTAATGGTGTTATAGATATACACCCGTAATGTGTGATTATAATTGAGTGGATTCCATGTATGATGTGTTTTTATCTCGGTCTAGCTATGAGAATTGATCTAAGGCGGGTTATTGAGGAATAAACCCACTTCTCATGAGGGTTCTTCCTACATTGTGGTTTCCATGAAAACCCCGAGGTAGGGTCCCAAATCATTAACACATTATTTAAAAATTATAGGTTCTTAAAATATATTGAGAATTTGAATTTCCATAATATATATTTTTCTATGAATGACACTTTTGATATTATTGAATAGTTCCACCACATGAGATAAGTGAGGACATAAACTTTTGTTGAGTATGAACATGTATGGGTAATATGGTTAAAGTGATAGGATTAAACAATTAGTTGATTGTAATTGGGAGATTGAGTATAAGGGAAATTAATTGTAGAATTAATAATCATGACATTAGTTAGAATGAGTCTGTGGCCTTTACTGATTATTGGGAATATTGAATATTTGGCTTATTTGAGAGATAATTTGGAAACTAGTAATAATTAATGGAGGGATTAATTATAACATGTTAAATGGTAAACGGTAAACTAATTGATGATTTGTTAAAGAGATAATTTTTTATTAATAAATTGTTGAATTAATTAATTTTCATGCTTTAAATTAAGACATTAAATCTATTGTTTGTAATGATTTTTTGCCAACAGTACCTTTTTATGCAAGTTATCATTCCATGCCTTAAGTTGTCTTGGATTGAGTAATTTAGAGATTTGATATTTTGTGTGAGATGGTCACTAAATTATATTGTCTGTGTTCATCATGTTTTTAGATGATTATGGTTTTCTTGTATATTTTTAATGTCTTGGACGAACCATTGTTTGAATGGATGGGTTCATACATGTTAATGAATTTGGATAATTAAGTGATGAGTTAATTATTCAGTTGTCTTGCTAAGAATGTCTATGTGTTAATTAATTGTTAATTAATGAGATGTTGAATGGTTAATTAATTTTTGACTAATTTGATTTGCGATTTGTGTTATTAATTAATTGTTGAATTAATTAACGGTTTGGTTTTATGGTGTTAGACAAGGTATTCTACACCAATGATAAATATATCTGTTTTATTGATGAAGGGTTGTGAGAAAATGACTGACGCTCCAAATACACATAGGTTGTTAGACATGATGTTCTATGTATGAACCTGGATCATTGTTTCATGTATGTATTTTTTTCTAGAGTTTTTGAGAAAAGATGGGTTTTTGGAATTTTTTGAAGTACACGTTGTGTACTTTATGAGTACACGCAGTGTACTCCCTTACCACGCGAGGCCATGTGCTGGCTATGTCTGGGCAACACACACAGTGTGTAGGGGTAAATTGGAGGCTACTTAATGTGGAGTACGGAAAAATTGGGTACATGTCGTGTACTCAAGAAGTACATGTCATGTACTTTGTATTCTTCATTAAACGCATCGGGGTTGCGCTTGACGGACAAAACACACTCCTTCTCCAGGTTCTTCATCCGAGAGGGACCCGTACTGTAGAAAATCTTCTCCAGATTCCTGAGCCTCTGTCTGATCTCCATTTCAGCCTTCGTTTATTGTGATGTAACCGCAACAGTGAGTTATTCCTTCTCATAGAGCTTCATCTTCCAATTCCTCCTCTGTCAAAATATACCATTGGTTGAGAATTTTTGACTTTATCTCAGATCCTCAACCTTCTAAGGAGAATCAATCATCATGGTTCACTTATGTCAATATAATAGAATTTAGGTAGGTTATTTGTGCCTTTCTGTAGGAATTATGTGGATATTTTATGCATATTACACCAATTCCATTGAACGGGGAGTTGCGTTTTTCCGGTTTTGCCCTTTTTGTTGCCTGCTTTGCTTGATTTCTTGAGTAGAGGTAATTTCTTGTGAATAGAGTAGTTTTTACTGTTCTAGGGGTGGTTTCCATGCTTGTTTGCTTATTTGGAATTCTTCTAGTTGGCATGCCTAGTTTTAGGCTAGTGAAACTGTTTTACATTTATGTTGTGTGACTTAGAATGATAGTAAAGTAGTTCATGAGGTTTACCTGGGCCAATACGAGCGCTATGCGTATTTGTTTTACACAGGGCTGTGAGAACCTAGTGTAGTAGACCATAGGGAGAATGGACGTAAGGGCTTCTCCAGAGTGTCTTTAAATTATGACGTGAGACCACATGGGGAATGTACATTGAGTACTTCATCAGAGAGTCAGTAGTTTCTCGACTCGGGACATGGGGAAAATAGACATTGAGTGCCTCCCCAGAGATCCTTTAGTACGATACAAGACTATAACGGGAATTGACAGTGATTTCTTCTTTAGAGAGTCTATTCTTAGCAGAACCAGAGAGGTGAGACTGTGTGTGCCTCCCAGAGGGTTGCTAGTACTTGTAGGTTGAACCTTATGGTTTAGAATGTGAGAACAACCCAGATGTTACCTTTTTGTTCTTCATGCTTGAGTGGATGTTCCTTGTTCTAGATTATATGCTATATACTATGTATTGTTACTATTGTGTATTATCCTGTTTACTGTTTACTATTTACATCTTACTATTTACTACATACTGTACATTACCAGCCATATATTCACTGACTGTTAGGCACAGATCTTTCGGCGGTTACCTATTGGGACATTGTCTCACACCCTGTTTGGGACATTCTTTTGGGACCAAATAGATTATATTTTTGTAGGTATGGATAAGGGTAATCTCCCTTCTACTTCATGTTCTTGATTTCACTGGAGCTGGAGAGCATGGGAACAAGACGAGGCTTGCGATGTTGAGAAGTTTCTCATCTGTTTTTCATGTGTACTTGGGTTTAGTGCTATATTTCAGATTTGTGACCTATTTGGCTGTTTTCCTAGACGTATGTGTGTCATGAGTCATTTATATATATTTCTGATCCAGTTGTTTATTTTTCAGTCTGTCATTGATTACTCTTGTATATATGTCTACTACTTTCGCTATTGTTGTTATCTGTTTTTCTCTTCCGATGTGTACTCTGCAAATGAGGGAATAGTTTCCCCACAATCACACCTATGGTCATCGTTGCTAGTCGGTAACGTCGGGTGTTCAGGGAAATGCGATTGAGGCCATGTGACCGAGCAGGAAAGGGGTGCCTCAGGGTGGCTCCTAGAACCGGCACATTACAAAGTTGTATCAGAGGGTCAAGAACATTTATCTTGATTTACAGTTGGATCCTTAATCTCGGGATAGGATGGATTTGGTACATGGAATTATACTGTGTTCGGGAGTAGCTAACCCATGTACATGGAAAATCCATACTACCTTGTTAGTTGAAAATTTATGATTTTTGAGATTTACGGCTGATATGATTTAACCTAGAGTGATTCACATACCTTGTGTTGTTATTGTTGTTGATATTGTGGTTCTATTTCTATCGCAACCCGATGAGATGAGGGTATGCAATCTCATGCATCATATATGAACTTGTTATAAATCACATGCCATGCATTCTTGCCATTCCATCTAGTGTGTATTAGTGATTGCATGTTGTTGTGATAGACTTTGTATAGATTATGCTTGTTGTTGTGATAGATTCTTTGATAGAATCTCTGCTATTGATATATGATTTTTTTTTGTACCTTGATTAAATTAATGCCAACTTTTGGTTCGTGAGGTGTTATGGGCCTTCTTGAATTGGAAATTGGTGAATCATTGACCTGTTTTTTCATTATATAGGACTATTTTGGATGCCACGCATTGATCGTGTGGTGTATGGGCCCTCATGGATCATAATTTGTCAACTCCATGCTCATTTTTCAGTATTTTCTGGGCTTCTATGCAGTTTCAGAGCTGCTGCTTGGAAAACCCCATAATAAACGGCGTGTACATTAAATATACACGCCGTGTAGTTTTAAACTGTTTCACTGACTGTGTGAGCAGAAACATGGGTTGTAAAAATCTCAAGGAACACATCGTGTATGATAGGTGCACGTCGTGTAGAATAGAGCCGTGTACCCTACTGTGTCACTGAAAACACGGGTCAGGGATGCTCGATTAGAACACCTTGTGTTGGTAAAGAACACGTCGTGTAGTCCTGTTCCAGGTACCAGGACATGTAAGGAACAATAGGGGTCGGTGTTATCTTCACTTATACACGTCGTGTTTGTTCGGAACTTGCCATGTAAGGATCAGCTATGTACTTGGCCGTGTCTCCAACAACACAGGTCAGGAAAAATATTCATGCACACAATGTGTAGTCTCAGCCATGTAACCAGCCATGTAACTAACAACACGTGTCATTGAAACCTTGTCTAATACATGTCGTGTCCATAGTGAACTCGTTGTGTAGTCTCAATTTAAGAAGACCATGTGGGTTAGTCATGTAAGGAGACACGAGCAGAGGAATAGAGTAAAGTATACACCGTGTTGAGTTTATACATGTCATGTAGTTATGTTTTGTAAATCTGGAGTGATTCATTCTCCTATTTCCATGTTCAACTCCATTACTCTTTGTCCTTGTATTCCTAATCTAAGGAATTCATTTTATCATTCAGATCTATGCCTCTGAGATGTCCTCTGGTTGTACAACAGTTGCCAGACGGTTATCTGACACCATATATGACAGATCAGTGACTTCCTACCAATCCTCCAGTCGGGTCGGCCGTGGCACCAGCTGTCATACCAATTTTCGGCACTAATGTGATATTCAGGGAAGGCATTATGAGGATGATGCAGACCTTCCTAGGAAGATTTAACACGAGTTTTCCAGCAGCATCATCCTCATACTTTCTAGGGCTATGGAGGACCACAGGCTTCAGATTCATGGCTGAAAGCCATGGTGACTATCTTTGAGCATCTGGAAACACTTTCATAGAGGCAGGTTAATCTCACTACCTATATGCTATGAGACTCCTCTAAGAGGTGGTGGGATGTGATCTCATTGGCGGGTCATCAGTAGGTTATAGCTTGGGAGGAGTTCCATCATGTGTTTTACGACTACTTCTACCCGGAGACCCTGAGGGTTGATCGATCCCGGGAGTTCATGAGTCTGGAGTAGGGTATTCTATCTGTTATAGAGCACTCCTATCATTTCACCAAGCTGCAGGATTCCACACCCCTCTGGGATGGAAGTGGTGTTTTCATGGGAAGGAAACTTTGAAGATAGTCTCAGGTGTGAGATCCATTCGTAGGTGAATCTCTTCAAGTTGACTTCCATCACTTCCATCGTCAAACAAGAACTAATTAAAGAGCACAATCTGAGAGACTATGGAGCTGCGATCCATATAGGTTCTACTTCCAAAGCTAGTGTTCCTCTAGTTGAGTGAAGAAAGCGTCGTAGGGAGTATATTCGAGGTGATCCGAGGAGGCGAGATACCTCTTCAGTTAGCCAGGTAGTATGATACCAGTGTGGAAGGGAAGCACATGAGGCCGCAGTGCAAGAGAGACACAGTGGATTTACGATCTTGCGGAAAGATGGTTCACCTTCAGGGTTTCTTCCATGTTTTCTCATCTAACCAAGAATGGGGCGAAGTTCTTATGGTCAGATTCTTGTGATTCAAACATTCATGACGTGAAGGGATGGTTGGCGTCATCACCAATACTAGTATTTCCCGAACTAGGCAAGATCTATACTATTTATTGTGATGCTTCAGGTGTCGGGCCTTGTGCTGGGCTTATGCAAGGATATGGGGTTGTTGCATATGGGTCTCGATAGTTGAGGCCACATGAGAGGAACTACCGTCGCACGATCTGGAGTTGGCAGCTGTTGTTCATGCCTTATGTTGTTGGGGACATTACCTTCTAGGAGAAAACGTTGTGGTTTTCACCGACCACAACATTCTCAACTACATCTTCACTCAGCGTGATCTTAATCTGAGACATCACATGTGGGTTGAGTATCTTCATTCCTTTTATTTCCAGCATGCCTATATGTCGGGAACGGGAAACACAATTGCAGATGAGTTGAGCAAGAGAACTCATATTTAGGGAGTTCTGGAGGCCAGCAGTGAGTGGCAGCTTATGGCCTTATTCTCTAAGATGCATCTAGAGGTTCACAACAGACATCGAAAGACATTCCTATCTTCTGTATCTGTTACCTGTACACTTCATGATCGAGTATGGATGAGGTAGCTATCGGACTCAGAAGGCCTTGTCCTGCGGGTGAGTGTGTCAGAAGAGGACCCTCTTCCTTGTTGGATAGTGGGTGAGGATGAGATATTTCATTTCCCGGGATGCGTATGGGTGCCAGTTGACATACGCGAGGAGCGGATGTGGGACTTTCATACCACAATTTGGGCAATTCATCCTGGCGTCACCAAGATGTATTAGGATCTTCATTGCAAATACAGGTGGCCAGGTATGAAGAGAGATGTTGTTGGTTTCTTTTTGATATGTTCTACTTGTCAGCAGGTGAAGGAAGAGCATCAACGACCAGCATTCATTTTACAGCAGTTACCCATTCCATAGTAGAAGTGGAACAATGTCCCGAGGGACTTCATGACTAGATTGCCAAGGTCACCTCGAGGGAACGATTTTGTTTGGGTTGTCGTCAACAAACTTACGAAGGCTTCTCACTTCTTACCGATCACGGATAGCATCCGTGTCGATGATATGGGATGACTATACATCCGAGAGATTGTACGTCTGCATGGAGTTCCACACTCCATTGTTTCGTATAGAGATGTGCTTGTTACTTCTTAGTTCTGGCATGGGCTTCAGAAGGCTTTGGGTACATATGTAATTTTGAGTACAACATTCCAACCCTAGATAGATGGCCAACCCGAGCATACAATCCAGGTGCTTGAGGATATGCTCCGAGATTACATTATAGACTTTTGAGGTTCTTGGGAGAAGTATATTCATCTGGTGGAGTTCGCCTACAACAACGGTTTTCAGGTGACTATCTAGATGGCACCTTACGAAGCTTTCTACGGTAGGCCATCTTGATTACCATTAAGCTGTCTAGTGGCAGAAGAGGCATTTTCACTGGGACCTCTCCTTGTTCAGGAGACCTTAGAACATATAGAGCTGATTCAGAAAAGGATGGATACAACACATTCTCGACAAAAGTCTTATGCTGATCAGCGGACACGACCTCTGGAGTTCCAGGTCGGGGGTCACGTTTTCCTACATGTCGCACTGAGATTGGTACACAAGAGGATTTGGAGACATGTTAATGTTTCACTGCGGTACGTCAGGCTGTCTGATGTATTGAGAGAGTTGGTCCAGTTTCCTATCGGTTATAGATACCTCAGAGGTACCAGGCCATGCACGACGTCTTCCATGTCTCTCAACGCCGACATTACTTTTCAGACTCGTCTCATGTCTTCCAGCCTGAGGAGGTTGAGCATGAAGTGGATGCATCATTTAAGGATCATCCAATCTGGATTGTCTATCATTGTAAAAAGGTTCTCTAGGGGAAGTCTATTTCTCTATTACAGGTGGTATGATAGCACGATAGAGTACAGGACGGGACCTGGGAAAGGGAGGCCGATGTACAATCGCATTGGCCGGAGCTATTCTGGGTTTGTTCTTCTCCGCCTCGTTAGAGAAATTAATGGATGAATTTCTTTAAAGGGGAAATTTTCTAAGAACCTGGATCTTCATTTAAGGTATGCCTTTTTTTTCTAGAGATTTTGAGAAATGTGGGGTTTCTGAAATTTTTTTATGTACACACCGTGTAATTTATGAGTACACTCTGTGTACTCCCTTTCCATGTCTAGACAGGTGTTGCCCATGTCCGGGCCACACACACGGTGTGTAGGGGTGAAGTGGAGGCTGTTAAAAGTGGAGTATGAAAAAATAGAGTACACACCGTGTACTCAATAAGTACATGTCGTGTTCTTTATTATTTTTCATTAAACACACCAGGGTCGCGCCTGACAGACAGAACACACTCCTTCTCTAGGTTCTTCATCTGAGATCGTCCCGTACGTCCACGATTCTTCTCTAGATTCCCGAGCCTCAATCTAATCTTCGTTTCAGCCGTTGATGATTGCATTGGAACCACAACGGCGAGTCCTTCTTTTTCTCATAGAGCTTCATTTTCCATTTCCTCCTCTTTCTCAAGATATCGTTAGTTGAGCATTATTGTCATTTTCTCAGATCCTCGACATTCTAAGGAGAATAGATCATCATTTTTCACTTACATTGATCTCCTAGCATTGAGGAAGGTGGTTTGTTCCTTTCTGTATTATGTATGTGGATATTTTGTGAAATTTACACTAATACAATTGAACGAGGTATTGTGTGTTTCTTTTTTTACCCTTGTTGTTTCCTGATTTTCTTGATTGCTTGAGTAGAGGTAATTTATTGTGAATAAAGTAGTTTTTATTGTGCTCAGGGTGGTTTCCATGCTTGTTTTCTTATTTAGCATTCTTCCAGTTTCCATGCCTAGTTGTAGGATAGTGGAACTATTTTAATTTTATGTTAATGTTCCTTAGAATGATATCCATGCAGTTCTTGAGGTTTACATGGGCCGATAAGAGCACTATGCGTATTTGTTTTACAAAGGGCTGTGAGAACCTAGTGTAGTAGAACATAGGAAGAATGTACATAAGGGCTTCTCCAGTGTGTCTTTAAATTACGATGCCAGACAACAGGGTGAATTGAAGTTGAGTTCTTCCTCAGATATTCTTTAGTTCCTCGACGTGGGTCATAGTGGAAATAGACATTGAGTGCTTCCCTAGAGAACCTTTAGTACGATACAAGACAATAGGGGGAATTAACAACGATTGCTTCCTCAGAGAGTCTATTCTTAGTTGAACCAGAGGGATGAGATTTTGTGTGCCTCTTAGAGGGTTGAGAGTACTTGTAGATTGAACCATTGGGGTTAGACTGTGAGAAATACCCAGAGGATACCTTTTTGTTCTTCTTGATTGAGTGGATGTTCCTTGTTCTAGATTATCTTATAGAAACTGTGGATTGTTACTACTATATATTATATTGTTTACTACTTACTGTTTACTTCTTACTATTTAGTACATACTGTACTTTACCTGCCATATATTCACTAACTATTAGACACAGATCATTAGGTGGTTACCTATTGGGACTTTGTCTCATACCATATTTGGGTCACGTTTTTGGGCCCAAACAGATTATATTATTGTAGGTATAGATAAGGAAATGAACCCTTCAACTTCAAGTTCATGATTTCACTAGATATGGAGAGCATATGACCAAGCTGAGTCTTTCGATGCTGAGGAGTTTTTCATCTGCTTTTGTTTTTTTACATGGGTTTAGTACTGTATGTCATCATTGTGACCTGTATGGCTGTTTTCCTAAACGCATGTGTATCATGCATCATTTATATATATTTCTGATCCAATTGATTATTTTTCAGTCTGTCATTGATTACTCTTGTATTGATGTCTACTGCTTCCGCTATTGTTGTTATTTGTTATTCTATTCTGTTGTGTACTCTAACAATGAGGGCATAGTTTCCCCACTATCACACCTATGGCCCTCTCATCTAGTCAGCAGCCTCTTGCATTCAGGGAAATGCGCTTGAGGATATGTGACCAACCGGGTACGTGGAACCTCTGGGTGACTCCCTGAACTGAGAGGTTACATTCTATAACAATGATAGATGTATTTATATGATTTAGAATTTTGTTGTGAGACAGGGACTGATGCTTCAAATACTCACAGGGTGCTAGACATGGCGTTGTACTCCCAGCTTGTAAGAAAATAGTGTTTTATGGTTCAGGGACTGATGCTCCAAATTCCCATGGGTTGTGAGACATGGACTGATGCTACGAACACTTATGAGGGTTCTAGACATGATGGTTTACACACATTAATAAACATTGGACTGTAGGTCCAATTTTTCAAGCATGAATTGAGTTAATGTTTAATGAAAGCTGTTGTGACAGGATGTTTTGTGAATTAATTATGAGAAAGGGTTCATGCATATTAGTGAATTGGCTGAACCACTGTTAGTGGAAATACCAAGAATCGAATTAATATTTTTTGTGGACCGGATTATGCATAATATATGAATTATTTAAATGAAAAACTTTTGATGTGTTATCCAAGATAAAGCACAATCTTGGATTTGGTCTTTACATTGATAAAATAGATGGTCTTTAAAGAAATCATTGGTGAGTGACTTATAAAGAGAATGTCAGACATAGTCCGAATCTCAAGACATTATTAATGATATTTTAGTAATTGATAAATGCAACTGAGTATGTAATGATTTTTGAGTATGCATGACAAATGAATACTGCAGGTTAAGACATGAGTTGAGGGATGAAGTAGGTACATGGGTATATAGTTACATTGTATTGCTTAAATTATTTTATTGATGCTTTCATGTGTTTTAAATTATTTATTAAATGTCTAGATTTGGGGTAGACACCAGTGGTCCCGGCCAACTGAGATTTATATCTCACACCCTAATCGGGCTGCCATTACACTAGGTACTCGAGTATATTATATTTGGATGTAGGACTATGTTGTTTTCATTTACTTGGGGGTTAGGATTGGATGACCGAGCAGAGGATTGGGATGCTCGAGGATATCACCCTTGGGGTTTTGATTGATTATTTATTTATTTCTTCCTTGAATGTAAAACATGTTTTTTTGTTCACTATTTTATAGTTTTGCATCTTTATCATATAATGCAAGAATATTTTTTATAATTTTTCATTGGACACATTTATAAAATGATTTATATTTGCCTTCTATTGTTTTTCAATTATGAGTTACTGCTTTTTCTATTTTTTTTATCCACACTGATATACCGGTATTCTACTCTGACAATATGGTAGAGTCTCCCCATTGACTATCCTTAGACCCTCAATGATAGTGGCCAACCTCTATCGTATGGGGAGATGATCTTGAGGACTTGTGGCGACCGGTCCGACCACAAAATTAGTGGTGAACCGGGTCAGGACATTACAGGGATGTTGTTCAGGTTACCCAAATAATCAAAAAAATTAATATTTTACATTACATGAATTTTTTTACATGGTGAGCGTGCATTAGTGGGGATGGGGTTTCTAGTATACCTTATTATGTTATGTTGGTTTTTTTGGGTTTTCCAATAGTGGAAATAGAATGCTTCTCCACATTTGTATGAGATACTTGGATTTTCCCTACTGAGTATACATATATACTCAAACTATGTATATGAAATCATTTTTCAGGTTTCCAGGATGTCTTTATGACCCATTCTAATCATTTATAGTTCCAAATATCGGGGATGTTGATGTTTTATATCCTTAGATTTTATTTATTTATTTCATTATTTTGATTACTTGTATATGTACGAGTTTTTATTTATACATGTATTGTAGGAGGGTTCAGATTTATTAAATATATGTTAGGAAGTATTTATGGTTGGTTCCTCCTATCCCTTGATCATGTTTTATTATAATGGTAATTCGATTTTTATTTTGAGATCTTTATACCCATAATGATACTTGCCCACACTGGCTTTTTAGACGCACATCTCGAGAGTCATAATCACTATTTTTTCATTTTTAACCTAGGAGGGGTATCGTTTGAGGGGTTATAACTAAAGGGATCCAAAGATGATGGTTGAGATATAAGATGGAGTTTGTAGTTAAGAAATGTTGGGATTACATGGGTTGGTAGGGATATTGAGTCAGTTGATCTTGTGGTGGGACATAAGTCATTGAAGTCTATCTAGAACAATAGATTTTTGGGGGCCCATGATCTGATTAAAGGAATCTGAGCCCACCGAATGGCAATATGTGGATAAACCATTTTCACGGTAGAGACCGTTGGAATGTTACAAGTATTATAATGACTTGTGTTCTTGTTTGCATTACGTGTCATGGAAAACTTGTAATGGATTAAAAAATTAATTAAAATAATCATCTTTTTTATATGACTTCCCACATGCTTCTATTGAGAATAAAATTAATTAATTGTTTGGTGAATTATTCTTATAACCTAGAGGAATGAATAATATGATGGATAAATATATATAATTGTTTCATTAAACCCTTTTTAAGGATTTAATGTAGTTTTTACTCTCCTATTATAAAATTATTCTTGATAAATTTGATTTTTCATCCTTTGTAGTATATTTATTACATGCCATCTGCATGTCCTAATGATTGTTTTCTTCAAATAATCATTCTTAGTGGGTTTCTTGTGAAAAATTGTATATAATTAAGAACCCCTTATGATTCATGTTACCTTGAAGTATATTCAACAATGGCAAGGTGAAATAATTTGATAAATCATTCAAAGTTGTATTAATGTACCCATATGAGTTAATATTCAATGGATTATCATTTAATTTTTAATTTATCTGAACAATGTGTTGTTTAAATTTTATAATATGTGGCGTTGGACATTTAAATAATAAAGATCCTGAATTATAAATATTATTTACTAAAAATTAAATGGAATTTCAACACCTTAACAAGAATAACATGGTCTTTATTTCATAGTATATCTGTTATAAAGTATTGATATAACTATACATTATAATCATGGGTTAAAGATTAACTTATGTTGATATTTATTTCAAAATTTAAAAAATAAAATTAATGACTTTTGGTAAATTGATTAAAATTAAAAATTCTTAAGGGATAAAACATAGTATTATATTACTATTATGAATATTTATATACTGAAAATATGATACCAGACATGTTAATTCATGGTAATTTGTTCTTGGTAATAATGTACAATTGTGTAATCACTTCTATGATAACAATGAAAATTCTATTATGAATGATTTGAGCATGTATCGTGTTTATTATAGTGTATCTAAATGTATATGTATACTCGTTTATCCTTATTATTATATGTATGAATTTTCATTAGATCAATAAAATGAATAATGCTTGTGTAGATTGTGCATGATGAAGCATGGGAAAATATAATGTAAAATATACAGTTTTTATATTGTTGTCTAATAGAAAATTTTACATTGATGGTTATGAAAAAATGTTTATATAATGTTGTAATTGTATTGAAGACAGTAACATAAAATTAACATATTGTCATATGAATATCGAAAGTGTATTTCCTTGATGATAATATTAACATATGATGCCTTTTTTATGATCATTAAACATGTTTAAATGTGTATACTTTTGACTTTAATGTGGATTATGTTCGGACTATTTAAAATTGACGTAACAATATTTCCACCGTAATAATCTAGGAATTTTTGTTGATTTTTTTCAACTTTGTTATCATTGTATGTACGTGTTAATATTCCTTGCTAAAAGTAATTTTCATTAGATAACTTGTCTATTCTTTATATATGTATAAAAAATGATTTAACAATGAATATTTATAATTCATTGATATTACCCATGTGATATAATAGAAGGAAATAGTGTAAGCCCTGGAATTGTTCAAGCAGTTTATATGTGTAACTAATTTGTTGGATAGATCTTATTGTGGTCCTCAGTATGGTTTTTGATTAAATTCTTCAAGCACATGATTGTGTGAATACATGATCCATAAATAATACTCATTATAAATATAAACCATATAAACTCTGAGGGTGAGTCAATCCTGCCAAAAGTATATAATATCCCATCATGGGAAAGGGATGTCCTCGATTTGTGTCCTTAG
The DNA here is from genome assembly GCA_963277665.1 of Viscum album. Classification (NCBI taxonomy): domain Eukaryota; kingdom Viridiplantae; phylum Streptophyta; class Magnoliopsida; order Santalales; family Viscaceae; genus Viscum; species Viscum album. Next base: position 663,592,026 of record OY728165.1, on the reverse strand, counting down.
AAATTTTATTTTTATGATAATTGAGATAGTTTTTAGAGGCGGTGGAGAGTGTGAGGTAGAATTTTGGTTATATTAAAAGGGTAGTTTTGAGTGGATGGTATTTTGTGGAGTTGAAATGGATTCATTAAATGAATGGTGGAAGATATTGTTAGTTGGTGAGATTGGGGGTAGTTGTTATTTTGATCAATATTAGTAATGTGTGGTAGATGAGATATATGGTTTTTAGGATGTTTTAACATTTGTATATGTTGTAATTTTTTACAGTTATGTTGATGAAATGCATAACCAATAATAAAATGATTTAATCATTTAATCGTGGCCATAAAATAAAATTTTTCTTTATTACTTTTGAATGAAATTATGATGAGCTTTCCTACCATGTATAATCTCATTTTATAAAGGATGAAATGAGAAGGTTTGATTTCTATATTGTTTACTGGTTTTGTTGTGATTGATTTTATTTATATTACATGTGTTATTACCTCAAACATATGATAAAGTGGGTTTTTATTTCCCACATCATGATGAATTATATTATGACCAGTTTTAAAACTATGTGTACAGATCATTGTTTCCCAAAGTAAAATTTATCATGGTGTGGTTTTTGAGTACCTTTGATTTGAATTCAAGTAGATGATATGACCCAGTTAATATAAGTATTCGTGTTGGTAGAAGAATATTATTATAAAATGATGATAGTAATGACTTGCAATCGGGAAAAAAGTGAATTAGAATGTTAATCCATTTAATAATTCTTTATATATATATATGTTCCTAGAAATTAATCACTTAATGAGAACCCTATAAAAGGCTTCAACATTAATAACCTTGTATGTTTAAAACTCCTGTCATTTTTGTGTTTAAATTCAAATGTTGATTTTATTTTTCTAGATTTTATGATTATATGTGTTTATATTAACTTGGTAAAGGCCATGATAGAGTTTTGTTAGTATAACAGAATAAACATTGTGAAATCCTTAAATACTCTTATTTACATATGATGTCTTGGGAACAATGATGAAGAAAAATGGTTTTAATTTATTTTTGAAATATTTTCACGAAGAGTATTTTGATAAATACAATTCTATTAAATGGATAAAAATTTTTATTTAACTCAAAATTGTTTTCATAGATGATTGAAACTTTTTTTTTTCTAACAATAACTTCAAGGGAATGTTCTAATAAACATGTTTTTTGAACATAGAATGTTATAATATCAATATATAGATACATTTAAAAAAATTAATATATTTTTTAAGAATCAATATTATGCTTTAAGCATAATCACCAATTTGGTTTAATAATGTGTCGTAAATAGATTTCATGTGTTATTAATAAATTTTTACATGTGTATGGTAATTGGTTTTATACTGATTTATTTATAATGATATTTTTTTATCTGTTATGAATTTATAATTAGTAGATTACCAAATGAGGAAAATCCATGTATATATATTCGGTCAAAGGAATGTCTATGTGAATTTTTTGATATAAAAGTTATAATAATGTTTTCTCTGGTCTGAAACATCCATTCTGGTTTGAAATAATGTGGAAAATTTGTTTTTAATGTTCTCCCTTCCATGGTCTAATTATAATTGTTAGTCAATGAATACAATGATTTGTAACCATATCTATGTGATTGTGTCCTTCTTTGAGAGGTATCTTCAATGATGGATTATTTTGTAGTGACTTTTTTCTATCATATATATTGAGAAACATGAGAGGTATCTCATGAGATCGTTCCTTGGACACATACCCTCCTTTCATCTTGGTTGTTTTTGAATTCTGAAGGGTAATAATAGTTTTAGAGTATTTCGTGTATTGACTTTGACCACCCATGTCCATTTGATTGTGAAAATCCATTGTTTTAGGTGTTGTAGGATGTCTGGATGGATCATTTCAAGAGTATGTAAATAATCTATTTATTCAATAGTAGCTCGTTATATGGTAAGACATCAACCTATATGTGGTTACGATATGTCACAATTGTTGTTTAGGAAAAATCAGTCAAAATGGTGACTCGAAATGGCATGTTTTAGACAGTGGAATTTTAGGGTAGGTTTCCAATGGCAACTTGATGCTGTGATTCTTGTCGGCGAGTCACAATGATTAGTCAATGATGATAAGTCTATAGTTGGGACTTGGGATGGTTATTAATACAATAGTGGCTCATCCAATGGTGACTTGTCCAATTGTACCTTATCTAAAAGATACTTGTCCATAGGTGGATTGTCTAATAGTGACTCATCCATCTATGAATCATCAAATGATGAAAAATCCAATTGTGAGTATTCAAATAGTAGGCCACCTAATTTAGAGTCATCCAATGCTAGGTTATCAACTAGTGAGTCATTCCAAATTGTTTTTCAACATTCTATTTATCTCATGTATTTCTTGTTTTTCAAGTTTCACCAATTTATTGTTTTATTTGATGTAAAACCTGTTTAAATCCATATTTAAGTGATTATAAATCCACTTTAAAGTATATAAAATATGTCATTAAATTCCTATCCCCCTAGATGCTCCAAAATGTCCAAGCTCAAAGGTGGTAGTCATGATTCATCATTAATTGCTTTTAAAACAAATTCTTCAATTGATTTTTGGATCAATTCATTCCAAAGATAATATATATTCTCCCTTGTGTGATTACCATTCCTCTCAATACTAGATATCCCAAAAATCTTTCATCCACAAGGAATCATATTTTGTTGTTCTAAAATACGAATCTAGTTTTCATTTTAGGTTATTGCAACATGTGTTCCCCCTGTTTGATGCATTATATAATTAATGATCGTTTATTCTTCAATGTAGGGATAGATTCATCTATTATTTATTATTTTTATCATATGGGGTGATGTATGAATTTATAATTTTTGAATATATCATGAAATAAAATAAATAAGTATTATTAAATCTGTTTAAAGGTCACCATTTGGACCTAGGTAAAGTGATATGTTCATCATGAGTATTTACTGATATTGTGAATTTAAGGGTTAGGTTCCTACTAAAAATTATTGATTTTTGGTTCCCAAAATTTTGAACCAAATGTTTCTGAATTCATGTTGGTCTTCTTTTGGTTAAACTAATACATGGAATCTATTAACCATGTATATTTTGGTAAAATTAATGGATTCACCAATATTTTTTGGTTTATGTGATACCACCCTATATTGAGTGGAATTGATTTAGGGATGCCTTGCAAAATATAGAAGCAAGACATTCTATGGTATGTGTTATAACATTGGTGTGGACACAATTGTGTTATGTGGTTTGTCACATATGATATGATGAAGGGAATATGAATGTGTTGTGTAACATAAGGGTAGTGGATGAGATGTTTTATGTAGTGGGTGTGTGATTTTTTTAATTGTACTTGTGGTTGTACAGTGGAGTTGCGATGTCTATGGTTATACAGAGAGAATTTATTATGATTATTTTGTGGCTGTGCATTAATGATATTAAAAGGGGTTATGAATGTAAATTGGTGGTGATGTGGGATTATAGGAAAGAAAGTGACTGATTGTTGTGTGGTGCTACATTCTATGTGATTTTTATTGTATTATGTGAATAAATTCTAGTTACCTATGAGGCAGGAAACTAAAATGGTATGTATTATCATGGTAATGATCGGAAAAAATAGATTAATTGAATTATAATGGGGAATATGAATAGATAATTAAATAATGATAACATAATTAAATTTAATTAACTAATGTGCTACTAAGATAGGATTATTCAATAATTTTGTAATATATTAATCTTCTAAATGTTGACTAAAAATTTAATGGGACTTTTGTATTGTGTTCATCTTATATGGTGTTGTGTTATTGTGATGTATTTCATTATGTTATATCTACACAAGTATTAATGGAATTTATAATGTATGTTAATGACTTCAAAAAACTTTTTTTAATGTGGAAATTGGTGATGGGTTGTAATGTTTTTCATGTTAATGTATATATATATATATAATGGATGTGGTATTAATTGTGTTATGGAAAAATGTTGATGTGTTGTGGGTGTTAGTTATATGGTTTTAAATCCAATGGTTTTCCTTGATTTCTTGGTATTATATATATATATATATATACATTATTTTTTTTGGAGAGTTCTATACATACCCACAATAGTAGAGCACTATATTCCAAAACCCCCCCATCACCTTGGTGGAAGGTGTAGTTCCCTACATCCCAGAGGTAGAATGGATGGATGGTTACATGATATTTCAAGCCCACCCTTCAAGGTTTTCATAGTCTAACACTCTTTGTGAAGGATGTTGTGTGGCAGTCAGGCCGAGGTACTTGAGGGTTATTTTTTCATTCCCATGTGTCATCGTGAAGATATGACATTTTCAATTCATTGTGTATTCAGGAGGAGGTATGGTTGTGACCTTGGATTCTATGGGTGGGATGATGTATGGTTCTGCCCAAGGTGTCTGCAAGAATGATGTTTTATTGTTGTGTCTATGTTGTCTATTGGTGGGATGTGTTTTGGTTGCGGCCTATGTGTCTACAGGTTGGGTTTGATATAGTTGTGTCCCATGTGTGTGTGAGAGGTATGTACTATTCAATTTTTTCATAATTTTTAGAACTAGGTCTAAGGCCATGGTGTGTGCGAGAGGATTCTAACATTAGAATTATCGAAGAGTGTGAATGAATCATCATGTTCTTCCATTACGGTATGTGAATATAACTAGTGGGAAGTGGTTAAGGGTACCGAAGTCATTGATGTTGTTAAAATATTACTTTACAAGACTATTGTTAATTGGTTAGTGTTCCTTGGTGTGGTTGGGGTTGCAAGAATACCTTTTTCGGTGTTGTTGGTTTCTGTTGTTTTTCTGTAGGGGAATTTTTCTTCTTCTCTACTTTTGCACGAGATACATTGAATTTTCATAATGTGTATACTTGTATAGTCACCCTATATATATGAATTTCTATTTTTAGGTTTCAACGTGTACTTGGTGTATAATGATAGACATTTCTGGTTTCTAATTTTATAGCAGATTCTCTATTGCGTCATTATGTTTTATTTCTTTTTGTACTTTTCATAGTCTAGTATTTTTATTAGTTTTGAATAATAAATTCATTGTGGGAAAGTATGGATTCATTTTAAATATATCATGGAATTGTTTATAGTTGACTCCACCTATCTACCAATCATGTTTTCTTAAAAATGGTCATTACACCTATATTGAGCGATCATTGTACACCTTATGCTACTCACCAAGTTGGGGCCATGTTAATGAATTACTCATGGTATCATTATCTCCATTTATTAATTACCATAACCGGATGGGTATCCATTTAGGGAGGGTTTCATGACAATACCATTCATAACAAAAAGTAGAATGACAATATTACTTTTAGTTATTTCAAAACTAAAAAATCATGTTACTAATCATAACCATATATTTAATTCAACAATAAAATTTCCACCCTATTTCAATGAATATTTTAATCATTATTTAAACATAACATTTCTATTACTTAATTAAACAATTAACTAATTGATAAAAAACATTATTTAAAACAATATTTAATTAATCACATCATCTTCTCTAGTTATATCTACAATTAACAGATCACATCTATAGTATTAGTTAATTTAATATTGAATTAATCATATCAAATACATTTATTCATTCATAAATTAGATTATAACTATAAATATACCAAAAAATAGAATAATTAACCAAGAAAAAAAATAACATTAATTAATTCAATACAAAATAATTCACCTATAATACATTAATTAATACAACAATTAATTAAGTAATTCAATAATATTAGTCAATTCATCAACCAAAGAATCACATTAATGACATTTACTAATATGAAAATAAATTAACACATCCAATACATTATTTAATTAAAAATTTACTTAATTATATTAATTTAATTATTAAAATAAAAAAATACACCATCACATAAATTAATGTAATTAATTCCATTATATAATAATAAAATATAATAAATTATTAAATTCCTCAATTAATGGATTACATAAATTATATTAGTGTATTAAAAAATTTAATAATCGAAATAATTTCATTACTAACTAAAATAATAGTTTATCACACAAATCCCCTTAATCATGTACGTAATTAAAAAATATTACAATCCCTTGAAATAATTATTTAGTTAATTATTCAAACTCAAATAATTTAACTAACACAACAATCCCTATTTATTAATTTATGATTAAATTAATTTAACACAATCAATTACATAAAAATAAAAATACCCAATATCTAGTTCACTTATAAATTAATTTGAATTATTCATTTCTATTAACATAATAATATACATTAATTAATATTCGATTAATAAATATACCTCGTTAAATAGAATTAACATGATAATATGTAATAATTAATTCACCAATTTTTTATTGAACTAATTCATTCGAATAAATATATTATTACCCATTAATTAATTAACCATTTATTTAATATAACTCAATTTGACATGTTAATTAAACAATAAACAATAATTAATACATCTATTGTTAAATATAACTCATTCGTATACATTAACTCAATAATATCCATTAATGAATTCTCAAACAAAATTATCTATCTCATTGATCATTATTAACACAAAAATCCCCATTAATTTGTTCACCAATTTATAAGCATGTCAAATCCATTAATTCATCCTCAATTAACAAATCAAAATCAATCCATTCATTTGATTTCCCAAAAAAAATCATCATAATGACATGAATTTATTTTTAAATAAATAATCACATTCAATGGCAATAATTTATTAACCATATAATTTTCAATGACAAATGTATTAATTTATTGATAATTAATTAATAACATTCAATAACATCAATTAATTATAAAATTTCATTTATATTTCATTTCCATTACTTAATTCATAATTAACTATCCACATTTCTCAGATTAATTAATTAATCAATTAATTAATCCCATCAGTCAAATTTTTTAATCAAATGATTAAACAATAATATTACATCCATTAATTAAATAATAAATTAATTAATCCTGTTAATTACATTATTTAATTGAATAATATACAATATCATTATATTTACTAATTAAATAATCTATTAACTAATCTTATTATTTAATTAATAAATTAAATAATCACTTTAATCACACCAATTATATCTATAATTAATTATTCCAAATAATCCTATAATTTCCTCAAAAATTAAATATTCATATTTATTAATGAATTAATTCTAAAACAATTAATCATATTATTTAATTAAATAATTAAATAAATACTTGACATCATTTACGTAAATCAAAAACTAATTATTCCGACACGATCATTTCAATAAAACTGTTATAAATTCCATCAAAATTTATATCAAATAATTGAACTCAACATCCCTAAATCCTTATTACTATTTTTATAATTATAAAAAAATTAATTATCTAATTCAACAAACCAAATTTCCTCATAATTAATTCCATAAATAATAATTCATAATTTATAACCCCAATATCTACAATTTGAACATTTCCCTATAATTATTAATTCATTAAATTAACTATTTCTATCAAGACCACAATTGTGATGCATATAATAGAAATTATACAATCATATATACATAGTTGCAATTTTGACATGTGTATTTTTATTATAGACCACCTACTACAGGTTTGACAAAGAACACCTGTGAACAGAAATCCATATCTATTATGGATAGAAACAATGTAGGTCTAGATCCAACTCTCAAACCCTTAAATTAATAATAATAAATAATGATCATATAAATGTAGATATAGATTTAGAATCATTGTTCAATATATTCGCAAACACATTCAAATCTATCCATTAATTATTATTACATTGATGAAATTAAGAAATAATATACGGAGAAGAATCAAGGAATAACATTGATATGATTTACTTTTTATGGGAGGGGATGAAAGTTGATTTAGAATTCAAATCCAGAAGAATGATAGTTTGGGGGGCATGAAATTCATCTAGAAAATTCCAAAAATCTAAAATAAATCATAAGATTAAATGGGATTTGAAATATATGACATTAGGTAGCATAGGGGAATTTAAATAATTAAAATCCTCTAGAATTTAATTTTTTTCACTATTTAATTTAATGGTGTTTGTGGTTTTATCCAAAAATAAACATAAAATGTGAGCATAATATTTTAGGGGATCATAGTTTTCCACACCATGTGCCAAACTTGTTAATCCTCTCTACCCATGATCAAAATATTATCTTGGTTGTACAATATAGTTAGGGAAAACCATGTGTCAACCATTCACAAAACTATAATTTACATTTTCTAAAAATTCCACCAAATGAAACTCAAGTTTTAACCAAAAACAAATAAATCAAATAAGGAAAAAAATTACCATAATTCAATGCCAATTATGAACTAAAAAGTTCATGATCATAGATTAAATAATTATTATGTATCATAATAGTGAATTTATGACTCATCTATATTATAATTAGACAATCCAAAATAAATTAAAATGACAACTGAATTCATAAAATATATTATAAATGTCAAAATATATTGGAAAACCATTTAGATATAAATGATGATGATGATAAAGAATAAAATAAATAATTTTTTATATTTTAAGATACAATTAAATTAAATACCACAAAATCATTTGGTAATTTACCCTCAACTATAGAGATCACATAAGCTTCATCTTCTCCCATTGGCCACTTCTATGTAGGATTCCCTTAATTAATAGGATTTTTTTTTGTGTTTCCCCATCTATATAGAGGTCAAACACTAAATAATGGGTTTTTTTATAATTCCATTATTTTTCCTTGTGACCCTTATATTTCCAATTATAGAAAAATATTAATCCCATCTAGCATTTTCAATGGTGATTCATTCCACAATTTTCCTATGAGGTAAATAACTATGTTCTCTTCTCCTTTATTTAGGAATTTCATTATTCATTTTTTTCATATGGCATATTTTTGGCTTTATTTTACTTGTATGTATAGGAAATTAAATGTTATGTATTATTTTTTATGGAACTCAAAATATATCTCATTTTATGATGTAAACAATATAATTACAAGATCCCTTTAGTGACATGGATTATTACCTTTGGTTAATTGGTCAATAATTTACTATATGTTCTATATGTAATCTATACTGTACATGGATAACCTTTCATAGGTATCCTCATTCTCAAAAAGAAAGTCTTCTTTATTTTTTTTAATATCAGGTTGATTATCAATATTTTAATTTAATTTGATTAGGGATGTATTTTATGAAAAATGAATCCTTAAAAAATTAAATTTTTTGAGTTCAGCATCCAAGTCCTCAACAGTTTTCTTGATCAATGACTATAATTCATTAGTGTTTCCTTTGATGAAATATATACGACATGGAAAAAAATTCTCTACATCTTAATTACATAAATATCATCCCTAGAGATTTGATCCATTTCAACGATTCCATATGTTTATTATTTCCTCTAAATAATGGCATATTATGATTCATAATGTAATCCATCATTTGATAATGTCACATTTTAATAGGTTACATCATAGTGGAAATGTTGTTATACATAATATAATTATATTATTTAATGTAGCCATAATAATCTTAATTCCAACAGAAAATTTATCAGCTTCCACAGAAAGGTTATCTCTACATCATCTAAATTTCAAGTAAAATATTTACATCATGTTTCTATTTGTAATTACTGTTGAATATAATATTAGCTCATAAAATTATTAATATTAAATCCAAATGTTTGTCAAATGTTTTGAATATAAATTTCTGAATTTTTAATTTTATAAAAATAACTAATGTCTCCTTGGGGTCATAATTTTTTTTCAAATAAATCATAATTGATTTTATGAAAAATGTGAATTATCATCTGAATATCCCCAGGGATAGTAAAACAAAATTCACATTAAGAATTATTCTCAGGAGTCCTGAAATGATTGATTCAAGCACAATGTTCTATACTTGGTGATATTACCCCTATGTACCTCAGTTTTATAACCATATCCACTTGTTGTTTCCATATAGGGTGTTATTGACTCAATAAACCACATAATATAATATTTCAAGAAAACTAGGATATAATTATATAATTTTCGTATTTTTATATCAAATGATAATATTTATATTATATGTGTTTTCCTTAAACTATATCCCATGGTTATTAATAAAATTTCATCCATATAAATATTAATTACACCATCCTCATTAACTCATAAATACTTTCAACATTTTTAAATTGCTATATTAATATAGGTTTGAATCTACAATGATTTGCAATGCCCTGACCCTAGTTACCCACATTCATTTAATTATTCCATAACATTGGCATGATCACAAAAGAACAATTCTAGAATGAAAAATTTGTTTAGTATCCATGGAAGTACAAGATATTTAAATAAGTGTTACATTACATCATGAAATAAAAGAAACATCACTTTTCACCCATTCAACCCACTCATATCTTTTTTCCAATGCCAAGATGATAATAATAATATACTTCTCCACATCCTATGATATATAAAACATATAAATTTGTGAGATCGGATGCTTATTAAAGATAATAATATAGTAGATACTATCAAAAATAAACTCAAACATTTAAGGAAATGTATAAGAATACAACACAAGCCTTTTAAAATTAAACTTAAGTATAATATGGCATATATATATCAAATAATTCAATTTTCTTAATAACATGGATATTATACTAGTCGAATAATCATATGTAATTTCAATAGTTAATTTCATAATGATTGATTGCATAATGTCGGACATCATGACCATATAGTCAAGGCCTTATGCCAAGACTAAAAATATTATTTTTTCAAGGCCTTCTATCGAACACTTTTTTGTCTTATGAGATCTACTGATACATCGAGGTGCTACATTGTACTCCACCCATCATATACTATGTCAAATGCATTCATCTTATAAAAATCATGAAACATAATATAAACTGTTGCATTAGAACTATCATTGTAAATGTCAATACATAAACAATATACCATGAATGGTATAAAAATAACACATCCAGAGTAAATCATATCACAAAACAATCAATATAATATGGAAGAATTACTTGGTGAGTGTGCCTTAGTGGGGATGGGGTTTCTAGTATACCTTATTATGTGATATAGGTTTTTGTTGTTTTCCCATATTTGAATTAGTATGATTATACACTTTTCTATGAGATACATGTATTATCCATAATGTGTATACATCAATAATCACAATATGTATATGAAAACGTTTTTCAGGTTTCCATGTTGTCTTTATGTCCCATGCTAAACATTTCTAATTCATAATTTGGGAGATTTTTATGTGTCATATCCTTAGATTTTATTTTTTTTCATTCTTTTGATGAATTGTATATATTTGAGTTTTTATATATATATGCACTGTGGGATGGTTTGGATTTATTATATATATATTAGAGTGTTTTTTATGGTTTATTCCTCTTATACATTGTTCATGTCTTATTATAAAGAGTAATTCCTCTTTTATTGAGAGATCTTTATACCCATGGTGATACTCACCATCCCGGGCCTTCTAGTGGGGCATCTCGAGGGTCATTATCACATTTTCTTCATTTCCATCCTAGGAGGGGTATCGTTTGAGGGATCATGACCAAAGGGCATCAAAGATTATGGATGAGATATAATATGGAATTTGTAGTTAGGAAAAGTGGGGATTGTATGGGTTGGTAGGGAAATAGTGTAAGGTGATCATGTGGTGTGACATTAGTCAGTGAAGACTATCTAGAAAAAATGATTTTAGGGGCCCCATGATCTGATAAATGGACTCTGAGACCACCAAATGACCATGTGTTGCTAAACCATTTTCATGGTAGAGACCCTTGGTATGGTACATGAATTAGACTGACTTCTACTCTTGTTTGAATTGGGTGTCATTGAAAAATTGTAACGGTTGATAAAAATTAATTAAAAGAATCATCTGTTTTTTATATTACTTCAAACAAGATTCTATTGTGAATATAATTCCTTAATTGTTTGTAGAATCATTCATATAACCGATAAGAAAGAGTAATATGATGGATAACTAGCTAAAATTGTATTCTTGAACCCTTCTTGATGTTTAAATGTAGTTTCCCTCTCCTATTATAAAATTATTCTTGATAAATTATATTTTTCTTCCATTTTTTATAATTTATAAGATACCATCTACTATTCCCAGTGATCGTATTCAACAAAGAAGTATGCTTAGTGTATTTTATTGTGAAAAAGTGCTTATAATTTAGTACCCATTCTGAATCATGTTACATTTTCATAGATTCAATACTGGAAAAATGAAATAATATATTTAAGTCACACATAGTTGTATTGATTTACCCATATGTGTTAATATGCCATGGATAATAATTTAATTTTTAATTTATATGAACAATGTGTTGATTAATTGTTATAAAATGTGGCATTGGACATTTAAATAATGAAGATCCTAAAATATCCATATTATTTATTTAAAATTAAATGGAATTTCAACACCTCAACATGATTGACATAGTATTTATTTTATATTATATATTTTTTAAAGTATTGATATTACATAACTTTATAGTCATGTGTTATAAATAAAATTATGTTGATATTTATTTCAAACCTTAGAAAATAAAATGAATTCCTTTTGGTAAATTAAAGAGAATAAATTATGTTTATGTGATAAAACATATAATTATATTACTAATAAGAATAATTATATACAGAAACAATGTTACCACACATGTTAATTCATCATAATTTTTTCTTCGTAATAAAGTACAATGATGTAATAATTTATATGATAACAAGGGAAATTCTAGTAAGAAGTATTTGAGAATGTATCATGTTTAATATGGTTTTTCTAAATATATAATTATACTCGTTTAATCCTATGTATAGTATGCAAGAATGCGCTTTAGAGAAATTAAATGAATAAGGTATGTGTAGATCGATCAAGATGAATCATGGGACAATATAATGTAACATATACAGTTTTAATTTTGTTGTCTGAAATCATGTCTTACCTTGATGATTATGAGAGAATGTTGTTTATATAATGTTTTAATATAATTTACCATAGTAACCTAAAATGTATATATTATCATATGAATATTTATGGTGTTTTTCCTTGACAATAATATTAACATATGATGTCTTGTGTATGAACATTAAACATGATGACATGTGTATAGTTTTGTCTTTAATGTGGATTATGTTAGGACTATTTAAAATTACCGTAACAATATTTCCACTGTAAAAATGTAGGAATTTTTTGTGATGTTTTTTTCTACCATGTTATCAAGGTATTAATGAGATGATATTCCTTGATGAAAGTAGTAGTTATTAGAAAACATGTTTAAATTTTGATTTTTTGAGATTATGAGACCCTTGATTTTACCTCGTGATTATATTAATCATGTGATAATATATTAATAACATAAATATGTATAAAAATGAATTACCATGGAAAATATAATATTCATTGATAGTACCCATGTGATATAATAATAGGAAATAATGTAATCCCTATAACAATAATGGATGTGTCTCTATGTAACTGCTTTGTTTTAAAGATCTTATTGTGTTCCCTGGTATATTTTATGATTAAATTCTTCATCCACATGATTGTGGGAAGACATGATCCATAAATTATATACATTGTAAATTAAAACAATTTAAACTGTGAGGGTCAGTCAATGCTACCAAAAGTATATAATATCTCTTCATTATAGAGGTAAGTCTACGATTTTTGTTATTGGGAAGTTAATTTTTATGATAATTGGGATAGTTTTTGCGGGTAGTGTAGAGGATGACGTAGAGAAGGAGGTTACATTAAAAGGGTAGTTTTGTGTGGATGGTAATGTGTGGAGGTGATGTGGATTCATAAAATGAATGGTGGAAGATATTGTTAGTCATTGATTTTAGGGTTAGTTATTATTTTGATCAATAGTTGTGATGTGTGGTAGATGAGATATATTGTTTTCATGATGTTTTTACATGTGTATATGTTGTAATTAGTTGTTATTACATTGATGAATTACATCACCAACAATAAAATGATTTTTTCATTTAAAGTTGGTCATAAAATAAAACTGTTTTTTATTAAATAGTGAATGAAATAAAGATGAGATTGCACACCATGTATAATATATTTTTATAAAGTATGTAATGAGATGGTTTGATTTCTATATTGTTTATTTGGTATTTTATGATTAATTTTATTCGAGGAAATGTGTTACTACCTCAAACATATGATATAGAGGGAATTTATTTCCCAAATCATGATGCATTATGTAAGGACTCGTTTTAATATTTTGTGTATGGATCAGTGTTTCCAAAAGAGGAATGTTTCTTGGTGTGATTTTTGAGTTCCTGTGATTCGAATTCATGGAAAAGATAAGTCTTAGTTAATATATGCTTTCATGTTGGTAAATGAATATTTTTAGAAAATCATGATAGTAATGACAAGAACCTGTAAAAAAAATGAATTTGAATGTTATTCCCTTTAAAATTTCTTTATATACATGTTCCTTGAAATTATTGACTTCATGAGAAACCTAGAAAAGGCTTCAAAATTAAAAAACATTTATGTTTAAAACGCATTTCATTTTTGTGATGCAACACAAATTTTGATATGAGTTTTTTAGAATTTATGATTATATGTGCTGATATTAACTTGGTAAAGGGAATGGAAGAGTTTTGTTAGTATAAAAAAATATATATTGTGAAATCATTAAATAATCTAATTTTAATATGTTATCTTGGGAATCATGTTGATGAAAAGTGGTTTTAATTTCTTTTTTATGTTATTTTTGCGAAGATTATATTCATAATTACCATTGTATTAAATGGAAGGAAAATAGTATTTTACTCAAAATAGTTTTCATAGGTGATTGTAACTATTTTTCAGACAAGGACTATCATGGTAATGATTTAATAAAAATGTTTTTCAAACATAGAATGTTCCAAAAAAATATTGATATTAATTTATAAAAATTTATATTTTTTAAGAATAAATATTATGTTTTAAACTTTATCTACAATATTGATTAATAAAGTGTCATAAATAGACTGTCAATATAATTAATAAATTGTTACTTGAGTAATATAATCTGTTTTATCATGATTTTTTAACAGTGATATTTTTATCTATATTTAATTTAAAATTAATAGGTTAACAAATAAGGAAGATTCATGTATAGATATTCGGTCATAGGCATGTCTATGTGAATTTTTTGATATAATAGTTATAACAATGTTTTCTCTGGTCTAAAACATCCATTCCCATTTGACTTAATTTGGACAAATTGTTTTTGTTGTGCTCCCTTCCATGGTGAAATTATAATTGTAATTCATTGAATACTAGAATTTTTAACCATATATATGTGATTTTGTCTTTCTTTGAGAGGTATCATCAATGATGGATTCTTTTATAGTGACTTTTTTTTATCATATATATCGTGAAACAATAAAGGTATTTAATGGTATGGGATTTTGGACCCTTACCCTCTTTTCTTCTTGGTTGGTTTTGAATTATGAAGGGTAAGAATAGTTTTAGAGGTATCTGATGTATTGAATCAGACCACCCATGTCCAATCGATTGTGAAAATCCATTTTTTATGTTTTTCTGGGTTGTATGGATAGATCAATTCAAGAGTTCGTAAAAAAATTATATTTTTTAATAGTATATTGATTAATGGTGAGGCTTCAACCTATATGTGGTTACGATATGTTGCAATTGTTATTTAGGACCAATCAGTAAAAATGGTGACTCGAAACATTGTGGTCTAGATGGTTGGATGTGACGGTAGGTTAACAATTGTAACTCGATGCTTTGATTCCAGATGGCAAGTCACAACGATGAGTCTCTATCGATGGGTCTTCAGTAGGGACTTGGGATGGATATTAATCCAACAGTGACTCATCTAATGGTGACCCGTCAAATGGTAACTCATCCAATGATGACTTGTCCAAAGGTTTCTTTTCCAACATTGACTCTTCCATTTATGACTCATTGAATGATGACTCGTCAAATTGTATGTCAACTAATTTGGAGTCATAAAACGGTATGTTATCGACTAGTGAGTCATTGAAAATTGTTTTTCAACATTATTGTTTTCTCTTGTATTCCCAGTTTTTCAAGTATCACGCCATTAAGGTTTTATTTCTTGCAAGACAAGATAAAAACAATATTTAAGTGATTATAAATCCTTTCTAAGGGATATGAAATATATCAATGGATTCATATCACCCTAGAGTCTCCAAAATGACCAAGATGAAAGTTCTTCGTCATGATCGACCATTAATGGATTTTAAAATAGTGTCTTCAATCGATTTTTGGATCCGGCCATTCCAAATCTAGTATACTATTTTACTTGTGTGGATTCCATTCCTCTCAATACAGGGTGTCCCCAAAACAATTCATCTATAGGTAATCAATTGTTTTTCTGTAATCAATTAATGATGTTTTTATAAGGTTATTCGAACATGTGCATCCCCTGGTTGATTCATTAACGATTTTTTGATTGTTTATTATTCAATGTATGTATATCTTAGTCTATTCTTTATTATGTTTATCATGCGGGGAAGGTGTTTGAATTTATAAATTGTGAATATATCATGAAATAAATTAATAAGTATTATTAAATATGTTTAATGATCAACATTTGCAGCAAGGAAAAGTGATATGTTCTTCCTGATTATTTGTGATATTGTGAAATTATGGGTTAGGTTACTACTAAAAATCATCAAATTTGGGTTTCCACAATTTTGAAAAGAATGTTTCTGAATTCATGTTTGTCTTATTTTGGTTAAACTAATACATTGAATCTATTAATCAAGTATATTTAGGTAAAATTATGGATTCCCCATGATTATGTGGTTTATGTGATAATACCCTATATTGAGTGGAATTGATTAAGGTATACCTTGATATATCTAGATGCAAGTCTTTCTATGTAATGTGTTGTAATATAGGCTTGGACACAATTGTGTGATGTGGGTTGGCATAGAAGATATGATGAAGGGAATATGAATGTTTTGGGTAACAGAGGGGTAGTGGATGAGATGTTTTATGTAGTGGGGTTGTGTTTGTTGTAATGGTACATGTGGATGTACACTGGGTTTGTGATGTGTATGGTTATACAAAGATGATGTATTATGATTATGGTCTAGTAGAGCATTAATGATATTAAAGGGGTGTGTGTGTAAATTGGTGACTATGTGGGATTACATGAAGTAAATTGAATGATTTTTTTGTGGTGCATAATTATATATGTTTTTTATTCTATTATGTGAATAAAGTCTATTTACCTATGTGGTATGGAACTGAAATGTTATGTATTATCTATGAAATGATCAGTAAAAATAGATTAATTGAAACAGAATGGGGGATATGAATATTTAATGAATGAATGATAACATGATGAAATTTAATGAACCAATGTGTTGTTAATATAGGATAATTCAATACTTTTGTAATATATTAAGAAGCTAAATGTTGACTAAAAGTTTAATGGGACTTGTGTTTTGTGTTCATCTTATAGGGTGTTGTGTTATTTAGATGTAGTTTATTATGTTATATCTAAAAAATTATAAATGGAATTTATAATTTGTGTTAATGACCTCAAACAACTATGTTTAATGAGGAAATTGAACATGGGTTGTAATGATTTTGTTGTTAATGTATGTGTATATATATATATATATTTAATGGAGAATTAATTGTGTTATGGGAAAAATGTTGTAGTGTTTTGTGTTCTAGTTATACGGTTGTAAATACACAGGTTTTCTTTGAGTGATATGTATTATATATATATACCTGAAATTTTTGGGTGAATTATATACATACCACACACTTTTAGAGGACTGTCTTCCAAACACAACCATCCCCTTAGTGGAGGGTGTGGTTCCTTACATCAATGTTGTAGAATGGATGGATGGTTTCTAGATATTTCATGGTCCCTCTTCAAGGATTTCCTAGTCTAAGACTATTTAGGAAGGATATGGTGTGGCGGTGAGGCCGAGGTATTTGGGGATGAGTTTGGCTTTCCCATGTGTCTTCAAAAAGAGAAGTCCTTTTAATTCCACTGTGTCTTTGTGATGTGGTATGGTTGTGAGCATGGTTTCTATGGGTTGGATGTTGTATGGTTGTCACCAAGGTGTTATAAAGCATGATGTTTTATGGTTGTGTCTATGGTGTCTGTCAGTGGGATGCGATATGGTTTGGCCCAGGTTTCTACAGGTTTTATGTGATATGGTAGTGGCCCAGGTGTGTGTGAGGGTTGTGACATGGGGATTATTGAAGAGGTTGAATGAATCATGATGTTCATCATTAGGTTTTGTGAATTTAACTATTGGGATGTGGTTCAGGGTACCCATGTCATTGATGTAATTATAATATTACATTACATGACTTGTGTTAATTGGTTAGTGTTTCTTGTTGTGGATGGGGTCGCAAGTGTACCTTTTTCGGTGTTGTTTGATTTTGTTGTTTTCCCCTAGGAGAAAGTTTTTTCTTCACTACTTATGCATGAGATACATTGATTTTTTGTAATGAGTATACTTGAATACTCACCCTATGTATATGAAATTCTATTTTTAGGATTCTACGTGTACTAAGTGGATCATGATGGACATTTCAGGTTCATAATTTTAGAGAAGATTCTATATCTCTTCCTTAGGTTATATTTCACTTTGTCCTTTTCATAGACTATTATTTGTATCAGTTTTAATTAATACATTCATTGGGGGATAGTATGGATTTATTATAAATATATATATATATATCATGGAGTTTTTTATAGTTTAATCAACCTATCTCTAAATAATTCTTTCTTAAAAACTGTAATTACTCTTATATTCAGTGTTCTTTGTACACCTTATGCTTCTATTCATGTCGGGGCCGAGTGGAGGTAGCACTAAGTGTATCATTATCTCTCGTTATTCATTACCTTAACAAGGTGAGAATCCTTGCGGAGATGGATTAGTGATAATTCCATTCTTAACAAATAGTATAATGACCATATTACATTTAGTTATTTCACAAATGAATAACCATGTTACTGATTATCACAACATATTTAATTCAAAAATTAATTTTCCACCCAATTTCCATTACTATTTCAATAATTATTTAAGCTTAAAATTTCTATTAATTAATTTAACATTTATCTAATGAATAAAAATCACTATTACATTCAAAATTAAAATAATCGCATCATCTTCTTTTTTTATATCTACAATTTACTGATCACATAAATAGTATTAGTTAATTGAATACATAATTAATCATATCAAATACATTTATTCAATAATCAAATAATTCATAACTATAATTCTACTTATTAGTAGAATAAATAACCAAGAACAACAATAACATTAATTAATTCATTACATAATTAATCACCTCAAATACATTAATTAATCCAACAATTAATTAATTAATTCATTAATATTAGTCAATTCATTAAAAAATGAATCACATTAATAAAAATGTGTAATTAGAAAATTAAATTATCACATCAAATACAGTAATTATTTCAAAAACTAAATAATTGCATTAATTCAATTAGTCAAAGAAAAAAATATACCATCACAGAAATTTCAATAATTAATTCCATTATTAATTAAAAACTTCATATAAATTTTTAACTTTATCATTTTATTTATTACATTAATTATATTATTTTATTATACAAATCAATAATCACAATAATTTCATTACTAACTCAACAATTAGTTTATCATGCCAATAACCTTAAATATGTACCAAATTAACATAAATGGAAATCCCATGAAATAATTCATCAATTAATTTTTTTAACTCATATAATTTAACTAACACAACAATACCAATTAATTAATTCAAAATTTAATTAATTTAATAAAATCAATTCCAATAACAGAACAATACCCAATAATTAGTTCTCTAATAAAACAATTTCAATCATTCATTTATATTAACACTATAATACCCATTAATAAATATTCAATTCTTAAATATGTCTCATTAATTTGAAATAACATCATAATACCAATTAATTTTTTCATTAATTATTTAATTTAACTATTTTATTTGAGTTTATGGAATATTACCCTTTAATTAATTAACCATTTATTTAATCTAACTCAATTTTTCACGTTAATTCAACCTTCAATAATAATTAATACATCAATTGGTAAATATAACTCATTCATATACATTTACTCAAAAATACCCAGTAATGAAATATCTAATAAAATAAACAAACTCATTGATCATTAATAACACAACAATCCCCATTTATTAGTTCAGTAATTTATTAGTCACATCAAATCTGTTAATTCATCCCCCAATTCATAAATTAAAATCAATCCATTCAATTTATTTCCCAATAAATTTTCCATGATAATGGAAATAATACATTTTTAATTAAATAATCACATTCTATAAGGCCCCATCCTTAAACCGTACTTAATCTTGAGTTATTACAAGATTACACGTTGAGGATATTTTCAGGTTTAGAGTTTTAGAGAATTAAATCATAAAACATGCATTACATTCCACATATAAACAAAGTGGTTACATAAAGATAGTATTCTTCATTCCCATAAATGGAAACGTATTTAAAATAAAACATGGATTATTTCTTGACACTTCCTTGACACTATCATCATATCATGAACCTTTCCCTTGACCTGTGAAAAACAATTCAAAAAACATGGGATGAGCATAAAAAGCACAGTAAGGGATATAAAAATATGGAAAGGAAACATGGGTACATATATACATAAGAATGAAATCATACTTTACCCATAAAACATATGCACTTTAACATACCTCATCAAATCATGAATAAATCATAGAAATCATAAGACATAAAGGTAACTTGAGGCATTCATAACATCCTTACGTAGGGAGTAACCCTCTTGGTTACGTCTGGAATACCCATCATAGTATATTCCCTAAATCTCTTCGGAGAAACCTTAACGTTTCACTCCTTCGCGTTACCCAATGCATTAGAGAGCTATATCAGTCTCACCCGCCCTTAGTTTATCATGGAACCACCCGTCTTCATAATAATGCCCAAGAACCTCAACATAATTGAATCACATAAAACATGCATAATGGAAATATAACATTTACACATTTCAATCACAAGATATCAATACAACACATTGATATAAAAACATTCTGAAAACCATTTTCAATACCAATATAAAAGAAAATTAAAACATGGTATTTATTTTTCTTTTAAAAAGAAGGTATGGCTTATAGAGGAAGCCGAAACTCAAATAACAGTCACGGCGGCAGAGAAGTCATTATCGCCGCATACGTACGACAAAAACATTCCCTTTTTTCATTTAGTAAAACGCTTCGTATAAAAAATATTTCTTTTGGATAAACTTAAAAGTCAAAGGGGTTTGTACACTGTATAAAAGAAGGTTCTGTATAAAACAAAATATGCCTCAATGAAAGGAGATTGAGACGAAGTCCCATACCTCGGATCCGACATGACTCGATCATTCTTTAATGTCCTAAATAATAAACATGAGTTAATTACTTATTCTTTAATAACCTTTTTCAAGTTCATTATTCCTTTTATATCACTTATTTCCATGTCATGAACACAATATAATTATTTAAGTTAATAACGGTCGTTTTAACGATCATTGGTACTTGAGTCAAAAATAAACCCTTTATAATTACATGTTGTTCATGTATCCATTATATCCATAATTATAATCATTATGTATATATCATATATATCCATCATATACATTCATTTATAATATTACATAATCATTTAGAGGTAAGAAATGAAATGCATCGTTCATGGAGACGGTAAGCCGTACGTATGCATGAACGCTACTTTCATTTCTATTTCATATTTTATAGAATAGAATAATAATGATATAAAGGTATATTATAATTACAGTATAATATCATATATAATCTAATAGGTCCATCCTTTATACGTCCCACATATGGTATTTAACGAATCAAATCATTTTGAGGGGGCGGTAGTCCGCATTTCCTTAAATGAAGATATCGCGTTTACCCATAATGGAAACCATAAAGGTATACCCAAAAAGAAAAAAACATAAGTTTAAGGAAAACATAGACATATTATATATCATATATAAATATAGTTTCATCTTAATTGCCACATTTGATGGTGTTAAAATAATGTTGAACAATCATCGTTTCGGGAGGCATAAATTCGTCATCGACGGAAAAAATATGTTCTTTAACCATTAGATATAGGTGTGTGTATGTGTAGCTCGAATTCTTTTTATAAAAACATCCTAGTATATTGAAGATACTGGAGTTTTTACAAAAGAAAATAATAAATAGAGTTTAGAGGTTTGGAGAAGCAAAATAAAACAAAAGGACTCAAAAGAAGACATAACCTTAAAATCGGGTAACTCCCATTGGTTTGAGCTCAAAGGCTTCCTTGGGAAGACTTCGGCCTAAAGTGAGAGTTTAAGGAGTAAGAGAGGGAAGTGGAGAGACATAATGGGAAGGAGTTGGCTGTGCCAATGTCTTTGGGAGTTTGGGTATGGAGGTAGAGGTGGGGGGCTTTTATACGAGGAGAGGAGGGACACTCTTGGAAAGTAAAGATAAGTTACTTTATTTAAAATTGAGTTTCGGAATAAAAAGTTCCCACATTGATATAATTAGAGTATAATGTGATAATGGTTCGAAATACAATCATACAATTGGTTTTGGCCATTTGTAGGTTTTATAATTTACATTAACATTCCATTTTATTTAAATCGTTAAATAATGAGGTCATCGCTCCATCATCATGATGTCATAAATAATTTAATTTATTTAATGTCTAAAAATTATTAAAAAAAAATACTATGATGTAGGAAATCGTTTTATATTTCTAATGAATATTTATAGTCAAAAATATGACTTGTATAACCCCATATAAAAATTGTTTTAGTAACATAACTAATGTTTGAGTCATTTCTACTTTAACCTTAAATAAAAAGTTATTTATGTCATTTCCCAACCAAAGTGGCTCCATGGGGTCCCCATGTTGACCCATGACTTTTCTTGGTCGGCCATGAAACATCTAATGAGGGTAGGACATGTGTAAAGATCATCTCATACTATTAAAACATTTTTTTTTTACCTTAAACTACACTAATTACCACTAATCGCGATTAAGAACTTAATAAGTTACTATTCACCAAAAAAATTATTTTAATCTCATTGAACTACATTTTACTTCTTAATGAAAACCATATATGTTGTATTTTTTAAATTCAAAACCCAATGATGGAAAAGTTTCATTTAAATGGAAAAATCAGTTTTTATAAGTACCACTTAGTGGTTTCACTATTCATCAAAATTGAAGTTTTTCAGAAAATTACCAAATATTTACCCTAAGATATATTTGATATTCCGAGTTAAAAAATGAAGTCTATTTTACAAAATTCAAAAATTATATGTCACATTAATTAATTTAATAATTAATTCCCACTGTCATGACAAATATCGAGTTTTTTATGAAACAATAAGTATCAAAAGATTGACCCCGGTTTAAGTCCAATTTCAAAGTGAAATTGATTCCAATGACCGCCATTGGATTAAATGGTAAAAATATATTGTAATTTCACATTAAAAACAATTTTAAAGATAATCTAATCATATAAATAAATTATATTAAAAAGTGTTTTTGAATTAAAATACAACATTTTAGAATATTCATTAAAAAATGATCATTGTCATAAAATTACCAAAAATTCACACAAAGTAAATTTTGATGACCCAATCATAAAGAATAAGTTTATTTTGACAAACATATCTTATTAAATTGTCAAAAGATATATTTAAAAATGGTTTTCCATCAAAAGACAGTAAAACAATCCTTTAAAAAATATTAGTGTATTCCATGCTTAAGATTTAATTTATTTTCATTTTAAGCCTCTAAAACACTATCTAAATCATTAATAGACATAGATAAAAATATTTATTATTAAATACTTACATTTGATGTTACATCCTTCCCCCCTTTTGAAAATTTCTTCCCCACAATTTATTTACTTATTGAACAAATGGGGGTACTTATCCCTCATTGCATTTTCAGATTCCCATGTTGCCTCTTCCATAATGTGGTTTTTTCCCAAAACCTTTACCTGATTAATCATCTTATTCCGTAACACATGCTCCATGTGGTCAAGAATCTGGACCGGTTGTTCCTCATATGATTGGTACTCTTCTAACAGAACTACATCTGGACTCAAAACATGAGATGGATCTGGCATATACTTTCTCAACATCGAAACGTGAAAAACATTGTGTTCCTGAGATAAACTCAGAGGTAAAGCCACCCGGTATGAAACTGATCCAACTCCCTCGAGAATTTTATATGTATTAATGAACCTTGGAATCAGCTTTCCTTTCTTACCAAATCGCATCACACTTTTCCATGGTGATACTTTGAGAAAAACATGATCACCTACCTCAAAAGAGAGATCCTTCCTCCTGTTGTCCGCATAACTCTTCTGCCTACTCTAAGATGTTCTAACGTGTTTCTATATCAGATGAAATTTTTCTACCATCTCTTCTACCAATTCTGGTCCCATCAACTTCCTTTCACCCACTTCATCCCAGAAAGCTGGAGTTCGATACTGCTTCCCATATAACGCCTCAAAAGGTGTCATCTGTATACTGGAATGAAAACTGTTATTATATTAAAATTCAACCAAAGAAAGATGTTGGTCCCAAATACCTTGATAATCCATCGAACAAGCTCGTAGCATATCCTCCAAGGTCTGAATTTTTCATTCCGACTGCCCATCTGATTGGGGATGAAAAGCTGTACTAAAATTTAATTCAGTACCCAACGACTTCTTAAGGCCTTTCCAACAGTTAGAAGTGAACCTGGGATCATGATCAGATACAATGGAGAGAGGAAATCCATGTAACCTGACTATCTATTTAAGATACAAACGGGAAAGATGATCTAGGGAAAAATTATCTCGTATAACAAGGAAATGAGCAGATTTAGTCAAGAGATCAACAATAACACAGATTGAATTATTACCTCGAGATATCTTTTGTAATCCCACAACAAAGTCCATGGATATATTCTCCCATTTCCACTCTGGCACAAGTAATGGCTGATGCATCCCTTTCGGTAACTGCCGCTCTGCTTTAACCTACTGAAAAGTCATACACTTCACAGTAAAATCAGCAATATCTCTTTTCATTCCATCCCTACAGTAATACTCCCGCAGATCTCTATACATCTTAATACTTCCAGGATGAAGTGAAAACGGAGAACTATAAGCTTCACATAACAACTCTCTCTTAAACTGTGAATCACAAGGAACACAAAATCTCTTCCCAAATCTCAAAACGCAATCATTATCAATGTTTAATTCAGGCAACTTAACTTTCTGAACCAGCTCTACCTTTTTCTGCAACTCACTGTATTGCTTCTGTGCTAGATTAATTCTATCTGATAGAGATGATCTCACTGATACCTAAAACAAAACAGAAGAACTTCCTGCACCCACAACTTCTATGCCAAAGTTCATCAAATCCTTAACCAAAGGATCACGTTCCAAACACAACATTGCCAATGAAGCATTACTTTTTCGACTCAAAGCATCAGCCACTTTATTTACTTTTCTCGGATGGTAATGAATTATACAATAATAATACATGATTAATTATAGCCATCTCCTTTGTCTCATGTTCAATTATTTCTGAGTGAATATATACTTTAAACTTTTGTGATCGGTATATATTTCACACTTTACTCTATACAAATGATGCCTCCAAATTTTTAAAGAAAAAACAACAGCAGCTAATTCCAAATCATGTGTAGGGTAATTTACCTCATGAGTTTTCAACTGTCGTGAAGCATAAGCAATTACCTGATCATTATGCATTAGGACGCAACCAAGTCCTTTCAATGAAGCATCACTGTATATTACAAACTCACCATTCCTGGAAGGTAGTGCCAAAACTGGAGCATTCACCAATCTTCTTGTCAATTCCTGAAAACAATCATCACATTATTTTGTCCAGATAAACTTAACACCCTTCCGAGTTAGCTTAGTCATTGGACTAGATAACCTTGAAATATTTCTAACAAACCTTCGGTAATAGCCTGCCAATCCAAGGAAACTACAAATCTCAGTTACATTTGTGGGTCTTGGCCAGTCTTCCACAACTTTTGTTTTTACAGGATCAACAATTATCTCATCTTTAGAAACAATGTGACCAAGGAAATAAATTTGTTGCAACCAAAACTCAAACTTGCTGAATTTCCCATACAATTTATTTTCTTTTAAGGTTTGCAGGATAACCCTTAAATAACTTTCATTCTTTTCTTTACATTTAGAAAACACCAAAATATCATCAATAAATACCAACACAAACTTATCCAAGAACTCATGGAAAATTCTATTCATTAAGTCCATGAATATAGAAGGTGCATTGGTTATCCCAAAAGGCATTAATAAAAATTCATAGTGGCCATATCTTGTACGGAACGCGGTCTTCGGAACATATTCTTCCTTTACCTTCAGCTGATGGTACCCCGATCTCAAGTCAATCTCTGAAAAATACTGAGCTCCGTAGAGCTAATCAAAAAAATCATCGATATGAGGAAAAGGATATTTGTTCTTAACAGTGATATTATTCAAGGCTCTATAATCAAAGCAAAGTTTCATTGAACAATATTTCTTTTTAACAAAAAAGACAGGAGAACCCCATGTTGATGTGCTAGGTCAAATGTAACCTTTCTCTAATAAATCTTGCAATTTCTCCTTCAACCCTAAAAGTTCAATTTGAGCCATTCGATAAGGGGGTTTTGAAATTGGCTTAGCATCAGGAACTAAGTCAACAGTAAATTCAACTTCCCGGTCTGGTATTATTCCAGGCAACTCATCAGGAAAAACATAAGGATACTCATTTACCACTGGCACATCATTTATCTGAACAGTTCCTTTATTTTCAACGATGTGTGCAAGGTAACATTCATTTCCATATTTTACAAGTTTCTCGGCCTCTTGATAAGTTATCAACAGTAAGGGTTCATTCTTGTACACAAACTGAAATTTATTCTGAAAAGATGCTTCTTCAGCTCTACAGTCAATCTTAGCATGGTAAATAGAGAGCCAATCCATACCCAGGATAACATCAAACTCTACTAGAGGTAGAACAATACGGTTTTCAAGTAGTTTCTTTCCACAGATAAGGATAGGAAGATTCTTATAAATTATATTTTCCGCAAACTTTCCACCAGGTGTTTTTACTAAAAGTCCAAGAGTCATTTCTTGAGATGGTATTCCCATTTTACTAGAAAATTTTTCAGAGATGAAAGAATGTATAGACCCTGAATCAAACAACACACTGGAATAATCTGAAAATAAAAACAAAGTACCTGATACAACTTTATTTGATGACCCGACATCTGCTGAAGTAGTTGCAAAGGATTTCACCTCCCCTTTCTGCTTGTAGTCTAACTGCTTCCCATCACTCAAGATCTTTGTCGGACACTGATTTGCAGAGTGACCCATCTCATTGCACATAAAACATTTCACTAACTTTAAATAAAATTTCGTCTTACCTTCACCTTGATCCTTTTCAGTGCAATCATGAGCCTTATGTCCCATCTTACCACACGGGTAGCACTTTCCAGAATTCAGAAGACATTCCCCATCATGCCTTTTGCCACATTTATCACAAACTGGAAACTTATTTTTCTTACCATCAGACTTTTTTGAAGAATTCTTACCTTTCTCCTGCCACCTCGGTCTCTTCTTCTGTTGGTTGTTATAGAACACTTGATCATCGGCAAACTCCATTTCCACCTTCTCGCCACATCGAACAAGCTTTTCATAACTTTTAAACTCACGAGAAGCTAATTCCCTTCGATATTTTTTCTTTAATCATGAGTAAAAACGATTGATTTTACTATCAAGGTCACGAATAAAATTTGGAGCATACCTTGTCAATCGAGTGAAACATTCTTCATAGGTATCCACTGAGTCTTTATCTTGCCTCAATTCCAAGAATTTCTTTTCCATCCTAAGTCGAACAGCCTTAAGAAAATACTTCTCAAGAATCACACCTTTGAATTCATCCCTGTCAAGATCATCAATCTCATCGGCGTCCCTGATATTTTTAACCATAGACCGCCACTGATCTGCCTCACCCTCCAAATGGTAAATAGAAAGACTAACCTTTTGATTGTCTGAACACCCCATGACATCAAAAATCTTCTCCAGTGCTTTAATCCACCCTTCAGCTAGCACAGGGTCCGATGATCCTCTGAATGATGGGGGATGTTGCCTCATGAAATGTTCCACCGCTGACATGTTCCTCTGCAGTTGATCATGCTGATCTCGTGTATGGATACCACATCCATTTATCGCTTTAGTCAACTGCGCCATTACTGCAACAAAGTGTTCAGTTCCAATTCCGACCATCTTAGGATGCTGATTCAGAAGGTTATTTCCTTCGGTATGACTTCCTAGCACTGGTTCCTTGTTTCCTCTGCGGAAAACCATTCTGAACAAACATGTCTTAGATGAAGAAACATTGTAATCTTCAAATGCTATATCATTTCAAGAAAAATATTTTTGGATAATCATTTAATATAATTATAACTCCTATAGTTATCTAAACCGACCTATGATACCAACTATAATGCCCCATCCTTAAACCTTACTTAATCTTGAGTTATTAAAAGATTACATGTTCAGGATCTTTTCGGGTTTAGAGTTTTAGAGAATAATATCGTAAAACTTGCATTACATTCCACATATAAACAAAGTGTTTACATAATGATAGTATTCTTCATTCAAATCAATGGAAACATATTTAAAATAAAACATGGATTATTTCTTTACACTTCCTTGACACTATCATCATATCATGTACCTTTCCTTGACATGTGAAAAACATTTCAAAAAACTTGGGATGAGCATAAAAAGCTCAGTAAGGGATATAAAATTATGGAAAGGAAACATGGGTACATATATACATAAGAATGAAATCATACTTTACCCATAAAACATATGCACTTTAACATACCTCATCAAATCATGAATAAATAATAGAAATCATAAGACATAAAGGTAACATGAGGCATTCATAACATCCTTACGTAGGGAGTAACACTCTTGGTTACGTTTGGAATACCCATCATAGTATATTCCCTAAATCTCTTCGACGAAACCATAACGTTTCACTCCTTCGCGTTACCCAATTCATTGGAGAGCTATATCGGGCTCACCCACCCTTAGTTTATCATGGAACCACCCGTCTTTATAATAATTCCCAATAACCTCAACATAATCGTATCACATAAAACATGGATAAAGGAAACACAACATTTCCACCTTTCAATCACAAGATATCAATACAACACATTGATATAAAAACATTATGAAAACCATTTTCAATAAAAAAATAAAATAATCTTAAAACATGGTATTTATTTTTCTTTTAAAATGAAGGTATGGCTTGTAGAGGAAGCCGAAACTCAAATAACGATCACAACGGTGGGGAAGTTGTTGTCGCCAAATACGTACGAAAAAAACATTCCCTTTTGTCGTTTAGTAAAACGCTTCATATAAAAAAGATTACTTTTGGATAAATGTAAAATTCAAAGATGATTGTACACCGTATAAAAGAAGGTTGTGTATAAAACAAAATATGCCTCAATGAAAGGAGATTGAGACGAAGTCCCATACCTCGGGTCCGTCTTGACTCGATCATTCTTTAATGTCTTGAATAATAAAGTTGAGTTAATATCTACTTCTTTATGAACCTTTTTAAAGTTCATTATTCCTTTTATATCACTTATTTCAATTTCATTAACACTATGTAATTATTTAATTTAATAATGGTCATTTTAACGATCATTGGTACTTGAGTCAAAAATAAACCCTTTATAATTACATGTTGTTCATGTATCCATTATATCCAGAATTATAATCATTATGTATATATAATATATATCCAGTATATACATGCATTTATAATATTACATAATCATTTAGATGTAAGAAATGAAATGCACCGTTCATGGAGACGGTAAGCCGTACGTATGCATGAACGCTACTTTCATTTCTATTTCGTATTTTATAGAATGGAATCATTATGATATAAATGTATATTATAATTCCAGTATAATATCATATATAATATCATAGTACCATCCTTTATACGTCCCACATATGGTATTTAACGAATCAAATCACTTTCAGGGGGCGGTAGTCCGCATTTCCTTAAATGAAGATATCGCGTTTACCCATAATGGAAACCATAAAGGTATACCCAAAAAGAAAAAAACAGAAGCTTAAAGAAAAAACAAAAATATTTTATATCATATATAAATATAGTGACATCTTAATGGACACATTTGAATGTGTTAAACGAATGTTGAACAATCATCGTTTCGGGAGGCATAAATTCTCCATCCACGCAAACAGTATGTTCGTTAACCATTAGATGTAGGTGTGTGTAAGTGTAGCCCGAATCCTTATTATAACAACATCATAGTATATGGAGGATACTGGAGATGTTACAAAAGAAAAGAATAAAAAGAGTTTAGGGGGTTTGAGAATCAAAATAAAACAAAAGGACTCAAAAGAAGACAATACCTTAAAATCGGGTAACTCCCTTTGGTTTGAGCTCAAAGTCTTCCTTGGGAAGACTTCTGCCTAAATTGAGGCTTTAAGGAGTAAGAGAGGGAAGTGGAGAGACAAAATGGTCAGGGGTTGGCCGAGCCAAAGTCTTTGGGAGTGTGGTTAAGGAGGTAGAGGTGGGGGCCTTTTATAAGAGGAGAGGAGGGGCACTCTTGGAAAGTAAAGATAAGTTACTTTATTTTAAAATGAGTTTCGGATTCAAAAGGTCCCAAATTGATATAATTCTAGGATAAGGTGATAAGGGTTTTAAATCCACTCATAATATTGGTTTTGGACATGTGTAGGTTTAAGAGTTTACATTAACATCTCATTTTATTTAAATCGTTAAATAATGAGGTCATCGCTGCATCATCATGATGTCATAAATAATTTAATTTATTTAATGTCTAAAAATTATTAAAAAAAATAAAATGTTGTAGGAAATCGTTTTAGCCTTATAATGAATATTTATAGTCAAAAATCTGACTTGTATAACCCCATATAAAAATTGTTTTAGTAACCTAACTCATGTTTGTGTCATTTTTACGTTAAAATTAAATAAAAATTTATTTATGTCATTTCCCAACCAAAGTGGCTCCATGGGGTCCCCAAGTTGACCCATGGCTTGTATTGGTCGGCCATGATAAATAAAATGAGGGTATGACATGTGTCAAACTCATCTCATACTATTAAAACATTATTTTAACCTTAAACTACATTAATTACCACTAATCGCAATTAAGAACTTAATAAGTTACTATTCACCAAAAAATTATTTTAATCCCATTGAACCACATTTTACTTCTTAATGAAAACCATGTATGTCGGATTTTTGAAATTAAAAACACAATGATGGAAAAATTTCATTTAAACGGAAAAATTAGTTTTTATCTGTACCACTTAGTGGTTTCACTATTCATCCAAAATTGAAGTTTTTCAGAAAATTACAAAAAATTCACCCTAAGCTATATTTGATATTCTGAATTCAAAAATGAAGTCTATTTTACAAGATTCAAAACATATAAGTCACATTAATTAATTTAATAATTAATTCCCGTTGTCATGACAAATAGCAGGTTTTTTATGAAACAATAATTATCAAAAGATTGACACCAATTTAAGCCCAATTTCAAAGTGAAATTGATTCCAATGACCACCATTGGATTATATGGTAAAAATATATTGTAATTTCACTTTAAAACCAATTAAAAAGATAATCTAATCATATAAATAAATTATATTAAAAAGATTTTTTGAATTAAAATACAACATTTTACAATATTCATTAAAAAATGAACATTGTCAGAAAAATACCAGAAATTCACACAAAGTAAATTTTGATGTCCCAATAATAAAGAATAAGTTTATTTTGACAAACATGGCTTATAAAATTGTCAAAAGATATATTTAAAAATGGTTTTCCATCAAAAGGTAGTAAAACAATCCTTTAAAAAAATATTAGTGTATTCCATGCTTAAGATTGGATTTATTTTCATTTTAAGACTCTAAAACACTATCTAATTCATTTATAGAAATAGATAAAAGTATCTATTATTCAATACTTACTTGGGATGTTACACATTAAATGCATATAATTTATTAACAAAATAAATATCCACGACAATTGTATTTATTAATTCATAAATATTTAATCACATTCAATGACATAAATTAATTATCTAATTTGATTTCTATGTAAGTTACATTACATTATTAATAAATAACTATCCATATTTCTCATATTAATTAATTAACCGGTTAATTAATCCCATAATCACAATTTTTAATCCTATTATTAAACAGTGAAATTTCTTCCATTATTTAATTAATAAATTTATTAATCCAATTAATCCCAATATATAATTCAATAATAAATAATCACACTGTATTTATTAATTAAGTCATCTAATAACTAATCTTATTATTTAATTAATAATTTAAATAATAACTTTAATCACACTAATTGAATCCATAAATAATTATTCTCAATAATACTATCATTTTCTCAAAAATTTACATATTTATATTTTGGAAATTAATTAATTTTCAAAAAAAAATAATCATATTATTTAGTTAAATTATTAAATTAATACTTTACTTCAATTACATAAATAAAAAACTAAATAATCCAACAAAATTATTTAAATAACCCTGTAATAACTTCCTACAATAATTATATTAACTAATTCAACTCAACATAGCAAAATTATAATTAATAATATCATTATTATTAGAAGTTTTAATTATTTAATTCTAAAAACCCATTTGACTCATAATTAATTCAACATATAATTATTCCTAATTTATTACCCCAATATCTGCAATTTGAACATTTCCCTAAATTAATTAATTCATGAAATTTATTATTTCCATCATGACCACAATTATGATGCATATAACAGAAATTATACAATAACATATACATAATTTCAATTAAAAGTAGTGGATTTCTATTATATACCATCTACCGTAGGTTTGATAAAGATCACATGTGAACCGAAATCCATATTTATTAAGCATCACAACATCATAGGTCTATATCTCACTATCAAACCCCCAAATAAAAAATAAAAAATAATTATCATATAAATGTAGATATAGATCTAGAATCATTGTTCTAAATATTCTGAAATAAATTTACATCTATCGAAAAATAATTATTAAATTGATGAAATGATGAAATAATAAATGGAGAAGAATGACCAAAGAACTTTGATATGATTTACTTATTATGGGAGGGTCTAAAAGTTGATTCAGTATTCGAATCCTAAAGAACGATATTATGGGGGGCATGAAATTAATCTATAGAATTCCAATAATCTGAATTACATAGTAGGATTAAATGGGAGATGAAACACATGAAATTAGGTTGCAAATGGGAATTTAAATAATTAAAATCCTCTAGCATTTAAAATCGTGCACTATTTAATTTAAAGGGGGTTTTTGATTTTACCACAAAATTCACCTAAAATTTGAGCATAATATTTTTGGGGATCATAGTTTTCCAAACCATGTGCCAACCATGTGAATCCCCTCTACTGGAGATCACAAAATTATCTTATTTGTGGAACATAGTTAGGGAAAACCATGTGCCATCCATTCACAAAACTATAATTTCCATTTTATAAAAATTCCACTCAAATGAAACCCCTCTTTTAACCCCCAATAAATAATCCAATAAGGGAAAAAGAGTACCTAAATTCAACCGTAATTCTAATCTAAAATTTTTCAGAAACAAATATTAAATAATTTTTATGTATCATAATGGTGAATTTATGACCCATATTTATAATATTAAGACAACACCAAATAGATTAAAAGGAGAAATCAATTCTTAAATTAGTTTTTAGTTGACTAAATTTCATGGAAAACCATTTAGACATAAATGATGATGAAGATAAAGAATCAAATAAATAATTATCTATATTTTAAGATACAATTAAATTATCTTCCACAAAATCAATTTTTAATTAAACCTCAATTATAGTGATAACATACGCTTCACCTTCTCCCATTCTCCACTTCATTGTAGGATTCTTTTTATTATTAGGATATTAAATTTTGTATTTCCCCATCTATATAGAGGTGAAACACTAAATAAATGTGTTTTCTCTTTTTTTCATTCCTTTATTTATTTAGTGACTTGATATTTCTAATTAGAGAAAACTATTAATCATATCAATCACATCTCATTGTGATTTATTCCAAATTTTTACTATGATGTACATAACTGCGTTATCTTCTTCTTTATTTATGAATGTCATTTTTAATGTTGTTGAGATGGCCAATTTTTTGGTTTTTTTGACTTATTTGTAAATGAAATTCAGAGTTAAGTATTAGTTTTGAGGTAAATCTAAAAATATCTCCTTTAATGATGTAATCATTAGAGATACAAGATCCATTTAGTGACATGGAATATTACCTTTAGTGAATTGGACATTAATTAACTATATGTTCTATATGTAGTCTATTTTTACATGGATAAAAATTCATAGGTATCCTCATACTCATAAAAAAATTCATAATTTTTATTTAATATGAGTATGATTATCAATATTTCATTTTATTAATATTAGGGATGTATATTATGAAAAATTAATCCATAAAAAATTAAATTTTATGAGTTCAAATTCTCAGTCCTCTATATTAATCTTGATCAATAACTAACATTCATCAGTGTTGCCTTCTAAGAAGTACAAACAATGTGTAAATTTTTCTTTTCCACCACATCATAATTCCATAAATATCATCCCTAGAGACTTAATCCATTTCAATGATTACATATGATTAATATTTAATCCTAATTATGGTGTATTATGATTCATATTGTCATTCAACATATGATAATGAAACATTTTAATTGATTTCATCATCTTGGAAATGATATTTTAAAAAACATATTTATATTCTCTAATATATCCATAATAATATAAATTCCAATAGAAAATTCATCATCTTCAAATGAAAGGCTACCTCTATGTTATCTAGGTGTGATTTACAATATTTAAATATAGTTTTTGTTTGTAATCACTATTCAATATAATATTAGATCGAAGATTTCAAATTTTAAATCATAATGTCTGAAAAATGATTTGTATTTAAATTTGTGAATTGTTAATCTTATAGAAATAATGAATGTCTCCCTGGTGTTATTATTATTTTAAAATACATCATAATTGAATTTATAGAAAATGTGAATTATCATATGAATTTCCCTAGGGATAATAAAACAACATTCACATTATGAATCATTTTCATGAGTCCAGTAATGATTGAGTCAATCCCAATGTTCTATTACTGGTACTATTACCCATAAGTACCTCAGTTTGATTACCACTTCCACTTATTGTTTCAATATAGGGTTATATTGATTCAATAAACCACATAATATAATATTTATAAATACATTAGTATATAATTATATAATTGTCCTTTTTTTTCTATCATATATTAATATTTCTATGAAATATGTGTTCCTTAATGTAGTTCCCATGGTTCCTACTAAAATTTCATTGATACCAACATTAATTACCCCATCCTTATTAAATCATTTATACATTATATGTTATTAAATTGGTAAATAAATATAGGATTAAATCCAAAATTACTTGTAATGCCCTAACCCTTGATACTCACATTCAGTGCATTATTACATAACATTGTCATGATCATATGATATCACATCTCAAATGACCGATTTGTTTAGTAACCTTAGAATTACTGGATATATAAATAAGTTTTACATTACATCATGAAATAACAAAGACATAATTTTTCAAACTTTTAACCAACTCATATCTTTTGTCCAATCCATACATGTTAATAATAATATAATTCTCTACATCATGGGAAATATGAATCTTATGAAGGGGTGAGATTAGAAGCTCAATAAGGATAACAATATTATGAAACTATCATAAATAAGCATAGTCATTTAAGGAAATGAATAAGATTAAAACACATGTCTTTTAAACATAAACTTCAGCATAATTTGGCATATATAAATCCAATAATTCAATTTTATTATGAACATGGATATTATACTAGTCGAATAATCACTTGTAATATCAATAGCTAATTTCATAATGACTGAATTCATAATGTCAGAAATCACAACCACATATTCAAGGAATTGTGCCAAGACTAAAAATATGATTTGGTCAAGGAATTGTTTCAAACACTAGTTTGTTTCATGAGATATACCAATGCATCATGCAAATATAGCGTACTCCACCCGTCATATACTATGTCCAATGCATTACTCATATGAAAAGGTTGAAACATAATAAAAACATTCATTTTCAAAACATAATATGAAATTTCAATAATTTAACCATATAGCATAAATGGTATAAAAATCAAACATCCACATTATATCATATCACAAAACCATCAATATAATATAGAATATTGTATAAAAATAAATCAACTTCAAAAATTTGTAAAATCCATAAAGGTTGTTGACATTGATGGAATCAAAACTATTTAGAGTAATATGTATTTAGATTATATAATCATTTAGAAGACACAAAATTATAAAAGAAAAATTTTATTTTGAAAATATTCTTATAAGATTGTAAGAGATTCATAGAAGGTGTTATAACGGCATAAAATAGATGCACCCATAGTATAAGTTAAAACAACATTCTAAACATAATTTTTCGATAAGACCATAATGTACCAGGTCTGGAAAATGAAATTAAGATTCCGCTAATGAAATTATAAACACATTAAAAAGGGTATTAATGAAATTAACCCATATTCTATAAAATATAAAACATGTTTTGAAATACAATTTTAAGTATTAAATTTTAGGATGATAATGAATTCCCAGTAGAGGCTTACGTATTGACAACATCAGATAATAAATAGATTGTAAAACAAACCATTACCTTATATTCTTTCTTATTCGAGGGTATTTTATCCTCGTTAATAAAGGTTATATAAAAGTTATTAAATTATACAATATTATTCATACATAAATATGATATCATATGTGACCCCCTAATATTTCATTGTTAATAATATTTCGGTAGTATAATTTTTTTTTGTGACAACTGATTCATATTCCATTATATATTTTTTACGTATGTGATGTTTCATTATGAATAGAATGTATTTGATTCATATCCTGAATGATACTTTGTTCTTAAAAATTATTTTTATCCTAGGATTGAAAATTATTCTTGGATGGTTATGATTGACAATTAATCTAAACAATTTCATGGAGAGGGTAATCCATTCATACATAAGATTGAAAATATAATTATCTTGATGGTGAAATAGTATATAATTTAACGTAATATTATATATACAGAATAATTAACATGTTATATTTATTTTTATTTCAATTATACGCTTTATAATTCCAATCCTAATAATGAAGTGTTGAATAACAAACAACACCCCGACGTGATGATGGTAAGTTTTACGTACACACGTATGGTGACATTTTCATTCATATATAGATAGAGTAATGAATATGGTTTTACAATATTTATAATTAAATCACATTATGTAGAAGGTACATGAGTTATTATTTTTTATGAATAAACAAATAAAGAGGAAGAGGAAGAAATCTTTTTGTTTCGATCAAAAATGCTATAGAGGATTGAAGTCTGGCCAAAGTAAGGAATCTTGGAGAAAGTGATGATAGTTTTAAAGATAGTTTATCTGGGGATGGCTGAGACAAATTGAATTGGGGGTGATATTATGAGAAAATGTTATGTACCCTTTTATAAGAGAGGTAAGGGTCACATTATGAAATTCTTGAAATATTAATTTATTATAAAATCCTTTTTGGTTTATAATAGTTCCAAATTGATTTATTTCATGGATAAGGAAGTATGGGTCGAATTCCTCTCAACCAATAGGATTTATAAAGGTTTAGGTCACCATATTTACATTATCATCTATATTTAACTCTTAGTTAAATAGTCTAACTTTTATAATGTCTTCTTGTATTTTAATATTACCTGGTTACTAGAAATACTATTAAATTTGAAGAGAATACCATGTGATTAATTAATGAAAAATATATTAAATAATTTAATAATATAGAATTTGATTCAAAAAATCATTTTTGTCTATTTTTTCACTATTTAGTATTTGGTATTGTGAAAGTCAAAAAAAACATAATTAATTCAAAAAAATATTAAATAAATCCCAAAAAGTCATATTATCATATAAAATTATTTTAATGCATCAAAAGTCTCAATTTAAATTCATTTTTATATTTAAAATAACAATTATTTTAACCATTCATTAATAATTTAATTTCTGCATCATATTTTTGTCATAAATAAATTTAAATATTTATTTTATATAAATTTTTAATAAAATAACATGATATAATAAATATTTTTATCTTTATATTTAATATTTATACTCAAATTTATCTTATGTATATCCCTATATTAAAAACGGTTTATTTATTAAAATTTGGATTTAACACTTTTAACTCTTCATAAAATAATACAATAATAAATGTCCAAATCAAATCCATGTGGATCAAAGAAGATCATATTTTATTATAAGGATTATTTTGGTCAAAATACAGTTATCTAATTTAATTAGGACATGTGATAGTGTAATTATAATATCATTTTTACATTAAACTACCCCATATACTTTTAACACTGTTAAATAAAATTCAAATGCTACTATTCAAAAAAAATCATCCTATTGAAAGTCAATATACTTACTGAATCCAATAGTGAATCTATGATTTCTTAAGCTCAATTCATAAATGTGAGAAAATTACATATTATACAAATTTTCAATTGTTCCTAGATGTTGGTCGAAACACGTAAAAATGTTCAATAAAAATATATATATTTACTCTTATTATAAAATGACACCAATTAATTAAATTGGACTAATATAGGTATAATATATCTATTTTAAAATTAAAATAAATTTTAACAAAAGTAAAATTTATTTAAATAAATTTATGTTTTAAATAATAACGTAGTGTTTTTTACTATTCTTAAAAAATTGAATGTTTTTAAAAAAATATCAAAAATTCACTCAAAAATAATTTTGATATTTTAAATCCAAAAATGAAATCCATATTTAAAAATAAAATTTATACAATTTTAAATAGTGTATATTAATATTTGTAATTTTTATTAAATAACATGTTTGGTTTCTCATGGTGCATTATAGCTCGAAGTTGCGTTCAACTCTAGCTATTGCATTACTCAAAGAGAATCATAATGTTGATGCTTGGGGTGTTAAATTCTCCCCTCCATAAAATAATTTGTCATTGAAATTTCTTTAATGTCTCTTTATAAAATTATTTGGGTTGTTTTTCATCATAAGTTCCTCAGGTTCCCACATTGAATCTTCCATTGTATTTTTTCTCCATAAAATGTGCACTAGAGAAGTCATCCAGTTTCACATCACTAGTTATCTGGTATTAATAATCACGAAAGAATATTGAAAATAATTCAAATTAGGTTCTAGTTATATTTCAGCATAGCAGAGTTCATGGGTTAGAAAAGGTACATATTTTCTCAACAGTCATACATGGAACACATCATGAACATTGGAGATACTTGGACGCATTTCCAAATGGGATTCTACATCTCTAATTTATTCATGAATTTCAAAAGGTATGATGTAACATTGGGATATTTTACACTTTTTAATGAATCATATGACTATATTCGATAGACATACCTTAAATCAAACATGATCTCCTACTTGAAATTACTAATCACTCCTTCAGTTATTGGAATATCACATTTGCATGTATTGGCCTGTTTAGATTTAAGTTTGGATAATATTCACCTTCCACATTATTTCGTCCACATGTTCTAGGCCTATTTGTTTTATTTCACCAACATCATCACTATATATTGGTGTGCGACATCTCTTTTCATATAATGCTTTATATTGTGCCATCTGAAAATTTGAATGGAATTTATTTTTATAGTAAAATTATATCAGAGGTAAATATTCATCTTGTATACCATTAGAGTTGTATGATCAAGATATACACATTTAATCTATGGTTTGAATAATATATTCTGATTGTCTATTGGTTTTGAGGGTGGTAGGCAGTGATCATACGAAGTTCAGTGTCTTGGAATTTCTGAATACATTTTCCTAATCCTGATGTGAAATGGAGATCACGATCAGAAAAAAATTGATAGGTGTACTCCATGAAGTCTTACAACTTCATTAATATATAGTCATGATAAATTTTCATGTGGTAAATTTTCCCATATAGTATTAAATTGTGCTGACAGGGTATGCCAATCAATAATAAAGGACATTTCATCATTTATTAAAGGAGTCTTTGGTAGACCCATGACTATGTCCATCGTAATATCATCCCATTT
Source organism: Viscum album (assembly GCA_963277665.1). Classification (NCBI taxonomy): domain Eukaryota; kingdom Viridiplantae; phylum Streptophyta; class Magnoliopsida; order Santalales; family Viscaceae; genus Viscum; species Viscum album. The sequence goes on along the minus strand of OY728165.1, from coordinate 663,551,539 downwards.
CTATGTAGGAATGGTTAGAGGTTTCATGAATCCTCCAGGAAGTGGTCTTCCATCCATCACCTATTGAAAAAGAATACATCATGACACGTAATCAGTAATCTCCCTACAATTGTTGTCACACCAAAAATATTCCATCACATATCTATACATATTAGGGCAACCAGAATGTATAGAGAAATTAAAGGTATGAACATTCTCCCACAATTCCATTTTCATATCAGGTATATCAGGAACACAAATCCTCCGGCCAAATTTCAAAATTCTAACTTTTTATATAAAGTCAATCAATCTTCGATCATCCACAACTTTAATTTTATATTGAAAGTAAACGTCATTATTCTGAGATCTTTTTATCCTTTGTAGTAAAGTTGAATTGGAATCCATTTGAAAATATAGTGATGTTTCATCTTCCATTATTATTTCCATATCCATATTTACTAGATCCATGAACATAGGATACATTTCAACTCCCATCTTTTCAAAACCCCATGATCCTGGCTAATCAACGTATCAGTCACCTAATTTTTCTTCCCCGTGTATTAGTGTATAATGCAATAATAATCCTTGAGTATTTCAAGCCACCATCATTGCCTCATGTTGAGTTCTCTCTATGATAAAATATTTTTCAAACTCTTTTGATCGGTATATATATCTAATTTTCAAATATAAATATAGTGTCTCCATGTGTTGAAAAAAAAATTACATCTTCTGACTCAAGATAAAGAGTATGATTGTTTTTTTGTGATTGTTTTTTGTATTCGTGAGGCCTAGGAAGTACCACTATCATTCTCCATATGGAAACAACCATGTACTTTCATTGAAGCATCACTAAAAAAAATTAATTCCCCGATGGTAGATTCAATATAGGATCAGTGAATAATCATCCCTTAAATTCTTCAAAACATTTTTCACACACTTTTGACAAAAAAAATTAACCCCTTTACGTGTGATCTTGGTCAATGGGTTGGCCAATTAGGCAATAATCAAGATCAAACACTGATAATAACTAACTAAACCAATAAATCTGCATACATTAGTTATACTCGTTTGTGCTAGACATTCCTGTATTTCTCCTATCTTAGAATGATCTACACAGATTATATCTGTAGAGAAAATATTACCATGAAACGAAATCTCATTAAGCCAGAATACACACTTGCTAAATGTACCATATAATTCATTTCTTCTATGAGTATTTGGAGTATTGCACAAAATATTTGGATGATATTTTTATATTTTGTCGTATATCATGATATAATAAATAAATACCACTACAATGTCATCAAGATATTCCTTGAATACTCTATTAAATTATTTCAAGAAAACAGAGGTTGTATTAGTCTGTCAAAAGAAATTACTGTAAACACTTAATTAACATACATGGTTTGAAATTCTATCTTTGGGATGTCTTAATTTTTCACGAACAACTGATGGAATATAGATCGAAGTTAAACTTTTGAAAAGTATTGTGATCCATGATGATGATCAAATAACTCATCAATGCGAGGGAGGGGATACATGATCTATATTTTTAAATCATTGAACTCCCTGTATTCAATTCACATCCTAATAGATCCATCATTCTACTAAAAAAATAATATATGGTCCATATGGAGAATCACTAGGGAGATTAAATGCTTTATTAATCTATTCATAAAGTTGTTTCTTTAGTTCCAATACCTCAACTATGGGCATTCGATAATGGGTCTTCAATATAGGCCATGAACAAGGAATTAAATCAATGGAAAACTCAATTTCTCGTTCAGTAGGATGTCAATGTAATTCCTTTGGAAACACATCAAAATATTCTTATTTAATAGGTTCTTTCTCAATTTGAACATTCTTTTACCCAACCATAGTCATTTCACTCTCTACCTATTTAATAATTTAATTTAGTAGACCTACCAATGGTGGATCTAGATGATAATCAAGTTGTGATGTTTCATTTAAAAAGTTAAGGTATTAATTATCATCATAAAAAATTGTAACATTCTTATTTTTGAAATGAATTTATTCATCATGGTTTGATAGCCAACCCCAACAAAGGACTTTATCAAATTCAATCATAGGTACCAAGATGATATCAACAGATAAATCATGTTTATTTAGAAAAATGGAAACTGATTCAAAATACCTTTTTGCACTGATATTTCACTTTGGAGTATCGACTAAAAACACACCTATTAAATCAAATTGGAACCAAAAAAATTTCTTGGAAAACAAGGAAGATGATATAATTTAATGATTTAGAACCAAATAATTCATTGGATAAATTGGAGGAAAATATTAATGTAACAACAAACACATAATTCTGAACATAAACCTCTCCAGTTCTGATCAAATAAGTTTGGACTTACCCCCATGGCCTTTTCTGAGGTATGTTTACATAACTATCTGGAAATTTATTTTCATAATTCCCTATTTAATTACATCCAATGCATACATCATTGGCATCATTTTTCATCCCATTTAATTAAAAGGCTTGGTGGAACTTTTCTACGCACTTGTAGTAGACTCCCATTTCCTTTAGGCAAGTACCGTGGTGTTTCTTACCACATTTATAGTAGGATGGAAAATTTAACTTTTCCATTCTTCCACGTATTTCTATTTCTAGAGTGTTCAGTATATATTTTATTCTTTTTCATTCATTCAATTTCATAATTCATAGATAATTCTTCTTCTGTATTGATAGCACATGAAAAATTATATTTTTATAATGAGATGGTTTGTGATACAAATGCACAATGGATAAGTGGTTTTAACCCATTGAAAAATTGATCAATATTACTCTTTTAGTTATGTATTTATTTTTCATCATGACATGATAATCATGTAAAGTTAGCATTATACACCACAATATTATCATATTCCTTTTTCCCTAGACTTAGAAATTTCCTTTCCATATCAACTAAATTGTCATGAGGAATGTATTCTTCTTTGAAATGATCTTTAAACTCCATCCATTCCAAATTTGATATGTTTTCATCCTCCTACTGGGTATTTAATTAATGACCAAAATTGATCTATATCTACTATGAGGAAAGAAAATACCATGGCATATTTTCCCATTTCGCTACTCCCCAAAGCATGAAATATTTTATCTATTGAAATTATCCATTTATAAGCTACAAATGGATTTGTAGTCCCATTTAATTGGGGTGGCTGTTTTCTCATAATGTGTTTTAGCACTAATCCCGCATGTTGTGGAGCATAGTTCTCCATAAGGGTAATGTTAATATTCAAAACCTATGTGAGTTTTCTTAATATGGTTATAAGAAGTTCAAAACTAGTTGCTTCACCAAATCAAAAATAATTATTTACAGTAGGAGGGAAATACCAAAATGGATTACATGAGTTTATACATTTTCCATTCCTTCCACTAGTTTCCAATTATAAACAACTTTATACACTAGATTTGTTTAGGAATCACAATAAATAATTCTATACCAGTAAAATACCTAACATTAATGGAACTTTTTATTAATATAATCCAAAATCATAAAAAAATGTTTTCATTGGGACAATATTAACTCATAAATCTATAAAAATGGCTTGTAAAAGTTTTTTAATTATCCTAATCATATCCACTATGTGTTTTGTAACCATGAGTACAAAATGACCAATTTTCGGGAACAAGTTCCCATTTGAGTCTATATCAAATTAGTTTTTTTGAGTTTACCCCTAGATATCTCTGTGCAGGAGCTGCCTCAACCTGCTCGTATCCAGAGAGGGATTTATTTTTTTATAAAATTATCAAAAGCAATACATTACCAAAATTCAGGGATGTTCTTATACAATAGTCCTCAATGTATATCTTACGGTAATGTTCTCTAATCATAAATTTTGTAAATCTCATATCCATGTATTGAACTAAACCTCCACTGAGACCAACAATAATGCACTGACCCTAGTTACCTAGAGTCAGTGCATTATTACATAGTTTTTGAATGATCATAAGAGACCATGTCATGATTAAACGATTAGATTAGTAGCCTTGGACATACTAGATTATAAATATGTTTTACATTACATCAATAAAAAACCCAAATTATGTCCCCTTGGAACACAATCATAAAAGTTAACCTATCTCTTCAGGATAATCGTTTTATAATTCTTCACATTCTGGTAAAAATATAATATATAATGCGGTGATCTTAGATGCTCTTTACGGATAACAATAGATCAGAAACATTCATAATTAAGAATATACATTTAATGAAATGTAGAAGACTAAATCACAAGGATTTTAAACATAAACATCAGCATAATATGAAAAATATTAATCATATAATTCCATTTACTTATTCACATATATATTATACTTTCCATATAATGAAATGTAATTTCAATAACATATTTTATAATGATAGGATGCATAATTCCAGACATCATAACTACATAGTCAAATCCTCATGCCATGAATATAAAAAATATTTTATCAAGGCTCAGTACGAAGACAATAGTTTCTATTATGAGTCCTACCGCTGAATCGAAGAGCTATAGTAGGCCTCACCTGTCACTTACAAAGTCAAATCCTTTCCACATATGAAATGTGTTAATCATAATAAAATCATTTGTATTAAAAATAGTATACTAAATGACAATACAATAACAATATATCATAAATGGTATAAAAATAACCCATCCATTATAAAAAATATCACAAAACCCCCAATGCAATATTTAATATTTTATTATAATAAATCAACTTCAAACAAGTGTAAAATTTATTAAAAGATGTTTCCATAAATTAAATGAAAACTATTTTTGAGAGATACCTATTTATATTTTTAAATGATATAAATGTCACCTTATTATTGGAGATAACATTTTTTTTTGAAAATATTTTTATAATCTTGTAAAGGATGATTTGTAGGTGTTACAATGGTATAAAATAGCTGCACCTATTGTGTATGTTAAAAAACATTCATTATTTAATTTGTCAAAAGGTCATAAAGTACATTGTTTGGAAAACTTCGAAAATATTTCTTTGAAAATATTTTATAGAATGTAAATCAAGGGTATAACAAAATTAAAAAAATTCATGGAAATAGTATAAATATTATGAAATTAATTTTTTTGAAACATGGATGAGGGTGATAAAGAATTCCGAGTAGATTCTTATGTATAGAAAACCTCAGATAATAAAGAGATTGTAAAAATAAACCTTTACTTGAATTATTCATTAGTCGATGTTACTCTAACCCCCAATATAATTTTTAAATAATTGTTATTAAATTATACAATAATATACATTCATAAATATGAAATCATATATGATCCTCTAATATTTATTTGATAATACTATTTCAGTAGTATTATTATTTCATCTGTTAACTAAATAGTTTTACGTTATATGTTTTATTACGTGTGTCATTTTTTCTAATGGATAAGATGTATTTAATTAATATCCTGATTTATTTTATGTTCTTAAAAGTTATTTTTAATCGTAAAATGAAATTTATTCTTGAATGGTCATGACTGTGAATGAATATTATTAGGATTGTGGAGACCGAAATCTGTACGTACGCATTATCGAAAATATCATTATATTGATGGTGGAATCATATGTAATTGGATGGTGTATAATATATTAATAATCATAAACATGTTATATATATTATTTACTTCAGTTATATTCATTATTATACACATTAAAAAATAATTTTTCAATAACAAACTACACCACGTCGTAGAGACGGTAAGCCATACATAGGCACATTTGGTGAAATTGTCATTCACAAGATAGATAGATTAATTAATATTGTTATACCATATTTATTATAACATCCAATTATTTATAGGATAATACAGTTATTATTTTTGTTTGTAAAAAACAAATAAATAAGAAGTTGAAGAAGAAAAAAATGATGAAAGAGGTGATTAAATTATTTTCTCTTCTTCGGGTGCATTCTTTTTTATTTCCTCAAAAGGGATCCATAGGTTAAATTTCTGATCAGATTAAGGCCTATAAGATTCTGTGAGGGTATTTGGGATGATATTTGAGTAGGATTTGGCCTATCCAAATGGATTTGGTGGTGTGATTTTGAGTGAATTTGATATACCCTTTTCTAAGAGAGGTGAGGGTCGCATTAGAAAAATCTCGAAATACAATTTTAATATAAAATCATATTCGGTTTATAATAAGGGAATATGGATTAATTTCTAATATAGTGTGGGGATGGGGCGACATCCTATCAACCAATAGGTTTTAGACATCCATAGGTCACCATATTAACCTTATCTTTTAGATTTAACTCTTAGTTAAACAGTTTAACATTGATTATGTGTTCTTGTATTTTTATATTACATGGGTAATAATCATACTATAAAATGTAATGAAAACCCCAAAATTTTAATTATTAACAAACTTATAATTATATATTTCCTTTGGAAGATATGTAGATTTTTATGAATATTTTTTCATTTAATTATATAGTATTTTTTTAAAGCTCATTTCTATCAATTTTGGCACTATTTAGTATTTTTTTTTGTAAAAGTCAAAAATAATTGATTACATCATAAAATAGATTAAATCAATAATAAAATTTCACATTAACATAAAAAATTAGTTTAATTGATCCAAAGACTCAATTAAAATTTATTTGAATTTTTATAATATCAATTATTTTAATCATTCATTTAAATGGTAATTACTGCATCATCATTGTGTCGAAAATAAATGTATTTATTTAATGTCAAAAAATTATAAATCTAATACCATGATTTAGGGTGTCTTTTTATAATTATATTTAATATTTATAGTCATATTTATCTTATGTATAACCCAATATTAAAAACTATTTTGTGATTAAAATTTATATTTTACACTTTTAACTCTTCTTTAAATAAAATAATAATAAATGTTTTAATCTAATTCATGTTGATAAAAGTGGATCATATTTAATTCAAAAGGTTTATTGGGGTAGAAATAAACTTATCCAATATAATTAGGACATATTTTAGAAGAAATATATTTACCATTTTACCATTAATTACCATATTAACTTTTAACCCTGTTAAATAAAATCCATAAGTTACTATTCGCCAAAAATTATTTTCATCCTATTGAAATACATTGTACATACTAGTTTTGTATCATACCAGGTAAATAATTAATATAAAATTATTATATTTATTAATATTTTTAAATTAATTATTAATTTTACTTATAAATGGATGCTATGTTGGATGGTATACCTGATACACAACAACTTGTTTTTTTGAAATCTTACGTTGCACACAATGTTGGGTCGTACTGAAAAATAATATAATAATATAAATATTATAAATTTTAGTTAAATACTAGCCGTTATAATAGAGGAAATAAATGGAACAAAATAAAAAAATTATTGTACATGTTTTTTAATTAGTTTTACATTTATCCAATAAAAGTTAGAGGCTTAAAATGTGAATAAATATAATTTAATTTAAAAGGTTGATTTACCACTTTTTAATAGAGTACCATATTTAAAAATAATTTTGGTCACATTTATATGTTCTTTTTTTCAATATATAAATCTTATTTAGAATCGGGACATCAAGATTCACATTGGGTAACAATTTGGTATTTTAGTGATAAAATTCAATTTCATATGATTAATGATAAATGCTTTATTTAAATTCAAAACTGTCTTTTAAAATAATTTATTTATATTGATAGATAATATTTTTAATTAGTATTAAATTTTATTTAGATTATATTTTTACAATTACATCTGATTTTTGTCACTGTAATTAATTTCATTTTGAAAATGGACATAAATGAGTGCAAATCATTTGATAGTTAATATTTACAAAAAAACAAGCTTTTCGTTTTGACAGTGGGATTTATTTTTAAATTAATTTCTACCACATATTTATTTTTAATAAAAAAAATGGATTTCATATTTAGAATCATGAGGTCCAAATATTAAAAATATGTAACTTTCATTTTTACACAATATGAATATTAACTTCAGTAAGAATTTTATTTAACATGGTTATATTGTAAATATGATAAAAAGGATAACCAAATATTATTTTAATAATATAAAATTACCCTAAAATGTCTCATAAAACTACTGGTTGATAAATATATGTCCATGGACATCTTTGCGTCGATTTGGGGACACCATAGAGCCACATGGGAGTAATAAAGACACATTATTTTAAATAACTTAAAAGAAAAAATTGATATAAACCAATTTCCTTTAGTATATCAATTTTTCCATAGGATATTAAAAGTTATATTGTCAACTATAAATATTATTTGGAATTATAAAAATATTTTCAATATCATGGTAATTTTTTAAAAATTAGACATCAAATAAATTAAATTATTTATGACATAATAATGATGCATTGTTTACCTCATCAATAAAATATTTAAATAAATAAGATTTTAAATATTAAAATAATATACAAACCTCTTCGAATTATTATTTGGATTATTTCATTTCGATCATGAATATTCTTATATTTTACTTTATTAGGTCTTAGAACTTTTGGAACTGAAAATCAGTATATAATAAAATAATAGTTTCACGCTTTCCTAAAGAGCCCCTCCCACCTCCCTTATAAAAATCCCACACCTCTAACCCATTAAGAAAACCTCTAAATGGCATTTTTGTATCCAATACATGACTAAATAAGCTTTAAATATATCTCTCTTCCACCTATAAACCTTAACATAGGCATAAGGCACACCAACAAACCATTTTGGTTCAATCCAAATCGAGTTACTCGATTTAAAGGTAATGTCTTGTCTTAAATTTTTTTTATATTACTTCTCCAACCCCTAAACTCTTTTTATTATTTTATTTTATAACAACACTAGTGTCCTAAATATACTAGGATGTTTTTATGATAATAAATCAAACTAAATATTAACGCACCTTCATCTAATGTGTAAATAACATATTGTTGGTGTGGATGGAAAACTAACGCCTCACGAAATGGTGATTGTTCAATTATCTCCTACCGCCTATCATGGTGGCCATTATGATGGAACTGAATTAAATATGATATTTTTTTTATTTTTCCTTTATGATTCTGTATTTTTCACTTATATAATTCTTGTATGGTTTCCATTATGGGTAAACGCGATAATTCATTTTATAGAGTGTGGACTACTACCCCCTAAATGTTATATTACTATTTAATGACATGTGTGTGATGTATAATGGATTTAGTTAATGATATTATATAATATATTGTAATTAAATTATAATATACCTATGTATCATTATGTTTTAATTCCATTAAATTTAAAATTTAAATGAAATTAGTGTCCATACGTACGTACCACTAATTGTCTCCATGAATGGTGAATTTCATTAATTACCTAAAATATGATTTGTACTATTATAAATACATATATATACTTGATATATAAGATAGATATGATATATAAATCATTAATATCATTTTGGAGATAATTTAATATTGACCACATAGACAACATGTAATTATAAGATGTTCATTTTTGACTCAAGTACCCAATGTCGACGAAACCACCATTGTTAACAGAAACTTTTACATAATCTTCATAACATGGTAAAATGGTATATTAAAGGAATAATAATCATTAAAAATGTTCTTATGAAATTATAAATTAACTTATGTTTATTATTTAGTAAGAACAAGGTATAAACTAGCCACCTCAGACACGAGGTAAGTGGGTCTCTTATGTGACTTTTAATTCCATGAGATTTCCACTATTCACCACTAATTTATTGCATGTTGTGTATTGTATACTTCCATTTGATATATATTATCATTATTATCTTTATATTCATGTTATTATGTGAATAATTTGGTGGTAATTAACTTTTTTCAAACAACTCGATTGATTACAATGTGGTAAGAAATTTTCATCTCACATTTAATTCTATGAGATTCATGCTATATTTTACACTATTTAATTTTGTTTGGTGTATGTACTACCCAAGATTGTAATAATTATTTAATATAATTAAATTTAAAAATATTTTGTCTTCATTTTATGATCCATCTTTCATGGGTTGTATGTTTCGGATGTTTCCAAAATCTTAAGGGAACCTTTTAACCAAATTTCCATTCTTTAGGTTAATCTTATAATTATTAATTATTTCGTTCTATGATTTTGTGTGGAATCACTATTTATTTATTAATGATTTAATTTACACTCCACTTTTTGGGTATATACATTTTATACAAATAATCACTCCATTTATAAAATCTCAAGTCATCGATATTAACTGGATAAGATTAATTTTAACTCAATTTCTATTCATTTAGTTAAACATCTGTGTCATTGGTTTTGTCTTAAAAAGAACATGTGTGAATATACTATGATTTATTTACACTGTATATCCAATAATATTGATTGTATATTTATTTGTCACACATTATTATGTAATTAATTTATCCTTAATCTAAGGATACAATTATTATAATGGATTTCGTCTCAATTTACATTCCATTGAGACTTCATTGTTGTTATGCAACAATTCGCTTTTATACAGTATATATACTATCCTTTGGTGTATTATATCATAAATTCCTTTATACTCATCATATTATAATTTTTTGATAGAATTTGATTCCTTAATTAATTTTATTCATGAATATGTCATTATGTTAAGAACTCTTTAACTAAAATATTTTTTTAATGATTTATTCTTATAATCATTCTCATTAATGTCCATGTTCTGAAAAATAAATCATAGAACTTATTTATATGGACATTAATGTTTTAAAATTTTAATTCCTTTAATATCATCAAAATGGTATGTGAAATATTGATTCAAAAATCACATTATTAAATGTTTTAAATGGTTTTAAACTTCGTTATAACAATGCAATGATTATGCCAATATCTTAAAATGATATATTCGGATTGATATGTGGAAATGATATCTTTTTTTATTCTTGTGTTATGTATAATGAATATGTAATGGTTATTTTTAATTGCTTATATATATGTGTGGTTTCATGATTAACCTAGGGAGGGTGTTCTCAATATAGCTCTTCAATGCATTGAGTATCGTGACAGAGGTAAACATTAATGTTTTCCTTATGAGATTAAGAAAATTTAATATGAAGGGTATTCCAAATGTAAATCCATGCATAGCTTTTAAAGCCACAATGTAAGAATTTTTTAGATTCCACAAGATACCATTACGTTTTATGACTTCTGTTTGATATTCATAAATATTATGATTATATGAGTAATGTTATGATATAAATTTATTAGTTTATTGATTTGTCTTTATTGATGGGATTATATTTTCTTTCATTATTTCATAACCCTTAATTATATTTGTATGCTCATCCCATATTTTTTTAATGTTTTATACCAGATTGAATGATGAATAAGGGAGAAGGATGGGATCAAGGAATATTCATGTTTTCTAAAACATGGAACTAAACATGTTTCTTTGTACGAGATTTAATTTTATTAAAAAACTGATACCCAGTTTTAGTGTCTACTTGTAATATGCATCTTGATGTGAAATATTTATGGTCTAATTCTCTAAAACTCTAAACTTGAAAGTATCCTCAAAGTGAATTATTCGTTTAATTCAGGATTATGTAATGTTTAAGGTCGGGTACTTATAGTTGGTAATAGAGGCCAGTTTAGATAAATTTAGAGGTTAGGGCGTTCTTTAATCATATGTCACATTACCACCACAGTAAGGATTTTAGAAAGATTCACAGTAATTTTAGATAATGTGAATGAGATTAATATATCATTAATAAGTATATCTTACTATTTACCATCCCCATAAGATATTATATGATGTTTTTACTATTATACTCACAGTTACCTTTTTGGTTTTAGTAAATTGATCGATCTAGCAGGCACCAAAGTATCAGTGGATGTAAAGAATATTGTGATGGTTTTTTGAATGTGTAACTAAATGAAATCAGAGCTGTAATGAGAACTATTGTTATAATTCTCAACCATCTATCTGGAATCATGATTGACAACTTTAACCTTGGTGATTTTTATAAGGCATCATATATTCAAGGAACAAATCCCCAAGAAAGTTCATGTTATAATCGCAATGTTAAGTTTATTCAAAAACCAACGTGTCAATGATGTAGAAAGAAAAACATATAAAAATGTTTCAACTAGACATGAAGATGCTATAGATGTGGAATTGAAGGTCATAAATTAAGAACCTTCCATGAAAAAATGAAGCATCCATTTGACTCTAGGATTGAAATTTATGTTATTGATAAGGGATCAGTTCATTGGTTTTAATGTTACTTTCATTGTCATTATAAGAAAAGATTCCCTACGAAGAAGGATTGGGAATGTGATCACCAGGATCATAAAATATATTATTACTAGTAACTAATTCATTTCAAATTGCAGATGATGAAACTAATAATTACTATTTAATGTTATGGATTATTTCATTAAATATTTTTAGATATTATTTAATCTTAGGATATGATTCATGAATTTTTTTATGAAGTTGGTCTTTCAGAAAAATTTAGAAAGGAATGGATAATGGATAATGAAGAATGTTGTATGAGTAAGATTTCCACATATAAGGGATTCACGTTTTATGTTAAATTTTATGATGATGAAATGCATAAAGTTATTAAGGTTCTTTTGATGATGGGATTACGTTAGAAGACTTTTTATTATATGTATATCCATGAAGTTATATATATGAAAATTTTATCCATGGAATAATAGTATCATCTTTTGTGGATATAGTTTTAATGAACCATTTAAGTTTATATGATCCTTGAATTTGAGGCAATTACATTTTAATACATTTGGATATGAAAAATGAAAGATATTAGATAACCTTTGTGGTAAAAATATGTTATGGTTATTTTTTATGACTTTATATCTTTTTTGGGAATGTTATAAAATTTTATAGTTTTTGAAAAAAACATGCAGACCGCGTGACAACCCATCCCATCATACAAAGATGCCGGAATCCAACCCACAACCAATTTGGGACTGGGATATATCGCCTACCCCTGGACTACGTGGTGTCCCTAGTTGTTATGACTAATTCTTTTTAGTTATATGATTTTATAAAAATTAATAAGTTGATTTTAGGTTATATATGGAAATTATTAACCAATCATGGAGAATATGTGATTAGGTTAATTACATTTCAATATGAGACATTAAGTGTAACTGATGATATTTAGAGATATTTATAATATTTTTCTTGAAGTGTATGTGATTAAATACTTCAATGATTTGGAAGTCAATATTATTTTTTGTTACTTTTAATAATTTTATGGATATTGATTTATTTAATGGTCTTGGATGATCTTTGGGTTTTGTTTGACAAATTTTAGAGATTAAGAGTATTTTTTATTTTTCAAAAAGAATATACTTTTAGGGGATTGTCTTATAATATACTAACCATTCTGGATTGGGATAATATATTATTACATGGGAATGATGTCGTTCATATTTTTTGGATTACATGATTAACTATAAGTTGATTATATTGCATTCAATGTGGACAAGTCATCTTGAATTCTCATCGTTGTAAGAAAAAATGGGGTTGTGGTAGAAATTTTGTAAAGGATGAAAGTACACATGACAAGTAAGTATGTTTCCTTATTTTTTTAGTTAATATTATAAACAAATTCCAAAACAATATTAAATGTAACTCAAAAAAACGTTGTCTATTATGTTTTCCTACCGGGGAATCAAAGATCATTTAACACATCACAAGATTGTGCTTTTTTGGCGATTAAATTTCTCTTAATTATGATTTCTATCACACTCCATCAGAACTTGATGGTTTGGTTTCTCCTCCAAATCCATGTTTCAATTGATGTATAGTATCTATTTTCATAGGTGACTGTTGTACTTCTCTTCCCTTATTTTAATGAGATTTATTTGTTGACTCTTTTTTGGATGAATGGCTTTAAATAATGTTTCTGGGACAATTTTAAAATTGTGAAGATGCAATACTCAAAAATTTGGAAGTATGTAATATCATAGGAAAATATTGAATATGAAATTTTCATGTTTATTAATATTTTTAAATTAATTTTTAATTTTACTTTAACGGGGATGCTATGTTTGATGGAATAGCTGATACACAACAACGTGTTCCATTGAAATATTATGTCGGACACAATTTTTAGTTGTAGTGAAAAATAATATAAGAATATTATAATTTAAAATGGTAGTTAATGACTAGATATTTTAATTATGGAAATAAATAAAATTTACTTTAAAATGCTGATTTACCGACCTTTAATAGATAACCCCATTAAATATAGTTGTGGTCACTTTTATATGTTTGAAAAAATAAAATTCCACATTAAAATCGGTACATCAATATTCAATTGGGGAAATTTTTTCTATTTTTTAATATAAAATTAATTTTTTGATGATGTGTGAAAACTTAAGTATTTTCAGTAAAAAAATGCCCTTTAATCATGTTTATTAATATGGATATATTATATATTTAATTGTTTTTAAAGTGTTATTATATATATATTTGTACCATATAATCCAATTTTGGTAATTGTAATTATATTAACTTTGGAATTGGACATAAACAAGGATCAATATTTTGATTATTAATATTTCTAAAAAACAATATTTTTGTTTTGACAACGAGAATTAATATTAAATTAATTTATGCCTGTTCTGTGTATTGAATTTGTAAAAATGGATTTCATATTTTGAATTAGGAGGTATAAATTTTGAAAATATGTAACTTATATTTTTAGAAATTAGGAATATTTATTTGTATAAATCTTTTATTTACTATGGTTAAAGGGTAAATCTGGTAAATATGGGTAAATAAATATTATTATAATACTATAAACTTACACTAAAATTTTCCTAATCCCATTATTTGATACCTATCTGTCCATGGGAAGATTTGGGTCAATTTTGGGAACCCATGGAGACACATGGGAGTGATAATGACACATTATTTTAATTGACTTATATTAAAGACAAACATTACAAAAACAATTTTCTTTTTGTAAATTAATTTTTACATCGGCCTATATTTGTTATATATTTGAATAAAAATATTTTTTTTGATATATAATAATATTTTCCACATCACGGTAATTTTTTTATAATTTTTAGACATCAGATAAGTTAATTTATTTATGACACAATAATGATGCAGTGTTTACCTCATTAACAAATGTTTCAAATAAATATCATTATAAAGATTAAAATAAATTCCAAATCAGGTCCCATTATTATCCTATGATTTTAATATGACCATGAGTCAACTTATATTCGAAATTAATATTTTTTGGACCTGTATAAACATAAAATAAATTTATAATACAATAATAGATTAACACTTTCCGATGGAGACCATCCTCCCCCTAATTAAGATACATCACTTCTAACTCATTACTCAAACCTCTCCAGCCCCTTGATTCATCCAAACCCTTCCCAAATAATCTCTAAAGATCCCTATATTCCAACTAGAATGCTTAACTTTGGAATATGGGAAATCAAGAAACCATTTTGGTTCAAACCAATGTGAGTTACCCAATTTATGATTAACATCTTCTCTTATGTTTATGGTTTTATTTTACATATCCAACCCTAAAGTTTTTATTTTTATTTTATAAAAATACTAGTATCCTCAATAGACTAGGATATTGTTATGATTTTGATTTTAACTACACTTTCACACACCTACATATAATTTGTAAATAACATATAGTTTCTATGGATGGAAAACTAACGCCTCACGAATCGACGATTGTTCAATTATATCCTACTACCTCTCATGGTGGCCATTATGATGGAACTATATTTATATATTATATATATTAGGTTTATTTTTTTTATGATTCGGTATTTTTAATTTATAGCACACATTAATAGATTTCATTGTTGGTAAATGTGATAATTTCATTTTAGGAAGTGCGGACTACCGCCCCCTCAAAGTGATATGCCTCATTAATGCCATATGTGGGACATATAAAGGATAGAGATAATGATATTATATTTTATATAATACTAGAATTATAATATTCCAATTCATCATTATGGTTTAATTCCCTTAAATATGAAATAGAAAATAAAGTAGTGTTCATGTCTACGTACGACTTGTCGTCTCCCGGAATGGTGTATATCATTTCATACCATCAAATGTTATGTACAGTTATATATGAATATATATATTGGATATATAATAGATATATGATATCTAAATTAGTAATATAATTATTGAGAGAATGTAATTTTGACCACATAGACAACATGTAAATATAAGAAGTTTATTTTTGACTCAAGTACCAATATTGACAAAATGGACGTTATTAACATAAAGGATTACATAAAGATTATAACATGGTAATATGTGATGTAAATGTAATAATAATCTTGAAAAATGTTATTAAGAAAGTATATATTTTCTTAAGTTTATTATTTTGGAATAACAAGGAACGAACGAGTCAATTCGAACACAAGGTAGGGGGTTTTTTTATCACTTTTAATTTCATGAGATTTCCATGGTTCGACACTAATTTATTTCAAATGGTTTACTATGTTCTTTCATTTGATATTTATTATCCTTATTATCTTTATATTCATGTTATTATATGAATCATTTCAAGTTTATTAACTTTTTATCATACGAAATTATTGATTACAACGTGGTAGGGTATTTTCATATCACTTTTTTTCTAATGAGATTCATGCTATATTTTCCACTATTTCCTTTTGGGTGGTGAATGAACTGACCAAGATTGTATTCAATATGTTATATACATAAATTTATAGGTACATACATCTTAATTTTATGTTGCATCTTTAATGTGTTGTATGATTCGTATGTTACCATACTAGTAAGAGATCATTTTAATCTAATTTTTATTCCTTTGGTTAATCTTCTAATTCATAGATATGTCAAGAAATGATTATGCATTGAATAACAATTTATTTATTTATGTTGTAATCTCCACACCCCTTTGTGTGGATTTACTTTTGATACACATGATAACTCCATTGATAAATTTTTAGGCCATTGATATGAACTTGATAAGATTAATTTTAACTCAATTTCATGTCATTGAGTTAATGATACAAGTCACTCATTTTTTCTTAAAAATAACATGTGTGAATTTAATATGATTGATGTACACCGAATATCCAATAATATTATGTGTATTTATATTTTTCATCCATTATTATGTGATTTATTTTTCCTTAATCTAAGGATTCATTTCTTATATGGGATTTTGTCTCGATTTTCTTTCCAGTGAGACTTCAGCGTCGTTGTAAAATAAATCACATTTATATGGTGAATATATTGTCCTTTTTTAATATTATTTCATGAATCCCTTTATTATCAGGATATTATAATTTATTTTTTGAATTTTAATCCTCAATTATTTTTATTCAAGCGTATCTTATTTGGTTATGAACTATTTAACTATAATAATGTTTTCATGATTTAATCATCTAAATCATTTTCATTAATGTCCATGTCTTAAAAATGATTTTTTGTAATTATTTTTTCGAATATTAATGTTTTAAAATTTTAATTCTTTTAAAATCATCATTGTGGTACGGGAAACATTGATTAAAAAATATCCTAGTAAAATGTTTTAAATGGTTTTGAAAATGGTTTTGACAAAGCATTGATTTTGTCAATATCAGGAAATTATATATTGTAAATGGAATGTATAAATGTTATAATTATTTAATGCTTGTGTTATATGTTATGAATATGTTATAGTTATAGGGCATTGTTTACGTTTATGGGTGGCTCCATGATAAACCTTGGGCGAGTGATCATGAGATAGCTCTTCAATGAATTGGGAAACATGAAAGTGGTAATCGTTATTATTTCTCCTAATAGATATAGGGAATATACTATGATATGTATTCCAAACATATCTCCTTATACATATGGGAATGGTAAAATGTATGTATTTTATGGATTCCACAAGTTACATTTATGATTTTTGAATTTTGTGTGTTATCTATAAATCTTTTGATTTCATGAATTATATTATGATTGAAAATTATGGTTTCATTAATTTGTATTTATTGATGGCATAATGTTTTCATTCATTATTTTATAACCCCTACTGAGATTTTTATGCCCATACCATGTTTTTGAAATGTTTTCTACATGACATAACAATGAATAATGTAACACCCCAAGATTTCATAGTGTGTTATTTCTTCAAAATAATAAAATAACTTGCACTACACGCAACACTGAGTTCAAGCACACCATGACATACCAAACAAGCCGTTCAAAAGAGGTTATGAATAGTATTAACTAAATTTTAAACTTTATACAATCCTTATAATTTTAGAATCCATATTATGAGTTTCTTAGACATAATGTAAGAAACAATTCATTTTCAGTATTGCACTTTTACCAAATTTTAATAGTGAACCCTTTTTAAATACAATATTTTAATCTTTTGACTAAATGGGGACATAAAAAAAATTAAAATGAAACATCACAAGCTTCCACGGTACGCTTTCCTTTGAATAATACAGTAGTGTGTGTTGTACGAAACTTTGAGTTCTAACACACACCACAACCAATCAAACTAGCTGTTATGAATAGTAATACCTAATTTTTGAAATTATATATATATATATTATATTTCAAAAAGGACTTCATTTTTGGGTTCGGAATATCGAATTTATCCTAAGGTGAAATTTTGGTACTTTTCGGATAACTTTCATATTTTGATGAATAGTGAAAATTACTAAATTTTAATTAAAAACAACTTTTTTAATCAAAATAATTAATAGTGATAAATTATGAATTTGAGTGGTTTTAAAGTATATTTAGAATATATTTTTACCAAATAATATAATTTTGGTCATTGGACATAATATTACAATTAAACTGAACATAAACAAGTGTCAATCTTTTGATAGTTATTATCTCTCAAAAACACGCTTTTTGTTTTGACAGCGCGAATAAATTTTAAATTAATTTCAGCCACTTCTGTGTTTTGAATTTAAAAAAATGGATTCCATTTTTGGAATCAGTATGTTCAAATTTTGTAAATAGGTAACTTTTATTTTTAGACATTTTGAATAATTACTGCGGTAAATATTTTATTTACCATGGTTAAGGGTAAATCCGGTAAATAAGGGTAAAAAAATAATATTATAATAATGCTAAATTACCCTAAAACGTGTCCTATACTTATTTGTTGATACATGTTAGACCATAGTCATCTTTGGGTAGATTTTGGGACCCCATGGTGCCACTTGTAGGTGATAGGGACACTTTATTTTAATTAAGTTAAAATGAATACAAAAATGACACAAGCATATATCTTTTAGCAAAACAATTTGTACATAGGGTTATATATGTTGGATTTTCGACTATAAATATTAATTAGAAATATAAAAATCTTTCCTACATGATTATATTTTATTTTCAATTTTTAGAGATTAAATAAGTTAATTTATCTTTGACACAATGATGATGCAGTAATTACTATAATAGTGAAAAATTAAAATAATTGATATTATAAATACCCAAATAAATATAATATGAGACTTTTAATGAATTACACTAATTTTATAGAATAATATGACATATTAGGATTGATTTAATTAAATTTTTCGAAGTAATAAATCTGTTATGAGTTTCACAAAAATCAACTATTGAATAGTTTCAAAATTGACATAAAAGAGTTTTTAAAACAAATATTATTATTATTAATTGATATTAAATTCCTAAAAATATAAGGTTCGTCCTAGAGACTTATATCATGATATTTTTATTATTAATGGACCAATTGGGGGTCTCTTGGATGTATATAGTATATTTATTAACCATATTATATAAAAATACAAAGATACATTTTAAAAGTGAAACTAATTAACTTAGAGTTAATAATTAAAGATAAGGTTAATATAAGTACCCAAACCTGTCTAAATTATAATTTTTGAGTTGTTTTAGATCCATACCGAACTCAACAGTTAAATAATAAACTTTTGAGCCATTAGAAACCGAATACGAATTTATTATAAATTAATATTTCTAGCTTTTCCAAAGGTGCTCCTCACCCCTCTTATAAAAGGGAACTCCTCCTTCACATTTCCTAACACCTTAAAAGCATTTTGGTTCGGCCAAACTCAGCCCAAATACTCTCCCAACTTACCTCACTACAACATAGAGGCCTTAGTTTGATCAGAAAGCCAACCTAAGGAGCTCTTTTGATCAAATCAAAAAGAAGAACCCGAAGAAGAGGTAATGATTTCACCACCCTTTTTCAAGTTCCCTTCTTCTTCCACATATTCTTCCTTTGTTGTTACCATTATAAAATAATAACTCCAGTATCATATATATACTGTGATGTTATTATAAATATGGAACAACCATATTCACTATTTTATCCATCATTCAAATAACATGTCACCATATGTGCGTACGTACGGCTTACCGTCTCCACGTCGTGGTGTAATTGTTATTCAATAAATTATTATTCGGATGGGTATAATAATAATGTTTAACTCATGTAAATAATAAGTATAATATGATAAGTATTCTGTATATATGATATACCATCCAATTATATATTATTTTAATATCAAAAGAATGATATTATCGCTCGTGCGTACGTACGGACTACCGTCTCCACGAACACGATGAGATTCATTCTCCATCGTATCAATTCAAGTATAATTCTCATTTGATGATTAATAATAGTATATAAGGACTTGATATCATTCTGTATGTGAATGAGATACAACCTATCCATTAAAACATGGCATATGTAACAAAACATATAAAATAAAACGAGTAAGTTAACACCAGAAACGACGATAATTCTAAGATATTATTAACAAAGCAATGTTAAAAGATCATATATGATACCATATTAATGTATATGATTATTGAAAAATTTAATAACAATTATTTCACCATTATATACGAGGTTAACCTACCCCAACCAAGTAAAAGTTCAAGTTAAGTGTTATTTCACAATCTCTTCATTATCCGAGGTTATTTTTACGTAATAATCTACTGCGATCTCTTTATCATCCACATCCATGTTTCTTAAAAATGTATTTCAAAACATTTTTACTATTTACTAGAATATGAGTTAAAGTCATTTATACCCTTATGTGTTTCTAAAGGAATCGTTCCGTCATTTTCCAAACAAGGCACTTTTAACCATTTCGACAAATTTAAGGTAAGAATGTTTTTTTACTTATACGGCGAGTACGGCTATTTACCGTCGTTATAAAATTGTCAAATCATCCCTTACAAGCTTATAAGAATAATTTCAAATTGAATGTATTATTTTATAATTATGTTACTTTTAAAATGATTTCAAAAAAGAGTGAAATTTTTCTAAAATAGTTTTGATTTCATCTATGTCAACATCCTTTGATAGATTTTAAGCTTATTTGAAGTTGATTTATTATGATAAAAAACAACCATATTTTATTGAAGGTTTTGTGATATTTTTGACTGTGGATAAGCTATTCTTATGTCACTCGTGGTTTTTTTTAAAGTATTGACATTTCAGAAATTATTTTTAATACGAATGTTTATGTTATATTTCAACCTTTCATTCAGATGAATGTGTTAGACAAGTATGTTCTGGGTTGGGGACCGGTAAAAGTAAGCCCTCCGGTTTAGTCTCCGGTTATTAGAAGAACTCTGGATTGGTCTCCTGTTATTAGAGGAACTCTGGGTTGGTGTCCGGTTATTAGGGGAACTCCGGGTTGGTGTCCGGTTATTAGAGGCAAAACGGGTTGGGTTCTGGTTACAGTTAGCCCCTAGGAAAAGGTAAGAGGCCTTGAAAAAGAAATTAAAGTTCCGCATTATGAGTTCCATCATTATGAATGTTGTTATTGATATTGCATGTGATTATTCTATTAGTAGAATATCCATGTGAATAAGTAAATGGCATTATTTCATTTTTCTTTTGCCATACTATGTTGAAGTTCAAGTTTAAAAGGCTTTTGTTTTAGTTATATATTTCCTTAAATGTTTATGCTTATTTTTGATAGTTTCCGCTATATTGTTATCCTTATTGGACATTTGATCTCACCCCTTTTCTATGTTTTATTTTTTCTAGGATGTGAAGAAGTATGTTATGAATGACTTTCCGAGATAGTATGTGGGGATATGAGTGTGTAATATGGAGACTATCTCGTTGTAGTAGTCTTTCACTTTATTATGTAATGTAAAACATTATGAATATATATAGTGTTTCCAAGGATACTAAACCAATCGGTCTTTCGAGATTTTATCTTTCTTGTGATCATGCCAATGTTATGTAATAATGCACCGACTCTGGGTAACTGGGGTCGGGGAGTTACAGTTGGTATCAGAGGATTTTTAGTACAAACCTTGGAAGCTAGATTTAGATAAACTCTGATTAGAGCACGTAGACCTATGATGAACATTGAGGATAAGTATAGAAGAACTTCCTAGAATTTTGGTATTGTAGAGATTTTGTGAGTTTTCCGAGAAATACATACCTTTCTGGATATGAGAAGGTAGAGGGGGCTCTGGCATAGATGTACCTAAGGGTAAAACCCGAAAACACCACTTTGAGCTGGACTCGAACGGGAACTGGTGCACGACAACGGGCCTTGCTGCAGTCTTGGTTACGACACTCCAGGGGGATATGCATAGGATAATTCTCATTTTCATTACAAACAATTATAAAGGGTTTATGAGTATATACATCCTCAAAGGAGACATTTTTAGGATTATGGATTATATCCATAAACTATTTAATTTATGTTATGTGCTTTACAAGTTTGGGATTAGATATTGTTATTCATAAACTAATCTAGTGTATGCCATTGTTTAGAAATGGCGCCCAGTAGAGGGAATGAGAACTCTAGTAATACACATGATCCAAAGAGAATGAAGGATCATATCTTTCATGGTCTTAAGAGAGGATTTATAAGAGAAATAGTCTCCCATGTATTATCATCTTATGAAAAAAAAATCATGTGTTGATAAGATAAGTAAAGATTTTACTGAGTCATATGGCTTTGAAGGGAAGCGAGAGAAGAAAAGGATGGAAGAGGGAAAGATGGATAAAGGGAAGAGGGAAAAGAAGAATTTTCCCATATGTGATAACTATGGGAAGAAACACCCTGGAACTTGCCTGAAAGGAATGGGAGTTTGTTATAAGTGTGGAGGAAAATGGAACAAAGTACGTGACTGCAAGGGTAAGAAAATGGTTTCAAATGTACAATGCCTCATTTTCAAGGAGTTTGGACACTACACAAACCTATGTCTCAGTCATCAGACTATTCCTCAAATGATGCTATTGGATAATAATCTAGTTATGATACTACCGCAGATGAAGAGTAATGATAAGAGTTCTTATGTTGATTATGTCATTTGAGTTTTGTATCAATAATGTACTTGTTATAATAATTATGGAGTATATAAGGATTGTACTACAGTACTATTTCATTAGGGACTTGAGATTGTGTGTAACAAAGAAAAGTGACTCAATAGAAGGTTAAATTTTTGCAAAATATATGGTTGAGAGAAAGATAAACCATAATATGGTTATGATACTGAGGTAGTGATTTTTGAATAATACATGATTGATTTGGATAAATTATATTGGATATTCATGAATACCTTAAAGCTGATTAATGATTTGTATATTCCATCATCGTTGGGGTTTAAAACATTTTTGGATTGATGATGTATATCCAGCATTCTATATGGAATAAGGGATCATTAATGTAATCAAAAAGGATTATGGTAAATCATGATGTTTCAGTGTTATAAAAGAATATATGATGAAGGTATTAATATTCTATTACGGGGTAAAAATGATCTACATTATGATTACCTTCCTTATAAATTTTGGACTGAAGTATTTTGGATAGTTCTAGTTTGGATTATTTTGGATTGCCATAAAAGGACAACCCGGAGGTCAGGCGGCAACCCGTCGCGACCGGCAAGGCCGCGAGACTTGAACCCGCAACCGAAGGGCAACAAGGATGTATCACCAACCACTGGCCCATAAGATGTCCTGGATTAAATAATGTACTTTTTATAAATGATCTGGTAGATGAATTATAAATTCATTTATTTTGGAACCCTGTACGAATAGTATAAATAGAATTTTTATTACGAGTGAGAGATGAGTTTGTTGTAGAAATTTATTAATGGATAAAACTATAATTATAAAGTAAGTATATATCCTTATGATCTTAGCCAATCTCATAAATAAATTCCTCAACATTAATAAAAGGAACTGGGAACAAAACTGTTGTCCTAGATGGTACCTTAAATCATCACTAATCTATGGCATTGGGATTGTTGGCCTTTTCATAGCCATGTTTTCTACCACTCTCCATCAGATAATTGAGGGTTATATTTCTCTTCCATATCCATATTTTCCTACACGAAACCCTAGTATGTTTTATTTTCGGTGATTGTCATACTTTCCACTCTTTATTTTAAATAGAGGCCTCATTAATTCATTTTTCGATGTGGGATTTCAACTAAGATATTTTTAAACGTCAAAAATGTGTTATCCTAATACCTTATATTTTGTTGAATCGATGGTATTTTGAATCATCGTTGATTTATGAATTTAAGGACCTCAATTTTAAACTTGTTTTGTGATTGATGAACTCAATCACTACCTATAAATATTTATGTTTTTGTCCAATTATATGTCTCTAATTTCCACCAATGTTCTCCTAATCGAGATCATAATTTGATGGTGACCCATTCATTTCACTTTTCCTCATATTAAGATTAAATTTTAGTAACCCAATTTCCGATGTGGGTTTTCCCACAAAGATATTTTTTATTTTCAACCTTTTATTTTCGAAGAACAATTTCAAATTGCGAGGATGCAATTTATTGAAGGAGGGGATAATGTAACACCTCGAGATTTCATAGTGTGTTATTTCTTCAAAATAATAAAATAACTTGCACTACACGCAACACCGAGTTCAAGCACACCATGACTTACCAAACAAGTCATCCAAAAGAGGTTATGAATAGTATTAACTAAGTTTTAAACTTTATAGAATCCTTATAATTGTAGAATCCATATTATGAGTTTTTTAGACATAATGTAAGAAACAATTCATTTTCAGTATTGCACTTTTACCAACTTTTAATAGTCAACCCTTTTTAAATACAATATTTTAAACTTTTGACTATATGGGGACATCAAAAAAAATTTAAAATGAAACATTCCAAGCTTCCACGGTACTCTTTCCTTTGAATAATACAGTAGCGTGTGTTGTAAGCAACTTCGAGTTCTAACACACACCACAACCAATCAAACTAGTCGTTATGAATAGTAATACCTAATTTTTGAAATTATATATATATTATATTTCAAAACAGACTTCATTTTTGGATTCGGAATATCGAATTTAGCCTAAGGTGAAATTTTGGTACTTTTCGGATAACTTTCATATTTTGATGAATAGTGAAAATTACTAAATTTTATTTAAAAACAACTTTTTTAATCAAAATAATTAATAGTGATAAATTATGGATTTGAGTGGTTTTAAAGTATATTTAGAATATATTTTTACCAATTAATATAATTTTGGACATTGGACATAATATTACAATTAAACTGAACAAAAATAAGTGTCAATCCTTTGATAGTTATTATCTCTTAAAAACACGCTTTTTGTTTTGACAGCGCGAATTAGTTTTAAATTAATTTCTGCCACTTCTGTGTTTTGAATTTAGAAAAATGGATTCCATATTGGAAATCAGTATGTTCAAATTGTGTAAATAGGTAACTTTTATTTTTATACATTTTGAATAATTACTGCGGTATATATTTTATTTACCATGGTTAAGGGTAAATCCGGTAAATAAGGGTTAAAAATTAATATTATAATAATACTAAATTACACTAAAACGTGTCCTAGACTTAATGGTTGATACAAGTTCGACCATAGTCATCTTTGGGTAGATTTTGGGAACCCATGGTGCCACTTGTAGGTGATAGGGACACTTTATTTTAATTAAGTTAAAATGAATACAAAAATGACACAAGCATATATCTTTTAGCAAAACAATTTGTACACAGGGTTATATATGTTGGATTTTCGACTATAAATATTCTTAGAAATATAAAAATATTTCCTACATGATTATATTTTATTTTAAATTTTTAAAGATTAAATAAGTTAATATATCTATGACACAATGATGATGCAGTAATTACTATAATAGTGAAACATTAAAATAATTGATATTATAAATACCCAAATAAATATAATTTGAGACCTTTAATGAATTAAACTAATTTTATAGGATAATATGACATATTAGGATTTATTTAATTAACTTTTTTCGAAGTAATCATTCTGTTATGAGTTTCACAAAAATCAAGTATTGAATAGTGTCAAAATTGACATAAAAGAGTTTTTAAAACAAATATTATTATTATTAATTGATATTAAATTCCTAAAAATATAAGGTTCGTCTGAAACACTTATATAATGATAGTTTTATTATTAATGGACAACTTGGGGGGTCTCTTGGATGTATATAGTAAGTTTATTAACCATATTATATAAAAATACAAAGAGACATTTTAAAAGTGAAACTAATTAACTTAGAGTTAATAATTAAAGATAAGGTTAATATAAGTACCCAAACCTGTCTAAATTATATTCGTTGAGTTGTTTTAGATCCATACCCAACTTAACAGTTAAATAATAAACTTTTGAGCCATTAGAAACCGAATATGAATTTATTATAAATTAATATTTCTAGCTTTTTCAAAGGTGCTTCTCACCCCTCTTATAAATGGGAACTCCTCCTTCACATTTCTTCACACCTTCAAAGCATTTTGGTTCGGCCAAACTCAGACCAAATACTCTCCCAACTTCCATCACTACAACATAGAGGCCTTAGTTTGATCAGAAATCCAACCTAAGAAGCCCTTTTCATCAAATCAAAAGGAAGAACCTGAAGAAGAGGTAATGATTTCACCACCCTTTTTCAAGTTCCTTTCTTCTTCCACTTCTTCTTCCTTTGTTGTTACCATTCTAAAATAATAACTACAGTATCATATATATACTTTTATGTTATTATAAATATGGCACAACCATATTCACTATTCTATCCATCATTCCAATAACATGTCACCATATGTGCGTACGTACGGCTTACCGTCTCCACGTCGTGGTGTAATTGTTATTCAATAAATTACTATTTGGATGGGTATAATAATAATGTTTAACTCATGTAAATAATAAGTATAATATGATAAGTATTCTGTATATATGATATACCATCCAATTATATATTATTTTAATATCAAAAGAATGATATTATCGCTCGTGCGTACGTACGGACTACCATCTCCACGAACACGATGACATTCATTCTCCATCGTATCCATTCAAGTATAATACTCATTTGATGATTAATAATAGTATATAAGGACTTGATATCATTATGGATATGAATGAGATACAACCTATCCATTACAAACATGGCATATGTAACAAAAGATATAAAATAAAACGAGTAAGTTAACACCAGAAACGACAATAATTCGAAGATATTATTAACAAAGCAATGTTAAAAGATCATATATGATACCATATTAATATATATTATTATTGAATAATTTAAAAACAATTATTTCACCATTATACAGGAGGTTAACCTACCCGATCCAAGTAAAAGTTCAAGGTAAGGGTTATTTCACAATCTCTTCATTATCCGAGGTTGTTTTTATGTAATAATCTACTGCGATCTCTTTATCATCCACATCGATGTTTCTTAAAAATGTATTTCAAAACATTTTTTATATTTACTAGAATATGAGTTAAAGTCATTTATACCCTTATGTGTTTCTAAAGGAATCTTTCCGTCGTTTTCGAAACAAGGCATTTTTAACCTTTTCGACAAATTTAAGGTAAGAATGTTTTTTTACTTATACGGCGAGTACGACTATTTACCGTCGTTATAAAATTGTCAAATCATCCCTTACAAGCTTATAAGAATAATTTCAAATTGAATATATTATTTTATAATTATGTTACTTTTAAAATGATTTAAAAAAAAGTGAAATTTTTCTAAAATAGTTTTGATTTCATCTATGTCAACATCATTTGATGTATTTTAAGCATATTTTAAGTTGATTTATTATGATAAAAAACATCCATATTTTATTGAAGGTTTTGTGATATTTTTGACTGTGGATAAGCTATTATTATGTCACTCATGGTTTTTTTAAAGTATTGACATTTCAGAAATTATTTTTAATATGAATGTTTATGTTATATTTCAAACTTTCATTCTGATGAATGTGTTAGACAAGTATGTTCCGGGTTGGGGACCGGTAAAAGTAAGCCCTCCGGTTTGGTCTCCGGTTATTAGAGGAACTCCGGTTTGGTCTCCGGTTATTAGAGGAACTCCGGGTTGGTGTCCGGTAATTAGAGGCACTCCGGGTTGGTGTCCGGTTATTAGAGGCACTCCGGGTTGGGTTCTGGTTACAGTTATCCCCTAGGTCATGGGACGAGGCCTTGAAAAAGAAATTAAAGTTCCGCATTATGCGTTCCATCATTATGAATGTTGTTATTGATATTGCATGTGATTATTCAATTAGTAGAATATCCATGTGAATAAGTAAATGGCATTATTTCATTTTTCTTTTGCCATACGATGTTGAATTTCAAGTTTAAAATGCTTTTGTTTTAGTTATATATTTCCTTAAATGTTTATGCTTATTTTTGAATGTTTCCGCTATATTGTTATCCTTACTGGGCATTTGAGCTCACCCCTTTTCTATGTTTTATTTTTCCCAGGATGTGACGAAGTATGTTATGAATGACTTGCAGGGATAGTATGTGGGGATATGATTGTGGAATATGGATATTATGTCGTTGCAGTAGTTTTTCACTTTATGATGTAATGAAAAAACATTATGAATATATCTATTGTTTCCAAGGCTACTAAACCAGTCTGTCTTTCGAGATTTGATCTTTCTTGTGATCATGCCAATGTTATGTAATAATGCACCAACTCTGGCTAACTGGGGTCGGAGACGTTACAAATAAGGGTCACGAATGGGATAAAAAAAATTCATGATGTCTAAAACGTGGATCTATACATGTTTCTTTTTAATAGTTTTTATTTTATTAAAAATTGGATAATTAGTAGTAGTGTCTACCAGTAATATTCATGTTGATAGAAAATAGTTATGACCTAATTCTCAAATACTCTAAACCTGAAAATATCCTCAAAGTGAATTATTCATTTAATTTATGATTATTTAATGTTTAATGCTGGGCCTTATATATTTAGTCATGCTTCTTAGAATTTTGAAATTCAATTCACAGAAGCATTGAAATTTCATTTTATAAAAATTTTAAAATGTCCCTAGAAGGTGGGTAAAAGACGTTACAAAGTTCAATAATGTTTTAAATATCAAAACTTGTTATAAAATTACTATAATGAATTACACTGGACAAATATAGGTATTATGTATATATTTTTACATTAATTTTTTTTAACTTAATAATTATTTCATGAATTTAAAAATGAAGGTATTATTATTCATAACTGTCTTTTAAATGGATAGTTTCATTGGTCGTGATGTGCTAGAACCCGATGTTGCATACAACGAAAGATATTTAATTATTTAACGAAAAGTTTATAATGAATGTTTGGGGGTGTTACATGACTAGTTGTTTTAGATGTTTTAGATAACATGATATAAAATGATGCCCTCTCTATATTGAAAATTGAAAATTATACATAATGAATAAAAATGAAAATTAATTTTATCATTAAATATTGATTATATGAAATCTTCTTTGTAATGTGTCAAAAACGATATAAATAAGGGTGAGCTTGCATTCTCAATAAGGGTTATGAAATATGGAATATATAATGAGTCAATAATAATAATAAGCATTAAATTGTAAATAAATAAAAAAGCTATCCTATATTATTACATGAATCTAGTGATATGATAGCGATAAATGAATATGGAAATGTATTGGATAGAGAACACATTTTATTTAATCATTAATTGAGAATGAAATTTTGGAAGACATAATAATATAGTGATAATATCATGGATATTAATAATCATTGAATTATTTATAATGTAAAGTATTTATTATGTGATTATATATCTCAGGAACGTGATACACCTACTGAATATATATATCATCAAGACAATTTAAAACTACTTGTTGAAAAGATATCTGATTATACCAACTTTTTTTCTTCATGATACACATTAATTTATTATGCATCTATCTATAACATGGACACCCTCATATGCACATTTCGATTTAATTCCACATATATAAAATAATATATTTATTTTATAAATCCATATTCTTTGGCTTCAAATATTAGTTTTGATAAATGATAAAGAATTTTCAATATTTATAATTTAATCATATAAATGTCAATGTAAACACCATATTTAAAAATGGTATATGGTTTATGAAATTAAAAAAAATTAACAAGATCAAGGTTATTTAAGATAAATTTTATTTATATTGAAATATGATCCCAATGATTTTATTTTTTCAAGATAATGGTAAATGTCAAAAAATAATGTGATATTTTATAATAAAATTTAACAAATTGTGATTTTCATGTCAAATCCCCTGTGATGAAACCAATTAAAGTGAAAAATTAAATACCCTTATTAACGATTGGATGTATATTGTAAATATTAATGAGGTGGTATATAATGTTATAAAAATTAAATTGGTGTATTCAAACAAATATGTTTGAATGGAATGTAACTTCATATGAAATCTATTAAATCACTCAACCTTTTGGATTAACATTCATTAAAACACTATAAGTGGATTTTTACAAAGTTGAAATCTTATTCGAGGAAAATATTAATAGTTATTATTTCATGTGTGATCCTTTAATTACATTTTATCACATGTTTGTTAATGATGAATCATTATTTTCATTAGTTCATGTGTCAATATCCTTGTATTCACAATAGTTCATTGTCATGATTCTCCCAATTATTTATAATATTTTATAAAATTATCATACCCCGAATAATTATCATGAAATATTTATCATAATAATACATCAAATATATTTATAAAACCTATTATGATATATGGTTTTGAGAAATGATGAATCATGTGATCATGGAGAGGATAGTCATACGTACACATTTGTAATATTTCTATTTTCCCATGATCATTGTTGAATGATGGATTGAAATAAATTATATTTTATTTACAATTAAAATATCATATAAACTCTATAATTTATTTAAATATAATTATATATATCATCTACGTGCTTTTTTTGTTAACTAATATTCATATATTTTTGTAAAAGTAGTAGTTCACAAGTACATGAATGATGCCATCATCTTTCATTATGATAACTATAAAAAATTTGAATGATATATTTTATCATTTAATAAATATATATATTTTATCAATAAACTAATTATTCTATTAATATCAAATATATTCAATAACATTATTACCAATGACTTTTATGTTGCATTTTATTCATAGACAAATTACATTTCCTCACAAGGCGGTAGTTTGATGTACACAAGAATGATGTTACAATATCCTCTAAAGAATGGAAAATAAAAATTTAATATAGGATATAAAGAAAATAAAGTTATAAATATTATATAGATATTATATACAATCTATATGTCAATCATTATTCCATTCCTTTCTAGGTGATGATTGGAAAATTGATAACATTATATCTTGAGATGGTAATATGCTATACATATGAATAATGATTTCATAACTTATTATGTAAATATGTTGTGGTTTCTGGATATTAACGTAAAAAAAATTAATATCTTATATTTAATATAGTTAAGTTAATATTTCATGTAGTTTTAATATGAATTTATGTATGTGGTGGAATAAATAAATTAATAATTTTGGATGTAATGACCCAAGATTTCTGTGGAATTTTTTTAAATACATGGGAATTATATGAGTCCATCAAAACTGACGACGCGTGATTTCAAGGCCCAATGTTCTCGAAATAAATTTCTGATGTTTTTTTGGGTACTTTCACTAAATGTACGAGAGAGTTTTTATAACATTTTAACCGATTATCGGAATTGAAATACGAGGGCACAGTTGAACTCGCAGCACTGATATTCTCTAAAGAATACTTTCACTTCAACGACAGTGGGTCGAGATTAAAAGATAATTTTTTGATTTTCGTGGAAAATAATCAAATAATGAGAGCTTCACATTATATTTATTTGATACTCCATGTGGGTTTTTGGTGATTAAAACCTCCTCATGGAAGTTAGAGGTTGGACCACCAAACCTTAACCTCCCATTAGAGGATATGGTGGTGGGGCCCAGCCAAACCTAACCTCCCGCAAGAAGTTACATCATGGGTACCACACGTGGCTAAACCTCCCTACTGGTGGTCAATAGTAAAACCACTTAATTCTCCCTCATTAATGAGAGAGAGCCTCTAGTCCTCCCCTTTTATTAATTGGTGCGAACTCCCCTAATTTATTTTTTTCCAAAACTCATGAATTAATTAGGGTAGCCAGGTTATTAATTCATCAATTTGATTTTTTTGTGTCAAAAAATAAATAATATACAAAATTGATCTATTATAATTTTTCATGGCATTTTTCATTTGGTGGACCTTTGAAAGAGCAGATATTTGCAGAAAAGTTCTTCCAATGAAGAGCTCTCCACCGATGAAGAACACTCCAACAACAAAAAACGCTGACCTTCTTCAAATTAATCCCTTGGATCCTACCAACATGGGGTGTCTTCAACTGAACTACCGCTGAATCATCATCAACGAGCCGACAAAGCATGGGATTGGGAGTGTATGGAAGTTGTGACGAACAATGAACTCCTTCATCGTCTTCTTGCGACTTCAACGTTGACGACCAATAGTCAAAGGTATGGGGTTTATTTTGTGTATCATTCCTTTTTTTTCTCATATACAGATTGGAAAGGAATCATTGCGTGGTTGTAAAACAATTGTTGTTCCTCATTATAGCACTTTGATGAGCCATGTGTTAACACCCTATATGTGTAGGGTGCATGCCAAACAAACATGGCCACACCCCTATGTTGTTCTTGTTTGTGTTGTTTCTCGGCATGGCGATGAAGCAGCGTTGAAAGATACGAAGGCACAGGAAAAGGCTATGCTTCCCATGGCCTCCATGAACTATGATACCCTGGAGTAATTCTGGGGCCCTGATCGAGCTGGCTCTATAGGCCGAGCCACCGTCGGCCTCCTATGTTCTCGGCCGAACCACTACTGGCCTCCCGTACACCCCGACTGAACCTCGCCTCCCCGCACTGGCCCTTGCCACGCTGGACCGCACCTTCCCAAACCATCCAGGCCTGGCCACCAAGCCTCCAAGAAACCTTCTGGCTTGGCCACGCACTACTCGACCACCCGCTTTCCCACCATCCTTCCTGCTCGACCGCCCGCCAGCCGAGCTCACTGCCCGCCCGCCCGCCCGTCGGGCTCCCTGCCCACCCCCCCACCGGGTGCCCTGCCCGGCCGCGTGCCCACCCAAGCTTCCCATGCACGGCCGCCACCCGACCCCCTGACATCCTACAGAGGCATGTGGCCCCTCTCGCGGCACCCTAGACATACCCGCCTGCCTGTGCCCTCTTGGCCTAACAGGTTGGCCCGCCCAATGTTTTAGGTCAGACCCAACAGGTCTGACCGGGTTGACCCAAACCAGGTTATCCTATGATGGGTTTGGATGAGTTGGTCCGACCGGGTCGGACCGGGCCTGGGCCCACTACTGACCCATTAAATTTTTTGGACATACCATTGGCACCAGATGACTATTTTATTAACCACCAGTGGTGCTGGTTTTCACAGAGCATGATGGCCCCATTGAGTATTCCCCCATTCATATTAGGGTAATGATTAGATACGGTCAAGATGGATCATACACGAATCCAACTGGGTCCCGGGTACTAAAAGGCTAAACACTAACAAATTGTGTGTCTGATTGACGACTCGTCTATTGCGTTGAGACCTATATGACATGGGGGACCATTGAGATACTTCTTCATGGGTCTTCATGGATGTTTGATCATTGACCAGTAACTTGTGGAGAGGATCTTTCAGAGATGAGCGAGCATTTTTGCGGGAACTTAGTAGCTGGATGAGGCCTGACAACTGATGACCCTTTCAATCTGAGTGACTCTACTGGCCCAGTGGGGAGCGCCATGGGGTCCCGGAAGATCCATAGTCGGGATAAACTTGGTGATGAAGTAGACCCACGGTACTCGATAGGAGGAGTACCTCATCAGGCTCTGTGGGGAAGCACCTCTGTGTGACGCGGCAGAGCCACGGTGGGGAGTGCCTCTATGTAATGTGGCAGACCCACGGTACTCGATAGGAGGAGTACATCAATAGTCCAATGTTAGTGGGAAGCACCTCTGTGTGACACGGCCGACCCACTATACTCGATAGAGAAGTAGTTCTCCAATAGATGGGTGTTCAGATTGATTTTATCCCTATAATAAAATCCTTGTGAGCTAAGTACTTAACTTTTTGTATTTACCTCATTATTGAGATGGATTACTTGATAACTTAGGAATATGTATGGACATATACCTAAGTGGGGTTATCTGTTTATTTTATTCTTTGTTGTTTATGATATTTGTATTTTGTGATACCTAGATGGTTTGAGGGTCCCTACTGAGTATCTTTATACTCACCACTGCACTGGCTATGCCCACAACTCGTTGGGGTATTTGCAGATGACAGAAAGCGCTGGCTGAGGCTTAGAGTACTAGGATAGGACGGTACCCGGAGGTGGACCATATTACTTATTAGTACGCAGAGGAGACCGACAGAAGTGGAGTGATGAGGAGGCTATCTATACCTAGCCTTCAAGTAGGATCTATGGTGGATGAGCGAAGAGATTCTATTCACATTTCAGATATTTTTCATTTTTTAGTTGTACATGTTTTCATTTGTACTTGTATTTTCATGATGGGCTTGTATTTTGGCCCCTCTACATTTAGAACTCTTGGTATACAGTTTTACAAAGTGTTTTGCTTCCATCTCGTACTCTATTGTGTGCGTTTTCATGTTTCAAAGGCAAAACCTTCCAAATTTAGGGATTTACACGTTGGAGATAGTCACCAGCCCCTGGCCTATAGAAGGCGGTCTTGGGGTGGTCATGGCACGAGACCTAGAGGATGGGTCATGACAAATTGGTATCATAGGAGTTTGTTCTAATGTAGAACATACAACTCTGATCATTTCTGTGATGAAATAGTTTTAGGGGTACTGATTCTGGTTTTCAGTACATGAAGTCCAGTGATGGCGTGACGACCAACTTATACATACACCAGGACCCTGACTACTAATTTACGACTCGGTGCATGAAAACACTGATTCTGTGTGTGTTTTCAATAGATTTCTTTAACTCAGATCAACCAGGTAAGCTCACCAGGTATAATTGTTGACTGTGTTGCATCTGTTTCATTCATGATTCCACTCTGTGGACGACCAGTGAGAGTCCCGAGAGTTGTACGCACATATAGACCACCAAGAGATGAGGCCTTAGTGTAGGGCACTTTACCAGGGGAGGCATCAGTGATACCACTCCCTGTTGGGACACTGTTTCAACCAACCTCAGCAGTAGACGATGCATGATGCTTGATCTCGTTGCACGAGTTCCTGTGCTAGAGGCCACATTGGTTCCGGGGAGAGATGTACCCACAAGCAACAGAGGATTGGTTCAGGCAATGGTGAGAGTTTTCTGACTTATAGGAACACCAGATGACTTCATGGTGATTCATGCTGCCATCCTTCTACAAGAAAAATCTCAAAGATAGTGGAGCTTGATGCTCCAGGTTTACAAAGAGAGGACACTTCTCTAGACAGTCTTCAATAGCCTGTTTCTGGCATAGTTTATTATAGAAACTCTTTGCGTAGTGTGTATATAGGAGCTACTTCATCTACAGTAGGGAAGCATGATAGTGGGATAGTACTCAGCGAGGTTCACCGACCTCTCACGCTACTCCACATATATAGTGCGAGACCCATTTTCAGGGCCCAGTCCATCAAACAGTGGCTCAGGAGAAATATGAGTGCTTTGATGATCTCCCTCAGCATCCGAACACAGGTAGGAGTGTTGGAGTGAGACCTATTTGTAGATATTTTTCTTTTCTGAGCAGTCTCCTGCTTCGCGTCCCACCACTAGTTGACATTTAGTGAAGTCTTCTATAGCTGAAAGTAGAGAGATGTTGCATTGTTCTAAGAGGACCAGACCCATGGGTGGACGACCTCATGACTCAAGATCGGTTGTACGGGGCACCCGGGGTAGAGACACACATTCCATGAGTGGGTAGTGTTACTCATGATGTAAGAATGGTCACATGGCTCATGACTGTCCAACCCACCATTCAGATGACTAGCAGACAGTTGAAGGACCGCTCATGTAAAGTCATATATTTGATCAAGGCAGTTGTATGGAGCAGACAGACATGGTAGTGGAGTTTTCCATGCAGCTGGCGGTGAGAGACGTTTTGAGGTATTACCGGCAACACCACTAGGAGGTCCACTCCGACCGCATGGATCAAGAATATAGGGAATAAATCATCTCTAGTAAATTGAGTCCTACGATCATGACACTCCAGAGATGGTTCAAGGTACGATCTGTGACTACTCCACCATATCTTCAGTGCTTATAGATATAGGTTCTAGTCACTCTTACATTTACACTGTCTGCCTTCAATGCTTGGAGAATCCAACAAATCTGTTTCCTTGATCCTTAAGGATAGAGACTACTACGGGAGTAGAATCGATGATTATGCACTGGTGTCGGCAGTGTTAGCATACTCTAGGAGGAGAGAGCTTTGGCTAGGATCTCTTTGTAGTGGCATCGAGGCCTTACAATGTCATCTTGGGTATGGACTTGTTATCTATAGTCCGTGATCAAATCGACTGTATTAGGGGAAATGTGTGGAGTGTCCGCACTGATGTGACTAGGTTCACCATTACCGGCGAGAAGTGAGCCTTTGAGGCATATGACAGACTTGCTCAGATGAGGGTGCAGCAAATCACTCATCTATTGGTCAGAATTACCCTTAGAAAAGATGATTTAGAGAGTCTGAGCTATCTTGTAGTAGTGGACCAGAATGTGGATGTTTTCCCTGATGATGTTCTAGGTCCACCACGTCACATAGAGGTGGACTTTTACATTGACCTATACCCTGAGACAGAATCAATATCTACACCACAATATCATATTTCTCCCACTAAGCCTCATGAGGAGTGCATACAACAAGTGGACTTACAAGAGAAGTGATTCATCTATCTTAGTGTTTCACCCTGGGCAGCCACGATTCTGTTCGCCTAGAAGGTGGATGGGAGCTTGAGGCATTGTGTCGACTAACGTCACCTAAATCAGGTGACCGTGAAAAAAAAATTACCCACTCTCGAGGATTTACGACCTCTTTGATTAGTTAAAGGAGGAACAATGGTTCTCGAAGATAGATTTCATATTAGGATATCACCAGGTCATAGTTCGAGATGAGGATGTGTAGAAGACGAAATTCAGTTGTCGGTACGGCCACTATGAGTTCTTGGTTATGCCTTTAGACATAACCAATGCACCATCTGTGTTCATGGGACACATGAATAGGATTTTCCAGCCCCACCTCTATCTCTTTTTCATAGTCTACATCGAAGAAATTCTGATCTACTCGACTACTGAGGAGGAGCATGCATACCATTTACAAGCAGTACTGGACACTCTCTTAGGGAACCAGCTTTATGGTAACCTCTTGAAGTGCATGTTTTGGATCAACGAGGTTTACTTTATGATAAATACCGTATCAGAGTCTACATTTTTAGTGGATCTATAAATGATTCAGGTGGTAATTTCTTGGGAGCCACCCAGGAGTGTGACAGAGGTACGAAGTTTCCTGGGTTAGGATTGTTACTACCGGAGGATCCTGCCAGACTTTTCCAAAGATGCAGCAGAACTATCAGCATTGAAAAGAAGGGGATACCCTTAGTATAGTCGGAGAGATTATAGTAGAACTTTCAGGAGATGAGACAGAGGATAAATAGTGACCTCATTATGTAGCTTCCAGAGGAAGGTGTAGGGTGCATAGTCTAGTTCGATGCGTCAAGGACCAGACTCAGGTGTGTCCTGATGCAGGATCGATCAGTGATCGCAATTGGTTTTCATTATCTAAGACCACACAAGTAGAACTACACCACTCGTGACCTGGTATGAGAAGTAGTGGTCTTCTCCTTGAAGATATGGAAACACAATTTGATTGGCCAGTGTTTTACCCTATACTCTGATCATAAGAGTATCAGGTATATCTTCTCTCAGAAGGACCTCTACCAGAGACAGTGGCGGTGTCTTGAGTTCCTCTAGGAATATGAAAATAAGATAGTATATACTCTTGGAATGGGTAATGATGTAGCAGATTCACTCAGTAGAAGATCTGGTATACAGCTGTTAGGCGAGGCGACAAAGTAGTTGGATACTCTATAGATATTCATTGTGGAATGAGACAGATCATCTTTCTTCAGTAACTTTCAGTCACTCCCCAACTACATCATTTATTCAGGGAGGCACAACATGGGGACTCTGACTGCGAGACACGACATGCTTAGATATCCACAGGGAAGGCACCTGTTGGATTGTCTAGATATTGGGAGCACGTCAACCACTTCAGAGGATGTATTGTGGTGCCATTTTTAAATATGGAGGAAGTGTTGAGGGATTTCCACACATCCCCTCTAGCGGTACATCCTGGAGTGGCGAATATGTACAAGGGGATTCGATGATAGCATTGGTTTTCATGAATGAGGAAATTAGTTTCATATTTTTTCTATAGATGCCTCACTAGATAGAAAGTGAAGGAGGAAAACAATGTACCATGAGTCTTGGTTGATTCTTTAGATGTTCTATATTGGATGTGGGATGGGATATCCATGGACTTCATGTTGGGTCTTCCACATACAACTAGGGGTAATGAATCTATCTGGGTGATCGTCAACCGAGTCACCAAGTCGGCCAAATTCCTATAGATTAGAGAGCAGGGTTCATCTGTGATCCACCTTCCATCCTTATATGGATGTTCAGATTGAGAGGACCATACAGACCCTCTAGAAAGTTCTACGTGCTTGTGTCCTCGATTTTGGTCGTAGCTGGGAGGATCAATTACCTTTGGTGTATTTTTCATTCTACAATATCTATCACTCCACCATTAGGAAAACGCCTTTTGAGGCATTGTACGGGCGACCTTGTAGATCACCCTTGTGCTGGACAGACCTAGGGGAGTCAGCACTGGAGGGACTAGTGATGGTACTGGTTACCATAGAGAAGGTTCAGATCATAAAGGAGTGGATGAGGACTGCACAGAGTAGGCAGAAGTCGTATGCTGATAGGAGACAGAGACCTATGGAGTTTGGGGATGGTGACCACATATTTATATGGGTCTCACCTCGACGAGGTCTAGAGAGATTGGCCGATGCAGCAATATATCACTGAGGTTCATTAGATATTTCCAGGTCCCCAACAGAGTTAGTGAGGTGGCTTACCACTTAGCTCTTCCACATCAGTTTCTCTGAGTGCACGAAATCTTCCATATATCCCAAATTTGGAGATACTTGAAAGACCCTTCTCATATTATCGATCATGGGGAGCTGGATTTCAATGATGGGGTGACTTTTACAGAGATTATAGTGGAGATTGATGATCGATAGGAGTGGGTCCTTCGTGGGTTGTTGATACCTCTGGTGTGCATTCGTTGGCAGCATGGGAACCTCCAAAAGAAAACATGGGAGTGGGAGGCTCAGATGCGTGTTCATTACCCCCAATATTTCTCTTAGTATGAGTTGTAACTTATGGGGACATAAATCCATGAGGTTGGGAGATTGTAATGAGCCAAAATTTCTATGGATTTTTTTTAAATACATGAATTTTTTTTGAGTCCGCTAAAAATAATGGTGCATGCTTTCGAGCCCTGTTATCCTTGGAATCAATTTCTGATGTTTTGTTTGGGTACGTTCTGTAAACATATGAGTGGGTTTTTATAACTTTTGAACCGGTGCTCGGAATTGAAATCGGAGGTCACTATTGAACTCATAGTGCCGATATTCTCTAAAGAAGACATTAATTTCGATGATAGTGGGTCGAGTTTAAAATATAGTTTTTAGGTCTTCTTGGAATATAATAAAATAAAGTGAACATCGCTTTATTATTATTTGAGCCTCTATGTGGGTGTTTGGTGGTTAAAACCTCCTCATGGATGTTGGAGGTGGGACCGCCACACCTTAACCTCCCATGAGATGTTATTGTGGTGGGGACCAACCGAACCTAACCTCTTGTGAGAGGTTACGACTTGGGGACCACATGAGGCTAAACCCTCTATTTATGGAGGAGAGTAAAACCTCTCAACTCTACCTCATTAATGATTACATCCTCTTGAACTCACCTTTAATGAATTGGTGCCAAATCTCCAAATTAATTTTTCCAACAAAAATGAAATAATTAAGGGACCCAAGTTATTAATCCACCAATATGATATTTTTGTGTCAGCAATAAATTAATACACAAACATAATCTATAATTATTTTTCTTGGCATTTCTCATTTTGTGGAGCTTGGGAGAAAAGTTCTTCCAACAATGAAGGCTCCACCGATGAAGAACGTTGACCTTCTTCGACTTCCTCCCTAGGATCCAACAGATGTGGGGCGTTTTTAACCGACCTACCCTCCCCATCATCATCAATGAGACGGCGTAGCACATGATTTGCAGTGTGTGGCGGACACGGTGAATATTGAACTCCTTCGTCTTCATCCCATGACTTCAATGTTGATGGTTGATAATCAATTGTAGGGGTTTAATTTGTGTATATTTCCTTTTCATTTTCACTTCTTCAGATTGGAATGGAATCATTTTGTGGTTGTAAAACAATTGATGTTCATCATTATTAGTCATTGATTAGCCAAGTGTTACAACCCTAAACACATAGGGTGTGGGCCAAACCAACTTGTCCTGGCCCCTCTGCTATACTTATTTGTCTTTTTTCTAGGCATGGCGACAAAATGGGTTTTAAGGCGATGAAGGAAAAGGAAAAGTCCTCGCTTCCTACGGCCTCCACGAACCATGCCGCCCCAATGGCGTTCTGGTGCCCCGACCGAGCTCGCTACATAGGCCAAACCACCGCCTGCTTTTGACGTGCCCGACCAAACTGTCGCTGGCCTCCCGTGCACCTCGGCCAAACCCTGCCATCCCATGCTGGCCTGAGCCATGCCAAAACATGCAGGACCAAACCATGCTGGCTTGACCTCCTAGCCTATCTTCCTCATACCGGATTGTTCGTGCCCCACCCGGATGCCTAATGGCATGTCTGGTTCCAAACATGGCCACCCGCCTCTCGCCTCCCGCCATGCCCGGCCCCCAACCAGCCTGGCCGCAACCTATAGGGCCGCCCACCGGCCCACATGGCGCCACACCCGGCCATGTGCCCACATGTCCGTGCCCTTCCTGGTCTCCTCCAGGCCGCCCGACCTCATGAACTGGCCCGGGACCCCTCTCGCGGTACCCTGGTAGAATCGGTCTGATCGTGCCCTCCGGGCTGAGCCACGCCTGGACGCACCCTCGCGACGCTCCGTGTCGAACCGGCCCCGGGCCTTGGTAGAACCGTCCTCATAGCCAACTGTTCTAGGCCCAGCAGGACAGGACGAACCTAAAAGGCTGGCCCACCCAATGGTCTTGGCCAGTCCCAATATGATGGACCGGGCCAAACGGGACCGAGTCAGCCCAGACTAGGTTGGACCAAGTCGGTCAGAACGGG
This sequence comes from Viscum album, assembly GCA_963277665.1. Lineage (NCBI taxonomy): Eukaryota > Viridiplantae > Streptophyta > Magnoliopsida > Santalales > Viscaceae > Viscum > Viscum album. The sequence goes on along the minus strand of OY728165.1, from coordinate 663,509,790 downwards.
TCTGACCGGACCCATTCCTACCACTGACACATTACTTTCAATGGCCATATCTTTGGCATTGGACGACAATTTTACAAACTGTCAGTGGCACCAATTTTCATGGAGAACAATGGTCCTTTTGACTATACCCCACTAGAGTTCGGGGTAAAGTTGAGATACGGTCAGGTTAGATCATACACAAATCCAACCGGGCCCCCAGGACTAAAAGTCTAATAACTCACAGATCGGTCAACTGATTGATGAACTGTCTATTGTGCTGAGACCTCTATGACGTGGCGGCCCTTTGAGATACTTCATAAGGGGTCTTCGTGGCAGTTAGAGCATCGACCCGTTGCTTGTGTTGAGGATCTTCTAGAGACGAGCGAGCATTTGTGCGAGAACCTATTAGCTATTTGAGACATGACAACTGTTGTCTTTTTGACTCAGAGTGACTATACTAGCCCTGGGGGGAGCGCCTTTGTTTCATGGTAGACCCATAGTGTGGAGCGGCTTGGTGACGAAACAGACCCATGGTACTCAACCGGAGGAGTACCTCAACATGCTATGAGGGAGAGCATCTCTGTATGACACAACATACCCACATTGGGGAGCACCTCTATGTGACATGGCAGACCCACGTTACTCGACAGGAGCAGTAACATTGTTGTCCAAGGTTAGTGGGAAGTGCCTTAGTGTGACAAGACATGCCCACTATACTCGATTGAGGAGGAGTTCTCCAGCAGCCAAGGGTTCAGATTGATACTATCCGTAGAATAAAATACTGGTTGAGCTGAGTCAGTAACTTTTTGTAGTTTCCTCATGATTGAGATGGATTAATTGATAATATAGGTATAGGTATATGTATATAGTTATGTCGGGTTATCTATTGATTTCATATTTTTTGGTTTATCCATGATGGATTTTTGGAGACCTTGAAGGTCTCGAGATCCATACTAAGTATCGTTATACTCACCCCTACACTGGCTATGCTCGCACCTCATTGTGTTGGTTGTAGATGACAGACAGCTCTGACTGAGGCTAAGTGTACTAGAACAGGACGGTACCCGGAGGTGGACCTTACAATGTTTCGATACACGGAGGATACCGACAGACGTGGAGTGCTGAGGAGGCTATCTGTACCTACCCTTCAGGTAGGATCTGTAGTTGACGATCCAGGAGCAGCTCTTCAAATTTCAGTTGTTTTGTCCGTTTCAGTTGTACATTTTTTAGTTTTACTTGTATTTTCAGGTTGGGATTGAATTCCCCCCCCCCCGAATTTCATCTCACTATGTATACAGTTTTACATAGTGTTTTGGTTCCATCTCATACTCTGTTGTGTGCGTTTTCAAGTTTTAAGGCAGTTCTTTCATAGTATAAGAATTTACCCCATTGGTGCTAGTCGCCAGCCCCTGGCCTATGGAAGGCGGGATTTGGGTAGTCATGGAACAGGCCCCGGGGGATGGGTCATGACCATAGTAGAATAATGTTACCTCTTATTTAGGTATGTACCTTGTGATTTCACTAGATTAATCATAGGATATATATGTTCTGAAAAACAATTCTTCAATGAAGGGAATATTAATACTAGAATGTGATGAGGAAGTTTATAGTTGACAAAAAACGGTTTTATATTGTTAATAATACATGAAAGGTTCTTGAGTTTTATAATTTATGTTCATGGAAGATTTCTAAATATTGAATAGAAATTTGATAATTCATTATTATAACAAGGAAAAGTGACCAAAATGGTTCATTTTAGATCCTTAAACATTATATTATCATATTATATCTTGAAATAATAGTTTACACATTGTTTTTGTTCATTTGAATCCATATTTTTCCTAATTAATCTTTATGTAAAACTATTTTTACATTAACCATGGTAAATAATTAATATTTTTTCCATTAATATTTTTATAAAAAAATTATGTTTACATTATTATATATTATAATTTATTCTTATTAAAAATAAATAATTCAATTTCCCATTTTCATTTCAAATAATTTGTGTAATATAATATTAAATAATTCTCGTATACATGACAAGTTAGCTAGTGCCTAATGACATAATATCAAAAAGATTATAATGATTTTATATCAAACATAAATATTAAAATGATTATAATTACCATTATATTAATTGTTATAAAATAATAATAATGGTATGTTAAGACTAATTAATTATATAATTTATATTTAGTAATTATTTAAACGAAAAGGTTGTTTTTAATTAAAATTTTGAATTTCACACTATTCATCAAAAAGGAAACATATCAGAAAAATCCATGAAATTATAATCAATGGTAATTTTGATATTATGATTTAAAAATATATTTTTATATAAATAACTATAATTAAGATAAAATAAATTTTTATATAATGTTCATAAATCATTAATAGGCTATCTTTTATAAATAATTCATATTTTTATAAAACATATCTTTTTTAGTTAAAGGATTTATATTTCATTTCTACAAAATATGTGACAAAAATTTCTACCATTATTTATTACCCTATATACAATTTAACAAAAAATATATCTTGTAATATTATTTTGTAAATAGTAATTTAAGAATAGATTTTTTATTAAACACAATGATGTGTTCATTTAAATGATTTTTAAAAAATTAAACTTTATTCTAAATGAAATATTTTCTATGTATTAGAGTTGTGAAGAAATAATAATTTATGTTAAAAATAATGTTCATAACTCTACTGAAAAAAATATTCTAAATTTAACAATTAAACATGCAACATTTAAATACATAATAAATATTATTTATAAATTTTTAGTAGAAATTTAATATAAATTATAACGGATTAAAGACCATTTAAATAATTCAAAATATAATAATTGAACAATAAATTATAAAATTGGATATAAAAACCTTATTTTGAAAATTGGAAAATAGGAGTTCATTTTTTATATGACGATATAAAATATTTGGATTCTATATATTAGGAAATAAATGGGTGGGAAGTGGAAAATGTAAAAGTTGTAGAATAATCATCATTATATATATTTAAAAATATTATTAATAATAATAATCATTTTATCAGAAAAATTAATCAAGTTAATTTAAAAAGAATATGATGATTAATTTCCATAAAAGGGTTATATTACAAAAAATATAAAAATTGTTTGAACCAAAAATGAATATAATAATGTATATCTTGAAGATGCATTATAACTCATGAGCAGATATATGAGTCATCGGAATCCCTTCGGACATTTTTAATATATAAATTAAAATATATGAGATTAAAATCCTGAATTATAAATTTAAATATAATGAAATTGATGATATTAATCGTACATGAGATTAATAATACTATTAATACACCTTAAAAATGAAAACATAATGATAAATATCAATAATGTGTTATGGAATTAAAATTGATACTGATAATCCCTTCAATAAACATAATCATTTGAATTGTGAACTAAATAATGTTATTATATGAAATGTATTTTTAAAAGATATTTATTTCATGAGAATATAATACAAATTTAATAAATTTCTAGAATTTAATCCATAATATAAGATTCATCTTTTGAATATACAAAACTTTTCAATGAATTATTTTTTTGGGAAAACAACTTATCATAAATCCATCAAATATGAATTATATATATCATACTACATATAAAAAGTAACCATCACATATAACAATTTATTAACAATAATGATAAAATAAATCATTAATAAGTGATATTTAGATTAATTTATTTCAAATATTTTAGTCATTTATACTTTATACTCATTTTCATAATTTTTTATATAAAATTTTTATATTCTATTTCATCATAGGATATTTGATTTATTATTTTATATTAAATTTTCATCATTAAAATATCAATATAAGTGCACAATATAATTTTAAATATTTATTTACAATGTTCTAAATTTATTTTTTTGTTATTTTTTAATAATTTATGATGATGATGTTTTTGATGATGTTGTTTAGGTAATTTATATTTATATAAGAGGTGATGAAGTAATAATAAATAGAATATAATCATAACTATTATGTAACCATAAAAAATCTATAATACTATATATAAATTAAATAATGTTTCATTACATAGTCATCCATGATTGATATTTTCATAACCCTTCAATTTTGTAGTTTAGAAGATGCAATCATCAACTAGTTTTTACCAATGATGGGTTATTTTTAAAAATTTCGTACTATTGGAATAATATAATAAAAAATATTATTAATTATATAATATTTTTTTAATTGTGGAATAATATTTTAATAATTTTTTATAATGAAATAATTATTAGATGGAAATTTTAATATGTATCATTTTCAGAAGTGTTAGTCCCCACCTATGAATGAGGGATGCATATGTTTTTATATATCCATTAGGATGTATAAAACGAATGACCGATAACAACAGTACAATCTTAGTATAAATATAACAGTCATATAATTATTTAACATGGTTTTGGAGGGTCAATGTTAAACAATGGAAATGGAACTATAAATGGTGTAATTTAGAATCGTGCCTCACACCATTGTGAAACTCTATTGGAATATAAATCACCAGTCATATAGTTTTTTTGATTCGAGAGTACCAGAAACTATTGGAATTTTATTATATTACTACGGTCTTATTTTTTGAAATTAATAATTAAATATATTTGGTACTTTTATAAGATATTGTTGGGTAGTAATGATTTATATTATAAGGGATGTGAATTTAATTTTTTAATATATGAAAGGAAAATTCAAAATTAAAAGCTAAAATAGATTCAATAATGTCTAAAAATATTTCAAGGGAAGGGGTTTGGTTAGTAAATCCTCTAAAAAAATATTTTTACTTTTCTATATGTTTTAATTTCTTTTAAGCTTTGATATTTTTTGTTTTAACTTTTTCATTCACTACGACAATAGATTTTTTACAATTTTAATTTAATATAAATGTATATAAATATATCACATATTACAAACTATAGTCATACTTAAAAACAATATGATATTAATTGTAACAATTAATGAATATATTTTTAATAAAATCTAATTTTAAATTTTTCATATATTACATGTAAAATCCCATTTGCAGAAGTAGATATTTTTTATGTTATAAAATAATATTTACAATAAAATAATAAATATTGTTGATTTAAATTGAAAATAATATGTTTAAATTTTTAGAAAAAGTTATTTTGAATATATGAAAAGGAATTAAAAAAATCTAAAATGTAATATAATAATAAATGGAAAATATGATAATTATTTATCACATTGAATAGTAAATTGATTAGGATTCGAAATGGTAGGAAAGGGGTTTTTACTTCAATATAGTATTCTAAAATTCCTAATTTCACTCCGTAATTATTTTTTATAGTTAAAATTTATCTATATAATTATATTATATACATATATTTTTATATAACTGTTAACGCTATGTTGTTAGTAAGAATATTTTTTTCAATATTAAGTAATAAATAAATTATATAAAATAAACCAAAAAAACATCATTTGTAATTTTTTAATTGACAAATACAAAAAATCAATTTCATTCCATCAAATAAATTTATAAATAGTTTAAAAAATAACATTAAATTATTAATTCTAGATATATAGGGGCAATATTTTGATTGAACAATAAACATTTATATATTTAATTTTTATATTAATATTTTATAATAATTTATAATTATATGTTTTATGACATATTTATTTTATAAAAATTTATATAATTTGAATCCTCATTATGATGTGATTGATTAAAATGATTATGTAATATATTGATAAAATTTAAAAATTAGGTCTGTGAAAATAACTATTTTAAAGGATAATTGTTTAAATAAATTCCAATAAATTATTTAAATTAATAACAATAATTCGGTAAATACAAATCTTGAAAAAATATATTTATATGTAAAATTCAATATATATTTTTATAATAAATTGTTATATAATAATTTAACTAGTTTATTGGTTTTTTTATTATTTCATTATTATAAATTATTCAATTTATAATGTATTGTTTTAAAAGTTCTCCAACAATACATCTATTAATTATTTTATGTATTAAAATTGAATTTAAAATTTTATTTTTTTATAAAAAATATTAGGATCATAAAATATAAAATTATCTTAATTGTTTTAATTAATTTAGATAATTATTTTTGGAAAAAAAATTTATATCTATTGAATTAGGAAAACAAAATGATTAAATAGTGTTTAAAAATTTCCATAATAACATAATATTCAATGATTAAATAAAAATACTAACTATCATCAATTGATTTATTATAATATTAAATATTATTAATTACTACCTTTAGATGTGTTTCCACTATGTGATCAAGAAAATGACCCAAAATTATTGACCATCATCACTATATTTATAATGTGAATACAATAAAATATAGAATACGATAAAAAAATTGACATCTTACAACATTATAAATGAGTTTGTTAAAACCATAAAATTATGAAATCGCATCATATACTATACATTTTTGTTATTATTTTATAATTGTAGAAGAATATTTTCTTCATGTGGAAGATGAAATAATATTAAAACATGTATTTAAAAACAATACAACATTTTTGGAGGGATTGAATTGATTAAAATAGTATTACCCATATTGTTGGTATTATTCTGAACCCATGAGTTATATATTGAGGTTATAGATTGAAGGAAGTTATTTTTTTGTAATTGGAAAATATTATTTAATTTGAAGTGTGAGGATATTAGAAGAAGTCGATACCATCTATTAGTGAATTAAGGGAAACACTTATAATATTTTAAAATATTATTTTAATATAAATTAATTATTATATCAAAATGGATTAAACCTAAGAATATTATATTTTATGTTATGTATGAGTATATAAAGACTCTTACAAAAAAATTATGAATTATTTAGATCTTAATATTACCATATTTTATAATTTTATCATACTAGTAATCTATTTCACATTTACCATGACCGCAATGTATTATACAATTTGAGGGTAACGATAATTTTAATAAATAAAAAAACCCAAAAAATATACCTTAGATGAATTTAAATATCAAATACTAATCAAATTGAATAGATACAATTTTTATGTATATGATATCACTTAAAAATATACTATTTTCATAAAAATATAAATTAAGTCTGTTTTGAACTATTCATTTTTGATGTCCTTTTAAGGCATATTCAATAGAGTAATTCAGAACTAAAAAATTTACAGTACCTTATAAATTGATATATATATATATATATATATATTTATTCTATAAAATCATTTGAATAATAATACATATATTATTTTTAATATCAATTATTATAATCATCCGTAAATTAAATAATCACTACATCAACATTGTGTAGCAATTATTTATAATTATCATTTATGAAAATTGTTAAAATAAATTACTAATTTGTAGATAAATTATTTAGTTCCAAATAACATACTTATAACCAATCATATCATTTGATTATCCCCATGGTCAAAATAGAATTTATTAATATGAATCATGTGACATACTTGGATTGTATTTTCATAAAAAATATAATATTTAGAATCAAATCCTAATTGAATAAAAATATAATATATTCATATTCTTTATTTTTGTATAATATATAATAATAAAATAACACATTTTTTCCTTAGGGAAAATTTAATGATCTTATCATTTTATTTTAATCTTTTAATGTATGATTTACCATTGATCATGGTAATAAATCTTAATAATTATACTATTCATATTGTCACAAAATAAATAAATATATCATATTAATTTTTCCCAATAATTTGAAATATAAAACATAATATTGAAAATTAAAATCATTGATTTAGTATAATATATTTTAAAGTTATACCAGCAAAACACAATGAAATAATGTTTTTATAAAAATTATATATTAACGTATAATTATTTTGTTGTTTATAAATAAAATTATTTTATTAATACTTAATTGGATTATTAAAAATAATATTAAAAAAATAATACTCTAAAAATAAAAAAAATAAAATTTTACATTTTAAATACAATAAAATAATGTATATTTTTAATAAAAATAATAATTTCTTATTATTCATTGAAAAATAATGTATTTTAAAAAAAATAAAAATTTCATCTTTATATAATTATGAATTTATGAATAATAATATTAATATAATATTTTCAAATTAAATATCTATAATTTAAAAAAAAGTAATTAAAATAATATCATATAATGCATGAAAACTCATTTTTTCGGATGAACTAAGAACTTATTTATTCTAACATAAAATGTTTAAAGAATTTTAATTATGAGTATAAAATTATAAAATGAAAATTATCAATATATATCAAAGTGTCAAATATCAAAATTAGTTTAAATATTACATTATCAACCATTTTTAAATTCAGTCCAATCAATTTTATACCCTTATTAAAATATTATGTATATCATTCCGTAATTTAAATTTTCAGACTCTCATATTTTTTCTTCAACTATATGGGTTTCCCATAGAATCATTACATAGTAAATTAATATTTTCTTCAATACATTATCATTATTGTGATTTCTATGAACCTGATTTTTATTATAAAAAATATTCTTCCCAAAATAAAATAATTATCATATCTTAACTAGAGATGAATAATAAACACATATTCATAACATTAATATATTAAAAAAAATTACATTGGAAAACATCCTAATAAATGGTACTGAGTATGAAACTAAAAAAATTCACTATTATTTAATATGTTCATGTGAAACTTGGATATTACATCCCATTTTACTCAAATGAATTTAATTATTCCTTATTAATACTATATTGAAGACCTGATCACATTTCTCAACAGAATGTCCATACCATCAATTGTCAAAAAAAACATTCTGATCTATTATTAGTTTTCCATATTTTATTCTCAATTACATTAAATTTTTATAATATTTCTACAAATTCATTTTCAAATAAACATCCTTTTTCATAATTTATCATATATTATTAGATTCCAATATTTGTTTTCCATATTGTGACTCAAAGTTGTAGTTATCATACAAGAATATGAACTATTATAACAAGATAAATCAATAGAAAATATCTTCTAATACCAATATATTTTGAAACTCATTTAATAAACAATGAAACATGTACTCTAGGTTCTCCAAATTTCATTTTTATAGTCCATGCTATTGTGAATGAAAATCAATACTAAAATTTAATTCAATACCCATGAAAATTTCAATTCCTTTCCAGAAATTTATTTTTAAACAATAATCATGGTATTATATAATTTATATAGGACCCATAGAAAACTAGTATATATGTTTAAGACATGGTTGAGAAATATGATCAAATGTTAGATTATCCTGAATGGGAATATAATTCACAGATCAATTTAATTGATCAAATATATATTGAAACACATTATTACCTTAACATGTCTTCAGAAATCCCTCTACCAAATCAAGTGTAATATATTATAATTCCCCCACATTCCCTTGTAACAAATTAATTATCACCATTTGGTAATTTAATTCCTCATTAACTAAAATCCATGAAAATATATTCATTGTATATTAAAATATTTATAATTTAATTCCATCTAATCTGTAATATTGTTGAAATTATTAAAGCATATTTGTAGATCTATGATAAATTTAAAACATGTAACTACGATCCTCACCAGACTATTATCTACTCTATTTTCGATCATACCACACCAAAATATCTACATAAATCATGAAACATGTTCTTTTTTAAAATATTTTTTGAAAATTTATCCTTATTTAAAAATAATACATTTTTCTATATAAAATATACTTCCATAGTATCTTAGTCAATTCATTCATAAAGATATGATTCTGGTTAAAACATAAAAAATATATTATATTTACAATTTCAATTGAAATTGATCAAATAATTTACTAAATATTAATCATCCAGATATAATGTCCTTAAATTAGAATTACATCACTGAATCATTGAATCGTCTACATTGTTTTCATTTCCAAAAATATAATGGGTTATTCAAATGTATTCTATTGTCATATAAATACATATTTCTTATATAATTATAATCTATTTCAATTTTATTATATAAATAAAAATTTAATGATAAATATAAATAACACACTTCTAATTATATTAATTATGTCAACCAAATTTTGAATAAAATACTTAAATTTTCAATTAAAGATCATGTGTAGGATAATTTTTATTATATTTGGATTAAGTAACCATCAAGTATAAAGAACTACATAATCAATTTTTATAAAAAAACTAATCCCCATTAAGTAATAATAAATTTATATGAAAAAAATGTTATTTGGATGTAAAGGGAAAACTGAAGCATTTAATATTCTTCTTTTTAGTTGTTTAAAAGAGTCATCACATGCATTTTTTTAGTTTTATTTTTATCATTTTGTAGTTAAATTTATATGTGGAAAAATAAATGTGAATTTGTATAAAATAAATTATAATTACTTCCATTTTATATGTTGAAAATTACAAATTGTATAAACATTTTTTTGGAAATTAATCAACATATTAATTTTAGTAGGATCAGTAGTTATTACATCCAGATTTTTAACTAGTCTAAAGAATTAAACTTATTATTAAAAATATTAATATTTTCTATCATTTACTTATACAATCTTTTCACTCAGGTTATCTAAAACAATCATTATATATGTTTCATTATCATATTATATTATTAATTAAAACACGTTTCGTCAGTAAATACAATAACATAATATAAAAAAATCGATGTAGGAATATATTTTTAAGATCAATAAATAAATATTGTTCATTATAAAACCAATATGTTATAAATTAAGACTTATTATTCACAAATAATATCCAAATAAAATTCTATAAGATATCTTCCTCTATCACATTCAAAATATTGTTCCCTTTCATGAGATCAATCATTGAAAAATAGTGTTCTCCATGATGTTGTTAAAATAATCATTAATATAAGGTAAATGATTAATGTTCTTAATAGTATTATTATTCGATGATATATATTCATTTAAATTCCAAATAGAATAAATTTTATATTGGAAAATAAATATTACATAACTAAATGGTCATGTACATCAATAACTAAATGATTTACAATGTAAGTCATGTATTTGTAAATTCAAATTATTACATATTGAAAATTTTATTAACTTGTTTTGGAAATAGGATTTTCATACTGATCTAATGAATCTATGAACTCAACCTATTAATCTAGATTAAAACCCTATAAATCCAAAAAAAATTACATCCATTGACTATAGAGAAATCACTAAATAGAATATTTTCTTTATTATGGGTCACATTTTTATAAAATTTACTTCCATTTCTAATAAATTTAATAGCATCATAAAAATATATCACTGATAATCATTAATATAATGAAACATTACTGGATTTACACGCTATCTTATCCTACTAAAATAATAATAAATTCCTACCAAAAAATATCAAACACTACCATTGTTTATTTTTGAAAAATTTCTGGTAAAATTATCCAACTTTTTGTAACAGAATGACACATATAAAATATTTTTTTAAATAATAATTTGACATTTATATATTCATAAAATGTATTACAATATAGTTTTTATGTGATATACCCAATATTCATTAAATTTTCATAGAAATTAATGAATTTGAATATCCATAGTAAAACATGGTATTTGAATATTTTAATAAATTGATAACATACATGTCACCAAATCATTAGATAAGAAAACATAAATAAATATTACAATAATGTTTTTTGGAAACCGTTATTCGTTTAGTAATGATAATTTCTATACCATGTAATTTAAATCATACCATTCTTATATAATGACCAAACACATTGCAACAAAACATTTCTATTATGAATTGAAATCAGTTACCACATATATTTATTTTTTTAGACATGTTTTATTCTAAAAACAATCCATGTTACTAAGAAAACAAAACAATTACAACAATCAATAATTAAGAAGAAATTAATCACAATTTTTTTATCAGACAAATAAAAAACATATAATATAATTTAAAAATGTAGATTTCATGGATTAATTCTCCATCACTATAGGCCATCCATTAATTAATTTTTATTCTGGGAATTCATGATTATCAAAAAACACAAATTCAACAATATCAACATTTTGAACATAATTATCAAAAAAGTAATTTTTAATCATAATACCTTAAATATTTAGTATTCAATCATCTATAAAATTATTTAATCATTCTATCATGATCACATATAAATGGGGATTCATTCGTTTCATATCATGTGTAGTTTTAATTACAAAAAACCATTTAATCATAATCCAAATTAAAAAAATATATAATTTTTTCTTATTTTTATATAATACATGTAGGAATTTATTTCTCAGGCAAGTATTATAAATTTTTTCCCATTATAATGAAAAAATTTCCTCACATTCCTCCATTTTATTAACTGTTAACCACCATTGGTAGACTTCACCTAAAAAACAAATTAATATAAATATACTCTAGTGACAAGAACATCCTATAAACTAAATTTTCATTTTATATATTCAATCTATACATAATCTATCATGTGGAAAAAAGATCCATTTAATTTAAGAGGTGTTTCAATAAAAGGTTTTTACTATTAAATGATGTTATTTGTTAGATCTATTTTTTATAGCATTTAAACAAAAAATAAAATATCATCCATCATAATACCCATAAGACTGAAAAATATATCTATTATAATCATAAAAAATCCCTCTTTAGTTACTTTGATGGATATCAATCACTTAGACAATTGTTACTACAACCTCATGGTTTTATAATTGGAAAATGATTCCAATAAAATGTAGATTAGATTTATAATAATTTTAATCATCCAATTATCTATAATTTATACAAAAAATTAATTAATATATACTAATGATATTCACTATAAATTATCCAAGATATTAATGTCAACTTATGCATGATCTTATCTAAATAGTAGAAACCCATCTTTAAACATTATATATTTTTCTAACATTAAACATGAATAAAATTTCTAAAATTCCATAGTATTTTTGTTTATAAATTTATTTATTTTTTCATAAGTCCAATGAAAAAATACTATAAATTATAATTATTCACTTCAATTAATATTTTTATTTCTTCAACTGAATGAAACGTCTAATGTGAAAAATGTATTATTTTTATGTAATATTTTTTAAATGTTATATTTTTTTCATTATTGTTCATACTCATCCAGAAATCCTTATAAATAATTTATAAATAATTGGATTATAATATTAAGTGTTGTATGGAAAATAATAAATAACCTATCAAAAAATATTACAACAGATGAACCCACACTTCTAAAGCAACATAATTTTTTATCAGAATAGAAAATTATTATTTCCTTAAAAAGGCCTATATTAAACCATTTAAAATTAAATAATGTCAATCAAAAATAATTTTTTTTATTATTAATTCATATTGTTGAATCAGGATGTTATAAAATTAAAACCATAACAATGATTTCAAATTTTGATAACCATAAAAAACAACATCCAATATTATTATAGGGTGAACATAATTATTTTATAGTGAAACAATGTATTATCTAAGCCCACCAGCAGTATATGATATATTGGGATATCCCATGAGATATAAAAGGGATTGAACCTTTATATAACTTATATTGGGCTCACCCATGTGATAATGGGTATCAACGCCTCCTAAACAATTTCCATGCAAAAAATTATCAACAAAAACCATCGAAAAAACAATTTTAAAATCATGGGAAAACGTTTCATTATCCCAAAAGAATATTTTAAAAAATACTTTTCAGAATAATATCAACAAAAATGGAAGATTATTTGTCAATGAATAATTAATTACACAATATAATTGATTCCAAACATAAAATAACTGTTATATAGGAAGGAAATTACATCATCACTGAATATTTCAAAATAAAACATTACTTATTTATTTTCTATAAAAATTTAAACAATCGAAATTATTATTTTATTTTCAATATATTCTAAATACTAATAATTAATGATATATTTCATTTTTTATATTTTTCATTTCAAAATAATAAAATAAATTACTTCAAAATAATGTGTATGGAATAAAAAATTTGTTGGCCATGAATCATTAAATGATGCAATTTAAAATAAAATATCATACTAGTAGTCTGAATCATTATAGAAAATATTTAATTTACTGGAAAACAATATAATATTAAATTTTCTTACATAGTAACATTTTTTAATTTATTTTAAAATTTATATGGCTCAATACCATTTTATATTAAATTATTTAATCGATCCAATTCATGTAAGACATTTTGATGATATTTACTAAAAAATTCCCAAATGAAATTGATTTGTTGAAAATATTCAAAGAATCCAGTATTCTATCAGAACTATATTTAAAAGAATTAACTAATTATAATTTTATTAAATAAGAAAACCTTTTTAAACAATTAATGAAATGTTATTATGAATAATGAACTACGTTTCCATCGTAGAGATAGTTTTTAATACATAAAATGGTTCAATTTTACAGAGATCAGTATAGAAATAAGGTATGTAATCTTTTTTACTTCTAGAAACATAATAATATAATAAATATTTTATTAATTACTTAATTAAATATACTAATATATTATCTATTCCATGTGGAGAAAAAAATAAAATCTCATCACATAATGGACATTGTAGTCTACAAATATGGATGTATTGAATTTTAATTTATAATGGAATTAAAATTTATGAAATAATAAGATATATTATGAATTAATAATTAAATCCTTTTCAATAATATCATATATATATATATATTTATTTAATAACTATTTATAGTTGTGATATTTTGTGAAGGAAAAAAAATAGATTTTCAAGGCTTTAGTACACCATACAAATAAACAATTATTTTTTTCCCAATAGGTAGATGGTGAAATAGATATAAGAGATAATAATAACATAATAAAATATCAATTTTAAGAGGATACATATATTATTTTTAGTAATCATTGATTAATAATATAAGGATTTTCATGATTATATAAAACAACACGTTTGTTAAAAAAACTATTACCCTTTGTTAGAAGGTCTCTTATGATTAAGAAAATTATCCCTTTATAACATATATTACTAAAAAATATAGTCTATATTGAGGTTAAATAATACAGGAAAGTATATATTTAGGTAATTCATGAACTTAATTTATATTTATTTTGGGGGATATGAGAAGAAGAATATTCATTGTTAATGACAAAGGAGGGGAATATGAGGAAAATATAAAAATAATAATAATGTTTATATAAATATAAATATATCATTTTTATAATTTTTTAATTTTAAAATATACAAAGACTATGAGTCAAGATAAACTCATCTAATATTATTTAGACATTTTTAATTACATTTTACCACTATAATTTTTATTAACCACGTTAACATTTTAATTATTTTCCATCCAGATAATTTGTTTACATATTATAGGGAGTGTTTGTTTCTATATATAAAAATCATCCAATAAATGAATAAATGAAGTATTTTATAACATTATAATAATTAAAATTTTAAATATTGTAAAATTAGTAATATTCTATCATTTACTAAATTGTAATTTTCATTAAATATTAATAAAAAAAAATTATAATTATTCATTTAATGAGAATAATATATCATCAATATAACAATGAAATTAAAATATAATCAATTAATATATCCAAATAATTATATAGTTAACCAAAACTTTTATGGATCGAATTTAATGATTCAATATTATTATTATTAATATTATCCATTTCTTTTATATTATTATGCTATAAATTGAATAATTACAGCATTCTATATTATATTGAAATTATTGTAATTATATCATCAGTATAAATTATAAATATATGACCATGATGAAGATAAATTATATATGTTTACAAATAATATTTATAATAAAAAAAAATCAATTTTACAACCTTTATTAAATATCATAGTTATTAAATAAATAGTGTGTCGTTTTTTTACTTTTATTACCACGAAATATTCTTACAATTGTAGTTAAATAAATTTTATGAAATGCTATATATTAGAAGTGTGGATTATTTGGAATGAAATATTATAATCCAATAATATTATGTGATGTGTTTGGTACATTCTTTTCTAATTATAATTTCACATTTAATATCACTGATAAAATTTAATCTTTATAGTGGTAACTAAAATTTATTAGGATATTATACATATTTGGAAAAAGATAGTATTTACCAAATATGTATATCTTAATTCGAAATATAGAATAACTATTTTATGACTCTATTTATATATGGGTATGAGAGTAATTAGTTAAAATAATTCCAAATGGAATAGAATCTGTATTTTTAAATATGTGTTTTAATACCAAACAATAAATTATACTTTTATTAGTAATAATGATTAATTCAATGTATTAAATTATATTTTTGAATAATTGAGAATGAAATATGTTACATTATGATCTAATGAAACATTTAAATTACATTATGTAATCTAGTAAAAATAAATTTTTAGATGAAAATATTATAATTTAACCTTATACAGAGAAAAATAAGTATTTCTTAAATGTACCCAAAATGTCTCCTTATAAAATGAAGTTATATTATTTTTTGATTTAATTATCATTTTCTAAAACATAAAATATAAAATTTACAAATTTCAATTTTAAAATATTATGTTCTGATACATGAAATCAATATTAAAAATAATTTTAAGGACATTGGTTTTTATGATTTTATTTTTAATTATTTAGGGAAACATTGAGACCATAAATAGAGATAACATTTTATTCAGAGGCTAAGTGTTCCCAAAAAATAATCTTTGAGAAATGATAACATATTAATAATGCAAGATTAATTTTGAAAAAATTGAAATATTTTATAAATGGGTACTAGATCAGATATTGGAGTGCTTTTTTATGATCATAATGGTGTATTTACCCTAGGTGAGACCAAAATTTGGCTGACGCATGTCATGTAAATTAAAAGTAAAAAAGGAGGTAACCATAAATAAACTAACTAAATAAAATCATTTTATTTTAATATCACAATAATTTATGAATAGTCCATCAGAATAAATATCAGAGAAAAACATTGAGATCATAATGTGGTTTTTTTGTTAGATGAGGACTATCATTAGTCAGTGCATGTCAGCTATGAAAAGTAATATTTGGATGTTTTAAAAAATAAAATAATTTAAGATTTATTTTAATTTATATTACACTGTGAAATATAAAAACATTATCATTTTATCAAACCTTTTCCAAGAATATAGAGCCATCACTATAAACCTATAATTCCACTGAATCATGAGGAAATAATCCTCTTCAATGAGTGACATATGATCAATGAGTATATACTAGATCATCAAGCCAACAGAGATTAGAGATGACATAAATGAAAATAAAGAAATCACTCTTCATCAACGAAATGATCCAACTCATGGTATGTAATATATTATTCATTATTGTTATCTCGTTTATAAAATTATTCAACAAACACAGAAAAACCCCTGAACAGGTTGTTATGTGGATTAATCATTTGATAGATGGATATTTGTTGTGGGGTATTAAAAGGTGAAGTCATTGTGTTTTTTTATTTTTCATCCTAATGGGAAATATTTCAGTCCAAAAAGAACAAATCCTTATATCCATTCCACTAGATATTATTGTGATTTCTTCCTGCCCTGTTATTGGTGTACATTATTATTGGAATCTTTTGGTCGTGGATCGAATTTATTTGAGGCTCTGATGAAATCATACCCCATGATTTGTGTCAAGATGAAATATTGGACGGATTTATGTAGCTCAAAAAAAGTGGTTAGTGTATATGGTTATGTTGTTGTATTATAATAATTGATGGATTCCCAATGGTATGTTGTCGGGACCTCCAACACCTGCGACTGGTGACGGCGCTAGCTTATATCACACACTTCAGTGGTCCAGCTGCCTGGGATCTATAGTAGATGACCACACATGGTGGTTTCGGGACACGACAGTGACCACATGGGAGTGTCCATATGGTGAGGACCTGACACATGGTTCACAGGGTCAGACAGTCTGCATTGTTTAGGAATCTTGAGTGGGATGGGCCTCAATGTGATGGGCCACCCAGGTGCTCCAAGACCAACCAGATAGGGTCGTTACCCGCCATAGTTGGTCTTGATTAGTTAGATATTATTACATGGGGGAGTGTGTAAAACCCCCAGATTATGTAAGACCCATGAGGTTGAACCAGGAAAAAATTGACTGAACACTCTCAAATTTGGATCTTTAGGGTCATTGTTGGCCACCATGGTTAGTTGACTGACGACCTGGTTGGTCTACGAGCCAGTGGGAGACCTTTTAAATTTTCAAACACCCATTAACATTAAACTATGTGTCTATTTGAAAACCCATTTTCTGTGTTCGGAACCTTATAACGAGAAGGCCCTTTTGAAATATCTTTTCTGGGTTTTTATGATTGTGTGCGTACGACCAAATGGATGAGGGGTATCTTCTTGTAGAACGAGTGATCATGGAATATAATATTGTGGATGGTAGTGTCATTGAAACTGGACGTCTCGTGGATACATTGTGAATCCCCAAGAATGAGAGTTATAAATACTGTGTGTCTCATGAAACTTGTGTGACTCGGAAAGACAGTTTGTATTATAGGTACAGTGTGCCTCATAATGATAGTGTGACTCCCAAAGACTATATTTCTTACCATGACTTTTTCCCTCTTATATATTTTTTCTCTCATGTAGATTGTGAAAATCATTAGAAAGAGTATACATGGATATTTTTTACATATGGTACATGGGATTGTATCATTATGGATTTGATTGTACTATAAATTATTGGTATTACCATTATGGAATTTCTTTTTTAGTATTTAATTTTTTGTATTTCTAGTGTGGTATTTACTCTATTGTATTACTATTTTATTATTTCATTAGTGTTTTTTCCATTGTGGTATTACTTTTTTTGGTTTCTGGGTGCCCTACTGAGTATTGTTTTACTCAACAATTCATTGGATTTTCCCTCACATGTCCTGTCTTATAGAGAAAAATAGGATTTTTACATGGTTCACAAAGGAAAAATAGTAATAGAGATTTGTGAATATTAGATGGCCATGATGTTCCTAAAATATTGATTAGTAGTCTCTATAATATTTTCTACACAATTGAATTTGTGGTTTACTGGCATTTCTTCTTGTTGACATGTATTCTAGACCAGTTTACTTCATAACACATTACATTTCCATCAAAAGATAATTTTTGCGATATAGTGTATGCATGCTATTGTTAATATAATGTTTTTACATTTTAGCATTTGTTTTATGGAGGCATGTGTGTTGGTATAAGTACTTGTGAAAATGCCTCCCATTTGTGGTATATTCATTATTCATGATAGTCCCCAACCCCTATCCTTTTGGAGGCATGCATATGGTAGTCAGGGGATAATCCCCTCGAGGATGGGCCAAGAAAAAGAATAATCAAAAGATTCCACTTCTACCTTAGAACCAAGAGTCTATAATTTTGGTCTACTGAGAAAATTTTACGTTTTTCAAGTTAGGATGTATGGACATAGTACATCAAAAAACAAGTTTCATGGAAAAATAATGGTACATGGATTTTATAGGAATGGGTAGTGTTTTCTATGTCCTTCATTTATATTCTATCCATATATACTAAATTTATTGTGGTACATCTTGTTTTATTATTGGATGTAACCCTATTGACAAACATCCAGGATTCATTTGGGTGATAATGAGGATGATTCAACTAGTGACAAGGCTTTAGTACAAAGTCTTGATCTGTAGAATCACCTCCAGGTTGTTTTCCATTAATACCACTATCCTTCTTGAAGTAGATTATACTAGAATTATCGGCTAAGGATGAACACATATGAGTAAATTTCATGCGTTTTATAGGTAGAAAAATCCCAGGTTTCTTTGTGATCCAATGCCCTATGTATTCATGGATTGGTTGGAGGATGTAACATGTGTCTTCTACATTGTGAGGATGCCTTCTAACTAGATGGAAATCTTTTTCATGTATCTCTTCCAAGGATATGGAGGGTGATGGTGGGAATTTTAATCCTAGAAAAATTTATGTGTAAACTCTATCATGGGAAGACATCAGGTGTCTCTTTTGAGAGGAGTTTTATCTGGATAAATTATGATCAATGCACTTATAGAATCTTCGACATATATAGTTGGGTAGTCTGACTATATTAGAGTACTCATTTATGTTCACTAATGATTCATGTTACTCTATAGAAATGGTACGACTCCCATTTTTCATGGATCAAAGTTTCATGAAGTGCCTAAACTAGGAGACCATGGCATCCATCATGTCCCTTAACAAACATATATATTATGGGGTAATTTCATGAGTTCTATTGGTGTGGATTTTTTAGAAGGGGAGACACTAGAAGTGGGATAGACTAACAAACACCAGGTAGCATATACTTTAGTAGCAAGTAAGTGACAATAGTTTTAGGGACCCAAGTAGTTCATTCACATCAAAATATGATACCAAGGATCGTGATCAGCTTTGCAGAGCTCTCATGGTGGTTGAAATAAAGTATGGGATATTTTATGTTACATGTGTGGAGGTCCATGACATCTAGAATGATATTGGCTGACCTGTCATACTACCAATCAGGTGATAGTCAATGGACTATTCAAGCATAGGTATAAAGTGGAGGATGGTGGTCCATAGTGTATCAGATGTGATATAAGATCATTCGGTGTATCATGAGGTTGTTGGAGAGTTACGGTATTTCCACCTCCACCCTTAATTGGTCCACAAAATTCTCAAGGAACTGGTGGGTATGAATGAGTCATGCTTCACGTGATGGTAGATTATGATGTTGGGACTCCATTAAAGATTATATGTACAAACTATGTATCGTCCACCATAGTTGTATGTTGGATATACACATGTGCCATTCATTATTTTCATTCCATGAAAATTGTTCATGACTAAATGATTTTAGATGGACTGTTGACTCAACCCTTACGAATTGTGAATCCAATGAGATAATATTCAATGATTACACACTACATCATTCAATGTGATCTTAATTTTAGAGGTTATATTTTTTGGTTTGGATCTCTTGTTAGCGATGTCGAGGAATTACAACTCCTTTCTTAATATGGATTGGTTATCCCCAATCCCTGTTAAATTTGAATTATTTATGCATATAATGTGGTGATTCTATAGTCATGGTAACATGTTTTACTTTTTCGGTGAAATATAATACCACATATCGTAGGTTGGAATCTCGTGAATATGGTCACAACTGATTACTCATTAGTACGTTAGAACTACCCTTTACACGGTGGATGATATGAGCCATCAGTTACTTATAGTGGCAGAGGAGTAGGAAGAAATCATTTCATAAGATGTTTCAGGATTTACACACAAAAGGGTGGTAGACCACTAAATTGATCTAAACCTTGGTATGGAATAGATACCTACATGTTCCAATAATAATAAATGAGTTGATAGTATAATTTGAGGATTTATAGTGGAATGGCTTCGTGAGATTCATTTTTTTACCCTGTGTATCCCTGTATTTTTTCCATGATGGAATACAAGAGCATAAGCTTATGAGTGTAATTATTGATAATGAACCTAGTGACTATGAAGAATAACAGTCCTCTACCAAGGATTAAGGACCTATTTGATGAGTTGAAAGTGGTGAGATGGTCCTCAAATAATTACCTTGAATCTAGGTTACCCCACCTTTGAGTGTAGAAATAATATATACCAAAGGAGGCTTTTAAATGGAAATATGTCTAGTATGTGTACTTGGTGATTACCTTTGGAATGATGCATTCCAATGAATTTTTCATGGGAGTAATGAAGAGGATCATATAGTCATACCTTGAATGATTCCTGGTGGTCTTCATTGATGACGTACTAGTGTACTCGGTGTTCGAGGTGGATCATGAAAGACACATCAGGATGGTCTGAGACACACTCTGAGAGCACCAACATTATGGGAATCTCTCGATCTGTCCGTTCAGGATTTCAATAGTTCAATTTTATGACACACAACATATCAAAGGAGAGAGTTACATTGGATCTATAAAACATTAAGGTAATGGTTTCCTGTGATCCATCCATGAGTGTTAACGAGGTCAAGATATTACTTGGTTTTTCTAGGTTCTATATGTTGTTTTAACCCTACTTTTCCAATGTAGTAGGATACATGCTAAATTTTACCTGAAATGGGAAATCTTTTGGTTGGACGGAGTAGTTCCAAGAGTGAATTCAGCTATTCAGATTGTGTGTGACCAGCACTCCCATCTTCAGTTTACAAGAGGAGGGTGTTGAGTATGTGATTGTATGGGATGGATCGGGAATCAGACATAGTTGGGTCTTGATGTAGGGGTAAAAAATGATTTCCCATGGTTTATTGTAGTATAGAATAAATGATCGGAATAGAATGAACATTTATATTGAGTTCACAATTGTAGTCTATTTATTTAAGATGTGGAAACATTGCCTAATTGGAGAGTCATTTATCATATACTCTAAAAAAGAGTCTCAATTATATCTTTTACAAAAATAAACTGAAATTTAGACATATGTGATGAATATAGTTCTTCTAGGACAATGAAAATAATATTTTCTATACTCTGGGAAAGGACAACATGGTTGAATATTCTCTCAGAAGTATATCTAGTTTATAGTTTTTGAATGAGTCATTAGAGTAATTTGTCTCATTGTAGTTATCCATTGTATATAGAAATGTAGAATCATAACTCCATTGGATGGTTATCACCCCTCCACTGTTGTAGTATTTCAGGGTGGAAAAACATGGGGATACTAACTACGATTCCCTACATGCTCAGAATTACATAGTAAATGACCATTATGGATATTCAAAAGGTGGGGAAAATCATTATTTTTAAAAGATATACAAAATTACCAATGGAATTATAGTAGGAGGTCTTGAGGGAGTTCTTATATCCCCATTGGTTATACATCTAGGCGTGTAGAAGTTGATTCAGGGCCTCTAGCATTAGTTCATTTGGATTGGAATTAAGAAAGGTTTTTTAGAGTTTTTTTCACAATGCCTCACCTTTCCATAGGTGAAGGATAATCACCAGGTTCCAGAAAGTATTCAACAGCCCCTAGAGGATACATAATTTAATTGGGATGGGATAAATATGTAATTAGTTGTGGTTTTAACACATATATATAAAGGACATGATACAAACTTGGTGATCATTGAATGACTCACCAAGTTGGCACACTATCTAGCTATTCAAGAGTAGAGTTCTACTGCGAGCATTGGGTGCCTCTATGTGCATGATGTTTTTTTGACTTTGTGGACCTCTATTTATGATACTATTAGATCATTATTATCTTTTTACTTGCAAGTTAGCTATGTGATGTTAGGAGGTGATTACAACTCAATTACTCTTAAGTAGAATGTTTCACCAAATGACCAATGGCCAGACTGAGCAGACCATTTAGATTATTGAGGACATGATATGATAATTCAAATTTAAATTTTTTCTATAGTTGGGAGGATAATCTACCTCTGGTGGATTTGGTATACTATAATATTTACCATTCCACCATATGTATAGAACCATTCGAGCCAATGTACTATGACCCAATAGGTCACTACATTGGGGGAAGGATCAATGAGAGTTACTAATCATGGGCCAAGATTTGGTCCATGCGATGGTAGAGATCATTCAGATCATCCAATAGTAGATGAAGATTATACAAATCCATCATATTTCTATTGAGGAAATGTGGCAAGGGCCTTTGGAACTTGACGAAATAGACCATGTATTCCTTGTTGTCTCACCTTGACGTGAATTAGAGATATTTGTCCATGGGGACTTTTACTGAGCACTCGGTGGAGATCGATGTTCAATAAGAGAGTTTCCATCATGGTTGTTGTCTTAGTCTAGTGCACATTTTTTGGCAGCAAAGGAATATCTTTGAGAGCACTTTAGAGTGGGAGGATCATATTCATGCTCAGTACCCTTAATTGTTTGAGTAGCCCTTTTGTTTGGGCATTATGGGATGTGAATCCCCAAGGTGGGGAGAATGTAATGACTTTGATTTTTTGATAATATTTATGGAAATTATTGGGGTATATTTCAATAGTAGGCATTGAGATGGAATAAAATTCGGAGTCCTCGTTTCCTTGAAATATTTTATTTAAAATTGTTATGTTTTTAATAGCACACATTCACAAAATTATTAAAAAGATGAATATATTTTAAATGGGACCATCAGTATGAAATATGAGGGAACTGTTGAGCTTATTGCATCATATTTACTTGAGGTTCACCCTTATGTTGGTTGGTATTTGAATTCTGATGAAAAAGTATAGAATGATGTATCCATAAGAAAAAAAATTTAAAAAATATTATTTTATTTTAGAGTCTCAATAACTCATATATAGTGAATCAAACTATAAATTTGATACTACCATTGAGTTCATAATGTTTTGTTTTCTTTATTCTATGCCTCACATCAACTTTTTCAGTTCATCTGTGAAATGTAATTTTAGGAAAATTTAAAGAATTAAATAAATTGTGATTTATTATATATAACCTTGGGAATAAAAATATGTTATTTTTATTAAAAAAATTAAGATAATTCAAGGATATAACTATAAAATTTTAATTCCATTATATAATGGGGAAATAGTCTTATCGATCGGATGCTAAAAAATCTATTATTTGATTGTGGATTGTGAAGAAAAAAGTGTTGGAGGATCTCATCAATGATTTTATAACAACCACTTCTCATCAACAACCCATCCAACTTGTTGAATGGAATATATTTTTTCTATTTCATTTTCACAATCATTTTTTATACAATTAATATGGACCAACCTATAAATAGTTTCAAAAATTGTTTGATCATTTAAAAGATGGTTATTAGTCGTGGGGTTTTAATGGCAAGTAAATAATTGTAATTTTTTGTTATTAGTTCTGTGTTATAATGATTAAATATTGTGTGTGACAAAAAAAACTTATTTTCAATATTCATAAATTTCATGTGATTCTTCTCACCCCAGTCCTTATAATTATTCACTTTTGGAAACTCTTGGTTATTGAAAAAAAAATTGGGAGGAAGTAAACGCAATTGGACCCCCGGACTGGTGTCAAGACAAAAACCGAGGATGTATTGTGCTAGCCCATGACCCTAGGATTGTAGAAATGGGTTTTTCATATAATTAAAAGGAAAATATGAGGAATAATCGTCCATAGAAGGGACAAAAAATTTGTTGGACGTGATAATGGAACTGGGCATCCCGACTGCATGAATGATATGGTAGCCAAGCACCTCTTGTGGTTATGGAACTCGGTGTCACCGCATCGGAGAGTTCACGGGTTGTGAATGCGATGCATGAGCCACATTGTCCACCTAAGAGGTAGGTAAAGGGCATGGCCTATTAGGTGGGCAGGGATGGGCCTAACTAGATTGGGATGGGGGCCGCTGGAGCAGTCCAGGTGGACTCAGTAGAGTGGGACGGACCCCCTAATCAGGTTGGACACTCATTGGACCCAAGTAGATATCGTTGTCCACGATCGACAATGAGCTCTAACTGATCGAGCTCCCAAGGAATGGTTGACTGTGGGGGTGGTTTACCCCCACAGTTAGTCCAAGAGATAGTGGTCCCCCTTTTGAATTTTCAATATCCTATAACATTACAACTTTTTGTTTGTTTGATGAATCGTTTGTGGTGTTGGGACACTTTCCTTGAGACGTTCCATTTGAGATATCATATGTTGTTTATTGTGTTTGTGTTGTTATGATATATTTAATTCAATTTTGGTTCTCCTTGAATGAGCGTGCTTTTAGCCGATTCTTTTAGATGGCAGTGACATAAATACTTTGTGTCTCATGGAGACTATGTGACTCATAATTATTATGTCTTATAGACAATATGGGTCTCATGGAGACTGTGTAACACACATAGACTCTCTATTATACTGAGACTATTTTTCTCAATGACACTATATGACTCTTAAATACTATGTGTATTTATGAGGCTATGTGTCTCATGGGGACTATGTGACCCACAGAGAGTATGTCTCTCATTAGAGATAATATATCAATATATTATTTATTTATGGTCTATGGTTGTATTACTCTAATGATCTAACTATATTATTACATTGTGGTAATTCCTTTTTTTATTTATTATGTGGTATTTCCTTCATGGTAATTATTTTGTGGTATTTGTAATATGGTATTTACATTATCATTTTCCTTATGTGATAGTAATTTTTTCTTGTTGGGTACCTTTAAAAGTAATTTTATACTCACCCATGAACAATAATTTTCAGTATGTGGTTTTCATTATGCTGATGAAAAACCATTTGATCGATATCAGGGCGAACTAGGACTAGATAGAGCTCTGTGAGTTAAGGAAGGTTGAGGTGTTACTATAGCTTCTAGCGGCTGTTTCGGTACCTTTGTCTATATGTTATACATTGTTTTTTGTAGAAATTTATTTTAGTAATATTTTATTCTATCATAGGGTACATTAGATCACATTACATTCCTTTTATAATCTATTTGTTCAGATATATTGTATGCATGCAGTTGTTTACTTAGTAGTTTTACATTTATACATGTGTGGCATAGAGACGTGTGTGTTTGTATATGTACATAGTAAAATTTCTCTCATTTGATGTATATGGATTCTCAGTTATAGTATACATCCCTTGTCCTGTTGGGGGTTTTCATTGGGTAGTCAGATCACGAGCCCATATGTGATGGGTCTTGAAAAGAATAATACTATTCTACTTTTATTAGTATGTTATATAATATTAATCTAATTAATATAAATATATGCAATATAATTTTACAATTTTAACATGAAATGAAAATGGGTTTTAATAAAATTACATATTTTATTTCATTCTTCCACAATTTGAAAATTGTTTCCTCGTTATTTTATTGATTACATTAACAATTGGTGATTTTGTTCAATCATAGAATTTACAAACTCCATTGTTGATTCCTAAACTACATGTGTTTTCAATAAGACCATAACATGTAAAATTACACTATACCTCATCTCTTATTAATTGTGGACAATAATATACTACTTCTGTTCAATATAATAAATGTATTATAACATATATACAACATTAGGTCTCAAAATTTAGATTCATCTAACACATATTTTCTTAATAACAATAAATAATGAATCATTTAATGAAGAAAAAAACCTAGGAATGAATACTTTCTAGGAATCACATACATCATTATGTTGAATTTTATATTCTACAATAAACCATGAATATTTATTCTAATTTATCTACCAAAGAAAATAAGAAATTTTCATTGAGATGCAATACGAAATAACTATGTCCCATATTGAATTATTGTTATTTCCTCTTGCTGTCTAGATAAAATTTCAATATACATGAGTTTTTGTAACATGTCATTGAATCATTTAACTTTTAAAAAAACTTATTCGACCAATTATTGTCTAAATAAATTTTCAACGCAATATTAATCCCAAAAATAATCAATCGAACATCATATTCCATAGAATTCTCAAAAAATTTGATATATATATATATGAATTTAAATGATCATTGTTATATTTTTTTTACACAATTGAGTTCTTTGATCCAAACTTCCCCAGTAGCCTATTGAAAATATGAAACGAAAGGCTACCATTGTATAAATATTTCACATGGTCCAAATATTATATTGGGGAAGGTAAGATGCATAAAAATGTAATTTACAACCTAATGATGCTAATGACCTTTACAAAAATAAAAAGTAAACCATGGATCATGTTATGATACAATGTTTTTATGAACTCTATATATATTGAATATTTTCATAAGATATGATTTATATTAATTATTTAATGATTGGGTATACTAAATTCAAAGAAAATATGAGGAATTATATATTATATCAAAAATAGAAAAAATTTCATTAGTACCTATAAATGTACAATGAAATTCCACCATGAATTATAAATAATATTTTTACCTTTCCACTCTAGATCAGTCATAGTATAAATAATCTAATTGGGCATTTATCAATAATTTTTAGCATATACTAAAGTAATAAAATCATTTGGTATAATATGAAATATAATTTTTTATTCCATCCCACCAGAAATAATTTCAACGATATCTATACAATTTTTAACAATTTAGACTAATAAAAATGGGGACATGTATCTTCATTCAACTATTACATTCACAAATAGTATATAGGTGGAAAAGCAATATTAATCCCAATCATAATGTGCTTTACTTTTCATTATTAATCGAGGTTACTATACCATTCATTACTGATCCCCCATTCATTCCAAATCATGGTCATCATTCCAATAAATTCATAATCTATCTAATAATAGTGACTAATATGAAACCCAAAATATAAAAGTAGAGGTTCATGCATGCAGATATTCTAGGACATCAACAATAATATTATTTAAAAAGGAATGTTATCAAAAATGTATCATGGTTTTTCATGAATTATCTTTTAAAATCAAACCAATAATCATATTGTTTTATTTTCTTTTATTTAATAGAATTATGTTCTATTGATATTATTCATTTACATTAATTTTCTATTTTTCAACCTGATCCATTTAATAGTAAATATATAATTAATTGTTTTATTATAAAAATATATTTTATCTTTTACTCTATATAAATAATTTCTCAAAATTGTTAATGGGAAAAACCATAGATGCTAGAACTATATCATTTTTTTAATATATTAACTCAAAAATATTCAATTGATGTTAAGAATAAGAAAATACATGATCATTAATCATAAAAACCAAATTATAAATGTTTAATGAATCGTTTCTATTGTTGATAAATTATAAATTTATTGACTGTTAAGGAAAACTAAATCCATTCACCAATATTATCATTATTCCATATATACAATCATCCCTCTCACTGACCTATAACAATTTAACCCCTTTCGAAGATATATTTCATAGTAGGTTAGATACTATAATAATTCATTCAAAATCAAAATATAATTAACACACAAATCCAATAAAATGACAAATTAATTTAACATTATTTTTATTAACAATTCATCAACCACTATTGTTGTTTATGATCAATATTTATTCAATCGTTATTTAATATATTTATAATTATGAAATCCTTCTACATATAAAAAAATGTATATTTAGTATTCCATATTTCAAAATTTGGTTCACATTATTTGAAATAATAATAATACTTTTCATGGTCATAAATTTGTAAAATATATAAATATATCATTAATAATTGACACCACAAACCAATCAAATGAATGCATTGAAAAAAAATATTTATAATTCCCATAAAAATATAAAAAGTTTTTTAAGTCAGTGGGCATATCAAAAATTTCATAACTCCTATACATATGATGAAATTTTTTTTTCATAATTCCATAATCCTTTAAATTCACAAATGGTACATATATTATAGTTCTCCCCTTGAAAATTGCTGAGTTTCCTCAAATTTGTTGAATATTATTTGATTTTCCAATATCTAATGTAGTAGTGGAAGTGTATTTCACAACACGTTTCTATTTATGATGGTGAAAATTTTGGTCCCCCATTTCAATAATTGGATATAACCATATATATTGAACATTAATAGTTCAATAAGAATAAATTGAATATTTATTTTTTTGTTGATATTTTTTATCACATGCAAAACATATAGTAGTTATACAGTAAATCGAATTCCCAAAATTTATAATACTCTATTGAGGGTACTTTCTTCCCCACATATGAGCTTATAAAATAATGATTTTTAAACATTAGATTTCATTATTTCATGACTCCTAATATCCAACCATCTAGAATTTTTTCAAATTATATTAATAGATTACAAATTATTAAAATGTTCAATTTTTTACTTATTAAAATAAAAAATATGTTTCATGAAATATTATAATTCCAGATAAAAAAATTATCTTTCTAAATAATATCATAAATCGAGAGTAAAAATGATTAATTTTACATTAATATTCTCCAAGAAAATATGTTATGTACATTTTGAGTCACATAATGTTTTGGTAATAAAATAATGTAGAATCATTCTAAACATAATTCAATATGATTAATTTTTAATATAAATATGCATAATATATTTAGGATATTATTTATGAATTAAATTATTTTGAAATCAATCTCATTTGAATTCATGTATATCTTATTATTCAAAAATATTCGTAACCATTTTCACCAAATAGTCATATTGAACTTCCAAATGGTAAATAAAATGTTTCAACATTTCATGATCTAAATATCCAATAACATCATATATCTTTTCAATGGACTAAACCTATCCATTAGCTATCATATGATTAGATGATCCATAGAATGATTGATTGTTTTTTTAACTAATTTTTCAACAAATGAAATATTATTTTAGATTGAAAATGAAATATCTCACAAATGAATAACACCACAAAATTAATCATGTGTAAACTATTAAAACATAGAATAATTATTTTGGTTACCAACTCAAATCATTCAATGTTGTTGATTAGGAAGGATTTTTTCCTCTTTGTGCCTCCTTCATTCAATGTCAATATAACATTTGTGCAAAACCATTATTTATATTTATAGTTTAAAGGATTAAATATTTTAATGTACAAATTATATATCATGATAACAATATATTATAATCAATTATTGATAAAAAAACTATCTCCTCTTATAAAATTGTTTAAATTATACTCTATTATCAACAATATAGACCTGAATATTAAAACTTATGTATTAAGTAGATTTAATTCATCATATAACATTCATGTATTTAGAAAAATATTTTACTGTATACAGTTTTATATAGTTATATAATAACACTTATATAATAAAATCATATATTAATTGTTGTATACATCCAATATGTTTGAATTTTTTCTCAATATCATACATTTAAAACGTATCATGTTTTATTCTCCTGAAAACACTTTATGAAATTAATCATGGATTCTTCATTCATAATACTAATCTGTATACCGTAATAATTATATTCGAATAAATTCGATGATAACAAAAATATAAATGAGGGATATATATTTGAATAAATAAATTTATTAGTTCCATTGAAAACTATGTCATCATAAACATTATTGTCAAGTAATAGTTTATATAATCCTAAAATATTCATTATAATCCAGTGTTTTTGATAAAAAATCTATATTTGAAAACACAAATGTAATACATCATTCATTAGGTAATCATATAAAACATGATCACACATGAAATGGTATTCATATATAATTAATTTTTTCATTAAAGTGAATAATCATTGAATAAAAAATATAATATATTTAATAAAATGAATAAATATCATGAAACTTATTATAAATAATAGAAAATTATAATAATTTACTTTTGAAAACCACATCCCAATACTTGTACAAGAACCCTTACAATATAAATAACATACATGGTAAACATAGCATATAATAATACAAAAAACATAACCTTTACCTAATGCATTGATGAGTCATATTAATACCCCAAACAATTAATCTATATTAGGCTCAACAATATTTTATAATCAACACCCAATTTAAATTAAATTTATAAAACACATAAAATTTTCAATTATTCATCGTAAAACGCATAACATATCATTGAGAACCAATCAATATGTAATTTTAAAATATTGAAATATTCATTTAAATTATACAAGGAAAATATATATTTAATATATATATATATTATAAAAATATAAAAGATATTTTATGTTAATTTATCAATTACCTCTTGTTTTCAATGACACATACATTCATTAACATCATTACTGAACTAATATATTTATTATATGATTGATTTTGAATGTTTCTCATGTTTATTGCATTTTTGTTCTCTCTTTTATGTCACTTAACATTATTTTTTATTTATTTACATCATTTTTTATATTTTCTATGTTGTTTTTGGAGTGTCTGGTCCCCAAATCTCAATATAGTTTTAGTATGATAAAAATTTTCATTGTTTTAATTATTTTATCATGAATAAAATAATAATCAAGATATATTTTTCATTTTTACATATTAAATATATTTTAAAAATGAATAATTAATTATGGTTCTGAAGAATTTATTGTTTTTCAAAATTGAGATGATAGTATTTACACAGACATGTGTAATGTTTTGATTTTATGATGAATAGTAGTGATATATTATATGTGTTATATAAACATTCAAAATTTATGGCAATATCATAAAAATAATTTTCTCCCAATAATAATGGAACTATACTTCATTCATGTGATGGGATGATGACCAAATCACTTTCAAGATTTTGAAATCTATAAATACACATAAATGAAATTAATAGTTTTTACTGGATTGAAAGGTATGGTATTAATTGTTATATTATAATTACATTATTTCAATTAATTTAGGAATGTTGTGTAAATTTACTATATAGATCATAATGACCATTATTATATGGTTCTAAGATAAATGCCACACATCTATTCATAGAGGCAGTAATCCACACATAAAAATGAGTGATGTATTTATTTCATGTATGATGTGTTAAAAAATAATGTTTTTGACCATGATAATATTGAAATATCAGTATTTTAAAGATAGTATTCTTATTATTAAATTATTTACAAAAATAATTTTATAGTGGTATATGAAGAATTTTACTTCAAATATGGATATCAATACGAAAATCTTCTCCTTTCATATCCACAATGAATTACATATTAAGATTCTACATTTGTTATTTTGTGATGAATTGGATTATAGGATAGTGGAAGGAAATTTTTGGAGTGATTTTGTTTGATTATTTATTAAATTTATCTCTCGTATGATGTTTGGAAGAAAAGATATGATATTAACATATGTATATGATGGGGGGAGATATTATAATTATATTGATATTTATATAAATTTACATTAATTTCCATCTAAAAATGATTCCAAACTGATATTTTCCAATTATATGGGGTTGATTGTCTCATAATCATATCACCCAATCATATTAACGCATGATTTGGTGATATTTAAAACATCATTTGTTTTGTTTTATCACCATATTTATACATTGAAAAATACATCAGTGTAATTTTTTTACACCAAAATAGTCAAGAAGTAAAAACAGAAATGAAAATTGGGCTGTAATATAAAATAAAAAATATTTTCATTCTTATTTTAATAAATTACCATAATATATGATTTTCATGTATTTTATATCCATTTATAAAATATTGGATATTATAAATATCATTAAATTCATTTTATGGAACTATTAAATTATCGTATCATTTATTTAAACTATATATTAATAGTACTGATATAAAATAAAGTAAATAAATTTATTTTTTGTTATATATATCATTAAACTTCATTGATCACTATAAAAATCTCCCATAATTTTACATATAGAGTCTATCAGATTATTTGGCTGATTTTTCTAATTCTTGAAAAAGTTTTGTATCGGTGTTGAGTAATAATTTATGATAATTATATCAATACATAAAATTAATAACAAATGAGAAT
Source organism: Viscum album (assembly GCA_963277665.1). Lineage (NCBI taxonomy): Eukaryota > Viridiplantae > Streptophyta > Magnoliopsida > Santalales > Viscaceae > Viscum > Viscum album. Next base: position 663,476,341 of record OY728165.1, on the reverse strand, counting down.
AAAAATATTATATAAATTTATGATAAGTATTTATAAAAATAATAACCACTTTTTAACAATTTATATAAAATTAGTGATATATAAAAAAATATAGTTACATTTTGTTATTCTTTTTTATTTAATATTATGTTATGGTCATCATCAAAGGAATGTGGAAATAAATTTACACATTTTAAAAATATATATTTTTTATATTTGGAAAAAATTATCATACATCAAAATAAATTAAAATTTTGTGAGGGTTATAGGAAATATTAAAATATTAGTATCCTCAATTATTTTGATTACCCATACCAAGGAGTATAAAATTTCATTCAGCTAATATACATAGTAAAAGAAAAATAAAAGTGATGTATCTATCATATTATGACCAAATAGTTTAAAATATTTTATCCTTTTTTCATGGTTATATTTTTTTAAGGGGAAAAATATTTTTTATATGACTATCAAGAACTCTTGAATTTTTTTTATTTTCTCTATTAAAAAAACATACCAAATAAATAAACAAGATATAATGTAGATATCGATTTAATTAAATGTAATATATATATATTTTCAATTACTTATGTTAAATTATGTTTAAATAAAACCTTTATATTATATTATTTAATAAGATGAATTGTAAAATTTAAATAAAATCAATGTTTTATGGTATTCCTTAAAAAATAAATATTTTTATAAAAACCAAAAATATCACCCATTTTTATATTTTCTTATAAATACTATAAAAGGATTCAAATTTTAATTAAAGAAAATTAACAAAATTTATTATTTATTTTTTAAAATGTATATTTATAATGTATGATATGGAATTTTATATGTGTAAATATATTTTCATTCAGAATAAAAAAATTAAATAACATTCATATAATGAATATAAATTAGTAAAAAATGAGTAATTATTTTCAAAAAGTATATTAATTTATTTTATATTAACTTTATATGTTATGTGGTAATGATATATGTCATGATAATATATAATTTATAAAAATACTCAATTAATATATAATTTGATAAATATATTATAAAGGGAACCATATTATTATCATTAATGATTTATTTAATTTATATAAAAATTTAAAAAAATTCAAAAATATTATTAATAATATATAATATTTATATAATAAAAAAATTATTTTTATTTTGATTAACCTATTTAATATTATAGAACATACATTTTTTTGAAATATAGTTTAGATTTTATGAATTTTATAACAATAAAATAAATCAATCAATTTTAATCGATTAATCCATCATAGTTTTTCAATTTATTATAAAATATAATACCTCTAAATTATTATTAAATTTTAATAAAATAAGATTCATTACACATTATGTAGAAATTTTTTTATGAAAACATTATTTTTGTATATATTCTATACATTTAAAAAATAATTCCACACACAGACACACATATATATTTAATTATAATAAATGTATTTAGAAATTATATTAATAAAATCAAAATTATAAATAATGGTAATTCATTTTAAAAAATTACCATAGTTTAATTAGATAAAAATATATATAATTGGAGGAAATTAGGTAAATTATAATTGATAATAAATTTAATTTATTATTTATATGGTTTTTTTATCATATCAAAATTTATTCCCTAATTAATTTACCAAGAACACATAACACATTTTTATTTTACCTTTACATATCACATAGAATAATTTTTTATAGAAACGTTCACTAATTAAACATATAAAATAATCTCTCAAATAGTCCTTCTAAATAATATTTAACATCATATACTTTTTGAATACCTTCATACTTTTAATCTCATTGAGTACCCTATGAGTGATATATTCCTTTTGTTTGGATATAGAGTTCAATGTATTCACTGTTAATGATGTCCCTATATGTAGACACACTATCCTATTAAAAATATTATAATCAAATTATAAGCATAAATATCAAATAAACATGACCAAGGGATTCATATTCCTATCATCATCAGAAGCCATGTTTCATAATTTATCAATGAGAGAAAAATATTCTCTTTTTTTAGTCCCTAAATATTATTGAGCTCCAAAAATATTATTGAAAAATATGGGGAAAACATTGAACAAATGGGTGATCAATGAATATTAATTTTTGAATAAACATTGTAATAAAGTACTTAATATGACACAAAAGCTATAATATGTTTACATAATAGTATATTATCAAGAATAATCAAATTAATGAGTAAAATAATTAACATGTAATCATATGTTCATGGAAACATGGAATTATTATAGAAAAATGTATCCTGAGATTATAATAAGTCATTAAACAAATGCTAAGACAATATGACATGGTATATATAGTCCAATCACAAACGATGATCTCTCCCTAATCACATATATATCATCTCATTATTGGAAAAAAATTCCCATTTCTGTGCATTGAAATTTTAAATATCCCTCATATCATGTACATTCATATTTGTGTCATTAATGAAAATCAATGATATATATAAATATAAAGAATTAAACCAAAAATAAATAATTTTTCATATTCATGAATTGCAACCTAACATGGAAGGATATAAAAATAGTTTTTTAATGAAGTTATAAATTAATTTTTAGAAATTTAAAATGGAAAAATAATATTATATCAAATTAAATTTTCTCAAAATGATTTGTATACATGAATAAATAGTATAAATTTATGACTGTTAATGACCCACATAAGCATGATATGAAAGAGAAGATTAATGTGTAATTAAATATTATAGTGGAATAATTATTGCCAAAATAACATAAATTTATTTATATAATTTTTTTTAAAAACCTCTTATATATTGTAAAATGTTATTTTTTAGATAATTACATAAAGAAAATAAAATAATGATGCCTCCATTAACTAGATTCTTAAATAAAATTGAAATTATTACCATTAAATCATGTATAATGACATTAAATTTATGTTAATTAAATAATTTATTTATGAGAGGAAAATATATAATGAATACTGATGACTAATATAATGAAAATATAATGATAATGTGGGGTTATGATACAGAAAATGTAACCTATATAAAATGGGGTTATTTTGAAAAATTTCATAGTATAGGTTCCATAATTTTTATAGAATTGTACATATAAATATAGATAATATATAATTTTTAATTAATTAAATATGTAATAAAATATTAAAAATATATTTGTTTGCTATATTTTTATAATATTAAATTATATTGATTTCAATGAGAATTTATGGTCAATTTCATTGTTCAATGGAATTCCATTCATTGTTCCATGGTAAAATAATATCGGGATAATTATTGAATATCATTTAATATGCGACTAAATCACAATAAGTGAAATAAAATGGTACTACTGTAAATAATAATAATTCAATTTATTGTAATATTAATAATTTCTTGGTCGTTGTGTTAGATAATTTAGTAACAAGTAATGTTTTTATACTTTTTTTAGATTATTTTCAAACTATAATGAAATAGATCAGTTTTATTTCATTTCATTATTATAAAAAAATAGAAAATAAATTATAATAAAAATTTTATAGTCATATTTAACTATAAAATTGTATTTTTAATCATCCATTCAAGTGGTGATGAAAATTTATGTTTGAAGGCCATATAGGTGGTGAACTAACCATATTGTGAAACATATTTAGAATTTTCAAAAAATTGAAGGAGGCTATAAGAAGGATATTACATCATAATAAGTATATGATAGAATATTTAGGATACATTTGTAAATATTTTTATTGGTTGAAAAACACATGATTGTAGATTAAAAATTATATTAAATTAATTTAAATTTAATGGTTACCTCTAGAATTGGATGTCACATTTTAGGTGATCAATTAAGGACATTGAAATGTAACTTGCAAATGGTAACAAGAAAATTAATATGCTGGAGAGAATTTATAATGTAATTGGAGTTAAATTTTATAATCACTAAAGAAAAATTCCTATGAGGAGATTGATGGGAGAGGGGTGAAATTTATAAAGGGAGCAGATTGTTATTTTTAATATTATTTAAATTTGATTATAATTTAATCTCATGAATACTTATTTCATTGATTATTTTCATTTTAAATAGTAAATAGTCCATGATTGTTCAATATTTTTGTTAAAAATATTATTCCTAACTAATAAATTCATGTTATAGTGTAACGCCCCGACCCCAGTTACCAGAGTCGGTGCATTATTACATAACATTGGCATGATCACAAGAAAGATCAAATCTCGAAAACCGATTGGTTTAGTAGCAATGGAAACACTAGATATATTCATAAAGTTTTACATTACATAATAATGTGAAAAAATACTACAACTACATAGTCTCCATATTCCACACTCATATCCCCACATACTATCCCTGCTAATCATTCATAACTTACTTCTTTCACATCCTGGAAAAATAAAACATAGAAAAGAGGTGAGCTCAAATCCCCAGTAAGGATAACAATATAGCAGAAACCTTCAAAAATAAGCATAAACATTTAAGCCAATATATAACTAAAACAAAATCCTTTTAAACTTGAACTTCAGCATAGTATGGAAAAAGAAAAGTGAAATAATTACATTTACTTATTCACATGGATATTCTACTAATCGAATATTCACATGAAATATCAATAACCACTTTCATAATGGCGGAACGCATAATGCTGAACTTTAATTTCTTTGTCAAGGCCTCGTCCCATGACCTAGGGGCTAACTGTAACCGGAACCCAACTCGGAGTGCCTCTAATAACAGGACACCAACCCGGAGTGCCTCTAATAACCGGACACCAACCCGGAGTTCCTCTAATAACCAGAGACCAAACCGGAGTTCCTCTAATAAACGGAGACCAAACCGGAGGGCTTAATTTTAACGGTCCCCAACCCAGAACATACTTGTCTAACACATTAATCTGAATGAAAGGTTGAATTATAACATAAACATTAGGATTAAAAATAACATTTGAAATGTAAATACTTAAAAAACCATGAGTGACATAAGTATAGATTATCCACAATCAAAAATATCACAAAACCTTCAATAAAATATGGATTTTTTGTATCATAATAAATCAACTTCAAATAAGCTTAAAAGCCATCAAAGGATGTTGACATATATAAAATCAAAACTATTTTAGAGAAATATCTCATTTTTTTAAAATCATTTTAAAATTAACAGAATTATAAAATAATACATTTAATTTGAAATTATTCTTATAATATTGTAAGGGAAGCTTTTACGATTTTATAACGTCGGTAAATAGCCGCACCCACCGTATAAGTTAAAAAAACATTCTTACCTTTAATTTGTCGAAAAGGTTAAAAGTCCCTTGTTTGGAAAATGACGGAAAGATTCCTTTCGAAACACATAAGGGTATAAATGACTTAACCAATATTCTTGTAAATAGTAAAAATGTTTTGAAATACATTATTAAGAAACATGTATGTGGATGATAAAGGGATCCCAGTAGATTATTACGTATAAACAACCTCGGATAATGAAGATAATGTGAAATAAACCTTACCTTGAACTTTTCCTTGGTTGGGGTAGGTTAACCTCCTGTATAATGGTGAAATAATTGTTATTAAATTATTAAATAATAATATACATTAATATGGTATCATATATAATCTTTTAACATTGCTTTGTTAATAATATCTTAGAATTATCGTCGTTTCTGGTGTTAACTTACTCATTTTATTTTATATGTTTTGTTACATAAGCCATGTTTGTAATAGATAGGTTGTATCTCATTCATATTCAGAATGATATCAAGTCCTTATATACTATTATTAAACATCAAATGATAATTATACTTGAACGGATACGATGGAGAATGAATCTCATCGCGTTCGTGGAGATGGTAGTCCGTACGTACGCACGAGCGATAATATCATTCTTTTGATATCAAAATAATATATAATGGGATGGTATATCATATATACAGAATCATTATCATATTATATTTATTATTTACATGAGTTACACATCAATATTATACCCATCCAAATAATAATTTATTGAATAACAATTACACCACGACGTGGAGACGGTAAGTCGTACATACGCACGTATGGTGACATGTTATTCAAATGATGGATGGAATAGTGAATATGGTTGTGCCATATTTATAATAACATCACAGTATATATATGATACTAGAGTTATTATTTTTTAAGGGTAAAAACAAAGGAAGAAGAAGTGGAAGAAGATGTGAACTTGAAAAAGGGTGGTGAAATCATTACCTCTTCTTCAGGTTCTTCCTTTTGATTTGATCTAATGGGCTCCTTAGGCTGGCTTTCTGATCAAACTAAGGCCTCTAGGTTGTAGTGTGGGAAGTTGGGAGAGTATATGGGCAGAGTTTGGCCGAACCAAATGTCTTTGAAGGTGTGAAGAAATGGGAAGGAGGAGTTCCCTTTTATAAGAGGGGTGAGGGGCACCTTTGGAAAAGCTAGAAATATTAATTTATAATAAATTTATATTCGGTTTATAATGGCTCCAAAGTTGATTATTTAAATTTTAAGGTGGGTATGGGTCTAAAAAACTCAACCAATATAATTTAGACAGGTTTGGGTACTTATATTAACCTTATCATTAAGTATTAACTCTAAGTTAATTAGTTTCGCTTTTAAAATGTCTCTTTGTATTTTTATATAATATGGTTAATAAACATACTATATACATCCAAGAGACCCCAATGTGGTCCACTAAAAATAAACCTATCATTATATAAGTCTCTTGACCGACCCATATATTTTTAGATATTTAATATCAATTAATAATATAATATTTGTTTTAAGAACTCTTTTATGTCAATTTTGACACTATTTAATAGTTGATTTTTGTAAAAATCATAAAAGAATTATTACTTAAAAAAAGTTTATTAAATTAACCTTAATATGTCATATTATCCTATAAAATTAGTGTAATTCATTAAAAGTCTCAAATTATATTTATTTGGGTATTTATAATATCACTTATTTTAATTTTTCACTATTATAGTAATTACTGCATCATCATTGTGTCATAGATAAATTAACTTATTTAATCTATAAAAATTGAAAATAAAATGTCATCATGTATGAATTCTTCTTATCTTTCTAATCAATATTAATAGTATAAAATCCAACATATATAATCCTATGTAAAAATTGTTTTTCTAAAATATATATGCTTGTGTCATTTTTGTATTCATTTTAACTTAATTAAAATAAAATGTCTCTATCACCTACAAGTGGCACCATGGGGTCCCAAAATCGACCCAAAGATTCCTATGGTCGAACATGTATCAACAAATAAGTCTAGGACACGTTTTACTGTAATTTAATATTATTATAATATTATTTATTAACCCTTATTTACCGGATTTACCCTTAACCATGTTAAATAAAATATTTACCGCAGTAATTATTCAAAATGTCTGAAAATAAAAGTTACCTATTTACACAATTTGAACATAATGATTCTGAATATTGAATCCATTTTTCTATATTCAAAACATAGAAGTGGCAGAAATTAATTTAAAATTAATTCCCGCTGTCAAAACAAAAAGCGTGTTTTTTAAAGATAATAACTATCAAAAGATTGACACTTGTTTATGTTCTGTTTAATTGTAAAATTATGTCCAATGACCAAAATTATATTAAATGGTAAAAATATATTCTAAATATACTTTAAAACCACTCAAATTCATAATTTATCACTATTAATTATTTTGATTAAAAAAGTTGCTTTTAATCAAAGTTTAGTAATTTTCACTGTTCATCAAAATATGAAAGTTATCCGAAAACTACCAAAATTTCACCTTCGGCTAAATTCAATATTCCGAATCCAAAAATGAAGTTCATTTTGAAATATAATATATATATAATATAAAAAAGTAGGTATTACTATTCATAACGGCTAGTTTGATTGGTTGTGGTGTGTGTTAGAACTCGAAATTGCTTACAACACACACTACTGTATTATTCAATGGAAAGCGTATCGTGGAAGCTTGGGATGTTTCAAATTAATTTTTTTTGATGTCCCCTTTTATTCAAAAGATTAAAATATTGTATTTAAAAAGGTTTCACTATTAAAAGTTAGTAAAAGTGCAATACTAAAAATGAATTGTTTCTTACGTTATGTCTAAGAAACTCATAATATGGATTCTAAAATTATAAGGATTATATAAAGTTTAAAATTTTGTTAATACTTTTCATAACCTATTTTGAACGGCTTGTTTGGTAAGTCATGGTGTGCTTTAACTCGGTGTTGCGTGTAGTGCATGTTATTGTATTATTTTGAAGAAATAACACACAATGAAATCTTGGGGTGTTACATTCACCCCTTCTTCAATAAATTACGTCCTCAAAATTTAAAATTGTTCTTCGAAAATAAAAGGATGAAAATAAAAAATATCTTTGTGGGAAAACCCACATCGAAAATTGGGTTACTAAAATTTAATCTTAATATGAGGAAAAGAGAAATTAAAGGGTCACCACCAAATTATGATCTCGATTAAGAGAACATTGGTGGAAAATAGAGACATATAATTGGAGAAAAACATAAATAATTATAGGTAGTGATTCAGGTCATCAATCACAAACAAGATTAAAATTGATGTCCTTAAATTAATCAATCTAAGATGATTTAAAATACCATCGATTCATAAAAAATATAAGGTATTAGGATAACACATTTTTGACGTTTCAAAATATCTTAGTTGAAATCCCACATCGAAAAATAAATTAATGAGGCCTCTATTTAATATAAAGAGTGGAAAGTATAAATATTACCGAAAATAACACATACTAGGGTTCCATGTAGGAAAATATGGATATGGAAGAGAAATATAACAATCAATTATCTGATGGAGAGTGGTAGAGAACATGGCTATGAAAAGGCCAACAATCCCAAAGCCATAAATTAGTGAGGATTTAAGGTACCATCTAGGACATTATTTTTGTTCCCAGTTCCTTTTCATAATGTTGAGGAATTTATTTATGAGATTGTCTAAGATCATAATGAGATATGGTTACTTTATAATTATAGATTTATCCATTAATACATTCCTACCACAAACTCATCTTTCACTCATAAAAAAATTCTATTTATTCTATTCGTACAGGGTTCCAAAATAAATGAATTTATAATTCATTTACCAGATCTTTTATAAAAACTACATTATTTAATCCAGGACAGCTCGTGGGCCAGTGGTATGTGATACACCCTTGTCGCCCTTCGGTTGCGGGTTCAAGTCTCGCGGCCTTGCCGGTCGCGACGGGTTGCCGCCTGACCTCCGGGTTATCCTTTTATGGCAATCCAAAATAATCTAAACTATAACTATCCACAATACTTCAGTCCAAAATTTATAAGCAAGGTAAACATAATGTACATCCTTTTTACCACATAATAGCATATTAATACCTTCATCATGTATTCTTTTAAAACACTGAAACATCCTGAATTACCATAATCCTTATTGATTACATTCATTCTCCCTTATTCCATATATAATGCTGGATATACTTCATCAATCCAAAAATGTTTTAAACCCCAACAATGATGGAATATACAAATCATTAATCAGCTTCAAGGTAGTCAAGAATATCCAATATAATTTATCCAAATCAATCATGTATTATTCTAAAATCACTACCTCAGTATCAAGACCATATTATGGTTTATCTTTCTCTCAACCATATATTTTCCAAAAATTTAACCTGCTATTGAGTCACATTTCTTTGTTCCACACAATCTCAAGTCCTTAATGAAATAGTACTATAGTACAATCCTTATATACTCCATAATTATTATAAAAAATACTTTATTGATACAAAACTGAAATGACATAATCATCATAAGAACTCTAATCATTACTCTTCATTTGTGGTAGTATCATAACATGATTATTATCCAATAGCATCATTTGCGGAATAGTCTGATGACTGGGACATAGGATGGCGTAGTGTCGAAACTCCTTGCAAATGAGGCATTGTACATTTGAAACCATTTTCTTACCCTTGCAGTCACGTACTTTGTGCACTTTTCCTCAACACTTATAACAAACTCCCATTCCTTTCCGGCAAGTTCCAGGGTTTTTATTCCCACAGTTATCACATATGGGAAAATTATTCTTTTCCCTCCTCCCTTTATCCATATTTCCCTCTTCCATCCTTTTCTTCTCTTGCTACCCTTCAAATCCATAGGACCTAGTAAACTCTTTACTTATCTTATCAACACATGATATTATTTCTTCATAAGATTATAATACATGGGAGACTATTTATCTTATAAATTCTCGCTTAAGACCATGAAAGATATGATCCTTCCTTCTCTTTGGATCATGTGCATTGCTGGAGTTCTCATTCCTTCTACTGGGCGCCATTTCTAAACAATGTCATACACTAGATTAGTTTATGAATAACAATATCTAATCCCAAACTTGTAAAGAACATAACATAAATTAAATAGTTTATGGATATAATCCATAATCATAAAAATGTCTCCTTTGAGGAAGTATATACTCATAAACACTTTATAATTGTTTGTAAAGAAAATGAGAATTATCCTAAGCATAACCCCCGAGAGTGTCATAACCAAGAGTGCAGCACGGCCCGTTGTCGTGCACTAGTTCCCGTTCAAGTCCAGCTCAAAGTGGTGTTTTCGTGTTTTACCCATAGGTACATCTGTGCCTGAGCCGCCTCTACCTGCTCGTATCCAGACAGAGATGTATTGCTCGGAAAACTCACAAAATCTCTACAATACCAAAATTCTAGGAAGTTCTTCAATACTAATCCTCAAAGTTCATCTTAGGTCTACGTGGTCTAATAAGAGTTTATCTAAATCTAGCTTCCAAGGTTTGTACTAAACTTCCTATGATACCAACTGTAACACCCCGACCCCAGTTACCCAGAGTCGGCGCATTATTACATAACATTGGAATGATCACAAGAAAGATCAAATCTCGAAAGACCAATTGGTTAAGTAGCCTTGGAAACACTAGATATTATTTATAATGTTTTACATTACATCATAAAGTGAAAAACAGCTACAATGTCATAGTCTCTATATTCCACACTCATATCCCCACATACTATCTCTGCATGTCATTCATAACATACTTTTTCACATCCTGGAAAAAATAAAACATAGAAAAGGGGTGAGCTCAAATGCCCAATATGGATAAAAATATAGCGTAAACTTTCAAAAATAATCATAAACATTTAAGGAAATATATAACTAAAACAAATGCTTTTTAAACATGAACATCAACATAGTATGGAAAAAGAAAAATGAAATAATGCTATTTACTTATTCACATGGATATTCTACTAATCGAATAATCACATGCAATATCAATAACCACTTTCATAATGATGGAACGCATAATGCTGAACTTTTATTTCTTTGTCAAGGCCTCGTCCCATGACCTAGGGGCTAACTGTAACCAGAACCCAACTCGGAGTGCCTCTAATAACCGGACACCAACCCGGAGTGCCTCTAATAACCGGACACCAACCTGGAGTTCCTCTAATAACTGGAGACCAAACCAGAGTTCCTCTAATAACCGGAGACGAAACTGGATAGCTTACTTTTACCGGTCCTCAACCCAGAACATACTTGTCTAACACATTCATCTGAATGAAAGGTTGAAATATAACATAACCATTCAGATTAAAAATAACTTCTGAAATGTCAATACATTAAAAAAACCATGAGTGAAATAAGAATAGCTTATCCACATTCAAAAATATCACAAAACCTTCATTAAAATATGGATGTTTTGTATCATAATAAATCAACTTCAAATAAGCTTAAAAGCCATCAAAGGATGTTCACATAGATGAAATCAAAACTATTTTAGAGAAATATCTCTTTTTTTTAAATCATTTTAAAAGTAACATAATTATAAAATAATACATTCAATTTGAAATTATTCTTAAAAGCTTTTAAGGGAAGCTTTGACGATTTTATAACGGAGGTAAATAGCCGCACCCTCCGTATAAGTTAAAAAAACATTATTATATTAAATTTGTCGAAATGGTTAAAAGTGCCTTGTTTGGAAAACGACGAAAATATTCCTTTCGAAACACATAAGGTTATAAATGACTTTAACCAATATTCTTGTAAATATTAAAAATGTTTTGAAATACATTATTAAGAAAAACATGGATGTGGATGATAAAGAGATCCCAGTATATTATTACGTACAAACAACCTCGGATAATGAAGAGATTGTGAAATAACCCTTACCTTGAACTTTTCCTTGGTTGGGGTAGGTTAACCTCCTGTATAATGGTGATATAATTGTTATTAAATTATTCAATAATCATATACATTAATATGGTATCATATATGATCTTTTAACATTTCTTTGTTAATAATATCTTAGAATTATCGTCGTTTCTGGTGTTTACTTACTCGTTTTATTTTATATGTTTTGTTACATAAGCCATGTTTTTAATGGATAGGTTGTATCTCATTCATATCTAGAATGATATCAAGTCCTTATTTACTATTATTAATCATCAATTGAGAATTATACTTGAATGGATACGATGGAGAATGAATCTCATCGCGTTCGTGGAGACGGTAGTCCGTACGTACGCACGAGCGATAATATTATTTTTTTGATATTAAAATAATATATAATTGGATGGTATATCATATATAAATAATCATTATCATATTATATTTATTATTTACATGAGTTACACATCAATATTATACCCATCCAAATAATAATTTATTGAATAACAATTACACCACGACGTGGAGACGGTAAGTCGTACGTACGCACATATGATGACATGTTATTCAAATGATGGATAGATTAGTGAATATGGTTGTGCCATATTTATAATGACATCATAGTATATATATGATATTGGAGTTATTATTTTAGAATGGTAACAACAAATGAAGAAGAAGTGGAAGAAGAAAGGAACTTGGAAAAGGGTGGTGAAATCATTACCTCTTCTTCGGGTTCTTTCTTTTGATTTGATCGAAAGGGCTCCTTAGGATGGCTTTATGATCAAAATAAGGCCTCTAGGTTGTATTGAGGGATGTTGGTAGAGTATTTGGTCAGACTGTGGCCGAACCGAAAGGCTTTGAAGGTGTGAAGAAATGGGAAGGAGGAGTTACCTTTTATAAGAGGGGTGATGGGCACCTTTAGAAAAACTAGAAATATTAATTTATAATAAATTAATATTCGGTTTATAATGGCTTAAAAGTTGATTATTTAAATTTTGAGGTGTGTGTGTGTCTAAAACAACTCAACCATTAGAATTTAGACATGTTTGGGTACTTATATTAACCATATCATAAGTTATTAACTCTAAGTTAATTAGTTTCACTTTTAAAATGACTCTTTGTATTTTTATATAATACGGTTAATAAACATACTATATTAATCCAAGAGACCCCCAGTGGTCCATTAATAATACACCTATCATTATATAAGTCTCTTGGCCGAACCTTATATTTTTAGGATTTTAATATCAATTAATAATATAATATTTGTTTTAAAAACTCTTTTTTGTCAATTTTGACACTATTCAATAGTTGATTTGTGTGAAACTCATAAGACAATGATTACTTCGAAAAATGTTAATTATATCAATCCTAATATGTCATATTATCCTATAAAATTAGTTTAATTCATTAAAAGTATCTTATTATATTTATTTGTGTATTTATAATATCAATTATTTTAATTTTTCACTATTATAGTAATTACTGCATCATTATTGTGTCATAGATAAATTAACTTATTTAATCTATAAAAATTAAAACTAAAATATCACCATGTAGGAAATCGTTTTATCTTTCTAATGAAGACTTATATTCTAAAATCCAACATATATAACCCTATGTAAAAATTGATTTTCAAAAAGATATATGCTTGTGTCATTTTTGTATTCATTTTAACATAATTAAAATAAGGTGTCCCTATCACCTACATGTGGCACCATGGGGTCTCAAAATCGAACCAAATATTCCTATGGTTGAACATGTATCAACCAATAATTCTAGGACACAGTTTAGTGTAATTTAGTATTATTATATTATTTTTTTGTAACCCTTATTTACCAGATTTACCCTTAACCATGGTAAATAAAATATTTACCGCAGTAATTATTCAAAATGACTAAAAATAAAAGTTACCTATTTACACAATTTGAACATCCTGATTTCAAATATGGAATCCATTTTTCTAAATTCAAAACACAGAAGTGGCAGAAATTAATTTAAAATTAATTCCCACTCTCAAAACAAAAAGCGTGTTTTTAAGAGATAATAACTATCAAAAGGTTGACACTTGTTTATGTTCGGTTTAATTGTAAAATTATGTCCAATGACCAAAATTATATTAAATTATAAAAATATATTCTAAATATACTTTAAAACCACTCAAATTCATAATTTATCAAAATTATTTATTTTGATTAAAAAAGATGTTTTTAATTAAAATTTAGTAATTTTTACTATTCATCAAAATATGAATGTTATCCGAAAAGTACCAAAATTTCACCATAGGATAAATTCGATAATTCAAATCCAAAAATAAAGTCCATTTTGAAATATAATATATATATAATTTAAAAAAGTGGGTATTACTATTCATAACGGCTAGTTTGATTGGTTGTGGTGTTTGTTAGAACTCGAAGTTGCGTACAACACACGCTACTGTATTATTCAAAGGAAAGCGTACCGTGGAAGCTTGGGATTTTTCATTTTAATTTTTTTTATTTCCCCATTTAGTCAAAAGTTTAAAATATTGTATTTAAAAAGGGTTCACTTTTAAAAGTTGTTAAAAGTGCAATACTGAAAATGAATTGTTTCTTACATTATGTCTAAGAAACTCATAATATGGATTCTAAAATTATAAGGATTTTATAAAGTTTAAAATTTAGTTAATACTTTTCATAACCTCTTTTGAACGGCTTTTTTGGTAAATCATGGTGTGCTTGAACTTGGTGTTGCGTGTAGTGCAAGTTATTGTATTATTTTGAAGAAATAACACACAATGAATTCTTGGGTTGTTACATTCTCCCCTCCTTCAATAAATTGCGTCCTCGCAATTTGAAATTGTTCTTCGAAAATAAAAGGTTGAAAATAGAAAATATCTTTGTGGGAAAACCCACATCGGAAATTGGGTTACTAAAATTTAATCTTAATATGAGGAAAAGAGAAATGAAAGGGTCACCACCAAATTATGATCTCGATTAGGAGAACATTGGTAGCAATTAGAGACTTATAATTGGAGAAAAACGTAAATATTTATAGGTAGTGATTGAGGTCATCAATCAGAAACAAGTTTAAAATTAAGGTCCTTAAATTCATCAATCTAAGATGATTTAAAATACCATTGATTCAAAAAAAATTATAAGGTATTAGGATAACACATTTTTGATGTTTCAAAATATCTCAGTTGAAATACCACATCGAAAAATGAATTAATGAGGCCTCTATTTAAAATAAAGAGTGGAAAGTATGAAGAGTTCTGAAAATAACACATACTAGGGTTCCATGTAGGAAAATATGGATACAGAAGAGAAATATAACCATCAATTATCTGATGGAGAGTGGTAGATAACATGGCTATGAAAAGGCCAACAATCCCAAAGCCATAAATTAGTGATGATTTAAGGTACCATCTAGGACATCATTTTTGTTCCCAGTTCCTTTTCTTAATGTTGAGGAATTTATTTATGAGATTTTTTAAGATCATAAGGAGATATAATTACTTTATAATTAGAGTTTTATCCATTAATAAATTTCTACCACAAACTCTTAATTCACTCATAAAAAAATTCTATTTATAATATTCATACAGGGTTCCAAAATAAATGAATTTATAATTCATCAACCAGATCTTTTATAAAAACTACATTATTTAATCCAGGACATATCATGGGCCAGTGGTAGGTGATACCCCCTTGTCGCCCTTCGGTTGCGGGTTCAAGTCTCGCGGCCTTGCCGGTCGCGACGGGTTACCGCCTGACCTCCGGGTTGTCCTTTTATGGCAATCCAAAATAATCCAAACTAGAACTATCCAAAATACTTCAGTCCAAAATTTATAAGGAAGGTAAACATAATGTAGATCATTTTTACCCCGTAATAGCATATTAATACCTTCATCATGTATTATTCTAAAACACTGAAACATCCTGAATTACCATAATCCTTATTAATTACATTCATGGTCCCTTATTCCATATAGAATGATGGATATACGTCATCAATAAAAAAATGTTTTAAACCCAAACAATGATGGAATATACAAATCATTAATCAGCTTCAAGGTAGTCAAGAATATCCAATATAATTTATCCAAATCAATCATGTATTATTCTAAAATCACTACCTCAGTATCAGAACCATATTATGGTTTATCTTTCTCTCAACCGTATATTTTCCAAAAATTTAACCTGCTATTGAGTCACTTTTCTTTGTTCCACACAATATCAAGTCCTTAATGAAATAATAGTGCAGTACAATCCTTATATACTCATAATTATTATAACAAGTACATTATTGATACAAAACTCAAATGACATAATCAACCAAAGAACTCTAATCATTACTCTTAAACTGTGGTAGTATCATAACATGATTATTATCCAACAGCATCATTTACGGCATAGTCTGATGACTGGGACATAGGTTCGCGTAGTGTCGAAACTCCTTGCAAATGAGGCATTGTACATTTGAAACCATTTTCTTACCCTTGCAGTCACGTACTTTGTGCCCTTTTCCTCCACACTTATAACAAACTCACATTCCTTTCAGGCAAGTTCCTGGGTGTTTCGTCCCACAGTTATCACATATGGGAAAATTATTCTTTTCCCTCTTCCCTTTATCCATATTTCCCTCTTCCATCCTTTTCTTCTCTTGCTTCCCTTCAAAGCCATAGGACTCAGTAAACTCTTTACTTATCTTATCAACACATGATATTATTTCTTCATAAGATGATAATACATGGGAGCCTATTTCACTTATAAATTCTCGCTTAAGACTATGAAAGATATGATCCTTCCTTCTCATTGGATCATGTGCATTGCTGGAGTTTTCATTCCTTCTATTGGGAGCCATTTCTAAACAATGTCATACACTAGATTAGTTTATGAATAACAATACCTAATCCCAAACTTGTAAAGCACATAACATAAATTAAATAGTTTATGGATATAATCCATAATCATAAAAATTTCTCCTTTGAGAATGTATATACTCATAAACCCTTTATAATGGTTTGTAAAGAAAATGAGAATTATCCTAAGCATATCTCCTGGGAGTGTCGTAACCACGAGTGCAGAAAGGCCCGTTATCGTGCACCAGTTCCCGTTTGACTCCAGCTCAAAGTGGTGTTTTTGGGTTTTACCCCTAGGTACATCTGTGATCGAGCTGCCTCTACCTGCTCTTATCCAGATAGAGATGTATTGCTCGGAAAACTCACAAAATCTCTACAATACCAAAATTCTAGGAATTTCTTCTATACTAATCCTCAAAGTTCATCTTAGGTCTACGTGCTCTAATCAGAGTTTATCTAAATATAGCTTCCAAGGTTTGTACTAATCTTCCTCTTATACCAACTGTAATCCCCCGACCCCAGTTACCCAGAGTCAGTGCATTATTACATAACATTGGAATGATCACAAGAAAGATCAAATCTCGAAAGACCGATTGGTTTAGTAGCCTTGGAAACACAAGATATATTCATAATGTTTTACATTAAATCATAAAGTAAAAAACTACTACAACGACATAGTCTGCATATTCCACACTCATATCCCCACATACTATCTCTGCAAGTCATTCATAACTTACTTCTTCACATCCTGGGAAAAATAAAACATAGAAAAGAGGTGAGCTCAAATGCCCAGTAAGGATAACAATATAGCAGAACCATTCAAAAATAAGCATAAACATTTAAGGCAATATATAACTAAAACAAAATCCTTTTAAACATGAACTTCAACATAGTATGGAAAAGGAAAAATGAAATAATGCCATTTACTTATAATGCTGAACTTTAATTTCTTTGTCAAGGCCTCGTCCCATGACCTAGGGGCTAACTGTAACCAGAACCCAACCCGGAGTGCCTCTAATAACCGGACACCAACACGGATTTCCTCTAATAACTGGAAACCAACCCGAAGTTCCTCTAATAACCGGGGACCAAACCAGAGTTCTCTAATAACTGGAGACCAAACCGGAGGGCTTACTTTTACTGGTCCCCAACCTGGATCATACTTGTCTAACACATTCATCTGAATGAAAGGTTGAAATATAACATAAACATTCGGATTAAAAATAACTTCTGAAATGTCAATAAATTAAAAAAACCATTAGTGACATAAGAATAGCTTATCCACATTCAAAAATATCACAAAAACTTCAATAAAATATGGATGTTTTGTATCATAATAAATCAACTTCAAATTAGCTAAAAAGCCATCAATGGATGTTGACATAGATGAAATCAAAACTATTTTAGAGAAATATCTCTTTTTTTAAATCATTTTAAAAGTAACATAATTATAAAATAATAATTTCAATTTGAAATTATTCTTATAAGCTTTTAAGTGAAGCTTTGAAGATTTTATAACGGCGGTAAATAGTCTCACCCTCCGTATAAGTTAAAAAAACATTCTTACCTTAAATTTGCGAAAAGGTTAAAAGTGCCTTATTTGGAAAATGACAGAAAGATTCCTTTCAAAATACATAAGGGTATAAATTACATTAACCAATATTCTTTTAAATAGTAAATTTTTTTAAAAATTAATTATTAAGAAACATGGATGTGGATGATAAAGATATCCAAGTAGATTATTACGTATAAACAACCTCGGATAATGAAGAGACTGTGAAATAACACTTACCTTGAAATTTTCCTTGGTTGGGGTAGGTTAACCTCCTGCATAATGGTGAAATAATTGTTTTTAAATTATTCAATAATCATATACATTAATATGGTATCATATATGATCTTTTAACATTGCTTTGTTAATAATATCTAAGAATTATCGTCGTTTCTGGTGTTAACTTAGTCGTTTTATTTTATATGTTTTGTTACATAAGCCATGTTTGTAATAGATAGGTTGTATCTCATTCATATTCAGAATGATATCAAGTCCTTATATACTATTATTAAACATCAAATGTGAATTATACTTGAAGGGATACGATGGAGAATTAATCTCATCGTGTTCGTGGAGACGGTAGTCCGTACGTACGCACGAGCGATAATATCATTCTTTTGATATCAAAATAATATATAATTGTATGGTATATCATATATACAGAATCCTTATCATATTATATTTATTATTTACATGAGTTACACATAATTATTATACCCATCCAAATAATATTTTATTGAATAACAATTACACCACGACGTGGAGACGGTAAGCCGTACGTACGCACGTATGGTGACATGTTATTCAAATGATGGATAGAATAGTGAATATGGTTGTTCCATATTTATAATAACATAAAAGTATATATATGATACTGGAGTTATTATTTTAGAATGGTAACAACAAAGGATGAATAAGTGGAAGAGGAAAGGAACTTGAAAAAGGGTGGTGAAATCATTACCTCTTCTTCGGGTTCTTCCTTTTGATTTGATCAAAAGGGCTCCTTAGGTTGGCTTTCTGATCAAACTAAGGCCTCTAGGTTGTATTTAGGGAATTTGGGAGTGTATTTGGGTATAGTTTGGACGAACCAAAAGGCTTTGAAGTTGTGAAGAAATGGGAAGGAGGAGTTCCCTTTTATAAGAGGGGTGAGGGGCACCTTTGGAATAGCTAGAAATATTAATTTATAATAAATTCATATTCGGTTTATAATGGCTCCAAAGTTTATTATTTAAATTTTAATGTGGGTATGGGTCTAAAAAAACTCATCCAATAGAATTTAGACAGGTTTGGGTACTTATATTAACCTTATCTTTAAGTATTAACACTAAGTTAATTAGTTTCACTTTTAAAATGTCTCTTTATATTTTTATATAATATGGTTAATAAACTTACTATATACATCCAAGAGACCCCCATTTGGTCCATTAAAAATAAATATATCATGATATAAGTCTTTTGTCTGAGCCTTAGATTTTTAGGAATTTAATATCAATTAATAATATAATATTTGTTTTAAAAACCCTTTTATGTCAATTTTGACACTATTCAATAGTTTATTTTTGTGAAACTCATAACAGAATGATTACTTCCAAAAAAGTTAATTAAATAAATCCTAATATGTCATATTATCTTATAAAATTAGTGTAATTCATTAAAAGTCTCAAATTATATTTATTTGGGTATTTATAATATAAATTATTTTAATTTCTCACTATTATAGTAATTACTGCATCATCATTGTGTCATAAATAAATTAACTTATTTAATCTATAAAAATTGAAAATAAAATATCATAATGTAGGAAATCTTTTTATATTTCTAATTTATATTTATATTCGAAAATCCAAGATATATAACCCTATGTAAAAATTGTTTTTCTAAAAGAAATATGCTTGTGTCATTTTTGTATTCATTTTAACATAATTAAAATAAAGTGTCCCTATCACCTACAAGTGGCACCATGGGGTCCCAAAATCGACCCAATGATTAATATGGTCGAACAAGTATCAACTAATAAGGCTAGGACACGTTTTACTTTAATTTAATATTATTATAATATTATTTTTTAACGCTTATTTACCAGATTTACCCTTGACCATGGTAAATAAAATATTTACCGCAGTAATTATTCAAAATGTATAAAAATAAAAGTTACCTATTTACACAATTTGAACATCCTGATTTCGAATATGGAATCCATTTTTCTAAATTCAAAACACAGAAGTGGCAAAAATTAATATAAAATTAATTTCCGCTGTCAAAACAAAAAGCGTGTTTTTAAGAGATAATAACTATCAAAAGATTGACACATGTTTATGTTCGGTTTAATTGTAAAATTATGTCCAATGACCAAAATTATATTAAATGGTAAAAATATATTATAAATATACTTTAAAACAACTCAAATTCATAATTTATCACAATTAATTATTTTGATTAAAAAAGTTGTTTTTAATTAAAATTTAGTAATTTTCACTATTCATCGAAATATGAAAGTTATCCGAAAAGTACCCAAGTTTCACCTTAGGCTAAATTTGATATTCCGAATCCAAAAATGAAGTCCATTTTGAAATATAATATATATATAATTTCCAAAAGTAGGTATTAATATTTATAACGGCTAGTTTGATTGGTTGTGGTGTGTGTTAGAACTCGATGTTGCGTACAACACACGCTACTGTATTATTCAAAGGAAAGCATACCGTGGAAGTTTGGGATGTTTAATTTTATTTTTTTTTATATCCCCATTTAGTCAAAAGTTTAAAATATTTTATTTAAAAAGGGTTCACTATTAAAAGTTGGTAAAAGTGCAATACTGAACATGAATTGTTTCTTACATTATGTCTAAGAAAATCATAATATGGATTCTAAAATTATAAAGATTATATAAAGTTTTAAATTTCGTTAATACTTTTCATAACCTCTTTTTAACGGATTTTTTGATAAGTCATGGTGTGCTTGAACTCGGTGTTGTGTGCAGTGCATGTTATTGTATTATTTTGAAGAAATAACACACAATGAAATATTGGGGTGTTACATTCTCCCCTCCTTCAATAAATTGCATCCTCGCAATTTGAAATTGTTCTTCGAAAATAAAAGGTTGAAAATAAAAAATATATTTGTGGGAAAACCCACATCAGAAATTCGGTAACTAAAATTTAATCTTAATATGAGGAATAGAGAAATGAAATGGTCACCACCAAATTATGATCTCGGTTAGGAGAACATTGGTTGCAATTAGAGACATATAGTTAGAGAAAAACGTAAATATTTATAGGTAGTGATTGAGGTCATCAATCACAAACAAGTTTAAAATTGAGGTCCTTAAATTCATCAATCTAAGATGATTTAAATTACCATCGATTCAACAAAATATAAGGTATTAGTATAACACATTTTTGACGTTTCAAAATAACTTAGTTGAAATCCCACATTGAAAAATGAATTAATGAGGCCTCTATTTAAAATAAAGAGTGGTAAATATGAAGATTACCGAAAATAACACATACCAGGGTTCCATGTAGGAAAATATGGATATGGAAGTGAAATATAACCATCGATTATCTGATGGAGAGTGGTAGAGAACATGGCTATGAAAAGGCCAACAATCCCAAAGCCATAAATTAGTGATGATTTAAGGTACCATCTAGGACATCATTTTTGTTCCTAGTTACATTTCTTAATGTTGAGGAATTTATTTATGAGATTGTCTAAGATCATAAAGAGATATACTTACTTTATAATTAGAGTTTTATCCATTAATAAATTTATACCACAAACTCATCTTTCACTCATAAAAAAAAATTCTATTTATACTATTCGTACATGGTTCCAAAATAAATGAATTTATAATTCATCTACCAGATCATTTATAAAAACTACATTATTTAATCCAGGACATCTCGTGGGCTAGTGGTAGGTGATGCACCCTTGTAACCCTTCAGTTGCAGGTTCAAGTCTCGTGGCGTTGCCGGTCGCGACGGGTTGCCGCCAGACCTCCGGGTTGTCCTTTTATGGAATTCCAAAATAATCAAAACTAGAACTATCCAAAATACTTCAATAAAAAATTTATATGGAAGGTAAACATAATTTAGATCCTTTTTACCCCGTAATTTAATATTAATACCTTCATCATGTATTCTTTTAAAACACTAAAACATCCTGAATTACCATAATCCTTATTGATTAAATTCATGCTCCCTTATTCCATAGAGAATTCTGGATATACTTCATCAATCCAAAAATGTTTTAAACCCCAACGATGATGGAATATAAATATCATTAATCAGCTTCAAGGTGGTCAAGAATATCCAATATAATTTATCCAAATCAATCATGTATTATTATAAAATCACTACCTCAGTATCAGAACCATATTATGGTTTATCTTTCTCTCAACCATATATTTTCCAAAAATTTAACCTGCTATTGAGTCACTTTTCTTTGTTCCACACAATCACAAGTACTTAATGAAATATTACTGAAGTACAATCCTTATATACTCCATAATTATTATAACAAGTACATTATTGATACAAAACCCAAATAACACAATCAACATAAGAACTCTAATCATTACTCTTCATCTGTGGTAGTATCATAACTTGATTATTATTCAATAGCATCATTTGCGGCATAATCTGATAACTGTGACATAGGTTCGCGTAGTGTCGAAACTCTTTGAAAATGAGGCATTGTACATTTGAAACCATTTTATTACCCTTGCAGTCACGTACTTTGTGCCCTTTTCCTCCACACTTATAACAAACTCACATTCATTTCAGGCAAGTTCCAGGGTGTTTCTTCCCACAGTTATCACATATGGTAAAATTCTTCTTTTCCCACTTCCCTTTATCCATATTTCTCTCTTCCATCCATTTCTTCTCTTGCTTCCCTTCAAAGCCATAGGACTCAGTAAACTCTTTAGTTATCTTATCAACACATGCTATTATTTCTTCATAAGATTATAATACATGGAATACTATTTCTCTTATAAATTCTCACTTAAGACCATTAATGATTTGATCCTTCATTCTCTTTGGATCATGTGCATTGCTGGAGTTCTCATTCCTTCTTATGGGCGCCATTTCTAAACAATGTCATACACTAGATTAGTTTATGAATAACAATACCTAATACCAAACTTGTAAATCACATAACATAAATTAAATAGTTTATGGATATAATCCATAATCATAAAAATGTCTCCTTTGAGAAAGTATATACTCATAAACCCTTTATAATGGTTTGTAAAGAAAATGATAATTATCCTATGCATATCCCCCGAGAGTGTCATAACTAAGAGTGCAGCAAGGCCCGTTTTCGTGCACCAATTCCCGTACGAGTCCAGCTCAAAGTGGTGTTTTTGGGTTTTACCCCTAGGTCCATCTGTGCCCAAGCCGTCTCTACCTGCTCGTATCCAGACAGAGATGTATTGCTCGGAAAACTCACAAAATCTCTACAATACCAAAATTCTAGGAATTTCTTCTATATTAATCCTCAAAGTTCATCTTAGGTCTACGTGCTCTAATCAGAGTTTATCTAAATCTAGCTTCCAAGGTTTGTACTAAACTTCCTATGATACCAACTATAATGCCCCAACCCCAGTTACCCAGAGTCGGTGCATTATTACATAACATTGGCATGATCACAAGAAAGATCAAATCTCGAAAGACCGATTGGTTTAGTAGCCTTGGAAACACTAGATATATTCATAACGTTTTACATTACATCATAAAGTGAAAAACTACTACAACTACATAGTCTCCATATTTCACACCCATATCCCCACATACTATCTCTGCAAGTCATTCATAACTTACTTCTTCACATCCTGGGAAAAATAAAACATAGAAAAGGGGTGAGCTCAAATGCCCAGTAAGGATAACAATATAGCGGAAACATTCAAAAATAAGCATAAATATTTAAGGCAATATATAACTAAAACAAATGCCTTTTAAACTTGAACATCAACATAGTATGGAAAAGAAAAATGAAATAATTCCATTTAATTATTCACATGGATATTCTACTAATCGAATAATCCCATGAAATATCAATAACCACTTTCATAATGATAGAACACATAATGATGGACTTTAATTTCTTTGTCAAGGCCTTGTCCCATGACCACGGGGCTAACTATAACCGGAACCCAACCCGGAGTGCCTCTAATAACCAGACACTATCCTAGAGTGCCTCTAAAAACCATACACCAACCCGGAGTTCCTATAATAATCGGAGACCAAAGCGGAGTTCCTCTAATAACCGGAGACCAAACCGGAGGGATTACTTTTACCGGTCCCCAACCCGGAACATACTTGTCTCACACATTCATCTAAATGAAAGGTTGAAATATAACATAACCATCTGGATTAAAAATAACTTCTTAAATTTCAATACATTAAAAAAACCATGAGTGACATATGAATAGCATATCCATAGTAAAAAATATCACAAAACTTTCAATAAATTATGGATGTTTTGTATCATAATAAATCAACATCAAATAAGCTTAAAAGCCATCAAAGGATGTTGACATAGATGAAATCAAAACTATTTTAGAGATATATCTCTTTTTATTAAATCATTTTAAAAGTAAGATAATTATAAAATAATACATTCAATTTGAAATTATTCTTATAATCTTTTAAGGGAAGCTTTTACGATTTTATAATGGTGGTAAATAGCCACACCCGTCGTATAAGTTAAAAAAACATTATTACCTTAAATCTGTCGAAAAGGTTAAAAGTGAATTGTCTGGAAAACGACGGAAAGATTCCTTTCGAAACACATAAGGGTATAAATGACTTTAACCAATATTCTTGTAAATAGTAAAAATGTTTTGAAATAAATTATTAAGAAACATGGATGTGGATGATAAAGAGATCCCAGTAGATTATTACGTATAAACAACCTCGGATAATGAAGAGATTGTGAAATAACCCTTACCTTGAACATTTCCTTGGTTGGGGTAGGTTTACCTACTATATAATTGTGAAATAATTTTTATTAAATTATTCAATAATCATATACATTAATATGGTATCATATATGATCTTTTAACATTGCTTTGTTAATAATATTTTAGAATTATCGTCGTGTCTGGTGTTAACTTACTCATTTCATTTTATATTTTTTGTTACATAAGTCATGTTTGTAATGGATAGGTTTTATCTAATTCATATCCAGAGTGATATAAAGACCTTATATACAATTATTAATCATCAAATTAGAATTATACTTGAATGGATACGATGGAGAATGTATCTCATCGCGTTCGTGGAGACAGTAGTCCGTACGTATGCACGAGCGATAATATCATTCTTTTGATATTAAAATAATATATAATTGGATGGTATATCATATATACAGAATACTTATCATATTATATTTATTAGTTTCTTGAGTTATACATCATTATTATAACCATCCAAATAATAATTTATTGAATAACAATTACACCACGACGTGGAGACGGTAAGCCGTACGTACGCACGTTTGGTGACATGTTATTCAAATGATGGATAGAATAGTGAATATGGTTTTTCCATATTTATAATAACATCACAGTATATATATTATACTGAAGTTATTATTTTAGAATGGTAACAACAAAGGAAGAAGAAGTGGAAGATGAAAGGAACTTGAAAAAGGGTGTTGAAATCATTACCTCTTCTTCGGGTTCTTTCTTTTGATTTGATCAAAAGGGCTCCATAAGTTGGTTTTCTGATCAAAATAAGGCCTCTATGTTGTAGTGAAGGAAGATGGGAGAGTATTTGGGCAGAGTGTGGCTGATCCAAAAGGCTTTGAAGGTGTTAAGAAATGGGAAGGAGGAGTTTTCTTTTATAAGAGGGGTGAGGGGTACCTTTGGAAAAGCTAGAAATATTAATTTATAATAAATTCATATTCATTTTCTAATGGATCAAAAGTTGATTATTTAAATTTGAAGGTTGGTATGGGTCTAATACAACTCAACCAATAGAATTTAGACAGGTTTGGGAAGTTATATTAACCTTATCTTTAAGTATTATCTCTAAGTTAATTAGTTTCACTTTTAAAATGTCTCTTTGTATTTTTATATAATATGGTTAATAAACTTACTATATACATCCAATAGACCCCCAAGTGGTACATTAATAATACACCTATCATTATTTAAGTCTCTTTGACGAACATTAGATTTTTAGGAATTTAATATCAATTAATAATAAAATATTTGTTTTAAAAACTCTTTTATTTCAATTTTGACACTATTCAATAGTTGTTTTTTGTGAAACTCATAAAAGAATGATTACTTCTAAAAAAGTAACTTAAATCAATCCTAATATGTCATATTATCCTAGAAAATTAGTTTAATTCATTAAAAGTCTCATATTATATTTATTTGGGTATTTATAATATCAATTATTTAAATTTTTCACTATTATAGTAATTACTGCATCATCATTTTGTCATAGATAAATTAACTTATTTAAAATATAAAAATTGAAAATAAAATATAATCATGTAGGAAATATTTTTATATTTCTAATTAATATTTATAGTCGAAAATCCAACATATATAACCCTATGTAAAAATTATTTTTCTAAAAGATATATGCTTGTGTCATTTTTGTATTAATTTTAACTTAATTAAAATAAAGTGTCCCTATCACCTACATGAGGAACCATGGGGTCCCAAAATCGACCCAAAGATGCCTATGGTCGGACATGTATCGACCAATAAGACTAGGACACGTTTTAGGGTAATTTAGTATTATTATAATATAATTTTTAACCCTTATTTACCGGATTTTTCCTTAACTATGGTAAATAAAATATTTATCGCAATAATTATTCAAAATGTCTAAAAATAAAAGTTACATATTTACACAATTTGAACATCCTGATTCCAAATATGGAATCCATTTTTCTAAATTCAAAACACAGAAGTGGCAGAAATTAATTTAAAATTAATTCCCGCTGTCAAAACAAAAAGCGTGTTTTTAAGAGATAATAACTATCAAAAGACTGACACTTGTTTATTTTGGTTTAATTGTAAAATTATGTCCAATTACCAACATTATATTAAATGGTAAAAATATATTCTAAATATACTTTTAAACCAGTCAAATTCATAATTTATCACTATTAAATATTTTGATTAAAAAAGTTGATTTTAATTAAAATTTAATAATTTTCACTATTAATCAAAATATGAAATTTATCCGAAAAGTACCAAAATTTCACCTTAGGCTAAATTCGATATTCCGAATCCAAAAATGAATTCCATTTTGAAATATAATATATATATAATTTCAAAAATTAGGTATTACTATTCATAATGACTAGTTTAATTGGTTGTGGTGTGTGTTAGAACTCGAAGTTGCGTACAACACACGCTACTGTATTATTCAAAGGAAAGCGTACTGTGGAAGCTTGGGATGTTTCATTTTAATTTTTTTTATGTCCCCATTTAGTCAAAAGTTTGAAATATTGTATTTAAAAATGGTTCACTATTAAAAGATGGAAAAAGTGCAATACTGAAAATGAATTGTTTCTTACATTATGTCTAAGAAACTCATAATATGGATTCTAAAATTATAAGGATTATATAAAGATTAAAATTTAGTTAATCCTATTCATAACCTCTTTTGAACGACTTGTTTGGTATGTCATGGTGTGCTTGAACTCGATGTTGCGTTTAGTGCAAGTTATTGTATTATTTTGAAGAAATAACACACAATGAAATCTTGGGGTGTTACAAATTGAATATAATTTTTAATATTATATTTAATCATATTTTGTTAATACCAAAATAATAATTTATTTTATAAAAATACAAAAACATAACCTAATCATTTTAAACATGCCTGTTGAAATTTTTTAATTCAAACCATAAATATAACAATCTCTATTTGAGAATATTAATTTTAATGTAATATCTAATTTTTTGAAGTATAAATATTTTAATATTTGAATATATTTTATTCGATTGTAATAAACTTATAACTGAATCAAGAAAATATATTTTCATTATATTAATATTATACATTATTTTTTTAAATCTATTTTATTATTAGAATGTTATTTTTATGTCATTATATTTATTGAATAATTATTGTCAAAATATTTCATTTAAAAAAAATATTAAAACAGTTGAATCGTTATAAAACATTTATATAGTTTTATAATAATAAAAATAAATTTTATATTAGTTTTATTAGTTACCTAAATATAATTTTACACTTCCATATGTGATATTACAATTCTAAAAGTTAGTTTCCAATTCCAAATTTTAATATTATTATTCATATGATATTGTTACTGTTAAAATAACTATCATACTATAGACAAATCTCATTTGAATTATTCATTTAGGATCCATACATTATATAAATGAATCATAATTCATTTTCTCTTAGTTCAAAAGTGTTTAATATTATGGATATGAATTTTCTTATTGAATACACATTATTCGTTACTATTATTAGTCAATAATTATATATTGTACATCACGATTATGATTATTCTAGGGAAAAAATCATCACATTCATATATATATTTTCTTACAACATTATTATAGTACATTTCTGATGCATTCAATTTTCATGGGCTTTTTTATTCAAAAATTCTTCTTCAAAATTTCTATCACATTTTTTGAATGATAAATTTTCAATGTTATTTATTCAATATTACTAATTCGAACAGAATATTATGATGTGAAATTAAAAATATTTAAAATGGTTGTTTACAATCTTCAATACATATTAACATTCACCCAAAAAATTGAATATTAAAAATTATTATGATTGAAGGTATATATATATCTAAATCATGGATTTCTCTACTTCATATGTCTCCCTCAAATATTTATAGATTCACTGAACTACTTTTACTATGTTTTTAGTTTACTTCATAGAGCATTGCCTCTATGGTCAAATAAATTCTCTATTTTCTTCTCAAAAGTGAGATAATTTTTATTTTTTATAACCTAGTAATTAGTTAACTGTTAGGGGTCTATTTTATAATTTTAAAAGTGGGATACTAGGAATATTTCATGAAATTAATCCAACTTTTGTTTGATTTCTAGTGAAATATTCATCAATTTGATTTTATTAATAATCTCATAGGCCTATGTGTATGGGTCAAGTCATTCATATTATCCCAAATATAATCACATTAATAAATTTTTATATTTTGAGGAAGTCCTTATTTATATGATGATAATTTTGGAGCCATCAATGATTTTACTAATCTCCCTTCTATTATCTTTTATAACACATGATATTATTCTAAATGGTTGTGATGTATTCTAAAATTTACATAAACATTTTTTGTCAAAATTTAATTAGTTATCCCTCATTTTATCAATAATATATTTTCAAACATACATTCTTATAATTTTATTCATATAGACTTTATATGATTAATTAGTAAGTGATATTATTATTTAGTTACCTATCCATAAGATGATGATGATCTCATCCTCAATTAATTTCAACTGAGCATCATATATTCATATATTCTTGTGTGTGGATAGTTTCCTCATATTGGACATAATTGTTTAGTTGATATGATTTATTTAATTTAAATTATTTTTTATTTAATTTTTGATTGTTTTCCAAAAAATAGACTAAATCTATGGATCTTGAATGGATATAAGTAATGGATTAGTTACATATATCATTTGCACATATATGATGTATATCATATCAAGTTTACTGAGTGAAAAATATTATCAAATAGTTATTAAATGATATGTCTTTCAAATATGTACCCATGTTACCCATATAAAATTATTTTCTATGAATTTATTATTATAAATTATGAAAATTCAAATTCAAATTTTTTGTCATTTCAAGGTATATATGGGTAATTATTACATAATTAAATTGAATTATTCATTCCTTACTTGACATAATATCATACTAGGTGAATTGGTTTATATTATGTGATATAATTATAAATATTTTCCAACTATTAGTTATCTCATATATCTTTATATATCTCCATTCTCCTTTAATTGATGGATAATTATGTGGTATGAAAATTATTCAAAATACTTTCTCACTATAAATATTTGATGGTATATATAGTCATAAACATAATCATTAAACTCATTATTCATAAATTTTAATCATTTATAATTTCTCATTTCATATATATTCAATCATATTTTATGTTTCCATGTCAACATGTTGAGTAACCATTATGATATCTATAATTAATGGATGCTAAATAATTCCTGAAATGAATGATGATGTTCCTTCCAATATGATTACAATGTACATCATTTGAAAGAAAAATAAAATTGGACCATTCAAAACATTCATCCTAGATAATGTTATAGGATCCTTTCATGAATGATTTCCTTCCTATTCATTTTATTCTCCTAGATAGTTATGTATTTCATATTCATGGTTATTGATCATATAATTGATCATCACATTAATATTTTGATCTGATTATATGTGAATTTATACATGAGGCTCTTATTATCAAAATTTATTTTACAATTATATCTATAAATATAATGTTCTTATATATTATCAATGTGAAAATAGTGAAACTATTAAATGGTCATTTGTTGGATAATGGATCTCATGTTGATTAAACATTCATTAGGTATAGGCAATAATATTAATATATTGAATCAGTACATAGCCTGATTCATTCATTTACTAATTTATATATCCCAAATATCTTCCAAAATTATAGGTAGTGGTTTAAATTGTGTAGGGATATGTGTAATTTAATGTTATAGGTTGAATTAGTTTCAATAAAAAATTATTGAAATACTTTATTCCCATATAATTTCAATATTATAGTTGGATCATTAACATAATATTTTTATAAAAAATCTTTAATAATACCAATTATTATTAGATAATACTGTATATATCCATATATATTCGAGATTCGGTCACAACATAGTTTTATTTTTCATATATGATTCAAAAAATATCTCTTAGATGTGAAACAATTCCAAAAAATGTTACTTCCTCAATCTATAAATCATATTTTTACATTTCATATATATTATGATTCCCCAATTATAGTAACATGGTATTAATATTCTCGAATAAATTAACATTTCTATTTATGTATAATGATATAATATAAAAAAATACCACCAAATTATTTTAAATATTATATATTAAATTAATATGAATTTTGTTTATGAAAATTAATGGTATATTTTTCTATCATTATGTAATCACTATGGGGTCATATTTTCCATATCATGTTCATAAATATGACTTGGTAAAATATCCCTTAGTCAATATATATTGTTGATATCTTAACAAAAATTCCACCATTATGGAGTATAAGGACTCATATAATTGATCATACAAGGTGTCCATCATTGTTAGTGGGAAATTTTTCATAACCATGATTATTATGATATCATTATATTCAATTTAGAGTATTATTAACCTATAAACATTGATGATGAAAATAAGAACAAAGGATTTAAAATCATTAGGGTTTATAAAACCCTATTCCATATTCTATTGTAACTATTTATTAATTTCAATAAACTCAAAGGCTTCTATTATTTATGGATTATTTTAAACATAATGTGGTTTACATATATGTTCAATTGAGAAAAAATTCAATCAATCATAGGAATATGATGAAAAAAGTTTGTGAATACATTAATATAATCCTTCCCACAAACTTGAACATATATTTAGATAAACTCTGATTAGAGAACATTAACCTATGATTGAAACTTAGGGTTAATATAGAAAATCATCCTATATTTTTTAAATGTAGATATTTTGTGTATTTTAAAAAAAATTCATACCTGTATTAATACGATCAGTTAGAGGCGGCTCTGGCACAGATGTTCCTAGGAGTGAAAACTCCGAAAAGGTGTTTCGGGCTTGACCATGGGTATCCATGTACACGACAATGGGAAATCTTGCACTGTTGGTTATGACACTCTCGTGGGATATGCTTAGGATAATTATTTTTTTCAAAACAAGCCTTTATGATGGATTTATGATTAAATACATATACAATGAATGAATTTTATGATTATAGATTATATGCATAATCATTACAATTTACGTTAGGTATTTTTTAGGTTTTTAATTTTTCATCCCAAGTCATAAACTAACCTAGTGTACGCCACTATTTAAAAATAGTTCCTAGTAGAATTAATGATAATTCTAGCAATAAAAATTATCTAAAGATTACCAAGGATAATAACATTCATGTTAATAAGAAATAATTTAAAAGAGAAATAGTCTCCCACATATTTTCATCATATGAACAAATTGTATCCTGCGTTAATAATATAAGTAAATAATTCTTTTATTCCTATGGATTTGAAGGGAAGAAAGAGAAGGAAAGGATGGAATAGAGAAAGAGATGGATAAAGGGAAGAGGGGAAAGAAGGATTTTACCATAAGTGAAAATTGTGAAAAGAATCACCTTCTTAAATGCTTCAAGGAATTGGAGTTTGTTATAAGTGTGGAGAAATATGACACCATGTATGTGATTTCAAAGGTAATAAAATGGTTTCCAATGTACAAAAATTCATCTACAAGAAGTTATGACACTACACGAATCATTGTCTAAATCATCAGAGTATACCCAAAATGAAGCTATTAGATAATAATCAAGTCATGATACTATAGAAGATAAAGAGAAATAGTTAGAGTTCTTATGTTGTTATTAATGTATTGTGTCATTTTAGTATCTTATTAATTATGAACTTGATATTTGAAATATCGAGTATATAATGATTGTAATACAATACTATTTCATTAATGAATTTAGATTATATGGTTCTAATAAAAGGTACTCAAAAACAAGTTAATATTTTTTGAAAATACATAGTAAAAGGAATGATAATCCTTAATATGGTTCTGATACTGAGGTAGCGATTTTGTAATTAGAGATGATTGATTAAGATAAATTATTTTGGATATTATAGACATCCTTGGAACAGATTAATGGTTTGTTTATTCAATCATTGTTGGTGATTTCATCATTTTTGGATATAATGAGCATATATATTATTATATAAGGAATAATAGAGCATTAATGTAATCAATTTGGTTTTATGGTAATTCAGGGAGTTACCATGATTCGAAATAATAAATGATGAAGGTATTCACATGGTATTACGTGAAAAATGGAAATTTATTGAGTTTACCATACTTATATTTTTTTGAATCTGAGTTTAGAAAGATGTATTTTGGAGAAGACAAATGGTTGGAATGGATTTTGTTTGTATTTGGATACAATTTTTAGGTTTAAAGCATTCCTTATGATTATTTTTGGACTGTTTTGAAAAGAACAACCTGAAGGACAGGCAACAACCCATCGCGTCTGGGAAGGCTGTGATACATGAACCGACAACTGAAGGGAGACCAGGGTTAATCACCTATCACTAGATGATTAGATGTCATGTTTTGTATAATTTAGTTTCTTTTATAATAGTCCGACAAATGAATTATAAATTCATTATTTTTTGGATCCCCATACGATTATGATAAATTAAATATTTTTGAATTCTATTATATTTTGGAGTGAAAGATGAGTTTGATGTAGGAATTAGTTGACGTATGAAACTCAAAATGTCATGTATATTTTTTTTCATATTAAAAGAAAAAATTCATTCTTAAACTTTAGGGAAGGGATCATAAAACTAAATATGTGTTATCCTAAAACCTTATGTTTTGTATGAATGAATTTATTTGTAATCCGCATAGATAGATGGCTCTAAGGCCGTCAATTTAAAATATGTTTGTGATTGGTGAATTCAATCACACCTTATATATATTTTCGTTTTTCCTACAATTATGTGTCTCTAATTTACACCATTTTTCTCCTAATTGATATCATAATTTTGTAGTTACTATTTCATTTCCCTTTCCCTCTTATAAAGACTAAATTTTATTAACCCGATTTCCAATGTGGGTTTTCCACAAATAATTTGTCTATTTTTAACCATTTATTTTAGAAGTACAAATTAAAATTTTGTGATGCAATTTATTGAAGGAGGGGAGAATGTAACACCCCAATATTTCACAGTATGTTATCTTTTTTAATTAATTTTAAATCTTGCGCTAAACACAACCCCAAGTTCGAGCGCACCATAACATACAAAACAAGCTGTTGAAAAAGTAGTTATGAATATAATTAACTAAATTTTGTATATTATATACTATATATAATTTTAACATAAATATTATGTTTTTTCTAAGACATAATATAAGAACAAATTCATTTTTTCAGATAAAAGAGGATTTTTTCCAGAAATTCAATTTACCGCCATTTAATGGACAACCCTTTTTAAAAATAATATATGAAACTTTTTTATATCCAATTTAATGAATTTAAATTCTTCTTCTAATGCAGGAAATAAAAATTTAGTTTGGAAATTTTTTTGGTAATTTTCTGATAACTATCATATTTTGACGAATGGTGAAAAATTCAATGTATTAATTGAAATCGACTTTTTTAATCTAAATAATATTTTTTGTCAAATTATGCATATGAATATTTTAAATGTTTTATGATATTATATTTTAATAATATAATACAATATAGGTCATTATATGTAATTTCACATTTAAATTTGACATAAACACATGTCAAATTTGTTATAGTTCTTAATTTTTAAAAACCCACTTTTTGGTTTTGACAACAAGAATTAATATTAAATTAAAAAATTATACATATCTATTTTTAATTTGGTAATGTAGACGTTATTTTTGAATTTTGTATATCAAAATTATCTTAGGGGATTTTTTTTTAATTTTCAAAAATTATTCCAATTTTTATAAATATTAAATAAACACGACATTTTTATTTAAACCTGAATTTTAATTTAAACAACGATTTATTTTATTTATTAATATTTTTAGTCAAAATTGATATATAATAACTATATATGTTCAATTTAATTCAATATATTGATTTTATAATTTAATTATATGTTTACAACTTTACTGAACTTTTTAACCCCTTTACCATTTTTCTAGACACGTTAGAAAATTTTTATAAAACATATTTTTACCACTTTTGATAGTTGAATTTCAAAAATCTGAGTTACACATTTGACATCAGTATATAAAATGTTACTAAATATGATGAAAATAATTTTTGGTGAATTGTAACTTTTGACTTCTATTTGCCACGGTTAAATGTAAACATGGTAATTAAAAGTGAAAATGAAATTATAATTACCCTATCACATGTATTAATTATATTTTATATGGTTAATTTGACCCAAATAAAACCTTCCAAATAAAAAAAATGATCGTTTTGGTCTACATGGATTAGATTAACACATTTATTATTATTTTATTTCATGATGATTTAAAATTTTTAAATTCATATTGTATTAACTAAACTATATTTAATATAAGGTTACACACATCATAAATTCGGCTATAAATATTAATTATAAATATAAAAATATTTCCTACATAATAGTAGTTTATTTATAATTTTTAGACAATAAATAATATAATATATTTTTGAAACAGTGAAGATGTAGAAATTACCTTATTAATGAGAGATTAAAATAATTGATATTATAAACATTGAAATCAATGTAATTTGAGAATTTTGAATAAATAAACCAATTTTATAGGTTAATATGACATGTTATGGATGATTTTGTAAATTTATTTCTATGTAATAATGCTATTATTATTTTCACAATAACCTAATACTAAATAGTGTCAAAATTGACATAATTTCGTTTTTATTACAAATTTATATTATTAATTGATATAATATTCCTAAAAATATAATGATCAGCCAAAAGACTTAGATAATATTATAAATTTTAATAATGAACCACTTTGGGTTCTATTTCCTTTTTATAGTATGTTTATTGACCATATAATATAAAAATTATAAGGGACATGGAAAATGTCAAACTATTTAACTAAGTGTTAAATCAAAATGATAAGGTTAATATGGTGACCTAATCCTTTCTAAAACCTATTGGTTTAGTGGTTTTAGACCCATAACCACCATATAAATTAAATAAATAAATTTTTATCCATTATTACAATAAAATTATTTTATTATAAAATTATATTTCAAGCTTTTCCTAAAGTTACCATCACCTCTTCTCTAAAAGGGTACTTACCCTTATTTTAATTTCACAGCTCCAAATCCATATTTATCGGCCATCCCCAACCCAAATATCTTTCCAAAATTTCTATCTTAATGCTATATTACTTTCATTGGTCATAAATCTATCCTATAGAACCTTTTTGGATATATCAATAGGAAGAACCCGAAGAAGAGGTAAATATTTTGTCACCTATTTCCTTTTGTTTTCATTTTCCACATCCTCTTACTTTGTTGTTTCTATTATAAAATATTAACACTATAATCATCTATATATTTTGATATTATTATAAAAATGGTAAAACCATATTCATTATTCTATCCATCATATGAATGATAATGACCCCTAACGTGCGTATATATGGCTTACCATATCTACATCGTGGTGTAGTTTGTTATTCAAACACTTCATCAATTGGATGGGTCTAATAATGATTATAACTTATATAATAATAAACATAACATGTTTTTGATTAATT
Source organism: Viscum album (assembly GCA_963277665.1). NCBI lineage: Eukaryota > Viridiplantae > Streptophyta > Magnoliopsida > Santalales > Viscaceae > Viscum > Viscum album. The sequence continues at coordinate 663,439,168 of OY728165.1, read as the reverse complement.
GTATACTTTATGACATCATTTACATACTATTTAATTATTAATATAATGATATTTTCTCTCATGTGTATGTATAGATTAACATCTCCATGAACGCAATGAGATTCATTCCCCATCGAAATCATTCAAGAACAATTTTAATTTTACAATTAAAAATAATGTTTATAAAAATAATATAAATATATATATAAATCAAATACATCATATCTATAACATACGTGTCTTACCTAACCAAGAATATAAAGGAAAATGAATCAGTTAACATCTGAAATGATGATACTAGTGAAATATTATTAACAAAGCAATACTAGATGATGATATATTCTATCAAATTTATGTACATAGTTCTTGTGTAGTTTAATAAAAATGTATAAACTATTATACAAGAGGATAACATATCATCTACTAATCAAAAGTAAAGGTAGTGGTAATTTCACAATCTTTTTATTATCCTCGGTTGTTTTTATGTAAGTACCTACAAGGACATAATAATTATCCATGACCATGTGTAATAATAGTATTTTAAAGGGATTATTTTTATGAGAAAATTTTACTAAAACACAATTTTAAATGATTATAAGACTTATTTTTCTCAAAATATTTTCATTAATGTGAATGTTTTTAAAATGATTTTATAAATTTATTTATGGAATTGAATGTTTTAAAATGATAATTCCTTTCAAAAGATTCAAGGCTTTATGGGACTTTTTGAATAAAAAATTCTATTAAATGTATTAATTGCTAATTTGTGTGACATTTAAATGATTAAAAAAAATATAGATATATATCTCACAAATAGTTTTGACTTCATCTAATTCAACATCCTTTTATGGATTTTACAGTTGTTTCAAGTTGATTAATTATGATACAAATCTTCCATATTGTATTGATGGTTTTGTGATTGGTTGTATTTTTTATGTGTTATTATTATACCATTCATGTTTTATGGATAAATTATTAATATTTTGTATGGCTATTTTAATATTAATTATAATGTTATGTTTCAATATTATATATGAGGAATTCATTGAACTTAGTAAGTGTCGGGTGAAGCCCGCTACAGCTTCTTGATGCATCAGTAGGTCTAATGTTGAAAACTAGTGTCTTGGAAGAAGGACATGAAAAAATATTATTTTTAGTCACGGAATAAGGGCTTGAATATGTGGTTATGATTTCTATCATTATGCATGACATCATTAAAAAAATTAATATTGATATTATATGGGATTATTTGAATAGTAGAATATTCATATGAATAAGTAAACTAAATTATTTTATTTATCATTGAAATATTATAAAGAGGATAATGTTTAAAAGGATTTTGTTTTAGTCTTATACATTTTATGAAATATTTATTCTTAATTATAAAGGATTAAACTATATTTTTATCTTTACTAAGCATCTTAGCTCACCCAATTCTTATGTTTTATTTTTCTAGGATTTCTAGAAGTGTATTATGATTGATAAGAAGGGTTAAGCTTAGGGATTAATAGTGTTATCAATGATTCATTTATGTTGTGTTTTATTTTATAATGTGTAATGTAATTTTTATTCATGTAATATATATTCTAGACTACTAATCATATTGGTATTTCTGGACATGATTACAAGTAATCATAACAATGTATTAATATAATATACTGACTCTGGGATTCTGGGGTCGGTGTGTTACACATTCAATCATTAAATCACCATCTATAGGAGTTGGAGTGTCATGTCTTACTAATCAATGTTTATTCTCTACACCAGTTTCATCTCCAGCTTCATGATCCTCCCCCTCAATATAATATCTCATCAATGGTTTCTCACCATCATAATGCGTTCTCTTTATTTCATTTACTGACTAAGATATAAGAATTTATGGATCTTCCACTTTATCATGAACATTATCATTTTATCTTACATCTACAACAACAACATGATATTCTTCCAACCATTCATAATAATCATCTTCAATCATTTAAACATCTTTACCTTAATAATTATTATGATGGTCATCATCACCATCACTACATTCATCAACATTTCTAGAGACATAATCATAATTTCCATTTATATCTGCATCTACATCACCTTCATCCTCTTCACGACCACTTCCAATCTCATTATCATGACATTATTCTTATTTTTCATATTCATAGTTCATAATTCTACAAAAATATTCCATAAAAATAGTGGCTTATGTCTCCCCATCTCTATTTTCATCAATTTTGGAGACATAATATGGTATGTTAAGTGAAAAAATACGATGTACAAAATAAAAAACATTACAATTTACAGTGGTGTCTGGATCATAAATATCATTGATAGGTGAACATTTATCTCTAATAGGTGTGGATGGATCATTATTTTCTAAGAAGGTGTAAACAAACTATTCATATTGTCATAGACCAAGATCATCCATATTCATAGGCATAGTTGGATTGACCAATACATTTTTCAAGTAATAAATCTTATATTTATCTTCAACCCATTCATTATTCCATGGGATCCAGTTGATTATAATACTTTTACATGTATCTTTACTAAGGAAGATCCCAAATCACATGGAACAACATATTCCTACTCACTAATACATTTGTTCTCATTTAACATAGCTGGGATTACGCTTAGATAAAACATGTAATTGGTTTTGAATTAAGGTTTGATCATTTCATTTATGTGTAAAAAAAGGTTTCTACATAGATTAAAATTAATCTATTTTCTTAGTTGATAAACAAAATGAAAATCATGATTATTCATAGATGAAAATTCCCCTTTCATGGTATGGATCTAATGCTGATTAAACATGAATAAGTTTTTTCATTCTTAAATTTTCAATATTGCAATGGTTATCCTATGCTCACCATTTTTAGTAAGTTTATTCAGAGTTATCTCAAATAATACAATATCACTCTCTGGAAAATTGGTACCATGATATTCATCAGACACCCCTTCATGAAGGGATTTAATACATTCATCCCATTTACATTATCAAAATAAAATTCACATTCTATTCACTATAGACTTAATCCAAGAAAATAACTTTCTTCAAGAAGGAACACCATATTTCGGTAAAATTCCTGAACTAGAGTCAGGTAGAGAGTTCATTTGTTATAATAGAACCAGTCCAACCATCAATGATCATGTTGTACATTGAGGAGAAAATACATGTTTTCTAAAATCCATTACTCAAGAACCACTTTTCATTGAGTTACAACTCGATTCGCGAGAGCTAGTTTCATAGGTCCAAAAGAGTATACTAATTCCACTTACTATTTATTAGTTACACGAGACTCCTCAACATCAAGATCTCACATCACACATGTCATTCCAGTAGTTCATCTTGATGGATAGAAGGTGAATTGTCAGGGGTGGAAGAGAAATGGATGAGTGAGTGTAGTTGTAAATTATAAGAGTGGATCCATTAATATTTATATCATTTATGGATTTTGAAATAAAATATCATGAAATCATGTACCATGTTCAATAATGTAAATGAAATGGTATTTTTTTGTACAAAATAACATTATAAAAATTGTGAGTCATCGGTGTTTCCATGCCAGATTTTGTAGAACATTTACATTGTTGGATTAACAAGACATCGATGTTGACATGATATGGTATCTTCATGACACATCATCGATGTCGGCATGGCAATTTTGTCAACATCATTACATCATTGTCAGTTTGAAAACACCTATTAAAAAATTATCCACTGATACACAACATAAGATATTATAGATTGATAATTCTTAAACCAAGTATGATTTTGTTTATTCCTTCAGTGTTCAAATGTTGTAGTGAGAATTCAATTAAGATGATGTTTACTACCTGCAAAATCTAAAGATATGTATCCTTTTTTTAAAATTTCTTCCAAAAAGTGATGTATTACAATAATGTGTCTTTCCATATAATGTGAAATAGTATTTTAGGAAATATTTAACGCTCTTGTGTTATAAAAATTAATAAGGACATGTCTGAATTGATATCAATAATCTAGTAATGTGAGTTTCACCGATAATTATTTCAAAATAACTAATACAGCTATTCATTATACTTTGTAAGTAGTTATTTCAACATAATTTTGTTTTATTATACACCATGAAAATAAAGATATTCCCCAAAATTGACATCTTCCATGGGTACTTTTTCGATCTAGCTTACAACCACCAAAATCAGGATCTGAATAACTCTCTGAATCAAAATGTTTTCCTCGATTATAGAACATTCAAATGTTAGTAGTATGATTGAGTTATTTAAAAACACTTTTTTCCAACATAGAAATATATTCAATTGGGGTTTCATGAAAACAAGCACACATGAACACACTACACATAATATCTACACCAAAAGTAGTTATGTAGAGTAAACCCTCAATCGTTCCTTTGTATGTGGTTTTAGCCTCAGATTTATCATCTTAATTGAGGTCCAAAATACATGTGGTACACTTAAGAGTTTCAGTACTTTTAGTGATTTCAAAGACATATATTTTTAAACAATTATTAATTTATTTACATTGATTCAATATAATACATTTTTTATTTTGAAATATACAAATGAATATGAGTTTACTAATTAAAATAATTCTAAATACACATTTCATCATCTTTGAAAGGTCAACACACAATGAATTTTTAAAATATCCAAAAAAATATCACATACATAAATTTTTACTACAAAAATATCATTGGTAATTCATTGTATAAAAATGGTAAGATTAGAAAATAACATTTGTAAATCCTTTTGAAATAAGAGTAGTGATGATCCAATCATACCAAGTTCGTGAAGTATTATTTAAATAATATAAATCATTTTTTTTGTTTAAAATAATCTTTTGGAATAATTGGTTTTGTTAATATAGGGCTAATACAACAAAAACATTCACAACTACATAAACATTTATGAATAAACTTGAGATAATCATTTGATAATGATTAAAATCATGATTTTATACATAGTCAAGTAGCATTTTAATGGCAACATGTATAGATACTAGTGAAATGTTTATCTCATATTTAGATCCATTTTATTGACTATTACCATGTTAAACTTGTCTAGATTTGTTTTTAACTATGTTACTAGCTTCATCTACATTATTTCTAAACACTCATTTAGTTTCTATAATTAAGGTGACTTTTGGGACTATCAATAAGTTAATGAAATTTGTTTCTTTCAAAATTATTTAACTCTTCCTGCATATACATCACAAAAAATTCATCATTTATATCATCATTAATGTTCATATGTTCATTTTTTGACAAAAAAACTTAATCTTCAACCTGATTTCATAAAGAATATATTTCCTGAGTACTTTTGTCTAAATAGAAAACTATATCATCTAAGGAATGGTTCATGAGAGTTATAACATGTCTAGAAAATGATGGGATCGTCACATTAGGTTCATCAATATGTTCATGATGAAAATGACAATAATCTAGGGAATATCCAAAATTTGATCTTTCTATAGATTTCCTCACTCGATTAATAGAATATTTGGTTTTGATATCCAAAATGTTCATATCATCCCCTAGATCTTCAAGGGAGATTATTTTATAATTTAGATTTCTCTCATTAATCAGGACATGTACAAATTCATCCACATATTTGTTTCTCTTGTTGAATACTCTATAGGCATTACAATAAATTTAATAACCTAAGATAATTCATTCATAACTCATTGAGGAATTTTTTTCTAGATTATCTTTATTGTTATTATTAGATACATTACATCAAGAAACTATGATTTATTAATCCTTGGAGATTCGTTAATTCCAGAACTCATAGATATTTATATTAATTTTTGGTCTTTTTAAGTATCTATTTATTATATTACATGATGTATTGACAGATTCTTACTGAATGTATATAGATAGAACATATTAATTAAATATGGTTGTAGAAATCTTTATAGGGTACTATTTCTTCTTTACTCAACTCCATTTTCTCGGGGTGTCTTTGGAGGATAAAAGATATGAATATATTCATTTTGTGAGAAAAATGTTTCAAACTCTTGGGTCTCAAACTCACTACAATGGTCACTTCATAAGGATTTAATTTTAGGACCACTAATATTTTCTAAAATCCTTGCATGCAAGGTGATATGAGAGAAGGATTCACTTTTGTGATCCAATAATAAGCTTCATGTATATCTAGAGTAGTCCTCTACAAGAACATTGAAAAAATGCTTTCCATTATGACTTGAAAATCTAGACGGTACAATCAAGACCAAGTGAACCAATTAGATAGGTTGAGAAGATGAATTTTCTATAGGTGGTATGAATGGAATTTTCTGTTGTCTGCCCTTTTGACAGGGACTAGAGACTATTTCATTTGGAAACTCAAGATTAGGTAGATCCTTGACTATGCCTTTTCTAGAATGCTTTTTATGAGAGTGTACGTTGTAGTATAACAATCGCTTATGACAATGCCAGAATTCATTAATAAAATCACTCATGAAATAAACATTTTGAGAAATTAATGAATGTATATTAACATTATAAAAATTTTCATTTCTATGAGAATACAATTATAAATTATTTTAGAGTTAAAAACACTACATCCATAATTTTCATGATTAACATGAAAAATATCATCAAATAACCAAGAGATACTAGGTAGATTGTATTATTATTACAAAAAAATGTAGTTTATAAATTAAAAATGAGTTAGAGTTACCAATCTGGACAAGGGCAATGAGTTATCCTTTAGAATGTAAAACAAAGGTTACATTCCCACCATCAATCATTATCATGTTCTTGATGCATGTGTAATCTCCTTTCATGTGTCTTGAACATCCATTATCCATGTACCATATAATTTTACAATGTCACTTCTGAAAATTTTCCTACAAAATTTAGTAGTCATGAAATGATTTTGAAAGAAAGATTTGTTTGGGTCTAGTGACATTAGTATTATGAGCATTGTGAACCCAAATTTTCTTCATGGGATTCCAATATGCAGTATGCAATGTATTTGAAAAATTAATATTATTTTTCAAAAAATTACATCAAATAGTAAATTATGTTTCATTTATAGGAATAGTGGATATTTTTTTTAGAACTAGACAGAAAAATGGATTTTCTAGATATTGATAAAAATGATATTTTTTTCATATTACCATTTCCTAGTACGTATCCTATTCCAGTAGAGTATATAAAAGATAAATATTTACGAGTAATTTGAACTAATATTTCATTACAATAATTAAATCTCTCTATATCATTTTTCAATTTCTATTTCTAGAATTTATGTTCATTTTTCTCCTTATGTAGTTGATAATTTTTCTCTTTTTCAACATCATTTTCAGATTTAACAGTAGTATTGAAAACATGTGGATTCCTTAAATATATTCATTAATTTTTATTATTCCAATATTTCATCTTTTTTCCTATTTGTATAATCACTTAAATATATAGAATTAACATAATTCTATAGGGTAGATTTTTGTGATACCACATTTTATTTTCAGAAAACACATATTTGATTTATAATCCTTTTCATCATGAGAGGATTATGAGTCAAATGAGCTATCCTCAAAGGAACTTTATGTTTTCATCATGGTCACTTTATACTTTCTATCATAATCATCATTATTTTTTTAATTTTTTATCATTGAAAAATTAAATTATACATTTAAATTTATCTTACATTCATAGAAGAATATTTCACTACATGAATCACCATTCCCCAAATCCTTTTTCCAATGGCCATTGTGAACACAAATAACATTATAGTTGGGTTTTCTAATTAATATCAACATTCAATAAACATTTATAAAACTTTTGGGTCTTTGAATCATCACTTCATCACTATCTGTTGATGATTACTCATAACAAAAACAATCATTTTTATTTTGAACATTGTCCTTCTCGTTAGAGTTATCAGATTTGAAAGAAGCATATACTTTTTTGGTTTCATCAACCTCATCATTATTGAATTGTAGTTATTAAAAAATCATCTGTATTCATATCATATACTTTATTTGAATCACTCTGATGTCATAAGAATAACTAATTGATACAAATGTTCATCTCCATCTATTTTGTAAGTATATCTGTATTCACATAATTTACTCACTAACCCTAACATTCTATCCCGACGATATCACATTATTCACAATATCATTAAATCTGAGATAAATGTCAGAAATAGACTCATTATGAAGAATTTTAATGTTTTCGTATTTAATTTTATATGTAATAAGTCTCATTTCATTAACACTAGAGATTCATTCATGTCAAACAGTTAAAATTTCCCAAATTTCAGGCTCAGTTTTACTTGGATAAATTCTATTAAACTCATCATCACATAAACAATAGAATATGTAATTAATGGATTTGGAATTATATTTAAAAATATATTTACACTGTTCTTCCCATGTATTCTTAGTAGTATCACTATTCTTATATTCATCTATAATTCAAGACCAAATCTCTAAACACATACTTTCTTGTTGCATTTTTATTTTAATTATCCATTGTTCATAATCATTATCATGTAATGACTAGTGGTATGTAGGTAGAAGAACTGTAAAATGTATTATCCATGATGAATAAATATGTTTTAAGAGAACTATAAATTAAGATCTAACATATTTTTAATGATCAATAAAATACAACTAAAATTACAGTTGACAAATATTTATAGTAGATCAAAATTTTTGGAAAGAATAACATTAGAACATAATGTGATACCAAATATTGGTCGGATTGGGATACTAAAGTGTGGATTTAATTGTGTTCCTATAAAAATTTCTATTAAAAGTTGAATTTAAAATATTCCCCGAATTAAAAATATACATGGCCAGTTATCCATGGTTGTAAACTTATAATAGCATGATTTTTCAAATAGTTTCTCAAATGATTGATTAATTTTATGTTATGAAAATTTGAAATATTGATACAACCATTTAAGGTATTATAATAAGGAAAAACATTTATAACTACAGTCCAAGGATAACTATCAATGTAAATTTTTTTTTTTTGAAATATGAGTTAAAACATTGAATATCTAAATTTTAAAAGAAATTAGATATAAAACAAGAGGTACAGACTCATAAAGAGAGAATGTCCTCTACATGTGGTGATCATCTAACAACAATAAATCTATATAAGTAGTGATTTTCATCCATATACTAAATTATGGATAACCACATGACACTGGACTATCCACATCATATGACCTCTACCACAGTTCTACATGGGAATAGAAAAGGCAAGGTGACACATGAACTCTTCCATAGTTATTTATGGGAAAACTGTAAAACAGAAGTTGATTAAGGATATCTAGTATACTTCAGTTTAGTGCAGGAGACAATGTGTGTTTGAAGAACAGAAACACACATTGCTAGAATATGTATTAAAATAGTACCTACCAGAGAAGAATATAGTAGTATTCGATTAGAAATTCTCTGAGTGTTATGAAATTTAGATCTTCACTCTCTGATGTATCTGAGTTGAAGCTTACGTCCTCTTTAAGAATCAAAAACTGAAAATAGAGTTTCGAGAAGCACTCTCTTCTATCTTTCAAGATGTTAATATGTTCATCTCATTTGGTTTAGTAGGATGCTGAAGAGATTATGGGACCATGATGAAATGTTATTCTTTGGTTCACATTATGGAGGAATGAATAATTCATTGCGTGTTCTTTTATACTGTATGTTTCTTGTGAGGTTCAGCTCATACCATCTTCTGTATGCATGTATTCATGTGCATATTTGACCTTCATTCAATCCTCATTGTATATATATTCATACTGCCCAAAAATATGCATATTTTACGGTAGATGATATAAATCTTAATTTTGACAGCCTCAATTAAAATGACCACAAAAAAATCATTAAATTATTCAGTTGCATTGAAACAATCCAAATATAATCGTTAATAGTAATTTTAAATAAATGAAAATATAAATAGTCAATATGTGAGTCATCTATTGATAGATCCATTTTTGGTATATCATTTCATTAGTGTGTTAGTTTTTCATTATTTCAATGCGACAGTGACTCATTTTAACCGTCTATGATTCTTTGCGTCAGTCACACCCTGAATTTGTGACGCATTTTAACTGATGGTGATTCCTTGCATTAATAGGTAATATGCAAAATTAGGTCATCTGCATCGATAGATAAAATGTGTTGGTAGGTCATCTACATCGATATGTCATCTATTAGATACTTATTTGAACCGTTGGTATCTCCATGCATTGGTTTCTCTATGTGTTGGTATGTCAATTGAGTTGTTTGTGGCTCATTTGAACAATCAGTTTCATATTCTTTCTGTCAGTGTAAGACTTTTATACATAGAAATTATTTTCTCTTGGACATAATTAATAAATATTATCAAAATGTATAAAATGTATATTTGATCATTGAAAATCATAATTTAACATATTTAAATGTAAATAATTATGATTGAAATTTTCAGATATGATTAATAGAAATTGGCATGATTTGTGATTACGAAAACCTTTAATCCTAAATAGAGTGGCCAACAGAATCATATAGTCCCACAAAAAATTATTTCTGCAAATTCTTTTGAACATTATTTATATTTTCAATCAATGGATCAATAATTATAGTTTGAATTATTTTCTACATTTCTTCTTGTTTTATCGTTCTTTTTTAAAATAATATATTATATCATGTTCCAATATAATAATCAAATAAATCACCTCCTTATAATTCATATTTTTATTCTAAATAACTCATTTATGGTATTAAATAAATTCCAGAGAATTTCATTTTATCTATACAATAAAATATTAATCATTATTGATTTATCTCCAGTAATATTTAGTTCCAAATTCATTGAAATTTTTTGTTCAATTGATTATTTATTCTTGCGATTTATTGATTTGATGATCTTATTTTAGTGCAGTTTATAATTTTTGAATAGTATCTCTACATTCTTTCGATATTGTAGCTACACAATCTTCACAAAATAATGAAATCAAAATTATGAATTCAAATATTTGAGATCCAATGTTCTTAAGACTACCATTAGTCTTCAAAAAAAATAATAGGTTATTTATGATCATATTTATAATTTTTATAATAATATTCTTAGGAATTTATATTGATACATCTAAAAATAAACATAAGTTATTGTAAAATATCATTAGTACATCATCTCAATCAATATTACTTATAAATGACCCTTATAAATTTTTAAATTTTCCTTTGAAAAATGTATGGAATAAAATTATGGAAAAATTACTACAACATAAACTTCTAAAACAGTGGTTCTTTAATCTCCCATAATGAATTTTTGCAAACAATAAATTCAATTTATCCTATATAATCTATTATTGATTTTACATCAAATTAAAAAATTTCTCAATAGGATTCATCATGACACTATACAATGAAAATATATATTTATTTTGAAATAATTTCATTCCATGTAGATATAAATTTTATCACCATGATATATATTTTCTCCCCATTTATAAAATTTAAAATTTTTAAACAGAAAAAACCTATATTTTTTTATATAATTAAAATATATTAAACATATCTTATGGATTATGATAAATGAAACACCATGTTAATGTTTTTCTACATGTATCAACTATTTGTCATGTGTTACAAACAAATATTAATGTAAATAAAACCATAATATATTATAAACATCATTATAATGAAATAGTTACATCCTTGACATTTAACATATAAATAATAATACTTATAAAAAAATTTAAATTATTTTCTATAATAGTTGATATAAAGATAACATAAATATATAAATGTAATAATTTTTTTCCACCAAGACATTATATTTTTCATAAATACTATATTCTAAAATAATTATTTATTTTTGATTGTGAACAATAAAAAAATTAAAATTTTCATTTTAAAATATTAAATATTTTGAAAAAAATTTCCTTTTGTAATTCATCATTTGGGAATTTTATTATGGTATAAAAGTTTTCTATTTTACAACTGATCCCTTTTTAATTGTTAGTAAATAATACATAATTTCAATTGAAATCTAATATGTCATCTAATTTAAATATACTATTTATATATATTATAATTTTTTTTCAAGTAACATTAGTTCAATTATATGACCACTAACCTTTTTTATGCCATTATAGTAAATATCATATTTAATTTTTTTAAAAACACTTGGTAAAATGTTGAGTATTTTTTCAATATACTCCCTCTTTCTCACCAAGACAATACGATTCATTTTAAATTATTTTTTTAATAACATTATAAATGATATTTTGAAAAACGTATTTCATATTTTAAATAAGATTAATATATAATATATATTAAGGTGGACCTAATTTTTTATCAATAGGGTTAGTGGATATAATAAAAATTATTTAATGTGATTATTTTTAAAATGAATTTATTGGGGTGACAATTCAAAATTGTAATGGTTAATGTTACCTATAACATTTAATTATATATATTCTAAGTAAATATTTAAAAATAATAATTTCAAAGTACAAAATTTGATCCATTTTGAACACTTTTGAAATATTAAAATATGGAGCCCTCAATTATTTTAAAAATAACGATGTTTATCGTCTCATGCACTAATAAAATTCAACCCACACTCCTACATTCATTCAAAATGAAAAAATAGTTCTACCCATTTCTTTTTATATCACATTCAAAAATTCATCCCCACACCCTATATGGATTATTTTTGGGATTAAAACCATCAAATAAAGTTTTATATTTCAACGTTATGTCATATTTCTAAGGTTGAGGTAATGTTAATTTTTGGGTTTCTTAATTTAATAATTGGACCCATTTAATTAGTTTTTTTTTAAAAAAATATATTTTTATAATAACACCATTTTTTACCTATTACCTAGATGTTATTATGGCAGGGTAATGACCAACATATTTATCCACATTAATTATGTGGGATATTAGATCATCATTCATATTTTTTTAGGACTACCACATTACTAACCGATGACCTTAATTATTTTCATTACAACCAATCATATTTGGAAATAATGGAAGAATTGTTTCTTATATATTATATTTATGATATTACTATTCTTATATATTTTTAAAATCCCCCAATCATTACACATTCTATTTTTATTTGCAATTAAATAACTCCACAGATGTGATTGATAGACTACTACCTCATGAAGCGATTTGATTCATTCAGGTATTACATGGATGGTGTTAAGGATATATTTTGAGTAATATTATTTATGAGTCATTATATTAATTATCCCCATTGATTATTATTTTTTTTGTGTTTTGTTTAATGATTTATTTGGTGGAATTTTTTATTTTTTTAATGTGTCTATTATTTGAAAAATTATTGCACATATTTCCCTAACTACGATCCCTCTCAAAGGAAACTGTGCAATCCTAAATGTTGGGGTTTTCCATGATTAGCATAGAGATTTAATAAATAATAACCTACAATATATAAAATGTGTTACCAGATTATAGGGGTCAAATGGATAGTGAAATTTTATTTTCTAATTGTGCAACCACTACAATGAAAATTTTTGTTCCGCATATATTAATCTGAAAATTATTTTCTATTATAATGGGATCTCTTTTTAGGTGATTTATGTTCTTGTAGAACCCCATAATTTTTTTAATCTACTAATAAGTTACTTTGTCCACATAATACCACTATTTTACCGAATCAAATGTTGTATAAAAACATTAGATATATTTTGTTGCAGGTTCCTCTTCATATTCAACATTTCATGCTATATCCTCTTTTTACCAATGGGTTTTGTAGATCTATATTTTTTCATGGTCTCATTCCAAAACATATGAATCTTGAATCCCATTTTTTCGTCTGATATTATCATTACGAATGTCAATTGATGTAGTTTCCATATTTCAGATTTGTGGTTTGAGATCCCATTATCCTGACGTAGGTTGTTCCATTAAATCGTAAAATTTTCATTTAAAACAAATACCAACGAATTTGGATATTTTTGATTCATTTTGATTAATATTGAAAAAACAAATACCAACGTATTTGGGTATGTTTTTGAACGTGATAGAAAATTATGAGTGTTAAATGTTTGTATTTAAATGTTGAAATTAATTTTATTAAATTTATATTGTTAAATTTATTTCAAATATATATTTCTGGAATTTTATTATCATGATTTTCATAAAAATCATGTGGATTTATATTATAAATACGATTTTATTTTATTGAAACCAGGTATATAGAGTTTTTAAATAAATTTAAATATTTGAAAAGGAAAATTTTTGTGAAATGTTTGTTATAAAATTTTTGAATAATCATCACATCCAATATTATTATTAGGGATTGTTAAATCATTATCAGTTAGTGATTTATTCATTAGATAGATATATTTATGTTTTACATAACTATTAATACATATGAATTTGGTCATATCCCCATTGGGGTGGTGATAGGATCCTTTTTTACCATTTACTAATTAATTTCTGTACAAATATTTCTCTAATAACTCAATTTGCATGAGTGAGTGGTATAGCCTAAAAAATCACACATTTAAAAAAATGACTATGTTTAATGTTGTTTGTATTTTAAATTAATTCTTTATTTTTAAATTTTATTAATCATTAATTATGAATTTATATAAATCCATGTTAATAATATAGTTTTTTAATAAATATATTTAATGTTTTTATATCCTTGTAAATATTATTTTTCGATTTTTTTAATTATTTGTTTGATGTAAAATTTCATTTTATTGAAAAATAGATTGCATTATTAGGATAATTAGTTGTTTTTATCTTCTTATGGAATCCATGGGGAGACTCAATTTGTATTTTAGATCAAAATCAACCAGCGCCTTAGGTTGTGTGTAGATTATATTTTCCCTCGATCAAGGAAGGTTTAAGAGACACTTGGAGGTGAAAAGAAAATTTATTTTGGGAACACAGTGTTGTGTATACATGGGAATGTTTTTTAATTATTTTGGAACATATAGTTTCAAATTGGCAACTCATAACTATTTTACATATATTATAGTTCCCTATGCAGCATTTTTTATATATTCATAAAAACATCATTATATTTCTTCCATTGTGTTTGTGGAAAAATCATTATCACATTCATATTTCATCATAATTTGTTATAGTCCACAACCCATGGGGATTAATAATTCCATATTTTCTATGTTAGCATGATCTTAGGAATGATGATTTTGTTGTATCCATGATAGTACATGTCATTGTGCTATTAGTGGAATGATTTAATCATCTTTCCTTGAGGTTTTTATGATGTTGGTTACTCTTTTCGGGACATAGGAGGTAGTTGTGATAATTTGATTGGAAAACTCCCACAGTAATGAGCCATATTCCTCCCTGGTGGATTGGGAAAGTTGTCTTCAGGGTTAGGTCTAGTGATTTCCATAGTTTTTATTTTTATTAAATGAATTCCATGTATTTAGTATGTATATGATCGGATTTATTTACATCATATATTTTTTTGATTGTTAATATGATCTATACAAAGATGAATTTTGATTTTTTGTTGCATTATGTCTCCCATATGAGATTAGAATTTCATCCACAAGAAAGATATTTTTGAACCACAACCATAATATCATCTCTTGGACTCGAGTCTAGTTTAGGAGGTCTTACTTTCTATCTAATATATGGGATGACCACCTACACCATTTCAAAATCATGCTCTAGTTTTAGAACCTCAAAGGGTTTTTTAAAATAATAATTATAAAGAGTAACTTTTCCTTAATATTCTATATAGAGAAAGAAACTTTACGTACATGGACATTACATTAAATTTGCAGAATACTAAATAAAAACAAAATACGACATCCAAGTACCATAACAGTTTAGTGTCTTTGGAGACTCAGAATAAAACCTTCTAATCATGGTGAAATATCATCAACATCTCCCATCAAGATCTTCCCTTTTTTACCTAAAACCATTCATTATATCCTTGGGAAAAATACTTAAAAAATGGTGAGCTAAAATGCTCAATAAGGGTAAGCATGGAGAAAATAAAACAAAACAAATACATTTGAATATAATAAATGGACATAATGTTTACAAATCAAGACCTTGAGTTATGAAATAAACCTTGTAAGTACATAAGAAATAGATAATATAGGCACATTAATCATGATAAAATATCAATGGAATAAAATATGTAATTGTGGAAACATTTAAGCACATGTTATGATTTCCATAGTAGCCAAGGCATTGCTGCCATGACCATCATAGTGGACAATGTCCATTACTGAACCAGGTTTACCTGTAGTTCCAGCCCTGTATTACTGAACCAAATTCACTTTCCGTTATAGCCTTGTCTATATAATGATATATAAATCATTACCCAATGCATTGGAGGGAGATATATGTACCACCAATCTCATACTAAAATCGTTCTTACGTGTGCCATAAAAAAATCATAAATCATTCATCATAAACCAATGAATAAAAATGGGTTTCATAATCATTGTCCCATCATAAAATAATATATATAAAAAATGGATATCATTTAATCAAATAAAAAACCCAAACATTAATATGATAGAGTCCCAATTCTTGAAACTTAAACATGCTAAACAATGTCATCATAAATGGAAAATTGTTTTTACAAAACACTTGAAATGAATTCTTGAAGAAAATATCCTTTCTTCTTCAAAAACATTTTCTTTTCACAAAATACCATGAAATTTTTTAAGAAAATTATTTTATTTAAAATAATAATGAAATCATGTGGAGTAAGATTCATGAAGAAAATTAGATATTAAACCATAAAAATATGTTCATGTCGTATAAGTAAAAAAACATTCTCCTCATACTTTTACTGAAAAAGTAAAAAAGTACC
The DNA here is from genome assembly GCA_963277665.1 of Viscum album. Classification (NCBI taxonomy): domain Eukaryota; kingdom Viridiplantae; phylum Streptophyta; class Magnoliopsida; order Santalales; family Viscaceae; genus Viscum; species Viscum album. The sequence goes on along the minus strand of OY728165.1, from coordinate 663,422,393 downwards.
TCATATGGTAAACAAAAGAATGATTCCTTCCAATATACAAAGTAAAAGTCAAAAGGGGTTTACATGAATTTAAAAATACATGGAATAATATTAAGCACTTTATGAAAATATATTTATGGTCATGGATGAAAAATATAACCCCACAAAATACTTATTAATTAACAATCTCAGATAAGAACGAGATTGAAATAATTATCCCTTACCATATGTCCAATTTATTCCGTACGTGACCGAGAATCCTGTATAGTGGGTTTAATCATATTATTAACTTATAACATAACAATAATATTGTTAATGTTATCATATATGATTCACTTATAACTTTATATTACCTGTTATTTAGTAAATTCAATGTTAAAGCAGCGTTTTGGGTTAAATCATTTCATTATAATACGTGTTTCGACTTGTTGTTTTGATATTATAACTTATATCCTGATTTTATTAATTCCTATAATTAAAACATGATTTATATATAATATATATTAATCATATAAATACATATGGTAGATCGATAAACATAATTAAATACACCATTCAGGGAGACGGTAGGTCGTAGGTACGCATGAAGGCTATTTTGATTTCTTTATTGAATTGAATGGAATTAAGTAAATGAAACATATATGTAAAAATAAATTATCATTATTATGTAATATATTTAATGATTATTTATTATATATACTTTATAATCATACTTTAATGGTTAATCCTGGAAAATGAATCTCATCGTGATCATGGAGATGGTAGACCGTACGTACGCACAAGCGACAATATGATTCATTTGATATAAAAATATTATATAATTTGATGGTATATCATATATAAAGAATCATAATTATGATATATTTATTATTTATATCATTTATACTCATTATTATACCAATCCAAATGATGAAATGATTGATTAACTAACTACACTCCGGCCTGGAGACGGTATGTCGTACGTACACACCTGTGATGTTTTTTTCTTTCATAGGATGGATAAAATAACTAATATGGTTGTACCATTTTTATAATAGCATCATAGTATATATATGATACTGTATTTGTTATTTTATAATGGAAACAACAAATAAGGAGGAAGTGAAAGAATAATGGAACATGAAATAGTTTGTGGGATATTTACCTCTTTTTCGGGTTATTCCTTTTGATTTTATCAAAATGGATCCTTAGGATGGATTTATGACTACTATAAGGCCTCTAGGATGAAAGGAGGATAATTTATAGGATATTTGTCCATGGATTTTCTGATCCAAATTGCTTTTGAACAGTGAATTAGAGGGAAGGGGGAGTACCCTTTTATAAGAGTGGTGAGGGGCACCTTAGAAAAAACATAAAATATTATTTTATAATAAATTCAATATCGTTATATAATGAATCCGAAGAGACCTACATCAAAGATAGTGTGTATTGGTCGAAATCCTCTCAACCAATATGTTTTAGACAAGTTTAGGTTACGATTTTAGCTTATCATTTAGATTTAACTCTAAGTTAAATAATTTAACTTTTACAGTGTCTTCTTGTATTCTTACACTATATGGTTAATAAAATACTATAAAAATCCAATATAACCCCAATTGGTTCATTAATGTCATATATATTATTATATAAGTCTTTTGGAAGAACCTTTGATTTTTAGGACCATCATATCAATTAATAAAATAATATTTGTTTTAACAATTCTTTTTTGTCAATTTTGACACTATTTGGTATTTTGTTTTTCTAAATACATAACATCAATTTTATTTCAAAAAAAATACATATAACCAACCCTAATATGATATATTAACCTAGGAAATTATTTTAATTCATAAAAATTCGATAATTACATTTATTTGGGTATTTATAATATCAATTATGTTAATATTTCATTAATAATTTAATTACTACATCATCATTGTGTCATAAATAAAATAAATTATCTGATTTTAAAAAATATATAATTAAACAACAATTATGTAGGAAATCTTTTTATCTTTATAATAAATATTTATAGATTAATTTATCTTAGGTATAACCCTATATTAAAAATGTTTTATTTATTAAACATTGATTTTAACACTTTTAACTCTTCTTTAAATAAAATAATATTAAATGACCTAATATAATCCAATTGGAACAAAAAGTTGCATTTTTTATTCCTAATGTTGTTTTTGGTCGAATTATACTTATCCAATAGAATTAGGACATGTTTTAGGGTAATAATAATATCATTTTCACCCTTAAATTCCCTATTTAGTTTTCAACTGTGGAAAGTAAATGTAAAAAAATTATTGTTCACTAAAACTAATTTTTATCTTATTGAAACACATTTTACTATTTGATATTAACCGTGTCTCTTGGATGTTTTAAATTCCACTCACAAAAGCAGTAAAATTAGATTTTATGTGAATATGCAGATTCTCCTAGGAGATGGTTAAAAGAAGGTAAAAAGACCAATAAAAATTATATATAAATAAAATTATTATAAAATTACTCCAATGAATTAAATTTACCTTTTATAGGTATTATGTATCTATTTTGAACTAAAATAAATTTAAATAAAAATAATTCATTATTTAAATAAAAATTCATTTTAACCAATAACTCAGTGTTTTCACTATTCATCAAAAATTTAAAGTTTTCTAAACAAAATATCAACAATTCACCCAAGGATAATTTCAATATTATGAATCCAAAAATGAAGTCCATTTTGAATGATGATTTTATAAAATTTAAAAAAGTGGGTATTACTACAAATAATAGCTAGTTTATATAATATTTTAATAACATATCGTTGTTTAGTGAAACTCCATATTTCGTACAACACATGCTATCGAGGAAGGTCATGATTTCATGTAATGCAATCCCTGTCAGGGTGGAGTGTAGTGAAAGATTAGTTTCTTGGGGTGTATAATAGAATCTAACCATATTTCATTTATACATTGAATATATATATATATATAAAGAAAATCAATTTTGTGTAGAATAACTTCTATCAAACGAACTTTAAATTGTGTGTAAAATGATCCAAGAATAGTGTTTCATTTACTACAGGATAATACAGTGTTGCGTATAGCACAAGATAATCTTGGTGTAGCATACAACACAAGACAACAAATAAATTAAAATGAATACTTCTCATAAAATCTCAGGGTGTTACATTCTACCCCACTTAAAATGAATTTCTCCCTCGAAATTTTTCGGGGTTATATGTCATTTAATACTTGAATGTTTCTTTTATATAAACCCACATTGTATAAAGGAATACTAAAATATCGTTTTAAAAAGGATCATTAGAAACATAATTGATACCCAATGTTACTCATCACTGTGTTTCCACATAGGAGAACATATGTGAAAACATAGATATGGAAGAGAATTATAACCATCAAGTTCTGATGGAGAGTGGTAGAGAACCCAGATATGAAAAATCCAACAATCCCACAGCCAAAAATTTGTGATGATCAAAGGTACCATCTGTTTCATTAGATATGAAGGCACTAGGACAAAAATATTTATTCTCAAGATCATTTCCCAATTATTGAAGAATTGTTTATTTAAAAGAAATACATACAATATTTTGGTACAGTCTAACTATTGTTCGTGGATTGAACAATTTCAAGATCATATTTAATGAAATGAAGATGAATTTTTCATTCGTGAAGTGTGAGAAGATCAAGCGATATAATGATAGTACTTTCCATTTTTATTAAACATAAGGTTAGCAAATGTTATTAAATATGCATAAGCTCATCTATGGTGAGATTAGCCGTATATGGACTTATACGTCATCTATCATACCTCTTAATAAAATAAAACAACTTTCTACTGACCAGGGACTTACTTTAGGCCAGTGGTTGGCGATAAAGACCTATCGTACATCGGTTCTGGGTTTGAATCCCACATCCTTGTCCGACGCGACGGGTTGTCGCTCGTCCTATGGGTTGTCTTTTTTCTAGAACTATACTATTCTAACATTTCCGAAATAAAATCAAAAAGTTATATCCTTTTGAAATACTATATGATGTCTAAATTAATCCATTCTAACCTTTAGGCTTATCAAAAATACTTCTGTCCGATTACTAGAAATGCCATCTAACGAGCATGTGAATTCATCCATTTGTCCCCCATATATCATAAGATATATCTTGTTGTTGGTCACTTTTCAAACATGTAAATACCATAATCATGTATTCTCTTAAAAAATGTATACCCATTTAACTTTAATGAAAATATGAATGCTGTAAATAGATAAATCATTCCACATACAAAAAATTTCAAACATTGTATATACTCAAACCATGATATCACTTTTCCCTTATCTCATTCATGAGCTCATTAGTACTATCAAACATATTATTTTCTCATTATACCTTCATTATGCACATATCATCTTCATTCCACAACTATTTCAATCATTTTTCATGGTTACCGATACCATATTCTTATGGAAAACCACAAAGGACCAATACACAGGTATTTCAATATACCAAAAAAGTACCTCAACATCATTATTCTTGAATTCCAATACATAAGCATTTTATTCCATCATCTTATATGATTGGAAAAGAATATGTCCTTACACTATTTTTAAGTAACTCCTTTGGTCTGGGCATTGAGTTGGGTAATGCCCATGTTCTCTACAGATAAGACATTGAACACCATAACATTCTATCACTCTATGACCCTTTTCTCCACACAGATAACATCATCCCTTCCATTTTAGGTATTCCTCAAGGTTCTTCTTCCCTTTTTCTTGATATTTAAAAAGCATCATCATCCATAAACTATGTTCCTCTCCATGATAACATGTATAAAAGTTCATCTTCCTCTTATTTGATGAAATTAGATTACCACAAAAGATCACCTTGTTAATCATATATCGTGATGATAGATTCTGTATAATCACAATATCTTTATCTCTAGAAATTATGCTATTTTATTGATCATAGTCACCAATTTGTCCATCGGAATCAATGTTAACTGAATTCCTTCTCGTTCCCTTTATTGACTAAAACCAGAAACCATAATGTAAGAAAAATTTAAAATAACAAGGAACCAAATAATCATTAAAAGTCACATATGGGATGTCTAACTTGAATTTGGTTCACCATGGGTTATTCATGATTGTCATCATAATTCATGTAATGTAACCAACAGTTATACTAAACCATAGGTACATCCCTAGAAATATCATAGAAAATATCTCTAGGGATCTCTCTAATGTTTTCATATCCTAGTTTCAAAAGGTTAACTAATCCATTCCTCTACTACCAATTATATATAGCCAACCTTGATGTACATGGACATTACATAACATTTGTGGAATACTTAATACATAACAAAAACTGAGATCCTAGGAGCGTAATAGTTTGGTGACGTTAGAAACACATAACATAATATTCTAATCATGTTGAACGATCTTCAACATCTCTTATAATGATCTACCCTTTTTTACCAAAAATCTGTCTTTATATCCTAGGAAAAAACATAAAAAAATGGTGAGCTCAAATGCTCAGTAAGGGTAATCATGGAGAAAATAAAACAAACCATGTACATTTGAAGATAAAAACATGAAGATAATGTTTAAATATCAAGATATTGAGTCGTGAAATAAACCTTGGAAGTACATAAGGCATTGATCATAAAAGTAAAATTAATCATGATAAAATAGCATGGTATTAAAACATGTAATTTTGGAAACCATTAATAACATGTTATGATATCCATAGCAGCCAAGGAATTGCTGACAAGACTATCATAGTGGAAAAATTTCATTACTGTACCAGATTTTCATATCGTTCTAGCCATGTATTATTGAACCAGATTCACATGCCATTCCATCCATGTCTATCTCATGAGAAATAAATCTTTAACGAATGCATTTTAGAGATATATATTTCACACCCTTATCATATTTAAATCATTCTTACGTGTGCCACCAAATAATAATTAATCATTCATGATAACCCAAATAATAAAAATTGGTTTCATAGACATCATCCCATAATAACATTATCCATATAAAACAAATGTATACAATTTCATCATAAGAAAAATCAAATCATGTAAATAGTAGAGTCACTATGCATGAAAAATAAACATACTACATAATTTCATCTTAGATGGAAAATAGTTTTGACAAAACTCATGGAATGAATACTTCAGGAAAATATCCTTTCCTCTTTAAAATCATAAATTTTTTCACAAAATTCCATAAAAATTGAGAAGAAATGGATTAATTAAAAATAATCAAGAAATATTGTAGAGTAATATTTATGATGAAAAGGAAATATGAAACCGTAAAAATCTGTTCCTTCTGTATATGTAAAAACCCATTCTCCTCAAACTTTTATGGAAAAAGTCAAAAAGTACCTCATATGGTAAACAATAGAAATATTCCTTCCAATACCAAAAGTAAAAGTCAAAAAGTGGTAAACATGAAATTAAACATACATCGAATAATATTCAAAAATTTATGAAAACAATTTCATGGACATGGATGAAAAATATAACTGTAGTAAATACTTATGAATAAACAATCAAAGATAAGAATGATATTGGAATAATTATCCATTACCGTATGTCAAATTTTTTATGTATGTGTCTGAGACTCCTGTATCATTGGTTATTTTGGTGCCAAAATATTAGACGAAAAACGAAGGAGAAAATGATGCCCGCACGCTCCACTGTGATGCTCAGATGCAGAATTCCCCCGAGCAACATGACCGCCACGATACCCCAGAGGCGGTAACGCTCCACAAACGCCCTGATGTTTGCATGCCTGCCCCGAAGAACCAGAGGGTGTAACGCTCCGCGAACGCCCTGAAATTCGCTAGCCCGCCGCGAAGTAGAGGAGACGGTAACCCTCGATGAACTGGTTGATGTTCTCATCCCGCCATGAAGAAACTGAAGCCCCCTTCGCACCGTGATCCCTTCTTAGAGGAGACCCTGGCTTATGAATATTGGGATCCCCCTGAGCTCATGGGATGGATGATCCATCCTTTTTTCCTCTCATCTCCCGAATTGCGAAGCACCCTTGGCCTCGAGAATCATGAGATCAGTGTGATATTTTTACTTCGCGAGATGCCTTTTCCTTTTATCGTTTTGAGCCCCTCCTCTGATAGGGTTTCCCTTCGCGAAGCCTAAGGGACTTCGTGAAGGAAGGTGATTCCCAAGGGGACCCTGGAAGCTGCAGAGCATTCATGCTTTACGAAACACCAATCCTGTACATGTGATCCATATGCCAAGGTAGGATCACTATACTTCACGATGGACATTGCTGAGTAGCTCAATGCTTCGCGAGACACCTCCTCTTCACATGAGAGTGCTCCGCGAATGCTATTCAACTTTGCGAAGTACCTCCCATTCAAACCCCTGCCCCATGTTAAGGCCAAGGAACACCACTTCACAAATCACACCCCTTTCAAAGTTCTCTCCACTATGCAAAGCAGCCGAGCTCCTCAAGGTCCCTGCCTGTAGACAAATTTACTTGGAAATTCCTCTTCTAGTGCAGCCCTTTGGGCTTTCACGATGTGATTTCAAAGTTCCATGGATGATAACAAATGTAGTGTTGATTCGACTAAAGATTCTCCACATAGTAACTCTAATGGCTATTGCTTCATCACATAGGAATGCTAACGTGGATCCCTCAATGGTTCACTCTGTGACCCCCTTCTATATGGCCTTGTGGATGCCTTCCCTCCTACAAGGAGCAGAGGGTACCGATTATGTAAGTCCTAGGGGTGCTGAGTAAACCCACCTCATCCGAGCTATAGGACGATAAACTGCCAAGAACCTCGTCCTTACCACATGACGTTAAATAGTGATCTGACCCCATGCTTCACATGTCGGATCCCCCCATCTTAGACATTCTATACTCCTCTCGTCTCCACAGAAATAGAATATTCCTCAGATGTAATGTGATCCTCCCTTTTGAAGTGGTGTTTGTCCACGGTGGAAGGGTTGCCTCATAGCGTAAGCCCCTAGAATCTCCTACAGAATTTTACACCCATGCACCTCCGTAATTCCTCCCCACCAGTGCTTGCGAAGGTTGTGATTGGGAACAAGGAACCTCCTTTCTTTGGTCCCAAATCCCATTCCCTCTGCACTTTGTCGATCTCGGGCCTCCATCATGGAGTAAGTCCCAACACCATGGGCTACCTAATGTATAAGCCCCCCCCCCCTCTTAACTTGTCACAGACGCACCCTTCGCGACGTGATCAACAGGTCTCTCCAGGCTCTTGTTTCTGACACTGAGCATGACTCACGTGGGTTTAGAGTAAGCATCGACCATGTAAATTCCCTCATCCAGCATAATTTCAAACTGTATGACCATTCGAAGATGACGTTAAACTGCACACCCAACTACATGGTATTTGATCTGTACTAAGGTATGGTACGTATGAATCCTCCATGAGGTTCACTCCCACCACCAGTGGACCCCCGGGTTCACCTTCATGTCGGTTTTCCGACGAATCGCAACCCGAACTACGTGGTCTTTGATCTGTGATAAGGAATGGTACGTAGGAAGCCTCCACGAGGTTAAATCCCACCACCAACTGGACCCCTGGTCCTCCTTGACATCAGCCTTTCGACGTCCAACCTGAACTATGTGGTCATTAATCTATGCTAAGCCATGGTATGTAGGAAGCCTCCACGCGGTTCAATTCCACCACCACCTGGACCCCTGTTCCTCCTTCACGGCGGCCTTCCTGCGTCCAACCTGAAATAAATGGTCTTTGATCTGTGCTAAGTCATGGTACGTAGGAAGCCTACATGAGGTTCAATCCCACCACCACCTAGACTAAGGTCCTCCTTCATTTCAGTTCACCGATCCCACATCCATGGGCCTCCTCAGAGTGTAAGCCCCATTCCATACCGACCTACGCAGAATTTGATTCCCCGCCATAGGGATACGTAGGAAGCCACCTTAAGGCTCAATTTCATCACCCATGTCTCATCCGGATCTCTACCTCGAGCCTAGGTGTCCCAAGAAGGTCATGCCACCACCCTGAGGTTCAACATCCTCTAGGTCCCATCCATGTATCCATTCTCATGGGTGTCCTCCTTAAGTGTCCCAACGCATCATCGAACTACACGTACTTTTATTCCCTACCACGGGGATACGCAGGAAGTCTCTTCGAGGCTCAGGCCCATCACCACCGTCACCTCCATGACAACCCCATTTCATCCCCCTATACTCCATTGCATTTTCAATCACCCACACTAACTCTTACCTAGGCTGCCACATCCAGGTGAGATCATTCCACCCCAAACCCCTCCACAACATCCGAGAAGCCACCCAAGGGATGTCCCCGATATCGGTGTTCCCTCAAGAAGGTTCCTTAGTCTGATCTAATCTAGTTAGTGTTTAGATCAGCCCGATCCATCTCCGCCATAGGATAAACATGCGGCATACCCCATTTTAATCATGGGAAGCTGAGGAAAACCTCAGATACATATCTATACCATATGATTCCCCGATTTCGATGTGGGATGCCTCAGGATTATGCGCCATCGAGAATCCCTATAACAAGGGACCAACAATAGTCATGTTATCCCCCCACCATTCAGACACGTTAATGATGCCTCGACATGACTACTCTTCTAATTGAAGGTTGAGGTCCTAACCGCACCATTTGGAATGTCCTGATAGAATCAGTGTAATCAACCGGAATCCATGGAAATATGGCATTGCGAAGAGTTTCACGAACAATGAATTAAATATATGAGGGAGACCCGGACAAGGTGATGAGTTCTGAGTAGGAATATGAGGAAGGAAGAACTGACATCCCATCATCCCGGTTTCGATCATGGAGCAGACATCCCTGAATAGGGAGCGAATGCCACCAGCATTTGGAAAGCGGGAATGCGGTGTAAAAAAAGTCGCGCCTGTCGCGCCCAATGCGGACAAATGCATGTGCCTCGGTGAAAGCATCTGAAACATGTTTAATGATATTATTAGCTTCTTAGATAACTATACTAATATTTATTATATCATATATGATTCAATTATGACTTTATATTACCCCTTCTTTTGTAAATTCCATGTTAAAGCAGCATTTTGAGTAAAATCATTTCATTTGTCATACATTTTTCAACTTTTTGTTCTTGATATTATTACTTATATAATGATTTAAATATTTCAGAATGTAAAAAAATATTTATATATGACATATTTCATGCATATAAATATATATGATGGATCAATAAATGGAATGAAAAACTCCATTCATGGAGACCGTAGATCGAACGTACTCATGATCGCTGTTTTCATTTCCATATTGAATTGAATGGAATTAAGTAAAGGAAAAAATTTATGTAAATAATTCTAGTATAGCTATTATGTAATATAAATCATGATTATTTATTACATATACTTTATAATAATACTTTATTGGATAATCATGCAAAATGAATCACATCGTGTTTGTGGAGACGGTAGACCGTAAGTACGCACGATCGACAACAACATTATTTTGATATTAAAATAGTATTTAATTGGATGGTATATCATATACATACAAAATAATAATAATGTTATTTTTATTATTTATATCATTTATACTCATTATTATACCAATCCAACTGATGAAATGTTTGAATAACAAACTACACCACGTCGTGGAGACGGTAAGCCGTACGTACGCACATATGGTTACTTTTTCATTCATAGGTTGGATAAAATAACTAATATGGTTGTTCCATTTTTTTATTGACATTATAATATATAGAAGATACTGGATTTATTATTTTATAATTGAAACAAAAAATAAGGAGGAAGTGGAATAAGAAATGAACTTGAATTAGGTGGTGAGATATTTACCTCTTCTTGGGGTTCTTCTTTTTGATTTGATCAAAAGGGCTCCTTAGGTTGGATTTATGACTAAATTAAGGCCTCTAAGATGTTGGGAGGATATTTTATATGGTATTTGTGTAGGTGTTGGTTGTGCCAAATGGCTTTGTAAGTTTTAATTAAAGACAAGGGGAAGTTCTCTTTTATAAAAGGGGTGAGGGGCACCTTAGAAAAAAATAAAAAAATTATTTTATAATAAATTTATATTCGATTTATAATTGATCCAATGTGACTTATTTCTAGGATAGGGTGGTTATGGGTAGATATAATCTCAACCTATAGGATTTATACGTGTCTGTGTTACCATTTAAACCTTATCATTTAGATTTAACTCAAATTTAAATAATTTAACTTTTACCATGTATTCTTGTATTCTTACACTATATGGTAAATAATCATAATATAAACTACCAATAGAACCCCAATTGGTTACTCAATTTCACATATATTATTATATTTTTCTATTGGTTGATCCTTTTATTTTTAGTACAATTATATCATTTAATAATATAAATTTTGTTTTTAAAAATATTTTATGCCAATTTTGACAGTATTTAAGAATTTTGTTTTTTCTAAATTCATAAACGCATTATTACATTGAAAAAAATTCATCTAACCAACCCTAATATGTTAAATAATCCTATAAAATTAGTGTAATTCATAAAAATTATCAAATTAAATTTATTAGGGTATTTATAATATCAATTATGTTAATATTTAAGTAATAATGTAATTATTGTATCACCATTGTGTTATAAATAAGTTATATTATTTAATCTCCAAAAAATATAAATAAAATATGATTATATAGGAAATAAATTATCTCTATAATTAATTTTTATATTTGATTTTATCTTATGTATAACCCTAAAATAAAAATATTTTATTTATTAAACATTGATTTTAACTCTTTGAACTCTTCTGTAAATAAAATAATAATAAATGACCTAATGTAATCCATGTAGACCAAATAGGATAATATTTTATTCCTAAGGTTATTCTTCATTGAATTATACTTAGTCAATAGAATTAGGACATTTTCTAGGATAATAATATTATCAGTTTTACCCTTAATTGCCCAATTTACTATTATCCATGGTAAAATAAAAGTAAAATGTTATTATTCACCAAAAATTATTTTTATCTTATTGAACCAAATTTATCTCCTAGATATTAACTATGTCTCTAGATTTTTTTATATTCCACTCACAGAAGAGGAAAAATTAGGTTTCATGTGAATTTGATGAATCTCTTAGAATATTGGTAAAATACGGTAAAAAGTCCAATTAAAATTATATATATATAAAATTATTATAAAATGACTCCAATGAATTAAATTGAACTATTATAGGTATTATGTATCTATTTTTACCTAAAATAAATTAAAAAAAAGATTATTTAAATAAAATGTCTCTTTTAACCAATAACTCATTGTTTTCACTATTCTTAAAAAATTTAATGTTTTCAGGAAAATACAAAAAATTCACCTAGGATAATTTGGATATTACGAATCCAAAAATAAAGTGCATTATGAAAGATAAAAATTATAAAATTTCAAAAATTCAGTATTACAATTCATAACGGCTACTTTATATAAAATTTTAATAACATATCGTTGTTTTGTGGAACTCGGTATTGCGTACAACACACACCATCGAGGAAGGTGGCGATTGCGTGTAATTAAAGCCAAGTCAGGGTTGCATATTGTGCATGATTCCTCTTTTGTTGCGTATTACAGAATCCAACCATATTTCATTTATACATGGAATATATATATATATAAACTCAATGTTGTGTAAAATAACTTCAATCAAACGATGTTGAAATTGGGTGTAACATGATACATGAATAGTGTTGCGTATACTGCAAGATAATACGGTGTTTCGTATTGAGAAAGATAATCATGGTGTAGCATACAACACAAGATGTCAAATAAATTAAATAGTATACTTCTCATTAAATATCAGGGTGCCACATTCATGAATTCAAGGGATGAAAGGATGATTAATTGGTTGTGTAATGGTGTCACTAGTGGAAAACACATTTAAAACGTTGGTATTTTTTACGTCGGTTCTATATAACTGATCTACAATGCTGTAAAAATGGTTTTATCACATCAGTTTTTTTATAACCGACGTGACAAATCGATGAGTATCAAACTTTAATGTCGATTATAAAATAACAGATGTTATAATAATTAATATTAGCAATATTAAATCTGTTTTTTACTATCCGGCATGATATATAGAATCTCGGCGATTTATCACGTCGGTTTTAAAATAACCTACATGAGAATGTAAATCTCGACAATTTAACAAGTCGGTTATCAAAAGAACCGGCGTGATAAAGCGGCATCTATAACTTCTGTTATAAAATAACTGAAGTGATTAATAGTTTTATAGGTCTGTTATTAAATAACTGACGTTATAAACATTAAAAAATAGTTTACCATGTCAGCTATTAAATAACCGACGTGCTAAACCATTTAACAGATTTATTGCACCCCGTATTTAGTCATTTTGTTTTCTTCGATCGAGAGACCTGTGACTCGTCTCTCTCATGAAGAAAACATAGAAACGATTATTCGAAGTCATGCCCCCAACCTCACTTTTTCAACATCTTTATTCATATTTAATATCATCAGATCTATCAGGAAAACTCACAACAATCATGTAAGCCTCACACAGCTCGGTTATAATTTAAATTTTTTTTTATTCCGTAATCTAATTTTTTGACATGTTATTTTTCTTAGTTATTTCTATCGTGGTATGTTTCGTAGTGTTCATTAATACCATTCTAAATTCATTTATGGTAAGATAATACTATGGAAGTTATATCATGTATGATTATGATTTTTTTGGGTTCAATCATGTGTGAGCGCATGTACAGTGTGTTTTCAAGGGGTGGGGGTTGTGCAAGTGGGGTGGGGTGTCTAGGGTTTGAGGGGATATCAAATGGGGTGGGGTGTCTAGAGGGTGTCAAATGGGCTGGGGGTGGTATCCAGGAGGTGTGGGGGTTGTCCAATGGGGTTGGGGGTGTCCTAGTGGTGGGAGTTGTGTCATGGGGGTGTCCAAGGGGATATGGATGTCCATGGGTGTGTGTGAGGGGTGGGGGGGGGGGATGTCCACGGGGTGAGTAAGATGTCCATGGGTGTAGGGGTGTCCAGGGGGAGGGGGTCCTTGGGGGTTCTATCCAGAGGTATTATGGGTTGTCTAGTGGGTTGGTGTAGTCTAGATGGTAAGGTTGCTGTCCAGGGGTGGGTGGGGGGATATTCAGAGAGGTAGGGGGTGTCCAATGGGGTGGTGGTGTGCATGGGGTGTAGAAGGGGATGGGGTGGTGTCTATGGTGGTGGTGGGGGGGGGGGGGCGTTCCATAGAGGAAGCGGTGTCTAGAGTTGTGGGGGTGTACAGGGGGTCAGTGGGCTGGCCAAAGGGTTAGGGGTGTCCATGGGTGGGGTGTCCAGGGGGGTTTCTAGAGGGATGGGGCTCTCCCGGTGGTGGGGGTGTCTAGAGGGTTGGGGGATATCCAGAGGGTGGGGGATGCCCAAATGGTGGGTGGGGGGGAATCCAATGTGTGGTATTGTCTAGGGGGGGTCTATGGTGGTGTGGGTGGTTTCTTGGGGTGAGGGGGATTTCCAATGGGGGTAAGGGTATCCAGGGGTAGTCATGGTGTCAAGGGGGGTGAGGGGCCGTCTAAGGGGTGAGGGTGTCCAGGGGTATCCATGGGGGTAGGGGTGGGGGTGGTGTCCGAAGGGTGGGGGTGTCCAGGGGGTGGTAGGTGGTGTCCTTTGGGAGAGATGGTTGTCCAAGGGGGTATGGGGTATCCAGGGGTGGGGTGGTGTCCAGAGGGGTTGGGGGTCAGTCCAGCTGGTGTGTATGGGGGGTGGTTGTCCAAGGTGGTTGTGGGTTCCAAGGGGATGTGGGTTGTGTCGTGGGGGGGGGGGGGGGGGGTATTTCCAAGGGGGGTTCAGTGTCCAGGGGGTGGGGGTGGTGTCTATGGGGTGATGGAGATGTCCATGGGAGTGGGGGGTGTCCAAGGGTGGGGGTGTCCACAGGGTGTCCAATGGGGTATGGGTGCGGTGATTTCGGGGGGTGTGAGGGGTCTTTCCAATGGGGTAGGGGTGTTCAGGGGGTGGGTTTAATGTCGAGGGGGTGAAGGGGTTGTCAAGTCTGGTGGGGGAGTCTAGGTGGGTTTCTAGCTGTGTAGGCGATGGAGGTGAGGTGGCTTACCAAATTTACCATGTTTACTATTATGTAACGTAGTTTAATTTCCCATTTTTTGTTTACATTAGTATTGTAGTATTTCAATTTCTATTTTTTTTAACTATTGATTGTTTTTTTATTTTAATGATAATGAAAGATCAATCAGTTGATCAACCACATTATTCTGGAGTAGATCATAACGATCATACCTCTGGGGAAGAACATCAACATGCTCTTCTTGTTGTTCCCCAATCATCCACATGTGCTCTAATAATGACAAAGAAGAGTTTAATGGTTAGTAAATGTGGGGGAACATGTTTTACAAAATTATCACTTGCATGTACGCTTGACCAAATGATACTCATTGAGCATGATGAGAATGATATTACAGGGGGTCCAAATGAAAAAAAATTATTTGTTTTTTATCAACTCAGGGTAAGAGCAATGTATGCATTATTTGATTATTGGAGAAGTGTGGACAATGTTAATATATATCAGTTGTGGGAGAAAATTTTCATATGATATTTTTCTATTGGTTCTTATTATTTAAATGTTTCTATTATAATATGTTTTACGTCTTATTTATTAGATGAAATTTTATATTCTTGACACTATAGGGGTTATGAAGAAATAATTATCAATGACTGCTAAGAGATGGAGGTATTTCAAATAACCCATCACATCTGGTTTCATTTTTGGTAATAGAAGTCATGAAAATCCATGTCATATATATCCTTTCATATATAAAGGGACATGGAAACTGTTTGTTTATAGTACAAGAAAAGATTAATTTTTTCTAAGGGAAATGTAAACTTTTTTAATCATTCGTATATATATGATCTTATTATTATTTTGTTAATGATTTTTCATTATTAATTTAAAAATAATAAGGAAATCTCATCTGGAGATCGAATCGAAAAATGTATACCCTCATAGTTTTTCTCGGGGTGCGTACGCATTATTGGATGTTCAAATGATGGTGGAAAATTTAAGAAAACCGAGTGCTGATCCTTCATGCTCTAGAGTGGATTCCCCTTTATCCCCTCCATCTTGATATGAAAAATAGAAGAGTGTATGAATGCGTGAAAAGGGGAAATATCATTTGGATGATCTGAGAATCATATCTTAGAGGATTGTAAGATAATTATTTTATTTATTTAAGATAACTATATTCTTTATATAATTTTAATCATCAAAGAAATGATCAATTATTTAATACAAAATTATCTTGAGGATCATTGCTCATAGAGCACATTTATAGCTTATGGGAGGCAAGATATTTTATCTGCATCATTTGGAAAGCCCAAACATATTGGTCATGTATGAAAATACATGACAGGTGTATCAATAAAAAATGTGTTGCCACATTCATAGACTTCTTCTATTGTTGGTGTTTATAAAAAAATAATCCCTAGAGGTTGATGTTCATAATATTAATGTGATGACGGTGGAAAACATTAGAGTGCCGGTATTGTCTATTTTTGTAGTCATGCAAAGAAAATTTCAGACTACAGCTCCCACTCTTCCTCCTCCCCCTGCTAAACCCATTATTTTTCCACCACCTTCGCCAGTATCTCCCACTCCCCAACCTCATCTAATAGACCGCGTTTTTTATCCTACACTTATGCTGCAACATACTACTTATTGCAAGTTATATTTTGATGATCCTCAACATCATATAGTTACAAATGGGGTGGTATATTTTATAGGAGATATTGTTAATCAACAATAGTTAGAGGTAGTGCATCATAGGGTCACTAATCAGGATATTACAGATAGATCAGCTCGAGTACCATTACCTACATTTGAGGTGATGACTGTAAGACATAGTATTGGCCAATTTTTTATTTTTCCATCATGACTTTTGCGACTCAATACCATAGTGGTATGTACGTTATGTATTCTATAATATTTTTTTAAGTTGTTTTAAAATTTGAAAACTAATATAATTTTCTATTTTTTTATAATAATAAATCAATGGTAAAGAAATATTGTATAGAAAATGACAAAGAGAAATGGATCTGATATCAGATATAGATTGTAATAGTCTTGGTAGATTGTCATGATATTCAAATTTTTTGGTGGATCATTATGAGTTTCCAATACAAGATCATGTTTCTAGACATACAATAAAAGTGGGGATTCTGAAAGATAATATCATGGAGCTTGTTACAAGAGATAAGTTAGGAATCATTGTGGTGAAATTTTTTTCCATGTAGGTCTTAACACCATTTACCTACTTTATATTTATTAAAAATGTATACATTTTTCTATTTGGTATTAGGTATCATTATAACATGTGTGATATGAATGATCGGGTAAATATATATGGATTCAAGGACCTGCATTTGATTTCCCATGAAGCACATGCATTGGATGAGGAACAAAGAATGATTTATATTGATTAATGATTTGAACAGTATATATTGACACATTGTTGGATGATTCATTTTTGTTAGAGGTATGAAACATATCTCTGGATATTATTTCATAATCATTTATCATAAAAAACCAGTCACCATAAATTTTATTTTAACAATTATCATTGGATGTTAGGAGTTTTCTCCAAAGGGAGAAAACACATTATTTGAAATGATCCATCCATGGAATTGTTTGGGAATGTTTTAATAATATATTAGAAAAGTTTATTACAATTTCATAACAATTTTATATATTATAATTCATTTCAAATTTATCCCATTTGAATTATTTTCTAACAGGGGATTGGTCTACATTCGAAAAATCACCTAGAAAAAGAGTTCCATGATCAAATATGAAAAAGTAACGGTGTATATCCATTTATAATTTTTACTTTTAAATGTTTTAAATAAAAATAATATTTTGAATTTACACTAATATAAAAAGAAATTTCATGAACAACAAGGCCTCATCGAATGCAGATATTATATGTTATGATTTGTGTACGAGATAATTACAAGTGGAACATTGGTGCACTTTGACCTGGCATGATTTCTTTTTAACATGTCCATAATATTTCCTTTGATTTATTCAGTATAAATTTTTACTTCAATCCATTAACATTGCTGCTATTTTATGATCTTCAACCCTATTGTGCTCATGATTTCAATCATTTACAAGAGGAATGGTCAAATTATTTTATAGGTTTGATTGTATTTTAGGTGGTTTGTAGTGTAAAATGTAATTTTTAATATTATCATTATAAATGTGTATTTGTTATTCGTTTAAGATGGATATATTTTTTTAGTTAAAATTGTATGTTTTGAATGTTATATATGTGAATGTTTAATTTTGTTCTACTAGTTTTTTTGGTTTAGTTCACATGGTTTTTCTTGTGTAGATTCTTGTCTTGGGGGGGGGGGTGTCCAGGGGTGTGGAAAGGTGGGTGCCTAGTGGGTGAGGAGTTTCCATGGGAGTGGGAGGATTGTCTCGTGGGGTGGGGGTGTCCAGGGCTTCCATGGGTGTGGGGGTGTCTTGGAGGGTGTGTGGTATCCCGGGGAGTGAGGGGTGCCTACTGGTGTTGGGGGTTTCAAGGGTTGTGGGAGGATTGTCGGGTGTGGATGCGGTGTCTGGGGTGTCCATGGGGGTGAGGGTGTGTTCCAGATGATAGGGGTTATCCAGGATGGTGGGGGATATCTAGTGGGTGTATAGGGGTGGGGAGTGTCTAGTGGTGTGAGTGTGTGTGTGTGGGGTGGGGGGTTCTAGGGGAGTGGGAGTGGTTTCCAGTGGGGGCTGTCTAGTGGGGGTGGGTGACTTTCCAAGAGTGTGGGAAGGTTGTACAAAGGGGTGGTCGTGTTCATGGTGCCCATGGGGGTGAGAGGGTGTCTGGGATGGTGTGTGGGCTGTCTGTGGAAGTAGGAGGCTATCCAAAAGGGGGGTTGGTTGTCCAGGGAGAATCCAGGGGTGTCTGGGGTATCTAGTGGGGTGGGGGTTTCATGGGGTGTGGGTGGGGAATTCAGTGGGGGGGGGGGGGGTACCGGGGTGTCCATGGGGGTGAGGGGGTGCCCAAAAGGGTGGGGTCTATCTAGGACTATGGGGGGGAGGGGGTAGTCCAAGGTGTGTTCAGGGGTGGTGGTGTCAAGTGGTGTGGCAGGTTTCTAGGGGCGGGAGAGGACTACCATTACGGTAGGGGGTGTCTAGGGTGTTCATGGTGGTGGGGGTGTCCATGTGGATGGGAGGGTTTCCATGAGGGTGGGGGCAATCCAGGTGGTGGGGGTTGTCCAGAGGGTGTCCAGGGGTGGGGGAGGTGTTCAGTGGGGTGGGGGGTTTCCAGGGGTGTGGGAGGGTTGTCCATTGGGGTGGGGGTACCCAAGTTATATATTGGTGGAAGGGTGTCTAAGAGGGTGGCGATTGTCCAGGAGGGTGGGGGATGTCCAGTGGTTGTCTAGGGATGTGGGTGGTATCCAGTGTGGTAGGGGGTTTCCAGGGATGTGGGGGGATATCTGGTGTGGTGGGGGTGTCAATGGTGTCTATATGGGTGGGAGGGTGTCTATGAGGGTATGAGGGTTGTCCAAGGGAGTGAAGGCTATCTGGTGGGGGGGGGGGATTTCCAAGGTGTATCCAAGGGTGTGCGGGGTGTACAGTGGGATGGGGGTTTCCATGGTTGTGGTAGAGTTATATAGAGGGGTAGTGGTGTTCGGGGTGTCCATGGAGGTGGGGGCTGTCCAGAATGGTGGGGCCCTGTCCAGGAGGGATGTGGGGCTGTACAGGTGGTGCACAGGGGGTGTCCCGGGGTGGGGTTGTCAAGCTGGGGGGGGGGGGTATAGGGGTGTACGAGGGTTGTCTTGTGGGGTGGGGTTTCTATGGTTTCTATAGGACTCGAAGGGTGTCCATGATGGTAGGAGGGATGTCTAGGGGAGTGAGGGGCTATCCAAGAGGGGTGGGGGTGTCCATGGGGTATCTAGGGGTGTGTGTGGTGTTCGGTATGGTGGGTGGGTGGGGGGGTTTCAGAGAGTGGGAGGGATGTCTAGTGGGGTGGGGGTTTCTGGGGTGTCAACGGGGGTTGGAGGGTGACTGGGAGGGTTGGGGTTGTCCAGGATATTGGGGGCTATCGTGGGTTGGGGGTTTTCAATGGGGTGGGGGTGTTCTAGGGGTGTTGGAGGGTTTCCTGTGGGGTGTGGGTGTCCATGGTTTCTATGGTGGTGGAAGGGTGTTCATGGGGGTGGGAGGGTGTCCAGGAGGGTGGGGTTATCCAGAAGGGTGGGGGGATGTCCAACCATGTCTATGTGTGTGGGGAGGTTTCTTGTTGAGTTGAGGTTTTTAGGGGAGTGGGAGGGTTGGCATGTGGGGTGGGGTGTATAGAGTGTCCATGGGCGTGGGAGGGTGTCCAGGCGGGTGGGAGGGCTGTCCAGGGGGGTGGGGGTTGTCCATGAGGTTTGGGGGGCAGTCCAGGGGGTATCCCGGTGTGTGTTGGTGTCCGGGGGGGGGGGGGGGGGTTCCAACGGTGTGGTAGGGTTATCTAGTGGGGTGTGGGTGTCCGGGGAGTCCTTGGGTGGGGGGGTGGATGTCTTAGAGGGTGGGGGAAGTCCTGGAGGGTGGGGGCTGTCCATGGGGTGTCCAATGGTGTGAGGGTGTGGGTGTCTAGTGATGTTGGGGGTTTTCAAGGGTGTGGGAGGGATGTACAGTGGGATGGGGAGTGTCCAGGTTGTCCATGGGGGATGGGAGGGTGTCCATGAGTGTTGGAGGGCTATCTAGGGGAGTGGGGGATGTCTAGTGGTGGCATATATGGAGAATCGTGGGGTGTGGGGTGTCAAGTGGTTTGGGGGGTTTATAAGGGTGTGGGAGGGTTTTCCAATGGGTGGGGGTTGTCTAGGGGTGTTTGAGGGGGGTATCTAATGGGGTGTGGTTGTTTTCCAGGGTTGTGGGTGAGCTATCATGTTGGGTGGGATTGTTTTTGGTCTGGTTTTAGGCTAGTTTTGTTTTGTTTTTGGTATTTTTCTTGTTTGTTTTAAGTTTTCTTATTCAGGTCATAGTTGTGGTTGAACGGTTTTATTAAAAAAAATATTTTTCACATCATTTATTTTTAACCGACATAAAAAATGTATATTTATGGGTTTTAATGATAGTTATTTGAAAACCGATGTAACTACTACATGGGAATGGGTTTTTACCTCCGATATTTCATAACTGACGTAACAAATGGAACAAAAATATGTTTATATGCCAATTATTTTATAACTAATATAATAAATGGAACGAAATAGTTTTTTTTCATCATTTATTTAAAAACCAACATAGTATTTTTGATTTCAGTTAAGTTAACATATAAATGACTTGAAAACCCATTGGAAGACTAGATTATCACGTTAGTTATGAACATAACCGACTTGATAAACTCATTAGAGGGGCAGTTTATTATGTTAGATATTCTATAATAGACATGAAAAAGTAGATACCATGTCAGTTAATTATAAACCACCATAATAATTCATGACTCTGAAGTGTTTTCCACGTCGGTTTTTGATGAACCGACGTGAAAATCCCTTAATATTGTTGTATTTTACCTTTTTTAAAAAATAAATACCATAAAAACAATATTTATAACATCTCCTGAAATAATCTTGGCCATAATCCAACGTAAAAAATAATAAATAACCATCATTTAAACATTTTATTCACTAGTGTGTAGAATTATTTACTTTTTTTAGATACAATGAGACACTTGTAGAAATTAAGGTGATGTGGGAACCTTCCTGAAGAAGTTTCTAAACATGAAATTGTGGAACATGAGGGTCATGGAAAATAGTAATTAGGGATTATGGTGGAAATTCCATAACTCTACTTTCACTAGCGAGTTTTATAGGGATTTTATGTGGTTTTCCAAGGATATAAATTTCTCCACACTTGAGCATGCTATCCTAATAATGAAATATATGAAAATTGCTTAACAGAGAATTTAAAGTTCAGAGACAATATAATATCAAATGGGATGATGAAAACTTGATGGTTTGATTTAGGAATTTTATCTGATATTCATTTTAGGTATTCATATTGAAGAAACATTTTTATAATGATGTGCTAGATAGAACGTTGATGGATGAAATGTACCAAGATATTATGTAATTGTTGATTGGCTTTCCTTTCCCTCATAGTGGAAGGGTGACTTCCAATAAAAAATCATGAAGCGTGGTGATTCTTATAGTGGTTCTCAATAGTATTTTTTTATTGATCGTGTAATTTATAACATCATCCTTTTGATTTGGTACTTGGGTTTATACCCCTGACATTCTATGCTTTTTTCACTAGGGAACCATGATCTATGTTTCATTATGTTTCTCAGGTCACCTACAAAAGTTTTTCCATATCCATTACACAACATATAGTGGAATGATATTATAAATTCCAACAGAAATTGTATAGATACTAGATTATTCACATATGAAGGTGTTCCATCAACAAGAATCTGGAAAAAAACCTTCTCCACTTAGTGGATGAGTCTGCAGTGGAAGTGGATATATGTCTGTTGACTATGATGGGAACCATTAATATAGCATCATCATTATGGACATAATTACATGATACTAGAATATCTCATTTATTTTTTCCAACTAGTGTGATCACAATAATTAAGCATTTGATGAAGCCTTTTCCTTATGAGATTGATATTACAAGAACCCATAGATACAATAGAGTAGGGGTCTTTGTAATCATGCAATGGAGTATCTCTATCATATATCATGATTTCTAAGAGATTTCTAGTTCCTAATATGAAACATGTTATCGGCATTTAAATTTTTGAATTCCTTAATAATGATATCTAACAAATTGTATGTTATCTTTGATATCATTGCATCACTACAACAGATAATGTGGTTTGTGTATTCAAAGGATAATAGATCATGATGTTCAAAGAAGTTGAATATTCATATTCATTGAAATAAAATTTAGTGTCTATATTTTATTTTTATCTTGAGTGACTATATTTGAGTAGTGTTCACTATCATATTTTTATTGAGTTCCCTAATTGTTTTCTTCTGGTTTATCTAGTTTTCCAACTTTATTAGTGTAGATTTTTTATCGACGTGTTGTTTTCAAATCTACCGGCGTGAATTTTTTATTACCACAACAAACCAGAGAAAATAAAAGAGTTTAAAGATAATATGGATGATAATATTTGGAATGTATTTTTATTTTATACTTTTATACCTTGTGTTGTTCTAGTTCTATTATATATAAATGTTAATAATCAATTAACTGTTATGCTGATTAATGAAAACAGAGTCGATTTAAGATAATAAAAATGTATCCATTTTTATGGATTGATTATTTTTATTAATATTTGAATTATGTAATTTTGATATAACGATTTATCATTATCCTGGTTACCATCAATTGAGAGTAAACTAATATGACATAATCAATACAACATTTTTGATATTGTATGCCCATTTTGAGTATCTAGTAATATCAACAACATTATCCAATGCCACTTCAATCTTTATTGTTTCAAATAAATTTTTTTACAAGATTACAATGATACATTAATGGTAGTCCTTATTGATGATATCATAATTTACAAAACAACCATATAGGATCATGTACAACATCATTGAATACTTTTGAAATTTTAAGGAATCTCTAAATTTTTTCCAACATTTTTAAATGAGATTTTAGGATTTGGGAAGTGATGTTCATGGGACACGTTGTTCTAGAACAAGGTATTTCATCTTATCCTAAAATGGTGAATGATGCTTTGACATGGTAAAAAACATGAAATATTTTCATGATTCAAAGAAACATGTGATTATCTAGTTATTATCACCAACTAATTTAGGATATCATAAGGATGGTTTGTTCGATGATTGCTCAAAAATGTGAGGGATAAATCCATTCTAGGGATGAAAAATTTCAGAATTATATTTTTGAATTGGAAAATAATTTTACAAATGTGGAGGTGGCTAATCTTCTAGAAAATGGGAATATATACGTGGAATTACGTGATGCATGAGGATCAGGTTTGAGAACCATTTTTAGTACTCAATATAACTATTACTCGACATGTGACGATGATCTTGATTTTGTAATTTAATTTATTTAGAGTTGGGGAATTCTGATTGTAGAGATTATTTTATCTTGTGTTAATACCTCATGATCATGGGTAATGTTTTTTATCAGTTATATTTGAATATACATTAGAGGATTTTGGTGGAGGACCTAAAATCATTTTATTTGACATCTCCTATTCATAGGGGAAAAATAATTTCATCATATATAATTTCAGAAGGAATATTCTGACAAAGGGCTAGAAAGAAATATAAAAAATGTTGATAAAGATGGAACTTATTTCCCAATAGCATATCAGATTTAAGAATAAGGGGTTGAGGTTTCCTTATCCATCACTCATTTTTCATCTTCTCTTCTTAAGGTGATTCTCCTTGAAAAAATTCTTCATGATCATTTCTGTAGAATTAATGAATATATTTATGGCATGGTGATAATTTCTGAGTGGTTATTCTCCATGAAGGGAATTCAATTCGCACGATGTTGTTCATTGTTCTATTACTTATAAGTATTGTTGTTATGTTTTTTTATAACAATGATAGGATTGTGCACCCAGTAAACACAAGGACGTTCCAAAACATACGGTGATGACTCAGGTGACCATATATGATATGGTGCATTTCTGATTTTGTCTCCCACTATTATACATGCCAACTGGTCAAGAATGTGTATCGTGAACTTTCGAGGTTTATACATCCTTATCTAGTGCCAACATGAGAGTTGGATGTGATATAAATGGACCTGTGGTTTGTTTATAACTCACCTAGAGAATGAAGAATTTGATATCTGTTGTAATAGACATGTTATTATTGGTGGATAACATTATAACCATCCATTAATGAACCAAAGATGATGAGTCATTAAATCATTATGTGTTATAGATTGTTCAATTTCAACGAGCTCCATCTACTATAGTCTGTGATAGGGATCCATGGTTTACTTTACATTTTTGGAGTGGCCTTCATGAGGCACTAAGATATCATGTATTACCTGTCTGCCAATAGAATTTCATTTAATGAGGCATTGTGTGGTTAGAATTCTAAATAATCATTATATTGGTTCCAGATTTTATAATTATCCTTGGTAAATCTACAGTAGGTTTATGAGATTACATCAAATATTAGGATTATTCAACAATGAATTATTATGGAAAACAAATAGTAAAAGTCTTATATAGATTGTTTTCATATAATGTTGTTATTTTTATTTTTTACCAGGTGCTCTTGATATTTTCACCATGATTGGATTATAAATTGATTCAGATACAATTGGATCCTTCTCCTTGTTTAATGAGACATTTTAAATCATTGAGAGGGTATAGAATATTTTTTACCATTTAGAACTCTCCCCAAAGATCGCATAGATAAAATATGTGTTCCATGTATCACAACATTAGAAATATCATTCTGGTCCATCTCATTTTTGAGCTACATCGATCCTGAGGAAGTACATGATTAATTTTGAACTGAGAACCCAATTATGATAGTTGGTTCTGAAACCACGTTGTTTCATAGGAAGAAAATATCTTAGGACATAGTGAAATGGAATAAAAATTATGATTCTCATGAGATGGGGTATATGGAAGAATCTTTTTGAAAAGGAATATTCATACTACATTTTAGGGGATATAATGTATCTATGGTGGAAAGATTGTAAAATCAAGTTATTATTTTAGGTTTTTAGTAAGATATATTATTTTAATTTATACGATTAATTTAGGGATTTTTCTACTAAAATTTAAAAATATTTTTAATTTTTTGGGATCTGAATTGTTGTCACAAGATTTTTCATAACCATTCTCCCTCTCAATAAAAATAATTAAAACTCAAAAAATGATGGGTTTCATGGATATTTCATGTATTGAAAATCAATATATATACATTGGATAATCTAGGTAACCAAATTAATATGTGAGTGCATTTATGGACCGTGGTCTCTATAAACATGTGACCCTGCCATGAAAACCATTCAATCAATGTTTTTTTACAGAAAATAATTTTAATAATTCAAAAACCCACGTTTTAGGATCCCAATTAATCTATATTACCCCATATATTTTTATTCTTCCCTAGATTCCCTTTATAGGTGAATGTATCACCTCCACACCCCTCTAGAATCAAATTAAAGCTATTTTAATGACATTTGACCTCTACTTATTAAAATTGCTCTTCGTGTTTTAATTTTCCAGATTTCACCTCATTCAACCAAATGCTTCTATAGATATTCGTGTTTTTTGAGGATATAATCCCCTCATTTTAAGATCTTGATCTAGGATTTATTTTCAGATCCTTATCATTGATGATCTATATTGGAGTTTCTTGAATATGGTTTTTTATTTCATGATCCCATGATACTAATGTAGGTTGTTTCGTTATGCTGGGAAATATCAATTAATCCCAAATTTATTGATTTATATTAAATTAAATGATTTAAAATAAATTTCATCCAATAAAATTATTAATAACAAAATTCCATTGAATTTTTTATTTTATATTTTTATTATGAAGGGGAAAACAGACTAACTAAAATCAATTGGTGTGTGTTTGTGATATTAGTAGGAAAATAAGAGTTTTTATATCATTAATACAATTTTAAATTTTTACGTAAGGAAAATGATTTCATGTTATAATGTGAAAAATTAAAATAAAATTGTTTTTTATAGAAATCTGGTGGTTTTATCTTCGAAAATGAATTATTTCGTCAAAACCCCATAAATTTGTTTTTCAATAAAAATGTATTATTTGAAATTTAATAATGCGATTTATTATAATAAAAAAATATTATAATAATAATCCCATCATTGATCATTATTATTTGACACGAATTAAAATGTATTTATTTATTTAAATGGTATATTACAATATTAAGGATTTAAAACATTAATAATACATATACAGTGGGTCAAAACAGTAATGGGGTTGTGATAGTTTACTTTTTGACTAGTTTGTAAGGAACATGTGTACAAATATTGATTTGATAAATATTTCAGTTTGAGAGAGAGACGATTCTAGAAATATCATACCATTTAGAATATGATCATGTTGCTCATTTTTTATTTAATATATCTTCCCTTATATTTAATTTATATTACACATTCCTTCTTAATTTACATAAACACTTTTATACAATATTTTAATTATACTATTTTAATGTATTTAAACCATTTTAAATGTCAATAATTTATTTAAAAAAAATTATTTTGACATTCCGTTCTATTTTATTTAATAATTGAATTACTTATTTGGTTAATAGCTGTTAGGTTCATTTCGTTCAATACTTCTTAAGACCCTTCTTTGATATTTTATCACACCCTTCATATGAAATTTGGATTTTATAGATTATTTTCAAATAGTCTTGATAAAGGTTATGTTGACACTTGGAGGTAATAGAAGAAGTACTATAGCATGGTACTATTATAGTACTATAGAAATGGAAGAACTGAAGCAGCGATGACAATATATAGGTGGAGGCAATGTAGAAAGGATTATATTGGTGGCAGTAATGTGGCAGCTACTATTGAAACTCGTGTATTGTTGCAATGAAATTCACAGAATGGTGAATTGGTCAAATGAATGATATTTATGGCCATGTATTTAGGCCACTAGGTCTTGGGACTTCGAGATATGTAATGGTTCTCACTCTAATAATTTAGAATGTAGACTTTACATTAAATAATAAATGATACATTGACCCCATAAATTAATTAAATACATATATATATATATAATATTTTAAACTTATATCATGGTTATCATTTAAGAGATTAGGCTTCCATGATCAATGTAAGATGAGAAAATTATAAAAATTCCAAACATTTTAAAAAAATTTAATTGTTTCTACACAAAACTGATCATTAATAATGAATTTTTTTCATCATGTAATAAGTTATAAGATGTAAATAATATATGGTAGGATATATATGAATAATAATTTTCAAAATATGTATTGTAAGCCTATATTTATATTTTTGGGTTTTTTGAATTTTTTTTAATGAATTCATTAATTAATACACTGGAATTATGTCTCAATTTAAATTATTTTAGACATATGTTATGTTATGAACCTATATTCTATCAAAAGTTGAATATAATGAAAATTTTTATTTTATATAATGAATATTTTATGATAAATAAAATTTTTATTTCATTGTATATTATTTATTCACATGGATTTTGATTCAATGTAACCAAAGTTGTTAATAATTTTTGTTAATATATCATCTTGTGTGAGTATTATTTTAATTATATATCCAACATTGAAATTACATTCTCTACCTCAAAATAATTTACATGATTTTTATTATCTTATAATAATATATGATATCATCCAGAAATGATAATGTTTCCCATTTTTTCGAACTTATGATAACTAATAATTTTTTTATGAAAACACAAATTTATTTCTCTCTTCTGTCAGAATTATGATTTAAAACCAAACAATACTTTCTAAAACTAGTTTAAAATGTTAATTTAGAAACTATTGATTTTCAACTGTCATTTTTCTGTATGATCATTTAATAAATTATGATTTCAAATGAATCATCATATATTTTTCAAACAATATACATATTTTTATTTTACTAAAAAATTGAATGAAAATAGTACTTTGACATGTACTACCTGAATAGAATTATCCGACATCATGACCAATCAGCTCATCGATTATTAGTTCATATGTTTTTAAGTTATTTTTCATAGAAAAATGATATAAAAATGTTTCATTTATTAAAATCATTTTCCATGGTGGAAAGGTATTTTTCCACAACAAATATCTCGATTAATCATTCGATGTTATTTTTAAAAAATGATGAAATATGTCGGTGTTACCTATTCCTTAAATTGGATATGATATATATATACATTTCATATACATTATCAATATTTTTATGACATTATTTCACTATATTTATGAAACCCTTTTCTCTTTCATGCATTATATAGTGAGGAAATGATTATGAAAGAATCTTATATTCCCATGTTATTCATTGATGATTTATTTGAAACCTATTAATTTTCTTCAATATATGACATATTTAAATTATTTTGATACCCATTTTCCTTTAGGTGTTATACTCTGGTGAATTATTATTACCATATGGAAAAAATAACAACACTTATCATGATGTGACATGTGGGACATATATTTTCTAACAATGTTTTGTGAATGGATTTATATAACATATGATATACATGATTAAAATTGGTAGTAACCCTCTTTTAGCAAGATACAGAATGAATTTGGAGTGAACCCAATCTGGAATGGGATACAATCAACTATAATTTTCTTAGTATTGAACCATTAAAAATATGATGTTTTGGGAGTGAACAAATTCTAATATGATATCCTTGTACAATATCTTTAATTATCATTGAAATAATTTTATTCAATAATTTATATTCCATATATCCAGGAATTATTTAAATGATATTCCCTTATGGCAATTATTATTTGTTTATAATTTTATTTATGTATAATAAACTATAAATAATTATTCCATGAATCATGATTATGAAATATAATTTTTATTGTATAGTATTCAATTGTTATGATTAGTTCTTCATACACTTATAGAAATGCTATGCTTATATAGTTCTCTTTTTTGACAATAATGTTAATTTTTATATCACAATTTTTTCTACTTTTCATCCCTTTGGTTTACATGAAATATATTTTTTTTGATAGGTATAAGATTAGTGAGAGTTATAGAGATCATAATGTGGGTATTAATAGATCATTTATTTACCAACTTTTATGTTTTAATGTTTCATAAATATGTTAATTATTACACTGCTAAAGCATTTATTTTCTCTATATTTTCAATATTCTTTAAGAATCATGTAATATATATGTTTGATAATCCTATTTTGTTTTTGAATTTATATTTATAATTGTTTTGATAAAATTTAGGAAGTAGTATGAGAAAATATAATAAAGATACTTAATGAAATGTCTTACTATAAGTCTAAGGATGAATCAATTTATATGAAAATTCCATTAAATTTTGTAAATTAATATAAAAAGTGATTTACATGACGTGGCTCAATTTATTGACAATAAAATTGGAATTGGATCTAGAATATTTTATTCATGAGGTAACAACCCTGAAATCAACATATTTATCTATAATTTATTGTGAACTACTTCATGAAAACATGCCTCACTGCACACCCTATTAAAACAACAAATGTATTATATTTTGAAATAAATTTTTTTTGGACCACCATGAATTATTTTAATTGATGAAGAAAATGATTAACTTTGTATAAACCTATGGATTGGATGTTCAACGAAGGTTGATTCAGGATTTTGGAATCCTATATGTGATTTTTTATGATTCTTTGTTTCCTCTTCATTGTAATTATTATTTACACTTATTTGATTGCAATGATTTATTATAATAAAAAGGAATCACATTAATACCGGGTGAACCGAAAAATGAAATTAATTTCCTCCGTATAATTAAATTATTATGGTAGTTGGGATATAAAAATATCACTGATATTCTTGCAAACACTTTTTATTCAATTAATAATCCAAGACATACAAATTATCAAAGGATAAAACAAGAGTTTGGTGAGTCCTTCATGAGACATAATCCAGCCTCATTTAATAGATTTGTTGATCCTCTCGTATCAGGTAAAATGATTTAATCAATTGAAAGGAATTTTTTCCTATTTTTCATAATATAACACAATAATTTTAGTTTAATACTCTGTGGAAGGTGAATAATATCAATGTTGAAATCTTACCATGAATATTGTTGAATAATATTAAATTGATTCGATGGATTGGGAAAATTTAATAACATATTATTCCAAAAATACATTCATTATATTCTATCTATAAAAATGGGGATGGAGATCCATGAAGTATTGAAAATGGATATTGAATTTTCTCATACATCTAATAAAATTATCCATGTTTTGTGAGATATCCTTAGGGTATTATCATACAAAATAATTATTTGATGATTTGTTATTTTAATGATTATAACCATGTCATTGAAGGGTATTATCTATATAATATATTCACATATGAAAATAGATTTTTCAATATTCTATAAAGGTAGTAATTTATGTTGCTGTTATGTAAAAATATCAATATTCTAACAATATTCAACCATAATATAATATTGAACATTCTATTTTCATATATGGATGTATAGAAGTTACATATAAATATCATGATTTTTTCATTAAAAGGATGATGCAGTTTAAATTAAAATCTAAAATACATGGAGAGAAGATGGTTTTAATTTATTCATTATAAATATTTGGGGTGAATAATTAAGGAAATTATTTTAGGGGGTCTAGAAAAAATATAATGTGTTGCGGGGAATATCATCGGGTAAATTGGTTTCAAATATTTGAAGAAAATGATATAAAATATAATGATAATTATAATATTGTGATTTAAATAAAATCCATTGAAATGGACATAAATTTTCATTTTATAGAGTATTTTATATCATATAGTTATTTAAAAATAATAAATCACTGATATTCCCAAAGTGTGATAATTTTATTATCACTCTATAATAAATTCATAACCTTAAAAAAATGTGATGTTTAGATATTTATTTGAATCATACATGGTAACATATGAATTTCATAGATTCCCAATAGAATTGAATTTCTTATGGTCTGGGAATTAAATATTATAATCGTAAAAACCCATGACTTGGGATTCATTTAGGCATGTGGGACACAATTGGTTTCACTAGTACATTTGTAGAAGGAAATTTTACAATTAAAATATTATTTGTTTATTGTGACATAAATAGGATCACAATAAAAAATGATTAACCTATTCACCATATTTATGAGATATATGATCATGTTTGTAGAGGTGAATAGTATTTCAATATTGATCATTATTCTAAATAACATCAATTCATGGTAAAAATAGGTGATATACCATATAAAACATTGCATTAAATGTGTGGAAAATATTAATACATAGTTATTTATTTTGGTCTTTTTAATTCCCATAATATCGTCAAGGATTTTATGACTATAGTCTTTATAGAATACCTTGAATAGTTTGTCATATTACATAGATATGATAATCTAATCCATTGAATGATAATGAAGTATAATTGTGATCAGATGATAATTGTACTAATGATCATATGGAATTAAACCATATATAAATTTTTTAAATAGTGTTACTTTTGGCCTCAAATGATTTATTTTTGTGTCATTTAATATCATGAATGTTTATGTATGTAGATCCATAACATATATATGATATTTAATGATTTACAAGAACAAAAATGGTGATCTAGATCCATATTTTTCATCATATATCTTAATATTATTGATTGGTTGTGGATGATTTCTCAGAGGTATCTAATCATATGAACATGATAACTAAGAAGGGAACCATGTTCATCTAGATAGACTAATGTGATGAAAATCCCATGCACCGAATAAAAATTAGTTATTTTACCTATGATTAGATAATCTTATAAAGGATATATATTAGTAATCTATAGTGATACATATAGGAAGAAATTAGGTTGTTTTTCTATGCTTAATGACATGGTAATAGATTATTTCTTATGATACTTGATTATTCATGAGAAAAATTAAACTACTCATGATTTAGAGATAATGGCAGTTACTATTTCATTAATGATATTGAGGCATTATCTTTTCAGATATAATTATAATATATATAATTATATTAAATGGTTAATGTATAAAATCAAAAAGAATGAGCTGAAAATATTCACAATAATATTATTAGAGATGACTAATAATTATTATATCACAATACTTCACCACCTTGGTAAGGAGGACATGGTGTCTAATGATTTGAGTCAATAGGATCATACTGACTTATCAATGATGTGAAATAAAAACGGTCTAATATTTATATATTGTCAATGAATGTATATCGAAATCAGAAATGAAGGGGTAAATCACTACTTATTTTATTTAAATATTAGTCATCTATTTGATTTAATAATAAACTAGTTAAAATGGATAAATTATATCTTGAAACAATTTTAGAAATGTTCCTCAGTTTATTTATAATATTCAGGGAATGAAAATGTTTGGAAACCATGAATGTATTATTACATTTATATTTTAGGAATAAATTATTAATGGAATATCATTGTTCCTCAATATAATTTTATATTTTCAGTATTATAATATATTTAGTTAAGAAAAAAAAATTCTATTTTGATTGAACAAAGTAAGATATTGTAGATATTTTATCAGAATTCATGGTTTGTAAAAATGTTAAGGACAATAAATAAAATTCATAGGGGATATCGCATTCATTAGCCATACTTGAATAGAAATGTCAATACATCACCATGGATTTCTTCATTTGACACTCCGAAATTTCCAAATGGAAAATACTCTATGTTATATATTCAAATGATTTAATTTTTCTGAAAACATTATAAATGTAAATAATCTATTCTTTCCCGATCTTATTTTCTAGTATATATAATTATTAATTATAAATATTTCATGGATTACCAAAATGGATTATATCGGATTGGGATTTCATGTCTACATCATTGTTTTAATGAAGTATTTATCATTTTCTTGTTTTCAGTTTGAGATTTAACATTTCATATCATACATAGATATATTGATAGTCTGATATAACACTTCATTTTCTAGAGGATATGTTGATATTATTTTATCTATTTTTCAAATGTGGTTGGGATAATAATATTTATCTACATCTGTTTTATTAATAAAAATATCACTCAATAAATCATATGGATATTTAATTATAGATTTATAGTAATATATATAAAACTCCGACTATATGAAATGAATATCGAGAAAAAAAGAAATTAGTACCTGATATAGCTTGATATATGTAAGAGAGTTTTATATCCATTTCGAAAAAAAATCAATGAATCACAATTTCCAATGAATGATTTTGATTATAATAACTAGTTTATTAAATAATAAAATATTTATTACATGGTGTGTGAATGGATTTCTATATTGATTAAAATAATTAATATTTGGAAGAAAGGGAAACTCAGGCCTAAATATATTATCCCCTCTGAACTATTTGATTGTATATAGATGGATCATATAAGAAGGTTCTTCTACGAAATGTTAATCATGTTCCTGATGTGTTCTATGTATCAATCTTCTAGGTACATACATACCCTTAACATGTAATGAGATCAAATTTATGACACCAGGAGAAGATATTTAATTGAGGAAAAAATGGAAATTGTATATCGTAAATACGATGTTCTATGAAACATGCCCACTAACCAGGTCAAATATTTTTTTGTCAAACCACTGGTTTATTTATGCTAAATGTTAACATGAGGATATGTTGAGTAATATCTATCTCCATTCGATTTATTTAAGGTGAGAAAAATAAATGGATAAATTAATTTCAATATGGTGAAAATGCAACAACCAATGTTTTTATATTTTTTCAGTGAATTAAATTTATTTGATATCACTTGTTGCATGAAACACCTTGTTATGGATCTTCTATATAGAAAACCAAGACATATTGTGTAACACACAATAATGAGATTTATCAAAACAATGAAATATTATAAATATTTTTCAATCACAAATGTTATAAACTATCAATTATAAAAAGAGTTATATATAGTTATAACAAATTGTTTTATATTATATAACAATAATTATTATAATGAAAACTTATGGGTGAAAAAGTAAATTGTTTTTACAATAAAATATTTATATGTTTTCAAAATTATATTCTAAATATAATAATTGATGATGAATAAAATTAATTTCACACAATATTTGTTACTGAGTTTTATAAAATAATGTACATATTTTCATTCATAATTTTTATGTTATCTTACGGTTAATATTATGGTTCCTCTAAAAATACTTATTATTTGAGTAATAGTGAAACAATATCATTATAAATTGAAAAATTAATTTTAATATAATGTATTTATTTATATTAATAATATTATAAATTTATTTTTTGTTACATAAGTTAAATGATAAATCCTATAATCTATTTTAATTCAGTGAATTAAATTTTATATCAAATTTTGATTCAAAAACATTGCAATATTTTAATCATTTTTTCTTTAAAAACACACTTTCACATTAATTCCATCGAATTATAATTATTTAATTTGTTTCCTCCTTTTAGAAATGAATAAATAAATATAGATTCCATTATTTTCAATAATCATAATATATATTTTCAAATATGGTAACATTAATTTTTTCTCACAATGAATTTTGAATGCAGTAAAAATTACTTATTACAGTTAAGGTCAAAATTGGATTTCAGGAAAATAAATCTAAATTTTTAATTGTAAAAATTACATATAATCATAATTAATATCAATTAAATGAAAAATTTTTTACATTTAAATTATTATATGAAATATTTTATCAATTTTTTTATTTTTTTATTAAGATTTATAAGGATGACTCGATTATTTTTTAAATAATCTAGAATCTCGTCCCCCACATTTATAATGGCCAACTACATTACTATCTTATTCACACCTCAAACCGAGATTAAATTTCCAAGACCAATCCATATAAAACATGAACTCCTATAACAAGATATTAGTGGCCTTATTTTAGGAAGAAATAATTCCATGGAATATTTGTAGAGAATTTATCTAGAGGATTCATGATGAATACACAATGGTATTTAATGATATTTTTTTTAATTTTTTCATCATACAACATCAATTATATTTATTCTATTATTTTGAATTATCCTCAGTTTAATTCATATATAATTTTTATTTTATTTTCCCAAAACTATCTCTACTTCCATAAAATTGGTTTGTAAATCCTCATTTGTGTGTATAATAGATCATTTCTTCAGGAACTGATGAATATCATTTTTTAATTATGATATTTTGTAGATTGAATTAGTGATTGTATTATTTTTATATTATATATATATGTATATTATAAATATATATATTATTTTATAATTATTCTATAAAATTTATAACACACATGCCTTGATTCAATACAATTATTGGGAATTCAATATCATCGTGTGTCGGTCTGGCGGACTACCACCTCATGAAGAGTTCTGATTCATTCAAAAATTATATGTATTTTATTATGGATGGTTATAATAATAATATGTGATATATTTGAAATAAATATTTTTGTGTAATTATAATATATCATTTATCATTCTTTATTTCAATAAAACCATAAAAGGAAAGAGCCTTCATGGCTATGTATGGACTGCCATCTCCATGAATGATGTATCTCATTTTTTTAACTCTAAGTAGCATATACCAATAAAATTACATATATAAATAAAATATATGATATTTAAATCATGTTTATTATTATGGATTATATTTAACCATTATTTATCTATGAGT
Organism: Viscum album; assembly: GCA_963277665.1. Lineage (NCBI taxonomy): Eukaryota > Viridiplantae > Streptophyta > Magnoliopsida > Santalales > Viscaceae > Viscum > Viscum album. The sequence continues at coordinate 663,386,020 of OY728165.1, read as the reverse complement.
AGAAAAATTATAATGAATAAACACATATATAAAAACCAAAGAGGCCATTACCCTAAAGGTAAAATTATTAATAAATTGTTAATAATTGTGAAAAAACATAAATAAATAAAATATTGTATAATATATATTTATATGTTTAATTAATAGATTTATAATATGTATTTATTCATTGTATAGAATGTTTTAATGCGTGTGTTGTATTTTATGACTACAGGTATGTAAATTATTTCTCAATCATCCTTCCATGAGACAGATGAGGTTTTAGGCCCTTATATTATTCCCCAAGGTGTATATTCCCTTTAGATTGTGATTCTGTGTTTGTGAAGTGGTAATGATATTATGATATAATCACATCCATTATCAAGATTGAATATGATATTAACTTCAATATTCAAGTATCATAATATATTATGGTTTAACATGAATTTAATTCTACTATTGTAATTAATTATATATTCATGTAATATTTCCATTTTCACACATTGGTACTTACATTTAATAATAAATTGTTTTGAAAACAAATTAGATATTATTTATTTATCTCTTTTGATAGAAATAATTTTTCATCAAAAACATTGATTCTAATAATAAAATAAAAAAAATGTTTTACTTTAATCTTTTGAGTATTATGTATATTTTTACACATGTTTAATTAAAGTATTACTTTTCAAACTAAATCATTAAGTTATTTTCCAACAAATACACATTTTTTCTTTACTAAAAATGTGAATAGAATTATCTTTTTAATATGTATGGAATGAACATAATTTTATAATGTAGTGAAGAATCATTTATTAATATATTTAATTATATTTTTTAAATGTTATATTCAAAGAAAATTATTTTTAAAATGTATTATGTTTTACGAAAAAAAAATATAAAATATGAATGATTATTATCCTCAACAAATGTTTTAAATGTTCATTCAAAATTATTTTACATCTATTTTGATAGTAATTGTTGTTAATAATGTCTAACATGGAATATTACCCATGGATTCAGGTCATATTCATAATCTGAATAGTTTTTGTGTTGATGGAATGAGGTTTATGAGACCCTTTTCAAAGTCCTTCATTATTCCAAGATGCAATTATTACGATACGTTCTTATTCTAGTGGTTTATTCTACAGTGAAATTATTATGAAACATGTCCCTTTATATATGTTATGATATGAATAATTGTTCATAATTATCACATCATTTTCATGATTTTGAAATTATTAATATTTATGATCTTTTGAGTAAAATAGCAATGTTTATATTTTTGTGATGACTGCATCATATATCTACCTCCAATGTATTAGGTAATGAATTATATACCATGATATTGAAAAGATTTTGATAATAAGTTGACCATGTTCAGTAAGACATGTCTACAATAGGGAGTAAACCTATATAAATTAATAACTATTTATTATATGATGTTATTTATAGTGAACTGGAAAACTATGACAAGTTGGGTAGTAAATCCATTCAAAATTGATATCGCTGAAAATATTCGATGAATAATATGTAAATTATTATATATTATTATATTAATTACAAAAATAAGTGTTTAATGCCAAATGTTATAATCTCTTTGATCATGTTCTCTGATTATCATATGATTCCTGACTTATAAACTTACATCATTTATCACATGATTATACATTATGATGATTAATATGATAAGAATGTTAAAAAAATCATATTATCATGTCCTCATACCCTTATGATCATGTTATACATATGTATCTCCCTTGTTATCCAATATTGAGAATAATATCTCAACTTTACTTATGTCTCATTTCCTCAAGATATACAGAAATTTATTGTTTCTGATATGTATAATAAGGGATCACATTATGATCAACATATGGGGAGATAAAATATCTGACATAATGACCAATGATTATGTATACATGTTTCCAAAGAAAATAAATTAATATATCTATAATGATTGTGTTTGTGTAATGTAATGATTATTTATAAAAAATCATTTAATATTTATGTTTTATAGTCATGGGTCATTATATCACGTCTATATTGTTATGTTATGTTTTGATAAAATTTGATACCTCCATGATATGTTATTATATTTTAGTTATATTGAAATACTACACATTAGTAATCATCGAATAATGTATATTCCATAACATTTACTCCTCAATTCAACTAGAACAAAATCATCAGACCCACGAATTATAATGTACACTCATAGTTGTACTTATTATATAATTATGAAAACCAAATTTAGTGGATAATGGAGGAACTATAGTGATATCATGTGATGATCACTCATGTATAAAAAATAAGTTATAATCTCAATTACTATATTATATCCATCCTCATAGGATATGTTAATTCAATAAATAATTTACATTTTTTATAAATATAAAACATTAATAGATCACCACATATGACTTTCTCATTTTTGATTTTTTTATTATCCATATACTATGATCTAAATTTATTAACCTTATTTTTAAATTGATAAATTACACTCTTGTTATCCCAAATAATATTCAATGAAATTTATTAATTCATGCTAATGTATCCTTGTTTAACAGTCATCCATGACATTTAAGATCATGAAAGTTTATCCGAAATATATAAATATTTTGTTGTAATTTGAGACACTTAAAATTATTTTTTATTACGAAATGCAAAAAAACATTCATTTAAAATATAATCTTCCAGTTCTGTTTATTTTCAATCATTTCATACATCATCCCATAATTAAAAGTTGAATTCCCTTACATGGTGATTCACTATTATGAATTTATCTCGGATTCATTTGGAAAAAATTGAAATATTTCAAGAATTTTTTTGCAAATAAAATGTTTTTCCTTAATATAGGGAGATAAAGTTAACATATTTTTACCTTATTAATGTACTTCTGATATATATATGTGTAGATTTTTTTCTTTTATCATCTTCTCAGGAACTTTAACAGTTCAATATCGAGCATCCGTATTTTTATATTAAATGAACGAGTGTTCCTTTTATTCAATATTCATTATTTTAATTAATTTTTTCTATTCATTTATTTAACATCACTAGAGTAATATTAATGTATCTATATGTGAATAAAATTGTGACTTCATCTATTTGTATAATAATACTTTAAATTAATATTAGTTAATCTATTATTGCATAGATATCATCATAAACAACTTATATCATTTTTTACATCTAATTTTTTAATTCAACATCAAATCCAAACAACAAAAATATGATGTAGGGCATTATAACATCACTATCTTCGTCTATTGGGTGATTATCCCCTGAAAATTCTTTTTATCACCATTTCAAAAAAAAAAAATCAAAATTGTTTTCACAGTTATTATGAATTGGATCCAACTGTATTCAACTATTTCATGAAAGATTTCCACTTATACCACATCTCAGAGGGTGTTATTTTTTTCCATTCATATGAGGCTAATATTTTGAACATGTAAATATGTTCATATAGAATTAATCATGAACAACTTTAAAATATTTCATTATAAACTATATATATTCCCTTATCTTCTAGTTTTATTTTCATCTTCAGAAAATGTACAACTGATGATAAATATTAGTAGGATTTTACTATTGTTTAATTATAACTTTAATCCAATATAACTCAAAAATTTTACATGTGTAATCCATTTATTTGTATATTTTCAACATTGCAATAATTATACACCAACATACTTATTAAATTAACTTATAATTTATCTAAGAATCACAAAAACATCATCTATTTACATGAAATTTTGTTGGTCATCTACGAGGAATAAAAAAGTAAATTAAAAAAATTATAAATATAATTATATTTATTAATGTATCATTTTTCAACAAAGGTTACTTTGTATGTTATTAACTGTTATAGTGGAATTATTTTCGACATACTTATGACTTTATGTAATGTTCATTATGTTCTAAAACGTTTTTAAAAGGTAATTCTTTTTTTAATTATGTTATATCTCTCATAGAATAGTCCATTAAAATTATTCTCATAGAGATCAAGTAAATATGGGATATTTACTATATACTCATATTTTTTTCATCATATTTACTCTCATAAAATGGGATAACCTGATCACTAATTGAAAATAAATTTCCCATGGATATTTTTCTATTATATATAACATTTCAATTATTTATACATTAGGTGAAAATCTCCACCATTGACATCATCGTTGCCCCACCACCATCGCAGCCGGTAACGGAAAACAACAACCTAAGAAGCAGAGCCATAACAATCGTCCAACCATCGCCAAGGAAACTGTCACCTTCATCTTTAGCTTCTCCATCACCATCGTCAAAACACCATTCAATACCACATTGTCATCACTTCACCCTCATCATAAAAATTCCATAAAAAAATCACTGAATCTCAAAATTGATTAAAAAAAACACCAAGAGCCATTCACCAGAGCCCAAAGACGCCTTTGTAAATACTAGAACAGACAACATAAAACGCTCCAAAACCATAAAAATTGACAAAACCACCATAGATATAATCATTATTCAAAAATCACCAAATCTACTAGAAACATCAACTGTAACCTAGAAGATGAAGAAAAGCCAACGCAAGAATCACCTCCTGGAACCCCGTCGATCGTTCCACCCGCAAGATCCAAAGACTCCTTAGAACCATCATACCAGACCGACCTGGTGAGGGGTGATTGAACCGAAAGCCAAAGTAGAGGTTGAATAGACTGAGGCTTCCATAGAAGGATGAACCAATGCCAAAACCAGTATCATTTCCAAAAGTCCTCATCGACAAAACTTCACCATAGGAATACACCAGAAATCTCAAGCCATCGACGAACAACGTCTTGATTGAACCACCACGATCTGGAACAAATCCAGCGATAGAAGCACCTCCTGAAACACCTTCGTCTGATCATACATCACATCCCAAATCCTCTTTGAAACCAACACCAAAAACTGAATGGTAGAGCTGTGAAGGTTCATGAAGCCAGAGCAGAGTTCAAAACGGGCTTGGGCGCCACAAGAGAGACTCGACCTTGCTAATACCACCAAATACAGCCATCAAAGCCATCACCAATCAAGAAGAACACCGAGAAAGTAGTGGAAGGTATGAGGAAGAAGCAAGGAAAGGGGCGAGAAGAGGTGAACCACAGGACTCCCCCTCTAAATTGATAGTAGGGAAACCCTAGCGCGAGATTGTGGTTGGTCAATGCTGCTGAGAGACTTCCAATATGATATCAGCCTTCCCCTCAAAGTGTCCCATACCACTTTGAAACTTTTAATGGAATTATAATTTCAAAAAATTAATTTCCATATAAATAAATACTCAACTCCTTTTCTAAAACATGGACATTAAAGATAATGATTTAGAATAATAAATCTTTAAAACATTTCAAACTATATTTTAGTTGAAGAGTATTTAACAAAATAATAGACTCATGAATAAATATAATTGAAGAATAATATTTAATAAGAACTTTATAATATCATGATAACAATGGGATTATTGATATAATATGTCAAAGGATATTATATACAACATATACGAGTTAATTGGTGTATAAGAACAATGAAGTCTCAGTTTTAATGTAAATTGAGATTAAATCTCCTATATAGATGGTATCCATAAATTAAGGATAAATGAATCACATAATTATTTGTGAAAAATATAAATACACCAATATAAGTGGATATTTTTTTAAACGATCATAGGTAATTAACACATATTCATAGTATGACATATTCAAGAAGTACAAGTTGAACCCAAATAATTGAAATTGGGTCAAGAAGATCCCTTGTAAAAATTCTACAACCTAACGACATCACTTTAAAATTCAGAAATTGAGTTGATGAGATAAAAAGGGTATATCATCAATTGGAAATAAAATTAACATCAATAAGGATATTTAGGAACATATCCCAATATAATAAGATGTAAATTAAAAGACAATACAGTAAGAAGTCTTTTAAAAAGAGAAGGGTGAAAGGTTCCCTTACCGATTTGGTAACTTAAAAAACATACACCACATTATAGAAGGACCATACAATGTAGATATAAATACCCATAAGTGAGATTATATTACACAAATAGTAGAATCATGGGAATTACATACTCCACTCAAAGGAAATAGTGACTAATATAGCATGAATCTCATAAGAATAAAAAGTAAGATAAAAACCCTTAACCTCGTTGTAATCAATCGAGTCATATGACCAAAAGATAAAAAACACCAAATGTATCACAAAATACCATGAATATAAATATAATAATGATAATATATATCAATTAGAGTATACATTACAACACATGACCTTAATAAATGGCTAACAATGGAAATCTCACAGAATTAAAGGTGAGATAATAAATCCTCTTACCATGTGTCCTATGTGACTTGTATGTTCCACGTTATTCCTGAATAATAGAAAAAGTTAATCCCTACTTTATTAATAAATTTTTTAATTTTGATTATAAATTTTCTGTCTCTTATTATATTTCTATAACATCTTGTTAATTATTTGGGTTCATATTGGATATTTTATCGATGTTCGGATCTTAGTAAAAAATGAACTTGTTATAATTAAATTTTGTCCATGTGGTCAAAAGTACATTATCTCCAGAATGATATAAATGATTTATTTATAATATATATCATATATATCCAATTTATATGTATTTATTGTATTCCATATCATTTGGCGTTTATAAATGAAATGAACCATTCATGGTGACGATAAGCCATATGTACGCTTGAACGTTATGTTCATTTATATTTTATATTTAAAGGAATGATAACATAATGATACATTAGTATATTATAATTCCATTATAATATCATATGATATTTTGTGTTACATAATTTCATTATTTTTATCTTTTATTCATTAAATGATTGTCATGAACGAATCATATTACCATGAGGGGGATGTAGTCCGCACTTCCTCAAATGAAATTATCATGTTTCACCATAATGGAAACCATAAATGTATGATATAAATGAATAATACCGAATAATAAATAAAAAAATAACATAATATATATCAAATATAAATATAATTCCATCTTAATTGCATCCATGTTAGGTGGTATGAGATAATCGAACAATCATCATTTCGTGAGGTGTTAGATTTCCATCAATAGAAAATGTATGTTCTTTAACCATTAGGAGAGGTGTGTGTAAGTGTAGTTAGAATAAATGTTATAACATCATACTAGAATATTGATGATACTAGTGTTTTTATAATAGAATGTAATAAAAAGTGTTGATGGGGTTGGAGATTTAAAATAAAACAAAATAAAACAAAAGAATTTAAGAGAAACTGTTACCTTTAATTTGGGTAAGATCCTATGGTTTGAACCAAAAGGACTTATTTAAGTTCTTTATGCCTAATTTGAGGCTTCTAGAATGAATATAGGGATCATTATAGGTTATTTGGAAGGCTTTGTAGGATAAAAGGGGTTGATAGGTGTGAGGAATGGGTAAGAAGTGGTGTCCTTTTATAAGGGGGTAGGGGCTCTTTAGAAAAGTCTGAAAATATTATTTTAATATCTAAGGATATTCGGTTTATAAATGTCCAAAAATAATTAAAGACTAACACAATAGGACTAAATTTAGAAATAAAATCATCTGATTTGAATTTTACAGGTTTTGGATAGTGTTTTAATATTTATATTCCTATTTATTTTAATAATTTATTAATGAGGTAAATACGTCATCATTAGTGTGTCATATATAATTTAGTTTTTTTGATGTCTAGAAATTATAATAAAAATACCATGATGTGTTAATGATATTTATATTTCCAAATAATTTTTATAGTTGAAAATAAGACTTATAAAACCCCACGTAAAAATTAATTTACTAAAATATATTTTATTTTTTCAGTGTTGCCTTTACTTTAAGTTAATTAAAATAAATTGTCATTATCATACATAAGTGGCTACACGGGGTCCCAAAATAGAACCATGTATGATATGGTATTCAATTACTATTTAAATAAGTATAGGACATGGGTTAAGGTAATTTGGTATTATTATCATATTGTTTTTACGTTGAATTTTCCAATTTACCTTTAACCGCGGTAAATAAAAGACAAAAGTTACTATACACCAAAAATTATTTTCATCTTATAGAACCAAATATTACATAATAATAACAACCATGTTTGTATAATTTTATTAATTCAATTCATAGAAGTTGTAAAATTTTATTTAAATGAAAAATTCTGTTTTTTAACTACTACTATGTGGTGTCACTATTCATCAAAAAATAATGTTTTTCAGAAAAATACAAAAAATCCAACCTAATCTATATTTGATATTCTGAATTAAAAAATGATTAATATTTTAACAAATTAAAATCATTTATGTTGAATTTATTAATATAAAATTAATACCCAGGGTTAAAACCAATAGCTTGTTTTTAAGAAACAAAAACTATCAAAAGATTGACACTTGTTTATATCAACTTTCAATGTGAAATTAATGACAATGACAACCAATGGATTAAATGGTAAAAATTTAATCTAATAATACATTAAAAAATATTAAAAATATAATATATCTATATAAATAAATTATAGTAAATGGTTGTTTTGAATTAAAATACAGTACTTTCACTATTCATAAAAAAACTAAATTTTTTCATAAAAGACAATAATTTTTCAAAAAGAGAATTGTGATTTCCTGGATCAAAATAAGAATAGTATTTTATAAAATATATCATAAAAAGTGACCCAAAATAGATTTAATGAGGGTTCTCCATCAAATGGTGGTAAATCAACCTTTTATAATAAATTATGCTTAAAATTATATTCATTTACATTTTAATCCACTAAATTTTATTAGATAAATCTATAAACATTTCAAAAAAATGTGTAATAATATTTTATTTAGTTCTATTCATTTCCTCCAATAAAATGCCTAGTCGGTAAATAAAATTTAAAATAATAATATTATATTATTATTATGCAACATAAGATTTCAAAGAATCCTGTTTTTTCGAATCCTGTAAGCCATCAATCATGGAATACCCTTAAAAGAATTATTATTATTTAATAAAAAATATTATTAAATAAGAAAATGAATTACTCATTATTTACTTGGGATGTTACATCCTTCACCCCTATTGGAAATTGCATCCTCACGATCTTAAAACTGGGCTTGGAAACTTAATTGAAAGTCCTATATCAGAAAAATAGTAAATAAATATATAACATTAAACTAAATACAGAGAAGTTAAAATGTCACCCAATATAATCCCATACTATGAATATATTTACGAATACATGGATATAGAAAATAAAACCAACCAAAAATTTCCAATGGAGTGTTATAGAAAACATGGTTAGACGAAAGTTAACCACCAGAAACTAACAAACTTGTGATGGGTTAAACTGTCTTTGATTCCCTGGTAAGAAAGGTTAAGTATTATTGTTTTTGTTTTAAATTACTTTTCATAATGTTAAGGAATTTATTTATTAGCTTATCTAAAAACATAAGGAATCATACATACATGTTATATAGACTTTCATCCTTTACTATCTTTCTAACACAAACTCATATTTTCTCAAATCAATGAGAATTCATGATGAGTTATTCACATTAAAATTTGTATAATCAACATTTATATAATCAAATTATCCAATAATGATGAACTATATTTTTCCAATTCATTATGATCTTATCCAAAATCAATAAGATTAGTACCAGATCAGATAATCCCAGAAAACAATAATTATTATTAAAAAAAATATTATTACAAATCTAACAAATTCATCAAACAGTACCCTAGGTTCAAAAAAAAAATTCAATAAAAAAAATTCCTTAAAATTATTCAATATATTTGAAACTGACATTGAAAACAAAAACTCAGAAAAATTTAATCCCATAGTCTTCCATAGTAAATCTTAACATTTATCTCCAAATAACATCGACTACTTTTGATGTCCCATACAAAAGTGTAATTAACCAAATCACATATTCTCTATGATTGGTTAATAATATCCATCAATAACCTAAAATAATATTATTCATAAGATCATCTAAAAAAATAATTAATCATACTTACTAGGGACGTCACGTAGTCCAATGGTAGGAAATAAATCCTAGTCACACTTTGGTTGTGGGTTCGATTCCCATAGCATTTTCCAACACGACAGGTTGTCACGCAGTATGTGTGTTGTCTTTTTTCAAAAACTATATAATTTTATAACATTCCCAAAAAGAGGTAAATTAATCAAAAATAACGATAACATATTTTAACCACAAAATTTTTCTAATACCATTGATTTTTCATCTCAAAATATATTAGCCTCTTATTTCCTCAAATTCTAGGACCATATAAAGCCAAATAGTTCTTTATAACTATATTCACAAAAGAAAAGATAATAATTCCTTGAATAATATTTTCATAGATCAAAATTTAGGGTTACACATACTATAAAAAGACTTCTAATGTAATACCATCATCAAATGTGCTTTAATACTTTTAAGCATTTCACCAAGAACAAATCTACCCTAACTATTGAATTCAATATATGTTGACTCCGTACTCATTCTAAATTCTTCATCATCCATTAATCATTATTTACCAACAAATTATGAAATAATTAATTCCTACAAACAAAATTATTAATGATATCCTATGATTCAATAATGTCAAAACATATGTTAAGAAATAATCCATACCATTCATTGGTCATTGTCAGTTTCATCATCCTCTATTGTAATGGAATTAGGTTCTTGTAAATATATATTTGTACTATCTTGTTGATCATATTCCCGAAACATATTCATAGGACATATGTGGGTATAATGACCACAAACACATCATTTAAAACATTCAATTGATCCCTCGGAAATAAATTCTTTCCCTTTCTAGGAGTCAACATGATGTTACCTTTTTTCCATGGAAGGATTGTGCTTTATGACCTTCATTCCCATATCTATAGCATCTTACCATCCTTTTGAAGAATTTTCCTAGGTGTTTCTTTCCACATCCTTGACACATAAGTTTTTGGACATACATACCATTATGATTATTATCCTGAAATTTTGTATGGATTTCATTCTCGCTTAAACGATGCCTTATGAAAATAACCAAGGATCATGTTGTCAATCATAACATCTAATTGTTGGTTTAGAATAAACACAATATTTCTCATTATAGCTCTCATCTCATTCAGTTGCTCGTTCAGAAATCCATCATAGTTTTCTTCGCATCCATTGTTACTTTGGTGCCTCCTAGATCCATCCATTTACTAAAACTGAAATGGCCAGTGTGAGTATATCAGTAAAATCATCTTATAATATCTTATTATGAGGGTAAATACTTATTCAGATTATCGTAAACTCATTAAAAATAACTAATAATCTTGATAATATGATAACTATTATGGTTATGTGAATTATACTTAGATAAAACCCTAACCTATAAAGTTATCCAAAACGACCTCTGATACTAACTATAAGGACACGACTTTAAATATTTCATAATCTTGATTTAAATGAACAATTTACATTGAAGATCATTTAAGGATTAGTGTTTTAGAGAAATTGGTATAACAATTACATTACATATCCAAAATTACAAAGTAGACACTTCTACTGATATTCCATTTTTTCATAAAATAAAAACTCGTGAATAAATGAGACATTTCTAGTTCCATGTTTTAGACAGCATGAATTTTCCATGATCCCATCCATGACCCTATTCCACTTTATGTCCTTTTGAAAACATTTAAAAAACATGGGATGAGCATAAAAAGCTCAGTAAGGGATAAAAAAATAGGTAAACTGTATGTTTCTCAACACAATCTGTAAACCATGAATACTTTAACATAAGTAATAATTTTCACCTTTTGATGTAGTAAATACTATTCACTGAATAAAAGATAACAACTTTCCCTTTTTGTAACCAAAATATTATCATAACATCCATATAAATAACATATAACATATAAATGTAACATGGGACATAAACATAATAAAATTGAATAACTATATGGTCGACATCCACACATATCACTAAAAGGAATATCCATATTTCCATCTTCTATACCCAATGCATTAGAGGTTATAACATAACCACCTGTCCTGGTTTATCACGACACCACCCGTCATTTGGTTTATCATGTAACCACCCATAAAAAGTCAATGTACCATCATAATAACTAAAATATTGAAAACATAAACAATTCACTAAAAACATTTCAATTGAAATTACAAGAAGTAATATCAAGATATTAAAATAATCATTCCATTTTCATAAACCATTTAAAAAGTGATTTCTGAATCAAAGTGTATCATACCACTTTGATTATTTTAGTGGAATTATAAATTTAATACATTAATGTCCTTATAAATAAATACTCAAAAACATTTTTAAAACATGGACATTATTAATAATTATTTATAATACATAATATTTAAAACATTTAAAATTATATTTTTGTTAAAGAGTTTCTAACAAAATTAAAGACTCTAGAATACAAATAATTGAGGAATAACATTTAATCTGAACATTATAATATCATGAGAAATAATATCTTCATGATATAATATGTAAAATTATAGTATATACACCATATAAGAGAGAATTGGTTCATAACAACAATAAAGTCTCATTGGAAATGTAAATTGAGACAAAATCCCTTATAATGATGGCATCATTAAATTAAGGATAAATCAATCACATCAATTTGTGTGACAAATAAAAATACACCCAATATTATTGGACATTATTTATAGATCAATCATTGGTCATTCACACATATTCATAGAACTACATATTCATGAAGTACAAGTTAAACATAATGAATTGAAATTGGGTCAAGAAGTTCCATTGTAAAAATTCGACAACCTCACAACGTCACATTAAAATTCAGAAAATGGGTTGATGAGATAAAATGTTTATCTCACCACATGTACATAAAATTTAAATCAATAAGGAAATATAATAACATCCATCCACATAATAATATGTAAATTAAATGACATAACAAAATGAAGTCTTTAAAAAAGAGGAGGTTGAATGATTCCCTTACTGATTTTGTAACATTCAAAACATATGCCACATGAAAGAAGGACTATACAATGTAGATTTAAATAACCATAAATTAATTTATATAACACAATAGTATAATCGTGTTAATTAAAAACACCACTCAATAGAAATAGTGACAAATATAACATTAATCTTACGAGAATAAAAAGCATGATAAAAATCCTTTACATTGTTGTAGTCAATCGAGTCATATGGCCAAAAGATAATAACCACAAAATGAATAACATAATACCATGAATATAAATAGAATAATGATAATATATATCAATGGTAGTATACATAACAGCACATTCAATTAATAAGTGGAGAACAATGGAAATCTCACGGAATTAAATGTGGGATAAGAAATCCCCTTTCCTCGTGTCATACATGACTTGTATGTTCCATGTTCTTCCTAAATAATAAACATAAGTGAAATTATACTTCATTAAGAAATTGTTTAATGTTAATTTTTCATTTTATATCACTTATTATCTTTATATAACAAATAGTAAATTATTTGAGCTCATATTAGATATTTTATCGATGTTCGGAACTTGAGTCAAAAATGAACTTGTTATAATTACAATTTGTCCATGTGGTAAACATTTCATTATCTAAAGAATGATATACATGTTTTATATATCATATATATAATATATATCTATTGTAAATGTATTTATAATATTCCATATCATTTGGAGTTATGAAATTAAACACACCACTCATTGAGACAATAAGTTGTACGTACTCATGAACGCTACTTTCATTTCAATTTTATTTTTAATTGAATGAAAAAATAATGATACATTAGTATATTATAATTCAAGTATAATATAATATTATATTTTATGTTACATAATTTCATTAACTAAATCGTTTATACATTCCATGTTTTTCATGAACGAATCATATCACTTTGAGTGGGCGATAGTCCGAACTTACTCAAGTGAAATTTTCACATTTAACAACAATGGAAACCACTAATTTGTGATATAAATGAATAATAAAAAACCATAAAGGAAAAAAATATATATATATCAAAAATAAATAATGTTCCATCTTAATGGCCACCATGTACGGTGGTATGAGATAATCGAACAATCATTGTTTCACGAGGCATTAGTTTCCAATCGATAGAAATAGTACACTCTTCACCCATTATAAGGAAGTGTATGTAATTTTAGTTTTAATATTTATTATAAAATTATCATTTAATATTGACTATACTGGTTTTTTATAAAATAATGTAATTAAAAGAGTTTAGGGGGTCGGAGAGGTAAAATAAAACAAATTAAAACAAAAGAATTTAAGAGAAATCGTTACATTTAATTTGGGTAACATAGTTTTGTTTGAACCCAATGGACTTCATGAAGTGCCTTCTGACTCTGTTCAGGCTTCTAGGAGGAATAGGGGGTTCTTTTTATATTATATGGGTAGGGATTGGATTAGACAAGGGGATTTAGAGGTGTGAGAAATGGGTTAGAAGTGGTGTCCATTTATATGGGGGAGGATGGGTTCTTTAGAAAAGTGTGAAAAAAATATTTTATTATATAATTATATTCGGTTTATAAAGGTCCAAAACTAATTATAGTCGAATATAAGATGTCCCATGGTTTAAAGAAAATCATCCAATAATAATTTTATAGGTTTTGGAAAATGTTTTAATATTTATAATAATATTTATTTAAATGATTTATTAATGAGGTAAATACTGCATCATTATTGTGTCATATATAATTTAATATATATGATGTCTAAAAATAATAATAATAATACCATGAAGTAAAAAATCTTTTTATATTTCCAAATAATTATTTATAGTCAAATATATGACTTATATAACCCAACATAAAAATTGATTCACTAAAAGATATTTGTTTTTGTCAATTTTGCCTTTACTTTATGTTAATTAAAATAAAGTGTAATTATCATACATAAGTGGCTCCATGGGGTCCCAAAATTGACCCAAAAAATTCTCATGGTCTTCCATTACTCATCCATTATGGTTAGGTCAAATTTTGAGGTAATTTGGTATTATTATCATATTAATTTTACCAAAAATTACCCTATTTACCTATAATCGCGGTAAATAAAAGTCAAAAGTTATTATTCACCAAAAATTATTTTAAACTTATTTAACCACATTTTACAAACTAATAACATCCATATATGTCAAATTTTGAAAATAAAATTCACAGAATCTTTAAAATTTCATTTACATTAATAAGTTAGTTTTTTTAACTTCTACTATGTGGTTTCACTATTCATCAAAAATTGAATCTTTTCAAAAAAATACAAAAAAATCATCATATTTTATAGTTGATATTATGAATTAAAAAATGATTAATATTTTACCAAATTAAAAATTTAGAAGAATCATTAATTAATTTAAAATTAATTCTCGTTGTCAAATCAAATAATGTGTTTTTAAGAAACAATAACTAACAAAAGATTGACGCTTTCTTATATCGAATTTAAAAGTAAAATTAATTAAAATTAGAACATTGAATTAAATTTTAAATAATTAAATAAATAAAATTTAAAACCAATTAATTGATAATCAATCCATATAAATAAATTTGATTAAAAGTCATTTTCGAAATAAAATACAATATTTTCACTATTCATCAAAACACTGAATGTTGTCAGAAAATAACAAAATTTTACTCAAATTGAATTTTGATGGCCTTCTTCCAAATAAGAATTTTATTTTATCAAAAATAACATATAAAAGTGACCAAAACTAGATTTAAAGAGTGTTCTCCATCAAAAGGCGGTCAATCGTCGTTTTAAAGTAAATTATGCCTAAAAATAGATTCATTCACATTTTAAGCCTCTAATTTTTTTAGATAAATGTAAAAACACTTAACAAACTTGTATAATATTATTGTAGTTTTTTCTATTTATTTCTACCAATAAAACGACTATAAGTTAACTACCCTTTAAAATAAAAACAATATATTATTAGTGTGCAAAGTAAGATTTCAAAAAAACTCGTTGTTCTTATTATGTAAGCCATCGAACATAGAATCTCCATTATAGTAAAATTAATATTTAATTTAAAAATATTATTAAATAAGAAAAAGTATTACTCATTATTTACCTGGGATGTTACATATATTTTCCTACATTATTTATTTTCTATTCGATATTTTAACACACAATCATATTTCATGTGTATGATTTTTTTCTCAAAATTTGACTCATGATATGATTTCATCATCTGACAAATTTTTTTTCATCCCAACATTATTTTTCCTTAGAATATGTATAATTCATTAATTTAAGGTGATGCATGAAGGATAACAACATCACTAAACATTATTTTTCATCGAATTCTTGTCAATAGAATAATCCAATTAAATATTAATCAATGTAATTCTCTTTTTTCATCTAGTTATATTTGTCATAAATTTGTTCAATTGTTAAAAATCCATTGATGATTATCCCCATATAAAATACTCTTGGTTTAAAATAGAATATTTATGATTATAATGTCATCATTATAATTTTGATTGATTATTAAATAATTCTTCATAATGTTCACCAAATACATTTTTTCACATGTCATCCTATTTATATTGATAGGACATTTTGAAATATCCATGAGATAAGGGATATAATACTCTATATCATTCATGAAATTATTCTATATAATTTTATTCTCTTTATCAAATTACAAAGTCATCTAATTCTCATATTTTCATCATCCACATATCTTCAAAATCAATTTTATCATTATTAAATATTATTTTAATTATTTAAATTTTCATATTTCATAGTAAATAAAAATTTTATGTTCTTCTTAATGTTATATATTATTCCTTTCATAAAATGTGGATACATTAGGTAATATATTATCGATAATTTTTATATTTTTAACAATAGTTTAATATTCTACAAAATCAATAAATCCTCTCATTTTTGTAACATTATCATTCAATCTATTGAATTAATAATAAAAAATTTCTCAATCAAGGGTCATAATAATTGTCATCCTATATCTAAATATTTAAATAATTTATACTTTTACTCATGACATAACAAAAATTCTGATTTCAATTTGGTTCTACATTTAATTAACAACCTATAGTGCCATCACATTGAAGTAACATCTTCATTAAATGAAAATTTGAATAATATTTTCATCATTATTGAAATCATAGAGATTATAATTATTATAAAATTAAATAGGAGAATAATTATATATGGATAGAAATACTATTTTATCATATTCAATAACCCCATTATAGTTGTCATAAGATATAATAATATTATTTTTCCCATCCACTAATTTTTTTTAGAAGTTAGGAAGACCACATACATTGATAGTTTTAAAATTAACATTGATAAATAGAATTTATACAAGGAAGAGTGAATCGTCTATATAATACAAATTTATGTTCCTATTATTATATAGACCGATTATAAGTTGTGGATTCTTTTTTTTTTGAAAATTATAATTTCCATTGAATCGAATAAAACTCTACATGCTATAAATTATTCAATATTATCTAAAATAAAACGAAATAATTGAAAAATTATATTATAAATAATATACATTCAGGTATTGATGATTGGAAAATATTCATTCCTATGATGGTTAATAGTACATACAATTTCAACTCGCATCAAGACAAAAATATAATTTAAATAATGTAAGGTAATTAAAATTATCATAGTCCTATAATTTACGTTATATATTCAGGTAGGAACTTATACTAGTTCCCACCAATTAAAAAAGGTGATTCTAGTTCCAATATTGGATAATATTTTATCATAGAATTCATTTACATATGTACTTTGTCCAAAATATGTTCATTGAATCATAATTTATATGAATTTATAAAGATAGAATCTATGAACATCATGTTTCTAAAATTTTAAAATATAAATATTATTACAATAAAATTAAAATGAAATATGTCATTTAACTATTTTTTTCAAGAAATTATACTTCATACTCACTTTATGTATTTAAATTATATGAATTCTATAAATAAAACATCGTTTTCATATTAAAATGAATATCAAATTTCATACAAAATCATATAATGATGAAATCAGGGATACAAGAAATGTGAACTCAAAAAATTGATTAAACTCAATAGTTAACTTTTAATTACATTAATACACTTTTAATTTATCTATTTCAACTCCAATCTCTGTATAAGAATTTATATAATCATATTTTATATTTTAAAAGAAACATGGATTCAATAAATATAATATTTTTAATGAATATATAATTTTAACCCTGCATGAGAAAATAATTAATATTATTTTCTTTCAAAAAACTGTTTAGTTCATCTAAAATGATATTGGAGAGGTTATTTTTATTTCATTAATAATCTCAAAAAGAATACTATAAAATAAATTTTTTATTCCCAATATTTTTTTTCTCAATTAAAATATATATTACTGTAAAATAATAATTTATTTAAATGTATTCATTTTATTTCATTTTTTGTTTACAACAAAAGTCAATCATTTATTTGAAAAAACTTAATTTTATTTTTTTACTAAACGTCTATATAATTATCATCAATCTCAGATTAATCATTTGAAAATTTTATTTTCGCTTAAATATAATTATGTTACACTATTAGGTATTTATTCTTGTGATTTCATATTCAGATGAACATAACTTGTAGAATAATACCTTATTCAAAATTCAATTATATCAAAACTCTTCTAAAAATATAAAATATAAATCATTTACCAAAACAATTATTGATATATTCTTTTTATTCAATTTTTTCCATGTTATTTATAAAACCAGTGAATATATGATAACTAATATCCACGTTTTCTAGTGACACTTTTCTCATTATAAATTTCCACTATTTGAATGAACACAAATGCTACAATATCGTCACCATCTTATGCTATACATAATTTTATATCTTTTATCTTCTCCATATGGTATTATTCATTAATACAAATATTCATATTCAATAATAAATTAACATTATAAAAAAAATTCTTTAAAAAAATGTTGTCAATACAAAAAAATGATAATATATTTAATAGAAACAAAAATAGTCATTATTTATGGTAATCCTAAGACTCTCAGCCATATATTATATGTATCCTGTAAGGGGGAATGTGGAAATTTTAAATCAATATCATCTAGACACATCAATACCCTAAGTGGGTCTCACAAAAAAAATCCAAATCAAACCCCATGAATCAAGTATGCTACTTATCGTAATATATCAATGATGTTTTTTATGCTATAAAAACAATCACCCTATATCAATTCATGGTAGGAAAATTGTCCCCTATCACTATTACATTGTAAATTATGTGGATGAAACTATCATTAGTGTCTATATACATGTTATCGAAAACATTGGGAACTCTTACCCATACATTAATTATTTTCATAAGTCAACCACAAATTATCATAACAAATCACATGAAGGGGATGTCAAGAACGTCCCCACATCTGAGCCACCTTGAATGAATTTTTCCAATATGGAAAATCTAATAACTCCTCTAAATGAATAGTGACATGTGATATGTCTCGATTAGGGAAATCAGTCATAAGTGAGGCCATTTACCTTGGAATATACAAATAGGAAAACTACCAAACACCATGGAATAAATAATAGTAAATATATGTAAAATAATCATGACATTTTCACTGAATTAAACAACCAATTTTATTGAATTAGAGTAAAATAATCATGACCTACATAACTAATATGGAATAATATATGCGAATCACTAAAAAGGGAGTAACATAAGAATTACTCTAAATTAAAATGAAACTGAAAACCGATCTCCTGATCCTAAAAAATGACCAATGGATGAGGTCTCTAGCAACATGAACTGCATTTCACTATTAACATGCAGTGCAATAGAGTTTATATTTAACAAACTATCAATAACATATCAAATAACACATGAAAAAACAACATTATGTTCTTTTTATAAAAATTACTTGTATAATTCCCTAATAAAAATCATGAAACATTAATACCAATAGACTTATAAATACCTAGGAAATGGGAGGAATATATCCAATGTGATTGATATTCCCAAATAAATCAATAAAAAGATTGATATGGGATATATATCATTATATATAGAATCAAAGAATCTTCTTCTCCCATCTATGTCATTTGGTAATTCTATAATTTCAGTATCCCAATGTAAAAATCACATTATCCATGGGTGATAAAAATAATGTTGATAACCAATCATGGTCATGGTGATGATGAAGTTGGTTGGAAATCCAGTGATTGATGAAATGGGGTATAACCCAATAGATATAATACCCATGATATGGATGAGTATAGTGGGTTAAATTCAATATATAATTTTCTTTTAGTCCCACTTATATCCCCATATGTTCCATAATATAAGGTTTACAACCTCGTTGTTTTTCCATTAATTAAACATGATTCTCATCCATATCAACTATATACTGAATAATTGAACTACTTTTTCCAAAAAATAATTTATTTTTTATGTTATCAGAAATTTCAAAATTTCATCAAACCTTGAATTCATCATAAAATAAACAAATCAATGGTCTTAATCCATTTCTTTATAATAGATATATAAATGGAAAAATTACATGAAAATGTACATGACACTTATTTACATGGTACATGAGATGATAAAATAGATATAAGTCTTGGTTTTCCCTATAAAGTCTCATGGAGTGTAAAAGGCCATTTACATAGAATTATATCTGATGTTTATGGAAAGTAGAGACACCTTGGGTCTAAAATGTGTTCTCACTGTACACATGGTTTTTGGTCATGTATGGTACATGGGTTTGTCATAAATTGATATTGGACATAGGAAACATAAACTACCATGGAATTTGATTCTAGTATATATATTAAATCCATACTATGTGAAGATGATGTTTATATCTTCCACATAATTTAAGATATTTATAATGTGTATAAATACTTGATTTTTCACATATTGAAAACTAAGAATACAGTTCTTTTTATACAAAATATGGATCTTTTCTAAGGAAAACTAAATCATCTACATGAAATTATATTTATTCTAATCATTTGACCAAAAATATCATTTTCCTCCTCATCAATGTAACCAAATTCAATATAAAACACATTTTCACATATAATCAGGGATTATTGATGTCAAAAATTTGGATTTCGATCATCAATAAATGGTTTAAAAAGATTTATATCACCAAAAATCATCCATATCCTTAGCATACTCATTTATAATCAAATAGTATTCTTCAATACATGTTTGTTTCATAAATAAAAATATCTCTCACATAGACTATATGATTTAAATGTTTCTGAAGACATTTAATTTGATAGAAATACTTAATAATTTACCCCTATGAATGAAATAATGAATATAAATAATATTTGATAGATATACAAATGAAAAGATGAAATTTATTTGTCTATATTGATGTAATCCATTGATTTTAATCATAGTAACAAAATTCTATGAGTTCAAACTTATATAAAAATTAATCAATTTGCATTTTTAAGTTCAATTATGGAAAATATGACCCCATAAAAGTAAAATTCATTAAATGAATTAAATGTATTCATTATTTAAGAGAAAATATAATTATAAAACCAACACATAGATCATTTTTCTTTTTGGTGAAAAACACATTTTTGGTGATGTTTTCATGTTTTGACTTTTTTATCTGAACACCCAAATTGTCCTTGATTTTTCATCTTTGATCCATGATCTAGACTACAAAATTTAATTATAATTGATTATATCTCAATTTCATCTCTACTATTACAAGTACATATGGATAACAATAGGTATTTTTTGTAAAAATATACCCATAGAGTAGACACATGGTGCCTCCATTTATTAAATTAATGTATTAATTTTTCTACTTTAATTATTCCACTATCCATTATCTTTAAAACTAAGTAAAATTTTATTACAGCAAAAAAAAATCATCTTCGGTAAATCCTGAATTTAGAATTCATCTATTGTGATTAGTTTTAAATATATGGATAATATCCATAGGTTTTCAATACATTCAAAAATTCAATCCAAAAATGATATAACTAGATTTAATATTTTCTAACACTACTACATTGGACCAAAAAAATAAAGAATTTTACCCAAACATCAATATAAATTATATTATAATTCATAATAATTTAAAAAATGTTCGTATATCAAAATTATTTCTATTACAATATCCCATTATTTGATATTTTCACCCAGAATATAAAAGTTGTGAGGACTAATATAGTGTAATATTCCCATATATGACATTAAAACTATAATGAACTCTCCAATAATATCCCCTTACAAAAAATTTCATAAACTGGTTGGATGGATTTCATAGAATAGATCCAGTTATATACCCCTCAATATAAAAAATGTATAATATAATGGTTTCATAATAGTCAATGTTGGTCTCACCTAATTAAATCCACAGTAAATTTCATGAAAAAATATACACAACTATAACTTGTCTAATACATAGTAACCATGGTCCATCTGTCATTTTATCTTTTTTTGTAAGGAACCTAATAATCAATGCTCATGAAATATAAATAATCTAAGAACATGTATGGATGGATTGATACCACAACCAAAACTAGAAAATTATCATTGTTGAGAAACCATTAAAAACCCAAGGTCACCATTATCACACTCGATGTACCATGAACATTTTTCATCATAGGAATTATTTTTTCTATGGAAATTAGTTATCTAAATTTAAAAAACATAAAAATTATATTTTTTTTCAACAATAGATTTACCCCAATGACATATGAATCTCATTAATCTTACCAACATATAGTTTAAACCAATCGTTTCTTATAATTGTCTTAAAATGGAGCTATAATTCCAATAGAGTAAAAATGATTGACATAATATAACTTTACACATAGAAATAAATCCTATATAATCAAATAGAGATAAATTATAATGTAATTTCACATCTATAATGTAATGCCAATAGTTAGATTTGTGCTTTCTTGACCATATCATTCGACCATCATCGGATGCTAGGTATGGTATATAGAAATTAATATAGAGACACATATATCATTTAATTGGAAAAACTATTCAGTATAATATCATGGTACATTTTATTAACCCTTATTAAAAATTCCAAATGTAGTTATAAAACTCCATCATCAGCTCCTGGTAATTTTATTCTAGAACCCCAAGATGTCTATAGATGATTATTAAGTGATCACCAAATTCAAAAATCATTCATGTTCATCTCATTATAATTTATACATTTTCAGCACATCAAAGTAGAAGTCTCTTTTTATTGAATCCATGTAATCACAATGTATTCAAGTCACAACCATCACTTGTATTAAACTATATCCTCCCTCTAAAAATTATAATAGTATAGTAAAATATTATCATTGTCTTCAATAGCAAAAATTAAATAAAATTTATATTAAAGGAATATTATTCTATATGTCACTCCACATGGGTTATAGAATTTATTGAATTAAAATTCTTATAGGAATTCATGAAGATTACTTAGTAATATAATTTTCAAATAACAACTCCTCTACTCGAATTGGAGAAACTATTATCTTCTAAAAATAAATATATGTGATGTCGGAGATATAAATTACAAATTTGAGATAAAATGTATATTTTACCCGTTAATTCTATGATAACAATGCACCACATTCATAATATTATGTGTATATATTGCTACACATCCACTTTTTTGGAGGGTTCAACAACTGCTCCTTAATCTGAAATGAAATCCACCAAAAAACCAAAATCCATAATCAAGAACTAAATCCCTAATGGTTTATTTTATAGATGGATATATTTATGTTTGTCTTGTAAAATCATTATACTATTTTAATTCCTCTCATGTGGAACATGTCACAATATAATTTCCATGATAATGTCTCTCGTGAAGAGATCCATGATTGGATTCATGACTTTGTTCCGGATTCCCATACATATGTTCAAGGAAATTTCAACCATTGAAATATATGAAATGAAACAAATAAGTATTATAAAATCATATGTATTATTTCATTGGATTATAACTATCCGGATCGACCATATAGTGGTAAATTAACCTCTTGTCAATCTTGAGGACTCTTGTTTCACCTCTTGTCAAGGGAAGGGATCATAAATGCTTATTGGGGGGTACATACCATCAATCAATACTTAATCCAAGAATGAATAATCAACCACAGTCAACATGATCATTTTTATCTTTTTATAATTAATTAATATATCTATCTAGGGTGATATACATGTTTAATAAAGTCATTCATCATAAGGACCGCCAACTAAAACCTTAGATACTATGTTCTATATGGTGAAATATTATATGATACAAATGATATAATGTGTTCTCTAGGGTCAAGTCATCAAAAAAGAATATCCCATATAATGAATGTTATCTTATATATTCTTTTGGAATTATATCTATATGATTTTATAATACCACTAGAAGCTATGAACTCAAAAACAACACCATGATAATGGGAAACCTCGCCAATTTATGAGTTTAAGGACGTATTTTCCATCAATTTATCCCAACATATATGACATATTGTTATTTTTTAATAGAACCCAAATATAACCATAATTAAAAATTCTATGTTTTAAGAGATTATTTGGGTACCCCATATAATAAAAATTTCTATACCAATGATGATTTCATATGGTTTATTCACCATTTTAAATAACTACATGAAAAAAATCTTGAATTAGGCATATGTTGTAACTACTAGAATACGTATGAAATAGTTTGACCCCTAGAATTAAGATTGAAAAACTAAATTGATGTTGTGTTTAGATTTATATGTGTCTTAGGATCAGAAAATAATGATATTATGGTGATTTAATGACTCGTGCATGTGTTTATCACTATCATATCTGATGTTTATAACACACAAATCATAACTGAAATTACCACATGCACTTACCTATCATAAACGTATTATTCCTAATAATTATTGAATGTATCAATACCGCTGATGATTGATTAAATAATTTTCATATTAATTAATAATATTCCTATTGATACAGTCGATGTAATTATAACATTTAATTGGTAATTGACAAAAAAATATTTTATGTAAAAAAAATTTATACGATGTATTATATCATATAATAATTTATAAATATTATATTTTAAATTTGATAAAATGAATATCATTTTTAGAATAAGTCTACAAAATTATAAATTAATTTATTTTTATTATTTTTATGTAAATATTAATTTTTTATTGAATAGTTTAATATACTGAATGATTGATAATGTATATTTATTTTAGTAAATTATGTATTTTACTGGTTACAATATGTTTTTATGATGATTTCATGTATTGTATATTCAATTTCTTAATATTTAATTTACATATTTTTTTATAGATTTATCTAATTTTAGAGTATATGTTTATTTTCAGGTTTAAAAATCATTTTTTCCAAAAACTATTTTAAAATTCCTAATGATTATCATAAAAAATAATTAAAAATATCCAAAAAGAGTGGCTTTGTTAATTTAAAAATATATATTATATATTACTATTTATTTATTTAGTTTCATACAATGATTATTGTTTATAATTTAGTTAAATAATAAATGACTATTTTTAAAATTTTACTCTTTTAAAAAGCTTGACATCTTTTAATTACTGCGTTATTAATATTAAACTATATTTTCCAACGTCACGGGATTTAATTTTGAAAAATGGAACCTATATTTGGAATTATTCTTTTTTTAAAATGTAATAAAATATAAATTTAATTTTTAATAATTTTATTTTGTGAAAAGATTGAAATTAATCATAGTGTTTATGTAAGAAATTTGCTTACCATTTGTATAAACATTAATCTAGTAGAGGCAAAATTCACACGAAATATTTCTATAACATATTTAATAGACATATTTTTATATTATAAATTATGGGATTTATATGATTTAAATTGTATCTTCCAATTAACTTGGAAACAAAATTTTCGTACTTTTGCCTATGAAAAAATCATATTTTTTTCACTCAAACAACTTATAAAAGGCCACCAAATAGACTCATATATTAATCAATATAATTCCTATTGTAAAGTAAAATTACATCCAAAATAAATATTAAATTTCCCTCATCTAATAACAGATTATTTAGGTTGATAATAAATCATACCATTGATGGTCTTTGGAGAAAATGAAGAAGATATATTCATAAAAGATGTCTCATTCATCAAGGAGAATTTTCATTTTATTTTCGTACCACCCTTATATTATTTTTTAAGGGAAAAGGTCCCATTTATTAGAATTTTCAAAAAGAGATACCACCCCTAAAATTATTCTTATACAATGAATATGTTAAAAATTATATTTCCTAAAAATAATATGAGGTTTTTATCTTAAATTATTTACATAATACAACACAAAATTCAATCATATGTGTTACAAAATCATTATTCAGATATATCATCGAATACTGGCTCTAGAAACATTATTTTAGTTTTTTAAATACCAAAACTCATATATGGTACTAATTAGGGATATTATGGTTATAAATGATATTAATATAATTATTATACCTTTATATTCAATATACCATATATATATCCTTTTAATATTTTGATACGTAAGGGATACAATAACATTATTAGTTTGTATTGTGGAATACCACCTCACGTAGAGATGTTATTACCTTGTTACGTGGAATATTATAATGGTAAATATAATTAATGAATGTTATATTAATTATATATCATAATTATAATTAAATATTTATCTTTATTTAAGTATAATAAACATTTGATGTCATATATTTTCACTCCTTGAAAATGTGATAATGTTGTTTGTGGACATGTTGGCTACTATAATCTCAATGTGACATGATTCATTTTTTATCACAACATTACATGAATTATATATGTAAGAATTTATAATTGAATATTATGTTATTTACAATATAATAATTATTATTTAAATATAAATTTTAGAGAAGTGATTCTTATATTGATCATTAACAATTGGATGTGTTATTCATTAATGCATACAAACTGTTGTATACATTAATGTAATGTTAATTCAATTTTCATAATCAATTTAAGTGATTGGTTATAGAGGTGTAATTTATGGAGAAATATGATAAAATGTTATTTTTTATTATTATGTATATGTTTAAATTATATCTTCTTTGTCCATAGTAATTCTAAAAACGTAATATCTGACACACAAACCCAATATTGAATAATCAACTAAGATAAATATAATTGAAAAAATAAATAAAAATAATATTGTAAAAGAGAAATAAGATTAATAATAAACATGAAAATCATCACAATCATGTAAATACATATCTTAATTTTATTATTAATAAATGTAAATACATATTTTAAATTTGATACTCATTTTTTTGAGACTGAACCTCAATTTCCATTCAATGAGTAATTTCCTAACGATATAATCCTTTAATATAATAGAAGTTAAATATAAAAGACTATTATGATTTTATATCATCAATTTATATATTTCATTGATATTTATTTCATTTTTAATATTATTATATCATGAGTATTATCTCTTAAATATTTCAAAAGTGATAAAGGTGTTTTAAATTAAATAAATTGTATTTTATTATATCCATAAAACATTCATTTTATTCAGTGTTTATGTTTTAAAAATTTATTGGAATTTTTCCTAATGATATTAAATATTAATAAATTTAATTTAATTTTTATATGACTATATTTTTTAGGTATTCATAATTATCTATTTAGCGTTTTTTATTTATTATTTTACAAATAAAAAATGAAATGTTATATTTTTAATGTATGAAGACTTTGACCATTATTGTAATCATGTTTTTTATTTTATTTATCGATCCCATTAGAATATAGAAAAATTATAAAATTAATTACACATCTCCCTTTATTAAGAATTCTGGTTTAGAAAATGGTTTCTAAAAGATAAGTGTGTTGAAAATGGTCTTTTTTGACAGAAAATAGAATTATGATATATAATTGTGATTTACACAGTGTTTGAATGGGTTTTTCAAATTATAAAATGTCTAATTTATGTTGTTTTTAAAAATAATTATAAATTATTGGTAGATTTATATAGAGGTAGTAAATCTCGTTTTATCTTAAGCTATAGATGAACACATATGTTTCTTGAACACATAATGTTATAATTGTTTTCCCTAATAAATATATTTGATGTTTCCCATATGGTTTTTCTAGTTTGTATGGTGTATATAAGGATTCAATTTGTTGAAGTGCCTAGTAATCTATATTAATTTTATACCCATTCATATGATTTATCATTAAATTATTTTGATATCAAAAGGTATAATAAATAGTATCTTTAAAGTAATGATATTTTTTTTTCTTAAAATGTTCGGTATTATTGACAGACAATTTCTTGGGTCTTAATTTTTTTTATAATATATGATTTCAATTCCTTTTGTATCCATTAATAATATTTTTGTGACCATTTCACTATTTAAAATATTTTAATTGTTTTTATAGATAAGTAAGGGATTGAAAGAGACCATACATAATGTTGTGAAATGATTTCATGAATGGTAAATATGTTTTATTCGGAAATTTTTGTACAGTTGGAAAAATAGATACTAATTCAATGATTCCACATTGACATATATGTATTTATTATGTATGATATAGGAATATTTTATCTAAATCTCCAAAATTTACATCATCCGCAATGTACAGTACTGAAAAAATAGTGACTAAAAATTATTATATTGTATTGATAGGATAGTTCAATATTTTATGTACAAAATAAAATTACTATATAACATTAAATATTTGGTTAATTATAACAACATTATCTTTATATATTTTACCATATATTAATGTTAACATGTTATATAATTTTAATATTACCATGTTGATTCTCCAGATATATTCCTATTCAGAATCAATTTCCTTAGTGGTCACATCAGGGATTTAATGGGAAGGAATAAGTAATAAGATTTGCTTCTAAATTATTTCATCGAGCTAGTTTGACTTAAAATAAAACTATTTTTAGTGATGAAAAACTGAAAACATTCAATAAATGATTGTAATAACAACCCAAAATAGGATCCAGATATACCACGATGGAATATGTCTATATTAAATAATTAATTGATTCAATATCATGCCAAATTTATTTGATAATATAACCATGTGAAATCTAAAGGACATATCAATTAAATGGAAAATATATTTTAAAATGTTGGATGTTTAATGATTCGAAATATACTTTTTAAATTTTACTTCGTAATTGTTAAGTCAATTAATAATGGACATTTATTAGTAGTAAATATGATAATGATTGTATTTATTCTTTATAATGTGAAATATAAATTTATATTTTTGTTGAGAAATAATAACATAAATATATTGGTAATATATGTGTAAGATTTTATTTGAGATAAAATTTTTAGATGTAACATGTTTTACTAAGGATTCAATCCATGTTAATAAAGTGATTTGGATCCATGTGAATTTGAAATAAGTAAGATATTATTTCATTATACTGAAAATGTTGAAAAATATTTTTCTCACACTTATGTGACTTATAATAATTAATGTAATATGCAATTGGGGTAGAATGTGGCAGCGAAATGTCCATCAACAATATATTGAGGCAAGAAATTGAATTTCTCATGTTGTGGTAAGTATGTCAACATTAACCATAGATAATTTATTATGGTTTCATATAAGTGACTTTGATGTAGACTGTTTGTCCCCATGAAACACTATATCATGAAAAATAATCCTTAATACTCAATGAATATGATACCTAATAGCCACAAAATATTAAGTTGTTTTAGATTCAGTGAGTTGGATTATTATACTATAGTGTACCTGATGTTTTCTTCAATGAATGGAAATCATAATGATATAAAATAGAAGGGTGTACCATGGTCATTTTCAATAACACATTAGATGTTGTGCGATTAAAATAGGTGATAATAGTTATGTTACATGTGTATTTTTAATTATAGTTATACCCTAGTTTTCTCTAAAGCATTTAATTAATTCATTTATCTTATATTCTCTCTTAACTTATTAATATCACCTCAAGAAAATATGATAGAATATTTCATTCTTTATTAGGTTTGAAATATTAATGCATAACATATATATATGAATTATAAAATTTTTATAAGTGGGGTTGTATTTATTATAAATCTTGTTGAACAAGCCATATAATATTATGTATTATTCTTAGTAAGGATTGGACTTCAATTTATCAATAAAATATATACTTCAATGAAAATATGGACTTGTTCAATTATTTTCGGCTGTTGATATCATAGAATGTTGATGATAAAATTATTATAGATGGAAATGAATTTCACCTGTCTCACATTTCTTTAAATAATTAAAATATTTAAAATAGTTTTGTTATATTAGAAAATCAACACCTAGATTTTTCATCAGATGATATTCCTATTGTAATTCTTAATAAAGAGGTTGAGTTTGTTGTTGACATTGAATATGATGGTTATACCTTTTTTAAACCCGATAATCGAAGGACTGAATGGAAATTTTTATAATTGAAAAAATCGAAGATATTATAAAACGGATTAATTTGACCAATAACTTCAACATTTTGTTATATTGTCATGTTTATTAATATGATATAGGGATCAATTATTCTTTTCATTTATTATATATAATTATATTAAATAACTATTAATAAAAGTTATCATTTTCTTTATATTATTAAAATTTTTATCATCTTTAGAGAGATAAATATTTTACCAAGAATGACCTAATGTTAGATTAACAATAGTTGTATGTGAAGAAATAATAAATTCACATGACTTAATTTTAGACTAGTTAGGTGAAATATGAATTTTTATAAAAGAAATTTTTTCATCTTATGAAAAATCAATATTTATTGACTTCTTGAATATAATTTTTAATGAAATATTGGATTTTTTGTGTGGTGATGTTAAGTAATAAGATGTTATTAAATTATAAAATTAAAGTATATTGTCAGTATAACCTACAGGTTGTTTTAAATACATTGGAAAATATATTTATGATAA
Organism: Viscum album; assembly: GCA_963277665.1. NCBI lineage: Eukaryota > Viridiplantae > Streptophyta > Magnoliopsida > Santalales > Viscaceae > Viscum > Viscum album. The sequence continues at coordinate 663,355,002 of OY728165.1, read as the reverse complement.
AGATATAATGATTGAATTTTTTAAGGAAAAAATATCCTTACATGGACATATTTCTTTAAAAGATTATATGATTGTTCACCATGATAAAAAACTGTTGTAAATGAATGGAGAACACATAAAACATTTTAAGATAATTATATTTTTCATTGATTTTTAGGTCACTTCTAGAATTTTTTCCTAAACATTTCTCAATTTTATAGTAAAATAACTATGTTAACATAAAAAGGAGTTATGTTCATCTGGGACAAAATTATAATGATTTTTTTCATGGGATACAAATAATTTGGTAAATTATGTTGTTTTTCACTTTATTCAATAAATATTGAATTTGACATCTGTAGTGGTGTGTCATAGAAATGACCTCATTGTTTTCTAATGATGAATAATCATGTAATTTTTATTCTTCAAGATAGTTTTAACATATAGTGTTAAATTATAGTTACCATGATTATTAAATAGATGTTGAGGTTTTTATTTAAAAAACAGAAATGATATATCATATTTAATGATTGATATATATAATGATAGAAAAAATTATTTATATATTCACTGAAAAAATGATATATTAAATATGGCTATAAATAATACAGTATTATGAATTGAAAATTCATTAGAATACAAGAACATAAACAAACACTGTTACTATTTGAAAAAAATGTAATTATAAATTACCAATTATATTTTGGTAACAGAAACCATTATATTATTATTTGATCAATTTTGTCCAATATTTTTTTTATGTTGGTATATCATCTATTTCTTTATGGTTTTAGAGCATTCACCTTTTTTTGAAATAATTAACAATGCTCATAAGGAGGATCAATATTTGATGAAATAGTTTGAATCTATTTACATTTTTATGTTCCAAAATATTTATATTATTGAATATGGAATATCAAAATTTTGTATAATATTATTTGTTCCAGCAAATTCACTATTGAAGAAGGAGTTCTTTATGGAATCACATACTTACCTATTTTCATTCTATCTCGAGAACACTATTATGTATATATATCTTCAAGATTTTTACTAGTATGGTGGAATTAAAATTTATATTGCTCAATTTTTCATGACATGTTTGAATTTTAAGTAGGTTCAACTAGGAAGAAAACCCAAACTGGATGCTTCAATAAATTAAAATACGAAAATTTAAAAGGATTAATATACAAGTGGATCTCATTTCAGGAATTCTATATAAATCTCGTGTTAATAATGAAATTTAAATTTTTTGGAATGATTGAATAAATATAATCTTTTCTTTTCATGTGGGAAATATTTTCTATTGATCATATTTTAAAAAAATTATAATGTATATAGTTAGTTAAAATGGAGTTCATATATTCATTGTATCAAAACATGATCTGAGATCACAATATATTATTTATAAATGATATCAGATGTAATTGTGTACTGAATTACATTTATGTATGAATTTTCATATTCATTATGACAGAATTCATGAAAAAATAATTCTTTCCTCTAAAGATATTATTTATTCTTGATCAAGGGCTTATCAGTGAATTTTTAAATAAAAAAATTAATTGGTTAAGGTTTCATAAAATAATATCATTCATTCAAAAAAAATAAAACATTTGATGATTTTTGTGGAAAGAGTATTCACACACATTGATATTCATATTATTTAAGGTAAATGATATTTGTTGAGAAATATTTTGTAGAAACAATAATAGATAACCTTTATATTATTCAATGGCACATCTGGATAGCATTGTTAGGGCATAAATGTAATGTAGATAACCAGAGTAATGATCCTTATTTCGATGTTGGTGATAATAACATCCTATAAATTTATCCATTGAAAAGTGTGATATTTATTGGTAAGAAGGATAAATTGATTCAGAAGTTCATTGGATCTTATTAAATCATAGAAAATGATGATTCATTTTCATACCATGTATAATTAGCTAAATTTTAATATTACGTACACCAAATATTTCATGTTTCAAAATTAATGAAATATGTGTCCGAATAATCTCATTTTTTGAGACATGTAGTAGATAAATTTGAAGATAATATTTCTTATTCTTAGAATATAGTTTTTCCATTGAGTTAATGTGTTGTGTAATAAGTTGATTTATAATGCAAGGGATTTATTAATGAAGCGACATTTTTGATGAGGCAACATGGGATTATAAAACATTTATGTAGGAAAAGAATCCCTATATATTTCATTTGTGAATAAAATTGATATGACATAGTTTCTAAAATGAGGGAATGATGTAACGTGATTGTTAATTATAGAGTAAAGTATTTTCTATATTATATAAAATGAATTATATTGTTATATTTGTTATACATTTGACAAATAGAGTATAAATAGTAATTTTTTTTAGTTAAATAGAAATATTATAATGTTATATTTAAATGAGGGATACTAAATATTATATTGTAAAATTTATAAACTAAATATATTTTTGAATGAAGAATATCACAATATATTTTGGGAAATATTTTGGGATTTCTGGGAAATATATAATTCATAGTGAATTGTTAAAATATCGATTATTATAATTTATATTTTCTATCTAACAAAATAAGTTATTTAAGAGTTTCAATATATTGTGAATATGATTTCATTTATCTAAATTATTATTTTTTATGTTTAATCTAGCTAATTAATTTTTAATCAATTTTAATTTGGTTTAGACAATATGTCTATTTTTTGTTCAAAAATTGGTTTTTCTAAACAAAATTAAAAACCATACTGTTCATCCATTTTATTTTATTAACAAACCCCAAATGAATAATTTTTCAAATGAAAAATATATATACCATATATATTTAAATATTAATTTACTTCTATAAAATTATTATTCTTTGTCAACGAGTTAATACATAATCATCTTTTTCTAAAAAAATACACTTCATAAGAACTTGATGTCGATCCCTGACATCTCCAGGAATAATTAATTAAATGTTTACACTTTTTTGTTGTGAATATTGAAAAATTTATTAAGAATTATTGATCATAGTTTTATATAACTTAAAATAATTTATACATAATTTCCATCAAATGTTATTTGTTAATACAATTGAAATTTAACTCGATGATTAAGGTAAAAAGGAGTTTACTATGTGACTATTATTTAAACATATGTTATATCAATAGAATATAAACTTATCTATAGCCATTTCTGGTCACATTATCACCTTATTCTTTCTAGTTACTTATTTGGTACAACATTATATCAACATGACAAGAAAAACATTTGTGAGGAATCATCTTTTTCAAAAATTTAATTGTTTTCAACTCACCCAACTTATATAAGGGATCCACATATCCTCCTATCTTGATTCCAAAAAATCAATTTTGATTTAGAAATAAATGTATAAAAAATTCTAAAATTATCTCTAATAATCCTTTAATACTAGAATTATTCCTAAATTAAATCAATGAATTCGTTTTGTTAAACTAATAGGAAACACGAAAAAAGATTGATAATGTTCATCATCTTCTGTTTATTTTTTTTCTTCCTCTACTACCAAAAATTCATTTTTTTGACATTTTTATATAATATCATCAGTATAATAAGTATACATATAATGTTTTATACTAAATGTATTACCAACTCTCATATTCAGGTTTACCGAATATTTTATTAATTCATCACTTATGTCTACCGTAGAGTACCTCATAGAGAAATGATGTATTTCATTTTTTAATTACCACGTATCAAAAATTAGAATATTGATGGATTTAAAGATTATATATGATATTTATGAGATATTTATACCATTATAGTCATTTTATAAATATATATATACCCATTATATTTTACAATATATAAGTAAAAATATTACATCATTCGGGTGTATGATGGACTACCGCATCCCGATGAGATGTGAATTATATTCACTAACATGTTACAAGGATATAATATAGTCATATGTAAAGATAAAATATTATAAAAAGGACATAGTATTATAGTGAATTAATGATAAAAAATATTTATATATAATGAAACATGTTCTATCTTACATTTTGACTTACTGAGAATGTGATAACATCATTTTGTGGATGCCTAGACTACCACCTCCTCATTGTGTTGTGATAATTTTTTCATCACCGATTTACAAGAATTATATACATAAATTTTTATGATTAAATATAATAAAATTCATGATATTGTTCTGATTATATTAATAGAATTGTTACCCACTGTTTTTCTATAAGAATCCTTGAAAAATTTTAGTGTTACTCATTCTTACATACAACCTACCATCTCAATGAGTTTAACAATGGTTAGTATTCAAACACAACATAAATGATTGGTTTTAAATTTTATAATTGATATATTATTATGATCATAAATTATTAATTACTTTTTTTAGTATTTTATATAATTAATTTAATGACAATAGTAAAGTGACTAAATCCATTTTTGACACATAAACCGAATGTGGCCAACAAATCTTCCAAAAAAATAAACTGAATATGCCAATGTGTATAACATGGTAAAAAGTGAAGTGAAAATTTTAATTAACTTGTAAAATGATATCAAGAATGTAAATAAGTAATAAAATTTCATTATTTTATAAAATAAAAACATAAATGACATGTCCTACTAATGATAATTGAATTGTTCTATTTTACATTTCTTTGAGGAATTTCATGATGCTATGCACCTTTATTTTTTTTAAAGGGGTATATAAACCAATTTTCAAATGTTATATCATTAATTTACCTAGTATCATGATATTTAATTTTATTTAACGTAATTATTTCTTCATTTTAGGATTTAAAATTTCCAATGTGATAAAGGAATTTCTACTAAATAAATATTCTTTTAATGTTTTCCTAAAAACATCCTTTTTATTCTATATCCATATTTTTAAATATTTTTTGTAAATTTTTTTTATGGAAATAAATTTATTTATAATGTTCATTTTTCCATATTATCATTATTTAAAATGATATGAAATGGAATCTTTTTATTTTTCTTCAATAGAAAATTATGATAAACAAAAAATGAAATTTTATATTTTTATTTAATAGTGAATAAAACCATTCATGTCATCCTAACATTTCATATATTCCCAAATATCATTTAAAACACTATATTTTTGAAAAATAAGAACATAATATTCAATTTTTTTTGATTAATTATGTATTGAATATTTTTTAATAGAAAACTATATTGAATATCATATTTTTTCAAAAAAATTATTTTTGATATTTAAATGTAATATAAATTTGGGATAGAATGAATTTTGTAAACGAGGAAGTGTTTGATTTATATTGTGGTGAATGTAAATTATAAATTATTGGCTCCCTAATCTTGTTCCATGTGATCCTGTGGTAGATTCGATGCTTTGTGCACCCAAATATCACTTCTATGCTCTGGGTAACGATTATTTTCTACGAATAAATATATTAGAACACAACGTAAAGTTATAAAATTTTAAAAGGATTATATAGAATGATATTCCATGGAATGATGATGACGTTTATATTCTTTATAAAGAGTTATAATTGAAATAATAATTTTAAAAGATAAAATAAATGGCCTTTTTAAAGAATGATATTTACATTAATAAGTAATATCTTTTGTTTTCAAGAATGGGGTGATCTAGGTATTTAAATTTATTCACATAAAAATTTATTTCTTATTTTGGAATCATATATAGTTATTTTTATGATCATACCACATTTGGGAATGTTTTTCAATGGATTTAGATATGTATAATTGATTGTATGAGGTTATTTTGAGTGATGTCAACAGTTATCATAAAATGAAATCAATTTTTATGAATTATATGGTGGAAATAATTGATAATTATCATAGTTTTCCACAATTAATTATAATGTATTATTAGTTATGCTCTATGACTAAATTATATGTTGTTATCAAATTGATAAAATTCCCAATGTGAAAAAATTATAATTATTGACTAAAACTCATGATTTTATAATTTGTATGGTTGGGTCCTCATAATGCATCATTTTAGGTATGTTGATATCACTTGGTATGTTTTTCAGGTTGTTTTAAGGATTGTAATTGATAATGATAACCTCCACCAACTGATGCACCACTAGACGCTTCACCGTCACATTTTACAACAATTCCCCATATATTATTCCACGATCTACATTTGGAGATCATGAATCATGGAATAAGATTTTTCATGATGTTATATAAAATGTAAGTATTCCATCTCATGTTTATCATGTTGAGAAATCACAAAGCCTAAAATTGTATAGAAATATGAATTATATTGATCTTTTATTATAAAATTGGAACCCCACAAGGATCTATGTACTTATGATCAATGTGACAAACTAATTGTCGTCTAGGATGATCTCATGTACCAAGCATAATTAAAAAAGAGTTTATGAGCGACATCTGTAATTTATACACGACGGTTTCAATTGTATACACAATTTTCAGATTTTCTTTTTAATTATAATCACTTCACCACTACACTATTCACTTGAACCCTATAATATGTTCTAAGTCAAATATATGGTCCTATTTAATTGAGATATCTCTACATATACCCTATAAAAAAATTACCTACGTATTTGTACCATTCATCAAATTAATGGATTATTTTTTCATGTAAGTAAAAATAAACTCATACTTAGTAACCATCATATCTCATTGTTTCACTTATAAATGATCATGTATCCAATCCAAACACATGATTGAAGTATATTACTCCGCATGTAAATGGTTCTTCAAATATGTTCAACAGAATATTGCCTCATAATATGTCTAGATAACCAAACACCCAAAAAAGTTTTCCAACCTATAAAAAAGGTATATATAAGTTATAACATCTAACAGTAATGGGTCTACACAAGTCGTAAGCTGAAAATATCATAATCTAACTAATATTCATCTACATAATAATCAAATTCTATAAACAAACAATGTTTCTTATGATGTTTAATACTCTCACAGTTGGAATCACATTCATGATATGTCATCCTAACCAACCAGTACTTTAGGATGCTTATTCCGGATAGATTCATTGAATAAGGAAATTTTAGTTGGGTTTAATATATATGAGTTAGGAAAGTGATCTTATAAAACCCCCACTATTTGAGTCCCATGAGGAAATGCTACAAGGAAAATTATTCATCACAGATCATTCCATTATCTCAACTTCATTCCACAACTATTATTAGTTGTAATCGTATACACATGTTGATATTTTTTTTCTATTACAGGAATTGTTTAGATGAAAATATCGTGGGAGAGACATATAGAGGTAAAATAAATTCATATACCATATACTATATTATTCATGTACTATTGATTAAGCATAAATGTTTCCTTGGAATATCATGTTGACATGTTGGTATACATTGTCTTCGTACGGATACATTGGACACAACACAATTACTTGGTTATCGAACTTGATAACTAAACTAAAGACAGTTATGTTGTGATTCCCTATGTTCCCAAAAAATCACCAGGACATATATATTTCCAAATATTTTTATTGTATTTCAAATAATATTATACAACCCATTAATGAAATGAAATGTAGGGGAACCACCTAGAGATTAAGTTAGTTGGGAGTGAAAACATCATCCTACCTCCACTAGGATTGGGGGAGAATACTAGTAATGACTAAGCATATCACATATATATTTCCCTTAAATAATTGTATTTTTTTATTCCCAAAACACTCAACTCCATTAATATAAGTTGAATAGAGATAATAAAAATCAACATGATTATATCAATTTATTAAACAAATTCGTGGAATTAAATAGTGTATTATTATCAATACCATATGAAAAATATAAAAACATTCTCATCCATAAATAGTGTTTCATCCATAAATCTACAAAAATTTAAACTGAAAGAGGGTACCCTAATCAAGATATCAAAATATTGATAACTGAATATAGTCTCTACTACATGGTTCATCAATTCAATATCAACAACATGTCCACCCAAGATTATTTCATATAATAACAAATTATTAGAAGACACAACAATGGACAGAAAGTACCTTACACGGTTGAGTATATACATACCTACAATGATTCCCAAAATTGTATAGGTTGATATTAAATGCAATTCGGAGTGATGTTCACTGATCAAAGAGTGGAATATTAATCCAAAACATGATATTTTAAATTAAACCCAATCCTCGAATGATATTGAATATCAATCTTTAAAACAAGTGTAAATCCCATGTTATACCATATCACATGTAATATGTGATTCTATTCATTCAATAGAAAACCATAATATTCACTAGATCAGTCTACGAAAATGAAATGTTGAAGAAAATAATTCAGGGGGATTTAACCCCTGATTATTAGGGAATCAATTCCTTATCATAATAATAATGATAAGGGTGAACAGTATATTAGATTATAGACACATTATATAAGGGGAATATAGATTAATTCCATCAATCATGTACCAAAAAATTATGGATTCCCTCATGGACCCTTCTATTCTACCAGTGGTGCGGAAAACCTCATTATCACTTTAGTGGAAGGTATACAATAATTCATCACATATATCATTTTTTGGAATATAAATGATCAAGTACATAGCATGTTATAAAAGGGCCACATTATGTCGGTCCATTAAGGACCTAGTCTTGTACTACCTTAACAGGGAATTTCACTTCATTTTGGATTCATAGGATGTTGGAATGAAACTATGTGAGTATTGAACATGGAAATATATGGAATGAGATTATAAAACATTGATTAGATGGTCGAAAATTTTCCATGACTCCTTCTACAAACCATGTTATTTCATTCCAACATGACATGTTTTAAAGACACAGGTTATTGTACAGGTGTAGTACCCAGGGTTAGGTATACAGTTTGTGACCCTACTACATGTCGTGTAACCATTTCTACATATCATTTTTATCTTCTACTCTATATCATGTATATTTTTTCTATTTTAATTGTTCATTTTTTGTTCCCCTAAACATAGTTAAAAATCACTTCCTACTCATAATACTATGATCCCTTCTGCAAGAAATTATGGATTGAGTATTGAAATCTGGTAAGAGGCCAAGACATGGATCCATTATTCATTCTTCCTTCCCTAGGTAGATTCTTATTTAATGATGTTACCAACATTATAGGGAATAAATCCTCTACTTAATTGGTTAATCAATATTGAGATTCTTGTATCATCCCAAGGCTTTGGTTGTGATCCTAATTTTCATATCATATCTCTCATCATATGTAAAAATGTCTCTCTCTGATGACTACTATCGATGAACAATAATTCTTGTAAGAATATCAATAGTGTTATTTGACTCAATATTGTGATCTCTCAGATGATTTCTTCGTTTAATTATCAAGATTAATCCCTAAATCTGGTATGTGGTAGTGGTGGAATACCTCAAGACTAGGTGTCTTGTCTTCAGTGTATCTGGTTATTCTTATTTTTGATGTGTACATATTCTTGTGAAAATTTTACTATAATATTATGTTTATATTACGTTATTTTTATGGGGTATCTTACAGAGTATTGTTATCCCCCCCCCCCGACATTCTTTTCCCACAAATTTTGTGTGTTATGAAAATGAGTGACAATTTTATTTTTCCGAGCTAAACAATGTATAGATTATTCTTTTTGATACTGGACATAGTGAGGTGAGTTACTATGTCTACAAACAACACTCCAATAACCCTTTCTTATAGTATAGACTCGTGGATATAGACATCCTTCGATGTACTTCTATTTGGCCCCATTTATTATTTTGTGACAATCCAATCGTACTCTGTTGGTTGTGATATATTTGAATTCATTCATTTTTTAAATATAACTTCATACATTGTAGTATTTTTTGGGATTCATGGGTTGTTTTATAGTCCTCTCTAGGATGAGACATGAAAGATAATAAACAATACTGAAAATGATTAACTGAAATCAATACATAACAATATAAAAAGATGAATAAAATCATGGATAAGTGATCCAAAATAAAATCGTAGATAATTCATTTGATAGTAATTAACAATATTACTGTAACATCTCGATTCTGGGTGCCTCGTAGAGGTGCCTTGTACATGGTTAATCACATGACCTCGAGCACATTTCCCAGAATTTTAGAGGCTAGCAACTAGTAGTGAGGTCCTTGGGTGTGATAAGATGGAAACTATTACCTCATTGGAAGATTAACTCAATGAAAATAAAATGATACACAATAGAGGAAGCAATAATAAAATGTAGTCAGTAAACATCTTAATACTAATAGAAATAAACAAATGGACCACATATATAAATGATGCATGATACATATGTCTAGGAAAGCAGCCAAACAAGTCACAATGCTGGAATAAATTACGTAACCAAGGTATAAGGGAAGAAAGTCATCTCAACAACATTGCAAGTCTCAAATTGGTCTATTTCTCTACAGCTCCACAAAAGTCACATACATGATGTACAAGTGCACTTTCCCTTATCTAGCAGTGTAGCAATATAATCTGTATGGGCCCAAAAGCATGACCAAACATGGTGTTAGATGAATCCAGTAGGTAACAACCCAATGATTGTATCCAAACTATTAGTAAATATGTATGGAAGTCCATTTTAAAGATAAGTAATAAACAAGGATGTACTCAAATGTAAACAATCCTATAGTTTCAATTACGTTAATTTACATATAACAATTTAACAAACAAATAAAAAATACAAGAAACTCTATGGGAATGATCTCACAGTGTATCCCCTCTAGTTTAGAAAACAACATCAGGTAACCCTCTAGGTATTTCTCACAAAATAAACCATCAGATTAAATTTAAAACAAGGATATAATGAAGAACATCTGAAAAGGCACTCAGATCCCCCTATAACAATTTTCATGGTTAACAACATACACTATAAGGAAGCACTCAATGTCAATTCATCTTGTGGTCTCATAATGCATCTATATACAATATGAGAGAGCACTCAACATTAATAACCAGTATGGTCTCACTACATGATAATTATAACAGACACTCTAGTGATTCACTATACATCAATTTCCCCTATGGTCTCAATAAACTAGGTTCTCGGAGCCTCATGCAATGAAATATTAAACAAATGATAATCAGAAGCCAAATTAAACCTCATTGTACTAATTGGTAAATTACTTGAAAGGCATAAGAAAGCATATCAAATTAATTAATAGTCCATCCAAACAATAGTAGGAATCAAATCAAAATATCTGAATAGGAAAATCTAGGCCAAACATTCAAAATCAAGCATCCATGGGGAGAATCATCCATATCATTTCAATTAACCCTATTCACTATCAACAACCTTTATTCTATAATTCAAGGCACAACAGAATTTAACAAGTTTAATATCCTGAAACAAGCAACACACTGAACAAAGGTATTGAGAACTTTTTTAAATATAAATCAATAACTAACTACCGAAAGGCTCAAACCACCTAACTCAGCATTTTACATATGATATACATGAACATATGGCCTAGAATTCCCCAAGAAAACAATAGATCTACAATAACACTAAAAATGTTTAATAAAGGATATCATGTGAAATAGGTGAAATCAAGAAACAAGGCTTTATCTGCAGGAAGGATTATCGTGGAGATTCCAACACAATCGACGACAGTTGATTTTGAGAATGGATGATGAGTCGGTGGCTCAGAGAATATTCACTGGTTATAGATTCTCCTGGACGAGGCAAGCAAAGAAGAACGTAAATTTCTAAAAGAGACGTGACCTCGGTCCATTTAATGAAATAAAATTAAAATTACATGGCGTGTTCCTAAGGGATACATGGAATGTACATGACTTAATCATCCCTCACATTAGGCGGCCTCTAGTTTGCCAACCCATGACCATGTGCTCGGCCATTACATGTCTAACACATGGATACCCACGACAACCAGGTACACGACATGTACTTATATGTACATGGTGTGTACTACTGAAATTTTCAAAATTTCTTGTTTTTCTCATAAAAAACCATAAATGAAAGACATACCTGAAAAGAAGATCTGAGTTCGTAAAAACTTCTCCCATTATTAAATTCGACCCCAAATTTCCCTTTCAAAGAAGCGTAGAAGATGAATACTCAAATAGATCTAGCCACTGCGATCGTATGTCGACCTACCTTTTCCAACTGTCTTCATGTAATCGCATGTGCTGCCATAGAACTCATGCCATAGGAACATATTGTCCGTTGAGAACATTTGCAATGTGATTAACAATCCAAATAGGATACTCCTAGAAATATGTGTCCACTTCTATCTCAACCCCCTATGGTTGAAAAAATAAGAAATTGGTTTGAGATGTAATGCCGAAGCTGAGAAACGTAAAAGGTGTCTTACATTGCAAGGTTACTATGAGGTAACTGTAAGAGATAAAAAAACATCCTAACTCTCTCCAAGATCTAAAACAGTCAAACATATCTTAGTGAAGGAATGAATTTTCTCGTAATCCTTCATTGTCCCAACCTATTTTTGACACACAGGAAAACTTGATCTTCAACCTCAAACCCTAGAGATCATCTTCTTCGTTTTGAATAATACTTCTTTTAGGACTATGCGGTAACTTTATTCATTAGAATCAAATCTATCAGCTCTTTGTTCCCCATGACAAGATGATATCCTGGCATAACTACCTCTCCTAACTCTATCCAAATCAAGGGTGATACACATGGCCTACTGTACAAAGCCTCATAAGCTCACACTTAAATTTTTGATTGAAAAAATTATTGTAACTAAACTACACAATATGTTTGTGCTTCTCCCAATAATATCCATAATATTGGATGCTTACGCAAAGAATGTCCTATAGCACATGTATCATATGCTTGGATGGGCCATCAGTCTGGGAATGATAAGCTGTACTCAAAAGTACCTATGTACCCAAATACATCTATAGTTCCTACCAGAACCCAGATGTATAATGAGAATCCGTATTTGAAACAATGGAATGTGGAAATCCATGTAAAAGCACAAAATACTAAATTTAAAACATTCCAAAATCATCAACAATGATGTCCTCTTTGATCAGTCGGATGTCCACATCATCCTTGAGTCTGTCAATGCCAACCCAAACTTCATCACTCCATTGGGGTGACCATGGATAATGTAGAATGAAGTCCATACTGACTTCATTTCACTTCCACTTGGTAATGGGAAAATACTGCAAAATAACTTTTGGTTGCTAATGCTCTTCCTTCACCTACTTACATGTGGAAAACCTCATCACAAAGCTAGAATTATCTATCTTCATATAGGGCCACCAATACTGATAGTATAGATTATTAATCAGGTTTGTGACACCAGGACGAACTGCCCAAATAGAGGAATGATAGTGATGCATCAGGTCCTCATGTATCTCAACATACACCCATATGTGCCCCTAAAAATTCATTATCTCATCCTCTCTTATAGTCCATAAAGATATTGGGCACTCTATTGACTAACTCTGTCATTGATCTAGGCCTTCGACATCTGATAGCCACATCATTCGCACTAAATCAAGTAGAGGACATGTAACAGTTAGAGTATAAATAAATTCCTTCATTTGCCTGTCATGCATGTCCATATACATCTTAGAGAACAGAGTCATAAGTTCCCACTCACTGATGGCCTCCTCAACTACCTATATCTGAGTCTTCCTGATCAATGCATCAACAAATAAGTTTTCTATATCTAGCCTATTAGGAAATCTCAAAATCAAAACGCTGAATATACTCAACTCACCTTCACTGTCATAGATTCAGAATGCACTGAGTTAATATATACTTGAGTCTTTTGTGGTCATTGAAAATAACTAAATTATCACCCAATAGATAATGTCTTCAATAGCTTTACGCATGAACAACTACATCCATATCGATATTGTGTGTCGGTTAATTCCCCTCATGTGGCTCCAAGTACCAAGACTCATATGCAATGACTCATTCTCCCTTCATAAACATAGCTCCCAATCTGATACCTAATGCATCCCAATAAACTGTATAGCTCTTACATGGACCTGGTAAAACTAGTATCAGTTCTGAATTCAACTTCCCTTTTATCACTTGACAGTCCTACTCAAATTAATATTACCATAAGTACTTCACAAAAAAACATATTCCGGCCCATCAGTGGTGCATTTATACATGAAAAGTAATGTTTGAAATGACATTAGTAACCAGACAGCCCTAGGAAACTCCATACCTCAAAGTCATTCTTTGGTTAATCCCCGGAAACTACTACTCTATACTTCCCTGTGTCTTCTGATAAACATTTCTCTTAGATATAGTGACCCATGATGTGAATTTGGTCCACCCAAAAGTTGAATTTTAAGAGCATAGAATATAACTAATGCTCACTCAGTGTACTCAAAATACTCTCATGTTGTGTGGAAAGTCCATTTCAAGTAAGAGAGTACACTAAGATATAATCCATGATGATTACCATGAATGAATCAATTTATGGATGGAACAATCTGTTCATTTGTGCCCTGAAAATAAAATGTGCGTTGGTGAGGTCGAACAACATAACTGTATACTTGTATTGACTATACCAGCTATGAAAGGATGTAAGAGGAATATCAGATGATCTAATCCCTAAATGATGGTAATCAGATCTCAAGTTAATATTTGAGAACACCTGGGCTCTTCGAAGCTGATCAAAGAGATCATAAATCCGTGTCAGAAGGATTTCGTCTCATGAGAGTCAACTAGTCTAGCTACTGATAATCTACAAAAAGTCAGAGGTATTTGTACTCCATCATAAAAAACAGAATAGTTTAACCCTAACGAGACGTATTAGGTCAGATGAACACCATAGCTTACTTCTCATCTAACTGCTTTTTGAGTTCCTGTAACTCAAGTGTAGCCATCCTATTTGAAGTAATAGACACCGATGCCGCTCCCAGCACAATCTCAATAGAGAAGTCCACATCTCCCTCTAGAGGAAAACCTGAAAAGTCCTCTAGAATGAAATCCATGGAAGGATCCACTACAAGGGGGAAATAATATCTTTTATGTCCCTCGTCATCTTGATATTGACATTAAATACTTACTATAACTCCTCCCGACCCATGATCCTTGGGTCCTGTTCTACATACCTAATCATTCATTTGCAATTATGTAAAAAGGTTTTTCCCTCTAGTGACGTCAAACTCACACTACATCGATAAAAAAAACAACACCCTAGATGGGAACTATCCATTACATTAAAATAATGACATCATAGCCTATCATATCAAGGAAATAGAGGTCCAATAAGAAGAGTAACCCACCATCCTATAGATGGACCTCTATATACTAACGTGTACTAGAAATTATTTTCCTCAATGAATTGTCCATCGTCAACATATCAGCCGAAGAAAAGATAGAGAGATCGTGGCTCTCTAAAACAGCAACAAATATGAATCAATGGGAATCATATGTATCAAAATTTGCAAAATCTAAAATTGAGGATACTATAATCGTACCTAGAACTATAGAGTATCTAGGATTGTACTCATACTGGGTCTGCTCCACTGCCAATGTGTGGTCGGTACCAAGACCATGTGACCATACCTTCCCTCCTAAGCTGATCCACCCTATTTTCACAGAAATCCTACTAACTAGCTACCATGGTCACGATATCCATCTTGTCATGAACAACTGGAAGAAATCCAGTTCCTAGACTAATGAGAAACTAGTGGAGCTGCTCCAGAACCCAGAATCATATAAGAACACTAATCAATAACTTTTATTGAGAAAACTAACATAACTTCTAATGGTGGATCATCTTGATGAACTATCGTCACTCAAATGGGTCTCTCGAGAAATGTGGCCTCATATTCCATCCCTTCCCACACTATTAGCAAACCACTGGGATACCTAAAGGTGTATATATCTTACTTGGATATCCACATTTAGACTCCCTAATGCGCTTTCTACTATCAGCTAGAGAAGCAGTAACTCTGGATGTCGAACCACCATGACCAATATCCCAAGAATCCCTCAAATTGCACTTCGTGATCAGCATGTTGTTGAATATGGATTATATGGTCATCAGCCTGAAAATGTTCACCTCAGATCAGATTTCATGAATGAGACCATCCTAAAACGTCCTCCCTAGGAATAACACATCACCACCTTGGATGGGTGTAAATAACTTCATCTCTTTGAAGCGAGAAGAATACTCCATGACTAAATGATTACCCTACTCTAGACTCATGATCTCATGGTCTCCATCGGCCCTCAATGTTTCGAGTTAGAAGTAATTTTAGAATGTTGTATGAACTCCTCCAAACCCAAACCCTAATGGAGTCCCACATATGGGATCACATCACACAATCTCTTGGAGGAACCGTGATGCATATACATAAAAAGCTTCACCATCCTTTCTCGAGGTGTCTCCAGATGCTCGATTATGGATAGCATGGATTCTAACCATGACATTGTAGCTTGTGTCCCTCCATCCACTGAGAATGTGGGGAGGAAACTGATGTAGGAAATCTGGTGTCATATTTTCTATTGAAGGGGAAGGATGTGGTATTCATTTGAACGTATGTGTGAACCCCATGACACCCTATCGGAACTGTGCATCTGCACTAGTATCCATAACAACATATGGATCCATGACTTCCACAACATGAAGATCTACTGGTAGTCCCTGATCAGCCATGTCTGGTGTCTGATCACTGCCCTGCAACTACAGTACAACCAGAGGACGTCTTGGTGGAATGAATCTATACGGTAAAACACGCATCTTATATCAGGATTCTAAAGGATTTAATTATATATTTGTAATAATGGAATTGGAAAATGAAATCATTCATGTTTTTCAAAACTTGGATACATGGCATGTACAAAACCAACACGACGTGTTCCCATTAGCCTTCACATGGGCATGTACTCTTTCCATCCCCCGTCATGTAACACCCCATACACATATTCAGTTCTTCCATGACATGACCTGAACTTAAATCATGTTCCCTTTCCCGAGATCTTATACACGACTAAAACATGTGGTTCCTTAGAATAAGAATACACGACGTGTTTGTACCAGAAACGATGTTTATCAGACAAACATCACCAACCCTTGTTGTTAGACACATGGTTGGTTACACTACTGACATTACAAGGATTTTTTGTTCTATACAGGTAATTCACTGGATACACATCATTCAACCATGTCTTCAGTCACACAACATTTCACATGGTTGATACACATGGCGTGTACATCTAGTTCACATTGCGTTCCTCACATGATTTCCTTATATCTCATTCCAGAAAGGCAGTAACATGGTTAGAGACTACACAACGTGTACCTAAAGCACATGGTGTGTACTTAAGAAAAATACTTCCTTCTCGAACAGAAGGACACTAGGCATTTATTTTTTAGTACACACCGTGTATTAGGGGGATTTCAAGATAGTAAGACTAAGAAACTACTGCTAAACCAAGAACATTTTAAAGAAGGATTAATATTCCCCGTTTTGATCTTTGAGTCTACATACCCCACGTGAATAAAAACATGGACTCTTATACATGTCACATACAAGAAAAAAAATGAAAAGATCCACCATATTCAGATCCAGGAGGGCCCATAACATCTCAATAACCAATGATTGGCATTCATTCAAATGAAACCTTACAAAATTCAATACCTAATCAGATAAAAAGAATTAAATAAATTAATCTATCACAACAAGATGAATATTTATCACAACATCTATCATAAAAACATTCAATATGCAATAAACCATAAATGGAAAGGCAAGAATTCATGACATGTGATTTATAGAAAATTTCTATATGATGCATGAGATGGAATACAGTCATCTACTCGTGTATTAATAGAAATGGAACATCAATGATATCAATGATAATAATACAATACATGTGAGTCACCCAACAATGAAACCAAATCAACTGTAATAATTACAAAACCATAAAAATCACATTATACAAGGTTAATTGGATTTTCCCTGTACATGGGTTAGCAACTCAAAGGAATATCTCATTACCAACTACATATTCCATCTTATCACCGGATATAGGCTCAAAACCGTAAGTAAAAAAAGGAAATAATTACCTTGATACCACTTTGTAATGTATTGGTTCTATGTGCCACATAGAGGTGCCTCGTACCTGGTTGGTCACATGGACTTAAGCACATTTCCCAGAATGCCTGAGTCGCCGAGTAGCATCAAGGGCATTGGGAATGATAGTGGGGAAAATTATACCCTCATTGGCTATGTAACACAGAAGATATTAAGAGATATACGATATGAGAAGCTATAATAACATGCAGTATGTAAATAGAAGAAAACTGAAAAAAATAAACAACTGAAGAAAAAATATATATGATTCATGATATGTATTTCATCGAATGAATCCAAAAAAGTAACATTGCTGATATATTGTACTAGACCAATGTACAAGGGAATCAAATAAACTCCAACAACATCACAAGCCATAGCTTGGTCCCATTCTCTATAGCTCCACAGTATTCTAGTACCTGATGTAGAAGGGTGCCTACCCTTATCTATACCAGTAGGAATATAATCTGTTTGGGACCAAAATCATGGCCTAACTATGTTGTGAGATGAGTCCCAGATGGAAATCACCCAATGATCTGACCCTAACAGTTAGTGAATATATATGGCAGACAATATTCAATAGAAGTAATAATCAATGATGTACTCAAAAGTAAAAATTACTACATTTTCAATTACAACAATTGACATTTAACAATTTAACAAACCAAATAAAAATACAAGAAAATCTATGGACAAGTTCTCACAATCTATCCTCTTGAGTACAACCTATAACCTTGAGTAACCCTCGGGGTAATTATCATAACATAACCCCTCTGGTTTAGTTTACATTGAAGATATAATCATGACTCTTAGATGAATCACTCGCCATCAATTCCCCCTATGGTCTCATGTAATCAAAGACTCTATGAGGAAAAACTCACTGTCAATTCCCCTTATAATATTTTTAATGGTAAACTACATACAATCTCAGGAATCACTAAACGTCTATTACTTGTGTGGTCTTGTAACATACTTATAGACACTCTAAGGCATCACTCAACCTCAATCCCACCTATGGTCTCACAATGTGATAATAATAACAGAATCCCTATGAAATCCCATAATATCAATTTCCCCAATGGTCTCACTACACCAAGTTCCTGCAACATTGTGTATTAAAATTATACACAATCAATAATAACAATCCAATGTTAACCTCAAAGTACTACTTGGATAATTAGATACAAGGCATAACAGAACATATCAGATAAATAATCACTTCATCCTAACAAAAGTAGGAATTTATACAAAATAGCATAATACGAAAAGCTATACCAAATGTTCAAAATAAAACAAGAATGGGCAAAAATATCAATAGAATTGAAATTAACCCTATTTACAATCAACATCCTCTGTTAAATTATACAATGAATATCATTCATTAAAAAGGTTAAAATCCCAAAACACAAAATTCATCGAATGAGGGTACTGTCCAATTTTTCACATATAACTCAATGACTAACTTCTGAAAGGCACAAACCACCTAACTCAGCATTATACTAATAATATACATGTTCTTCAGGCCTTGAATCACCCTTGAATGCAGTATATCTACAAAAATGATAAAAAATATCGACCCGGGATATCTCATGAAAGAGGATCAATCCAAAAATTAGGATATATATGAAGGAAGTGATTACCATGGTTACAACAACATAGTCGTTGAAGGTCAATTCAGAGAATTGATGGAATGTTAGGGGCTCATAGATGAATCATCGGCTAGAAACACTCTTGGAGGATATGAGAAGAGAAGAAGATAAATTTGTAATCAGATGCGACCCTAGTCGTTTTATGAAAATAAAATTAAATGTAAAAGACTTGTTCCCTAGGGTAACAAGGGGTGTACATGCCTTATCTAGCCCCTGTATTATTTGAACTCCATGTCACCTACACATGGCCATGTGCTCAGCCATTACGCAGCCAACCCATAGCTACCCATGAAAACTGGGTAGATGGTGTGTTCCTATAGGTACAAGGCGTGTACTCCTGAAATTTATGGAATTTTTTGTTTTTCTAAAAAAACAACTAGAAATGAGAGACATACCTAAATATCTGATCTTGGTTCTTATAATTAAACTAAAGAATCCAAAAATAATGAAACATTGAAAACTCCCCAAGTGGTTCCCAACATCATTTCTATTTCCCTTATTCATTATCAAAACAAACACATGCACCAAAATTATGTCTCTTTCCAATATCTTGTCCTAAAAATAGAAAGCATATTTTGTTACCAATTCGGTAGCTCAATTAGGATATGAGTACAAGTAATTTAGGACACCACAAATATAGTCTAAAAACATATCCAGTGATGAATAGTTTATGTTGTTGTATAATTAATAACTCACAAACAATATTGTAAATAATTCACATATTCCAATATTATTTAGTTTACCATACACTTTTACTCAGATTTACATTGACATCTATAAAATCAATAAGTTATATATATTTTTCCTATGTCTGAACTACCCTTAAGTTATATCATATATATAATAGAGTATCTCATATTAATATTTCATTATCATTTATTATAAATTTAATTTCAATTCATATCATATCTATTTGAAATTGTTGTCTAATTATTAACACATTGGATTAAAACAATGTGTATAGAACCCCATTAGTATATTGAGTTGCATATGTTGTCCATTGCCCCATTTATATTTAGGAAATCATCGCCTTCCCCATAAAATAATAATCTCATAAATTTATTTAGGTATAAACATACATTAGTAGAAACCCGTGGGAATTTATATCATCCATCCATGTCAAACACCCATTTTCTCAATCCATCCAATATATCACACATATATAATTTTAAAAGTCTAATCCTAATTATACATATAATCAAAAAATCATTTCATTTATCAATTCAATCATAACTAATAATATTTATCACATGGAATAATATAAACAATTAATCATTAAACAATCATTAATAAATTATTTATATTATACATTAAACTGTCATAGTTAATCCAATAATCTCATAATTATCCTTAATTAATCAATTAAACAATATATTAACATAAAAAGTCCAAAATCCAGTCAATTTAGCATTTAAAAAATCCAATTAATTAACCAATATCATTAACCCATTAATAAATCATATCCAAAATCCATTAATTATTTAATTAATCAAAAAAATAATTCAATTAAAGCAAAAATTTCAAAAAGTGGAAAAAATGACCTCAAAATTACAATCATGTAATTTTATTATAAATGAATGTGAGTCTGATTATCTCCAATCAACCGATCAATGTTCTGGTGCTCTGCTAATGTGTATAGTATCACTTGGGTCAAATCCTTAGTGATGATACTTTTTAATAGTCGATTGTTTTTTTGTGTGTTTTAATTAGGGGGATTGTTTTCAGAGCTTATGAATTAAATGATTGATTAATATTGATTTAATAATTTGATAAATATTGGGGTGAGTTCATTATTAGGGAGTTAATATTGTTATATCCTTGAGATTTACTTTATAATGAATTTAAATTTACACCCACATCACAAGATAACGTTGAATGGAATTCAAATGTATTAAGGAATTAATCCCAGCATTAAATTATCACAGGGTTCTAATATAAATAAGATATTGTAGATGGTAGTGTATTTATGGTCCCAATAATCCATGGAAATGACATGTTAATAAAAATAATTCATTATTCAACAACATTCTATGTTTAACATAAACAATATTAATTTAATGAATATCCATCGCGCAAATGCCCTCAAGCACATAACATCAACACATTATAAATCACCCTAATGGTAGATTTAATCAGCCATTATTTGGATAATAATATGGTTTTAATGTTTATGATGATGAATTATATATAGAAGAAAAAGAAAGGGATAAGAAAAGGGTGGTGCATCGAAAACACACACAAACACAAACAATGAAGGGAAATAAATACTGAAATTAGAATGAATGATAAAGCACAATAATGTAATGTAATTAAACTATATTTTAACGAATTTTAGGACACTAATAATATTAAAATTAAGGTGTATGAGAATAATATATAAATAAAAAGAAACATGCATTAAAATGGAAGTACTAAAACAAATACATAAAAGATTACAACAAAGAAGAACACAAAAGTAAATGAAAAAAATGATAGAAGGAATGGTCTCTCAAGTGACAACATGAGTATATAAAGTACTCCAAAGCCATTTTCAAAGATTTTTCCTTGAAAATATATTCTCTTATATTTGTAAAATCCATCCCTTTTGAAAGGAAAAGAGTGGATGTATTTATAACCCAATGTGGTGGGATGTTTTCATTCTAAAACTATCCCTCTGATTTTCTCAACGATTTGGACATTCAGATTACTGAATCTTGAGATATCCTCTTAATAAATGTTATATAAAATATTGTTGGTTTAATACTCTCAAAAGTTTGAGGAATTTGGACATATTGATCCAATTTTATTGAGATTTTCATAAACAATGTTAAACTTTCCATTTCTATCCATTATTTTTCGATGGCCAAAATGTGAATGGAATCTTGAATATGACTATGACTTCAAATCGGAATGATTTTTTTTAAAAAATATGGCTGTATATATCTCCTCATTCATACTAAAAATTATCATCATGATTTTATGAACTTATCATCAGACATTTCATTAATATTGTACTGATTTTAATTCCTTCCAGAAGAGTGGACTGATATTAAATGAATTAGTTTGTCCCCTTTTCGTTGTAGTTGGGCCTTCCAATTTTTTTCCAAGACTCCTTAAGATTGTCCCCAATCATTTTAGTAGAATAAATGAATTTTTAATTTTTTATTGAGTCCAGAAATTCATTATTCATAGAGGGTCATATTTCATCACAAATTCATTGGGTCTTCTTGTGTGGTCCATATGACCCTTAAAATGGAAGAATTGTCCCATTATATATTATAATGTAATGTTTTATATTGAAGGAGGAATCATTAAATAGAATAATAACAGAATTTTTATTTATAGATTGATAGTTATTAATACAATAGTAAACTTACTCAATTGGACTACAACTGAAAATGGTATGAAATTATATTTATTTTTAAAACATTTATATTTCACAAAAATTATGCACATATAATATAAAATTAGTACATGGAATTTAGAAATAGTTATAAAAATATTAATAACATCACCACTCCCACACATAGTGTTGTTCATTCCACATGTGAAACAGATATAAAAAAATAAAAAAAAACATTTTTACTCAACAATAAATATTAAAATATTGTTTTCCCCACTCAAGGGAGATTTAAACAATTTCACTCATCCATGTTAAATTCTAACAAAATTTTTTATAGAGAAATTGTTCCAAATACATTTCATTTTTTAAAGATCATATTTAGAAATGGAAAATATGGATAATCACATATCGCACCTCTCAAGATGATAAAATCCATTTACGGAGGTTCACTCTTTCACCATCCAAAAATAAAAATACTAGAGTTTGAAAGATCTAACATATTTTATTCCCTATCCCAAAGTGCTCAAAATTCAAGAGGTATTTTATGGGTTTTTGTTGGATATTTTATGGTAGGGTGATGATGTCTAGAAGATAAGAAAAAGGGGGTAAAATACTAACATGGAAAAATCAATGCATATATTTTTTAAATTAATCATGGAAGTAAATGGAAACACATATTAACAAGGGAATGAATTTTTGAAGAAAGTCAAAAGAGGGGACGAAAATTTTAAGGGGATGAGAATATGGAAAATTTACAAAACATAAAACTTCTTCCAATGAAAAATGTGTTATTTTTCTCTATTTTCTTTTTATAAAAGATCATCTTGAAAAATATCAAACTATCATGTCCTGACCCATTACTGTTATTTTCATGATAGTATTTGTAATCATTATAACATGGTCATAGGTTTAGGAAGAGTGATTTTTGACCTACCCTAGAAACAAACCATTTATTTTTTCTTATTTCATGACTAATTTTTATTAATTTTTGATTGAATTTATTTTAACATGTGTCAATAACATTTAAGGAATTACATAAATGAATGTACATTACATTAAAAATATCACAATGAATGAAAAACTCTCCCTCCACTGAAATGAATGCTTGCCCTCAAGAATTTTATAACATGGTGAAATCAATAATGGAAACATGATATGAAATTCATCCCCACCCCCACACATAATTTTAAAAAACTTATGCAATTAAAACCCATGTTGATATTGGGTGAGATAAGGTATTGGGATTGTAATGTGTCTATCAGTGAAAAGGTTTTCACTGGAATAATGAGGCTTTCAAAAGGAGGATTAATGTATGGGAAATTAGAGGAAATTTGGATATTGTGATTATCATGTGGTTCAGAATATGCCCCTATCATATTAATGAAAACTAATGTTGGAAATTCAGCTCAAATGTCCAAAAACTCAAGACTCATAAATTGAGGTGAAAACCACACAATTTAAATAGTTGTCCATAGGTTTCATTGGCATGAATGCTAATATTGGTTCTCATGGTTGGGGAAATTCATTTTCCAAATAAAAAATTCAGCATTCAAAATATTATGGTTTTGACACAAATATCTATATTAAAATTTACAAATAAACCAATAAACTATTGAGATGAAACCATTTCTTTTGACTCCCCAAAATGGTTATACAATATTTGAAAAGTGGATGGTCAGAAAGTATGACTCATTATTTTTCATATAAAATATCTAAATGCTTTTTTATATTTTATTTAGTTTTTTTAGTTTTTCATAATGTAAAATTCCCCCAATAGAAATGAGTAATTAAATATTTGTGATGTGGAATGTGGTAAAAAAATAAAAATGGGAGAGGAATAAATAGATTGAGTGAGATAGAGAGAGAGATAGAAGTTAAAGGGAAAGTGGTGTGCCCTTTTTTGGATTTGGGTGGTTTCCATCTTTATCCAGTGGTGGGTCAACTAAACAAGTTTGTGATCTAATGGAAGTCGATGTGGTTCTAGGATTGTGCATCCTCTAATAGTGATGCTTTTTGAAAATGAACACTACCTAAAATAGTAACAAAATAAAAAATCATTATTCATTTAATGAAAAATGAGAAATAAATTAATATTTCATAAATGTAAAAGAAAACATCGGTTTACATCCAAGAAGTGATGGAATTATATTTTTCTACAGCTGGACCGTAGCTTTAGACTACCCTTAGTACGATGGTTTCCAATGTATTTTCTAAATTCCTGCATGATTCCAGAAAATGTTCTCCTTTGGGATTCTTGATTGTTCATTCGATAATTTAATTACATCCTTGTTGATTGTTTGCAAATAAATGGTTTTGTAATGATAATATTTATATCCTCTTATTGGTTTTCTACTTGAGAACTGATGTTTTCCAAAATAAGCTGGTTTTCTATGCTTGGAAATTCAAAAAGATTGTTCAATTTTGATATTTCGATCATGTAAGGCTCAAATTACATAAAACCAGAGTATGAGATCCCAGTTGTTTTTGGATCATTTATTTCATCACTTACCAACGTAGTTTAATCAGGATCACTATATTAATAAGATGGAATAAACTAGTTCCACATCTTTTAAATCATAGTTTTTTCAAAATAATGAACAATTTCAACCTCATTAGTGATCAAATTATTGATTATGGAAAAAACATCACAACCATCACTCCCATCGGGTCAATATAAACACATTTGTTCAGAGTTCATCTCACATATAACAGAATTTTTTGAATCATTGATAAGAATTGGTGAATATTGGATAATAAGATTTGAATCAAAAAATGAACATGTTTGGTAGTTTTTTCCAATACAACCCAAGTTGGAGTAGTGGTGTCCAGAAGTTCTTTTGTATTAGAAATAGTTTTCAGGATCCTTTAGATCAATGGATTTAGAATCTATATTTTCAACATCAACTCATAGATTTTGGATTGGTTTTAATGAGAATGAAATATTCACAAACTCCTCTATCAGTAGAACATGAAAACATGATAGATTGGGATTCAACACACAAACATAGATACTTTTAGAATCATGAATAGAGAATAATGATTTATTCTCTGATGAGTATCACATGGATTGAATAATATTTAACTTGACCATTTGGTCACCCAATTCAATGGATATTATGCTAGCATGGACATCAATTTTTATTTTAGATGTCCTAAAAGTGGTCTTTCTAAAATAAAATGAGATTGGATACTAGTTTTCTATATTTCAATTTCTATGACATATATGTCAGTTGGAAATATATGATCATTTACTCGGACATGGACATCTTCAGTTAGTCCCTCAGGACATTTTTTTCTTCAATTGGCTATCTGGATAACAACACCTGTTGGATATAAGGGACCTAGATGAAGGTTGGAGAATATGTATTTGGACTTTAAATTTATCGAGTCTCCTAGGTCTATGAGTTCATCATCAATGATAGAACATCCTAATTTTCATTGAACTATAAATGTCATATGATCTTTCCACATCAATGATATGCACTATTGTGTTGAATCACTTTCAAAGGTCCTATGTTTCCTCTTGTGGGTGCACAATATCTTAACAAACATGACATACTAAAGGATATATATTATTGAATTTAAGAGGGGAATGTTGAATTCAAAACATCTAAACATTTAGATCATTTAAGGATTGGGTTCAAAGGACATCATTTTCATGGAAACATCTCGAGAAAAATGAATTGTATTCCAAAGTGGAATGGAAAGAGGTGAAGGAATGGAATCAGATTCCCTTTCATTTTCTTTTTCTTATAATTTCCTAGAAAAAAATTTAAAGGAGGGTTGGAGGACTTATCCTAAAGAATTAAATTTTTTCCCCAATCTAAGTGAAATTTCACTTACATTAACCATGGGGTTGGGTAATGCTTGAGTTGGTAGTTTGGCAGAGTTTGATTTTTTTTCTCGCACGAGTGGGTTTAATGTTGACCAATTTGTGTTTCCATATTTTTGAGGCTTGAATGGGTGATAGAGGAATGATCATCTACTACACATTACCACGGTTTCATGGAAGAATAATTTTGTCCTACATTGGGTTTACCTAGATTTGGGCTTATGGGAAAGTTATTGTATTGTTTTTGGAATTGGGAAGGCTCCCTGTGATTGTGGAATCCAGGATGATGATGAGTAGGATTGATCCATTGAGTATGAGGAACAAAAGGGTAAGGTTTTTGGAAGTTACAAACACCTTGGTGATATTGTAATTTGATTTTTTGAAGAGGGAATTGAGGGACACAGTTTCTGTACCTTATTCCATGGTTGAAGGTATAAGAAAAGGGCTCAGAATGTTTTTGATAGAAGTTTCTAAAAAACTAACATGGGTTTTTAGGGTTGGTGTTCCTCTGAGAATATGCTGTATTGAGGTCCATTGGGCTAGATGAATCAGATTTTAATCTTGATTTTGAGGACATGTGTTAGTTATATGACATGGGGAGATACATATTCAAAACTTCTTGATAGGTCCATGGATCAAAGATTTAAGAGAAGTTTTGGTTGGGGATTTTGATACCACAACAAGTTGTCGCACAAGACAGGTATGTTCACTCATCCAATCTGTCATCTTGTTCATCAATATTGATTGATATTATTGGACATGTTTTACTTGAACATGTGATCGATTATTGAATTTTTGTGTGTATAATTCAATGTTTCTTATGATATCTCTTGCAACTACATGAGTTCTATCAACAAAATCATTTCCACATGCAACATCAATGAGAGTTCTCTCCATAGACAATAACCCCTCATAGAATTATTGGATAAAGTGTTGGTGAGGGATTTGGTAGTGTGGGAAGGTTGAAACAAATATTTTAATCCTCTCCCAGCACTCATGGAGTGATTTATTAAGGAATTTACGAATACCACATATTAACTTTTGGATAGATGAATTATGAGTAGAAGGAAATAATTTCTCTAAAAAAGTCACTTCCTGGCATTCCATTAGGTTATTGAACCAATTGGGATGTAGTAAATCAATGATTCTGTGGAGTCATATGGGGAGAAAGGGAATGACTATAGTTTGATTTATTCCTTAGAGACCCCTCAAGGCTTCATGGTAGTGCGTACTACATGATACTCATTAAAGTGTAGATGTGGTTCCTCACTGGATAGCCCTTGTAAATGTGGGTTAAGATGAATCAAACCCGATTGAGTACGATGTTATCATCTATGTGTGGATATCGATTACTAAGAGGCTAGTAATTCGTATTAGGGAAGCATGTTCTTTAAGGTTTTGTTCCTTATTATTATCCATATCTAATTCAATTGGATGAACAAAGACTGGTACATGAATTATTTTATTATATCGTATGTTCCTCTTATGTGGGGGACGTGTTTGCTCAATTTCGGGGTAAAAACATGAGGGATTGTTTTGGAGGCTACAGGGAATTCAAATATATTTTTATATAAAGAGGAAGACAGTTTTTCTATTGTGTTTTTCTTCAATTATTTATTATATTTAGTTTTTTTGTTTTGTTTAAAATCACAAAAAAATTATTACCTAATTCCCCATCCCCAAAAATGGCCCCGTTTGATAGCGTAGCTGATTGTTTCCTATCAACTAGTCACGGTTCAAGTGATCTAATAATGTATATAGTGTAACTTGGGTTGAATCCTCGGCCATGATTTTTTTAATAGTCATTTGTTTATAGTTGATTGTATTTTTATTGGCGGGTTTGTTTGCAGAGCTTGTAAAATGATTGTTTGATTAATATAAAAATAATAAATAATGGGTTGATATCATCATTAGGGATTTACAAATCTGATATCGTTGATCTATACTTTATATTTAATTTAAATTAACACACACATCATAAGATAACGTTGATTGGAATTCCAATGTGTTAAGGCTTTAAACCAAAACTTAACATATATTAAGGTTCTAATCTCAATCATATCTTGTTGATGGCAGTGTATTTATGGTTAGAAAAAATCATGGAAACAATATGTTAAAAAAATCTTTTCACCAATCCATGACATTCTATGTTTAACATAAAAAATGTAATTTACTTAATATCCGTCGAGAAAATGCTCTAAATAACTTAACATTCCAAAATTATAACTCACCCTAATGGTATATTTACTCAGACATTGTTTTTTTAACCATATGGTTGTACTTTTTATGTTGATGAAAAAAATTGAATAAAAATAAATGGATTAGAAAAGAGTTGTGTGTCGAACACACACACACACAATGAATGGATTAAATACTAAATTATATTGAATAATAATGCACAAGAAGCAAAGTGTATGCATTTTTATTTATACAATTTTAAGACCAATAATAGTATTTAACTGATGGTGTATGACAATAATAGATTAAGAATAAGAATCATGAATTAAAATATAATTACAAAAACAAACACTTATATGAATACAAAAACAAAGAAGTGTAATTTAAATTAAAACAAGGGGAGGAGGAAATGTATCTAAAGAGAAAACATGAGTCTGGAAGTTCCTACCAAGTATTATTCAAGGAATTTGTTAGCCAAATATATATTTTCTCTCTTCTGAAAATCCAGGACTTTTGGAAGAAGAGGAGGGGATGTATTTATAGCCCAAGGTGGTGGGCTGTTTGCATTCCAAAAATACACCTCTACTTGGCTAAATGATTTCGACATTCAGACAGAAGAATCTCGAGATATACTTTTATTCAATGTTTTATAAAATAATGTTGGTCATGTAGTCTAAAATTTGGAGGAATTTGTATATATAGAGTCATATTTAAGGCATTTTTTATATTCAATGTTAAACATTCCATTTCAATCCATAAATTTTCGATGGCAAAAATGTGAATGTATTTTTTAATAGGAAGTTGCATTCAAATCTGAATTAATTATTCAACTAAGTAGGCCGACTATATCTCTTATTTTGAAAAAAAAATATTTCAGCTTTATTTTATGATTCTATAAGGAGACATGTCATGAATACTATAATGATTATAATTCTTGTTAAGAATGGTAGGCTGAGTTTAAATGAATTGGTTGTTCCCCTTGTCTTTGGAGTTGGCCCTTGAAATTTTAATTCATGATTCCATAAAATGTATCCCAAATATTTTAAGATAATAACGTAATTTGGAATTCTTGATTGAGCATGGTAATTTAATATTCATAGATGGTCTTGTTTCATAAAAAATTATTTGGAACTTCTTGTGTTGTCCATATGACCCTTCAAATGGATGAATTGTCCCATGATACCATATAATGAAATTTTGTATATTAAATTATATATCCCACAAAAAATTAATCTAATAATATGAATTAGTATGCTGATTGTTATAAATAAAATCGTAAACTGACTCAATTGGATTACTTATAAAAATGATCAAAATTTTTATCTAGTATTAAAACATTAATATTTCACACAAATTATGTACATTTCATATAAAATCAAAAAATGGGGTATATTAAAATTTATGAAATTATTAATAACATCAATAGACTTCTCGAATTTTATAATTTAAAATCTTATTCATGATCATTTATACATACTAACTACTAAAATACACAAATTGAATAAGATCATTTAATTTCACAACTAATAACGAGATCCTAATCCAAATCTGAGATCATATATCCTATATAATTATAAATATACTAACGTTGATCTAATGAATTACCAATTAATAACAATACAATATATAACATTTGGGATGGGAGATAGAAGAGAATGGAACTCAAATAGGGAAAAAACACGTATCTAAGTGTTGTGGATTCCACCAGCTGTTCATTAATTAATCGATTATAGTGATGTTATTTCCATGAAATCAATATTTATAGATGAAAAATTCAACTAAAAACATTGGGATCATGTGGGTTAAAATTGATATTAAGACCATAGGGTCTGAGATTCTTAAAATTATTTTTCATGGTATTAATTTTAGTGTACATGGTATCCTTTTTTGTGGTGTGTGGTTTTCCCTTTCATGTAACCTGTATATGTGTATCACATTAGGGGCACACAATTACTAACATGTATGAGGATGAATTCCTAGAAAATGAGCATATCGTTTTCCCCCTCTGAGTAGAAATTCCATGTTTTTGGGTCTGGGTGCACTACCTATGAAAGATGAGTTCCAACCATTCCTTTCCCAGAAACCACAAAAATATCCATATTCAACCAAAACCCATAATTTTTACCCAAAAAACGATTAAACAAAAAAGGTAAAAGAGAAGATGAAAAAGAGTTTGAGACCACTCATTTAAAATTATTGGGATCTTACACTGGTGGAGTTATCCTATAACAAACATTATTAGGTGACTTTAAAGAAATCACCATTTGAGGATATTTATGGTATGCGATGAAGATAACCTCTATATATAATTATGTTTGGTGAGTCTAAGATATTGGTACTGTAAAATTTGGAGGAAGGGAATAATGGATCTTTGGTTTGTTGAATTGTTTGAGGTTGCTGAGAGAATTATGCTGGTGGTATTAAAAATAGATCTTCCACATATGAATAGGGCATTATATGTTAATTTTCATGTGTTAGGGATTATTTTTTATCACCCACCATTATCAACTGTCTATTGATAATGATTATGAGATTCATACTAATTCTTCATTTAATGATCATCCAATTCATGGTTTGGATTTTTGAGAGAATTATTTTCATGGAAATACAATTCTAATAGCTCTTGAGTTGTTAACACATTAGCTTCTTCAATAGTAACCATAATAGAGGGAACCTGATATGCAGTCTTAGTTTCCTAGTCATTTTAACTTAGAATTTTGGTGAATCATGAGAGTGAATATTGAGGATGGGATATTATAATATTGGGAGATTTTAAGATCACAAAATTTTAGTGGGTTTTCATTCTCAATTATATGTAATTTTTTGGGTTTTTTTAGTAATCCTTGGTTGTTTTTCATATACTGAATCATTTTAGTGAATTTGAAGAACATTTAAAGAAGAATAAATGGTTTGTGGTTTTCACACAGTTAGCACCAACAGTTTAAACATTCCTAAAAAACCATATAAAAATCGATATTTGGGAAATCCATGGTTGGAAAACAAATTTTTGAAACCGTGACACCTCATAGTAGATATTGTGTGACCCCTATTTGAGGCACAAGGTTTAGTGGTATGCTTTGGTAGAACATTCACCCCTTATAATTAAACCATGTTCACTATATTTATTTAAACATATATATGTTTTGACATTCACATACCACCCATACTTCTCCCTCATTTGATAAAACATGACCCAAATGGTTTAATTTGAATTTATGAGGCTCCAATATGGAATCCAATGTCAACTTATCTATGTTTTTATTTAATTGAAGACCTATATGAATGATAAATACCACTCCCATTATAATGTCTTATCCAAATTCGTTTCCTTCATCTCTTATGTCATTATCTCATCGTATAAATGGGATGATTTCATTCATTGGCGAGGGATCAAGATCTAGTTTTTCATATATCATAATATATTGAGTTTTTTATCACAATATTGGATCTGTATCTCATTCTTTATTATGAAATTGAATGTTCCACTTCAATATAGTAATTTCTAATAGAGAGTGTCTAGCGGTGATCTTGAGGTTGGCGTCTTAACATTAAAATATCATTGTAATGATTTATTCATATCTATAAAATAATTATATTTCAATTTCAATGAAGGGAATTTTTATTTATGATTCAATCGATTAAATCATTGTTAATTTTGATAATGAAATGAGATTAATTTTGGGAAACTAAAAATGGTTGAATCATTAATATTAAATTTATGGGCTAATGGGATTTGAAATTTTGTTAATTTACGGAACATTAAATTGGGTTATATTATTATTTTAGGGATGTTTGGAATAACCATGAAGTGTTAATGTGGATTGATTAAACGTTTATAGATGGTTTAATTGATAATTGTCCATATTATTACATGTGATAATGAAAAAAAGTTATGATTTAATTTATTGCTAAAAATTTATACCATGATTTAAAATATTGGTGGGTGTGTTAATTAGTATTTCCCTTATTTTATGAGTTATTTTTGACAAATATTAATGATTATAAAATTTGGGGTGAGAGATGACCTAATTCTCCAAATCCCCATGGGATCAGACCTGTGATGATCTTCAACCAAATCCATGGATTTGGTTGTTATTTTATGGGAATGGGTATCATGCTCGAAATACCCATGGGTTGTAGGGAATCAGTTGATTCTCAATATTCATATACGATTCTTAAAATGGTATTCCACCCCAGGTATATAGTAATTGGAATATTATTACATGTTTAAATGATATGATTTAAAATTAAATGGATAATGAAATACCATGTGAAAGTGAAATATGATACTATATCTAATATATTTTATACCATGGGGATAGTTCAAACATAAACATGTGATTGAGATGGTATTAATGGTATGTATTTCATTATGATCATGTGGAAAAGTGTGTAGCTGAATGAAGAATAATTTAATATGTGAATTGTTTTTTATTGATTATGATTATTTCTATATACAATTTCATAAAATTTTATTGACTAGATATTGAGTTAGACCCTGTTTGTGGTGGCCTGCTATGTTGTACTCACACCCTATATGGGGTTTCGTGTCAACACAAAAATTGATTTCATGTTTACTCGAAAAGATAAAGGGAAGAGTCATATGTAAGATTGAAATGATGGGACAGAGCATGGTTAAGGGAACCACACAAGATGTCGAAACCCTCTTGGGGTGTCGTTAGTGTTTCATTTATATTGTGATTATCATTAAACACATCAAACTTATTATGGAATGAAATATCTAATATTTTACTAATTATCAGTAATCCATTTTTTGGTTTGACCTATGATATTTTTGAATATTAATTTCTATCAATCACTCTGAGTATTGTTACATAACTCTTGATTATCTTTGTCCTATTTCACCTATATTATAACTCTAATAAAGTTTTTAATGTCTCACCCAGTTTATATTAATCCCATAGTACTAGTTAGAATCCTCTAGAACGTAGGGACGTGTTCCTGAGTTTATGTGCTTGACTGGCTCAGAGCACCAGTGTGTGGCACCCGGGTCGACATGATATAAAACATCATCCATTACTCCTATAATTGAACAATCATAAATGTTATCGATTTTTTTTAATGACATATTACATTATCAAATAATACATGATTTGGATTCCAGTGAATAAACAATGTCCAATATCATATCCATATCTAATATCATGTATATGTACATAACCATATAATTCAATGTTAACGTCTCAACACCATTCAAATGAGATATCAATTATCTATAACATGTCTCAAATATATATGAAACATTAAAATATACTACCTCATATCAATGGGTGATATGACACTTCACAACCAATTATTGGCCTTATCACTGCTCAATAGGATGAAAAACTTGATCTTTATAACCTGTACCTCAAATTTTATTGGACGCAATTGTTTATCATAACCAAAAATAATCATTCATGTTATCAAATATAAATATATGTTTATTTATCATTCCTATATCATATTAAATCCATCCTTTTAATTAGTATAATGTCATTTAAAACATGGGTAACCGCCCCTAATAGACCACTCATTTACTCCCGATTATACTTCATTACATATACCACATTTTCAGAGAAATGTGATCATATTAATAAAAAATCATAAATATTATTCTTCTATAAATCATTGTCACAAAATTCCTAGTACAATATGTCTATTAGATATTAAAAATCCTTGTAATCCAATATCTTATACATGGCCATTAATGCTTTATAATTCAACTAATTCCATGTATAAACCACATATGTCACCTGAATCTCTAAATGGTTAATTGGTTTACCCACCCATTTAACATTATCTCTAAACCTGATTTCATGGTATCAGTACTTGGATGACTATTTAAAATATTTTCCATGCTCAATGTAATATATTCCAAACACATAATATTTTCCCAATGAAATAGTTAATTTTATTCCCTTAAATATTATATGGACCTTTTCACAATCAATCACCATATATGAATCATCCTATTAGTAATTGTGTATATTCCTTGACTAACAGTAGTCATTACTACTACTTGGTGAAAATATAGATCTAGAGTATTGAAAACAACTTTATACATGTTTCCATAATATGTCCTCTGCAAAACAGAAGATGAATTTCAAAAAACTATTCATTAAAAACTAGAAATGAATCATTTTCATATTAAAAAGCTAATAATAACGTGAATTTCTATGTATCTGAACATTAATTTTCTCATAAACCTCTAATAATTTTCATTTTATCATCATATCTTCTCTTATGGGATTCTCTCAAATGTCATAATTCATCGAATCAAAAACTATGACGATTTATATCACATCTTCACTTGGTTGTCCCACCTCCCCCATAAAAAGAAACTAATAAAATGATGTTGTTTCTAATAATATAATTCCATTCATTAAACAATATTAAAAAAACCCACAACGTCAAACATTCCAAACCACCCACTATATGGTCACATGAAACATATGTATCAATCAACTCATGTGATATCATTATTATACTGGTGTATTAATAATTACATATAATCTATTTAAGGCTATTATCACTAGAGAATCTTATCATCCTCTGTTTTCTTCCTCGTATAATTGTACTATCCCAGATGATTTGTGCTAGAGAACGATAATGAGACAAAATGGTTAATAAGAATGTGAATATATTGTGGGAAATTAAATATATTATTTCACTGACACATCAAATACATAAGATATACTAATAATGTATCACATGGGGTTTACCACTAGGAAAAATATGCCTATAAAACCCACAAGGGATATGTCGACTCAATTTCTAATATTTCCACATTTTGTTCATCATCATTCTCATAAGATCCATTCTATAGTTTTAGATGATTTGGAATTATAAGAACACTCATTAACATGTAAATTAATTTATAAAAAATCCACTATGTACATATATAATTGAATGCTTTATTAATTTTTATTCACCTTATAATGTTTGGACACCTGTTAAAAAATCAATCATTAATTGTTCAATATATACTATAACCCTATAAGCTTAATAATTATGAATGATACACCTCATTATATTACGAGACAACATCCCTGTCAATAATAAATCATTATTAAAAATTTCATGTTCCCTTAAATAATACAAAATAATAATCATATAATACCTCATTTCATAAAAATCAATTTGAAGAAGTAAAGACCTAAAATTCTATCTTTAATATATGGTAATGATAGACCACCCAATATTAATTTAAATATCCAAAAAAATATATCTCAATGAGTCTATATCCCTAAATAAAAAAATGATTTAATTCCACCTTTTAAGGCCCTTATCAGGTGTCCACTCAAGTGGTCTCCTACTCGATTCAACATAATTATTTGTCCACCTTGTATATGTTAGAGGATTCTAACAAAAAGCTTATGTCTATATTGTGATAGTGGGATTACTATAACCATATAGCACAGAGTCTATAAATAGATACAAAATGAAATAGATTCACATCATTAAATAATTGTTTGTGTGGTTTTAATATGTAATATGAGAGTCAAGTCACAAGGTAAGTGGATTTCATCATACATTTTATTATCATCAGAGACTTTTTATGTTCACCACTAATTTCTTTTGTGAGGTGTAGGTACATAAAATAATTTTAATCTATGTATATTATTCATAAATTTATTAGTGTTATCAAATAAATATTATGAACATTATTTCGTCACTATTTAGTTTCAAAATATACCCAATCGATAAAAGTGTTGTGTCACAATTTTACTTCATTGATACTCATGTTTTATAATGCACGTAAATTATCTTTCGACATGTATAAAAATAATTTTTACATATTATATCATGAAATTAATAATTTTTATGATATTATTTTATTTATATAATTTCTATTTCATACCTCGAGAGTATGATCCCATGTTACCATGTTAAAAGATTTCATTGAGACAATCTCATCACTTTTTGAGATTGTTTATATTTATGCTTCATTTGAAGAAGTATTACTATCAAATGTAAAAACAAATTGGTTGAATTTATTATCCTATGTTTATTAATGACATATTAATGTACTTGTAGCTTATTTATACTCTTTTGGTATATAATAATGTTAGGAAATTATTTTTTAGAAAGGCTGACTTGACCCTCTATTCCATCAAAATTTGGTGTCTTCTAAAATGAGATCCAAGAATATTCTAACATTATAATAAAATATTAATAATAAATTCATTACCTTTTGAATTTTAGAAAAGTTTTAAATGGAATATTATTATCCCTTTTTGAAGGAGTATGTTTTCATAAATTTTTTACGATTAAAATGGAATGTTCTTTTTACCTCATATGACATGTATCGATTCACTAGGAATAAATTATTATTATTATAATTTTAATGTTTAATAATTAATTTTAAATATGAAATTTTTTAGAATGTTTTTTAAGGAAATGGTTTTAAAAAAATTATTTAATTATAATATTCAATGGAAAATTTTTCTCAAAATATTTTATGTTTTAAGGATCCTTTTCAAAGAAGAAAATATATTTTCTCCAAGATATCAGTCAAATTAATTTTCCATATATGATAACTTCTACTGATGTTACTCAGTACATTATAGGAAATGATCCCAATCTTCCATTCATTGTATTTATTTAGTGGTGAATGTTTTTATGGAATGATTCTTAGGAAACATGTTTCACATCCACATTTTTATGCTTTTGAAATATGCATCTTTTTACAGGTTATGATTTCATGATTCAATTATAAAACCTATCACTTTTAAGAGAATATAATATGATTAAATTATAATTATACCCATTTAATTAATTGCTTGGGATTTTATATATATAATCCCTATCAATTTATATCTTTCATGAGATGAGGAATGTTTTATTATCATATGGGACATTTATTAGTGGTTTTAATAAGATATTTGTGGGACCTATTTTTCCCACCAACTCATTGGGAAATAGAAAAAATAATATGAGATCAAAGGATTCATAGGTGGTATCCTAGGCCCCCAAAAAATATGGTATATGGGTTTTAGAAAAATCATATAATTGAAAGGGTACACAAGATCTAGTTGAATCTTATAAACTATATGGTTCATAGGTTGTATCCCAAGACTAAACGAAATAGGGAACACAATTTTAGCCCAAGCCTGAAGACTTTAAGGTACATGGGTTGTAGCCCAAACCTAAAGACATGAAGTGTAACACCCCAGGTAAATAAAGAATATGAAATTTTCATATTTATCCATATTTGTGAATAAAATATTAATATGACTTTAAAGGGGACGCGATGCTCGATGGCGTACCCAACACGCAACAACAAATTTCTTGGAAATCTTACGTTGCACTCTAATAATAAAATAATATTATTTTAAATGGTAGTTAACATGTAGCCGTTGTAATGGAGGTAATGGATAGAAATAACTAAAATATGATTATATATGTTTTTTAAATGTTTTTACATTTATCCAATAAAAGAAAGAGGCTTAAAATACGGAAACAATTCAATTTTAGGCATTTATACCCTAATTTTCACTAAAGGTTCACTTATCGCCTTTTGATGGAGAACTTTCATTAAATATAGTTTTGATCACTCTTATACATTCATTTGGACCAAATAAAACTCTTCTTTAGAATCGGTACATCAAATTTTACTTTGTGTAATTTTTTGGTATTTTTCCAATAAAGTTCATTTTTTTAATGAATAGTGTAAAATGTTGTATTTTAATTTAAAACCTCTTTTTAATATAATTTATTTATATGATTATATTATCTTTTTAATTGGTTTTAAAGTGAAATTAGAATATATTTTTACCATTAAATCCAATAGCGGTCGTTGGAATTAATTTCACTTTGAAATCAGACTTAAACTACTGTCAATCTTTTGATACTTATTGTTTCATAAAATCACGCTATTTGCTCTTACAGCGGGAATTAATTGTTAAATTAATTAATGTGAATTATATGTTTTGAATTTTCTAAAATTGACCTCATTTTTGATTTCGGAATATCAAATATAGCTTACGGTGAATTTTTTGGATTTTTCTGAAAAACTTCAATTTTTGATGAATAGTGAAACCACTAAGTGGTACTTATAAAAACTGATTTTTCCGCTTAAATGAAATTTTTCCATCTTTGTGTTTTGAATTTTGAAAATCTGACATACATGGTTGTCATTAGTATGTAAAATATGGTTCAATGGGATGAAAATAATTTTTTGGTGAATAGTAACTTTTTTTCATTAATCGCGATTAGAGGTAATTAGTGTAATTTAAGGTAAAAATGATATTATAAAAATATGAAAACACCATGAAACTTTTCCTACTCTTATTGGATGAGTCATGGCCGACCAAGAAAACCCATGGGTCAACTTGGGGACCCCATGGAGCCACTTTGGTTGGAAAATGACATTAATATATATTTATTTAATGTTAAAATTAAATTGACACAAACCTGAGTTGTTTTACTAAAACAATTTTTAAGTGTGGTTACACAAGTCCCAATTTTGACTATAAATATTCATTATAAATATAAGAAGATTTACAACATCATAGTATATTTTTTATAATTTTTAGATATTAAATAAATAAATTTAATTACGACATCATGATGATGCAACGATGACCTCATTATTTAACGATTTAAATAAAATTGAAAGATAATGTAATATCTAAAACCTACACTTGTCCAAAAACTACTGGATGGAAATATTTAGAAGAATTATAATCTTATATTCTAAATATATCAATGTGGGACCTTAGAAATTCTAAACACTTTTGAAAATAAAATAATAGTTTCGTGATTTCCAAAAGTGCCCCTCCTCTCCTCTTATAAAAGGCCCTCACCTATACCTCATTTCACACACTCCTCAAGCCTTTGGCTCGGCCATACCCTGCCCATTTACTCTCTCCACATCCCTCTCCTAATCCTACAGGATTCCCTTTGGGCATAATCCTTTCAAAGGAAGCCTTTAGGCTCAAATCAAAAAGAGTTAAACTTTTAATGGTAATTCATTCTCTCATGTTCATTTGTTTTATTTTCCTTCTCGAACACCCTAAAATCTTTTTATTTACTTCTTTTGTAACAACACCAGTATATTCAATATACTAGGATGTTGTTATAAGATTTATTCGAGCTACACACTCACACAACTACATCAAATGGTTAATGAACATACGGTTTCCGTGGATGGAAAAATCCTACCTCCTGAAACGATGATGGTTCAATACTCATTTAACACCTTCAAATGTGGCCATAATGATGTCACTATTTTTATATATGATTTATAATATGTTTATTATTTCCTTAAGATTCTGTATTTTTCATTTATTGAATACCATTATTGTTTCCATTATGGGTAAACACGATAATTTCATTTTAGGAAGTGCGGACTACCGCCCCCTCAAAGTGATTTGATTCGTTAATGTCGTACATGAGATGTATAAAGGATGGATTTAATGTTATTATATATGATGTTATACTGGAATTATAATATACCTCTATATCATTATTGTTTCTTTCTATTAAAGTATGAGATAGAAATGAAAGTAGCGTTCATGCGTACGTACGGCTTACCGTCTCCATGATCGGTGCATTTCATTTCTTACCTCTAAATGATTATGTAATATTATAAATACATGTATATGCTGGATATATATGATATATATGATATCCAAATCATGAATATCATTCTGGATATAATGAACCTTTGACCACACAAACAACATGTAATTGTATGAAATCCATTTTCGACTAAAGAACCAAATATTGAAAGAACAAACATTATTAACTTATATGATTAAATAATGTTTATAACATTGAAATAAGTGATATAAAAGGAATAATGAACTTTAAGATGGTTCATAAGAAAATAGAAATTAACTCAAGTTTATTATTCAGGAGATTAAAGAACGGTCGGGTCCAGTCGGATACGAGGTAAGGGATCCTACACCTCTCTTTCTTTTTAAGTACACTCTTTTGTGTCATTCCTTATAAGCTCATCATTCTTATAAATGGGATGTTATATTATATTAACCCACTGTACTTATTATGTTGATATGATGAGAGAACCTATTTTCTCTCATCAATCCATTTTGGAAGATTTAAGTGGCGCCGTTAGGCTGCCGAGTTTTCGTAAGGGGATTTTCATCTCACTTTTATTCCTGTGAGATTTATGCTACATTTGCCAAAATTTCATTTGAGTGGTTTATGTACTGCTCATTATTACACTCATTTTGTAATATAATTTCATTTATGGGTATTTACATATTCATTTTATGACACTTCTTCAATGGTGTGTACTTTTCGAAAGTTACCCAAGTCGGTAATGGAACCTTTCACCCTCCTTATTTTAAAAGACTTCGTTTGTTATATCTTTTAATTCACATACTATTATGTTGGGATATGTTCTTCTATATACTTATTGATGTAATTTTTATGTCCAAGTGATGATATTCCCTCTTTATCTCTCATCAACTCATTTTATGAATTTTTTAAGTGACGTCGTTAGGCTGTCGAATTTAACAAAGGGAACGTTTTAACCCAATTTTGATTTCTTTGGGTTTAACATGTAGTTATTGAATATGTCATCCTTTGAATATGTGTGAATGAACTTTTATTGTTTTACACTTAATATCCAATTATATTGGGTGTATTTATATTTGTCACACATAATTTTGATATTGATTTATCCATAATTTAAGGATACCTTCCTTATAAGGGATTTCATCACATTTTACATCCCTATTGAGACTTCATTGTTGTTATGCACCAATTCACTCTTTTATGATGTATATATTTTCTTATGGTATATTATATCATTAATCCATTTACTCTAATCATATTATAATGTTTTGGTTAAATTTTATTGCTCAATTATTGTATTCAAGTGTCTCTAATTTTGGTAAAAACCCTTTGACCAAAATACCGCTTTAAATGTTTTAATGACTTGTTCTTATTAATATCCATGTTTTCAAAATTGTTTTAAGGATTTATTTATATGGATATTAATGTTTTAAAATGTTAAAAGCTTCAAGGTGGTATGGGACACTTTGATTCAAAATTCTCCTTATTAAATGTTTTAAATGGTTTTGGAAATGGTTTCTTTTTGTATGGAATCATTATTTAATAATACTAAAATGTAATATTGTGATTGAAAAGTGGAAATGTTTTGTTTCCTTTATGCATGTTTTATGAGATACGTTTATGTTATGGTTCTTGGTCATTGTTATGAAAACGGGTGGTTCCGTGATAAACTAAGGGCGGGTGAGCCCGATATAGCTCTCCAATGCATTGGGTAACGCGAAGGAGTGAAACTTTAAGGTTTCTCCAAAGAGATTTAGGGAATATACTGTGATGGTTATTCCAAAAGTAACCAAGAGGGTTACTGCCTATGTAAGAATGTTATGAATGCCTCAAGTTACCTTTTATGTCTTATGATTTCTATGATTTATTCATGATTTTATGAGGTATGTTAAAGTTCCTATGTTTTATGGGTAAAGTATGATTTCATTCTTATGTATATATGAACTCATGTTTCCTTTCCATATTTTTATAACCCTTACTGAGCTTTTTATGCTCATCCCATGTTTTTGAAATGTTTTTCACAGGTCAAGGGAAAGGTACATGATGGGATGATAGTGTCAAGGATGTGTCATGAATGAATCCATGTTTTATTTTAAATATGTTTCCGTTGATGGGAAGAATGAATACTGTGTTTTATTTAACCATATTGTTTAAATGTGGAATGTAATGAAAGTTCCATGATCTAATTCTCTAAAACTATAAACTTGAGAAGATCCTCAATGTTTAATCTTGTAATAACTAAAGATTAAGTAATGATTAAGGCTGGGGCCTTATAGTTGGTATCAAAGGTCGGTTTAGATAACTTTAGAGTTTAGGGTATTCTCTAAGCACAAGTGACATTACCATAAAGGATATGATTTCAGAAAGAGTCCTAGTATTAGATAAAGTGAATGAGTAAGTGTATCATAGTGTTTACCTTCCTCATTAGTAAATGATGGTTTTGTTGATATACACACACTGACATTTCTGTTTTAAGTGAATGGATGGATCTAGCAGGCACCAAAGAGACAACAGGTTTGAAGGAAACTATGGTGGTTCTCTGATTAAGATACTAGATAAAATGGAGGATTCAATGAGGAAACTCATGGTTGTCATAAACCAAATATAAAGGAGTCATGATCAACCACTTGAACCTTGGTATGTTCTGTAATGCATCATGTACGAGATGACCAATCGATGTGGAAGTTCAGGTAATAATTATAAAGGTAAACATTAGAGTTTATATGATCCTTACTTTTGAGGTAATTATGGGTTATTATATGATATGCTGGAAAATGAAAGGCATGAGATAAACTTGATATTAAAATATGTAATGATCATTTTTTGATGATTTTATCCCTTTTTGGGGAATGATTTGAGAATTATATAGTTTTGGAAAAAGGAAAACACAGAGACCGTGTGACTACCCGTCGCATAGGACAAAGCTGCGGTAATCGAACCCATAACCAAAGTGCGACTGGTATCTATCGCCTATCACTGGACTACGTGAAGTCCCTGGTTAGTTTGACTGATTCTTTTTAGTTATATGATTTTATGAATTAAGAGTAAGTTGATTTTGGGTTATTTATGAAAAACATTAACCTATCATGGAGGATATGTGATTAGGTTAATTACTTTTCAATATGAGACTTTAAGAGCAACTGATGTTGTTTGGAGATAAATGTTACGATTTAACTTGGAAGACTATGTGACTAAATCCTTCAAATATTTTTGTTTCAATCTTAGATTGGTTTACTTTGAAGAATTTTATGGACAATATGTTTATCGGATGATCCTCGTTGAACTTTGGGTTTTGTTGGACAAATTTTAGAGATTAAGCATAGATTTTGTTTTTAAAGGGTTATCCTTTTCTGGATTATCTGACCTTGTACTAACCTTTTTGCTTTTGGTTTTGGTTAAAGCATAAATACACGGGAACTATATAGTTCTATTTTGTGGATTAGGTGATTCTCTAGAAGTTGATTATAGTACTATTAATGTGAACAAGTCTTCCTAAATACTCGTCTTTTGGAGAAAATATGAGTTTGTGTAAGGAATCTTGTAAAAGTTGAAAGTCAACATGATAAGTGATTATGTTTCCTTATGAATAAATTCCTCAATAAAAGTAACTTAAAACAAAAATTTTGTCTATTAACTTTTCCTATTGGGGAATCGAATACCGTTTAACCCATCACAAGTTTGTGATTTTCTTATTGTTAACTTTCTCCTAAACATGTTTTTTATCACTCTCCATCAGAACATGACCCTATGTTTTCTCCTCCATGTCCATGTTTTCCTACATGGAATCCTAGTATGGGTTAACTCGGGTGACCTCTGTACTTATCTTTCTTTATTTTAAAGTGATTGTTTTACCAACTCTTGTTCCGATGTGGGACTTTTAATGATGTTTCCAAGCCCAATTTTAAAATTGTGAGGACGCAATTCCCAAAAGGGGGGAAGGATGTAACACTCCAGGTAAATAAAGAATATGACATTTTCATATTTATCCATATTTGTGAATAAAATATTAATATGACTTTAAAAGGGACGCTATGCTCGATGGCGTACCCAACACGCAACAACGAGTTTCTTGGAAATCTTACGTTTCACTCTAATAATAAAATAATATTATTTTAAATGGTAGTTAACATGTATCTGTTGTATTGGCGGGAATGGATAGAAATAACTAAAATATGATTATATTTTTTTTTTAAATGTTTTTACATTTATCCAATAAAAGATAAAGGCTTAAAATACGGAAAGAATTCAATTTTAGGCTTTTATACCCTAATTTTCACTAAAGGTTCACATATCACCTTTTGATGGAGAACTGTTATTAAATATATTTTTTATCACTCTTATACATTCT
The DNA here is from genome assembly GCA_963277665.1 of Viscum album. NCBI lineage: Eukaryota > Viridiplantae > Streptophyta > Magnoliopsida > Santalales > Viscaceae > Viscum > Viscum album. Next base: position 663,310,110 of record OY728165.1, on the reverse strand, counting down.
TTTCGACCAAATAAAACTCTTCTTTAGAATCGGGACATCAAATTTTACCTTGTGTAATTTTTTGGTATTTTTCCGATAAAGTTCATTTTTTAATGAATAGTGTACAATGTTGTATTTTAATTCAAAACCACTTTTTAATATAATTTATTTATATGAATATATTATCTTTTTAATTGGTTTTAAAGTGAAATTAGAATATATTTTTACCATTAAATCCAATAGTGGTCTTTGGAATTAATTTCACTTTGAAATCAGACTTAAACTTGTGTCAATCTTTTGATACTTATTATTTCATAAAAACACGCTATTTGCTTTGACAGCGGGAATTAATTATTAAATTAATTAATGTGACTTATATGTTTTGAATTTTGTAAAATAGACTTAATTTATGAATTCGGAATATCAAATATATCTTAGGGTGAATTTTTGGGATTTTTCTGAAAAACTTCAATTTTTGATGAATAGTGAAACCACTAAGTGGTACTTATAAAAACTGATTTTTCCACTTAAATGAAAATTTTCCATCTATGTGTTTTAAATTTTGAAAATCCGACATACATGGTTGTCATTTATATGTAAAATGTGGTTCAATGTGATGAAAATAATTTTTTGGTGAATAGTAATTTTTTTCATTAATCGCGATTAGAGGTAATTAGTGTAATTTAAGGTGAAAATGATATTATAAAAATATGAAAACACCATGACACTTGTCCAACTCCTATTGGATGGGTAATAGACGACCAAGACAACCCATGGGTCATCTTGGGGACCCCATGGAGACACTTTGGTTGGAAAATGACATTAATATATATTTATTTAATGTTAAAATTAAATTGACACAAACATGAGTTGTTTTACTAAAACAATTTTTAATTTGGGTTACACAAGTCCCAATTTTGACTATAAATATTCATTAGAAAGATAAAAAGATTTCCTACATCATATTATTTTTTTATAATTTTTAGATATTAAATAAATTAATTTAATTACGACATCATGATGATGCAACGATGACCTCATTATTTAACGATTTAAATAAAATGAAAAGATAATGTAATATCTAAAACCTAAACTTGTCCAAAAACTATTGTATGGGAATATTTCGAAGCCTTATCATCTTATCTTAGAAATATATCAATGTGGGACCTTAGAAATTCGAAACACTTTTGAAAATAAAATAATAGTTTCATGATTTCCAAAAGTGCCCCTCCTCTCCTCTTATAAAAGGCCCCCACCTCTACCTCATTTCACACACTCCTAAAGCCTTTGGCACGGCCATACCCTGCCCATTTACTCTCTCCAAATCCCTCTCCTCATCCTAGAGGATTACCTTTGGGAAGAAGCCTTTCAAAGGAAGCCTTTAGGCTCAAATCAAAAGGAGTTACACTTTTAAAGGTAATTCAGTCTCTCATGTTCATTTGTTTTATTTTTCTTATCCAACCCATAAACTATATTTATTTACTTCTTTTGTAACAAAACCAGTATCTTAATTATACTAGGATGTTTTTATAAGATTTATTCGAGATAAACTCTCACACAACTACATCAAATGGTTAAAGAACATACGGTTTTTGTGGATGGCGAAATCCTACCTCCCGAAACGTTGATTGTTCAATACTCATTTAACACCTTCAAATGTGGCCATTATGATGTCACTATTTTTATATATGATATATAATATATTTATGCTTTCCTTATGTTTCTTTATTTTTCATTTATGGCATCCCATTATTGTTTCCATTATGGGTAAACACGATAATTTCATTTTAGGAAGTGTGGACTACCGCCCCCTCAAAGTGATTTGATTCGTTAATGCCATACGTGGGATGTATAAAGGATGGATTTAAAGTTATTATATATGATGTTATACTGGAATTATAATATACCTCTATATCATTATTTTTTCTTTCCATTAAAGTATGAGATAGAAATGAAAGTAGTGTTCATGCGTACGTACGGCTTACCGTCTCCATGAACGGTGCATTTCATTTCATACCTATAAATGATTATGTAATATTATAAATACATGTATATTCTGGATATATATGATATATATGATATCCAAATAATTAATATCATTCTGGATATAATGATCCTTTGACGACACAAACAACATGTAATTGTAAGAAGTCCATTTTCGACTAAAGAACCAAATATTGAAAGAACAAACATGATTAACATTAATGATTACATAATATTTATAACATTGAAATAATTGATATAAAAAGAATAATGAACTTTAATAAGGTTCATAAGAAAGTATAAATTAACTCAAGATTATTATTCAGGATATTAAAGAGCGGTCGGGTCAAGTCGGATACGAGGTAAGGGATCCTACACCTCTCTTTCTTTTTAAGTACAGTCTTTTATGTCATTCCTTTTAAGATCATCTTTCTTATGATTGGGATGTTATCTTATATTACTCCCACTGTAATTATTATTTTCATATGATGAGAGACCCTATTTTCTCTCATCAATCCATTTTGGAAGTTTTAAGTGGCGCTGTTAGGCTGCCGAGTTTTCGTAAGGGATTTTTCATCTCACTTTTATTCCTGTTAGATTTATGCTACATTTGCCACAATATCATTTGAGTGGTTTATGTACTGCCCATTATTACACACCTTTTGTAATATAATTCCATTTATGGGTATTTAAATATTCATATTATGACACTTCTTCAATGGGGTGTACTTTTCGAAAGTTACCCAAGTCGGTAATGGAACCTTTCACCCTCCTCATTTTAAAAGTCTTCATTTGTTATGTCTTTTAATTCACATACTATTATGTTGGGATATGTTCTTATATATCCTGATTGATGTAAATTTTATGTCCAAGTGATGATATTCCCTTTTTATCTCTCATCAACTCATTTTCTAGATTTTTGACGTGACGCCGTTAGGCTGTCCAATTTAACCCAGGGAACGTTTTAACCCAATTTCGATTTCTTTGGGTTCAACATGTAGTTATTGAATATGTCATCCTTCGAATATGTGTGAATGACCATTTATTGTTTTACACTTAATATCCAATTATATTGGGTTTATTTATATTTTTCACACATATTTTTGATATTGATTTATCCTTAATTTAAGGATACCTTCCTTATAAAGGATTTCATCACATTTTACATCCCTATTGAGACTTCATTGTTGTTATGCACCAATTCACTCTTATATGGTGTATATACTGTCCTATGGAATATTATATCATGAATCCATTTATTCTAATGATATTATAAAGTTCAGATTAAATGTTATTCCTCAATTATTGTATTCAAGTGTCTCTAATTTTGGTAAAAACCTTTTGACCAAAATATCGCTTTAAATGATTTAATGACTTTTTCATATTAATATCCATGTTTTCAAAATGGTTTTAAGGATTTATTTATATGTATATTAATGGTTTAAAATGTTAAAAGCTTCAAGGTGGTATGTGACGCTTTGATTCAAAATTCTCCTTATTAAATGTTTTAAATGGTTTTGGAAATGGTTTCATTTTGTATGGATTCATTATTTAAAAATACTAAAATGTAATATTGCGATTGAAATGTGGAAATGTTTTGTTTCCTCTATGCATGTTTTATGTGATACATTTATGTTATGGTTCTTGGGCATTGTTATGAAAACGGGTGGTTCCGTGATAAACTAAGGGCTGGTGTGCCCGATATAGATCTCCAATGCATTGGGTAACGCGAAGGAGTGAAACGTTAAGGTTTCTCCGAAGAGATTTAGGGAATATACTGTGATAGTTATTCCAAAGATAACCAATAGGGTTACTCCCTACGTAAGAATGTTATGAATGCCTCATGTTACCTTTTATGTCTTATGATTTCTATGATTTATTCATTATTTGATGTGGTATGTTAAAGTGCCTATGTTTTATGGGTAAAGTATGATTTCATTCTTATGTATATATGAACTCATGTTTCCTTTCCATATTTTTATAACCCTTACTGAGCTTTTTATGCTCATCCCAAGTTTGTGAAATGTTTTTCACAGGTCAAGGGAATGGTACATGATGGGATGATAGTGTCAAGGATGTGTCATGTAAGAATCCATGTTTTATTTTAAATATGTTTTCGTTGATGGGAAGAATGAATACTGTCTTTTATGTAACCACTTTGTTTAAATGTGGAATGTAATGAAAGTTTCATGATCTAATTCTCCAAAACTCAAAACCTGAAAATATCCTCAATGTGTAATCTTGTAATAACTCAATATTAAGTAAGGATTAAGGTTGGGGCCTTATATGAAGGTACATGGGTTGTTTCCTAATCCTACAAGAATAATGGGGTACATGTTTCTATCCAATGATTGAAGCGACTACATGATACTTATCCCCATACTAATATATTATAATTGTCTTGGTTGGTAGAATTAACATAAATATTTTTATTTTAATATGAATGCTGAAAATCCTATGTCTTATTAATTGGTTAGTATTTCATGGTTCATGATGTATATTTGCATATAATTCTTGTATTAATAATTACAATGATTTATTATATAACTCGTGTTTGTGATATTTGAAATATATGTTTTGATTTCCTGATGTTAGGATCACATTTTCACATCCCTATGTTCATGTTTTTGGATACTTGTTTCCCTTGTTTTCCCTCATTGAGTGTCTAAGAACACCCCTTATATGAATCCATTACCAAGGTTATGAAAAAAAAAATTAGGTAGAATTAGTAAAGGTGGAGATATTTTTTGAGACATTTTAATGATCTTTTAACCGGATAGAAGTTTTTTTATTTTATTTTTCTAAATACAGTAAACGGTTATGGTATTCATGCATTTATTTTTATAATGTATTTAATATTCATCTAAAATAATCTAATATATATGTATTCAAAACCTTGGTCTGTATTCATGGTATCAAAAAAATATTCCTCATTTAGAAACTATGATTAGAAAACCATAGTGAGATACCTAGTTGTATTTCTATGAATATGACTATGGATAAATATAAGGATAAGTTTATGGATAAAGAATGTATGTGAAAATTTTATGGAATTTTGATAAAGGATATAGTGAGAGAACTCCTAGAAATATATCCATGTATGGATTCTACATACTGATGTGGCTCTGAAACAGATGTACCGAGGAGTAAAAACTCCGAAAATATCTTATTGTCCTTCCTCGGGGTAATCTGGTACATGACGATGGGAAATTGTTCATACATTATTTGACACTCATGGGGAATTTATTATGGAATGTCACAAACTCTTCACGACCCATTATGATGGATTTGAATATAATATAACTTTAATGAAACTAGTATAACCTAATTGTTTTATAGTTAATGTATGTTGTAATAATTTATACATCATATAAGTGAAATATCTTGATTATAGTGTTTCTATATATGATTATTGTTCTTTACTCTATATTTTTTGGATTTTGTATATTTGATAGAACCTAAAGGAAAAAAATTATGGTTATTGTGAGGTTAAATCCAATGTTTGTTATCTTGAGGATCCTAATACATAGGAAGGTGAAATGAGGAATCTCATTGTCATGCTCAAACATATTTTTTAAGATATATATCATGATGAATATCTATATTAGCAATGGAGGGAACAATGTTCTGATGAGTCCATCATGAGGAAACATCCACATTATTTTAGCGGGTATTCTGATCAACTTCTTGTTGAACACAATATCAATAACACTAAAATGATATTCTCAATTCACCCATGTTTGGATCATGATAATGACTTTCTATATATTTTACATTTAGAAGATATACCAGACTAGTGGGTTACTCTGATAAGGGATACAAGAATGGAAAATTAAATTGAATACATGGATTGTGATGAGTTCAAGGACTTATTATTCAGTAAGTAATTTCCTCAAGATTCTCATAAGAAGATGTAAAAAATAGTTCTTCAAGATAAATTAAAAGGTTGATGAACCTCTAGGTACCTACATGGATAATTTCACAAGGCTTGTGAGGAAGGGTTTTGGAATAACCATCCAGGTAGAAAGAAATTTAGATATGTTCTTCATTAGATTAATGACATGTGTTAGTAAGGCATTGGATATAAGATTCAATGGAACCTATGTTGTGATTTTCCATGGTGAAATCAATGATGAAATGGATGTTGGAGATATGTGTCAATATCATAGAATTAACAAGAAGTGGAATATAATGAACAATGGAAAATAAAAAAACCATGGATATAATAAAACGATCATTCCTTTTCTATCTATGTGTGTAACGAAGCATGGTGGGAATTATCTTAATGGGACTCGTACTTTTTTTAAGTGTGGAAATTAAGTACATAGAACAACTTATTTATGAAATGATATAAAAATATATATAATGATGCTAATAATGGGAAACTCCTCAGGATTAAACTCCCATTCCTCAGTGTTTCAATTTACCAGAGTTTGGACATTTACCAAAAATGTACCCAAATCCAAGGACAAATAATGTGATCATTTCCAACATGCATTGAATATAATATACTAATAGATAGAATATTTAATCAAAATGGATGAATTGAGCCATTATAATTCAATTAATTCATCTCGGTGTATTTCCTAAAAAAATTTTAAGAAAATATATCTACTAATATATTATTGATCAATTTATGGAACATTTTAAAAGTCTGCGAATTTATTATCATTCCCAACATGTTTTTTGGATTAATTAAATCATGTTTTTTATAGATTTTCAAGGATGAACCCCATATTCATGATGAAAACATTATTTTACGATTATATCTCATTTGAATATTAAATAGTGTATTATATATCAGAATCACATGTGTTTTTAATAAATATTTATAGGAATTCAGATTATGAACATGTTTTCATGAGAATATATGATGAAGGTATTCAAATGTTGGGTATGATACGACACATGTTTTATCAATGTTAAACTGATTTCATGACCTTCACTATAATATTTTTTTGTTTCATATTTTGAAGTGTTATAAGGTTGACACTATGAAAATATATAGATAAAAATTGGATGATGTTTGTGATAATAATGTATTGTATTAAAATATTACGATTAAATAATTTGGATAACCTATTCAGAAAACAAGGTTTGGATGATAAGTAATGAAAGATAAGATTCCATATCAAATGTTTTATGATTCTTTAGTGCATCAGGAATGAAAAATTCACCTTCATTTTTAAATAAAGAGGTGATGTATATCAAGGAACAATAAAGGGTGAGGTCATATTCACATCATGCATGTATAACATTTCATGGAATTTCATTATATTCATGAAAGTGTATAATGAAACCAAAAAATTTGCCCCAGTGCTTATGTTTTAGAATAATCTAATGGTCTGTTAGTTCATTGCATAGTTACGGCTTTAGGATTATTAAAATTATCATGACCTTGTTCTTTGTAACACTTTATCATATGTTTGTAGTTATATATCTTTTTCATGTCTGTGTTTTCACTTCACACCAATGTCTTTCTATTTGGAAACCTAATTAAATGTTACTTCTGGTAGTCTCTTTGTTTTCAACATTAACTTTTTTAATGATTTGTTACAATTCTTTTTTATGATGTGGGATTCTATGAATGAAACATTCATGTATTAATCCATTGATAATCTAGATGAATTTCAGGGGTGAAGTTAATTTTATGGAGGAGAGAATGTAGCACCTTGAGATTTTGTGAAATATATATTTTTAAATAATTTAAATTTTTAAATTTTTTATTTCATTTGGAACATTAAATATGTCTATATATATTTATATATGAAAATAGTTAGTCGATCATTCCTTTCACATCGAACATCCACTCGGAATACGTTACATGAAACCATGACTTTCATGTGTTACATACAACACTACCTTTTTCTATGTTAAACACAACAATAATGTTTCTACCAAACAGCATTTTAATTTAATAATTATTTAAACAATATAATTATATCCTATATATTAATCATAGTAATATTAATAGTAATAAAAAATTATAAATTCTTTTACAATTGTCTTATTAATGGAAAAATATCGATGATGAATTATATGAATTTTTGTATGGTTATATAATGTTTGGAAATAATTTTTTTCTCAAATAAACACTTTTTAATAATAAAATTAATTGTAGTTACATTTATAAATTTAATTTTATAAATTAAACATTATTTATGAATTAATAATTTTCTAATTATCATGGGGGGAATATTTATTATTTTTTTGAGAAAATTAATTTTTTGATAAATGATGAAAAATATTGCTTTCAGGATAAAAACTACAATTTCATTTAAATATAATTTAATATAAAATAATATTTTAAATTTTTTTATGGAGAAATTTGAACAATAATACATATATAAATAAAATTTAGTTCATTTGAATCAATTTCACATTGAAATAAATATTACAAACATAATAAAATTTTGAACATAATTATATTTTAAAAAATGCTAATTTTGTCTTGTCTATGTGGCTAAAAATAATATCAATTTTTCCTCTTCTATGAATTTAATATCTAAAAATTTACATAAACCATATAAATTTATCTAATATTTATATTCTAATTATATATTTTTTTTGGAAAAATGATAAGTGAATGTGAATAAAATTGATCACATCAATTATGGAAAAATTAAGCATTATTATGGACTAAACCATAATATTATGATCTGAAAATTACAATCCACCTAAACAAAACTCATTTAATAGACACTATTCGGTTGTTATCCAACCATTATTGTATTAGTATTGTTTCATATGTATTTTCATAGGCATGAACATGTGTACATCTAAATTGTTTTGTGAAATTACTAAGAGAGTCCTTTTTCCATCCATAAAAAAGGCAACCACATCTCCCACTTCCTCACAAGTATCAAACCTCTTATTATCATCCATGATAAGCCAATAAAATCTATATATATATATATATATCCTAAATGACTCTTAAAATCCTTACCGTTGGCAGTAGGAAATCCATTGATGCCTTTTGGAACAACCCAAAATGAGCTAACCGATTAAGAGCTAACGTCTTCTCCAAATTCTTTTATATTATTTTTATTTGTCACCCCCACAATATTTTCTAAAATTTTTACCTACAGAATTATAACAACAATTATAGGATTTTATTTATTCTATGGTTTCAAAATACACTAACACTCATCTCCATCTAATTGATTATTAATAAACACATTATTTTTATGGAGAACTACCGCCTCACTAAACGATGATTGTTAAATTTTCCTTACTTCCTCTCATGGTGGAATTTATGATGGAAACCATATTTATATATGATATATATTTTATATTTTATTGATATAACAGAATTCATCCCATTTAGAACAAAAATATTTTTACCTTTCCATTTGGTGTTATTATCATAATTTCATTTTAGGAAATGTGGACTACCTCTCCCTCAAAGTGATGTGATTCATTCATACATTATATTTATTTTATTAAGGATGAATTCAGTGAATATATAATATATATATGATTTTATAAATTAAATTTAATAGTGATATATATATACGTTTATATACATATATTTCTTTTACATTCTTTCATTCAACATGAAAATTAAACAGTTATAACATTCATGTGTATGTATGACCAACTGTCTTCAAAAACAATTTAATTTCACTCCCAACTTATATGTTCAATATATTATTATAACGCCAACATTATTTATATAAATGATTCTCATATCAGGTTTGAAATTCTATAAATCATGATATAATGTTCAAATACCAATGATATATCAAATTTAGACACATGTGATGAATAAATATAATATTACATGAAATGAATCTACAAAATTGGATAGATAACAAGTGGATACTATATAGACGTAATAAAACCATATTTATAATATTGTGATTCTGTAAATGTTCTAAAATAAATTTATATATTTTTTATATCTGGTTTGAATGAGTATGGCATGTGTTAAGACATAATGAAAGAGAATTTCAACTCACTTTTTATAACTATGATGCACATGTTATGATCTATTATTTTCATTTAGATTGGTGTATGTATATATAATTCTTATGACATAATTTTATTATAATTATAATTTTTGATATTTTTATGTCAAGTTTATTATCTTTCTTAATGGGGTTTATTATTCCAAAGCTAGAAAATTGGTAAATTAGTTTTGACTCAATTTATCATCTTTGAGATACATGTTTTATTATTAATAGAATGTATCATTAAAGGTGTATATAAGTCCATTTTACATATTCTAAAATGGAATTTTGTTATTTCAAAATATATTGAGCTTTAATTATGTTTATTTTCATACATGTAGTGTTTGATCCCATGTGAAAATGTTATAATAGTTTTTTTGAGTCAGTAACATCTATTTTCATGATTTTTAATTTCTATGCTTCGAGGGATGGAATAATATTATCAATATCGTAGGAAAATTCATAATATATATTTTCTGATTATTATTCATGAAATATTCGTGTACTGTTACCATCATTCTACTATTTCGTACATAATATTATTATGAATGTATTTTTAAGAAATCCTGACATAACCCTCTATTCTATCGAAAATCATAGTTCACTAAATAGGGTTATGAGAATTTTAGAATATTCTAAATATATTGTCAAAAATGATTTACTTATTTATTTTAGTAATGTTTTCAATGGATTATTTTTTCTCTTTTTGAATTAATAAATTTTCAAATTTTATTACCATGATAATAGAATGTTGTTTTTACCTCTTATGACAAGTACGGATTTACACACCGTCAATTCTGTAATAATTTATTTTCATGTTTATGTGGTTAATAATTAAGAAAATCATTTTAAAATACATATTCAAGGAAATTGTATTCAAAATGTTTCCAAACATCATTGAATTCTTTTAGAAAAATGGTTTAAAAAAACTGTGTCTAAAAGTGCCTTTTTCAAAGAATAATTCTTATTTACCATAAACAATTGTCTTCAAGATACACTTCAATTTTATTTTACATCTATGATAACATATTTTGATGTTCCAAATTTTATTATTTTAAATGATCCAAATTATCCCTTCATATTCATTCATGATTGGTTTATGTTGTGATGGAATTATTATTAATTCACTCGTTTCATTTAAATGGGATTTATTCTTTTAAAACTCTCTTATTTTCTGGGGTTATTCATTCATGAAGTAATTATGAAACATATATATTTTAATAGGGTATTATGTGATGACACTTTAATGAGAACAATTTCATTTCAAGGGTTATGATTTTATTTTTATTAATCATATCCATTTTTTGTCTCATGAAATAATGAATGTTTTATAATCCTTTGGGACATAAATGAATGATTATATTATGTGATCATTGGTACCTATTTCCCTGTTAAATTAATTGTGTAATGATATGTTTTTTGTGAGCACATTGGGTACACTGGTTGAATACTATTCCTAAAAAATGTACATTATTTGTGTCCAATGTCTGAAATAATGAGGTAACATGAGTTATGGACCAAGCCTGAAAACAAGAAGGTGCATGGGTTGTATCCCAATCCTAAAATAATGACAATATATGGGTTTTATCTGATTCTCGAAAATAGGAAGGTACATGGGTTTTAGTAAAATACAAAAATAAAGAGGGTATAAGGGATTTTAACCCACACTCAATGTAGGTACTGAGGTCTCACACCAATCCTAACATGTTATAAAGATCATGGTAGGTATACATGACATAAAATTTTATATTTTAAAATATATTCCAAAAAACCTATGTCTTAGTCGGTATTTATTATATCATGGATCATGATGTTTTTTCCCTTGTGATTAATGTCATATGAACATCCAATAATTATCACATTACTCATTTTTTGGATTTTTGAAATGTAGTTTGATATAAATAAATTTTACGATCATGTTCTCATATCCCTATGATCATTTTTATGCTTAAATGTCTCCCTTGTTTACCATTACTAAGAATTCAAGTTCACCCTTTTTTATTAGTCCTTTCCTCGCGATATAAAGGATGGTTTTAGAGAGATGAACTAAATGTATGGATTTTTTTGGGAGATTTTGGAGATATTTTCCAATGATATGAGATTTTGTTTTCAATTTTTTCCAATGACAATAATCTATTAAAATCATTGAACATGAATTTTTTAACATACTAGAAATTCATTTAAAATTATGTGGTATCCTTTTATTGTAATCTAAGGTTTCAATATACACCAAACATCAAATAAACATATTATTATATCATAAAATCATCATATAGAACATATAAAAATCCTTTTCAATTTGAAAAAACACATGACAAACATCTAATATAATTGTATGCGATAAAAAATCATTACCCAACGCGTTGGATCACTATGTTGGCAGTACCGTAATATAATATATAATAGGATCACCTACTTCTATCTGAGTGCACCCAATATATATATTGTTCTTGAATCACAATAAGAATAGTGATCCTAGGGAATTTATCATAAAACTCATAGATACAAAAAATTAATATTTTATAACAAGTCCATTGAATAATTTTTTTTTGTTATAACTTTGATAAATGATTAAACAGTATAAAATAAAAGGTTTCTATAAGAATCTCTTTGAATCATGAATAACCCGTGGAAATAAATTTTTTGACATATTATATATATATAAAATTATTAATAATTAACAAGAAGTAATGTGGATGGTGTCATTAAAATATATCCATATTTATTCATAAGTATTAATAGAAAATTGACATTGATCAATTGAATTTATTTTATAATATAATTAAAGCCATTTTGTGTCAAATTCAATTTGCACTTTGAAAAAAAAAATTATAAACATAAACCATTTTGAGTATAACTTATGCTAAAAATAATTTTATTTAAAAAACAATGTTTTCCAAAATATTTTGATAATATTTATTAAAAAAATATCATTGGAAGATTTCAAAATAAATTTAAAATAAATTATGGTAATCTCGGTCTTCAAATCATTACATGTTGTAAAAAACTTTCATTCCCATGGTAAAAAAGATTAAAAAGTTGCTTTTTATTAAAGGGAAACATATATTCTAGTTACATTTTTTATTTTAACGATTTTATGGATTGAAATTTATTTAATAAATTATTTTTATATTTCTAAAAAAATTCAAATTTTTTCTAAAAAAGATGATATATAAAGAAATAAACATTCAACTGAAGAGAGAAATAATGTTGGACATTCCTAAAAATATTTTCTCATTAATATTATAAAATAGACTACAAATCGTACTAACATAAAAAACTATCATTAATGATCATAGGATAATACAAATAATATTTAATCATTATATTGATGAAAATAACTTATTCTAGTATTCATAATTATAAACAATCATTATAAAAGATGACATTGATATAAGAAAACACTTTCCACGTTGATTTCAATGAAACATAAGTACCATGAAAGGATTACCATAAATTTATCATAGTATACTATGAGAACATTCCTATTCCTAATATATCATGAAATATGTGATGTATATATAGATAATATGATAATATATTTTAATAATATGTTATGAGTCTAAAATAATGTAAATAATGTCAAATATACATTACAAATTTTTAAAACATTATAGTTATAAGACAAATGGAATAGAAAATAACATATTGATATGTAAATGAACCTAAATTTTATTAATATAATCTCAAAATACATTCATGGAAATTATATACAAATCACAATGAACATAGGATTTGAATATGGTATATATCTCATATAATTAAATGTGAGATAACATAAATTGTTACCCTCTGTTGTATTCTCCATGCTTTCTCTTGATCATTCTTAATAAAAAACTAAATTTAATTATAGAATCTCTTTTTAATAATTTATAAGTTTATTATTACTTTTATTTCATTTTAAAAAATGTATATAATAACATAATCAATTAATTTTATGTCATATGTGCTTACCTTATTCGGCTAATTTGATAAAAATGACTTTTTTATGATGTATAGGGAAAAAATTTAACTATTTAAGCATATGAATTATTATAATACTGACATAATTGTTAAATTTATAAATAAAATATAAATTTAAAACTAATTAAAAATATTTTTAGGAAAAATGATCTAATTTTATGATCATAGAGAAGACAATACAAACATATTCATGAGTAATATTTCCATTTTTCAGTGATCATTATTGAAAAATAATTATTAATTTTTCACCTTTTAAAAATTATAAGAAGATAAAAAATATAATTTTATTTAATGATATATACATATATATATATATATATCATTAAATAAAATAAAAAATTAATTTCATTTCATTGAGGATTTGGAAGCCCACATGTCCATAAACGACGTTACCAGTTTTCAAGGAATAAAAATGTAATAAATAAAATTATATAATATATTACTAAAATGATAATTAAGTAATTAATTCAATATTTATATCAATAATATCAAATATAAATATATATTTTTTCAATAAAATTAATAATATTATCTTCCAAGGTGTGAGTTATTGAAAAACACTTCACATCACATTGTGGGGTGATACTCCGATGTACAAACAATCAATTTTATTGTATCCACTACGGTATGTAGTTTAAAAAGCGTTTTTATTAAATAATTACTCAGGATATATAGTTATGTTATAAAAATATAATCCTTCTGTCGATATTCATTACCATACATTAGAGGAGGTATAGAAAAAATGAACATCATTGGTCCATGAGGTGCTAGCACACCGTACACATGAATAATGATTTCGAATCCCATTCGATGGATGTTTTATTTTTTGAAGGTCATAAAATTAAAAAATATTTAGTATACTAATATTATGATATAATTATTTTATAATATTAATTTATAGGGTTGTATAATCAATGAAACCATAAAATGTTTGTTGATGAACAAAACCTCTTATTTCTGTAACATCTTTTATTTTGAACCAATTGCATTATACTGAGTGATTTATGAAAAACGTGAGGATTATAGTACGATATGATGGAATTCAGGGTTTTATTCTAGAAGTGTTTTAATGAGACAAATTGAATGAGTGGTGTGAATAAGTGAGACAACTGAGTTCCTTCTTATAGTCGATGATGAGTGACATTCTTGTAAATTCAAAAAACTATTATCTGTTATGAGGTCTCCCTTGACTCATGTATCAAAAAAATGAATAATAATATTAGGGGGACTCTATAGTTGAGACACACTTCATCTATATAATTATAACACATATATATAACATTTACATCCCCAACTCAAAAGTTTGTATATTTTTATAATTTTGGATATTCATTCATTTAACTAGTTTTATATCTTGAAGATTTTTTCTATTTACTATGAATTAATTTTATAATTTATAAATAATTTATATTAAATTTTTATAATTAATATATACACATTATTTTATAAAAAAAATATGTTTTTTGAAAATTTTTATTTTTTAAATCACCAGTAATATGAAAACATTATTTCAATATCCACTTTACAAATATATTTTTTCATAATTAGGAGTCAATATGTTAGTATAAAAGATATAATTTACCATTAAAGGAAAATATATTATATTTTTAAAAATTCTATAATAAAAAAATATTTTATTATTTTTAGTATTTTTAAATCATTTAATAAAATTTCATTTACTATAAAATACATTTACTATTAATTTTTACAATAAACATTTAAATTGAAATAAAAATCAATAAAATGTTGGAATTAGATATATTTTGATGGCTACAATGAATAATGATTTCTTTATCCAAAAATAATAATGGGATAGAATAACAAAGAAAATTTAATTCATTTTTATTATATTTTGATCCATTTTTTATTTAATTTCTTTATATATATTTATTACATTGGAAATTCATATGAATTATCATTAATAATTTATTTTATAAAATTTAATGAAAAATTATTCGGATAATAAAATTTAAATTATTATTAAAAATACTTTTTATAACCATTCCTTTATTATTTTTATCACATTCCCAATTATTTATATAAATAATAATCTAAAAATGTTCTTTTTTTATTTAGTTAAATTATTATAGGGTTAACATTGATGGACTATTGATCCAAATACTTATAAAATAATATCATAGGAATAGTTTTTTATAAAAATTATAATTTTATAGTCACATAATTATTAATAATAGTAATTTTATGGAATATTTTATTTATTTTAGAAAGATTAACATTATTAATATTAGCATAGTATTTGGAGAAGTTGTTTGTGAATACGAAAAAAATTTATAAGATGTAAATATAGTTTTGATTAAACAGCCTATATATATAAAAATAAAATAATATTATTACTTGAAATAAATTTCAAATGATATTGGAAATTAAATAATATTTAATTTATTGATTATAATGAATGTTTTACATTAATTAGAATTTTTCTCAATTCACTATTAAATAAAAATTTTCAAAATACACAAAAGAAGACTTGATTTAAAATTTGGTATTCCCATCAAAAATATTAATTTATTTTTATTAGATAAATTTTATACAATATCCAAAAAGTTATTTTATTATTATTTTTAAAAATAAATATAAAAAATTTGAAAAATATATTTTATAAATGAATAAAAAACATTACTAATAAAGAAATATTTATTTACTAAACATTTATTAATACATTATATTGACTTATATATATAAATATCATAAATTTGTAAATAATATGATTCCATCCAATTTATTGAATATATTATAATTATAAAATAAATAATGGGTTTTTTACTGTTGATGTTTAATTTTAAACACAATATAAAAAATAAATCAAATTGGTCTATGTGTTAGAAACAATACATTTATTATTGTTTTTAATTAATGAAATTATTAATGGTATGCATTGTTTGTGTTGTCGAATTTAATTTTCAATTTTAAAATCTCGAGGTTGTACATTGTATCAATTCCAATTTTTATCATTTTTATTTCCATAATTATAGTTATTTTATTTACAATAAATCATAGATATTACATATAGAGACCCTAAAATACATTTTACATGATAATATAATTTAAGGAAGTCATTAGTAATGTCAATCAGGGATGGAATGATTATTTTTTGTATGAAACTAAAACATTTCAATATATAATATTATTTAACTGAAACAAAAAATTATCACATATATAGGATTATTTTGATGAAATAAAATTCAATTTTTGACCCATTATGTTGATAATATCATTGAATGAATTTTTTTCTATGTAAGGGAGTTTTTTGTTTGAAATTTAAAATATTATTTTTACATAACTATTGTAAAATAATAAAATATTTGATCTTAAATTAATGTCTATTAACAGATTTTATTGATAAAAAATGGACTTTATTGCATGGAGTAATAGATCATGTGGTATATTTTGAAACACTAGATTAGGTTTTTCAAAACCAAAATTCTATCCTTTAAAAAACATTTATTGTTTTATAAATATATCAAATAGGAATTATTATTTCAAAATTTATAATTTGAATCAATAAAAATGGATTCAATATTTATATTTATATGGTCTAAATTTGGTAATAATTTAAATTTCCTTTTTGGAGACAAAAAAAGTAAACATTGTAAAAAAACTAAAGTTGTATAAGAAAAATATTGTATATGGTTAATGTAAAAATTTAACAGATTAAAAAATATAAAAACAAAAAACATAAAAGGGTCATTGGTGTATTTGTTTACCATATTCATCCTTTAAAATACTATTTATTTCCATAATGAATTACAATTAACACTACCTAATGTGGTTGGCCTTAAATGTAAAATATTAATTATTTAATAGCATAAAACCACCCTCCTAAAGAATAAATACCACACACTAACATAACAATTCTACTCACAATTAATGAATACATTAAAATATATTACATATAATTACCAACCATATCATTATACATCCATTTATATCATATCTCACCCAATGACTAAATTGATGTTCCATAATGGGTACATAAAAGAGGTATATTCAAGAGGTAGATTTCTCAATCCGCCTCTCTTAATTTATTTTTAGCTTCTACCATCTCCTTATATCCATCATATATAAATGAAATATAAATAAAATATCATTTAATAACAAAAATATTATATTTATAATGGAAAATAATATATTTATACACTTCATTATATTTTCTTATTTAAAGAAACAATCCATTGTCCGAATTATGGTGGTCAACCAACACTATTGATTATGAATTTTCAATTTTCCATCACCTCCTCCATGGATTGTAAAGAAATAATCATTATTGGAAAATAAGAATTTATTATAAATATTAATACTTATTCTCTATATATTAACATATATATATATAATAAATAAAATTAAGCTAGATATACATTTTTGAAAAAAAAATGAAACTGTAACATCCCTGGTAAATGAAAAATAATAAATATTTCATATTTATTAATATTTTTAAATTAAATATTAATTTTTCTTTAAAGGAGTTTCTATGTGCGATAGCGTACCTGACATGCAACAACAGGTTTCTTTGGAATCTTATGTTGCATAATAATAATATAATATTATTATTTTAAATGGTAGTTAACTCCTAGCAATTGTATTGGAGGTAATGAAAAAACCTATCTACAATTTGATTATACATTGTTTTTAAAAGATTTTACATTATCCAATAAAACGTTTGATGCTTAAAATGTGAATGAATTTAATTTTTAGCATTATTAACATTAAAAGGCCGATTTATAGCCTTTTAATGGAGAACCTTTTTGAAATCTAATTTTGGTAACTTTAATACATTCTATATTACCAAATAAAATCTTTCTTTAGAATGGGTATATCAAACTTTACATTTTGTAAATATTTTGAATTTTTCCGAAAAAGCTCATTTTTAAATGAATAGTGAAAAATATTGTATTTTAATTCAAAAGTTTCTTTTTAATCTAATTTAATTATATGGATAGAGAATCGTTTTAATTGGATTTAATGTGAAATTAAAATATTTATTTTTAGCATTTAATCCAATGTTGTTCATTGGAATTAATTTCACTTCGAAATTGGACATAAACAAGTATCAATGTATTGATAGTTATTGATTCGTAAAAACATGCTAGTTGTTTTGATAATGGGAATTAATTTTAAAATTAACTAATTCCAATTCAATGGTCTGAATATGAAAAAATAGACATCATTTTTGAATTCTAAAAATCAAATATATCTTAGGCTGAATTTTTGGTATTTTTCTGAACACATCAATTTTTTATGAATAGTGAAACCACTTAGTGGTAGTTAAATAATTACTTTTTCATTTAAAAGAAAATTTAATTCTTATGTAAATTTAATATCATTAATCTAACAGGCATGGTTTCTATCATGAATTAAAATGTTGTTAATTAAGATGAAAATAATTTTTGATGAATAGAATCTTTTGAATTTTATTTACCATGGTTAAAGGTAAATAGGGTAATTCAAGGTAAAAAGAGTATTATAATAATTGAAAATTTCCATAACACTTGTAAAAACCATAATAGATGATTCATTAATGACCATGGTCCTATTTGGGTCGATTTTGGGATCCCATTGAGCCACTTTGGAGTGATAATGACAATTTAGATTAATTAACTTAAAGTAAAGGCAAAAATGACAAAATAAAACATCTTCTAGTAAATTAATTTTAACAAGGGGTTATATAAATTATCTTTTCGACTATAAAAAATAATTGGAATGAAAAATAGATTTCCTACATCATGGTATTTTTTTATAATTTTTATACATCAAATAAATTAAATTATTTATGACATAATAATGATACAGTATTTACCTCATTAATAAATGATTTAAATAAATAGGATTATAATGAATAAAATATTATTCAAACATGTCAAATTATGATTGGATGATTTTATTTAGAATATGAGTCATCTTATCTTTGACCTTAATGATTTTTGGTCCTTCAGAAAGCGAATATCATTATAATATAAAATAATATTTTCACACTTTCCTAAAGAGCCCCTCCTCTACCATATAAAATGAGACCATTTCAATCCAATTCCTCAAAACTCTCAATCCACTTGGGTTGTCCAAAATCTACCCAATTAATCTCCTTAAATCCCTCTCCTCCACCTAGAAGCATTACCATAGGCAGAAGTCACTTCAAAAAGTTTATTGGTTCAATCCAAGGGAAGTTACCCAAATTAAAGGTAACATTTTCTCTTAAATTATTTTCTTTTATTTTACTTCTCTAACCCCTAAACACTTATTATTCCATTCTTTTGTGGAAAAAATATTATCCACGATATAATTGGATTTTTTTATGTGAAATATTTTAACTATAGTTAAAAAACCTCCATATAATGAATGAAGAACATAATGTTTCTATGGATGGCAAACTAACGCCTCACGAAACGATGATTGTTCAATTACATATTACCGCCTCTCATGGTAGCCATTGTGATGAAACTGTATATATATATGATATATATTATGTTTATGATTTCCTTATTCTTTTTTACATCCCAATTATATCAAGACGTTATGGTTTCCATAGTGGGTAAATACGCTAATTTCATTTGAGGAAGTGCAGACTACCGCCCCATTAAAGTTATGTGACTCGTTAATGCATTATTTGGGATGTTTAATGGGTAGAGTTAATGATATTTTATATGATATTATATTGTGATTATAATATACATATGTATTATTATGTTTTAATTCCATTAAAATAAAAAACTAGAAATTAAAGTATCGTTCATGCGTACGTATGGTTTATCGTCTCCATGAATGGTGCATTTCATTTTTTACCACCAAATGTTATGTACTATTATAAATACACGTATATTCTAGATATATGATATATATGATATCTAAATCACTAATATCATTCTAGATATAATGGACTATTGACCACATGGACAACTTGTAAATATAAGGTGTTCATTTTTGAATCTAGTACCAAATATCGACAAAATAAATGTTATTTACTTAAAAGATTACATAATGTTTATAACATGGTAATAAGTTATATTAAAGGAATAATAAACGTAAAAAACGTTCTTAAGAAAGTATAAATTAACATTAGTTTATTATTCAGTAGATTAATGGACGATCTAGTCAAGTCAGACAAGAGGTGAGGGACTTCGTCTCAATCTCCTTTCATTGTGAAATATTTTATTTTAATACATGATTTTCATTTATATGATGTATAAACACATTTCAATTTTCATTTCATTCAATGAGAATATTTTTATATGAATCGTTTTACTGAAGAAAAAAAGTAATGTTTTTTTACGTATGTGGTGATAATGTCCTTTCTGCCGCCATGAGTATTATTTGATCTTTGGATTCCTTAACAGAGAGGAATGTTTTTAAAAGGAATAATAAATAACATATACTCATCTTATGTATTTTGGTATTGAAAATGATTTTGAGAATAGATTTATTATTTCAATATCTTGAAATGATATTTTACTATTGTAATGTGTAAATGTTATCCTTCTTTTATGATTTTGATATGTGTTATGATCATGTTATGGTTTTCGGCATTATTTACGTTTACAGGTGGATCCATGATAATCCTTGGGTGGGTGAGCCCGAGATAGCTCTCCAATGCATTGGGTAACTTGATGGAGGTAAACATAAATGTTTCTCCTAAGAGATTTCGGGAATATTCTGTGATGGATAATCCAAAGTAACTCCCTATGTTGCTGTGATAGCTGCAATGTATGTATGATATGGATTCCACATGTTACCATTATGTTTTATGATTTCTATGTGAACTTCATAAAATTTTATGATTTCAGGAGGTAAGTAAATTATTTCATTATTTGTATGTATTTATGAACAAATGTTTTTATTCTTTTTTTTATAAACCACACTAATCTATTTATTTTCTTCCCTAGTTTTGAAATGTTTTCATAGGACATAAATATGAATAGGTTCATAGATGGGATAAAGGAAAAGTCATGTGGTCTAAAACATGAAACAACACATGACACTTTTTTTCAAGAGTTTTTATTTTATGAAAAAAATTTAAATTGTGTAGAAGTGCCTACCCTGTAATCTTTTGAGATGTAATAGTTATGTCCTAATTCTCTAAAACTCTAAACCTGAAGAAATCCTCAAGTTTAATTATTCATTTAATTCAATATAATGTAATGTTTAAGGCTGGGTACCTATAGTTTGTATCAGAGGTCAGTTTAGATAACATTAGGAGTTAGGGTATTGTTAAATTAATATCCATAAAGTAATTTATGTTAATTTCGAAATCATATAGCATTTAAAGATTACAATGTTCCTTCACATAAGATATTTCTATGTTCCGAATGGTTTTTCGAAGAGAAAACTAGGAAGCTTTATTGGGTCCACATCAGGAGGAAGAAAACCATCCAAATCAGCAACCTGATATGGTTGGAATCGTAACTGAACAGTTTTTTACAGTGATGTCACAGTAGACGCTGGTGATAAATGGTGGTTGTATCCATGTACGAGATCTGCCAGATCAACTATAGAAGAAAATTCCAGTAGTAAAGCATTTCATGAGGCAAAATCCATCATTATTCATAGGATCATATGACCCTGTGCTAGCTAAAGGGTGGATTAATGCACTAGAAAAGATTTTTTATGTAATGGGTTGTTTATAACATCAAAAGTTTTGTCTTTCTGTTTACCATTTTTAAGGTGAAGCTGATCAGTGGTTGTCGAAGGAGAAAAATATCATGGATAGTGAGGATATTAATGATCTCGATTGGGATGAAAGAAAAGGTATGCTTCATGAAAAATATATTCCTAAGGTGGTTTTTCTTAGAATGGAAATACAATTCCTATAATTGAGGTAGGAGGATGACTCAGTGGCTGCTTATGAAGAAAAATTCACTCAATTATCAAGGTATGCTCCAAATTTCATTCAAGATATTTACAGTAAAATCATCTGTTTTTACTAATGAATAAATCCAAAGTATCGAAGGGCTTTAGCTTCTCATGAGGTCAAAAGTAAGGAAAAACTTTTTTCATTGTGCGGAGAAGTTGGAGATGGAGTTTGCTGATGATGATGTATTCTTTGATAAACAAAAAAATTAGAGGTCGATGTGGAAAGTGAAAGGACAAAACTCTTTAAACAAGTCTGATGGTAAAAAATATAAGTATACAATTTTTTAAAATTGTTGTAAAAAGCATGATGGGTAATGTGTTTTGAAATCTGGTATGTGCTACGGATGTTGTAAAATGGGACATAAGTCTCATAATTGCAATGAAAATGATCAGTGTAATGTTCGTAAAATATTTAATTTACAGTCAATAAAATGTTTATGATAAATAAAATGTGTCATTATAAAAATGAGTGTCAAAAAAAGAACCCAAATGAAGGAAATCATCCAGACTTCAAGTTGAAAGGGGTGGCTAAATCCTTTGAATCAACTTCAGTAGATGTTAGTCAATCCAATGGAGTAGTATCAGGTACACTGTTTGAATGTTCAGATTATGCCAATGTGGTGTTTTATTTAGGGTCTACACACTATTTAATTTCTAATAAGTTTTCTAGTAAATTCGGAATTCCTTCTCATGATATGAATTCTGAACATATGGTAAAAACACCTGGAGGAAATGTGGAGAAATAAAAAAGAAAACATAATAACATTCATGTCCTTATGTGTAGAATAAATCTACCTACCAACCTTATTGTTTTTTCTCAAGTAGTGTTTGATGTTATATTGGGAATGGATTGACTTTTTTTATATCATTCTATGATTTACTGCAGAGCTAAAGAGGTTTCATTTAACAATGATTTTCAGTTTGTATTCAAAAATGTACCCCAGTTGTTGATAACATATAAGGAAGAGAGGAAACTAGTAAAATATAAAAATGAATGTTACATTGAACATATTTATGAAAACAAAGGAACTATTAATATTAATGTTGTTATAGTGGTTAATGAGTACCTTGATGTCTGTACTGATGAGTTACCTAGTATTATACCTGATCGAGAAGTTGAATTTACTGTTGACTTAGTTCCTGATGCTATTCCAATTCCAATACCCCCTTATTGAATGGATCAAATTGAACTTTTAGAGTTAAAGAAGTAATTGTATGAGTTATTAGATAAAGGTTTCATTCGACCTATCACATCACCTTGGGGTGCTCCTGTCTTTTTCGTTAAAAAGAAAGATGGTCCAATGAAACTTTTTATTGATTATAGATCATTGAATAACATCACTGTTAAGAATAAGTATCCTTTTTAACATATAGGTGATTTGTTTTATCAACTACTGGGAGCTCATTATTTTTCGATGATTGACTTGAGGTCAGGGCATCATAAGATCAATGTAAAGTAAGCCGACATTCCGAAGACTGCGTTTTGTACTAGATATGGAGATTATGAATTTCTAGTTATGCCTTTTGGGTCAACTAATGCACCTCCTATATTCATGGATCATATTAATTGAATTTTCCGTGGATTCTTGGATAACTTTTTGGTTGTGTTCATTGATGATATTCTAGTTTATTCCAAAATTATGGTGGATCATGAAAGTCATTTATGTGTCATTTTACAAACCTTATATGTAATGTAACATTAAGGGAAATTCAGAAATTGTGAGTTTAGGTTATAACAAATTTCTTTCCTTGGTCACATTGTTTCAAAAACTCGCATAACTGTTGATCCTACTAAAACAAAAGTTATTGATAAATGGCCAAGACCCACAAATATAACTGAGATTCTTAGTTTTCTTGGTTTGGAAGGTTATTACCGAAGGTTTTCTGAAATATTTTCACTATTATCTATTCCAATGACTATTATAACTAGAAAAGGTGTTAAGTTCATCTAGACAAAATAATGTGAGGATTGTTTTCATGAATTGAAAATAATATTGGTTCATTTTCATGTTTTGGCACTTCCATACAAAAATGGTGTGTTTTTTATCTATAGTGATTCTTTTTTGAAAGGACTGGGTTGTTTTTTAATGAAAAATGATCAAGTAATTGCTTAAGATTCACGTCAGTTGAAACCACATGAATTAAAATTACCTACACATGATTTGGAATTATATATTGTTTTTTTGTTTAATAATATTGAGAATTCATTTTTATGGGGTGAAGTGTGAAATATATACATATCAAAAAAGCTTGATGTATATATTCACTCAAAAAGAATTGAACATGAGACAGAAAAGATGGTTGTAATTAATCAAGGATTATGATTGCATGATCCTTTATCTTCTGGGAAAAGTAAACAATGTGGCTGATGCTTTGAGTCGAAAAAATAATGCTTCAATAACCATGTAATGTTTGGATCGAATCCATTGGTTTTTTATTTGATGAACTTTGGCATAAAATTGTTGTTTCTAGAAATTCTACTATTTTGTTTCAGGTGTCAGTGAAATCATCTCTATCAGACAAAATTAAGAAAGCATAGAAGGAAGATATTGAGTTGCAGAAAAAGGATTTGTTGGTTCAGAAGGGTATGTGGTAAGATTTTAACATTGATAATGATTGTGTTCTGAGATTTTTAAAGAGCTTATGTGTGCCTTGTGATTCACAGTTGAAGAATGAGTTTTTTTGTGAAGCTCATAGTTCTTCATTTTCAGTTCATCCGGGCAGTACTAAGATGTAAAGATATCGTCGGGATTATTACTAGTGGGATGTAATAAAAAAGAGATATTGTTGGTATTTCTGTTAAGTGTTTGATTTGTCAACTGATTAAACCAGAGTGACAGTTACAGAAAGAAATTCTTCAGCCTTTATCGGTGCCAGAGTGGAAATGGGAAAACATATCCATGGTCTTTGTTGTGGGATTACCAAAGACATATTCAGATAATATTGAAATCTAAGATATAGTTGATTGATTCACCACATCTACTCATATCCTTCCTATTCAATATTCTTTGTCTCTTGATCAAATTTCTCGGTTGTATGTTATATAGATTTTCAGGTTACATGGAGTTCCCCTCTCTATTGTTTCTGAACGTGATCACAGGTTCACTTCTAACTTTTGGAAAGGCCTTCATTATTAATTGGGTACTGAATTAAATTTTATAACAGCTTTTTATCCTCAATAGGATGGGCATATAGAACGAAAAATTCAGACCTTGGAGGATATGTTACGTGCTTGCTCGATGGATTACCAGGGAATTTGTGACCAACATATTTATTTGGTTGAGTTTTCTAGAATAACAGTTTTCATTCTAGTATACATATGGCTCCAGTTGTGGCATATATGGAAAGTATTGTCGAACTCCAGCTTTTGGGCTGAAGTATGTGAAAGGATGCTTATGGGACCAGAATTGGTAGAAGAGATGGCAGAGAAAGTTCAGTTGATTCAGAAGTGCACGAGAACAGCTCAAAGAAGACAGAAAAGTTATGCAAATAACCAGAGGAAGGATATTTCTTTTGAGGTTGGTTATCATTCCTTTCTCAAAGATTCTCTATGGAATAGTGTTATGTGTTTTTGTATGAAGGGAATGTTGTGTCTGAGATTCATTGGAACTTATGAAATTTTGGAGAAATTTGTATCAGTTGCTTATAGATTGGATTTACCTCCATTTTTATCCCAAGTACACAATGTTTTTCATGTTTTGATATTGATAAATTATAGGCCAGATCCATCTCATGTTTTAAGACCAGATGTAGTTTAGTTTGAAGAGAATCTCTTTTATGAATAACAACCAGTTCAGATTTTTAACCGTAGAGAGAAAACGTTGTGAAATAAGGTGATTCATCATGTAATGTTTTTGTTGAAAACCCATATGGTTTAAGTGGCAACATTGGAATCTGAAAATTTTATGAGGGATAAATACCCCCACTTATTTTGATACGTGAATAAAAATTGCACGGACGCAATTACCAAATGGGGGGAAGGATGTAACATCCCAGGTAAATGAAGAATAAGACACATTTCATATTTATTAATAATTTTGAATTAGATATTAATTTTACTTTAAAGGGGTTTCTATATTCTATAACGTACCCGATATGCCACAATGGGTTTCCTTGGAATCTTAAGTTGCACACTAATAATTTAATATTAATATTTTAAATTGTAGTTAACTCCTAGACGTTTTATTTAAAGTAATGAACAAAACAAACTAAAATATGATTATACATGATTGATAAATGTATTTAAATTATCCAATAAAAATTTATCGGCATAAAATGGGAATTTATCTAATTTTAAGAATAATTTACATTAAAAGGTCTATTTATCACCTTTTAAATTCTAAACCTTTCTTAATCTTTTTTTTGGTCACATTAATTAATTTTATATGACCAAATAAAATCCATCTTTATAATTGGGACATAAAATATTACTTTTTGAATTTTTTTGAATTTTTTCCGATAATGTTCATTTTTTAATGAATAGTGAAAAATACTGTATTTTAATTCAAAAGTGACTTTTAATCAAATATATTTATATGTTTAGAGTATCTTTGTTTCATTAATGTTAAATAAAAATATTTTTTTACTATTTAATCCAATGTTGGTCATTAGAATTAATTTCACTTTGAAATTGGACATAAACAAGTATCAATCTTTTGATAGTTATTGTTTCCTAAAAACATGATATTTGTTATGATAATGGGAATTAATTTTAATATTAATTAATTATACTTATATGGTTTGAATTTGGAAAAATAGAAATCATTTTTTAATTCGGAATATCAAATATAGATTATACAAAATTTTTGGTATTTTTCTGAAAAACATCAATTTTTGATGAATAATGAAACCACATAGAGGTGGTAAAAAAAACTAACATTTTCATTTAAATGAAATTTTAACAATTCTGTGAAATGAATTTAAAAAATCCTACATACATGGTTGTTATCAAAAAGTAAAATGTGTTTTATTAAGATGAAAATAATTTTTCGTGAATAATAACTTTTAACTTTTATTTACCACGGTTAAAGTTAAATATGGTAATTCAAGGTAAAAAAGTATTATAATAATATAAAATTATGTTAACACTTGTCTAAACCATATTTTTTAGTCATTAACGAACTTTTTCAGCATTGGGTTGATTTTGGGGCACCATTGAGCCACTTGTGAGTGATATTGACTATTTAGATTAATTAACATAATGTAAAGGAAAAAATTACAAAAGGAAATATCGTTCAGTAAATTAATTCTTACATGGGGTTATATAAATTATCATTTAGACTATAAATATTCATTGTTATGATAATAATATTTCCTACATCATGTTATTTGTTTTATAATTTTAATACATCAAATAAATTAAATTATTTATGACATAATAATGATAAACTATTTATTTCATTAATAAATGATTTAAATAAATTAGATTATAATGATTAAAATATTATACAAAACATGCCCAATTCTGATTGGATGATTTTATTTCCAATATGAGTCATATTAAATTTAACCATAATTATTTATGGACCTTTATAAATAGAATATCATTATATAATAAAATAATATTTTTACACTTTCCTAAAGAGCATATCCTCTCCCTTATAAAAGGAGACCATTTCTATCCAATTACTCACACCTATCAGTCCATTTGGCTCATCCAAACACTGCCCAATTGAGCTCCCTAAATCCATATACTCCATATAGAAGCTTTACCTTAGGTATAAGAAAATTCAAGAAGTTCGTTTTGGTTCAAACCAATGAAAGTTACCCAAATTAAAGGTAATGATTTCTCTCAGATTATTTTATTTTATTTTACTTCTCCAACAACTAAACTCATTTTATTCCTTTCATTTCTAATAAAACCAGTATTCAAAATATACTGTGATTTTTTTATGTTAATGATTCGAACTACACTTACACACACCTCTATCTAATGGATGAAGAACATAATGTTTCTATGGATGGAAAACTAACACCTCACGAAACTATGATTGTTCAATTACATATTACCTCCTCTAATGGTGACCATTATGATGAAAATACATGTATATATGATATATATTATGTTTATTGTTTTCTTATGCTTTTGTACTTCCCAATTATATCAAGACAATATGGTTTCCATAGTGGTTAATACGATAATCACATTTGAGGAAGTGCAGACTACTTCCCCCTTAAAGTGATGTATCTGTTTAATGCCTTATGTGGGATGTATAATGGATAGATTTAATGATATTATATATGATATTATACTTTATTTTTAATATACCTATGTATCATTATGTTTTAATTCCATTAAAATATGAAATATAAATGAAAGTATCGTTCATGAGTACGTACTGTTTACCGTCTCCATGAACGGTGCATTTCATTTCTTACCTCCAAATTTTATGTACTATTATAAATACATTTATATAATGGATATATATGATATATATGATATTTAAATCATGAATATCATTATGGATATAGTGGAATATTGACCAAATGGACACCTTGTAAATATAAGGAGTTCATTTTTTACTCAAGTACTAAATATCGACAAAATGAATATTACGAACTTCAATGATTGCATAATGTTTAAAACACTGTAATAAGTTATATAAAAAGAATAATAAACTTGAAAAATGTTCTTAAGAATGTAAAGATTAACTTTAGTTTATTATATAGGAGATTAAAGAATGATCGAGTCATGTCGGACACGAGGTAAGGGAATTCGTCTCAATCTTCTTTCATTAAGATATATTGTATTTTAGTTCAACATTTTCTTTTATACATTGTATAATCACCTTTGAATGTTAATTTCATTAAAAGGGAATATTTTTATAAGAAGCGTTTTACTATATAACAAAATGGAATGTTTTTTTATGTAAGCGGTGACAACGACCTTTCTGTCGCCGCAATTATTATTTGATCTTTGGATTCCTTAACAAGATGGAATGTTTTTAAAAGGAAAAATAAATACCATATAATCAATTAAATATTGTGGTATTAAAAATGATTTTGAGAATGGATTTATTATTTCAATATATAGAAATGATACTTTGCTATTGTAGTGTGGAAATGGTATCTTTATTTTATGCATTTGTTATGTTTTATGATCATGTTAGGGTTCTTGGGCATTATTTACGTATATGGTTAGTTTCGTGATAATCCTAGGGCGGGTGAGCCTGAGATAGCTCTCCAATTCATTGGGAAACATGACGGATGTAAAAATGAATGTTTCTCCTAAGAGATTTAAGGAATATGATTTGATTGGAATTCCAATGTAACTCCCTATGTAGTTGTAATAGCTTCAATGAATGTATTATATGGATGCCACAAGTTACCTTTATGTTTTAATATTTCTATGTAACTTTCATAAAATTTTATTATTTCATGAGGTAAGTAAAATAATTCATGTATTTTATGTATTTATGAAAAAAAATTCATTATTTATTTTATAACCCGTACTGATATTTTTATGCTCATCCCATGTTTTGAAATGTTTTCACATGACTTAAAGATGAATAGGGTCATTGATTGGATCAAGGAAAAGTCATTCCCTTTAAAACATGGAACTATACATGACTATTTTTTAAGAAGGCTTTTATATTATGAAAAAAATGTAAATTGTGTAGTAGTTTCTAACATGTAATATTTTGAGATGTAATAGATATGTCCTAATTCTCTAAAACACAAAACCTAAAAAGATCCTCATTGTCAATTATTCATTTAATTCAATATAATGTATTGTATAAGGCTGGGTCCCTATATTAACTAAAAATTTATCACCAATGTTATGTCAAATGATTAATAATGATAGAAAAATTGATAAATGTGACCATTTAATATCATTTATGTTAATTAATACTCACTAATATCAATTTTTTTGATTAATTTCCATTTTACAGTAACACCAATAATTATACACAGATGAACCAACCAAAAATATTTGTAATTAATGTTTTTAGAAAGATAAAATTGATCTTTAGAACTCATAAAAATTTCAATAATTGAACATATTAAATTTATAATTAATGATAAATATATATGAAGGGTTATATATAATATAATTAATTATTCATATTTTGATTATCTAGGATATTAGGTGCACTATTGAACACATTCAGTCATAAGGTAAGAGATCATTCTAAACAAACTTATTTCATGGGGGTTTTGATTTATCTCTATTTCCATCAATATTCTTATTCATTAATCTTATATAAATTTCTTATATTGAGTGAATATATATGAAACATATTTATGTATCATAATTCCTCATATTCCTAGTAATTGCATGTTTTAAGAAGTTATATTCTCAATTTTTTGTGATGAGAAAACCCAATTAATGGGATCCTGTCCGTTTCATACCAATATTATATTACACTAAATAAACTATTATAAATCACAAATATTTTCTGAAAACAATTGAATATATCATGAAAATTATTTATGTTAATTTTTTGATTTATTTGAAAAACTATACCATTATCTGCTTTAAATACAATTATTTATTTTCCATAATATTATTTTTAAGTGGAACATTTCAAAAGATAATTTTAATCTATCATTATTGATTTTTATTTAGTTAGGGATCCATATACATGATCAATATATATTATTAAGATATTCATGACCATGATTTATTTATATCCCAACCATTACTACCCGCCACATTTATATACCTCATTACAAGGTTCTGAACAATGTCTCTTTCCCTGGGTAAACTATTGATTATTCTTTATCATTGATTTATTATGTGGAAAAAATATGCATGAATATGTTATGATGGGTGTTTCAAGAGATGTCTATATTGAATTGGTTAATTTTTTAGTCTTATATGTCGTTAAATATGGCTTAAGGGAGTAAAATAAATTCATTATAGTATTTTCCAATATTTTACATAGTTTTGACAATTAACATTGACTCATGTTTAGGTAATTTTATATGATTCTTCCACATTCATATCTAGAAGTGATCATGGGTTTTCCCACCCCTTTTGTCTATGTTATCGGTAGGTTATTCAATACAGTCACATGAGGTCATTGGGAGTTATGAGAACATTACGGAGGTTAATAAATTTTTTTCTATATTCTTGTTTTATAATAAATTAGATAGTAATCATATGACACTAGTATTTTTATTCCTTGATTTTTATTTCTTGAGTAAATGTACATAATACCACGTAATAGAATGTGTAAAATTACTGGTTGATATAGTTTTTATTTAATAATTGTCTTGATATTTATTGGGGTCTGTACTAGAGACCTATTTTAATTACCTTATGTATTATTATATTACACTAGATAACAAATATATAATCATTTTGATTCATAAGTTATAATATACTATTCTTTTATAAGTATATCATTCTTTGTTTTTATTTCACATCTATATAATCATTAGAAAACTATTTAAGTCACATAATCTTATATTTTTATTCTAATTTTAGTGCAGAGAAATTGTATAACACCATCCATAAATAAATCTGATAGAAAATGTATTGATTTCCAAAATTAGATGCAAAACATAATGTGAATTGGAGCAATAAACATTATGATCGTACATGCTCAATAGGATCATGTTGTGAATAATAAATTAAATCATGTGGGACATCCTATTTCTTCTATGAAATATAAATTTTTCGTTATATCCTTTCTGTAAAAAAAGGGATCATATATTTAGTGTATCTTTTTGTCCCAAAATCAACAAAATATTGATTAAATCCTCTGAGAAAAATATTACATATCCCCTAAGGATCAAAAGAAGATAATGTTTTTATGGATTAGTTTATTGTTAATGGGGAAGCTAATAAGTGGGTAAAACAGACCAAATACATGATGTATATTAAGGAAATTTATTACATGTATTGGGAATCATTCATGAAAATATTTCATAAAATATCTATGTTCTCTCAATATTTATAAAGAGTGGTAGTTCCATTGTACAAATAAAAAGAATGATTACTTTATCAGATAATATGAGAGAAAAATTTAATGTTATTCATTTTATGCTTCTAGATTTTTCTTTATCAATAAATTTAAGGTGGATGAATTCTATATATAACATCACAGGTAAATAATGGGTAAGACATTTTCATATTTATTAATATTTTTGATTTAAATATTAATATTAATTTAATGGGGATTCTATGTTCTATGGATTACCCGATACGCAACTATAAGTTTCTTCGAAATCTTATATTGCACTCTAATAATATAATATTAGTATTTTAAATGGTAGTTAACACCTTGTTGTTCTATTGGAGGAAATAAATATAAATAACTAAAATATTATTATTCATGTTTGTTAAAATTTTTGACATTTATATAATAAATGTTAGTGGCTTGAAATGTGAATGAATCTAATTTTAAAAATAATTTACATTAAAATGTTGATTTACCGCCATTTTATGATGAACCCTCTTTAAATCTACTATTGGTCACATTTATATTTTATTTATGATCAAATAAAATTCTTATTTAGAACCTGGATATCAAAATTCTCTTTGGGTAAAATTTTGGTATTTTCTGACAAAATTCGGTTTTATAATGAATAGTGAAAATACTGTATTTTAATTCAAAACTGCCTTTTAATATAATTTATTTATATCGATATATTATCTTTGAAATTTGTTTTAAAGTGTAACTATATTATAGTTTTACCATTTAATTCAATTTTGGTCATTGGAATTAATTTCAATTTCAAATTGGACATAAACAACTGTCAAACTTTTGAGAGTTATTGTTTTTAAAAACTCATTTTGTTTTGACTACTGGAAATAATTTGAAAATAATTATTACAACTTATATGTTTTTAATTTGGTAAAATATTCATAATTTTTTAATTTGGAATATCAAATATATATTAGTCTAAATTTTATGTATTTTTCTGAAAAGTTTCAATTTTTTATGAATAGTGAAACCACTTAGTAGTAGTTCATAAAACTGACGTTCTCATTTAAATGAAATTTTATAGCTTCTGTTAATTGAATATTGAATATCTGACATACATGGTTCTTATTAGTAAGAAAAATTTGGTTCAATAAGACGAAAAAAATATTGGTGAATAGTAACGTTTTACTTTTATTTACAGCGGTTAATGGTAAATATGGTAATTCGAGGTAAAAATAATATGATAATAATAAAAAGTTATCTTAACACTTGTCCTAACCTTATTGGATGAGTAATTTCATACCATGGTCATCCTTGAGACGATTTTGGGACTCCATGGATCCACTTATGTATGATAATGATAATTTATTTTAATTAACCTAATGAAAAGGAAAAATTGACAAAAAAAATATATTTTAGTAAATAAATTTTTACGTGGGGTTATATAAGTAACATTTTTTACTATAAATATTTTTTGGAAATATAAAATGATTTACTACATCATGGTATTTTTATTATAATTTTTAGACATCTAATAAATTATATTATATATGAATAAATAATGATGCAGTATTTCTATCATTAATAAATGATTTAAATAAATAAGATTATAAATATTAATACAATATTCAAAACATGTCCAATTATTATTGGAAGATTTTAATTCTACCTTTAGTTAACTTTTATTCTACTTTAATTTTTTTGGTACTTTAGAATCCGAATATCATTATATAATAAAATAAAAAATTCACAATTTCTTAAAGAGCCCCTCATCCCCCTTATTGCAGGACACCACATCTAACCCATTCCTCACATCCCTCAAGCCCCTTATCTCATCCAACCCATGCCCAAATAATCTCTTAGTATCCCCCTCTTCCTTCTAGAATCATTACCATAGGGAGAAGTTACTTCAAGAAGTCATTTTTTTATACCAAAGGAAGTTACCCAAATTAAAAGTAATAGTTTCCTTAAATTTTTTTGTTTTATGTTGTTTTATTTTACTACTACAAACCCCTAACCTTTTTTTTATTCAATTATATTATAAAAACTTCAATATACTCAAGATTCTAGAATGATTTTATAATAATGATTCAAACTACACTTACACACACCACCACTTAATGTGTGAAGAACATACTATTTCTATGGATGTCAAACTAACGCCTCACAGAACGAAGATTGTTCGATTATCTCCTACAACCTAACATGGTGGCAATTAAGATGGAACTGTATTTATATTTGATATATATAATTTGTTTGTTTTCTTTATTTTTCTTTATTATTCATTTATATCTTAAATTTATGGTTTCCATTATGGTTAAACGTGATAATTCCATTCGAGGTAGTGCGGACTACCACCCCTTCAAGGTGATATGATTCGTTCATGGAATACATGGAAAGTATAAATGATGAAGTTAATGAAATTACTTAACATAAAATATCATATTATATTATTATATAATTATAATATTTGAATGTATCATTATGTTTTCATTCCATTAAATATAAAATAGAAATGAAAGTATCGTTCATGTGTACGTACGGCTTACCGTCTCCACGAACGGTTCATTTCATTTCATTACTCCAAAATATATGGAATATTATAAATACATATATAATATATATATATGATATATATGATATATAAAACATGTATATAATTCTAGAGATATTGGCCTTTTTACCACATGGACAAATTGTAATTATAAAAAGATCATTTTTACTCAAGTTTCGAACATCGATAAAATATCCAATATGAACTCAAATAATTAACTTGTTCTCATAGAAAGATAATAAGTGATATAAAATGAATAATAAAATTTAAAAAATTTCTTAATGATGTATATATTAACTTAACATTATTATTCTGGACGAACATGGAACATACGAGTCATGTAGGACACGAGGTAAGGGGTTTCTTATCTAACTTTTAATTCTTTGAGATTTCCATTGATCACCAATTATTTATTGCATGTGATGTATTGTGTACTTACATTTGATTTATATTCTAATTATACATTTTATATCCAAGGTATTTTTTGATTCATTTGGTGGTTATTAACTTTTTTTCACAGGACTTGATGGATTACAATGATGTAAGTGTTTTTTATCTCACATTTTATTCTCGTGTGATTCATGATATATTTGTCACTATTTCCTTTTAGTGGTTTATCTAATGCCCAATATCATACTATTTGTGTAATATACATTCATTATAGGTTATTTAAAAATACATTTTATGATTCTTCTTTCATGAGGTGTTTGTTTTGTATGTTACCAAATCGGTAAGGGAACCTTTCACCCTCCCGTTTCTAAAAGACTTCTTCTTCTTATGTCTTTAAATTTACATATTATTAGGTTGGGATATGTTCTTATATATCCTTATTGATTTATATTTTGTTTCCAATGGATGAGATACCCTTTTTATACCTTCAAGTCATTTTATAAATTTTAATGTGATGATGTTAGGCTTTCGAATTTTTCCCAGGGAACTTTTTAACCAAATTTCAATTCTTTGGGTTAAACATGTGCTTCTAGAATATGTCATCATATGAATATGTGTGAATAAACACTAATTTTTATACAAATTATATCCACTTATATTTTCATTATTTATATTTTTCACACATAATTATGTGATTGATTTTTACATAATTTAAAGATACCGTCTTTATAGGGGATTTCATCTCATTTAACATTTCCATTGAGACATAATTGTTGTTATGCACCAATTCACTCGTATATGGTCTATATACGTTCCTTTTTCATATTATATCATGTATCCCTTTATTCTCATGATATTATACTGTTCAAATTAAATTCTATTCCTCAATTATTTGTATTCAAGAGTCTCTCATTTTGTTAAAAAATATTTATCTAAAATTTCATTTTAAATGTTTTAAATATTTATTATTCTAAATAATTATCTTCAAATTCCATGTTTTAAAATGGTTTTGAGTATTTATTTATATTTAAATAATTTATTAAAATTATAATTCCATTAAAAGCATCAATGTTGTATGGGACACTTTGTTTCAAAAATCTCTGTTAAAAAGGTTTATAAAAATAGATTGATTATTTCAATATCTAGAAATTAATTATTGTGATTTCAAATGAAATTTTATTATTTAAATTTTTATATTTGAAATATTTTTTGTGTTATGATGGTACTTGGACATTTGATGGGTGGTTATGTGATAAACTATATGACATGTGGTACCATTATAAACCAGGATATGTAGTTACATTATAACCTCCAATACATTGAGTATGGAAGTCGAACGTATGGCTATTACATTTATTTATATGTGTTGAAGTAGACCCTATGGTTACTGCATTTAGGTATGTTTATGTATCACGTTACCTTTATATGTTATGTATTCTTTATATGGGTTTTATGGTAATATTTTGTTTACAAAAGGGAATGTTGTGATCATTTATTTACAGAAGAGTATTTACCACTTCATAAAAGAGA
Source organism: Viscum album (assembly GCA_963277665.1). Lineage (NCBI taxonomy): Eukaryota > Viridiplantae > Streptophyta > Magnoliopsida > Santalales > Viscaceae > Viscum > Viscum album. The sequence goes on along the minus strand of OY728165.1, from coordinate 663,273,025 downwards.
AAAGTATTACATATGTTAAAGTATTCATGGTTTACTTACTGTTTTGAAAAAATAAATGTTTTTTTTCTTTTTGTATCCCGTACTGAGCTTTTTATGCTCATCCCATGTTTTTGAAATGTTTTTTAGAGGACTTAAAGTTGAATAGGGTCATGGTTGGGATCAAGGAAAATTTATGCTATCTAAAACATGGAACTATACATCTCTCATTTATTCAGAGTTTTTATTTATGAAAAAAATGGAAACTGAGTAGAAGTGTCTATATAGTAATTTTTGAGATGTAATGTAATTCGTATACCAAATTCTCTAAAACTATTAACCTAAATAGATTCTCAATGTGAATTATTTATTAAATAAAATATTATGAAATGTTTAAGGTGAGGTCCTTATAGAGGGTATTAGAGGCGGTTCAGATAATTTTAGAGGATAGGGAGTTATATAAGAATATGTGACATAAACATAAGTGTTAGCATATTATAATGAGTCGTAGTTATTTTTAATGAGTTTAAGATAACAAGAATATGTATTTAACCTCCTCATAAAAAATTATATGATGATTTTTATGATATACTGACACTGAAAATTTTGGTTTTAGTAAATGGTTGGATCTAGAAAGAACCAAAGTAACAGTGGAAGTGAAGAAAACTATGACTGTTTTTTGAACAAGCAAGTGAATGAAATGAGAGCTGCAATGAGAATTCTTGTGGTTATTCTCAACCAACTATCCAGAGTCATGATTGACAACACGTCCCTTAGTAATTTTTATAAGGCATCGTATATGGGAGAAACAAATCCATAAAAAATTTCATGTAATAATCATAAAGGTAAGTGTGATAAAATACCTATGTGTTAAGGATGTGGAAAGAAACACCTAAGAAAATGATTCAATTGGATGATAACATGATATAGATGTGGGAATGAATGTCATAATGCAAGAACCTACCATGGAAAAAGGATGCATTGAGTTGACTCTATGAAAGGGAAAGGCGTTCTTTCTGAGGAATCATTTGAACGTTTTAAATGTGGTGTGCATGGTAATTATAGAATAAGTTGTCCTATGAAGATTTTTCAGGAATGGGCTCACCAGGATCTTACAAATATATGATTACCAATACCTAATTCCACTCCCATTTAGGATTATGAAGCTTTCAAATAACCATTGAAAGGTATGTATTATTTCTTAACATATGTTTTGACATTATTGAATCATAGGATATGAATCATGATTTTTATGTAAAAAAGAAGTATTTCAGAATATGTTGGTAAATAATGGTTAATGTATCATGAATAATGTTGATTTAGTAAGAAGTCAACATATAACTGATTTAATAGTTATGGTAGATTTTAGGATGGTGAAATGATTAAAATTATTAATTCTCTTTTGATGATGGGATTACATTAGATGAATTGTTATAGTATGTGTATCCTTGAATTTGGTATATGAAAATTTTAATATACGGATAAATATATTTTATTTTTGTTTTATATGATCTTGGAATTTGAGGCAATTATAGGTTAATACATTTTCGGATGAAAAATGAATGTTATTATATATCCTTTGTGGTTAAAATATGTTATGGTTATTTTTAATGAATTTATATCTTTTTGGAAATTTTATAAAATTATATTGTTTTTGAAAAATGACAAAGCACAAACCGTGTGACAACCCATCATGTCGGACAAAGCTATTGGAATCGAACTCACAAAAAAATGTGTGACTAGGATTTATCACCTACCACAGGACTATTTGAAGTCCTTGGTTAGTATGAGTAAGTATTTTTAGTTAGATTATCTTATGAATATGTTTTTAGGTTATTTATAGAAATTATTAACCTATCATAGAGAATATGTGATTAGGTTAATTACACTTCAGTATGAGACATCAAAAGTACTCAATATTATTTGGAGATAAATGGTAACATTTAATTTGGATGTCTATGGGATTAAATTATTATGTGTTTTGGTTCTCAATGTTATATTGGATTATTTTGAATAATTTTATGGCATATTGTTTATTGAATGACCTTTGATGAATCTACGGTAATGTTTGTTGAATTTTGGAGATTAGGAATAGTGTTTCTTTTATAAAGAATTAATCTTTTTGGTGATTATCTGATCTTATACTAAACTTTTTGGTTTTGTTTTAGGTCTAAATACATAGGAAATATATATTTTATATTTTTTGGTATATTTTATTCTCTTGATGTTGACTATAGGGATTTTAATGTGAAAAAGTCATCTTAAATAATCAGAGTTTTGAGAAAATATGTGTTTTTTTGAAAGATAGTAAATAATGTGTGTCTACATGACATGTATATCTGTTTCCATATGTTTTCAGTTAGGCTCATAAATAAATTCCTCAAATTTCAGAAAAATAATTTCAAACAAAAAACATTAGTCGTTATCTGTTCTAACTAGGTAATCAAAGAATGTTTAACCCATCAGATGTTTTTGATTTTCTAGTGGTCAACATTCTCCTAACCATCTTTTCTATCACACTCCATCAAAACATAATGGTTTGTTTTATCTTCCATGTCCATGTATTCCTACATGGAATCCTATTATGGGATTATCGCAGGTGACCTTTTTTACTTCTCTATCTTTATTTTAATGTGATATATTTATTTTCTCTTTTTCCGATGTGGGAAGTTAAATTTAAGATTTCAAGCCCAGTTTTAAAATTGAGAGGTCATAATTTCCAAATTGGGGAAAGGATGTAACATCCTATGTAATTAATGAGTAATAAATTTTCATATTTATCAAAATTTTTGAATTAGATATTAATTATACTTTAAATGGGATTCTATGTTCGATGGATTACTTGATACACAATAATATGTTTCATTGAAATCTTACATTGCATACTAATAATATAATTTTTTAATTTTAAATGGTTGTTAACATCTAGTCATTTTATTGGAGAAAATGAATAGAAATATATAAAATATTATTATATATGTTTTTTAAATGTTTTTACATTTATCTAATAAAAGTTAGAGGCTTAAAATGTGAATGAATCTTATTTTAAGCATAATTTACATTAATTAGATGATTTATAGACATTTGATGGAGAACCCTCATTAAATCATGATTTTGTCACTTTTATATGTTATTTTTTATAAATAAAATTCATATTTAGAATCAGGACACCAAAATTCACTTTGGGTAAAATTTTGGTATTTTCTGACAAAATTCAGTTTTTTCATGAATTGTGAAAATAATGTTTTTTAATTCAAAACATCCTTTTAATCTAATTTATTTATATGGATTGTTTTTATTTTTAATTGTTTTTAACGTTTAATTAGATTATTTTTTTTACCATTTTATCAATTGGTTGTCATTGGAATTAATTTCACTTTGAAATTGGACCTAAACAAGTGTTAATTTTTTGATAGTTATAGTTTCTTAAAAACACACTATTTGTTTTGACAAAGAAAATTAATTTTAAATTAATTAATGAAAATTCAATGTTTTTAATAATTTAAAATAGTCACCATTCTTGAATTCAGAATATCAAATATATCTTTGGCTGAATTTTTTGTATTTTTCTGAAAATCATCATTTTTTTATGAATTATGAAACCACTTAGTAGTAGTAAAAAAACGACCATTTAATTTAAATGAAATTTTACTGATTTTGTAAATTTAATTTCCAAAATCCAACATAAATTGTTGTTATTAGTATGTAAAATTTTGTTCAATAAGATGAAAATATTTTTTGGTGAATACTGTCTTTTGACTTTTAATTACCGCAGTTAATGATAAATTGGGTAATTCAAGGTAAAAAGAATTTGATAAAAATACCAAATTACCTTAAATTGTCCTAACCTTATTGGATGAGTAATGGACTACCATGGTCATCCTTAGGTCTATTTTGGGTCCCCATGGGGACAATTATGTATGATAATGACACTTTATTTTAATTTACATAAAGTAAAGGAAAAATTGAGAGAAACAAATATCATTTTGTAAATAAATTTTTACATGGGTTATGTAAGTCATATTTTCCAATATAAATATTATTTTGAAAGATGAAAATATTTACCACATCATGGAATTTTTTTTATAATTTTTATACAAAAAATGAATTAATATATTAATGACACGGTAATAATGCAGTATTTACCTCATTAATAAATGATTTAAATAAATAAGATTATAAATATTAAAACAATATCCAAAACATGTCCAATTCTTATTTGATGATTTTATTTAGACCCTGATTCATTTTATATTCTACTTTAATTAGTTTTTGGCCTTTATAAACCGTACATAATTATATTATTATATAATATTCTCACACTTTCTTAATGATCCCCTCCTCCACATTATAAAAGGACAGTAATTCTAACCCATTCCTCTCACCTATCAAGCCCATTTGCTCGTCCAACACCTTTCCAAATAATCTCTCCTCATCCCCTATTCCACTTAGAAGGCTTACCTTAGGTAGAAGGCACATCAATAAATCATTTTGGTTCAAGCCAAAGGATGTTAACCAAATTAAAGGTAACAATTTCTCTTAAATTATTCGTTTTATTTTAATCTATTTTACTTATCCAACCCCCTAAACTCTTTTTATTCCATTATTTTATAATAACACCTGTATCATAAAAAATATAGGTTGATTTTATAGTATCATTATAACTACAATTATACACAACACAATCTAATGGGTGAAGAACATACTATTTCTATGGATAGAAAACAAACACCTCACGAAACGATGATTGTTCGATTATCTCCAACCGCATAACATGGTGGCCATTAATATGGAACTGTATTTATAGTTGATATATATTATATTTATGTTTTCTTTACGATTTTTTATTATTCATTTATAGCACACATTTATTGTTTCCATTAATGTTACACATGATAAATTCATTTAAGAATATGCGGACTACCGCCCCGACAATGTGATAGATTCCATCATGACATACATAGAACAAATAAAGGATGAAGTTAATGAAATTATGAAACATAATATCATATGACATTATACAGGAATTATAATGAACCAATGATTAATTATGTTTTCATTCCTTTAAATATAATAGATAAATAAAAGTATTGTTAATGAGTACGTATGGCTTACCGTCTCCAGGAACAGTGCATTTCATTTCATAAATCCAAAAGATATGGAATATTATAAATAAATATACACTGGATATATCTAATATATATGATATATAAAACATGTATATCATTTTAGATATAATGGAATATCGACCACGTGGAAATATTTTAATTATAACAAGTTCATTTTTTACTCAAGTTCAGAACAACGGTAAAATATCCAATATAAACTCCAATAATTGACTTGTTTTTATAGAAAGATAAAAAGTGTTATAAAAATAATAATAAAATTTATAAAAATTCTTCAATAATTACAGATTAACTTACATATATTATTCTGGAAGAACATGGAATATACGAGTCAAGTAGGACACGAGGTAAGGGGTTTCTTATCTCACTTTTAATTCCATGAGATTTCCATTTTCGCCACTTATTTATTGCATGGGGTGTATTTTGAACTTAAATTTGATATATATTATCATTTATCTTTTTATTCTTGGTATTATGTGATTCATTTTGTGGTTATTAACTTTTCTCATATGACTCTATTGATTACAACGAGGTATGGGTTTTTTATCTAACATTTTAATCCTGTTAGATTCATTCTATATTTGTAACGATTTCCTTTGAGTGGTGTATGTAATTCCCATGATTCTAAACATTTTTAAAATATAAATTCATTTATTTTTATTTATATTTACATTGTATTGTCCTTATTTCATGTGGCGTATGTTTTGTATGTTTCCAAATCGGTAAGGGAACCATTCACCATCCACATTTTAAAAGACTTAATTTTGTTATGTCTTTTAATTTACATATTATTATGTTGGGATATTTTATTATATATCCTTACTAAAGTAAATTTTATGTCCAAGTGATGAGATACCATTTTTATATCATCGACTCATTTTTTTAATTTTATGGTGATGCCATCATGCTTTTGAATTTTTTCAAGGGAACTTCTTAGCGTAAATTCAATTCTTTGGGTTAATCTTGTACTTGTTAATTATGTTGTCCAATGAATTTCTGTAAATGAAATATAATTATTTTACATTTTATATCCACTTATATTGGGTTTATTTATATTTTTTACACATAATTACGTGATTGATTTATCCTTAATTTAAAGATACATTCTATATATGGTATTTCATCTCAATTTACATTTCTATTTAGAATTCCATGTTGTTATGAACAAATTCATTCTTGTATGGTGTATATATAGTCCTTAGTCATTTTATATCATGAATACCTTTATTATAATGATATTATAATGTTCAGATTAATTGATATCCTACAGTTATATGTATTCAAGAGTCTCACATTTTGTTTAGAACTCTTTAACTAAAATATATTTTTAAATGTTTTAATGATTTATTATTCCAATTAGTTATCTTTAATGTCATTGTTTTAAAATTGTTTTGTGAATTTATTTATATGGACATTAATGTTTTAAAATTATAATTTAATTTTCAGCGTCAAAGTGGAATGGGACACTTTGATTCAAAAGTATCCTTTTAATTTATTTATGAAAATGGAATGATTATTTCAATATCATGAAATTACTTGTTGTTATTTCAAATGAAGTTTTATTAGATAAATGTTTATATTTTCATTATTTTATGTGTTATGATGGTAATTGGACATTTTATGGGTGGTTACCTGATAAACCATATTACGTGTGGTGTCGTGATAAACCAAGACGGGTGGTTATGTTATAACCTCCAATGCATTAGTTATGGAAGTCGGTGGTATGGATATTCAATTTAGTGATATGTGTTTATGTAAATTATATTGGTATTCCATTTAACTATGTTTATGTACCATGTTACCTTTATATGTTATGTGTTCTTTATATGGGTTTTATTTTAATAATATGGTTACAAAAGGGAAAGTTTTAATCTTGTATTCAATGAAGTGTATTTACTAGTTCATAAAGGTGAAAAGTATTAATTATGTTATTGTATTCATGGTTTACTTGTTGTTTTGAAAAACTAACAGTTTTCCTTCTTTGTGTATCCCTTATAGATATGTTTATGCTCATACCATGTTTTTTAAATGTTTTTCACAAGATATAATGTGGAATAGGGTCGTGGATGGGATCATGGAAAATTTATGCTATCTAAAACATAGAACTTGACATGTCTCATTTATTCATGTGTTTTTATTTTATGGAAAAATGGAAACTGAGTAGAAGTGCCTAATTTGTAATTTCTAAGATGTAATTTACTTTTTATACCTAATTCTCAAAAACTATAATCTTGAAAAGGTCTTCAATCGGAATTTTTCATTTAATTAAAGATTATACAATGCTTATGGTCAGGTTCTTATACCTTAGAAGTTTGAAAAGATTCTTATGAAAATCATTAGAAATTCAAGACATTCAATGTTAAGAATATGTTGATAGTTTTTACCTTATTATTAAGATATTGATCAATGATTCTAATTGGTCTATTGGGAGTGGTGAAAATAAATATAAGAAGAAACTATATTGAAAAACTCCAATAGAAAAATGTCTTGGTGGAATCATAAACGAGCATCCCAGATGTCATATATTGATGAAGAAGAATCATGGAAAATTGTAACGCCCCGACCCTAGTTACCCAGATTCGGTGCATTATTACATAACAATGGCATGATCACAAGCTAGATCAAATCTCGAAAGTCCGATTGGTTTAGTAGCCTTGGAAACACTAGATATATTCATAAGTCTTACATTACATCATAAAATGAAAAACTACTACAACAACATAATGTCTCCATAATCCACACTCATATCCCCTCATAATATCCCTGCAGGTCATTCATAATTCACTTCTTCACTTCCTGGGAAAAATAAAACATAGAAAAGGGGTGAGCTCAAATGCCCAGTAAGGATAAGAATATAGTGGAAACATTCATAAATAAGAATAAACATTTAAGGCAATGTATAACTAGAACAAAAGCCTTTCAAACATGAACTTTCAACATGGTATGGCATAAATAAAATGAAATAACTCCATTTACATATTCACATGGATATTCTACTAATCGAATAATCACATGCAAAATCAGTAACCACTTTCATAATGTTGGAATGCATAATGCCAGACTATCATAACCACATAGCCAAGGCCTCGTGCCAAGACTACAAATAAGATTTTGTCAACTCCTTGTGACAAGACCCTAGTTTGTCTCATGAGACTTACCGATGCATCGAGGAGCTATAGCGGGCTCCACCTATAACTTATTAAGTCCAATGCATTCCCCATATGAACAGGTTTAAACATAACATAAACATTCGTATTAAAACTAGCATACAAAATGTCAATAATTTCACCATAAAATATGAATGGTATAAAAATAGCACATCCACAGTAAAAAATATCACAAAACCTTCAATACAATATAGAAGTTTTGTATTATAATAATTCAACTTCAAATAAGCATAAAATCCATCAAAGGATGTTGACATAGATGAAATCAAAAATCTTTTTAGAGAAATATCTCTTTCTATTTTTGAAATAATTTAAGATCCATATAAAATAAAACATTTTTCTTGAAAATATTCTTATAAGATTGTATGGAAAGCTTTGAAGATTATATAACGGCGTAAAATAACCGCACCTGCCGTATAAGTTAAAAAAAACATTCTTACCTTAATTCTGTCGAAAAGGATAAAAAGGACCTTGTTTTGAAAATGACAGAAAGATTCCTCTTATAAAAAGTCAAACAAGGGTATAAATGACTTTAACCTATATTATTGTAAATAATAAAAATGTTTTAAAATAAAGTTTTAAGAAAACATGGATGTGGATGATAAAGAGATCCCTGTAGATTATTACGTATAAACAACCTCAGATAATGAAGTGATTGCGAAATAACCCTTACCAATTTGGTAACTTATGAAACATACAACCCATGAAATAGGTATCATAAAATGAATATGTAAATACACATAAATTAGTGTGTATTACACAAAGAATATAATTATGGGCAGTACACACACCACACAAAAGGTGATGGTGGCAATATGGCATGAATCTCATGGGAATAAGGAGTGAGATGAAAACCCCTTACCTTGTACTTTTCCTTGGTTGGGGTAGGTTAACCTCCTGTATAATGGTGAAATAATTGTTATTAAATTATACAATAATCATATACATTAATATGATATCATATATGTTCTTTTAATATTGATTTGATAATAATATCTTAGTATTATCGTTGTTTCGGGTGTTAACTTACATGTTTTCTTTTATATGTTGTGCACGTTAGACATGTTTGTAAAGGATAGGTTGTATATTATTCATTCCAGAATGATATCAAGTCCTTAAACATAATTTTTTAAATCATAAAATGATAATTATACTTTAATGGATACGATGGAGAATGAATCTCATCGCATTCGTGGAGACGGTAGTCCGTACGTACGCACGAGCGACAATATCATTCTTTTGATATTAAAATAATATATAAATGGATGGTATATCATATATACATAATCATTAACATGTTATATTTATTATTTACATGAGTTACACATCATTATTATACCCATCTAAATAATATATTATTGAATAACAATTACACTACGACGTGGAGATGGTAAGCCGTACGTACGCACGTATGGTGACATGTTATTCAAAGGGTGGATAGAATACTGAATATGGTTGTACCATATTTATAATAACATCACAGTATATATATGATACTGGAGTTATTATTTTATAATGGTAACAACAAAGGAAGAAGAAGTGGAAGAAGAAATGAACTTTGAAAAGGGTGGTGAAATCATTACCTCTTCTTCGGGTTCTTCCTTTTGATTTGATCAAAAGGGCTCATTAGGTTGGATTTATGATCAAAATAAGGCCTATAGGTTGTAGTGAGAGATGTTGGAAGAGTATTTGGTCAGAGTTTGTCCGAACCAAAGGGCATTGAAGGTGTGAAGAAATGAGAAGGAGGAGTGACCTTTTATAAGAGGGGTGAGGGGCACCTTTGGAAAAGCTAGAAATATTAATTTATAATAAATTCATATTCGGTTTTCTAGGGATCCAAAGTTTATTATTTAAAGGTTAAGGTGGTTATGGGTTGAAAACAACTCAAACAATTGAATTTAGACAGGTTTGGGTACTTATATTAACCTTATCTTTAAGTATTAACTCTATGTTAATTAGTTTCACTTTTACAATGTCTCATTGTATTTTTATATAATATGGTTAATAAACATACTATATACATCCAAGAGACCCCCAAGTGGTCCATTAATGATGCACCTATCATGATATAAGTCTCTTGGCCGAACCATATATTTTTAGGAATTTAATATCAATTAATAATATAATATTTGTTTTAAGAACTCTTTTATGTCAATTTTGACACTATTCAATAGTTGATTTTTTTGAAACTCATAACAGATTTATTTCTTCGAAAAAAGTCAATTAAATCAATCCTAATATATCATATTATCCTATAAAATTAGTTTAAATCATTAAAAGTTTCATATTATATTTATTTGGGTATTTATAATATCAATTATGTTAATTTTTCACTGTTATAGTAATTACTACATCATCATTGGGTCATAAATAAATTAAATTATTTAATGTCTAAAAATTATAAATAAACTATCATTATGTAGGAAATATTTTTATATTTTTAATGAATATTTATAATCTAAAATCCAACATATATAACCCTATGTAATAATTGTTTTTCTAAAAGATATATGCTTGTGTCATTTTTGTATTCATTTTAACTTAATTAAAAAAAGTTTCCCTAACACCTACAAGTGGCACCATGGGGTCCCAAAATCGACCCAAAGATGACTATGGTCTAACTTGTATCAACAAATAAGTCTAGGACACGTTTTAGTGTAATTTAGTATTATAATATTATTATTTATTAACCCTTATTTACCGGATTTACCCTTAACCATGGTAAATAAAATATTTACTGCAGTAATTATTCAAAATGTCTAAAAATAAAAGATACCTATTTACACAATTTGGAAATACTGATTCGAAATATTGAATTCATTTTTCTAAATTCAAAACACATAAGTGGCAGAAATTAATTTAAAATTAATTCCCGCTGTCAAAACAAAAATCGTCTTTTTAAGAGATAATAACTATCATAAGATTGACACTTGTTTATGTTCGTTTTAATTGTAAAATTATGTCCAATTACCAACACTATATTAAATGGTAAAAATATATTCTAAATATACTTTAAAACCAATCAAATTCATAATTTATCACTATTAATTATTTTGATTTAAAAAGTTGTTTTTAATTAAAATTTAGTAATTTTCACTATTCATCAAAATATTAAAGTTATCTGAAAAGTACAAAAATTTCATCTTAGGCTAAATTCGATATTCTGAATCCAAAAATGAAGTCCATTTTGAAATATAAAATATATATAATTTAAAAAAATAGTTATTACTATTCATAACAACTAGTTTGATTGGTTGTTAGAACTCGGTGTTGCGTACAACACACGCTATCACATTATTCAAAGAGAAGCATACTGTAGAAGCTTGGGGTGTTACATTCTCCCCTTCTTCAAATAATTTCATCCTCGAAATTTCTAGAATACTTATCACATGAACAGACTCGGGTGGTTCTTCATCATAAGTTCCTCGGGTTTTCACGTTGCCTCTTCCATCTTATGGTTTCTCCACAAAACTTTTAGCAGACGCGTCGTCCGGTTTCTCAGCACTTGTTCTCTCATATCAAGAATCATGATGGGCTCTTTGCAATAAGACAGATCGGGTTCCAGTTCTAATTCCTCATAGGTGAGTACATGTGTTGGGTCAGGCATGTATTTCCTCAACAGAGATACGTGGAACACATCGTGAACTTTGGAGAGACTTGGCGGCATTGCCAATCGGTAAGCCACAATCCCAATTCGTTCTAGAATTTCGAAAGGTCCGATGTACCTGAGACTCAATTTACCTTTCTTACCAATACGTATGACACCCTTCCCGGGAGATACCTTCAGGAAAACATGATCACCGACTTGAAATTCCAAATCCTTCATTCAATTATCAGCATAGCTCTTCTGCCTACTTTGACCTGCTTTGATGTGATTTTGGATTACCTTCACCTTTTCCACCGTTTCCTCCACCAGTTCTGGGCCTACAAGTTTTTGTTCACCAACGTCATCCCAACAGTTTGGTGTACAAAATGTCTTCCCGTATAACGCTTCATATGGTGCCATCTGAATACTCGAATGGAAGCTATTGTTATAGGAAAATTCTACCAGAGATAAATATTGATCCCACATACCCTTAAAGTCATGTGAGAAATATCTCAACATGTCTTCTAAGGTTTGAATATCCCGTTTTGATTTTCCGTCTGTCTGAGGGTGGTAAGCAGTGCTCAAATGAAGTTCAGTATCCAGGGTTTCATGAAGACTTTTCCAAAATCATGAAGTAAAACGAGGATCATGATCAGAAACAATTGATAGGGGTACTCCATGAAGTCTCACAACTACATTAATATATAGTCTTGCTAGACGTTCCAGGGGTAGATATTCTCTTATAGCAAGAAAATGTGATGATTTGGTAAGACGATCAACAATAACCCAGATTGCATCATTCCTTCTAGGAGTCTTTGGTAGCCCCATGACAAATTCCATCATAATATTGTCCCATTTCCACTCCAGTATGGGAAGAGGTTGCATGACTCCTCTAGGCTATTGCCTTCCAGCTTTCACTTGTTGACAAACCATACATCTTGACACAAAATCAGCAATCTACCACTTCATGTTGTCCCACCAAAAATGTTTCTTCAAATCTCTATACATTTTGGTGCTGCCAGGGTGTATAGAGAAATTGGAACTATGAGCATCATCCAACAATTCCCTTTTTAGATCAGGTATATCGGGAACACAAAGTCTCTTCCCTAATTTCAAAATTCCATCTTCATACACAGAGTCTCTCAATCTCCCATCATTCCCAGCCTTAATCTTCTTTTGAAATTATTCATCATCGGTCTGAGAACTCTTAATCCATTCTAGTAAAGATGTTTTGGCAACCATTTGAAAAATCATTGATATTTCACCTGCCCTGGTTATTCCCATGTCTATCTTCACTAGATCCATGAAAATTGGATCCCTTTCAATTATCATATTATTCAAAACTCCATGGTCTTTTCTACTCAAAGCATCTTCCACCTTGTTTGCTTTCCCCGGGTGGTTGTGTATCATGCAATCAGAATCCTTGAGTAATTCAAGCCATCTCCTTTTCCTCATGTTGAGTTCTTTTTGTAAGAAAATATACTTCAAACTCTTGTGATCAGTATAAATCTCACATTCTTCACCATAGAGGTAGTGCCTCCATATCTTCAAAGCAAAGATCACAGCTGCTAACTCGAGATCATGAGTAGGATAGTTTTGTTCATGAATTTTCAATTGTCTTGATGCATAGGCAATAACTCTATCATTCTGCATAAGGACACAACCAAGTCCTTTCTTTGATGCATCACTATAAATAACGAACCCATCATTCCCCGATGGTAGAGTCAATATAGGAGCATTGAATAATATTCACTTTAGTTATTTGAAACATTAATCACACTCTTTTGTCCAAACAAATTTAACCCCTTTACGTGTGAGTTCGTTAATGGGTTAGAATGTCGGGAAAAATTCTGGACGAAACATCGATAATAACCTGCCAAACCAATAAAATTATGTACCTCAGGTATACTCGTAGGTGCTGGCCATTCTTGGATTGCCTTGGTCTTAGAAGGATCAACAGATATTCCATCTTTAGAGACAATATGGCCAAGAAAACAAATCTCATGAAGCCAGAATTCACACTTTCTAAACTTTCCATATAATTCATGCCTCCTCAGAGTCTTTAAGATAATGTGCAAGTGGTTTTCATGATCTTCGTAGGTTTTTGAGAATACCAAGATATAATCAATAAATACCACCACAAATTCATCGAGTACTCCTTGAAAACTCTATTCATCAGATCCATGAATACAGAGGGTGCATTAGTCAATCCAAACAGCATTACAGTAAACTCATAATGCCTGTACCTGGTTCGAAATGTTGTCTTCGGAATGGCTTCCTTCCTCACACAAAACTTATGGTATCCAGATCGAAGGTCAATCTTTGAAAAGTATTGAGCTCCATGCAGTTGGACAAATAAATCATCAATTCGTGGTAGGGTATAATTGTTCTTTATTGTTATAGCATTGATCTCCCTGTAGTCGATATATAACCTCATAGTTCCATCTTTCTTTTTAACAAAAAGAACAGGGGCTCCACATGGAGAAACACTAGGGTGAATAAATCCCTTATTACTCAATTCATCTAGTTGTTTCTTTAGTTCCACTACTTCTACAGTGGCCATTCTATAAGGGGTATTCGATATAGGCCTTGATCCAGGAATCAAATCAATGGAAAACTCAACTTCTCGTTCTGGAGGATGTCCAGGTAAATCTTCCCGAAATACATCTAAAAATTATTTCACAATAGGTACATCCTCTATTTGAACATTCCTTTCCTCACCCACAGTTATTTCATTCTCTTCCCCACAAATAATTGAATTTATTTGAGCTATTGAGGGTGGATCTAAATAAGAATTAGGTGGTGACGATTCTGCTCAAAAGATAAGGTGTTCCTAATCATTATCATCAAGAATCGTAACCTCTTTCTTTTTACAACAAATCTTCGCATCATAGTCCGAAAGATTGTCCATACCGAGGATTATATCAAACTCAATCATAGGTATGACGATGAGATCAATAGATAAAGATCATTTATGTGCTCTATTGGGGACTGATTCACAAAACATTGTTGCAATTATACTTCCCTTAGGAGTTTTAACTGAAAACTCCATTATTAAATAAAATTGGAAATATCTAATTTTCTTAGCAAACTGGGAAGATATGAAACAATGCGATGATCCAGAATCAAATAATGCATTTTCTAAACTTGAGGAAACCATTAAATTACCTTCCACCACGTCTTTCAGAGCTTCTACCTCAGCAGTAGTGATAGCATAAGCCTGGCCTTGATCCCTTGGCCTTTTCTGAGGTAGGTTTTCCTAACGCTTAGGAAATGTATTTGCATAATGCCCCATCTCCCTTCAATTATAGCACTGAATTTTGGTAGCTTCATTCTTCCCCTTGCAATCACGAGCTTGGTGGCCTTTTTCACTACACTTGTAACAGACTCCCATTCCCTTAAAGCAAGTACCAGGGTGTTTCTTCCTGAATTTACCACAGGATGGATATTCAACATTTCCCTTCTTCCCCTTATTTCCATTCCCAAATTAATCAGCAGGTATCTTCTTCTCTTGCTTTGCTTTAAAGTCATAAGACATAGATAATTCCTTTTCGGTCTTGATAGCACATGAGACAATGTCTTCGTACATTGAAAAGGATTGTGAGACTAATACTCGATGGAGAAATGGTTTTAACCCATAAAAGAAACGATCAATCTTACTTCTTGGGTTACGTATATAATCTCCATCATACCTTGCTAACCTTGTAAAGTTAGCCTCATACTTTGTGACATTCTCATCCCCCCTTTGGCCCAGACTCAGAAATTGCCTTTCCATATCTGCTCGATGGTCGCGAGAAATGTATTTTTCTAAAAACAGAACTTTGAACTCCCTCCATTCCATATTTGATACTTCATCATCTTCCTTAATGTTTTGAATCAATGACCACCATTGATCAGCATCTCCAGTGAGGCGGTAAACTGCCATGATAAATTTTTCCCTTTCACTGCTCCCCAAAGCCTGAAATATTTTCTCTAGGGAATTTATCCATTGATCAGCTACTAAGGGATTTGTACTCCTATTTAACATTGGTGGTTGTTGCCTTATGAATCGATCTATCATTGATCCTCCACGCTGTGGATCAGGGTGCTCCATACGGGTAAGGTTATTATTCATAACCTGAGTAAGTTGTCCCAGTATGGAGATTAGCTGATCGGCACCAGTTGCATCACCAGCCCCACTATAATTATCTTGAGCAGGAGGGCAATACCTACATTGAGTGCGTGCATTGATAGAGTTTCCATTTCTTCCACTAGGCGCCATTTCTAAACA
Source organism: Viscum album (assembly GCA_963277665.1). Lineage (NCBI taxonomy): Eukaryota > Viridiplantae > Streptophyta > Magnoliopsida > Santalales > Viscaceae > Viscum > Viscum album. The sequence continues at coordinate 663,256,900 of OY728165.1, read as the reverse complement.
ATGTCATAAACTAGATCAGTTTATGAATCAAAATATATAATACCATACTTATAAAACACTTAACATAAATTGAACTATTTATGGATATAATCCATAATGATAAGAATGTTTTATTTGAGGAAGTATATACTCATAAACCCTTCAAAATTATTTGTAAAGAAAATGAGAGTTATCCAAAGCATATCCCCCAGGAGTTTCGTAACCAAGAGTGCAGCAAGGCCCGTTGTCGTGCACCAGTTCCCGTTTGAGTCTAGCTCAAAGAGGTGTTTTCGGGTTTTACCCCTCGGTACATCTGTTCCAGATCCGCCTTTACCTGCTCGTATCCAGAAAGGTATGTATTGCTCGGAAAACTCACAAAATCTCTACAATACCAAATTCAAGGAAGTTCTTCTATACTAATCCTCAAAGTTCATCTTAGGTCTACGTGCTCAAATCAGAGTTTATCTAGATCTAGCTTCCAAGGTTTGTACTAAAATTCCTCTGATACCAACTATAATGACCCGACCCTAGTTACCCAGAGTCGGTGCATTATTACATAACATTGGCATGATCACAAGAAAGATCAAATCTCGAAAGACCGATTGGTTTAGTAGCCTTGGAAACACTAGATATATTCATAAGTCTTACATTACATCATAAAATGAAAAACTACTACACCAACATAATGTCTCCATAATCCACACTCATATCCTCTCATAATATCCCTGCAGGTCATTCATAATTTACTTCTTCACTTCCTAGGAAAAATAAAACATAGAAAAGGGGTGAGCTCAAATGCCCAGTAAAGATAACAATATAGCGGAAACTTTCATAAATAAGAATAAACATTTAAGGCAATGTATAACTAAAACAAAATCCTTTCAAACATGAACTTTCAACATGGTATGGCATAAATAAAATGAAATAATTCCATTTAATTATTCACATGGATATTCTACTAATCGAATAATCTCATGAAAAATCAATAACCACTTTCATAATGTTGGAATGCATAATGCCAGACTATCATAACCACATAGCCAAGGCCTTGTGCCAAGACTAAAAATAATATTTTGTCAAGGCCTTGTGCCAAGACACTAGTTTGTCTCATGAGACCTACCGATGCATCGAGGAGCTATAGCGGGCTCCACCCGTCACTTATTAAGTCCAATGCATTCCACATATGAACAGGTTTATACATAACATAAACATTCGTATTAAAACTTGCATACGAAATGTCAATAATTTCATCATAAACTATGAATGGTATAAAAATAGCACATCCACAGTCAAACATATAAAAAAACCTTCAATACAATATAGATGTTTTGTATCATAATAAATCAACTTCAAATAAGCGTAAAATCCATCAAAGGATGTTGACATAGATGAAATCAAAACTCTTTTTAGAGAAATATCTCTTTCTATTTATGAAATCATTTAAGAGCCATATAAAATAAAACATTTTCGTTGAAAATATTCTTATAATCTTGTATGGAAAGCTTTGAAGATTATATAACGGTGGAAAATAACCGCACCCGCCGTATAAGTTAAAAAAAACATTTTTACCTTAATTCTGTCAAAAAGGTTAAAAAGGACCTTGTTTTGAAAATGACGGAAAGATTCCTCTTATAAATAGTCAAACAAGGGTATAAATGAATTTAACCCATATTCTTGTAAATAATAAAAATGTTTTGAAATACATTTTTAAGTAAACATGGATTTGGATGATAAAGAGATCCCAGTAGATTATTACGTATAAACAACCTCAGATGATGAAGAGATTGCGAAATAACCCTTACCAATTTGGTAACTTATGAAACATACAACCCATGAAAGAGGTATCATACAATGAATATGTAAATACACATAAATTAGGGTGTATTACACAAAGAATATAATTATGGGATGTACACACACCACACAAAAGGTGATGGTGGCAATATGGCATGAATCTCACGGGAATAATGAGTGAGATGAAAACCCCTTACCTTGTATTTTTCCTTGTTTGGGGTAGGTTAACCTCCGGTTTAATGGTGAAATAATTTTTATTAAATTATACAATAATAATATACATTAATATGATATCATATATGTTCTTTTAATATTGATTTGATAATAATATCTTAGTATTATCGTTGTTTCGGGTGTTAACTTACTTGTTTTCTTTTATATGTTTTGCTACGTAAGACATGTTTGCAAAGGATAGGTTGTATATTATTCATATCCAGAATGATATCAAGTCCTTAAACATAATTTTTTAAATCATCAAATGATAATTATATTTGAATGGATACGATGGAGAATGAATCTCATCGCGTTCGTGGAGGTGGTAGTCTGTACGTACGCACGAGCAACAATATCATTCTTTTGATATTAAAATAACATATAAATGGATGGTATATGATATATACAGAATCATTAACATGTTATATTTATTATTTACATTAGTTACACATCTTTATTATACCCATCCAAATAATATATTATTGAATAACAATTACACCATGACGGGGAGACGGTAAGCCGTACGTACGCACGTATGGTGACATGTTATTCAAAGGGTGGATAGAATACAGAATATGGTTGTACCATATTTATAATAACATCACAGTATATATATGATACTGGAGTTATTATTTTATAATGGTAACAACAAAGGAAGAAGAAGTGGAAGCATAAATGAACTTGGAAAAGGGTGGTGAAATCATTACCTCTTCTTCGGGTTCTTCCTATTGATTTGATCAAAAGGGCTCCATAGGTTGGCTTTCTGATCAAACTAAGGCCTCTAGGTTGTAGTGGGGGATGTTGGGAGAGTATGTGGTCATAGTTTGGCCGAACCAAAAGGCTTTGAAGGTGTGAAGAAACGAGAATGAGGAGTTCCCTTTTATAAGAGGGGTGAGGGGCACATTTGGAAAAGCTAGAAATATTAATTTATAATAAATTCATATTTGATTTAAAATGGCTCAAAAGTTGATTATTTAATTTTTAAGGTGGTTATGGGTCTAAAAAAACTGAACCAATAGAATTTAGACAGGTTTGGGTACTTATATTAACCTTATCTTTAAGTATTAACTCTAAGTTAATTAGTTTCACTTTTACAATGTTTCGTTGTATTTTTATATAATATGGTTAATAAACATACTATATACATCCAAGAGATCCCAAAGTGGTCCATTAATGATGAAAATATCATGATATAAGTCTCTTGGCAGAACTTTAGATTGTTAGGAATTTAATATAAATTAATAATATAATATTTTTTTAAGAACTCTTTTATGTCAATTTTGACACTATTCAATAGTTGATTTTTGTGAAACTCATAACAGATTTATTTCTTCTAAAAAAGTCAATTAAATCAATACTAATATATCATATTATCCTATAAAATTAGTTTAATTCATTAAAAGTATCATATTATATTTATTTGGGTATTTATAATATCAATTATTTTAATTTTTCACTATTATAGTAATTACTACATCATCATTGCGTCATAAATAAATTAAATTATTTAAGGTCTAAAAATTATAAATAAAATATCATTATTTATGAAGGCTTTTTATCGTTCTAATGAATATTTATTATCTAAAATCCAACATATATAACCCTATGTAATAATTGTTTTTCTAAAATATATATGTTTGTGTCATTTTTGTATTCATTTTAACTTAATTAAAAAAAGTGTCCCTATCACCTACAAGTGGCACCATGGGGTCCCAAAATCTACCCAAAGATGCCTATGGTCGAACTTGTATCAACCACTAAGGCTAGGACACGTTTTAGGGTAATTTAGTATTATTATATTATTATTTGTTAACCCTTATTTACCAGATTTATTCTTAACCATGGTAAATAAAATATTTACCACAGTAATTATTCAAAATGTCTAAAAATAAAATTAACCTATTTACACAATTTGGACATCCTGATTAAAAATATGGAATCCATTTTTGTAAATTAAAAACACAGAAGTGGCAGAAATTATTTTAAAATTAATTCCCGCTGTCAAAACAAAAAGCGTGTTTTTAAGAGATAATTACTATCAAAAGATTGACACTTGTTTATGTTCGGTTTAATTGTAAAATTATGTCCAATAACCAACACTATATTAAATGGTAAAAATATATTATAAATATACTTTAAAAACACTCAAATTCATAATATATCACTATTAATTATTTTGATTAAAAAAGTTGTTTTTAATTATAATTTAGTAATTTTCACTATTCATAAAAATATTAACGTTATCCGAAAAGTACCAAAATTTCATATTAGGATAAATTCGATATTCCGAATCCAAAAATGACGTCCATTTTGAAATATAATATATATATAATTTCAAAACGTAGGTATTACTATTCATAACGGCTAGTTTGATTGGTTGTTAGAACTCGGTGTTGCGTACAATACACGCGATCACATTATTCAAAGAGAAGCATATCGTAGAAGCTTGGGGTGTTACAAAAATTCTTATAGGAACAATAATGTTATAAAATTTTGGAATAATGGGAAACAAGATAATAATTGAAAAATTGAAATGTAGAATACCATCAAATATGAGGAGGAAGATAATTATCAGGTGAAATGTATACATATAATTCAATGATTTTACTACAAGGGGAACTAGAACAATTTTATTGAATTATTGAATATACGAATTGATATGAACTATCTATGATAGCCACCTCTAAATTAGATAAAACTATAATATTATATCCCTCTATGTGAGTTTGATCCTGATAATGTCCTAGAAATATAATAGATGGTTATTTATTCATTAATATTGAATGTACTATTTGATTCTGGGTATTCTTATTAAATCATTTCATAAAATATTTGAATAGTAATTAAAAAAATTCCTCATAATCTTGAAGTTAAATTTTTTAGAAATGAAGGTGGTGAAATATAGAATCCAACTTATATAACACATCACTGGTCAATTTTTTGGGCACCACCAGCCATAAAATATCACCTTAAATTAATTGGTTGACATTTATTGTATATTTGGAATAAAAATACATTATTAATATATATCCAACCATAATTGACTAGATATGGAGATCAATCATAAAATTTTAAGGAATTCATCCCTTATATACTAGTGTATGAAGTAGGATGAATATCTATTAGAATCATAATCATTACACTTATTATTATTTATTTCTAAGAAACCATATATATCTCCAATTATTGAGAAAATGGAGAATATCATGTCTGACGAAAAACTGATTGTGTGGTACTACACTATTGTGTTCCATGATGAACATTTGGGTCTCCTTCCAGAATTAGTGGTTGAGTTCATAGTCTATCATATACATAGATTTATTCAATAATCATCAACATAATATTTAATTAACACAATTTAGGTGGAAGAATTGATGATGATATTACCTGTTAATATTGACAAGGGTTTTATACACCTGTGAAACTCACCGTGGGTTGTAATTACAATTCATTGTAAATAATTATTGATGAATTCCCAAAGGAATTAATTATTCAAATGTCATAAAATTATCCATTAAGAACATTTATCCACTTCCATGGATTGATTTTTTAGTCAATCGACTATGTGAGTGTAATAATTTTTATAAGGTGGAACCTTAGTTTGGATATCTCAAATTAATGGTGTATAAAAAATATATTCCCATTTTTTACATTTGAATGTTGTATGGAAACCATGAGCTCGGAGTTCGTTACTTCAAATTCACTAATTGTCCTTCTATATTCCTTATATTAATCAATGGATTCATTATAAATTTCCAATAAAAATTTTGTGTAGTGTTTATAGATGATCTTATGATATAATTGAAGATAAATAAGGAGCATTTTGGGAATTTTAAAACCTTACTATGACATTAATGAGTGATTAAATACATAAAAAATAATGTAAATTTGAATATTTTTGATGTTTGTATCTTTATTTGGACAAGGTATCAACAGTAAGGGGGCATCTTTAGAGACATATATAACAAAATAAGTTGCAGATAGTGCCAAACTAGCATCTATAATAAATATAATTATTTTTCATGGTCTTTTTATGGATTAAAAATATTATTGAATAACTTAACATGAAAAAAAAATTCCATTAAACAGGATTATTTGGAAGGGTGTAAATTTTCAATGGACTACGGAATAAGAATACTGATTCAAATATTTGAAAATTTTGCATATCATTGCATTGGTACTCAGAGTAGACACATGTATCAAACTATATATGTTAGACAATGATGGATCAACGATTTTATTTTTCTATGCATTAATAAAAAATTTTAATGTTAAATATAATTATATAATGTATTTTAATGTTCATGAGAAAACTATCCCACATATGAATAAAATATAGACAATGTGATAATTTCATTCAAAATCTCCAACATTGTCGATGTAGATAAATGTTTGAGATATAAACTAATAACAATATCCTTATATTTAAATTAACATATAATAGAGATTAATATTTTTAAGCGGTGTTGGTTATATATAATCAAGGATTATGAGTGATCAATCCAATACAATCATGCTAATTCATGATTAGTGTTATAATATCAATGTTGGATGGATCATAGAACATTATCAAGAATGAGAAATTAGATGTATAAAATCTTCATATATTTACAAATGGATGTATATTGGAATCATAAGGGATGTAAAATCATCATTAAATTCTCAAATGAATAAAAAACTATCCTTTTCATTGAAGATAATGTATGAAATAAAAGTTGATGGAGAGATTATGATGAATTTGCAAGCTACCAAAATTGGGAAATCAAAGGACTTCATTATTGATGAATATAGTGTCATAATATTTTCATCCCAACTATGTGTACCATCAATGTAATGCTTTTAAAAATTCCTGGTAAATTGTCTTATTTATATGAAATTATTCTAAGACTATACGCTCCGACGTCATGTGATTCCAAGGCCCTGTGAGCCCGGAACAGAATTTCTAAATTTTTTTAAGGGACGTTCAGTAAATGTGGAAGCAGAAATTTATAAATTTTGAACTGGTTCTTTGATCGTAAATCGAAAGTCACCATTTCACTCAAAACTCCATGATTCTCTTAGAATTTACTTAACATCGACCGAAAAGGATAATATGAAAAACATAATTTTTTGAATTATTTGAAACATAATAATGAAACATTTTAATGTTACTTTATTTTTATTTCTCACTATTGAGTGGTATACAGTGATGTAGTGGTCAAATGATAGGGTAAAAATGAGGAGATTTTAATGAAGCCCCTTAATGGAAACATTTGAATGTGGAACTTCTCCGATGTTTCATAAATGAAACTGCATCACAATGCAACGTTGTAGTGTAACATTACCATCGTGGAAAGTTTCTTTTTCTTAAATGAATTCATTGGAGAGGGTGGAATTAAACTGTGAGGATTCTTTGAATAACCTCAAATAATAATCCTCGCCAATAAAGAATTAAAAATGATGAATAATTTCAAACATCTTCTACACACCTTGAAGAAAAAAGTCAGAATCGATGAAATATGTCAACACCATGAAACCTCATAGGTGTAACGTTGTGGCTAATAATGTCAATGAGGTAGGGTTATATTTATTTTTTATTTTCTTTTCCATTATATTCTAGAAATACCCATGTTCAATCACCCCCAAGAACATTTTGATCTATGAATCATTCGTTTATGTGGGAGGGTAACTTGATTTGGGGGGGGGGATTCTCTATCCAGGATAAGTTATCATTTTCATTGATTGAACATCTCCCCAGAGCCAACTCGGTTTTAAAACATCAAACGTGGAGGGCATGGAATGACAATAAAAAATTATGGACTGCTCTGCATATGCACTCATTGTGAACATATTGTCCAAATTGGGGATAGGGGCATTCGAGACTCCTACATTGATGGAAGAAACCAGATAGGCCTATGGATGTAGACGGATCAGAATGTAGACAACTAGATAAACTCTAGTGGCTAGCGGAAGGTACCCCCGGTGCAGCGGCACCAGAGATTCATGACGATGACCGGCCCACACCATTTTCATGGAGAGGTGGTGTGAAATTGAATCATGATAGAGGAGGTTCCTTCCCCTTGTCAGCTATGATGGAGGACATCATTGCACCAGTTGGCGCACTGTGGTGGTAGGAGGCTACGACCAGCTGGTCACCGCATGTTCATGGTTACCCGATGTCAGACACGAGTGCTTGGAAGGGTGACCCGCATGTAGGACACCCTACCTATTTAGCATTGCAGTTACACAATCATGATAGGAGGGAGGCAATGTGGCATCCCATGGGGAAGCAAGGATACAGACATGGTCAGATGTCGCTTCCTAACCTGGTAAACCACTGATCCGCCTCTAGCGGACCGACCATTAGCGGGTGATCCATGCACCAGCCTGTGTGTAGGAACCACACACTAATTACCAGGACTGACATCCAGTGACCCAGAATAGCATCTAGTATGTAGGACATGTGTCCTTGGGGATGAGACAGATGAGACCCCGTTCTTGGGTGACCCAACAAGCTAGACCCCCATCCAAATTGGGATGGGTCTAGTAAGGACCATATGGCTAGGAATGAATGGACCTACCAATACCCAAACTATATCATGTCAAGTTGGTCTAATTAAACTGTGGTAGGTGGAACCCATGGGCCGTGTTGATTGGCTTGTTCTGATCATGTCATACTAGGCCCAGAAGTAGCCATCCCTTATTTACTAAAACACATGTATCTCTTAAAATGACTGTTGGAATGAAGTTCCATTATGGGTGTTGGGACCATTTTGATGATCCATTAAATCTGAGATACTCTACATGAGTTTTTGTAGAATATATAATATGGATGGGTTGAAAATGACTCGAATCCAACTAGGCCCTTTTTACAAAAAATACTCATATCTTACAGACCATTCATTTGATCGACGTTCCATCATTGCATTTGGACACCTACGACATGATTTTTTAGAGTTATTCTATATGGAACTTCGTGGTGGTCGTGGTATGACCGATGAATTGAGGATATGATCTTTTGGAATCTTGGGTGCTATGTGTAGGAATCCAGCGATGTGCTATGACATGAAGAATGAATAATTGTCTAGTGTGGTTGAGCACCTAAAAATCCTATGTGGGGACACATCTAGTGATGTTGTGTGGGTCATAACCTAGTGAGAATGTGTGGGTCAACACCAAGAGAATCTATGTCAATCAGAATTATATTTTCTCAACAAAATAAGATTATATAGCACTACGAATAATCATTTATACTTTTATACATATGTTATACATGTTCTGAGCTATGTCTTTTACCATATTCTATGTGTTTGAGACCAGGTTTTGTTTTATTACCTCGGTGATAGTTTTATTTTATATTGAATTCCTTCATGGATTAATGAGACACATGTAGGTGTCTCGGGGTCCCTATTGAGTATTTTTATACTCACCCATGCATGAGCTTTACCCACACCTGTTGTGTCTTGTGGAGATGACAAACAACTTTGACTGGATCTTTTGGGATCTGGGACAAGATGGTTCTTCATTGTGGATCGATAGATGTGGTGTGCTATAGTGTCATTTGAAAGAGAGTTTTACGTCCCCTTCTGATAGGATCCCTAGAGGATGACCTCAGAATCTTGTAGTTATTTTGGTGTACATTACATTCAGTAGGGATTTTATTGTAGCCCCTATAAATTAAATTCACACACATTACTCTTAGTGTTGGTCTTTGTGGGTTTTTTTGTTACATTTCACTACTTCGTGGTTAATTTTTTGCAGTTTTCCCTATCTGGGTGTGTACATGTTCAAAGTAAATGCCCTTGATTTTTGGGATATTCAATTTCAGTGCTAATCACAAACCCCTATCTGATGGATGGCGGTCTTGGAATAGTAAAAACTCAGGCCTTGGGAGACGTGTAGTGAAAAATTTTAATCAGAGGGTTGTCGGTTCTATCTGAAGAACTAAGAGTCTATATTTTCTTTGGGAAGAATAGTTTTAAGTATCATGAGTTTGGATATCTTTCCATGGATTCCAGTTTTGGTTTGGAGGCTGATGTACCCATAAACCAGGGCCCTGAATTCCTTTTTCCTACTCGGTAGATGAAAGTACATGTTTCATGTGTTTTGGAACAATTTTTCTCTTGATCTATATTGACTATGCTCACCATGTATAACTTATTGACTGTCGAGTATATATTTTTTATAGGATACCTCCATGAAGATAGATCGCTAGGACTCCAGTTAAAGATCATGATTATGGTCCACTGATCAATTGGGTGTTGGTGTAGGGACTACATACAGTGATTGAAACTTCAGGTGGAGAACCAGTTGTGCCACCACATGGAGATCTGAAATTGTTACCAGACCCACTAATGGATAGTGCACACTGATTGAGTGCGATACTCACATTCCTGATATAGTGACCATCGAGGTTTTGATGCGAGATTGATCCTCATGAAACTATGCATTGGATCGACGTATTTACTCATATTTTTTTCTCAGGGAGACACCTATAGGACAGATGGTGGTCCTAGACACTATCATTTCTCAGGGAATGATGGAGAGGTTGTGGTCCTTGCCACTCTAGACATAGAAATAGTCTAACCATGTCTGGTCAGACTATTGGAGCCTCTTTATGGTGGAGTTCATACGACTCTAACTATGAACAGTATATATTCAAGATTTAATGAACCTACAACAGTGTGTCCTAACTGTGGCCCAGTACTCAATGATGTTTATTTACTTCTCATGTTACTCCACCGACATGGTATGTTACCATTTCATTGGAGACCAAACCATTGATCGGGGACTCCAATGGGAGATTACGACGTCATTGATTTTTCTCCGCAACATGACACATGTTGGTGTGCTAGAGAGAGCCATACTAGAGTTATCTATAGTAGGAAGTAGGCATATGATGCATAGGTCCAATGGGGTGAGAAATTCAAGAGGATGACTCTAGGATGAATGGATGAAGGTGAACATCTCACAAGGTTAAGGATTTCATCATAGGGGTAGAGTTTGTTACTCTTTAATTGGAGAGGAGAACATGGTTCGTGACTATCTGACTCCCAACACGAATGGAAGGATGTTGGTCAAGGGACTGCCGATACAGTGAGAGAGGTTCGTGAGAGGAGGTACGTAGTGCAGCACATGTTGCAGGGGAGCTTGTCGAGAAAAAATTGGTGGATCACAGTTAAAGGTACTACCACCACCACCGCTTGGAGGTCCACCATGAGCTCAGGGAACATGTGGACAGGGGGCGCCGGTTTATGGTGTTGGAGGCATAGGATCAACGCACTATATAGAAGATTAAGGGTACACTATTTCTAAACGCCACCATAGCATTAGTTCACTATAGAAAAAGGATCCAGTCACATTTTCTTTTCATATACCTTGTTCATGTATTGGAGATTCCAGAGGAGACATTGGCTTGATCCTTATGATTTTATTCTCATATGGGAGGTGATTCCACAATAACACACTAGTGTTGGTAGTGTGAGCTTTCTCTAGGAGACGATAGCTTCAGTAGGGATACCCTAGTAGCATCGTTGATGCCTTACGACATTATCTAGGGTATATACTAGTTTTTTCACAATCAATTCTCATAGTAACTATTTAATGTGAAATGTATGGTCTGTCTATGATGATGGGACCATGTTTTCCTTTACTATTTATAATGGAACCATTGCAGCATAGTATGGAATTTCTCGGATCACGGAGGATCTGATCACTCACTAGTAGGATATCCTCAACCATTATATGGTGGACGTGGGGAGTCTAAGAATTCTAATTATGATGGAATGTTATGTGGGTATCTTTCCAGAAGATTTCACTGGACTACCAGCTCACAGAGATGTATATTTCTGCATTGACATGTACCCATAAATGAAAAAGATATATAAACATGCTTATCAGATGGCTCATGCAGGGCTTCTTAAGTTGAGGGTACATCTAGAGGACCATTAGAGGTTGGGGTTTGTAAGGGACAATGTTTCCACATGGGCAACCCCAGTGTGATTATCCCAGAAGGCAGATAAGACCACGTGGCATTTCATGGACATCCGACGCATGATCTAGGGGACTTTGAAGAACAAATATCCACTACTGAGTATAGATGACAACTTCAATCAGTTGAATGTGAGCCAAATAATAGTGTGAGTGAGGTTTATAGTATCATGAGGTTGGTTGGGTACTATCACAGGTTCATACCATACATTGAAAAAGTAGTAACACCCTTTTAAGAATTGAAAAAAAATGATCAACACTTCATGTGGATAAAGGAGTTTCAGAATATTTTCTAGGAGTTCAGGGGGAGACAAAGGAGTTACCAAATATTGTGACTACCAGAAGAGGGTGTTGGGTATGTACTCTACTATAATTCATCAGAGACTCGACTGGGTTGTGTCATGATGTAAGAGTGTGTAGTGATCACCGACAACTCATGGAAGATGAGGAAACATGAAAAGAACTATGCGACCTCTAACCTGGAGTTAGACGCAATGGTGTTTTCCATGAATATGTGGAGGAACTACTTTATTGGTGAATGGTTTACTATCTTGTCCTAAAATAAGAGGCTTAAGTATAACTTCTCATAGAAGGAACTGAACTTGAGACAAACTATTTGGATATAGTTCAAAAAATAATGTAAAACCCGAGACATTTATGAGAAATATTTTGTTTTTATGTTATATAAATCATTAAATGAATCATTCACTGCACGAAATCACGACCTTCCCCGATAGCGTGTGTAGTACGCAATACCGAGTTCCACGAAACAAAGATATATTATTATAATATTATAAACTAGCCGTTATGAATATTATTAACTGAATTTTAAGTTTTACAACATTATTATTCATCTTACACATTTTCTAGAACATGGTAATAGAACAAAATATTTTTTTTGGGTAAAATAAGTATTTATAAAAAAAATGCAGTTTTGCCACCGTTTGATGGTGCACCCACATTAAATATAGTTTTTGACAAATTTATATGTTCGATTTGACAAAATAAAATTCTTCATTTGAATCAGGATATAAAAATTTACTTTCGATATATTTTTGATATTTTTCTGATAACATTCATATTTTGATGAGTAGTAAAAATACCCTAATTTTTAATTAAAAACAACATTTTCCATTGAGATAATTTATATGGTTAAAATATAATATTTAATGGTTTTAAAGTATATATATAATATATTTTTACCATTTAATATAATGTATGTCATTAGCATTAATTTCACATTGAATTCATAGGTAAAAACATTTCAATCTTTGGCAATGTTTTAACTTCTAAAACTTGTTTTCTTAACAACATGATTTATTTTAAATTAATTACTACAACTTATATGTTTTGAATTTAGAAAAATGGATTCGATATTCAGAATCAGTGGGTCCAAATTATTTTAATAGGATACTTTTTATTTTTGGGTATTATGAATAGTAACTACGGTAAATTTTATTTGCCATAGTTAAAGGTAAATCGGGTAATTAAGGGTAAATATAAGATTATAAAATTACACTAACACCTGTCAAAATCCTATTGTTTGACTAAAAGTCAACCCATATCACCTAAGGGTCGGATTATATTCATTTAATAGACTTTTGTCCATGAAAATAATTTAATTATTATTAAAACCAAAGAATGTGACAACATGTCACTTTCTTAAATCATATAAATATAATAATTTTAATTTTGTGATAAACATAATGAAACTTCGAACATGAATAATATTAAGATATCTAATAAAATTATCTACATCATAGGAATTTATTTATAATTTTTAGGGATTAACTAGTTATCATTAATTATGACACAATAGTGATGTTGAAATTATTTTATTAATTAAAATAACAAATAAATGGATTTAAAATATTAAAATAATTATTATATGCACTATGTAATGTGCTCCAATAATTTTCTAGAAACATATTCCATTATATTAATCTATTAAAGATTTTATTTAGAAGATATCCTCTGTATATATTTTATTTATATTCAAATAAATGAATAGTGTCAAAATTGACACTATTGTTATAACATATTATAAAATTGTTTAAAAATCACAAAAATATTTAAAAATTATAAATTAAAATTTATATGATCTACAATGTCATATAGTGCCAAATTATGGGATATTCACAACATATATCTAATTATTAATAATAATTTAAAATTTAGAATATTATTACCACAAATAAAATTAAATATATAAATAATGATAAATCAAGTTGGTAATGTTTAAAATAAATTCATAACATGTCTAAATTTTATTGGTTGATGATATTAAAACCCTATCACATCTAATATTTGGATATGAGTCATTTTTGAAGTATTTAAGTGGGGTTGGGATTTAATATAAACTAAAATTTCTTATATTTCCAAAGGTGCCCCTCTCCTCCCTTATAAAAGGGAACCTCCTCCCCCTCTTCCTCACACCACATTGAGCTTTCACGCTCGGACAACCGCAGAAAATTTCTCCTCTACACTTCCTTAGAGACATCGTAGAGGTCCTGGTCTTCTACGAAGACCAATTTTAGTTCCCTAAAAGGATCTCTCAAAGAGGCGTTTCAAAGAAGAGGTAATGTCTGTTACCAATTCATTCAACTTTATTTATTCTTCCACTTCTTCTTCTTTAGTTGTTTCACTATGAAGTAATAACATCAGTATCACTCATATACTTATATGTTATTATATTTATGAAACAACTCTATTTCACCATCTATCCATCCTACAGAAAACGAAATCACTGCGTGTGCGTACGTACGGAATACCGTCTCCACGCCATGGTGTAATCTATTTTACACCACCACCTTACTTGGATGGGTATAATGGTGTAAATAATGACTATATATGACTATTGTAATGTTATATTGATTCTGAAATAGTATACATACACTCCAATACAATTCCACGATCCTGGGAATGATATCATCGCTCGTGCGTACGTACGGAATACCGTCTCCACGATGTGATGTGACTCGTTCTTCATGATTTTCATTGAATAATGATTACATAAATGAACTAAGTGAATAAATATGATATATATTACCCTAATACCATTCTGGAAATGAGTTATTTATTAAAAATATAAGAATTTATTCGACAAGACATGCATAAGAACAAAAAGTAATAAACACCCGATTAACAAGTAGTAATGAAATATTACTAATAAGAAGCTAATAATATGACCATATATGATATCATAAAAATAATAATTATTCTGGAATAATTCAATAAAATTATTTAAATCATTATACAGGAGGTTCGGACACGTACAAAGCATATCGGACCTAAAGTAAGGGAAAATATCACAATCTCATTTTATTGGAGATTGTTTATACTTTGGTATTTACTGGGGTGTATTTTATCATCCAAATACATGTCTCCTCGATATGTAATATTATTTCCATCCACCTACAATTTCTTAAATCCAATTTTAACCTTCGGTGTGTTTTCATTAAGAGATACGAAATGAATCTTTTGTCGTTTTTCGTACGAGGTACTTTTTGACTTTTCTGACAAAAATACGAGAAGACTGTTTTTCTTTAACTTATACGGAATGAATGGATTTTAAAAAAAAATTATTTCCAAGAATATTCCTTTACAAGTTTTGAAGTTTATTTTTAATCAAATTCTTTTAGTTTAAAATTGAATGACATGTTATGAAAGGAAAAATGTTTTTGAAGTAGAAAAGATATTTTCCTCAAGAATGGAGTTCAAGAGTTTTATCAAAATTATTTTCCATCTAAGATAATACAGGGTTCTGTTTCTATCCCTATTATTACATGGATTTGATTATATTGTGATTGAAATATTTTTATGAATTCCTTTATCTTATATGAATTGTTTTATGATGTCACAATGTTTAAGATTCCCATTTTTTTACATGGGTTATGCTATGATGTATGGTTTATGATTTTGTGGCACACATAAGAATGCTATAATTATGAGATGGGTGGGACCTATATCTCCTTCCAATGAAGTGGGTAAAGATTTTATATCTCATGAGATAGACATGGATGGAACGGTAGGTTAAACATGTTCAGTGAAACAGGACTGAAATGAGGAATGAACTTGGTTCAGAAATGGACTTTGTCCACTAAGATAGTCTTGTCAACGAGTATTGAATAATAAGAAATGATTATCTATTATTATGTGTGTATTCCACAAAGTTTCATGTTTTATGTTATGACTATTGGGATTACATTTCACTACTATGATTTATCCCATGTTATGAAATTATGATCTCTTTTGCAGGTTATGGATTCCAAAAGTTATGTTCTTATGTATATGATGTGATTGATATTTCTTTTGTTTACCCTTACTGAGAATTTGAGCTCACCCTTTTGTATGTTTTATTTCCCCATGTCAGGAAACAGGTTATTAAGTAGGATATGCCAAAAAGGGAGTCTAGATATGATCAAATGAATGGGAGGAAAAGAAGAGGCTTTATGAACCAGTTATTTATGTATCCCAGTTTCTAAAGAGTCTATACCTATATGGTCCTTTCCTGGTTTTGTTATGTGTTGTAATAAGTGTGCTTCAATTCTGATGTAATACCAATGTATGTAAAGAATGGGTCGTTATAGTTGGTATCAGAGGAAAGGTATAGTCAACCTTTGGAAACTAGGATGTGAAAGCCTTAGTAAGAATCCTACGGATAAGTCTAAGCATAAAACAGAATCTTAGTGTTTTAGAAATGGCAATGACTAACCTAGGATAAGACCTTAAGTGTGAAATTCTATTTTTGATTTTGTCGTTTTCCTATTATAATTAGTGTTTCTCACACTATTATTCATGGTTTTAGTCAATGGTTGGAACCTGAAATAACCATGTTAATGCGGAATGCGACATGCAATGCAATGATTTCCCCCCTGAGCAACCAAACGTTATGGGAGATGGAATTCAAAATCTTGTAGCCATGCTCACACAACTTTCTCAAGCGATGAATCATGCAGGACATCCAAACAAGCATAGGAAGGAGCAAAATTCTGTTTAATCCTTCATGAGGCAGCGTCCACCTTCATTCAGTGGGTCTACTGATCCATTAGTTGCTGAAAAATGGATTAGTACTACTGAAAAGATTTTTTTAGTTCTTCAAAGTTCTGAACATGATAAAGTCATCTTAGCAGTGTATCGTTTGGAAGGTGATGCAGATCAATGGTGTAATCTTATTAAGAATACAAGGCAAAGGTATGAAATTGAGTCCATGTAATGGGACGAGTTCAAGAAGTTATTTTTCAATAAGTACTTCCCTCGTATTCCACGAACAATGATGGAGAGAGAGTTTCTTGAACTGATGCAAAAGGATGATGAATATGTTGGTACCTGTGGAGAAAATTTTACAAGACTTGCAAGGTACGTTTCTTGTATTATTATCCAACCTGAGAGTAAGATGGATCGATTCATTGGTGGCTTAAAACCAAGTCTTCCAAGGGTGTTAGACATAATGGACTTTAATAGCTACGAGGAAATTGTTCGATGTGCTCTCAAAGTCGAGATGGAGATTGGAGTAACCCATAAGTCATATGGGTTCGATAAGATGGGTAAAATGTAATTCAAAGGAAAATCTAAAGAACACACTGAAAAGAAGATGAGTTTTCCCTTATACACAAAGTGTGGAAAGAAACATGGGGGGAGTTGTCTTAAAGGGACAAGTAAATGTTTCAAATGTGGAAAGTAAGGTCATCGGCCATTTGAATGCCGAAATGATGGGAAGAAGATGTCTAATGATGCAAACAAAGGAAGGGATACACAAAATGTACCTACTACACTTCAATGATTCATGTGCATGGAGATGGGGCATTATGGAAATCAATTCCCATATTCAAGGGTTGATGATGATGGTCGACGTCAACAAACTCTTAAGTCCAAAGACAAAGGAATGTCACATGCAATTTCTATCAGCGATGTGGAGTACGATAACGATGTGGTGAAAGGTACACATACCATCCACTCTAAAGTAGAAAATTTTTTATCTGATTCTGGATCCACACACTCCATTATTTCTGAAAAATTTTCTAAGGATATCACCGTATTACCTCAAAAATTAGATGTTGAGTTAGCTGTGACAACCCCTAATGGCACAATAGTCGCATGAAAAGTTTATAATTCTTCTTCGATCAAAGTTTGTGGGAAAGTGCTTCCTGCAAAACTTGTGATCCTTCCTATAGTGGAATTTGATGTGATTCTTGGCATGGATTGTCTTTCTCTACATGGAGCTCATATCAATTGCCAAAGAAGGAAAGTCACATTTCATATTCCAGATCAATCTATGATTGTCTATCAATTCAAGGATGAACATAACCTTCCAGTTGAAATTCCTTCCATCTTATGGGTCTTGATTCCACTAAATGAAGGTTATTTATCTCAAATGGTTGGTGAGAAACTCATGATTATGAATATGCCCATTGTACGGGAGTTTGATGATGTCATTCAAGAGGAATTACTCGGTCTTCCACCAAATCGTGAAGTTGAGTTTTCAATATAAATAGTACCAGGTGCTTTGCCTATTTCATAGAAACCTTATAGAATGGCCCCAATTGACTTGCAGGAATTGAAGAAGAAACTTCAAGAGAATCATGATAAGTGGTTCATACACCCTAGTGCATCACCTTGGGGAGCACCTGTTGTGCTTGTTAAGAAGAAAGATGGATTAATGAGACTATGCATTGATTATCGAGAACATAACAAGATCACTATCAAAAACAAATATCCTCTCCCACGCATTGATGACTTATTTGACCAACTACGCGGAGCTCAATACTTTTCCAAGAATGATCTTCGTTCAGGGTATCATCAATTAAGGGTCAACAGGGAGGATATACCAAAGACGTCTTTCCATAAAAGGTATGAACACTGTGAATTTATAGTGATGCCATTTGGTCTTACTAATTCCCCTACTATCTTCATGGATCTGATGAATTGATTCTTTAGAGACTATCTTGATCAGTTTGTGGTAGTCTTTATAGACGATATTCTTGTCTATTCAAAGAGAAAGGAAGAACATGAAGATCACTTGAGAATTATATTGAAGACCCTGAGAAAGGAGAAGAATTATGCCAAATTTACCAAGTGTGGATTTTGGCATAAAAAAGTTACATTTTTGGGTCACATAATCTCAAAAGAGGGGATATCTGTGGATCCAGCAAAAACAGAGGTTATAAAAATATGGTCGAGACCAACAACAGTGACTAAGATCCGAAGTTTTCATGTTTTGGCTAGATATTATCGACGTTTCATGAATGATTTTCCACAATTATCTAATGCACTCACCATGTTGACTTGAAAAGGAGTTATGTTTGATTGGACGGAGGAATGTGAATATAATTTCAAGGAGTTGAAAAGAAGGTTATCCAGTGCACCTGTGCTCACACTGCATTGTAGTGGGGAAAGGATTGTGATCTACAGTGATGCATCCAAGAAGGGCTAGTGGTGTGTTCATATGCAGAATGATTTGGTGATAGATTATGCCTCACGACAGTTGAAAATACATGAGAAAAATTACCCAACTTGTGATTTGGAGTTAGCTGTGATAATCTTTTCATTAATGATTTGGAGGCATTATCTTTATGGAGAAACGTGTGACATTTATACTGATCATAAAAGTTTAAAGTATATTTTCACACAAAAGGAGCTGAATATGCGCCAAAGAAAATGGTTGGAGCTGATTAAGGACTACGACTGCTCAATCCATTACCACCCTAGGAAAGCAAACAAGGTGGCAGATGCATTAAGTCGACAAGAACATGCCATTTTATCCATGATGAGGATCCCAAAAGATCCAATATTTATTGATATACAAAGGATGGATCTTGGAATTATAATGGAAGGGGGAAAATCATATCTTTCTCAAATGAATGTTCAACCATCTATTCATGTGAAGATTAAATAGGAACAGAAAGAAGATGTAGAGTTACAAAAGAAGGTGACAAATATTCCTGAATTCAACCTTTATTGTGATGGGATAATAAAGATCAGGAATCGGGTTTGTGTTCCTCCCATCCCGGAATTAAAGAAGGTTTTGCTGGATGAGGCTCATAGTTCTTCATTCTCTATTCATCCTAGATGCACGAAGATGTATAGGGACCTGAAAGAGTACTTATGGTGGGATGGCATGAAAAGAGATGTTTCTAAATATGTCTCTCGATGCTTGGTTTGTCAGCAAGTTAAGGCTAAGAGACAGAAGTCTAAGGAGATGTTACAACCATTACCCATACCCGAATGAAAGTGGGAAAACATCACTATGGACTTTGTCACAGGACTTACTAAAACATCCAAATGCAATAATGCTATATGGGTCATAGTTGATCTTCTTACAAAGTCTACACAATTCATCGCTATTAGAGAGGATTTGTCTCTGGATCATCTTGCCAGGATATATGTAAAGGAAGTGGTAAGATTTCATAGAGTACCACTTTTTATTATATCTGATTAGGATCCGAGGTTTACCTCAATGTTCTGAGGGAAGTCTTCAACATACTCTAGATACAGATTTGAGTTTCAGCATTGCTTATCATCCTCAGACAGATGGTCAGTCTAAGTGAACAATTCAAAATCAAGAAGATATGTTGAGAGCTTGCTCTATGGATTTAACAGGTGGTTGTGATCAACACCTACCCTTTTGGGAATTTTCTTATAAAAATAGCTTTCACTACAGTATTCAGATGGCTCTTTATGAAGCTCTCTATGGAACGAAGTGCAGGACTCCAACTTGCTGGGATGAATTTGGGGAATGAAGTCTATTAGGACCTAATCTTGTTGATGAGATGGCAGAAAAGGTACGATATTTTCAACAACACATAAGAGCAGCTCAGAGTTGACAGAAAAGTTATGCCGACAACTAAAGAAAAGACCTAGAGTTTGAAGTGGGGGATAAAGTGTTCTTATGAATATCTCCCTAGAATAGGTTCATGAGATTTGGAAAGAAGGGGAAGTTGAGCCCTAGATATATCGGTCCTTTCGAAATATTTGATCGTGTTGGAAAGGTATCTTACCGATTGGTGCTTCCACCGAATCTCTCTCAAGTTGATGATGTGTTCCTTGTATCTCTCCTGAGAAATTACATACCTGATCCTTCACATGTACTCAGCTCAGAAGATGTACCGCTGGAGAAAGATCGTTCTTATGAAGAACAGCCGATAGAGATTCTGGATCGTAGCGAAAAATGTAGAGACCCGAATCTTAGCGTACATGGACATTACATTACATTTTTGGAATACTTATTACATAACAAAAATATACACACAAGGACCGTAATAGTGTAGTGTCTTTGGAAACGTGGAACGTAATCTTCTAATCGTGGTGAATGATCTTCAGCATCTCCTATAAAGATCTTCCCCTTTTTTTCTTGCCTAAAACCATTATTTATATGCTGGGGAAAAGAAAACACAAAAAGGGTGAGCTCAAATGATCAGTAAGGGTAAGCATGGATAAAATAAAACATTCTATATACATTTGAACTTAAAAACATGAACATAATGTTTAAACATAAAAAGCTTGATCAATGACATAAAACATGGAAGTAAGTAAAGAATAGATCATAAAGAAACATTAATAATGATAAAATAGCATGGGAATGAAACATGTAATTGTGGAAACCATTATGAAAATGATATGATTTCCATAATAGCCAAGGCATTGATGCCAAGACCATCTTAGTGGACAAAGTCCCTTTCTGAATCGAGTTCACTCCTCGTTCCAATCCTGTATTACTGAACCGGTTTAACATGCCGTTCCATCCATGTGTATCTCATGAGATATAAAATCATTACCCAATGAATTGGAGGGATATATAGGTCCCACCCATCTCATAATGATACCATTCTAATGTGTTCCACAAAATCATAAACCATACATCATATCATATCCCATGTAATAAAAATGGGATTCATAAACATCGTGACATCATAAAAAAATTCATATAAGATAAAGAAATTAATAAAAATAATTCCATCACAACATAATAAAATCAATGTAATAATAGGGATTGAAACAGAACCCTTAATTATCTTAGATGGAAAATAATTTTGATAAAACTCTTGAACTCCATTCTTGAGGAAAATATCCTTTCTACTTCAAAAACATTTTTCCTTTCTTAACATGTCATAAATTTATAAAATAAAAGAAGTTGATTAATAATAAACATGAAAACTTGTGAGGGAAGCTTCTTGAAAATAATGTTTTAAAAATCCATTCATGCCGTATAAGTTAAAAGAAAACATTCTTCTTGTACTTTTGTCGGAAAAGTCAAAAAGTACCTCGTACAAAAAACCACAAAAGTTTCCTTTCATATATTTTACAAAAACCTCACTGAAGGGTAAAATTGGATATAAAATATTGTATAAGGATGTAAATATTACATATTGAGGAATCATATATGTGGATGATAAAATGCACCCCAGTAAATTCCAAAGTATAAACAATCTCGGATAAAAATGAGATTGTGATATTTCCCTTGCCTTTGGTCCGATATGCATTATTCATATCCAAAACTCCTGTATAATGATTTAAATAATGTCATTGACTTATTATAGATTCATATTCATTTACATGATATCACATATGGTTTACTTATGACTTTATATTACCCGTTCTTTTGTAAATTACATGTTAAAGAGCGTTTTGGGTAAAATCGTTTCATTTGTCTTCCTTGTTTTGACTTGTAATTATTCACATGATTACATAGATCATGATTAATTAAATCCAGAATGTAAAACATGATTTATATATAATATATATTAATAATATACATATATATAATAGATCGATAAATGGAAATAAATACACTGTTCATGGAGACGGTAGGTCGTACGTACGCATGAACGATGTTTTCGTTTCATTAATGAGTTGAATGGAATTTAGTATATGACATACATATATATATATACATAAATACAATATCTTTATAATGTCATATATTTCATTATTATTGCCTATATATACTTTATAATCATTCTAAAATGGTTAACATGGAGAATGAATCTCATCGCGTCGTGGAGACGGTAGTCCGTACGTACGCACGAGCGATGATATCATTCCCATAATTATTGAATTGAATTTGATAGGATTATACACTATATAATAATCAGTATGATGTTATAATAACTATTTATAGTTTTTCATTACACCATTATACCCATCCAGGTAAGGTGGTGTTGGAAAAACGAATTACACCAAGGCATGGAGACGATATTCCATACTTACGCACGCGCAGTGATTTCGTTTTCCGTAGGATGGATAGACGGTAAAATAGGGTTGTTTCATACTTATAATAACATATCAGTATATGAGTGATACTTACATTATTACTTCATAATGAAACAATTAAAGAAGAAGAAGTAGAAGAAGAAATAAAGTTGAAAGAATCGGTAACAGACATTACCTCTTCTTTGAAGCGCCTCTTTGAGACCTCCACTTAGGGCACTAAAATTGGTCTTTGAAGAATACCATGACCTCTATGATGTTTCTAGGGAAATGGAGAAGAGAATTTGGCAGGGTTTGGCCGATCTTGAAGGCTTAAATTGGTGTGAGGAAGGGAGGGAGAAGGTTCCCTTTTATAAGGGAGGAGAGGGGCACCTTTGGAAATCTTAAAAATATTAATTTATAATAAATCTTAACCCAACTAAAAACTTCCATAAATGACTCATATTCGAATATTAGATGATATAGGGTTTTAATTGCATCATCAAATAAAATGTATACATGTTAGGGATTTATTTTTAACATTATCAACTTGATTTATCCTTATTTAATCAATTTAATTTTATTTATGGTAATAACATTCTAAATTCTAAATTATAACAAATAATTACTTATTTATTATGAATTTTCCATAATTGCATAATTCATAACATTTTATACCATTTAAATTTAAATTTAAAATTTTTAAATATTTTTGTGATTTTTAAACAATTTTATAATATGTAATTTTTATAAAATAACAATGGTGTCAATTTTGAAACAATTCATTTCATTGAATTTAAATAAAATATATACAGAAGATATCTTATAAATAAAAGCTTTAATATATTCATAAAAGGTCATATGTATCTATAAAATTAGTGGAGAATAGTAAATAGTTCATATAATATTTATTATATTATTTTTAAAACCATTTATTTGGTTTATATCTTAATAAAATAATTACTACATTATTTTTTTATTATTATTTAATATACTTATTTGTTGCATAAAAATTAAAAATAAAATCCTATAATGAATAAAAATATATTACCTTTCACAATAAAACTTTTACTCGAATTTATCATCTTAAAATCACAATAGTTAAATTGTTATATTTATAAAATTATGAAGGTGACAACTTTGGCATCATTTAAAATAAAATAATATAAGTGTCATAATCACAATTATAAGACTCCAAACGGTTATAAATTAGTTAATTGGATGATTAAGGTGTATCTATACACTACCAATAAGTTTTGGTCAGGTTTTTGGGCCTTTATTGTTTATTATTATTTCAATAAAAACTATATTACTGATTTTTCACCTAATAAATAATTTCTACATCATTAATGTATCACCATTAATGACAATTATTTAATCCCTAAAAATACTATATAAATTATCATGATGTATATAATTTTATTATATTTCTAGATACTATTCAAGTTCGATGATTTATGTTGTTTATCACTAAATTAAAATTATTATACTTAGAAGATTTAAGAGAGTGACATGTTGCCACTTTCTTTGGTTTTAATAATAATAAAATTCTTTTCATGGTCAAAAGTCCATATAATGAATATAATCCTACCCTTAGGATATAAGGATCTACTTTTATCCATCCAATATAATTTCGGCACGTGTTAGGGTAATTTTATAATATTATATTTATCCTTAATTACCTGATTTACCTTTAACTATGGTAAATAAAATTTACCGTAGTTACTATTCATAATTCCCAAAAATACAAAGTATCTTATTAACATAATTTGGACCCACTGATTCCAAATATGGAATCCATTTTTTCAAATTCAATACACAAAAGTTTCAGAAATTAAATTAAAATTAATCCCATAGTCGAAAGAAAACGCGTTTTTCTTTAAAACATTGCAAAAGATTGAATTGATTTAACATATGAATTTAATGTAATATCACTGCTAATGACATAAATTATATTAAATGGTAAAAATCTATTCTATTTATACTTTAAAACCATTCAATATTAAAATTTAACCATATAAATTATTTCGATGAAAAAAGTTGTTTTTAATTAAAATATAGCGTGTTTTTACTATTCATTAAAATATGAAAGTTACCGGAATATTATGAAAAATTTATCCAAAGTAAATTTTTATTCCTTGATTCCAAATAAGAATTTTATTATGTCAAATTGAACTTATAAACATTTCAAAAACTATAGTTAAAGTGGGTGCGCCATCAAAAGGCGGCAAAACTGCATTTTTTTAAAAATACTAATTTTACCCGAGAAATTTATTTTGGTCATATAACATGTTGTGTAAGATGAATAATAATGATATAAAATTCAAAATTTAGTTAATACTATTCATAACGGCTAGTTCATAATAATATTATAATAATATATCGTTGTTTAGGAAATCCTGGTATTGCGTACAACACACGCTATCGAGAAAGTTCACATTTGCGTGTAATGAAAGCCAGGTCAGGGTTGCGTGTTGTGCAAGAATCCTTCGTTGTTTCATATAACAGAATCCAGACATATTTAATTTATAAATTTAATATATATATATATACTCAATGTTGCGTAGAATAACTATTATCAAAATTGTGTGTAACACGATCCAAGAATAGTGTTGCGTATACTGCAAGCTAATACGGTGTTGTGTATAGCGCAAGGTAATCTTAGTGTAGCCTACAACACAAGACAGTAATTAAATTAAATGAATATTTTTGATAAAATCTCGGGGCGTTACATTCTACCCCCTTAAAATGAATTTCACCGTAGAAATTCGTCGGGGTTATAAATGGTTTACTAATCGAAAGTTTGTTTAATAGAAACCCACATCATAAAAACTAATACCAAAACATGGAATAAAAAACTAAAGTATTAAATGTAACAGTTACCCAAATTAACCCATCACTGGGTTTCCACATAGGAGAACATAGGTGCAAATATGGATATGGAAGAAAAATCTAACCATCAGGTTCTGATAGAGAGTGGTAGAGAACATGGCAATGAAAAAGAAAACAATCACAAAGATATAGATTTGTGATGATCTAAGGTACCATCTGATTCATCGGATATAAGGGAACTAGGACAACATTTTTGGTTTTCAAGATCATTTCCCTAAAGTTGATGAATTAAAAGTAATACTTACATGATTTTGGTACAATCCCACTGTTGTTCGTGAATTGAACAATTTCCACTTCATCCCTTAAAGAAATGAAGTTGAATTTGTTATTCGTGATGTGTTAGTAGATCATGTGATAGAATGATGGGTCATTCCATCTCTTTCAAACAAAAGGTTAGAAAAAGTTATAAGTCCATATTATGGATAGAATAATCGTATATGGTCCCAAAAATGAACTTATACTTCATATATCATACCGCTTAATAAAATAAAACTAGTTTCTACTAACCAGGGACTTCCTATAGGACAGTGGTAGGCGATAAAGGCCAGTCGCATTTCGGTTGTGGGTTCGATTCCCACAGCCTTGTCCGACGCGATGGGATATCACCCGTCCAACAATTTGTCCTTTTTCTAAAACTATATTACTATAGCATCCCATCAATAATATAGAAATAACTTTTATACTTAAACAATACTAACTTATGTCCGATGTAATCCATTCCAATATTTAGGATTATCCATAATTCTGTAGTCCACTCTCATAATATAGTGAAAACGATTACCAGATATTTAATAACATCGTTGATCCCCATATATCATAAGATATGTCTTGTTGATCAAATTACAAACATGTGAATACCTTAATCATGTATTCTCTTGAATAATGAATACCCATTGAACCTTAGTGAAAACATGAATACAGTCAAAATTTTACTCTTTCCACATTCCAAAATCCAGAAATTCTCTATACTCAAACCATGATATAATCGTCTCCTTATATTAGTCATGAGCTCATGAATACGGTCAAACATTTCATTTTCTCGTTTTCCTTTCATTATGCGCATATCATCTTTTTTTTCAAATAATATCTCAATCACATTCCATGGTTACCAGTACCATTGAAAACCACAATATACCAATACATAAATATTCCAATATTCCATGATACTATATACAACATTATTTTGGAATCCCATTACATAAACACTTAATCATTCCACCACATTGTTCTCATATTCAACATCACCAATAGTGATTGCATGTGACTTCCCTTTGTCGTTTTTATTAAGTGGTTGCTCATGTCGATCATCACAAACCCATGGATTAGGGAATTTATTAGCATAATGCCCAATTTCCTTGCACTTGAAGAATTGAAGTGTTGGTGGTGTGTTCTCTGCAGTATTTTCTTTATTCACATCATTAGAAACCATTTTTCCATTACTTAGACACTTAGCTGCTCGATGACCTTCTTTTCCACACATTAAACATTTTATAGTCCCTTTATGACAATCTCCACCATGCTTCTTTCCACACTTTGATCATAAGGAAACATTCATCTTCTTTTCACCATTATTCTGAGATTTCTCCTTGAACTCCGTCATTCGTTTCTTATCAAAACTATGAGATGGATAAGTAACACCAACATCCATTTCTACCTTGATAGCACAACGCACAATTTCATCATAGCTACTGAAGTCACTTATAGCTAATTCCCTTTGAAGATTTGGTTTTAATCCACTGAAGAATCGATCAACTTTACTTTCAGGTTGGATAATAAATACCGATTCATACCTTGCAAGCCTTGTAAAATTAGCTTCGTATATACCAACAAATTCATCGTCCTTTTGATTTAGTTCAAGAAAATCCTTCTCCATCTTTGTTCGAAGAATATGAGGGATGTACATATTTAAAAATATGTTATGGAACTCGTCCCATTCCATGGACTCAATTTCATCTCTTGGCCTCGTATTCTTGATAAGATTCAACCATTGATCAGCATCACCTTCCAAACAATACACTGCTAAAATGACTTTATAATGTTCAGAACATTAATGAACTGAAATTATCTTTTCAGTAGTACTGATCCATTATTCAGCATCAAGTGGATCAGAAGACCCACTGAATGAAGGTGGACGTTGCCTCATGAAGGACTCAATAGAATATTGTTCCCTATTCTGCTCATTTGGACGTCCATAATGATTCATAGCTTGTGTAAGTATAGCAATAAGATTTTTCACTCCATCTCCCATAACATATGTTTGTTCATAAGGACAATCATCGCATTTCCAATTACATTGATCAACACGGTTCCGTCGGGTTCTAGCCATCGTCTAAAACCCAAAAAGAATAGTGTGAGAGTTAAAAATCACCATAGGTAAAACTATATAATAAAGGGGGAGTAACTTCAATATCTAACATCTTGGGTTACCGTAATTCTAGTACTATAACCCATACTTATACTTAGTCTTAGGGACATCCCTAGACGTACCTTAGAAATATCTCTAGGGATCTCACTAAAGTTCTCGCATCCCAGTTTCCAATGGTTGACTAAACCTTTCCTCTTATACCAACTATGGACACCTGAAGCTTAACGTACATGGACATTACATTACTTTTGTGGAATACTTAATACATAACAAAAACAGACACTCAAGGACCGTAATAGTTTATTGTCTTTTGAAACATGTAACGTAATCTTCTAATCGTGGTGAAAGATCTTCAACATCTCCCATAAAGATCTTCCCCCTTTTTTTCCTACCTAAAACCTTTCATTATATCATGGGAAAAGAAAACATAAAAATGGTGAGCTCAAATGCTCAGTAAGGGTAATCATGGATAAAATAAAACATACCATATACATTTGAACTTAAAAACATGAACATAATGTTAAAACATCTAATGCTTGAGCAATGACATAAAACATGGAAGTACGTAAGGCATAGATCATAAAGAAACATTAAGAATGATAAAATAGCATGGGAATGAAACATGTAATTGTGGAAACCATTAATCACATGATATGATTTCCATATTAGCCAAGTCATTGCTGCCAAGACCATCTTAGAGGACAAAGTCCCTTTCTGGATCGAGTTCTCTCCTCGTTCCAGTCCTATATTACTGAACCGGTTTAACATGACGTTGAAGCCATGTCTATCTCATGAGATGTAAAATCATTACCCAATTCATTGGAGGGAGATATAGGTCCCGGACATCTCATAATGATACCATTCTTATGTGTGCCACAAAATCATAAACCATACATCATAGCATACCCCATGTAATAAAAATGGGAATCATAAACATCGTGACATAATAAAACAATTCATATAAGACAAAGTAATTCATAAAATTAATTCCATCACAACATAATGAAATCAATGTAATAATAGGGATAGAAACAGAACCCTTTATTATCTTAGATGAAAAATAATTTTGATAAAACACATGAACTCCATTCTTGAGGAAAATATCCTTTCTACTTTAAAAACACTTTTTCATTGTTATCATGTCATAAAATTCTAAAATAAAAGAATTTGATAAAAATAAACTTTAAAACTTGTGAGAGAAGCTTCTTAGAAATAATGTTTTAAAAATCCATTCATTCCATATAAGTTAAATGAAAACATTCTTCTCGTACTTTTGTCAGAAAAGTCAAAAAGTACCTCGTACGAAAAACGACAAAAGATTCCTTTCATATATTTTACTAAAAACTCACCGAAGGGTAAAATTGGATATAAAATATTGTATAAGGATGTAAATATTAAATATTGAGTAAACATATATGTGGATGATAAAATTCACCCCAGTAAATACCAACGATTAAACAATCTCGGATAAAAATTAGATTGTGATATTTCCCTTACCTTAGATCCGATATGCTTCGTACGTATCTGATCTCCTATATAATGATTTAAATAATGTTATTGACTTATTAATGAATCATATTCATTGTTATGATATCACATTTAGTTTATTTATTACTGTATATTACCCGTTCTTTTGTAAATTCCATGTTAAAGAGCGTTTTGGGTAAAATCGTTTAATTTGTCGTCCGTGTTTTGACTTGTAATTATTCATATGATTACATATATCATTATTAATTACATACATAATGTAAAACATTATTTATATATAATATATATTCAGAATATACATATATATAATAGATCGATAAATGGAATGAAATACACCGTTCATGGATATAGTAGGTCGTACGTAAGCATGAATGTTGTTTTTGTTTCCTTATTGAGTTGAATGGAATTAAGTAGATGACATATATATATATATATATACATAAATCTAGTAGCTTTATAATGTCATGTATTTCATTATTGTTGATTATATATACTTTATAATCATTCTTAAATGGTTAACATGGAGAATGAATCTCATCGCATCGTGGAGACGGTAGTCCGTACGTACGCACGAGCGATGATATCTTTCCCTTAATTATTGAATTGAATTGGATAGGATTATAAAATATATCATAATCAGTATGATTTTATAAAAACTGTGTATAGTTATTCTTTACACCATTATACCCGTCCCAGTAACGTGGTGTTGGAAAAAAAATTACACCACGGCGTGGAGACGGTATTCCGTACGTATGCACGTGCGATGATTTCATTTTCTGTAGGATGGATAGATGGTAAAATAGGCTTGTTTCATACTTATAATAACATATCAGTATATGATTGATACTGATGTTATTATTTCATAATGAATCAACTAATTAAGAAGAAGTAGAAGAATAAATAAATTTGGAAGAATCAGTAACGGACATTACCTCTTCTTTGAAGCGCCTCTTTGAGACCACCACATAGGGCACTAAAATCGGTCTTTTAAGAAGACCAGGACCTCTAGGATATTTATAGCGAAGTGTAGAAGAGAATTTTTCAGGGTTTGGCCGAGCATGAAGGCTCAAATTGGAGTGAGGAAGGGAGGGAGGAGGTGCCATTTTATAAGGGAGGAGAGGGGCACCTTTGGAAATCGTAAAAATAGTAATTTATAATAAATATAACCTCACTTATAAACCTTCAAAAATGACTCATATTAGAATATTAGATGGGATAGGGTTGTAATATCATCAACAAATAAAATTTAGACATGCTATAAATTTATTTTTAACAATATCAACTAGATTTATCCTTATTTAATCACCTTAATTTAATTTATGGTAATAAGATTCTAAATTTTAAATTATATCAAATATTTAATTATTTGTTTTCAATTGTCCATAATTGGATACATTATAACATTTTATACCATATAAATTTAAATTTATTATTTTTAAATATTTTTTTTGATTTTTAATCAATATTATAATATGTTATTTTTATAAAATAACAATAGTGTCAATTTTGACAGTATTCATTTATTTTAATTTAAATAAACTATATACAGAAGATATTTTTTAAATAGAAGCTTTAATAGATTCATAAATGGTCATATATATCTATAAAATTAGTGGATAACATTAAATAGTTCATATAATATTTATTTTATTATTTTTAAAACCATTTATTTGGTTTATCTCTTAATAAAATAATTACTACAACATTTTTGTATAATTATTTAATATAATTATTTGCTGCATAGAAATTAAAAATAAAATCCTATAATGAAGATAAATCTATTACCTTTGACAATATTACTTTTACTAGAATTTATCATCTTAAAATCACAATATTTAAACTGTTATATTTATTAAATTATGAAGGTGACAACTTTGGCATCATTTAAAATAAAATAATATAAGTGTCATAATCAATTTTATAAGACTAAAAACGGTTTTATATTAGTTCATTGGATGATTAAGGTGTATATATACACTACCAATAAGTTTTGGTTAGGTTTTTGGGCCTTTTAATGGCTATTATTATTCCAATAAAAATTATATTACTGATTTTTCACTTAATAAATAATTTCGGCATCATTAATGCATCACCATTAATAACAATTATATAATCACTAAAAATTATAAATATATTATCATGAGGTAGATAATTTTATTATATTTCTGGAGACTATTCAAGTTCGAAGATTTATTATGTTTATCACTAAATTAAAATTATTATACTTATAAGATTTTAGAGAGTGACATGTTGTCACATTCTTTGGTTTTAATAATAATTAATTTTTCTTCACGGTCAAAAGTCTATAAAATGAATCTAATCCGACACTTTGGTAATATGGGTCTACTTTTATCCATCCAATTGAATTTTTCCATGTGTTAGGGTAATTTTATAATATTATATTTATCCTTAATTACCCGATTTACCTTTAACTATGGTAAATAAAATTTACCGTAGTTACTATTCATAATTTCCAAAAATAAAAAGTATCTTATTAACATAATTTGGACCCACTGATTCCAAATATGGAATCCATTTTTCAAAATTCAATACAAAAAATATGCAGAAATTAAATTAAAAATAAACTCGTTGTCGAAAGAAAACGGGGTTTTCATTAAAACATTGCAAAAGATTGAATTGATTTAACATACGAATTTAATGTAAACTCAATGCTAATGACATAAATTACATTAAATGGTAAAAATATATTATATTTTTACTTTAAAACCATTCAATATTATAATTTAACCATATAAATTATTGCGATGAAAAAAGTTGTTTTTAATTAAAATATAGTGTGTTTTTACTATTCATCAAAATATGAAAGTTACCAGAATAATATGAAAAAATTATCCAAAGTAATTTTTTATTTCATTATTCCAAATAAGAATTTTATTTTGTCATATTTAACTTATAAACATGTCAAAAACTAGATTTAAAGTGGGTGCACCATCAAAAGGCGGCAAAAGTGCATTTTTTAAAAAATACTTATTTTACCCGAAAAAATTATTTTGTTCTTACACCATGTTGTGTAAGATGAATAATAATGTTATAAAATTTAAAATTTAGTTTCTACTATTCATAACGGCTAGTTAATAATAATATTATAATAATATATCATTGTTTAGTAAATCTGGTATTGCGTACAACACACGCTATCGAGGAAGGTCGCAATTGCGTGTAATGCAAGCCAAGTCAGGGTTGCGTGTTGTGCAAGAATCCTTCGTTTTTTCGCATAACAGAATCCAACCATATTGAATTTATATATTGAATATCTATATATATATATACTCAATGTTGGGTAGAATAACTGTTATCAAAATTGTGTGTAACACGATCCAAGAATAGTGTTGCGTATACTGCAAGCTAATACGGTGTTGCGTATAGCGCAAGGTAATCTTGGTGTATCATACAACAAAAGACATTAATGAAAATAAATGAATATTTTTCATAAAATCTATGGTAGTTACAAAAATGTTCTACGAAACAAGACCACCCGCTTGGTGGATGTTTTATGGACGAACCACGAATTAGAAGAAGCTACATGAGAGCTTGGGGATATGACGAGGGAGAGGTATCCTCATCTGTTTGTTACAAAGTGAAGAATTTCAAGGGAGAAGTTAATTTTAAGGGGGGTAGAATTTAACACCTGAGACTTTTTTGAGATATATTTTGTTTTTATGTTATATAAATCATCAAATGAATCTTTCGTTGCACACAATCGCGACCTTCCTCGATAGCGTGTGTAGTACGCAATACCGAGTTCCACTAAACAACGATATATTATTATAATATTATAAACTAGCTGTTATGAATAGTATTAACTGAATTTTTAATTTTACAACATTATTATTAATCTTACACATTTTCTAGAACATGGTAATTGAACAAAATAATTTTTTTGGGTAAAATAAGTATTTATCAAAAAAAAATACAGTTTTGCCGCCTTTTGATGGCGCACCCACATTAAATCTAGTTTTTGACACATTTATAAGTTCAATTTGACAAAATAAAATTCTTCTTTTGAATAAGGATATAATAATTTACTTTGGATAAATTTTTGATATTTTTCTGACAACTTTCATATTTTGATGAATAATAAAATACGCTAATTTTTAATTAAAAACATCTTTTTCATTGAGATAATTTATATGGTTAAATTATAATATTAAATGGTTTTAAACTATAGATAGAATATATTTTTACCATTTAATA
Organism: Viscum album; assembly: GCA_963277665.1. Lineage (NCBI taxonomy): Eukaryota > Viridiplantae > Streptophyta > Magnoliopsida > Santalales > Viscaceae > Viscum > Viscum album. The sequence continues at coordinate 663,222,801 of OY728165.1, read as the reverse complement.
TAATGTATTTCATTAGCATTAATTTTACATTGAATTCATAGGTAAAAACATTTCAATCTTTGGCAATGTTTTAACTTCTAAAACCCGATTTCTTAACAACGGGATTTGTTTTAAATTAATTACTGCATCTTATATGTTTTGAATTTTGGAAAATGGATTCCATATTCAGAATCAGTGGGTCCAAATTGTGTTAATAGGATACCTTTTATTTTTGGGCATTATGAATAGTAACTACGGCAACTTTTATTTACCATAGTTAAAGGTAAATCGGGTAATTAAGGGTAAATATAAGATTATAAAATTACCCTAACACCTGCCAAAATCATATTGGATGACTAAAAGTCGACCCATATCACCTAATGGCCGGATTAGATTCATTTAATATACTTTTTTCAATGAAAATAATTTAATTATTTTTAAAACCAAAGAATGTGACAACATGTCACTTTCTGAAATCTTATAAGTATACTAATTTTATTTTGTTGATAAACATAATGAAACATCGAACACGAATAATCTCCAAAAATATAATACAATTATATACATCATAGAAATTTATTTAGAATTTTTAGGGATTTAATAATTATCATTAATTATGAAAAAATGGTGATGTTGAAATTATTTTATTAATTAAAATATCAAATAAATGGTTTTAAAATAGTAAAATAATTATTATATTCACTATTTAATGTGCTCAATGAATTTTATAGATACATATGAAATTTTATTAATCAATTAATGATTTTTGTTCGAACATATCCTCTGTATATATTTTATTTCAATTCAAATAAATGAATAGTGTTAAAATTGACACTATTGTTCTAACATATTATAAAATATTTTAAAAATCACAAAAATATTTAAAAATTAAAAATTAAAAATTATATGATCGAAAATATCATAAAATGTCAAATTATTGAAAATTCACAACACATATGTAATTATTAATAATAATTTAAAATTTAAAATATTATTACCACAAATAAAATTAAATTGATAAATAAGGGTAAATAAAGTTGGTAATGTTTAAAATAAATTCCTAACATGTATAAATTTTATTTTTTGATGCGATTACAACCCTATATCATATAATCTTCATATATGAGTCATTTTGAAAGTTTTTATGTGGGGTTGGGATTTAATATAAACTAATATTTTATATATTTCCAAAGGTGCCCCTCTCCTCCCTTATAAAAGGGAACCTCCTCCCCCTCTTACTCCTACCACTTTGAGCCTTCAATCTCGGCCAAACCCTGCCAATTTCTCCTCTCCACTTCCCTAGAGACATCCTAGAGGTCCTGGTTTTCTTCAAAGACCAATTTTAGTTCCCTAACAGGAGGTCTCAAAGAGGTGTTTCAATGAAGAGGTAATATATGTTACCAATTCATTCATCTTTATTTCTTCTTCCACTCCTTCTTATTTAGTTGTTTCATTATGAAGTAATAACATCAGTATCACTCATATAATGTTATGTCATTATAAGTTTGAAACAACTCTATTTTACCATCTATCCATACTATGGAAAACAAAATATCCGCGCGTGTGTACGTACGGAATACCGTCTCCACCCCATGGTGTAATCTATTTTCCACCACCACCTTACTTGGATGGGTATAATGGTGTAAATAATGACTATATATGACTATTTTAATGTGATATTGATTCTGAAATAGTATACAGAGACTCCAATACAATTCCACGATCATGGGAATGATATCATCGCTCGTGCATACGTACGGAATAACGTCTCCACGATCTGATGCGACTCGTTCTACATGATTTTCATGGAATAATGATTACATAAATGAATTGAGTGAATAAATATGATATATATTACACTATTACCATTATTTAAATAAGGTATTTATAAACTAAAAAGAAAAATAAGAATTTATTCGACAAGACACGCATAAGAAAAAAAGTAATAAACACCTGAATAGAATGTAGTAATGAAGTATTACTAATAAGAAGCTAAGAATATTACCATATATGATATCATAAAAATAAGAATGATTCTGGAATAAGTCAATAACATTATTTGAATCATTATACAGGAGGTTTAGAGATGTACAAATCATATCGGACCTAAGTTAAGGGAAAATATCACAATCTCATTTTATCCGAGATTGTTTATACTTTAGTATTCACTGGGGTGTATTTTATCATCCACATCCATGTTTCCTTGATATGTAATATTATTTCCATCCACCTACTATTGTTTAAATCCAATTTTACCCATTTCAGTGTGTTTTCAGTAAGAGATATGAAAAGAATCTTTTTTCGTTTTTCGTACGAGGTACTTTTTGAATTTTCCGACAAAAGTACGAGAAGAATCTTTCTCATTAACTTATACGACATAAATGGATTTTAATAAAAAATTATTTCCAAGAAGATTCATTTAAAATTTTTATATTTTATTTTTAATCAACTTCTTTTTAGTTTAAAATTGAATGACATGTTAAGAAAGGAAAAATGTTTTTGAAGTAGAAAGAATATTTTCCTCAAGAATGGAGTTCAAGAGTTTTATCAAAATTATTTTCCATCTAAGATAATATAGGGTTCTGTTTCTATCCATATTGTTACATGGATTTGATTATGTTGTGATGGACATATTTTTATGAATTCCTTTATCTTATATGAATTGTTTTATGATGTCACGTTGTTTAAGATTCCCATTTTTATTACATGGGTTATGCTATGATGTATGGTTTATGATTTTGTGGAACACATAAGATTGGTATCATTATGAGATGGGTGGTACCTATATCTCCCTCCAATGCATTGGGTAATGATTTTATATCTCATGAGACATACATGAATGGAACAACAGTTTAAACCGGTTCAGTGAAACAGGACTGAAAAGAGGAATGAACTCGGTTCAAAAATGGACATTGTCCACTAAGATAGTGTTGGAAATGAGTCTTGACTAATAAGAAATGATTATATATTATTATGTGTGTATGACACAAAGTTTCATGTTTTAAGTTATGATTATTGGGATTACATTTCACTACTATGATTTATCCCATGTTATGAAATTATGATCTCTTTTGCAGGTTAAGATTTCCAAAAATTATGTTCTTATGTATATGATGTGATTGATATTTCTTTTGATTACCATTACTGAGCATTTGAGATCACCCTATTGTATGTTTTATTTCCCCAGGTCAGGAAGAAGGTTATTAAGTAGGATATTTAAAAAAGGGACTCTAGGTATGATGAAATGAATTGGAGGCAAAGTAGATGCTTTATGAACCAGTTGTTTATGTTTCCCAGTTTCTAAAGACTCTATACCTATACGGTCCTTTCCTGGTTTTGTTATATGTTGTAATAAGTGTGCTTCAATTCTGAAGTAATAACAATGTATGTAAATTATGGGTCGTTATAATTAATATGTCTTTGGGATAGTCTATACTCATGGGAAGGGGAACGCAGTGGCAGACACACTAAGCATGTGGTCTCGTTGCAGCTACTGGGTTAGGAGATGAAGAAGATAGCTATGATGCAAATATTCATTGTAGATATTGATGGAGAATCTTACCCCTGGTCTAATAATTTCACTACCCCCTCTTATAGAAAAATATTGTATCCTAACTTTGGGATGTTTGTTGCGAGTCTGGACATGCTCCAATGTCATAAGGACATGCTCCTGATGGTTTTTTGATAGGATGAAATCACTTCAGCCTTATCATATGATTCACCTTAATACAAGTGACATAGTAGGAGGAGGTGTTTAAGGGGTTCCATACATACCCTTTTTCAGTACATCATAGTGTTGAAAAAATGTTCTTGGAACTTCGATGTCAATACTAGTTTCAAGTGATTAATAAAGTGGTGGCTTATTTCCATTATTGATGCCTCGCTTTTCAGCAATTAATGGTTGATTATCAGGTGCTAGTGGACATGAAAACACCACATGAGGTACCAAAGTTTAATTGGGATGATATATACATGGTAATTTTTACGGGGTTACCATGCACGTCATGGGGCCCCAATTTTATCTGGGTAACTATTGACCAACTCTACAAGACCTCTCGCTTCCTACCCATTTGTGATCTTGGATCAGTTTTGGTCTATGGATGCCTCTACATCTAGAAGATAGTGAAGATTAATGGGGTTCCTTTGATGATCTTCTTAGTTCATGATGTAAGAAATTACTCAAGGTTGTTTAAGGTGTTGTAAGTGGTGTTCGAGACTCACATGCGCTTGAGAGCAGTTTTTCAACTAGATAAAGATCATAAGACAATGAGGACCATACTAACAATGGAGGAAATGGTTTGTGCTTTTGTACTTCATTTTGGTGGCAGTTGGGATGACCACCTAACACTAGTGGATTTATTCTACAACAACAGATATCATTTGACCATTGGCATGACACCATTTGAGTCCTTTTACAGGCGGCCATGTAGAACAACTATATGATTGACCAACTCATGGGAGACTGCACTAATGGTCAAGAGTTTGTATGGGAAACCATTAAAAGGTTTATACTATCTAGGGGAGGATGAGGAATGCATAGAGGAGGTAGAAGTCGTATGTCGACAGCATATAGAGACCCTTGGAGTTCGAGGATGGGGACCATGTTTTTCTCTGCATCTCTCACTGATGGGGATTGTAGAGATTTTTTCAGGGTGACAAGCTATCTCTGAGGTCCGTCATACCATTTTAGAACCTAAACATTGTTTGTTAGGCCACATACCACATTACTTTTCCCCCATAGATGTAGCAAGGACATGATTTTTTTCATGTGTCGCATCTAAGGAGTAACATGCATGATCCATCTCACATCATTAATTGAGTTGAGATAATTATTAACGATGTAGAAATGTTTCTGATGACCACGGTGATGATTGGGGATTAAAGGTATTAGGTCCAACGTGGGTGGTTGATTCATCTGGTGAGAGGTCGATGGCAGCACGTAAATCACCTGGAGAACACATGTTAGTGGTAGGATCAGATTCTTGATCAGTACCAGAAATGCTTGATTATATAGAATTATTCTGATACCACACCATAAGACGTCATGAGAGTATTTCTCCTTGTGTGATTGGAAAATAATTTTGATCTTTTAGAAGGGATGTTCATTAAACATGAGCGTGCATTTTTTGAAATTTGAACCGGTGCTTCGATTGAAAATATGAGTGCTCCATCGATTTCCGATCACCAGGATTCTCTTAGAAAATATATAACAACAATCGGCAATAGTCAGAGGAAAAAAATGATTTTTTAGAATTTTGGGGAAAATAATATAATAACATTAAAATGTTATTTTATTTTCCTTTAGTAAATTTGAGCAGAGGCTAGTGACACTGCAGGGCATCAATGAGCCAAAGACAAGTAATACTTATGGTATACCTTTATTTGATCTTTATACAAGTATAACTGTTGTGGTGTTACATAAACGAAATGGTATAATGATGCAACATAGCAGTATAAGAAAAATATTGTGACATGTTTCTTCTTATTAAATGATGGTGTTTGAGAGGGGGTAATTTAAACATTGATAATTTAAAAATAAACCTATAATGAACATCCTCTCCAACGAATAATTAAAAATTGGTGAAAAACATCAAACATCTTCGATGAACATCAAATAATAGAGTCAGAAGCATTGAACAATGTAGACCTCTTGAAAGCTCGATGACGTAAGGCTACGACAACGAATGTCAAAGTGATAGGTGATGTTTTATTTTTTATATTCTTCCCCATTCTTTTCTATAAATGATGAATGTGGATCAAACTACGAAAAGGTGGTTCTGGGAATCATGCATCTTCTCAGGAGGGTGACATTATTATGGGGGATTCTCTATCAAGGATTAATTATAATTTTCTTTTATTGAACTTCTCAAGGGATGATCCTCAGTTTTAAAAGATCTAACATAGTGGGAATGGGCAAACAAGAACAAATTCATGAACCCCTCTGCATGTGCAATCCTTGTGAAGGGATTTTCCAAAAGGTTGAAAACACGATTTTGAGATCATCACAGTCATGGCGCACCAACCGGTGCCACGTTGGGGGAGGCGGCCAGCTAGACAGCGTAGCCAATGAGGATGTGTTTCACGGAACACGCCGCATATATGGTGGCACGCATTCAGGACACCTAGATGAGCTTGCATTGTAGACGCTCGACCATGGTAGGAGGGGGCCCTATGACCTCCTGTGGGGTAGTAGGGATCAAGATGCGACAGAATGTTGTGTCCCCTCTGGGTGCACCACCGGTCCGCCTCGGTTTGATCAGACATTAGATGGTAGGCCAATCCCCTAGCCAGAGGGCCGGTGCCACACATAGTAGGCTCTTCCCATGCCCGAGGAGCTAGACCCATGTTGACGAGATGAACCAAAAACCAGTGGGCTAGATCTACACCGACAGGCCAGACTCGAGCCATTGGCCCAGGCAGGATGAGACTAGGTCACCGAGTGACCCGACGAGCTAGACCCCCTACCAATCCATGTTGAGTCCAGAAAGGACCATTGGGGTTGGGATGGACTGACCAGGTCAGACTAGGAATGGAAGCAACCAGCCCCTATTTACTAAAATGCATGTATCTCTCCAACTGGGTGCTTGATTGACGTGATAATAGTGGTGTTAGTAACCTTACGACGATGTAGTACATCCACAATACTATATGTGAGTTCTAGAAGAAGTTATCATATTTCTAGGATGGATCGGACTCAAATCCAATATGGCCCTTTTTACAATATTTCCCATATCTTATAGAAGGTGAGTCAGTTTCAATGTGACATCTATTGTATTTGGACCCATTCTATTAGATGGTCCTTTGGGGATACTCTATGTGGGATTTTATGTCAGTTGAGGTAAGATTGACTTCCTGAGGGGAGGATTCTCTGGGAACCATGTGTTCTAATTGCGAGGATCCAATGGATGGTTATGATGTGAATAATAAATAGAGATCCTATGTGGGTCAGTATCTAGAGATCATATGTGGATTAGCACCTTATGATCCTATGTGGTCCAGAATATAGCGATCCCATGTGCGTCAACAACTCAAGAACCTATGTGTACTAGTATAAGATCAAATCAAATGAATATGATGATCTAGGTCTATGACTAATCATCATTGATGTTATAATTATTGTATACATAGTGTGAGCTATGACTATTACATTATGCTATTTTTTGAGATATTTCTTGCTTGTATTACTAAATTTGTATATTCCATTATGGTTTTTTCCTTTTTGGATTACATAGATGCCTTCGAGAGCCTAAGGTTCCCTACTAAGTATTGTTTTACTCATTCCTGCATGGGCTTCACCCACAAATGTTGTGTCTTGTGATGATGAAATCAACATTTATAGGGAATTTGGGTAAACATGACTAGATGGTCCTTAGAGGTGGATTGATAGACATGGGGTTCTTCAATGAAATGCAACAAATAGTTGTACATACCCATCATGTAAGATCCTTTGCGGACAACCGCCAATGCATTTACATCTATTGGTGTACTTTCGTTTATGTTGGTCATGTATTCTGGCCCCTTTAATTTTAGTTTACATACATTAATCTCAGTGTTGGTACATTGGGGTGGTTCCATTACTTTTATTCCATTCGTGGTTAGCCTGGTGAAAATTTCCCGGTATGTGTGTGTATATGATTAAAGTTAATTCCTTCTATTTTTGAGACATTCTTTTCTTGTGCATGTCACCATCCCTTGGCCTATGGATTTCAACACGTGGTTGTCAAATAATGGGCCCCGAGGGATGGGTTGTAACACTAAAAACCTGATTTAATGAGGGATATTTTTTAGGATGAACATAGGTAAACCTTCTACATATACACAATGAGAGAAAAAAATTATGTAGAGCTTGAAGAGAAGTATTTTTGCGAAAATATGAATAAAGTGATCACCAAATAAATATCAATGTGGTTCATGGGTTTGAATGTGAAGGATGAAAGGAAAAAATAAAAGTGGATGAGGAAAACATAACCAATACCTACATGTTTATGAGAAAATATCACAATGTACCTTTTCAATATAAAACTGATGATAGATATAAATAACTCTATATGGCCTATCCTAGATCTTATTACAATTAGGATCACATTAATACTATTAATTGGGAATTATTACTTGATAAACATTGAAATATGCACATCAGGTAGGATTTGAGGTAAGAAAGAGTACCATTATTGGTTGTATCTGGATAAGATTTAAAATTTAACTCCATGTTCTTGAAACGTATCCCACATTCCCCAAAAAATGATATTAAATTTATAACAAACTATCATCACTATACTTATAGAAAATATGATAGGTCTATAGAATCTATTAATATATTATTATTTCATCTTCGATGAACGTAAATAGAGTACTAGACAACCACATTATTTGGGTCGAGTTATCATACAATAATATTTTCCACTCAAGCTTCCAAATGGATCAGTTTGAAGCTATTATTGATATAATTAATAGAACACTAGAACACTGGGTTGATGTTGGTGATTGTAATCTAAATGGATCTAAAATGATTTTGTAAATGGTAGAAAATGTAATGACGATTCATCAAAAAAGGTGGTATTACCAATGTGGACAGAACAGCTTTGAAAATAATCAGTGACAAAACCGATAGTTTTATATTGGCGAAAAATTATTACTTCCAATATCTATAGGGAATATATTTATGTGGTTTTTGAAAAAGGAAAAGATAATACCTGAATTTATCGAGCCCTATTGGATTCTTTATCACCTCAATGCTATGTCATATTGACATTAACATACACCAACAATTTAAAAAGTACCTCTGGTAATATATGTATCAATAATGTGTTAGTATATATGATATTCATCAATTATACAAAATTAAAAGGTGGTAAAACTGGTTGATGATCTCCCTTTGGAGGAGAAGGTAATGGAGATCTTTGTGCATAGAGATAATTTTTTATAAAAATTTGCTTATAACCTAGTTAATGTACAATGGATGAACCATAAATAATAATATGTGACATGTGATTAAGATGAATCAATGGAGGATAAGTTCCCACACTTGTTTTTCACTATAGTGTGTAAAATAAAATTTTGAGTGATAAAATGCATTAGAAGAGGAATTTAACATGAAAAAATCATTTCAATGAAACTTCCAATCCTAAAATTATTTAACATATTATAATTCATATATATCACATATATAAACTGTGAAAATCAATTTTTATGCTGTAATATAGTTTAACGAAACCCTTTGTAATTTATATTGTGGTCCAGAATGTATATTTTTACTTGAAATTGATAAATTCATATTAATAAGAGTATTTATAATTATTCTTCTTCTCAAATTTAGGGTGTTATGTTGATTAAATGAAATAAATTTTTTATCAATCCCATTAAAATTATATTATGGGAATTTTTTTGTGAATATTCCAAACATGATTATTTTTTAGTTAAAATATAAAAATACTATTTTAACATAACAATTATGAAATTTTTAGATCATAATAATGAATTTAAGATTATTAATTGACATTTTTTTATCAAAAATCAATTAGTTAATTACATAATACATTTTTTCTTCTTGTAAAATATATTCATATTATTTTTTAAGAAATTATTTTAACCATAAAATAATTTTTTTATGAGTTATACATGTATCACACAAGAATGGTTTTTTACCAATTTTATATGTTTAATATTTATTAATAGGTATAATATTTTCACTCTTAAGGTTGAAATTATTTTTATGTTATATATTTATTCTTCCACAAAAAGGTATTGAGGTTAAAAAATGTTTTCACAACATATGTTAAATTGTGTAGAGGGTTAAGGTAAACAATTAAAATACATAAAAAATAGTATTAGTTTTGATATATATATTATTATAGACATTATACATACTTTACGACATTATTTTAATCTAATAAGTTTGAATTAATTACACAAAAATATGGTTGGTGTAAAATATAATGTTATGATTATCTAATCTCTTGAAACCACCCCTCAATGAATATAAATTCATTCCTCCCCACCCACATTAATATAAAAATCCTTGGTGATTAAGGAATCACATCCAAATTAAATCTTAAAAACTCTCAACACATTCATGTTCTTGTGGTAACACACAAACACAAATACCATGTTCCTTGAGGGGTCTTCCAAGGAGGTGATACTCATGAGGTTACTTTTTCAAACCACTACTCTTAAATTTTAGTCTTCTTTGACCTTTCCCTAACCCAATTCTTCCATCAATAAATAATTTATATAGTATCATATATATAGTATCATTTTTTATTTATAATATCATATCATACATTTACAAATATTTTTATATCATATTATTAAAAAACGAAACAATTAAACAAATTATGGTGGTTGTCCGTCTTCATGGAAATTTTGTTTTTTATCTACATGATAAAATTGAACACTAGTCATAAAAATAATATTATCATAATATAATGATTTACATGGTATATTATAAAATATTTCATGTTTTGTAATGAGTATATAATGTTATTTTTTTTAAAATGATACTACTTCTTGATGGTAGGTAAAACCCACCAAAATAATTAAAAAATTTCTCAACAATGTTATATCTATTGATTTTTACTCATATTTTTTTTAAAATAATGGGACCATTTAAAATTATTTCATCTCTTGATTATCATTAAATACAATTTTTATAGTTTTATTTAAATTTTACTATATCTTCCTTTGTTACAGTCAAATTGACATATAATGATAACGTGTAAGGAATGCGACGAGAACCACGAACTTGTTCATCATACTTCATAAAAATATTCATAAATGTATTAAATAATATTATAATAAATAATATATTTAAGTAAATAGTATTTAATTAATTAATTATTTAATTAAATTTTACTGTACATGACATTATGTGAAAGTGAAGATTACATTCCGATATAAGGTTAGGGACTTTTAGAGTCATACAATTTTCCTTTGCGATTTATTTCATTATCTTTTTATAAATTTAGTACATATTTATTCATATGTAATTTTCTTATATTATATGTATAAGTATCAGGTCTTTTTATTTATCTCAATTCATTATTTTTAGGTGGAATTAAATGTTTGTATATTTCCCTTATCAATTCATCATGATATCAAAACCCAAATAAAGTAATCTTCACTAATTCTTACCCATAACAATGTACACACCATGCCCTATTTTTTAACAAAATTATAATTATGAAAACAACTAAATATATCATAGAACACTATTTCAGTTCATTAATCATTCTTTGTAAATAAATATTCCTTTATCATTTTTATATTCACTTTAATATCTTCCCAAATAACATTCTTAAGTGGTACATTTATAACGTTACGAAGACACGCACTATATTGAATTCGATTCAATCCTACATAACCAATCATGATTGGTTATTATAATTCCATTATCAATAAAAAATACTTATATTATGTCGCTTACATTGTTAAGTTACCATTTTTATTCATTGTGTCATTATTTTGAAACCCATTTCATCATATAACTAACTATATTATTATTCATTTCATTCATTTTTTTTGTGGAATGAATATTCATGATCATTTTATGGTAGGCCATCCCAGATAGAACTCAAATTCATTGGATAATTTATTATAATTATGATCTGTAATGTATGTATTTTGGGAGTAAACTTATTCCACTATGGTATTTTTCCGCCATGTGATATTGTAATGGAAAGTATCCTTGACTCATGTATATATAATGTTCTATGATGGTTCAATTTACAATGTTTCTATGATAATATAATTTCATGTTTTATATGATATGATTCTATATGTTTATTCTTTAGTGAGAAATTTTATGCTGTCATTATATTCTTTCTAAATGATGTTTTATACTTCAATATCATGTTTAATATATTAATAATATTTAAATCTAATAACATCACTATATTTCATCCCTAAGTTATTCTATGAAGTTATGGGTGCTTAAATTGAGTATTGATAATATCATCGATGTTTATAAATATAATTTTTATATTAGTTTAGTATTTTTAATTTATTTACCTTGTATTCTAAAAACAACTAATGTTTTGATCCGTGGATTTTATTTAATGATGAAATATGTATAAAAAAATGTAATAATATGTGTAAAATGTTTGGATGACTACATGTTTTTTCAGGGAATGGTGTAGTTATTTTTGGGGGATTAGACTAAAAAATCATATTTTGAAACCAAGGGATAATTCAGTAATAATCAATAACTTATAACGAATCCAATTAAATTTAAATTTAATATATATATTTTAAATTTAAAATTTTACCCTTCTATGTCTATTATTGACTTATATGTTTTCATTAGATAAATTTTCATGAACAAAATTTTTAAATATCATTTTAATGATAATTTTTATAAATTAGTGAACTAATGCCAATAATAATGATGATTTGAAATTTCATGATTTCCTAAATTAGAATCCAACCTTATGTGAAATGGATCTCAAAACAGCATGATATTACATGCTCAACTATCCTAATTTATGAATAAAAACATGAATCATCTAGAACACAATCTTCTTATAATAAATGTGATATTGTTGTTCCCATAATTTTTGTAAAAATTTCTTCCTATACTTTTTTGGATATCTTGATACCCTATTCACAGAAAAATAGACTACCACCATTAATAAAATAATTTTTATAGTTGAATTATCAGATGAAGTGAATGTTGTGATTTTATTTTAACAATTTTATTGAGAAGATACAAAATGATAAATACTGATAAAATACATGTAGTAAAAGGTGGAAACATATTAATTTTAATGAGAAGCATTCAAGTTAATTTTTCCTATTACTTATTCAGTAATGACTTTATCTTTTCAATAATATTATATTTCCTAAAAATGTTGATTTTACTTTTTTATATTAAAATAAAATATATTTGTATTATTGAAATGTGACCATTGGGTTTGGACTATTATATAAATGTTATTTAATATGAACATTGGAAACAATTATTTTTAACATTGTAATGATTATTTATAAATAGAAATGATAATGGATAATTAATGAAGAAATGTGTCGATGGCCTTATCTAGTAGAATCAGTTCATACAAATCCCATTTCATGAGCATTGAAATAATATATAGACACTGGGATTTGTTCTGGACAATGACCTTTCCTTGATTCAACATGCTAGGATTGAACAAAATCAACTATGGGATAAGATCATGTTGATACAACTCACCACTCATACAATGTGGTCAGAGCTACCCCATGATTATATCAGTGTTGTGCATCTAAAACTTAGTTCCTTTTTAGGTGTTATAAGTGGTTATGTAATGAGGACATAGTTACTCTCCGTAATCCGTTTTATAAACAATTTTTTTATGGTAAAATAAACTTCATTTTTCATTTTCCAATTTCAAAATTAATGTACGATGAATATTTATTATTTCTATTAGATGATTCATATAATTGATGAAAAATGAATATAAATACCATCTTAAAATAATTTTTATACAATAATTAATATATACAATGAATTTATTTTTCCAAAAACGGATATTTAGGGTTCGGATCAATAAGAATTTTAGTGTCTAATTAGTGCAACATAATTTTTGGTAAATTGTAACTTATGAATCATAATATCACCATTATGATTATTAATATTACTAATGCAATAGTATCATCATAAATGAATGTATAAATATAATTTAGGAATCAGTAATGGAAATGTGATATAATAGTATATGTAAATAACTGCTTTAAAAATTATATTTTAATTATTTGTATTTTTTCAGGTAGACAATGATTTTACCTAAAAATTAAATTTCACATATTTGAAAAAATATTATCATAACATGGATTTATTTTTATAATTATGAAAATTTATAATACATAAGGGAAAATTTATGGGATTTTTATGAAATGTATTGTTTTTTGATGGATAGTAAAAATACAATTTTTTCAGTTTTCAGTGTGTTTAATAATATCATAATGGTAAAATATTAAATTTAAAAATATAGTTGACTATTTTTAAATCCATTCTATTGTTCAAATTCATTTCAAAATAACTCCCCTATAATATTCAATAGTATTACCTCCCATGTAGTCCTCCCAAGGTTCCCTAAAACCCTACATGGTCTCGAAAGATGAATAATTGTAGTTATTCTTCAAGGTAAGGGAATTCCCAACATCTCTTTTCATTTCACTTTCTATTTTATGTGGTATGTATTCTAACTATCCATAAAATGTACTAATTTCAATATTATTATGTCTGTATATTATATTAATAGACATTTGTGAATTTTTTAACACTGACCCTAATATTTTTAATATTTTATAAAACTATGTTTCATACATTTTATGTTACAAAATTTTCATCTAAAATCAACATCTTTTTCTCAAGAAATTATTTCGTTTTCATCATGTGAAAACAAAATAAAATTTCCTTTAAATGATTATTTATGAAGACAACCATAGATTTAATTTATTCATTAATTTCGAAACATAAACCCTTGATTTCATTTCAACGGGATATAAATGACAAAATGATAATGATTCTACGAACATTTTAAAACAACATGATTTTGATATTAAACTCATTTATTTTTTTCCTAAAAGGGTTACTTATGAATTTTTTGAATATAATATATATGGATCACATGAAAAAAAATTAACGGAGTATCCTGGTAGCACTCTAATGAATTTGGTAATGAAATTAATCTCTTGAGATTACATGTTTTATGAATCCTTCGTAAATAGCCAAGGTAATATTTATGACACATTAGGGATGTACACGGTGATACGATTAGTAATGTCTAATTAAATTTTGGTAGCCACATTTTCGTGATATTCTTCATGTCATTATAATAATTATATGGCTTATACTTATTTCATTATGTAATTTCCTCATATTCTAATTTTATTCTCACAAACTCACATGTAAACCATTTTCCATGTTTTCCCTTTCTCAGACTTATACTCTCCCTTTACATTGATTTAGGTCCCCATGTAATGAGATGAAATAATTGTACATTGGATGAAAAGTTCAAAAATACATTAATGTGTTTTAAATTTCTTTTTTTGTGATTTCATATACTATGAACTTTATTTAAATGAAACTAATAATTAAAGATCATCTTTTTGTAAAATATAATCAATTTTTATGTAATAAAAATGAAGGTTTCCATATAATCTCGCTGAAATATTCATCTAAATATATATAATGTTTTCTTCTGTCTTATGAAAAAGAATTATGTGTCTATTTAATAGTATGTTGAAAACATCACAAGGATTATATGTTATGATTCTATCTTTTTTATTGTCAATGAATTTATTGTGGACCAATAATTTGGTTGTTTGAAAAAAAATCTCAAAAAAATCCAATAATTTTATGACTCTATTTGTAGGAATATATTTTTTTAAGTAAATATTATTCAGAAAAATATATGTGATTCCCAGTGGTATCATGGGATTGGGTATAGTAAACATAATATTTTTTTCACAACATAATGGTATATTGAAATATATCATCGAGGAATAAAAAACATCATACCACTTGTCAAATGTTTGGGTATAAGCATCTTGTATAATTCATAATTGAAAAAATTGTTCTTCATGTGGGTAAAATAGATGAACCAACCAATTATGTTATGATGTTAACTTCATAAATCATGTAATTTGGAAGTGGAAATGAATTCTTAAATGAACTGTAAGCCTATAATGCATTACTTTAACCACAAATAATAGAGGAACTATGTGAACCAATTCCCTATGCCAAGGGTTATCGAGGGACATTCTGGGTATAAACCTCCATGAAAGAATGAAATATAATATTATTTCACTATTATTAAAGTGGATCCCTATAATTATGTGGATACATGTATTCTATTTGTTAATTCATGAATATCAAACATAATCTATGATTATGGATCTACACACTCATTCATATCATGTAGCTTTGGTAGAAAATAAAACAAAACCTAAAAATATAGAAGCTTAATTAAATTTGAGAACATAATATAGTGAATTTATTGAATTTAAATAATATAACACCTCCATAGTTAATATTTGTAGTCCGGTCCAGAATGAAAATTTTATCATACTTCCAATGATGTAGGATAATTCTGTATTGGGAATGGATTGGCTATCATAACCTAAATCAATAATTAATTGTTGAGAGATATATTTGACTCTTAGAACCCAATTAAATCCAATAATTCATTACATGTTGAAAAATTTTGATGAGTCTTCATTGGCGTCGTCAAATACAATGTAGATATTCTCCCCTTATGAGAATACAAGTCCATATTGCTTGATTTTGGCAATGGATAAGAGAATTCATGATGAGATGATCATTGTGAAGGACTACACTAATGATTCCCCTTTATAATTTCTTTTTCTGCCTCTTATGTTTTTATTTTATTTCAAAATAGAAAAAATACATGGATTTATGAACATTTCAAAAACACATTATATACGAGATGCCATTCTATTGGGAAAATGGAAATGAAGTTGTGGGAGAATCGAGAATGTAGATTCATATTCTAAAGTGATTCAATGTGTTCTGTATGTCCACTTCATAAAGAATAATTATTGATCAATGAACTGATACATTGAATATCACGATCTTAAAAAAAATCATTATATATAATTGGAAAACTCTTCGACAGATTGATATTTCATTCAAAGAATTTGATAAATAATTAATTCTCTATAATGGAATATTCTCAAGGATATTTTCAATTAAGGTTGAATAAGGAATATATTAACAACTAATCATTTAGAATGATGTATTAAAACATTTATATCATAGGGGTCCCCAAAAGAATCATTAATTATCCAAAAATTTTCATGGATCTAATAAATATAATGAATAGTGATTACATAAATTTTTTACAAACATGACCATATAGTACATACTGAGCCTCTTTTCGATGCGTCATCTATTTATTAGAGACCATTACTAAGAGATGGTCCTGTAGGGTTACTCAATGTGAATATTCATGGTGGTTGAGGTATGACATTTGGCTTGAGGAGATGATCCTCCCAGAATAACGAATTATATGTTCATGAATCCAATGGTTGGATGTTACATGATTACTGAATAGTGATGTTATGTGGGTTATCACCTAGAAATAATTTGGGGGCAGCACCTAGCAATCATGTGTGGGTCAGCATCGAGCAATCCTATGAGGGTCAACATCTATTGGTCCTATGTGGGTCATCACCTAGAGACCCTTTGTGGGTCAGTAGAAGATCCTCTCAAAATAATAAAATAATCTAGCTCTACATGTAATCATCTTTACTTCTGCTCATAAAGTATACCTACTGTGAGATGCATCTTTTACATTGTGCTATTAGTTTGAGATCATTATTGGGGGTATTACCTCTGTGGGTTTTTCCATTCTAGTTTCTTCCATCATGGATTACTGAGAGAAAATAGGGGGTCTCTGGGTCCCAAATGAGTATTGGTAGACTCACAC
The DNA here is from genome assembly GCA_963277665.1 of Viscum album. Taxonomy (NCBI): domain Eukaryota; kingdom Viridiplantae; phylum Streptophyta; class Magnoliopsida; order Santalales; family Viscaceae; genus Viscum; species Viscum album. Next base: position 663,205,393 of record OY728165.1, on the reverse strand, counting down.
ATGTAAGGGCATCGCCCGCACTTGTTGTTTCGTGTAGAAACAATGGACATATTTCACATGGATTTGTGGAGATAGGACTAGTTGGTGCTCAGATGTTGATCGATAGTGGTGGTGTGCTGCAGTGGAATCCTACAGAGTTTTATACCTACCCCACATGTAAGATCCTTGGCTGACGACCCCCAGAGCTTGAACTTATTTTTCTATAATTTTCATTTCAGTTGGTCTTGTATTCTAGAACCTTCATTTTCGGTTTACACATATTACTCATCGTGGTGGTACATTGTGGTGGTTTCATTACATTTCATTATTCCATTGTTATATTTGTGAAATTTTTCCTATCTATGTGTGTACACGATTAAAGGAAATTCCTTCACTTTTAGGGATGTTCCTTCTATGGGCTAGTCACCATCCCCTGGACAATAGAAGGCGGTCGTGGGGTAGTCACATCATGGTCCTTGTGGGACGGGTTGTGACAATAAAACCAAGAAATAATGATGGGGATTATTTTGGATGATCATAGAACAAGCATCTCAATACACACAAGGATAGAAACAAATTATTGAGAACATCAATAGAATAATATTTTTAAAAATATTAAGAAATATATCACCAAATATACATCAATATGGTTCATAAGTCTGTAAGTGAAGGATGAAATGAAAAAATTAATTTGGATGATGAAAACATTACCAATGCCTACAATTATATAAGAAAACATCACCATTTACTTTTTCAATATACTTATGATAAAATATCAAAATATTTCTATATGTCCTATCATATATCATCTGATAATTAGGATCAAATTATTACTATTAGAAGGGAATTAGTACTCGATAAACAATTAGAGATACACATCAGAAATGTTGTGAGGATACAAATAGTTCCATCAATGATTTGTATGGTCATGATATAAAATTTTACTACATGTTATTGAAATGCCTATGCAATTCCACTAAAAACTGAGATTATATTTATAACAACTTATCACTCTCATACTAATAGATTATATTATAGGTTTATTGAAATATCTAATATATGATTTTTCCATGTTTGATGGAAAAAATGGAAGATTAGACCAACATATTGCAATGGATGAGTTATCTTTTAATAATTGTTTCCACCCAAAAATCCATGTGGCACTATTTGACACTGTTAATGGGAAAATTTAATGAAAACCTACACACTTGGATGATGATAGTGAATGTAAGATATATGTATCTAAATTGGTTGAGGAAATGGTAGAAAATTTTTGGAATATTATTCTCCACAGGTTGTCTTACTAATGTCGACATAAGAGCTATGTATGTAATCTGTGATAGAATATATATTTTTATGTTTAAGAAAATGTATTAATCAACATATCTTTAGGGAATATATTCATGAGATTTTGAAAAATGGAATGATAATCCAAAAATACATCGAGCCCTTTTAGATTATTGATCACTGCAATGAAATTTTATATTGACATTAACTTACAACAACAGTGTACCAAGTACATTTTTTGTTCCATGCATAACTCATGTGTAAGTAAATATTAGATTCATCAATTATATGAAATTCATAGGTTATACAATTGAAATATGATCTCCATTTTGAGGAGCAATCAGTGAAGTTATTAGACTATAAATATAGTGTTCAATTAAAATGGGTCAATAACCATGTTAATGTAATATAGAGGAACATAAATGAATAATAGGTGTCAAATGATTCAGATGAATCTATGAAGGATAAGTATTCATACCTGTTTTCACTATAGTATGTAAAACAAATTGAGGGATAACTTTCATTATGAGAGGAATTCATGAAAATAAATTTATATCAATGTAATTTCAAATACATTAATTATTTATGTAATTATAAATAAAATATATCACATATTGAAACTATGAAGACACTTTTTACATGTTAATATAGTTTAACGATGGCTCGTGTAATTTCTATAAAGGTAAAACTGTTTATTTTTAATTATAAATGATAAATTTAAATTAATAAGATTATTTAAAAATAAATTTATTTTATATAATTAGAGAGTTTTGTAAATGAAATGAAATTATTTTTTTACCAATCCATTTAAAATTATATTATGGTGATTTTTTTTGGAATTTTATAAACATGATTATTGTGGGGTTAATATGGGAAAATACTATTTCAACACAACAGTTATGAAATATTTATTATATAATCATGATTTCACGTTTATTAATCATCCAATTTATAAAAATATAATTATCTAATAACATAATAAATAATATTTTGTCTTATAAAATATATTTTTTTCATTTTTAAGAAATAATTTTAACAATAAAATACTTTTTTAGGAGTTATACAGATTTCACACTTCAATTTATATATACCACTTTTTTATTTTTAATAGAGAAAAATGGTATTAATATTTTCTTTTAAATGGTCCAGAATATTTATTAAGATAAAATTATATTATTTTAAAAAAAAAATTATTTTGATTAAAAATGTTTTAACAATATAAGATAAATATTGTAGTGGGTTATGGTTATAAGGTAAACACCTAAAATACCTAAACAAAAAAACATTAAATGTATAATAGATGAAATTATGTACATTAAATATCCATTACAACATTTTTTATATATCATACCTTGGAATTAATTCCACACAAATATAGTTGGCATACAAAATTATGTAATCAATATTTTATCTCTTAAAACCACTCCTCAATGAGTATAAATGCATCTCCTCAAAAACCCATTTTATATAAAAAGCATGGATGATTATATAATCATATCAAAATAATATCCTTAATTCTATCCACATAATCATGTTCTTATGGCCTCACACGAACACAAAATCTATGTTTTTTATGGTGTATTTCAAGGAGGTGATACACTATAGGTATCTTTATCTAACTATTTGTCTTAAATTTGATTCTTCATTGAACTCTACCAAACCCACATCTTCTATCATTGAATAATATATATATATATAGTTTTAATTCATATTTATAATATGATATCATAAATTTACACCATCTATTATTTCATTTTATTAAAAAATGAAAAAATTATCCCAATTATGGTGGTTAACCATCTTCATGGATTTTTTTTTTGATTTCCATTAAAACAATGAAAATTAGTCCTAAAAATATTATTATTTTAAAATAATAATTTTCATTTTTTATAATAAAATATTTCATGTTTAGTAAATAATACATATATATAATTTTAAATCAAATTACACTAGTTCCTGATGGTAGGGAATTCCAAAAACATAAATAAATAATTTCTCACCAATGTTATATATATTAAATTATATTCCTGATATAAAAATATAATTGAACAATGTATAATTAATTATTCTCTTGATTATCATTAATTTTTTTAGAGTTTTATTTAATGTTTACAATATCGTCAATATAAAACCAATTTTACTTATACTGATATCGTGTAATGTAATCCCTTAGAACCCCAAAATAATTAATTATTGATAAAAATGGTCATTAATGTATTTATAATATATAATAAATAATATATATATATATATATATATATATTAATTTAAAAGTAATTTAATAAAGTAATAAATAATCTATTAAGATTGTTCATGATATTCAGTGAAATTGAATAAGACATTCTGACATAAGGTTAGAGAAAATTCTTTTCATACAAATTTCCATTGGGTTTTTATTTCTTTAACTATTGCATAATTTTGTACTTCTTTCTTCCTATATAATTTTCGAATATCATACATATTTTTACCACATATCTTTACGTAACTCAATTAATCATTTTTATGTGGAATTAAATGTATTTTATGTTTTATATCTCAATTCATCTTGATAGGTAACCCAATTAATGTTAACTTCTTTATTTCTTACCAATTTTATAGTACACATAGTAACTTATTATTTGATGACAATTTTTTATGAAAACTAACGAATATATCATAGTAAAATATTTTAGTTCATTGATTTTTCTATATAAATAAATATAACATTATCCTCTTTAAAATAAATTTAATATTTTACCAAATACCCTACTTATGTGGTATATTAATAATGTTATGAAGCCACTCACTATCTTGATTATAATTTAGTTGTACATCCTCATTCGTGATCTGTACTTATTATTCCATTATTAATGAATAATTAATTAATTATATCACTTACATTGTTATAATCCCCATTGTTATTCATAATGGCATTAATAGTACTCCAATTTCTTCACACGGGTAACATGATTATTATTAATTATGTTTTATTTTTTTGAATACATAAAAATGATCATGTTATGATGTGTCATCCCATATAGAGCATTAATTAATTAGGTAATTTAATAGAAAAAATATATTTCATGTCTATAATTTTTAAGAAAACTTATACCATTATGGTATTTTTCCACCCTATCATATTATAGTGGAATTTACCCTTTAATCATGTATATATCATGTTATATGATGAATCAACATTACTATTTTTATATGATTATATAATTAAATGTTCTATATGTTATGCCTCCATATGATTATTTGGCAGTCATAAATTTTATGCAATCATTTTATTCCTTATAACTCATATGATATACGTCAATCACATGTTATTCTATTAATGAAATTTATAGCTAATCCCATTTTTCTATGTCTTCCCCCAAGTTATTCTATGCATTTAACGGTTCATAAATTATTTATTTAGCACACCTTTGATATTTATAATGTTAATTTTTATTCTGGTTTTTTGTTTTCTAACAATTTACCTTTTCTTCTAAAAACACCTATAGTTTTCATACATGGATTGTATTTAATGATTATATATGAATAAAATCATTTAATAATATGTGTAAAATGATTTTATTACTAAATTTTGTGTTATATAATGGTATATCTATTTCTGGGTGTTTCAGACTAAAAACCTATTAAGAAACCTATGGAAAATTCATTAACATTATATAACCTATAATGAAACCAATTAATTTTAAAATAAATATATATTTTAAATTTATAATTTTATCCTTCTATGTTTATTATTTTATTTTATATTTTTATTAGATAAATATCCATGTCACATAATTTCCACATTTTGTTTTAATGTTAACTGTGATAAATAAGATAATTACTGCCAATAATAAATGTGATTTGAAATATCATGAATTTCCAAATCATATGTCAACCATATGCGAATGGGATCCCACAATAACATAATAGTACGTTTTCAACTAGATTAAATTATGAATATTAACATGAATCATGTGTAAAATCGTATTTTTCTAAAGAATGTGAAATCTGACTTCGCCTAATTTATGTGAAATTTCTATCCCATACATAATGGATATTTAGATACACTCTTCAAAATACAATGGATTCAAACTGTTGATAAAATAATATTGGTCCTCATATTCTCATAAGAATCGAATGTTGGTATTGTAGTCTATCAGGTTCATGGTGAAACTAATCAATGAAGAAAATTTGTCAAATACATGAATTAGAAGGAAAAAATAGATGATCAATGATGAGAATTCCAGAAAATATTTTCCAATTCATATTCTGTAATGACTCATCATGCTTCATAATAATTTGTTTCCTAAAATTATTTGTTTTATTATGTCATTACAAGAAAATTATATTTGTATAATTAAAATTTTTTCATTGGGTTTGGACCATTATATTATTTCTTTTTATAATGAAAATTTGAAATAATAATTTTTCAGAATTATATTTATTATTTATAAATAGAAATGATAGTGGATAATGAATTAAAAAAATAACAGTTGATGGCCTCATCCATTAGACTCAGTTCATATTAATCCCATTAGTCGAAGCATGGGAATGAGGTAAAGTCACTAGGATTTTGTCTAATCCATGCCTTAGAGTATATTCAACATGACATGATTGTAAAAAATCACCTATTAGGGAATATCAAGTTGATAGAAATCACCACTTGGAAAATGTTGTCTGAGAAACCACAAGATTCTATCAGTATTTCCCACCATACTCGTAGGTCTTATGTAGTTATTACAGTTGGTTATTTAATGAGGACTTAGATACATTCTGCAATCCATTTGTATAAATAAAATGTTTTTATGGTAAAATAATCATCATTTTTAATTTCATTTTTAAAAATTATGATTGGTTGAATTTTTTTATTTCTCTATGATGTTTCATATTATTAATGAATATTGAAATTAAAATATTTATAATAAATTATTATACATTGAATATTTCAAACTATGAGATTATTTTAAGAAAATGGATATCTACTGTTCTGATTGGTATGAAAATTTTTTCTGATAATACCAATATAAGATTAGTGAATAGTAAATATTGAAAAGTAATATTACCATAATGAATTTTAATATGAACAATGTAATAGTATCAAAATTTAATTAAGTATAAATATAATTTAAAAAATTTAATTGTAATGTGATAAAATAGTATAAGGAAATGATTGTTTTTAAAATTATTAGTTAAATATTTGTATTATTTCATGTGAATAGTTGACTTGGGTAAAAACTAAATTTCTCTTATTTATAAAATTATTTTCATAATATTGGGTTTATTTATCAATGCATAACATCTATATTGGGTTTGGGAAAATTTATGGGATTTTTATAAAATAATTTCCTTTTCAGTGAATAGTAAAAATAACGTTTTTGATTTAGAAGTGTTATTAATAAGATCTTAATGATAAAATATTTAAACAGAAAAAATGGTCGAGTAAATTTAAATAAAATGTGATATTATATGTCCCATGTGGAAAAAACCATGGGAAAATACAATTATAAATCCCATTTTTTTGCAAATACCACCGATGGCGTGCCCTACAAAATTAATAAAAAACACCCTCTATTTAAATATAAATACATAGCCATTCCAGAATTTTCATTCATTACAAATTCATTCCCATAAAATATTCAAATTTATTACCTCCAAATGATTCCTTCCAAGGTTCCATCAAACACATCAAGGTCTCGATCCAGGAGTATTAGATGTTACTCTTCAGTGTGAGGGAATTCACAACTTCTCTTTTGTTTTCATGTTCTCATTACTGTGGTATGTATTCCAAAAATCCATACCATGTTTTTATTTAAATATTTTTCTATTTAAATGTTTTATTATGATTCATTTTAAATTTTTTTACCACTGACCCATAAATTTTTAATGTATTATAAAACTATGTTTCATAACCGTTATCTGCCGAATTTTCATTTCAAAATATGTCTCTTTTTCTCAAAAAAATTTTTTGTTTTCATTGGGTGAATACTAAATCCTATTCCATTTCTAGAATTTTTTTTTGAATATGTAAAATGATTTTTTATTCATTATTTTGCATAAATAAAACCCTAAATCACATTCCATGGGTTATAAATGATATAATAAACATGATTATAAGAACTTATTATAACACCAAGATTTATAAAAAAACACATTCATTTTAATCACTATGAGTAATTTATGAAATGATTTACTATGATATATGTGTATCACATGAAAATAAATACATATAAATGGTTAACCCTTATAGATCATTAATTAATTTGGTAATGAAATTAAATTATTGAGATGACATGTTTTATGATAACGTGGTGAATAACCTTGGTAATTTTTATAACACCTTTGTGATGGACCTAAGTGATATGATTAATAATGTCTGAATTAAATGTTGTAGCCGCATTTTCATGATATTATTCATGTTAATATTATCAATATATATCTATTAATAAAAAAATTATGACATCTCCTCAGGTTTATATTGTATTCTCTAAAGTTCACATGTAAACCATTTACCATGTTTTCCCTTACTGGCAATTATGCTCACCTATTAATTTGATGTATGTCCCCAGGTTATGAGAATTAGTAACTTTAGATAGGATCCACATTTCAAAAATCCAATAAAGTGTGTTAAATGAGTATTTCATGTTTTCATGTACTATGTACCTTTTTTTCAAGACACTAAACATTAAAGATCCTCTGTTTGTAATATTTAATGAAATGATATGTAATAAAAATCAATGTTTCCATATATTCTACAAAAACTATTCATAAAAAGATAGATAATGTGTCCCTCGGTCTCATGAAATTGAATGAGTAGTATATTAAATAATATGAGGAAAACCTCACAAGGATTCAATTATATGCTTCTCACCTGTTTTTTATCAATTAATTTATGGTGGACAAATTACAGAGTGGTTTGAAATAAAATCTACAAAATTAAGAGAATTTGTGACAAATTATGTCAGGAATATGTTTTTATTATGTACATAAGCATCATATAAATATATTTGATACATAGTTATCTCTATGGATTTGTGACAATGATCATAATATTTTTTTATTTACAGAATGATAAATACAAATATATTATTGGGGAATGAAAAACATGAATCCCACATGTTAAATTTATGGGAATAAGCATCTTGTAAAATTATTAAATGGAAATAATGGTTCTTAATGTGTGGAAAATAGTGGAACAAACATATAATGTTATAAAGTTAATTTATTTTTTACACTAATTTGGAAGAGTAAAATACTTTATAAATGACCAGTAAGACTACAATACAATTCTTTAGCCACAATGATTAAAGGAACAATGTGTACCAATTCTTTATGCCAAGGGTTATCAATGAAATTTCATGGTAGAAATCTCCAAGGCAGTACAAAATTGAATATTTTGTTAATATTGGGGAAGTGGATTGCTATAATGAGGTGTTCAAATTTAGTCTATTTATTCATTCAGTAATATCCATCACACTATATGATTCTGGTTTTATGTAGTCATTCATATCATGAATGTTTGATAGAATAATCAAACAACTAAAAATATAGATGCATAATTATATTTGAGACTATAAGTTATTTAATTTATTTAAATTAAATAATATAACACATCCCAAATTTATATTTTTATTATAAAACCCCATGTAAATTTCAACATACTTCATTTATGTAGTATAATGTTGTATTGGGAATGGATTGTATATCATTATCTAAATCAATCCTTAATTGTAGAGTGAGATAGATGACTCTTAGAACACTAAAAAATCCACAAATTCATTAAATATTTAAGAATGAGGATGAATCTTTTATGAAGTCATAAAATCTAACAGGGATATTCTTCCATTTTGATAAAGCATGTCTAGTTCAAATGATTTTCCAAAATTATAGGAGAATTCATAAAGAGATGCCCATTATTAAGGAATACAATAGTGTGTTCCCAGATAAATTTCAGGGTATTCGTATTTAATGATTGGTTGATTTCAAAATTGAAGATATACATGGATTTATGATGATTTAAAAAACCTCATATAGAATAACCACCATTGAGTTGGAATAATTTCAATTGAGTTATGGGAGAATTTGGAAAAAAGTTTCATATGCCTGAGTGCATTAATGTGGTGTGTATGTCGAGATCATACAGGAGAATGATTCATAAATTAAACTATAAATTTTTTATAATGATCTTAATAAAATCAATATTTATAATATAGATACACATTCCATGTATGGATTATTAATTCAATTAATGTGAGCGCTAATTATTTCTCTATGATGGAACATTGTTTATGATATTAACAATTAATGTTGATGACGGAATATATTAACATGTATTCCTTTAGAATGAGTTATGAATACATTTATATCATAGTTATTCCCTTAAGACTGACTAATTATCCAGAACTATTTACAAAACTAATGAATATAGTCATTAGTGATTACCTGAGTAAAATTACTGAAGACTTTATAGATGATATTCGGATATACTCTACATTCATTAAGGATATTTAAGATAATTTAAGTAATGTATTACAGAAATTTTAGTGTGAGAAACTATATGAAATTTAAAATAAATGTGTGTTTTGGATAGATGAAATATCATTCAAAGGAAATGTTATCACCAATAATGTTATATCTCTCGACCCTTTGAAGATAATGGAAATTGAGGAATGTGATATAGCAACATATATAATAGGGATCCATAGTTTTATTGGCCTTGTTGTGTATTACATAAATTCATGGAATAATATCATATAACTATCAGCCACACTATCCAAGATAACTCATAAGGGTGTAATAATTTCTAGATCAGTGAATAAAAATATATCATGACTAAACTGAAAAAGTGGCTTCTCATTGCACAATTCCACACATACTATAGACTTGTGGAGAACACATTAAGATATATTGAAATTACATGAAAATTGTATAAGGGATTTTAACAATATAAATTTTTTAATTGATATTCTACGCCTTATGATAAATGAAATTTAGTGAGATAAAATATACGACACATGATCTAGAGTAAGAAATTAAGATCGACAGAGTTATAATATTTAGTAACTATCTCAATTCGGAGAAGTGTGAGATATAAATTGATCACAAGATCCTAAAATATATATACACATAGAAGTAACATAATATGTTCGGCATAATATGGTCAAATACCATCAATGATTATGGTAGATCAATCTATTACCATCCTAAAAATGTAAATAATGTGGCAGATGCTCTATAAAGAAATGATTTGACTACTTTATCAATTATCGGAATTGAGAACGTTCCAATATTCATATAGGAACAATGGGTGGACATTGGAATCATAATGGGAGAAACACCTTCAATATTTTATCAAATGATTTCCCAACCATATATTTTAGATATGATAAAGGATGACCCAAAAGTTTATTTGGAGAATCAAAAGATGATATAAGATACCAAAAATGGGAAATCCACAAAGGTAATACTTTTTGAAGATTTAGTCATACGATTTGGTTCATGAATCTGTATACCATCTAACATTGAGATAAATATTATGACGTTGTATTATTCACATAGTTCATCTTTATCAATCCACCAATGTATCACAAATATGTTTCAAGATAAATTAGATAATTATTGGTGAAATAATATAATAAAAGTGATCAAGAAAGTGGAATCAAAGTGGCCAGTATTTCAGTAAATGAAGGATGAGAGGAAAAATTATATGTTTATGATGAAACCACTAACCATACCCACATTTAAATGGAATAAAATCACAATGTACATTCATAATGAGATTATGAGGAAATCTAGAAGAAATGATTCTATTTGTTTTGTTATGAATCATCTTATCATGACTGATCACTTTATGAAGATTATTGATGAATTATAACTAAAGAAACATCCATGGATATATAGTTGGAATATGGTGAGGATACAATGAGTACCATTATCTATTAAATTATATTGGGATATGTGATTTACCTCAAATTTAATTAAATTTTTTTATCATTCCCTAAATTTTTTTGCATCATTGAACAGAGGATGAAGACACTATAGTGTGGAGATGTGGTGATGACAAGGAACAATTAAGGAAGACCCGTAATGGCTTATTATTGAAGCATACCAGCTACACAATTTTAAAATTTAAATAGTGTAATGATGACGCATCCAAACATAACATAAATATTGATACATGTTTCATTTTATTAAACGAACACCTTGGAGAGGGGTGAATTAAACTATGGGAATTATTTGATTAACTACCAATGAAATTCCCCAACAAATAAGAACAAAATATTCTGACGAATGTCAATCATCATACAATGCACCTCTAATAAATGAGTAAGAAGTGATGAACAATGATTTTATGTTGGAACATTGGGGATGTACCATTTCAACAACAAATGCCAAAGTGGTAGGGGTTATTTTATTTTTTATTTTCTTCATTGTTCTTTTAAACAAATGATTAATTTGGATCAACCCATGATTAGTTTGATATAGGAATCATGCATTTTAGTGGGTGGGTAACATTATTTTGGGGAATTCTATATCTGTGATTAGTTATATTTTTCTATGATTGAATATCTCCCTCATGCCTCCCAAATTTTAAAACATCTAAAGTTGAGGGAATGGGATGACACCTATAAAGACCTGGACCCCTCTACATGGGTTCTCATTGTGAACATATTATCCAAAATTGCGGTAAGGTGATTATGATACCATCACGGTGATGGAGCCGACCCTAGGGTTCTATAAGCGCAGATGGATTGGAAAATTTACCACCATAGCAACATAGCTGGACAGTGGACGATGTCGATGGTGCAGAGGCACCGACCACGTGGATGGGGTGGTTCCAACCAGTGTTTATGGAATAGGATGTGACCAGCCTCACAGATCTCACTATAGGATGGTGACATTCCATTCTCAATGCCGCGAGGAGGGGTGGCTGGCCTTTGGGCCACCCCGATAGGCTATCATAGTGGTTTCTTGAATGCAGCTGGAGGAAGGCCATGTGGCATCATGAGGGGTAGCAGGAAGATGGAGGCAACCAGATCTTGTATCCCAGCTTGGGACACCACATGATCACCTCTGCTAGATCGTCCACCAGCTGGCAGGCCATTCCCCCATCTAGAATGCTGGTCCCGCTCCCAGTGGGTCGATCCCACACCCGGTTGGCCAGACTCACATATACTGCTCGGACCCGCACTGACGATCCAGACAAGCGATGTAATGGGATAGACTAGTATCCAATGAGCATGAACTAAAATGACATGCATGACCCTCACCATTAGGGTTGGTCCAGACTAGACAGGTTCACCGGGCGACCAAGTGAGCATGACCCATGACCAAACCAGGACGGGTCCTACGAGGCCCATTGGGCCTGGACTAATTTACAGGACATACAAGGCTGACCCATACCTGTACATCATATAGTTGAGTTTATCGAAATAAGATGGGTTATATGGGACCCCTGGGCAGGGTCGGTCAGGAAGGTCTGACCAGGTCGGACTGGGCCCATAATCTACTGTCTCATGTTTACTAAAATGCCCATAACTCTCAAATTGGGCATCTGATTGACATATCGTTAGTGGAATTTTGTACCTTGAAATGAGGTGGTCCTTCTTGTATATTCTACGTCAGTTTTTTTGATGTTTTAATATGGCCGGGTGTATTAGAATCAAATCCCACTGGGCTCTTTTTATAGAAAATATTATCTCTTAGAGATTATGCACCTATTCGATGTGTCATCTGTTGCTTTGGGAACCTTACGATGAGATGGTCCTTTGGGGTTACTCTATTTGGGACTTTGTGGTGATTTATGTTAATCGTTTTGATTGAGTATAATATCATTGCATAATCAATCATTCTATGTGTGGGAATCTAGTGGCTGTATGTAATGTGAAGAATGAATAGTGATACTGAGTGGGTCACAACCTGACCATATTTTGTGGGTCATAACCTAGAGATCATGAAATGTATCCCACATTAACCAAAACATGAGATGAAATTTATAACAACCTATCACCCAAATACTAATCAATTTTATGATAGGTCTATTGAATCATTTAATACAGGTTTTCTTCATGTTCGAAGGATGAAATAGAAGACTAGACCTAGATATTTCTATGGTTGAGTTCTCTTTCAATAATAGTTTACACTCAAGAATCCATGAGGATTTGATAGTTGATTTTTATGGTAAAATTTAATGAAAACATACTCACTTGGATGATAATGATAGTGAATGTAATCTATAGGGATATAAAATGGTTGAGGAAATGTTGTAAAATGTTTGGAATATTATTTGGCATAGGTGGTCTTACCAATGAAGAAAAAAGAGCTATACATGTAATAAATTAAAGAATATATTGTTTTATGTTGGAAAAAAATATTACTCCACATATATCTATGTAATATATTCCTGAGATTTGGAAACATGGAAAGATAATCCCCAAATACATCAGGCCCTTTTGGATTCTTGATCAGATCAATGCTATGTCATATTGACATTAACATGCACCATAATGTAGAAAATAAATTTCTTATTCCTTGTATACCACATGTGTAAGTATATATTAGATTCCAAAATTATACTAAATTCACAGGTGGTACAATTGAATGATGATTTCCCTTTTGAAAAGTAGCTAATGAAGATCTTGGACCATAAATATAATTTTGTATGAAAATGGGTCAATATGCATGTTAATGAAATATGGAGTAATAAAAAAAATAATAGGTGACATGGAATTTAGAGTAATTAGTGGAGGGGATGTACCCACACCTATTTTCACTATAGCATGTAGATCAAAATTATGAGGGATAAATTCCATTTTAGAAGGAATTTAAAATTCAAAATTTATTTCAATGTAATTTTCAATAATATATATATTTAAATTATTATAATTTAAATTTACCACATATTTAAACTATTAATAGAGTTTTTAAGTGATACAATAGTTTAAATATTCCCTATATAATTTCTCTAATGGTATGAATGATTATTTTTTATTGAAATTGAAAATTTTAAATTAATTATACTATTTATAAATAAATTTACTTCACATATTTAGAGAGATATTTTGATGATACAAAATTAATTCTATAACCATACTATTAATATTATATTATGGTTATTTTTTGTGAAATTTTAGAACATTATTATTGCGGGGTTAAAATGGAAAAATACTTTTTTACATAACAATTATGAAATATTTAGTATATAATCATGATTTCAAGTTTATTAAGCATCATTTTATTTATAAAAACCCAATTATGTAATTACATAATAAATAATATTTTATCTTATAAAATACTTTTTATCATTTTTAAGACATGATTTTGACTTTAAAATACTATTTTTATGAGTTATACAGGTATCAAACGTGAATTTATTTTTACCACTTTTATATGATGAATATTGAATAATGGTATTAATATTTTTATTCAAAAGGTAAAAATTATTTATTAATATTTCTTTATATTATTTGACAAAAAATAGTTCTTTTTTTTTCTAAATGTTTTCACATTATATGTTAAATGGTGTAGCATGTTATGGTTTTAAGGTAAAATCTTACAATACCTAAACAAAACAACATTAAATGGATGATTTATGTCATTATGTACATAAAAATTTTTTTACAACATTTTTTATATGATACCATGGAATTAATTACACACAAATATGGTTGGCATACAATATAATTTAATCATTATTTTGTCTCATTATACCACCACTCAATGTGTATTATTTCATCTCCTCAGCAACCCATTTTATATAAAAATCCTTGATGGTTATTGAATAACATAAAAATAATATCCTAAAAAATCTCCACACATTAGAATTCTTATAGCCTCATAGAAACACAAATTCCATGTTCTTTCTATTGTCCTACAGAGGGTTCATACTCAAGATGTCTCTTTCTGAAACAATTACTCTTAACTTTTATTCTTCTTTGACCACTGCCAAACCCACTCATCCATAATTAAATAACTTATATAATCATATATATAGTATTATTTTAAATTTATAACATGATATCATATATTTATATCATTTATTATTTCATCTTATTAAAAAAAGAAACCATTTTTCAAATTACGGTGATTAACCATCTTCATGGAAAATATGTTTTGGTTTTTAATAACCACAATGAATATTAGTCTTAAAATTTCTATTATGGTAAAATAATAATTTTCATGGTATATTAATTTTTTTTCTGATTTGTAACTTATACATATAAATAATTTTATATCAAATGATACTAGTTCATTATGGTAGGGAAAAACCACTAAAATAAATATTAAATTCCTCACCAATAATATATCTATTGAATTATTCTCATGATATAAAAAATAATAGGACGATGTATAATTAACTATTACATTTATTATATTTTAATTTTTTTTTAGTTTTATTTAAAATTTACAATATCAATAATTTATAACCAAAATAACTTATACTGATTCCATTTACTAAATGCTCTTAGAACCACGAAATAGGACATTGTTGATCAAACAATGGTCGTTAATGTATTAAAAAAATTAATAAAAAAAATATATTTAAAAGGTATTTAATTAATTAATAAATCTAATTTGATTGTACTTGTCATTAAGTGAAATTGAAGACGACATTCCGACATAAGGTTAGGGACCTTTCTAACCTTACAAATTTCCTTTGGGTTTTGATTTCTATAACTATTTCAAAATTTAGTACATATTTATTACTATATAATTCTCTTTTATTATATGCATCTAAACCACATATGTTTACGTATCTCAAATAATCAATTTTATGTGGAATTAATTTTTTTATGTTTCATATCTCAATTCATTCTCATAAGTAAACTCAATTAAATACAACTTCTCTATTTCTTACCCATTCTAAAGTACACACCATAAAATATTATTTACTGAAAATATTTTTATGAAAACTATTGAATATATCATAGAAAACTAATTTAGTTCATTAATGTTTCATTGTAAATAAATATATCGTTATCCTATTTAAAATAAATTTATAATTTTATAAAATACCCGTCTTAATTGGTATATTTATAATGTTATGAAGCCACTCACGATCTCGAATTCATTTTATTTGTACATACTTAGTCTTGATTTATACTTATTATTCCATTATAAATGAATAATTAATTAATCAAGTCACTTGCATTGTTATACTCCCCTTTATTATTCATGAGGTCATTATTAGTAATAGAATTTTGTCATATGGGTAACTTGATTATTATTCATTATAGTAGATTTTTTTTGTTGAATGCATATACATGATCATGTTATGATGGTTCTTCACAAATATGAATTCAATTCATTGGGTTATTTATTAGAATCAATATATTTAATTTCTATAAGTTTGGAGAAAACTTATTCCAATATGGTATTTTTCCACCATGTCATATTTTAATGGAATGTATCCTTTAATCATGTATATATATCATGTTATATGATGCATCAACATTACTATGTTTATATGATCCTAAAATTAAATGTTCAATGTTTTATGATTCTATATATTTAGTCATCAGTCATAAATCTTATGCAATAATTTTTTTCATTATAACTCCTATGATATACTTCAATTGCATGTTATTCAATTAATTATATTTGAAGCCAATCCCATTTTTCTCTATCTTCCCAAGGTTATTATATGCAGTTAGGATATCTTAAATTGAGTTTTGAACGAATAGAGGATATTTATAATGTTATTTTTTATTCTAGTTTCTTTTTTTATAATAATTTCTTTTATCATAAAACAACCTATCATTTTGCCACATAGATTTTTTTAATGATGAAATATGAATAAAATCTTGTAATAATATGTGTAAAATTCATGTATTGCTACATTTTTTTGTTATATAATAGTATAGTTATTTCTAGGGGGTTTAAACTAAAAAACCCATTAACAAACCTAGGTATAATTCAATAACATTAGATAACCTATAATGAAAACAATTAATTTTAAATATAAGATATATTTTAAATTTATAATTTTATCCATATTTGTTTATTATTGATTTTATATTTTCATTAGATAAATATTCATGACAAATAATTTTTACTTTCCTATTTAAGGTTGATTTTGATAAATAAGGGAACTGATTATAATAATTACAGTGATTTTAAATTTAAAGAATTCCCAAATCAGATGTCAACCATAAGAGAATGGGAACCCATAATAGTATGATAGTATGTTCTCAACTAGATTAATTTATGAATAGTAACTAGAATCGTGTGGAAAACCATCATTCATTTATGAATACGAAATATGAGTTCCCCTAATTTATGTGAAAATGTGATCCTATATTTATTAGATATTTTAATCCACTCTACATTGAACAATGGATTCACACCGTTGATAAAATAATTTTTTTACAAAAATTCTGAGTAGAATGGAATGTTGTGATTGTAGTCTATCAGTTTCATGGTGAAACTAATCAGTGGTGAAAAATTATCAAATAAATGAATTAAAAGATAAAAATAATCAATTGTAATGGGAATCATTAATGAAAATATTTTTCCAATAGATATTCTGTAATGACCAAACCTATTTAATAATATTTTTCCTCCTAATTTTTTTAAATATGTCATATTAAAAAACAACATTTTAGAAATTGAAATGTGATCATTTGGTTCATACCATTATATGACTATTGGTTAATAAGAGCATTGGAAACAATAATTTCTCAATATTACAATTATTGTTTATAAATAGAAATGATAATGGATAATAAATGAAAAAAATAATAGTTGATGGCCTCATCCATTAGACTCGGTTTGTACGAAGACCATTTGTCAGAGCTTGAGAAGGAGGTAGAGTCGCTGAAATTTTATCTGCACCATGCCCCATCCTATATTCAACATGTTAGGATAGAAAAAAATCACCTAATAGATAATACAAAGTTGATATAAATCACTACTCAGATATTTTTTTCTGATCCACCCCAATATTCTATCAGTATTGCAGACCATACTCTTAGTTCCAATTCATTGGTTATAACAGGTCATGTAACGAGGCCTTAGACACATTTTATAATCCATTTGTTTAAATAAAATTGATGTAATGATAAAAAATATATTTTTAAATTTATATTATCATAATTAAACTACATAGTATTTTTTAATATTTCTCTATGATATTTCATATTATTGGTTTATATTGAAAATAAAAAAAATTACAAGAAATTATTATACATTTATGATTTGATACTAGGAAATGATTTTCAAAAAAATTATATACATAGTTCTGAAGGGTAAGTAATTTTGTGTCGGATATGTCCAATATTTGTTTTTGTGAATTAAAAATTAAGAATTGAAATATTTTCTTTATGAATAGTATTATGACCAATGGAATAGTAGCATAATATAATGAAATATAAATATAATTTAAAAATCTTTAATGTTAATGTGATAAAATAGTATAAGTAAAATACAATTTCAAAAATTATTAGTTAAATATTTATATTTTTTCAAGTAAATAGTGATTTAAAATAAAAACTAAATTTTGCATATTTATAAAACTATTTTCATAAAATGGATTTATTTTTTGAATTTAGAACATTGATAGTTTGTTAGGGTAAATTTATGAGATTTTTAAAAAATGTTATTTTGGTAAATAGTGAAAATAATGCCTTTGAGTTATCTGTGTGCTTCATAACATCATAATTATAAAATATTTAATCTTAAATTATGTTCAACTCATTTTAATTAAATTGAGATTCTGGTGTCCCATGTGTGCAATACCATGGGAAAATACCACTAGAAATCCCAGGGTTTTGCTAATACCACTGATGACGTGCCCTCCAAAATTTCTTAAAAACCCCCCTATATTTTACTATTAATACTGGTACATTCCATAATTTCCATTTATTCCCAATTCATTCCCCTAAAAGATAAAATAGTATTACCTCCCTTGTATTCCTCCCAAGGTTCCCTGAAACACATCATGGTCTCGATCCAAGAGTATTAGATGTTACTCTTTAGTGTAAGTGAATTCCCAACTTCTCTTTTCTTTTCATGTTCTCTTTAATGTGGTATGTATTCCAAATATCCATATCGTATTCTTATATCAATATTTTTATGTCTCCATATTATATTTTTAGTCATTTATAATAGTTTTACCACTAAACCCACTCTTTTAAATTTATTATAAATCTATGTTTCATAACCGTTATGTTGCTGAATTTTCATCTCAAAATATATATCTTTTTCTATAGAAATTATTTTGTTTTCTTTACGTGAATATGAAATCCTATTTCATTTCATGAATTATTATTCAGGACAAAAAATGATTAATTTTATTTATTAAAATCCTTACATTAAACCCTCGTTCTCATTCCATGGGTTATAAATGACATAATGATCATGTTTCTAAGAACTTTTTAAAACGCCATGATTTCAATTAGAAACTCATTTATTTTAATCTCAATGGGATATTTATGAAATGTTTGACTACAATATATATGGATCACATGAAAATAAATACATATAAAGAGTTTACCTATATTCAACTCTAATGAATTTGTTAATGAAATTTATCTCTTGATATGACATGTTTTATGATACTTTGGAGAATATCCTTGGTAATTTTTATAACACATTGGTGATGGACCTAGGTGATATGATTAAGAATGTCTATATTAAATGTTTTAGCGACATTTTCAAGATATTATTCAAGATATTATTATCAGTATATGGCTCTTAATAATTAATTTATGACATTTCCTCATGTTTATCATGTATTCTCTCAATCTCACATGTAATACATTTACCTTATTTTCCCTTACTGGGACTTATTCTCACCCTTTACATTGATCTATGTCCACATGTTATAATAATAGTAACTGTACATAATATTAACAATTAAAAAATCAATTAAATTGTGTTAAAGGAAAATTTTATGTTTTCATGTACTATGTACATTATTTCCATGACACTAAACATTAAATATCATCTGTTTGTAAAATTTAATGAAATGTTATATAATAAAAATTATGGTCTCTATATATTCTCCCAAAACTCTTCATCTAAATATAGATATTGTGTTCTTTGGTCTTATGAAAATAGATCAGAAGTCAAATAAATAATATAAGGAAAACATTACAAGGATTAAACAATATTCTTCTAACTTGTTTATTATCAATTAACTTATGGTGGACCAATTACAGAGTGGATTGAAATAAAATCTACAAAAAGAAAATAATTTTGTGACTCAGATTATTAGGAATATGTTTTTATTTTCTACATAATCATCATATAAAGATATGTGATACATAGTTTTCTCATGGTATTTCAGATAATGAACATTATATTTTTTATCTACATAATGATAAATATAAATATATCATTGAGAAATGAAAAACTAGCATCCCACTTGACCAATGTATGGGAAAATGAATCTTGTAAAATAAAAAAATTAAAAAAATGGTTCTTCATGTAGGGAAAATTGAAGAACCAATCTATTATATTACAAAGTTAGTTTTTTAGTCACACTAATTTGGAAGTGTAATATAATGTTTAAATGATCATTAAGACTACTATACAGTTCTTTAACTACAATGAATAGATGAACAATGTGAACCAACTCCTTATTCAAAGGGTTATCAAGGAAAATTCATGGTAGAAACCTCCAGTGTTGTACAAAAAGGAATATTTTGTCACTATTGGAGAAGTGGATCCCCAAAATGATGTGGTGACATGTATTCTATTTATTCATTCAGTAATATCCAACATACAATATGATTCTGGTTCTACGTAGTCATTCATATCATGAATTTTTGGTATAATAATCAATAAAAACCAAGAAATCTAGAAAAATTATTACATTTCAGACCATAATTAAGTCGATTTATTGATTTTAAATAATATAACACCTCTCAAGTCTATATTATTAGTCACAAATAACCTATAAATTTTTTCATACTTCAATTGGTGTAGTTTAATGATGTATTGAGAAAGGATTGGATATCATTGTCTAAATCAATCAATAATTGTAGAGAGATATAGATGACTCTTAGAAAAATAATAATTACACCAATTAATTAAATTTTGATGAATGAGGATTAATATTTTTTAATGTCATCAAATCCATCATGGATATTCTTCACTTTTGATAAAGAATGTCTAGTTCGAATGATTTTGGGCAAATGATAGGATAATTATTGAAGATATGCACATTATGACTTACTACACTAGTGTTTTCACGGATTAATTTCATGGTCCAACTCATAAATGATTTTTTTATTTCGAAATTGAAGATATACATGGTTTTATGAACATTTCAAAAACACCTTACAGAATAGCCACCATTGAGTTGGAATAATTACAATTCACTTACAAGAGAATTTGGACCATAGTTTCATATGCTTGAGTGCATTAATGTTGTGTGTACGTGAATCTCATCAAGAAGAATGATTGATCAATGAACATATATATTTATTATGAAGATATTATTAAATTCAATATTTATAATAATTAATATTATTCCATATATTGATGAATTATTCAATTAATATGAGCACTAATTATTTGTCCATGATGGAACATTTACTATGATATTGACAATTAATGATGAAAAAGTAATGTATTAACATGTTTTCATTTCGAATGAGGTATTAAAACATTGATATCCAAGTTATTCCCTTAAGACTCACTAATTATCCAGTAATATTCATGGAACTAATGAATGTAGTCATTAGTGAATGCCTCAAAAATATAATTGTAACATTTATTGATGATATTCAGATATACTCTATATTCATTAATGATATTTATGTGATTTTAAATAATTTATTATAGACATTTTAGTGTGAGAAACAATATATAATGTACAATAAATTTGTGTTTTGGATGGATGAATGACCATTCATTGGAAATTTTATCACCAACAATGTCATATCTGTGGACCCTACGAAGATAAGGGGAATTGAGGAATGTGGTATAACCACCTATATAATATGGATCCATAGTATTCTTGGTCATGTTGTGTATTATCTAATTTCTTGAGAGAATTTCATATAACTTTCAGCCACACTATCCATGCTAACTCATAAGGGAGTAATAATTTCTTGATCATTGGATGAAAATAAATCATGAAGGAACTGAAAATGTGGCATCTCATTTCATAATTTCTAACACTTTAGACTTTTGTAGAACTCATTATGATATATTGAAATAACATGAAAAATACGTTAGTGTTTTTAATAGTGAAAATTTTTAAACAAATATTCTACGCCTTATGATAGTTAAAATTTTGTGAGAAATACTATCCAACTCATGATCTACAGTTAGAAATTAATATCTACACACTTATAATTTTGAGTAATTATCTCTTATGGGAGATGGTGAGACATAAACTGATCACAATATCCTCAAATATATATTTATATTGATGGATTATAATATTCCCTACAAAATATGGTCAAATATCATCAATGATTATGACTTCTCAATCCATTTCATTCCTGACAATGTAAATAAAGAGGCATATTCACCACATAAAAGTGATCTAACTAAATTATCAATTTTGTGAATTGTGAACGTTTTAATATTCATATATTTACTATGGATGGACCTGGTAATCATAATAGAAGGAACAACATAATTTTTTAATCAAATTATTTCCCAACCATCTATTTTAGAGATGATTAAGGATGACTAGAATGTTGATTTAGAGATTCAAAAGAACGTTGATAATACAAGAAACAAGAAATCATCATAGGTAACACATTTTTAGGATGTAGTCATATGATTTGGTTCATAAATATATATACCATCAACCTAGATATAATTATTATTACTTTTTATTTTTCATATATTTCATCCTTATCAATCCACCAATGTATCACCAATATGTATCATGTTAATTGAGATAACTATTGGTGGAATAATATAATAAAGGAGACCAAAAAATTAGTATAAAAGTATCCACTATGTTAGTTAGTGAAGGATTAGATGAAAAATTATATGTTGATGATGAAACCATTAACCATAACTACATCTAAATGGAATAAAATCACCATGAACATTCTCAATGGGATTATAAAGTAATTTTAAAGAAATTATTTTAATTTTTTTGTTAGAGATCATCTTATCATGACAACTCAAATTATGGATATTAAAGATGTCCTATAACTACGGAATCAACCATTTATATATATTAGGATTATGGTGAGGATTCAATGAGTACAATTATCTATTGAATTGGATTTTGATGTGTGACTTACCTCATGCTGCTTGAAAATTATCTTACATTCCCTAAATGTTTTTACATTTTTCCTTCACAACATTGAGCGGAGGATGGCCACACTGTAGTGCGGTGCTGTAGTGATGATGAGGAACAACTGAGGAATACCCTTAATGACTTGTTATTCAAGCATAACTGATATGTTGTTTAAAAATTATAATAGTGTAATGATGCAACATCGAAACATAACAAAAATGTGGTGGCATGTTGCTTTTTATAAAATGTTCACTTTGGAGAGGGGAAATTAAACTATGAGATATCTCTGATTAACCTCCAACGAACCTCCCCTCAAAATAAAAACAAAAAATTTCGACCAATGTAAATCATCATCAATGCACCTTGAGGTATATAGTCAGAAGCGATGAACTATGTCGAAATCTTGAAACCATTAGGACGTAACGTTGCGACAATGAACAATAAAGTAGTAGGGGCTATTTTATTTTTATCTTTCTCCCCCTTTTTTCTAAAATTTATGAATGAGGATTAACCAAAGAATAGTTTGATCTATGAATCATGCATTCATATGAAGGGGTATATTAATTTGGTGGGATTATATATCTTTTATTAGATATATATGTCTATGATTGAACATCTCCCCAATCCTACCCACTTTTAAAACATCAAACTTGGATGGAATGGGCCTACATCGAAAAAGTCTTAGACCCTTCTACATGTGCACTCATTGTGAATGGATTTTCCAATATGGATTTAAGGAAATTCTGAAACCATCATGGTGATGGAGGAGACCCTAGAGTAATTTAGGCATAGATGGATTGGAAAATAGAACAACTTAGCAACTTAGGGGGACATCAGAAGGTGTCGTCATTGCAGAGACACAAACCACGTGGATGGGGTGGTGCCAACCAGTGTCCTTGAAAAGGATGTGATCGGCCCTCACTGTCTTCACTCGAGGATAGGGATGCAACCATCGACATTCCATGGGGAGGGGTGGCCTTCGTTTTGGCCACCTAGACAGGCTATTGACTTGGTCGCTCGATTACGGCTGGAGGGAGGCCCTACGGCGTCCTGTGGGGAAGGAGGAAGCTGGAGGTGACCAGATCTTGCATCCCAGCTTGGCACACCACTGGATCACCTCTGGTGGATCGCGCCTTAGCTAGGGGGCCAATCCCCCATCAAACTAGCTGGTCCCCACACTGTGGGATGATCACGCACTTGGTGGGTGAGACTCGCGCCGACAAGACAGACCCACATCGACGGGGAAGACACACATCCTTTTGGGTCATACATCTATCCAGTGAGCTGGAACCACACTAACATGCGAGCCCCTCACTATTCGGGTTGGGATAGACTAGACTGTGTCCCTGAGTAACCTGGTGACCTGGACCACCGATGAAACCATGTCGGGTTTAGCGAGGCCCATTGGGCCTGGCCTAATGGGAATGCCATACAGAGCTGACCCATACATGAACTGTGTACGGTTGAGTTTTTCAAATTATACTGGCGTATATGGGACCCCCAGGTAGGGTTGGCTAGGATTGTCCAGACAGGTCGGACTGCACCCATATTAAACAAGCCCCAGTTTAGTAAAACACATGTATCTCTCAAACCGGTCATCTAATTGACAGGTCGTTAGTGTAGATGGGACCTTTGAAACTATGTGGTCCTTCAAGGATATTCTATATGATTTTTGGTTGATGTTGGAATATGTTTGGGTTGTATCAGACTCACATCACATTGTGCACTTTTTTCAAAAAATCCCATATCTTACAGACAATACAACTGGTTGATATGTCGTATGATGCATTGGGTCACTTATGATGAGATGGTCCTTTAGGGATACACTATGTGGACTTCGTGGAGATCATGATTAAAATGATGCATTGTGGAGAATATCATCATGGAATCCATCATGCTATGTGTTTTAATCCAATGTCTAGATGTAACATGACGAATGAAAAGTGATACATTGTGGGCCAGCACCTACAGATCATGTGTGGGACAATACCTTGAAATATTATGTTTTTCAGCATCTAGTGAACCTATTTGGGTCAGAACCTATAAATTCTTTATAGAAAATAAGTAAAACCTCTCAAAAGAATCAGATGATCTCTCTCTATGACTAAAAATCATTAATTCTATACATAAGATATACCTAATGTGAGATGCATCTTTCACTTTGTGCTCGATGTTTGAGATCATTCATGGTGGTATTACCTCTTTGCAATTATCCCTTGTAGTTTGTTCCTTTATGGATTATAGAGAGACCATCAGGGGTCTCAGTGTCTCTACTAGGTATTGTTAGGATCACCCCAGCACGGGTTTTGAATGCACCTATTCTCTCTTTTAAAAATAAAGAATATCATTGAATAGGATCTTGGGGATACATGGAAAGAAAGTAATCACAAGTGGATAGATGAGGTTGGTGTGATGTAATGAAGTACCATAGAGTGCTTTACCTTCCCTTTAGGTAAGATCCTTTGTGGAAAACCACCTGAGATTTTATTACTTTTTATGTACCTTCATTTTAGCTAGTCTTGTATTCTGGCGCCATTAATTTTGGTTTACACACTTTACTATCATTTTTGGTACGTTGATGTTGTTTTATTACATTTCTTAAATTAAGGGTTATATTGTTGTAGTTATCTATGATTGTTAATGTACATGTTTAATGAATATTCCTTCCCTTTTTGATATATTCCATTCTAGTGCTATTCACCTGCACCTGGCCTATGGATGGATGGGCATGTGTTAGTAAGGTCACGAGCCTGGGGGGATGAAATATTACAATCAAACCCTAAAATAAAGGGGGTTATTTTTTTAGGATAAACAAATATCAACATTCTCCATCCACACAAGGGACGAAACCAATTATGAGAACATCAATGGAACTATTTGTCAAAAAATATAATGAATGTGATCATAGAATATACATCAATGTGGTTCATAAGTCTGAATGTTATGATTGAATGGATAAAATTCAATGTTGAGGATGAAAACAATACCAATACCATTATGGATATGAGAAAACTTCACCATGTACTTATTCAATATACATATGATTAATCTAGAGGAAATAACTCTATAT
Source organism: Viscum album (assembly GCA_963277665.1). NCBI lineage: Eukaryota > Viridiplantae > Streptophyta > Magnoliopsida > Santalales > Viscaceae > Viscum > Viscum album. The sequence goes on along the minus strand of OY728165.1, from coordinate 663,178,868 downwards.
GGCCTATCCTGGATTGTCCTCTAATTATTATCCCATTGTTACTATTAGAGGGGAATTACTACTCAATAATAAATCACAAATACACATCAGGGATATTTTGAGGAAACAAAGATAACCATTGTTGATTGTTCCTATTCACGATTCAATATTTAACTCCATGTTCTATAAATGTATTCCACATTCCCCAAAAATAGAGCGGAAATTTATAGCAACATATCACCCACACACTAATTGATATTTGAGAGGATTATTCAAATAATTAATATATGTTTTTGTTCATGTTTTATGGACCTTAATTTAGGATAAAAAAAACATATTTGTAGGGTCGATTTATCATTCAAATAGTAATTTCCACTCAACCATCCAAATGGCTCAATTTGAAGTTTTTTATGGGAAAATTTACAGAAAACGTGAACACTAGGATGATATTGTTGATTGTATTATATATAGATCTAAAATGGTTTAGAAAATGGCATAATTCTCACAGTTTTTATTACCAATGTCAACAGAAGTGATATGCTGATAATCTATGAATGAACATAGTGTTTTGTGTAGGAGAAAAAGAATTACTCTACATATTCTTATGGAATAGATAAATGAGATTTTAGAAAAATGGAATGATAATCCACAAATACAATAGTCCCTTTTAGATTGATGATCACCTAAAGTTTATTTCATGTTGACGTTAACAGACACCAATAATTTGAAAAGTATATTTTGTATTCCATGTATCCATCATGTGTATTTACATATGAGATTCATCAATTATAATAAATTCATATGTGGTACAATTTGAAGATGTTCTATCTTTTTAGGAGAAACAAATGAATATCTTAGACCACATAGATAATGTTCTATCAAAATAGGTAAATGTCATGTTTAATGTAATTTGGAGGAACCAAAAATGATAATAGGTGACATGGGATGGAGAAGAATCATTAAAGGAGAAGTACCCACCCAAGTTTTCAATATTGTATTTAAAAAAACTGAGGTAAAAATTTCATTATGAGAGTAATTTAACAATCAAAACTAATCTTAAGGAAAGTTCAAATATTATAATTATTTATGGTATTACATATCAAATATATCACATATAGAAACTATTAAAACACGTTTTATGTTATAAGGAAGTTTAATAAATCCATAAATAGTTTCAATAATTGTACGGATGTTTATTTGTAATTAAAATTGATGAATTTAAGTTAATTTGACTACTTATATAAAAATTTATTTCACCTATTTGAGAGTTATTTTGATAAAATTGAATTCATTTTTTAACCAACCGATTAAAATTATATTATGTAAATGTTTTTTGAATTTCCAAAACATGATTATTTGGGGGTTAAAATGGGAAAATACAATTTTCACATAACAATTATGAAATATTTTATAAATAATATTGGTTTCAAGTTTTTTAATATTAATTTTTAATAAAAATAAAATTACATAATTACATAATTTATATTTTTTATCTTTTAAAATAAATTCGTATCATTTTTAAGACATGCTTTTAACTATAAAATACAATTTTTAGTAGTTATAAAGGTATCACACAAGAATTTATTTCTATCTATTTTATATGTTTAAAAGAGAAAAGTGGAATCAATATTTTCATTATAAGGCCCAATTTATTTTTTATGTTATATTTATATTCCTTCACAAAAAAGGTATTATGGTTTAAAAATGTTTTCATGGAATAACATAAATATTACACAGGGTTAAGGTTATTAGGTAAAAACACAAAATACCTAAACAAAACATCATTAAATTTGGGATATATGTAATTATAAACATTAAAAATACATTACAAACATTTTTTTTAAATTCATACATTTTTATTAATTCCACAAAAATATGGATGGCATAAAATAGAGTGTAATCATTATTTAATCTCTTGAAACCATCCTTTAATGAGTATAAATTCATCTCCCCAACAACCCATTTCTTATAAGAAGCCATGATTTTTATAGAATCACATAAATATAATATCCTAGAAACATTCCCCACATTCTTGTTCTTACGGTGTTAGAAAAAAAAATTCCATGTTTCTTATGGGGTCTCTCAAGAAGGTGATACTCAAGAGGAATCTTCCTAAAACAACTACTCTTAAATTTTCTTCCACATTGACATCTACCTAACCCACTTCTTAATTTAATTAATAATGTATATAATATCATATATATAGATTTATTTTATATTTATAATAAAAATTCATGAATTCATAGCTTTTATTATCTGATATTAATAAAAAATGATTCTGTTATCCAAATTATGGTGACAAACCGTCTTTAGGGAAAATTTTATTTTTTTTCCATTACCACAATTTACACTAGACTTAAAATTTTTATTATCATAGAATAATAAATTAATTGATATATTATAAAATTTTTCATGCTTTTTAAATAATACATATAATTTATTTTAAAACAAATAATACAAGTTCGGGGTGGTAGGGAAAAACACCAAAATAAATAAAAAATATCTCACCAACACTATCTCTTCTAAATTATCCAATTGATTTAACCCGAATGATGGGACTATGTATAATTATTTATGCCCTTGATTAACATTTAATTTGACTTTTGGTTTTTTATTTAAATTTTACTATATCATACATTATTATACAAAAATTAACATAAAATTTTAGAAAATAATGAACGCTCAATAAAACACAATATAGTTCAATATAGTTCATCAAAATGGCCATAATTACTTTATATAAAATTATAATTTATAATATATTTAGGTAAATGCTAATTAATTAATTAGGTAATTAATCTAATTTGATTGTACATGACAATAAATCAAAGTGAAGAAGACATTCCTACATAAGGCGAGTGACCTTTCTAATCTTACAAATTTCAATTGGGTTTTGATTTCCATAAATTATACAGAATTTTTTACTCCATTCTTACCATATATTTCTATTATTTTATATTTATAAGAACCACCTATATTTATGGATCTCAATTAATTATTTTCATTTGGAATTAATTGTTTTGTAGGTTTTCCTTCTCAATTAATAATTATAAGCAAAACCAATTATATTTATGTTCAAATTTTCAAACTAATTATAAAGGGCACACTGTATCCTTTTATTTACCAAAAATACTTTCCTAAAAACAAATAAATATATCATAAAAATATATTCCAATTCATTAATGGTCTATGAAAATAAATATTCCTTTATCCTCTTTAAAATATCATTAATATTTTCCAAAATACCCTGCTTAAGTGGTAAATTTATAATGATATGAAGCCAATCACAATCTTGATTTAAATTCAATTGCACATACTCATTAAAGATCTTTTAATTTTATTCTATTATTAATGAATAATAATTATTTAAATCACATACATTATTATACTCCCCTTTTTTATTCATTATGGTGGGACTATGAAACCATGTTCTTTTAATGGGAAGCTTGATTATTATTCTTTTTGTTCGATTTTTTTGTGTAGAATGAATATGAATGATCATGTTATGATGGGTCTTCCAAAATAGCACTCCAATTCGTTGGTAAATTTATTATAATGAAGATATGTAATGTCTGTAATTTGTGTTTAATATTATTCCATTATGGTATTTTTCCATGATGGGATATAGTAATGGATTGTAACCTTCACTCATGTTTATATCTTGTGCGATGATGATTCCAAATTACTTTCTTTCTATGATCATATAATTTGATGTTCTAAATGATTATCTTCCCTCTATGTGTTATTCAGTCATAAATTATATGCAATGGTTATATTCCTTCTAACACATTTGATATACTCAAATAACTTTTTTATTTTATTAATGATATTTATAGATAATCCCATTCATCTTTGTATTCCAATTGTTATTCAATGTAGTTATTGGGTCTAAATTTGAGTTTTGAAGAAAACATGGATATTTATAAATATTTTTTTATTCTATTTTCTTGTTTTCAAATAATTTAAACTGTATTCCAAAAAAAACTATCGTTTTCATGAAAAAAAAATTAATGTTTCAATATAAATAATACTATGTAAAATTATGTGAAAATTTCTTGGAATACAACATTTTTTGAGAGATAATGGTGTAGTTATTTTGGTGGTTTGGACTAAAAAATCATAATAATAAACATTTGGATAATCCCATAATAATTTGTAACCTATTATGAAACAAATTAATTATAAATTTCTGATATATTTTGAATTTATAATTTTATACATCTCTGATTATTATAAACTTTAATATATTTATTAGGTAAATATTTTGACACCTAATTTATACATTTCATTTTAATATTAATGGTGATAAATAATTGAACAGATGCGAATAATATTGGTGATTTGAAATTTCAGGATTTCCCAAATTAGATGCCAACCTTAGATGAATGGAATGAAACAAAACAATGATAACACATACCCAACTGGTTCAATTTATGGAAAACTAGTACTACACCTGTGGGAGGCACGACACTATAAGATAACTATTATTATTAACTATAGATTACTATTTATAAAACATAATAGTTTATTATCTGTCTTCTTAAGAGTACTATTTGTAATAGTTTAGAAGAAACAGTAATGTTTAATGTATTTTACTCAAAAATTAATGGTGAATAATTTTGAATTATAAGTGAATCTTTTAAGATTACATCAATATAAGATGTTAAATGAAGATACATCAATTGTAATGTGAAACACTTTTGAATAGTCAAGGGTGGAACTCTAACTTCAATATAAACTTCATTTAGGAAAACAATATTGCATTATATGAAAGGAAATGTTGAATAGAAGTTACTTAAAGAATTGTTTATCTAATAAAAAATAAGTGATGTGATGAGTAATCATTATAATACAAAAAAAATTGTCGTCCACAAATAGAGATGTTGTGATGTTTCGACATGGAGTAATTTTCCAGCAAGTATAAGATGTTCCCAATGCATTTCATCTTTGATTCACCAATATAAGATTGGTTAGAATCTTCCATGTCTAACACATCATAAGTGTACCTGAATATGCAGCATAATAACACACCATAAGAATATATACAACATATGAATACAGCATCAGAATACATGAATATGAAGAATACGTATTAATGTCACTGAGAAATGGACATGAATGAAATATCCAACCTACCTAGCCCCCTGCCCCTCCCCTCCCCCTACCCAACCTTTTCCCCTAGTATCCCCCTCCCCCTGCCATAACCTTGCCCTTCCCCTCCCCTCCCCTCCCCTCCCCCTTCCTAAACTCTTCCCCCAGCAGCCCCCTCCCCCTAGCCTCATCCTCCCCTCCCCTACCGTCCCCCCTGCCCAACCTTTTCCCCCAGCACCCCCACCCCCATTCCATCTTCCTCCGCTCCCCTCCCCTCCCCTCCAACCTTCCCAGTCCCAGCCCCTTCCCTCCCCTCCCCACTGCCCAACCTTTTCCCCCAGCATCCCCCTCCCCCGTGCTTTAACCCTCCCCACCCCTACCCACCCCTCCAACCTTCACAGCCCCAGCCCCTCCCCTCCCCTCCCCTTGCCCAATATTTCCCCCCTATAGCCACCTCCCTACACTCCTCCCCTCCCCCATGCCCAAAATATGTAGAAAAAATGATGCATAACTTAAAAAAGAAGCAAAAGTGCAGAAAAAATGCACGAAATATGAAGGAAAAATCAAGAACAAAAAAATGAAGAACCTTAAAAAATATTGAAGTCATTCATGGACGACTTCGGGCTCAAACCTTCCTAGCCATACTCTTCTTCTTCAGTACCCTTCCATGTTCTCATATCCTGCCACTTTACAGGGTTTGGAAAGTATGTTTCAAAGAGGGGAGATGATGTGAAACACATACTTATAGAAGAGAAGAAAACTTCATTGGATCTAAGAACTTTGTAAATACTCATAATAGTAATCATAACAGAATATACATACCTGTATGGAATAAATGATGGACCTGTTTGAAAAAAACATTATGAACAAATTAGAAAAATATTTGAACCTATTAAACCTCTAATAATAAAAATTACATAATAAAATAGTGAAATACAATAAGGCATGGGTGTTACATGTTCACTATCCTGTAGATGAGATGTTTAGTACCAAATACATAGATTTTCATTTTAACATAATGCATATTGAAACATATATTTTTTAAACCAGTATAAAACACAATAAATGTAAAAAACCATGAATGGAGAACACTCATGTCATAAATGAAATAGTATGTATGGAAACACTGAACTAAGGAATGACTGACTTCTCTAAATAAAAAGTATCCATATAAATAACATACCATTCAAAATAAAATATTCCAATGGTGTTACATCCTATAATCAATTCCCTTTTCTGGTGCATTAATGTTCTACATTCAGGGCATCGAAAAGAAGATTCAAAGTGTGGAGATGATGTGAAACACATACGTATTGAAAAAAAAAATCTTCATTGGATTTAGTAACTATATACATGATCATGATAGTAATAATTAACATAATCTATTTACCGGTATGTAATAAAAGATGGACCTATTTGAAAAAAAACATTGTGAACAAATTAGAAAAAAAATAAGAACATATTAACCCTCTTATAATAGAAAAATACATCATAAAACTATGACATACCTTAAGATATGGGTGTTACATTTTCACTAACATGTTGATGAAAATGACATGAATAAAATATCCTACCTGAATATGTAGAATAATTATTAATGTCACCGAGAAATGGAACTGCCCAGTCCCCTGCCCAACTTTTCCCCCAGCATCCCCCTCCCCCTGCCATAACCCAGCCCTTCCCCTCCCCCACCCTCCCTCGTACCCAACCTCTTCCCCCCTATAGCCCCCTCCCCCTGGCCTCATCCTCCCCTCCCATGCCCTCCCCCTTCCCAACCGTTTCCCCCAGCACCCCTCCCCCTTCCATCTTCCTCCCCTCCTCTCCAACCTGCTCATCACCTTTCCCCTCCCCTACCACCCCCTGCCCAACCATTTCTCCCATCAGCCCCCTCCCACATTCCATAACTCATCCCTTCCCCTCCCCTCCCCCCCTGCACAACCTCTTCCCCCAGCATCCCCTGCCCCCTGACCTCATCCTCCCCTCCCCTCCCCCCTGCCCGACATTTTCCACCAGCACCCCCTCCCCCATGACGTCTTCATCCCCTCCCTTCCACTCCACTCCAACCTACCCAACCCCTACCCCTCCCCTCCCATCCACCTTTCCCAACCATTTCCCCTAGCAGCCCCCTCCCCCTTTCCATAACCTTCCCCTCCCCTCCGCACCCCTCCAACCTGCCCAGCCCCAACCCCTGCCCTCCACCCTACCCAATATTTTCTCCCAGAATCCCCCTCCCCACTCCCATCCCCTAACCTCCCCTCCCCTCCCCCTGCCCAAAAGATGCTGAAAAAATGATGCAGAACCTAAAAATAAAGCAAAAATGCAGAAAAAATGTAGGAAAAATTATTGAAAATTGAAGATCAAAAAATTTCAGAACCAAAAAAAATCATGAAGTCATTCATGGACTGCTCCAGGCTCACACATTCATATCCTTAGTATTCTTCTTCAGTACACTACCATGTTCTCAAGGACTTCTACTTTATAGGGTTTGGAAAGGAAGTTTCAAAGAGGGGATATAATGCGAAACGCATACACACAGAAAAGCAGAAATCCTTATTTGCTCTAGAAGAATTGTACATACTCATGATATTAATCATTAATAGAATCTATGTACCAGGAAGGAATAAAATATGGACCTATTTTAAAAAAACATTGTGAACAAATTAGAAAAATATATGAACCTATTGACCCTATTATTAAAAAATACAAAATAAAACAGTGAAATACCATAAGCCATTGGAGTTACATGTTCACTCACCTATTGATGAGATGTTTATTACCAAATCCATAGATTCAGATTTTAACATAATGGATATTGAAACATATTTTTTTTATAAAAGATTATAAAACACAGTGAATGTAAAACACCATGAATGTAATACACTTATATCCTAAATGAAATAGTATGTATGGAAACACTATCCTAAGAATTGGCATGCTTCTCTAAATGAACATTACTCACGTAAAAAATAGACCTTTAAAAATAACATAAGCCAAGGGTGTTACAACCTATCATTGATTCCCTTTTCCAGTGCATTACTGTTCTACATTCAGGTCTTCTAAAGTATGTTTCAAAGAGGGGAGATGATGTGAAACACATACGCAAAAAATAACAGAAATCTTCATTGACTCTAGTAAATCTATAAATACTCATGATAGTAATCATTAACAGAATCTACATACCTGTATGGAATAAAAGATAGAACTGTTTGTAAAAAACATTGTGAAGAAATTAGAAAAAAAAAATGAACATATTAACCCTCTTATAATAGAAAAATACATCATAAAACAGTGACATACCTTAATTCATGGTTGTTACATGTTGATTCACCTGTTGATGAAATGTTTAGTACCAAATCCATAGTTTTAGATTTTAACATAATGGTTATTGAAACAAATATTTTTTAAAAATACAATAGAACACAGTGAATGTAAAAAACAATGAATTTCAAAAAGTCATATCATAAATGAAATAGTATGTATTGAAACACTGACTGAAATCTCCCCCACACACCTTCGAAACAAACAGCTTTGGTGATAAATTAAAAACATTACCACCACCTGAAAAAGAAAAAGTTTGTATGGAAATCAAATATTTAAAATCATCACATATTTTTCCATTATTTGAGAGATTAATTAAAAAATATGTCAAGATATAGAAAAAAATGTCAAAGTGATCAAATCAATATCAATACATGGTCATTGATTCCCTTTTCCAGCCAGCCGTAGAAATGTTCTTTATTCAGGGCATGGAAATGAACTATCAAAGATGTAAAATGATGTGAAACACGTACGTAAAGAAAAGAGTAAATCTTCATTGACTCCAGTACTCATTAAAATGGGAAATTTTCTAGTAGTCAAGAATAGAATCTGCACAACTGTACATAATAAAAGTGGGACCCTCTTGAAAAAATAATGATCAAATTAGGCAAAAATGGGTACTTTTTAACCCTCTTATAGTAAAAAATACATAATAAAATAGTGAAATTACTTAAGCATGGGTTCTTACAACCTCTCATTGATTCCATTTTCTTTCCAGAAACATTAATGTATTATATTCATGGCTTCGAAAAGATGTTTCAAAGAGGGAAAAAGCTGCGAAACACATAACCATAGAAAACCAGAAATTTTCATTGAGTCCAGTAACATCATACATACTCATCAAAGTGAGAAATATTTCAATAATAATGAATTGATTCTACGTTCCTATATGGGATAAATGATAGATCTATTTGGGAAAAAATATTAACATATTAGAAGAAAAAATATGAACCTGTTAACAATCTTATAATAAAAAAATACATAATAAAACAATGAAATGCCTTAAGCCAGGGGTGTTACATCCTCACTCACCCATTGATGAAATTTTTAGTACCAACTCCTTAGATTCAGAATTTATCATAAGGGATATTGAAACATATATTTTGTCAAAATAGTATAAAACACACTATCACCTACACATTTGGCCACTTCAGACTCAAAATAGGTAATTTTGACATTGAAAACATCAGTCTATATAATGATAAACACAAGGATCAATAATGATAACCATAACCTACTCATTCATCCACCATTTTTCAAAATAGAAATAATAAATCAATGAAATAGGATGAAACATTTGACCTAAGGAACGATGATTAACCAATATCGAACTGAAATGATACCAGAAATGCAGTTCCAAGGATTTAGGATTCTCAGTAGGTAGTTATGGTAATACTTGAAGTGGGACGATGATGCAGGATGGAATAAGATATTCTGGAAGAAAGACGAGAAGGGAAGGTGACGTCTATCAAAATTCCATACCCAAAAATCCCTTGAATAGCCGTCTGAAATTGCGATCAGTTCTGAAGGGAGAATGAACATGATGAAGAATGATTGTGAAATTGAGTGATGAAGGATTATGACGTCGAAGAACCTATGAATGAAATTGTGAAATTGCGAGTGGGATTAAATAATATATAATCCTCACGATGCAATGTCCTATTATTTCAATGAACCACAATCATAGCACCATCAAAGAAACATGTATAAATTAGATTTAAAATATAAAATCAAATCTGCAATCTGAATGCAATGTAATGCAGTAAAAGGTACCCATACATGGATTGTAGTTCCATACTGATGTGAAAAATGATACAACATATATGTGAAAATAAATACTGGAAGATGTAATTTGGACATCATTTAGTAGAATGGAGTACTCTGAACATCTATTCAATGATAGGAGATCGAGTATAGAAAATCCGAACCAGGATTAATCAATACAGACGGCGTAGCAAAGAGGCAGACGACTGTTTCGTTGACCTTCATCGAAGCCACCCTGTAGAACGAAACTTTGATATGGAGGTAATAGTAGGAAACACACCAGTCACAGAATGGAGTCGCAGGAGGTGCGACTAAAAAAAGATTAGTGTATCGATGTTTTTTGTCGAATCATATCGGTACCTCAAAACCCTAAACCAGATCCTAAAGAGCCACAACGTGTGGGCGGGAAGACCAGATTCTGTTTTCGGTGCTACTAAAAAGGAGTGGAGGAATGTCGAAGGAAACCAGATGCTCAATGGATTTCAGAAATCAGAAACACTAATTTTGAGGGATGTCCGGAGAGAAAGTGTGGGGGAGGCCCATTGGGTCGCGGGAGATAGGATAGAAAGCCATAGGGAAATAAAAAGGAAGGATATAGAGGATAAGGAGTAGGAGAAGGAGGGTGTGGGAGAAGGTGGAGGAATCTATGGGAGAAGGAAGCTGCCTGACAGAGAGACAGCGGAACCGTAGGTGGGGCGAGCGAGAGCACGAGCAGGAAGTGAAATTGGGAGGAGGAAAATCCCGATAAATAGTTGGAGATCGGTAGAGAAAGTATTTGAATAATAATAAATGGAGTGACATGGAACGATTGGAAGGTGTCACGTAAGAAGAAAATATTTTAACTTAGTATAGATAGTAGATAACTTGAATTGTATGGAACACCAACATTCTCTAATGAATATGAAATTTCAGTTCCCAACATTTATGTAAATATGAAATCTAATATTTATTGGATATTTTTATCCTCTCTTCATGGAATAGTGGATTGACACCATTTATAAAATTATTTTTAACATAAAATTCTTAGAATAATTAAATGCTGTTATTGTAGTCTATCAATTTCATGGGTATGAAAATTAGTGATGAAAACCAATCAAATAAAAGAACTAAAAGGAAGAATTAGATTAATCGGTATGATTAGCATTCATTAAAATATTTTCCAATACATATTATTTAATGACCCGAACATTTTAATAACAATATGTTTCCTAAAAATGATTGGTTTACAATGTCATAATAAAATAACTGTATTTGAATAATTGAAATGTAACCTTTAGGTTTTGACATTATATGACTGTTGGTTAATATGAACATTGTTAAAAATAATTTTTATCATTATGATTACTGATTATAAATATATTTTATAGGGGAATATTAATGAAAAAATAAATGTTAAAGGCCTCATCCAGTATACATTGTTCATACGAAGCCCATTTGTCAGATCGTGGGATTTAGGTAGAGTCACTGGGCATTGTTCTGGACCAATACCAAGCTAATTTTAAACATTATTGGACAATGTTATCTAATCTGCCCCATGATTCTATCTATATTGCACAACTTACTGTTATTTCCTGGTCATGTTTTTGTAATAGGTTATGTAATTTGGACATAGTTACATTATGTAATACAATTTTATAAATAAAAATATTTTTATGTTAAAATAAAAATAATTTATTAATTTGAAATTTAAAAATTATTATTGGATGGATTTTTAGTATTACTCTTTGATTATTCATATTATAGAGTAATTCTAAAATCAAAGCAACTTTTAAACTTTTTTTACTTTAATGTACTGATTCTATGAAATGATTTTCAAAAAATAGATATACACGGTTCTGATCATTAAGAACATTTTTGTATAATAAGACAAACATAATTTTGGGTGAATAGTAACTTATGAATATAAATATTACCATTATTAATATTAATTAGATAAATGGAATAGGATCGTCATATATTTTAGTATAAATATAATTTTGGCATCTAGAATGGTAATGCAAAATCATAATATAAAAAAATAACAATTCTTAAAATTAGTTGTTAAATATTTTTATATTTTTTAGTAAATAGTTATTTTTGTTAAAAATTTAATTTCCCAAATTTATAATTTTATTTTCCAGAAATAGAAATCATGTATAAATCTAAAAATTGATATTTAGTTAGGGGAAATTGACGATATTTTTATAAAATGGTTTGTTTTTTTATTACTAAAAATAAAGTATTTTTAGTTTTCATTTTTATTAATTATTTCATAATGATAAAATATTTAATTTAAAATTATGGTAAACATGCATTGATTAAAATATGATATATGGTGTCCCATGATTCTAAAACCATCGTCAAATACCATGATAAATCCCTTGGGTTTTAAGATAGCAATGACGAGTTGTCCTCAGAAATTAATAAAAAAATGATATTTTTAGCGTAAATACCCAGCCATTCCATAATTTATAGTTATTCCAAAATCATTCCCCTAAAATATCCAATTGTATTACATATCAATGAGTCCACCCATGGTTACCTCAATCCTATTAAGTTCTCGATCAATGAGTATCACAAGTTAATCTTCATGGAATGGGAATTCTGAACTTCTCTTTTATTCATGTTCTATTTTAAGTGGTATGTCTTCAAAATATCCATAAAATGTTCTTATTTAAATATTTTCGTATCCCTATATGGAATTATGAGCCTTTTATTTATTTGTTACCACTTACCCATCTCTTATTACTGTTATATAGAACAATTTTTCATACCAGTTATTATGATTAATTTTTATCTCTAAACCTATATTTTTTACAAGAAATCATTTTGTTTTCATTACGTGAATACTAAATCATTGTTCATTTCAATATTTATTCATATACACATATATTTATTTAATTTTATCATTAATTAACAAACATAAAACCCTCATTCCATTTCCATTGGTTATAAATGTCATAAAGATCAGGATTCTAATGACTTATTAAGACTCCATGAGTTTCATATTAATCTCATTTATTTAATTCTTTATGGGTTATTTACAAAAATTTTCACTATGATATATATGTGGCACATGAAAAAAAGGCAATATAAGTGTGTAACCTGATAGGACTCTAATAAATTTTTTTATTAAATTAATCTCGTGATATAACAAGTTATATGATACCTTGGTGAATAACCTTGGTAATTTATATGACACCTTGTGGATAGACCTTGGGTATATTCTTAGGAATGTCTAAATTAAATGTTTTAGACACATTTTCAACATCATTTTCATGTTAATTTCTTCATGATATGGCTATTCAATATTCATTTATGGCATTTCCTCATGTTCTTATTGTATTCTTTTAGGATCACATGTAATTTGTTGGCCTCGTTTTCCCTTAATAGGACTAATTCTCACCCTTTACATAGATATATGTCCCCAGGTTATGAGATATAGTAAATTTACATAGGATGAATAGTTATGAATACATTAATGTGTATTAATAGTATTTTTTATGTTTTCATGCACTATGTACCTTATTTACAAGACATTAAACAATAATGATCCTATGATTGTAAAATGTAATGAAATGTTGTGTAATAAAAATGATGGTTTCGATATATTCTCCCCAAACTCATCATCCAAATATGGAGAATTTGATACTTAGTCTTATGAAAAATTATTACTAGTCTATTAAATCATATTTTGAAAACATCAAAAGCCTTCCACGGTAATCAACTAACTTTTTTATTATCAATGAATTTATAGTGGACCAATATTTAGGGATTTGAAATATAATCTAAAAAAAGAAAAAAATTGTGATTATGATAATTAAGAATATATTATTTATTATGTACCTAATATTCTGTTGAAAATATTTGATTCATAGTGGTCTTCTGTGATTGGATACAATGAACATACTATTTTATTAAATAAAGAATGGTAATTATAAATATAACATTGAGAAAAATAATTATAGCATCCCACTTGAAAAATGTTTTGGAATATCAATTTTTAATAATTATATCATGGAAAAAATAGTTCTTAATGTTTGTGAAAATGAGGAACCATACTATTAATTTACAAAGATAATTTATTAATCCTAATAATGTGGAAGGGGAATAGAATATTTAAAGAACACTAAGACCCATTTACAGTGTTATAACTGCAATGAACATAGAACCTATGGGAACCAATTCCCTATGATAATGGATGTAGTGGAAAATATAATTTAGAAACCTCCATCAAAGCACTGAATAAATTATTCTTGACTATTGGTGATGTGGATTTTTATAATGATGGGGATTTAGGTATGCTATTAATTCATTCAAGAATATCCCACATACTATATGATTCAATGTCTATAGTCTCAATCATATCTTTCATGATTGGTATAATAAAAAAATATTAAGCTTAATTATATTTAGAACATAATATAGTTAGTTTATTTCATTTAAATAACCTAACACGTCCCATGTAAACATTTGAACTCTGAACGTACCTAAAAATTTCATCTTACTTCCATTTGTGTAGTTTAATGCTGTATTGGGAATGTATTGTTTATAGTTATCTAAATAAATCATTAATATTTGAAGAGATTGATCAATATTAAAACACTATGAAATCCATCAAATCATTACATGATGAGGAATTGGAATGAATTTTTTAATTCATCGAATCCCATGTGGATACTCTCCTATTATGAGAATGCTTGTCCAGCTTGAATGATTTAGGAGAAGGATATGATCATTCTTGAAGAGCTTCCCATTGGGAAATATTATAATATATTTATTTTTGTATAAATTCAATCTATTGGATATATTTATATACACCCATAATTTGGTTTAAATTAAATGAAACACTATATTAAAATATCATTATCTAAAGCTAACCATTATAATTGAGTTGTAAAGATGGAATGTATAAATATAGTAAATAAATTATGAAAATTATTTTATTTTAATATTTATAATATATTTTAAATGGATTTATAATTTATTATAAATAAAATATGTTCCATTTTTAAATATTAATGTTTTTTGAAAAACTATTTTTTTAGTAAATGGTGGTTCAGTCATGCTTTATAAAATTAATTTAAAATCTTATTTTAAAAATATCATAGTATAATTTATTAAAAATAATATTCATTTATTAAATATATTTTCCAAAGTTTACTTTTGGTGGATCTTTTTAAATTTTTCAAAAAATATTTTTTATATTAATATTCTAAAATGATAATATTTTATAAAAACAGTAAATACATTTATATTTTATTAAAAAGATAAATTAAAATTATAATGTGATTGAATGTAATATTTTTTAAATTATATTAAAATTTATCAGATATATTTCATTATAAATTATTTCAAATGGAATTGTGATATAAAATCATGTTTTAGTTTTTATTTTTATTAAAAACCGTGTTTTTAAATATATAATCTAGGATAATATAAATATAAATTATTTGAAATATATGAGTTTAATTGTAAATATTAAACAGAATAATCTAAATTATTAAAATTTATTTTACATAAAATAGTAAAATAAATTTTTTATCTTTATTCGTAATAATAAATGTAAAATATAAATACCATGGGTTGGGTGAAAAAGTATAATTTGGGTTTGAACAAAGATGATCATAGTTAAATGGGACATAAATGTTTTCCAAAAAAAATTATTACAGAAATATATAAACTTTATAACCTCTAAGTGTCTATAATTTTACAATTTTTTTTCATTCTTCATGATAATATCATGTTAATTAATCATTCATTTATAATATTCCTTTTCTGTCATCTCAGCTACTTATAAAACCCACCCCCTCTCCTCACCACCTTATACATAAAAAAACTAGACCCAATAATCCCAAATCTCATCCTTCATATCTTCCCACATCATGATGGGATTTAATATATTATTATTTCATCTGGATAAGCCTTTATGTATTAACCAATATATATTCTCATATGAATACCAAACATGAAAATTTATTTAATTACTCTTTCACCTTGATAAAATATTTTTCATCTATAATAATATAAAAAAATAATTATATTTAATATGATATTATGTTATTATGATAGTTTAATAACCTAAATTGATATTAAATTATATCAAATGTGAAATGATCCCATTAATCATGTGTAAGAAAGTCAACCCCCTCATGAACCAATGTAATTTTTTACCATCACCACCTTCATTGGTTTAAAATATTTATTGATTAAAAATATTTATTTCTACTTATTCAATTATTATTCTTATTTAACTATTATATAACACATACCTTCTTAAATTTTATTTTGTTAGGGATACGATTAAATAACATGTGTGTATGGAGGATTATATCCTCGAGAGGTAATGTGATGAAATTTTATATTAATAATTAAATGGAAGGTACTAAGGATAATATTATTGACTATATATTATGTATATGATAGTTAAATTATTCGATAATTATAATATCGCATCTATATACCTAACATCATATAAGTTGAAAAAAGTATTATATCTGATTCATTTGTGTGGACTGTGGCCTCAATGTGGCATCATGAAATGGTTTTAATTTTATATTTACTTTTCTTTTAATAATAATGTATTGGAAAAAAATAAATAATGTATATTAAAAAAACATAATTTTATTAAGGTGAATTAAAACTAATTTTAATTTCCAACTATCCATCAAGAAAATGGAATGAATATTCATTCATATGTTCATCACATCTTTTCCTTGAATGGTGAAAATAATTTATTATCTTCATTAATTATGGATAAATATAAATATTCATATAATGAACATATATGATATTTATATCCTGTTTTAAATTTTAGAGATTATATAATCATGGTCAATGTAATGTTACCATGAAGTCAAATCCATAATTATATGAAAATCAATGCTATTATTAATTAAAATTTTATTTTACTATGCAATTGTTAATGAATAGACCACGAATGTTCATAACTATGTAATATATGGTTTTATATATATATTAATATATAATAATCCATATTTACTTGATTTATTATAAAAATATATTTATTATAATTTATTTTAAAATACATATTAAGGAAATCATACATATTTTAAGTGTTTGAAATCTATCTTTTATTTTTGTGAAAAATAATCTCCATTGACTAATTTTTTGACATTTTTTTTGTATACTAAATATTTTTTATTTAATATAAAAAATATATTTCATTAATATTTTTTAATGATTCAATTTATTTTATTAGTTAATTGTTTTTTATTATTTAAATGTTACAAAATAACTGAGGGTGAATTTCAGAAACTCATCAATATTTAGAATTTTTTATATATAAGTATCCCTTGGGAATGTTATTATGTATTAAATAAAATAAGTATATTATCTACTCCTATGGTAATTAATAAACATTTTCTTGTAATACTATCAATTTTCATCAAATTGGTACATTAAATGATTGATAACCAGGTTTAAAAAAATATAATTTTCCCTCTCCTCGGTAAATATGTTTATTTTGAAAACCATGTTTTCTAAATATTTATTCAAATTTTCTATATTGATGATATATAAATGTAATTTTTAATGATGTAGAATTTTTTATAAATAAATTTTTACAGAATATTTTGTTCTTACTACAACCATGTCTTGTAGTTCCTTTACATAAAGTGTTAATGGAATAATTTTTTTATAATGTAAAAAATATTTGTAATTTCCACCACCATGAACAGTAAAATATTGAATGCATAATTTATATGTTTCAATGGATACATAAAAAGAATATTTTCTTAAAAATATATTTTAAAATTGTTTTTGAATAAAATTTCAATAAATTAATGTAAATCCCTAAAAATAATGTTTTTAGTGTCATTTTTTGATATGTATATTAATCAACATATAATTTTACAGTGACCCAAAAGGGGTCTATTATAATAATAAAAAATTCTCTTATTAATTTTTTCATGTTTTGGATTCTATAAGGATGTAAAATATTGATAACATTCATATTAATTTGGATGATTTATAATTATTATTAATGATTGTGGTAATAATTAAAATATTATATTTTTGTTTTTAAAAATTAATCATTATCTTGATTATGATTCACTAATTTCATATGAGAAATTCATTTTTCAAATGACGTGATTTTTAGGGGCCTCTATATCCCCTCGATGTTTCAATAAGGTATCATATGACAAACTATTTGGGGTTTATTGGCATGTCCTTAAAAATATCTTTATGATATCGTGGCATGAGACCTTGAGGGTTTGGTTATGATATTTGACATTACTAATTTCCAAAATATGTGCTTTTAGAAGTTGCTTCATGTTATATTAAGGTTAAAAAGAATATCAAAGATTATATTTCACTCACATGACAATATTTATATGGAATTATTTTGTCATCTTTTTTTCATCCATATTATCCACTAGTAATTGATTCATACATGTTTTTTATTCATTTAGCTTTCAATTTTTATTATGATTAATTTTTTCATAGAATCTACAAAACTCATTCCCTTACTGAAAATATGAGCTAACCAATTTCATAGTTTTAATTGTTTCCCAAATTCTAGGAATTATTATATAATTGATATGTAGTGATATGATAATGTGGAATATATTTTTTATACTAAAAATAATTTGAACAATATATCTCCTACTGTAATGGGATTTTCATTAGTGTTTTAACATTATGAAAACCAAAAAACAATTGTTACTCAGGATGATATTCCATGTTTATAATGATAATTTAAAAAAATCAATTACTAAATCATGAAAATTATCTTCTGGTAAATTATAATTTGTATTAAAGGAAGGTCTGTAAAAACCATTGCAACTATAATTATGTAAACATTTGTAATATCATGTGATTTAATTCCATGACCCTTATAAAAATTAAATTATTCGATGAATTTGTTTGACAAAATAGAAAACCTAAATGAAAAATTATAATCAATTAAATATCATTATTTTAAAATTACTATTATATCATAGAAATTACATTTGAATGAATGAATATTATTATGAAATTTATATATTATATCAAATTATGTTAGAATAATGACATCATCTTTACTTTTTAAAAGGATATTATTTCATAAAATAATTTTTATGAGCTTATATTGATTAACATGTTTTAAATGTAATTTTGTCACTTTTATGAATTGAATTTATAAAAAAGGCATATATGATTTCGATCAGTGTAATTTTTATATTTTCGTAGGATCATCTAATTATTTGGGTTAATAGTAACATGGCCCTTTTGAATAATATTGTTACCCATAAGAATAGTAATATGATCCTTATGAGTAGTAAATATGTCCAATGAATAGTATCCTTGCCCATGAATGAATAAATTAAATATATGAATCTTGTAAAATACTATATTATATAATTAAAACATAGTATATGTTATTAAATATTTTAAATGAAATTAAATTAAATGTGGGAATTTTTATTAGTCAACAATAATTAATTTCAATAATATAATAAATAAAATTATTTATTATAAAATTTATTTCTACAAAATGTATTCTTAAATTAACATTTTTTTCTTATGTTTTTTATACATTTATTAGATGTTAATTACTTTTTGGAAGTGTTACAAATTTAGTTTAAGAATTAAAATATGTTTTTTTGGTTAACTTATAGATTTAATTAAAAATTAAAATTTTAATATTTTTAAAAATTATTTTCCTAAAATTGAGTTCATATTTTATTTCTACATGTTGATAAATGTATATGGTGATTTTTTTTGGATTTTTCAATAATATTTTGTGTTTTTAATAGAAAATTTTGATAATTTATGATAAATGATAAATACAAGAATTATAGAGTCATCGATAATGTATGGATGATGTTAGAACACTTGGTATGTACATACCTAAAATTATTAATTTATTTAGCTAAAATAATCTTCACTATTACTATTCTTGAGAAAATAATAAAATATTGAGAAATCACCCCTCTCCCCTCTATAAATAGCACCCCTCAACCCCTACTCTCCTCACACCTAGAGACTTTTAAGATTGCCAAATTTCATCACAAACCATATTATGCAGTCTTCCCCACATCAATGAGCTCTTATAATTCACAAATACCAAATACAGTCCCCAAAAGGAGGTTCAGAATGACGAGTATTGAAGAGGTAAAATCCTCTTCCTTTTCCTTTTAGTTTCTTTTCAAATTTTTTTCTTTGATTTTTATCTCCTCACAACCTATATGAAAATGAGAAAGATAATACTAATATCATATATATTCATGAATGATATCATCTTAATTTTATATCCTTATTCAAACCCCTTCCTCTCATTCTTATTTTAAAAAATTAATCATCACCTACGAGGTGTTGATTTACGACATTTGTGTAAGAAAAAATTTCTTTCATCAATTTCTCCTTCAATGCTATAAATAAAACCATTTTTATAGTAAATATTTTCTATAATACAAGTATTAAAATCTATATTTTGGTATTTAGGTAATTTATTTATGTAATATTATACCATAAAACAAAATTATTTCATTATAATCAATAACAAACTTAATAATGAAAATGATTAAAATTAAATGTAATATCTGATGATTCATCCTAATAATATATAAATAAATGAAATACATAACCATTTTTTATTTTGGGTGATCTTTAGTATAATATAAATTTAATTTCATATATTTATACCAATTCCAAATAAACATCCAAACTAAAATACTAGTATTCCAATAGTACAATCCATGTTAATGACATTATCAAATAACATAATTGAATATTATAAATTATCAAAATATTCAAAAAAGGAACATAATAAAATTATAATTATCTACATAAATTTCTAATTGGTTATTAATAAAAATATTAATATTTATATATTCATATTACATTACCATATTGTCGAGTGTAGATCAAATTCCGATATGAGGTAAGAGTTTTCTCAACTCACATTCACTGTCGTGAGATATGCGTTACTCACCACTAATTCTTTTACATGGTGTATGTATAGTTAACATTGATTTATAATATCATGAATTTATTTATTTTCATTGTATTCAACCTATCATTTTATGATAATTAATTATTTTACATCTGATCTGATTGATTATGAAGTGGAAATGGGTTCTCCCCAAACACTAATATTTCATTGAATTTACTATTTCTCCATCATTACTCAAATTTAATGATTTTTTAATCTTCTATATTTCATAAACATTCATTTTATATACTCCAAAATCATATATATATCATATCAACCATATTTTATAGGGATATACATGTTTTAATGTGTTCCCTTTTAAATTCATCTTGATAAACAATCCTGATTGAAGAAAACTTCGTAATTTCATACCAGCTTCATGTGGACTTCAACAGATATTTATGCCTTTTTTATTTTTATAAATTCAATAATTTTATCATGAATAAATATATTGGTTAATTTGTTTTTTTATGAAAATAAACATGTGTTTCCTCTTTAAAATCACTTTTATATTTTCCATAAGCCACAATAAAATGTTTAAATTAAAAAGTTTTTTAAATCACTTTTGAAATTATTTCACTTTAGTGGGACACCATTTATGCCAGAAATATAATTTAAATATAATTCCCTTTCTCTTTATGTTTATTACATGTTTAAAAGATGATTCTATGACAAATACAAATGACTTTCCAAGGGAACTATTTCATCCAAAGAAAAAAATAGCTTTTCTCATATCACTTTTTCAACTATGAAAAATATGGATTTTTTACACTATTTACTTATGTGTGGTGCATATAATTCCATTTGATATATTATATCCTGAATTTAATTATTCTCATGATATAATATAATATATTTAATGTTATATGGTATTATTATTTATATTTTTCAATGTGTTATTGGACACTTTGGAATGTTTAAATATTAATTTCTTTATGAATTTCTCAATGAATTTATTATAGTACATTAATATATGACATATCAAACTGTTATGTCTATTTATTGAGGTAATGATATTTTTTATTCAATATACGTGGAATGAATTGAACAAAGTAATTGATTAGTGTATCCTGCTATAACCCCATGATGCATCGTTTGGTCTAATGAGATGTACTATTTTGGGATTTTACCCATTTATTTATAGTATTGGAAAGAGCCCTTGACGGTACGACTATGATGTCAGAAATTTTTAATTCCCTCATTATGGAATTAGTAACTAATAGTAATAATTATTTGACAAGTATAATATCAATGGTTATTTATTACTATGGAATTATTAAAAAAATTTTAATCCTAATATTTTATTATAATGATTATGTCCTACTGGAAAGTTAACATTTAGTTATTAAAAAATTATTTCTATAGATTCTTCTATTGTATAACATACCGTTATTGGTAATCTAATATCAACAGTTTCTTATTTATTACATTTCCATAGTATGAAATGAATTATATTACGAATGACTTGTAGGTATAATCTATGAGATGTGGATATTTCCAAAGAAATTTATATATTATTGTTCCATTCCGATTGTAATGTAAAACAAATGTAATTGTATAGTCTTCCGAAGATAATAAACAATTGAGTCCTTCAAGATTTTTCTTCCTTGATTATATTCCAATTTAATAATATAATGCACTAACTCTGTGATTCTGGTGTCTGGGTGTAATGAACTGACACATGTTTCCCTCAAACGAGACACCGACCCTATTTGTCACATAATTGAAGGCTGATCCCGATCCCCATAGGCTAGAAATAGGCATGAGGGAATCAAACGACAAAACTGGGGGAACAATTTCTCCTAACCTGACAACATTATGGTATAAAAAATTAGAGAATAAGAAATAACAGATGACTAACAAACATATATATTCTATAACTGTAAGGTAAAAAAATATAAATAGTAGCTAAAAACTCCAAAAAAGTTGTTCAACTACATTGGATTTAATACCAAACATCTTCTCTAATGACATCATAGACAAACTCTAACAATATCACCACCAGATACCCATCCTAGCTCACATAAACATCGAAGCCTGAATATGGTTCCTTTCCATTCCAATCACTGGAGGAAAAACAATGGTCTGCGAACCACCAAAGCATTTTGTATGGTGTGAGATAACAAACTCAGAAGGATCTCACCTTAGTGTTACATTGAAAGTCGCTGTATAACAATTCATGTATTCATATTTTTTAATTAAATCATGTACTGAAAAGTCGTAAATTATTTTTATATAAAACAAGGTAACAATCTCATTTTACAATGTTCTATACAAAATTTGGTATATTAGTTTCACAAACAACATCCACATCATTTTACAAAGGCACGAAAATTCATATCAATGCTAAATTAGAAATCAGAGCAATACAAAACAAAACAATATGTATCACGCACCATGGAATACTATAGGCCTAGGTAACAGACTACTTGTACCTAATGAATCTGGTGTAAAAAAATTTATCCTAGAAAAACAAGAAATGGTAGTTAAGGAATACCCCATGAGTAAACCCCCAAAAAAGTCAATATCGGGCCTCTAGAATAATAGGCCTAGGAAATAGATGAATTCCCCAAGAAAATCCTTTTTAATAATCACAAATAAATGGATGATGGCCTCCACATTAACCATCAACGTATGTACCTAATGTAACCCATGAAATCTTTTTCACAACCCTATTTCAATTCCTTGAAAACCATTCAAATCCATTCCAAATTCAATTTTTCAAAATCCTGGGAAACATTTTTTTATCCACGTTTTATCACAAACACAAAATCATTCCAATTAAATAAATCATTTTATAATGAAATTTGTGAAGCTAATTTTTTTTATAATCATAGCATAGATATAGAGACACCTACCTCACCGTCCGAGTAACACATGACCACCATGCAATACTGAATCCAAAGAAACTCAAGAATTCTAATGTATGCCATATAATCAAATCCTCACATTTTAGGATTTATACAAATCTAAACACAAGAGGTCATAAGAAGATGGGAAACCAACATTCCCCAATGAATATCGCCAGCCTCACCAAAAATAATCATGGAATGGATTTCAAGACAATATATCTAAATGTATCTAGATGATTATAACTAGAAAAATACAACATCGATTAGTGGATCAGATAATGAAATCCTTGTGTGATATACCTATCCATTTCAATGAAGAATCAAGGAAAACACATACCCGTAGAGGCACATCATTGAAAAAATAATGATCTATATTTAATCGGATTGATCTATATGAAGATGGGACTCTGAAAATCTCATAGGAAGGGATCTGGTTCGAGAGACAAGAGATTAGGAAATAATTGATGAGATAAAATACAAATGTGTAAATTTTTCTTGGGCATGTGACAGTTCATGATGTTTAACTCATGGCCATGATGTCTAATCCATGGAATATAAGTTATGCCAAAAAACCCATCACCTCATGTTAAAACTCTCAAATTTGACCGCCACAAGACGTTAACCTAAGGAACACTATGTGTACCAGTTGATAATGTGATCTCCCAATTCATGGGATAATCTCCTAAATCATGACATTATACATCATCAATTACACAATATTTACTTCAAGTACATGGAATGTACTGACTATGTAGTATATTTTAAACCCATAGAAATAGCATAATTGGAGTTTAAAAAATGAAAAAAATAGAAAAAGGGGAAACATACCCGATCAATATAAGAAGATGTTAAAAAATCCAATGCATAAGGACTTTCTATATAAGGGAAGTCGTGTAAAAGATGTGTTCACTAGATAATGATGAGGCCACTATTCCATCATCATCAACTAACATTCCCATTTCTCATGATAATATGATCATTTATTCCATAAAAAGTTAACCATCGAAATCGACTTCCCATGAATGAATATCTTTTGAGAGTAAACGATCTCAACTAGTTCTCCATATTTGATGTATTTGGATCAAAATCATTTTCTTCCCAACTGAGAACATGAGTGGGATTAGGGTGATACTTCCTGATATGAGATATGTAGAATCCATTATGATTTCTTAACAAATGAGGCAGTAATTCTAATCGATAAGAAACTAAACCAAGATATTCATTGATCTCAAAAATGATCCAACAAATCTCAGTGCCAAATTACTCAATATTCCATATTGAAGGTGAACCAAACGAGGTGAAAAATTCAACAAAACATAGTCACCATTGAAAACTCCAAATGATGATTTCGCTGATCATCATATGATTTCTGTCTATTCTGCGCTGTAACAAGGTGTCGCCACACCTCTTAAGTCATTGTCGATGTCACTAAAACTAGATTTAGACCAACCAAAAATACATTTTCCACCTATTCCCAAATAAGAGGTTATCTGCATGAGAATCTACACCATTCCAAAGAAGTATCTATTCTAATCAATGAATGATAAATGTTTTTTTAAAGAAACTCAAACAGTCAAATATGGCTATCCCACGATCCACTAAAATCCATGACAATTAATGAAAAAATCTAGAGGGTTTCAAATGCACTTATATTATCCATTTGAAGGTGTAACATTAGTACATATAATCTGTAATGTCACCATCATACCCTACTACAAGAACCATCTTCTCATGTCATAATACATCATTTTATATCTAGAATGATTGTCCCATGATTATCTATATCAATCAAAGAAAACTAGGAATCTCAATGATGTTTAGATGACAACTCTATTTTTATATTGAGGTAGGCCATCTGAATAAAGAGAAAAACTGGGAATTGTCTCACCAACATAATGATTTTCCCAAATCACTTAAATCTAAACTTCATATTACTATCGTTTCATGTTAGTCACCATTAGAGATGATGAAAACTGTACACTAGTCAGAACCATTCTGGAGACAGCCACCTTATCATCCATGAACAATTGAGAGAAAGGCACGTTAAGATTCCACTCCTCATTATATTCTATAACTACCTATGATGGAACCTTCTTTCATTAGGAATCAGAAACTACATTCCCATTCCCCATAGAGTAGGTGAATTCAATATCAATGGTCTGAAGGTGTTCTAACCATCATATCAATCTATGATTCAAGTCCTTCAAGGAAATGATATAGCTCAGAATATTATAATCATAGGAAATAATGATCTTCTCCCAATAGATATAGTGTCACTAGCCTTAAAGCACATGAATCACTACCACAATATCTAAATCATGATAAAGGTATTTCTTTTCATGTGGTCATAGATTTAGTGATCCATAATATACCACATGATAATCCTAGATCATCATGCATCCCAAACATGAACCATAAGAATCTCAGATCACCACATACACCTTCCAAAGCTTCTGTAAGATCAGAATAGGTGCCGATGTCATAATCATTTTAGTTCATCGAATGATGACTGACACTTCGCATCCCAAGATAATTTTACCACCTTATCAGTAAGAGTGGTCATTGGTGATGCTATCATAATGAAATATGTAATAAACTGTTAGTAGAATCCATCAAGGCCAAGGAATATTCTTATCTCAAAGACATTTCAATGTTCATTCTAGTACACAATTTCTTTTACCCTCTCTCCTTCAACCGATAATCCAGGATAAAAAATTATGTTCCTGGGAACATCCGTTATCAAATCTAGAAACTACTATTTGAACGCATTCCATACATATGGTGTTCTCTCTGAATCTCTTGAACCAAACATAGATGGCTCCCCTGATCACTATCATACAAAAAATGAAATAGAATACCATCCATGAACAACACCAAAAATTGGTCAACATATTTGTGGAATATATGATTTATCAAGGATATAAAAATTACAGTAGTATTTTCCAAACCAACAGGCATAAGAAGATATTCATAATATCCATACTAACTCTGAAAGGCCATCATTGGTATATCATACTATTGGACTCTAATCTAATGATAACCGAACCAAATATCAATCCATTAAACCATTTTTCCGTTCAACTAATCAAACAAATCAGACACACGATTCAGTTGATATTTTTTATTAACTTTTACTCAATTCAACTCCTGATAGTCCAAACATGACTGAAGTGAACCATCTTATTTCTTGGAAAAGAGAATAGATGATGCCCATGGAAAAACATGAGTGTGAAGAAACCCCTTTTCTAATAGATCTTCCAACTGAATCATGAGTTCCTTCCACTCAACTAGTTCAATGAAATATGATGGTATAAATTTCAGTTTCATACCTAGAACATTGTCAATCAAAAACACTACCTCTATCTATAGATGAATACCATAGTAATAGTCTGGGAAAATGATAAGAATGTCTCAGAAAACAATAGTAAGGACTTCAAATGACGAAATGTCATCGAGTTGAAACCCAACATTTACCGACAAACTCATGATCTATAGGTGGGATAGTCCTCCACAACATATCCTTAGGTCCCACTCTCTATGAAACACTAGAGGGATCCAATTTGTAGAAATAAAAGAAACACAATGATGATAACACTCAACATTATCTTGATGGGTGAAAATCCAAACAATAACGACGATGATGTAAATTAGATCCGAATAAAGAATAAGAATACACTAAACCAACTATGTGTCATCTATCGTGAACAAACGAGGGCACTGAAACCCATGATATTTCAACTTTCCATGAGATGTAACTAAATCCTTGTAAAGTATATATGTTTCATTGGTAGATATATCATATAAACCAAATTTGTAGATACAAATGAGTGGGAACGACAAGTATCAAACAAATCAAAAACTATTAATGCTGAAATAAGCAGAATACCTCTCACGATTATTGATCCTGCATCCACATCGATTAGAATCTCATATATTATGCATAAATAATTCCTCATGAGGCTTGTTTCTAGAAGTTAATAGTCTGGGATGCTTCATAATAGACCACTTTTTCCTTTGGAGCTGATGAACCCTGACCATAAAAGGGGGAATTCATCACCTGGTAGAAACATTGTAGATGACCAATGCATCAATAGCTATTGCACATCTTCATAGTAATACGAAAATAATTTCTACTATGTCCCCACTTTCCACACATATATCAAGTATGAGGTACACATCTAGCTACAATGGACTTAGTAGAGGAGGTTCTCTACTAAGACCCACATCCACCACTTCTATGATGGTATGTCCACTCCATCTACATCCCA
The DNA here is from genome assembly GCA_963277665.1 of Viscum album. Lineage (NCBI taxonomy): Eukaryota > Viridiplantae > Streptophyta > Magnoliopsida > Santalales > Viscaceae > Viscum > Viscum album. The sequence goes on along the minus strand of OY728165.1, from coordinate 663,150,678 downwards.
TGGAATCCAGTAATGATATCACCTATTTAAAGAGAAAAGGTTGTAATTTCCACCTTTCATTCCAAGTTCATAACATCCATCAATGATCTATATAAATCTATGTATAGATAGAAATATTCCTTTGGAGCAGATGTGATCTAATGTCTGGTTGCAAACCATACAGGTACTTCTATGACTTCAGCTGGTCATTCTATACCACATCCATAAAAAAACGGAAAATCCCAAAAATCGACATCATGGACTACCAATATGATATTATCAAGGAGATTCGGATATGTATGATTATTTCCTTGAGGAGCATCAGTTGCACCTTTTGAGGAATCCATGAAAGACATCTCAATGGGATATTGTTTCACACCCAAATAGAAGAACAGTTAGATACTAAATAAATCACATTACAAACCAAAAAACCCCTAAAAAGAAATTAATATTTTTAAAATAAAAAATAAACACAAGAGTAACATATCCTGATAGCCCATGATAACATGAGTCTCGTTAATTAAATAGCTCTATAAGAACATATCGCAACATACGACCCAGGACCTTACAATCCTATCTTAAATCTATCCGACATACCAAGAAAGGATTCTTATAGAAAACCATAATTTGATACCAATCTGTAATGAACTGACTTGTCTTCCACTTAAACTGGGCACCCGGCCCAATATTTCCAATACCAAAACGACATTAGCGATCCATAGTGGCTAGAGACAAGAACCTAGGAATCAAATGAAAAAATTCAAGGGAATGATTTCTCCCAACCTGAACAGCAACATGTAATATATAAAGAGAAAAGAAAATAAATGTATGACTAATATATAAATAATATATAAATATTCCATAACTATATGAAAAATAGTGGAAACAAATCAATGAAAACATTAGCTAAAAACTCTAAAATACAAGTCAGACTGCATGGGAATAGAAACCAAACAACTACTCTAACGATGGCATGAATGAACTCCAACCATTTCAGCACCAGCTACCCATCCCAGCTGACATGATCCTCACAGCCTCACTACATCACCTTGCATTTTCCTACCCTAGAGAAAAAATAATGTTCTACACACACCAATGTATTGTGCAGGGTTTTATCTTACATGCTTAAAAGGATCCCACCCAGATGTTCTATAGAAAGTCTCTATATATCAATTCATGTATGATTATTTTAAAAATAAAACATTGAATGATAAGAAGTAAAGCAATTTATGGATAATAATGTATTCATTTCCTTTTCTAGAGTTCAAAACAATTATATTTATATAAGTTTCAATCTCAGTTCCCATGTCATATTTCACAATCAAAAACATGCATATCAAGGTTAATTCTAAAATCCATGAAATAAAACATTGCAGTAGGAGTGTCAGGTTCCATTGAATAGTACATGTCTAGGAATCATACTAACGATACTAGTAGAATCATGTGAAAAAAATAGTTCCTAGAACAATGGGCCTTGGAATCAGATCAATACCCCATGAGTAAACCCCCAAAAATTTCATAATCAGTACCGTTGAACAAAATTCCTGGAAACATATGAAAGCCCGAAGAGAAACTTATTTTATAATCTTAAGCCAATGGACTATGGCCTAATTATAAAATATCCACCTACGTTCCCAAGGTATCACATGTGCTCTTTTTCACAATCTCATTTTAATTCCTTCAAAACCATTCAATCCCTTTTCAAAATCATTTTTTCAAATTCCATGGAAAACCCATTTTTCATTCAATACCCTTTTTCAACACATAGAAAAATTCATGAAAATTTCATAAATAAATTTATTACGTAATATTCAAAGAAAACTATGAATGTTTATTATCATAGGCTATATATGGAACAACATAATTCCATGTCTGGATCGAACATGCCCACTAGAAGATAATGGAAAAGATGAATCTAATGAATTCAAATAATGGCCCAAGAATCACATCCTCGTCTATTTATATTTATTCAAATATAAACTCGAGATTTTAGAAAAAGAGGGGAAACCTGCATACCTCGAATAATATTGACATTCACACCCCAACTATCCAAGGAATGTTTTTCGAGACAAAATATTTCAACTAGACTTGATTAGGACAACAGGAATCTTCCAACGTAGATCAGTGGATCCAATAATGATGTGTTGTGTAACTTTTACGATCCATCACAAGGAAGAATTGGGGAGAAAAATTACCTATAGAGATGAACCTAAGAAGCAACCATGATCCAGAGACGATTAAATCAATATGATTGGAGAGGTGCCTCTAATAATCACATAGGGAGGGATACGGTCAGAGATCCACAAGATATTGAAATAATAGAAGATCAAAATAGATAAACATGTAACTTTATCCATGGTGTAGTTCGGGTAATGACATGTACCCCTTGGTCATGACGTGTAGTCCATGGTGGATACGTTACGACAAAAAACTTTCCCTCCCAGGATAAAATCCTCTATTTTACCAATACACAACATGTACCTAAATAATACATCATGTACCCGCTCATAGAGTGATATACCAATTCATGGTGTGATATAGAAATTCATTTCATGAAACCGACAACAAGTACCCAAGGTCTACTTCAGGTAAACGACGGATACATGTTCTGCAGTGTGTAGAAATCCTTGAAAATTTACAGAAAAGAAATTTAAAACTAAGAATGAACTTATAAAAAGCGGAAACATACCTGATCAATGAAATAGGAAGTTACACAAGGAGTTAAAACATTTTATTGTAAATATATACATTTGTTGTACATTATGGATATATCTATGTATAGGATATAATCTTAATGTATTGGTATAGTTGATATTTTGTGTATATCATAGATATTCCTCATATATGGATAATAAATTTGGAATTATATAGTGGTAATAAATATGACAAATTAATGTTAGGATTGACTATAATATTTACCTAGTACACGACAAAGGGAATTGAAATTCAGGTGGATTAACACATCTTAGGTAATATATGGTATTAATAAGAACTATTTTACCAACCATTATAATGAATTATAACATATTATTATGATTTTAATATATTACCAATGAAAATTGATTAATATTATGATATTATATGTGAAAAAATTATTCAAATTTCATTATATGATTCAATAGATTTTTATAATATATTAGTTTAATAATGTTATTATTTAATATACATTAGTTAATTTTCTAGAAATGTTTCGTAGTTTACAGGATAGAAATCATATCAATTTTCATTACACATGTAGATATTTCCACCCATGGAATGATAATGATGATGGAGGTGAATTGACATCTAAAAATGATCAAATTGGAACAATATTTGGTAAAATGAATATGGTAATGATTAGTGTTCTTTCTTGTATAGACAGAGCTACTAAAATACTATGCAGTGTAATAATATTAGACTAATTTATGATTAAAAAATCTAAATCATTTAAAGGGAAAAAATCAACTTGTAGCCTAAAAATGGATATGTTTATTTCAGAAGATATATATAGCATTGTGATGAAATAATATGGTTATTTTTTCAAGGGAGTCTATAATTTCTCAAGGGTTGCAGATCTATAGTGGACATTGATTTAGAACTGAAAAGATGAAAAATGAATTTAAACCATTTAATGGAATGATTTTAATGTATAATCTATAAAAATGTATTTTTTGATAGAGAAATAAAAAGATATAGAGAAAAAATTTCTAAATATAGGTGAAAAAGAAGATACAAATTATTCTATGCACAAAGAAACCATTTCATGGTTTTATAGGAATGTTATAAACTACATAAGTATTAAAATCTGAATGATTAATGGATTTATATAAAATTAAAAAAATTAACTGAATTGAAGAATTATCCCAATATTTTCAATCATAAGGGGAAAAAATATAATTTAGTACAATGACACATAATAAATTATCCATGATTTATGGATTTTAATGTATTAATGAAATGAATATGAATTTATGAGACATTATTCATAATTTGAAGTAGGGAATGATTCATTCCCACCATGGTATATTTATATGAAGAAGCACTCTAATGATTTTTACTGTAATGGGTGTTTTCCACCATGCTAGAGGGAAAGGACATCATTCCATGATTGAAATGGAAATAAAGAATATCCCAATGTTGAATGTTTCAAATGTAATCATATAGAGAAGTATATAAATGAATTATATGTGTGTCATGTGCAAATAAATCAATATAAGTAATGAAATATAGGCCAACTATTTTTTATAACTGATGAAGTGGAATTATTATTGGGTTTTTTTATTTTAAAATAATTTTATTAGAGTATTATATCAATGATATTCAAGTAATAATAATTATTAAATGAAATAGGATTACACTACAATAATTATTTTTAATGATATTTGAGTATATATAGAATGGCATCAATTACTAGATATAATAATTCTGTAATGAAATAATTGAAAAATACATGATTGGGGAAGGATAAACAATACTATGTGACTGATATTTAGATAATATGGATAAAACAGATTTTAAAATTGTATTTTATCTTTTATCGTTTATTATACCACTAATGATGAGGTAATAATGGGTTTTATCAATTTGGTAGAAATAATCGAATTACATTAATTATATTTTGGAGAGAGGGTTACTAGTACATCACATGACAACATATTACATCTAGTATAGTCATGTGTCATGACCCACAATTGATGGGAAGAAATAATGATGTTCCTACTATTGGAAAACTATACATTCTGGTTAATATATAATGTTTTTTATTTTAACAATTCAATGAAAACATATTAATGTTGATCCAATGGTTTTTCTCTAGTGGGATAGATATTAATGAAAAATATTAGGGATTATGTGAGAATGATTTTTATTTTTTAAAATATTTAGACTTGGAAAAAAATATTTTATCTATTTAATATATCATATGATCAGTTAAAAATAATTTATATTATTTATGCATAAATATATTTTTTGTGGATATTTATTTCCATGATTAAGTGATTAATTGGACATTTATCAATGAAAAATAATTTTATGAAATTGTTATTATTAAAAAGAAATATATTAAGAAGTTAAATTTCATTTTATTCTATTATAGTACAAAAAAAACCCAAAAAATTATTAAAATTTTATATAAAATAAATATTATCTTGTTAACTTCATATCTGATGAATCAAATATTAATTTTAATTATCAAGGATTTATGTTATTTTCTATTTATCATTCAATTTATTATTAATTTTATTATGATCAATGATATATATCACTATCTAAAATTATTTCCCATTTTCATTCATAATCATATCCTGACATCCAATAAATGTTCCCATACATTGAAATTTAGTTACATGTTTTTGTAGATAAAATATGTAATTATCATTATGTCTTATTAATGGTATTTTGTATTTAACATTTTTATGATTTGGGTTTCTTAAAATGTTAAATTAAAATTTAAAAACCATAATTTCTTAGATGGGGATTAACATTATAGGGCCTAATTTTTTAAGGGTGTTGAATATATTGCATTTATTTTTTAAAATAAAAATTCATATTCAATAGAATATATGACATGAAACACAAATATCACAAGAGAATATAAGACCTATTGGATTTACAATATATTTATTTGAATATAAATTCATTCTATTTTATCACTTATGATGAATGCAATAATGTGTTTAAATGATGCATAAATATCTATTAAAATATTATTTAGAAACTTTAACTACTATAACCCATCTGAAATATTCATGGGAGTGGATAGGTTTAGAAAATTATGATATTAACAAGGTTTAAAAAAATGATAATTAAATTGAATGGTAATTTATTGAATATAAAATAAAATAGGAACCATTGGAATGTAAAATATTATATTATTAAAAACATTATTTTTCTAAAAGGTTATTTAATAATTTTTTCAAATAAAATATAACATTTTTTTACCACTTTTAGAAAATAATTTAAAAATAAATAAATTAAAATTTTAAATAAAATATTTAAAATTATATATTTGTGAATTTTTGATAATTTCTATAAATATTTAACTTTCATGAAAAGTTAAAATTATAATAATTATTTATAACTTCATATTATCTAAAATTATTTTAAAAATTAAATTTTATTTTACTTGATTTTATATTAAAACAACCAAATATAAAAATTAATTTAACTAACTTTATTTATTTTAATAATTTTCGTATTTAATTCTTATATAATGTTTCAGTAATCATTTTTATGTTTTCACTGGAAAAAAATATTCCTTTTATCATGTATCATGGTTTCATTGGAAATTTAATTATTCAACATATGTGAAATAAATTTTGAGAAATTGGATTTTATATTTTCAATTAGTTTAATTTATATAATGTAATAATTTCATATTATTTTTTACTAGTATGAATAGTTAATGAATAAAAATTAATTACAACAGTTAAGGTAAATATTACATTACATGGGGTAACATTAATAATATAATGTTTAAAATGGAAAAAAAATATCTTATTCACATTTAATAACCATATTGAGAAGTTGTTTCATTTATCATTCGATAATGACCTATTTTAGTGTTTTTCTATGAGAAAAACTTGGGAATCACATTATCTTTTGAAAAATACAATGTGTTTCCACTTAGTAAGATATAAATGGTCTCCAACTCTCATAACCAAATGATACATCCAACAAACTCGTGTTCTATCAAATACTAAGATGTCATACTATTACATAACTCACCACATCCTATTGTCATAATTTTTATCTGGAATTCTTTCTATGAATTCATTAGTTATAAACATAAGGAGGATCATCTAAGAAGATGAAAAATATTTATAGATATAGTTTTTCTTTATAATTTTGATTCCATAAATATTATTCAACTATTATGTTATAAATACATATTTATATAATATATAATTATATTTTCTTATATTAATGGAATAACATATTTCGACATCCATATATATCAAATAGAAGTTAAAATTGTCAGTCAGGAGTACATAGAACTCCCTCCAGACGTACTAATGTGTTTCATTTTACAATACCATCATTCAATGATAGATATAATTATAGATTTTATAATATATATGATATTAATTAAATTTTTATTCATTTATAACTATGATTTGACAAGTGAATTATTACATTCTATTTTGTTTCTTGATATGATAATGTAGTTTTCATGTGTGGTGGACTTCCTCTGCACAAAATGATAGGATTATATTTTAAACTATGTTTTACATGGAAGTTTTTAATGATAAATTTATTAAACATATGTGACATTTATCACCTAAAATAAATCATGAAATATAATATTCAATCTATCATCCTAACATTAAATCCAGTAAAAAACAACATCAATTGGGGAATGTGTTGACAACCACCTCTGTATAGAGAAAATAATTTTTTTATATTATATTTAAATATATTTTAACAATGATGGGTTTTATTATTATAAATTAAATATATGTGATTATTTTAATTATTTAAATTTTAAATAGTAATTGTTTTTCACCATTTTTTAAGAATGTTGAATCAATGATCATGTGAATGTATGACCTACCATCTCCTAGAAATATATGATTATTTTTATATTTATGATATTTATAGATTACAATTAAATAATATAGTATGAATATATATTATATATACATCATTTCACAAAATATGAAAAATATAAAACCATTATGAATTTTGATGGACACAAAATAAAAAATCAAATCATACATGAAAAAAAAAATATTAACCGAAGTATTATTTCAAAAATGATTTGTTATGTTATGTGTCAAAAAAGTGTATTATATTAATAGTATATATTATGAAATATAAATTTATGGTTTCATAATAGATTAATACTAAAATATTATTTATTATACTATTTGTTACAACATCTTTAAATGATATCATACATAATATATTGTTTTCATGTCTCACTATGATTAAAGAGACAAAAATTTAATATAAAACCCCTTTTCAATTTTTGGTTAATATAAAGACATTTTCGATATTTTATATCTTGAATATTGCTTATTCATTCTATTCATCATTTCCATTGAACGTTTTCATATCTGAAATAAATTATTTAAAAATTATAATGTCGTATGGGTGTATTTTAATATCCTCATCATTTGTTGGTAATATTTATGTTAATGTATCCATTGGGGAATTAGTTGATAATTATTAAACAAATTATATTTTCTTATAATATACTTAATAATGAACATTTTCGTGAAATATTACCATTATTACACTCTTATCAATATGAAAATATTGATAAAATTTTATTTATAAAGACCTGTAAGGGTCCATATTTGAATTAGTCGACCATTTTCTTGTTCCAAATAAAGTGGTTCTTAGTGAGGGGGTTGTAAAGATTGTCTAGAGGAACAATCATTCAAATATATATATGTATAAATGGATTACATTTGATGACTATTTACACATCATCACGTTGAGATTCACATTGTATAATATTTCCATGTTTAATTAATGATAAAAAAATGAATTTGAAATGTTTATTTAGAAGAAACATAATTCGAGAAATTACATGACATGATTGGGGATTACATGACAGATAATCACCCACTATTTTATGCTTCATAGCATTTTCCAGAATCTCATGTTGTCAACCCATATCTTTATAGCTACTCACTCTCAACATGATGTGACATGATAACCCATCTTTATTATTTCAAGGATTCCTTCTTCATGGGTTGATTATTAGATTCCTTACATCGATCTATAATGTTATTTCCTTGATAAAAGTTTAATTCTTCATTAATTTTGGTATTTTCCCCTATATTTATATCATTTTCCATGTGTTCTTCTTTTAAGGTGAATAAAGATGGACTCTTGTGGTTTAAATGGGGTTTTTCTCAGTTTTTGTTTGATCGGTGGTGTTGTGACATCATCAGATGGATACAGATCTATATAGAGGGTTTATCAGAGATCTGTTGCATGGTCCTTTCTTATACGAATAACTTCAATGACTTATTATAGTTGGATATTCATTTCTTCGCAATTCATTAACATGCTTTCATGGAGTTTTCATGATTTACCCCCTTTGATCGTAATGAAATTGACCTAATTAAATTACTGAACTAGTTTGAATAATTGGTATTGATCATATAGTGATTTTATTTATTTTTAAAATGATATGAGTTTTCTTATTGAATAACTAGATTGTGTGATATCAATGAATTTCTTGGATTAGAATGTTTATATTTAACAAAATAATTAAACAACATAATACTAGAATTAAGTGATAAATAATTGGACAAATTAATTTACAATTCCTGTAAATAAATATGGTGGATGTTGTTGTCATTTTATGATAACCGATTTGATGTAGATATGAATGTTTAATTTAACTGGTTATAGAACCTGAACTGTGAGGATTCATTTGGATAAATGAATTAATGGAATGTTAAATTAATCATTTATTAATTTTTGATACAATGGGATATCTTGTTTATTATGTTATTGTTGTTGGAACCTATGAATAATGAATCATTTAATTCAATATAGAATAAGAACTGGTTCTGTGATAAAATATAATACTTTTATGCCCTCAGTTTCCAAATTTATTAAAAATTCCAAGTGACTTATGTTTTGTAGTTGTGAGTTCTCATTGTGATTGAAGGTCGAATTCCTTTCTTTAGAGAAAAGATCTAATTTCTATGTTTATTTCACGCTTCTTGTAATGTGATGTGAGCATTGGATAGATGATTCTAGATAGATGTAATGGTATGTGGGGAAATAAGGCATAGATGTGACATGATCCTAGAATGGATGATCCTGGAGGACTGTTGTGGGGAATGGGACAGCGGGGGGCATGTTTTGTGGTAGCAGTTGACACCTAGAGTGGTGAGATGCATATGTATATGCATATGGTTGTTGGGGAAGACATTAAATACCAATAAACAATTTAAATTTTGGATTACTAATTGTTATGAAAGTTGAATTCTTGAGTGAATCTATTGTTTGAATTATGTATATTTTATTTATTTACTTTTCTCTCCCCAATACATTAGGAATAAAGATATGTTAGGTTACACTCTTTCAAAAGTAGGTGAAGTCATTTTTTGTATGTCAGGTTATTTATATTGTTATCTCCATGTGGTTGGATGAGTTTACTCTTCTACTATAGGTGGTGAATATTCTATGGGTAGTTCATCTACTCACCATGTTTATCCCCTTGTTATAGGGAAGTATATAATGTTTTCATAGATCACCTATTGATATTGAATGTAATATTGTTAAATAAATGAATTAATTTTATAGCCATGGGGTTAAATCACTGTTGGATGTAATGCATTGGTTGAATTATGAGGGAAATTGACTTTTTTGCCTATTTCAATAGGGAATGGATCATTGTTGAAATGGAAATGAAATGTAATCTAGAAAAAATAATGTTTAATTAATAGTATGGAATTAATTAACATAATGTGTGTCTAATAAATGGAATAAGCTAATTTACATATCTCTTTAAATGGTTGTTTGAATATAGGATAGTGGGTCTTGGTAGTGGTATTTAGTATGTCTATAACACTAAGATATTCCATTAGAATGTTTGTGATAAATATTATATCATGTAATTTTTGTTTTTCTAATTGAAACTCCACCCTATCAGTTAGGACAACTGAAACCTCGGGGATTCTTATCCCTGGTGGTGTTTTCACCAACATCCTGGTGGGATGATATATGGCTAAGTACCCTCACTGGCCTCACTATCTTCTATTGGTAGTTACTTTTGTAATTTTCTTCAAATATGTCTATAGAGGGTTTTGATTTCATGTAGTTATTTCACACAGATGTATCCTGAATATAGTCTCCTAAACTCTTATATATTTATAACATGTATAGGTTTTGATGGCATGAGGATCCTTACTAGGTGTATGTGTTTTCATAGATTGTGGTATAATTACTGATCTATGATACAAATTATTAAATAATTGGTGGATCCCAATAAATACAATTTAATTTTTCTTTTGTAGATGTAGAGGTGTGTATTGTATGTGATTATTGTTGTGATGCTTCACCCATGGCTCTATGGGATAGTCCTTTTAAAGAGAGATGCTCCAGAGATGCTACATTGTGGAAGAGGGGAAAACCATTGGGAAACGCATATCTTTTTCCCCTAGATATTCTATATTATATAATATTCATTTGTAAGAGTTATTTTGTGAGATTATCAATGGTGAGGCCAGAAACATTGTAATCATGTTTAGGTGATGAGTTAGTTTCACTTACTGTTCACTATGCATTAGAATTCCTTCTTTACATTTTCATTATATTACTTGTGGAGGATTTTACAGAGTGTACCATTATACTCATGATATGATATATAAATTATGTTTTAGGTTAGTTAGAGTAGGATTCAGATTAGGCTGGTTACAACTAGCTTTGTTGTTGGATGACTTATTTGGGATTTGTGGTCTCTATTGTGTTTACTTTTCTTTTGTTACGGGAAATTTCCCCTTTTATTTGTAATACATATTTAAAGAAATAACATTTTTGTACTATTTTTTATATTATATTGTATCCTGAATATGATTTGGTTGGAATCTATATCGAATATCTTTTCCACATGTGTTTCTCTTAAAGGGTAATTCCTGCCATCTGTGTATTTATTATATCATCACTGATAGTCGCCAACATGGGGCCTATGGTAGGCGGGACATAGTTATCAAAATATCACTACATCACTTTTTAGCTGATAAGGAATACAATATGTGGGTAGGGGGTCATGACAAACTGTTATCAGAGGTATGGTTGAGGGATATGAAGAAGTTTCGAGTTAGGCATGGGTTAGGTTGATTGGGTGGTTTTTAAATGGTGTCATATTTGTTCAGAAAAATATATAAACATGGTAGATGATCAAATACATAGTTATTTATGTCCCCTTTTTATCTTATGTATTGACCATTATGATTATAGTGGCTACTAAATGAGATGATATTGGTATTTGGGTAGATCCATAGAAAGAATCATGCATCATTCTTTTTTTATATTGAATTTTAATGGGTATAAATTTTTATATGTTAATGTTAAATGAATAAAATTAAACAATTAATTAATGTCAGTGTCTTCCAAATTTTAGTTTTAGGATCTCTAATTGTTTTTCTATTTCCATGTGTGGCTTTTATTGGATGAAGTTATTTAGTTTTTTCATAATACATTTAGCATGTTGTGCCAACAGATCACTACATGGTATAGGTTAATGATGAAAACACGTGGAGGATAACACACCATGATTATCAATTCCAATGTCTACAAAGGTATGAGGTATATATTTTAGATTCAGTCAAAAAATATTGGTTGGATGAGGTTGATATATAATTTAGTTTGATCCATGAATATATAGAACACTGGGCATTGTTGGAATTGACAATATTGTGTGGGGTAGTAAGGCAATGATGGTTCTTATTCCATGGTTATCATGAGTTGTTGAATGCCTCATGGGAGGAGTTCCAATACTAGTTTACATCCATGTTTATTAATTCGACTGAAATGGTATCCAGTCTCGAGTATAATGTTACCCATCCACAAGGGAGATCTATCGTGTCACTGTTTGGAATCTTTTTTATGAACCCTCAGCGATAGGATTCATATATATTTCTGGATGAGGGGGTCATGGAGAGGAATTGTGAAGGGGATTTCTATCCAAAGATATTGTACTATATTTCCCAGAAAATGATGAATAATTATATCAAGGTTTAATCATGAGAAGAGGTTATCGAGATTATGTTACCCGCAACTGGATTGTCCAGAGAGATGAGTTTTCCGAATTTCTCAGGAAGAAGAGATATTCATTGTGTTTCATAGTTGTTAGGACCAAAGAACATCAGATCTGACAGGGTAGGTCCCAGCCCCCAATGTCTTTTTTCAATGGGGTTGGTGGCTCTATGACCTATGATAAGGTATTAGAAATGTGTTGTTATTATGGTGGTATGGGTCATCATTATTGAGAGCTCCTAACTTTTTTTAGCAGTCAACACATGCCAATTCTTTCACTTCAAGTTCCTTCAGTGAGGATGATCCAGCCAAGGCTGCAGTAGATGGTTACTCCAGTTTGGGATGAGAAGAGAGTAGATATTTTAGTATGAATGAATTCTTGTGACACACTGTATCACTAGAAAGTATCACATGGCCATAATGATTGTCATCAATATTTTTGGAGAGGTTGTGGGGTAGTTCGTGGGTAGATTAATATATTTGTGTCACAAGAGCAAGAGAGCCATACATTGTTTGAGGAACCCTTTTCTTGTTTTATACTTGGTTTCATGATTTTTAAGATATAGGAGTGACATAGTATATAATATCACCTTTCATTATCCATGCTTTTGTAATTGTGGTACAGTGGATTCCAATTCCCTTGTTGTTGACTACGCTGGTTTGAGGTTGAGCTGATTTGATTGAATTTTGTAGAAATTGTGAACTAGTGTTGGGGAAGAACAACACATTATGTGATATCCTATGATTACAGATACTACCACATTCCACCATCCTTATATTGTATTGGTTGTATCCTATTCAGGCTAGCCTAGTTTTCTTTGGGAGGAAGGTTGTGTTCTTTAATGCTGATTGAGATCCAGCAATGTTTAATGGCTAGTGAGACACTCTGATGTGTTAGAGACACATCCCATTGTTGTTATAATTGATGGTTGATTTGATGCAGAGTTCATTGAATTTCCAATAGTTAATGATTCCAAAATTCAAATATGAGTAATCAAATTTCTATCTAGAGTAGTTTTAGCCTTACCCCATCGATGAGAGATCAAATTTAGGATAGAGTTATATCTAACCATGTATCATATATAACTAACTATATATTGGATGTATCCTTCTAAGTTGTGAGAGAGGTGTATAAATCTCGATGGTCTATTGTATTGTATTTTTTTGGATGACTCTATCACAGTGGTATGCACCAGTTTTGTTCGTAAAGAAGGCTGATAGTAGATTGTGGTTGTGTATTGATTATCGTCGCTTGAACCAAGTGTGTGTGATGAACCACTACCATTTTACATGAACTGATGATTTATTAAATCAATTGATTTTTTCATATTGGTTCATGAATGATTAATTCTTATCAAGATATCCCCACAAGATTGTTAAGTATGAAGATACCCCATATACTTATTTCTATTGTCGGCATGGTTATTATGAGTTTATTATGATGTTGTTTAGTGTGAGAATACTTATGATGTGTTTATAGAGTTGATGAATGATTCGTTATGTGATTTCCTAGTAAATTTACTGTTGTTTTTCATCAATTATGTCATGGTATACTACACCTTCAAGGAGGTGCCTTCCATGAATCCACATGTAGTTTTTGGTGTTCTTTGTCATCACCAGCTATTTGGGAAGTTCCCAAAGTGAAAATTTTGGGACCGAGAAGTCAGTTTCAAGGGGTATTTTATATCCCGGTATAGTGTTTCTATGGATCTGTATAAAATATAATAAGTTTCATCTTAGAAATCTTGTAAAAAACTTGAATATTTTTGAAGTATCCATGGTATTAAAGGTTCATATTGTGGTTTTGTTGACGATTTAACTCATGTTGGGACTCCTATGACCACATTGAATATAAATTATTAGACATTATTTCAGAACAACCATTTTCAGAAAACTTTTTATTCTTTTAATGATATGATTCTCTATTTTCCATTTCATATACTTCCAAAAATAATAAGTTTATTATAAGGTTCTCTATGATGCTTCGTAGCATGTGATGGATAGTGTTATGATGTACAATAGATCAGTTTTTTATGGGCATCGAAATTTATTTATCCATGAATGTAACTATACTATTGATAATCATGATGTTGAGGTGGCTTAATTTTCAGTGAATTTGGGGAAAAATTTCTTCATCGGAGAGCATATTGTGGTATTCATTGATTATAAGTGCATGAGGTGTGTTTTCTACCCTTATGATATGATCCTACATCAACATCGGTAGAAGGAGTTCTTATAGTATTATGAAAACATGATATATTATACCACTATAAATGATAATTTTGTGGCTAATGAGTTTAGTTGGATGTTGCATAGTGATTCAACGTGTGAATTAGATGATTCATAGAGGGTGATGGATAAACATTCATCATTTTACCAAGATATGAGAGATGTTGGTTGACATGTTTTTTTCTAATGATTATGAAATCATATATTGTTTAGTAGGTGGAGTATTCTCAGATAGGGTATCTGGAGGTGGAGGTATGGATAGAAATAGTTGTTTGAAGTGAGGCCCCTGATGTTTGTTCTGAGGATGATCAACACCAATTTTTATTTCCAATAATGATATTTGTTTCTTTAATGATTCATGATATGGTTCTCTAAGAGTTCCATATTTCCCCTATAGCATTACATTCTGGTCTAAAAAAGAAATATAGTGCCTTGAGAGGTCAATTTTGGTTTTTGGAGATTAATAGTACATGTATAGAGTTTGTGTCTCGATGTTTGGTCTTCCATTAGATGACGGTCGAGCATCATGTTCCCAGTGGTATTCTCAAGACTTTTTATGTTTAATAGTGTAAGTGGGAGGACATCTCGATGGAATTTGTTACTGTTTTTCCCTAAGATTAAGGTGTCTATGATGATATATGTGTTTTAGTTGATCATTTGATGAGATCAACCCACTTTATAGTCATTCAAGATTCCAACTAAGGGAATGTTCTATCGAGGTGGTATTTGGAGGAGGTTGGTAGACTCCCAGTCGTACTGAGGATGATCATTTCTAATTGAGATAATCATTTTCACTCCATGGTGTATAGAGGTCTCCTAAACGTATTTGGTTCTCACATATTTCATAAAACTAGTTTTTTTTCAATAATGTATAGTCAAATAGAGCGGACCACCCACACTCATGAACACATGATGCACACTTTTTTACTCAATTACAATGTTTATGGATGAGGAACCTACCCTTGGTGCAGTTCACATAAAATAACAGTTTTCACTCCACCATTTGTATTGATAGGTTTGAGTGAAATTGAGAGTATATTTCATTTAACATAATTGATAAATATAATGAAAATGATTTCCAATTATGGTAATGTAATTGGGTGAATGAAAATAACTCAAATGAATAGATAAAGAATATTGTTTATAATGAAATTTTGTGACTGGATTAATGTTTTGGGATGTGATAAACAGTAATGGCTGATTAAATGACTAAAAGAAAATGGATTCCAAAATGACTTGAAAATATTTAATGAATTTTTCTAACTGTAAGCTTTAAATGAGTTGAAATGATTATTTATACATGTTGTGAAATGTAAAATGTTTCTAAGAGGAAAGAATCATATTAAAAAAGAAGAATTGGTTTTATGATGTGTTGATGAAATACTTTTTATTAAATAAATTAGTAACCCCATATTAACCCTATCCCATCATAGGTATGGAAGAGGGTAGTGTTCATGTTGTGATGATAACTGTTCGGATAGAGTTTGAAGAATGATCTATTTAATGTTGATAGCGTGATATCTATTCCATATATGGTTAAATCATATTGTCCACTCATTGAAGCTTTGGATGAATGATAACTTTGAAATTATAATTATTGAGTTAAATGGTGGTATCATTTGTAATGTTAGTTTGACCATTTTTTATGAGGTTTGGGGAAGTGAGAGTTCTCCAGTTTGAGACATCATATTTGGAATATGGGACCATATATATTAGTATGTGGCCTAGGTGGCGTTTTTGGAACCATTTCATGGATTGTGTCCATTGGGTTGTGATGCATTTCTCTCTAATACGAGTGTGGAAGCACTCATTGTTCTTGACCATAATGAGTTCCATAGGGGCCTTAATGATAGTGCATTTGTCCTGGTGACCTAGAATGTAGAGACGTTTCATGTAACATTTTGAATCTCGAAGAGGATGGATAGATCATAGTTTAGATCAATGTGAACACCCATGGCACAAAACCTATAGTGAAGTTTGTTTGGTACACTAGGAAGAATGTGCATCATAACTAGGGTGAGAGTGACACGAATGAGCATTTTTTTCTCATTCCATGATATGTATTGTTTGGAGGGAGGACCAATGGATTTTCTTGTTTGTGAAACCAGTCTAGGGAGTTGGTATCGTTAATCCTTCAATGTTACCTATGAGAGATATCATACATGTTATTTAGATCTCATGGGTGTGTCCCACACATGTAGATGTTTTGGACATTGATAGTGAAAGATAGAGTGTTGTGTGGTGTGGTTTCATCATATAGGGCTACGTGGGAATGCTGATAGATGGTAGTGCCTTTGAAGTAGTGGTTTTATGATGATAGTTTCAAAAAATCAAGGGTGACCTCGTGGGATGTTAGGATAGTGGTGCATGTACCTTGGATTATGAAGTATTTTATTAGCTTCATATGTGGAAACAATCATTTCTATGTATTATAATGTTTTAGTAAATGGTATAGTTGTTCCTGGTTCGTTCATAAGGGTACCCTAGTGTTTTCGATAGTATGTATGGTTTGTTTTGAATTGTTGTATTGTCGATATTGTTTTCTCGACGATTGGATGATGATAAAAATCGGACATTGTAAAGACCCGTAAAAATTCAGGGGAATTTTTTTATTAATTTTCTTTTGGATTTTACAAGAACGCAGCTTCTGACGGCACCTGATTCCGTGTCCCGGTGTGCCCGAAATCATTTTCCAATGTTTAGCTCTGGTACGTTCAATGAACGAACGAGCGGGTTTTTATAACTTTTGAACCGATGCTATGAATTGAATTCCAAGGGCATCGATGGAATCACATCACCAGTAATTGCATAGAAAAACCTTTTCTAGAGTTGCATTTTCTCGGGTGTGGTTTTTAATTTTTGGGGTTAAGTTAAGGAATAAAATAATGTGGTGTGACAATTTATTTTATTTTATTAAAGCGGCTTAACCTAAGTTAAGAGGATAAGGTGGAACCCACAATATCCTACCCACTTGGTAGGATATTTGTGAGGTGGGTCCCACACGATCCCCACCGTTTCTTTCCTTCTATGTAACGCACCCGCACCCCCCCCCCCTTTAATGAAGTCAATTGTGCATTTATTCTGGTTAAGAAACCCCTAATTAATTTGGGCGGTTTAATCGTTACAAAAAATTCATTGAATTAATTGTTCATTTCGTTTCTTTTGAATTTAAAATGTTGGCATGTGCGTTAATACAATAAGACGACTCCTATTTTATTTTTTTTGTTGGATATCTGGTTGTGGTAGGCTTTGGGAGAAAAAGAGAAGCCTTGAGGAACATTTTCTCTATTCAACGAAGAACACGAAGAACACACCACCGATGACGAAGAACACCGACCTCCGATGGCGGATGACGGCGAGAGACGCCTTCCTTGGAGACCACCTAATGCCAACAACATTCCTTCCGTGACGCTTCTTCCGCAACGATCCTCTTCTTCCGCGATGATCATTTTCTTCCGCAATGGTTAATTCTGCGACGCACACTCGTTCGATGACAATGTTGAGGTAGGGGTTGTGTGTTTTATTTTTTGAAATCTTCTGTCATCTAACCCCGTTCTTTTGGACCACATGATATTGTTTAACGGGAGGGGTCGGACTGCACAAACATGGCCGACCCTCCACCCTTATTATTATTTGTTGTTGCGGTTCGAGGGAATGTAACGCGGTGTCGTGGCACCACGTGGGAACGAGCGGTAAGGAATGTGCGGCACTATTGCGCCTCGCATTTGAGAATTGAACCTAGCCATGGTGCCTTTACGCCGCGCCGGAGAGAAACCGAAGACACCGCAGCCGGAGCGGGGCCGCGGTGGAGGGGCGCGGCGCCGGCCGGACCAAGGCCGCAGCTTAAGCCGCATCGGAGCAGCAGAACCGGTGGCCAAAATCTGGCCACCGGAATCAGAGCAGGGGGACCTCCCTTAACGGTCCCGTGGCAGTGGAAGCCGGCCGGCCAGAGCAGGCTAACCAAACCGTGGAAGAACCGGGGGTTTGAAACCCTCGGCTGGACGGACGTGAGCCGCCCCATTAAGGGGTCGTGGTTTCTTCACGCGGGAGAAGCGCCCCCCGCATCCGAACGGCTCGGCCATTCGGCCGAGCCCTTGGCAAGCACGCTACGCACCGGGTAGGCTGCCTTGGCCGGTCCACTAGACCGGGCCGGCCCAGACCCGGTTTGGGCCGACCCTGGGGGGATCGTGCTGGTTCGGACCGGGCCCGAACACCTTAATACCGAACCTCTTTCGGTCCTTCACCCATAACATGAGCTGTGGACCTCTGATCGACACACTATCAGTTTTGTAGCGATCCTTGGATCGAGGCGGTCTTTTAGGTATACTACTCCCAAGGTTTCAGAGTACTTTTTGTTCAGCATGGTTGGTTCGTACACGAAACCAACAGGGCCCTTGGAGAGGAAACACTAATAACTTGGGCTCCGGATTTCCGATTGACGTGCCATCGACTTCGTTGAATTAATATTGATGAGAAGGAACTTTTTTCATGCTTCTCCTGAGTTTTTGATGCATTTGGATAATGGTCGGTTTGGATTGTACCCGAAATCCAATCGGGCCCCTAGAACGGAAAAGCTGATAACTTTCAGACCGGACGTCCGTTTAACGAAACATCAGCGGCGTTGGTGATCACGTTGAAAAACGGTCCCTATGAGAATACCCTATGAGAGTTTGGGGTACATTCGAGTTACGGCTGGGTTTGTTCACACACGAAACTAACCGGACCCCTAGGACGAAAATGCTAGTAACTCACAGACAGGGCATCTGACTGACGGACCGTCTGTTGCGTTGAGACCCCTACGATGGGGAGATCCTTTGAAATATTTCTTCGTGGAAAATTGTGATACATGGAGTATTGACCAGTAGCTCGTGGAGCGAACCCTCTCGGTGACGAGCTAGCAGAGTGCAGAGACCTAGTAGCTGGCTGAGACTTGACGACTGTTGATTGATCGACTCGGTGTATTTCGGATAGCCCAGTGGGGAGTGCTTGGTTGTAGCAGCATACCCACGGTGGAGGAGCGCTTGGTAGTAGTGGCAGACCTGTGGTACTCAACAGAAGGAGTACCTCTAGAGGCTATTAGGGGGAGCGCTTGGTTGTAGCGGCAGACCCACGGCAGAGAAGCGCTTGTTTGTAGCGGAATACCAGCAGTACTCAACAAGAGGAGTACCTCTGGAACCTATGAGGGGGAGAGCTTGGTTGTAGCAGTAGACCCATGGTGGGAAGCGCTTGGTTGTAGAAACATGCCCACAATACTCGACAGGTGGAGTACTAAAGCAGTCCAAGGAGTTCGACACGCTTGGATGTAGCGGCAGGACCTCTGAACTCGATAGAGGAGGAGTTCGGCACGCTTGGTTGTAGCGGCATGCCCTCGGATCTCGAAAGAGGAGGAGTTCGGCGTGCATGGTTGTAGCGGCAAGCCCTATGAACTCGACAATGGAGGATTTTAGCGCGCTTGGTTGTAGCGGCAGGCCCTCTGAACTCGCCAGAGGAGGAGTTCAACGCACTTTGTTGTAGTGGGAGGCCCTCTATACTCGGTGGAGGAGGAGTTCTCCAGAATCTGTGGTTTCGACATCATAAATATAATCCTGTTTGAGCTGAGTCTTTAATATTTGTGTTTCCTCAAGATTGAGATGGGTTACTTGAAAACATAGGTATATTTATGGGCATATATCTAAGTAGAGGTTATCTGTTGAGATCTTCTTTATTGTTATCCTTGTTTGATTTAATGAGACCTTGAGGGTCTCGGGGTCCCTAATGAGTATCGTTATACTCACCCCTGCACAGGATATTCCCGCACCTCGTTGTGTTTGTTGCAGACGACGGTCAGTGCTGATGGAGGCCGAATGTTCGAGGACTGGACAGTACCCGAAGGTAGACCATATGACGTGTCGGTATCCGGAGGTGGACATCACGATGAGACGACACTCGAAGGAGGTTGGAGAGAAAGAGAGTTGTGGAGGCTATTTGTACCTACCCTTCTGGTAGGATCTGAGGAGGATGTCCCAGGAGTTGCTTCTGTTCTTCTAGCTGTTGTCTTTTCTGTTGTACATTCTTTCAGTAGTATTTGTACTTTTGAATGGGTTTGTATTCTGGCCCATTTACTTTTCAGCACTTCTTTTTTTTACATAGTGTTTTACTTGTTCTTGTACTCTGTGGTGTTTTGTTACTTTTATAAAGGCATTGCCTTCCCAGTTATCAAGATTTACACCTTTGGTGCTAGTCCCCAGCCCCTGGCCTATGAAAGGCGGGCTTGGGTAGTCACGACACGGGCCCCGAGGAAGGGCCGTGACAAATTGTTATCAAAGGAGTTCGGTTCTACCACAGAACACATGACTCTGATCTTTTTCTATGTGAAGCAATAGAGTTGAGAGTATTGAGTGCGGTTATCAGTCCAGGGAGTCCAGTGTTGGTGCGATGGCCGACGTATCCGTACACCAGGACCCTGACTTCTGATTTATGACTTAATGCATGAAAACATTGATTGCATGTGTGTTTCATGTTTTTTCTGTGATTACTTTGTGTCAGCTAAACAGATATTCTGTTTAACCACGGTGCACCTGTTTCTTTTCAGGATGGCCCCACGACGGCAGCCAAATAGGGTTCCGAGGGATGTGCAGGATGATATCCCATCGAGCGACGAGGCCTTGGTACAGGGACCTTTGACATTAGAGGAACCAGCGGTACCTCTACCCACCGAGCCACTAATGCTACCAGCCCCAGCCGCTGACGGTGCACGTCACCTTAGTGCACTTCACTAGTTTCAGCGTCATCGACCTCCCAGGTTCCGTGGGGAGACAGACACTCAGGCAGCCGAGGATTGGATGGAGGCAGTTGTACGAGTTTTTCGTTTGGTAGGGACACCAGCAGACCTTATGGTGGTCCATGCAGTGATCCCCCTACATGCAGAAGCAGGAAGATGATGGAGCTTGATGCTCCATGTGCACGACGAGGCATCTCTCCTTTGGATGGACTTTGGGAGCCTTTTTCGCTCAGTGTTCGTCCCAGCCACCCTCTGTGCGGTGCACATCTAGGAGTTGCTACAGCTGCAGCAGGGCAGCATGACAGTAGCCCTGTACGTGGCGAGGTTTACCGATCTCTCGTGCTATTCGACGGACATGGTACACGACCCATTCATCAGGGCCCTAACCTTTGACCAGGGGCTCAGGTGGCAGATCAGAGATTCAATTGTTTCTAACAGCATTCCGACACAGAATGTGGTGTGGGATTGAGCACTCTTAGTGGAGAGTTTCCTTGCTAAGCTGTCTCCAGCAGCAGGACCCACCACTAGCCGACATGTGGCAGAGTCTTCTTCCACAGGTAGTAGAAAGATGACGCAGAGGTCTAAGAGGACAAGACCTACAGGTGGTCGACCGCATGACACATGATCGTTTGTGCGAGGCACCCGGGGTGGAGAACGACTTACCATGGACATGCAGTGTTACTCCTGCGGCGGGGTGGGTCAAATGCCTCATGACTATCCAACCCACTATACAGATGACCGTCAGATGAACGAAGGACCTCCCAGGAAGAGGCATAAGTTCAATCAAGGCGGACCACATGGAGGAGGAGACTGTGGCAGGGGAGCTGGCCCTACAGCTAGAGGTGGATGATGCTTCGAGGTGTTGCCACCACCACAACCAGGAGGTCCACCCCAAACCCAGGGAACATGTGGACGTGGGAGATATTAGCTGCAGGCAGTTGAGGCCTATGATCATGGAGCTCCGGGAGCATATGGACAGAAGCGGGACTAGATCCAGACCTGGAAACATTTGTTCATGTTTCTTCTAGCTCTATGGATGTTTGATTGTTGATGCTTTGTGTCTTTGTACATTGAGATACATTAATAAAAATACACCTTTCATGTGGTGTTTACCGTCATGTCCTCTCTTTTAGTTGGTACTAAGAGGTTGCGGTTTAAAAAAACATTGACTTAACCCTCACTTTGAGATACCTACTGGAGGAGACCCAGTGAGCACACACTGATGCCGACAGTGTGACTCAACCCTTGGAGGTGAGAGTAGTGGTTGGATCTCTTGGTAGTAGCTTCGAGGACTTACAATGTCATCCTTGGTGTGGATTAGTATCTTTCATGTCGGGATTGACAGTATTAGGCGAAGAACGTGGTTCATACAGGGGACGAGATCGGATTTATCTTATCGGCAAAGAAGAAATTTCAGCAGTCTTGTAGGATCAGAAAGGTCCAAGTCATCCAAGAGCGGTTTAGGACAGCTCAGATCCGGAAAAACACTTGTGTTTATGGTGGGCGGAGACCACTAGAGTTCGAGGTTGGCGACCACATTTCCCTACGGGTCTCACCTCGATGTGAGTTACGGAGATGTGGTCGAGGCAACAAGTTATCTCCTAGGTTCAACGGACCTTTCTAGGTCCTCAGCAGGGTAGGCAAGGTGGTTTACTGCTTGACCCACCCACCTTAGTTGCACCAGGTGCACAACGACTTCTAGGTATCTCAACTGAGGAGATAAAAGCTCGGCCCTTCACATTTCATCGACCATGAGGTGATGGACTTGGGTGATGGGGTGACCCTCACAGGTGTTCAAGTGGGGATAGAGGAACGACAGGAGTGGGTCCTACGAGGACATTTCGATTCCTTGTGTGCGCTTTCACTGGCAGTATGGGAACCTCCAGGTGAGCACATGGTAGCGGAAGGCTCAGAAGCGTGATCAGTACAACTCTTGTTTCCCTTCATTGTATTGTAGCTTTATGGGGACGTAAATCCCAGAGGTGGGAGTAATGTAATGACCCTTAAAAATTCAATGGAATTTTTTTCTTTATTTTCTTTTGGATTTTACAAGAACACAGTTTCTGATGGAACCTGATTCCAAGGCACGGTGTGACCGAAATAATTTTCCGAAGATTAGATCGGGTACATTCAGTGATCGAGCGAGCGAGGTTTTCTAACTTTTGAACTGTTGCTCGGAATCAAATTCTGAGGGAACCGATGGAATCACAATGCCGGTAATTGCTTAGAAACACCTTTTCCGGAGTTGTGTTTTCTTGGATGTGGTTTTTAATTTTTGGGGTTAAGTTAAGGAATAAAATAAAGTCATGCGACAATTTATTTTATTTAGCTTAAAGCGGAATAACCTAAGTTAAGTGGATAAGGTGGAACCCACAATATCCTACCCACTTGGTAGGATATTTGTGATGTGGGGCCCGTAGGAGCCCTAAAATTACGTTCCTTCTAAGTAACGCACCTACACCCCCCTTTTTTTTCTAAAGTCAACCGTGCATTTATTCTGGTTAAGAATCGCCTCATTATTTTGGGTGGTTTAATCGTTACAATTAATTCTTTGAATTAATTGTTTGTTTCGTTTCTTTTGAATTTCAAATGTTGTCATGTGCGTTAATAAAATAAGATGACTCTTATTTTATTTTTTTGTTGGATTTCTGGTTGTGGGAGCCTTTGGGAGAAAAAGAGAAGCCTTGAGGAACATCTTCGTTCTTCACTGAAGAACGTGGGGAACACACCACCGCCGACGAAGAATGCTGACCTCCGACAGAGGACGACGGCGAGAGACGCCTTCCTCAGAGACCACCTAATGCCAATGACATTCCTTCTGTGACGCTTCTTCCGCGGTGATCCTCTTATTCCGCGGAGATACTTTTCTTCCACGATGGTTAATTCTGTGACGCACACTCATTCGATGACAACGTTGAGATAGGGGTTATGTGTTTTAATATGTGAAATCTTCTGTCATCTAACCCCATTCTTTTGGACCACATGATATCGTTTAATGTGAGGTGGTCGGACCGTACAAACACAGCCGACCCTCCTCCCTTGTTATTATTTGTTGCTGCGGTTTGAGGGAATGTAACGCGGTTCCATCACACCACGTGGGAACGAGCGACAAGGAATGTGCGGCGCCATAGCGCCATGCATTTGAGAAATGATCCAAGCCATGGTGTCGTTGTGCCGCGCCGGATAGAAACCGAAGACACCGCGGCCGGAGTGGGGCCGTAGTGGAGGGGCGAATGCCGTCACGCCGCGTCGGACAGACCAAGGGCGCAGCTTAAGCCGCGACAGAGCAGCGAGACCGGCAGCCGGAATTCGGTCGCCAGCGTCGAAGCAGGGGGACCAGCCATGCTAGTCCTGTGGCGGCAGATGCGGGCCAGCCGGAGCGGGCCGGCCGACGGACCATGGAGGAACCGGGGGTTCGAAACCCCCGGCTGGCCGGACAAGAGCGGCCCCATTAAGGGGCCACAGTTTTTTCATGTGGGGGCAGCGCCCCCACTTTCGAACGGCTCGGCCGTTCAGCCAAGCCCCTGGCCAGCGCGCCGTGCACCAGGTCGGCTGCTCTGGCCGGTCCACCAAATCGGTCCACCAGGCCGAGCCGCGCCCTTCCGGGCCGGGCCGCGCCCAAGCGGGCCTGACCAGGACCCGGTTCGGGTCGACCCTGGGGGTATCGGGTCGGGTCGGACCGGGCCCGAACCCCTTAACACTATTCCTCTTTCGGTCCTTCTCCCATAACATGAGATGTGGACCTCTGATCGACGCACTGTCAGTTGCGTAGTGATCCTTGGATCAAGATGGTCGTTTCGGTATACTACACCCAAGCTTTCTGAGTACTTTGGGTTTGGCCGGGTAGGTTCGTACACGAAACCAACCGGGCCCTCAGAGCAGAAACGCTCATAACATGAGCTCCAGACATCTGATTGACGTGCAGTCGACTTAGTTGAATTCTTCTTGATGAGACGGACCTTCTGGAATGATTCTCCTAAGTTTTGGATGCAGTTGGATAATGTCTGGGTTTGATTGTAACCGAAATCCAACCGGGCCCCTAGAACGGAAAAGCTGATAACTTTCAGACAGGACGTATGTCTGACGAACCGTCAGCGGCGTTGGTGATCACATTGAGAAACAGTCCCTATGAGCATACCGTATGAGATTTAGGGGTACAGTCGAGTTACGGATGGGTTGGTTCACAAACGAAGCCAACCGAGCCCCTAAGACGAATAACCTAGATACTCACAGACCGGGCGTCCGACTGACGCGTCGTCTGTTGTGTTGAGACCCCTATGACGAGGCGGTCCTTTGAGATACTTCTTTGTGGAATTTTGTGATACTTGGAGTATCGACCAGTAGCTCGTGGATTTAACCCTCCTGGTGACGAGCTAGTAGAGTGCAGAGACCTAGTAGCTACCTGAGACTTGACCACTGCTGATTGATCGACTCAGTGTGTTTCAGATAGCCCAATGGGGAGCGCATGGTTGTTGCAGCAGACCCATGGAGGAGGAGCACTTGGTATTAGTGGAAGTCTCACGGTACTCAACAGAAGGAGTACCTCTGGAGGCTATTAGGGGGAGCGCTTGGTTGTAGCGGCAGACCGATGGTGGAGGAGAGCTTGGTTGTAGCGGTAGACCTGTGGTAGTCAATAGAAGGAGTGCCTCTGGAACCTATGAGGGGGAGCGCTTGGTTGTAGTGGAAGACCCATGGTGGGAAGCGTTTGGTTGTAGCAGTAGTCCCGCATGACTCGATAGGTGAGTAATACAACAGTCCAAGGAGTTCGGTGTGATTGGTTGTAGAGGCAGGCCCTCTAAACTCGACAGAGGAGGAGTTCGGCGCGCTTGTTTATAGCGGCAGGCCCTATGATATCGACAGAGGAGGACCCTCTGAACTCGACAGTGGAAGATTTTGGCGCACTTTGTTGTAGAGGAAGGCCCTCTATACTCGATAGTGGAGGTGTTCTCCAGCAGCCGTGGTTTCGACGTCATGAATATAATCCTGGTTGAGCTGAGTCTGTAATCTTTGTGTTTCCTCTAGATTTCGATGGGTTACATGATAACTTATGTATATTTATGGGCATATATCTAAGTATAGGTTATCTGTTGAGATCTTCTTTGTGGTTATCCTTGTTGGATTTAGTGATACCATGAGGGTCTCGGGGTCCCTACTGAGTATCGTTATACTCACCCCTACACGGGCTATGCCCGCACCTCGTTGTGTTTGTTGCAGATGACGGTCAGTACTGACGGTGGCCAAGTGTTCGAGGACTGGACAGTACCCGGAGGTGGACCATAAGATGAGTCAGTATCTGGAGTTGTACTTTATGATGAGACGATACTCGGAGGAGGTTGGCGGGAGAGAGCGTTGTGACAGCTATCTGTACCTACCCTTCAGGTAGGATCCTAGGCGGACGACCCAGGAGTTGCTTCTGTTCTTCCAGCTATTGTCATTTCTGATGTACGTTCTTCCAGTTGTAGCTGTACATTCAATTGGGTTTGTATTGTAGCCCATATACTTTTCAGCACTTTATTTTTGTACTTATTTTTTTACTTTCTCTTGTACTCTGTGGTGTTTTGTTACTTTTATAAAGGCAATGCCTTCCCAGTTATCGGGATTTACGCCTTTGGTTCTAGTCGCCAACCCCTGTCCAATGGAAGGCGGTCTTATGGCAGTCACGACACGGGCCCCAAGGACGGGTCATTACAGATATGTTGTTGTTATCGAGGTAATGATACATGGGTGGCTGATTTGTGGTTATATGCTTTTGCTCGATGTTGAAACTCTAGTTGAGAATGGTCATTATGATGAAAATGTTTTTATGAATTTTTTGGTTGTTATGTGAGATATAGAGGCCGCCTTAGGGCTGATTAAATTAAATAACCAAGATAAATGGATAGGTAAGTAATTGTCCAATGAGATATACATGGTTAGAGGGTGGATTGTGAGAGAACATTGGATTCATTGGTGAGACAGAATGTTTTTCATTGGTTCATAGCATGAATCGTTGCATCATAAGAACTCGGGGAGTGTGGGGTATCAAGTGTCCCATGTTTCATTGGTTCATTCTTGCATGGTGAGTTGGTCATGGAGAACTACAAGGACTTTTTTTTGGAAATCACACCTGAGTGGTGGTGGTTATGTGTTGATGATATGAGTTCATAAGGGGATTCTGAGATCCTCTCAAGATCATAGTGTCATGTAGATCGACAATGGAAATATTTAAGTTGGTTTTTGAGTTCTTCAAAGACGTCTTAGTGTTCCTATGCAATTGATGAGGTTTTCCAACATCTTCAGATCGTACTAGGTTTCTTTAGAAGCTATATACATATGCTAAGATACCTGAAGGTGTTCGGTTGTTAGGGGACATCTTGGAGTTTACCCTCAAGTGAGCGATGCGTGTGAATCCTGATGATGTTATGTACACACAAAATGTCTTTGGTAGAGGTCCTCGTGATAGATTGGATGTCGAAAAATGTTATAGGTGGAATTCATGGGATCCTAGAATGGGCATTGGGTGACATTTTGTTTTCTTGTTTTGGGAAAATTAAAATAGCCATATCTATTTCTGGGGGTTCAGATTGTGATCGAGTGTTTGAATATGTGGTTGGAATCCCAATAGAGAGAAATAGTAACAACACTCCTTAGGCGGGGAGTGATAGGATGATCTAGAATGTAGATCAGATATAATCAAGTAATTGTAGCATTACTAAGATGACCATGAGGAACCTGTGATGTGCATGATGGGTTCCTCACACATTCCTTGTGGGCCTTTAATGTGGTGACTAATGAGACAACTGTTGTCTTCAAGCTCAGGGTGGTTTCATGTGATGCAGGTTATGTCTGTGTTGGAGTTGTTGAAGGTTGTGGTTAGATCTTATAGGAGTTTATGGAATGAGAGGATGAGTTCTACAACCCCAAAAAAATAATTGGGTCACACAAGGGTTAATTCTCTTCATGTGACTTAGAACATCGTAATTTTTATGGAACCATGTCCATGTGATGTAGTGTCCTGATAAGGGTAATTCTCGATGTGGGTCTGGAGTGTTGTAAAGTCATGATGATGGAATTCAAATACAATTTAGGGAATGGAATCAATGGGGAGAGTGGGAGGATAATTATAGGCTTCAAGTTAGTAATAACCTTGGGAAGGTGAGGAAGGGGTACCATAACATCTGTGGAAGGTGGGTGTTATAGGACAGGTTAGCCACATGTGGTCCGACATGAGATTGTATACATGAATTGGTGTGGTGAGGGTGAAAAACATCTAGAAATATATTTTTGCAGAAATCACTTTTTTAAAATGAATTTTTACTTTATTGAAGTCATGATAATCTTAGTTCTTGAATGGATAGTGTAGGAATATCCGTTCTAATGGTTTGGACGATGCAACTTGATTCCAATGTAGGGTAATACCCTAAGGATTCATGGGCATTGTTCGTTAGAACATGTTAGGTGAGGGGAAATTTAGGTTGAGATCAGATGGGTATTTCACTGGATGTGGAGTTTCCAGGTATCCGAAAATAATGTAGAGAACCACACCAGATAAATTATTTCATAACAACGTGATTAGAGATGCATGTTGGAAGGACTCATGGAGTCATTGTTCGGCTATGTTGGACCAGGTAGAGTGTTCTAGAACTAGTTTTTTTGGTCATGTAGCTGAGATATTTGGTTTCATTTGGATGTATATTAGTGATGTGTAAATGTCAATAAATGCGGTTGGAATATTTGATCAATTTCCTCAGGTTGTTATCATGTTTTCACCATTAGATTTTGGATTATTAAGAAAATAACGCCACGTGATTTGGGTCACGTTTTTAATGTGGATAAAACCGATGAGGATCCGGTTTGTTTCACTACAATGATATGATTTCATTTTTCAATTTTAGATGAGTTGTGGGTTGGGTGATGGTGCCTATGTTTTGTCTATGAAATCTTACTGTTTGGTCATGTTTGATGTTCATTCATCCATGAGGAGATTTCGGTTCTTTTTGTGGTTTTGGGGAGGAAGACATGTATGTCATGTCTGTGCCCGGGACCCACATTTTGTGGGGTTTGTGATGATCAATGAGAAACACGAATGTTGGGAATGGATACATAGTCCCAGTGGAATGACCTATAGTTCAAATGCATAGTGATTCTTGGAAGAGATGTGCAAGGATGAGTTGTTACAAGGAGGGGAGGTTGTAAGATCTCGAACTATCTGAAGTTATGTTTTTTTATGTTTCGTTTTGGTATATTTTTTATGTAAAAAAATATGTTTCTATATATTTATGGGAAGTCTCAGGGGTCTTCAGGGGGATCGGGACATGAATGAAGACGAAAAATATGGTTCCTGAGAATTTATCATAGTTTTCACATTGTTAGTCCAAACCGTGTGGTTATCTCGAGTAACCATACATCATTGGACATAGGCTTTTGTATGGATTAGTAGACCATGTGGGTAAACCATGTGAATGGTTGTTTTCAGGATAGTATCTTATTCATAGTTTTCACATGCTTTGGAAAACATTGTGGGTAAAAACTATGGCCTACAAAGATTGAAAAAATAACAAAATTTATAATTTGGGATTTCAATCCCCCACATGGGTTTCTACCCCATTTCACCCCTTCCACCCTAGTGATGAACATGGATGACCCATGCTTCCAATAGGTGATTCCCTATCAATTCATGGACATTTGAAGAGCTATTGGATGTAGATAAAATCCCCAGGTTATTCTAATATCCTCATTTATTCCTCATTGAAATAAATATTTTCATCATTTTCCAATATCCATACGAAGATCTAAAACTCTATTTTCTAGGGAGAGTAAGGTTGGGTCATCCTGAGGTTTTTGAATCTAAATCAATGTCTATGATTAAGAGTGTTTTAATCATCATATTTTGGGTAGATGGTTTACAAGTATTATCCTACGGTGTTATTTTGGATTAGTGCATGGAAGTTTGTGTTTTAGTTTCCCCCATTTTTTGTATTATATTTTTTAATAAAAATGGGTCCCTAATTGACCAATAAAAACATATATGATCCCCATTGAATGAGTAGATGAGTCCTTCACCATTTTTGGTCCGACCCTGGGGTGTGCTAGAAATCTCAAAACTTTTGAGTGGAAGGGTTATGTGAAGGATATATGAGAAAAATGTGAAGTCAATGTAGAAAATGTTTTTATGGTTACTAAAGTTGTAAATAGACTAATAATAGATATGAATAGTGTGAAAAGGTATAACTGTTTGAATGAAATGATATATAAATTGGAAATTTTCGTTGAATGGAATTTTTTCAATTATTGGACCGAATTTGGTTTAAATTTACTATGTGTATTTAGGCATATAAAATGGTGAATTAATAATTTTATGATGGAATAGGAAAAGGGGATAATGTTAATGGTTATTAAAAAGGAAATTGATGAGTATGTTTATTGGGTTAAATCATTGGAATTCTAGTAAACTTAATAGTTGAATGTAATACGATATTGTGTTACTAGATATTGGAAGTGTATTTTTAAAGCATATGTGGGTAAATTATTTTGTATTGATAAATAAGAAAAGTGGGTAAATGTATTGTCACAAAAGAATTTGGCTATGGAATAGGGTTTTTTAAATAAACAAAATGGTTAAGGCATGAGAATAGAACACATATAAATGACTATTAATTGTGATTGTAAAATGTGTTAATGAGATATGACATTATATTAATTTGGATGATGTTTATTATGCCTTGGTATTGACGATTTCCAATGGCATTAGTCATGTAATGTAGTGTTATGGTATGGTTGTGTTGCTTTGATAAATAAGAATGTACACATGGATTTCTAGAGTTGGCATTGACTTGATGTACTATGCCCACGGGATGAGTTAGACTGAGGATCTAAACACCACCCCATAAATTCATCTGTTATGGAAGGGTACATATACGTTATTCCCCTAAAGGTTTCATTCCACCCGGACCTAGGCTTTGAGGTGAGGAAAATGTGTTGATGTGATTGGTGAATCCCTAGGGAGATAGGGATTTGATTTTTTCTCTTATTCATAGTGATTTATTTCCTCAAACAGTTGTGTAAATGATAATTCTTCCTAACCCATGGAACATGTGATAAAAATTGTTTATGAGATGAAGATGGTAAAAGAAATGAAATAGGGATAAATGTAGGGAATTAATTATGTGAATAATTGATATCTAATGGCCCCAAAAATATCCATTTTTTACATACCATTTATTTATTTCTTACATGAACTATATATTAGACATGATATTTTTTAGACGCCATTGGTGGTGGCCTACTGAGCTTTTTACTCACAAACTACTTGGGCCGCCATTGAGTACCCAAGATAATCTCTTATAGGAAGGCGAGGACAAGGGAAAAGGCCATACTCCATGATGATGAGTTGGGATTGGGATGTACATGTGGATGGATCCAGACTTAGTATTGTGAACCATTTGGAATTTTGGCCAATTGAGTTATTTTGGATTTTCATTCACTTTTCACTACATGTATGTCCTGACATTGTTGTATTAGATATGTGTTTTTAGCCAGTTTAGGAAATATTTTATTATGCATGATTATTGGTTTTATGAATTGTTTCTCATATTTATTTTGTGCTTTTGTGGCATACTATGATAAAGAGGGAATAGATTCCCCAGGTGACTGATTAAATCCTCGACACATGTCTACAACCTCAGGGATACGAGGAGGTGTTCTTGAGGTCATGTGATGAATCTGGTCGAGGCACTGGTTTAGCGGCTTCTGGGTTGGGGAAGTTTAAATATCAAATGACGAGGTTATAAATTACATAATATATCATTTTTCAATAGGAATTTCATTTAAAAGAAAATAATGATATCAAATAATTCAAATTTATTTCAAAGATAATCATAAAAAATATCTATGAGGTTGTAATATCCGATCATCATAATATAAGGCAACTCTTGATATATTTCCTAACAAACAATAATGATATTTAATTAAATTCTGATATATTATTAACATATATATAATTATCTGTGATCATTAAAATAGTTACATTAAATTTGTAGTTTGAATAAAAATACACACTTTAAAAAATTAATTATAATTTTTTAAAATTAAAATATTTTAAGGATTATATCATAAAAAATATTTAATGTATTTTTAGTAAACTCCATTACTTCTTGATAAATGTGTTTTCATAAAAAATTGGGATTATTATTTTTTGTTTGATTTTTTTTAATAATTTATAAATTTTTTAAAAAGTTATTTCACAAATTAGATATTTATTTTAAAATATAAATATCCTATTTACCTTGTGTAATGTATTTTGATTTCTTTGAAATGGTTTAATTTTCAGAAAAATTTGAAAATTCCGAATTTTGTAAAATAATCATTTATTTTCATAAAAAATCCTAATTAGAAATTTTAATTTTTTGTCACAGTAAAATAAGTTTATTTTAAATATATATATTATAATAATCACATTTTGTTCATCATTATAATTTATTTTCATATATGTTAATTATTTTCAAAAAAACTAATTCTACAAATAAATTATTATTATTTTTGATTTACATTTAATTAAAATATTCTTTTGTACCATTATTAGGAATTGAATGTATAAAATTTTATTTCATATATTAATTTATATATTATTAATTTTTTATATATATCCATTTTAATTTTTTCATAATCTATAGTGGCCATGATAAGTCGGTATCACCGTATTAAGGAAAAAAAATTAATGAAGGGTCAAAATATATTGAAAAGGACTAAAGAAAAGTATGATCATTTGAATTATTCTTTTTATTGACCGGATATATATCATTATCAACAATTATTTAAATTGATCAATGTTTTTTGAATATTTTCTTTCATAATGACTTATATAATATTTCATAAAATGAAAATTTCAAAATTTCACCCTACAACTATTATATTTTCCTTATATATTAACAGTGAGATACCAACAATGTGTGGATAAAGATAAATATTTAAATGAATAATAATTTAAATATATAATTTCTTATATTTTTTATAATTTATATTGATAAAAATTTACCCTATTTTCTTACAGAATTATGACATCATGGTTGTACTTGAAGTAGAAAAATTTAATAAATAATACTAAAAAGATTAAATTTTATTTATTCTTCTTGTATTATTTTTCAACATTATATATGTATATATAATATTATGATTGTTTCAAAATTATATATTTTAATTAAATTCTTATCATGATGAAAATAATGTCAAATTAATTGAATATATTCAATAACGACATTAAATATATTTTAAAATAATCAAAAAAAATTTAAAATATATTAAATATATAAAAACATAAAATGCATCCAAGTAAATTTGATACTATTTAATTTGTAAATCTTGATCTATTCATATTTATCTTATCATTTTATAGTAATTTTAATGATACACAATGATTAAAATAAATATATTTATTTGTAATCTTAAAAATAATATACTAATGTTAAAAATAAAAAGATAACGGTGAAAACAAATCATATAATTTTCTTTGATTTACAGGATGACAATAATTAGAGTATTATTAATTTTATTTATAAAAAATACCCATTTGTTTCAATATTTCCAAGAAAATGAACATATATTACTTTATTTCATTATGTAATTACTAGATTGGCCCTCTAAACATTTATAAAATGGATCCTCCTCACCTCTCATACATACAAATAAGGAGCACACTAATTCCACATAATCAATAAAAATCCAATCCATACATCCCTCTTTAGAAACTATAGTTCTTATATTTAGAATGATTATGACCCAAATGAGATTGATGAACAATAGAAATGTTGTTTTTTATGTAGTTGTATTGTTTTTATCTGAATATTATATTATTAATAATCATATACCTCATTAAAAAATATTATAATTTTTTTTTATATAATAATAATAATATCATAAATATTAATATATATAACTATACTAATTTAATTAACATAATTGTATTATTCTTCAATCCAATGGGAAAAGAAACTGTCAATCGTGTGTATAGTAGACAACCACCTCTGGAACTGATGTGATTCCTTTTCCATAACAACCTGTTATAAAATGTTATACTAACTGAATTAATGTATAATATTAATTTAATTATATAAATATAATTATTTAATCATATGATGTTATCTATTTACTTACACATCCATCATTTACAAATGACGATGTTATTCATGTGTAACACAGATCACCACCTTTTTGATTTGATGTGATTTGGTTTTATTCAATGCATCACATGGTCTGTATTTATATGAGTAATTATTTATATGATATGTTATTTATTATATAATCGCCATTATTTTATGATTAAAGGACACAAAACATCAATTCCTCGTGTACGTTTTTAAAATTATTACATTAAAAATGCATACTTATAACTATAATATCTTGTAGTGTAATGTAATTCATTTTTCATAATTTACATTCATGTATAGTTAAAAATTTATAATTAATTATTTTAAAGACCAATTATTTAATTATTAATAATATAAAAATTATTAAATAATTTCATAATGGAATGTACTCTATCTACAAATGTGTTTTTGGACATATGATTTGAATATCGTCAAAACATTAGGTGTGACCTTAATTGATTATGTCATTTAATATAACATACTATAAGAATATATTTTATAATAATGAAAATTATTATGATAATTTTATGGATAATTTTATTTTTTATGATGATTGGTGAGCCTAATATATGTTATGGTGATGAGAGATTGTTATATATCTCTCCAATGCATTGGTTAAAGTGATAATGTTAACATGTTATAAGAATATTTTTAGATATTTTAATAATTTACTGACTACAATCTTCATACTATAATTTTAATTCATTAGTGATAAGAAATTGATGTCTTATTATTCCTATATGAATGATATATAATTTCTATTGGATTTCATTACGCGTTTCATATCTCTAAATTTATGCTAATATTCTTTAGTTTAACTAATTGATTATGTTATTTCAATTATTTTTTCATGACTAATTTTGAGAAACATATTAAGTGATTTTTTTTCTTGTTTTTAAAGAAACCAGTATGATAAATATTTTACCATTATAAAATATAATGAAATATTTTATGATTGATTTTACTAGCGATGTTTATTTCATCATTATAAAAATGTTTATTTTGAGGTAAATGTTTATAATGAAAATTGATATTTTTTTAATCTATATAAGTCGACTAAATTGTATCAATATTTATTTTTATATGTTCTTTTTTGAGGAAACTATTCTCTTTATATTTGATTATGTCTTTAATGTGTATACTGGTGACTAAAAAAGAATTCAATTTGAAATTTATATGGGTTATTAATGTGTTAATAATATTTTCCATTAATTGTTTTTCCTACTGTGGACAAAATGAATTCTAATAGTATGTTTCTTAATTTTAATAAATATAGTTTTTGTTTTATTCTTATGAATTAACTACATAAATATCAATTAAATAATAATTAATTAAGTGAAAAAAGAAATTTAGTACAAAGGTTAAATTCATTTATTGTTAAGGAAACGACTATACTATGTTAAATAATATTCCCCTGTAATGAATTTCACCTTCAATATATTTCCACATAGATGAAAATGATTGATTATTATTCTAAATTATCACATTATAAAT
This sequence comes from Viscum album, assembly GCA_963277665.1. Taxonomy (NCBI): domain Eukaryota; kingdom Viridiplantae; phylum Streptophyta; class Magnoliopsida; order Santalales; family Viscaceae; genus Viscum; species Viscum album. The sequence continues at coordinate 663,114,390 of OY728165.1, read as the reverse complement.
TTAGGATGATTTTTCCTTAAATTTTTGAATCACCATAATATCTTAAACCTAGTGAGTAGTCTTGTTCTGTAGAAAATCGCATGTACTATATAATATTTCTACTGGGTTTTGATCATAAAAATATTATTATTGACTTGTAAAACCATTGAGATTAGAATATTTTATATATCAAGTATGTACTTAGCGAAAATAGATACATCTAATATACTATTTAATTTAATGTGTTTCAATTAAATATCCATGATATAGTTTACTATCCAAAATCATTTCATAATCTCATAAGGGATAATATAACTACAGTATAATTGTATCAACATGATATTATGATATTTATATATACATAAAATTAATATTTTTTTAGGTTTTTATACATGAAACATCAAACTAATATTAATTATGATAGTTTTATAGAAATAAATAGTAAAATTATACAACAATAAATTTTGATGTATGAATATCAATAAAAATATATAAATTTTAATGTAGATAAAATTGATATATATATATATATATATATTGATATAAAACATATATAAAATGGCTATTGTTTGGTTCACCATGATTATTGGGACCGCAACAACAACATTAGCAACATGGATAATAAATATGAATAAAAGATACATGATAATAGTAAAATATATGAATATATTTCTGTGAAACGTGTTACACTATATATAGTAATGTTATATGATCATTATAGATATTATAATTTGTGTAAAATATATTGTATATATATATATATCTATGAAATATATATTAGTGATATTTGAGTTCAATTGAATTGAAATCAATATAATAACCATTGATGATAAAAGTTAAATTGTTAAAAAAATTGGTTTTATGTATGGAATTTATATTTTTATCATATTAGATAAAATTAATCACTATTTTTATAATATCTTAATTAAATAACAATATTATATAATCATTTTAATATATTAATAATTATTTTATTTTGTTCATTTGTGAAAGAGTCAGGATAAATTCATTGAATGATTCAATATAATATTTTCTACAAAATTTATTTAAATTTATTTTTTTATCATAATACAATAAATTTATAAAAAATTAAAAAAATTATATTTGAAAATAGGAAACTATAATATCCAAATTATCTTTATGTATAATTTTATTATTTTGATAAAATGATTTAATTTTTCTAAGTATAAAAAAGTTCTTATTTTAAAGGAAACATTTTGATTCCTTTAATGAATTTAACATTTCATATTTCTATGAAATTGGTTTAAAAAATAAATACTTTTGGTTAAATATAATATAATACATGTCATTCGTATTTTCCAGATGAATAATTTTGGTATAAAATAATTTTTATTCGAATAATTAATTTTTATGGGAAAATAATATTTCATCACCATATAAGGGATTAATATTAATTTAAAATATAAAAATTATGAGGAATTAATTTTAAATAATTTTACATATTTGGAATGGGATTTTAAACAATTTATTTTAAAAAAACATATTATTTGGTCACAATGGATTGTGATAGTAGTACATAATAGCGAACACAATATGGGAGAACTATGTAGTGTGTCAAAAATAATATGATGTGGATTTGAAATCTAACATAAAATTGAATTATTACTATTTTTTGAGAATATTTCTCAAATTTTCATCCAGTATTCTATTATGCAGTTTCATGGTGTCACATTCATTAATAATTAATGTAACATTTTTTTGTGATGAAAAAATGAAAAATATGCATCCCCCTATTTAAATATCTTTTATTTTCTGTCATAGGGATATAAAGTTATTATTATTGGTTATAAATTGTCACATTAGTTGATAATAATTTTTTAATATCAAGGTAATTTAATATAAAATTTATTGTAATGGATATTTACGTAAAATGCATATGTGATTCCTCCATAGTGTGATTCCACATTGTAGAAAAATATAATAAATTATATTTATATATACTAAAAGTATTAACATTTCGCAGAACTAATAGGTTTGACGAATTCAATATATATATATATATATATATTTAGTGAACTGTTTAATGTATATTTTCTAACTATTCGATTATATTGATTGATTTACTGTGAAACTATTCTAGTAGACCAACAAATGGCTTTTATGGAATCTTATGTAAAATATAACATTAATTAATGATTTTTTAATGAAACCCCTATCATTGGAAACATTGTTATAAAATTTTATAAAACATCAACCATTATAAAATTATTGGAAAATTATTCAATTATAATATCATTCTAGAACCATTAATATAAAAAACATTTATATCAAAGTAATTCCCAAATAGGATAACAGTGGTCAAAACTTATTTATAAGAGACATAAAATAACATATTTTTTAATTTAATTTATTGTGATGGTATATATATATACTCATCCTCGAATAAAAATGTATATATTTTCAACATCATGATCATGAATTCTATTTTACATTAACTTTATAATTTATGTAATTCTAATGATTCCCCTCCCCTCACTCATAATTGGTAACCTCATATCCACCATTATTCACCAAATTTTTACGACATATCATGAAAATCATGTCCAAAATATGTTCCTTGATTAATTATAATAATTACAGTATATATTATATTATTACTATATTAACCAAAAAATTACGAGGGATCCCAGAGAGAATATTTAAGTTTGGGCATATTTGAATGTGAATGATTTAAGACGATACTTGAGGTATGGGTATGCAATAAAAAATAAATTTTTTGAGGAAAATAAAATAATAAAAAATATTATCATATATTAATTTGAACAAAATTTCCATGTGATATTATATTTCTTGTATTCCAATATATTATTTCTATTTACTAATTCAACTACTGTGATTTCATTTATTCAGATATTGATTAAAAAGTTGTCAATGTTGTAACTGTTTCTATTAAAACATTATTTACATTCGTAAAGTTATATGCAAAATTTACATTGAGGGAAATTTATTATATTCATAAGACTATCTATTTCATTATCATCTACTCAATCATTAATTTTCATGTAATTGTACAATTTTTAACTCATTCTTAAAAAGAATGATCTAGAAAAATATATTAAATAAATCTAACATTATTTATACATAGATCAGATATATATTATATAATTTACATATCTTCAATTTTTTTTGAAAAATTGTGATAATATTATATAATGGGTGAGTAATATAATTTTATCCATTTTTTACATTAATAAAATTTGGTTTAATATTAATTTTCTTTTCAATTTTTGAAGAATATAGATTTTAGAAATTGGTTCAACATAATATTTTTTGTAACATATATCAAATGAAAGCATTTTCCATCAATCGTTACTACAAATTTCATTGAAGAGACTTTTGAAATTATCCATGTTTCATTGTTTAGAATATTTGGTTCTAAATTTCATTAACATATTTGGATTAAAAAATAATATTTAAAAATGAAATATGAAATTCCCACAAGACATTTTTTAATGTTATTTTACATGAATATATCACCCATGATAATAATATTTGATTATTTTAACAACCCAAGTATTCATGACACACTTATTCTTAATAATTCAATAGCGTGTGATGTATGCAACACTGAGTTCAATCTGACAACCTATCAAACTAGGAAATTAAAAAGAATGTATGAAGAGTTTTACCCATGCTTTTAACTTTATATATATCCCACCTAATTTTTATATTCTTATTTTTTGATTCTAATACATAATATAATGAAAAATTCCAATATTATGATATAAGAAGTATTTTTCAAAAATGCTGTTTTTTACATCTTTTAATGGATAACACTTTTTAAATCCAAAATTTGACAATTTTATAAATTCTATTTGAAAATATAAACGTCTTCTTTAAAAGGTGAACATAAAATATTGTTTGGATAAATTATTTTTACATATATAATAACATTCATATTTATATTGATTAGGATGAGATACTATTTAAAGGAAGTGGGACATCAAGCTGCAAACACTGCCATCTTTTCAATCTTTTCCACCCGTTATAGCAACCTCTACCTGGCCTCCACCTCTTCATTTGGTGTCAGTGGTGTTCGACCCTGAATCTTTTCTTACTCCCTCCCTGTTATGGTTTCCTTAGTCGTCATTGTATCTGGGACCCTCGGTCAGTGTTGCCTCCGATCCGGCCCTTTTCCCCCTCTCCCCTCTACGATTGGTCTCTGGAGCTTGCATAAGCTTTCGAGATGCTCTCTGGGGTCCATACAATTTCCTTGTTTCCCAACGATTCATGTGATATTTCAAAGTCATCATTTGAGGGCTTCTGAATTCACTAGGACGTCCTAGTTTCCACCCCCGAGGATGTGATGGTGTGTTTGAGAAGGACCATGGATGCCCAGTTCGGGGCAGCTAGGCCAACGCTTGATGTCTTCCGACATTGTGTTTTCTCTTGGGGTCTTTGTTATCTGGCCAAAACCTCGGTGATTCACCAAAAATCCTTATTCCTCCTCATGACCAAAAAGGAATACATTATTCATGTGTATTGTAAATCTCCATGTTCAATGGGGAGATAGAGCTTGAGCCTTTCTAGATGATAGATAGATGTTCATAAAGGTAAGAAGAATATTGCGGCTGTTGTGTGTCTTAATTTTACTGGTGTCTCATTACCCATCCAGAATAAATGCTTCCTCATAGAGATCGGGGTCTTTCATGAAAGCTTCAAATAATCCATCAAGGGTAACTGATGTGGCTCTTCTACCATGGTGGCTGGTATATGTGTGGAACTGGACCTCCCTAAGCCATTACCAGATCATATTGAGCTTCAGATCATGGGTTCTCTAAGATGGTTGTGAGAGATCTCCTACCATGTGTATCCTAGATTCTACTCAAAATTCCTTATAAAAGGTTAGTCGTAACATGTTTTTCTCTATAGGAGGAAGAATTATCGTCGCCATCCTCTTGTATAGGATGTGGTTCATGTGGGTTTGTCAGTTCCTCCAATTCACGATTTGATGGAAGAGATCACGGTGGTGGTTAAGACACCCAATGCTAACCCTCCTCCTCATCGCCCAGTACATGATTCTATGTTTCCACCCATGAATAATTCATAGATCCATCCTGTCTATCATGAAGACATTCATTCATCCTTTTGGGCCCTATTTACCTTAGTTCCAAGACATATCTTTCCCCTACAAGTGATCCCACCTCATTTTACTCTAATACCTTTCTTGCAACTTTTTTTAGATGGGCAACACGTGATGAGTCATAGCCTTGTCTCCCTGGGAACTAAGACTTTGCATCTACCTATCCTGGTCCATCCTTGTACATCTGAAGATGTTATGTATTGGGCTATAGTGGAGGTTTCCCAGCCTTTAGCTTTTCCATCAGGTGATAACTCTTTTCCTTCTACTTGGACTCACTTATTATATTCAACATGATCTCCCTACCATAAGGAAAGGGTTCCTTCTATCTATCCTAGTGCCCAAAGAATGAAGAGATATTGCCCCCAATTTAGGATCTCTTCCTCAATATTTCTACTCATTAAAAAAATTGGAATGTGTACAAGATCCAGATCTAGATCCTGGTCCAATGAGTTGATGTTTTCCTCCGACTTCAAAAATGATATGAATGGTGGATCCCATCCAGGGACACACTTCCATCAATGATTCCATTAAAAATTTGAAATGCTCAGGTCTTTGGCACTTGGGACAAGTCATACTTTCTCACTATGGAAATCTCCAAGAATAGAACTCTAGTGGTTCCCATTCTTGAGCATAAATAACACAATGACATGATTTGGGGTTGCTCTAGAAACCTCAAAATTCATGCCTACATGCATGCTGACCCATGTAGCCTCCATAAATGTATATTTTGGTACATGATGGGAAATGTGGATATTTTTCAAGCTGGTGATCCGTTAATTAATGTTATGGTGAATCAAGGTAATCACTCCTTCTTTTTGTCCATTGTCTATGGGAGCTATAACATGCACCCAAGAGAGACTATTTGGGAGGAACAAAATATGTTTGATCCTGGAAAAGTACCGTGGAATTCAAGTGGTCATTTAAATGTGGATATAGATCCTGTGTAAAGGAAGGGTATATTCTCTTTACCAAGGAAATACCATAACAATTTTAACAATTTCATGGTGGCCAAGGGGCTCTCATATCATTGTTTTGTGGGCGACCATTTTAATTCGTTTAACAATCAATGGGGGAATCATATATCTTGGGGCTTCTTGGATCTAAATCTTGTCAACATGAAAGCCTTATCTTCATATTCAAGATCAATGGTCAACCCTCTGGTTCACAGGATCTTTGACCACACCACCCTCCTGACCTCTCTATCGTTAGTACAATAGGGTTAAGTTCAGTTCATATATATCAATTTTTGGAGGATGTTTTCTGAGATACCAGGACCTGGTAAGAACCTCTTGTGGAGAGGCCCTCCTAGGTATATAAGTGGTCTTATCTTCATAATAAGTCGTTTCGGCAGATGATGAAACTCTAATCTTGGTCTATATATATTCCTCTAGTTGATGGGGTCTTGAAATTCTCCATATAGGACGTCAAATTTGATTAGTGTAATCTAGTCGAAGGATGGGAGGACCAGGTTTTGAGGAGCTCTCTATGAAAAAGGATCATATGGTGGATTTTATTTTCATGCAGGAGCGTATTGCTTGGGTGGAAGTGAGGATCAAAGGGATGAAAGTGGGTGATAGCAACCCAGCATTCTTTCAGGGATTCATAAAAGAGAATAAGCAGCTGGTTAATTCGAATTTTAAACTAGGTGATGGATCATTCACGGTGGATAGAGATGTGGTGGGAGGCATGTACCAATCATTCTTCACCAGGCATCTAACTGGTCCCAATACTCCCTTTCCCAATGTGTACCCCTTAGAGAACACAGAGATCTCTAAGGTGATTTGAACCCTCACCTCTAACCAGGATTATGAAATCATTGGATTTGTACCAGATAAGAATGTGATTTGGGCTACTATGATTCACCTGAACCATGATAGAGTGGCATGTCCTGATAGCTTCTCATGTGCAGTTTATAGGACTTCATGGGACATTGTGATGAATGAGATGATTGATGTCATCCTAGAAATATTTCAGGACAACATCTTCACTCGTGTTTTATGTGCCACTATGTCTGTTATTCTCCAAAAAATTATGAAAACCATTTCTATTATGTATTACTGTCTAGTGAGTATGTGCAATGTCAAAAAAAAAAATCTTGTGTGAATCATTAATTAAAGGAATGCTACCCATCTCCCAAGGTTGATCTCTTTGGAACAACATTTCTTTGTTAAGGGAAGGTATTTTATGGATTCCATTGGTTTGGTCTAGGAAATGTTCAGGGAAATTAATTTTAAAATCCATGGTTCTAATGCATCCATCATGCTCGATATTAACAAGGATTTTGATTGGGTCGAATAGAGATTAATCAACTATGTGCTACCAGTTATGTGTCTTAACTCTCGAAACGTTGATATTAGATTTAAGTGCTTCTTCTCAGCCTGGCACATAGTGACACTCATGGGGAAAGCCTACATCTCTTTTAAATCCACCGACGTCATAATGTAGGGGACCAAATTTCTCTGAGCCTCTTTATCAAGGTCCAAGAGGTTCTATGTTTACTCATTCAACGGAGCATAAACAATGGAGATATACTGCCTTATAGAAGGAGGATGAAGGTTCTAGGAGTGTCCCCCCTCATGTAAACTGATGGTACCAAAATTTTCATAAATGAATCTAGTCATTCCATAAATGACTTCATTAAACTATTGGAGGAGTATGTTCACTAGAGTGGGCAGGTAATTAACTACTTTAGGAGTACCATATGTCTCTCTAATGGGTGTATTTTTTTTCGAGTCTCGGCTGTGAGCACTATTTTGGGAATTCAAATTGGGTTCTTTTCTTATAGATTACTTGCGTGAACCCATATTATCTGGAAGGTTGTGTATTACTGACATCTACTCCCTTATCAGTAGGATTATTGTCCGGCTGCTAAAATCGACGAATAAATAGTAGTCTTTTTGTGACCAAATTGCATTATCCAAAATTTCCATTTTAGAAACACTGATTCACAACCTCTCGGCACATAATGTCATGAAAGGATTCATCAAAAACATCAACTATACCCTGGAGAAATTCATTTGGGATCCAAATTCTGAGAGGAAAATGCTCTAGGTCTCTTGGCATAAGATGACATGGTCGGTGAGTGAAGGAGGTGTTAATGTCCACAATCTCGAAGATACCCTTTCCATATTGCATGCTCTCCATGCGTGGAGTATTATGGAGTTCCATACCCTTTGGGGTATTTCTATGCACAATTTTATGGGACACCATTATTTAGATATTATATATAATTCCCCTTTAAGGAAGATCATCACTCCCCTGGTCACCTTCTTCCACCCGCACTACTACTAGATAGTTGGAAATGGAGTGTTTTCCTTCTTGCCTCCATAATTTTATGGTGATGTTCTTGGTTTATCGGGATACCCAAAATCCCACATAAACATCAGTTAAGCATGATTCTTTTCTATATTCATCAAGTATTTATGAACAAATAGTATAAGGACTAGTTCAACCTCATTCAGAATAACTCATCACCTGATAAATGTTGTTTTACCCCATCTCCCTCGAGATATTTCACTTCAAAGGTCATTCGATGCATTAATAACAATCCTATCCTAACTCATGTTAGAGATGAAGGAATTTGTGTTAATAGTATTCCATCCAAATTCAATATTCATCCATGGTAGATCATGAAATGGACTTTTCTAATGAAGTAAAAAATCATATGTTGCGGGATCAATTGGGCCTCTTGGTGTGTCCGTTGTATGGTCTATTGTGAGGAAATCGTGTGTCACTTGTTCATTGAACATGAATGGGTTCAGGAGGTATGAAAATTATTTAGGGAATTTAATATTGTGTCTAATAATATAATGTCAAGAAACTCCTTCCTAGATTGGTGGAACGATGGATTGTGCGAGTGTGGTCTGGAACAATTGTCCAGCACTGTGATTTTACTTGCAGTATGCTGATAGATCTGAAAGGAGAGAAGCATAGTTCTTTACAAAGGGGGATCCACCTAGATTCATGATATTATAGATGGAACGAAGAATCTACTTATCAACGTGTCAAATATATTCCACAACATGGAAGGAGATTCTTCCCTAGCCCTATTTCAAGGTGGTGCTCGAGCATTTCATCAGACTAGCAGTAGCATTAGGGGTTATTGGGTCCATTTGAGCCCTCCTTCAAATAGATTGGAACTCAATATGGATGGTTCATGTGCCCTGGTAGTCATGTGTGTGGGGAGTATTGAGGGATTCCAATGAGTCTCTCTACATTTCCTTCTCTATCAAACTGGGTCAAGGGGCATCTCTCCAGGTGGAGGCCACAACATTTCTCACATGACTGACATTATACAACAAGAATAGTTTGGAATTCATTGATGTTGAAATTGATTCATTGTTATTGCAAAAATCCATAAATGACTATAACGTCTCCCCTTGGTCGATCAACATCATCATTAGAATGTGTATTATAGTTATCAACCGTGAAACTCATGTGGTGCACACATGGATGGAGGGGAACAAATTTTTTGTTAACTTGGCCTCGTTGGATGTCCCGGGTTCTGTGAATATTTTCTTTCATATTATGGTCAGCTTGAAGTCTGAGGTGGTTAGTTTTATTATAATTGATTCCATTTGGATTCATCGTTTCATGCCTCCTTCGTTTAGTGTATTAGTATCAAGGGTGTTTAGGGATGAATTATCTATCAGTTTGTCACTTTTATTTTTGTCAAATAAATCTTAACATACAGTTATTAACAGTTAGAAATAAAAAATATTAATTGAAAACAAAATTTTTAATCAAAATAATTTATAGTGTTAAATTATACTTATGTGTGGTTTTAAATTATAATTAGATTATATTTTCATCATGTAATATAATTGAGTTTATTATAATTATTTTTACGTTTAAATTTTACATAAACATATATCAGTCTTTCGATAGTTTTTAATTCATTAAAACCCACTTTTTGTTTTTGAACACGAGGATTGATTTAAAATTTATTTTTTCCAACACTTTGTATTGAATTCCAAAACATGGATTCCATAACTGGAATCATAGGCTCCAAATTGTGCAAATATATACCTTTTATATTTGGAAAATATGAATAGTAACTTCATGAATTATTTTATTTAACATTTTTAAAGGGAAAATTTGGTAAATAAGGGTACAAAAATAATATTATAATAGTGTTAAACTACAATAACACATGTCCTAATCATATTTAATAAGATATGTTAGAACATGGTCTTCTATGGGACAATTTTGTCACCCATGGATCCACATGGGTGTGAAAATAGAATTATATATGAAATAATTTAATATATTGAAAAATATAACATAAACATGTATCATTAACTAAAACAAATTTTATATGGGGTCATATAATTTATATATTCGATTATAAATAGTAATTATAATGATAAAATGAGTTCCTAAATTATTATTTCATATTTATAATTTTTGGACAGAAAATAAATAAATTTATTTAGGACACAATTATGATGCATTGATTATTTCATTAATGATGGATTCAAATAAATGAATTTAAAAAAATTAAAATAAATGAAATTTGTAAATTATTATTGCGTCCTTCAATTTATTGATGAGATATACACATTAGGGATGATTTAATTACAATGTATTGAAGGAATACATATTTTATGACATTAACAAAAATATATTACTAAATTGTGTCACAATTAATATAAATTATTTTTTAATAAAATTTATATTTTTTTAAATGATATAAAAATAGAAAAAACTATTGTTCATCCAAAAAAAATATATAGTGATAAAAATTTCATTAATTATACACTTTAGGTTCACTGGGAATTTTATTGTATTGATATTATCCTTGTAGAATAAACATTTAAGAGGACATGGTAAGGGTTAACTTATTTTACAAATGTTCTAATAAAAAATATAAGGTTAATTTTATGGTCTAAACATGTATAAAACCTATTTGATTAGATTATTTAGTACTATATGAATCTTATCCTCCAAATAAATATATTTTTAACTATTAAAAACCAAAACGAAAATTATAATAAATTAATATTTCATGCATTTTCTAAAGATCCCCTCACATCTTTTATAACTGGGAACATCCCTTTCTATTTAATTCACAACTCCAATGACCTTTTCACATGCCAACCTCTATCCAATTTTCCGACCCACATCAATGAAATTATCATAGAGGAAAAACATTTGGTCAAATTCCATCTTATAGAGTCCTTTTTTCCATTCAGTATGAGACACCCGAAGAATAGGTAATCATTTTATATTTTATTTCAAAGATCATTTTTTCATATACATCCCCTAATTATTTTGTTACCATATATGTGTACATTTGGCTTACCATCTCCACACCATGGTTTAAATTGTTTATCATATGAACATTAATTCTATGGGTATAATGATGAATATAATGGATGTAAATAACAATTATAAGATGATATTTCTTTTGAAAAATTCATAGCAAATCCAATTCCATACTATTTATTCATTACTCAAACAATATCGGCTCTTGTGTCTATGTACGACCCTCTAGCTTCATGCTGCGGTGAGACTCATTCTACACTTTAACCATACAAGAATGATTATAAAAAATATATTATTGATACTAATAAAATAAATGACATAATATGTCTTATATAATGATATTAATATATCTGTGTGTGTACATATATTTCATTCACATACTTCAGTTCAAAATGATAAAAACTAGAAACAACGATAATGCGTACGTATGACCTACCATCTCAATTAATGATGTATTCCATATTATATATCTATCTATTAAATTTATTTATATATGATATATAAATCATATTATACATTTTGGAATTAAATAAATAATAATCTAAGTAATATGATCAATAATAGCAAGTCAAAAAACATATGATAAACATGCAACATTAACCGAAATATTGCATTAAGTTGTATTGATAAAAAATGGGTAATATAATGTCATACTAGAATCATATATGATATCATAAATGTTTTTACGATTATTATGTAAGTTAATAATATGTTTGAAATCATTATGGAGGAGTTTCGGAGTCGTACGTAGAGTATCAGACTTAAGGATAGTGTTAATTCTTCAATCTCATTATTATCTAAGATTGTTTTTGTGTATGTATATACATGGACATGTTAATCATCGATGTATAGGTTTCATGAAATTTTTTTCAAAGGTATTATTTTTAATGGACTCTTTATCAAAAACAACATTTTAAATGTATAAATATTTATTATTCAAAACCATACTCATTAATGTACATGTATTCAATATGGATTTAAGGATTTTCTTATATGGACATTAATGTTTCAAAATTATTATTACATTCAAATGATTCAATTTGTTATGATAATAATTGATTCAAGAATAACTTTTAAATTATTTACTTTATAAATTGTGTGCCTTTTAAATGATTTCATGAAAATGTTATATTTCTCTCAAAGAGTTACTGATCATTTTAAACTATGTAAACATCCTTTAATGGATATTATTCATGATAGAAGTTTATTTATTATAATAAAATCTTACATATTGTATTGAATGATGTATAACATGTTTTACTATGGATGTTCAATTTTTATACAATTCATGGGTTTTGGTTAATGTATTGACAGTTCATAGCTGGTTTTAATAAGAATGATTATTAGATGTTTCAAAATTTTCATATGAGGAAGACATTGGAATTAGTAAATTAAGTTTGTGGCCCGCTATAGCCCCACGATGCATCGGTAGGTCTCATGAGAAATACTATTATCATGGTAAAAGGAATTCAAATAATATTTGTAAACTGTCTTGGCACAAGTGCGTGAGATAGTAGTTATTATGTCTAGCATTATTATTTACCTCCATTTTAAATTAATTAATTAATGTGATAACTTGACTAGTATAATGTATATAATCATGTTTTTATGTTAAATATTGATTGAATTTTTCCAAATTATGTTCAATTTTATTATTTAAAAGGATTATGTTTTTGCAATACAAATTTCTAGAAACATGTATAGCTTGCGTTGAATTTTTTACCCTTATTGAGCATCTGAGCTCACCCTGTTCTTATATTTCATTTTCAAAGGATTATATTATTTGTTTTATGATTAATATGCAAGGTTAAGATAGGTGAATAATTGAATTATAATAATACTATGTATGCAATGTTTTTTGTTAGAAAGTGAAATGTAACGTTTTTGTATGTAATCTATTTTCTATGAATGCTAAACAGATTGGTCCTTTGTGACGTGATTCCTTATTATCATGCCAATAAATTACGATAATGCACCAGTGCTGGGTTTATGGGGTCGTGTCATTATAGTGGACGTGGTTCTTGAATTGATCTACCATGGGGTGAAAACTCTTAAAAGGTGTTCTGGGTTTCACATGTGGTAACCTGGTATATGATAATGGGGCTTACTCCATGCATGGTCTGACACACTTGGGTGATATGATTAGAATAATTCATATTTTCATTAAAAACCATTATAAAGGATTAATTATTTAATATGGCTTCAACGTAACCCTATTTATGATTAATGATTATATATTCATAAATTTCTCAATTTATGATGATTATTTATCTAGTTTGGAATTATGAATTATAATTCATAACCAAAACTTGTGTATCACAATGATTAGAAATGTTTCCTAGTGGTATAAATGGAAATTTTATCAACACACATAATCCATGTATGTATTTCCATCCTATTAAATGTAATGAAAATGGATTGGGTGACACAACTCGTACAGAACACATTATAAACGTACTGGGATATCTGGCTTGGGTTATGAATAATAATAAAACATGTATGGAGGATCCTAATCCCCAACATGAAGGATCAATGTTATACCTCCTCATGAGATGAAATCATTTAACAATAAATGAAACTAAAAATCCTATTGTAGCTAAAAAATGGATAATTATATAAAGAAAAATATTTATTTCTTTGGGAAGTAAGGAAAGGGAAATGGTTTTGATGGTAGTATATTGTTTATCATTATATATGGATTAATGGTGGTCATTAATTCATAACACAAAGTATGATAAATAATATGGAAATATGTAATATAGTGAGTTTCATGAATTGTTCTAGATAAATACATTCTTTGTGACCATCAGGAAAATATAGAAAGTCAATTTCTGACCCTGAGGTAAAAGAGGGTTTTGTATGTTCCAAATAATGAGGCTAACATCACAAGGATAACCATTCATTCTATAAGATACTTACATAACCCAATATGAACTATTTATCGATTATTTGATGGGTTAAAACAATTAATCTGATCGAAAAAATGGTCTCAAAAACATTATCACCATATGAATATATATTCTAATGTGCTATCATGATAGAAAAAAGAATTATCTATGTCTTATTACATTAATTTAATGAATGATATAATGATAATGGTTGTGTAAAAAAATAGAAAAATCAATGTGAAAGGAATATTTTCCCTTATGTGATAATTATATGAATAAACACCCTGGTATATGCCTAAATTGAATGGGAGTTTGTTACATATATAGAGAAAAAGGTCACCAGCCTCATGATTGTAAGGTAAATAAACAAGTATTCCAATGATATAATTGTAATTATATGGGACATTATGGAAAAAATTTCCAATGAATCATTAAATATAGAAGATACAATGAATGTGAATCAAGTTCAATATTATGTTATAACTACAATCTAATTGGAATAATTAATGTATTTGTGTATTTGTATTTAAGATTTATATTCTAGTTATATGAGGAATTTGATATATATATATATAAGGATTATACTTCATTACTATTTTTGTTTTCATTGTGGTATTTATATAATGAAGGTAATCATATATTCATATGTGATAATAAGAGAAGCCCTACGTTGTTTGGGGAATCTGATGTTACAATTTATTTTGTAAATTTAGAGAACCATTAGACCGTGATTGGAGAGATATATTATGAATGAATCTAGAGGAGGGGAGGGATAATTATAAAGAAGGGTTAGTATTGTTTATGATTTTTTTGTGATGATATAATACTATAGATTTAGAAGAACAACCACCTACAGGTCGGGAAATAAGCCATCAGGTCATAAAATGTTATGGGATTCGAACAAACAACCGAAGTGTGATCAGGCTTTATCACCTACCACAAGATAAAAAAATTCCATAGTTATTATAAAACATTTTTCTTCATTTAAATGGTTTATGTTTATTTTTTCAAACATATAGTATTTAGTTAAATATAATAGTTTTGGAGTTTTATCTTGGGAAGAGAATGATGAGTTTGTTGTAAGAATTTATTAAAGGATGAAACTCTACATGTAAATTATTTTTTCTTCCTTGTGTTATTAGACTATGAATTAAATTAATTAAAAAAAATAGTTATATTATATTTATACTTCAAATGTTTTCATAGTACTTTCTTTTACGATGAATAAAATGGATCCATAGATCATTTTAGATTTATAACATTGTTATTGTTAACATTCTCCTAATAATATTATCTATCACTCTCCATTGGAACATTATGGTTAGTTTTTTCTTTAATATCTATGTTTTCTAATATGAAACCCTAGATTGTGATGTTTCTCATAACCTTCGTAGGTGCCTTTGTTTTTTTAAATATAAGTATCATTAATCCATTTTACTATGTGGGATTTCAACATGGATATTTAGAAATGTCAAACCCAATGTTTTCAATATTGAGTTTAAATTGTGAGTATGGAATTTATTGAATTATGGGTTAATGTAACAACCCATTCTTATAAGGTACACTTCTTCTTAATAATTCATTAGTGTGCGACATATGAAACACCGAGTTCAAGCCCACCACGACCTATCAAACTAGCCACTGAGAAAGCTGTTAGGAATATTATTGACAATCTTTTTAATTTTATATATATCCCATATAATTTTAATAGTCATATTTTGTGTTTCTTAGACAATATATTAAGACATATTTCATTTATCAGGTAAAATAAGATTTTTTAAAAAATGTTTTTTTTTCAACTTTTAATGGAGAATCATTTTTAGTCCAATATTTGTGAGTTTTATATATAAAATTTTATGAAATTCAATTATTCATTATATTTTTTAAATAAAAACATAGTTTTTATAAATTTATGGTAAATTTTAGATAACTTTAATATTTTGATGTATAATTAATAAATTTTAATTTTAATTGAAGACAATTATTTTAATAAATATAATTTATAGTGTTAAATTATATATATGAGTGGTTTTAATGTATAAATAGAAAAAAAATTTATCATCTAATATAATTTCTGTCATTATAATACCTTTTATATTTAAATTGTACAAAAACAAATATCAAAATATATATTGTTTTGAATTCTTTAAAATCGACTTTTTTTTGAAAATAGGAATTCATTTTAAATTAATTATATCCAAATATGGGTTTTGAATATTGAATAATGGATTATATGTTTGGAATCAAAATTTCTATATTTTATAAATAGTTTTCTTTTATATTTTTCCATTATTAATAATAAATTTAGTAATTATTTTATTTACCCTGGTTAAATGGAAATTCATGTAAATAACGGTCAAAATAATATCATAATAATATTAAACTACCCTAACTCATTTTCTAATCCCAATGTATAATATATGTTAGAACATGGGCTTTCATGGGTCTATTTTTGGACCCCATTGGGATACTTGTGTGTTAAAAGGGTATATTATAATAATTAAATAAATGTATAGAAAAATATAACATTAACATATATCATTCACTAAAATAAGTTTTAAATGGGGATATATAATTGATATATTAGACTAAAAATATTCATTAGAATGATAAATATATTTAATAAATTATTATATGTTTTTAAATTTTTTTACATAAAATAATAAAATTTATTTATGACATAATTTTGATGCACTGATTACCTTATTAATGAAATATTCAAAATAAATGAATTTTTAAATATTAAAATAAATTTAATTTGAACAATTTTATCCCATATAATAATTCTTCGGATAAAAATAACTTATTAGGGATTCATTAATTTATATTTATTCAATGATTAATGTTTTTATTTTTTTAACAATATTCAATTTCTAAATAGTGTCAAAATTGACAGTCAATGATTTTTTAAAACAAATTCTATTTTATTAATTGATATTCAAATATTAATAATCGAATTTTCAGCCAAACATGTAGGATAATGATACTAATGTCATAAATTATTCACTTTACTGTCTCAAAAATTTTATAGTAATGATAATCTCCATGTATTATAAAAAATCAATAGGGCATGATAAGTGTTATCTTATTTTACAAAGGGTTAAATCTAAACGATAATGCTATTTTTATGAAGTAAACAAGAATAAAAACTATTCATAAGTGTTATCTTATTAATGGAACGATATCATCTCTCCTGCGTACAGATGACCTACTATATCCACGATGCTATAAGATTAATTTCCGAGATTATCCATCCATGAATGATTATAAAAAATATATTATTCATATTTATGAAAAGAAATTACATAATAAGTCTAATCTAATGATATATATACATGTATCTACATATATATCAATCACATACTTCCATTCAAAATGATTAGAAAATGAAAATAGTGTTCTTGCGTACATACGGCCTACCGTCTCCATAAACAGTGTATTCAAATTTATATATCTATATATTAAAAAAAATATATATATATGATATATACATATTATTATACATTCAGGAATTAAGTGAATCATGATCCATGTAATATGATCATGAATTATATGTCAAAACACGTAAGATAAAAAAGCGATATGACCCGAAATGTTGTATTAACAAGGAAATTATAATAAATGGGTAATATAATGTCATAAATTTTTTTATTTGATATCATAAATATTATTTTGATTTTGATATAAGTTAATAAGATTTATGAAATCATTATACAAGAGTTTATATTTCATACAGATGGTATTAAACATAATGTAAGGGTTAATTCCTCAATCTCATTAATATCCATGTTTTTTTATGTGTATATATTTAAAGATACATATTTATCATAAATTTACATTATTAATAAAAGAATTTTCAAAAGAATTAATTTTAAAATCCTTTTAAGAAGAACATCATTTTAAATGATTAAATTTTTAATCTTTGAGACCATTCTCATTAATTTCCACATTTTTAAAATGGAATTATTAATTTATTTATATGTACATGTATGTTTTAAAATGATTATTCCATTCAATGGTTTAAAAGTGATATGAGTCACATTGATTCAAAAATATCTTTTAAATGAATTTCATTATAAATTGTGTGACTTTTAAATGATTTCATTGAAAAGGGATATTTCTTTCAAAAAACTTACTGATCATTTTTTAATATTTCAACATACTTTACTAGATATTATTCTTAATAGAGATTGATTTATTATAATAAAATCATAAATATTATATTGAATGAGTTATAATATGTTTGACTTTGGATGTGCTATTTTAATACCATTCATGGTTTATGGTTAATGTACTGACACGTTGTATGATAGTTTTAATACAAATTATTTTTTTTGTTTCACACTTTTCATATAAGGAATGCATCAGACATATTAATTTATGGGTGGGGCTCGCTATATCCCCTCGATGCATCGATATGTCTAATAAAACAAACTAGTGTCTTGGAACAAGGCCTCGATAAAATAATTTTGAATGTTCTTGGCTCCATGCATTGATATAGTAGTTATTATGTCCAACATTATTAATTTCTTCATTATGAAACTAGGTATTACAGGTTATTATTTGACTAGTAGAGTTTCCACGTGATTGATTATATGGTAATGTTTGATTTATTTTCTCAATATTATATTCAATTTTAATGTTTAAAAGGATATTGTTTTTATTATACATCATGACTTAAATATTTATTGATTCTGCTGAATAAATTTACATTACAGATCATTTTAGCTCCCCCCTTTCGTATGTTTTACTTTATCAGGAGTCGATGAAGTGTATTATGATCGATATGTAGGGTTTAATTAAGAGAATAATTTTTTCCTCAATAGATTATTTATGCATTGTTTTTTTAAATTTTGTAACGTAATGTTTATGTATGTATTCTATTTTCCACGTCTGATGAAATAATTGGTCCTTTGAGATTTGATTACTTATAATTATGCGAAGGTATTAAAATAATGCACCGGATTAGGGATTATGGGGTCATGAAATTACAATTTTAATTATATTCAACTAGGTATATAATCTAATAAAAACATAAAAATTTCAGATCGAGATGGTATATTATGACCAGGATTTATGTTTAAATCTACACACCCTTTAACTTATCTATGGTTTAAAGATGCTTTTATGGAATATTTTCAAACCCATTAAATTTTTCATGGGATTTATGATTATTAAACGATGAAATATTTTATGATCTTTAAAGAAATTTATCTTTTAATGTATTGATATTTTGGGCTCTAATAAAACCTTAAATTGTACTGAGGAATGATGGATATCTCCAATGATACATATTTTTTCTATAGATATTATTTTAGTTACATAACATTCTAGGTGTACATAGATTAATTTCTACATATTTAGGATTAGACCTCACAAATAGTGAATAAAATTATTATTGGATATTATTTCATGTTCTTATCATAATAAGTGAACTAAATATTGTTTACACAGGTTATAATTATTTGAATCAAATTCTTATGTGACGTATAAAAAATCATATCATTCTCTCATTGATTATGTTTTATTATTCATTAATCCACTATATTATGATTTTTCAATTTTATGAAAATTAAAAGAATCAAGATTGATGATATTTAATTTATTTTTTATTATTATCTATTGAAAAATGAATTTTATAACACCCTTATACTTGCAATATTCTTATTGATGTTCATTGATTTATAAATCCCATGTTTATCTCTATGTATCAAATGATCTGACCCTTTATTATCATTCCATAACACAATGATATGAATATTATTTAAATTATCGTATTCTTAATATGGAGTTAAGGTTTGATGATCATTGTTGGATTTTTTAAAAATCATTTATATTCCAGCTCTATATGTGTATCTCCTCGACCCTAAAAGCGTAGAGCAGGTGCAATATTTTATTACATTGACATTATTACATGAAAACGAAACCCAAAGGAATAATAAATTTAGAAATCATGGAAATACAAAATATATATATGATACACATAATAAATCTTGATTACAAAATAAAACATGATACATAATAAACAGAAATAAAATGGATCCTTGAATGATTATTCATGTATTTGTTCTTCATAACCTATGGAAAAGAAACATGATAAGGATGAGATAAAATGATCAGAAAGGATACACAATATCAAATAAAAAATTAATCAATGGGAATAAATCAACAAGGAATGTAAATAATTGTTAATCAATTTAATATAAATAATAAGATAATGAAAATTCAATATAGAAATGTAATAAAATGAAAAAAATTTCATTTAATCAATGAATTGAAATTTTAATGTATCAATATATATGTCCACAAAAAATATCATGGATAAATAAAAACTAATTTTTAGATGATGTATATGAACACTTATCAGAATTCATCTATATGGAACATGCAATATGACATCATCAGGATCTTTCAGAAAATGGTTTAAAAGTCAAGATAGAATACAATTTTATTTGTCTAACATAATTGTCTCATAGGGACCTATCGACAGATCCATGGGCTATATAAATTTTGGGGTGCATCCATAATTACCATTCATAAGAATTTCACATATTCATTAATCAAAATAAATAATATTGTATATCAAATATATGTATTGAACAAAATATTCATATATTATAATAATTCCATAGTTAATCAAATAAATGTCAAAGAAAACATATTATGTGATATGATTTATGGTTTATGAAATAATATTATCCATCATAAGAATATATGTATATTTAAAGAAAAAATATAATGAAAATTATTATAATAAAATTATAACTTGATTGATAAATAACAATCATAAAAGGAAGAGTGATTACAATGATAATCACTATGAACATTTTTGAGAAGTATAATCTAAATACATTCTAAAATGTACCATACTATTCTGAATTAGTGGAGGTTACTGTAGTGGAACTGTAGCAGTTGAGGTACTGTAGAAACAACTACCATAGTAGCAGTGACATTGTAATATAGCAGTGGTAGGAACTGTAGTAGGGGCGTTTAATGTAGAAGTACTATTCACATAGTGGGCTTTGGGCAAAAAAATGGGCCAATGGCCCATGTAATGGGGTATATGCCCACATGGCCATCGAACTATGTAATGGGTCTCCCAATTCCATGTTAAAACATGTGTTTTATTTGATTTAATAATAAATTAGTCTTCATCCCCAACAGTTAAAAAATGATATAACTTGAAAAATGAAGTATATACAGCAAATAAAATTGAATTTTTTCATAATTAAAAATTAATCTCAATAGATTTTAAATTAAGAGAAAATCCCTTAACATTTTATTAGATATTAAATCATGGGATCCATGATATAGTTACATCAAATAATATTTTCAATATAATTATGAAAATATAAATCATGATATAATATAACATAATGGTAAAAAGGTACACCACACATAATATGTAAGTGGAGAAAATGACATTTATCTCACATATATAAAAAGAGTGATAAAATTCTATTAACCCTATGGTAACATATGTATTTGATAAAATAAATGTAATAAAAATAAAATTAATCATTTAAACCCAATTATGATAATATATTTAATGATATTACATATATATTTTGAAGTGTGTACACCATATATAATAAATTTAATAAAAAATAAGGTATGCATCAAGGAATGAAAAGTGTCAAAAAAATAATTTTACTATGTTACCTTTTTGGGGAATGTACATTAACCAATTGTATAAGGGGATTAAAAATTTTACTAACATATAAATTAATTATATTAATATTTTATTATATCATGGATGATTATTTTATAATATCTTATTACACATTTTTAAAAACCTATAATTATTTTAAAAACATTTGGTGTTAATTTCCTAAATTTTTGAGCATATTTTATCTTGTTATTTGTTGTTACTCTTAAAAATATCGGGGTTTCATCATATAAATAATTAAAACCATTATTTTAATAGAATATTTTTACATTATATATGATTTTATAACAACATACAATATTTGGAGATAATATATAATGTATCCATTTCATTGAGATGTTAGGTCGTACGTATGCTTGAGCACTACATTCATACATTTTTTATACTAAAAGAATTCAAATAAGTTGATAAATTTTTTATTATAATTATTCTATAATATATGTTTTTTATATTATATATAGGATCATTTAAATTATCATTTCTACATTTTGTTTATAAATTGAATGAATCACAACACATTGCAAGGGTGGTAGTCCACACTTTCTCAAACTATGTTATCATATTAATGTAAAATGTAAAGTATTAAATGTATTTGTTATAAATTATTATATATGTATAAATACATAATAAATATAACGTATAAAAAATAAAAACACAGTTTTCATCGAAATGTCCTGCCATGAATGTTGTTAATGGAAAAAATGGGCAGTTAACGTTTCATGGGGTGGTAGTTTCTTATACCCAAAAAAACTATGCTTGTTTTCCATTAGATGGTATTGTGTGTTATAGTAGGTCTAATGAATACTAAAGAACATAAAAATATAAAAAAAATGTGTTTTCTTAGTGCAACCATCGAACTTTTCAAATAAAATTGGTGATGAAGGGGGTTCTATTATCATCCCTAAAAAGGCAGTGATAAAGGGATATTTTAACAACGCTAAAAATGAGATGTTAAAAGTGACCATTTACCATTGATTTTTTAGCGCTATTAAAGGGTCCCCATTATCTACACATTTTTTAATCAATAATGATAAAGGGAGAGTCATTATTAGCACATTTTTCCTTATAGTGATAATGTTTTATTTCAAAAAAAAAATATTTCATAGAAAATAATATATTGATATATAAAATAATATATATGATATGTTGTGAAAATGACTTACAAAATAACATAAAAATTTATTATTTAATATTTTTCAAATTATCATTGACTAAAAATCATTTAATATTAATTTGGAGACAAAAAATGATCTATAAATAAAATTAACTTCAAACGACCATAACTTTTGATCTGGGTGTCTGTTTGAGCTCTACAACATATCAAATCGAAGTATGTGACGACCTCTAGGCCTTATTGATCCATGGGAAACTTCAGTCCAATATTTTATTCCCAAAAAGCCATAAAAGGCCACCAAACCGAGTTTTCCATTCATAAAACTAATTTTTTCATCATTTAATGAAATTTTATCCTCGTTTCAAGGGTCTCTTTGAACTTTTTCAATTAGGACTGAATTTATTCTGGGGGATTAGATTTATATTGATATTTTTGATTTAAAATTTTTTCTTTTTTATAATTTAATGTTATTTATAATCAATTATATAACAATATGTACATATTTTTTATATATTCCCCCATAATAATTTATTTTTATCAACAAATTATTTATCATATTTAAATATAACGTATATTTCTCAATATATAATGATTATATAAATAAAAAACTAATATCCAATTTATTTAAAATACAAATATATTAATATTTATATAAATATATGATGTTTGTCTGTGTGTGTGTGTGTGTGTCTATATATATATATTTATGTGTGTCTGTATTGACAACCTTTTATATATTATCTATATATTATAGACATATGTATATGCATATTAATATATAATATTATTAAATATATATAAATATGTATAATTATAAAAATAATACACATATAATGTGTGGGTGTCTGTGTTTGATATATGTATTTATTTATTTATAAACACACACAATGTAACACCCCGAGATTTTATGAAAAAGATTCTTTTTAATTTTACTAATGTCTTGTGTTGTAAGCTACACCAAAAGGAGCTTGAACAACACGCATCCTTTACTTTCCTTACATTACACGCAATCGCGACTTTCCTTGATAGCATGTGTAGTACGTAATAACGAGTTTCACTAAACAACAATATGCTATTAAAAAATTAGTAATACTAGCCGTTATGAATAGTAATAACCACTTTTTGAAATTTTGTAAATTTTATTTTTCAAAATGGACTTCATTTTTGGATTCGGAATATCAAAATTAGCTTCGGGTGAAATTTTGGAACTTTTCAGATAACTTCCATTTTCTGATGAATAGTGAAAATTACTAAATTTTAATTAAACACAACCTTTTTAATCGAAATAATTAATAGTGATAAATTATTAATTTGAGTGGTTTTAAAGTATATTTAGAATATATTTTTATATTTTAATACAATTTTGGTCATTGGATGTAATATCACATTTAAACCAGACATAAACAAGTGTAAATCTTTTGATAGTTATTATCTCTTAAGAACACGTTATTTGTTTTGACGATGATAATTAATTTATAAATTAAGTAATGCAACTGATATGTTTTTAATTTGTTAAAATAGACATCATTTTTCAGTTCATAATATCAAATATAGATTAGGCCTAATTTTTCGTATTTTTCTGGAAACTTTCATTTTTTGATAAATAGTGAAACCACTAAGTGGTAGTTAAAAAAATGAATTTTTCATAAAACTTAATTTTACCGCTTCTGTGAGTAGAATTTCAAAAATCAGAGAGACCCGATTGATGTCCGTAAGTAAAATGTGGTTCAATGAGATGAAAATAATTTTCGGTGAATAGTAACTTTTTACTTTTTTTACCACGGTTAAAAGAAAATAGGGTAATTATGGGTAAAAATGATATTATTATTACCCTAACACATGTTCTAATTCTATTGGATAAGTGTAATTCGACCAAAAACAACATTAGGAATAAAATATGATCATTTAGGCCCACTTGGATTAGATTAGGACATTTATTATTAATTTATTTAAAGAAGAGTTAAAATAGTTAAAATCAAATTTTAATAACTAAATAATTTTTAATATAGGTTTTTACATAAGATAAATTCGACTATAAATATTCATTAGAAAGCTAAACAGATTTCCTACATAATGGGATTTTATTTGTAATTTTTAGAAATTATATAATTTAATTTATTTATGACACAATGATGATGCAGTAATTATCTTATTAATAAAATATTGACATAAATGATGTTTTAAATACCCAAATAAATGTAATTTGAGATTTTTTATGAATTCCAATAATTTTTTAGCTTAAAATTACATGTTAG
Source organism: Viscum album (assembly GCA_963277665.1). Classification (NCBI taxonomy): domain Eukaryota; kingdom Viridiplantae; phylum Streptophyta; class Magnoliopsida; order Santalales; family Viscaceae; genus Viscum; species Viscum album. The sequence continues at coordinate 663,089,114 of OY728165.1, read as the reverse complement.
TATTGATTTAATTAACTTTTGTCGAACTAACCATTCTTTTTTATTTTCACAAAAATCAATTACTAAATAGTTTCAAAAATGACATAAAATAGTTTTTAAAACAAATATTATATTATTAATTTTTATTTTATTCCTAAAAATCTATTGTTCGGCCAAATGACTTTGATAAGGTTATATATATTAATAATAAACAACTTGGGGTTCTTTTTTCTTGTTATAGTATGTTTATTAACCTTGTAGTATAAGAACACACGAAGACACTGTAAAAGTAAAATTATTTAACATAATTTCAAATCTAAATGATAAGGATAAAATAGGAACATAAACTTGTCTAAATTCTACTTAATGAGTGGATTTCAACCCATCCATACCTTAGATTTTAAATAAATCAATTTGGAGCTATTTAAAACCGAACTTGACTTTATAATAAAATAATATTTTAAGTTTTTCCAAATGTGCCCCTCTCCTCCCTTATAAAAGGGAACCTCCTCCCTCTCCTTCTCACACCAATTTGAGCCTTCATGCTCGGCCAACCCCTGCCAAATTATCTTCTCCACTTCCCTAGAAACATCCTAGTGGTTCTGGTCTACTTTAAATACCAATATTAGTGCCCAAAATGGATGTTTCAAAGAGGCGTATCGAAGAAGAGGTAATTTCATCTCCCGATTCTTTCAAGCTTCATTCTTCTTCAACTTATTTTTCTTTAGTTGTTTCATTATAAAGTAATAACATCATTATCTCTAATATACTGATTTGTTTTTATAAATATTAAACATTCCCATTTCACCTTCTTTCCATCCTACGGAAAACAAAATCATCGTACGGGCGTACGTACAGAATACCGTCTCCACGCCGTGGTGTAATCTGTTTTTCTACCAACACCTTACATGGATGGGTATAATGGTGTAACAAATAACTATACATAGTTATTATAACATCATACTGATTATGATATATTGTATCATCCACTCCAATTCAATTCAATTCTTATGAAAACGATATCATCGCTCGTGTGTACGTACGGACTACCATCTCCAGGACGCGATGAGATTCATTCTCCTTGTTAACCATTTAAGAATGATTATAAAGTATATATAAGAAATAATAATGAAATATATGACATTATAATTCTACTTGATTTATGTATATATGTATGTCATCTACTTAATTCCATTCAACTAAATAAGGAAACGAAAACAACGTTCATTCGTACGTACGGCCTACTGTCTCTATGAACGGTGTATTTATTTCCATTTATCGATATATTATTTAGATGTATATTCTGAATATATATTATATATAAATCATGATTTATATTCTGGAATTATGTAATCGTGATCTATGTAATCATATGATTAATTATAAGTCAAAACACAGATGACAAATGAAACGATTTTACCCAAAACACTCTTTAACATGGAATTTACAAAAGAACGGGTAATATAAAGTCATAAGTGAACCATATATGATATCATAACAGTGAATATGATTCTGTAATAATTCAATGGAATTATTTAAATCATTATACAGGAGTTTTGGATACATACGAAGCATATTGGACATAAGGTAAGGGATAATTTTGCAAATCTCATTTTTATCCGAGATTGTTTATTCGTAAGTATTTACGGGGGTTATTTATATCATCCATGTCCATGTTTTATAAAAGTGTTTTGATGTATTTTTTAAGTCATTTTTACCCATTTTTTACTTTTACTACATGAAATGTAAGGAATCATTCTTTTGTTTACGTTACGAGGTACTTTTTTGATTTTTCTGAAAAAGTACGAGGAGAATGTTATTTTTAACTTATACAGAGTGAACGGATTTTTACGGTTTCATAATGCCTCATTTTCATGAATCATACTCTACATGATTTTATGACTATTTTCAACAAAATACTTTTATTTTAAAATTTCATGGAATTTTTTGAAAAGAAAGTGATTTTGACGAAGAAAGGATTTTTTCCTCAAGAATTCATTTCAAATGTTTTATCAAAACTAATTTTCATCTAAGATGAAACTATTTGATATGTGTTTGTTTCAAGTTTAATGTCTCTATGATTTACATGGTTCACTTTTCTTATGATGAAATGTCCATTTGTTTTATATGGATTATGAAATGATGGGATGATGTTTATGAAACCCATTTTATTCTTTGGGTTATGATGAATGTTTTAAGTTTATTTTGTGGCACAAGTAAAAATGATTTCATTATGAGATGGGTGGGACCTATATCTCCCTCCAATGCATTGGGTAAAAATTTTATATCTCATGAGATAGACATGTATGGAATGGTAAGTTAATCCGATTCAGTTTTACAGGACTGAAACGAGGAGTGAACTCGATTCAGAATGGGACTTTGTCCACTAAGATGGTCTTGGCAGCAATGCCATGGATACTATGAAACACATTACATGTTCTTAATGGATTCCACAATTACATGTTTTATTCCCATGCTATTTTATCAGGGTTTATGTTCCATTATGATCTATGCCTTATGTACTTCCATGTTTTATGTCGTTGCTCAAGAATTTAATGTTTAAACATTATATTCATGTTTTTTAGTTCCAATGTATATGGTGTGTTTTATATTATCCATGCTTACCCTTACTGAGAATTTGAGTTCACCCTTTTTATGTTTTATTTTCCCCCAGGATCAAAAGAAAGGTTTTTCGTCAGGAAACAAAAAGTGGAATATCTTTATGGGAGATGTTGAAGATCTTTCACCACGATTAGAAGATTACGTTCCACGTTTCCAAAGGCACTAAACTATTACGTTCCTTGTGTGTCTATTTTTGTTATGTATTAAGTATTCCGCAAAATTAATGTAATGTCCATGTACGTCAAGCTTAGGGTCTCTATAGTTGGTATCAGAGGAAAGGTTTAGTCAACCTTTGGAAACTAGGATGCGAGATCTTTAGGGAGATCCCTAGAGATATTTCTAAGGTATGTCTAGGGATGTCCCTAAGGTTAAGTATAACTATAGTTTATAGTTATAGAATTACAGTAACCTAAGATGTAAGATATTGAAGTTACTCCCACTTTATTGTATTGTTCTCCCTAGCGTGATTTGTGCCTCTCACAATATTCTTTTTAGGTTTTAGACGATGACTAGAACCCGAAGGAACCGTGTTGATCAATGTAATGGAAAATGCAATGATTGTCCTCTGGAACAAAAAAATGTTATGGGAGATGGAGTGAAAATTCATATTTCTATACTTACACAAGATATGAATCATTTTGGACTTCCAAATGAGAAGATAAGGGAACAATATTCAATTGAGTCCTTCATGATTCAATGTCCACCTTCTTTCAGTGGGTATTCTGATCCACTTATTGCTGAACAGTGGATCAGTACTACTGAAAAGATATTTTCAGTTCTTCAATATTCTGAACATGATAATGTCATCTTAGCAGTGTATCGTTTGGAAGGTGATGCTGATCAATGGTGAAGTCTTATCAAGAATATGAGGCCAAGAGATGAAATTGAGTCCATGGAATGGGACGAGTTCAAGAACATATTTTTCAATAAGTACTTACCTCGTATTCTTCGAACAAAGATGGAGAAGGATTTTCTTGAACTAAAGCAAAAGGATAATGAATCTGTTGGTATATACGAAGCGAATTTTACAAGGCTTCCAAGGTATGCATCTGGATTTATCATCCAACCTGAAAGTAATGTTGACCGATTCTTCAGTGGCTTAAAACCAAATCATTGAAGGGAATTAGCTATAAGAGACTTCAGTAGCTATGAAGAAATTGCGCGTTTTGCTATCAAGGTATAAATGGAAGTTGGTGTTACTTATCCATCTCATAGTTTTTGACAGGAAATGAAAGATGGAGTTCAAGGAGAAATCTTAGAATAATTGTGAAATGAAGATGAATATTTCCTTATGCTCAATGTGTGGAAAGAAGCATGGTGGAGATTTTCATAAAGGGACTAGATAATGTTTTAAGTGTGGAAAAGAAGGTCATCGAGCAGCTGCGTGTCGAAGTAAAGGAAAAAGGGTTTCTAATAATGTGAATAAAGAAAAGACTGCAGAGAACGCACCACCAACACTTAAATGTTTCAAGTGCAAGGAAATTGGGCATTATGTTAATACATGCCCTAATCCATGGGTTAGTGATGATCGAAATGAGCAACCACATAAGGAAAAGGACAAAGGGAAGTCACATGCGATCACTATTGGAAATGTTGAATATGACAACGATGTGGTGGAATTATTAAGTGTTTATGTAATGGGATTCCAAAATAATGTTGTATATATTATTGGGGAATATTGTAATATTTATGTTTTGGTATATTGTGGTTTTCAATAATTTTATGGTACTGGTAACCATGGAAAGTGATTCAGATATTTTTTGTAAGCAGATGATATGCGCATAATGAAGGGATAAGAAGATAATGAGATGATCGATTTTATTCATGAGCTCATGATTGATATATGGACTAAGTGATATCATGGTTTGAGTATAAATTTTTTTGAGGATTTTGGTATGTGGAAAGTGTTAATATTTGGAGAAGGATGATCAATCGTGGAATGAAATCTAGAAAATATCATGATAAATTTATACCCCATGATAGTAATGGATGAAGAAGAATGATATTTAATGCATCTGACACAGGAAAGAATATATCTTCTAGATTTTGAAGTATGATTCACAAAACATTATTTATTCTCACATTGTTTTGATGTTGAATTGATATTGAGGATAATGTATTCGGAAAATGATATCCGTTATGAGATAATTTCATAAGTTAAATTTCATTATTTTATCAGTTTTGTGGAAGAAATGAACCAAAAAATCCTCACAGAAGGTGATCTCAGAGATTTCACATGTTCAGTCCATTTTGTTTTAGTAAGATGAAATGAGATTTATTTCAATGGTAAAATTAAGGGTCACTATTTATGTGTCCACCACAGTAGTAGTGGGAATAGTATTTGGGGTTTTGAAAACCATATAAATATCACATTTCATTATACTTATATCAGTGTGGCTAGTTTTTTGACTAGATCAACTGATATCATTACCCCTATGCAGAGTGTCATATATATTGAATAAATGGCCATAATCATTGGTTATGTGTGGAAATTACATATAATACATATTATAGGGGATCAATACATGTACCCAATAGGGGGAATGGTCCAGCTACACCTTAATATGTTGGATTCTAGAGTTCCACTGGTCATTCATGGGGGCATGGGAATTGGTATCCCAATGTCAGAGAAGTATTAACAATAAAAGAAAATATCTTAGTACATTTGGTCTTGAACCTAGGAATTTTTCATTAGATTATTTAGACTGCTCCCGCTTATATAGATGTGGAGCCATCTTCTATTATAGGTACATTCTTTATATCATCTAACATATCATGTTTTCAATTCTATAAAAAGGAATCACATTATTTTCTATCTTTATTTATTAAAAGTATTTGATATTATATTTGGAAATAATGAATGGTCAATTACCAATTGATTGACCATTGGAAGTGTGGTTTTTATATATCAAACATTTCATGGTGTCTTATCAGGATATTAATGGGTATGGATTCTTTTGGGAATTGTCCATGTTGGAAATTATAGTCTGTGACATGATTCTTGGATTGTATTATTTTTATTTATATAATTGGATTATATCGATTATTACAAGAGTAAAGTAACCATTTTATCTCCAAATAGAGTCATATTGTCCCACCAAGGAGACTAGTATCTTCTATCTTGTCATGCAAGACCAATTCAGTGAAGTTTGGATTATCACAAGACTCAATTAACTGGTATTTTTAAAGATAATGGTGGAATTACATATTATTCATTTCATATAGTTGTATAATGTTTTCAAGATGTTTTCCCTAATGGTTTATACATTATAGAAACCATGTAATATATCTATTTCTTGATATTATAGGCATCATTAGTATAGAATGTTTACATACCACTATTCAGAATGGAACCAATAGAAATTAATGTATTGATTTTTTAGTTGTAATATTTACAATATATGGCTTAATTGGGGAAAGTAAGTATCATAAGTGTTATTCGATTCTCTTCTCCAAGAGGCCTAATGGGTATTTGAGATTATGTTTGGATTAAGAGAGGTTGAACAAGATGACAGTCAAGTACCAATATCCTCATTAATGCATTGATGATCATTGATATTAGTTGAGATGTGATAATATATTCTACAAGACCAATTTGATATCATGAAACCAATATAAAATGGTGAGACCAACACACATATCATGTGACTATTTTAATATAATGTTTATCTTTTATGAGTTTATTGTGATGTCATTTGGTATGTCTTATGTATAGATGGTATTCATGAACTTGATGAATATTATCTTTCACCCATTTCTGAATAATTTTTTGGGGGTATTTTTGAATATATTATAGTATACTCCCAATAAAATGAAAACCCTATCAAACGTATCTAATTCATCATAAATATATTTAAATAGAAATTGTTTCAAATCATGGAACCCAAATTTAGTTTTATGATTAATAATGTGATGTTCATGGACCATGTCATCCCATAGGACAGATTTTCAGTGGACAAAAGGAAATTATACGTTTTGGAATACTAGGAATAGGCAATGATCGTTTTCAATATTCACATCTCTCTAGGTCTATCATGATTTCATCGTTTCATTATCATGGGTTTCTACTATTTGGCATCACTAAAGTATAATCTGACCAATAAATAGGTAATTCTTTGTTTGATTCATACCAAATAGTTTTTTAAAAGTTGAAGGGAAGATTGACATAAAGACCTATCCAATATTTACTTGTGTTTCAAAATGAATGTATCTGTTACTCTGACACATTCGAAGTTAGACTCAATGAAATTATAATACATAGGGATAACATGGATTCTTATGGATCTAAGAAACTAAACCTATGTTAGAGTAATTACCAAAAATAAAATACAGAACTAGAAATAGTGGTTCATTCACTAATATTTTAGAATCATTATCTAATCAGTAAGTGTTTTTTGTTATACATGGAAAACAAGAGACCTAGGTACATGATTTCTTTATGAGAACTGATCCTTTGATAGACGATATGGGATGAATATCTATAGTCCATCGACTCCCAGTTATATTTAATCATATAATGGGTATCATTGTTATAAATTAATTGAGAAGAATGATGAAGAAATTGGAAATAGAAGAATATAGTGATGTGTTGTGTAATATGACTCTTTTTAAGACATTCTTCATAATGTTATGCTATATCAGAGACGATTAGCTGTAACATCAACAATGGATTTACATTTTCTTTTTGAATAGATTAAGATTGAGATGTTATCTGATCCAGAGTGCTCAGTTTTCAGAGTTAACTTATATTGTTGGTGAGACACCATCAGAAATGTCTATTGAATGAGGGAGCTCTCTTATTTCTTAGTGATTAGTATGGGTTCCTATAAGCATGTGTGATGATATGAAGATATAGTTTCCCGATTCAATATGGGACGTGACTTCTAGTTATTTAAACCTATTTCATGATCTCTTTAGATAGTAAAATTGTTCAGGAATGTTGATTTTGTTAGAAGAAGTCATAGCTAAATAGATCACATGTTAGAAGGTAAAATTAATGCATTAGATTCCAAATTTGTTATCGTAGATTTTCTCATTCCTGAGTGGAAATAGGATGTTCTCATTACACAATTTTTATATTATTTCCAAGTATAACCCAAAAGAAATATGTTTTGTGGTTGATTTGGGATATACTAGTGATTAAATCCTACTTCTTACCTATCAAATAGCCCTTCATAGATGATGATTAGAAAGGTATTTAAAAACGTCGTGGAGTTCATTTACATTGTTTTTGGAGGATTATTATTTAGTTAGAGATAATTGATTCAGATCATGTTTCATGTAGTGAATTCAATGTGATATAACAACAAATTTTCTTTAGGGAAAAACCTATACATCTAATAATGATGCTCATTCTGAGAAGACTATTCATATTTTGGAGTATATGTTACAATCCTATGTTTTGGATTTCTATTTTCTCAGGGAGAATCATATGAAACTCAATGAATTTTCATATGATAATATATTAGTTGAATCCATCTAAATTCTACCCTTAGAGTCTTTTTATGGAAGATTACGACCATCTCTACTTTGTTAAATGGAGGATGGTGAATTAGTCCTTGCTGGTCTATGTCTTGTGAAATAATTGACTAAGAAAACTCGGTTGAGTAGACTATGGTGGTGGACCATGATTATAATGAAGAAATCGCAGTCTTTCCAGAGTATATGTCCTATGAAATTAAAATTTGGTTATCAATTTTTCCATTGGGTGTCCCTAGTATTGGGAAACAATCATATTAGTATATATGTAAAAGGGGTGCCAAGGTTTTTTGGCCATTTGATATTGTGTAAGGGGTACGACTAGTATAGTAGCTATTATAAATTCTAACACAATACATTTCCATGAACAATGTGATCCATGTATCTAATATTTAGTTATATCAACTAGACCCTTCCCATATTATAGCCATATAATATATTGACCATTATTATCATGCATCATTTTAGGAGAATCTATTATATGTTATGATTGTTCGAATGAAATATCATTAGAGTAGGACTACACCTTTGGTTTGAGTGTAGTTACATCTAGGGGATTTAATGAGGAGACATGTGACAGTGATTTTGATATGTGAACATATTGCAAATACAATTTCATTCACACAATATATTGAATCATGGATAGGATAGAGCAATCTATTATATGGAATGGATGTTGTAATATACCACAATATTGATGTATACCTATCTCTGAGGTTTTCATAAATGTTATATTTTTCTAGTGTTTACGTATAAATAAAAATTAGTGGTTGTGTCTTTTTCATGGATGTCATTGATTTTAATTCACTCAATATTTTGTTATGAGGAAACATGTGAAAAATGGCAGGTTCCATGTGCATTTCCGTTATTTCGGAATCTGATTTATATTTAAGGGATTCATGTTTCATTGGATTAATGGAGTGTAAGTATAAATTGGTAAAATTTTAACATAGGTTCTTGGTATTTTGATTATATATAAAGGGGTTATTATTTATTTAATTGGGAAATTGAATGGAAAAACTATCTCTATAACATTTACATGACTTGTAAATTTATTACACGGCATGTCATGTTTGAGTATTTTTAATAAAATAGGACGAGGTGAATGGTTTTTTGTGAAATTCCATTTAAAATAATTACATGATGTGTAACTACATTACACAGTATGTAATTCCCTAACCAATTTTTTAATGATTTTTGTGCATATGGTTCTATAATTGACCTAATTGTGGTCTTCTACTCTCAACTACATGGAACTCTCTATGTTATTTTGTGGTGAAAAACTCCCCTTTAGACATCCCATTTGTATGAATAATCCCTATTAATTAGTTTTTGGTAGGTTTTACCTTTCCAATATGTTTCTCCAGAGGATGATGTTTTATTATCATCACTATGAGTGTTTTTTGTTTTGACCATTATCTTTTTTATCTTGGGTCCTCTTTTTTATCATTTGTACCTTCTTCCTCATGGGTGTTTTTCATTGGATGCAATGTATTTTATAAAGATTAAAGGATCGAGTCAAAATGCATAACCAATGGTTTGATAATTAATAGGTATTTGAAATTTTTGGATTTCACCAACATAATTGAGTTTAAATTATTTAATTAATAAATAGGAATATATATTGGAGTCTATTGGCTTTAATTGTATTTTTTACCTAGCTTATGGATACATATTAGATGAGTAATGTAGATCACTCATTTTTTCCCTATATTATGTTGAAATATTTCTAGATATATATGCATAGTTAGTCATAGAGATAACGTGGGATTTTTCATTCCGGTGTGCCTATAATTAATTTATTAAAAGAATTAAGTATATTTTAAACTATTCATGATAAGGAAATGGAATAACTACAAAAAAGATACCCGAAATAGAAATATAAGGGCACAATTGAGGCCAGAACATAGTGTTTACCCTAGAAAAAACATATATTTTTTCAGCACATGTCATCTGTATAAAAATTTATCAAGGATGTAATGATAAATTAAATAATTAAGTAGGATTATTTTATATTTTATGTTAATTATAATTACTTCTAAATAATGACTCAGATTTTAAATAGGGACCACTATTAAGTTAGTAATGTAGGGTTTTACCTAACCATGTCCAAAATTTAGAGGGAATGGGTTGATAACATTCCACAACTATTTTTGGGAGACCTATTAAATTCAATAAATCTTTCATAATCGAATGACATAGGGTTTAGATCATTCCTCCAGTGGATAATGCAATCTATGCTCCTCCCCTTCCATTGGAAAATGAAATTCGTACAATTGGTTGATTGCTAAGATGTAGCTGATCTGATCAGATCACAGTATATCAAATGCAATAGATCAAAAAAAATGGTAGGAATCATCTTTCTGATTCTGCATCCAAGGTTTACATTCTGAGATAAAAAAGTTATTTATTTATCAAATTTATTTAATTTTAATGTCATTTCAATGGCCATACTTACATGTCCATAGGATGATATATTTTTTGGATCCGTTGATTTTTTTTCTTCACCTTTTCATTGTGTTCTTCACCGATAAACTTCTCAACATGTTGAAATGAAAAAAAAATGTGTTTAGAGCTTATATCTAGGTCAATAATGATCCAAAAATTATGTATCAATGAAAATTAAATGTTACCAGCACCGAAAGAGGCTCAGTGGTTTGTGGAACCCTTGGCATACTTTTGCATCTGTTGAAACCATGATGAATCCTGGATTGAATCATGAGTTTGTGTAGATATAGACATAATGTTTTTTCATCTAGTCAGGAATCAAGTTTCATTATCCCTAGAATAGTACCAATGTTCCACCAAATATACGAGTAAAATGCACTGTCTAGTGGAGGTAGGTGGCGGTGGCGGGAGATGCGAGATGGTGGATGCCCTAGGAGTCTCATGACTATGGCCTGAAGTACTGTGTGTATCCAAGGGATAATTAAAGACTAGTGGGCCATTAAGGTTGTCCTATTTAGTGGTAAATCCATTTTTAATTGGGTTAGACTAATAAGTAGGTGTCCTAGACAAGGTGGTATGGGTAGAGTAGGGCAGGATGGTCTTTTGGTAGCGATTTCAAAACTCCATAAAACCAAAACATAGCATATGTCATACATTTCATCTACTACAACAAGATGATATTTTTCAGATGAACCATTTGTGGCCTTTTTTTGAATTTTAATATTCTGTCTCATTTCATGGTGTTACGAAATTCTTAAGTATAATAATAATAATAATTTTATTATTATTATTGAATAATTTTTTGTATTGACCTTAACTCTTGCTTACGACATCAAATTGATTTCATGTCTGTGGAATATCATCTCTAGATTTTAGTCATATTATTCAAGGATAATTTTGGGTTCTATAATCAAGATTGAGGTGTCAGCCCCATGAATGTGAGTTTGAGCATGTTGAAGTAAAATGAATATTTTTCAGTATGTGTCTGATTTGGAAAATAGAGTAGTTGACACCATGAAATTTTCTATGATGCTCGCAAATTTGTGATATGTATATTTTATTTTGGGATCAAGTAGTGGGACCCATATGAAATTTTTTTCATACTATGTGATTAAATGAAAATTATTTATTGAGTTTCTGATTTGAGAGAATGAATAGTCGATCATGTTCCGTTTCTGAAAGGATCACAATAATGTGATCTATTGTCTTATCTTTTTTTCATATGAGAATCCATGTTAGAAAAAATATGTTTTTACCCATCAAACCGATGATAATATTTGTGTGACCATCATCCTTTTTTCTAGATGTTCCATTAACTATATGAGTGCATTATAACACATATGAGTACATTTTCAGAGAATAGTCCCTGTGTGTGGCCAGTTACATAGCTAGGAAATGTGCTGGGGTCATGTCATGTGGACCCTATATATAGCATATATCTTACATTGACTCTTCTACCTCTCAAATATATTTCTTTTATAATTAGATTTTATACAGTGACTAGAATATCCTATGTGTTTTCTCTCGTAGAATTAAATGGTTCCCCTTGTAATGGATTTAAGGATTTGATGAGATATTTTTTATTTATGACGCTCATTTAGGTGATGTCTGATGATGGTATTGATTAGAAACAATCATATCATAATTTTTCAAGCATACCTTCTAGTTTGGATGCACAACAATGTTCCTCGATGCTTTACAAATATGTACTATATAGATGGGATGGCTAGTATTGTTCGTCAACAAATTATGAGTGGAACCCTAAATCATTGAAGGGAATTCATCCTCAATAACACTAATGTGGTGCCCTATAGTCAGTCTGAGATGGGTCCTTAACAACATTAGAGAGGAACCACCAAGAAAGGGTGTCCATGGGACCCCGAGGAAACATGAGTGGTACCATTAAACAGGGCAGGGCATGGGACATCGATGAATCTAGAGGGGAACCCTCTAGGCAGGTTAGGAATGGGTCATCGATGACACTAGAATGGAACCCACCAGTTGGGCCAGGAAAAGTTCCTCTACATTGAGTTATGGCCTCACGACCCTGTGGATCTGTAAAAATACATGGTTTGACGTTTCCATGGACTCTCATGTAATATGGATGAATTCCCCACTAACATGGGACATTGTGACTTTAACTAAAATCATGCAGGTTAGGCAGAGGTCTCCATTGTAGACAGTATCAAGGTGTGGTGGTTGAGTCCCATTGACATGCATTTCATGGGCCAATGTGAAGGATGTTTAGAATCATTGGAAGCTACTTATGGAACTGTGGAAACAATTTTTGTTTGGCTGATATGTGATATGGAGATCTACATACTCTTTTATTTGGTATTCTTTCCCTAAGAATATATATATATATATATATATATATAATTTCAATACCCACTACCTGGCTCTTCATTACTGTCCTTCAAGGTGAGGTGAAGATGTGTGGGGTTTGACACATGATTTACATGTCTATATTCTTAGAGATGGATGAGTCTACTATCATACTATAGGTTGTGAATACTTAATGAGATGATTATTTTGTAACAATTTTGTGTTTGAAAGAGTATATTTTCACATTCTTGTTGATTTGAGATGTACATTTTTTCCATTCATTGATAAATATATATTTTTCCATCTTTTTGTGTCTCATGATACCCCAACTTCACATTTTTTAGGTGTCCTAATGAGTATTATAATATATACCACTGCATGGGTTTTTCCCGCATGTGTCGTTCCTTGTGAAGATGATTCACCAGTTGATCTTGACTTTTGAGGAGCCAATGGATATGAGTTCTTGGACATCCTAAGGTTGTCATAGATTATGATTTAGTAGTCGGGATCTATCATCTATTTTACATTTTCAGTTACATCTAGATTGTGGAATCTTATTGGTTTGGAGGGTATTGTTCTGGTGTTTCCTATAAATTTACTTCACCACACATGTACATTTTAGAGGTACATACGTGTTTGTATTATTAATATAATTATTTTGTCATTTCTTTCTATTCAGTATATGCTTTATCATTTGGTTTACTAGGTTCTTGTGTGTATATATTCATAGGAAAAAGCCTCCCCATGTTTATTTCATTTTGAACACACCGCCACCACCTGGCATGTAGAGGCGGGATTGGGGTAGTTATTGCTCGAGCCCATGTATGGGATGTGTAATGAAAAATTTGTATCAGATGTGGTTAATCACTTTGGAAGTTGTGAATATTATCCGTAAAAAGTAATTTTTGTGGGGATTTAGGGTAACAATGTCATCCGTCTTGAGCATAGTTCTATTTCCATGGAGTCTAGTCATTTTGTGGTGGCAGATGTAGCTATTGACCAGGAACCTGACACTGACAACCATGATCTTTTATTTCACAATTAAACATGATTTATTACATAATATTCAAATGATAAAACATAGATGATCGATAGGTCTACTGTCTTTGGGGAATATGATCATTATATAACCAAATAAAATATTAAATACAACATCTTTATTGGAAACTTCGTTTACATGACCACTACATTCCCTCGTACATCGCATTTAATGGGATAATCTGAGGACATGCATAAGAAAAGGGTGAGCTATAAAGCCCAATAAAGGAATAATCATGGAATAACTTTTTCAATACAATACATGTTAGACAATATGAATATCAACATAGTAGAAGAGAAGCATAAACTCAAAGTCATGATAATGCATGCTAATTATAACATGGAAATGTGGCATCAACACATAACATGTAATTAGCATTAGACAAGGCTCATTTCACATGGAGCATGAGTAAATCCTCACTACACATTAAGAATGAGTAAATAATCATTGAAATTGAATTAAAATTAATCAACACCCATTTCACATTACATATCATGATACTATACTTTACCCAATGAATTGGAGTGCTATAAGGGTTCACCCTTTATAAACATTTCATTTCATTTATAAGTGTGCCACATGGATCATATAACATGGATGAATAAATCATAATCACTTATTCCATGATAATGGAATGTGGAATTACAACATGAAACGTTATAATCAATAATAAAATGTACATAATGCTTAATACCCTTGATATAGAAATGGGTATGGTATTCACCACACAATGAGTGTGGCATGGAAAATCGTTGCAATTTCGGAAGCGTAACGGAGTGACCTAAGAATTCAAAAAACGGTTGATGAGAGAGAAATGGGTGTCTCATAATATTTAAATGATATGGAAATTAATGGTTCATATAGATACATGTCCCAAAAAATGTAATGGAATTTATATTCATTATACAAAATAATTTCTTAAATGAAATTAGGAGAGGGAAATTCCATTCTGAATTTTGGCATAGTAACAGGTGTACATGGGAGGCATTTAATGAGAGAGAAAGGGTCTCCAAGAATTGAAACATAATTAGGGATGTATGGGGGAGGTTTTAAATGATAACCCAACATTTATAATTGAAATTAAAAGGCCATAACAATTTACAGAATATTAGAAAAAAATGAGATAGGAAGAAAAACCCTTTCTTGGAAATGTGCTTCCAAAGGATTGAGTGATGCTTGAAAGAGGCTTCCTAGGAGCTTGGGGAACCGTGGGAGGATTATGAAGAGTGGATGGAAAGGTTTGTACGATCTCCAAAGGCTTTGAGTTATGAGGTTGTTGGAACTTGGGTGGGTTTTTATAAGAAAGGTTAGATAATTATTTATTATTTAGGTTTGGGACTCCCCACATTAAACTAATCCAAAATATAATCCATATGATGGTTTTTACACATTAATTTAGGATAATTGAAGTGGAAAACAATATTTTATATGTCCAAAGTACGAACTTCTTAAAATAGTGGGGTTTCTTCTTTGGAGGTGAGTCACACTCCCAAGGAAATCAATTTAAAAAGACAAGATGTTTAATAAGCAATGAAATGTCCATTAATGTTTTGTAAAATTAGTAAAAAAACCAAAAATCACATTATTTTAATGGTAAAACATATATTTTCCCAACAAAAGGATTATAGTTTTTTATTACATCACTATTGGTCAATTATGTTGTCATAAAAAACATTTTATATTTAAACGGTATTAAATTTTTACCCAAAAATTTGATTGTCTCAGAAAATTATGAAAAATTCACTGTTGGATAATTTTGACATTTGATTCCTGAAATAATATTTATTTTATCAAAATAATTTTTTAAATATGTTAATTTACAATTTTAAAATAAAAAATAACATTTATCTAAAATTCACGGGTTTTGACAAAAAATTGCTTTCAACCATAAAAAAAAATTATGATTGCATTCATAAAATTATAAAATAATTTATATTTAATTATAATTATTTTAATAATAATAATATTTTTTTATTAAAATAATATTTAATTCAAATTTCAATAAATTCATCAAAATAGATTTCTTAGTTGAATATTAACTAAAAATATTATTTGTGCACTAAAATAATCAACAAGGTAACAATAATAAAATGAAAGTATATTGATTATTATATACGAAAATATTCTACATGACCAATGTGCTAAGGTCTTGTTATATAAATCCATATAACAACCACATAAGACCGAAGGGTATGGTGTTAAATGGTGACCAGCTCTTGGGGTGGCTCAGATAACATTGGTCGGGTAGTAATCTCTATCAACATCCATTTATGTCGTAGGCGGTTCAGCTCGAGCTAAACATATTCAATCTGAGCTTGGTCTTGGTCAAGTGCGAATCCCATAGACACAACCACCATTCTGAGCTCTGAAAAATGGGATTCGTATGGGGCACGTCTACTAGATGAGGTCATCACAACCATTGTCTTGATAAATTGGATTTGGTAAAGCCATGAATTTTTACTAATCATGTGGTCATTGTTCAATGGATATATTAGAAATCGTCAAAATTATTATCATAAAACCAAATAAGTTGACATTTTATATAATCATTTTACATAAAGAGACATTTATCTAGATCAAGAGGGATTTCCATTAATAAAATTTTGGGTCGTTAGAATATTCCTCCCATAAAAAATGATGCCTTCGAAATTTTCATTTCCCAGAGTAAAACAGATGTGGGTAACTCTACTTCATTATTTCCTCTTTTTCCCACGTTGCTTCTTCCAACATGTGGATTCACCACAACAACTCTACGGTGGGAATTGCATTTTTTCATAGTACTTTTTCTCTGTGATTTATGACCTTCACTGGTTGCTCCACATAAGAAAGAATATCCTCTAACTATACCACCTATGAAGAGAGTACATGTGAAGGGTATGGTATGTACATTATTAATAGGGATACAAGAAATACATAATGAACAATGGCCATGGTAGGTGGAAGTGCTAGTCAATAGGCCACATCCCCAACACGATCATGAATCTCGAAGGGGTCGATGTGCCTTGGACTTAACATCCCTTTCTATCCAAACCCCATGACCTTCATCCACAGAGATATGAGAAGAAATACCATGTCTCCGACTATAAACTCGTGGTCTCATAGAGGTTTATCTAAATAACTCTTTTGTCGACTCTAGGATTCCATGAAATACTACTGAATGTTTTTCCCTTTCTCCACCATTTCTTCATCAATTTCTAGTCCAAGCGGATTATTCTCACAAACCTAATCCCAACACGCTGGTGTTCTGCACCTTTTCCTATAAAGGGCTTCTTATGGTTCCATTTGTATGCTCGAGTGGAAACTATTATTATAAGAGAACTCAGACGGAGGAAGATGTTGATCTCATCCTCCTATAAAGTCTATTGAGCAAGCTCCCAACATGTCCTCAAGTGATTGCATAGTCCCCACGGGCTGCCCATCAGTTTGAGGATGATAGGTTCTACTGATGTATAACACAATATTCAGATCATTTTCAAGACTCTTCCAAAACATACAGGTGAATCTTGGATCTCAATCAGACACAATAGATAGTGGTACTCCATGCAGCCTTACCATTTCACTGATATATATCTGTGCCAGTTGATCCAATGAGAAATCCTCCCAAATAGAAATGAAGTGTGTGGCCTTTGTAAGATGATCCACATCAACCAAGATGTCATTATTGGCATTGGATGTATTTGGAAGTCTAGTTCCAATTCCCATGGTGATGTTCTCCCATTTCCATTCTGGTATGGGAAATGGTTCCATCATCTCCTTATAAATCATCATTTATGCCTTCTTTTGATGACACACCAGACACTTTGATGTATATTCAGTGATCTCGTTCTTTATATTATCCGTCCAATAATGTTTTCGGAGATCTCGATACAACTGTGTGTTCCCTGGCTGAATAGTGAAATTTGAATTATGTGCATCATCTCAAAGTTCCTTCTTCATCTCTGGAATTGATGAAACACATATCTTTTCCCAAATCTCAAAATTCATTCTTCATTAAAATTAAACCCCCAGGATTTCCCTTATCCGCTATCTCCCACATTTTGATGAATTCAGACATCATCCTTTTGAGCATCCTTTATCCTTTCCAGAAATGAAGGATGAGAAATCATTTGTGAATGTATTTATTATGTTCCCTTCTTTATGATTCTCTTTCCCATATTAATAAAATATATGAAAATTGGATCCTTTTCAATTCTCATCAATGATTGAATCATTGGGTCATTTCTACATAGGGTATCTTCCACCTTGTTCACTTTCCCATTTTGGTAATGGATTGATAAGTCATAATCATTGATCAACTCTCACCATCTTCATTGGTGCATGATAAACTCTTTTTGTGTGAATATATACATGAGGAATTTGTGGTCCATATATATTTCACACTTCTCTCTAAAGATATAATGCAACAAAATTTTCAAAGCGGAGATCACTACAGCCAACTAGGGCTCATGTGCTGGATTGTGTTGTTCTTGAAATTTCAATTTCCATAAAGCATAGGCAATGAAATTTTCATTTTTCCACTACACACATCCCATTCCCTTCTTCAAATCATCAATGTATTCCAAAAAAAATTCTCCACTGGTGGGTAAATCGAGTACAGGTGTAGTGATAAGCCTCTTTTTCAACACTTTGATGTTTTCTTTGCATTAATCACTTCATGAAAACTGTACTCCCTTCTGAATTAGCTTGGTTAGAGGGTTGTAAAATCATGAGAAATTTATCACTTATCGTCGATAATATCCATCTAACCCCAAGAAGATATGGATATCTATTACTGATTTTGGCCTCATTCATCCCTCAAATGCATCTGTTTTTTATGGGTCCATAGATATCCCATTTCTTGTGATGATATGGCCCTAGAATGAGACCTCCTTCTACCAGAACTCATAGATGTTGTACTTTTCATAGAGCTTCTCCTTCACCAATGTTTCTAGAAAAATTCTTAGATGCCGCTCACGATCCTCATCGGAATTTTTGTATATCAGAATATCATCTATAAAGACTACCACAAACTTTTTGAGGTAATCTCTAAAGTCCTTATTCATCATTTACATGAAGATTTCTAGAGAATTACTGAGTCCTAAAGGCATTAATATGAATTCATAGTACCTATATATTGTACGAGAATCAGTCTTGGGGCTATCTTCCCTTTTCACCCGTACATGATAATATCCTGACCGAAAATCCACCTTGGAGATGTATTGGGATCCACTCAGCTAATCGAACTAGTCATAAATTCATGGGAGAGGAAACATTTTCTTTATTATGAAATTGTTTAGCTTAGGATAATTAATGGAATGTCACATTGACCCATTCTTATACATTATTAAGAGGAATGCATCACACCATGGTGATGAAATTGGGTGTATAAAACCATTATAAAGATTCTACTTTAGTTGTTTCCTCAGCTACTCAAGATCTACAATAGATATTCTATATAGATTATTGGATATTTTCAATTCCCCATGTTTAATATCAATTTATAATTAAATATATATTCTCAGAGGAAGACATAGAAATTCCTTGAGAAACACTTCAGTGAATTCCCTCACAGTCGGCATCTCTTCATGGATGGTTGATTCCTTTGATTCAATCATCCGAGGCAAATACACATTCTCATAGGGTAGTAATATCCACACTTGAGATGATGGAGCTATAGTAGATTCATCTTCCTCCATTCACTTGTATTGAATCGGGGGTCGATTATCCACATGGAGAGTGATTTCCCTCTCATGGAAATTTATGATGGAACTATATAAGGAAAGCCAATCCATTCAAGAATTGAATCAAATTTCACCAGAGGAAGTATGACGCCATTATCTTGGAAGTTAAATCCACATATTATGACATGGGAGGAGTTATATTCATGGGATGAAAAAATTACCCTATTATCCATACTCATCAACATCTTCACATCCATTATTTCTGGTGGTGATGGGATTGTTCTACTAAACATTCAATTTATAAAATATTCAATAGAAAATGAATCAAAAAGTACATTCCTTATTCTTGAATGAATAACTATTGTACCTATCAGCACCTCGTTCTTGGGGTTCACTTCGGCAGTAGTGATGGAAAAATCTCTCCCATGTTACCTTGGTGTTTGTTGGTTGCCTCCAAAACCCCATGGAATTGGGAACTGATTTTCAAGATGCCATGGTTCTTTGCAGTTGTAGCATTGAACAACACGTTGAGGTTCGAATGGAGCGTTCCTCTCCTTTGTGGCAGCCACTGTTTTTTTCTTTCCAAAAATTATCAGCCAGGTGCCCTTCTCTTCGACACCTAAATCATTTTCTCATACCCATCAGGAAATATCTATGGTGCTTCATCCAGCACCGTTGGAAAGTGGGGTGCTAGATCTTCTTAGCACCATTTAATTTATCAATCAGACCTCCCGAAATGAAATATACCTTACACTTCTTATCCCCATGTTACCCATGAGATTATCTAATATTAATTTCTACCTTGAGGGAACAACAAACAATTTATTCATAGCTGTCGAAGTCACGGATCTCTAGCGCTTTCCACAGGGTAGGTTTCAACCCACCAAAGAAGCGGTCAACCGTGCATTCAGGGGTATCGACAATTTCAGGAGTGTATCATGAAAGGCTTGTGATGTTTTCCACATAAACTCCAACAGATTCTTTGACCTTTTTCTTGAGTTAATGTAAGTCCCTTTATATCTTAAGACAGAGGGTGCGCAGAAAATATTTATCAAAAACAACTTCCTGAAATCCTTCCACTCAAACGCCTTAATCTCCTCCTCAGGATTCATATTTTTTATCTATGTCCACCCTTGATCAACTTCACCCTCCATACAATATGCAACCAGGAGAACATTCTCTTGTTAACAACACTGAAGGATGTAGAATATCATTTCAATAGAGTCAATCCATTATTCAGTGATTTAGGGATCAGATGATCCATTAAAAGTAGGAGGCCTCTATCTCATGAAGCCCTCGATAGTGACTTATTTGTCTTGTGGGGGGGGGGGGGTTGAATGTTCCTCATGACCCATGTTTCTATTCAAATCTTGAGACAAAGATCACGATTCCCGCTTTCGTTGGATTGGGAATGTCATTAGTATAGTAAACACATTTTTCTCCACATCGGTTGTGAGCTTCAGTCCTCCTATTACCGGCCATTGGCTGCAATAAAAGGAAAATTGGGGGTAACACAAAATGGGTAATCCAGGGACAAAACAAATGAATTATAAATAAATTTTATTTCCTTAACATATGAATATTTTGGCTTTAATCTAGGTTATCCATGTTCAACTTTCTAACATATATTCTTAGGAAATTTGTTTTCCCTCAATTGTTGTTCATACTAAGCTTGTGAATTTACAAATGCATATCTCCCAAGAGTTTCATAACCAAGAGTGCAGAAAGGATGATTATCATGAACCAGTTCACATTCATGTCTAGATTAATGTGGTGTTTTCAGGTTTTACCCCTTTGGTATATTTGTGCCAAAGCCGCCTTTACCTGCCCGTACCTAGATAGTGATGTATTTTCTTGATAAACCACCTACTCAATACTCACCAAAGCATAGGGATGTTTTTATTAAACATAGTATTTTCACTAAGGATTTACTAAATTTTTATATCCATATAATTAAATTAGATGAAAAAGTAGTTTTGAAGTAAAATGCATTATTTTCCAATATTCATTAAAAATTGAACATTGACAGAAAAATACCAAAAAATTCATCCAAATTAAATTTGAATGCCCTGATTCTAAAGAATAAGTTTATTTTGAAAAATAGAGATTATAAAATTGTAAAAAGTTTGATTTAAAAATGGGTTTCCATCAAAAGGAATTAAAACAATATTTTAAAAATATTAGTGTATTCCATGCTTAAGATTGGATTTATTATCATTTTAAGCCTCTAAAACACTAACTAATTCATAAATAGACATTGGTAAGAAAATAAAAAACTCTTTACTTACTTGGGATGTTATATCCTTCCCCCATTTAGAATATTGTGTCCCCGCAAATTATTTACTTATCAAATAAGTGGGGGTATTTATCCCTCATTGCATTTTCAGATTCCCATGTTTCCTCTTCAATCATGTGGGTTTTCCACAAAACTGTTACTTGATGAATCACCTTATTCAACAACACATTCTCCTTGTGGTCAAGAGTATGGATCAGTTGTTCCTCATTAGTTAGATTATCTTCCATCTGAACTACCTCAGGACTCCAAACATGAGATGGATCTGGCATGTAATTCCTTAACATTAAATCAAGAAAAACATTGTGTACCTGAGATAAACTCGGAGGTAAAGCCACTCGGTGTGCAACTGATCAAACTCTCTCCAGAATTTTATATGGTCCAATGAACCTTGGAATCATCTTTCATTTCATACCAAATCGTATCACACATTTCCATGGATATACTTTGAGAAAAACATGATCACGTACCTCAAAAGAATGATCCTTCCCCCGGTTATCTGCATAACTTTTCTGCCGACTTTGACCTATTCTCATTTGTTTCTGTTTCATCTGAACTTTATCTACAAACTCTTCTACCAATTCAGGTCCCATAAACTTTATTTAACCCACTTCATCCCAGAATGCTGGAGTTCGACACCGCTTATCATATAATGCCTCAAATGGTGCCATCTGTATACTGAAATGAAAACTGTTATTATAAGAAAACTCTTCCAATGAAAGATGTTGGTCCCAACATCCCTAATAATCCATCGAACAAGCAAGTAGCATATCCTATAATGTCTAAATTTTTTGTTCTGACGACCCATATGATTGAGGATGAAAAGATGTACTAAAATTTAATTCAGTACCCAATGACTTATGAAGGCCTTTCCGAATGTTAGAAGTAAACTTGGGATCATGATCAGATAAAATAGAGAGGGGAACACCATATAACTTGACAATCATTTTAAGATACAAATGAGAAAGTTGATCTAGGGAAAAATTATCTCGTATAGCAAGGAAATGAGGAGATTTAGACAAGATATCAACAATAACCCAGATTGAATTATTACCTCGAGGTTCCTTCAGAAACCAAAAAATCGAAGTCCATGGATATATTCCCCCATTTCCACTCTGGAAATGGAAATGGTTGTAACATCCCTTTTGGTAACTACTGCTCTGCTTTAACCTGTTGACAAGTCATACACTTCATAGAAATATCAGCAATGTCTCTTTTCATTCTGTCCCACCAGTAACACTCTTGAATAACTCTATACATCTTAGTACTTCCTAGATGAACTTAAAACTGAGAACTATGAGATTCAGATAACAAATCCCTCTTCAACTGCGAATCACAAGGCACACAAAATCTCTTTCCAAATATCAAAACACAATAATTATCATTGTTGAATTCAAGTATCTTACCCTTCTGAACCAGATCTAACTTTTCCCGCAACTCGCTGTCTTGCTTGTATGCTTGTTTAATTTTTTTTGATAGAGATCATTTCACTGATACCTAAAACAAAACAGAAGAAAATCCTACACAAACACATTCTATGAAAAAGTTCATCAGATCCTTAACCAAAGGATCACGTTCCAAATTCAACATTGATAATGAAGCATGACTTTTTCGACTCAAACATCATCTGCTTTATTTTCTTTTCTCGGATGGTAATGAATTATACAATCATAATCATTGTATAATTCTAGCCATATCCTCTATCTCATGTTCAATTCGTTCTGAATGAATATATACTTATTATTTTGTGACTAGTATATATTTCACACCTTACAACATTCAAATGATGCCATTAAATTTTTAAAGCGAAAACAACATCAACTAATTCCAAATCATGTGTAGGGTAATTTACCTCATGAGTTTTCAACTGACTTGTAGTATAAGAAATTACCTGATCATTCTACATTAAGACACAACTGATGCCTCTTAATGAAGCATCAATGTAGATAAAAAACTCCCCATTCCTCGATGGTAGTTCCAAAACTGGAGCATTCGCCAATCATCTATTCAAATCCTAAATATAATCATCACATTTTTTTTCCAGATAAACATAACACCCTTCCGAGTTACCTTAGTCATTGGACTAGATCACCATATAATTTTCTTAAAAAACCTTCTGTTATAGACTGCAAAACCATGAAAAATACAAATCTTGGTTAGATTTGTGGGTCTTGGACATTCATAAACAACCTTTTTTTTTGAAGGATAAAAAATTATCCCATCTTTAGACACAGTGTGGCCAAAGAAAGAAATTTGTTGCAACCAGAACTCACAATTGATGAATTTCCCATACAATTTATTTTCTTCTAAGGATTACAAAATAACCCTTAAATGTATTTCATGCTATTCTTTTCTTATAGAAAACACCAAAATATCATCAATGAACACAACCAAAAACATATCCAAGAACTCATGGAAAATTATATTCCTAAGGTAAATGAATATAGAAGGTTCATTGGTTAGCCCAAAAGGAATTACTACAAATACATAATGGCCATATCTTGTATGAAATGCGGTATTTAGAACATATTCTTCCTTTACTTTTGCTGATGGTATCCCGATCTCAGGTCAATCTTTGAAAAATACTGAGCTCCCTGGAGCTGATAAAAAATATCATCGATATGAGGAAAGTAATATTTTTTCATAACAGTGATGTTATTCAAGTCTCTATAATCAATGCAACGTCTCATTGGACCATATTTCATTTTAAAAAAATTAGACACAATCACCCCATGGTGATGTTCTAGGTCGAATGAAACTTTTCTCTAATAAATGTTGCAATTTCACCTTCAACTATTAAAGTTCAATTTGATCCATTCGATAAGGGGTTTTTTAAATTGGCATAGCATCAAGAACTAAGTCAACAATAAATTCAGCTTCCTGATCTAGTATTTGTTCAAGAAACTTATCAGGAAAAACATCTGGATACCCATTTACCACTGGCACTTCATTAATCTGAAAGGTTCCTTTGTTTTCAATAATATTTTCAAGATAAGATTCATTTCCATATTTTACAAGTTTCTCAGCCTCGTGATGTGTTATCAATATTAAGGGTTCATTATTGTACACAAACTGAAAGTCATTCGAAAAAGAATCATCTTTAGATTTACAGTCAATCTTAGCATGGTAAATAGAGAGCCAATCCATACCCAGGATAACATCAAACTCTAATAGAGGTAAAACAATAAGGTTTGAAAATACGTTCTTTCCATAGATAAGGATAGGAAGATTATTATAAATTCTTTTGCCTCAACATTTCCCCCAGGAGTTTTTACCATAAGTTCAAGAGTCATTTCTTGATATGGAATGCCCAATTTACTAAGAAATTTTTCCTAGATGAAAGAATGTGTAGACCCTGAATCGAAAAACACACTGGAAAAATATGAAAAAACAAACTATGTACCTGATACCAATTCATTTGATGGCTCAACATCTGCTGTAGTAGTTTCAAAGGATTTCACTACCCCTTTCTACTTGTATTCTGATTTCTTCCCATCACTCGAGCTCTTTGTTGGACACTCATTTGAATAATTACCAATCTAATTTCACTTGAAACACTTCACTAATAGTAAATCAAATTTGGTCCTACCATCACCCTAATCTTTTCTACTGCAATCAAGAGCCTTATGTCCCATATTACCACATTAGTAGCGCTTTCTAGAATTCAAAATACATTCCCCATCATGCCTTTTACCACATTTATCAGAAACTGAAAACTTAGTTTTCTTACCATCAGACCTATTTGAATGATCATTCCCTTTCTCATACCACCTCGATCTCTTTTTCTGTTGGTTGTCATAGAACACTTGATCATTGAAAAATCCATTTACACCTTCTCAGCACATCTAACAAGATTTCCATAACTTTTAAAATCACTAGAAGCTAATTCCCTTTGATATTTTGGATTTAATCTTGAGTAAAAAATGATTGATTTTACTATCAAGGTCTCAGATAAAATTTCGAGCATATCTTGCCAATTGAGTGATCCTTTTTTCTTATGTAGCCACTGAGTCATCCTCTTGACTCAATTCCATGAATTGATTTACCATCATAAGTCGAAGATCATTAGGAAAATATTTTTCAAGAAACATACCTTTGAATTCATCCCAGTCAAGAGCATCAATTTCATCAGCGTCCCTAGTATTTTTAACCATCGACCACCACGGATCTGCTTCGCCTTCCAAACCGTAAATATCCAGACTATCATTTTGATTTTCTGAACACCCCTTGACATCGAAAATCATCTCTAGTTCTTTAATCCACCCTTCAGAAATCACAGGGTCAAGTGCTCTTCTTAATTACGGGGGATTCTACCTCATGAAATATTCCACCACTGACATGTTGCTCTGCGGTTGATCAGGAAGATCTCGTGCATGGATACCAACACCATTTATCACTTGAGTCAACTGCTCCATTACTGCAACAAACTGTTCAGTTCCAATTCTAACCATCTCAGTATTCTGATTTGGAATGTCATCTATTTCTATATACCTTCCTAGCACTACTTCCCTGTTTCGTCTATGGAAAAACATTCTGAACAATCATGTCTTAGATGAAGCAACATGGTAATCATCAAATTCAATATCATTTCAATTTTACCATAAAAAATATTTTTGGATTATCATTTAATAGAATTATTACTTCTAATGTAATCTAAACTGACCTCTAATACCAATTATAAGGCCCCACCGTTAAACCTTACTTAATCTTGAGATATTTTAGGAATACACTTTGAGGATCTTTTCAGGTTAATAATTTTAGAGAATTAGATCATAAATCATGCATTACATTCCATATTTAAACAAGGTGGTTACATAAAAAACAATATTAATTTTTCCCATCAAATGAAACATTTTCAAAATAAAACATTGATTCTTTCTTGACACATCCTTGACACTATCATCACATCATGTAATTTTCCCTTGACCTATGAAAAACATTTCAAGAACTTGGGATGAGCTTAAAAATCTCAATAAGGGATATAAATTATACGGAATGAAAAAATTAGTCTATGTACACATAAGAATTAATGAAATCATATTATACTCATAAAAGATAATCAACTTATCATACCTCATGAAATCATAATATTTATGAATAACCCATAGAAAACATAATACATAAAGGTAACCTGAGGCATTCAGAATATTCTTACGTAGGGAGTAACCCTCATGCTAAATTTTGGAAAACGCATCAATGTATATTCCCTAAATCTCTTCAGAGAAACCATAGTGTTTAATCCCTTCATGTTACCCAATGAATTGGAGAGCTATAACGGGATCACCCTCCCTTAGTTTATCACGGAACCACACGTCTTCATAAACAATGCCCAATAACCATAACATAATCCTATCACAGAAAAGATGCATAAAAGAAAACATAACATTTCCACATATCAGTCAAAATATATCAATACAACACATTGATACAATAAAAACATTATCAAAACCATTTTAAATACCAAAATATAAGAAAATAAAATCATGGTATTTATTTTTCATTTAAAAATAGTTATGGCATGTAGAGAAGCCAAAACTGAAATAATGGTCATGACGGTGGAGAAGTCGTTTTCGCCGCATACGTACGAAAAAAACATTCGCTTTTGTAATTTAGTAAAATGATTCATATAAAAAAGACTTCTTTTGAATAAAATTTAATGTCAATGGGGTTTCTACACTGTATAATATAAATTTGTGTATAAAACAAAAAATTCCACAAATAAAGGAGATTGAGACGAAGTCCCTTACCTTGTGTCCAATTTGACTTGATCGTTCTTTAATCTCTTAAATATTAAACTTGTGTAAATTTCTACTTTATTAATAACCTTTTTCAAGTTCATTATTCCTATTATATAACGTATAACCATGTTAGGAACACTATGTAATTATTTAAGTTAATAACAGTCAATTTTTCGATCATTGGTACTTGAGTCAAAAATAAACTCATTATAAATACAAGTTCTTCAAGTGGTAAAATATCCATCATATCCATAATTATATTCAGGAATTTGATATCATATATATCATATATAAACGTTATATACATTCATTTATAATATTATATAGCATTTAGAGGTAAAAAATAAAATGCACCTTTCATGGAGATCGTAAGCCGCTTGTACGCATGAACGCTACTGTCATTTATATATCGTAATTTATGGAATGAAATCAAAATGATATAAAGGTATATTATAATTCCATTATAATATCATATATAATATAATTAACTCTATACTTTACACATTTCACATATGGCATTAAATGTTTAAATCAATTTGAAGGGGTGGTAGTACATACTTCCAAAAAATGAAATTATCGCGTTTACCCATAATGGAAATAATAATTGTAAGCCAAAAAATAAAAATACAGAATTATAATTAAATCATAAACATAATATATATCATATAAAAAAATAGTGGCATATTAATGTCCAACTTTAATGGTTTTAAAAGAATATTGAATAATCATCGTTTCATGAGGCAGTAATTCGCCATCCACAGAAATAATATATTTTTTAACCATTAGACGGTGGTGTGTGTAAGTGTAGCTCGATTAATTATTATAAAAACATCCTAGTATTTTGAATATACTGGTTTTGTTACAAAATAAAGGAATAAAAAGTTTTTAGGGGGTTGGAGAAGCAAAATAAGACAAAAGAACCTTAGAGAAGTCTTTACCATTAAATCAGGTAACTCCTCTTGGTTTGAACCAAAAGGTTTTCTTGAAGAGCATCCAACCTATGTTAAGGCTTATATGATGAAGAGAGGGATGTTGAGAGATTAAATGGGAATAATTTGGCCGATGCAATGGATTGATGGTCGAGGGTAAGGAGGTAGAGGTGGGGGCCTTTTATAAGAGGGAGGAGGGGCACTCTTGGAA
The DNA here is from genome assembly GCA_963277665.1 of Viscum album. Taxonomy (NCBI): domain Eukaryota; kingdom Viridiplantae; phylum Streptophyta; class Magnoliopsida; order Santalales; family Viscaceae; genus Viscum; species Viscum album. The sequence continues at coordinate 663,060,392 of OY728165.1, read as the reverse complement.
AGTTATGAAAAGTTACTTTATTTTAAAACGAGTTTCGAATTTTAAAGGTCCCAAAATTATATATTTCGAGTATAAGGTGATAAGGGATCTAAATATACTCATCAAATAGGTTTTTTATGAGTTTAAGTTTTAGAGTTTACATTGTCATTTCATTTTATTTAAATAGTTCATTAATGAAGTAATCGATGTATCATCATGGTGTCGTAAATAAATTTATTTATTTAATGTATAAAAATATATAAAAATAATAATTTGATGTAGGAAAAATTTTTATATTTCTAATTATTATTTATAGTCTAATATATAATATACACAGACAAAACTACAAAAATTTTACTTAGGAGTTACATACTTTTGAGATATTCTCCTTTCTTTAAAAATAAAACGATAAAGTGTCACTATCACACAAATGTGACTCCATGGGGTCCCTATGTTTGGCACAAGGAATCCCATGGTCGGCTATGAAACAACCAGTATCATTATGAAACATGTTGGGGCCACTTGTTATTATTATGATATTATTCTATTACCCTTAACTACCTGATTACTAATTAATCATGATTATTAAAGATAATTACCGTCGCTACTATTCATAATGTCAAAAAACAATAGGGTCTTAATTACATAAATTCGATATTCTGATTCCAAATATGGAATCCATTTTACTAAATTCCTAACACAGTAATTGCATTAATTAATTTAAAAATAATTCTCGTTATCAAAAAAAATAGAGGGTTTTTTGAAACACTATCTAAGAAAAGATTGGCACTTGTTTATGTCCAATTCCAAATTGAAATTAATTATAATGACCACCATTGGATTAAATGGTAACAATATATTATAATTAAAATTTAAAACCAATTATAAATATAATCTATCTATATAATTAAATTAGATGAAAAAGCGGTTTTGAAGTAAAATGCAGTATTTATCACTATTCATTAAAAAATGAACATTGTCATAAAAATAACAAAAAATTATCCAAATTAAATTTAAATTCCCAGGTTATGAAGAATAAGTTTATTTTATAAAATAGATCTTATAAAATTGTCAAAAGATTGATTTAAAAATGGGTTTCCATCAAAAGGTAGTAAAATAATCTTTTAAAAATATTAGTGTATTCCATGCTTAAGATTGGATTTATTATCATTTTATGCCTCTAAAACACTATCTAATTCATAAATATACATAGATAATAAAATACATAAATCTATACTTACGTATGATGTTATAATACAATCCTTCAAAAATAAAGAGGGAAGCATCGAGAAGGTGAGAAACCAAACCTCAACAAATATAATTGAAATTAAAAGGGAATAAAAATTTAATGAATATTGGACAAATATGAGAAAGGAAGAAAACCCCTTACTTGATTGTGTATTTCTAAAGGCTCTTAAAGAGGCTTGAGATAAGATTATTGGGAGCTTGGGGCACCTTAGGAGGATTCTATAGAGAGGATAGAACTGGTTGGATGATATCCAAAGGCTTTGAGTGAGGAGGAAGTGGGAGCTTGGGAGGGATCATATAAGAAAGGTGAGGTAATTCTTTATTATTTAGTTCTGGGACACCTCACATTAAACTAATCCAAACCATGAACCACACCATGGTTTTTTCAAATTATTTTTGGAAAAGGGATGTGGAAAACAATATTTTATAATTCCAAATTTCAATATTCTTAAATAAAGGGGTTTCTTATGTAGAGGTGAGTAACACACCCAAGGAAATAAATTTAAAAAGTCAAGAAGTTTAATATTCCTTGAAGGGTCCATTAATGCTTTGTAAAATAAGTCAAACTGACCAAAAATCAATTATATTAATGGTAAAACATATATTGGCCTAACATAAGGCATATAGTATTTTATTATATCACTATTGGGTCATTATGATGTCATAATGCACATTATATATTTAAACGGTATTTAATTTTTACCCAAAACTTTGACTATCTCAAAAAATTATGAAAAATTTACAGCTGGATAACTTCAACGCCCTGATTCAAAAAATAATATTTATTTTATTGAAATAATTTTATTAATTTGTTAATTTTCACTTTTAAAATAAAAACCGACATTAATCGAAAATTCATGTGTTTTGACATAAATGGATTTCAGACCTTCATAAAAATTACGATTGAATTCATAATATTGTAAAATCATTTATATTTAATAAAAATTTATTTTATAATAATTATTATATATTATTTAAATATTATTTAATTAAAAAATACATTAATTCTTAAAAATAGATTAATTAGTTGAATATTAACTAAAAATACTAGTTGTGGGTTTAAAACCACCTACAAGGTAACAATAATAAAATGAAAGTATATTTATTATTATATACAAAAATAATTTAAATGACCATAGTGATAATTTCTTGTTACATAACCCCGTATAACACCTGCATAAGGCTGAATGGTATGGTGTGCGATGGTGACCGACTGTTGGGGTGGGTCAGATAACATTGCTCGGGTGGTAATCTCTATGAACATCCATTTATCTCATAGGAGATTCCGCTAAAGCTTAACATATTCAATATCAGCATGGGTGTGGTCAAGAGAAAAGAAAAAAAGACAGAACTATTTTTCTGATTTCTAACAAATGGGCTTCATATGTGGCTCGTCTACTGGATGAGGCCATCACTTCCTTTGTCTGAGTAAATTGGAATTTCAAAAGTCTTAAATTTATACAAATAATGTGAATATTGTTCAACGACTATATTAGAATTGGTCAGAATTATTAACATTATACAAAAGAAGTTGAAATTTTATCTCAAGATATTACATAAAGATACATTTAATTAGATCAAGATGGATTTCCATTAATGAATGTTTGGGTCATTATAATGATAATTTTCTTGTCAACACGACACATTGGGACACTTTTGTTGGGAACTTTGGAGCATGCATCATAGAAGATTGATTACCTGACTTTACATATTCAGTTAGATCCCCATTATTATATATATATATATATATATATTATTTTGTCAGTGGTTATCAATAATACTTTTAAGGATGTCTCCACGATGATAGTCAATCGGGATACAAGCTCTGGTTCATGATGTTATCTCATTTTGTGGAGAGACCTCAGTTCAAGGTCCATCATGCAAAACACATTCTTATGGGGGGAAATTAAAATCACCTCCACTTATTGAATAATATATTTTCCCTGTATAATGAGGACATACAGAGGATGAGCAAACTCTTTGGGTTCTAGCACCAGAGTCTACTATCGTTCTGAGGTGATACAGATCCTCCAGAAGGGGATTGTTGGTGATAGTTGGTGATATAGCTATTTAGGAATGTATATACACATATAGATCATATGGTGGATTTGGATGAACTTTTATTCTGCAAAGTAGTTGGGAGTTGGTGGATAATGGTTACAAAGATACATGATGAGTCGACACTCTCGTTGGAAAAATTCCAGCATCTCTTCCAGGAAGAGTACTACCCTTCCTAGTTATCCTACGTTCATATTCATGAGGTTTTTGATATTTATTATAAAGGTATGGTGGTGGAAGAGTATGCAGATAGGTTCACAGACCTTACTCTTTACTCTCTAGACATGATCTATGTTGTACACTTCTGAGCACCATTAATTGATTAGGGAATATGCAAGGTGAGTTGTGCCCGACTAACACCCTTGTGCATCCTCTACTATTTCAAGGTTCAAGAGCGATAATAAGGGATAAAGATATTTTATAGGAGGGATTCCATATATATTGTTTTTTTAATGGGTGATACATATATGAGAGTTCATTGACAGGTATAAGACATTAATTGGCAGGGCCTGGATGTTTGAGGCCACCCCAAGATGAGTCTTAGTAACATGGTTTAGGACAACGGGGAGTACCAAGACATACTATGGAGGGCCGGTAATACCCATGTGGTGGTTCGGGTCACATGGCATGAGACTGCCCAACCGGAAATTTGGATCATCTAAAAAATAATTAATATCCTTCCACCACCAACCCCAAGAGGCCCTCATTATTTTCATGGAGAATGCGGTTGGTGCCATGTGGAGCAACATACTGTGGATGTCTACGATCATGTTGTACACTTGATGATAAGAGTTATGCCTTGTGCCTTTTCTACTTTTCTAGTAAAATTGGATAAACACTATGTGAGGTACACTTACCACTCTTCTTCTTGATTGAGTTTTTACCAGCATCACATGGTGAATTGATGTAACCCTATGTCATTGTTTTTTGAAGTAGCATTTAATGCCTGAAGAATGGGGGTCCTTCCAACAATGAGAATTTTTTTGTGCATTATGTGATACTGTGAAATTAATTCAGTGCCTCAAAAAGTGAATATTATCTATGATTGGTGGATATGACCATCTAACAAGTTCATTCATAGTTGGTTTTTGAACTTGATTATTAGAGTAGGTCCCAGAATTCCTAGTTGGGTTTTTCTGCTTGACCTGTTTTTGTTGGCATTCATATAGTTATTGTGGAAGAGTGTTTCGTTTAGGGTTAATCACCATCCCAGATAGTCGATGACATGCAGGGTATGTCATTTTATTTCATTTACTATATTCTAGTGGTTGGAAGATTTTACTCACCTACATTATTCGTGGGTACCTTTGGATGATCAACATTCAAAAATAGGATTATGTGATTCAGGCCCCATGATCATAAATATACAACTCACTACATTGTGATATAAGCAACAGTATCCACCTAGAGTATGTGGAGAATCTACCTTTATAGGATAAATATTTGTGTTTATTCAGAACACATGAGTTTTAAGTATTACTTCACTCAGAGAAACATGATCTTGAGACATCACCAATGGTTGGAATTACTAAATGAATATGACTTTGAGATAGTTTATAATTTATGAAATGTAAATGTTGTAGTAGATTACATCATAAATACGTCCAATGTTGGATTTTTGTATGATGTTTGGAAGCTGTTATCTTCCCTCTAATTTTCCTAGGTGGAGTAGAAGGGTGTAATATTTCTTCATCCATTGGTGTAGACTCATTCGCTTCTCAAGTATGTGAGAGAGTCGAAAGTCTGAGACACCAACTGTGAGATATTTCAAGAGAATATATCCCCTAGATACGCACCAAATGGATATTATGAAGGAGAGAATCACGAGATCGTGTTCTAGGAACATACAATGGTTTTATTAGTAATTCGAGAGGAAGTGATTTGAGAGTTCCCCAATTTTCCCTTAGTTGTAGATATTGATATGGGGATGATATACTAGGATCATCAGCAGTAGTATGGGTGTTTCGGTATGAGATGAAGCATATATAGGTTCATCTGATTAGGCCTCACATGTCAATAGTTGATAGCTTACTACCATGATCTAGGGGCATTGTTGTAGCCTCTTGAGCTACTGAGTTGAAAATGTGATGGAATATCAATTGTATTCTTTACATGTATTTTGTGCATTGGGATTGGCCATGGCTCAATCATGGTAATAGTATATTGACTCATTAATTATGTTAAATTCCTTGGGATCATGGAGCAGAGTATGGTTATGATTTTGTAGGGGTTTTGTATTCAAGAGATGGTCATCTTTCCTGGGGTACCATTGATGATTATCTCTATCATGACTTATGGATTACATCAGAATTATACAGAGGCTTGTAGGTGGCATTCAAAAACTAAATATGGATTATTATAAATTTTCACCCCCATACTAATGGGTAGACCCATCGCACAATCCATGTGTTCATGGATATGATGAGTGTTTGCATGTTGTTTTTAGATCTGGGAGGCAAGCCATCACCAATGTTCATCGGGACATCTGAGATCTTGCAGAGGGCTGGCGAGGTTTCCTAATACCTTCAACAACCCCCATATCCAGAGTGGGTGCATCACATTTTACATATGTAATAGTTAGGATGATACATGAATGGTTCTATGCACATCATTGATAGGAGAATACAATACACAGATGGACCATCCCTTTTGTTCACATGATATGGTGGCACAAAAAAGTACATGACTTTATATAGGTTTGGGAGATCTATGTGAAGGCTCATTATCACGAGTTTTTTTACCACTTATTATATTTGGGGATTAATATAAGGAAGGAGGTAATGTTGTAGATATGTGGCTTTTTCATTTTTTCAAATTTAGAATCATTATATATGTATTTTTAGAGTTAGGAACTGAGACATTATGAGATTCTGAGGATTTGAATGCCCAAAATTATTTTTATAATAATATTAAGTATATCTTTTACTATACCTGTAAAGAAATTGGATAGATCTCAATGGAATGATGGGATCAGAAATTTGAGTGCACAGTTTTGTCTGAAGCCTGACATTTACCCTAGTAATGATGTATCTTTTATCGGTTTAGGTCATCAATAGAAAGATATATTGAAAACATAACCATAAATAAAAATATTAAAAAAATTATTTTATCTTGGGAGTTAATTTGAATAACTTCTAAATAGTTCCCATATTGGAAATCTGTTACCACCTTAGACTTCATATGTATGTGTTTTTCCAAAGTGAAACAAAAAGTGAGAGGGGGTAGGATATTCAGATCATGTGATCATTGGGGGGAGACCTATAAGATTATATAAATAAATTATTAAGGAAATGAACTTGGGTTTGGATTAATCATACCGAGGCTGGATGATTCTCTCCTAATCTCCTTCTATTGAAAAATTTCCAATTGATCTTTAACGGATTGTGAGGACACTTCATATCAAAGAAGGTCATACCACATCAAATGCAATAGATCCAAAAATAGGGGAATGATTATTCATATGGATTTTTCATCCCTAATTGATGTTTTGAGTGAATTAACTTATTTATTAATCATTTTTCTACAGTGGAATGAAATATTGATGGCCATACTTACATGGGAATCAATCGATCTATTTTTGGATCCCTCGTTCTACGTGTTCTTCACATGTTTATTATGTTATTTTTCAATAGATATTCTAAAACATTGAAATGACATCTAACATTCAAGTGGATCATTGATCTTTATAGAACATAATTCATGTTTCAGGCCCTGGAGGAGTCTTGGAAGTATAATAATTCTTCTGACAACATTTCAAAATTTCTAAACATCAACGAATCATCGAGTAAAGAATGAGTATGTGTAGATCGGGACACGGGGATTCCAAATATAGTATAGTTTCTTGTTTTTGAGAATTAGAGGATTCATAATGGTCCATAGATGGGAAGGATGGCATGGGGTGGCTTGTGGTGGATTCTGGTAGGCCGCGATGTGGTGACATCCATAAGAACCATAATGGGATGTAGTAGAACCATGGGACGGTGACTGGCACAAGAGCCTTGTGGTGGAAACACGAAGTGTTGGGCATAGGAAAGTTCATGTTAGAGGGCCTTAAATCTAACATGGTGGGCTGCCCAGGTTATTTTTTTGGGAAAGAGTAGGCTACTCTGGGCCAATTGGGCAATGCTGGTCATCGGGCACCAGGTTCAAACCTGCATAACTCTTTAATGAAACATCTTTTTTATGTCTCGTACAAGGCTACATGATTCTACCATTGAGTTGGGAAATTTTAGGTTATTTCAGATATTTTTTAATTCAAGATCTCGGCTTGGATTCATGAAGCACCTATGTAAAATAATAATAATAAAAAAATGATTATTATTGAAATTTTTTATGGTATCAAAAGTAACAACTACATATTCCCTCCAATTGGTTTAATGTTAGTTTTGTTTGGAAAATAGATTTTAGGAAGATGTTTCAGGATAAATATAGGGTAAATAATTTGATATTGAGTTGTGCGACCCTTGATGCCCAGTTCTGGCTTGTTGGGGTGAAATGTTTCATTATCACAAAGTTTCCTATTTGGATAAATGAATAGTCGATCCCGTTATTTTTTCATGTGGATGGAAATGGTGTGATCCATATAGTTTATTTCATGATCGATACGTGGGCCCTAAAATGAACTATTCATGTATAAATGCTAGGAAATGAATCTTCTTTATGGAGTGTCTGATTTCGGGTGAATGATTTGTCAATCACATGTGCATTTCTATAAGGATCGCAGAGATGAGATATATTTAGTTATCTTGGTCAATTTGAGGATATATTTTATTAAAACTACATTTTCCCCTTAGAACCCACGATGAGCATCATCCACTCATTAGACATTTGTAATGTTGTTTCATGTACTCAGGGAGTAAAATAAAATGCCTATGGTTACTTATTCACATTTAGTACCCGAGTATGGCTAGGTACACAACCACTTGATGAGGCATGGTCACATTGTGTGGGGCCGATACACATAATTTTCCTTACATTGAGTCTTCTACCTCTCGTATTTCATTTTGTTGGACTCTTATTTTTCCCATGGGTAGCATATCCTTAGTGTATTCCCATGTAGAATGTGATGGTGCCATCCATGGTGGAATTAAAGAGATAATGTGATATGCTCGATCCGTGAAGATCATTCATGCGATGTTCGATGATAGAGGGGACCAGGAACTAGAAAATTAGTTATATTCGAGTTTAAACTCTAGCTAGTCATGGAAACAGTGTCCTTCTATGCTTTCTTATATGTACCAACCAACATGGCTAGCCAGTTTAGTTCCTTTGTTTCTTCTATGTTTCACCATATTGAAGAGCTAGGCATGGGTCCTCATCGTCACTAGAGAAGAACCCTCTAGCCACCCTTGCCATGGGTCATCAAATACACAAGTGTCTAATCCTTCAATCATGTTTGGCATGTGTCCTTAATGATAGTAGCATGGAACCCTCCAACAGAGCTGGTCGTTTTTCCTCGATTACACTAGAATGTCACCTTCAAACTAAATTAGGCATGGGTCTTTGATAACTCTTGGGTTTCAACCACCAACAGTGATAGGAATGGGTCCTCAATATTTCGACCTTGATAATCAATGTTGAGACGTGGTTTGATGTAGATTAAGACTCATAAGTAATAAGGTATCATTCCCCACCAAGATGCGTCCTTGTAAGTCAAACAAAAACCATGCAGGTGAGACAAATCCACCTATAGTGGATAGTATAAAAGTGTGGTGAATGAGTCTCTTTGAATTGAATGTTTAGGGCAGAACTGTGGGTTTTTAGGCATTGGTGGTGGTTACTTAGAGAACTGTTGGTGACTCATCTTTTCAGGATTTTCGATGAAAATTAATACCCATTACTCTCTTATTAGGTTTTCTTTGACTAAGTATATATATATGCACCTAGATTGAGTACCCACTCCATGGTTTTTGGTTAATCTACATCCATGAATGGTGAAGATATGCTTGGTATGCCACATGTTTTCTATTCCTAGCATCTTATGGTTGGAAAAGTCTACTCTCCTAATATAGATAGAAAAAAGTCGACAACATGACCATATTCTCACAATTTCAAGATCTAGGTGTTTGTATGATATTAATTTCACTCTTTTATTGGGTTGAGTTATACACTTTTACTATAACTTGTTTTATATAATGTTTTTCATATTCAGTGTATCTCTTTGAACTCTCCCATATCCTTTTTGATGTGTCCAACATAGAATTTTTATACTCACTCCTACATGGGATATTCCCACATGTGTCATTCCTTATGATAATGATGGACAATGGGATCATAAGATCAGTGGAACATAGGGATATGGGTGCAAGAAGAACACATAGTGGTCATAGATAGGTTTCCAGTAAGTGGGCTCTCTTATATATTTTATTTTTTTTAATTACTGGTTGGTTGTGGCACATTTCATGGATGAGATTGTATTTTTCGCTTTTTTCCTATCAGTTCACATTAATGTAATTTTATGGTTCCTTAATCCATGCATGTTTTGTTTATTTATAACAGGGTTAAATCTTGTATTTAATTTCCCTCGACAATTTTTCATCGTGTTTATGATTTGTGTGTGTAAGTGTTCCTATGAAAAGGATTCCTTAATTTATTGTGGCTATGATGCTTGTCTCTACCCCTAGCATATGCCAGTGGGCTTGGGGTAATTATGACTAGATGCCTGGTATGGGTCAGGCTATAACAAGTGATCATTGAATATAATTGAATATTTTAATGGCATAATTTTTATCTATGATGATTTATGATGATATATGAATTCTTGATATAGAACCTATATGTTAAGGATTACTACATATTTATTTGAATACTATAAAATTTTTATGTAAATAAATGTGGTGATATAAATACAAATGGTTATTCTCATAATTAACCATTTAGTATTATAATGTGACATTTAGATATCTGAACTATTATGAAATATGTTTTGGTCTATGCTGAAATTTTTATTCATCGAGTTGAATGTGTTTTATAGTGGTGTTTTATATTTTATTTCATTTCCCTATTGAATTTTTCATTGAGTTTGTTGTGTATGTGTGTATAAGGGTATCGAGGAAAATGCATCTCCATGTTTATTTTTCCTAAGGTGTTGTTCTTCACACCTAGCCTATGTAATTGGGATTGGCTTAGTTATGGATCATGTTCTGGTAAGAGTTGGGTCCTGACATGTTATAATTGAATAAAATTGAATTTTCTAAATGTATAATTTTTTTCTATCATGATTTAAGACCATAGATGAGTTCTAGATATAGAATCCCTATTTCAATGCTTACTGAATATTGATTTTAATACTAATAATTTTTAATATAAATTAATGTGGTAATATAAATAAAAATGTTAATTCTAATAATTAACAACTGGGGTATGTTATGGGATATTTTAATAACCATAATTTTCTAAAATATGTTTTGATCTACATTGAAATTCTTATCGATCAAGAATTTCCCTTAAAGATTCACAGGTATATGATGTAATTATAAAATTTTGAGGGATTTTTCCACACCATTTTTCAAGTTTATATTTTGATCAACATTCACCTTGTCATATTTTATAATTATTATAGGTCTATGTCTGATATTTTTTACCTCTTATATGAATTTTTACAAATTCTTTTATTCATAATGGTATTTGACTCAAATTGTTATTTTTCATCATGATTATGGTTTGGGTGGGAATGGTTTTGAGACATTCATAGATATAATTCATCATACTCCGAAGCTGGTTATTTTTTCATGGATATATGGTTCTGCTTTGCATAGTTGTGAGACATTCATAGAGATATTCAATCAAGATGAAAAATATTCTCTTCATTTTATTTTATTAATTTTTCAACTAACTAATGTACATAATTATCACATTATTCAATACAATTATTATCATACTTGTTGGTTTAAAAAAAGATGGTGTCATCCTACTAAGCTATAATAACACTCTATTCCATCCTTCATATTTGACCTAAGATAATTATGTGGATATTGTTTCGGAAAATGTAAAATAAATTTTCTATTGATTTTAATGTTGTATAGTCTTATGTTCAGATATAGGAACAATGTGGGGTTAGGTACAGAGGAAAAATGAGTTTTTATTTGAGTTTGTTAGTGTTTTAATTATATTTATATCGCCTGATATTTAATTACAATCTATATTTCAATTACATTGTTCAATCTTAATTCATTATATTTTTCATGTGTATTTTACTATTGGTTTTCAATATATTTTATTTTTTTATTTATTTTCACACTATAATATTTTGTAATTGTATTTTTCTGTTTTCCAAAGTCTTGTAATCATTTAATATAGGGGTATGGTCTCCCCTGTATCCATAACAATCCTTGGTTGACAGTCGGTATCCTCTAGAATACTGGGATTCACACATGAGTTATCATAAAAAAATCATTCATTTCCACGTGATAGTGTTCTAGATTGGAAGATGTGACACATTTTTTGATATATCTAATAATTATTATTTTATATAATAAATTTTTTGTGGCTTCATGGTCTTGAATTCTAATATTATACCATTCTTTGGGGATCCATTAATCTGTTTTCATAATTGTTCCAAATATGGTATGATGTGTACCACATGTCTGTTGAAAATATTCTCCCATGATGTGGATTTTTATTTTTTGGTGCTAGATCATGATATCACTAATCTTGTTAGTTAAATGTATTATATGGTCAGTGTTAATATCTATATTGAATTTTAATTCTTATAATGACCAATCAATGACATGTAGGTATATGAAGGATTTGAATGAGGCGATGGGTTCCAAGATAAAAATTAAAATGTCATATCAAGTAATGTTGCATAGAATTAAATAATATTTCATAAATGTCCTTAGGGATACCTTATGAGGGTGTGTTGGATTATTATTGTTATTGGGAAAATAATCAATATATGATCAACTATTACTATAAAAATTGTTATCTGGATGTGATTAAGATTCCCACATTTGATGTTTCCTATTCGTGTCATCATGTAAATGCCTTATAATGGTTATTGATTGTATAGTGGTCCTTACATGGATCAATCATTATTTTTGAAATGTTTGGAAGGGTTTAGTTGATCAAGAAGATATTAATCATGTCATAATTTAATCAAAATTCATATATGGACTATCATCATTTTCCAATGGTTTTTGAGTTTGGTTAATAGTGTTTTCTCATATTTTTACCACTCTTAGGACATCATCTCCTAGGTTGGTAGATAATGATTTAAATAATGTTTTATAGAACCTTAAATATTTTTGAGTTTCCTATAACTGCCACGTATCGATTATAAATTATTTCATTTTTCACATTGATCCAAGGCATGTTTCATCTTTTCTAGAGAATGAATTGATATCCAGATAATCATCTAAACTCAGAATTGAATTTTTTATTTCATTTTTGATCACCCACAGTGGAAATACCAGTAATATTTATTATTGTCTCTTTTTATGTTTTCAACATTTTTACAATTTTAAGGAAAATTAATGTCTCATCTTTATTGAATATTTCCATGTTTTTTCATTAACTATATTTATATTTGTAATATATAGAGAATCCATAATGATGAATGTTCTAAAATTATATGGATAATGGTATATTAAATTTCCCTAATAGTTTTTATGTCAACATCATGTATCATTGTTCAAAAAAAAATATTCCATGTATATCCTACTACAAAAGGTATCAATTAAATAAATATATATTACCTTCAATTAGTTGGACATTATACAAATAATTGAATTGTTGGTGGATGAATACCTTATCCGAGGACACAAAATATGGTCTATGGATTATATTCCTTGATTCATAATCAATTTTGATAAAATAAAACACCTCTATTTTGGGTTTATTCAGTTTAATTCCCATATCTAATTATTAATTTAATTATCACCATTGAGGTTGGTTCGAATTGTCTCATAAAAAATAATTGTCAATTGGAAGATAATGTCATATTTCCCATTGTTTCACAAACAAAATTTTCAAAATTAATATTTTTTTCCTTTTTTTAGTGGTGGATATTTTGTACGAGGTTCATGTTTGAGTCTAAGTTGATAATTTTTATTTTTGGTGTCTTTTTGTATATTATTTGAGTAAAGAACAATTACCACATGGTTAATAATAACCGTACAGACACTATGAGTCCATTGCTGTCATGAAAAACCAACTGCACGACATATGAACTACTGTGAATTATGTTCTAGGAAATCATGTGACAGATCTCCCTTTTGCAGGTTGTCTTGCACAGTTACCACACTGTTTGGAAAACCATGCAGCCAAACTGTGCGGGTTCTCTAGGTTATATAAAAATTGTTTTTTCTTTTCTCTATCCTCCTTATTTACCATAGGTCATGCTCCCTCTCCTCCATCTCATTTAGGAACACCAAACGATCCACAAACCCATGTTACATGGATATCCCTTCATATATGGGGATTTCTCTATGAATCTGGGTTAATTTTTTGGGTTTTGAAGTCATTTTCTTCCTTTAACTCTTTCCCCCTTCCATTCATGTGTTTATTTAGGGGATTTAATAGTTTTCAAACCATATGGGTAAGACTTTTTAACCCTTGGGTCATTTTTATTGTGTATAGGGGGTTTGGATCACTCATAGGGCGTCGATCTCCCTATAACGCCCCGACTCTAGTTACCCAGAGTCGGTTCTTTATTACATATCATTGAAATTATCACAAGTGGTCATGTCACAAAAGACCCATTATTTTATTAGTGTCGGATGTACTAGATACATACATATGTTTTACATTACATTAATATATAAAGAAAAACATCATTATGTCCCCTTTGAACACAATCATATCCCATTACCTATCCTTACATGTTAATCCTGATATACTTCTTCACATAATAGGAAAATAAAACCTTGAAAGGGGTGATCTATGATGCTTGGTAAGGTTATGAATATAGAGGAAACATTCATAAATAACAATAAACATTTAAGGCAATGTATAAGACAAAAAAAAGCCTCTTAAACAAAAATTTACACTTAATATTGAGAATATAAATCAAATAATGTCATTTAATTATTCACCTGAATATTATATTAGTTGAATAATTACATAAAATATGAATTTCTAATTTAATAATGATGGAATGCATAATTTCGAACATCGTAACCACACAGTCAATTCCTTTTTCCAGGACTAAAAATGATATTTTTTCAAGGAGTTTTTCCAAGACAATAGTTTGTTTGATGAGACCTACCGATGCATCAAAGAACTATTGAAAGCCACACCTATCACATACTATGTCCAATGAATTCCTCATATGAAAAAGTTGAATCGTATTCTAATCATTTTTATTAGAACAATCATACAAAATGTCAATATTTTAGCCACAAACCATGAATGGTATAAAAATAGAACATCCAAAGTCAAACATTACTCATTCATTACAATGTAGAATATTTTATTATAATAAATCAACCTCATTCAAAAATAATTAAGGATATTTACAAGATGAAAATAACCAGTAAATCTTTTTAAGAGAAATATCCCTTTTTCTTAAAAACATTTAAAAGTCACACTATTTGTCAATAAGATGTTAGAAATAGATTTTTGAATCCAAGAGTCCCATACCACTTTCAAACTTTTAAAAAAGAATTTAATTTTAAAACACTCGTGACCATATAAATAAATAGTTTAAACAATTTTTAAAAAATGGACATTAATGAGAAAGATTAAAAAAAATTAATCATTAAAACATTTAATATTATATTTTTGTAAGATTTCTGATCCAAATGAGAGACATTTGAATAAAAATAATCGAGTCAATAAAAACATGATAATATCATCAGAATAAATATATTCAGGATATACTATTGAAATATATATTATATACTCTATATAAAAGAGAATGGGTTCATAACAATAAAAAAGTCTCAATAGATTGTAATTGGAGATGAAATACCTAATGTAGACTGTATCCCTAGGTTAAGGATTATTCAATGAAATAATTATGTGTCACAAATATAAATACACTAAATATTATTGGAAATTCAGTGCATATCCATAAAAGGTCATTCACATGTATTCTTGTAACGACAACACCAATGAATTTGATGTTTAGCTCAATGAATGGAAATTGAGTTAATATTACTCTTATCAAGTTTATATCGATGGCATGAGAATTTATCAATGGATTATTATGTGTATCAATATGAAATCCACAAAATGTGTAGTGTAAATAAATACATAAAGAATAAAATAGTGATTGCACAAATAATATTGGAGTAAAATAATCATTGTTGTTTTCATAAAACATAATGAGTGGAAATCAAAATTAATGATTCCCTTACCGATTTGGTAACATACAAAAAATACACCCCTTGAAAGAAGGATCATACAATGAAGTTGTATATAAAAAAAATTAAGCTATCTTACAGTAGTAATACAATAGTGGGCAGTATATACACCAAAAAAATGGAAGTATTGGCAATATATCATGAATCTCTCGGAAAGAAGAAGTGAGATGATAACTCCTTACCACGCTGTAATAAATTGAGTCATATGACCAAAAGATAATCACCACCAAAAGAATCAATTAATTCCATGAATATAAATGTAATATGATAAAATTTATCAAATTTCAGTACAAAATAAACCAGATGAAATAAATAAGTGGTGACCAATAGAAATCTCATTGAAATAAAAGTGAGAAAAAAATCCTCTTACTTCATGTCTGACTTCTCCTGTATGTTCCTTTTTTATTCCTGAATAATAAACATAAGTTGATTTATACCATATAATGAAACGTTTGGATGTTTTATTAATAATTTTATATCACTTATTTTCTTTCAAATACATTTAGTTAATTATTTTTGTTCATATCGTACATTTTGTCGATGTACAAAACTTGAATAAAAAGTCAACATGTTATAATTACAAATTTTCTATGTGATCGAAAGTATATTATCTTCATAATCTAATTCCTTAAATAAATATAACATATATCATATATATTTAGTATATATATATATCGTAGTACATAACATTTGATGAATAAAATGTAATGTACCATTCATGGAAACGGTAAGTTGTACGTACACATTAACACTACTTTCATTTCTATTTTATATTTTAATGGATAGAGAAATTATTGATACCTAGGTATATTATATTTACAGATAAATATTATATATAATTTCATTAAATCCATCATTTATATATCCCACACATGTCGTAAACGAGTCATGTCACATTGTGGGGGGGGGGGGGTGATAGTATGAACTTCTTCGAATTAAATTATCATATTTATCCAATATAGAAACCCAAATGATATGCTATAAACATGAAATGAATAATTATAAAAGACAATATAAATATAATATATATCATATATAAATAATGTTCTGTCATAATGGCCACCATGATAGGCAGTTGGGGATATATAAACAATCATCTTTTTGTGAGGATGTAGTTCGCCATCCACATAAACGATATGTTCATATCCATTAAATATATGTTTTTGGAAGTTTTGTTCAAATAAATATGTTACAAATATCCAAGTTTTTTTATATACTTTTTTTATATAAAATAAATGAATAAATAGAGTTTAGGGGGAAGGATAATTAAAATAAAAGAAAATAACTTAAGATAAGATGTTACCTGTAAATCAGTTAACTCCATTTGGTTTTTACAAAAAGGTTTTCTTGAATGGCATTATACATAAGTGAAGGATTTTAAGAGGAAGATAGGCATATAGGGAGATTAATTGGGCCGTTTTTTGACAAGAAAAGGGGCTTTATAGGGGTGAAAAATGGGTTAGAAGTGGTGTCCTTTTATAAGGGGGAGGAGGGCCTCTTTATGAATGTTTGAGAATATTACATTATTATATAATCGTTTTTGGTTTCTAAAGAAAAACTAATAATTAAAGTCAAATATAAGATGATTCATTTTCAATATAAAGTCATCCAATAAAAATTAAATAGGTCTTAGATATTTTTTAAATTTTTTATAATCTTATTTATTTAAATCATTCACTAATGAGGTAAACACTACATCATGATAGTGTTCTAAATAATTTAATTTATTTGATGACTATAAATTATAAAACACATTAATTTATTTATTAAATTGTTTTATCATTCAAATTAATCTTTATAGTCAAAGGGATAACATATATATCCCCATGTAAAAATAGATTTACTAAAAGATATATGTCTATGTCAGCTTTGTATTTTCATTCAATTAATTTATATAAAGTGTCATTATCACTCTCAAGTTGCGCCATGGGGTCCCAGAATCAACCAAAGGTTTCTCATGGTCATACCTATATTCACAAATAATATTAGGACACATGTTAGAGTAATTTAATAATATTATTTTATTATTTTATTTCCCTTATTTACCAGATTTACCTTTTAATCGTGTTAAATAAAATAGTCACTATTATAAATATTCATAATGTTAAAATTAAAGTTAAATATTTTAATAATTCGTACATAATGATTAAAAATATTATATCCATTTTTTCAAATTCAATACACAGAATTGGCCAAAATTAATTTAAAATTAAATCCCATTGTACAAAAAAGCGTGTTTTTATGAAATAATAACTATCAAATTATTAACAATTGTTTATGTCCATATTCAAAGTGAAATTACTTATATTGAACAAAATTGGATTTAATTATAAAAATATAATATAATTATAATTTAAAAACATGTAAAAAAGATAATATAACCATATATATAAATTTTAGTAAAATGTAGTAGAGAATTAAAATTTAGTTTTTTTAATTATTGATTAAAAAATGCACATTTTCCTCAAAATACCAAATAAAATACCCAATGTAAATTTATATGATCCTATTATAATGAAGATTTTTATTTTGTAAAATTTAACATAGAAAATTGATGAAACTAGATTTAAAAAATTTTCGACATTAAAAGGTGGTAAATCGAACTTTTAAATAATATTAAAACAATAAGGCTTAAAATTAGATTCATTCACATTTTAATCCTCTAATTTTTCATGACTAACTATAACAAAATTTAAAAAACACATATAATCGTATTTTAGTTTTTTCTATTAATTCTCACTTATACAACAGCTAGGAGGTATGTATAGTTTAAATATATAATATTATTTTATAGTTTTTCGGTACAACTCAATGTTGGGTGAAATGTGCGTTTTTCAAAGAAACTCATTATTGCGTATTTGGTGCGCCATCAATCACAGAATCCACATTAAATTAAAATTAATATATTATTTAGAAATATTAATAAAAATGAAGGATTCTATATTCTTTATTTACCAGGGATGTTACATCCTTCCCCTTTTTTGGAAATTACATCCTGGGAATTTTAAAATTAGGATTGGAAACATCCTTAAATATCCCACTTTGAAAAAAGATTAAATAAAAATATCACTTTAAAGGAAATAAGGATTTTTACAAAGGTCACCCGAGATAATTAATACTAGGATTCCATGAAAATGTTACTATGGAGGAGAATCTAAGTGTCATGTTCCGATGTTGAGTGATAGAAAACATGATTAGGAGAAAGATAACCACCAGAAAATCTCACACTTGTGATGGGTTAAGTAGTCTTTGATTGCTCAGTAGGAAACATTAATAGACAATGTTTTTTTTAATGTTAATTTTCATAATTTTTATGAATTTATATAGGAAATTATCTAAAATAAAAAGAAAACATACTTAAATTTCATGTATACTTTCAATCATTACAAAATTCCTACTACATTCATATCGATTCACTAAACGATGAGTATTCTAGATGACTTGGTCGCACCTAAAGTTCTAGAATCAACTTATTGAGTATCACTAAATGTAAAAAATATAAAATATTTATTTCCCCCATATTTATAAATCAACTAAAACCAAACAGGTTATTAGATGATCAGATAATCCACAAAAAGGGTAATAATTTATAAGAAGAAATACTACTCTGTATCTCCAAAATTGAACAATAAATGAACAAATTTCAACAAATACGATTAAATATACAATTTCCATAATATACTTTAATATAATATATGCTCTGAATGATACCCTGAACTCAGAAGTATTTGATTACATATTCATCCAAGTAAAATTGTATCTCCAAATAACATCGACTACTCTTAAATTCACATACTTAAAAGTAATTAACCTAATTAAAAATTATCTATGATAAGTTAATCATTACCATAAATAAAAAAAATATTTATAAATACAAAATAAAATCATAGATAAAAATACACCATTACTCCATTCATTAAATCTCATAGTTTTCTATTTTCCATAGGCATAATGTTTTCCCAACAGAGATAACATCCTACAAAATGATATTTATCCCATAATCACCAAATCATTTTTATAAATTAATGATATCAATTTTATAAATCATAAGATCCAAAATCAACCTATTATTGATATATAAAATCATTTATCTAAATGAATTACTCACACCAACCAGGGACTTCACGTAGTCTAGTGGTAGCCAATAAATCCTAGTAGAACTATGGTTGTGGTTTTGATTCCCACAACATTGCCCGACCTGACGGGTTGTGACCTAGTCTGTGTGTTTTCCTTTTAAAAACAATATTTTATAATGGTCCAAATATGATATAAATTCCTCCAAATAACAAAAACATAATTTAACCACAAATGTTATCTCATACCTCAAATTTTTATCCCAAAATATAATAACTTGTAATTTTCTCAAATTCAAGGATAATATAAACCCAAATGGTTATTCAAAACTATATACACGAAAGATTAGATAATTCTTCCTTGAATAGTATTATCACATAACAATCAACAGGGTTACACATATAAGAGAACGTCTTTTAATGTAATCGCATAGACAAAGAGCATTAATACTTTTAAACATTTTCAACCCATTTATTTCCACATATATTTTTCCCTGACCAAGAGATTATCCTATAGAATATAGAATTGTCTTGGGTAATGCCATGGTCCTCTACATTTATGAAAAATGAAATTAAATGGATTCTTGGGATCATTTTAATTATCTTCTATTGTACTCATCATTTTTCCTCCGCAATTCATTAATTTATGTCATTCATTCCCACAAATAATGTAATTCTTTGTTTCATTGGGTCACAATGTTAGGTGTTCCCTTCGACATTTCATGCCTGATGGAAATAGAGATTTCATTTTTCCATTGTCTCCACTAATGTATCCTTTATCATTCACCATCATTATATTTTTTTGTTGAATATGGTAGTTTGTTAATATATATGTTGTTGATCATATTTTTTGAAAACTGATTCGGTATGAACATGATATATATTACACCTATCAACATTCAATTTTGATTCTCATTTACAGCACCATTTACACCATTTACATGATGTTCATTTTTATAACAACTTTCTTGGAATCCATCCAATGAGTAAGACCAGAAATCATAGAGTGAGTAACAATAGTCATGATATCATTTAGAGAATATCATGTCACCTTATTTAAAATCTACATTCCTATAGGATTAATCATGGTTATATATTCTCATATTACATTTAAATCCATAAAATGAGTTTGTAAACAAAATGTGAATTATCCTTTGAATATCCACCAGGAGTTTCGTATCCAAGAGTGTAGGAAGGCCCATTTCGATCACCAGTTCTCATTCGACTCTAGCTGAAAATGGTGTTTTCATAATTTACCCATAGGTACATCTGTTCCGAAGCCACCACTACCTTCTCATATTCCGTCAGGGTTGTTTTTATTCGAAAATTTAAAAAATCTCGACATTAAAAAAATTCTTGAAAGTTTTTCTATAATAATCCAATTTTAAATCTTATTGTAAAGTTTTGTAATCATACTTTTTTAGATCTAGATTCCATGTATTTTTCTAAACATACTTTGATACCAAATGTAAAGCCCTGACCCTAGTTACCAAGAGTTGGTGAATTATTACATATCAATATCATGATCACAATAGATCTATTAATGAAAGAAAAATTAGTTTATTTTCCAAAGAAGTACTATATACATACATAAGTTTTACATTATATCAAGAAATTAATAATAACTTCATTGTATCCCTTTGGAAAAACACTATTATCCCTTACCCTATCCCTACAAGTTAATCATGATATTCTTATTCACATCCTAGGAAAAATATAACAATGAAATGGGTGAGCTTATATTGTCATTAAAGATATCAATATAGTAGACACTTTCATTAACATTTATGGAAATGTATAAGAAAAAAACTCAAGTCATTGAAACATAAATTTATACATAATATGGAGAATAAAAACCAAATAATTCCATTTACCTATTAAAATGGATATTCTACTAGTTGAATAATATCATGTAATATCATTTGTTAATTTCTTAATGATGGAAGGCTTAATGCCAGAAATCATAACCACATAGTCAAGGCCTCCTTCCAAGACTAAAAAAAATCATCTCGGTCCTATTCCAAGAAACTTGTTTTCCTCTATAGACCTACCAATGTATAGAAGAGTTATAGAACGCCACACCCATCATATATTATGTCAAATTCATTCATCATATGATTTGTTTAATACATATTCTAAACATTCTCATTATAACTATTATAAGAAATATCAATATTTTAACAACAAACCAAAATGGTGTAAAAATTGCATATCCACAATCAAACATAACACATTCAATAAAATATGGAATATTTTGTTATAATAAATCAACCAAAATCAAAAACAATGAAGCTTATTGTAATAGATTAGAATAATAAGTAAAACTATTTGAGATAAATATCCTTTTTTCTTGAAAACATTTAAAATGTATCACTATTTAACAAGAATATGTTAAAAATAGATTTTTGAATCAAAGTGTCCCAAACCAATTTAGAACATTTAAAAGAAACTATAATTGGAAAACATTCATTCCCATATATGTACATCCTTTAATCATTTTTTAATACATGAACAATAAAGATAAATATTTATAATAATTAATCATTAAAACATTTGAAATGAAATTTTAGTTAGAGCTCCTATCCAAATGAGAGTCGTTTGAATAAAAATAATTGAGGTAAAAAAAATTATAATTTTCATGAAAATAAATTTATTCATGATATAATATGTCAATTTAGTGTATGAACACCATTTAAAAATGTATTTTGTGTATAACAACTTATATGTCTCAAAATAATGTAAATTGAGGGGAAATCACTTGTAAAGACCGCATCCTTAGGTTAAGGATAAATAAATGAAATAATTATGTATGGAAAATATAAATATACTCAATATGATTGGATGTTCATTGGTTATCATGTAGATAACATTCACATTTATTCTTCTAACAACAACACCATTGACTTGGACGTTTAACTCAATGAATGAAAATCGAGTTAAGATTACTCTTGTCAAGTTCATATCGATGACATGAGAATTTATCAATTGTGTTATTATATGTATAAAAATGATATCCACATAATGGGTAGTTTAAATTACTACATAATTTAATAAATTTTTATTTTACACATAATATTGGAGTAATATAATCAATTGTGTTTGCGTAAAACCCAATGGGTGGAAATAAAAATTAGAGATTACAATACTGATTTGGTAATGTATGAAACATACAAAAAATGAAAGAAGGATAAAACAATGAAGTTTTAAATACCAAAAAATTAAATAATTTTACACAATTAATGCAATCGTGGTGTGTATATACACCAAAAAAAAGTAAATAGTGTCAATATATCATGAATGTCATGGGAATAAGAAGTGAGAAGAAACCCCCTTTCCATGTTGTAATCAATTGAGTCATATGACTGAAAGTTAATAACCAACAAATGAATCACAATATACCATTAATTTTAATATTATTATTATAATATATATCAAATTTCATTACACAACAAACAACATGAAATAAATAAGTATTGAACAATGGAAATATCACAGAATTAAAAGTGAGACAAGAAACCCCTTACCCCTAGTCGGACTTTTCTGGTATGTTCCCTGTTATTTCGAAATAATAAACACAAATTAATTAATACCTACAGAAGAAATTTTTTCACATTTTTTTATTCCTTTTTTATCACTTATTATCTTTCTATAACTACTGTTTAATTATTTGGGTTCATATCGGACATTTTGTCGATGTTCAGAACGTGGGCCAAAAATGAACTTGTTAAAATTACAAATTATCAATGGGGTGAAAATTATATTATAACCATATTAATATTAATTACATAAATATCATATATATCATATATATCTAGTATATATATGTATTTATAATAGTATATAACATTTGGAGGTAAGAAATGAAATGCACCGTTCATGGAGATGGTAACCTGTATGTACACATGAATGTTATTTTTATTTCTATTTCATATTTTAATGAATTGAAAATTTAGTGATAAATAGTTATATTATAATTAGAGTATAATATCATATATATATATATATATATAATTTCATTAAATCAATCATTTATGTGTCCCACATATGGAATGAATGAGTCATATCACTTTAAGGGGCAGTAGTCTGCACTTCCTAAAAAGAAATTATCTTATTTCCCAATATAGAATCAATAACAGTATGATATAAATGAAAAATATGGATGTAAGGAGACAAAAAAAATATAATATATATCACATATAAATACAGTGACATCATAATGTCCACCATGAGATGCATTTGAAGATATTTGAACAATCATTGTATCGTGGGGAAGAAGTTATACTTTCATAGAAACAATATGTTCTTGTCTATTAGATAGATGTGAGTGGATGTTTATATTGAATCCATTTCATAAAAAAACTATTATATTTATGATAGTTGTTTTTTATAAAATAAATGAATAAATATAATTTAGGGGGATGGATAATTAAAATAAAATCAAAGAACATTAGAGAAGATGTTACCATAAAATCGTGTAACTCACATTGGTTTGAACAAAAATGTTTACATGATGTGACTTATGACTATTTTAAGGATTATAATAAGAATAGTGGGATGTATGGAGCTTAATTTTGATGAGGTTGGATGATCCAAGAGGATTAAGAGGTGTGATAAATGGTTTAGAAGTAGTGTCCTTTTATTAGAGGGTGGAGGGTCTCTTCAATAATGTTTGAAAATATTATTTTATTATATAATTATTTACTATTTATAAATGACCTAAAATAATTAATGTCGAATATTATATGGATCGTGTTGGAAATAAAATCATCCAATAATAACTGGTAAGATTTTTAAATATTATATAAATTTTAATAATCTTATTTAATTAAATCATTCATTAATGAGGAAAAGATTCCTCGTTATTGTGTCCTTAATAATATATATATTTGATATCTAAAAATTATAAAAAAATACCATGATGTATGAAATCATTTTTTCTTAACAATGAATATTTATACTTGTAGATATAACTTATAAAACCCCATGTGAAAATTGATTTACTATAATAAATTTTATTAAGTCATCTTTTTAAAGGTGGTGGCCTAAGCCTTATATTAATCATTATGGCATATCAAAGACCTCTTTAACATGGTATATTGAGACATATTACACATCCTAAAGGCTTAGTAGGAATTTATCCCATTACATGTCCCATAGGCCCAAATATTAGACCCAAGTCCGATTATGTGAATAGTATTGAACGACTAGGCGTTAATGACAATTTAAATTAATAATATTATTATATTATTTTCTGCTATGAATATACCCTATGGGAAACATATGTTTCCAAAAAACCCCATTGTTGTGTATAAGGTACACCATAGATCATAGAATCCAATATAAATTAAAATTATTATTTACTTTACATATATTATTAAATATGAAAAATATAATATTCATTATTTACATGGGATGTTACGCTCCCTCTCCATGATGTTATATTACATACACACATGTTTTGGGTAGGTGCTTCCATGTTTTTCTTTCTATAAAAACATCCTTTGATTATTTTGGTTTTAAATAATTTTTTGAATTGGTTTCACACCCACATGGAACCATTGAATAGTTAATTATTTTACTTTTTAATTGATTGTGTTTTCTAAATAAAGGTTTTAATAAAATTTTGTTTGAATTTCAATTTCATAAAGTACCTAGAGGGTCAAAAAATGCATTTTTTCCTCTAAAAAGGAATTGAGCATTTTTTGAAAAGTCTGGCTTATATGATATTGTGTAATTAATTATCTATTTTTGAGGTAGTATTGTTTTATATAACTTGGTAATGGTTTTGCTTTATTGGAGTGTTTAAATTATTTATAAGGGTATTATATGACCTTAAATGGATGGTTTGTGTCCTATTAACGATGTAATTGGTTGTTTTGGGTTTTAATGAAATTTGTGGCCATGTGGAAATGGTTTTCTAATTACCCCTTGGTCATTTTTGATCCATTGGATGTCAGCAAATCGATGGGTGAAATAGGTTCACACATGGATGTGCCCTAAAATAATGATGTAACCATTAAATGTTGTTTCCATAAAATATTCATTTCATAACATTGTTTTCTGGATTCTTTTTTTAAAGATTGGTATAATGTGAATTTCATATGTGTATGCCTTATTGTCTTGTGGTGAGTTTGTTTTGGATAATGAATAGCCCAAGGAGATGTTTTAAATTATTTACTAGTTACATATTTCCCAAATTTGGGATTTGTAAATGCTGTTGATGAACAGAATTATTGGTGTGTTTAACTAATGGACCATTTGTTTCTTCTAATTCAAATATGATTCTTGTGTTAGCGTTTGGAAAAGGGTTATGGTTTGAGAAGGGTGTGTTCTAGATTTTAAAAATAATAAAATGGTTTTTGAAATTATTTGAATGTTTATGTTGTATATCGGCTGGATTTGGACATTCATGTGGTAGGAACTGTATGTATATTAATATAGGGGACCTTTGTTGGAGGGATTTCCATTAGGGGTTATCACATATTTTTGTATGTATTTTGTTAATGAATCTATAGAGGATATATCCTAGACGAGTCATGTATTTGTTGGGATCTTACTTACACAGTATTGATATTACCCCCATGGGTTCATGTGTATCTTATAGTTAATCATGTGACGTCGTCCTACCAACCTTAATTAAATGGGTTGGTAACCAGTGTAGTTTATTACAACACATGAGGGTTGTTCCACTAGGTATCTATGATAGGGAACCCACTTGGTTATATAAAAAGGGGATTCACTGTATTCATGTTGGTGGTTATGAACTGAGTACAAATAGAGATTGTCTTGGAATGTTTAAGATCACCCATGGTTCTTATTTATATTTCTTGTTTACTTTATACTATATTAGTTCTATAAAGACATTGTTTCCCGGTTAATTTTTTTTGCTTCCCTAGTTTTCCCTTCATTTGATGTTGATAATAATATGGATGTTGGATTTGGAAATGAAATGTGTTGTGTGTTGTTTTATAAATAATGGAAAACCCGATATTTGTAACTATACTTCTAACTAGTGTCAGTAGTCGTCTTTATAAATGGAAACACATTGATTTTTTTGATTTTTTTGGATTCTCAACTAATTATTTCGGTACACATACCAATCCTACCTTTTTATTTTCACTTTCATATTTTTTCCAGGATTCCTAGATCAGATTATAATTTTGTAGAAGTGTAAGTATTGTGGTTATCAGTGGAAAACATGTCACGTAGAATATGTTTGAAGTAGTTTAGTCATGTTTTTTTAGTTTTATGTCTTTTAATGTTCTATATTGTATCTGGATTATCATTTTTATTGTTATTACTATGATTTTCATTTTTATAGATTTTTCACCTGTACCATTTATATCTATGGTCCTCGTTAATTTTATTATGGGTATAAATCATTCAAAAATATTTTTTTGGATCTACATTATTAGTTTCCTACCTAAGGGGATTATGAATTCCCCTTGATACATGTTGTGGACTAGCTCTAGTGATTGGTTTAGGGTCAACATGGCATAGTCAGAGACACATTGATTTCAGAGGAGTTTCTTTATATTCAGGGTGTCTGGTTGATAAAGATTATGATTTTCGAGACTTAGGAGATAGTTGCAGAAGGGGTCATGAACCATAACTAATTTTTAACTGTGAGTCACCAGGCATAGTTCTTGGTTTGAGTCTTATGTCATGGGATGTTTTGGATTAAGGGATCACTATTGATGTTAACAGGTGTAATGTCGTGTCTTCACATGGGGTGGTGAATCATCAAATGTCCAAGTGCCCAGTTAAAGGTCATATTAACAACATGACATTCATTGGGAATGTACCACCCCCATTTCATAGAGGAAGGCATAGTCCCTATTTCCCTATTCTTGTTTTTTTTGGTTGGTTGTGTTTCATTTTGGTTTCAGCTGGAGTAGGTGTGTGTAGAATGTTAATGCATATTTTAAAATTAAAATAGATTTAAAATTAAATTTATATCCTTCATATTTATTAAAATTTGGTACATTCATTTTAAAATTATGTGATTCTATTGATGGAAAAGGCGTATTGGGTGTATCTCTTGGCATTCTTTATCAACATTTTCATGTGTGTGGGTACGAGTGGAATGAGTATATGGGCACGTGACGATGAAAATTGATGGTTATACATGTAGTGGTTTATAGGATTTTATTGGGTGGGTTTTGGGATTAATAGTTTTTTATAGTTTTCCTAAAATGTTTTTGAGTAAGAAAATGTTTTTTTAGTAGGGTTTTCTTTGAAATTGGGATTTGGTATTTGGGTAATTGGACATGTAAAGAGTTTGTTTTAAATTTTTAATATAAAAAGGTAATTGTTGAACAGTATTCTATGGTGGTGTTTATGTTTGGATATCCTTAGCATAGGGTAATTTAGGATTGAGGTGTTCTTATTTATTGTTCATTAGATTGATGTTGGATTTTTCTTTTGATTATCATGGTTCATAGAAATCACCACTCAGAATGGACCCCATGGTTTTTTACGAGTAATGCAAGGTTCCCTATCATTTTTCGGTGTTCACCTATTTTTTATAGTGATCGAGCTCCTCTTGAGGCTAGTGAGTTTCTTGATGATGTTGAGAATTTTTTCAGGTCATTGGGAACTCTCGAAGCTGTTAGAATCTGTGTAGTTCTAATGTTATTTGAGGGACCATCCTTGAACCAGTGGGAGTTGGTTTTCCCACCATCAAGGTAGGTTAAAATGAGGCGGAAGGTATTCAATTCCACTTTCATCCAATGGATAATGCCTAATGAGGTGAATATGTGGAATGTGGCCGAGTTTTGGGGCATTCATTAGGGTCAGTGGTCATTAATGTCTTATGAGATCATATTAGAGATATGGTTCTATTGTATTTGGATGTAGAATTAGATAATCAAATGAAGGTCCCTCCAATTTCAGTGGTATGTGTACAAAAAATGCAGATAAAGTGATGTCATCTAGTAAAACCTTTTTTTGGAAGATTGTGGCTGACGCATTCATAAATGATAGGGTTTTCATAATGCAGTAAGTGGTAGTTGGTTCTTGTGAAGATTTCCCATCTATGAAAGGGTTATTCCAGAGGATCCCATTTCTAGAATGTATCCCTTTTCAGTTCCAGCTTCCGGTTCATTAGACCATTCTCTTGAATGTTTCCATTAGGGTTATTTTGGACACTCAAACCCATATTATCACATTCCACATAAGATATATCTCTATTGTGATTTTTTTTTTCAATTTGTGATGTTTTGTAAGAATCATTTTCTGAATATGAACTCTTGATCAGACGATGTGCTTCATGACAATGAGGGAAGATATGATTCAACTGTTAGTGCACCAGTCATAGGATTCTGGTTGAATGTCAGGCATAGTTAGGGGTTTCCTTGGGTAATAGATAAAC
This sequence comes from Viscum album, assembly GCA_963277665.1. Taxonomy (NCBI): domain Eukaryota; kingdom Viridiplantae; phylum Streptophyta; class Magnoliopsida; order Santalales; family Viscaceae; genus Viscum; species Viscum album. The sequence continues at coordinate 663,031,356 of OY728165.1, read as the reverse complement.
ATGGACTATCCTGTTATTTTTTAAACATTTTTTAAATCTAGTTGTTCTATGTTAATCTCCTAGTGTAAAAGTGTAATAAACTAGATGTTTTGAAACATGAGTGGTTTGGTTTATCTGGATGTGGTTTTATACATAATTTTCTTTAATATTATTTTGACTATTTTTTGGTTTGGTTTTGGCATAAGAGGTTCTTGATTGGGAATGTTTCCTAATTATTTATGGGTTTGAGTTGTATTTTTGAGATGTTTATTAATTTATATTTGAATTAATCTCATGAGTTTTTCCTGGTGTTGGGGAAAAGTGTACAGGGTGAAGAATTATTTTGACTTCTGGTGGTGGTGTTGTTTACACATCTATGGAGGGATGTTATTCCTTGTTGAAAGTTTCCCCATCTAGAACCCTAGTATGTTGAGTTTATCCATTGTAGGCTCTCTTTTAGATTTCTGGGGTGAATGGATTGGGTGATTCTAAAATTTTGAAAAATTATATTTGGGGGTTCCCTAATTTCCCCTATCCCCAGAGTTAGTATGTTTGGAATTATAATGGTTGGGAGGACCCTTTTCCGTTCTCCTAATATTTAGAGTTCAGTTTATCCTGGATCAGTCGGGTGTGACCTATATAATCTGAGTTGAATCTAGTATCATTAAATATGTGTCGTCTTGTAGGGGCATGGACTCTGGTTTTAGTTGTCTTGTTACTTTGTGACATTCTAAGGAAATAAACTATCTGTGGTGGAAATAGTTTCCCACCCTAACCTCAAACACTCAAATTTTGTATCTTATAATTAGTCTTGGAACATTTTTTTGATGTTCAGGTATGATTCCTAGTAAAAAAATTACATTTTTGGTAGTTTTTTGGGGAGTTTTCTTTTTTAAGCACTGTTACTATACAGTTAGTAGTAACAATGAGGACACAATATGTATATTTATAGCTAAATAGAATTAATTTCATGTACTATGAATGAACACATTGTAGATTATAGAAATCTATGTGGAAGATCAACCTTAGGTAGATAGGATCGCATTGTTACACAACAATTTTTCAAACCTTGAGGCCAAACTGTGGGTGGTTATCTAGGTCATTAATAACATGTTTCTTAGTTTTCTGTGTCCTCATTATTTACTATTGTTCAAGCTCCCTCTTCTCCCTCACATTTTGGTGCACTAAGGGGGCCCCAAACACCTATTTTTTTAATCTCTCACCCACCATGGTTGTTTCTCTATAGATCTAAGGTAAGATTTAGTGTTTTTAGTCATTTTCCATCTTTTTTATGTCCACCTTCCTTTTGGGGGGGGGGGGGTTTAGGGAAAACCTTAATTATAGGTTTGTCTAACCATTGGGTTTTTTCCTTGTGGCTAGGGGGTGAGGATCCCTCGTAGTCCCTCAATCTCCCTCTCATTGAGGTTTTATATAATCATCATGTTTTGTAGTTTGGTGTTTTCAAGATTCTCATTCCTATGGATATACCTTTGGTTATTGGTGTTTTAAATAATTTTATATATTTCTTTATCTCGATCATGGAACCCTTGTTTTTATTATTTTCGAACATTATAATATATATTTTTGGGAAAAATATTTTTTGAAATAATTTCATGTGAATTACCATGTTTTATAGTACCAAGAGTTTTTTTAAGAGACATTGTTCTCCAAAAATAAAATTTATCCTTTCATGAACAATAAAGTCATTATGATATTTTTTTTATTGATTATCTTTTTATGAGTTAGTGGTGGTGTATATAACTGGGTAATGGTGTAGCATGATCAGAGTTCTTAAATTCATTGGAAGGTGAGTAATGACACTATGAGTATGGACTGTGTTCTTTTAATTTTGTGAATGGTTAGTTTTTGTTATTATAAGATTGGTGTAACTGTGAAAATTGTTATCCAATTCCCCATTGGTTGCTTCTTGTTCCATTGGATTTTTCCAATCCATGGGTGTAGAAGGTGAACACATAAATGTTGCCTCAAATGATATTGATGCCTTTAAATGGTGTTTCCGAAATAATATGGTTTCATGAAATTTTAATTTGGATTCTATGGTATGGAATTTCCATATTGTGATTTTAACAGAATTGTTTAATGATATTTCCATAAGTATATGATAGTTTTTCTTGGGGTGTGTCTGTTTTTAGTGAATGTGTATCCCATTGTCCATTTTGATTATTTTACTGGTTAAATGGTTTTCTAAATGTGGTCTTTTAAAGGTTCCAAGTAAATGGTATTTGTGGTGTGTTTAACAAGTGTCTCGTTTTTTAATTCCAATGTAAATGTGATGCTTGTGTTAGCTTTTAGAAAAAAAATTATGGGGAAAACGTTTATGTCTAATAGGAAACATAAAATTGTTTATGAAGTGGTTTGGACATTTTTCTAGTATAAGGATCAAATTGTAACAATCGTGTTGTATGAAATGATGGTATATTTATATGGGGCTGCTATATATGTGGGATATCCCTTAAGGGTTTACTTATATTGGTGTTTCTTTCTGGGGTAGGAAAGCATAGTGGTGATAGCTAAATTATAATAAATGTGTGTTAGAATCCTACATACCTTGTATTTATATTACCACCATGGGTTCCTAGGCATATTATAGAAAATAAAGTGATGATGACATATTATCTATGATTAGATAGGTTAGTACACTTTAGATTTTTAGATAGTCTATTAGGGTTGTGCAACTAGTCAGCTAGGATAGGGTGGCCATTAGGTTATAGACATAGTGGAATCACTGTATGTCGGAGTGTGGTTCTGAACCATGTACGTTGATGGATTGTCTAGATATGTTTAGTATCACCCAAGGTTCTTATATATATTTATTACTTACTTTCTTTTGTAATATTTCTTTACCTCTATTGATTCCCTATTTTCTTTTTTGTTGTGACTGAGTTTTCCTTGGCTTAGAATTTGATTATAAAATGGATGTGGGTTATGAAAATGAAATTTGTTGATTTTTGTTTTATAAAATGTGGAATCCCATACTTCTGTAATGTTATTTCAAACAATAGTTATTGTCATTCATGGGAATTGAAACACATGGATTCTATTGTTTTTTTACATCCCCACTGATTATTTTGGTTCTCACCCCAATCATACCATTTCAGTTATAGGATCAAAATTTATTTAGGTTTATGAGATAAAATTATTGTAGTAAAATAGAGTCGTTCTTGGTGTTGGAGGTGACCAAGAGGTCACCTATAGATCTTGTGAGGTGATTTATTCTTTCTTCTTTTATTTTTAGTCTGTTTTATTGTAGATTGTGTATGGATCATTTTTTTATTATTTATGATTTAGTAATTCATCATTTTTGTGTTTTTTGTTAGATCCATATATATACATGGTCTTGGTCACTTTTTTATTTTGATGAAATCATTCCCAATGTGAATGTATTATTATCTGGCACTAGTTTCTATCCTGGGAGGATGGGAAAACCACCCAAGACATGTGACAAACTGGCTTGGGTGACATGTTTTTTTAATGGTTGTGGAAGAAGCCTTATTATTATTTAGTTAAAATACATCTTTTTGACTGGGTAGAGGGAGACCCATTACATATCCCAAAGGAACATGAATAAGTGGCATGAATATAAGGCTTTAATGCCCATATATTTTCCCAATGTGCCCTATGATAAACAATACTTCTATAGGACCCATGCTACTACAGTGCCTGCAACAATACCACTGGGGCTACAGTTACTTCTACAGTGCCTTCGCCGCTACGGTGTCACTGCTTATATGGTTCTTCCGTTTCTATAGTACTGCTACAATGTCATTCTACATGGATGCTTCTATACCCCTAGAAATCCATCCCTTATCGGATTCGATCATCAGTCTTTTGTATGCCAAGAATGTGCCTGTAACACTCGAGTACAGGCTCACTGGAATGTTAGGGTGACCGGTTCTGAGTCGAACTAGGTGGGTTTGTGACACCTTGATTACCATTTATCTTATGCTTGGGTTATAAACATTAAATTAAATTGAAAATTGTAGTTAGATTATTTTTTAAATGGTATAGATAATTCGTTCCCCATGATCATTTTTTATGTTGTATTATAAAAATTTATTGGTTTTTTTTAATTATTACGATAGGATCAGTGGGAATATTGAATTGAATGGATTATGAATGGAGTTATATTATTTCTTGGGATGTAAATGAATTTCAATCATTAATACCTAGGATAAGGTCATAAGTAAGATTAATTATTTTATTCAATAAAATATATGTTGATTTTAACATGGAATAAATTACATTGGCATAGAGTGAAAATTGAATTGTATTTTTCATTAAGTGATCATTAGGTTCTAATACAAAATTCTATTACATTTATTATATGACATATATAATTAAATAAAATTTTTATGGAATAATCTTATGACTTGGGTGATACATTTATTCCCTATAAGAATTTCATTATATAGAATGTAATTAAAATATACATGACTTTCATGTTTTAAATGAATATATAGTTGTTCCCATTATATGATTATCATTATATTAGGACACATTGTTTGTCTAGAGTAGGACTAGGATATTTTCCAAATGTAAATTTCTCAATGAAATTTAACATTTGTATGATGTAGTTTTGAACAAAAAAATATATCATATGTAACCTATGAGGAAAAAATTAATTTATTTTAATTTGCTAGATTTTATGTCAAGCACTATGTGTCATTTTATATTTTTATAATATATTTTACTAGACCCCATTGGGGGTGGCCTACTCTGTTTACTGACACCTTTTTTGGATACAGTTTGGTACCTAGATAGTCATCATTGATACATGTATGTGAATAGATAAATCTTGTAATAAAAGAATGATTTCAATACAAGCTTAGAGTAATAAAACAAATGTCTGAGATAATACAATAAGGATAAATAGAAATTTTATTTTGGTTTTTTTAATTTTTTATATATTGTATTACTTATTTCCTTCAACCATGGTCATCATATAACCACATATTAAATTAATATTAATTCTTCTTGTATATCATTAAATTGTAGTTTCATTCTATCTAGTATACTCTAACTGAGTTATTATTTTTTATGCCAAATAATTTTCATCCATTTTTGTTTATTTATAATATAATATTATAATAGTACATAAAGAGTAAGATATAATATTACCGCCAAACCATGTATGACACTTCATGTTAGTCAGTAGATTTTGGTGTTTGGGGAGACATTATTAATGTTGTGTGCCCACTAGGCTGGGTAACTTATGAGATGATCGGGCTATAGAAACACAATGTTTCATTCATGCATTTCTATATTCTATATATTTTTATGATTTTTTAACTATGATTTGGAAGTGAATTAATGTGAAAATTACTCTATATATCAATGAATAAAACACATAAATAGGGAACAAGACATGTTACCAGTTTTGTGAGTTGTATTTTTATTATTTTTACATTACCGGATTACTATTTTCGATATAGGGTGATTCAAATAATTTATAATGTTTGAAATTTCATTAGTTTTTTACCCATGTTACGTCACATGAAGATGTCGTTGATCATGTATCAATATAATCAATTATGGACGTATATTATATGTATATTCTATCCAATTTTTACTTTATAATGTAAATTTCAATTAACATATCATATATTCTATGCATTATAATGTTGTATCTATACAAATGACTCTCTTAGGTATAAGTAATATAATTGTTTCTTAAATGTGTATTCATCACCTTGAATGATTTTTTTTCCATATAGAATGATAGGGTATCCTTAACTACCAAATTATCATATGTTTGATCTATATATCATTGGTTACATGACCTATAAAATTATATTTCATTTTATTAATGGATAACTATATTATTTTATAAATAATATTACTTTATAAATTTGAAACGGTGATTCACATAATAAATCATATTATATTTAATGATATATGTTGAGACCAAATGTAAAAAACTAGTTGTATGTACCTGATGTTAAAATAATAACATAAAAATTTATGAAATTATTACATTTGTATGGTAATTCCTCTTACTAAATAATTGTAAAAATAATATTGTTTTAAAATTAAAACATAGAAATGAAATCGTTTCCTATAAATTATAATTTATATTAGAACTTTATGGTTTGTGACTCTGTTATATACAATGGAATCCACCATATAGAAGAACTATTATAAAATCCTAGAAAATACAAATAGTGTGATCATGTTATTTTGGGTAGATGAGTATGTATGTATAGGGTTGTGATCCATTATGCGTATATATTATTATAAAGTAAATATTTAATTATTATTTACCATATACAAGCAGTTTTCATAGAATTTATGATTTATGTCTCCATTATAACCAAAGGTTGAGAACCTATAAGGAAATGATGACCATTGTCTAAAGGTTTGGGTCATAAATCTTCAGTATTTATAGTTTTACATACTCGTGTGGAACATAGTCTTATTCGAAAATTGCGATCTAATTATTCATTGGGATTTAGTTTTCTATATCTGGTGATGTGTATTGAGGAATTTTAATTCTATAAAATAGTTATGCCATAGGTTTCCTTGGAATATTAGTCATAGGATCCACCTAATATCGTAGGAGATGAAGGACCATGGGATGTTGAGTAATGACTAGTGTCCACATACTCTAGCATTGGATATCTAGATACACCTCTAAAAACATTGGCCAATTTCTAAGAATTCATGCTCTGGGAAACCATCACATATTGGTTGGACATTGTAAATCATTTTAATCAGTATTAGGGAATACTCTGAATGGACATATATGATGGTATTTTTGATTTTTTTACCCAGTGTCATATGGAGATGAAATAGATAATGAATTACTGCATTGGGGAAAGGGTATACATTTTATTATAGATTAATCTATTCAGATCATAGTTTTAAAATTTATTTTATATACACAATCAGGTAATTAATTTACCAAATAGTGGTTAAATAAATATTGGAATAGGTTTATCATATGATATCTATTGATCAATATCCATTTTTGAATAATTAATGAAAAAGTGAACTGGGAACACATCTAAAAGAATAAATTGAGAGACATTGAAGGTGGAATGAATTTTGGATAATTATAATGATAGGTAGTTATATAATCTAGTTGTATAAATAACTTTTCTGTTGATTTTCATCTACAACATAGTAGTTTGAGTATGTGACCACAAATCCATGTAGTGTTGCATCACTTCTATAAGCCATGATATAAAATCCTCAATATTGTATATAACATGTTGATTGTTGTCAATTTGGAATGATCAGTTATCACTAATAGTTTTATAGGGAATTTCATTTAGTAATTTTTAATAGCAGTTCTAGACTATCTCTAATATTCAATGATTTAGAAAAATCTCCACTCCATCGCAGGATTTGGAGTACTACAACTCATTTGGATCAAGGAAGTGGTAGTGTTCGAGGACTTTGGAAAATTTCTTATGTAGAATGAGTAATGTAGTCCTAGTAATGATATTTATGTTTTCTCATAGGGTTGAAAATGACGAAAGATATATATACTATGTCGTTCATTTATTTATAATGGTGTCATAATATCTATCTTTAATGGTTAAATTAATTTTGAATTGAATATATTATATGCACTATGTGACATGGCTACTTCACAGTAATCCACATATTTTATTTTATTGGGTATAAATGTTGTTGATAATGTATACATCATTTGATGGAATAAATTGTATACTATATTGGGATTTTGGTCTTACAGTTCTATCTTATACATAGAGTGTCCTCTTGATGTATGTGGCTATAATTTCATCCATAATACATTCATCCTTGATATTACGGGCCTAGAAATAATCTTAGTTTAAACAAGTTTGATTATTATTGAGAAAATATTTTATATTATAAATATATGTTGTTCTATAAATATTTTGAGGGTTGTAACTATTTTTACAATAATTAATGGGATATCTAGGATAATCATCACGGGATTGATCATTCTGATTTTTCTCGAGTGTTAGCCTATATTGACATCAGTTTTGGATATTTCAGGAAATCATTAGGAATATTTTATTTCAATGTGGAATAGAATCAAGCATATCTTCCTTGATTAATTTTCCTAAATACAACTTAATAGATAGGAAGGTATCACAATTGAGATTGTTTCAAGGTTAACATCAGTATATATTCCCTCATACATGATAGATCCTAATTAATTTCATGATATGAAGATATATTTGGAGGACCAAGAATCCATGGGGCTTATAGACCAAGTTCCTCTCCTTCGTGTTCACTTATTTATTTTTCAATTAATTAATGTGTTACTGTAATGAATCGTTTTCATTACCAAACAAATAATATATTTTCAATTAATAACTACTACAAAATAACATGAATATATTATCCATCATCGGATATTGTTATTCTCAATAATTGATATGGGATAAGTATATTATCAAGTGAATGTTTGTAAATTCTATAAGAAACCATAATGTTAATGATATTTTAATGAATTAAATGTGTATATTTTGATGTTTTTAAGCTTCATGATTTACCAAAGAAGTTTATGGAATTGATGACTATGGTCTTCAACCTGTATCGGGATGGATACATTCTATTTTCAATGTATGGAACATGGATTAAACATGGATTGTACCTGATCATGAAAAACACCATGAAATCATATTTTTAACACAAATAGACAAATAATTTTATCTATAAAATTGTAAAATTAGTCATTTTGAAATATAATTTTCACTTCTAGGGAAACATCATAACAGATGATGGAATAGAAATAGATATATATAAGGAAAGTGCCATGATATCATGGTGGTGTCCTAATAACATCCTTGATATAAAAATATTCATGGGTTTATATAGCTATATAGTTTTTTATAAAAATAACTATCCCACTATTTAAAAATTGTACTATGTGTGAAAAAGAGTAGAATTCAACTAACTTTGAATGAATCATATGTGAAGGACATATCGAATCTAAAAGGATAATTAACATATGTAGTGATCTTAAATCTTCTATAGTTGGATATAACTTATACGTATTACTATAATGAATTAGATGTTAAGAAGGGATCACTTTTGATGCATTGTGAAGGAATCTTAGTTTATGTCTATACACATTTGAGGCCTTATGATCATAATGATCGTATGTGTGATTTGTTGGTTTCATATTTTTTATACCTTGTTATTATAGTGTCATTATAGGTAATTATTTGAAATTTAAAAATAGGATAATCATTGTTAAATGTAGATATGAAAAGAAACAAATATTAAATTGAAATTTCATTCAGTATAACATTATGATATTTTAAATTTTAATTATATTAAAGGTCCTAGAAACCATGTTGTTCATGCAAGACCAGGTTAAAATAAAACGAGATACTGTATTAATATATTATTATATTAGAATGGCCATTATTTCATAGCCATCTTGTAGGAGTGTATGAATAATAATTCTAATTTATTAAATTTATATATTTTAAAAAATATAAAATACATTCTATAGGTATATATTTATGTAAAATAAAATATTATAATTTTAGTGGAAAATATATGTTATATGGGAAACATAATTTTTCTAAATGACTATATTTTCATTAATTTAGAAAATAATTTACATTTTATTATCACCATATTATTTAATTTTATTAGAAAATACAATCATTTATTATTTTAACATTCACATAAATATATTCATAAGGTGAATTTCATGAATTTTTTTTAAATATTTATTCTCTAATGAATTATAATTTTTTTTTATTTTTATTAATAACATCACATTAATATATTTTATTTACAAATATAAATTAACAGATAAAATATTTTTAATTATAATATAGTTCATTTATCATAAATTTTATTATTTTTGGTTATTTTAATATATTTTATATTGATTGTTGATATTAATACTTTTTACGCATTAGAATGTTTTCGTTGGAAGAATTGGGTTTTCCATGTATTTGTTGGTTTATATTTAAATTGAATTCCATCAATTCAATGGATTTTATTTTTCAAAATAAATGACATATTTTTGAATTGTATTTTCATATAAGGTCTTCATTTTTTATCATAATTAAAATTGAATAAATTTTAAATAAATTAATGTTATCAAGGTAAAAATCATTTAGTAGGGTTAAATTCTAAGGATATATTATAAATTCACATAACTATAGTACCAAAACCCATTTTATAAACATATATAAACTTTATAATAGATATGTATCAATAATGTATCATGTTTTGATTCTCATTTCATGGTAAATATGTTGGTATAGTTTTTTCATTTTAAAAATTCCATGTGTGTCCTCTCTTCTACTTAGAAAAGGCCACCCTATATTCCACCCCCTTGACACTCTCAAAAAACATTGATCATAAAATATATAACAATGATTAATTACATAATATTTGATTTCAAATAATACATATTTAGATGACAACATCAATTAATGAATTCATTAGGTTAATTATAATGTTGTTTCCAAAAGAGGACATAATGTTTTCAACTATCAGCTTTCATTTAACATCTGCATCCTACTCCTTATAATTTATTCATCATTTAATGTATTATATAAAAAAATTTCCCCAGATATATATATTATACTATGTTATGTTAAATAAAAATATTTATATTCTCTTCCCTAATATGGAATATTAAATCATCGATAATATGTATAACAGAAAATCGCCTGACGAACTAATGTATTTTTTTTTCTTTCACCACATTTGATGTCTTGATATGACATTATATCTAACATATTTATATTATATTTTTGAAATTATCATTTCCATATAATTATTATGTGACACATAAAATCATACATTCCATTCCATGGGGGATATGATAATTTCACTCTTATGCATGGTAAACTATCATCTTTTGGAGCTATGCGAATCATTTTTGTCACATGTATTACATAAATGTTATTAAATGTTATATTATATCACATATGTTATATATATTACATTACCATAATTAGTAAAATATAATAACACATATTACATCATACTATCCAATTCGTTTGAAAACAATAACTTCAATCATGCATTCGGGTTGACTACAACCACCACATAGATATGTGAAATGTTATTCATCTTGTTGTTACATGGATCATAATAATGATTTATTTCCTCAAATAAAAATAAATATATGTAAATTAAAATGATTATATAATTTTTATATAATTTTTATTTCTAATTCTCTTCATCCTTCTAGAAATATTGAAAGAATTGTCATGTGTACATATGTCATACCATCTCCATGAATGGTGTTCTCAATTTCATATGCTGAAAATATATAATTCATAAAAAATACATATATAATGAATATATTTGTAAATATATTATTTATATAATGGTTAAAATTATTTTTCTATTTTAATCATGATAAATAAAAAATGTCAATTATTACTACACCCAAAAAGAAATGAAAAATAAAGCAATTATTCATCAAAATTGTGATTTTGAAAGCAATTTATAATAAAATGGACAATAAAGACTACAATTAAATAATATATGGGATGATATATATAATTATGGTTAATTAATATTTTTATAATAATATCATATTATTTATATAATTGTATATGAAATATATGAAAAAAATTATATACTCATGTAAGGGTTTCTCGTCAATCTTCTACTTCCATCATACAGAAGCCATATTTAGTTAATATTTTTATGGTATATAATTAATCTTTTATAGTATATATCATGACTAAAATTATATTAATTGTATCTATATGTATATTTTATGATAATTAATTCATGGGGATTATGATTCAAATGTTACCATATTAGTAAAGGCCTATTTTCCAAACTCATCATTATTTTGGATTATTTATATTTAATATTCCATTGTGGGAATTATCTGATATTTCAATAAAAAAACAATTATATAATCATGTACTAGGTTTATTAAATAATTTATCTGTAATTATTATCTTCACTCAAAAATAAATTTTCATCAAAGACCATGTTTTCAAAAAAAAAATATATTTTAACAAAAAAATCAAAATAAATTATGATTTTTTTTACTCACAATGAGGTTTTTAAAAAAAATAATGGATTCCTCATGACATTTTTCATAAATGATATTTTTAGCTATGATGTTAAATATTAAAGGATTTTTTATTTTAATGTGAACAAAAAATATTTAATCAATGGTTTTCATGAATAATATTAACCAATTATAATGTTAATAGTTATTCCCTAATCTCATTGAAAGTTCTTCAAAGACAATATTGATTGGAAATTTATGAGATGCATTATCAATTTTATAATATTTCTCAACACGAGGCAATTACTGTATGATTAAATTTTTCATATTTTTTAATTTTACTCATTATCAAATAATTGAAAAATGTCCATGTTGTTATTATATTAGTGATAATATACAAGAAAATATTTTAAGATAATGAGATTAAATATATTTTATTATTGGATTATTATTTTATTCAAACAATATTAGGGTCATGTAGTTTATTTTATGGCATCTGTTTTAGTTATTTACATTTACATTCTGATTTTGATTTATTTATTTAATAATTACTTTATAATCATTCATTTAATGGGAATTTTTTCTCACCACCTTATGATTTGTCCATTCCAATGTTTCCATGATGATTTCTACGAATAACATGCATGGTTATGCTAGGGGAAATAATAAAGAATTTGAATAAAGCTCATTGATTTAAATTTTGTTTTTATTTTTAAAATGTGACCATTGTATATATGTATATACCTAAAATACTATAATATTTGGTAAATCTAGATGTTATTTGTTTTATTTTATTCCAATGAAATAATGTAACCACCAACTCTATGGATATTTGGTGTTGGTGTTTACAAATGTTATCAAAGGAAGTATGGTAAAAACCTTGGGGAATAGATTTTAGATGTAATAGTTTTGAGAATGTAGATGTGTTATGGAATGTAATGATATGTCTCGATATATGATATATTCTTATGTATTTGTAATATACATTTTTTGGATTACCTAAAAATAAATTCCAATTTTGAAAATACATGAGAATTTTGTTGTTGAATAGATGTACCTTGTGTTAATAACTCTGAAAAAGGCTTGTCTGGGATGACTCGAAAAAAACCTACCGCATCCCATCAGTCCTTACAACTGATATTATTTGGCATATACGAGAGATTATTTGTTAGTTATTTTTTTCATAAAAATCATAATAATGTTATTGAATGTATTTTTTGACTAGGCATGTTTGGGATGAATATATATTTCCATTATTTTTTTGTTTCATACTTGTTTGGGGATTATAAATTATGGTTACTAATATTAGGACATAATATAGTGTATTTAATTATTTATAAATTTATGAAAGTTGAAGGATTGTGAACAGTAATAATTCACATTAACTATATGAGAGTTTTACTCCAAGGAATGACTAAAATATAGAGCCAGATAAAGAGATGGAATAAAAAAATTATATCCAAATAAAAAAATTGATTATGGTTAAGTGAGATAACATTTTTTGTTTTCAGAAAAAATCTAATCCACATGATGTATACCAATATTATATTTTATATTCCATTAGAATCCTCAATAATATAATTAAACTACAAATCCATTTATAGATTTACAAAGGATAGGTCCCACAAATAATATATTTCCATATTACAATATTAATGGATGAGAGAATATTTTCATGATATTTTATAATATTTAGTGAGATGAAATTCATTGATGGTCGTAAATTCAATACCCAAACTATAATGAATAAATATAAAAAAATTAATTTAATTATTTAATGCAATTTTTCTTTTCTAAATATTTCCCCCATGGGAAACAAGTGTATTTTGGAAATCTATTCATAATTATGAAACAAAGGTGGTTGAAAATGATGTTATGCATGATTCCAACATCAAATGGTTATGTCTTAGTTGTACTGACAAATTAAATTTTCAAATGAAAATGATTTAATATTTCATTTGTTGTATAAATTAAATACCTAGAAGGGAGAATGTCTCCCAACCCATCCAATAACATGAGGATATAGTATCATGTACATAAATTAAGGATAAATAATTATCTATATATTATTTCTTAAAATGGATAAAAGGGAATAAAATAATGGTAGAAAAAATTACTAATAACAGCAAAATGGGAGACATTTAATATCCTATATGTGTTATTTATGGGTATAACCTCCTAGGTACATACATGATGGAAATGGGATATTCCTAATTATGTTGAGAAAAATGATACCACATTCATGAATGAATGGGGATGGATGATTATTACTATATTAAAGGATTAAAATCTATACAGATAAGTACTACAAAAATGACTACCTCATGTCTAATGTGAATATTCCTCAAAATAACCAATGGGATAATGATAAAGAATAATACATTACAAAAGTAAATTCTCATTGATTGATTTTATTTTGATTGGATTTAACCATTCACATATCTTTGTATTTTATCATTGATATTATGTTTATAACAATAATTAAATTTATATATATTATGACAATACATTTTCATAAAATATTTTAGAAAATATGTTTAATGGTACTGATTAGCATGGAATGTTATTTACTAACATGATGAACTTATGTCAAAACACATTATTAACATTTTATATCCCATAATATTTTACTCATTATAAGATAACAATGATAATGATTCATTAATATTGTAATTTTTTACCATTAAGGTTTATCATGCCATTGATTTTTATGTAAATATGTATTATAATATATTTAAAACATTATAGGAATTATATTAATAAGTATTTGGAAGAAGGAAAAATCGTATACTAGTTGACAACACATAACATTTGGAAATGTTATAGGGGATGATATCATAACCAATGGTTGATATGGTTGATGCTCCCACCACAATCCTATATGTTATTTTAAATTGCATTTATGATAATTAATATCTTTACCTCTACTGCTTCTAGGTATAGATTTTTATGCTCGTAAAAAATGGACAAACCCAAACAACATTTGTTATATAATTATATGGAATAAATATGAGGCCTGTAAATATCAATTCCATATAACAGTCTATGATGCATTGGTAAAACCTTAGGCTTGCTCAGAAAAATATAATCGATGTTTCCCTTTTTTGATAAAATAGAGCACATAATGTACAGATCAAAATATAGAAAGCCTAAAAAATGATTGGATGGTTATATTTATGTGATATATTTCACACCAGAACAAAACAAGATTCTTGAATGAAATTAAATTAATCTTTTCCAAGACTACACATATTAGGCTTCAATCTGTAGATATGGGATTAAATCTACTTCGTGGAATTAACATAGATATCAAAATTTTCACAAACCCAAAAATATTATTCGGGGGATAACAAGTAGCTATTAAGAATATCAATAATATTCAGTGGTATGTTATCCATTTTATTATGATTTTTAGAAATCTAGATAGGCAAATCATTAATAAGTTCATCATATATGAAGGATTCCATCAGTGGTTATCAAGTCGAATATGTGCTCAAAATGGTTATAGAGGAGTCTTTAAGGGTAATCCATATTGAGTGGAAAAAATTAGAAAAATATATATATTTTAATACATGACATAACTAATAATTTAAATAAATCATGTTCTCATTTTTATTTTGAGTAATGATCATTCATGGGGAAAATAAAGGGACTCTAAAATACCAATAACACATCTATGCATAAAATTATCTTGTAAGGAATAATTAAAAAATTGATTATTCTTTATTATGAATCATCAAAAATCATACGGTGTGAAACATTTAATCCAAGATACTTTTGAAAATTTTCATTCTAGAATAATCCCTATCCATAAAAATTTATTAACGAAGAATCTATTATTATTGATAAGTTAAATAGTTCAATAATAGACAATAAAAGAATAAGCATACTTTGATGTAATGACATATTTAACCAAATAGAAATGGGCACCAATAAAAAGGAATTTAACATTCCATTATGTGAGTTTCCATATAATATAACTTAATAATATTTCAAAATAATATATTTTTGGTCTTATCAAAATCACATATATAATAAGATATATTATTGAAAAAAACTCTCCATTATTCCAATATATTTAATAATGTGAATTTTCCTAATAGCTAAAACCCACATGCTATAGAAAAATTATGATTTATTCCAACTATCAACTCTATAATAGACCATCTCATAATTCATTTTGTATTTCATAACAATTATTAAATTTTTAGGACACCTTAAGTAAATAAGATAATTTATTCTTCATTGAGGAGACAAGATATAGGATAGAGGCCTCTGTCAACACTGGTGGATTTTAATTTTCCATTCCTACTAGAATGGAAGGATTCTTAATAAGATAACTTTAACCAATGGATAAAATAATATTTGATAGGGGATCACCTGGGCTGACACCTTTGGATAAAAAAATTAATTCAAGGGAACCATTAAATAGAACATAAATACGAGAAATTCCTAAAATGTTTTTGATCTAATTGAAGAAAAAATTATGAAATCCAAAACAAAAATGGATCATGTAGGTAAAAATGAAAAATATAGTTTGAAAAGATTTATTAATATCTGGTTTCAATGCAATTATCCCCCCATGATGGTTTTGTTAATGTTATTAACACATTCAGAGTTTTTAATAATGAAATCTGAAATATTATCTCCCTTGATGAAACAAAAGTAATTAGGAGAATCAATTCTGTTTGTGTTAAAATACAATATTTTTCAAGTTCCTTTTTCCAAATTTTGGATGTAGTATTGAACAAAGATCTTATAATGAATATACAAATTAACTGGAATTCTATACATTAGGAATTAGGGAAAGAAACTAAAATTTAAAATGAGACATGAGGGAGGTCCATTTAATTAAATAAAGTAAAATACCTCAAAATCCTTCTTAATAATATCACAATAGGTTTATAAACAAAATATGCCAATTCCATACTGACTAGTGGAACATTTTGAATTAACAAAAAAATGTTTCCATATTTTTTGATTACATGTGGAAAGAAATGAGGCAGGATTTATCCTCGTGATTGAAACAGTTTTGGATGATACCATCATCAATCTCAGATATAATAGAGGATCCATTTAGGAGATACCTATATTATGAAATCACATGGTCACAATGTGGATTCATGTTGTAAAAAATATGATAAATATTTTTATGCAAGGAAAATTTCATAGATATCCATCTAGATCTATGGATGGAATTAAATAACAAGGAAATTCTATCACAATAATTTATTCAATTGGAATTTAATGTTATTATTTCCATATAATTGATAATATTATTAACAAATTACAGCATACATGAAACATAATATTCTTTAATAATACCACTACTAAATTATTGAAATTGTTATATTATTGAATGTTATTGTGAGAGTATTAAATATTATAAATTTATAAATTAAGAGAGGTATATTTTTCCCTTCTCCATGATTTATGATTTCTCGTAACAAATATCAATTAAAGAATAATATAAATATAATCATTTCTACAATTAACATGGGTAATAAAATATTGAAAAAATACACAATCCGGATGAGTCACCAAATCATTTTCAAATATAATAGTAAATTAATTTTTGAAACAATTTTCAAAAATATCGACCAAAATTGGATGGTTATTATAGTTGTGCCTTAACAAGGTCTTGTAAGAGATTTAATTCAAGACATTCAGTGCCACCTCATTTAAAAAAGATCTCTCAATCACATTATGAACTATTCCATTATTATTTTTCCTATACATGGTCAACATAAATCCAATCAATTTTATCTTAATCAATATATTCAAATAAATATATTATCTAAATTCCCGAGAGGTAAATATAATATTCATAACACCCAAATTCTCATCCGGATTTCAGATTCAATTAATATAATCAGTAATAACCCACAGACCAAAAATAATTATTCAATATATTCAATCTTCATCAAATGTATCCTTTTGTATTGATATATGTTATATGTATAATTCGTGGAGAAATATTATGGAATACCATTAAATGTGGAAGAGTGGGTGACATGATGATCACTTGAAGATACAATTATATTAATTTATATAATATCCATTATTCCAATCATTCAATAACAAGGTAATTATTGAATCATCATAGTGTCATAAATAAATTTAAATATTTAATGTCTAAAAATATTAAAAAATATCAATATTTAAGAAATATTTTTAACTTTCTAATGAAAATTTATAGTAGAAATTATCTTATGAAAAACCCCATATTAAAAATAGTTTATTTATTAAACATTGAATTTAATAATTTTAACTCTTCTTTAAATAAAATAACAATAAATGTCATAATCTAATCCTAATGGACCAGAAGTATAAATTTTATTCCTAAGGTTATTTTTGGTCAAAATAAACTAATACAATAGAATTAAAATATGTGTTAGGGTAATTTTAATTTCATTTTTACCTTTAATTTCCCTATTTTCTTTTAACCATGTTAAATAAAATTAGAAGCTACTATTCACGAAAAGTTATTTTCATCCAATTGAAAAACATTTTACTTATTGATGTCAATATTATCTTTATTATTTTTGAAATTAGAATCACAGAAGTGGTAAAATTAGTATTTATGAAAATTTGCAAATTTGCCTAGTAGGTTGGTAAGAGACAGTAAAATGTTCAATAAAATTTTATATTGGTAATATTATTATAAAATAACTCCCATAGATAACATTGTACAAGTATAGTTATTATGTATAAATTATTACCTAAAATAAATTTAAATAAAATATATAATTATTTAAATATATAGTTGGTTTTAAACAACAACTTAGTGTTTTTTTACTATTCATTAAAAAATTAATGTTTTCTAAAAAATAAAAAAAAATCACCTTAAGCTAATTTTGATTTTATGAATCCAATAATGAAGTAAATTATGAATCAAAAACTTATATAATTTCAAAAGGTGAATATTACTATTGGTAACAGTGAGTTTTAAAGGTCTTGGTGTTTTAAAATTGGATGTTATGTAAAACGCAAGCTATTGCATTATTCAAAGAGAAACATATATTGGATGTTTGGGTTATTAAATTCATCCCTCCATCAAATAACTTCTTCCATGAAATTTCAATAAAAATAATGCATAAAAAGATTCAGCGTGTTCTCCATGATAAGTTTCTTATGGTCCCACATTTCCTCTTCTATTTTATCATTTATCCATATAACATTAACCAAGTACGTCATCTGGTATCTCAATGCATGTTATCTGATATAAAAAATCTCGATGGGATATTGACAACAAGAAATATTAGGTTCTACTTCTATTTCATCATAGGTGAGTACGTGCATTGGGTAAGGCATGTATTTTCTCAACAATGATACATAGAACACATAATAAACTATGGAGTGACTGGGAGACATTTACAAATTGTATGATATATCTCAAATTCGTTCTAGAGTATAAAAAATTCGGATTTACCTGGTACATAATTTATCCTTCTTATTCAATCGTATACAACCCTTCCATTGGGGTTCCTTCAAGAAAACAAAATTTCCTACTTGGCATTCGAAAAAAATTCTTCCGTTATCATAATGGATGTTTTAACTACATTGAGCTTCATTGATGTGGGTTACGATAAACATTACCTTATCCATTGTTTCCTCAACAAAATTGGGTACTACGAGTTTTCTTTCACCAACAACATCCCAACATGTTAGTTTGTGTCATTTCATTCCATATAATGATTTATATGGTACCATTTGAATACATTAATAGAATCTATTGTTATATGAAATTATACCAGAGAAAAATATTTATCCCACATACATTGAAAGACAACTAAAAAATATCTCAACATGTCTTCAATGTATTTAATTGTCCATTTTTATTGTCGATTTATTTTAGGGTGGTAGGTATTGCTCAAACAAAGTACATTATATTGGGCGTTCTGATGAATTTTCTATAATCGTGATGTAAAATGTGGATCATTACTAGAAAAAATAGATATGGGTACTCCGTGAAGTCTTACAACATTATTAATATATAGTATTGGTAAACGTTCATGTGTTAAATAATCTCTTATTGCATGAAAATGTTTTGACATAATCATATGATCAACAATGACCCATATTTGCATCATTCCTTCTAGTACTCTTTGGTAGCCCCATGATAAATCCCATCAAATATCATCCCATTTACACACAAGTGTGGGAAGAGGTTCCATGACTCCTCCAAGACATTATCTTCCATCCGTAACGTGTTGACAAACCGTACATCCTGACACATAATCATCAATCTCCATCTTCATGTTATCCAACAAAAAATGTTCCTTCAAATCATTATACATATTATTGCTTCCATGGTGTATTGAGAAATTGGAAATATGAGAATCATCCAAAAAGACAATTTTTATAACATGTATGTCTGGAAAACAATTTCTCTTCACAAATTTCAAAATCCCATTTTTACATACCATGATGATCAATCTCACATTGTTTACCGATTTAATTTTCTTTTGAAACTCCTCATCATCTGTATAAGAAAATTTTTTCCTTTCTAGAATATATGGTTTGACAATGGTTTGAAAATGTATTGATTTTTCACCTTCCATAATTATTCCAATACCCATTATTACTAGATCCATAAACATAGGATCCCTTTCAACTCTCATCTTGTTCAAAACTCCATGATCTATTCTACTCAATGAATCGTCCACCTTAATTTCCTTCTTGGGGAGGTAATGTTTAGTGAAATCCTAATCCTTGAGTTTTTAAATCCATCGTATTTACATCATGTTGAGTTATTTCTGTGAGAAAAATATAAATCAATCTTTTGTGATCAGTATATATCTCACAATTTCCACCATATATATAGTGTCCCCATATATTCAAAATAAAGATTATAGATGATAACTCAACATAATGAGTAAGATAGTTTTCTTCATAAAAATTTAGTTGTCGTGATGCATATGCAATAAATCTATTATATTGTAATAGGACACAACCTAGTCATTTCTATAAAGCACCACTATATATAACAATCCCATCATTTCTGAATGGTAGAGTCAAAATATGATCATTGAATAATCATCTCATCAGTTATTCAAAACAATCCTCACACACTTGTTTCCAAACAAATTAAACCTATTTGCATGTGAGCATTGTTAATGGGTTAGCCAATAGGGATATAGCTTGGACAAAATGCTAATAATAACCTGCTAAACCAATAAAACTATATACCATAGTTATACTATTTAGTGTTTTCCATTTCTGTGTTGCTTTTGTCTTATAAGGATCAACAAATATTCTATCCTTAGTGAAAATATTTCCATGAAATAAATCCCTTGATGCCATAATCCAAACATAATAAATCATCCCATATTATTCATTTTATTGAAGAGTCTTTAAAATAGTGTGCAACAGATTTTCATGATATTCAAAGCTCTTAAATTTAAAAAAGATATCATCAATAAATACCACTAAAACTTCATCAATATATTACCTCCAAAATCTATTCCTTAGATTAATTATGGAAAATGGTGCATTACTCAGTCCACAAGGCATTACGCTCCACCCCTTATTCCCATACCTGGATCAAAATTTTGTCTTTAGAATGTCTAACTTATGCAGACACAACTGATGATATCCTGATTGAATGTAAATCATTGAAAAATATTGAGTCCCATGATTTTTATTGAATAAATCATCAATGGAAGGTAGGGGATATTTTTTATTTATTGTTATAGCATTAATCTCCTTGTAATGAATGAAAAACATCACAGATCCAAATTTTTTCATTAAAATTCAAGGGCTCCACATGGTGAAAAAATAGATTGAATAAATCCATTATTACTCAATTCCTCTTTTTGATTCTTTTTTCCACTAATTTCGCAGTGAAAATTCTATAATGGTCCTTTGATGTGTGAATTGAAGCAGGAACAAAATCAATGGAAAACAAAATTTCTCATTCTGGATGATGTCAATATGAATCCTCTATAAAGACATCAAAATATTCTTGAATTGAAGGTATATCCTCTATTTTAATATTCCATTCCTCACCCATATATATTTCAATATATTAATCCCCAATAATTTAATTTAATAGAGAAACTAATGGCTGATCTAGATGATAATTAGATGGTGACATTTTTTCTCTAATGATATGGTACCCATTATTATCCTCATAAATTGAATCCTCACTTTTCTTACAATTAATTTTCACATCATGGTATTAAATACAATACAAAACATTGATTATATAAAATTAAATAATGGATATTATGACGAGGTTAGCAGATAAGTATGTATATTTGACCTAATGGGAACTGATTCAGAAAACATTGTTGAACTGGAACATCCATTAAGATGTTAGACTAAAAACTCCCTTGTTAAATTGAATTGGAAATATCAAACATTCATAGCAAAATCGGATGATATGTAATAATTAGATGGTTGAAAATCAAATGAAGCATTGGCCAAATTTGATAAAATAATTAAATTACCTACCACCACATCATTTGAGGCTCTAACCTCAGTAGTATTGATCGCATAAGCTCGCCCATTCTCCCTTTGCTTTTTCTAAGTTATATTTATTTATTACCTTGGACATTCATTTGCATAATGCAACATTTCTCAATAATTGTAGCATTCAACATTGATATCCTATTTCATTTCCATGAAATCATGATCTACGTATACTTTTTCACCACACTTGTTATAGACTCCCATTTCCATCATGCAAGTACAACGATGTTTCTTCCCACATTTACTATAGGATGGGAATTCCATATTTCCCTTCATCCCATTATTTCCATTTCCCGAGTGTTTATAAGATATCTTCTTATCTTTCTTAGCATTAAAATAATATGAATAAGAGAATTCATTTTATATCTTGATAGCACATGAGATAATATCTTCGTATGATGAGAATGATTTTGAAAATTTTCATGATAGAGATATGGTTTTAACCCATCAAATAATCGGATAATTTTACTCCTTCATTTATGTATATAATCTTATGCATGCCTTGATAAACTTGTAATTTTATCCTCATACATTACGTCATTCTCATCCTCATTTTTACTCAAACTCAAAAAATTTCCTTCCATATCTTCTAAATGGTAATAGGGAATGTATATTTTTACAAAAAGTACTTTAAACTCCCAAAATTACAAATTAGATACTTCTTCAGCCTCCGTTTTGTTTTGAATTAATGAACACCACAGATATGAATGTCCCATGAGTTGATAAACTATTGGAAATTTTTTTAGATTCTCTAAACCACAATGAATGAAATATTTTCTCTAAGGAACATATCAAATACTCACATACAAATAGATTTTTTGTTCCGTTGAATGTCGGTGGTTATTTCCTCATGAAGTGTTTATACATTGATCCTTCGTGTTATAGTTCAGAGTTCTCCATAAGAGAAAGGTTATTATTTATAACCTAAGTGAGTTGTCCCTTTATGGTAATTAGTAATTAAATACATGTTTAATCACCATATCCACTGTAATTATATTGAGAAATAGGAAAATCTCTATATGGATTATGTGCATTGATAAGGATTCCATTCCTACCACTATGCTCAATTTATAAACAATGGCACACACTAGAATAGATTCTGAATAGAAATACATAATCTCAATCAATTAAAATACATTACAAAAATTGAACAGTTTATGAATACAATCTATAATCAGAAAATATTGTTTTCATTGAGAAGTCATTTACTCATAAATCTTATATATTGGTTTGTAATGAAAATGTGAATTATCGTAAGCATATCCCCCTAGGGTGTTGTAACCATAGTGTTGCAAGGCCTATTATTGTGTACCAGGATACCCCCACTAAATCCCAAAACTCCATGTCAATGTTTTCACTCCAAGGTACATTTGTGCCAGATATTCCTCTACCAGCTCGTACCCATAAATAAATTTATTTCATGGAAAATAAAAAATATATCTACATTTCCAAAATTCTTGGATAGAATTATATACTAATTCTCAAATTTAATCTTATAGTAATTTTCTCTAATTAATGTTTTTATAATTCTATCATCAATGGTTTTGACTACACTTCTCATATACCAAATGTAACACCCCAACCATAGATACCTATAGTTGGTGCATTATTACATATCATTGACATGATCACATGACATCGTGGCTCAAACGACCGATTAGTTTAGTAAACTTGGAAGTTCTAGATACATAACAAATGTTTTATATTACATTATCATATAATAAAATAACTCATAACCTTGTGTCCCCATTGAACAAACGTAAATCAATTTTCCTATTCCTGCATGTTAATCGCAATATACTATTTTGCATCCTGGAAAAAATAAACCATAGAAAGGGGTGAACTCAGATGCTTAATAAGGATAACAATATAGAAAAAACAATTATAAATAAGAATATATATTTAAGGTAATGTATAAGACTACAAAAAAATACTTTTAAACATAAACATCATCATAATATAGAAAAGATAAGATAAATAATTCCATTTACTTATTCACATAGATATTCTACTGGTCGAATAATCACATGTAATATCAATACCCAATTTCATAATGGTGGAACACATAATGTCAGATAGTATAACCACATAGTCAAGATGTCATGCTAATAATACAAATAATATTTTGTCATCACCTAGTTCCAAGATAATATTTTCTCTCATTAGACCTACCGATGCATCGAGGAGTGATATCGGTCTCCACCTGTCACAAACTAATTCCAATTCATTCCTCATATGAAAAGGTCGAAACATTACATAAACATTCATATTAGAACTAGCATAATAAAAGTTAATTATTTAACCATATACCATGAATGGTATAAAAATAACACATCCATAGTCATGTATATCACCAATCCATTAATATAATATGAATTATTGTATCATAATAAATCAATTTCAAACATGTTTAAAATATATCATAGGATGTTGGAATAGAGGAAATAAAAACTTATTGAGAGAAATATATTATTATATTTTTAAATAATTTAAATGTTAAATAATTTTAAAAGAAAACATTTATTTTGAAAATATTCCTATAATATTGTAAGGGAAGCTTCAAAGGTTTTATAATTCGGGAAAATATCTGCACTATCCATATGAGTTAAAATATGTGTTTTCCTTAATTATTTTAAAAAGGTCATAAAGGAACTTTTTTGGTAAATGATAGAATAATCCTTTAAAAATTATAAAAAGTCAAAAAAAGATATAAATGACATTAACCCATAGTCATGGAAATAGTAAAAATGATTTAAATTTTTTTTTCTAAAATACGGATGTGGATGATTACGAAGTCCATGTATATACTTACCTATAAACAACCATGGATAAGTAAAGAGATTGTAAAATTTACCATTAAATTGAAATTTTCATTGATAGAGGGTACACTAGTCTCTTGTATAATAGTTAAATAATTTTCTTATTTTATTAAAGAACCAAAAATATAAAATTGATATCATAAATAATTTATTAATATTTAATTGTTATTAATATTTTAGTAGTATAATTATTTTGGGTGTTAACTGATTTGTTTTAATTTATATGTTTCGTTAGGTAAGTCATGTTTTTTATTGATAGTTTTAGTTTTATTCATATATATAATGATTTTATCTTATTAAAAAAAATTATTCATAAAATTAAAATTATTCTTTATTTATTACGATATGGACTGAATCTCATCACGTTCATGGAGACTTTAATCCATATACACGCACGAGTGACAATACAATTAGATTGATGGTGTAATTTTTTTAATTAGATTGTATATCATATATAAAATCTCATTAACATGTTATATTTATTATTAAATCAATTATAATCATTATTATAACCATCTAAATAATTAAGTGTTGAATAACAGACTACACCACAATGTGGAGACGGTAAGCCCTACGTACACACGCATTGTGACTTCTTCATTAATTGGATATGTAGAATAATGAATATGGTTGTAAATTATTTATAACAACATCACAATATATATAACATAGTATAGTTATTATTTTGGTATTGAAACCTCAAAGAAAGATGATGTGCAAGAAGAAAAGAACATTGAAAGAGGTGATGATGTATTTAAATCTTCTTCAGGTTCTTCATTTTGATTTGATGAAAAGGTGTACATAGGATGAAATTTTGATCATATTATGGCCACTATATTTATGTTAGGGTATTTGATATATTATTAGAGCAATTTTTGGACAAGATAATGGCATTGGAAGTGTGATTGTGAGAGAATCCGACGTAAATTTTATAAGATATGTGGGGGTTACTTTAAAAAATGCTTGAAATACTATTTTATTGTACATTCATATTCCATTTATAATAGCTCCAAAAGGATTAATTTAAAGTTTACGGATGGGATAGGTCAAAACCATTAAACCAATTAGATTTAGACATGTTTTGGTCAACATATTAACTATATCGTTCATCTTTAACTCTTTGTTAAATAGTTTTACTTTTACCATTTATTATTTTATTATTATAAAAAATAGCTTAAAAACATACTAAAAAAATCTAAGAGATTGTACAATATTTGTATATTAAACATTTATATTTCATTTGGATGAAACAATTATTTTTTAAATATTATATCAATTAATAATATAGTATTTATTTTAAATACTCATTTATTTCAATTTTGACACTATTTAGTATTTGGTTTTTCTGAAAGTCATAAAAAATTTATCACATCAATAATAATTTATTTAATCAACCCTAAAATATCATATTAACCTAAAAAATATATTGAATACATAAAAATTATCAACATACAATTATATTAATATTTATAATATAAATTATTCTAATTAATCAATAACTAGGTAGTTATTACACCAGCACAGTATCATAAATGAAAAAGTCAAGAAATATATAATCCTCACCTTTTGTATAAAGACATTTGAGGAAGCTCTTTTTTGAAAACCAAAAGGAGTTACCCGAATAAGAGGAAACATCCTTCCTCAAACTCTTTAGTTTTATTACTTTCTCCACTATTTCAATTAGCATTGTTCCATATTTATATTTAATAAAATTTATCTTAAATATAAATATATTTTAATATTCAGTAGTTTTAATTTTCAAATACACACACTCTTATCTAATTTGTATCAAACTTGTTGTTTATTTGTACAGCGGACTACCGCCTCACAAAATGATGTAATTAATTTTTCCTTTACTAACTCTCATGGTTGGGAATTATGATTGAAAATATATTTTTATATGTTATATATATTAGTTATAATTCCCTTATTCACTGAAAAATTTTGTATAACACATTCCTTTTTTTCTTTATTTTCTATAAACATGATATCATCAATGCTGGAAGTGTGGACTACCGCCCACTCAATGTGGCGTGGATTTTTCTCACTAAACACGGAACATTTAATTTTTATTAATACATATTTTTAATATATATTAAATATATATATGATGATGATATTATAATATTAATGTATATAATTTAATATTTACCATTTTAAGACAGAAAATAAATGAATATAGAGGTCAGAAATATTTATGGTATACTATCTCCTAGAAAAGTACATTTCATTTCATATCTCCAAATATTATGAATTATTCTAAATAAAATTTTAACTAAAATATATTACAATTACATCATGATTTAAATTTTTGATATTTTTAAACGATGATATAATTAATAAGAACAACATGTAACATGTCAAATCATACTAGACAAATTAAGAAATTAACACCCAAAATAGTGAAACATTCAAAAGACTATTATCAAACAGGTAATAAGATATTATAATAAGATAATATATGATATTAAAAACCTAAATTTGTTTTATAGTAATATATTTATATTATTAAAATTATTACTTATGAGGTTAATGACCTTTCACACAAAATGAAATGCATGGTAAGAGATTTCATCTAAATTTACATTTCATTGTGTCTTTTTTATTATTATGCACCAATTCACTTTTATATTGTCTATGTAATAAAATTTGAAATGTTATATCATGAAAATCATTATTCCCATGATAGTTTTTCATTAATTTAATTAATGGTTTATTATGATTCAAATTTTTCAATGTGGTATGGTACGTATTGTAATGATTAATGATTATCATACTCAATAATGTTCTCAATGATAATTACTGCAATATGAATTTTCATTTTGATTGATATTGTTATCGTGAAACAATCTCATTATTGTAATTATTATTCCTTTGTAATTTACATGAATATTAATATTCTCATATAGTAGATATTATTACTCACCATAGTGTATATTATTTGAACACACATTGTTCACATTGATAGTAATTTAATTAGATATGAAATTAATGAAAGATCTGTATTATTCATTAAATATGGATATATGATACAAGATATTATTAATTTTAATATTCATTAAAAGTAATGACTTGTCATTCCAATTATATGTGGGACCCAAAATTTAAATATACCTTTGATGTAACGATGGGCCCAAATGTGAGGAATAAGTTAACCAAATAAAAAGAATTTCAATCTGTAGTTTTAAAATGTATTGTGAAAGGTCTTCATAGTAATGGTGTTCCAATTCCATAGTCATGATTTCCAATAATTAATAATTTCTTTGAAACAAACTTGTGTTACATTTTTATTATCCTCTAGGGTTTTATATTATAAAATATAAGGAATCATTTCATTATCATTTTTTTGATTAAATGAATTTTTTTTTCAATTTCTCACCTTTCCATATTAATTAGGATTTTTATAGTTGTCTGGTAGGATTTTGTTATTAGATGATCACATTTTCATTTTTATTTATTTCATTTTATATGTTATTTCACTAATTTTACATACCCTTGTTGTTCTCTTGAGATCACACTTATTATGTTCCCATTCACCATTTTATGAAGAATGAACCATTGAATAAGTTTCCTTGGTTTATTTATTAAATTTTATTATATACTATGTTTGTATTACAATTCAACAAATTTATTATGTGTATCATTTATTTAACATGGATTACAAAAGTTAGTAAATTGAACATTTCTTTAGGATTTGATTCTTTTGAATCATTCCAATGTAATACAATCATGCATCAGATATAGGATAATATGGTCGGGGAATTACATTAGGAGATGTATCTAGTACAATATTGATCAATCAGTATACAGATTATTTATAAGGATAATAGGTTCCCAATATCATCAGATGAATGATCAAGAATGATAGAAAGGATTATTCACATTTAATGAAAATAAATCACTTAAAAGAAACCAAAAATACCATTCTACATCATTTAAAAATTGTGTAAACCCATTAAATGTCATTTAACCCAATACATCTAAATATTCCAAAAAACACATCACAATTTTTATTTAAAACATTATTATTTTAAATTACATAATCTGTAAAAATTACACGACATATACTCCCATCATTCAATGTACAAGCCTTGTGTCATCTTCCCTGTATAAATTACATGTCATGTTCAACAATTACATGATGTTTATTTCTCCTAAAGAGTAAAAAATTGATGATTCTTACATGAAGAACCAAACAACCTCGAGAATTCTAAAAAACTAAAGATAACCTAAAACATCCATTACATATTTATACACAGTATCAATTAATTGAAATAATCACACATCCCATATTTTAAGGTCATTTCCCCCCACAAATGTACCCATCCTTGACCATCCCATTAGGCACCAACATATTGTTGAAAAAATGTAATTTTAACGGAATTACATGAAATTAGGTATCTGGATGTTACATTAATGGTCTTTTTAGAGTCATAAATATATTGAATAGTAATTAATATTTTGAATCTATGATTCTAAAAAAAATTAGTATGTGATATTGATGTGATAAAATTCCAATAACAGGATAATTGAATGGAAGATATTTTTAATATCAAAAAATTAGAAATGATGAAAACATTTAAAACCATATATTGTATATTAATGTGAATATAAATTATAATTATAATGATCATAACCTTATTAATGATGATAATATTAATGCAAAATAATTCATGTTATGTTTTTTCTAAAAAATATTGGTTTCTATCACTAAATATATAAGTTGGATTATTCTACAACTTTAGAATATTATTGTCTCATCATTCCAATGTGGTCCGAGGATAGATATTAATGTCTGTGTGAGAATGAACTAAGATTACGATAGTCTTTCTCTCTTACATCCACATGTAAGTACCTCATTATAAAACCTAATAATAATGTCAATTATAGTCTCATTTAATAAACTTTTATAATTCATGTGAACATTATATGGACAAGTCATATTTTCCATGCATGATTGCATCATATTACTCCTCGTATTCATCACTAGAAATAGTTATTTAAATAAAATATTTTAATGTATATGAAAATTTATCATCAATATGTAATAAAATTTACTTCAAATGACTTATATCATTAAGATTGTATAATAAAATAAAATTCATTGATAGGAAATGAAATAAAAATTAAATATTCAATTATAAAATTCATAATAATACATACTCATTTAACAAAATTTATGAGATATTATATATTAAAATCATATTTCATTCCCCTATGTGGCAGTCTAGATTATGCCGAATAAGTTTTTGTGTAAATAGAACTGAAATAAATCTTCAGACATATGAAATCATCCTATAATAGCCTACAATATTTCATAATATCATTTGGTTAGGTGTTCACATTCCCTATAATTTCTCAATCGAGATCATATATTCCATATACATCACCTTCGTATAAAATTTTAATTTTTTCATCTCAAAATTATTATATGGTTAATAATATTCCCTTTTACACCTAATTATTTATGAGTATGTATCATGCATATAAAAATTTAGGTTTTCATATGGATAGTGATTCGAAAACATAAAAAAATGGGGATTCTATATGCTCATTGAACACCGAGTGCAGAGAAAACATGAATTATAAATTTACATTTGTTATACATAGTGGGAATCATGTTTGTGAAATTACATTATATGCATTGTGATAATGCTTGGTATCTCACTAATACTTATTACACATGTTAATGATTTAATTTCATTGAATTATATAATGTGACCTCCCCAAAATCTATTTGGGGTTATGCAATGGGAACCAATGATAGGTTTGGTATCATTACATTTCAATAATTTTAAATTTATATATAAATATATGAATACAAATTGGATGAATGATAAATCATATATTTATTTTTATATGATATCTTTTTATCCATTATAAATTTTTCATAATAATTATTAATAATATCATATGTATAACATAATCATCATTAATAATGATACACTTTAATGGTCAATGATGAATAATTATTAATATATATGTATATATATATATTAAATTCCCTCTACATAACTATGTAATAATCTAAAATACACAACAAATAAAAACTTATTTGTTTAATATTTATAATGAATGATTTTTTTTGATAATTGAATGATTTCATAATTAAATTCATAATATTATATTACATCAATATATGAAACTAAATAACGACACAATATCACATGTTATGATGTCAATCTATATTAGGTACATTTAAGATTTATGTGTTTAACATATTCAAAATTTTATTATTTTTATAAATATTTTTACATTAATAATAATAATATGTTTAACATTAATATTTTGTAACACAAAATATAATATTTTTGGATAATATGATATTCAATGTCATTTTTACAAGATTAGTCAATTTAGGATATATTGTAATTGACACCAAATGTTATTTAAATATATATCATTTCATTTTTCTTTAATTTGATATATAATAAATATTTTGTAAAGTCTGTGAGAACTCACTTTTGAACATTATCTAGAATAATATTACTTTTTTTCTTTTGACATCATAAATTAAATATTTAACAAACTATTTTTCTATATAATTTTCATATAAATTTCATATTCTATAAAAGTAAATCAAATTTTTTGATGTAAAAATTATTATTTTACCGTTTTATAAAATAATAATGAAATAATGAATATATGTTATGAATATGATGTGACATTTGAACCCAAATCACATGGTTTAAGACAGAGTGACACTTGACCTAAGGCATGCTGACTAATATGAAAGATATTCCTATGAAAATATGAGAATATAAGGTTGATTAATAGGGAGAAAATCAACACAATTATATTATAAAATAATAAATAAATAACCCTAGATTTAATAACAAACAATCATATATTGTACAACCAATTATATTCTATCGATAATTAATATTTTAATAAATAATAAAACTGAATAGTCAAGTATAAATACATAACCTATGTCACTAAGATGACATATACAAAAATAATTGAACAAGAACTAAAGGCTCTACAACCAACTCCAATCCACACCATATCTTTGTGTAAATATATATAACTAGTTACCATACTAGTTGATCAAACATAGGTCTCCTCCCATCATGACCAAAATTAATGAGGTATTCAAGGGTTCCCAAAGTCACTACTTCTTAAATAATGATTTAGTAAATTTTAGTAGAAAAACCCAAAATTATAATAATAATAATAAAGGGTAAATAAGGTGTTTGTACATCTAATAAGTTAATCAAAAATTTAATATGAAATACATAATTACATAATCAAACAATATAGTCACTAATGGATAAATAAGTAATAAATAAATACTCGATGAGTTGTTGTGTGGTAACAAAGACTTGATTTAACTTAGTCATACCTAAATTCTTTTCAACGAATAGTGTAGGTAATAATAATATGAATCATGAGTAATCACGGGATACAGACCCAATTAATAAAATTATCACTTGAAATACTCATGGTGTCCAATTTTTAGATTGACGGCGTGATTATATTATGGATATTTAATAGTTTTTTACAAGGTATCATATTCATTGTCGGGGCACATGGACATCATTCCCCACCAAAACTATCATGGGTATGGCCTCAATGCTATCATTCCCCTTCCTTCCATATAACTTAATTTTGATACCTACAACTCATGAATAATACCAATATTATTATTTTTATAACAGAAAGGTCCAACAGCTTCCCAAAATAAAAAAAACCTCCAAAATAAATAATGTTTTTCAATGAATATGTAAGGGAAAACATATAGATAAAAATAATATATCACATTGAGAAAATGATGAAACAAGTAAAAAAAGCGATTAAAATATAAAACATATTACATTATGATAACAAATTATACTAATGGAATCATTCAACATATATATCTTATTTTTTTCAATTTATACAGGTTTAAAAATACATAAAAACCATTAAAAACCCAATGAACAACCTAGAACATCAAGAAAGAGTTTCAATAGTCAAGGACACACAAACATGTGTCTATTATATCATTGAGACTCTAAATCTAAAAAAGGACATTCAAATAACCCCTATATGAACCATCATATCATATAATACACATATATCCATATATCATCTAGTATCACACATTACAATTCCTGAACTATGTCACATATAGAACAAATTCAAACTAAATGTGCCTACATAAATAAATTAATTAATTTATAATTTTTTGTTTGGAAATTTTTGGGTGATGCCATGATTCTACACAAGTGTTCTTCATAGACATGATATATTTGTTTAGTCATAGTTTGCATGGTTCTTGTAACAAATTATTTCATAATGATAATATTATTTTAATTATTATTTACTCATATCAATGTTTGAAAGGATGGGTCATTCACCATGAATATAATACCAAATATCCCATTTGAAAATCTATGAATTA
The DNA here is from genome assembly GCA_963277665.1 of Viscum album. Classification (NCBI taxonomy): domain Eukaryota; kingdom Viridiplantae; phylum Streptophyta; class Magnoliopsida; order Santalales; family Viscaceae; genus Viscum; species Viscum album. The sequence goes on along the minus strand of OY728165.1, from coordinate 662,997,728 downwards.
TACCATAAAATATAGTAATCATGACCTCCATCCTCAAATGTGTTCAACTATATTCAATTAAAATTAAACAATCATTTTTCAAATCATCTTACTACATTCAAAAACTATTATTCAGCATCAGTTCTTTTTAATTCCCATGCATCTAAATTAATTAATTTAATATAAATTGTTTTTAATAATGATATTAATTGGAAACACACTTTCGGTGAAAAAAATTAATTCTATTTCAAATAAATTTTGTGTCTCACTGGAAAATTGAATCTATAACCAACCACCAATGTAGATTTTTTTTCCACAATACAAACATTAAACAACGAATAAAATCATATCATGTAAAAAAACGGAAAGGAATTTTTTTTAAAAAAATTGTTTCTTTATAATAACATAACCCATTTAAGTAGCTTCATCGAAACATCTACCATTGTTGTCTAGTACAATCATGGAATGATCTTAATTCTATGATTTGATAAATATAGTAATCAAATCCATGATAAAATTGTAGATTCAAATCGAATTAAACAAAAGAAATTTTAAATATTATAAATGAAAATTAATTAAATGAAAACCCTTCAAAAAAGTATGTTAATAACAATAGGACATCTTCAGTCAATTATGATACAAATCCACAATGTTCATAGTCCATTAAATCCATAACTGATGCAATTTTCTCCAATTCGCTATTTATGACCACTCCAATGAAAAATAGATGATTAAGATGACCACGAAAGAATAGGATTCAATGATGATTGATATTAAAAATGATCTCAATGGATAATACATACCATGAAAATACTATTGAAATAATAGTCCACTACTCAACTATAAAATGTTGAAAATACACACCACTATTAAAGATGAACATAACAGATTACGAGGATTTTCCAAAATATGCGACATTGATCAAGCATTGGACAAAAGATTATATTTGAAGATGGTGTGGATATTACATAATAAAATAAAAATATATAATAGGATTAATGGTGGTAAATTTTTATTGTGCACATAATTTTAAAATGAAAGCATTACCCCAATAATTGTTTTCTACTATTATTCAGTAGCTTGATGGGGAGCCACATTCCACCCATTTCTATTTTAATAGTTGACTAGTGACCCATATTAGGTTTTATGACTATTAAAAACCTCAATATCTTGATTGTTTTGTAACACCACAAATATATTGGGGCCTTATAGGATGCCATGAATCCACACATTTGTTCGTTAACAAGTCAATATAGTTGAATATTTGATCATTATAACCATAATCCATAAAATTATCAATCATCTAGTTTGTAATAATGAATATATTCAACTTTGAAACACATCCTTAATAATTTATAACTAAAATAACTCAATTCGCAATAGTGTTGTCTAAATGGGGTTTTTGCTGAAGGAAATATTAATATTCTCTTTTATATTAATGATCAATAGTGTTGTTTTCTATTTACAAACCCCACCATGTATCCAATAATACACTAGAAGATGCTTTATTATCAATATTACTTACCTAGATAAAACTACATCATAATCCATATAGATTTATCTATGCTCCATCTTCCAACACTTACACACCACTAAAATCCAATGCTCATTATGGAATTCCCATCACCCTCGTATTTCATGAATCCTATTACAAAGCACAAAATTAATATGCAAAAGATTATTTTCTAAAAATATATGGACCCTAACACTATAATTTTTTACGTCAACTCATTTTTGTGTACATACCTGATTCAACATGAAGCAAAACAGTTCTCCTAACCATTGAAATATTTATATCATATAATATTTTAGAATTATGGGGAAATTACCAATGTGGATCCATTCAATATTTCTTTAAAAAATTCAATTCATGTGTTAAAAGTGTTCATGAAATACATATTCTATGTTACAATTCTAATAAATAATTCTTGAACAACTATAGAAACCTAAACAGGATATCCATTCCTAAAATTATCTAGCTGATCTTAAACATCATTTGTACCTAAAATATATGTCTAGTTATAGCACATATCGTCAAAATTAATATTATTATGGTAAAATTAGAATGAACTATTCAATTAATATTCTTTAAATTATTCCGATTATCAACAATTGATTATCCACTTAAAATATATCTTAAAAAATTTTGATTTATACATTTTTTAATAAATCCAACATTTATACTAAGGTAAAAATTAACATACATTGGGTTTCCCTAGGTAGGATCACCAACTCCATGAACTGGGAACATCTCTCTCAATAATGTATTAACATAAATAAGTTAATAGTCGCTATTATACTACACAAATTATCACCCAATTATAAATCACACATATTGTCTCTATCAAGTGATTAATTTAAATCTAAAATTATTCAGTTAAAAAATATTCCATACACTCTCTAGTATGTTAAACATATATATATTCGTGTATCACCATGATCATTTAATAAACATGACCCTTCTAAAATGTGAGAACACTTAATCATGAACATTTTATTCTTTCCCCCAGTGATGTTTCCTTATTGTTTCCTTATAGAACATACATCAACATCTTTAAATAGTATCTAGTTCATCACCAAACAGAATAAATAATTGTTGGTTTGTATTCTTGAATGATTATCAATACTAAATAAATCGCAACACCAACTTGGATGGACAAAACTCAATTCACGGTATCCATTGAGCCATTATAAATATCCTTAACAATCAATAATGAACACGAGTGGGTTGAAACATTCATCTCATATGGATTTTATCCCCTAATTCATTATACTACACATAAACATTACATTCCCATTGAAGAAAAACACATTTTGATAACATAATGTTTCCCTAATCCTTTAATGATTTAATATCTATTAATGTAGATATTTCCACAAATTTATATCATTAGGCTACAGACCCCAATTATATAAATGGTAAAAATATGATTTCCAATCCCAATGGTCACTATCAACAGAAAATGTTAATGAACTATTACAACTAGCTCCTCCAAGTGGATCAACTATCCAAGAGACATTCCATACTATCAATTCATAACCCCACTCAATAGATTCAACTACATCCATTAAATCCTCAAAAATATAAATCATAGAACAATGACATTAAAAAAAGGAATGAATTAATTTCTCATTAATCCCAATTGATTGGTTTATTAGGTTCCACAAACCACAAAGATAGACTCACATGCTTATTTAGGTTTGCACAAACCACAAGGAATTAAATCCACAAAAATTGATCGATATTATTGATTAACTTTATAAATAATAATCAATTTATATTGTGGTTAACCATGAACCACATTTCACACGATAAAAATTTAAATATATTATTATCAATATCAACAAGTTACCATACATTAGGTATTCATTAACAATCATTTTCGATTCACCTAATCTTTTGGGGTCCATTTATGGATTATTTATACTAGAGATGGTTTTCAAGGAAAATGATGTTATGATTGTAGATGAATGATTTTTTGAATTAATTGTATAATTTTATAAATTTTTTAATTCCTTTTAGTAGTTTTTCCCATGTTTAGATTACATTATATTTCATTTGGGTTTTTTAAGAATCATGGATGCTCGATGTATATAGTTAATTTCCACCATGATAAAGTATTACATGATATGTATTGGTTTCTCTAGAAAAGTTCAGTCATTTGGATCAAGGCATGTGGTGATATAAATATATTAAAAAGGATTACTTCATGAACTGATGAAAAATTTTATTCTAAATCCAAGGATTTTTTTTACCCTCTTAGTAATTAAGAAATTAAATCCATGAATTGGTTTTAAATAATGAGTTTCTTGGGGTTTACTGTTTTGAAGACACCAAACATTCATTTTCTATTTCAATCTACTCCATCATTCAAAAGAGTGACCTTGTAGAACATTAAAGATAATTTGGGGATCTCTTATACATTTGGATCATTAATATTGTTATTGATTATAATGGTTGTTGGGGAAACTCTATCTAGGTATTTGGTCTTTTCATCTTTATTATCATTATTAATGGTGGACACATTGGTTTTTTATTTTAGATACATGAATTATTGGATTTTTCTATAGATATTTAATATTTTTGTGGTGTTAATTACCATTGATATTATGATTGTAGGTTTTTTGAATTCTATTATTAATATAGGAGTGCATTAAATTATTCATGATGTAGAGACCCTAGCCCCATGTTCCCGGAGGCAGTTCCATATATCAATACATTTCCATAATAAAAAAAGAAGTCTCTTCATGAAGGGATTAATAGTTTATTTGTTTTTTAAAACCGAATACATACTTAAGTATTAAATTACATCCTAAAAGGAAATAAAATATTGAAATTACATTCAAAATAACCATAACACTTAAATCATCCATACAATTCGTTTAGATTATTTATATCCATATCCTCGCGAAAAAATAAAACATATGAAAAAGGTGTTGTATGAATCTCATTAAGAGTTAGTAATATAATATAAAGTAATATAAAAAATAAGGCAAAGGGAAAAACTAAAAACATATGTCATTTGAACATAAACATAAACATAATATGGAATGAATAAAATCTAAATAAATAATTACTAAAAAACAATATGATAATAAATGGTTAAGGCCTATGAAAACTGACTGTCAATGTCTGGAAAAAGTCATATGATAATAATTAGTAAAGGCATCATCTAAAACCATATCAGAAAATGGGAAAGACCTTGACCAGGTATATATATATTTTTTCTCTTGATACATACTAATTAATCGATGATATATAATTGGACCCACCAATAAATTAAAATGTTATATTCATTCCTCATATGAATGGTGTTGAGAAAAATAATATATATATAAATATTTATATATATTAATCTTAAATAACATTTCATAATATATAAACATAATCACTAATTAGTCTCATTAGTATATTGAATGATATAGAGATATTACATCCACAGTCAAACTGATCACAAACCGTTTCATAAAACATTATAGATGATATTTTTAAAATATCAATATCAATAATTATTATAATTCTATATTGGATTTGAAAAATGAGAAAATACTCAAATAAAATCATCGATGAATTTTTTTGAGAAATAACCCTTTTACTTTTATAGAAGTGTTCTTTTGGTAAAATAATTTAAATTTGTCATAATTGTTTGTATGAAACCAAAAAGGATATAATATATTTTTCAATGAAAAATGTACGATTTTTGAAAAATATTTATGTATTAAAATAGATTATTTACAACACATTTAAATGTATATGAAATCATGATGCTCACTTTAATCTGGATGGCATATCAGAAAAAATTCAGAAGGGAACCTTGTGAAGCATTTATTTCCCAATAAAAAAGATAACATTATTTTCATACATAATATTGGATTGTATAAATAGAATTTATAACATGAATATAATTATAATGATGAATTATATTTCTGTATAGAAGAATTATATAAACCATAATAAAAAAATTAGTGAAGAGAAAATATATGTTATGTCCAAATGTGTTCTTTATTTGAACTTAATGTCATGGATAAAAAATTAAATAAAATAATTTGTCAATTAAGTATCTTTAATATAATTATTTGTTTAATTATAGTTTTATAAATTTAATTTATGTCCATATTTATGAGTAATAGTGTATAATTTCATCATTCTAGAAAATTCATTTTCGTTGTTTTCAGGATTGGTTTGCTGGCTTATAAGTAATTAGATTAATTTAAAATTGGTATAAATCTATAGAATTGAAACTATATGATATTAATTAACATAAATAATATTATTTGGTCCTATATATATATAACCACTTTATGAAGATAGTTGATTAGAAAAAATATCAATGATAATCATTTAGATTAATTTTAGAAATTTTAGATCACAATGGACCCTTTTAGATTTATCATTTCGTAGTATGCATATATTTGACATCCAAAACAGAAAAAGAAATTTTTTATACATTTTATAAAATCCTCAAACATTAAAAACTTTTTTTGAACATCCATTATGATATTGAATGAAAATGAGAACTTTGCATCCTTGAATGTGATGAAACAACATAGTCGTATGACGTTTCCTTTTTTAGAATAAAATGGATAGGAGAAAGGGATTGATGATGTATTATTTCATTAAAATGAAATTAATTAAATATATAAATTATAATGGACTTATAATTAAACATGTAAATGATTAGTTGAGGAGATAAAAATCTAATAAAACTACTTGAATGAAATTAAGAGAAAATGAAAATGTTTTTTACCTCTTGATTTTCTCGTCATTTAGAAACAGCGTAGAGAAATGTTTCTGTTATTTTAAAGAGACCAAGTGTTATTGGATTCATGGTAGGGGATTATGAAGAGGATTTAGTAGAAAATTAATAAATCTCCAATTTTAGAAGGTTTGAGGAGATTTGGTGGTGAGAGGTGGTATATATAGTGGATAAGAGGGATGTTATTTGAAATTTTATTATTATTTTTTGTTATTTTGGCTCAATAGAATGAAAATTATGAGAATTATCATCAAATTTATTAATATAACGATGTATTCAGTGATATAAATTTGATTGAATCATCCATGAATGACCTATTAATCAATAATTCATGTATTTAACATTTATCCAAAATTATCATATTTTACTATTGAACAAAAATTACAATTTTTTAAAATATCCCTATAATATACCCTAACCATTATATAATGTGTAGATTTATTAAATGGAATACAGTTAATGCGAATAATATTAAAAATATGATAAATTTAGTTTTTATTTAATTTCATCATTTAATGGAAAAATCCAGTTTAAAAAATTAATATTGATATTATAACACATTGGAAAATTAACTAAGGTATTGTAAAAATATCATAAAAAATAATGAAAAATATATTATTATATGAATCTATTTTATAATAATACAATTTTTTATATAATTATATTAATTATAAAATTATTACAAGATATTTACGACATTCAAAATACACACTCTTAATTAATAAATCATAAAATATTTATTTACTTATTCTATTATATAATTATATAATATTTTAATTTATAAGATGCATAAATTTTATTTTTACATTCATTTATTAGTTTACTATTCATTTTCTTTATTTACTATTCATGGGGTTCAAATTACTATTTATATGGTCATGTTAAATTTTCATTAGTATAGGTTCCTTAATTTCTTGAAATACATATTATTTCATTCATTCTTGATTTATATGTTTGTGTTTTGATCATTAAGTGATTTTATGTGATTTATACTATATGAAATAATCATATAAATGTAAATTTGATTGATAAAGTTATGGGTAGTTAAATTCTCTTCTACTATAAAGATTTCATACTCAAAATTTTTATAATGGCATCCAATAACATGATTTGGGTAGTTCTTCATCATAAGTCTAGTAGGATCCCAATTCACCTATTTAATTTTTGGAGTTTTATAAATTACCACTAAAAATCGAGTATGAATATTCTTCAACAAATGTTATTTTGTATCTAGAATCTAGATAGTCTCTTCACAATATGGTAAATCATTTTCCCAATCTATTCCTTTATAAATTATGAAATGTTTTGGGTCAATAATTTACATCCTTAAAAAAGAGATACGGAACAAATTGTGTACTTTAGAATGTTTTAGCGGTATTTCTAAATAATATGCGATATCTCCAGTTATCTAAAGAATTTAAAAAAGGGCCAATGTACCAGGGTCTCAGTTTCATTTTCCTCCCAAATCATAAAACACTTTTCGGTAGAGATAAATTCACAAAAACACGATCTCCCACATGGAGTTAAAAATCATTCCATTGATTATCAGTATAAATATATGCTCTATATTGAACTATATTGATATGGATTTTAATAGTCCTTAACATTTTTCTTATTTCCTTCAAAATAATTGGGCCCATAAGCTTTCTTTCACCATCATCATCTTAATAGATTGGTATACGACATTAATTTCCATTCAATTATTTATATGGTTACATATAAATACAAGAATGAATAATATTATGGTAGGAAACAATAGTAAAGGTAAATACTTATCCGACATAATGTGAAAGTAAAATAAGCATGATATCAACCTATCTTATAATATTTGGATCATTCTTTCTAACATCCCATCAGTTTCAGGGTGATAAACATCACTAAATGAAGCACAATATCCAATGATTTCAAAATAATTTTCAAAAATTTTGATGTAAATCATGGATCGTGGTCAGAGACAATTCAAAGAGGTTCTCCATGAAGTTTTATTACTTCATTAATATAGATTCATGAAAAGTGTTCTAGTGAAAAAGTATCCTTTATACTGATGAAAAGTATATATTTGGTGGGTTGATCAACAATTACACATATTTCATTATTCATTCATGGAGTTATCGGTAATGTAGTGAAATAATTTATACTAATTTATTCTTATGTCCATGTAAATTTAGGCATAGGATGCAAGACTCCTCTATAATGGTTTAATTCATCCTTAACTTGTTGACATATGAAACATATTAATACAAAATCAAAATTTTAATGCTCTATTTTATCCCACCAGTAATATTTCTTTAAATATCTATAGATTTTAGTACTACTTCTATGTATAGAGAAAATTGAGCTATCATAATCATCAAATCACTACCTTTTTATCTTGGGTAAAAAGGAAAAACAAATCCACATCCCATATTTCATAACTCCTCCATTATATAATATGTAAATCAATATTCCATCATTCCCACAATTAAATTTCTTTTGAATATTGACATCATAAAATGATAAATTTTAATCCTTTATAATAAATATTGTTATCAAACCAATGAAAAAATCAATGATGTGTTACATTACTTGTAATTCCAATATCCATCTTTTATGCGTCCATATATGTATGAACTATATCAATCCTCATTTTATTCATAAAAACATGATCCTTCTTTCCCAACACATCTACTACCTTATTCTCATTACTAAGGTGGTAGTGTATTGAACAATAATAATCCTTGAGTATAGTGAGTCATTTCCTTTTCATCATGTTGAGTTATTTATGTGAAATTTTATATTTCATGACCTTGTGATTTGTATATATATCAAATATTTTTGTATAAAGATACTATAACAATATCTTCAGAGCAGATATTATAGCTTCAAACTCAAGATCCTATGTTTTATAGTTCTGTTCAACTATTTTTAACTAACATGGTGAATTGTCTATTAATCTATAATTATTCATAAATATACCACCATGTCCATTCTTTTATGCATCACTATAAATCACTAACATACCATTTAATGATAGTAGAGTCGTTATCAAAGCATTCACTAATGAATTTTTCAATTATTTGAAGCATTCTAAACATTCATTTTCCCAAATAATCCTTAACCCAATACAAGTATTCTTGTTTGATGGGTTATCTAATCATAAACATATCTAAATGAAATGTCCATAATAACCAAATAAACCAATAAAACAATGAAACTCAGTTATGTTCGTTGTTTTATGTCATTTATGTACTACCATTGTATTCCAATGATAAACAGAAATTCCATATTTACATAAAATATTGTTGTGAAAAAAATACTATTTGAATCCAGAATTCATAATTCATAATCATACCATATAACAAATTTATTCTAATATTCACGAAAACAACCTAAAAATGGTCTACATGTTACTAATATCTTATAGAGTATAGAAATATATCATCAATAAATACAATAAAAAATGATCAAGATATTCATTGAACACTTTGTTCATTTGAATTATAAAAATAGCAGGATCATTAATTAGTCCAAATGAAATTTCAATAAACTCATAATTTCAATACTTGGTTCAAATTTATATCATGGGAATATATTCCTTCCTCATATGAAACTGATGATATCTTGTGAAAATGCCTATTTTTTTATAAATATTGATCTCCTTGAAGATGATCAAATAAATCATAAATGCATTAGAGTTGATACTTGTTCTTTATTAAAATATAATTTATTTATGTAAAATAAATTCACAACCTCATCGATCCATATTTCTTCATGAAAAAATTATTTGGGACTCCCCCTTGAGAAATACTAGGAAGAATAAATCCATTAACACTAAATTCCTCAACTTGTTTCTTTTTTTATACTAGTTCCAATGTTCCAATTATATAATGAGTCTATAATATAAGTCTTTCAATATATATATTAAATCAATATTCAATTAATCTTCCCGCTGTAAAATATTTCTAGGTAAATTATATTTAAATTAATCACTATAATGTTCCACAATATGTACATATTAACTTTTAATATTTCATTTATCAACCATAGATAATGTTTTATCTTCTTCAAAAATAATATAATTTTTAAGTGATAATGGACATGGATCTAGGTATGATTCCTATGATATGTTTTTTCCTATAAACAAAATGGATTCTCCAACGTCCTCACCATTCAGATCATCCATCTTCATAAAACTGATATTCACATAAAATTTTGAATTAAAATTCCTACCAAGCATTATATTAATGTAAATTATAGCTATGATGATAATTTCTGGAACTGAAGATCGTTTATGTATCATAATATTAAAGGACCGAAACATATTTTTTGCAATGCTATGTACCTTATGAGTTTTTATTGACATGTCCTTTATTAAATAGAAAATGAAATTAATAATTTTCTTCTAAAACTAAAAAGATATAATATAATGAGATGAACTAGGATAAAATATATAATTAAATACTTTTGAGGAAACGGTTAAAATAACTACAACAAAATTATCATGAATTTGAAATTTAGCAGCTGTGATCGTATAATCTTGACCTTTCTCTCATGGAATTTTCAAAGTCATTTTTCCTTGAAGCATTGGAAAATCATTATAAAATTTCTACATATACCTATAATTATATTATTATACATTAATAAATTATATATATCCATTTAAATCCTTCTAAATATGAACTTTTCCTCCACACCTATAAAATAATCAGTTTCCTTTTATGCAGACACCAGGGTGTTACATTTCAAAAGTATCACATGTTGATAAATTACCCTTTTTATTTTTCCCTTTGTCCTTTATTTTATCTTACACTTTTAAGTCATATTTAACCCTTAGTTTCATAATACATACAAAATTATTTATATATCTTGATAGCACATGAGTCTAAATCTTCGTACAATGAGAAATGTTGGTAGACCAATTCCCTTCAGAGGAACGGTTTTAAACCATCAAATGAATCAAAAAATATCACTACATATATTACATATATAGTTTGTCACATGCCTTGGTAAACAAATATTTTTGGATTCATATTTTTATTATTTTATTCCATTTATTATTTCAGAATCAAGAGTTTCCACTCAATATCAGCTCATTGTTCATGAAAAAAATACTTTTATATATAATTTTATTTAAAATACATACATTAACTAATTTTTATTTATTGATCCTCTATTGTGTTTTGAATTAAATACCACTATTGATCAGAATCTATTGATACATGATTAAATTCCATGACAAACTTCACTATTTATTTACTTCCTAAAGATTGAAATATTTTTTCTATGGAACATATTGACAACTCTAATAAAAATGGGTCTGTATTCTCATTGAATTTTGGATGTTGTTGTATCATAATGAAATTTAATATTTCTCCTCTATATTGTGGGTCATGATTTACCATATTGTTATGGTTATTATTCATATCCAAAGTCAACTATTCAAGTATAGTTATAAGTTTCTCATCACCAATCGCAGCTCCAGTACCACCCTAATTACCTTGAATTTGAGGTAAATCCAAACAAGGGATATCTGTGTTGGTATTGTTTATTTTCCTTCCACTGGGTGAAATGTATAAAAAATTTCATATATAAAATTATGATATTGGTCATATTTTATAATCACACACTAGAAAACTATTTAACATCAAATGAGATTTTATCCATTGCAAATATTATCATAATAATCATTGTTTTTTAGAAATATTTACATTTAAATAATCTAAAATGGGTTGTAATTAAAATTTTTATTATCAATAGCATATCCTCTAGGATTTTCAAACCAATTGAGTATTAATTTTTTTTTCTTATACCATGTTACCCAATGATAAGCTCGGGAAACAATATTGGGGTAGTTACCCCTTTGTACATCTATTCTAGAACCACATCCACATATAGTATTGAGATGTGAATGTATTTCTAGTAATACCCACACAATCTCTAACTTTCCAAAATTATAGTTTGTTCTTATAGAATTATCCATAATGTTTATCATAATGTTATTTTATATATTATATATTATCTAAATATATATTCCATGTTTACTTTTAAATTTTCAATGATACCATCTTTGGAGACACTGACACAAGTTTCTTGGAGATAGTGCCTTACTTCTTTAAATTTGAATAATAAAAAGAGATATTTCATTTTTAAATAATTGATAATTATGTAGTTTTTTAAAATGAGATACAAACATAATTTTTACATTACATCATGAATGTAAATTCTATATAGAAATAACATTAGAAAAATGGATAACTCAGATATTATCCCTATATCTAATTAAATATTTTCATATTTTCATCCCGATGTAAAAATAATACATAATAAATTGTTGACCTAAAATTTATTGTAAGTGAAATTAATACCAAATGAGATAATATTAAAAATAATTCATGATGAATTATTGAAAACACATTTGGTTAGAACATTTACATTAACATAATCAGTTAATAATAAAATCTCAATAAATAATTCCATAAAAATAATCACATGAGAATTAATCATAACCATGGATATTATACCAGTTTAATTTTCAAATGGATTATAAATTAAAAAAATCATAATGAGGAACAAAATAATACCAAAAATATTAACCAAAAAAGCAAGACATCAACCATGAAATTATAAATATAAATGCTTAAGGCCTCAATAAAAAGAATATCAGATAATGGTGATGCCCACAATTATTTCTATATAATTTTTATCTCATGAGTCATATTGATTCATCATGAATATATAGTGGTACCCACCTATCATTTTAATAATAAAAACAAATTATTCATATTAATGGGGATGAAAAAACTGCATATAAATATGAAAAATAAATAACATTCCCCAATATGTAATCATAATCAATAATCACTTTAACTGGTATATTGAATTGTGTCAAGATAGCACATCCACAATCAAAATAATCATATAAAAAATTTCATAAAATATGGTAGATAATAATAACAAGAATTTAATCTCTATTAATCATGTAATTCATTAGAGGTGTTGATTTAGGTGAGAATACTCTAATAAAATCACTTAGTAATTTTTTAAGAGAAATACACCTTTTACATTCAATGAATTGTTGTTTTAGGAAAACTTTTTTCATTATTTTTTATATAGAACAAAAAATTAAAAATAAAATCATCAAAAAAATTGTTGGATTAGAAAAAAAATGGCGTCTTAGAAAATATTACAGATGGTGCTTTATAATAGGCAATAAATTGAGATTTTCCCTTAAATCGGTTAATCTTATGTGGAAAATTGAAAAATGAACATTATAAAACATGTAATTACCATTAATGAATGATTAAATGATCTGGGTACATATGTTTTAAATGTATTAAAATAATTTATATTATTTATATAAAAGGAATGAATAATTTCATTATTTTAATGAGGAAGAAAGCATAACCTGAATGAAATTGGATTTTTGTGAAAAAAAAACTTACCCATTATCCGAATGTGTTCAACAATTGAACATAATGTAATTGATATTCAAATTAAAATAATTAGAAATTAATTAATAAAATTTTCTACATGTATTTTATTCTTTAGAGTCTAATTAAGTTTATTTATATCGATATTGATGAGTTATATAGTTTAGTTTGACTGTTCAGGATCATTCATTTTATTGGTTTCATTATCAATTCAGCAGTTTATGAGAAAATTAGTTCATGTAAAATTGTTATAATTATCAGTAATTGGAATTACATGTTTTTAATGAAAATAAATAATTTTAATTACTCTTATATATTTTTTCCACCAAATATGAGGATGATTATTTATAAAACATTTTAATGATCATCATTTAGATTAATTCTAGTGGTTTTAGATCACAACAATGTTGTATGGTTTTTCATTTAGTATTATGTAATTATGTTAAATATAGAACATAATACTATTTTAATACAAATTATATAACAAAATTCCACAACTAAAATTTTATTATTATCGTCCTTGACAATGGTGATGTAATATGAAAACATTTCATCTTTGAAGGCGATAAAATTACACCTCAAAAAGGATGTTTCCATTTTTTATCATATAAGGGAGATAAGAAGGGTTTTTTTTAAATTATAATTGAATGATATCATTATAGTATATAAATGTTATTTTAGTTATCATTCCTCTTGTACAAGTGGATGTGATTATAGACTAATAAAAAAAGGAACTTAAAAAGAAATTAAAAGAAAAATAATGATGTTTCGACCACTTGAAGTTATCATCCTTGAGATACTCAATATGAGAAATGATTTCGTATTTAGATGAAACCAAGAGATATTAGAAATGTGGGAGGTTCTTGGGAATATTATTCGAAATAAATTATAAAAGGCTTAATGCTTGGGAGTTGTGTAGATAATGGGAGTTTTGGTGTCGTAATTATATTGAACGAGTAGGGTGTTTTTTAAAATATTTTAACCATTTGTTTTTTATATTGGCTCAAGAATATGAATTTATAGTAAATTATAACCAAATATATTTCAAAATTTATGCATATTTCTAGATCATGGGACTACTTCATCCATAAATCACATATGACTCTTTAATTCTTGTAGTTAACATTTATCTGAAATTATCATCTTTTAGTGTTGGCTAAAAATTCGGGTATTTTATAAAAATACAGAATAATTATCCAAAACATATTATAACATACTGATTTAAAAAATAAACCCCAATTTATGAAAATAATTTTATTAATATGATATATTAAATTTTTAATTAAAATTATCATTTACTTGAAAAATAAAATTTTTTAATTTCAAATAGATTTTGTAACACTTTGAAAAATTAACTATAATATCATAAATTTATATTAAAATAATAATTAAGAAAATATTTATATATGAATATATTTTATAAAATTTCAATTAATGGTATATAGCTTAATATAATTATAACCCTTATTTTAAAAAAATTATAAAATTTATTACTTATATAATTATATAATTATATCATAATTTCATTTAGGGGATGAATATATTTTATTTACAAATTCATGTGAGAGGTTATACTTCATTTGGTATATTTATTATTCAAAAAGTTTATATTACTATTCCTAAAGCCATGTGCCTATTTCATCGGTATAAGTTCATTAAATTCTATAAAAACCTCTGATTTCATTCAATATTCTTTTATGAAATTTTTATTTTAATATATGTAATTTTATGTGTTTTATAATATATAAAATAATCAAAAAATGATATTTCATTGAAGGAATTCTATTTCATTAAAGTTGAGGTGCAAGATATTTCTGTGCATTTCTAAGTCATTATTTTCTATATATTATTGTTGAAATCTATTTTAATTTGTAGAATAAGTTTAAAAATAAATCTGAGAAAGGTTTTAGAAATGTATTAATATAAACACCTAAAATTTGGAGCATTGGGTGAATCATGAAATATACATAGGTAACCCAAGTGTGTGTGGGAAAATAATGGATTGAATTATGACATTGATAAACTATATCTAGAATAAATATTTGTTCAAAAAAACACCATCCAATTTTAGTCTATTTTCATTACATGTTTTTTTTCTCAAATTCTAATTCCTAAATGGTATTTTTTCTCATTTATACCATGTTAATAGCATTATGGTCTATTTCATAGAAATTTTCCAATATGTATAGTTTAACAATTTTTATTTAATTTTCTATATATTATTTGTTTGGGATAATATGGAATGAATTTATGGAAAATATTTTAATATTTTAAAAATGAATTTATTTATGAAAATGATTTAAAATTTAATTTATTAAAGAATATTTTTTCAATATATTAAAAAAACATATATATTCATTGGTGGTATTCTTATGGGATTCTTTATCACAAAATATATTTTTCTTCAAGAATTTGTTGACCATGATTTTCAAAAGACATATAATCTGAAGGTAATCTTGTTGCAAAATAGGTTCAATTTTAAACTATATCATTTTTAGTAGGATGGTTTATAGGTGATATTTTTTCATATAGAGACCGTTGGTTTTTTTCATTTTAATCTTTCCTATTTTTTCTTCTTTGTATCGGGATGAATAGTTATTATTGAATCACTTTCTTCTATATTTTACTTCGGGTTTGTATCTTAATTTGAATCATATATCTTTTAATTATGTGATAATATTGTAAAAAACCATGGTGAATTTTCTAGTTGAACCAGGTTGGCTCATATGAAATTGGAATATGGGGGATGCTCAACATGAACAATGTTAACACTACATGAGTATGTTTCCATGTGATGGGTAGTCAAATGTTCTGATCATCATAATATTGATAGTATGTATGGGAGGGTGTATGACCCAATCACATTCATGATTAAAATGAATATACCGTTATTGGATAGATAATTATTACTAGGTTTGTTACATGGAACTTGATGTAATTTGAAATACATTAATTGGAAGTTAATTTAATTGGTCTTGATCAATTCTAAGTGAATTATAAATTTCATAAAAAAAATTAATTTCATAAAATTTTTATTGTTTTGATACATTGATGTTAATATTTGATGTCTTCCCTATGAATTTAGAATCTTCATATGACTTATTAGTTTTTTTATTATCATTTTCACATAAATCCTCCACAAATACCTCTTAAAAACCCATGAGATGAAGTTGTGAGAAATGATCCTCATGAAAATCCTCTAGTGTTCATGTCATTAGTTGAATCTATAATTAGTAAAATTAATTCCCTAGGTCATGATGGTGTTAAAGACCTGATTTGTATTGTATATGTAAACGTAAAATTTACAATGAAGCATCCATAGACCTTCCCTCAAGATAAATAACCACAGGAATATGTGTTAATTATTCAGTTTATTTAAGTGATCATTAAAATTTTAAAAATCAGTAACGAATGAATGGTGGTTTTTCTTATAAATACTCGTGAGGATTCGATAAAGAGACAATCATATTCAAATGTTCAAACTATGTTTCATTAAAATATAACATATACATACATTAATAAAATATTCAACTATATATTTTATAATAAACAATTACTAAGGGAGATGACTCTAGAATTTATTACTATATTTATAGGGACCATACAATGATATTATATTATACCAATATTTATTTGGTTTTTTTTCATCAAATGTATTAACAAATGTTTTCCTAAAAAAATAGATGATTGAATTTTGAAAATGGTATAATATTCGATAAATGATGACTCAAAAGTTCTTTTTGACCATCACGTAGGTTTTTCTATATGAATATTTTGAAGAGGATGAAATATATGGAAAACATTTTGGTAGGATCTAAATTGTGTTATGTAATTATCCAATTTTTATATACTAGCATATAATGTAAGGGAAAATGTATTTTGTTTTCATTTGGAGAAGTTTATAGGTAATCATGTATACAATAACAGGTTTTTTATCATTTTTGATGGTGTAGTCATACCAAGGATATTTTACCGATCCACTTAACAATTTTCATAATTGTTTTAAATCTATCCATAATAATAATTTTATTTCAAGATATCCCCAGCCAGTATGGTGGGTTCCATTTTCACAGAGGACTCTTAAGTTCTAACTACTGCTTCAAGGGTGGTGAATATTGTTCATAGTCGAAGGGATATTTCCATATGGTTTTGAAATATTAGTGTGGGGATGAGACAATAATTATTTAGTTCATGATGTATTCACATAAGGAATATAATGTAGGTAAAAATAAAATTAGATGTATGAACTTTATCTCATATTTAATGGTGCAAGATCTGTTTGATTTTGGTGTTAATTGTTCATGTATAAATCGATGATATATTAAATATTGGTATTGAAAATTTATCAAATTCCATACTTTTTGGGTCTTCCAATGACTTTTGTAATTAGGTCTATACAATTTTTCATGTATCCCATATGTTAGGTGATGATAGATGACATTGATGAGGATTTTGACTTCTTATTGATCAATCTTAATATCTCCTACAATATAAACTGAATCAAATACATAATCGATGTTAATATGTAGATGTAATGTTATCATTATTTATTTCAGTTCATATATAATGATGGTTGATTCATTTTTTTCAATGTCAGTGTGATTCTAGATATGGAAGAGAAGGGAATGTTTTTTATTCTACTATAGTTTTCATATTCCAATTGTAAGAGTTGTTTATTAATTTTATGTGCCTTGATTTTTTATTTATCTACATTATTTACTTTGTTGACACCACAAGGTATAAGTAGATTATTTATCAGGATTAAAACCATTGATAGTGGTTATTATTACTAATAACCATATTCCTATCATGAAACGTATTTTTATTCCATCTTACATTATGGAGCATGATGGGTTTGTTTAAATTATGTTGTATCTTTAAAATCTAGTCGATAAAGATATATTTGTCCTAGAATTTCACTATTTGATTATCCTGTAATTTTTTAAATGAATACCTATATGATACATAGAATATATACTGTCATTAAAAAGATAATTCATGTGACCATGAAGAAAAAATCCCTTTCCCATGATTAATTATCCCTTTTATCATCGTACATGGGCTCATTGGTTTTAAAAATTTTACAATCATTTTGAGTACCACATTTTGAGAGTTTGATAAGATGATATACTTATGAAAATGTATCATAGGTAGAATAGGAATTTCATGTTTCTTGGTTTTTTATTCTATCAATATTACACTCATGCCATATTTAATGAATTAGAGAATATGATAATTCATCAATTCATAAAATCTATTTCTGTGCTTTTCATTATTGATATATTTATTTATTTTATTTAATATAAAGAAAATTATAGACATTTTTTATCATTCGTAGAACATTTTGTAAATGTTTTCCTTATTTTAGACATTCATAATGAGATATTTTGATCCATAAATAAAGTTTTTTTTTGAATTTTTTTATCCAATATGGTTGTATAATTGGATAATAATAAGGTAAATACATTTATATCCCATAAAGGGCCCATAATTTTCTTTGTTATCTAAATAATATCTGGGTAGGCTAGTTAATTCACGAGGTTTTTTTGTGGATTCTTTGTGATGAAATTTCAAGTGAGAAAATTTACCTGAATTTGTGTAATGTTTAAGTGAAATGAAAAATTTCATATATAATTCATCTAATTAATGGTTTCCTTGACTTATGATGTTTTTTAAATTTATCTAAAACCATGTTTGGTTTATGATATTTCTTTTGGTTTTTCTGGCATTGATTTGGGGTGTGTCTTCATGCACAGGAGATATGCTATAGAATATTCCACTAGAAATATATTCCATAATTATAATAAATACCCTAACCACCGCCATTAATTTATATTTTTTATGAATGAAGTAATTTTTTTTATTATTACCTCACTGGTGAATAATTTACAGTGTATTGTGATAATAAAAACTTGTGGTATATTATTACTCAGATGTATATAAAAATGCGATAAAGATTCCATGTAGAGTTTATTAAGACTTTTTATTTTGATACATCATTTACTTATTCATAATAGATCTTGTAATATGATTCATTGAGTAGTAAATTAATAACAAAATAGGTTAAGGAATCATTATTATTATGGTCATTGAAGAGTTTGTTTACTAATATGATACCAGGTATGGATGAAGATGAATGGTAGATATGTCTCCCTTTAAAGGTTAATGAATCATAATTTTATGGCCATATTGGGCATTAAAATATATCTAAACTATAATTCTATTGATTTAGTAAAATACTTTTATGTGGACATAAATCTCGTGTGGGGGATTGATTTCCCAGTTGATCATTATGCTTTCATAGAAGGTAGGTTATTATTATATTCCTAATCCTGGATTTGATAGAAACTATAAACCATTACTTTTGGTAAATATATATAGTCGATGCCTTGATGTATCATGATTTGATCCATTATTATCTGTAACCATTGGGGAGATGGATCTTTTTTATTTTGAATTATGGTGTTTTCTTCTCATATAATAATAGTGGAACACCACAGTATTTCTGGATTATTATAGACCTAACCAGTTATGGTAAAAATATTAGATTAGATTTCACAATATTTCATCACTATAATACAATATAATAGTAGTGTGAAGTATTTATCATTGCAGATGTTGGATATAAATATGAATTCAGTGCACTTCATACTTATAAAATAAATTTCTAAGTTGGAACATCATTGTCACTTGTATGTTCATGATTAATGTTGTTTCTAATGTGGACTCCAGTTCCATATATATATTTTTAATAAAACATATAATAAATTATGTGTTACTAATTTAAATTGAAAACAATATTTCTTCCGCTGAAGGATTGACAAATAGAGAGATCTAACCAGGTTCGTAAGGATATGATATAGTATTTATTTCTTGAAATATGTGGTACATAGGAAAATCATTATCCTTTACTATGGATTTTGTATATTAATTTTTTTATGTATTAAAAAAATGGAATCCATATAATAATTTTATAGTTATCAATTTTAAAAAACCTTCAACTAGGCCTAAATGGTATATCAGTCTTTGGTGGGATAGAGTCTGGTTCATAAGACTTATGATCTAGTTCAGATGATCGGGACGAGATTAGTTAGGGAGTTGAGTCATCAGAAATTTTATTTGAAATGTAATATTGAGAAAATTGATTTTGTGGTTAGTGGGCATTCCATTCAAATAGATTCATATTTCGTGGGACATAATTTGTTGGTTACGTAGGTTATGTCACAACCGATGTTTTTGGGCCACATTGGGATCGTTGGATGAAAGGGAAATGTTGAATTTCAATTGGTATTTCTATTAGTGTTGACATCCATCATTGATGTGAATCATTATTTCTAATATTGGAGGTATCATCCATATCATTAAAATGTTATTTAATTGAATGATGCCAATTTTGTGCTCAAAGTCATTTGGTTAAAAAACAATTTTAAATAAAAAAATTTTAGAGAAAAAGTGTTGTGTAGTAAAATTATTTCTATAAATCCATGTGTTATGGATTATTTAACCAGATATTGAAAAAAAATGTATGAGAAAATATCATTTATAAGGTAGTTCTGGACTTCAATTTTTCAGGAAAATGAATATGAGAAATTACTAGGGAAATAATACATTTGTGTTAGGGATATTGTAACACCATGTTTCCATCCATTTTGTATGCCTTGTTTTTAATTTTTGGATTCCCATGTTATTTTGGTGAATTGATGGATTCCAATGAACTAAGGGGCTTTTTAGGGGGAAATGAAATAAATTTTTGGGATGTATGTTTTTTTTGAATTAAATGAATCTAGGTTTAAATGTTTCAGTATATTTTTATGATTCTTCTTGAGTTTGAAGAACCCCATAGTTGGTTTAGGTTTTTATGTATAATCTAGAATGTTCAATGTCTACAATGAATTTTTCTGATGTTAATGGATAACACATCATGTACTGGGTTTCAATAAAATTAAATGATTTTTTATGTAATTAATGGTATTCACCCCATGATCATGGTTCACATCATGAATTAATATAAATATAGATATTTACTCTAAGGTAATGTATATTTAATCCAATTTTTTTAATTATAAAACCAATACCATGAAATTAATTAATATCCAAAATTATTCTATGATTATTGTGTTAAAACTTAAAAATTTCGGTTTTGTGTTTTCTTTTACCCCATCCTTTCCTCTCAAGACCTAGGATATATATGATGATATTTTGGGAATATCTACATCATTTTGATGGGTTTTTAGAGATTGATCATCATAATTTTTATACTGCAACTCTCTCGGTAAGTGGTATCTTCTTATTTTTATCCACTAAATATAATGGTGGAATTGGATGCATTTATCTCTCAAAATAATGATGAATTTTTGTATGCCTTGATGTTTCATGTCATGTAATGTATTTTTATGGTTTATCCATGGATTTTGGATCTCAACTGTTGATGGTGGATTGTTTCCATTATTATTATGTTATTTTGACCTATGAATGTGTTTCCAATTCAAGATATTATATCTTAAGTTTGTTTAATTGATTCTATTTGGTTAAATGGTTTAAAATAAATGTGAAGTTATTTTTGAAACAGTTTTTAACAAACATGACACAGTAGGAACCTTGGATATATTGAAAATTCAATATAGTTATCCCTAGTGTCTTTGGAACCATGAGGAATTTCATTAATATATTTACTTACTATGGTAATAATATATACCACATACACCCATCATATGATTGTATTATCCTTATTTAAATACTTGTAAATTTCCCATTGGTTAGGTCCCAAATGGTATTATTTTTCATTAACAACTAGCATATTACATGGTGGATTATTCCATGAAAATTTGATCAAATGTATAGTTTTTATTTTTTTATTCTATTTCGAATATATTGATGGATTTTTTGAAAATTGTATCAATTAATGTTATAAAAAATAACTGTTTACAATTGGTTTATTATCATGATTAGTAAACTAAATTTTCATTAATTTTTAGAATGTAAATGATCATCATATTTAAACAGTTATAAATTATTTTTGGTTATCCCACTGTTCATGGTGACTACAACATTCTTTGTCATTTAGGTGGAAATAAAAAAGTTTATACTGTATATAGGGAATGAAAATGAATCTTACAGAATCATAGATTAATGATTCATTTGTTTACTTTGTAGTGGGGTGATATGTGGTTAAGGTTTGTTAACATTATGACTTTTTGGTATTTTAATATTATAATTTTTTATTTTATTTGATTTCGTATTGGTTGAATGGATCTTTTTTACATTTTTCATATGAATATTACAATGGTTGTATGTCTTGTTTTAATTAGATTAAATATAATTTTCCATTATCTATTCCTTAACTCACCAAGTGGTGTATCACCTTATATTATTATCTATTTTAGTTGGGTTGATTCTGCATAGTATATATTCCTGCTCTAACTCTCCTTTTCCTAACCAACATGGTTCATTCACTTATCCTCCAATTAGAGTTTTATTATGAACCAATATTCTATAAAAACATGGTCCTTCTATAGATTCTAGAATCATCCAAATTCTATGAAACCCAACCATATATTTTTAATATTAATTTATGTTCAATATACATTTAGATTTTAATGAATCTTTCAAGACCTTACATTGTGAATTTTATCTATTAATGACATGAAAATACATTTTTCCTCTATAACTAAAAATAATAAATTAATATCTAATATCCTATTATTAGTTATATCCCCAGTTATGTTATATTAAAACATTATAAACAATATCACTACACGGTATAGTCCTACTACTAAGGTAACAAGTTATTTCAAAAAACACGTACAATGTTTTAATATGTGTCCAATGTTAAGAAACAACATATAGGTATATCATTATAGAAATGAAGTGATAACTTATAAATTTTTCTAATGAATTTGGAACTAATGAATATAGTTTCTGTAAACCATAACACATATGGGTTCTAGATATAAAACTCCTCATAATCTATAGTTTTAAAAATAATTAGTGGGTTCAATCTTAGATATACTTACACCACTTTCTTCGCATAAGAAATTATCTACTGAATCAATACTATTATTATACACTAAATAGCAGTAAATGAAATTCAGTGGATTTTTTTGAACATCATCATCAAAATTTCCATCCCCATCATCATCATCCTATTACACCACATCATAATTTCAAATCAACTTCTATACTAGGTAAATATGCAAAAGCATCTAGTGGTGTAAATTTCACTTATAAATAATATAAGAAAACACATTACATGTTATTGAATATAATGAAATTAGTCCCACCATTGTCATTCCTATAAAATATAATAACCATAAATGTCACCTTATAAAGACATGAAAATAATTATGTATACAGTTCTGATTTTAGACAATGAATAAAGTAATATACAAATAAGATAAAAAAACTCCAATTCCACTAGTGTCACACATGGTGAAATAATATCAACAAAACAATGAAATAAATGAACTTTAATCCAAATACATGGGTTCATATATATTATAGAAAAATGTTTTTGTTGTTACTGAACATACATTTTAATAAAAAACTCCAACACATTAAATTTTCAGATATGAAACAACCAAACAAATGGATAATATTACTATAGTGCATTAATTTAACTGTCTATCTGCAAAACCTGAATCATTGAGTCTAAGTGAAAGTGACGTTTGATCTTTGGAATGTCCTTCTATAGTAGTGGTTATATAAATTTAATGGGGTATATGGTGGAATAATGTGTATTTTATACCCTAAACCAGATTTTAAAAATAATATGTAACAAAACATGTCACGAAATACAATTACATTATGTAGAACCAATAACATAATATATATAATGATTGGATTATGAAATAATGGTCATAGAATATATTAAATTAATAGTATACACTATTCAACAAAAAGATTTTTCACATATACGTTAATTGATTAACAATAACAATAGGATCTACACTAAAATATAAGTCACACCACATCTCAATATCCAGGGTCAACGAAAGATATTACAATACATGATCAAACTCAATTATCATACAATATGATTCATGTATAATTTTAGAGATTCTCATGAACTAATGTTCCACGGAGACCCGAGCATAGTGTGAGTATTACAAATTTGGAAACTGGTATTGGAGTATATTACCTATCTAGTGTATTTCATACATGTTCATAAGATAATATTACTGGAATGAAATCAAGAAAAAATATATAGAATATAATCATAGATGAAAATGTAATAAAGAAACTAGCACTTCTAAAGTTGTCATCCATATACTCATATAGTAATAATTTTTGCCATACCTGCTTCATCTCCATGAAAAATGTACTCATAATGTCTGTTAAAAATGATTAAGCGATATATAAAATGACAATCCAAATTTACATCTAAATGTAATGAGAATTATTTTTTGAGAGGTTCTAAAAGTAAAATGGGTAGACATGTTAATATGTATATACATAATAACTTTTTATAGATTGGGACACAATGAAATTATTCCACAATACTTCATTCATCGGTCTTGCATCACGTGCATTATTTCCATACATTATGGCTAGGTTTATCATCATCAGCATAATCCAAGGACACATCCCCACTATGTGGTAGTCTTATCATCATGGTCCACCTATCATAAAATTCAAAATAATAGCGACAAAGGAAATTTGATTTAACACACAAGATGGTAAAGAATATATATAGACAAAAAATAATAATTTAACATGATTCATAATATATTTATGTAAACATATTTGATAAAAACATAAAAATGGGTTATTATTAAATTTAATCACACTCACAATATCAATCATAATCTCCATCTTATATATTTATGGGAATATATCCAAGCATAGTAGGAATAAAACATATTGGTAGTAATATCACATAATTATTGATTTTCTATAACATAAAAGACACAAATGTAAGTGGGTAAAATTTGTATTAGAATCATTGGATACAAACACATAAAAATTTTATTAATACATTATGCATACTCATGTGGAATAACCCTAAAAACAACAATGATCATGATTAAGCTGAGTAATTTGAGCCATATGTGTCATATAATGCAACATTATAGCCATGTAGTACATAAAAATCATGTAATTCATATTTTATTAAGCCTAATTAATTGTCATCCATTATCATTCCAATGAAAATGGTATCATTGTTGCCCATGTGATTTTTTTTGTAAAAATATGCATGGTTCAATTAATTAATTTTTACATAAGGGTAATTATTTAATTTATCCTTTCAAATTATTAATAAAAAATATTAATTTGTTACTCATTTAGATAGATTATTTATCCTAATATTACATTTAAATAACTATTCATAATACCATATGATATTGTACACAAGTAGACATACCTTAAAGATATCAATTTCCCATCTATGAAAATAACTACATCTTTTTTAGTGTTTTCCAATACCATTATAACTCCATCAATTTCCATGAGATAAAAATCATTCCAAATCATTATAAATTAATTAATTCATTATAAATATTAATTTCTAATTTATTTATAGGAAAATAACATTCAATGGAATAAAAATAGTTTTTGAATGAAATACTACTTATCACTAGCTAGAAATATCTATTACCAAAAATTAGAGGAGGGTCTGTGTAAATAATCAGAAAAAATTCTAGAAAAAATCTATTAATATGAAAATGATTAAGAGGAAAATATAATAAAAGTAAATTGAAATAATTATAATATATTAACTAGAAGAAATACCGTATCCATAATTTTTTCGAATATGATCTTAAACTTCTGTTAGAAAAATCGTGATTGTGAGTTGAGAAAATTCAAAAAATAAAATTCAGGACAAAATGGGAAATTAAATTAAAAATGACCAAAATATGAAGAAAGTAACAATAATGGAAACACCATTAACAAAACAAAATTCAAAAAGAAAAAATTCAATATTATGGGATATCCTCTAGCTATAAACATCCAAATCATGTAGTTCTTGATAAATTCCATTAAAATTCATTGAAATTATATCCTATTATCTAATCACTATTAAACCAATAATCAGAAATGAATATGGTGATTATAATTTAATTGGATTCAGAGATAGTTGATTTGTAAAATTATGTCAAGGAATAATTCATACAAATATTAATTATCATGAAAACATTTCTAAAAATCATCGAATATTCAATAAATAATTATATCAGGATCAAATAATAATGTAGGATCACAACCATATTAAAATATAGATATAACATCAAATCATCTCTGATTAGGGGAATCTAATTGAGGGAGGATATGATGATATATTAACTAAATACAGTTCTAGAATTATGTTTTATATGGTATATTCCTTGAGGGTAATGGGTTCTAAAAATTCAAACCTTCCCCATATTCAATAGTGTCTAGAAAACCCCAATAACATTCTGAAGTAGTTTTACTATGATTATCATGAGCCCCTCTAGTCATTTTTCCTCCTACTGATTTCAGCATCTACATTGAGATTCTTATGAGGAAGACATGATTAATCCTAAAACACTACCTAGTTCGTGGAAACAACTATAGACACATATACTCTGAGCCCCTTATTCTAAAATTCATAACATTGAGTAAAACTATGACAATTCATTTATTTCATAACTCTTCTATATAAGGATTAGACAAGAAGATTCATTATTCATCAATTATTTCAATAAACAATCAATTGTTTAGATGAATTGCTAAAATTCCATACAAAATTTATTTCCAATAATGATGTAGGACAATAAATTGTGTTTTATTTTTAGGAGTTTTATAGTATAAAAAATATCAATAATTATTTAAATAATCCATTTTTTGATGGAGGTAACATAAACCATTATATTTTACTTAGAATTTTGATAATCTTATTTACATGGATAAGATTTATTTATTATTTAATATCAAAAAAAGATTAAAAATAATATAATTTATAAAATAATTTAATATAATTGTTAATATCTTTTTTCTCCCAAAAACATATTGTATATAAAAAATACCATCTCATATAATAGTAATTAAACCGATATACAAAAGCGTTTTTTATCTATCTAACCATGATAAATTATATTTCGTTACAATCATTAATATAACAATTCATAATTCAACTTTCTAAATAACGGAAAAAATCTACAAATTCAATCCATTATTTTATACTCCTTTTTATTTTTAGAATATAGATAATATAAATTTGGTATCAAATATCCATTAAAACATAAAACCATTTTTTCTAACATTATTAGCTGTCATTCAAATTTCATATATTCTCATAAAATAATTAACATGTATTAAATAATCAAATATCATTAAATCAATACCAATAATTCATAATTACACCAAAATGACTCATAAAATATTAATTCATAATAAATGAATAATATTTATACTTTCCAACTAATTATATTTATAATTGTTTATCATTCACTGATTTGTACAATGTACATAATAAGGGAAAATTGAATCACATTACTATTAAAACATATATATATATATATATATATATATATATATATATTCGAATATCAACTAACGAAATCATAAACATGGTGATACTATATAAACATTTACATAAATGAAAATATAATATAATATGAATTTAGAAGAATCTTCTATGAAATCTTTAACATCTAAATGTCATTTGCATACTAAATCATTGTTTTTATATTATAAAAAAAATTTGTGTAAATTATTCTTCTACCATCTCTAATGACATAGGTGAATCATTATTCGGCTCTTCAGATTACAGGTTTTGTTAACTTCAAGAGTCAGTTACATAGGATGTTTTTTTGGATAAAATCATTAAATTAAAATACATAAAACAATTCTTCTATCACATAAAATATTATATTATTATATTAAATTTTTATTTCTTATGGATTATTCATAGATGAAATTATATGATGGTGATTCTATTATCCAATAAAATATTTTAATTTGAATAAATTTTTTTATATAATTTAAATTAATAGTTAAATTTATTTATCCCACCACAATTGTGGAACATATAAATCAAGTGTACCCAATAGTAATATAATATACACATTTCTCTATGATTTAAGCCATTTTTGAAATGTTCATAATAATTGAAAACATAATATACATAACTCTAATCAATCATATAATTTATAATTATATGAATGTTTATTATATATCTCATTTTTGAATCTATTTTATTGATTTAAACTAGTTGAGTCAACTTGTTTCTTAATTGATAGGGTAATCTATATACGTGTAACATATTTATAAAAATATATATAAGGAACATATTAACTAGAATCCATTGTATTAAATGATCAAGGTATCAAATAGTTCTATAGTGGAATGAATTTATCAATTAAAAAAATTGTCTAATTATTTTCATAATATTTATTAAAAAAATTACTAATATAGATGAATGATTAAAATGATTTACCATTATAATAATATTCCATCTAAGAATCATTATCATCAATCCATATTGATTCTTCACTATATAAACATCCAAAAAATTACATTTCAAACCATATAATTGAAGATAATCATAATAATACATATCGATATCACACTCCTGATTAATTTACATGATCAGTTAATGTTAATGTTTTGAAATAAGTGATATTGACCTTATATACATGTGTAAACTCAAAGTCACATATATCCAAACCCCAACATTCAATAATTTTGAAAAATGCTATAAGATTGTGGGATGTCTATAAAAAATTATATATACATATAGGTACATTATTGAAGTGATAATATAATTAATTATATTTATAACACATTATAACCAAAAAACATGATAGAAACAATATCCTTCTCAAAACATTAAGAAAAAATATTGAAAATGTAAAAGAGAACAATATCTTCTATTGACATAACTAACATATAACATCAGGCATGAAAATTTTATAAGTATTATTTTATCACTTATATATTTTCAAACATTTTAAAAAATTTAAATTTTATCAAAATTATCTATGTATGGAATAACATTGAAATAACCAAAGACATAAAATATTTAAACCATATATATATATATGTATATGTATGAAAATTTCCATAAAACCCCTTACTATTAAATATTTAATTTAATATTTTTAAATTATAATCATTCATTAATAATGAATATATACAATTTATATGCATAGGGTAAAACAATATTTGATATTATTTATTATATAGAATTGTATGATTTTATAAAAGATAAATTATGAATTAAGAAAACATTATTACCAAAAATTTGTACTTTATGATATTTAATATATATATATATATCATATACATAAAATTATTTATACCATGAAAAACAAACGTGAACACAATTCTAATATTTTATAAAAAATACTCTAAATATAGCCAGACCCCATTTAAAATTTAAACAATTGAAAACAATTTACTATTGATTAACAATTAAATAAAAATTTGTTAAATTTTTTCTTAATATAAAATGTATATTACAATTTCCAAATAAAATATAAATAAAATATTGTTTTAATATTCAATTATTACCATGTAGTTCTGTGAAATTGTCTTTACATTATTATCAATGAATATAATGTATATTAATTATTATATTTATCGTATTAATTTATAAAATTATTTATTATAACAAGAAAATTAATTAAAAAATAAATTTTTAAATTTTTCAATATCTTAATAATAAGTTTTTTAATTTTAATTAAATTATTTTAAAATGAAAATGAATTTATAATTCAATATATGTTAAAATGTTCTTTCTAGGTAATATTCTATAATTCATGATGAATATTATAATATGACTGGTATAGAACTTCTCATAATTTTTACTAATCATAAATTACATTTAATAACCATGTTGTAGAATAAGATAACCCAAATATATAGATCAGATAAAATTTTGTTCAAAAATTTATTTTGGAACATGGAATATTATATATCAAAATTTAGTAAATTGATCATATTGTTATGATGATATGATACTTTTTTTATAATATGATACAAAAAATCATATTATATTTTTCGATGGAGTCCTACAATATGACTATAAAAAATTCATATATTCAAATAGTATAATGAATTGCTCTATATCCAATCATAAATCACAATACCTAAAATAATTAACATATTAAATATGTCGTTTTTTATTATGTAATAGGTTTTCTGATTTAAAAAATAAAATGCATATAATATTTTTTCATAAACCTATGTACAGGGGATGATCTGATAAAGTTTCATGGATTAAATACGATCTATAAAGAATTAATAGAATTTGTTGATGTGATCAAATAAAAAACCATTGTTCATACAAAATATGATATATAAAACATACATAAATAACAACTAATTCAAACAAGTAAAATTATTAAATAAAAACTACTGTTTTTCATCTCCAACTTCAATCTATTTTATATATTATTTTGGAAGATCATTGAAATGATAAAATCAACCCTTTTTCTTTTTTCATAAATGTGTTACAACATAGTCGATCAATATTATACATGCAATCCATATCCACCATGAAATACTGGATCCTCATAGTGGAATGTTTGTATGACGAGGAATATTGTGGATTATGAGGGTCTATGTTCAGTGCAATGAAACCTCCCTAAGTTAATGTCACATGAATGAACCCATTTTTTACATCAACTAATCCTTCATGATGCTATAGTTTTTTAAAATTTTTATAACTCACGATTAATTTTTTTATTTATATCACCAATTTCCAAAATTAATACTCCATAATATTCATCTAAAATATCCCATTGAATGTTAACTTAATTTAATTCATTTTATATGAACGGAGTGTGAATAATAGAATATTTACCATTAGATATAGAATTACTCATTGCCTTTTCAAATTAATTATATTATATTTCTGGTGAAATATTATTTGAATGGAATTCTTGTGATATTTAAATATATATTTTATGATAACATTAAATCATAAATTTATATTGTGTTATATAGTAGCATTAAATAATATTTTATTCCCCTTAATGTTGAACCTAATCATGACATATGCATGAGAGATGTAATTGATTGAAATTGACACTCATTCCGTCTAGAATCAATCTATAATTTAAAATTTCATAGCAATTTGAATCTAATGAATTCTTATTTTGGGTATATACATTTATAAATATATGAATATGGTTTTAGATATTGAAGTTATACCATATTGTTTGTTGTGGTACATTTAGGATTATGGAATTTACGATGATATTATGTCTCTTATGAGGGAATCTATTTAACTATATATTTTTCATGATTCAAATTCAACACAATGTTATATTGGTAAGGAATGTATCTCATAGAAAATAATGATTACCTTAAAATTATTTTTAATAATGAAAATATTAAGGGTGTATTTGAATATAATATGACCAATTAATATGAAATGGTTACACTAGTACATTGTTCCATTCATGATGGTGTAAGGTTAAATTATTGAATATGGTCTACTTAAAAGAAAAAAATGATTTTCCCAGATTCTAATGCAATCTACAGATGATTATGGGTATGATTGGATTAATTTTCTCCTATAATAAATTAACCATTATGTTGAATATTTTTTTAAACAATAAAGGATTTTGGTGACACATTGATTTGATGTCTCTGAGGGAGATTAAAATTCATTTTTATGTTTCATGGTATCATTGATTTTTATGTTTAATTATATGATTTTAATTGTTAATGGAGGACATAAGGGTTATTTTTAAATATCATGATAGCCAAAAAATGATTAAGGATACTATGATATTAACGGTATCTGAAAATATCATTTGAAATAATACGAATACAAATGTATGTTCAGAAGGATTAATGGATTTCATTATCATATTGTCTTGTTAGAGGATAAAATTTTATATTATAGAGTATCACACCATCATGGATGTCTTATTGGTAACTGGTGATTTACGATATCCAACATGGAATTAATTTTTCTTCTATATATTCATATAATCTCGAATGTAATATTTGTATTCAATGAATTGATGTCTTTCTAAATAAATGAAGGGATATCATAGAGCTTCCTTTAAAACATTAATTTTTAGTTATAGAATAAGATTTATGGTCTCATAGAAGTACATATCTATTACATTTGGGTTTTTTAAAATCATTTACAGAATTAGGTCATGTTTATATGCAATATCCCTAAAGAAGAAGTAGTGGTTACATAGACAATATATCATTCCACTAAAGTAGAGGGTGTACTAGGATTCAAGGAATCGTAGTAGGAAATATGTGTTAACTAATAGTACATTGTAATCCCGAAAGGAATATTGGTATAGATCAATTTATGTTTTAAAATGTATTTATTGGGTTTAAATCATAGTTTTGATCTGATGGTAATGTTTAACTATAAGATGGGTTTTATGGTCACCAAATAGGAGGTGGTGGTTAGACTAGTGTTTTTCATTGTTTATTTATTTTAAAAATATGGTGCTATTTTAGGTTTTTTTAGAAGGAATATATGTTGCATTATATTGTTGCGACACACAATATGACATAAAATAAATATTTGATGTATCCCACATGGATATAGAATAGTTATGAGAACTAGATATTTTTTTAGTTTTTCCATATAAATAAATTTTTTGTTGAGCATATTATTTTTACAAAAATAAATAATTAATCATGAAATATTTTCTTTAGTTATTAAATTATAACTCAATATAATATTAAATTTATAATAAATCTAAAATACGAAACCACATTTTGAATAAAATATTTGGAATAAATCAATAATTACATAAAAATAAATTGAACATGAAATCATTATTGTTTACATTCTCTATAATTTTCACCTCGATGATTTAACTATATAAATAAAGATATGAATTCGAAAAATCAATTAAATATATAATGAAATGTAAAATAATATTATGAATAATTTTACTAATTATTTTGATTCTATATGTAGGATTGATGCATTACCATTATATATGTGGAATTTGGATATGTAGTTTTTTTATATGGTCATTAAAAAATTTTAGGTTAGGTATATCTCCATTAGGAAGGTATATATCAAATATCTATATACGTTATGTGATATTCTTAATGAAATATGTATAGTAATATAAGTCAAAATAGTATTTTGTGATATAGAAAAATTTAATTGAAATATTTTGTTATAAAAACATTTGTACGAAAATATATAATAATATTATTATTAATAATTAATTTCAATATTTATTTTTAAATTTCAAATAAATGCTTTAATATAAAATATTATTAATTTAAAATGTTTAAAATAATAAATATTTAATATTTAATATAAATAATTATCATCTTTTAAGGAAACATTTTATAAATTTTATGTATTTATTTATTTAATTAATTAATTTAATAAAATATAATTAATTAATCTATTAAAATAATTAATTCAAAAAGAAATTTAGTTTCACTCATTTTACTATTAATTAAAATATCAAAATAATGAGAAAAATAATTGTTGAAATGTCATTTTATAACAAATCTATTGTATATATTGAATATTTTCTTATAAAACATTAATTTCTAACACTTTTTAATTAAATTATATTACATTGGATCATACTTTTTATCTATAAAATATATATTGATGAAGAGGGTAATTTTAATATTCTTAATAAAAAACAATATTGTGTGTTAAATTTTTTTTCAAAAAATACAATAGGGATAAAATGAGATATATTTTCATGGATAGAATATTATTTTGATATATTATATATACAGTTTATATGATTTTATGGATGTTTGGGGGATTAATTCATTAATTTCCCACTAATATAGTACGACAAATTATACTTACAGCATGAAGATTACATCGTTATATTCAACTAAATTCATATTCCATTGAAATGTACTTTGTTTTCATATATAGAATGTGATTTATCTACCCCATAGAAACCAATATTTCCCTTAAATTATTTCTTCAATAACTAACAATTTTTCAATTCTAATTTTCCCATCATTATTTTGGTTACTCTTGATGCATGTAGGTGTCCAATGAATATTATTTTGAAGGTATTCATTATAATGAGTGGTGATTTTATAAATTTAAGTAATTTTTTGTTATTTCAATCAAATAATTTACCATTTCTACTATTCCTATATAAAATTTTATAATATATTTCATTAACATATTCCTGCTTAATGGAAAATAATAATACTATTATACAAATAAAACTCTAATATTCTTATTTGTATGAAATGTTTTTTGGGTTTGATTAACCACATAATTAAATGGTTATATGAAAACAAAAATCAATCCAATATGATTGAGGTACATTAAAATAATATTATTAATATAATATATTAATAGTAAAATATTTTTTATGTTGATTTTTAATATATATATATATATATAGTCATTCAAATTGATAGAAACATTGTTAACTTAAATGGGATTATGTGTTTTATATTTTTCAAATTATTAAACCATACCTAAAACACCACTGGAAAGATGATTTATGTCACAAGTAATTTTGATTATTATATTATTTTTACTATTATATCATTGGAATGTGAAAATTACTATCTTTTCATGAATATCAAAATCTCCAATACATAACCTATACAAAACATTAATATTATCCAAAAATTATCATTAAAATTATCTATTACTATATAACATATTTTTAATTAATGATCATAAAAGATTGTTGAAAGGATTGATGAAATAAATAATTAAATAAAATAAGTAACTATTACTTTTTTATATTATAATAGTGGAAAAAACTATGATATTATGTTGGGTGTTAGGGAGAGGCATGTTATACCTCGATTTTCATATTTTTATACATTATAAATATTCACAAAACCATAACCACTTTTTTTACTTTTCTATAAAATAACATGTTTTTCATAATAAATGATTATTTCATGGAATCTTTTTTAATTTCATCAATTCGATCATTTTGATCAAAATTCAACCAAATGTATTATTGTATGTGAAACTGAATTTGTTTATTATTTTTTGGGGTAAATCATTTTCCGATTGGTATAAATTAACTATTTTTCATTTTATATTTCCAGTGATAGAAAAATATTTTTTTGATAGAATTAATCTTCATTGAATTATATTAGAAATGATTAAAAAGAATATTTTTCCATTTTTCCACATGATCTAATTTCTAAAAACACTAATTTTTTATATAAATATTAAATAGTTGTTTTTTGTTACATAATTCATGATGAAATTGATGGGTCTTTTATATTTCTTGAATAAATTTGTCATACATTCTTTTAATTTAAATTAATGAAATTATCTAGATAAATTATATCACCATATGTTATTATGATATATTCATCATGATATAAAATTTAGGGGTGTGATAGATTTTTTCACAGGCAATAATAAGCATAAATGTACAACATTATACTCTTGAAATATAACTATTAAATGTGTATATTATCACCATGCGATAGGATTATAGGTTATTAATAATGCTATATATGGTTTTAGAAATATATATATATACACACATTTTTTTATAAAAAGTTATATATGTTTCCTTATAAAATATTTACAAGAATTTCAATGTTAAAAATTACATCATTTTAGGGTAAATTTCAATAGTTATGTTATTGAATATATATATATATATATATTGGGTTTTATTAAAAATAAAATTTGAATTTGATGAAAAATATTTTCTTTCAATTAGAAAAAGTAATACATATCGGTTAATTGATTATATGTTTCTTTAAAGATAATATAAAAGCATTTTATTTTAAAATGATTTAATTTTCAAGATATTTTTTTAATTTTCACAATTAATTTTAATATGGTTGAATAAAATTAAAAATTATTTTCATATAATTTTTGTATTAAATATTATTATTTTCATTAAATATATATATTAACAATCATAAAATTGTAGATACTTGTTATATAGTGAATTTAAATTAACAATAGGATTGAAATATATGTCTTCAAAAATAATCTATACATTTTTTTCTACTTATTTGGGTATTAATTTCAATAAAATTTCAGAATAATATATAATAATATTTATAATATATGTGTAATAAATTTAAATATTTTTTGTTTATATGTAAAATATTTTAATTAGTGAAAATGTATAGTTAAAATGGTAAAAATCATATTAACATAGTAGTGGTTAAAATAGTCAATTGAGCGGTTATCCTAATAATTTTTTTTAAATATAACAAAATAAATATAATAGTTTTATTCATTGATTGTATCATGACCTTATCCACTTTACTATAAATTATTTTCAAAATTCTAATAACATCCCAAATGAGTTACATTATTCTATTTTAATGTTCTTAACTGACATCAATTATTTAATGGAACCACATCTTTACATTTCGTCACAATGCATTAGACCATTAGCTTTGAAAAATTCAACCTAAAAACACTACATGAAAAACATGACCTTGATATATTATTCATTAAAATTACCAATCCCACATTATTTAATGTTCTTCTAAAAGAAATATCCCTGAAGAGGATGAATAATTTTTTATATAACATTTTCTTGTTTCCCTATTATTAATTCCCCAATATATATTATATTACAATAAAAAAAATTTGAATAAACATCGGTAATATAATAATGTGTTTTCATTATAATAGTATATAAAATTTATATCTTTTCCTCATAATATAGTGAATTATAACATCACTTTCCCATAATGATTAACTGCAACATTCAGGATGCTATTTAATTGTCCTTATATTTCGTTATTATAATTATAGTAAAAAAAATTTTTAAATAATATATATATTTTCTAGGATATTATTTTTATTAAATTTTTTTTCTAATTTATTTTATTCTATAAATTATAAAAATAAAAGAATCACTCATGCCCACATACAATCTATCATATTCATGTTAAAATGTAACTAAATTTTTACCACTACATTATACGAATGGTTATAAAAGTGCATATAAATTATAAATATGAAAATTAGAAATGTATTATAAACATGGATATGATTTATTCATGATACATGTTCAATGAACCAAAGCATCAAACCATTGCATTCAAATAAATGATGATTTTTTTAAACTAATACCAATTTTAATGAATAATTGTATGTTAAATGATAAGTATAAATTATAAATTAATGACAATTATTATGTATTGATTAATATTCATCATTTATACATTAATAATTAATATATATTTATTATAAAATATCTTTCAATGTTCTTGAATATAAATTATCATTTTGATAATTTATTATGGAAGAATGATATTTCATTTAATGATTTACATTGAAAAAATAAGTTGATGAAAATTATAAGATCCTTATATATAAGACATCATTATTCCATTATCATATATCCAATACTATAATTTTCATCAATTATTACGTTTAGCTAATATTTTATACATAAAATAATTAGAAAAACTGTTTTACAAATATCATACCATATTTTAAATGAAGAAAATTTACCTTTCTAATGAATGTTTTTTTCAAAAGTTATATTTTTTGTTTTTATGAATACATTTTTTTATAAAGCCTAATTTTATAATGATTAATATAATACAGAGTTTATAAAAAGGAATATTTTCATCATTATTTCATAAAACTCTATTTACATTTATGTAATGTTTGAAAAAATTGATCACTTTTCGAATATACACTATGAATTAATTTTCAATACATCATATTCAATTTTTCACTTGAAAATTAATTCATAAATATTCATAGAAGATTTAAGAAAACAATTTTTTAGGAATATAATGGGAAATATTGTCATTTAATTATAATAATTAAAAAAATGGTTTCCAATTTTTTCAATGCAATGTTTTAATACTATATTATATTAAATTTTTTATTTTTATCATCATTAGTGGATTTTATTACATTCCTAGGGTTATGATAGTATAATAACATCCACATCATTCTCTAGATGTCCTATGATAAAAATTTATTTTGAGTTTTTTATGAACTTCATTTCTTTATGTGGGATAATTGTGTTATAATGAAAAAATTAAGAAAACAATTTATTTTTACGTGGGTTAACATTTGATCCATTTATTAATGTATTTATGATATTATATCAAACTTTTATATGGATTCCACTATATAATGGGTTTCCCTGTAATTATCTATAAATCCAATGTTTTGGGTGAATCTTTCTAACCAAAGATATAATAATTAAATAAATGTGGTGTGAATAAATTTATGAAAGGGACTTTATCCACTCTGATTGAATTGAAAGTAAAACAATATTAAATATATGAGGATATTGGGAGTTATTCATATCCCTAGTGGGACATTATCCACTATAATACTCTACCATTTTATATTTGAATTAATAAATGAGTTTTTTACTAATTTTTATTCTAAATATATATTTTTAATTCATATGATATGATTCCGGGGATCATGATTAACTCTGATTGATTCCACACTCTTATGACATATGTATTTTTATATGAAAATTAATTATAACAATACATATTATTATTGGATATTGATAGGTTGGGTATAAGATTTCTATTTTATGGTCATCTTCACTCACAAAAATACACAATTATAGTCTTTCATTTGTTCATTGATTGATATATCCTACATTTACCCTTAATGGGCCATTGATATAACAATATTTATTTTTTTAACTATTTCCCATGTTTTTGGAGAATTTCGTTATGTATGGATGATTTTTGATATGAGGTATGTGAGAAGAAAATTATGGATGATATTAAATATAATTAATAAAATAAAATAAATATATTATTATATTCAAAATACAATAACCTGTTATAGTGTAGTGGAATTTAATTTTTTAAACAAATTTATTGAATTTTGATATTAAATTATGTAATATTTATGAATTTAGTTCACATGTAACATTATTCTGTATTACATTAGTGAGTAGTTATTTATTTGATATTTTAATTAGAATCCATTGGAATATACTGAAGAAATATTTCATTGTATATGATAATCTATTTTATTTTAGATAAATTATATATTATGTGACATCATAGAAATGAATACCATTCCTACGTAAAAAAATTTTGATACATGGTATATGATATATATACATATTATCAATATCTGTAAAATTATTTACTATAAATAAAATTGATATTCATTTAATTGATAAATAAATACACCAATTTTACACATAATTTAATAATCATGGGGGATATTCATTTGATAGTTATAATATCGTTATGACTTATTATATGGGATGGGAGGATATGGTCTTTGTCATCCTATGATAATCCATAGCGATGTGAGATTAATTTAATATTTCATTTATAGAAATATCGTTTCATAATGTATAAACATATAATAAATATTTTTCTAACAATGTAATTCTTACTCTAATTTTAGTAATTATATAATATTACTAATACATTTGGTTTTAGTTAATGGGTATAATAAAATGAATTAATTGAAAAAAAAATTTGTGAAGACTAAATAAATGATTGTCTAAATGAAAAACAAATTGAATTATGATATGGGATGTGAAATCATTTTTTTATGATCAATTAACCCAATATTTTTATAAATAATAATAATTATGAGGTTTATCTTCCCTATAAATAATGGAAGGATAAACTAAACAATCTTCCATTCATGTAAAGTCAATCCCCATCATTTCAACTTTATTCTAATACATCTATTTCAAAAAAAATGATCAATTAAATATTATAGTTAAAATTTATTATCATTTTCTTACACAATGAGTGATATATAATAAATGTATATAATTTTAAGGTGGATATCACACATGGTGTAAATTTATCATGAATATTATGAATGTTTTTCAAATATACTCTATAATATGGGATGTGAATAATAATTAATATTTTAATAGTTATCTCTGTTTAAGGTATTCATAATAACATTGGGAGGTTATTTTATGTACTAATGAATATTTATGATGAATGGATAATTATATTTGAGGAAAATTTCAATGGAAATGTGTGGCCCAATACTAGTTTAATAATTGTCCCTGAATAAAATGTTTTATAATTCTTTAATATAATATGACACAATCTTTAAAACATATTTTCTATAAATAAATTCAAATAATATTAATAAATCATTCGATGAAATCCCAAATAAGGCATGATTATCTTGGAATCTCACTATTCTCATCGTTTTGAGGATAATAAGAGAATGATAGAATTTTGATTAAATTTAATAATAATACCCATCGATGAATTTAGATGAATAATACATCATAGATTATGAGGTGAAGAAATTTAGTTAAAAATTTCATTTTTCTATAATTTTAAATAATTTCACCACGAAAAAGGTCATAGGATATATTCTTACATGAATACATATAACAGTCAAATTAATATTACTCCATCACACTGATGTTATAATATCAATTATTATTGAAAATATGATTATTTATTAGTTATTTGGGGAATAATAATGAAAATTTATTTCGCTAAACTCATAACCCCAGAGTCATTGATAAATATCATGTCATAAAAACTGTTGAACTAAGTGACCTATATAATGCAGTGATAGGTACACCTACAATAAATATTATAATTAAAAATATCTCATTTTTTCCATTACACACTAATTCATATATATTGAATATTAAATGGTTATCATATCACACCATCATTTATGTTATAATTATTGCATAGAAAAAACAGATAATGTAACAATGATCACATATTTTTTATACAACACATGTCTAATATATCATCAATAAAAATGCTTCCAATTAACCATATGAAATTTAATCTATTATAGTTGTATGTGAATAATTTCACAACTTTGTTTCATTTATGAAATTAATAAATACATCCATGAGTAAGGAAATTATAATTTTATATTATACAAGAAGTAAAGATTTTATAGTTATACTAGGATGTATATAAAAATTTAATATAATATAATTTCATTGTATATTTCATACATTATATTCACATGGAATATTTATATCAAATTTTTGGAGGGAAACATAAAATTTAAGATAAACATATTTATCTGAATTAGAAAATTAATTTCATAAATAGATTCTCATTTCCACACATAATCATGATTTAATGCTTCAAATATAACTCAAACATTGTGTTAAATTTATTTTTAAATATCCATATTGAGTTTTTTGGAAAATAACCATAAGTGATTAATATTCCATAATGAATAACTAGGAGGTATTCATGTATTTTTTAAGAAATATGGTTATATATTTTATTATATTATTTATTGTGGACATATTAATATAACTATTTAAAAAGGAACCACTTTTTTGTATTAACAATCTATTTTATCAACTATGACTTACCAATTATTTTTCCAAAATTAATTATTGATCTGAATATAATCAACCTATTGAAAATGGGGTAATAAACCCAAATCATCGTTCATGATAATATATGAACATTATTAATGTATAGTTACATCATTTCATCTTATCAATTCCCTTATTACCATTGTGAATTTAATGAATTATGTATTTAGATATTACCTTAATTATATTACAACAGTCTCTATAGATTTTATTATAATATATTAAAATATTAATATAGATCATTGATATTATTAGAATCATTTTTTGAATGTATAAGAGAGTATAATATTCATACAAAATAATCTATTAAAATATATGAATATAAAATATTTCATTACATTGAAATATAATCCAATAGAGTTAATATAGATGTATGCGTATAAGATATAATTTAATAGTGAACGGAAAAAATTATCCACAATTATAATTATTTATTTTTTTTATTCAGAGGGATTGATATTATAGATATTTCTTGAGAAAATTTATCATCTATTATATAATATTAAATAATTACTCGGAAAGGATGAATGTTAGATTGGATATATAAATTTGTTGAAAATATCATTTAGTTGAAATAGATGTTGGACAATACATGTATCCTTAAACAATCTAATATAATTTATGGTATTGTGCACTATAGTGATTCATTAATGAATGATATGGAATTAATCCTCTTGTATAATGATATAGTGATAGCTTATGATTTATTAATATTGTAATTTTTGGAGAAAAATAATTCAACACATGTTTTTGGAATTTCCAATACTAAATTATTGCATTGAAAATGTGGATGAATACTTATTATTGTAATGATGTGATATATATAATAAATATAACACAATCAGGATGTATATATTCACATTGAATTAGTTGAATATGTTATAATTGATAATGTTTGGTTTCATTACATATATATAAATGGT
Source organism: Viscum album (assembly GCA_963277665.1). Classification (NCBI taxonomy): domain Eukaryota; kingdom Viridiplantae; phylum Streptophyta; class Magnoliopsida; order Santalales; family Viscaceae; genus Viscum; species Viscum album. The sequence continues at coordinate 662,954,973 of OY728165.1, read as the reverse complement.
AATATATTAACACCTTATGAAAGAGAAAATTGAAGCTAATGCATTTAGTATGAATGATATCTCTTGTTTCGTAATGTTGTCGATTGAAATCATACCAATAATAATCTATTTAAAGAAAATGGATCCTAAAATCATGATTATAGGGGTAAAGTCATGTCATTCATAGTTGAATGTTATATTATCATCCCTGTGAATATAAAAATGGGGAAGATGGAATATTTGGGAAAATATATGATATGGATGAATTTTCCTAAGATCAAATATTCTTATAATGGAGTGGTAGTGTTCATGAATCATTTATGTGTCCCTAGAAAACCAGATTTTATGAAGGTTTTTTTTCAAATATCACATTTCCTCATTATATAATCATAATTGATGTTCGTATATGTATATTGAACTAAAAGAGTATTTCATCTTGGAAAAGTAAATGTGATTTTATGGTGTTTGTATAACATTGCATGGTATGTAAATATGAAAATTCTAAGAGATTAATGTCTCATTGGAGTCTATAACCATTAAAAATATCATAATGAATGTTGAATAACATAACCATATCATGTATCATAATATTCCCAAAAATTAAAAAGTCTATATATTTTTTTGTTATAGTTTATTAAAATAGGATCTCAATACATTTTGTTTCTATCAGTCAATATTTATCTCATATTAGTCATTCTACTACATAAATTAATGATGTGGTAAAGCCATATGGGGTTGAAACTTCTATTGTATTTGATTGGGATTATCGGTCTATATCGATGATCTATGAAATTCATCAAAAAACTATAAATAAGTTGTTGGGAACTAGAAATTCACATTCACAACAAAAATAATTTTAATATTATAGGACCATTCAAACCATGTAATTTTAAAGAATATATTTCTCAATAAATTTTAATGGTTATTGGGTTTAAAACCTTCCTATTGTCAAATTGTTTAATTTTTTTTTCCACTCATGCTTTTATATAGACATTTTTGATTACATAAATTAATGAATAACAATAAATATAATATGATTACATGAATATAGAGAAATTATAATTTTGGGGACTTCAATAATTGTGAAAATGGAAATAAATATTAGAGAGATTCAGGAGCACATATGTATATCATAAAAATTGTAAGTTATTTATGGGGAAAATTATTAGTGAAATCATCTGTTTGAGGTTATTAATATGGTATTATAGTCACTATCAACAAAATATAGTGTTATGATCTTTTGAAAGAATATATAAATGTAACCTTAATATATCAGTTTATTTAATGTTCTTGTTTGCATTATTATTGTTCCTCATAACATGGTATTCTCCCGAATCCTCTCTGAAGATCATGAAGTTATCTACCTATCAAATTTGAGGTAGTGAATTATAGATGCTTCTCATTTGAGGAACATAGAGTTTATTCTACTGAATCATGATAATTATTAAAGGAATACACTAATAGAGGCAGTTGATTTAGTAGGTAATGATCTACAGAAAAGACAAATCACTTTGTAAAAGTATTGTGGTAAAAAAATAATATTGTTGATGTTACATGGTATCCCATTGATGTCGAGGGACCAAAATAATCACCACATTTTGTGACAGAGTATAAAAATTTCAAATGGGTGAATATTATTACTATGTTAGAATACTAAACCCATTTTTTATTATATATTTATCATTAATTAAATATGATCTATTTGATATCTTTATTTATGAAAAAATTAAATTATGTAAATAAATGAGCTATTAAATTGTATCATTATTCATTAATGTGGATGTTATAATATAACCTATATATTAGAGGGTGGTAATGTTTCTATAATAATTTTAAAAAAATATTTATAATACTTTTACATATTGATTATATATTTATTAATTAGTATTAAAAAAATTTGATTTTCAAATTATAAAATTATAAAAAATTATGTTAAAAGAGATTTTTTACAAATTAATTTATTTTAAATTAAAAATATCTTGTGACCACTGAATTTTTAAAATATATTTTTATTAATTTTCAAAAAAAAATTTATGCATACATTTGTTAAAAAAATTTATTTCATGTTTAATTACATAGACATATAAATGATTTATTTTTCATGATGACTTTTTATGTACACAATGTGGTTTTACCTTCTTAATATGTATTATTAATAATTTGAGTGTAATTTAAGATAAATTTATAGATCATGTATACAATAATAGATGTTATATTTCATCTAATGGTTTTATCAAGCTAATTAATGAATGGAAAAAAATTTGATTGTAAATTATTTCTTCCAATATATTATTTCATCATGTTTTTTCAGTTAAACATAAAATTTATTTCATCAGCTCCTATGAGTTGAATATAGATAAATGGATTCAAAATTTGAATTTTGATAATTAATCATAGGTTTTAATTTCATATTATTATGGTACCATAATAACTTATTGACTAAGAAAACAATATATTTTCCATACTACATATTAAAATAGTCAAAATATATGTTATATAGTACTATATAGATAATGATATAAGAATACATTTAATTTTATCTATAGATTTTATTTATCCAAATATTAATTATTTGATAGATTAATTTTCAATTTTATGTATATTTTCCATGTGAATAAAATTATTAAATTTTAATCTTATAAACATTTACAAGCCTAACACCCACTAAAAATATAATAGTGAACCTCCACTTATCACTTATGCACAATATGTGTTACCTTTTTCTCAAACTAGATCGAGAAAAATTTTCTCCCAAAATCCATACACATTACCTGGAAGTGACATTCATGTCTAAATACCACTCTATGAATCATGAAGCATCATTTAAAATGCCTATACCCAAATAATATTTATATATTCTTGTTGATGATTTTTGTCATTCTTCATTCATAAACCTCCTCCATATTTCTTGTATATAATATGTAATGGTGGGATCACTGAAATTATTATTTTAGATGATATTATTATAATTTTATATCTTTTTTTCTATATCCATCAAATCCATTTGAAAATTAATACATCACATTTATATATGTGTGGACTACCACCTACTTTATATGATGTTATTTTTTATTCAATTTCTTTATAATTTTATGTTAATAAGGATTGATTATATATATACCTTCAATTATATATATAATTATATTTCCATATTGTTTATCTATTTTTTCATTTTAATAGTTAAATTCATCAAAATATGAAATCATCACCATCTATACCATTAGTCTACTTTCTACATGATGTGATGTAATTGAATTTTCATCAATACATTATATTATTTTTTTAAAAAAATTAATTTAATAATAATATAATAATTAAAATATTTTTATTTTTTATATATTGAAACCATGTACATGGTTCATGGATATGAAAAAATTGATTGGAAACACGAATGGAAAACATAATAATTTTAATAAAAAATATACTTTTAATAGATATCAATCAATAAATGAAAAATTAAAAATTATAAAGTAAATTAATATATTAAAATATAAATTGATATTATTTAAAAAGTGATATGTGATTATTATATATTTTATATAGATATGATTTTATATTTTTTGAGTAAATATTGGACAAGGGGTAATGGTTTGTAATTTCCTCAACCAAGGAGCCACTAATCTGGTTCCCCGAAAAGGGATGTCAAATTACATGAACATTGCATCCCCATAAACCATAGGTTTCCACAAGTAGTGAGTGTATAATAGGTCTCATTCTGAGATTATACCATCATATCTAGAGTAAGGGACATTAGAGAACAATTTATTTAATGAAAATAATAGGCAACAATCGATAACATACATAAATAACCAATTCTTATAACTGGGTACAACATTATGAAATAATAAATCTGTCATGTCATGTTACAGAGCCAATTGAATGAAACCCAAAATAAATAAAACTATATAATCCACAAAATTTTACATAATACAAAGGATCTCCTTACCATGGCCCATCATCTCATCTCCGTAGCATAGGGACCTTTTCTGTTGACCTGATCTACAAGAATGAAATATGCTCGGGTATGCAATAGTGGTCGAAGCTGGGTGTGAGTTTAACACAGTTATGAAATATCCCACAAATGAATATATTTCATGAATGTCATAAATATTGGAATTTAAGGATACAAAGTTCAATAGGTCATTTAGGACAATGTTCTGTTTAATTATTATACAATTGGATCAATGTTCACTACTTATACTTTTCATGGTTCAGTATAAGCTTTTCATTAGTTAAAATGATTAGGCCTGATCAATATTCTATATCATATGGTAATATAAGTCATGTCATGTATCACTAGGAATCACATTATAACAACTTTATAATCCCCAAATTCAATCCTCGGTCTCAGTGGAATGAAACCATTTGGGGATTATAACTATCTACCCTTACAGAACCCATGAATTTAGGGGTAAATTTGAACCTAAATCGCACATTGTAAGGCCCTAGCATTAAAAAAATAATCTTTAATTATGTTATTCTTTTACATTGATGATTTTTTTCAGGATTAGTGCTTTAGGGAATTATTTCACAATGTATAAATAAAAACTTGAATATAATAAGTGGATACTTCAACTCAGAATTAATTTTTTCATAAATGAAAATCTCTTCTAAGAAGAAATATATCGACATCCATGTTTTAGAAAGTATTACTTATCCTCGATCCCATCCATAACCCAATTAATATTTAAATCCTGAAAAATATTTTAAAAAATGGTTTATCATAAAAATATCCCTAAGGGATTAAAAAAGAATAAAAACTATTATATTTTCAAAAAAACAAGTAAACCACGAATACATTATCATAATGTTATACGTTTCACATTTAATAAGTAGAATAAATAGTTCTATAAATATTATAACATTTCATACCCTTTTTGTAACCAAACGATTACCAAAATGCACCTAGAAAGAAACATATAGAATTTAAAGTTAACTTGGGACATAATCATACAGAAATTTAATAACAATATTGTCCAATTCAACAAATATCACTAAATGGAATATCCATATGCCCGACTTCCATACCCTATCTATTAGAAGTTATAACATAACCACCAATCCTTTTTTTGTCATGAAACTCTTCATCAAATGGTTTATCACGGAACCACACATCAATATTCCATGTACCAAATCATTATCATAACACATAAAATATTCGAAATATAATCATTTCAGTAATAACATTTAACTTTCAATCACAATATATCATTTCAAGATATAGATATAATCAATCTATTTAGATACCCATTTTCAATACAAAAAACTAAAAAAAAATGTGTATGGGATTTCTTTTCCTGTGAAAAACATTTAGCATTATAGAGGAATCCAAAAATGATTACGGTGGAAGATATGTAATTTTTGTCACATACATTAAAACATTCCATTTGTCGTTTATTAAAATGATTTATAGAAAAAATATTCCCTTTGTATGAGTGTAATCATTAAAGGGTTTTATTATAAACCATATAAAATAAGAAGGTATACATTATCAAAATATGCATCAATTAAAGGATATTGAGATTAAGTCCGATAGGAAAATTTTGGCAGGCTAAGGGCATTACAAAACAATTCAGAAAATGAGTTCATGAGATCAAAAATGGTCTCTCATCACTTGGAAAAAAATGTATAGAAATAATGATACATAATATCATATACCAACATAATAATAGTGAAATTAAAATACATAATTTAACATATGACTTTGACTAAAAGAGGAGGGTAAAAATATCCCTTACCTCATGCCTGACTGGAGTCGTTCATTATTTAATTTCCATAATAATAAAGATACACTAATTTATATTAACATAAAAACCTATTTCATGTGTATTATACCTTTTATATCACTTATTAATATGTTATAAAAGTTACATAAATATTTTAGTTAATATTGGTTGTTTGGTCGATATTGGGTACTTGAATTGAAAGTGATCTTATTATAATTACAATTTTTCCATGTGTTCAAAATTCCAATATCTCTTGAATATTATTCATTGATAAAAAAATATATATTTAGTATATATGTATTTATAATATGTCATAACATTTTTAGATATGAAATGAAATGAACCATTCATGGAGACGGTAATCCGTACATACACATGAATGATACTTTTAGTTATATTGTATATTTAATGAAATGAAAACATAATGATACATAAGTGTATTATAATTAATGTTGAATATAATATTTTATATATTTAATATATGTTCATTAAATCAATCATTTATATGTTACTTATATGGCCTGAATGAGTCATATCACTTTGAGGGGGCGGTAGTCTGCACTTCCTCAAATGAAATTATCATGTATACACATCATGAAAAGAATAAATGTATGTTGTAAATATAAATTAAATAATTATAAAGAAAAAATATATATATATATATATAATATAAATTATATAACTATTGTTCCATCACAATGGCAACCATGAATGGTGTTAAAATATAATTGAATAATAATTGTTTCGTGAGGAAGTAGTTCGCCGTCCACAGAAACAGTATGTTCTAAATTCATTAGATGGAGGTTTGTATAAGTGTAGTTAGAATTATTCTTCTGAAAAAATAATAGTATATTGATAATAACTTTTTTTTATGTAATAAAATAATAAGAATATAATATGGTCTTAATGTGTACAATATATGAAAGGAACAAAATAGAATACACCACCTCTTAAAACAGGTAACTCCCTTTCACTTCACTAAAAATGATTAATTGAATTGCCTTTTTCTTATATTAAGGATTATAGGAAGTATATATGGGTGTTGGTAGCTTATTGGAACAGATTTTGGATGAGCCAATAGGCTTGAGAGGTGCGAGTAATGGGATAGAGGTGGTGACCTTTTATAATAGGGAGGATGGGTACTTTAGAAAATGTCTTGAAAGATTATTTTATTATAAAAAAAATCAATTTTTAAAAAGTACACCACTAATTGAATTAAAATATAAGATGGGGATTACATTAAATCCCCTCAAAAAATATTTTTTAGACATTTTTTTTTCTTTCCAATTTAACCATTTCATTTAACAGAAACCCTTATTTTACTAATATAACTATCACTTTGTCTTCATGTATATTTATAAAATATGGTTAATATAGATATCCAAAAATGAAAATAGAACCTCTAGTGATTATTTAAGGAAATTTCCATCATTATCTGACTAATATGGTGAATATTATATTTCTAGTACAATTATATTTTTTATTAAAATATTGTTTTTTGAAAAACTCATTTATATCAATTTTTATACTATTCATATCATTCCACATTAAACATCAATAAAAAAATTAATCATTTAAAAAAATAACAAAAATTAAAATATATCAACTCATAATAAACCATAAAATTCATGTATGGAGGAAAATGTTTCAAACTAAAGTTATTTTAATATTTATAATTACACATATTAAAATCATGCATTAATAATGTAATCACTACATCACTATTTTGTCATAATTTTTTTTACCCTATAAAAATTATAAATAAAATAATATTATTTAAGAAATATTTATATCTTTAAAATTACTATTTATTTTAAAAATAATATTTTATATAACCCCATATATTGTTTTTTTCTGAAAAGATACACATGTAGGTTTTATTTTCCTTTACGTTAAATTAAATGTAAATTAGTGTCATTTTCACGTTTAGGTGGCTCCATGGGGCCCAAAATCGACCCAATGATGACCTTGGATGGAAATATATCATCCAATAGGGTTAGGATATGTGTTAGAGAAATTAAATATTATAATAATATTTCTTTTTACCATTATTTTCTAGAATACCATTTAACTACGGTAAACAATATATTAACTGAAGTTACTATTCATAATATCTAAGAATAAATGTTACCTTTTACAAAATTTGGACATCCTGATTCCAAATTTAGAATCAAAATTTTCAAATTCAATATACCGAAGTTGAATAATGTAATTTTATAATAATTTCTTCTCTCAAAACCAAAAGGCATGTTTTTATGAAATAAAAACCACCAAAATATTTGCATGCATTTATGTCCAATTTGAAAGTGAAATTTCTTCTAATGTGAAAACTTCGAATAAGGAATTATAATATTATCCAATTACACATTAAATCCAATTAAAATTACAATTTAACTATATAAATAATTTATATTAAAAGGTAGTTTTGATATAAAATGTTGTACTCATCACTATTGAATTAAAATATGATCTTTAGTAGAGAAAATACTAAAATTTTGACAAATATTTTTTTATATTATGATATAAATAAGAAGACTATTTTTCCATATGAGACATTTAAATGTTTCAAAAACTATATTTAAAAATGGTTATCAAATAGAAGGTGATAGTGCTGCATTTTTTTTTAAATACATTTTTTATTCAAAAAATATTATTTTTTTATAAAATATCTTGAAAAAATATAATATTTACTTAAAAAAGTAAATTGAATATATATATATATATATATATATATTCATTAAATATTAATCCATAAATAGTTAAATTGAAAAAAAAAATTGTTCACTTAAATTGTTTTTTTCATAAAAACACATCTTTTATATTCATTTCATTTTTATTTCCATATCTAATAAATTTGGTAACCAACGAATCATTATTTAAACATGTGTCAACCATATATCAAAATTCTTTTTATATAATTCTTCCCTTTATACTAATGGCTAGACATTAACTACAATTTAAAATAATAATAATGTATTGTATTATTTTTTATTATTACTCAATGTTCTTTGCAATGTAAGATTTCGTAGAAGACTGTTGTTGCATGTCAAGAATGCGATGAGAAAAAATATCCACTTTAAAATAAAATTAAAATAATGTAAAAAATTATTAATACAAATCAAAATGTATTAATCAATAAATACAAGGGTTATTACATCCATCCCCCATTTTGGAAATTTTGTCCTTGCAATTTGAAAATTGTGCATGAAAACATCATTGAACGTCCGTAATTGAAAAAATAGTCAATAAAACTATCAATTTAAAACAACAAAATATAATTACAAAGGTATCCTAAGATAGAAAGTATTGGGGTTACATATATGAAGACATGGATACAAAAGATAAGCTATGTGTTATATTCTGATAGAGTGTGTTAGAAAACATTACCTGGAGAAAGTTAATCCCCAGAATGTCCCAAACATGTGATGGGATAAAAGTTATATCATTACCTAATATGATAATTAATAAGGTAAAAAAATATACGTTCATTATCATAATTTTGGAGAAATTATTTCAGATATTAAATAAGAACATAAGGAAATAAGCATACTTTTCATGTAGTGTTTCATCCATTAATAAGTTTATTCAATGAACTAATATTTAATCCAAATAACGAGTATTGAAGATGACTTGGTCACATATAATGTTTTAGAATCAACTTCTAGAGAATAAAATTATCTATACAATATGAACCATACATTTCCAATGTCTTTAAACATTACCATTACCAAATTGGTTAGTAATAGATTAGATAATCCATAAAATGGAAAATATTTTATAAAAAACATACAACTCATTATCAACAAAATAGAAAAAACAATACCCAAAGCATAAAAAATACAATTCAATGAACATTAGTTCTTAAAATTATTCAAAATAAATGAAAGAATGTTTGAAACCTGAATTTTGAAGGATTTGATCACATGGTATTCCACAAATATCCATGCATTTATCTGTAAATAACATCATATACAATTATATCATCTTACTGAAATTTAATTTACATAATCACATAATGTCTATGATAGGTTAATAATTTCCAAAAATAAAGCAAATCACTATATGTATACAATAAAAAAATAGATTCTTCCAAAAAAAATTCCACCGTTACTCCTCAATTGAAATCCAAAATTATTCTATTTTATTTAGTTATAATGTGTTCCCAACAGAGAAAACGTCTTACAAAATAACTTTTATCTCTTAATCCTCCAATAAATTTACTATAATAATGAAAACCATTTTGTAAAACATAAGATCCCCATACAAATTATTCATGATCATTAAATCTTTTAACTATAAATAATAAGTCAAACTTACATCAGACTTCACGAAGGACATTTCTAGGTGATGAACCCTTGACGTCATTCAGTTGTGGGTTCGATTCCCACATCCTTGCTGGATGTGACGGGTTTTCACCCATCGTGTGGGTTGTCCGTTCTCAAAACCAATATCATTTTTATAACATTTTAAAAAATAAGATAATTTCCACATAAATTACAATAATATATTTTAACCTCAAATGATATCCAATACCTTTCATTTTTCATCTCAAAATGTTATAACCATTTATTACATCATAAAAATGACTATATGAACCCATAATGATATCCCTTATGTCCACAAAAGAAAATACTATTATTTCTTGAATAAAATTATCCCAATTTAATCATAACAGTTACCCATAAAAAAATACTTCTAATGTAATCCCACTATCATAAGATACATAATAATTTTAATCATTTCATCATTCTAAAATCTACCATAACTCTTCAATAACATATATGTATACTTTATACTCATTCTGTATTCAACATGATCTATTAAAATTTCTTTTCCACATTATTCTATAATAATTCATTCCTACAAAAAATCATGAATCATATCCTACGATTGGATAATATCAAATTATAAAAAAAGAAATAATATATATTTATATATGGTCATTTATAGTTTCTTCATCCTCAATTAGAGTGGCATTAGGTATTGGTAAATATGTATTTGTACAGTTTTTAGGATCCCATTCATGAACCTTCTCCATATGAAATCTATTTGTATAATGACCATAAACACAACATTTAAATCATTCAACTGATCCCCCAGAAAGGACTTATTTCCCTTTCATATAGTCAACTAGATGATTCCTATTTCCATGGAAGGTTATTGCTTTATGACCATCATTAACACATAAAAAACATCTTCCCATCACTTTGAATCATTTTCTATGGAGATCCTTTCCACATCCTTGACACAATGGTTTTGGAAAACACTTACCATTATGAATATTTCTTGAACATCCATAGGAATTTGTTTCTCACTAATACGATGCCTTATAAAATCACCACAGTTCAGGTAGTAAATCATAACTATAGATAGTTAGTAGAAAATAACCACAATAGATTTCATGGATGCACCCATTTCATTCAGTTTTTTATTACGAAAGTTGTCACTGTTTACTTCCTATATACTATTACTTTGTTTTCTGGTAGTTCCATACATTTACAAAAACCAAAAATTCCAATGTGATTATATGATTATACTCATTATATAAAATCTAATGAGGAGGGTAAACAAGAAGACATACATATTCCAGTTATATTAGACTCATTCAATTTATCTAAAATAACTATGACTCTTTCTAATATGAAATCCATTATTGTTATGTCACTTATGCATAAATAACAACCTATCCTCTAACGTTATCTAAACCGACCTTTGATAACAACTCTAAGGCCCAAACCCGAAAAATTATATAATCATGAATTGAGATAATTATTCACATTGAGGGTATTTTTATGTTTATAGGTTTAGATAATAATTTTATAACTTACACATGTCTAATTGAATATTACAAGTAGATACATCTACTCACTATCCATTATTTCATAAATCAAAAACTCTTTAAAAGTATCATGTTGAGTTATGTGATCCAGAAATCATGCATTTTTCTTGCTCCCATCATAATCTATATTCATTATTATGTCGAAAAAAGTATTTCATTGGTGGTGAGGAGGATAAAATTTTTATAAGTGATACATAAGGAATGAAATCTGTTAGTTTTATAAAACAACAAGTAATCTATGAATAAATTATAAATAAATAAAAATTTCACATTCAATATGTAGATAAAACATGTCACTAAATATAAGATCATTTTAAAACTTTTTGTAATCGAATGATTACCACAAATACCATTGAAAAAAAAACATATATAATATAACGGTAACATCATAGATAAACATACTGAAATGGAATAATCATATGGTAGGCTTCCACACATATCACTAAATGGAATACCCGAATTATTGACATCCATATCCATTGCATTAGAGGTTATAATGTAACCACTGTTCATTGTTTTATCATTGAACTACTCTCCATTTTGCTTATCATTTAATAACGCATCATTTATCCACGTACTATAACATAATCATTACACATAAAATATTGAAAATATCAACATTTAAGTAATAACATATAATTCTCAATCACAGGATATAATTTCACGATATTGAAATACTCATTCCATTTCAAAAACCAATTTCAATTCCAAAACACTGAAATATAGAATATCATATTTCATTTCCTTTTTAAAACATTAAGTATTATATATGATTCTAAATGATGATTATGGAGGCTGAGCGGTCATTATGGTTCAATACATTAGATACATTCCCTTTTTCATTTAGTAAAACTATTCATAGAAAAAATATTCCCTTTGAATGAAAGTAAAATTCAAAGTGTTTTATTATACACTTTTGAAAAGAATGAGGTATATATTTTCGAAATATTCCTCAATTATTGAAGATTGAGATAGAGAATTGTATGAAAATATGGCATCCTAACAACGTTACGTAAAAAATTAATAAGTTCAATTGATGAGATAGAGAATAGACTCTCATTACTTGGAAATAAAATTTAAATTAATAAGGATATATAAGAATGTATCCCATGTTAATAAAATTGATATTAAAAGTCATAATTTAAAATAATTATATGTCTACAAGAGGAGGGTGGAAGGTTCCCTTACCTCATGTTTGACTTTACTAATCCTTTATTTAATATCATGAATAATAAAAATAGGTAAATTTATACATTCATTATAATATTTTTCATGTTTATTATTCAATTTATATAACTTATTACCATTTTTTAATGATAACATAATTATTTATGTTAGTATCGTTAATTTTTTAGATATTTGTTACCTGAGTCAAAAAATGATCATGTTATAATAAAAATTTGTCAACGTGGTCAAAAGTCCATTATCAGAATAATAATATTATTATATATATCATATATATCCAATATATATTTATTTATATGATTCCATAACATTTGTAGATAAAAATGAAATACACCGTTCATGGAGAAAATAAGTCATTCGTAAGCATTAACGCTACATTCATTTCTAATTCATATTTAATGGAATGAAAAAATAATCATACATAGTTATATTATAATTAATTTATAATATAGTATTTTATATATGTTACGTTCATTTATTAAATCCATCCATTATTCGTTCCATATATGGAGTAAAATAGTCTTATCACTTTGAGGGGACGGTATTACGTGCTGCCTCAAATTAAATTTTCGTGTTTACACATCATGAAGAGCATAATAGTATTTCATAAGTCAAAATAACCAATGAATTAATACAATATAAACATAACATATATCATATATAAATTTAGTTCCATCATAATGGCCACCATAAGAGGCAGTAGTATATAATTGAACAATCATTATTTCGCGAGGCAGTAGTTCACCTTCCAAAAAAACTATATATTCTAAAACTATTAGATTGAGGTGTATTTGTGTGTAGTTATAATACTTATCGTAACAAAATCCACATATATTGAGGGTAATATTGTTGTTATGTAATCAAAGAAAAATAATAGAATAGGGAGTGAAGAAGTAGAATATTATAAAGGAACTTTTGAGAAGACGTTACCTTTTAAAATTGGTATCTCCCTTCTATTTAAGAAAAAACGATTTCTTGAATTTCATTATACCTAAGGAAAGTATTATATGATGAAGATAGGGATTCCAAGAGATTATTTCATCATAGGTTGGAAGATACATTTTGATTCAGAGGTTTAAGTAAGGTGTTAGAGTTGGTGTACTTTTATAAGAGGGATGAAGACTACGTTAGGAATATCTTGAATGATTATTAAATTCTAAAAAAAATCAATTTTCATAATTTCTAAAGAACATTTAATTAAAATATATGATGATTATTTTTTTAAATCATTTCATCCAATATATTTTACATGTTTGGGTTTCAAATATAACCATATAATTTTTCTTTAACACTTAGTTAACTAATTTAACTATTACCATGTATTCATTTATATTCAAACAATATGGTTTGTATAGTTATCATAAAATTCCAATTGAATCACTAGTGGTTCATTAATGGAATGTAAAACATTATATATCTAATTTGGCCAAATCGTAGAATTTTTTTACTATATATCATTTAATAAAATAGTATTTTTTTAAAAACTCATTTATGAAAATTCTTTAATATTCATATAAGGAAATTTTAAAAATCCATAACAACTTTATTCATTCGAAAAAACTTTTTAAATTAAAATACAAAAAATTATCCTATTACCTAAAATTGTTGGACGGAATAAAATTTTTAAAATGAATTTATTTTAATATTTATAATCTCATTTATTTAAATCATTCATTAATAAGGTAATCACTACATCACCATCGTGTCATAAATAAATTTATTTATTAAATCTCTAGTTTTCTAACAAAAATACCATGATCTATTAAATAGTTTCATATTTATAAATGAAAATTATGTTTGATAAAATCACTTATATAACACCATATAAATATTGTTTTAACAAAAGGTGAATGATTAGATTATATATTCCTTAATATTATATTATTAGTAAACAAATGTCATTTTGATATACAAGTGGCTCAATGTGGTCCCAATGTGGACCCATGGATGCCCATTGATGGAACAATCTCATCCAATAGTGTGAAGGCATGTGTTAAGGTAATTTAATATTATTGTAATATTATTTTTACCCTTATTTATTAGAATAATCATTTAACCATATTGAATAAAATATTTACTTATGTTACAGTTCATAATGTATAAAAATAAAATATTCATATTTACACAATTTGGAGCTCATGATTCCAATTATGGAATCCATTTTTCAAAATTCAAAACACATAAGATGCATATATTAATTTCAATTTTCAAAACAAAAAAAACGCATTTTTATGAATTTAATACTACCTAATGATTGACATGCGTTTATGTCAAATTTAAAATTGAAATTACATATAATGACCAACATTGGAATAAATTTTTGAAATATAATCATATTAAATTTTAATCCAATAAAAAGTACAATCTATCTATATAAATATATTATATTAAAAGTCATTTTTGAAATTAAATGCAGTATTTATCACTATTCATTAATAAAATTAACATTAGAAGAGAATTGCAAAAATTTCATTTAATGTAAATTATGATGCTAATTTTATAGAAAAGAATATTATTTTTTTCAAATAAAACATATGGATATGTCAAAAATATATATTTAATTAGGGTACCCCATCAAAAGTCTTTAAAATGATATTTTTAGAAAAATACTTTTATTATTGGAAACAATTGAAATTTTTTACATATAATTTGTAGATAACTTATAAGATAAATTTATATCATTACATTGAATATATTTCAAATATTTTTCATTAAATAATAATCCATAAATAATGATATGAAAACAAAATTATTCACTTTTAAAAATGTTTTCATAAAACCATATATTTTATATTTAATTTGTTATTATTTCCATTTCTAATAAATATGCTAACCAATGAATCAACATTTAAATATGTGTATACAATATTTCAAAATATAGTTGATACTATTAATTCTATCTATTCCAATTTCTATTTCATAAATTCCATTTAACATAAAAAATATTTTATTTTATTATTTTTCAGTATAACTCAATGTTATGTGCAATGTGTGATTTTAGACATGCCCGTTGTTGCATGTAAAGTAGGCTATCCAAAAAATTCCCCATTAAGATAAAATTAATATCATATTTATATATATTAATATAAATCAAAAATTATTATTCTATAAATACCAATGTTGTAACAAACTCATCTCGTTGGCATTAAACCATATGTATATACCCCATAATAAAAAGTCGTATGCACATGCTTATTTATCACTGACCACAATTAACCATATGAGAACAGGCATAGCCAATTTCATTCGCAACATCACAAAAATATCAATAAATGGTATATTAACATTTTTCCTCATCCATTAATACATCAATCATTTATATTATATTACCCTTTAGTATCATTTCCCATTTCCCATGACAAACTCCCTAATAAAATTGTTGTATAAACATGATTCCTTATAATATTCCCCTTATTCTCTTTTATCCCACTTGAAAGCCAAAAAACATTCCCTTAGCCTATAATGACATTATATCCAACTATCTATGACCGTTTTAACATGTAACAGTAACTGATTAACACATTCGTAAGTCTATATATCCACATGAAACAATTTCACAACCTAGGTATCTGTTAGCCATTCAGGAGGTTTGGCGCACCCCATTATTTTTTTATGATGATGTTGTTTTACAATTTTTTATATGAACCCATTTCCAATCCTACAATTATGGTATAATGAAATATTTCTCATTCCTATTTCTTTTACATGTTTTTTTGGACAAATTAATAAACATAATTACGATCGTTTAGAAAAAATAGTCATTGCATTAATTATGTAATTGTTCGTACTAGAATAAAATTTACAAATAATTAATTATTTAATGATTGATATATCAAGATTAAATAAACTCATTAATAGGTGAAAAGAATTTTATATAATGGTATATGTCAGTAATTATATTATTGTGAGTGAACCAAAAATAATGAAATGTTTTCAATTTAGATATTTATCAGTCCACTATGTGACTATATTCGATATGATTGACTTCGATTTGAAATATAAAAAATAAATTATATTATATGATTCTATTTTTACAAAAAAAATATTAAAAAATTGTACTTTTGATATTTCCTTATGGATTATGATTGATTATTTATTATTCGATACATAGAAATTTTTTTATAATATATTTGTATTCCATGACTATTATTTAATATCAATTTTTTGATTGGGTATTACAACATTTTTCATGACCCCAATAATCAAATATAATTTATAGAGGTGGGATAGATATTGACTTCATGATTCTTGAATACAATAGGCCTCGAGCTGATGATCATAAAAATGGGTATAATAAGAATACATACGAGAGGAATGACCTTATATGAAAAAATATTTATGAGGGATATGATATAGATTTATAAATTAAAACATACATAAATATATATTTAAATAAATATTAATTTAAAAAATGTGATTTAATATTTTAATGAATTCAAAATAATTTTACAAGTACCAGAATGTTCAATATGACAGCAACAAGTAATCCAAAATCGCTCTTCCAACACCATGAGCTACTAATATCCAACCAAATCACCAACTATATTTGGATATCCTGAATTTTATTATATATATATAAACAGTGAGAAGAATTGTATTCTCAGTAGGATCCTCTAGTAGGATTCTCATGAAAATTATAAAAGAATCATAATAATTAACAAGGAACAACAGTGAAACTAACATGTTAGTTAAACTATTAGTTTATGGTTATAGCCTCAAAATTCTTAACT
Organism: Viscum album; assembly: GCA_963277665.1. Classification (NCBI taxonomy): domain Eukaryota; kingdom Viridiplantae; phylum Streptophyta; class Magnoliopsida; order Santalales; family Viscaceae; genus Viscum; species Viscum album. Next base: position 662,937,514 of record OY728165.1, on the reverse strand, counting down.
CTCACAATCTATCTCATATAGTAGATTATATAATATTATAATGAAAATAAATTTGTTCCCTAATCATTCTTTTGCACAATTTTTATGCTATTCCACAATGTTTCACATCCTGATTCATATCCATCAAAAATAGGCCAACACGATGACACGTGGAAATGGAATAACATCTTGAACCTCGTGCATCACATCATCACATCATCCCATATCACATATCCATATATAGGTATCATGTTTTTTATAAGATACAACGTACCCTTTATGACATGTATTAATGAGGGGTATTATACATCAAGGAATTACAACCCAAACACAAATTAACTACCCCAAACAAACACACTACATTCACTACATACATATAATAATCCTTTTAGAAATATATAAAATAAATAAATGTTTGTGAAATAATCATAATCCAGAAAAACACTATAGACACATGTATTATAATAATACCTTCCACACATACAAACACTTGTAACTACAATAAGAATAGAATAGGTCTGGATTAGGTAGTCATCCTCCCATCCTCTGATCGAGATATTAGAGAAAAAAACCTCCCAATATCAAATGGATTTCAGTCACCCTAATCGACATAGGGGTGGGTAATATAAGAAATAACATAATATATAAGATATAATATAGATCAAACCACATTATGTTCATAACCTGATAATATAAAATAGTAAATCTAACATCAATTGGTCTCCTTACATCAACTATTAAGACATGATATCCTAAAATATTACAATTCAAATATTTATATTAATTATTTTATTAATAAAAATTATATTATGTTAATTAATTCATTGTTAGTTAATTAAACTATAGAATTTATCAATTTTATATTACATTAATCATCAGACTAAAGTGAATCGCCTCCTATAATAAAAAAATCCTTGTTTTCTAATGATTATCATATTATCATGATTTTCATTCTAGAATCAAGAGACGTATTGGGATGATAATTCTTTATTTATTATTATAATTAATTTCATTATCATGCCCACATGATAATGACTTACTATGATATCAGAATTGGTAAATATAAAAATAGTAACCTACAGTTACCTCATGTAGCGAGGAATGAAAAATTGAAAAAAGGAAACTCGATCAGTCCTCAATTAACAAATTCAAAGGAAATCATCCCAGATCTTAGAATCCCATCAATATATAAGTTTATATTTAATCTTATAAATCATATTTTGGGTGATAAATGAAAGCCACATGCATATCCCTACACATATTCCCATCACATGTGATATATGTTTCCACATCATATGGACATACATGCCCACATAACACAAAATCCATCACTAGATCATTGATCATTTCACATAACACATCAGGGCCACCATACCCCATATCACGTCTTATAGAAATTCTCACATTCATAGCTCATGAAAAATGAAATATAAAAAATCAATAATATATTATATAGAAATATTTTACATAAAACCTGAAATCCATCAGTCACACATATTAAATCTCTCAAAAATCTAGTCACAAGGCACATGGCCTTCTCATGAAAATGGAAGATGGGGTCCTATAAATTATATATTCACACTACCCATTCATAATACATCCATAATTGATCGATTCATTGTTAATATATTCCAAATATTGGAATCCTATTGAATCAATATATATATATCAATATATAAACATAATAATCACGCTCTCTTGTATTAAAAACATTTTCATAAAACTATGAAATGTAGCATTATCATTTAACATTACTTTTATTTATTATTAAAAAGAATAAAATTTATCCACAATATATATCAATTACATTTATCATATAGATGATCTATTTCATTCAAACATGTATATTTCAATAATTATAATGACTTTAATATAATAAAAACACTGTAATAACAACATATATCACCATTAATTATTCTTATTCCAATTAATTATCAATTAATTCAAACTGTAAATTCCTATTCAATTTAATCATGATTCTCAATTATTTAGTGAAAATTATAAAAGCATTTCCTAAATATAAAACTATTTACAAAAACAAATGGTCCCTAAACAGAATGGTATAAATAAATTAGAAAAGTAAAATGAATCAAATTTTTTATTAGAAGAATGGTTTGGTGAAATTTCCAATTTATTAAAAAAGATAGAAAAATAATCCCTTCTTTGTCACGACCCGTCCTTGGGGCTCGTGCCGTGACAACCCCAAGCCCGCCATCCATAGGCCAGCAGCTGGCAACTATAATGAAGGCGTATATCCTGAAAAAAGGGAAGGCATTGCCTTTATAAAAGTCAACAAACACAATAGAGTACGCAACATAAGTATGCACTAAGTAATACGAAAATACAAAAGTAAGTTCTGAAAGGTAAGGGGATGAAAATACAAGCCCAACAGTAATTATAGTAAAGCTGAAAGACTAGTACAGCAGTAGTAAAACCATATGTACGTTTACTAAATGTACCCGAACAAAACATCAGAAATTGATTCCGGGAACACCGGGCCTTGAGATCATGTGCCGTAAAAAACCACGGACTCGTAAAATTCCAATGTTTTGATGAAAAAATTTTACAAGATATTTCTAGTTCTTTACACTCTTGAATGTGGTTAGCGAAGATCCCAATACAAAACCAATGGTCCAGATTCACATAGCCCTGATATTTATTGTCATGTTGTCCCAATGGTCTACATCCAAAAGAATAAAATACCCATCGTTGGACAAAACCTATCTATAGGTCACCTCGTGGTCTTAGAGCCAAATAATAAATGAACTGAAGGACCAATCCAACCAATATGCCATCCATACAACTAGAACAACATACACACTCTCGATCATTAACAATTCAACCTGCCATGCATCCCCTCACAAAGTCTCTCCATGTATTAATGAACATCCACTTCAGGTTGGAGTTCCATGATCATGCTCCGCCCACTGGTCAGTGAAGACATTGTGTCCACCCTACATCGGTGTCCATAAAATTGCTAACATTGCCACTGAGTCCCATTACCGTACGAATAAGATCAAGGAGGCAGGATCTGAGCTATCCTAATCTAAAATATCGGCCCGGTGACTGAAGAAGCCAGAGTCATATATTGAACTAGTGACCTAGATTGGCACAACCAATCTATGTGTCGAACTCATCCATCGTTTCTCTTGATTGTATGTCCACCTAGGACCAAAATGATCAGAATCCACCACGCCATAGGGATGATAATAATCCATATAATCCACTAGGAGGGATAAACCATGCTAAAATTATAAATTCATTTACAAAAAAAATTATGCAACAAATCAGCAAATATAAATGACAAAATATAATTTAAAAAATAAAAAACCAATGTTGTAGAGGCTAGTGACCTATAATGTAATATGATGGATCTATCCATTGTTGACCCAAAAAATAGAATTATAATGTATAGTAAATTCTGATTAGAATCATATAGATCATATTCCATCAAATCGGATGAAGGAACAATGTGAAATGGATAGTGAACCACATGAAATGAGAGATAACATACAAAAAATATATATACCGATGATAGAAGGATGATAATAAATCTTATATGGAAGGAATCCAAAGCACCAAAAGAATAAAAACACTTTCTGATGGAAACCTGCCAGAAACTATAGGGTTTTAGGAAAACCATGAGTACTATCTCATTAATTTGAATGATACACATAGAAGTAAGATGGAATGAAAAAACATTTCTTGTAGTTTAAATTCTGGTCTTCATATACCATGAAAAAATATTTCTCCTTAAAACAATTAATTAAAAAATAATACACATGTCGTAACACCATGTGATCCACCCTAAAAAATTTTAATTATGAATAAATGATGTGGAAAACATTTACAACACATTTATAATGCTTGTTTACATATTTTAGGAGTTGGAAAATTCTATAAAAACTCCATTCCACCATTGAGAACTGAGAAAATAATAATCACACAAATAGTTATACTATATTGACCTAAATAATTTAATTTGACTCCAAACTAATAAATTTCATAATGTGGAATATAAAACAAAAATATTTTCAAAAAAGGTTGGTCTGAACAAAAACCTCACAACATTTATCCATAGGATATCTTTATAAAAATATCTCAACCATCTCATCAGGGGAACACTTAAAGACCAAAAAATGAAATAACTATCTCTTAAAGGATCTCCCAGTAGAGATATCTCTCATATTAGTGTGAATGCGTAACAAAAATCCTGGGAAATAAATATTATAATCCAAAACTGTAAACATCCAAAAGTTAATTTAATAATAACCAAATATATAAATAAACAATAGTCCCAGGAAATGAGTGTACATCTTTTACCCATTCCCCAAGTACATTTTCATGCAATTTTTTTCCTCAATAAACAATATATTTGAATAGAATTCCCACATGACACATTCTCACTATGGTCCAGGATATCCACATGACTGTAGGGACCTGGAAATATTGTGGAATTTTTTTAAATATATGGGAATTTTACGAGTCCATAGTTCTTGACGGCGCTTAATTCTGAGTCTTGTTGTGCCGTAATCAATTTCTTAAGTTTTTTTTGGGTACGTTCAGTAAATGTATGAGCTAGATTCTATATCTTTTGAAACGATGCTCAGAATTATAATATGAGGACACCATTCAACTCGATGCACTAGTATTCTCTTAAGGAGATCTTTACTGAATTTTCCATTTATCGAAACCAGATATTCATTATGGGGGTTTTCAAAATAAATTAAATAAAATTATGTGCAACATATTTTTATTTTTTGTCTATTAAATCCTCCAAGTGAAGGATGGAGGTGGGGTCCACATGCACATAACCTCCCTTGGGATGATATTATGTGGTGGGGCCCACAAGAGCAAAAACCCCCCTTAACCCCCCTATAACCCTTGAACTCACAATTTATTGTGGTGAAATTCCACCATCCGTCATAATGGTTCCAACAATCCCAAGAATTAATTACTGCCAATTAATTAATTTGAAGTTATTTGAATTTGATAGAATTATTTTTGATTGCATGGAAATAATAAAATATTAGTTGAGCTATTATTTTATTTTGGAATTGGAAATTCTCTTTGGGAGAGATTTGGTAGAATTCTTGGAGAGATAGCATTCATTCCATGAAGAACAAGAAGAACATCTCTTCTTCCACTGAAGCATGATGACACCATATTCTTCCTTCTTCATCGTTCTTCAACCGAAACAAGGAAAGGGGAGAGAAGCCCACAAAATCTCTAACAACCTTAATCCACATCTAATGAGAAGACTTCGCCCGCGAAGAAAGTCTCCAATGAAGAGTACCCTTCTTCCTTTCCGACACAGGAGCTTTAGAATTGGGATTACGTGACGAATGAGTCAATCAATGAAATGACATTCACCCATTTTCTGAGATCTTCAACGAACATCGAATACGAGGTCTGGTTTTTTTGGATTAAGTTAAATCCTCGTTCCTCATTATTTATTATGGTTCATTGATGGCCATTTGATATCACCTTTTACAAATTGTGTAGGCTGAACAAACATGGCATGATGTCCCTCTATTGATTATTGTTTGTATGACGTCAGAGGTGTTACCGGAAGGGCATGGTGCCATCGCACCACACCGAAGATGAACTGTGGCCGAGAGGGCTGCGTCGGACAAAAGAGTTGCGGTGAAATCACGTCACGATGAGCCGGAGGTACGAAACTACTGCCATGGTGGGCCGCAACAAAGGGGAGTGGCACCGTCGCACCGTACCAGAGAGGAACCACAGCCCAGAGGGCCGTGGAGGGTGGAGAAGTGTGGCGCCGTCGCGCCAAGCGGTGGTGGTATGGCACCGTCGCGCCAGGTGGAGGGTATGAGGACCACGGAACCATCATGCTGCGGTGGCCGCCCTTGGGCCGGCCCCCATGGAGCCAGACCAGCGGGACCACCTGGTTCCCGCAACTCCCGAACCGGCACAATGCGCTGGTTCTATTCGACGAACCGAGGGTGGGGGTGGGTGGCACCCCCCTCCCGGGTGTGGCAGGATACGATGCCACTGCTAGGATGCCCCTCTTCTGGGCTCCCCGGTCGGGTTTCCCCTTGGCCGGGCCGCCCCTCGGCATGGCCGCTACGGCTGGGCCGCCCCTTTGGTTGGGCCGCCAAGGGCCGGGCCGCCCTAAGGCCATGCCGCGCCTTCGGGGCTGGCCGCGCCTTCTGGACGGGCCCCGCCTTTGGTTTGGGCCGCACCATCAGGATGTGTCTACCACTCGGGTTGGGCTGCACCTGTGGACCGGGTGAGACCCCAGTTCAGACCGGGTCGGGCCGGCTCAGACATGGCTCGTACCAGCAATTGCCGTTAACACCTTTTTTCCCGCGTCTTTTTCTATGGGTGTCTGATCGATGAACCATCTACGACGATGGAAGTCATGGAGAAAGAAGAATATTTTTGCATACCCTACCTGAGGTTTGGATTCCTTTGGTGTATATTAAAGTTGGTTTGAAGCTAAAAAACCAATTCGTCCCCTGGAACGGAAATGCCAATAACTTGTAGATCGAGCGTCCGATTGATGCGCCGTCTGTCACGTTGGGTTAATTTTGATGAGAAGAAACTATGGGATACATAAACTCATGACTTCATAGTAATTGTTTTATCAACACTTGGATCGAGGAGAGGACCCTCCTAGAATAGACTGTGCTATGTGCAAGAACCCAAGTGATTGATGCGACTGAGATTACAAGATCCTCTTTGGGTTCGAAAATGAGGATACTGTACCAGGATACTACATGGGTTTTACTGTGATGCCTACTGTACTGGGATCCTACGTTGTTTTGAAAATAGTGACTACTATACCAGGATCCTACGTGGGTTCCAAAGTGATGATTATTATACCAGGATTCTACATGGGTTCTACATTGATGACAACTGTAGCAGGATCTTATGTGGGATCGACAGTGATGACTACTGTACCAAGATCCTACCTGGGTTCGGCAGTGATGACTAATGTACTAGGATCCTATGTGTGTCCGACAGTGATTACTACTGTACCTGGATCCTACATGGATTCTACAGTGATGACTACAGTTCCCGGATCCTACGTGGGTTCGATACGGATGATTACTGTACACGGATCCTAAGTGGTTTTGATAGCATTGACTACTATATCAGGATCCTACGTGGGTTTGGAAGTGATGAATTCTGTACTAGGATCCTATGTGGGTTCGACAGCACTAAAACTATTCCATGATCCTATGTGGGTTCGACAGAGGAGATGATTCAGAGGCTAAATCTAGTCATCTATACCCATATTCATTTGTTGTATACATGTGTGATATTAGTCTTGAATTTCAATCATTATCATCATGGGGATTGACTTTAATTCATTTGTATAATGGGTCATGCATGGGATCAAGAGTCGGAGCCGGACTGTGTTTGTTAACATATTTATATATATGGGAATATACCTAAGTAAGGTTGATTGATACTTCATGATTATATGTTATTATTGTGGTTTATCCATAGTGGATTATGGAAGACTTTCGGGTGTCTCGGGATCCCCTACTGAGTATTGTTATACTCACCCCTACACGGGCTTCACCATCACCTTGTTGTGTTATGTGCAGACAACTGTCAATAGTGATCGAGGATGAAGATGATAGACAAGAGGATGGTGGTAGCTGGACTTGACGGAACGTAACTCAGGGACATGTTGTTCTAGTTTTGTACCTACCCATCAGTTATGATTTCCCGGTGGACGATCCAAGATCCGTTTTCCATTTTTACTTCTACTTGTTCTTGTAGTTCAATTGGGTTTGTATACTAGCCCATTTACTTTCTTCACTACATTTGTACTTATTTTTACATAGTGTTTTGTGTCTAGTTTTATACTCTGATTTTGTGTTATTTCTTTTTATAAACGCAATGTCTTCTAAAATTTTGGATTTATGCCTTTGGTGCTAGTCACCAGCCCCTGGCCTATGGAAGGAGGGCTTGGGGTAGTCACAGCACGGTTCCTGAGGATGGGTCGTGTCAAATTAGTATCAGAGGAGTCGGTTCTACCATAGAAATTTGGACTGTGATCTACCTTTCTGTGAAGAAATAGTGTAAAGAGTATTGGGTGTGGTTTTTAGTCTAGGGAGTCTAGTGTTGGTGTGGAGGCTGACGTATCCAAACACCAGGACCCTGACTTCTGATTTCTGAATCAATGCATGAAAACACTGATTGAAAGTGATTTTTCAAAAGTCTTATTTGTGAACTCTTTGATTTATTTCACTAGGTATAACTTATTGACTATGGTGTATCTATCCTTTATCAGGATACCGCTAAATAGATAGCAAGATAGTGTTTCCAATATATTACATGATGACAGCCAACCGAGCAACGACGCTCTAGTTCAGGTCCCTCTTACTAAGTTGGAACCTTCAGGTGGTGTACGAGGATCACCACCACCCGTTGGGAAGTCGATGCCACCAACCGCATTGGAGTACAGTGCACAATGACTGAGCACGTTTCATGACATCTATTGGCATAGGCCTCTGAGTTTTCGAGGTGAGACAGATTCCTTGATAGAGGAGGACTAGATGGAGGTGATTACTGGAGTTTTCAACCTAATTGAGACACTACTATAGTATATTTTGATCTTAGCTACTAATCTTTTTCAGTGAGTGACTATGAGGATGGTCGGCATAGTGATGAGGTTTCGGTACTTGGACCGTTTTCTGAGATGGTACCTTCGGGAAGTGTGCCAACTATATCACTACCTGATGGTCAGAAGACACTACTGACAGTACCAGTAGAGGACACTTGTAGGATTAGTGCCTTAAATGGGTTTCAGCACTAGATTTCCCTCATGTTATGAGGCATGCCCGACCCACAGGTGGCTGTAGACTGGCATGAGGGGGTGGCTTAGTGTTTTCTAGAGCTTATACAGCTTAGGAAGGACAATGTGTCAGTAACTGAATATTCATTGGGGAATACCAATCGTTCCTGGTACTTGATGAATATGATACGATCAGATCTTTAGAGATCGGACCTCTGAATGAGTTGTTTTTTAGGAGATCTGATCCATCACTTTTTCTTCTATGAATTCCTACTTATATTAGGGTGCAAGAAAGAACCGTTGTGGTTGAAAGTTTATTGGATGAGCAGATCTAGCCAGTGAATGTTAGCATTTGTAATGCATGAAACTGGCGCCAGTCGTATAGACATGATCATGTAAAATGTTTCAGGAAGAATAAGTGTTATGGACATGTGAATCTATAGGGCATCAGACGTGGAAGTATAGTTAGGAGAGTAGCATGAGTTGGTGAACAATTTGACATGTTGCAAGCCCCACCATTGTAGTCCCCACTAGCCTCATGGAGCTAGAGGGCTGGGGAAGAGATTTGTTGCATGTGGTCAGGGATTGTTACCCATGTTGTCTAAGAAGGATTTTAGGTACGGTCTGTGTCTACCAATAGATGTTGTATCAATAGACATATGTACCAATCATTACTTCCTTCTACTAATTTTGTCCCAGACAGAGAGTGTCTTGTTAAACCACTGACTTGACCCTCACTTATGGAGATACCATTGAGAGGATAACATATAATCACACATTAGCTAATGGTGTGATCTGACCCTTGAGGAGAGAGTTTCGGTTGGAACCTTTTGGTGGCAGAGTCGAGGCCTTACGTTGTTAGTTTGGGTATGTCTTGGGAAGCCACAGTTCATAAAGAGATTTACATTATTAGGAAAAAGGTTTTGGATTATCTACAATGTTGGAATGGGGTTTTCATGGTCGGTGAAAAGGAAATCCCAAGAATCATAGGATGGAATCATGCATAAGAGGGTGCATTTGATCACTCATGAGTCGGCCAGACATTCCATTGTGCCAATCTTCTCCAGAGTTGAAGCACTACTTTCAGCGTTGACAAAGAAGGGGCAACCATTCGTGTGGTCAAAGAGATTCTAGTTGAGCATTCAGGATCTCAGGATGATGTTGACTAGTGCACCCATAATGAGGCTACAAGAGAAGGGAGTTAGGTAGGTAGTTTACTACGACGCATCTGGGACATGACTCGGCTGTGTCCTGATGTAGGAGTGATCACTGATCATCTATGGTTCTCGGTAGTTGAGCCAGTATGAGCAGAACTATGCTAATGACGACCTTGAGTTAGCAGAAGTGGTTTCTACCTTGAAGATGTAGTGGAACTATATTATGGGAGAACGCTCTACAGTCTACTCTGACCACCACTGTCTCAGGTATATGTTCTCACAGAAGGACCTGAACATGATATAATGATGATGGATTGAATTCCTCCAGGACATTTAATATTATATAGTCTATACTCATGGGAAGGGGAACATTGTAGCAGATGCTCTCATTAAAGGATCTGGTATTCACCTGCTAGAATAGGTGACAGAGTAGCTGGCCACATTACAGATATCCATTGTGGATAATGATGGAGAAGCCTTTATACTATCTCTCACAGTCACTTCTAGACTTCTTCAGTAATTTAGGGAGGCAAAGTGTTTGGACGTTTACTGTGAGACACGATGTGCTTAGATATCCCCAGGGTAGGAACATGATGGATTTTTTGAGGGTGGCGAGCACGTCCTTATCTTTAGAGGACGTAACATGGTACCAATTTCACTTTTAGAGGAAGTGTTGATGGAGTTACTCACTTACCCTCTTGTGGTACATCCAGGAGTGGTGAAGATGTATAAGGACATTCAAAGACAACACTGGTGGCTGGATATGACTAAGGCAGTAGTAGAGTTTGTCTCACGATACCTCACTTGTCAACATGTGAAGGCAGAGCACCAAGTACTAGCAGGTTTTGTACAACCTTTAGAGGTCCCAAAGTGGAAGAGGGATGAGATATCCATGGACTTCATGATGGGCCTTGCACGTACATCAAGGGGAAATGACTCTATTTTGGTGATCATCGACCGACTCACCAAGTAGGCTGACTTCCTACAGACTAGAGATGGTACGAGCTACCATAGAGAAGGTGTAGGTCATCCAAGAGCGGATAAAGACATTGCAAACTAGAAAAAAGTTGTATACAGACAGAAGAAGGATCCCTCTTTAGTTCTAGGATGGAGACCATGTCTTTCTATGGGTCTCACCTCGATGAGGTCTACGGATATTTGGACAATGCGGAAAGTTATCTATGCAATTTATCGGACCATTCTAGGTCCTCAATAGGGTAGTCGAGGTGGTGTACCACTTTTTCATTCCACCTCAGTTGCACCGGGTTCATGACGTCTTCCACGTATCTCAGTTAAGGAGATACGTGAACAACCCATCCCACATCATAAATCATGGGGAAATGGATATGGATGGCGGGGCAACATTCACGGAGGTTCCATTATTGATTGAGGATCAAAAGGAGCAGGTCTTACTTGGATGGTCAATTTCTCTGGTGTGCGTTTACTGACTGTATGGGAACATCCTGGAGAGCACATGGGAGCGGGAGGCTCAAATGCGTACTCAGGACCCCCATTTTCATCCCTAGTGTGTGTTGTAACTTATGGGGATGTAAATCCCTAAATTAGGGAGAATATAAAGAGAAGAAATATTTTGGATGTTTTTTAAATACATGGGAGTTTTAGGAGTCCGCAGTTTCTGACGGCACTAGATTCTGAGGCCCGGTGTGCCCAGAATCAATTTCTGATGTTTTTTTCGGGTAATTTCAGTAAACGTACGAGCGTGATTTTATATCCTTTCAATTATTTCTCAGAATTTAAATCATAATACACCGTTGAACACGAAGCACCAATATTTGGTTTAGGTGACCTTTATCATAGTTGCGTTATATCGACAGCGGATGTTCATTTTCGGGGTATTCTAAATAAATTAAATAAAATTATGTGAAACATATTTTTATTTTGTGTCGGTTAAATCTTCCAAGGGATGGTTGGAGGTGGGTACCACCATGTCATAACCTCCCATGGGAGGATATTATGTTATGGGGCACACATGAGATAAAACCCCCCTTAACCCCACTTTAAACCTTGGAACTCACAATTTATTTTGGAGCCTTTCCACCTTCCGCTATATTGGTGCCAACACACCTAAGAATTAATTAGTGCTAATTAATTAATTTGAAGGTATTTGAATTCTTTTGAATTGTTTTTTAATGAATGGATATAATAAAATAATAGCGGAGCTATTATTTTATTTTGGCATTGGCGATTCTCTTTGGGAGAGATTTGGGAGAATTCATGGAGAGAGAGCATTCTTCCCAAAAAGAGCATGAAGAACGTCTCTTCCACCACTGAAGCATGACGATGCCATATTATTCATTCTTCATCGTTCTTCAACCTAATAAAGGAAAGGGAAGCGACGCCCACAATATATATAATGACCTTCGTCCGCGTCAAAAGTGAAGATGTCACCCGTGAAGAACATCGCAAACGACGAGTACCCTTGTTTCATTATGACTCATGGGCCTGAGAATTTGGAGTTTCTGATCAACGCTAAAATAGATGAATCGACATCCGCCCTTTTTCCATTATCAACAACGAATGAAAAATACGAGGAATGAGTTAGTTTGGATTGAGATAAATCCATGTTCCTAGTTATTTATTATTGTTCATTGATGGACATTTGATGTCACCTAATGTGGATGGAGAGGGCTGAGCAAACACGGCCTGATGTACTTCCATTGATTCATGTTTTTTTGACGTCAGAGGCAGAGCCAGAAGGGTGTGGTTCCATCACACCATGCCAGATAAGAACCATGGCCGGGAGGGATGTGAAGGACGAATGTGGCGTGGTGTTACCTTTCCATGCTATGCCGGAGGTACGAAACCGCAGCCATGGCGGGCCACGAGAAATGGTTGTGGCGCCGTCGCACCACATCGAAGAGGAACCGCGGCCGCGAGGGTCGTGCCGAATGGAGAAGCGCGGTGTCGTCGCGCGGCGCGGTGGAGCTAATGGTTGCGGCCAGGTCAGGTCGTGGCGGTGGGGGCGCACTGCCATCGCACCACATGGGCAGACGACCGGGCCTTCTGCTTTGGAGTCGGACCAGCGGGACCACTCGCGTCCCGCAGCACCGGAACCTGTGCAACACGCCGGTACTATTCGACGAACTGGGCTGCGCCTTCGAGATGGGCCCCACATTTAGGTCGGGCCGCGCCATCGGGCCGGGCTACACCTACGGGCTGGGTCGACCACTCGGGTCGGGCCCCAACCGCTGAACAAGTCCGACCCTGGTTCGGACGGGGCCAGGTAGGGTAAGTCCGACTGGGTCTGACCGGACCTGGACCTGCTATGACCATTTACACATTTCTGCCCGCATCATGGGCTATGGGTGTCTGATCGATGAACCATCTGCAGTTCTGGAAATCATGGTGCAAGGAGAATATTTTGGCATACCCCACCTGAGGTTTGGACGTATTTGGTGTACTTTCGGCTTTGTTTGAACATAAATAAACAACAGGGCCCCTATAACAGAAATTCTAATAACTCACAGACTGGTTGTCTGATTGACTCGCTGCCTATCACATTGGGTTCCTTTTGAAGAGAATGAACTAATGGATACATCAACTCAATACATCATGGTAGTTCATATATCAATACATGGATCATGGAGAAGACCCTCCTGGAATCAAGCATTCTATGTGCGGTAACCCTACGGCTGGCAGCGACTGAGATGACATGATCCTCCGTGGGTTCGACAGCGATGATACTGTACCAGGATACTATGTGGGGCTGAAAGTGATGACTAATGTACCAGGATCCTAAGTGGGTTAGATAGTGATGACTATTGTACCGGGATCCTACGTGGGTTTGACAGTGATGACTACTGTACCAGGATCCTACGTGGGTTCGACAGTGATGAATACTCAATCAGGAACCTATGTGGGTTCGATAGTGATGACTAGTGTACAAGGATCCTACGTGGGTTCGAAAGTGATTACTACTGTTCTAGGATCCTACGTGGGTGTGATAGTGATGACTACTATAACAGGATCTAATGTGGGTTCGACAGTGATGACTAATGTACCAAGATCCTATGTGGGTTCGACAGTGATTACTGCTGTAACAGGATTCTACGTGGGTTCAATGGTGATGACTAGTATACCAGGATCCTACGTGGGTTCGACAGTGATGACTACTATACTAGGATCCTTCGTGGTTTTGACTTTAATGACTTCTGTTCTAGGATCCTATGTGGGCTCGACAGAGCTGATACTGTTCTAGGATCCTATGTGGGTTCGACATAGGAGATGATTCAGATAATACATCTAATAATCTCCACCCCACTTCATCTGTTGTTTACCTATGTGATATGAGTCTTGACTTTCAATCATTTTCATCGATGTGATTGACTTTACTTCTTTTTTGGAATGGGTTGTGCTTGGGCACGAGAGTTGGATCCAGACTTTGATTGGATACATAGGTATATGTATGGGAATATTCCTAAGTAAGGATGGTTGATACTTATTAATTGTATATTACTACATTGGTTTATCCTTAGTGGATTCTAGTAGACCTTCGGGGGTCTCAGGGTCCCCGACTGAGTATTTTTATACTCACCCTAGACGGGCTTCACCCGCACCTTGTTGTGTTCTGTGTAGATGACGGGCAGTAATGATCGAGGCTGAGGGTTATGGACGGGAGGCTGCTTGGAGCTGGACTAGACGGAACATACCTCATTGACGAGTTGTTCGAGTTCTGTACCTACCCTTCAGGTAGGATTTCTGGCTGTAATAACCAGGAGTTGTTTTCCCTTTTCAATTTTACTTGTTCTTGTTGTTAAGTTGGGTTTGTATACTGTACCATTTACTTTCTACACTACCTTTGTATTCAGTTTTACTTATTGTTTTTCATCCATTTGTGTACTCTGATTGTGTGTGATTTATTTTTATAAAGGCAATTCCTTCCCAGCTTCGGTATTTACACCTTTGGTGGTAGTCGCCAGCCCCTGGCCTATGGAAGGCGGGCTTGGGGTAGTCCCGACATGGGTCCCGAGGAAGGGTCGTGACAATGACACTCTATGAAGGTTAGTCAATCGTCAATATCGATCTCTCCATAAAAAATCACATTAGAGTCATCATGATGATAATTAAAAAGGTGAATCATGTAAAATCATCATGTATATAGGTCAATTGTTGTGGATGTCCAATCTGATATGCCATAGATCCAATAAAATGTTACACCTCAATATTCCAAATAAAATCAGGATGAAAGAGTATAGTAACAAAAAAACTCTAATTCCCATGATCAAGATTCAACATCAATACCACATGATCTCCAATTTTGAACTCTATGGGTCTCCTCCAGTGAATAGTATATAATTTCAAATTATCCTAAAATATATTTTTCCTCTCTCGAATTAACAATACCATCCCTTCTATATTATACATTGGTTCTCACTCATGAATATATAACTCCCTTAACTCGATAAAAAATAATTAAGGATGAAAAGGATTTCTGTTCATAGATTCAATTGATTCCATAATGATGGTAGATAGAAAACTATTAATGTATGAAAAAACCAATTAATGGTTCATCATCCATGAACCACCAAGATATAAAACACAAGAGGGAATCATGTCTTTATGATTCATGATGGTCTCCTCTATCTAACCATCCATGTGTGGATGAAAATAACTTCTAAGATATAAGATAGAACCAAAACCATGTTAGAGACCTTTGAACACAATATAGGTAAAAATAAGATCCTAAATATAGATCATCATCCTTATGAATCGATTGATTCACACAACCACCTCTTGATACTTCCTTGAAAAAACCTACTCTATGAATGTTTATAGGATGCTTATAAAGTGGGATACATTATTCAGAAGATTTACTATTATCAATATAATATCATAAACTCCATAATATCATTGTAAATAGGTTATTAAGTCCATAGATATGTCATACCATGTCCTCTAGAGAGTACATATTATTTTTGGAAAATAACTAGGAACACGGTGGTCGACATTCACCTTCAATAATGTCATGACCTGACCCCACCCAGGCTCGAGTCGCAACTACCCCAAGCCCGCCTCCATAAGACAGGGGCTGGAGACTAGTGCCAAAGTCACAAAAACTCAGGGAGGCCTTTGCCTGTGTACCAGTACATGCACACACACAGCACACTCAATGCAAAAATGCAGAGTAAAAGAAAAAACAAGTAACGAAAAAGGGAAACTAATATATAAAAACCACAAATGTGTGTCCACCTATAGATATTAAAAAGCATGATGAAGGTATACTAAAAAGGGAATGGGGAAAAACACGCACCCAACCAAAAAGTGCCACAACCCAGAAACAGGTAAACAAAAGGAAAAAAAATGCTGGAAGGTTCCCCCACCTGGAACCCGTCTCCGACCACCGCACGCGATCCAAGCTCCCAAGCTCCAATGCTCCACTGAAGTCACGACCAACCTGTCCGTCGTCTGCAAGGGCACACCAAGTGCGGGAAAAGCCCAAGCAGGGGTGAGTATAAAAATACTCAATAGGATACCCCAAAGGCTCGAGGGCGCAACAAAGGAGGTACCGAAGGGTGAGCAGTAAAGCGAACAGGGAAAAGTAAAGGAGTACAACCGAAAGTGATGTAAAGAGTACAGTAAAGTGTCCAGATCAACCCAACAAGAGAAAGGAGGTAGACTCGTCCAGAACCAAGAAGCTTGAAATGGTGAGAAGATGAACATCTCGTCGAGTCTTCTCTACCTATAGCAGGAGAGTAGACTTGTCCAACCACGAGAAACTAGACACGGAAAGCACGTGGCATACCTCGCGTGTCTTCACCTCACATGGAAGGAGAGTAACCAAAACCAAGAAGTTGGTACCAGAACAAGTTATATACATTTCTATATGCTCATCAAGAAGCCTAAACAATGTCGTAAGGGGATCTCCATCCCGTAGCTCAGCCCAAGAAAAGATTAGCAAACAGTCCCAGAAGTAACACCATCGATGCCCAGAATCCCGCACATCTGCCCCGTACTACAATCCAAGGGGCTCAATCACCACACTTAGACACTATACTCTTTGGGTGGAACTGACTCGCCCGCACGGTTTTAAATTGTGTCACAAGAACGCATCTCGGTGGGGAAAGTGCCCTCAGACTTGAGAGTTCTGGGGGAAAGTCAAACCACAACTCGTCACTGCCCTACAGTCGAGAGGTCTCCTCAAGGTCAAAAGTCATCACAACACTATCCCGTATAACCAAGGGTCCCGCTCCGGTGATCACAGAGGAAAGCCACATACTAGAATAGTAGAATGGACTGAGTCTGAAATACCAACAGGTGTCCCACTGCCCATCCCTACTGGAGGGTAATTCACAACCAAATATCAGGAGAACCAATGCCCAGCCCTGCTAGAGGGTAAACCCTAAAACATCCTCAGGCGACCCACTGCCCAGCCCCGCTGGAGGGTAAACCATGATATGATACTGGGTGACCCACTACCCAGACCTACTGGAGGGTAAACAATAATACATCATTCGGCGACCCATTGCCCAGCCCCGCTGGAGGGTAGACCTGAAATAAGTCGACAGGCGACCCACTGCCCAGCCTTGCTGGAGGGTAGACCTGAAATAAGTCGACATGCGACCCACTGCCCATCCTTGCTCGAGGGTAGACCTGAAATAAGTTGACAAGTGACCTACTGCCCAGCCTTGTTGGAGGGTAGACCTGAAATAAGTCAACAGGCGACCCACTGCCTAGCCTTGCTTGAGGGTAGACCTGGGACTAGACAACGGGTGACCCACAACCCAGCCCTACTGGAGGGTATACCGTAAGAGGTCGTAGGGTGACCCACTGCCTAGTATCTGGATGAGGGTAGACCCTAAGTGCGTCGGGTGACCCACTGCCCAGTCTATACTGGAGGGTAGACCCTAAGAGAATCGAGTGACCCACTGCCCAGTCTCTGCTGGAGGGAAAACCTTAGAAGTTAGTTAGAAACCCACTGCCCAGCCCTGCTGGAGGGTAAACCTGAAGAAGTCGATGAGTAACCCACTGCCCAGCCCCGCTGGAGGTTAGAACTCAGAACTGCTCTGGCCATCTCTACTGGAGGGTATAACATTGTCCAAACGAATACGGAGTGGGTATCGCGCAACCAACCAACTACAGAAAATCTCACCAAAAGAGGATCAGCACCTGATCCATCACTAGGTTTCACTAGAACCGCTACCGGCCAATCCATCGAGAAAGAACCCAGGGGGAGATCACTCAACCCTACCAGTCAAACCAACGAGCAACGAGCCTG